>OW971889.1:5000-5005000 GCA_943193645.1 Acentria ephemerella
AACCTAACCTAACCTAACCTAACCTAACCTAACCTAACCTAACCTAACCTAACCTAACCTAACCTAACCTAACCTAACCTAACCTAACCTAACCTAACCTAACCTAACCTAACCTAACCTAACCTAACCTAACCTAACCTAACCTAACCTAACCTAACCTAACCTAACCTAACCTAACCTAACCTAACCTAACCTAACCTAACCTAACCTAACCTAACCTAACCTAACCTAACCTAACCTAACCTAACCTAACCTAACCTAACCTAACCTAACCTAACCTAACCTAACCTAACCTAACCTAACCTAACCTAACCTAACCTAACCTAACCTAACCTAACCTAACCTAACCTAACCTAACCTAACCTAACCTAACCTAACCTAACCTAACCTAACCTAACCTAACCTAACCTAACCTAACCTAACCTAACCTAACCTAACCTAACCTAACCTAACCTAACCTAACCTAACCTAACCTAACCTAACCTAACCTAACCTAACCTAACCTAACCTAACCTAACCTAACCTAACCTAACCTAACCTAACCTAACCTAACCTAACCTAACCTAACCTAACCTAACCTAACCTAACCTAACCTAACCTAACCTAACCTAACCTAACCTAACCTAACCTAACCTAACCTAACCTAACCTAACCTAACCTAACCTAACCTAACCTAACCTAACCTAACCTAACCTAACCTAACCTAACCTAACCTAACCTAACCTAACCTAACCTAACCTAACCTAACCTAACCTAACCTAACCTAACCTAACCTAACCTAACCTAACCTAACCTAACCTAACCTAACCTAACCTAACCTAACCTAACCTAACCTAACCTAACCTAACCTAACCTAACCTAACCTAACCTAACCTAACCTAACCTAACCTAACCTAACCTAACCTAACCTAACCTAACCTAACCTAACCTAACCTAACCTAACCTAACCTAACCTAACCTAACCTAACCTAACCTAACCTAACCTAACCTAACCTAACCTAACCTAACCTAACCTAACCTAACCTAACCTAACCTAACCTAACCTAACCTAACCTAACCTAACCTAACCTAACCTAACCTAACCTAACCTAACCTAACCTAACCTAACCTAACCTAACCTAACCTAACCTAACCTAACCTAACCTAACCTAACCTAACCTAACCTAACCTAACCTAACCTAACCTAACCTAACCTAACCTAACCTAACCTAACCTAACCTAACCTAACCTAACCTAACCTAACCTAACCTAACCTAACCTAACCTAACCTAACCTAACCTAACCTAACCTAACCTAACCTAACCTAACCTAACCTAACCTAACCTAACCTAACCTAACCTAACCTAACCTAACCTAACCTAACCTAACCTAACCTAACCTAACCTAACCTAACCTAACCTAACCTAACCTAACCTAACCTAACCTAACCTAACCTAACCTAACCTAACCTAACCTAACCTAACCTAACCTAACCTAACCTAACCTAACCTAACCTAACCTAACCTAACCTAACCTAACCTAACCTAACCTAACCTAACCTAACCTAACCTAACCTAACCTAACCTAACCTAACCTAACCTAACCTAACCTAACCTAACCTAACCTAACCTAACCTAACCTAACCTAACCTAACCTAACCTAACCTAACCTAACCTAACCTAACCTAACCTAACCTAACCTAACCTAACCTAACCTAACCTAACCTAACCTAACCTAACCTAACCTAACCTAACCTAACCTAACCTAACCTAACCTAACCTAACCTAACCTAACCTAACCTAACCTAACCTAACCTAACCTAACCTAACCTAACCTAACCTAACCTAACCTAACCTAACCTAACCTAACCTAACCTAACCTAACCTAACCTAACCTAACCTAACCTAACCTAACCTAACCTAACCTAACCTAACCTAACCTAACCTAACCTAACCTAACCTAACCTAACCTAACCTAACCTAACCTAACCTAACCTAACCTAACCTAACCTAACCTAACCTAACCTAACCTAACCTAACCTAACCTAACCTAACCTAACCTAACCTAACCTAACCTAACCTAACCTAACCTAACCTAACCTAACCTAACCTAACCTAACCTAACCTAACCTAACCTAACCTAACCTAACCTAACCTAACCTAACCTAACCTAACCTAACCTAACCTAACCTAACCTAACCTAACCTAACCTAACCTAACCTAACCTAACCTAACCTAACCTAACCTAACCTAACCTAACCTAACCTAACCTAACCTAACCTAACCTAACCTAACCTAACCTAACCTAACCTAACCTAACCTAACCTAACCTAACCTAACCTAACCTAACCTAACCTAACCTAACCTAACCTAACCTAACCTAACCTAACCTAACCTAACCTAACCTAACCTAACCTAACCTAACCTAACCTAACCTAACCTAACCTAACCTAACCTAACCTAACCTAACCTAACCTAACCTAACCTAACCTAACCTAACCTAACCTAACCTAACCTAACCTAACCTAACCTAACCTAACCTAACCTAACCTAACCTAACCTAACCTAACCTAACCTAACCTAACCTAACCTAACCTAACCTAACCTAACCTAACCTAACCTAACCTAACCTAACCTAACCTAACCTAACCTAACCTAACCTAACCTAACCTAACCTAACCTAACCTAACCTAACCTAACCTAACCTAACCTAACCTAACCTAACCTAACCTAACCTAACCTAACCTAACCTAACCTAACCTAACCTAACCTAACCTAACCTAACCTAACCTAACCTAACCTAACCTAACCTAACCTAACCTAACCTAACCTAACCTAACCTAACCTAACCTAACCTAACCTAACCTAACCTAACCTAACCTAACCTAACCTAACCTAACCTAACCTAACCTAACCTAACCTAACCTAACCTAACCTAACCTAACCTAACCTAACCTAACCTAACCTAACCTAACCTAACCTAACCTAACCTAACCTAACCTAACCTAACCTAACCTAACCTAACCTAACCTAACCTAACCTAACCTAACCTAACCTAACCTAACCTAACCTAACCTAACCTAACCTAACCTAACCTAACCTAACCTAACCTAACCTAACCTAACCTAACCTAACCTAACCTAACCTAACCTAACCTAACCTAACCTAACCTAACCTAACCTAACCTAACCTAACCTAACCTAACCTAACCTAACCTAACCTAACCTAACCTAACCTAACCTAACCTAACCTAACCTAACCTAACCTAACCTAACCTAACCTAACCTAACCTAACCTAACCTAACCTAACCTAACCTAACCTAACCTAACCTAACCTAACCTAACCTAACCTAACCTAACCTAACCTAACCTAACCTAACCTAACCTAACCTAACCTAACCTAACCTAACCTAACCTAACCTAACCTAACCTAACCTAACCTAACCTAACCTAACCTAACCTAACCTAACCTAACCTAACCTAACCTAACCTAACCTAACCTAACCTAACCTAACCTAACCTAACCTAACCTAACCTAACCTAACCTAACCTAACCTAACCTAACCTAACCTAACCTAACCTAACCTAACCTAACCTAACCTAACCTAACCTAACCTAACCTAACCTAACCTAACCTAACCTAACCTAACCTAACCTAACCTAACCTAACCTAACCTAACCTAACCTAACCTAACCTAACCTAACCTAACCTAACCTAACCTAACCTAACCTAACCTAACCTAACCTAACCTAACCTAACCTAACCTAACCTAACCTAACCTAACCTAACCTAACCTAACCTAACCTAACCTAACCTAACCTAACCTAACCTAACCTAACCTAACCTAACCTAACCTAACCTAACCTAACCTAACCTAACCTAACCTAACCTAACCTAACCTAACCTAACCTAACCTAACCTAACCTAACCTAACCTAACCTAACCTAACCTAACCTAACCTAACCTAACCTAACCTAACCTAACCTAACCTAACCTAACCTAACCTAACCTAACCTAACCTAACCTAACCTAACCTAACCTAACCTAACCTAACCTAACCTAACCTAACCTAACCTAACCTAACCTAACCTAACCTAACCTAACCTAACCTAACCTAACCTAACCTAACCTAACCTAACCTAACCTAACCTAACCTAACCTAACCTAACCTAACCTAACCTAACCTAACCTAACCTAACCTAACCTAACCTAACCTAACCTAACCTAACCTAACCTAACCTAACCTAACCTAACCTAACCTAACCTAACCTAACCTAACCTAACCTAACCTAACCTAACCTAACCTAACCTAACCTAACCTAACCTAACCTAACCTAACCTAACCTAACCTAACCTAACCTAACCTAACCTAACCTAACCTAACCTAACCTAACCTAACCTAACCTAACCTAACCTAACCTAACCTAACCTAACCTAACCTAACCTAACCTAACCTAACCTAACCTAACCTAACCTAACCTAACCTAACCTAACCTAACCTAACCTAACCTAACCTAACCTAACCTAACCTAACCTAACCTAACCTAACCTAACCTAACCTAACCTAACCTAACCTAACCTAACCTAACCTAACCTAACCTAACCTAACCTAACCTAACCTAACCTAACCTAACCTAACCTAACCTAACCTAACCTAACCTAACCTAACCTAACCTAACCTAACCTAACCTAACCTAACCTAACCTAACCTAACCTAACCTAACCTAACCTAACCTAACCTAACCTAACCTAACCTAACCTAACCTAACCTAACCTAACCTAACCTAACCTAACCTAACCTAACCTAACCTAACCTAACCTAACCTAACCTAACCTAACCTAACCTAACCTAACCTAACCTAACCTAACCTAACCTAACCTAACCTAACCTAACCTAACCTAACCTAACCTAACCTAACCTAACCTAACCTAACCTAACCTAACCTAACCTAACCTAACCTAACCTAACCTAACCTAACCTAACCTAACCTAACCTAACCTAACCTAACCTAACCTAACCTAACCTAACCTAACCTAACCTAACCTAACCTAACCTAACCTAACCTAACCTAACCTAACCTAACCTAACCTAACCTAACCTAACCTAACCTAACCTAACCTAACCTAACCTAACCTAACCTAACCTAACCTAACCTAACCTAACCTAACCTAACCTAACCTAACCTAACCTAACCTAACCTAACCTAACCTAACCTAACCTAACCTAACCTAACCTAACCTAACCTAACCTAACCTAACCTAACCTAACCTAACCTAACCTAACCTAACCTAACCTAACCTAACCTAACCTAACCTAACCTAACCTAACCTAACCTAACCTAACCTAACCTAACCTAACCTAACCTAACCTAACCTAACCTAACCTAACCTAACCTAACCTAACCTAACCTAACCTAACCTAACCTAACCTAACCTAACCTAACCTAACCTAACCTAACCTAACCTAACCTAACCTAACCTAACCTAACCTAACCTAACCTAACCTAACCTAACCTAACCTAACCTAACCTAACCTAACCTAACCTAACCTAACCTAACCTAACCTAACCTAACCTAACCTAACCTAACCTAACCTAACCTAACCTAACCTAACCTAACCTAACCTAACCTAACCTAACCTAACCTAACCTAACCTAACCTAACCTAACCTAACCTAACCTAACCTAACCTAACCTAACCTAACCTAACCTAACCTAACCTAACCTAACCTAACCTAACCTAACCTAACCTAACCTAACCTAACCTAACCTAACCTAACCTAACCTAACCTAACCTAACCTAACCTAACCTAACCTAACCTAACCTAACCTAACCTAACCTAACCTAACCTAACCTAACCTAACCTAACCTAACCTAACCTAACCTAACCTAACCTAACCTAACCTAACCTAACCTAACCTAACCTAACCTAACCTAACCTAACCTAACCTAACCTAACCTAACCTAACCTAACCTAACCTAACCTAACCTAACCTAACCTAACCTAACCTAACCTAACCTAACCTAACCTAACCTAACCTAACCTAACCTAACCTAACCTAACCTAACCTAACCTAACCTAACCTAACCTAACCTAACCTAACCTAACCTAACCTAACCTAACCTAACCTAACCTAACCTAACCTAACCTAACCTAACCTAACCTAACCTAACCTAACCTAACCTAACCTAACCTAACCTAACCTAACCTAACCTAACCTAACCTAACCTAACCTAACCTAACCTAACCTAACCTAACCTAACCTAACCTAACCTAACCTAACCTAACCTAACCTAACCTAACCTAACCTAACCTAACCTAACCTAACCTAACCTAACCTAACCTAACCTAACCTAACCTAACCTAACCTAACCTAACCTAACCTAACCTAACCTAACCTAACCTAACCTAACCTAACCTAACCTAACCTAACCTAACCTAACCTAACCTAACCTAACCTAACCTAACCTAACCTAACCTAACCTAACCTAACCTAACCTAACCTAACCTAACCTAACCTAACCTAACCTAACCTAACCTAACCTAACCTAACCTAACCTAACCTAACCTAACCTAACCTAACCTAACCTAACCTAACCTAACCTAACCTAACCTAACCTAACCTAACCTAACCTAACCTAACCTAACCTAACCTAACCTAACCTAACCTAACCTAACCTAACCTAACCTAACCTAACCTAACCTAACCTAACCTAACCTAACCTAACCTAACCTAACCTAACCTAACCTAACCTAACCTAACCTAACCTAACCTAACCTAACCTAACCTAACCTAACCTAACCTAACCTAACCTAACCTAACCTAACCTAACCTAACCTAACCTAACCTAACCTAACCTAACCTAACCTAACCTAACCTAACCTAACCTAACCTAACCTAACCTAACCTAACCTAACCTAACCTAACCTAACCTAACCTAACCTAACCTAACCTAACCTAACCTAACCTAACCTAACCTAACCTAACCTAACCTAACCTAACCTAACCTAACCTAACCTAACCTAACCTAACCTAACCTAACCTAACCTAACCTAACCTAACCTAACCTAACCTAACCTAACCTAACCTAACCTAACCTAACCTAACCTAACCTAACCTAACCTAACCTAACCTAACCTAACCTAACCTAACCTAACCTAACCTAACCTAACCTAACCTAACCTAACCTAACCTAACCTAACCTAACCTAACCTAACCTAACCTAACCTAACCTAACCTAACCTAACCTAACCTAACCTAACCTAACCTAACCTAACCTAACCTAACCTAACCTAACCTAACCTAACCTAACCTAACCTAACCTAACCTAACCTAACCTAACCTAACCTAACCTAACCTAACCTAACCTAACCTAACCTAACCTAACCTAACCTAACCTAACCTAACCTAACCTAACCTAACCTAACCTAACCTAACCTAACCTAACCTAACCTAACCTAACCTAACCTAACCTTTTTTTTTTTTTTTTTTTTTTTTTTGTCGCAGGGGAATGCATTGACGCATTTCCTTCCCGATTCGGGGAAACCGGGAAGGGGTATGTGGGACTCCCGGGCAACGGTGCCCGTCCTACCCACTAAACCCCTGCGTGTTTCGACACGCTGCAATTGGCGCTGCCATGGGGTGCTCATCGCATTCGCCACAGCAGCGTCGCAGCGAGCCCTTGGCGGGCTCTTCCGCGAGGTGGTATGGGATACTCTCAAAACAAGGGGAGTATCCCTCATCGCAGAGGCCGTGCAATGCAGGCACTGATCCCCATCAGTACCCGCTGACCTCTACTTGGCGGAGGCGGACGTTAGTCCGCCCGCCGAGACGGTCCGCCCCGAGGTTGTAAAGACCCCTGAGCGGACCGCCCCGACGGCGCCTCGCCTCGTCCCAAAAGGGTCGAGGCAGGGCGCTTCGCCTCCCGTGACCTGTCAGCAGCAGGGGCAGGTGGGGACGGCCTAGGGCCGTCGCCACCCCCCCCACCACCAAGAGGTCTACCTCGCGTGCCGCGCCTCAGCTGCTGTAAGCAGCTTTTACTGCCCGCCATGTGGTTGGCCGGTAAACCGGCGTCGCCACACGGCGCACAGTGAGGCGCAGCCGAGCACTCGGCGGCCTTGTGGCCCGGTCGACCGCAGCGAAGACAAACGTCGCTGCGGTCGACTGCCGACGGGCACAGCTGCTTGGTGTGCCCCACACCAAGACAGCGGTGGCACATCATTGGGCGGCTTTCTGCCACGGAAACGCGGACAGTGCTCCACCCAACGGAAAGCCGGCCGCCCTTGCCGATATCCCTCGCCGCAGCCGCGGGGCAGGTGACCCTTACGGATCCCGAGCCCCACCGGCCGCGGCGAATGATACCGACGCGGACCATATCACCAGGGATACATCCAGCACGAGCGATCGCCCCCCGGATGTCGTCCCCGGTGATTGTGTCATCCAGACCGGTCAAACGGAGCTCCCCCGTCTTGACCGGTCTGGTGACGACGGCGTCTTCGCCGATCACCTCCTGGAGGCGAGCGGCGAAGACGTCAGCCTTCTCCACACGATCCTGGCCCGCGATCGTGAGGACACGGGCACCCGTCTTCGTGGGCTTTATGCGGAGCTCCGGTACGTCGGAGTCTCCCGCGGTAGCTGCTCTCGCCCGGGTCAGGACGGACAAGTAGGTTTCCCCACGCCGCTCCGCCTCGGGCGAGAGCACCACCGCTATGGCCGCGGTGGTTGGCACCCGGATCCGGGCACCCGCCTTCCTCTTCCTCCTCCGCCTCTTTCTCTTCCTTCCGCCTGCTGCCCCAGGCGAAGGTTGCGCTGGGGCCTGCGCCGACCGCGTTGTGTTACGTGTGGCGCTGGCGTAGGTGGTCTCGAGTCGCGCGGGTGCAACCCTCGGCGCGGTCGTCGTCGGTGTCGGGGCAGAGGGGGGCTTCTTCTTAGCCCTCTTCCTCCTGACGACTGTGAAGCCGTCGTCACCTGCCGTCGCCTGTTCCATAGGAGCGGTTGGGGCATGCTCCGTTGTCGCCTGCTGGGTGGGGGGAGCGGTGGTGGTAGTGGCTCTCGCCGCCCTGTCCACCTCCGCTCGCGCTTCCAGGAAGCGCTCCACGACCCGTAGTATCCGCGCGTCCTCCTCGTCGCGCGTCTCGCCTCTGGCTGGCTCCGGCCTCTCCCGTAGGTCCACTGGCGGGAGATCCTCCTCGGCGTTCGCTGCGGCCCTGCCGCCGCACGCGCACTCGTTACTAGGCTCGGGAACAGCGGCCACCGCGGCGGTCAGCTGGTCGACCCTCTGCTCCAGCACCTTGCACTCCGAGCGCAGCGCGTCAATCTGCGCGCTCTGGAGTGACAAGTCGCTTCGCAGGCGGCTGTTCTCGGCCTGCAACCTCTTCACCTCGGAGGAGGCCGACCGCTCGTGCAGCGCCACCACGGTGTCCTCTAGGCGGTCTGCGCTCTCCCTCAGGGCACGAACGAATGTGCCCTTCAGGTTCTTGGAGCGCATAGCCACTCTCGTGACCACCGCGATGTCGTCCAAGGCCCGTGCCTTCAGCAGGCTCAGGGCGGGGTCGTCGGGGCGTTCGCCCGGCGGGGGCATACGGCAGCGCTCCCAGCTTCGACGAGCCGACTCCATGAGCCTCTCTATCTCGTCGTCGCTACAGAGGTTCACGCCGAGCCAGCCGCCGCTGGCTGCCGCCTCCCTGTCCTCTACCGACCGCCGAGGGTTGTGGATCCTCTGCGGTACCGGCGACTCACTCGGCGTTCTTGGCTCCGAGGCCCTAAGCTGGCGCCGTCCTCTGTTCGCCGTGGGCACTTTCGGTCGCGATGACTCCTCCGACGGGCCGGGCCTCTTGGCCGTCCTCTTCCGGCTCCCGCTGCGAAGCACGCGCCCTTCTCCGTCCTCGCTGGCACTGGCAGAAACGGTCAACGAGTCATCGCTGTCGAGCGAGTTGCACGAAGCGCCTCCGTAGTGCCTGAATTCCGAAACTCCGTCCCGGGAACCTCCGGCTTCCGCCCACGTCCCAGGACCACTATCCTCATCGGTGCCGCTGTTCGGTCCACGGCTCCTGATCCTCTCCACGTCATAACGGAGACGCACAGACTGTGCGCCTCCGGAGCGAGTAGTGCCCCCCCCAGATACGATGGGGCTGTCCGCCGAAGCGGAGAGGGATTCCCCGGCCGCGTGGCAACCGGGACCCTCCTGGAGATTAGTATTCCTGCTCGCTTGATCCATGATTTTTTCAAAGCTCCCAACAAATCGTCATAAAAGAAAAACAAAATAAAACTAAAAAGAGACAAGAAAGAAGAATAAGCAAAAATAAACCAAAACAAAACAGAAAAGAAAAACCAAAAGATAGCAAAATAAAAAAGGAAAATAAAAAGGTTCCGGGGCTTGGGACCGGGCTCCCCCCGGCCACTCAGCCTATCGCCACCCCGGGGAACTTAGGCTTAGGTCGGTGGCGGCAAAAGCCGTTGGCTGACCGAAGTCTGACCACCGAAAGGCATCCGTCCACTCTGCAAACTCTCTTCCGAAGAGGAGAGTGCAAGAGTAGCGGACTGGGTAATTTTTTATTGAGGTTTTCTTCCTCGCAGCCCGACGCTCAGTATGCCGGGCCCCCGACCCGTGAGGGCAACGGGCTAGTGTGACCGTGCAATGCCCGCCCTGACAGAGCAGAGCGAGCAGCCACACTCTCCGCGACCTTGAAGGCCGCCATACCACGACCTGAAGGTCCACTGCCCCGACTGGGGCCACCAAAGGGTAATTTTTTAGAGAGGTTTTCTTCCTCGCGACCCAGCGCTAAGTGCAATGCGCCGAGCCCCCGACCCTCACGAAGACGTAAGGGCTACGGGATTGTGTGGCCGTGCAATGCCCGCCCTTAAAAAGACCAGGCAGCCACACTTCCAGTATTGTCCGCGCCGGCCGCAGCCGGTACCCCCCATATCTGGAGGGCGTTCCCCTATCCGCAACCCGGGGGACGCGTCCGATGGCAGACTGGAAACCGCACACGGAAACCTAACCTAACCTAACCTAACCTAACCTAACCTAACCTTTTTTTTTTTTTTTTTTTTTTGGCGCAGGGGAATGCATTGACGCATTTCCGTCCCGGTTCGGGGAAACCGGGAAGGGGTATGTGGGACTCCCGGGCAACGGTGCCCGTCCTACCCACTAAACCCCTGCGTTGTTCCGACACACTGCAATTGGCGCTGCCATGGGGTACTTATCGCATTCACCACAGCAGCGTCGCAGCGAGCCTTTGGCAGGCTCTTCCACGAGGTGGGATGGGATACTCTCGAAACAAGAGGAGTATCCCTCGTCGCAGAGACCGTGCAATGCAGGTACCGTTCCCCTTGAGTACCCGCTGGCCCCTACTCGGCGATGGTAGACTGGCATAGGAGAAAACTCCCGACCAGCCCGCCCGCCGGGACGGGAGACTTCAGGGTGTAAAAAGCCCCGAAGTAACCCGCCCCGACGGCCCCCCCCATCATCGTCCTAATAAGGACGGTGTTGGGCGGGGCCTCGCCTCCCGCGATCCATCGGTGACAGGGGGGGCGGCAAAGGACGGCCTAGGGCCGCCGCCGCCACCCCTGCCAGCGAGGGATCTGCCTCGCGTGCGTCGCTTCAGTTGCTGTAAGCAACTTTTACTGCCCACCATGTGGTCAGCCGGTAAACCGGCCTCGGCACATGGGGGGCAGTGAAGCGGCGCCGAGCACTCGACGGCCTTGTGGCCCGGCTGGCCGCAGCGGAAGCACGCTCCACTGCGGTCAGTTACCGACGGGCACTGCGGCTTGGTGTGCCCCACACCCAAGCAGCGGTAGCACATCATGGGTCGTTGCTCCAGCACGACAACGCGCACGGAGCACCAACCCACGATGAGCTGGCCGTCTTTGCTGATGAGCTTCGCCGCAGCCGCAGGACACGTGACCCTAACGGATCCCGAGCCCCACCGGCCGCGGCGAATCTCACCAGCGCGGACCCGGTCCAGGGGACACTGTCCGGCGCGAGCGACCGCCGCCCGAACCTCATCCACCTGGACGGAGTCGTCCAGCCCGGTCACGCGCAGATCGGCGCACTTGACCGGGACGGACACCCTGACGTCGTCGCCAAGCACCCCGCGGAGGCGCTCGGCGAGGAGGTCGGCCCTGGCCGCACTATCTGGGCCCAAAACCTTCAGAAGGCGGGCCCCCGCCATCGTATGCCGCATCCTAACGGTAGGGCGGTCCGTGTCATCCTTCGTGGCGTCTCTCGCCCGGGTCAGCGCGTCCGCGTAAGTGACGCCGCGCTCTACGGCCTCAGGCGAGAGAGCCAGGGAGACGGCTGCGAGACTTGGCACCCGAAGTTGGGCACGCTTGCGTCGCTTCCTCTTCTTCGGTTTCTTCCCGTTACCGCCTTGGACTTGGCGCGGCTGCGGCTGCGGCGCAGGGGCTTGCACCTGCCGCTGTGCGGGAGTCTTCGCGGCTTGCGCATACGACTTCTGCGCCCGACGGGGGGCAGGCTGGGGCGGCTTAGGCGCTGGTCGTGTCACGGCCGGGTTTACGGGCTTGGTGGGCTTGACCTTGGCCCTTCTTCTCTTCTTGCCGACGAGGGTGAAGCCGTCTTGCTCCATCTCTACCTCGCCGGCAACGCCAGGTGGTTCCACCGCTAGAGGCGGGTGGGTGGCGGCCTGCTCTCTGCCGAGACGCGCGTCCAACACGCGCCCAAAAAGACGCATGAGGCGCGCGTCCTCGACGTCACGGTCCAAATCCGGTCCAGGTCTTACTTCGTTCGGTGGTTCTGCGGGGTTTGTCACGCAGACTGCGGGGAGCTCCTCCATGTCAACACCAGGTGCCAGAAGGGCAGGCACATCCGATGGCAGGGTTGGGGGCGCAGGGGGGGCGGGCATGAGGGCAGCCTCCAGCCGCCGCTGCAGCCCCTGGCACTCCTCGCGAAGTCCCGCGCATTCTCCACGTACGGCGTCCACTTGCGCGCGCAATAGGTTGACTTCCCCCGTAAGCCGGCTGTTGTCGGCTTGTAGACGCTTCACCTCCGTCGTGGCGGTCCGCTCGTACATTGCGTCCAGTGTGTCTTCGATGCGGCTGGCGGCCGCTTTTAGGTCTCGCACCCACGTGCCCTTCAGGTTTTTGGACCTGACGGCAATGCGACCTATTATGGCGAGGTCGTCCATCACCCGACATTTAAGCAGCCCTAGTGGCGGGTCCGACGGCCGCTCTCCAGGCAGCGGCATGCGGCAGCGCGCCCACGAGTTAATCGCATTCTGCGACAGCCGTGCGATTTCTTCGTCCGAGTCCAGGGTGGCGAGGAAACCACCGCCCAGTTGGGCCTCCCTCTCCTCTGACGATCGTCGCCGAACGGTTACGTACTCCGGAGCCCGTGTAGATGGCAGGCTCGACGGAGCTGACGACGCCGGCGACGCTGGGGGTGTTGGCGACGGGGCTGACGGTGCCGCCAGGGCTGGTGAGGCCGACTGGTCCGATGGGGCCAACTTCTGTAGAGTTCGTCTTGACATCCTCTTTAATACCACTTTGGCCTCCGGCAGCCCTTCCCGAACACTGGGCGGGTCAGCCGGAAGCCGCTTCCTACTCCCACTTCTTAAGAGTCGCGTTCCACTTTCTTCGACGTGCGACGCGTCCGACAAAGTGTCGTCGCTGTCCAGCGCGGTCGACATGGCGCTATCCATATGCTCCTCCACTTCCGAGCCACAGCCAACACTGCTGTCCCGGCTTCGTACTCTTTCCACCTCCTCTTCGACAACCCGGAGACGCTGTGAGGCGCCCCCGACGCGATGATTGCCCCCCCCAGAAACGGTGGGGCTGCCCGAGCCCGAAGGCCCGGGGAGGGATTCTCCGACCGCGGGGCGGCCGGTACCCTCCTGGGGTAGTTTGTTTTTGTCATTCGCGTTTTCCATATTTTTTTTACTCCCAACCAACGTCAAAAATAAAACAAAACAAAAACTAAAAAGACACAAGAAAAGAAGAATAAGATATAAATAAAACAAAACAAAAGAGAAAAGAAAACCAAAAGATAGAAAAAATAAAAGGAAAATAAAAGGTCCAGGGCTCGGGACCGGGCTCCCCCCGGCCATTCAGCCTATCGCCGCCCCGGGAAACTTAGGCTTAGGTCGGTGGCGGCAAAAGCCGTTGACTGACCGAAGTCTGACCACCGAGAGTGTAATTTTTTATTGAGGTTTTCTTCCTCGCAGCCCAGCGCTCAGTGCGCCGGGCCCCCGACCCGTGAGGGCAACGGGCTAGTGTGACCGTGCAATGCCCGCCCTGACAGAACAGAGCGAGCAGCCACACTCTCCGCGACCTTGAAGGCCGCCAACCCACGACCCGAAGGTCCACTGCCCCGACTGGGGCCACCAAAGGGTAATTTTTTAGAGAGGTTTTCTTCCTCGCGACCCAGCGCTAAGTGCAATGCGCCGAGCCCCCGACCCTCACGAAAACGTAAGGGCTACGGGATTGTGTGGCCGTGCAATGCCCGCCCTTAAAAAGACCAGGCAGCCACACTTCCAGTATTGTCCGCGCCGGCCGCAGCCGGTACCCCCCATATCTGGAGGGCGTTCCCCTATCCGCAACCCGGGGGACGCGTCCGATGGCAGACTGGAAACCGCACACGGAAACCTAACCTAACCTAACCTTTTTTTTTTTTTTTTTTTTTTTTTTTTTTTTTTTTTTTTTTTTTTTTGGCGCAGGGGAATGCATTGACGCATTTCCCTCCCGGTTCGGGGAAACCGGGAAGGGGTATGTGGGACTCCCGGGCAACGGTGCCCGTCCTACCCACTAAACCCCTGCGTTGTTCCGACACACTGCAATTGGCGCTACCGTGGGGTACTTATCGCATTCACCACAGCAGCGTCGCAGCGAGCCTTTGGCAGGCTCTTCCACGAGGTGGGATGGGATACTCTCGAAACAAGAGGAGTATCCCTCGTCGCAGAGACCGTGCAATGCAGGTACCGTTCCCCTTGAGTACCCGCTGGCCCCTACTCGGCGATGGTAGACTGGCATAGGAGAAAACTCCCGACCAGCCCGCCCGCCGGGACGGGAGACTTCAGGGTGTAAAAAGCCCCGAAGTAACCCGCCCCGACGGCCCCCCCCATCATCGTCCTAATAAGGACGGTGTTGGGCGGGGCCTCGCCTCCCGCGATCCATCGGTGACAGGGGGGGCGGCAGAGGACGGCCTAGGGCCGCCGCCGCCGCCACCCCTGCCAGCGAGGGATCTGCCTCGCGTGCGTCGCTTCAGTTGCTGTAAGCAACTTTTACTGCCCACCATGTGGTCAGCTGGTAAACCGGCCTCGGCACATGGGGGGCAGTGAAGCGGCGCCGAGCACTCGACGGCCTTGTGGCCCGGCTGGCCGCAGCGGAAGCACGCTCCACTGCGGTCAGTTGCCGACGGGCACTGCGGCTTGGTGTGCCCCACACCCAAGCAGCGGTAGCACATCATGGGTCGCTGCTCCAGCACGACAACGCGCACGGAGCACCAACCCACGATGAGCTGGCCGTCTTTGCTGATGAGCTTCGCCGCAGCCGCAGGACACGTGACCCTAACGGATCCCGAGCCCCACCGGCCGCGGCGAATCTCACCAGCGCGGACCCGGTCCAGGGGACACTGTCCGGCGCGAGCGACCGCCGCCCGAACCTCGTCCACCTGAACGGAGTCGTCCAACCCGGTCACGCGCAGATCGGCGCACTTGACCGGGACGGACACTCTGACGTCGTCGCCGAGCACCCCACGGAGGCGCTCGGCGAGGAGGTCGGCCCTGGCCGCACTATCTGGGCCCAAAACCTTCAGAAGGCGGGCCCCCGCCATCGTGTGCCGCATCCTAACAGTAGGGCGGTCAGGATCGTCCCTCGTCGCATCTCTCGCCCGGGTCAGCGCGTCCGCGTAGGTGACGCCGCGCTCGACGGCCTCAGGCGAGAGGGCAAGGGACACGGCAGCAAGTGTCGGTACCCGTAGTTGGGCACGCTTGCGACGCTTCCTCTTCTTTTTCTTCGCACCACCTTGGGCTTGGCGCGGCTGCGGCTGCGGCGCAGGGGCTTGCACCTGCCGCTGCGCGGGAGTCTTCGCGGCCTGCGCATACGACACTGCAGCGCCCTGCTGCGCCCGACGGGGGGCAGGCTTGGGCGGCTTAGGTGCCGATGGTGTCACGGCCGGTTGCGCGGGCTTCTTGGGCTGGGGCTTGGCCTTCCTTCGCTTCTTCTTGCCGACGAGGGTGAAGCCGTCTTGCTCCATCACTACCTCGTCGACAACGCCAGGTGGTTCCACCGCTAGAGGCGGGTGGGTGGCGGCCTGCTCTCTGCCGAGACGCGCGTCCAACACGCGCCCAAAAAGACGCATGAGGCGCGCGTCCTCGACGTCACGGTCAAGGTCTGGACCGGGTCTTCCTTCCCTCACGCAGACCGCGGGGAGCTCGTCCATATCGACGCCTGATGCCAGTGGGGCAGGTACATCCGATGGCGGGGTTGGGGGCGCAGGGGCGGGTATGAGGGCGGCATCCAGCCGCTGCTGCAAGCCCTGGGACTCCTCGCGCAGACTCGAGCACTCAGCGCGCAGCCCATCCACTTGGGCGCGCAACAAGTCGATGTCGCTCTGCAGTTTACTGTTGTCGGCCTGGAGCCGTTTTACCTCCGATGTTGCAGTTCTTTCATACAGGGCGTCGAGGGTGTCTTCTATACGACTGGCCGCTGACTTGAGGTCCCGTACCCACGTACCCTTCAGGTTTTTGGACCTCACAGCAATACGCCCGATCAGCGCCAGGTCGTCCATGACCCGGCACTTCAGCAGACCGAGCGGTGGGTCCGACGGCCGCTCTCCCGGCGGCGGCATGCGACAGCGCGCCCACGAATTCCTGGCGTTCTGCGCGAGTCTGGATATTTCATCTTCTGAGTCGAGGGTGGCGAGGAAACCGCCGCCCAGTTGGGCCTCCCGCTCCTCCGAAGATCGTCGCCGAACCGTTATGTACTCCGGAGCCCGTGTAGATGGCAGGCTCGACGGAGCTGACGACACCGGCGATGCTGGCGGTGTTGACGACGGGGCTGATGGTGCTGCCAGGGCTGGTAAGGCTTGTGAAGCCGACTGGTCCGACAGCTTCTGCAAAATCCGCCGCGATACTCTCTTCAATATAACTTTGGCCTCCGGCAGCCCTTCCCGAACACTGGGCGGGTCAGCCGGAAGCCGCTTTCTGCTCCCACTTCTTAAAAGTCGCGTTCTGCTTTCTTCGACGTGCGACGCGTCCGAAAATGTGTCGTCGCTGTCGAGAGCGGTCGACATGGCGCTATCAATATGCTCCTCAACTTCGACTTCAGACCCACAGCCTACGCTGCTGTCTCGACTTCTCACTCCCTTCTCCGCCTCCTCGTCAACAATACGGAGACGCTGTGAAGCGCCCCCGACGCGATAGTTGCCCCCCCCAGAAACGGTGGGGCAGCCCGAGCCAGAAGGCCCGGGGAGGGATTCTCCGACCGCGGGGCGGCCGGTACCCTCCTGGGGTAGTATATTTTTGCTATTCGCGTTATCCATTGTTTTTTTCTTACTCCCAAACCAACATCGAAATAAAATAAAAACAAAACTAAAAAGAAACAAGAAAAGAAGAATAAGAAATAAGTAAACAAAACAAAACAGAAAAGAAAACCAAAAAGACAGAAAAATAAAAAAGAAAATAAAAGGTCCAGGGCTCGGGACCGGGCTCCCCCCGGCCACTCAGCCTATCGCCGCCCTGGGAAACTTAGGCTTAGGTCGGTGGCGGCAAAAGCCGTTGGCTGACCGAAGTCTGACCACCGAGAGTGTAATTTTTTATTGAGGTTTTCTTCCTCGCAGCCCAGCGCTCAGTGCGCCGAGCCCCCGACCCGTGTGGGCAACGGGATAGTGTGACCGTGCAATGCCCGCCCTGACAGAACAGAGCGAGCAGCCACACTCTCCGCGACCTTGAAGGCCGCCATACCACGACCCGAAGGTCCGCTGCCCCTCAAGGGGGCCACCAAAGGGTAATTTTTTAGAGAGGTTTTCTTCCTCGCGACCCAGCGCTAAGTGCAATGCGCCGAGTCCCCGACCCCCACGAAAACGTGCAGGGCTACGGGTTTGTGTGGCCGTGCAATGCCCGCCCTTAAAAAGACCAGGCAGCCACACGGTGTCAGAGTATTAGCCAAATACGTAGCAATGTCCTGAAAAGGACATGACCACGTAAGTGCCCGGGGTACACCAGCCAATCACATTGTGAGACCCACCGTTCACGCCAGATGCAATAGCATCGAACGCGACTGGCGATCCCCCCAATGCAACCGACATGCGAGGAGGTTCTCTGACCTAGTACCCCAACCTAACCTAACCTAACCTAACCTAACCTTTTTTTTTTTTTTTTTTTTTTTTTTTTTTTTTTTTTTTTTTTTTTTTTGGCGCAGGGGAATGCATTGACGCATTTCCCTCCCGGTTCGGGGAAACCGGGAAGGGGTATGTGGGACTCCCGGGCAACGGTGCCCGTCCTACCCACTAAACCCCTGCGTTGTTCCGACACACTGCAATTGGCGCTGCCATGGGGTACTTATCGCATTCACCACAGCAGCGTCGCAGCGAGCCTTTGGCAGGCTCTTCCACGAGGTGGGATGGGATACTCTCGAAACAAGAGGAGTATCCCTCGTCGCAGAGACCGTGCAATGCAGGTACCGTTCCCCTTGAGTACCCGCTGGCCCCTACTCGGCGATGGTAGACTGGCATAGGAGAAAACTCCCGACCAGCCCGCCCGCCGGGACGGGAGACTTCAGGGTGTAAAAAGCCCCGAAGTAACCCGCCCCGACGGCCCCCCCCATCATCGTCCTAATAAGGACGGTGTTGGGCGGGGCCTCGCCTCCCGCGATCCATCGGTGACAGGGGGGGCGGCAGAGGACGGCCTAGGGCCGCCGCCGCCGCCACCCCTGCCAGCGAGGGATCTGCCTCGCGTGCGTCGCTTCAGTTGCTGTAAGCAACTTTTACTGCCCACCATGTGGTCAGCCGGTAAACCGGCCTCGGCACATGGGGGGCAGTGAAGCGGCGCCGAGCACTCGACGGCCTTGTGGCCCGGCTGGCCGCAGCGGAAGCACGCTCCACTGCGGTCAGTTGCCGACGGGCACTGCGGCTTGGTGTGCCCCACACCCAAGCAGCGGTAGCACATCATGGGTCGTTGCTCCAGCACGACAACGCGCACGGAGCACCAACCCACGATGAGCTGGCCGTCTTTGCTGATGAGCTTCGCCGCAGCCGCAGGACACGTGACCCTTACGGATCCCGAGCCCCACCGGCCGCGGCGAATCTCACCAGCGCGGACCCGGTCCAGGTGACACTGTCCGGCGCGAGCGACCGCCGCCCGAACCTCGTCCACCTGGACGGAGTCGTCCAGCCCGGTCACGCGCAGATCGGCGCACTTGACCGGGACGGACACTCTGACGTCGTCGCCGAGCACCCCACGGAGGCGCTCGGCGAGGAGGTCGGCCCTAGCCGCGCTGTCCGGGCCCAACACCTTCAACAGGCGGGCCCCCGCCATCGTATGCCGCATCCGGATGGTAGGGCGGTCCGGGTCGTCTTTCGTGGCATCTCTCGCCCGGGTCAGCGCGTCCACGTAGGTCACGCCGCGCTCTACGGCCTCAGGCGAGAGAGCCAGGGAGACGGCAGCGAGACTTGGCA
The DNA here is from genome assembly GCA_943193645.1 of Acentria ephemerella. Lineage (NCBI taxonomy): Eukaryota > Metazoa > Arthropoda > Insecta > Lepidoptera > Crambidae > Acentria > Acentria ephemerella. The sequence goes on from OW971889.1 coordinate 24,612, forward strand.
CCCGAAGTTGGGCACGCTTGCGTCGCTTCCTCTTCTTCTTCGTCTTGTTGCTTCCAGACGGGCGCGGCTGCGGCTGCGGCGCAGGGGCTTGCGCCTGCCGCTGTGCGGGAGTCTTCGCGGCTTGCGCATACGACTTCTGCGCCCGACGGGGGGCAGGCTGGGGCGGCTTAGGCGCAGGTGGTGTCACGGCCTGGTTTCCGGACTTGGCGGGCTTGACCTTGGCCCTTCTTCTCTTCTTGCCGACGAGGGTGAAGCCATCTTGCTCCATCTCTACCTCGCCGGCAACGCCAGATGGTTCCACCGCTAGAGGCGGGTGGGTGGCGCTCTTCTCTCTGCCAAGACGCGCATCCAACACGCGCCCAAAAAGACGCATGAGGCGCGCGTCCTCAACATCTCGGTCCAAGTCCGGTCCAGGCCTCGCTTCCCTAACGCAGACTGCGGGGAGCTCCTCCATATCCACAACAGGTGCCAGTTGGGCGGGCACATCCGATGGCGGGGTTGGGGGCACAGGGGGGGCGGGCATGAGGGCAGCCTCCAGCCGCCGCTGCAGCCCCTGGCACTCCTCGCGAAGTCCCGCGCATTCTCCACGTACGGCGTCCACTTGCGCGCGCAATAGGTTGACTTCCCCCGTAAGCCGGCCGTTGTCGGCTTGTAGACGCTTCACCTCCGTCGTGGCGGTCCGCTCGTACATTGCGTCCAGTGTGTCTTCGATGCGGCTGGCGGCCGCCTTTAGGTCTCGCACCCACGTGCCCTTCAAGTTTTTAGACCTGACGGCAATGCGACCTATTATGGCGAGGTCGTCCATCACCCGACACTTTAGCAGTCCCAGTGGCGGGTCCGTCGGCCGCTCTCCAGGCAGCGGCATGCGGCAGCGCGCCCAAGAGTTGATCGCATTCTGCGACAGCCGTGCGATTTCTTCGTCTGAATCGAGGGTGGCAAGGAAACCTCCGTCTAGTTGGGCCTCCCGCTCCTCAGAAGACCGTCGCCGTACCGTTATGTACCCCGGAGCCCGTGTAGAGGGCAGGCTCGACGGAGCTGACGACGACGGCGACGCTGGAGGTGTTGGCGACGGGGCTGATGGTGCCGCCAGGGCTGGTGAGGCCGACTGGTCCGATGCGGCCAACTTGTTCATCGTTCGCCGCGACATCCTCTTCAATACGACTTTGGCCTCCGGCAGCCCTTCCCGAACACTGGGCGGGTCAGCCGGAAGCCGCTTTCTGCTCCCACTTCTCAAAAGTCGCGTTCCACTTTCTCCGACAAGCGACGCGTCCGACAAAGTGTCGTCGCTGTCCAGCGCGGTCGACATGGCGCTGTCCATATGCTCCTCCACTTCCGAGCCACAGCCAACACTGCTGTCCCGGCTTCGTACTCTCTCCACCTCCTCTTCTACAACCCGGAGACGCTGTGAAGCGCCCCCGACGCGATGATTGCCCCCCCCAGAAACGGTGGGGCTGCCCGAGCCCGAAGGCCCGGGGAGGGATTCTCCGACCGCGGGGCGGCCGGTACCCTCCTGGGGTAGTTTGTTTTTGTCATTCGCGTTTTCCATAATTTTTTAACTCCCAACCAACGTCAAAATAAAACCAAATAAAACTGAATAGAATGAAGAAAAGAAGAATAAGAAATAAGTAAACAAAACAAAACAGAAAAGAAAACCAAAAGACAGAAAAATAAAAAGGAAAAATAAAAGGTCCAGGGCTCGGGACCGGGCTCCCCCCGGCCACTCAGCCTATCGCCGCCCTGGGAAACTTAGGCTTAGGTCGGTGGCGGCAAAAGCCGTTGGCTGACCGAAGTCTGACCACCGAGAGTGTAATTTTTTATTGAGGTTTTCTTCCTCGCAGCCCAGCGCTCAGTGCGCCGGGCCCCCGACCCGTGAGGGCAACGGGCTAGTGTGACCGTGCAATGCTCGCCCTGACAGAACAGAGCGAGCAGCCACACTCTCCGCGACCTTGAAGGCCGCCAACCCACGACCCGAAGGTCCACTGCCCCGACTGGGGCCACCAAAGGGTAATTTTTTAGAGAGGTTTTCTTCCTCGCGACCCAGCGCTAAGTGCAATGCGCCGAGCCCCCGACCCCCACGAAAACGTGAGGGCTACGGGATTGTGTGGCCGTGCAATGCCCGCCCTTAAAAAGACCAGGCAGCCACACTTCCAGTATTGTCCGCGCCGGCCGCAACCGGTACCCCCCATATCTGGAGGGCGTTCCCCTATCCGCAACCCGGGGGACGCGTCCGATGGCAGACTGGAAACCGCACACGGAAACCTAACCTAACCTAACCTAACCTAACCTAACCTAACCTAACCTTTTTTTTTTTTTTTTTTTTTTTTGTCGCAGGGGAATGCATTGACGCATTTCCTTCCCGATTCGGGGAAACCGGGAAGGGGTATGTGGGACTCCCGGGCAACGGTGCCCGTCCTACCCACTAAACCCCTGCGTGTTTCGACACGCCGCAATTGGCGCTGCCATGGGGTGCTCATCGCATTCGCCACAGCAGCGTCGCAGCGAGCCCTTGGCGGGCTCTTCCACGAGGTGGTATGGGATACTCACGAAACATGGGGAGTATCCCTCATCGCAGAGGCCGTGCAATGCAGGTACTGATCCCCATCAGCACCCGCTGGCCTCTACTTGGCGGAGGCGGACGTTAGTCCGCCCGCCGAGACGGTCCGCTCCGAGGTTGTAAAGACCTCTGAGCGGACCGCCCCGACGGCACCCCACCTCGTCCCAAAAGGGTCGAGGCAGGGCGCTTCGCCTCCCGTGACCTGTCAGCGGCAGGGGCAAGTGGGGGCGGCCTAGGGCCGTCGCCATCCCCCCCACCACCAAGAGGTCTACCTCGCGTGCCGCGCCTCAGCTGCTGTAAGCAGCTTTTACTGCCCGCCATGTGGTTGGCCGGTAAACCGGCGTCGCCACACGGCGCACAGTGAGGCGCAGCCGAGCACTCGGCGGCCTTGTGGCCCGGTCGACCGCAGCGAAGACAAACGTCACTGCGGTCGACTGCCGACGGGCACAGCTGCTTGGTGTGCCCCACACCAAGACAGCGGTGGCACATCATTGGGCGGCTTTCTGCCACGGAAACGCGGACAGTGCTCCACCCAACGGAAAGCCGGCCGCCCTTGCCGATATCCCTCGCCGCAGCCGCGGGGCAGGTGACCCTTACGGATCCCGAGCCCCACCGGCCGCGGCGAATGATGCCGACACGGACCATGTCACCAGGGACACATCCGGCACGAGCGATCGCCCCCCGGATGTCGTCCCCGGTGATTGTGTCATCCAGACCGGTCAAACGGAGCTCCCCCGTCTTGACCGGTCTGGTGATGACGGCGTCTTCGCCGATCACCTCCTGGAGGCGAGCGGCGAAGACGTCAGCCCTCTCCACACGATCCTGGCCCGCGATCGTGAGGACACGGGCACCCGTCTTCGTGGGCTTTATGCGGAGCTCCGGTACGTCGGAGTCTCCCGCGGTAGCTGCTCTCGCCCGAGTCAGGACGGACAAGTAGGTTTCCCCACGCCGCTCCGCCTCGGGCGAGAGCACCACCGCTATGGCCGCAGTGGTCGGCACCCGGATCCGGGCACCCGCCTTCTTCTTCCTCCTCCGCCTCTTCTTCCTACCGCCGGCCGCCCCAGGTGAAGGCTGCACTGGGGCTTGCGCTGGCCGCGTGTTATTGCGCGTAGCGCTGGCGTAGGTCACCCTCTGTGTGGGTCGCGCGGGTGCAGTACTCGGCGCGGTCGTCGTCGGTGTCGGGGCAGAGGGGGGCTTCTTCTTAGCCCTCCTTGATCGGACGAGCGTGAAGCCGTCGTGCTCCATGCCGTCGCCTGCCGTCTCTACAATGGGAGCGGGTGGGGCATGCTCCGTTGTCGCCTGCTGGGTGGGGGGAGCGGCGGTGGTGGTGGCTCTCGCCGCCCTGTCCACCTCCGCTCGCGCTTCCAGGAAGCGCTCCACGACCCGGAGTATCCGCGCGTCCTCTTCGTCGCGCGTCTCGCCTCTGGCTGGCTCCGGCCTCTCCCGTAGGTCCACTGGCGGGAGATCCTCCTCCGTCTCAGCGTTCGCTGCGGCCCTGCCGCCGCACGCGCACTCGTTCGTAGGCTCGGGAACAGCGGCCACCGCGGCGGTCAGCTGGTCGACCCTCTGCTCCAGCACCTTGCACTCCGAGCGGAGCGCGTCAATCTGCGCGCTCTGGAGTGACATGTCGCTTCGCAGGCGGCTGTTCTCGGCCTGCAACCTCTTCACCTCCGAGGACGCCGACCGCTCGTGCAGCGCCACCACGGTGTCTTCTAGGCGGTCTGCGCTCTCCCTCAGGGCACGGACGAATGTGCCCTTCAGGTTCTTCGAGCGCATAGCCACTCGCGTGACCACCGCGATGTCGTCCAGTGCCCGGGCCTTCAGAAGGCTCAGGGCGGGGTCGTCGGGGCGCTCGCCCGGCGGGGGCATGCGGCAGCGCTCCCAGCTCCTCTGTGCAGCCTCCACGAGTCTCTCGATCTCCTCGTCGCTGCACAGGTTCGCGCCCAGCCAGCCGCCGCTGGCCGCCGCCTCCCTGTCTTCTGTGGATCGCCGAGGGTTATGTACCCTCTGTGGCACAGGCGACCCACTCGGCGTCCTCGGCTCCGAGACCCCATGCTGGCGCCGTCCTCTCCGTGCCGATGGCACCTTCGGTCCGAAAGACCCCTCTGAAGGGCAGGGTTGTTTGACCCTCCTCTTGCGGCTCCCACTGCGGAGCACACGCCCCTCCTGCGCTCCATCCTCACTTGCGCTGGCCGAGATGGTTAGGGAGTCGTCGCTGTCCAGCGAATTGCACGACGCTCCCCCGAAGAATCTTCCTTCGAAGTCTCCATCCCGGGAACCTCCGGCTTCCGCCCACGTCCCAGGACCACTATCCTCATCGGTGCCGCTATGCCGGCTCCTAATGTCGTCGATGTTGTAGCGGAGACGCACAGATTGCGCGCCCCCGAAGCGAGTAGTGCCCCCCCCAGATACGTTGGGGCTGTCCGCCGAAGCGGAGAGGGATTCCCCGGCCGCGTGGCGACCGGGACCCTCCTGGAGATCCGTATTTCTATTCGCTTTTTCCATTATTATTTTTTTTAAACATTCTCCCAACTTCGTCAAACAAAACAAAAAACAAAACTAAAAAAGATCGAAGAAAACAAGAAGAAGATATAAATAAACAAAAGAAAAACAGAAAAGAGAAACAAAAAGATAGACAAAATAAAAAGGAAATAAAAAGGTTCCGGGGCTTGGGACCGGGCTCCCCCCGGCCACTCAGCCTATCACCACCCCGGGGAACTTAGGCTTAGGTCGGTGGCGGCAAAAGCCGTTGGCTGACCGAAGTCTGACCACCGAAAAGCATCCGTCCACTCTGCAAACTCTCTTCCGAAGAGGAGAGCGCAAGAGTAGCGGACTGGGTAATTTTTTATTGAGGTTTTCTTCCTCGCAGCCCGGCGCTCAGTGTGCCAGGCCCCCGACCCGTGAGGGCAACGGGCTAGTGTGACCGTGCAATGCCCGCCCTGACAGAACAGAGCGAGCAGCCACACTCTCCGCGACCTTGAAGGCCGCCAACCCACGACCCGAAGGTCCACTGCCCCAACTGGGGCCACCAAAGGGTAATTTTTTAGAGAGGTTTTCTTCCTCGCGACCCAGCGCTAAGTGCAATGCGCCGAGCCCCCGACCCCCACGAAAACGTGAGGGCTACGGGATTGTGTGGCCGTGCAATGCCCGCCCTTAAAAAGACCAGGCAGCCACACGGTGTCAGAGTATTAGCCAAATACGTAGCAATGTCCTGAAAAGGACATGACCACGTAAGTGCCCGGGGTACACCAGCCAATCACATTGTGAGACCCACCGTTCGCGCCAGATGCAATAGCATCGAACGCGACTGGCGGTCCCCCCAATGCAACCGACATGCGAGGAGGTTCTCTGACCTAGTACCCCAACCTAACCTTTTTTTTTTTTTTTTTTTTTTTGTCGCAGGGGAATGCATTGACGCATTTCCTTCCCGATTCGGGGAAACCGGGAAGGGGTATGTGGGACTCCCGGGCAACGGTGCCCGTCCTACCCACTAAACCCCTGCGTGTTTCGACACGCTGCAATTGGCGCTGCCATGGGGTGCTCATCGCATTCGCCACAGCAGCGTCGCAGCGAGCCCTTGGCGGGCTCTTCCGCGAGGTGGTATGGGATACTCTCAAAACAAGGGGAGTATCCCTCATCGCAGAGGCCGTGCAATGCAGGTACTGATCCCCATCAGTACCCGCTGACCTCTACTTGGCGGAGGCGGACGTTAGTCCGCCCGCCGAGACGGTCCGCTCCGAGGTTGTAAAGACCCCTGAGCGGACCGCCCCGACGTCGCCCCGCCTCGTCCCAAAAGGGACGAGGCAGGGCGCTTCGCCTCCCGTGACCTGTCAGCAGCAGGGGCAGGTGGGGGCGGCCTAGGGCCGTCGCCACCCCCCCCACCACCAAGAGGTCTACCTCGCGTGCCGCGCCTCAGCTGCTGTAAGCAGCTTTTACTGCCCGCCATGTGACTGGCCGGTAAACCGGCGTCGCCACACGGCGCACAGTGAGGCGCAGCCGAGCACTCGGCGGCCTTGTGGCCCGGTCGACCACAGCGAAGACAAACGTCGCTGCGGTCGACTGCCGACGGGCACAGCTGCTTGGTGTGCCCCACACCAAGACAGCGGTGGCACATCATTGGGCGGCTTTCTGCCACGGAAACGCGGACAGTGCTCCACCCAACGGAAAGCCGGCCGCCCTTGCCGATATCCCTCGCCGCAGCCGCGGGGCAGGTGACCCTTACGGATCCCGAGCCCCACCGGCCGCGGCGAATGATACCGACACGGACCATATCACCAGGGACACATCCGGCACGAGCGATCGCCCCCCGGATGTCGTCCCCGGTGATTGTGTCATCCAGACCGGTCAAAAGGAGCTCCCCCGTCTTGACCGGTCTTGTGACCACGGCATCATCGCCGATCACCTCCTGGAGGCGAGCGGCGAAGATGTCGGCCTTCTCCACACGATCCTGGCCCGCGATCGTGAGGACACGGGCACCCGTCTTCGTCGGCTTGATGCGGAGCTCCGGTACGTCGGAGTCTCCCGCGGTGGCTGCTCTCGCCCGGGTCAGGACGGACAAGTAGGTTTCCCCACGCCGCTCCGCCTCGGGCGAGAGCACCACCGCTATGGCCGCAGTGGTCGGCACCCGGATCCGGGCACCCGCCTTCTTCTTCCTCCTCCGCCTCTTCTTCCTACCGCCGGCCGCCCCAGGTGAAGGCTGCGCTGGGGCTTGCACTGGCCGCGTGTTATTGCGCGTGGCGCCGGCGTAGGTGACCCTCTGCGTGGGCCGCGCGGGTGCGGCAGTCGGCGCGGTCGTCGTCGGCATCGGGGCTGAGGGGGGCTTCTTCTTGGCCCTCTTCCTCCTGACGAGCGTGAAGCCGTCGTCGCCTGCCGTCGTCTGATCGGTGGGAGCGGGTGGGGCATGCTCCGTTGTCGCCTGTTGGGTGGGGGGAGCGGCGGTGGTAGTGGCTCTCGCCGCCCTGTCCACCTCCGCTCGCGCTTCCAGGAAGCGCTCCACGACCCTAAGTATCCGCGCATCCTCGTCATCGCGCGTCACGCCTCTGGCTGGCTCTGGCCTCTCCCGTAGGTCCACTGGCGGGAGATCCTCTACCGTCTCGGCGTTCGCAGCGGCCCTGCCGCCACACGCGCACTCGCTGCTGGGCTCCGGTACAGCGGCCACCGCGGCGGTCAGTTGGTCGACCCTCTGCTCCAGCACCTTGCACTCCGAGCGGAGCGCGTCGATCTGCGCGCTCTGGAGTGACAGGTCGCTTCGCAGGCGGCTGTTTTCGGCCTGCAGCCTCTTCACTTCGGAGGACGCCGACCGCTCGTGCAGCGCCACCACGGTGTCCTCGAGGCGGTCTGCGCTCTCCCTCAGAGCACGGACAAATGTGCCCTTGAGGTTCTTCGACCGCATGGCCACTCTCGTGACCACCGCGATGTCGTCGAGGGCCCGTGCCTTCAGTAGGCTCAGGGCGGGGTCGTCGGGGCGCTCGCCCGGCGGGGGCATGCGGCAGCGCTCCCAGCTCCTCTGTGCAGCCTCCACGAGTCTCTCAATCTCCTCGTCGCTGCACAGGTTCGCGCCCAGCCAGCCGCCGCTGGCCGCCGCCTCCCTGTCTTCAGTGGATCGCCTGGGATTGTGTACCCTCTGTGGTACCGGCGACTCACTCGGCGTCCTTGGCTCCGAAATCCTGAGCTGACGCCGTCCTCTCTGTGCCGTGGGCACCTTCGGCCGTGAGGACTCCTCGGTCGGGCTGAGCTTCTTGGCCGTTCGCTTCCGGCTCCCACTGCGAAGCACACGCCCTTCTCGCGCTCCGTCCTCGCTGGCGCTGGCGGAGATGACTTCGGAGTCGTCGCTGTCGAGCGAGTTGCACGACGCTCCTCCGAAGAATCTTCCTTCAAAAACTCCGTCCCGGGAACCTCCGGCTTCCGCCCACGTCCCAGGACCACTTTCGTCGTCCGTGCCGCTCTGCACTCCGCGGCTCCTCAATCCGTCGATGTTGTAACGGAGACGCACAGATTGTGCGCCCCCGAAGCGAGTAGTGCCCCCCCCAGATACGATGGGGCTGTCCGCCGAAGCGGAGAGGGATTCCCCGGCCGCGTGGCGACCGGGACCCTCCTGGAGATCTGTGTTGCTATTCGCTTGGTCCATGTTTTTAAATCTCTCCAACGTCATCAACAAAACAAAACAAAAACAAAACTAAAAAGGTAGAAGAAAACAAGAAGAAGATATAAATAACAAAAGAAAAACAGAAAAGAGAAACAAAAAGATAGAGAAACAAAAAAGGAAAAATAAAAAGGTTCCGGGGCTTGGGACCGGGCTCCCCCCGGCCATTCAGCCCATCGCCACCCCGGGAAACTTGAGCTTAGGTCGGTGGCGGCAAAAGCCGTTGACTGACCGAAGTCTGACCACCGAATATCCGTCCACTCTGCGACCTCTCTTCCGAAGAGGAGAGCGCAAGAGTAGCGGACTGGGTAATTTTTTATTGAGGTTTTCTTCCTCGCAGCCCGGCGCTCAGTGTGCCGGGCCCCCGACCCGTGAGGGCAACGGGCTAGTGTGACCGTGCAATGCCCGCCCTGACAGAACAGAGCGAGCAGCCACACTCTCCGCGGCCTAGAAGGCCGCCATACCACGACCCGAAGGTCCGCTGCCCCCCAAGGGGGGGGCCACCAAAGGGTAATTTTTTAGAGAGGTTTTCTTCCTCGCGACCCGGCGCTAAGTGCAATGCGCCAGGCCCCCGACCCCCACGAAAACGTGCAGGGCTACGGGTTTGTGTGGCCGTGCAATGCCCGCCCTTAAAAAGACCAGGCAGCCACACGGTGTCAGAGTATTAGCCAAATACGTAGCAATGTCCTGAAAAGGACATGACCACGTAAGTGCCCGGGGTACACCAGCCAATCACATTGTGAGACCCACCGTTCGCGCCAGATGCAATAGCATCGAACGCGACTGGCGATCCCCCCAATGCAACCGACATGCGAGGAGGTTCTCTGACCTAGTACCCCACCCCAACCTAACCTTTTTTTTTTTTTTTTTTTTTTTTTTTTTTTTTTTTTTTTTTTTTTAACGACGGAAAATGCGTTACGCATACCCCGGCACTTTTGGGAAGTACCGGGGTTATGTGGGACTCCTCCCCCAGAGTGGGGGCCCTACCCACTAAAAACCGTCGCTTCCCCAGACAGGAGGCTGCATACGAGGACGGACGCGGGGAGCTCATCGCAGACGTCCGCATCCGCCCCGCAGCACGGCCGAAATCGGCCTCCGCCACTCCCCGGAGGGATGGAGTACTCACCCGCAGGCTTTCCTCCCCATCTTTGGAGACGTTGGATACGGCAGGGTTCCCACCCCTGCCGCCGTCCCCCGCGAACCTTGCAGGTCCGCTAGCCACGACCCACCCACGAGGGAGGGTCCGCTGGTCCTGAAAAGGACCGTTTGGGTGTGGCCGGCGGAGAAAACTCCGCCGCCACGGGCTAAGGTGCTGCTGTTGCGGGGACACAAGGGGCTTCAGCCCGCCCGGCGCCAACAACACCGTCGCCGAAGACGGCCGCCTGAAGCGACCCGCAGCCTTGAAGGCCGCCCATCCTACGTCCCACCGGACAACTTCCCGCCGCAGACAAAACGCCGCACACCCGTCTGGGCCGCGACTTACTGTGACGCCGGAATGAGGTTAGACTTACGGGCTGGAAGACACCCCCCGCAGAGGTTGACGAAGCCTCCGCGGCAACCAGCCCTGCGTTCCCAAAGACCGGGTCGGGTTGCACGGACACCACCACGTGTGCCCACGGCACGGACTACGGCGCGGGCTCTACCAAGCCCCAAACTACGACCCGAAGGTCCGCTGGCCTTGCCACAGGCGCGAAGAAGATTACGCATACGCGGGGCCAAAACATACCCCGCGCATAGCCGCAACTCCTCCGCCCTGCCTAATGTGTACCGTGCATGAGCCAAGCCCAACGAAACACTTGACCCATAGCCACGGTACCCACCAGACAACCTGTGACAATTCCGCCCAACACTGGCCGCTGAACGGCCCGCCACCTTGAAGGCAGCCAAATCCACCGATCAAAAGATCCGCCGGCCCTAAAAAGAGCCTTCGTCAAAAGGCGACGAAGCGCCACGAGCGAAAATCCGCTCCCCACTCGTCCACCGTAGAAGGCGGACCGCGGGCCTTGAAGGCCCGCCAACCGACGAGCCGAAGCTCCGCTGCCCCCCAAGGGGGCCACCACTGGGTGATTTTTTAGAGAGGTTTTCTTCCTCGCGACCCAACGCTAAGTGCAATGCGCCGAGTCCCCGACCCCCACGAAAACGTGCAGGGCTACGGGTTTGTGTGGCCGTGCAATGCCCGCCCTTAAAAAGACCAGGCAGCCACACGGTGTCAGAGTATTAGCCAAATACGTAGCAATGTCCTGAAAAGGACATGACCACGTAAGTGCCCAGGGTACACCAGCCAATCACATTGTGAGACCCACCGTTCGCGCCAGATGCAATAGCATCGAACGCGACTGGCGATCCCCCCAATGCAACCGACATGCGAGGAGGTTCTCTGACCTAGTACCCCACCCCAACCTAACCTAACCTTTTTTTTTTTTTTTTTTTTTGGCGCAGGGGAATGCATTGACGCATTTCCCTCCCGGTTCGGGGAAACCGGGAAGGGGTATGTGGGACTCCCGGGCAACGGTGCCCGTCCTACCCACTAAACCCCTGCGTTGTTCCGACACACTGCAATTGGCGCTGCCATGGGGTACTTATCGCATTCACCACAGCAGCGTCGCAGCGAGCCTTTGGCAGGCTCTTCCACGAGGTGGGATGGGATACTCTCGAAACAAGAGGAGTATCCCTCGTCGCAGAGACCGTGCAATGCAGGTACCGTTCCCCTTGAGTACCCGCTGGCCCCTACTCGGCGATGGTAGACTGGCATAGGAGAAAACTCCCGACCAGCCCGCCCGCCGGGACGGGAGACTTCAGGGTGTAAAAAGCCCCGAAGTAACCCGCCCCGACGGCCCCCCCCATCATCGTCCTAATAAGGACGGTGTTGGGCGGGGCCTCGCCTCCCGCGATCCATCGGTGACAGGGGGGGGGGCGGCAGAGGACGGCCTAGGGCCGCCGCCGCCGCCACCCCTGCCAGCGAGGGATCTGCCTCGCGTGCGTCGCTTCAGTTGCTGTAAGCAACTTTTACTGCCCACCATGTGGTCAGCCGGTAAACCGGCCTCGGCACATGGGGGGCAGTGAAGCGGCGCCGAGCACTCGACGGCCTTGTGGCCCGACTGGCCGCAGCGGAAGCACGCTCCACTGCGGTCAGTTGCCGACGGGCACTGCGGCTTGGTGTGCCCCACACCCAAGCAGCGGTAGCACATCATGGGTCGTTGCTCCAGCACGACAACGCGCACGGAGCACCAACCCACGATGAGCTGGCCGTCTTTGCTGATGAGCTTCGCCGCAGCCGCAGGACACGTGACCCTTACGGATCCCGAGCCCCACCGGCCGCGGCGAATCTCACCAGCGCGGACCCGGTCCAGGTGACACTGTCCGGCGCGAGCGACCGCCGCCCGAACCTCGTCCACCTGGACGGAGTCGTCCAGCCCGGTCACGCGCAGATCGGCGCACTTGACCGGGACGGACACTCTGACGTCGTCGCCGAGCACCCCACGGAGGCGCTCAGCGAGGAGGTCGGCCCTAGCCGCGCTGTCCGGGCCCAACACCTTCAACAGGCGGGCCCCCGCCATCGTATGCCGCATCCGGATGGTAGGGCGGTCCGGGTCGTCTTTCGTGGCATCTCTCGCCCGGGTCAGCGCGTCCACGTAGGTCACGCCGCGCTCTACGGCCTCAGGCGAGAGAGCCAGGGAGACGGCAGCGAGACTTGGCACCCGAAGTTGGGCACGCTTGCGTCGCTTCCTCTTCTTCTTCGTCTTGTTGCTTCCAGACGGGCGCGGCTGCGGCTGCGGCGCAGGGGCTTGCGCCTGCCGCTGTGCGGGAGTCTTCGCGGCTTGCGCATACGACTTCTGCGCCCGACGGGGGGCAGGCTGGGGCGGCTTAGGCGCTGGTGGTGTCACGGCCTGGTTTCCGGACTTGGCGGGCTTGACCTTGGCCCTTCTTCTCTTCTTGCCGACGAGGGTGAAGCCATCTTGCTCCATCTCTACCTCGCCGGCAACGCCAGATGGTTCCACCGCTAGAGGCGGGTGGGTGGCGCTCTTCTCTCTGCCAAGACGCGCATCCAACACGCGCCCAAAAAGACGCATGAGGCGCGCGTCCTCAACATCTCGGTCCAAGTCCGGTCCAGGCCTCGCTTCCCTAACGCAGACTGCGGGGAGCTCCTCCATATCCACAACAGGTGCCAGTTGGGCGGGCACATCCGATGGCGGGGTTGGGGGCACAGGGGGGGCGGGCATGAGGGCAGCCTCCAGCCGCCGCTGCAGCCCCTGGCACTCCTCGCGAAGTCCCGCGCATTCTCCACGTACGGCGTCCACTTGCGCGCGCAATAGGTTGACTTCCCCCGTAAGCCGGCCGTTGTCGGCTTGTAGACGCTTCACCTCCGTCGTGGCGGTCCGCTCGTACATTGCGTCCAGTGTGTCTTCGATGCGGCTGGCGGCCGCCTTTAGGTCTCGCACCCACGTGCCCTTCAAGTTTTTAGACCTGACGGCAATGCGACCTATTATGGCGAGGTCGTCCATCACCCGACACTTTAGCAGTCCCAGTGGCGGGTCCGTCGGCCGCTCTCCAGGCAGCGGCATGCGGCAGCGCGCCCAAGAGTTGATCGCATTCTGCGACAGCCGTGCGATTTCTTCGTCTGAATCGAGGGTGGCAAGGAAACCTCCGTCTAGTTGGGCCTCCCGCTCCTCAGAAGACCGTCGCCGTACCGTTATGTACCCCGGAGCCCGTGTAGAGGGCAGGCTCGACGGAGCTGACGACGACGGCGACGCTGGAGGTGTTGGCGACGGGGCTGATGGTGCCGCCAGGGCTGGTGAGGCCGACTGGTCCGATGCGGCCAACTTGTTCATCGTTCGCCGCGACATCCTCTTCAATACAACTTTGGCCTCCGGCAGCCCTTCCCGCACACTGGGCGGGTCAGCCGGAAGCCGCTTTCTGCTCCCACTTCTCAAAAGTCGCGTTCCACTTTCTCCGACGTGCGACGCGTCCGACAAAGTGTCGTCGCTGTCCAGCGCGGTCGACATGGCGCTGTCCATATGCTCCTCCACTTCCGAGCCACAGCCAACACTGCTGTCCCGGCTTCGTACTCTCTCCACCTCCTCTTCTACAACCCGGAGACGCTGTGAAGCGCCCCCGACGCGATGATTGCCCCCCCCAGAAACGGTGGGGCTGCCCGAGCCCGAAGGCCCGGGGAGGGATTCTCCGACCGCGGGGCGGCCGGTACCCTCCTGGGGTAGTTTGTTTTTGTCATTCGCGTTTTCCATAATTTTTTAACTCCCAACCAACGTCAAAATAAAACAAAATAAAACTGAATAGAATGAAGAAAAGAAGAATAAGAAATAAGTAAACAAAACAAAACAGAAAAGAAAACCAAAAGACAGAAAAAAAAATAAAAAGGAAAAATAAAAGGTCCAGGGCTCGGGACCGGGCTCCCCCCGGCCACTCAGCCTATCGCCGCCCTGGGAAACTTAGGCTTAGGTCGGTGGCGGCAAAAGCCGTTGGCTGACCGAAGTCTGACCACCGAGAGTGTAATTTTTTATTGAGGTTTTCTTCCTCGCAGCCCAGCGCTCAGTGCGTCGGGCCCCCGACCCGTGAGGGCAACGGGCTAGTGTGACCGTGCAATGCCCGCCCTGACAGAACAGAGCGAGCAGCCACACTCTCCGCGACCTTGAAGGCCGCCAACCCACGACCCGAAGGTCCACTGCCCCGACTGGGGCCACCAAAGGGTAATTTTTTAGAGAGGTTTTCTTCCTCGCGACCCAGCGCTAAGTGCAATGCGCCGAGTCCCCGACCCCCACGAAAACGTGCAGGGCTACGGGTTTGTGTGGCCGTGCAATGCCCGCCCTTAAAAAGACCAGGCAGCCACACGGTGTCAGAGTATTAGCCAAATACGTAGCAATGTCCTGAAAAGGACATGACCACGTAAGTGCCCGGGGTACACCAGCCAATCACATTGTGAGACCCACCGTTCGCGCCAGATGCAATAGCATCGAACGCGACTGGCGATCCCCCCAATGCAACCGACATGCGAGGAGGTTCTCTGACCTAGTACCCCAACCTAACCTAACCTTTTTTTTTTTTTTTTTGGCGCAGGGGAATGCATTGACGCATTTCCGTCCCGGTTCGGGGAAACCGGGAAGGGGTATGTGGGACTCCCGGGCAACGGTGCCCGTCCTACCCACTAAACCCCTGCGTTGTTCCGACACACTGCAATTGGCGCTGCCATGGGGTACTTATCGCATTCACCACAGCAGCGTCGCAGCGAGCCTTTGGCAGGCTCTTCCACGAGGTGGGATGGGATACTCTCGAAACAAGAGGAGTATCCCTCGTCGCAGAGACCGTGCAATGCAGGTACCGTTCCCCTTGAGTACCCGCTGGCCCCTACTCGGCGATGGTAGACTGGCATAGGAGAAAACTCCCGACCAGCCCGCCCGCCGGGACGGGAGACTTCAGGGTGTAAAAAGCCCCGAAGTAACCCGCCCCGACGGCCCCCCCCATCATCGTCCTAATAAGGACGGTGTTGGGCGGGGCCTCGCCTCCCGCGATCCATCGGTGACAGGGGGGGCGGCAGAGGACGGCCTAGGGCCGCCGCCGCCGCCACCCCTGCCAGCGAGGGTTCTGCCTCGCGTGCGTCGCTTCAGTTGCTGTAAGCAACTTTTACTGCCCACCATGTGGTCAGCCGGTAAACCGGCCTCGGCACATGGGGGGCAGTGAAGCGGCGCCGAGCACTCGACGGCCTTGTGGCCCGGCTGGCCGCAGCGGAAGCACGCTCCACTGCGGTCAGTTGCCGACGGGCACTGCGGCTTGGTGTGCCCCACACCCAAGCAGCGGTAGCACATCATGGGTCGTTGCTCCAGCACGACAACGCGCACGGAGCACCAACCCACGATGAGCTGGCCGTCTTTGCTGATGAGCTTCGCCGCAGCCGCAGGACACGTGACCCTTACGGATCCCGAGCCCCACCGGCCGCGGCGAATCTCACCAGCGCGGACCCGGTCCAGGGGACACTGTCCGGCGCGAGCGACCGCCGCCCGAACCTCGTCCACCTGCACGGAGTCGTCCAGCCCGGTCACGCGCAGATCGGCGCACTTGACCGGGACGGACACCCTGACGTCGTCGCCGAGCACCCCACGGAGGCGCTCGGCGAGGAGGTCGGCCCTGGCCGCACTATCTGGGCCCAAAACCTTCAGAAGGCGGGCCCCCGCCATCGTGTGCCGCATCCGGATGATTGGGCGGTCCGGGTCGTCCTTCGTGGCATCTCTCGCCCGGGTCAGCGCGTCCACGTAGGTCACGCCGCGCTCTACGGCCTCAGGCGAGAGAGCCAGGGAGACGGCAGCAAGAGTCGGTACTCGCAGTTGGGCACGCTTGCGACGCTTTCTCCTCCTCTTCTTCTTGCTGCCTCCAGACGGACGCGGCTGCGTCACTGGGGCTTGCGCCTGCTGCTGCGCGGGAGTTTTGGCAGCGCTGGCGTACGTCTTTCTGACTGCACCTTGTTGCGCCCGCCTCGGGGCAGGCTGGGGCGGCTTAGGCGTCGTGCCTGTGGCGACTGGCTGGTCTAACGGGGCGGGTTTGGTGCTACCCTGGCCTCTCCGTTTCCTCTTCTTGCCGACGAGGGTGAAGCCACCTTGCTCCATCACAACCTCGTCGACAGGGGCATGTGGTGCCGTCTTCTTCGTTGGTCGCAGTTCGGCTGTCCGTTCCTGTCCGAGGCGCGCATCCAACACGCGCCCAAAAAGACGCATGAGGCGCGCATCCTCCACATCTCGATCTAGGTCCGGACCAGGCCTGCCTTCGCTCACACACACTGCGGGAAGCTCCTCCATCTCGACGCAGCTATCGACCCTAGCTGCTGGTTCTTCTGGTTGGACGGGCGGGGGCGGAGGTGCGGGCATGAGGGCAGCCTCAAGCCGCCGCTGTAGCCCCTGGCACTCCTCACGCAGCCCGTTGCACTCCCCACGCAAGGCATCCATCTGCGCACGCATCAGGTCCATCTCGCCGTTCATTCTGTTGCTCTCCGCCTGCAATCGCTTGACTTCCGCTGTGGCCGTCCTCTCATACATGGCGTCAAGCGTGTCCTCGATCCGGCTGGCGGCCGCCTTCAAGTCTCGCACCCACGTGCCCTTCAGGTTCTTAGACCTGACAGCTATGCGACCAATAACTGCCAGGTCGTCCATCACGCGGCACTTCAGCAGTCCTAGAGGCGGGTCTGTTGGTCGTTCGCCGGGTGGCGGCATTCGACAGCGAGCCCAGGAATCGCTCGCATTTTTCGCCAACTTGGCGATTTCCTCGTCGGAGTCCAGAGTGGCCAAAAAGCCACCTCCTAACACAGCTTCCCTTTCCTCCGACGATCGGCGTCGAACGGTGACGTATCCAGGCGCCTTCGGCAACGGTGACGATGACGTCGTGGCCGGTGGCGTCGCACTGTCTCTCTTCGCTCTAGGGCAGTCTATCCTCTTGAGCACAACTTTGGCCTCCGGCAGTCCCTCTCTAACGCTGGGGGGTTCCGCTGGTAGCCGCTTCCGACTTCCGCTCCGAAGCAGTCGTCCACCAATCATCCGCTCCGAGTCTGAGAACAGCGTGTCATCGCTGTCCAGTCCACTACAACTTCTAGACATCTCCTCTTCCACCTCCGAGTCGCAGCCTACGCTGCTGTCCCGGCTCCTAACTTCCTCCACTCCTGCCAAACGGTGACGCCCAGAGGCGCCCCCGACGCGATAGTTGCCCCCCCCAGAAACGGTGGGGCTGCCCGAGCCAGAAGGCCCGGGGAGGGATTCTCCGACCGCGGGGCGGCCGGTACCCTCCTGGGGTAGTATGTCTTGACTATGCGCGCTATTCATTTTGGTTACAACTCCCGAAACTCAACATCAAAAACAAAAACAAAACTAAAAAGAAACAAGAAAAGAAGAATAAGAAATAAATAAACAAAACAAAATAGAAAAGAAAACCAAAAGATAGAGAAATAAAAAGGAAAATAAAAGGTCCAGGGCTCGGGACCGGGCTCCCCCCGGCCACTCAGCCTATCGCCGCCCTGGGAAACTTAGGCTTAGGTCGGTGGCGGCAAAAGCCGTTGGCTGACCGAAGTCTGACCACCGAAAGTGTAATTTTTTATTGAGGTTTTCTTCCTCGCAGCCCAACGCTCAGTGCGCCGGGCCCCCGACCCGTGAGGGCAACGGGCTAGTGTGACCGTGCAATGCCCGCCCTGACAGAACAGAGCGAGCAGCCACACTCTCCGCGACCTTGAAGGCCGCCAACCCACGACCCGAAGGTCCACTGCCCCGACTGGGGCCACCAAAGGGTAATTTTTTAGAGAGGTTTTCTTCCTCGCGACCCAGCGCTGAGTGCAATGCGCCGAGCCCCCGACCCCCACGAAAACGTGAGGGCTACGGGATTGTGTGGCCGTGCAATGCCCGCCCTTAAAAAGACCAGGCAGCCACACTTCCAGTATTGTCCGCGCCGGCCGCAGCCGGTACCCCCCATATCTGGAGGGCGTTCCCCTATCCGCAACCCGGGGGACGCGTCCGATGGCAGACTGGAAACCGCACACGGACCTTTTTTTTTTTTTTTTTTTTTTTTTTTTTTTTTTTTTTTTTTTTTTGGCGCAGGGGAATGCATTGACGCATTTCCGTCCCGGTTCGGGGAAACCGGGAAGGGGTATGTGGGACTCCCGGGCAACGGTGCCCGTCCTACCCACTAAACCCCTGCGTTGTTCCGACACACTGCAATTGGCGCTGCCATGGGGTACTTATCGCATTCACCACAGCAGCGTCGCAGCGAGCCTTTGGCAGGCTCTTCCACGAGGTGGGATGGGATACTCTCGAAACAAGAGGAGTATCCCTCGTCGCAGAGACCGTGCAATGCAGGTACCGTTCCCCTTGAGTACCCGCTGGCCCCTACTCGGCGATGGTAGACTGGCATAGGAGAAAACTCCCGACCAGCCCGCCCGCCGGGACGGGAGACTTCAGGGTGTAAAAAGCCCCGAAGTAACCCGCCCCGACGGCCCCCCCCATCATCGTCCTAATAAGGACGGTGTTGGGCGGGGCCTCGCCTCCCGCGATCCATCGGTGACAGGGGGGGCGGCAGAGGACGGCCTAGGGCCGCCGCCGCCGCCACCCCTGCCAGCGAGGGATCTGCCTCGCGTGCGTCGCTTCAGTTGCTGTAAGCAACTTTTACTGCCCACCATGTGGTTAGCCGGTAAACCGGCCTCGGCACATGGGGGGCAGTGAAGCGGCGCCGAGCATTCGACGGCCTTGTGGCCCGACTGGCCGCAGCGGAAGCACGCTCCACTGCGGTCAGTTGCCGACGGGCACTGCGGCTTGGTGTGCCCCACACCCAAGCAGCGGTAGCACATCATGGGTCGTTGCTCCAGCACGACAACGCGCACGGAGCACCAACCCACGATGAGCTGGCCGTCTTTGCTGATGAGCTTCGCCGCAGCCGCAGGACACGTGACCCTTACGGATCCCGAGCCCCACCGGCCGCGGCGAATCTCACCAGCGCGGACCCGGTCCAGGTGACACTGTCCGGCGCGAGCGACCGCCGCCCGAACCTCGTCCACCTGGACGGAGTCGTCCAGCCCGGTCACGCGCAGATCGGCGCACTTGACCGGGACGGACACCCTGACGTCGTCGCCGAGCACCCCACGGAGGCGCTCGGCGAGGAGGTCGGCCCTGGCCGCACTATCCGGGCCCAAAACCTTCAGAAGGCGGGCCCCCGCCATCGTGTGCCGCATCCGGATGGTTGGGCGGTCCGGGTCGTCCTTCGTGGCATCTCTCGCCCGGGTCAGCGCGTCCACGTAGGTCACGCCGCGCTCTACGGCCTCAGGCGAGAGAGCCAGGGAGACGGCAGCAAGAGTTGGCACCCGCAATTGGGCGCGCTTGCGACGCTTTCTCCTCCTCTTCTTCTTGCTGCCTCCAGATGGACGCGGCTGCGACACTGGGGCTTGCGCCTGCTGCTGCGCGGGAAACCGCACACGGACCTAACCTAACCTAACCTAACCTAACCTAACCGCTGTTTCTAGCCATAACACGCAGATGCTGGCAGCTCGGGCATTTCCCTACCATCTGGAAAACGGCGACGGTGGTGGTGCTGAGGAAGCCAGGAAGGGCCGATTATACAGATCCCAAGGCCTACAGACCAATCGGCCTCCTCCCGGTGCTGGGAAAAAAAAAAAAAAAAAAAAAAAAAAAAAAAAAAAAAAAAAAAAAAAAAAAAAAAAACTGGAGAAAATGATTGTAAGGAGACTAAAACATCAGGTGGTGGCGTCGGTGCACCCTAGGCAGTATGGCTTCATGCCACAGAGGAGCACCGAGGACTCCCTCTATGCCCTAGTTGGCGATATCAGGGAGGCTATCAGTCGCAGGAGGATAATCACCCTGGTATCGTTGGACATAGAGGGAGCCTTCGACAGCGCCTGGTGGCCGGCGATTAGGTTGAGGCTTGCCGAGACGGGGTGCACCAGCGGATTGAGAAGTCTCCTGGGTAGTTACCTCAGCGAGAGGAGGGTGCGCGTTAGGTACGCGGGTAGCGAGGTTGGAAGGGAGACGGAGAAGGGTTGCGTCCAGGGATCTATAGGAGGGCCAATCCTTTGGAACTTACTACTGGATCCCCTCCTTAGATCACTGGACGCAAGGGGAGTAAATTTTAGGGCCATCGCAGACGACGTTGTGCTGCTGTTTGAGGGTAACACGGGTGGAGAGATAACCGAAGCTGCCAACGCGGCGCTCGCACATGTCTTGGAATGGGGGAGTCGGAATAAGTTGAAGTTTGCCCCCATAAAACGGGGGCCATGACAATAACCAAAAAAAAAAAAAAAAAAAAAAAAAAAAAAAAAAAAAAAAAAAAAACTGAAATTCGACGAACCCAGGATAAGCATGGGCGGGCGCAGCGTAAACAACGTGAGCGAATTGAGAATACTAGGGCTTACCATAGATAACAAATTAACTTCAACACGCATACCACCAGCGTGTGTCGGAAAGCCCTTAGTATTTTCAAGCAGCTCAACCGGGCAGCGAAGGTTAGTTGGGGGCTGCACCCAGAGATTGTGAGGACTATCTATACAGCGGCAGTCGAGCCAACCATCATGTATGCGGCAGCAGCGTGGGCGGACGCCACACATAAGATCAGCATCCGGAAAGCGTTGGCGACGGTGCAGCGAGGGTTTGCGCAGAAGCTGTGTGGAGCCTACCGCACGGTCTCGTTGAACTCGGCGCTGGCACTGGCTGGCATACTCCCCTTGGACCTCAGAGTGCAGGAGGCAGCCGCCCTGTACAAGGCGAGGAGAGGGGGGTGCCAGTCATTGCCGGGCGACAGGGAGATGGAGTGTGCGGTGGGCTTCGCAGAGCTTCCCCATCCGGCCATGTGTGTGGACAGGAGCTTCACCGCAGTGGGAGACGAGGACGCGGTGAACAGGTACGCGGTGCAGCAGGTGCAAATGTACACCGATGGCAGCAAGATTGACGGCCTTGTCGGAGCCTCTCTTTCCATATGGAAAGAAGGCGCCGAAATCCGGGCCGTCAAACTCAAGCTGGCCAACTACTGCACCGTGTACCAGGCAGAGCTCCTGGCCATACACAGGGCCACGGCGGAGATCCTCGCTAGGGGTGAGGAGAGCTTCGGCATCTTCAGTGATTCGAGGTCTGCCCTCGAATCCATTGTTGGCCGAAGCTCTCATCACCGTCTGGCGCACGAGGCCAGGGAGAACCTTGGGGTGGCTTTGACCCAAGGCAAAGATGTCTCCTTGCACTGGATCAAAGCTCACGCAGGACTCCCTGGCAACGAGCGTGCGGACACCCTCGCCAAGGAGGCAGCAGTTTCGTCGCGGAGGAAGCCGGACTACGACCTCTGCCCTGTCTCATTAGCCAAGAGATGCATCCGTATGGAAACTCTTGGGGAATGGGGCAGGAGATATGAGGGTGGTACGACGGCCTCCGGGACGAAGCTGTTCTTTCCGGATGCAGTGGCGGCGTACAGCCTGGTCAGGAAAATAAAGCCTACGGGTATTCTTACCCAGGTTTTCACGGGGCACGGTGGGTTCGCTCAGTACCTGCACAGGTTCAGGTGCAGGGAGAACCCATCGTGTGTCTGTGATCCTGACCAGGATGAAAGCGTCGAACATCTGCTCACAGCATGCCCCGCGTACATGATGGAGAGGCACGACTGCGAAGAAAGGGTAGGAATGAAGATAAAGAAGGAAAATATAGCTGAGATAGTCGCAAATAAAAACACCAGGAAGGCCCTCCTTACATTTTGCATGGTTGTGGCAAACAAAGTAACAAACCGCAATAAAACAAGGTAACACTAAGACTGATAGGTATAAGTATAGTTTTAAGCTTCTCGCATCTCGCATTTATCTCTTAAGTTATTTGTATTGTAATTGTCTAATTGTAATTAATTTATTGAATTTTAATTTATTGTTTTATTATACTTGCACTGTGATATAGTTTTAAAATGTTTTAATGTATTGTAATTATTTTAGGGTTTAAGGAATTTATTTTATTTTATTTTATTGTTTTATTTTATTGAATTATTCTGGATTTAATGTAATGTAATTATCTGTAATTATTTTTAGGCCTAAAATTGTATGTGATAAAAATTATTAATATTATTGTATTTTAAGAATTTATTGTAATTAATTTTGGAAATTTATTGTATTATTTTAATTTATTATTTATTATTATTGTCAAAATTTTAAATTCTATTATTATTGTAAAATTATTAGTAAAGTATATTGTCGAAATTATTTAAATAAAGAAAAAGAACCCAAACCCTAAAATAGTTTTAAGTAAATTGGTGCGAAAGAGATGAATGCGAGAAAGATACAGTATGAAGAATGAAAGTACGAGAAGTAGCACATGCGGGAACTGGTATGAATGGAATAGATTAACAATGACTCGGATTATGTCCGAGAGTGTGTAGGATAAAAAAAAAAAAAAAAAAAAAAAAAAAAAAAAAAAAAAAAAAAAAAAAAAAAAAAAAACCTAACCTAACCTAACCTAACCTAACCTTTATATCGTCTACAGCGAACCTTAATAGCGCGATTAAGAAGTGACCAGTGAGTTGAAAATATAATAGTGAACCGAGAATAAGTTATTGTGTTACAACACAAAAAAAAAAAAAAAAAAAAAAAAAAAAAAAAAAAAAAAAAAAAAAAAAAAAAAAAAACTTAAACGCCAATCATGGGTAATTTACCTCCAGAACGTTTAGACCCTGGGTACCCTTTCATTCGATGCGGCGTTGACTACGCAGGACCGGTGATGATTCTTAATCGTAAAGGCAGGGGAGCTACTCTTGTAAAAGGCTATATCTGCCTATTCGTCTGCTTTATCAAACGGGCCTTACATTTGGAATTAGTATCGAGTCGTCAAGATGTTACTTGTTGGATCCCCTCTATGTAGGGCCTGTGGGGAGCACACCGAACAAATGGAACACATCTTATGTAATTGTGATGCTCTTGCTAGGAAGAGAATGGGTCTCTTTGGACTGGGCTATCCCAGTTCTGAAGATATAAGGCTGCTGTCTCCGAGTGTACTTAGCAAGTACATCTTGGAGGTATTCCAGGACAGCAATCAGTAGGATTAGGGAAGCACAAAAGATCCCATTGGGTCGACGTGCACCGGGAGTAATAATCCTGGCCCTACATCAAGATAAGATAAGATAAGTATCGAGTCTTACCACGAACCATTATTTACATGCTTTGAAACGTTTTATTTCGCGTCGCGGAAAACCAATCGAGATATTTAGTGACAATGGGAAGGTTTTTATTGGTTCTGTTCGGGAATCTTCTTCGGCTACCAGGATTGGATGTAAATGACACGATGTTTTAATATTAACGGTATATAATCAGGTTTTTACAAATGGTTCAAATAAGAAAAAATTATGAATGTACAAAGGTACGTCGCGCGTGCTGTCAAGATGGTTAGTAGGTCAAACGAGGCGGTGGGATGGCCCGATCAGTCAGCCGGCCCGTTTATGAAGTTGGTTTTCAACGCAGGCACATTCCTTGCGTTAACAGGCTCCCCGGGTTGGAACTTCCTGTTCCAAGATATCTTCAGTAGGCAGCAAGCAGAGTCTATTATAGGCCCTTCTCAACATCCCTGTTGCGGTGTTGATATCTGCAACACGTGCAATGCCGTCGCTGCCGGGGTGAAGACTTGTGATTCGCCCAAGCTGCCAGCGGTTAGGGGGCAGCCTATCATCCTTTATTACTACTAGATCTCCAATGCGCAGTTCTCCACTGGATTGCTTCCATTTTTGCCTCTTTTGCAAATCTGAAATATATTCCATGTAGTATCTATTCCAGAAGTGACGAGTTAGGATTTGTGCCCTCTGGTACCGAGGTAACGAGCAAATCTTGATCGTTTCCTCCTCATTGATCTGAGAAGTAGGCAGCATAGTGAGTGTTCGTCCGATAAGGAAATGTGATGGGGTTAATGGGACTAAATCATTAGGATCTGAGGAGAGGGGTGTGAGTGGGCGTGAGTTTAGTATTCCTTCTATGCCGACCAATACAGTATTCATTTCCTCGTATGTTAAGTTTGCCAGAGAGAGAACTCTTTTCAAATGGTGTTTAACTGACTTCACAGAACCTTCGGCTAAGCCGTTGAAATGTGGACTATATGCAGGGGAAAATTTAAAGGTAATTAACTGCTCCGCCAAATTCGAACTAATGTCATCACATTTTGTTTTTAAAAATTTAGAAATTTCATTTGCGGCTCCTACGAAATTAGTACCATTATCTGAGTATATAAAGTCAGGTTTACCTCTGCGAGCAACGAATCTGTTCAAGGCGGCTAAAAATGTTTCAGTACTTAAGTCAGTCACCAACTCCAAATGTACCGCCCTAACAGCTAAGCATACGAATATGCAAATATAAGATTTTAACAATCTGCACCCTCTACCTTTTCTGTCCGATATCATAATTGGACCAGCATAGTCCACTGCGGTGTTAGAGAATGGAAATTGGCTCTGTGTTCTTTCTTTAGGCAGATCAGCCATTATAGGCTGAATGGATTTCCCTGTAAATCTGCAACATGCATGACACTCGTGTGTTATTTTTCTAGCCAAATTGCGGCCTCCAATTATCCAAAACTTATGTCTTAGAATGGACAACAACAACTGAGGCCCTGCATGCATAAGTATGATGTGATAATGTTTAAATAATAATTTAGTAATATGGTGTGATGCATGAAGCAAAATTGGGTGTTTAGTGTCGTAGTCATAGTTGGAGTTAGATAACCTGCCTCCAACACGAATTAAATTTTCATTTGACATAAAAGGGTTTAAATTTAAAATCTTAGACTTATTGGGTAGTGGTTTATTGTTGTGTAACGATTTGTGTTCATGTGAAAAAATATCTAACTGCACTATTTTGCATAATGCATACAGAGCGGAATTAAATTCTGACAATTTTAAAAAACCGTTAAATTTTCTTTTTTGAGGAATACAGTTATTTATAAATCGTAATACGTATGCAGTGATTCTGTTTAATTTAGAAAAATTTGAATATTTATGAATAAAATTGGTTTGTTCGGTAACGAGTTTGCATTCATACTTTATCTCAGGTAAAGAAGTAGTTATGTTATTTGATTGAATGGGCCAATGAGAGTCTGATTGCATTAAGAAACATGGGCCGGACATCCACAACAAGGAATCACGTAACTGATTGGCATTACATCCCCGAGATCCAAGGTCAGCAGGGTTCAACTGACTAGGTACATATCTCCATGCTTCCGCATCGATATGTTCGGTTATTTCATTGATTCTGTTAAGAACAAAAGTTTTAAGGGAGGCCCTAGGGGTTCGAATCCATCCTAATACAATCGTGGAGTCACACCACATAATGTAACGATCTACATTTAATCTTAGAGCAGTTCGAACCTTTACTGCTAGTCGGACTGCCAGTAATGCGCCACAAAGCTCCAATCGCGGAACAGTCATACCTTTCAAAGGGGCCACCTTACTCTTAGCCATAACTAACTGAACAGTGGTGCTTCCATCTGTCGACACAGACCTTAAATATACGCATGCACTATAAGCATGTAAAGACGCATCACTAAAGGCATGAATTTCTACATGTTTGGGTGCAATACACACTGTACGGCGCGGAAATTTAATTTCGTTCAGCTGTGGAAGGGTTTTTAAAAATGCTAACCAATCCTCTTGAATGTCGGTAGGCAAGGGATCATCCCATGATATTTTAGAAGCCCAGAGTTTTTGTAAGATTATTTTTCCTTGAAGTATGCATGGGTTTACAAGACCTAAAGGATCAAACACCTGTCCTATGGTGGATAAAATTGATCGCTTGCTCATACTGTTTAGTGGCAATGACTCAGCGTTCACTGAAAATTGAAGTGTGTCAGAGTTGCAAGACCACCTCAAGCCTAATGTTTTTGCATCATAGTCGTTTACCAGCTTGAGCAAACCATCAAAGCCATCGCTTTCATTAATGCTGTTTAATATTTCTGGACAATTGGAACGCCACTTTCTCAAATTAAACTGTCCCTGCTTAAGTTGCTTAACAACCCCCTGTATAATGTGAATTAGAACTGACTTCGAATCATGTCCGCTTATATAGTCATCCACGTAAAAATCATGTAGTATAGTTTCACGTACTAATGGATCAGCGCATTCTTGACCCAACTGTACAAGGCAACGTGTGGCTAAGTATGGGGCTGACGCTGTGCCATACGTTACTGTATTTAATTTATATGTTTTCAGATTTTCATCAGGGTTAAAGCGCCAGAGTATTTGTTGTAAGCATCTTTGATGTTCTGCAACTAAGACGCATCGGTACATTTTTTCGCAGTCTGAAGTCACTACGTATTTATGTTGCCGGAAACGTATTAAAATACTTATAAGATCGTCCTGTACCGTCGGCCCAATCATCTGAATATTGTTAAATGACAGACCAGATGTAGACTTTGCCGAAGCATCAAATACTACCCTCAGCTTCGTGGTAAGACTTGATTCTTTAAAGATACCATGATGAGGTAATATATATGTATGTTTATCGCCGTTGTTATTAGTGTTCAAGGACATGTGACCCAACTCTATATATTCCTGAATAAACTCACTATATTTTTGTTTATATAATGGATAACGAGAAAATTTGCGCTCCAATGACTGAAAACGAACAGATGCTTGATCATAAGTATCACCTAATACTTCCGGTGACTGTTGTAATGGAATTTGTACAATAAATCGACCGTCAGCCTGTCGTGCCGTGGTTGAAACGAAATGGAGCTCACACTCATTTTCTTGTTTTGTAGTTTTGCGAGGTGATGGTACCGATTCTAACTCAAAAAATCTATCAAGCTTATGTTCTAGATCTACTTCTTTTAAAAAAAAAAATTACAATGGACTGTATTAATGTGCGTAGATTGATAACTTACTGTATCGTTGAGCTTTTGTGACTGCATTGCGCCCGATACTAACCAGCCAAATTTACTATTATTAAGAATTGGCTTAGATTTACCTAAACAAATGCGTTCACTTCCTAATACATTCCAGAATACATCAGCGCTAAGTAGCATGTCGATGTCAGAAGGTGTATTAAAGGTTGGATCAGCCAACTTTATATTTGTAGGTATTTTCAATGACTGTATGTTAAAGTATGTAGCGGGCAACATTTGCGTTATTTGTGGTATAACGAAACAACTAATGCTTGTGCTGTATCTTTCGGTTCGCGAAAACAACGTGACAGTTGAACGTGAATTAATACGAATTGATTCGCGACTCAATCCTTCGACCGCTGTGGAAGTTGAGTAAAGAGGTAATTTTAATTTCTTTCTTAAAGCTTCAGTAATGAAGTTAGACGTACTGCCGTTATCGAGTAAGGCACGGGCAGTGTGACGCATACCATCAATGTCAATCACATCAATGAGAGCTGTGGATAAGAGAACAGAATTGTTATGCGTGGTTGACAAGACCACTTCGGTTCTGTCACTCTCGGTGACCTTGTTACTATTATCCGCAATGTATGCATGATTGTGGGACACGAGGTCATTGACCTCCTGTGAAGTTAACGTAACACATTTGTCGATCTTAGAAGAAGGGGTATTTCCCTTTGACTCAGACTGCAGTTGGTCTTCAGTGTGCAACATCGTATTGTGCCACTTATTGCAGATCCTACATGGGCCAAACCTGCATTTGATTACTTCATGTCCTCGACGCAAACAATTCAGACAAAGTTTTAATTGTTTTACCTTATTAATTTTCGCATAAACAGATAATGATTTGAATTTTAAGCATTGATAAATGGCGTGATTTTGTTTACAAAACGGGCATGTATATAACGTAGTTTGATTTGTATTCGTATTCACGTTTGCAACAAATGCGCGTGACCTTGAAACGGTCGGCTCGCTATGCCTACGTTTAACCTGACTCATGTTTATCGTTTCAAGCAAACCAGCACGATCTTTAATGAATTTAATGAACCTTTCTAAATCAGGGTGTTTTTCATAACTGCTTGTGTATTCTTTCCACTTTCTATTTGTTATGTTGTCCAGTTTGTTTGAAGCCATATGTATCAATAACATGTCCCAATTATAGGTACTAACCTTCAAACTGTCAAGTGCCCTAAGATGTTTGTTCAAAACATCAACCAATTTCCGTAAAGCAACAGATGACTCTCTTGGAATGGCTTCTATGTCAAATAACGCCTGAATATGGTTATTTATTAAAACTTTATTATTATGATATCGCTCGCATAATAATTGCCAAGCAATGTCATAATTAGTGGCAGTAAAATCTAAAGAGCTTATAACGTCCGCAGCTTTGTCCTTTAATGACGATTGCAAATAATGAAATTTGTTAATTTTGGGTAAACTGTCGTTGTTATGAATGAGTGAAGTAAATGTGTCATGAAAACGTAACCATTCCTCGAAATGGCCAGAAAAGGTAGGTAACTGAATAATAGGTAACGTTAAAGTAGATGCACTAGCTGTTCGGACAGTACCTGCTGCCGATAAGGCTGACTCTTCGGCATCCTTGTTGTGCTGCACAGAAGTGAACCTGCTTACCCACTCACGTGCAGTTCCAACCACTGCAAAATATTCACTTTCGAACTGCTCACGATATTGGTACTCCTTTTCGCAGTCAGCTTCTGAAATTTCACAACAACTTTCGATTTCAATCTGTAACACGTCAAATTCACTATACCACTCTTCAATTTTCGTTAATCTCAAATTTAAATCACTAATTTGAGCTGGACTAGGCTTTTCTGAAGAGGAAAGAATAGCTAAATATGATTTAAATTGCGTTAACTTAGATTTATATGAACTGCGTTTTCGTTTTAACTCCGCTAGCTTAGCCATGATTTAAAGTGAAGAAAGAGAAAATTATATATAAATTAACTTAGCGATAAAAACAAATTATAAAAAATTAAACACTTTTTATATATGTTTCCAAGATAATGTGATGACAGTGGAACGAATACTTAAAGCGGAAAATGCAGTGAAGGAAGAAGGCAGCGCAAGCTTAACGGTGTAATCAGCTGATCGACCGTTATGCGCAAGTGTAGGTATGAATGCAGCTACGTAGGCACGGCGGCCGATAGCAAAGCAATGAATTCGCTGCGCGCCGTAATTGTTTTCTGCAATTTGAGAATTAAATTATGTTAGATTTAATAGTAAAAATATTAGTTCAATATTACATGTAATTAAGGTCCATGTAATAGCAAAATAAAACTAAAACAATTTATAATTAGATTAGAATCTTGACCATTTGTAGACAAATTGTAATACACGTAATTAAAGTCCGTGTATACAAATATTTCAATTAAAGGTGGCAAATAGAATGAAACTATTATTAACGAGTGAAAAAAGATGTCGAAAGTGGGTGTTTCAAGAAAAATGTGCACGTAATTAAAGTCCGTGCAAATAACCATATAACGTGTGATAAATAAAGGAAGATATGAAGAAATAAGGAAATTATCGGATTAGAACTGTCACTTAGATGTAACTTGATGACTGCGCCTCTTGTTCTGGAACATGTGTCGGTAACCGTCGAGTAATCTTCCCTGAAGTCCAAAGGCCGCTCAGCTTAGAATCCGGTTAGAAGGTCCAAAATGTTCGGGAATCTTCTTCGGCTACCAGGATTGGATGTAAATGACACGATGTTTTAATATTAACGGTATATAATCAGGTTTTTACAAATGGTTCAAATAAGAAAAAATTATGAATGTACAAAGGTACGTCGCGCGTGCTGTCAAGATGGTTAGTAGGTCAAACGAGGCGGTGGGATGGCCCGATCAGTCAGCCGGCCCGTTTATGAAGTTGGTTTTCAACGCAGGCACATTCCTTGCGTTAACAGGTTCTGAGAAAGACTTGTCATCATTCTTAGATAAAAATAGTAAATATCTCTCTGATTATGCAGCAGGTGAAGGCATAAAACTTAATTTTATACCACCTTACGCACCTCATTTTGGCGGTTTATGGGAGGCAGGGGTAAAATCGTGCAAACACCATCTTAAACGAGTTGTCGGAAATTGCAATATGACATTTGAAGAATTTAGCACTGTTCTTACACAAATTGAAGCCATTTTGAATTCCCGACCTATGTATCCATTGTCCCCTGATCCTAATGACCTCCTTCCCCTCACACCGGCTCATTTTCTTATTGGCCGACCCCTTACTGCGCCTCCAAGCAAGAACCTGACGACAGCCGATTCACATCGATTGACTCGATACGACCGCATTGAACAAGTACGACAGCATTTTTGGCAGCGCTGGTCGAAAGAATATATTTCGGAACTTCAGACCAGAACGAAGTGGAAAGTTCAACAACCAGGTGTCGCCCAAGACGCTTTGGTTCTCATCAAGGAGGAAAATTTGCCTCCGTTGAAATGGCGATTGGGACGTGTTCTACGAGTCTACCCCGACAAGGACGGAGTAGCTCGCGTGGCTGAAATCCTCACCGTAAATGGTCTTATACGACGTGCCGCTTCGAAGATATGCCCGTTGCCACTCCAGTCGTAAGATACATGATAGTAAGATAAAGTTAAGAAGCAACGTATGCTGATGCTGTTTTGTAAGCTTGCATCTTCCAAGGATGGGGGGCCATGTCTACGCCGTCCAAACGATCCTCTTTTCTAATTGAAACAGCCAGCGCGGTGACTACGCGGCGGTGAAAAGGAGGCGACGCCGCTGCCATCATAAAAAAAAAAATAATAATAAAAAAAAAAAAAAACACAATTGCGCGCGAATTTTACAATTTTTTATCATATTCGATTGTCTTTTTTTTTTTTTTTTCCTTGTAAATACATTAAAATAAGTAAACGAATATTATACGATTTTATTATTGAAGATTGCCTATTCTACACATTTTACGACTAAATATCATAACAGAACG
The DNA here is from genome assembly GCA_943193645.1 of Acentria ephemerella. Classification (NCBI taxonomy): domain Eukaryota; kingdom Metazoa; phylum Arthropoda; class Insecta; order Lepidoptera; family Crambidae; genus Acentria; species Acentria ephemerella. The sequence goes on from OW971889.1 coordinate 55,634, forward strand.
TATGGAAAAGGTGCCTCACTCTGCAATAAACAAACCAAACATTTGTTATCTTCCACATCATGGAGTTCTTAAGGAGGAGAGAACAACAACAAAACTCCGTGTTGTCTTTGATAGCTCAGCTATAACGAGCACAGGTAATTCTTTGAATGAGAAGCTATTGATCGGTCCAGCCTTACAAAGTGACATTAGAGATATTTTCTTACGTTGGCGCACACATAAGATTTGTGTCGTAGCTGATATCCAGCGTATGTATCGGCAGATATTGGTGCGAAAAGAAGATCAAGACTATCAACGCATTGTGTGGAGAAAAGTTACAGCTGATCCTATCACTGAATATCGTTAATGTACAGTCACGTATGGTACATCATGTGCACCATATCTTGCGATTGAAGCAACTAGCGAATGATGAACGTGACACTTTTCCTAAAGCGGCTAACGTGTTAGAAAGTGATTTTTACGAAGCCTAATAAGATAAATATTAAATGAGTTTCTCGGTCCTGTCATTGGTCATTTTATTGCAAAGTAACGTTGTGTGTGAACACATATATATTATAGAAGTGAATGTTGAGTTCTCGATATTGCCCATAGATGGCGCCGGCACACAAATGAGCCGGTATTACATGGCGTTGTTAAGAATTATACATTTCTTAATATAATTGTAAGCGACGCATCTTTATTATGAAAACCAACTTAATAAAAAAAAAAAAAAAAAAAAAATCATCAGGTGGTTTTGTCAACCTGTTCATTTTTTTATAACGGTCAGTCTAAACGCGATCCCACGCACGCCGCACGCTCCTCTTCTAGATAACTTTTGTATCCCACCCCCCTTTGTCAAGAAATACAGTTGTACAGTGACTTTTATTTATTGCTGCAAATAACCATTACCACTTGGCACCGTCTACAATAATCATTGTTATTTTTACTTAATACAACTATACAAACTAATAGAATTTCTACGAAACAGCGTAAAAATGTTGATGCTAATATACTAAAGGTCTAAAGCCATCAATAAAAAAAAAAAAAAAAAAAATATATATATAAGTTTGTAATGTCAGTGTGACATCACCTACTTTCAAGCTTCCTTTTTGTAACGGTCACTGTGTGTGATATAATTTTAACATTCTACTTTGTAAATGTAATACCGGGTTGTGCTTCATAAATAAACAAATAAAACTTACAAGCCATTCTTTAATTTCAACAATAAAAAAAAAAAAAAAAAAAAAATACATTTAAATGAACGATGGATAATTGAATAATTACAAATTAAATTGACCATTGTATTGTCAATTTCAGTGGTAAAGGATACCAGGTTTTTTTTTTTTTTTTAAACTCCTACAATTATCTCCGGTTATACAGCATACATTCTTCATTTTTATTTCTTATTACATTAATTTCTTTGAAAAATTACAGCTGACGGTCATCTATTCATCACTTCTCAACAAGTTGTTGCAGTTATAACATGTGGCGAGTCCGAAATATCCAATGGATATGTTCGGTCCAGTGTAACCGAACACCTGATTTAGCAATTACTTTATAATTATTTGTATGAGTTAAATTATAATTGTGGCTCCAGAATTAATCTTTAGTTATTAATACTTTTAGTCATATTTGGGAGGGACCTGGAATAGATATTATTCAAGTACCACGAAATGATTTAGTGGTCGTAAACAAGAACGTAAATAATACCAGCCAGTAACGTTTAGTAAAACGATCTTTATTCTTTTTTTATCAAATTCAACTTTACAACCTTTACAAAACTACAAATCTCAGCTCGACAATTCTTTCAACGGATCATACAAAAATTACACTCTTTTTTATTTATATACAAAAAATACATATTTACAAGATTTCGGTACGAGACAATAAATAGGGGCGGGCGTCCGACGTCCGGCGGGCGTCCGGCTAAGTACGGCGTCACTACACTAGCACTAGTATCACAGGTGACGTCACACGAGCACCGTGAGGCGTTCGGGGGGCGGGCGGGCGGGCGGCGGCTCGGGCGGCAGCGCGCGCTTGGTCAGCTCCTTGTCGCGGGGCGGCGTGTCGTTGCGGGCGTCGGCGTTGTGCGCCTTGTACAGGGTGTGCGCCCGCGGCAGGTCAGCGCCCGCCCCCGCCCCAGCCCCTGGGCCCGGCCCCGGCGCCCCGCCCGCCCCAGCGCCCGCCCGTCGCAGCGGGTTGGCGTACCGCCGCAGGTTCTCCTCGTTCTGGAGGTTGTTGGACTTCTCCTCGTCGTGCCGCCGCGAGCGCTCGGCCGCCGCGGCCGCCGAGCGGCGTCGTCGCAGTAGCAGGACGGCCGCCGCCGCCGCCGCCAATAGCACCAACGGCGCGGCGGCCGCCAGCGCCATGAGCGCGGCTGGCGCGGGCGCGGCGGTGGGGGCGGGGGCGGGGGCGGGCCCGTGGGCGGGCGCGGTGCCGTGGGCGGGCGCGGCGTGCTCCAGGCGCAGGTGCAGCGCGGCGGCCAGCAGCGGGTGCTGCGCCAGACGCCGGCGCGCCACCAGCTCGCTAAGCGCTCGCACGGCGGCCGCCAGCACGGCCGCGTCACCGTCGTCGGCGCCGTCCTCGTCCCCGACCCACTATGCACAGAACATTCGCTTTACAAGAGACTCTAAGCCCATCCTTGGCTCATATCAATTTATATTAATATTATAAACTTTAGAGTCGACACCATGTCAGTAAAACTGACTTCTTGACCAGTTCCGAAAACAACGAAGAGGATAATTGTAACCGATTTTGTAAATTATCAGGATAACTTGAGTGCTTATTTTCATAACTTTATGGCATACTAGAATCGAAGCATCGATGATCAATAGGTTCACATGAACACTATTGTGACAAAATTTTTTACTACTTTTAGAATTTATGGTTTTTTTTTGACTAATCAACGTTTTTGAAAAAAAAAAAAAAAAAAAAAAAAAAAAAAAGCAAAGCCTCGTAATACATTTAGTGACCACTGATTCATAGGTCTGAAGCTAAAGAACCCGGGAATATATCGATATTCATTTTGATTCCGCTTTGAGCGTAAGTTTCTTGAATGACATCTTGTGATAAAATTAGTAATGATATATTTTAAGGTATTTCTTGATAGAGGGCGCTCAAAACACAGAATAGTAAGTAAAGTAAAGCGTGCGAGCGCACTGACCAGCGCCAGGTCGAGGGCGTCGTCGTCGTCGGGCGCCAGGTCGCACAGCAGCACCAGCGGCGGCGTCACGGCCACCAGCTCGGCGGCCAGCGCCCGGCGCAGCGCCCCGCACGCGCGCTCCACGTGCGCGCCGCGCGCCACGCGCTCGCGGGCCAGCGACAGCCGGGCGCGCGCGCACCCCGCCCCGCCCGCCCCGCCCGCCCAGCACCACGACGGCGCCGGCAGGGCGGGCGGCTCCACGCGCCGGCCCTGCACGCGCCTGCACTCGCCCAGCGGCGGGCACGGCGCGCGCAGGCACAGCGACGGCGCCGCCGGCACGCACACCTGCCGCACACACCGCACTCGCTCATTTATTATCGTCATCATTTATTGTCTTCACATTTACAAAATGCTGTCTCCAGGAGTTCGAAAGCACATGAAATTAGAACTTTTAACTAAACAGGCAAAACTTCTTTGGGTAACCTTCAGTTTTCTTTTGTAATCTATACACACATAGATAGATAGTCTATAGAGTTGAACCTTAACGTTGACTCAATATCCACACATGCCCGCCCGAAACTGACAGCATGTGTGAAGGCGTCATTATATAAAACACCAACAAATTTTAAAGTGAAACCTTTCCATAGTATTAAACATTAGAAACATTATAATAAAACCACCTAAACCTAAACCTTAATGACACAGTACATTACTTTTTAAAAACAAACAACATCAAATTACGAAAGCCATGGATACTTTTCTTTGTAACGTATCCGATCGCAAAACTATTTCTCACATAGAAAATTGATTGAGCACGTTAGCACAAAGCAAAGGTCGTTCAAGAAACGTTTGAATGTATTAAAATAGTCGCTCTGCAGGGTCTACTGCTGTCGTTACCTCGTCCGGGCGGCAGGGCGCGGCGCCGGGCGCCAGGCAGTCGGGCACGCCGCACCACAGGCGCGTGCAGGCCGCGCGCGCGCCGCACCAGCACACGTTGCAGCCCCACCACCACGTGCCGTTGGCCGCGCCGCACGCGCCCGCCTCCGCCCCCGCCTCCGCCGCCTCCGTCTCCGTCACTTGTCCCGTCTCTTCAGTCTCTCCCGTCTCCGCTAGCTCACTGTCTCCACCCGCGATACCCTCTTCGAGGCCGGCCAACACTGCGACATTAACAGATATTCACTGGAATAGTACAATAGATCGGGAGAGAATCCATGTGCACATACAATGGCAAATTTCACACGGAGTTTCCTCAGAAGAACTACGTCCATAGATTGAACAGAACGAGCGACTCACGTTCGAGGCAGCGGCGCGCGTGTCGCGCTGGCGGCGCCGGGCACACGCAGCGCGCGGCGCGCCCGTCGGCGGCGCAGAGCGCGGGCGCCGGGCAGGCGGGCGTGCAGACGGGCGCGCGGGCCGCGGGCGCGCGACGGCCGCACGTGGCGCCCACCCAGCCGCGCGCGCAGCGACACGCCCACCAGCCCGCGCCGCCCACGCAGCGCCCGCCGTGCAGACACGGCGACACCGCGCACCCGCCCGCCGGCCGCTCGCAGCGCGCGCCCGCCCAGCCGGCGCGGCACTCGCAGCGCCAGCCCCCGGCCTCCCCCGCCTCCAGGCAGGCGCCGTGCACGCACGGGCACGCCGGCACGCCGCCCCCCGCCGAGCACGCGGCGCCGCACTCGCAGCGCCAGCCTCCGTCCTCCCGCACGCACGTCTCACCCTCGGGGCACGTTCCCTCGGGACAGCGGTCCATCTCTATTTGATTCGCGCACGTTTTTCCTGCGAACGAAATTAATCTATCGTCAGTTGTCTGCGCCTTCGGGTTCGATTCGGTAGCTCGTTACCGATATCAGATTCGAACACTACGAACCGGTCCAACCGTCGTGGCAGACGCACGCGAAGTCCGCGGGACCGTCGATACAAGTCGCGTTATTACGACACGGGTTGGAGGCGCATTCGTTTATCTCTGCGAATGAACAGAAACACATTTCAGTTACGTCGCCTGTTTAATATAATAGAGATGCCGCGACGGTCCGGCGAGCGCCTACCTCGCTGGCAGCGGCCGCCGGTCCAGCCGGGCGCACAGACGCAGCGCCGGGCGCCGCCCTCGTCCACGCACGAGCCGCCCGCCCCGCAGCCGCCCACAGTACACTCGTCCACACCTATAGATAAAAGAGCGTACAGATCAGTCGAGTTCTAAGCTCGAAGTGGCTCAATGCATGTATCGATTGACCATATGGGACTAGGGTGATACTGACGTTCCCTCACGACGCGCTGCGTACAGTTCTTGCCGGTCCAGCCGGGCGAGCAGTGGCAGTAGTAGTCGCTCTGAGCGGTGTAGCACGCCGCACCGTTCGCGCACGGTGACTCCGCACAGTGGTCACGGTCGTCCTGTTTGAAGCGCAAGAATCACTCTTTAGTTACGGCCCCGTTGAATCGGATCGGCAATTTGTGTTAATTAGCAAACATAAAGATGACTCACCGCACAGTACCGTCCGTAACAGGAAGACAGCTAAAAGCAGAAGACATGTTAGTGATCGTTAGAGCAGTGGTGGGAGCGAAATGAAAGCGTTAATAGAGAACGAGTCAGTTTTAGTTCTGGTGTCAGGCGCCACTTCTGACCTCGCAGTCGGTGCCGGAGAAGCCGACGGGGCAGATGCAGCGGTAGGCGTCCAGCAGGTCGACGCACTCGCCGCCGTTACGGCAAGGTCGCGGCGCGCACTCGTCGACGTCTCGCGCGCACGTGCGGCCGGCGTAGCCCGCGGCGCACGCGCAGTGGAAGTCGTCCACGAGGTCGATGCACGTGGCGCCGTTGAGGCACTGGCCCGTGCAGTCGTCCACGTTGGTCTCGCAGTCGCGGCCCGTCCAGCCGGCGAGGCAGCCGCACGAGTAGCCGCCCGCCGTGTTGTTGCACGACGCCGCGTTCACGCACGGGCCCAGGCCGCTCTCGCCTTCCGCACACTCGTCCACGTCTACACACAACACGTCGCTTACTTAAGGTTGTCGTTCTGTTTCTTTGGTCATATATCGCAAGTACATGGCAGCGGGCGTACCCTCCGAGCAGGTGGGTCCCCGCCAGCCGGGCGCGCAGTCGCAGTGGTATCCGGCGAGGCGGTCGCGGCAGGAGCCCCCGTGGCGGCAGGGCGCGGCGGCGCAGTCGTCCTCGTCCAGGTCGCAGGTGGCGCCGGTCCAACCGCGCTCGCAGGCGCACACGAAGCCCCGGGGCGCCGCGGACAGGGCGCAGGCGCCGTGCGCGCAGGGCTGCGGCGCGCACGGGTTGTCGACGCGCTCGCAGTCGACGCCCGAGAAGCCCTCGGCGCACGCGCACAGGTACTGGTCCGGCGCCGTGTTGGAGCACGTGCCGCCGTGCTGGCACGGCTCGTGGGTGCCGCAGTAGTTCAGGTCTGCGGCGGGACACAGCCTTATAATAATACATCTATTCCTTTCTCTCTCACATTTTTAATCTATGCCAGAGACTGTTACTATATCTATACTAGGAAAATGTATGACAATAATTGATAGGCATTGTCAGCAAACATGTCGCATATGAGATAAGTTTGACATAATGCTGATTTCGACACATATTATAAAAACTATAAATTCATATATAAACAAAAAAAAAACAACCAAAGTAGCCCTTTTTTTTAATAAGGATTATTTTCCATTTACAGACCTACCGGCCACTAGCTAAGCGACGGGCGTGTGGGCTCACTCAGTACCTCAATAGAGCGGCACTGAGAATACCCACTAAAACTCCATTACCCTTCACGGGGGTAATCTGGATTCTGAGGAGCATTTCACTAGGTCAAACCAAAGTAACCCTAAGATAAAATTATAATTAAAATTATTTATCAATATACATAGTACCTTCTTGAAAAGGCCGAAGACCACTGAGTTTTTTGAGTACAAACTTTACGCTTGAGTCGTTTGTGAGCGTTTCGAGAGGGCTCATATTATCTAGTAGCCGAGTGTTGTTTTAGTACCGTCAAGTATTAAGGATAAACACATACTGAGTATTAATACTTAGGAAGCTATGAAATCGGAAGATGAACAACACATACAGGGATTGATAATTAAAACTAAACTCCTTACCAGCACACGTATTCCCTCCTTATAACATGGGTTCCTTTAAAAGAGGCGTGAAAAAGCACTTTTTGGGCGTGCAAGGTGAGGGTGGCTAGGGTAGTATGTCGCATGCTTCACTAGCTATCTTCACATATAGACTCGTCTACTGCTTATCACTAGGTGGTGTCGAGTCATTTACTGTGCTTTATATAAAAAAAATAAAAATGCGAGAGTCACCTTGGTCGCAGAGGATGCCGCCCCAGTTAGTGTCGCAGGTGCAGTCCCAGGGCGAGCCGTTGCAGTAGCCGTGCTTGCAGCCCGGGTACGGCGTACACTGCGCGCACAGCTCGCCGCGCCAGCCCGGACGGCATCTGGGGGCGCGTCTGCTCCGTTAGCATATACCCATATGACGGCCGTACATTTATTACTGGTCATTTACTTACAGACATTCACCAGGATTGTCGCAGCGGCCGTGTTGGGGATGACAGCCTTCCTTGCACACGGCTGCCAGCGAGAAGACGGTTGTTAAACAAGAATTTTGCACAAATTAATAAATACAATCAGGTGTTGAGTGACCGAGTCTATAAATTTTATTGTGACATTCATTTTCAACACTACTTCAGTTTTGAGATTTTTATAAATTAAATTAAGAATAGATGTAAAGGTGTGTCGTACGTTTCTCGCAGTTGTCGCCCTGCCAGCCGGGCAGGCAGCGCTTGGCGCCGGCGCTGGAGCACGAGTAGTGGCCGAACTTGTCGTCGCGCGGCCGGCAGAAGCTGGTGCACGTCGTGTTGTGGTAGTTAGGCGCACACTGCACGCGCACGCGGTACGCCAGCGCCGCCGCGGCCCCCGCGTGACGTAGCGCGTGCCACTCGGCGCCGGGCTCCACGATGCCCGACCACCACGCCTCCTCGATCAGCCCGCCCTCTGTGCCAACACACGCGTTTGTCTGAAGCTCATACTAGGAGAAGCTAAGCGAATCAGTCATCTAAGACGTCCTCCGCGGTTGTCTCAACTTGAACGTTAAGCCGCGCCGTGAGCGAGACCCGCTACCGACACATGGCAATGAAGCTGTGAGCTTATTTAAGTTATCATAGTTCGCCAAGACTTATGAAAGTGAAGCGATCGAATCGAATTATTGAAGTCGGTTATTTATTATTACTTCGCCACAGATTATTATATACATACCAGGATCTGGATACTCGTTATCGTCGTAAGCTTGCAGGATGAGAGTGAAGGAGCGCGTCCATCGGAAGGAGAAGTTGAGCGCGAGCGTGTAGAGCGGCTCGGCGAGCGTGAACGAGTCCGTGCCGAGCACGGGCGACGCCGCGCGCCCGAACGAGCACGCGCCCGGCGCCGCCGCCGACTGGTACTCCTGCCGACGACGGACCGTTAGCGACACATCACGTTCATAATGAAGACGGTATACCTGAAGGCCATTCATGATCCAACTTTGAATAGAACTTGACAAGTTCCGAACGAATCACCGTGCGTACCTTGAGACACAGCGTGAACCTCGTGCGGCACGGGTGTGAGCAGGCGGCCCCCCCGGGCTCGGCCCCGCCTCCGCAGCACGCGCCCGACGCCAGCTCCAACCGGTAGTTAGAGAACTCGAGGATCTGCAGCTCGAACACGCCCGCCCCCGCCGCGCTCTGCGGACACACGACACACACGTTATTGCTCACTGAGCCTTATACAGCCTGACGTCCGCTACTGTCTCCACGCCACCTGACGATAAATGTTAATCACACGCAAGGTGATTTGCATTTGATATAAGCGTCCAATCGGTGACACCGTACGAGTTTACTTTGTTATTCAAATATATCTATCTCGTAATGTTATCACCTTCATTCACTGAATTGTTATGATTGTGAAATATGAACTCTAAAACAGTGTTATTAGAAGACACAAACACAAAGATGGAGTGCGTGTAACAAACAGTCGGTGTCATGTCGGTCTGTTTGGCAGTCATATCATAGTTGAGTAAGTATTCAATTTTCTTTGTCGACTAGAATTATATGAATTTCACGTGTCTAAGTCAAAGTCAAATATATAAATTAATTTATTGATTAACGATATACTCCTAGGGACCATGACACAATTAAAAATAATTATGTGTGTTATTGTCCACAAGGCGGGAGAATTTAAATGGTGCCGCGACCTTACTCATCCCTCGTATTTTTGTGTACCATTGTACATCGAAGGATCCCCGGAAGAGATTGCTACTTGACAGATAAGATAGAACAATGTAGTAGGTATCTTCATTTGATTGTCTGTATTTAAAGCTGATGGTGTACCATAAAGCGCTCAGAAGCTAGTACCACGAGGGGTGGAGGGCTCGTCTCGTTGCGTCTGATTCAAATGGGTACAATCAAATATAATACATTTATTTGAGAAATCTCACAGCTCGATAACTATCGATTTCTCAAATAAATTACAATACATAGTTAATACATACTTATGTATCCTAAGCTAAACGTTTCCCGCGGCGCGCACCGACAATGTCTAGGTACGAGTAGGTACACTATCACTACCTTCAACTAAACACCGACATATAAAAGGATTGCCTCTTGACAACTTCACGTCTGCTCGTCGTCATTGACCATGGAGTACTCTATTGTATGGTATTGACAGATGTTTGAAGTAAATAAACTTAGAACTTTAAGACTGAGCAGTTATTTTGGATATTATTATTGTTAGCATATAATGCAATGTAATAAATTGGCTAAATTAATAAATATCTTTAAATTTTAATGTAAAATACTTATTATGTAAACTTTACATGCAGTTGTTTATAATGTCAACACCAGTAATATTAATTTACTAAATTATTTTTCGCAAATAAAGAATTTTGATTTGCACAGCGAAGAGTCCGGAATATTTCAAAACCACTAACTCGTTGGTAAGAACCAATTCTAATTAGATTGTCTATAATTAATAAAGCCGCCTCTCTAACCGACGAACACGAGGAGGTTGTCAACAAGGTTCACATATATTGTATGTATGTAAACCGATTACGTCGAGATTTCTGATCCCAAATACGTGATTCTATTTTTGTTCGACGCGGAACAGTTGCCATGGTAACGTGAACATTTAACCTCATAGTTTGGTTCTGTGTTATTTATTTATTTATTTATTGAGCATTTTTAACTTTGATGATTTAATTTTCACAATTATTTCGAGGGTTTACACCCAACGACAAACAAACAGGCAAGTTGATAATTTAAAAATATCTTAATTTGTTTTATACTATTTTGGTTATTTATTAGTATTAAATAAGTTTTTTACTCTTTTTCAAATAATAATTCAGGTAAAAGTTATCAATATATACAGTGCGGTGTACTATAAGCAATCTCAGCTACTCTACCTATATCATAGTATTGTATCGTATTGATAAGAACTACAAAATGAAACGCAAAGATTTTACGACAATATTGTTCAGTTATCTATTTAAAAAATATACTTGAAATGAATAAAATCTATTTATATAATAAGTTTTGCAAGTACAGCTAGTGTGTTAGTTCTTTAACCTCGTACTAGATGGCGCTACGTTGGCTGAGTTATGTTTAATCAACATTTGTAAAGAAACGGCTAAAGTGAATTTTTATTTATAATTAAGTCTTAACCAAATATTTATAAATGATAATTAAGTAATGAACTTGTGTTTTTTTGGCCAAAATAGATATAAAAACATACAATTCCATATTTAGTTCAAAAGCCTTGTTATAATTATTAGATTTATCCGTAGTATGCGTACAACTTTTTAAGTACAAGAAGAATAGGCTTAGCAGGCATCTCATCGCAGGACACACACGCATCACGCTTCTGTTCGTCAGCTAATTAATATAAGTTATGACATCTTAAGTTCCATGATGAATCCGCTACGAGCTGTCGCGGTACACACGCTGGTCCATGTGACGTTGGTGCCGCGTAATAGATATCTATTAATTTTTAAATAAAAATAAGTCCAAAAATTATCAATAATCAGAGCTTCTTGATCAAAAAAGGTATCTACAGTAGGCCTCGACTCACATATGTGTCTTATTATGTGTTCTTGTTCCAACATGAACCCTGTTAGGGCACATCGTTCAAATGTCTAATTAATATGTTAGACATTAGTCTAACTTGGTATTAACCAAGCCACGCCACCAAACAATGAAACCAATCCTTGGTGTGTCATGGTACTAAGTGTTAAGCTACCACCTCACCGACGCAGGTGCTACCTACTAGGGACGTTTATAATGTTTAATATTTTAAGTAGCCCAAGTGTTTGTAAACATTAAAGTGTACCGTTACAAAAGGCGTCAGTGTCTAACGTTCAACCTGGCTGCAATGTTGGAGGTGGGGGCGGGGGCGGGGGCGGGGCCGGGCGCGGGGCGGGGCGCGGAGGCCACGCCCACCGGCGCGCGCGCGCATACGCCCGGCACAACTACATAAACTAACACTGTTTTCTACTCTAAGTACAATGAATCATTTAATGATACATTAACTATTGTAGGTCCATTGTTATTCCCACAAATAATCACGCAATTTTCATATTAAATTCAAAGAACCACGACAGAGAGAGGAAAGAATGTGCTCTATATTACATGATGCTTTCATTGAAATAGCATACAACCACACCAGCCGTAACAGAAGCTCTGCTCTCTCTCTCTATAGCTGACGTAAGCACATCTAAGGAAATAGCGTGCAGTGGGCTTTCGTTTGAAATTGAATTGAAGTCAACGCGTTACACTATTATGGTAATATTTTAATCAAGGAGCTGAACTCACTGCTCAGTTTATTTTGTTCTTTGTTCGTGTAAAGTATTATAAATAATACATATGAATTGGTCGAGAGTTTACTTATATTATATTGACACACTTTCAAAACATTTGTGAACTTATCAATTTTGTTGTTAAATAATAATAAAAAAAACCGACTTGACATATGAAAGTACAGAGTCAATAACGTAGCAACATAATTAAGCTACAATAGAAATTTAAATAAAAATATTGTCAAGTGCCGTGAAGCCTCTTCTCATTTTGAACGCATCGTTAATAAAATATGTAATCTATTGTACTTGTTGACAGTCTGTTGTATTTTGTACATTTAATTTTTTTTAAAGAATTATGAAAAGAGTACACTTGAATATTTATATATTATAGGCGTCATTACATTAAATCTCTTCAACGGCATATTGCTCGGTTATCTGACGAGAGGCCGGCTTGGCGGCCATACTTCAATTAGAATTTATTAAATTTTACTTATTAATATCACATCGAACTTCATTCAAATCTTATTCAGCCCACAGATACTACTTTTTTGATAAGTTCATATTTAAGATAAGATAGAATAAGCAATAATGCAACAGTATCATGAAACAATGCCAAAACTTTCATTCAAATGTACCGGACCGGGCTCACGGTATGTCGTACGTATCACTCGCTCGATCGTGACGTCGTCAGTGTCCACTAAACTCATCAATAAATAAATTAATTTGTATTTGTATATTGATTGAAACCTGTCTTTCGTTATTAAGCGAAACAAAAATATTTTTAAACGACAACGTCACATAAAAATCCGTGGAGTCACTGAAATGTAAAAAAAATAATAATAAAATATTTCGCGCCATGTAGCATCAGCTGTTGATTATTTTAAGCGGAAAATCGATGATCGAGCGGTGATCGAGTACATACAGCCAAGTCTTGTTACAAATATAATTGTTTCGTGTCTATTTATATTTTACAATTGATAATGACGACAAAGAGTTGATTTAATATTATTTTGAAAAAACGATGTTGTTTAATAATATAGCAACTCTTTCCCCGTTTCATTGTGTCGGGCAAATATTAAAAATATAATAATTAATAACTTCATTGAAAACAGATTTTGGCGCTTGATTCAATGTTCACTTGGACGGAGACGTTTCTCCATATAACTAGCGTACCAACTCTAGTTTACTCGGACGATTTATTGTTTTGTTGATATTGTTGTCGATTAAATATAAAAATAGACATTAACAACGTAAATTTTCCAATATTATTAAGTTTCTATTGTTCAGTGTAATATTGTTTTATTTTGTTTTTTATAAATTTTTAATTAATCATCATTATGAAGTGCCTCATTACTAGCATTTTAAAATCACAAAGTGTTAAAACGTAAGTAACGGGAGTTGACATTATTGGTAAAAACTAAACTTTATATATTATATTAATTCTCTCATTCATAGTAAAGTTTGCTGTGGCTGCATCAACAGTGGCATACACCTACATGTCTACGTGGATAAGTTACGTTTTCATCGAAATGTTAATGGGCAGAAGCACAAATTAGTTATCTTTTGTTAGAGAGTTTGTATTTCAAACATTGTGGTACAAGGGCGTTCGTTTTCTTGACTGATATCGTTTTTATATTTCTATCGTTGATATATTTGCAAAAAGCACATAGAACTAGTTCATTGTATCTCCTTGGATGCGATATTGTCCGCTCCTACGATTACAGACTCTCGTTATATTAAGGAGAAATAAACCTGGAGCGTGTTCATTTTGAATTTCCATAACTTTTAAGTTTTATTGAGAGCAAATGTAGCTTGTAATGGTAGGTATTATATTATTATATTAGATGTAAATATTACACTGTTAACCGTTATTAAATGTAAAATCTCATTTTCAGGTTAAAATTAAAGCTATTTAATATCAAAAACTATAATGTGACTAACAAGTTTAGATTAGCTTTGTAAAATATCTATGATTGTATCGTGGGGCACAATATTTCTCGGACAAACTGTTTTAATCTGGGGAATCTAATCATAAAGTTATGAGAATTAAAATTGAACTACTAAATTGTACACAATTTATTTAAGTCCAGACAATACCTACTCGATAACATATTATTTTGAGTATTACTTAAATCGTGCGAGGATAGTTGTGTTAATATCAGGACCAGCAAAGTGCGTCCTTATAGCTTTGACTACAAGGCATTTGGGTCCAACACGGATATTTGTATATGGGAGACGACCACTTCGTTGTCTTTCAAGAGTCAAAAGAAAAGTTTCACTACGGTACAGCGCAATCGTAAAAGCTCTATTTCCTAACAAAGAAGGAACTCGTTCTTATATAGATAAATTATGAATACTCGTAGCAAAACTTTGTGCTTACATTGTTATTGTCATCTTGATTGGCAGTAAAACTAATCATTGAAAAGATATACTTCTTGATTAGTTACATGTTTAAGACTTACAGGTATTTATTGATCTAACACCTTGAACAATTGTTTTAAGAAAATGTTTATCAATCACTTAACAGACAGACAGACAGACAGATGAGACAAGTGGGAGTCATAAGAGACCAAGAACACTTCCTTGTGGAACCCTGTATATTATTATTGAGCTTATTTCATGTTGTTACGTCACAGTCGCTCATGCAGCATTCGAAGAACCTTAAGGGCTTACATCTACTTTATAAGTTAGTCGAATATTTGAAAATGAGCCGCAAAAACAATACAAATATGGATTAAAAATTTGACATTTGACATTGTAATTTTATAATTGCTTTATAAAAGTTAAACTTCCCTAAACAAGCGTAAGTTTCAGTTATTTAATAATTAATGTTCTGGTTAAATAATTAGTAATGTTACGTCATCCAGCGTCCATACCTCGTAGGTGTTGTAAACTTGTAAAGACAAGAATAATATTTAAGTGACCCTAAGATCTGGGTTCCACGATATGCCGAATACTTTAATAATAATAATAATATATGTTATGTTCATTTAATTAGACAGATTGTTGTAGCTATAGCTGTCGCTCGACACGCAGTGTTTAATAAAACGAACATCAAATGTTTAGTCGACTTCGTATAAAGTTACATACAAACGAAATCCACGAGCAACTTGAGATGTTTAATAGGAATTGACGTATAAAATGTTTTTGATGACATACACAGCACTGTATATATTCACAGTAATACGAAATACGGTATAAAAATTCCGAATTTTATTCATTTTGAAATTTAATAAAACCCGTGCTATAAAAGACATCAACGCAATCGTCGTTACTGTGATTTTAGTGGAACAAACCTCAATGCGTTCTGAATCAATAAAAGAGTTTGTCTTTAATGTGTTACTGCTTCAACATTATTGATTCATTCGATGTAATGTGATAGTAACTTTATAATTAATCAACATAACCAATACTATATTAACTATAGATTGATATATTTTATATAATGATATTAAAATAATTTTAAGCCATGTTGTAGTCACGGAGAGAAGTCGAGTTTGAACCGTAAATATTGGTCTTACTATTCTTCATGCATAATTTGGTAATAAAAGTTGATGTTGTTGTTAGATTCGACTTGTTCCAACAGTTACGCCTGGTTTTATCGAACATAAAACTGTGATTTAATTCAAAAAAGAAACACAAGACAAGTACATACAATACATACATACATACATACAGTACATACATACGTATGTACGTACATACTTGACAGTGACATTTTATTGTTAAACGATACTAACATACATACATCGCATAAATACTGTCAACTGGATGTAAAAGTTACTTTAGTTACGAACAAAAATATTAAGTATGATTGTAATCTTAAATATGCTTTAAATTATATTTAATTCTTATTTGAGGAAAAATTTTCTGGAATTTTATTCTGAAAATCCAGAATTAGTATGTTCAGCTATAATTGCTATCCCCATCATCTCTATTGCTACTTAATAATATAGAGGGATGGTTCTTCCATCATCGTTCGAAAATTGAAATTCTGATAAAATGGACCAACCTACTCATGTCATGATCGTTACTAAATTGTAATTTAGTATCCATTATTATTTTCAAATTAGTTTTGAATGCTATATTGTTTTATTAGGGTTTGAGTGGTAGGTTGATACAACCCAAGGATACATATATCTGCGTCGGTTTAATTCTTTTTGTGTTCTTGTGCGACTTGACTCAGCTTGTTTAGAGTATAGTGGAACCAAATTAATCTGCAGAATATTTCATAGAACTCCTGCGACCGCCGCCATCGATAGTATCTCTCGTTATTTATGACTCAACGTGTAACAACGTATTTTATTTAATTGGATTTTCGAATTGCTTTTTGGTTTTGTAAATAATCTTTAAGCCGAGATCAGTTGCTTTAGATATCGTATATTTGAATGATATCTCATTAAAAATGTGGTTTCAAAGCAATCATGAGAAATGTTTTAGATTTTTATTAACGTCACGTTAAAAGTCAAAAGCTCCACTACCTGTACCTAATACTGGTCCTGTTATTATAAATGTGATTAGGAAGTAATTGATCACTGTACATGTTAATGAAGTCAATGTATTAACCGATGTATAAACTTGTTCAGTTGCATTGTGCAGTAAGTCCGTAGTTGTTGTACACATAATTGGTCATAAAATTGTATCTTTCTCTTCATAAAGCTACGTATTTTCGTGATCAGTTACAAGTCCACTTTAAAAATAAGTTCTTCGTATTAATTAGAAATAAACACTGATCCAAAATAAGAGTCTTCCCAGAAAGGATTTGAGTGCATTATAATAAATGCACCGATTACGGTAACCGCTCGCTGCAGCCGACAGCCGACAGACAGGTGGTTGACCCGTTTGTCTTCGGTGCGCGGACGCACTCATTCAAACCCTCCCACTGGGTTTTGGGCGGCGCTTTTCATAAAAAGTTGTTTTTAATAGCACACGTTTTGACACCTGCATGCGAAGTCACACTAATGTCTTTATTTATTTAGCGATGCTTTATAACTGTACATTATACGCCGAGCTATTTGTTGGAAAATAAATAAAGGTCATTTTGTATATTGTTTCCCTTCAAGATTTCAGATTTAAAACTAATGGGACAAATAGTAATACAGCTTACATTTCAATATTAAGAATAAAAACATAGCGATGTGCAAAGTTTTGATCTGTTGAGTGGTCTAAGATCGCTCCCTTGAGGGAGCCCACATTATCTTTATCTATATATAGTCCTTTAACATAGATTTCAAGCGTTCACGTGCACTTTGTGATATTGTTAATGATAAAATGGGTAAAGTAATTGTCAATATCAAATGAGAAACTTAAGTAATAGGCCACCGCGGTCAGATGGAACTTGTATATGTGTTAATTCATAATTGGTACTCTGACCATATGTTGTCGCAGTATATTGTGTACAAGGAGCTCACAAACTGTAGTTGAAGTGTTTTTGATTTATTTGTTTACTGTTTTACTTAATATGCATAGATTTATTTTATATGATTTCTCGCAACGATTACGGCTGTAACGTCGTTCATATGATTGAATTACAATACGTAATACGAGGATGCCCTGTGAATAGACTAGTTGAGCTGTTAGCTCGTCGATTGCTCACGCGCAGGTTACAACAGTTCGCGCATGAATTAAACATTAAAATTAGCCGCAAAGAGGCTTCGGGATCAAGGCTTTTTTGGAGGTTTGTGGTTTCTCGGTTGACAGTGATTTTGGTTTCTTATTAAGTTGAGAGTTAGCAAAAATTATATTCGCATTTTGAAAAAAATATAATTTATTAAGTAATTACTAAGTTTCTTTAAATCATCAAAATTAAACCGTCCCCTGCATCGACGAATACTTTAGCTCTGCAAGGATCGGTTTTTCATCGTCTTAACTCGAATTCGTAGATTTTTCAATAAAGCTTAAGAATAATCCGAGATCTGTTTTTAATGATGCCCATTTGACATCCTGCAGGACGTTTGTGGCGCAATGTATACTAAAATCAATTGAACTATGTCAATGTTTATACATTATATCGCAACGATCATCATTCGAAGATGTCTTAAATGTGTTTTATTGTAAAAAGTGTAGTTAAAGTCGTGTGTCGTCTAGACGGTGATCTATACGTCGGGGCTCACAGGCCTCCCGCTCGGATTGAGTGTGCTGAGGAACGCGATTTTCTCAGAAATCCTAATTGTCAGGTCGCGCACGTCGCGCGTGCGGACATCGCCGCCGGCTGCGGCGCGGGGTCACGTACCACCAGATCCTACTGCTCGAATTCCATATACTACCGCGAGTTGATCGTTATATGTCAGGGCGATTTGCGTCAAGAACTGCTACCACACTCTTTTCGGTTTCAAACACTGAGCACGTACTCGCAGCAGCAGCAGGCCGGCGAGGGCGAGGGCGAGCAGCAGCGGCTGGGGCGGCCCGTGGCGCATCGGGTCAGCGCTCCGGGCGCGGCCGCATGCCGCCGCAGGGACGCTGGCACGCACACATACACACACGGCACTGGCTGCACTGTCACTATTTACTACTCGATCGACGCGTGCACTCGCCGCGGGGAACGCAGTCCGACTGCCGCCGGCGCCCGCGCGCCCGGCCTCCCCCGCCCTCCGCCGCCCTCCCCCGCCCTCGTCCCGCCCGAGGCTCCGAGCTTTTAATCCCCGGCACTGATTTATTTTTATTGCAGCGTGCAGTCGCAGCGGCCGGTGCGGGCAATGCTGGGGAGGGGAGAGAAGGAGCGGGCTCCTTTTGCGAATTCGCGGATCGCCGCAATGCAATTGAAGGAAACGGTAAATATTTTAATTATGCACAGAGATGACTATACATGTTTGTTTGCTTAGAGATCTAAAATAGTCAACAAACAGATGGTGCCTTCGCTAGAAAAACCGATCAATCCATTTCTCTTAATAGTAACATTAAAGAAGAAGAAAATATTAACTTAGAGATCTACTAACGTTAAGAAGATATTTAATAAAATATAAAATAGCGGAGGTTGTTATCTGTTCAATGGATTGATCGTTAATGTATGTGGCCGAGAAACATAAGAATATCAATAACAATTGATGCAGCACTTATAACAGATACTATATATGTCCCACTGCGGTAGAGTCGCGCCGAGCCGCCGCGGGTCCCACGGGCGCCGTTGACGTACTTCGTCACATGAATTCAAATGACGACCCTTCAATTAGTATGTCATTAATGTAATGCTCTATTGACAGTTGTAACACTTCGCCTGACGAAGCAGCTCAAATGTATTCGCTGCGCGTTACATCGATTAACTTCACTGTACGTTGTGTAGTGGCTGAGGAGTTCTGATCACTGTTTGTGGTCATTAAAGGCATAATGATTTCTATTGTAAGTTAACTATACAATATTAACTCATGTTAATAGATGGTGAGTTATTAATATATCGATGTACTCGTTTGTAATGAAATTAACAAAGGAGCAGCTGATGGCCCACATACACTTGTCGTTTTAAACCGACTTAATAAAAAGAGGGGATTCATAACCTTTTTTATGTATGTTCCCCCGTATTATTCGAAGACGCCTGAGTTGATTTGGAAAATTATTTTTTCAAAGTTATACCTCCTAAGTGGTCCCATTGTCACCAAGTCAGTATGATAATCCTCAAAAGGCACGAACATGTTTCATGTTTATTCTGAAGCTGTTCAAGTATTTGTATCCGGTAGTCATCCATCAAGTCCAGGGATTTTTCCACAATGATGATTGAAGAATCCTTAGGTTTTAGATAACCTTTTAGGTTTGGGAGTTTGGGATTCTTAGTAGTATTCTTTCAAGTTGTTCCGGTGAGCTGGTGGTGGAAAGTGAAACTCTTCCAAAAGCAGAAAATAGTTAATTCTTTAAGTATTGTTGACATCGTAAATAGTAATATTCCAGGTTGTTCAGGAGTTATTGAGCAGGTCCAATGTATTTCATATTTTATCTTTGTCCAAAGCTAGTCTAGTATATTTAACGTTGGGTTACTTCTTATATTGAATTAATTTTGCATTTTAATGTTTCAAAGTCGGTTTTTAATTCTGTTTAAAACTTTTTTTCCATTTGTAGCATTTATTATCGAAGCCAACAATCATTTTGTTATATTGTCATGACCCCGTTAAAGGTCACAAGAAATCATTTTGTATGACCAAGATGTTTAGTTAATACAGGATGACAACATCTGGCTGTCTCAACTAAACTGCATCTTCGATGTCTGGTGTATTACGAAATTTCTATTTTTTACAGTATTTTTGACAACAGCCGAATGTATACTGTCATCGGATAAAGCCAGCAGTCAGCTAGTGGAAAGTTTCTTGTGTGCGGTGTCAGGGAGTGACAGCGAGTGTCGCGCGTAATGAGCGCCATTGTAGCCTCATCAGTAGCGGCCGGAATTCGGCGTATTGTGTACGAGACGAGCGATTCGTCACTGGCGAGTGATGTCGCCGCTATGATATCTTGAACTATTCTGAATTGAGAAACAAATTAATGTTCATATCAACTAAAATAGTCAGCAGCCTAAGATTATTTTGTACGGATATTTAACACGATTGGGAAGATTCGAGAACTTACAAAAAGCACACAATAAGATAATACAGAAATTAATTGAAGTAATCGGGATTAAATGGGAATTAAAAATGTTTTTTCTTGGATAGTAAATTTACTTATTGAACAGGAAAAAATTAAAAAGCATGTAAATAAATATATTTATTCATAATGTTATTAAGATAGAATTTTGTTTTATTGATTGTTTTGCTTTTTTTAAAACTGAGCTTATTAATGAAGTGCACGTACAACAAGTACACCTAGAGTCAAACTTTGATGAGTGAGACGGATGACTTACTTACTCGTACAATAACATATAGCCCATGTTGACAGTGTAACTACGGCGTGATCGTAACTAGTAAATCGTGTAAAGTATTTATTTGCTGGGTTGCAATAATCGATCTATGGATCGTTATGTTAACTTGTATTTAAAAAAAAATGTATGTATATGTATCATATTCATTATATTTTGTGTCAAAATTAACCTGAGATAAATTTTTGAAACCTAGATACGGCAGTAAGCCGCCGAGCCGTTACTAGGCTGGGATGATCTAGTTAGTCAGGAGTTGTCTGTCGACCGCGCGGAGGCTGCTCCCACGTGATCTACTAATTGATGTGATGCAGGAAGCTGAGCTGCATACGTCCCTGGAGGGTTGACGAGGCACATAAATGGGCGGAAGCGGCACGCTGTCGGCCCATCGACGGGCTTCACCGCAACTAGCTCCTATATTCAATATCAATCAATAAGTGTTTGATTTGTTTCTATGGCGTAGGAGCATGTGTACGATGTCGGCGACGAAGGCCATCAAGGACAAAGGTAGTATTTATATGTTGACCGACTTGGTGCTTGTGCTGGCGGGACTTTGTAGTTGTAGCTTCATAGTGGTATTATAGAGTCGGTACTTATAGCTTTAAATACAATATTTTTATATTTAAAATAGTACATTATAATTTTGTGCTCTATTACCATGTCTCCTAACTTAGTACTGTGACCTGCTTTACAATGAAGCTGTCAAGGGTCAGACGCCGGCTGTCTGCTGGGTGTGGAGTGTGTATTCATTAAATAATTACGATGATACGTGGGTGTACTCTACCGTCGCGGGTCTTCGTTTTATGGAATTGAGACAATGACGTATGTAGTTGGCGAGTTATTTAATGAAATATTTGTGTAATTACATTCAATATTAAGAATACCCCATCAATAATTATAAGTTTCTAGATATTGATAGTAATTTCGTCAAAGACAACAATTCTCGCACATACAGGAGCTTGTCACCTGCGACGCGCATCGCACGCGTCCGTCTCGCGTCCGTCTCGCGTCCGTCTCGTGTCCGTCTCGCGTCCGTCTCGCGTCCGTCTCGCGTCAGTCACGAGCCCGTCACGAGCCCACCGACACGACATTTCCCACGCAAATTACTGGCAGGTCCCGATTAAATTCCTCCGCGAGTGCGCTCACTGGCGAATTAATCATCAGTTCGTGTTCCAAGCAATTAGTGCGGGTATATAACGAGCGCTCTCCGATCATTGAATGCTGAATTTAGCCGCTTCTGTTTGAGAGGCGACAGGCTCTTGTGACAGACAACTGTAACTGTAACGTGAAACAGCTCTTAGATCACTTTTATTTTCAGTAAGGAGAATAAGGATCTTAAAATAATAATTTTTACACTAAATCTGTCAAAATGAGTGTTTTGTCCAGACATGTTATCAGATACAATTTACTCCTTCGACGGGATCTCGTTTGTATTGTCTATGGTAAACTGAATGAGCTCAGAGGATACGTAATGATGTAGGTCATTAAGGCGTTATGACACACGACATTTTTTATTTTAAAACGTTGCATACTTGTAACAGAATGAAATATCTGCGAGCTTGTATGTGTGACTCTACGGAGCAGTTGGGTATAGGAAGGATAATGAATAAATTAATTCAGAAAACGATTATTTTACAATGAAATTGTTTTAATATTGAACTGATATTACAACGCTTCGGTTTCTAACTATGAAACCTTAATAAAACTTGTATATAAAACTATCTCGTGTAAGGTATAGACTTTACAAGCCCATGTTGATATCAATAACTCACCATCAGCTGTGTCCTCTGGGAGACAAAGGAGGAGCTTTTTCAGAAAAAAACTTAGTCTCAATTTCAGTCCCGTGCGTGTTGTTTTAACAAATGACTAATAAAAAGAGGTAATTTTGAAACAATACCACGTGCACGATGTGTGCGACCGCTTGCTCCCGTCCGGTAAACACAAAGACAATGGCCAATTCGGAATGTGTCTGCTCAATCTGCGCGAACTGCAGCCAGCCTCCTTTGACGCGCCCGCGCCGCACACATCGTCTGCTCAAGCGCACCTTCCATTATAATTGAGTAAATTCATACGCAGTGTTATGTAACGGTAGTCCCTCGAGTCGTGATTAAACAAAAACAATATTTATTGTCTATATATGTTGTTGGTCGCAGTCGCGAGACCACACGTGACGTCACTGTGGGTTTTTGCTATAAAATGTACAAGCAATCATCTCAAAGGATTATTCAAATGTACTCGTAAGTAGAGTTGACGGAATTTTAATGTCTCAGCTTTAACGTTTAATTGTGGACCAAATGTGCGTAAGATGATTGCAAAAAGTTACGTTGCGAGGCGCGTGCGCAGTAATTACATTTATCGGTTTGAAACTAAGCTGATGGGTTACATTTGTCGATGTAAAATTAGTGCAGTCTCTGTGTTGCCGGTGTGACCATAAGGAATCTGTGCCGTATAGAACTGTCTGTTTATAGCGGTAGGAATTTAATTATGGTTGAAATGGATATGGGATTGCTGCAAACACGACGAAAAAATAACAACGAATTATAGAACAAAATAAAACCCAATGAAAATGTAAGTACCCAAACTAAGTTATAAACAATCTTAGGCGAGTATGTTGATAATGATATAAACTGATCGTAATAAAATTAATTTTTGTAAATAATGAGATTTTAGATGCTAGCAAAAGTAATAAAAAATGTTACAGTGAAACATAATTACCTAAGTGGAATACAATATACTATTTTGAATAATGATATATCTCCAGCGTCTGTTAATTATATTTTTACAGCTATGACAAGTTAACATATTATTTAGGAGTGTATTTATTTATTATAAAGGAATTAACTCGAAAATTAATATGTATGTAAATATATATATATATATTTGTAAAAACAAATATGGAGTCTAAATCGCAGACTCTTTGTTACTTCTATATTTGATTATACAACAAGTTGTACTCAGTTGAACATTAGCCACAACCGTAAAATGAACTATAAAAGTATTTCAAAGGTTTCATTTAGAGAAACACAAGGAGCATTAAGGCAGACTCATTACGGATGCATCATTTCGATTTCACGGTGGTTCATCATCACCGCAAGTTTGATGAGAGGTTAAGAGCCGGCACTCGGCCGCGGCCCCGCGAGTTCCGCGAGAGGTTTTCGAAAAAAGATTTACACGAAAACTGGCAACAAGTTGTAATGCACAATAAGAGGAAGCGGACCTGTGGGCTCTTGTTATTTACTGGTCGCGGAGCTATAACGTGTTCTGCTGCGTGCGGGAGACGTGATCGAGTCAGCGGGACCTGCCTGGACGGGGAGGCGGAGGGGGACGGTAGGCGGCTCTGGCGGGGGACGGGGGAGAATGAGGCTGGTTTAATTAAAATACCTGTGCGCGCGGCGACCTGCGCGGCCCTCCCCCCTCTACCCTACGCCAACTAATTTAATTATTCCGATCGTGCGTGACAAACACTCGCGATAACTTGTTGAGTACCAACAATGTTTGGGCTGCGACAGTCGTTGTCGTCTTCGTCATAGCCAATGGAAAAAACATCGAAGCTGACAAAATTAATTACAAATGCAAAGATTTAAAAATGAACAATCTAAGCTTCGGCTACTACATTAATAGTTCAATCTCTGTTTCCGCCTTGTACAGTTCAGCGAGCACCGACCAAGAAGAGACTATAAATCTTAAATATATGTGTTTGACCAAATAAGATGTACACTATATCTGGTGAACGACTTCAGGTGCGCGAGCTGCCCGTGATACCGCGCCGAGGTCACGGCCGGCAGGACGCATCGGTTTAGGGCGTGCAATATACTGCATGCAAATTTTCATAAATAACGGAGTGCATAGTGGATGCGCGGGCGCAGGTGCCGGCCGACCTCCCCGCGGGCGCCGGGGGGGAGCGGCGCGGGGACCAGCCCATGAGGGGGGGGGGGGGGAGGGGGAGTAAAGGCTTGTTGCCCCACAGCCCGCGGCGAGCACGCTGCAGACATCCTTCCTGTAACAATGAAGATTCACTTGCGCTGGCGCATACATGTTAATGGAAATAATTCCTCAATTGTTCCGTAATATTGTATTAATATTCCTATGGATGTGGACCTCTCAAGATACTCAAGAGTTCATAGGTGTCTACCAAATAAAGAATCAATAAATTTTGCTTCAGGGCACCAGTCACCGTCTCCGCTAAAATATCTCGTTGAGTGATTTCCAATACAAACACAAAAGGAAGCTCACTATCAAAACTCATGATGTTGCAAATATGATATTATTTATTGCACATGTATCAATAATTGTGATAAAGTAACCATTACATGATGAAATACAATAAGTAATACAAACTTATCGTAAGCGATCTCGTTCACATGAAATCAGAACAATTACTGTTAAACAGTCAGACTTAACATAAGTGGTCTAGTCAAACTTACATAATTAATAAAAAATTGAGAACAATACTCGTAGTGTGGAGTGTTGCTGTGCGCGATGTATGGCGATGTGTGACAGGTGTATGGACTTAGGCAAATTGAATGAGCGCGCACAAAACAAACGTATACAGAAGGTCTACTCCGCACGGGAGACACACATCAGTGGTTTGGGCCGTAACACCAGCGGGTTGGTGAGTAAA
Organism: Acentria ephemerella; assembly: GCA_943193645.1. Lineage (NCBI taxonomy): Eukaryota > Metazoa > Arthropoda > Insecta > Lepidoptera > Crambidae > Acentria > Acentria ephemerella. The sequence continues at coordinate 81,021 of OW971889.1, forward strand.
AGCGGTACTGACGTACCTTTTTAAAGCACGGAAAAGCTCAACATGACCAATTGACCCATCCATCCAGGGCCAACCATGGCAAAAGTTGCTTTATTTTCGATATCAAAATCAGATCGTTTGAACTAATACGCCGACGAAGTCCTAAACACAACTATTCATACGAAGGTATTAACAAAAAAAGCTGACGCACCAATATCATTTTCTTAATACGAATTAATTGTATATTTTAGTTGTGATCTAAATTTGGAGTGAGATTGTGTTCAAACACTAATCTCTCAATTTCTCAAATAAGTATGTCTGTATTGTATTGTATGTTCGCGCTTAGCAAGTGGACCTTCTATTACTTGTTATACTGTGGAGAGAGAGCAACAAGTGCAGACGCACACATAGGCAGAGCGCGGTGCACACACGCGCCCGTAGTGTACGAGCGAGCGAGCGAGGCCTTCGGTCCTTCCGCCGCTCGAGGCAGCCCTTGTTAACATGCTACGGGTGTTTGTTTATTGTTGTTATCGCGTTCATGTTATATTTATACTTGATTAAGCTTTCCTAGTGTTCAACAGCATCAGAAAATGTTACGTATTAAAGATATAGACACACTTCTAAACAGGCTCGAAGCATTCAGACCTGTACCGGTAAGTATTTCAACGTAAACGTGAAATGCATAATCTATATTATTGAAGATTAAAAACTTTAAATGACACAATTCTGTCACTTCTTTCACCGAGTTTGGTGTAATAATATGCTTATAATAGAAATAAAGTACTTCGCAGCTTCACCAATAATTATATTTTCTTTGACAGTATAACAAAACACAATAACAATAACGTCATATAAAATTAAAACAATATATATAAAAAAGTATGCGCTCGTGCACATTCCTCCCCCTTTTAAAGGAGAACGAGCTTTCTAAGGGGACGCCGTAATAGGCCCCCCTTTGTCCGAACATCCACCACTCGGGTTATGCCGTCCCGCCCTGGGTATAACGCCTCGACTACGCCACGAGGCCAGGTTCCTCTAGGCAAATCACCATCCCCAATGATAACTGGATCCCCAATTTTTATTTTAACCTCCGAACCCTGAACACGTCGCGGGGCCAGCGAGGGTAGATATTCGAACACCCAGCGCCGCCAAAAATGATCAGCAAGGCGTAAGGCCTTCCGCCAACTGCTCCTGGCCAGTAGATCAGCATCCGTCAACTCTCGTGGTGGGAATGCGCGTCCGGAAGACTCTCCAATGAGGAAATGGTTGGGAGTCAGCGCTTCGGGCCAGTCTGGATCTGAAGAGACATGTGTCAATGGCCGAGCGTTCGCTACTGCCTCTGCCTCCGCCAGCAAGGTTGTTAGCACTTCAACTGTTGGAGCTCGGTCTCTTAGTGTTGCGTTCAGAGCGGTTTTGATAGTTTTGACTAGCCGCTCCCAGGCTCCACCCATGAATGGAGCTGAAGGTGGTATGAAGCGCCATTTGATTTTGTTGTCCGCTACAAAGTCTAAAACGCCTCCCTCATACAGTGCTCGTAGCTGGCGGTTCGCGCCCACGAAGGCTGTGCCGTTATCTGAATATATTGTGCTTGGCGTGCCGCGGCGTGCTATAAATCGGCGTAAACACATTATCGCTGCATCTGCTGACAAACTGTGCACGGTCTCCAAGTGGACAGCCCTCGTAACCATACATGTGAATAAGGCAACCCATCTTTTTTCCCGCCGGCGCCCAATAGAGACATGTAGTGGCCCAAAATAATCAAGGCCGACGATAGTAAATGGCCGGACGTTATGGGTAAGTCTCTCCACTGGGAGGTCACCCATTGGTGGTTGCAGTGTAGGAGCTCTCAACAGCTTGCACTTCTGACATTGGCGCACAATAGACCTTACAACATTTCGCAGTCCCAGGATCCAATACTGCTGACGCAACTCATTAATCACCGTCTCAGTGTTGGCGTGTGCGTATTTGACGTGAAAATTTGTAATGAGCAGGCGAACTGCTGACTCCTTCCCACTTAAGATAATTGGTCGTTTAACCCCAGATTGAACTCCTGGTGCAGATGTTATTCGACTACAAAGATAAATCAGTCCCTCTTCATTCAAAGCTGGAGATAATGGGGCTAGGCAACTTTTCTTGCTTACCGGGATGCCTCTAGCCAAACAATGTAATTCCTCATTAAAGGCCGTTATTTGACTCTGCTTAAGTATGTGAACTTCTGCACGACGGATGGCTGCTGCGTCCAACGGATGAATAACTGGCGCAGGAGCAGTGGCTGGCCTTCGCGTTGCAGAGTACACCGGTTGATCTAATGAAGAAAAGAAATTCTGAACTATATCTTTAATGTAACGATTTTGAAAAGTATGTATTTTATTACGAAACATGATGGCTAAAAATTGATGAGTCCTAGCTGTTGCCCTTACCAGCCTATTCCATGAGCTAAAATGGTCTATATTAGCAACTACTGGTAGGTGCAGCAGCTCAATAATCTCTATGTCATTATGATTTACTTCCTCATGATGGCAAGATGATTGTGATACTAATTGAATACCATGATGTCTCCATGAAGGCTTCAGTTCCTCTTCCTCTAAAACTTTCTGATAGCCTAAATCTATTTCACGTGGCCAATCCTGAGGTTGTAATAAAAGGAACTGAGGACCAGAAATCCAGCGCGACTCTAAGGTAATGGAATTACATTTTCCCCTAGTGGCATCATCAGCAACGTTGTGTTCGCTAGGAACCCACCGCCATTCACTAACATTTGTACATTCGATAATTTCGCCAATGCGATGAGCAACAAAGGGCTTAAAGTTCCTAGCATCACTGCGCAACCATCCCAGTACCGTCATAGAGTCGCACCAAAAGTAGCGACGATGTGGTTGTGATCTATGGTTCTTACAAATTGTGGTAGCGAGACGAGCGGCTATCAGAGCCCCTTGTAGTTCCAATCGTGGGATCGAAACAGGTTTTAAAGGAGACACGCGGGCTTTGCTGGTAATAAGAGCAAGTTTTATATCCCCGTTAGCTAGAATAAATCTCCAGTACGCAACTGCGACATGTGCAAGTTCACTAGCGTCGCAAAATAAATGCAGCTCGGTTTCCACGACGTTTGTGTTAGCTAGGTTGTAGCAACGTGGCAGCCGTAAATCAGATATACATTTTAAGCTTTGAAACCATTGTTCCCATAATTGTTTATCGTCTTCAGATAGTTGCTCGTCCCAGTCAAGTCCTTTTCGCCATAAATTTTGAAATAGAATTCTGCCTTTAACAACTAGTGGTGCTAATATTCCTAAAGGGTCGTAAATGCGCATGACTTGCGTTAGGGCTTGACGTTTGCTTGATGGAGCGGAAGATGAACTAGATATACCAGAATTGAATATTAGTTGATCACTACTAGGTTTCCAAATTACTCCTAAAGTTCGTGTGAATGCGTCCTTACACAAATCTACGTCATGAACTGTACCACAAACTAATTCAGACTTCAGCTCGCTCGGCAGTGATATTAGAGCAGTTGGCTCATTACTTGCCCAACCTCTCATCTCAAAACCACCGCGTTTATGGATCGTGACAACCTCTCCTGCCAAACGTGCCGCGTCGTCAATACTATCTACGCTACAAATAAAATCGTCCATGTAAGTGTCGCGTTTTATAACGTCGACAGCTTCAGGGAACTCACCTGTAAACTGTGAAGCGTTAAGGTTCATAATAAAAATCGCCGTGGATGGACTGGAACATGCTCCAAAAATCATTGAACTCATGCGATATGTTTTGATGGGTTCAGAAGGATTGTCCCGCCAGAGGAAACGCTGAGCGTCTCTATCCTGCTGAATAATTTTTACTTGCGGGAACATCTCCTTAATGTCAGCTGTCAAGGCAATCCTTCCTTCCCTAAATCGCATTAAAATCCCGAGAATAGACTGTAAAAAGTCAGAACCCGTCAGTAGCATTGAGTTTAGTGATACCCCCCGAGAACGCGCGGCGGCGTCATGGACAACACGAAGTTTGCCTGGTTTGTTAGGATTTATGACACCGAAGTGTGGTAAATACCAGCAAATTCCAAAGGGTTGTTCGTTAACACATTCCTCCGCGTAATTCTTATGGAGAGTATCGTGAATATTGTTTCGGTACCGCTCAGCAAATTCAGGTTCTACCAAAAACCTTTTCTCTAAGCTTTTGAATCGAGACAAAGCAAGAGGATAACTATCTGGAGCTGTAATATTATCAAACTTCCAGAGCAAACCTACTTCAAAATGGCCATCAGGCAAACGCCGAGCAGTACGGTTCAAGATCTCTAATGAGCGATAATCATCAGTGCTGCGTGCCTCGTGCTTTGTGATACCGACTGCATCTAACCTATATTGAAATTTTATAAGTTCCTCGAGCTCGCAATTCAATTCTAGCTCCGTATCTCTATTATAAATGTGGTGCACTGGCTCAACACACCTAAAAATCCTAGTTCTACTGTTCGCAAAACCGAATAGAACCCAACCAAGCGGGGTTTGAATAGCTACTGGTTGAGATTTCGTACCTTTTTTTACAGCGGTCGCCATTGATAAGTGCCAATTATCGACACCTATTATTAATGTAGGTTTAGCATTATTGTAGCACAACTCATTACGAATATCCGATAAGTACGCATACTGCACTAAATCGTCACGAGATACTGATTGATTGCACACTATACCTAAGTTATCAATAGAGCGAGCTTTATGTATCCAAAACGTTTCATTAGAATGTAAGCCTTTTATTTTGAAATCAACGTATTTTACTGACGTTTCTCGACTTAGACCTCCTACGCAATCTAAATAGATGTTTTTGGTCGGACCCGTTACTCCGATACGATCTGAAATATCTGAATCAATAAAGGTAGACGTCGAACCGTCGTCTAATAGGGCAAATGTATCTACAGACCCTGCAGGCCCTGAAACCTTCACTGCAACAATTTTCAAGAGAGGTCGAGAAGCGAAACTCATAGTTGTCACCTTACAGAGGTCTGGTGTAGAGGTGGTGTGAGCAGTTACTTCTCTCCCATTGTCCTGTTCTACATTATGTGAAGTTGTTGGAGAGACGGTGTAATTAGGCGGTCTAGTATGGATTTCAGTAGATTCATTGACATGTGTAGATGTTGTGGGAGTGAAGTTCGGATTATGTAATAAGGTGTGGTGTTTGCGATTACAATTATTCACTTCACATTTATTTTTATTTTTATTACATAACTTGAAACTGTGTGAACCTCCTTTTAGGCATCGATAACAAATTTTATTAGTTTTTATAAAAGTCCATCTGTCATCAACTGACATTGACTTAAATTTTTGACAAGCTATCAAATCGTGAGATTGTTTACAAAATTGGCATGAAATATTTTGTGAATGAAATGATTTTAATGTTCGTTGATTCGATTCTGTGTAGTCGTGTGCTTGTGGGTTCGAATCCCCCCACGAACAAGAGATTGACTCCGCTACTGTATGAGTACGTTCATGAGGCATTTGAATATGAGTTATCTGCATGGTGGTATTAAATTTCACTTGTAAATCAACTTCCCGTGCTAAAAAATCCGATAGCACCTCTACCCTGGCTCTGCTGCTAGCGTCTGCGACGGCGGCGCGCGATGCCGCGTAATCAATCCAACGTGTGCGTAATAGTGGATGCAACTTATTAATTAATGCACTGAACAACTCGGGCGAACGTAAATAGTCCGTTTCATTTAATAGTTTTACCACTTCCACACAATTACGCACGCGTGAAGCAAATACACATAAATCATTTAGTCGATCGTTGACCTTAGGAAGGGCACGAATAGCTGCAACCTCACGAAGAACAATCTGCTCTGGCCGACCGAAGCGTCTTTCGAGCTCTTGAATGATGACGCTGTGATGTAATGCTGTCGCCAGGAGCATGCAGACCGCGTCTCGAGCTGTCCCTTTCAGGACTGCGCTAAGGCGGGTTATGTTTTCCACTGGTGTAAAACTTTTCTCCGACAGTACAAACGCACGCTTGAACACGAGCCAATCTAGAGGAGACCTGCCATCAAAAATAGGGAGATTAATTTGTATTTTAGATCTTTGAGATATTGGTTCTATTTTATTAACTAATGTATCAAAGGCATTTACTAATCGCGATGTACTATTATCGATATTCGAGATATTAGTGTTGACGCCAACCTCATTGAAATCTGGGTTAGGCAGATCATGATGAACTACTGCTACTGAATCGTTATGCTGAACGTCATCACTACATTGTAACCACTTTTTTATGCTACTGCGGCTACGCCCGCTACGACTACCACGCTCACTACATTCCGCTTCAATCACTGCGAGATCAGCTCGATGTTGGAGTTCGGCGGTGGCTCGCTCTAGCTCTAGCTTCCTCGCCTTAAGCGCTGCTTCCTGTGCAGCAACCTGTGCCTTCATGTCTGCTTCTCGCGCAGCCAGCTCTAAACGTGCTAGGTGACGGGCATGCTGAGCCTCTGCTGCGAGTTTCTTCGCAGTAGCCATAGCCGAGGAGCAGCTTGTGCGCGATGAAGGGGCTGTCTGTGAGGGGTTTGGTAGAGCTATAATCGGAACGGCACTTCCGCTTGACTCCTGTGGCACCGAGACAGGGATTATAGGTTCAGAGTGCATTGAGGATGATACTGCTGGTCTAGAGTTGTCGTCAGCCGTTGAAGTAATCAACTTTGTTTGACTTCGTGTCACAACCATCATGAAAAAATAATAATATTTGAAAATAAATAAACACAAAATAACCACTAAAAGAAAAAATATTATACTCTGCTGGTTTGTCGGTTGAAGGACCACTATTTGGTGTAATAATATGCTTATAATAGAAATAAAGTACTTCGCAGCTTCACCAATAATTATATTTTCTTTGACAGTATAACAAAACACAATAACAATAACGTCATATAAAATTAAAACAATATATATAAAAAAGTATGCGCTCGTGCACACCGAGATTTATATTTTATTTTATTTTACACTTACGTGATATGTGAAATTATCTCTTAGAGTAACGAGCCGCGGCAGTTGAGCCATTTCTTTATTCCATTCATCTACATAACTTTCTGTTGATATCTAAATCTGATATTATACTTTCAAAAAATGTACAATTGGTATTGTAGTTGTTAGTTTTACACACACACACAACACAGGTTCTACGACTGACTTTACTACGAGTGAAGGATCCAAATAACTATGTTAAAATGAGAACCAAAAGAAAGCGGCTTTGTTTTTGAACGATGAGTGTTGTTTGCAAAGATGAGTTAAATGTTAATAGTGTAATGGCCGGCGGGTGGCGGGCGACCGGTTAGTGCGGCCCCCGGCCCCCGCGCCCTCTGGCCCGGAGCACCCCGGGCCCAATCTCGGCACACTCGGCACGCACGAAACCCTTTATTTTTAGCCAACAGGTTGCGATGAATCTACTTCTTGACCAGTGTATGCGCACTTGAGGTCTATTGTAGAGCTGTTGTAGAGCCGAAGGAGATCGAAAGACACGCCAAGCTTTTTCGGTTGTTACAACCTTTTTTACCAGTAAGCCTGCACTAGACGAACGTGGTGGTTTTACGGCTCACATTCCTCATATGTATATCCCTTTTAGAGAGCTTGTGCCCAGCCGTGGGATAATATTCACGTATGATGTCAATAGAAAAATTGAGATCGTTCAAAATTTTATATAAATATATCTACTATCATGTCTTTTAGTTTAACCGCGACATTTCCTCAAAACACGCTCCCGTTTAGAAATTTACTGTATAATTCAAATAACTGTTTTAACAAGTCTGCGTCCATTAAAATATTAGGAATCACCAAATTCATGTTAAAGCTAATTTGAAGTAAAGTAAAACTTAACTAACGTAACTCGCGGCTGTTTTGGCAAAAATATCGCATCGTTTAGCCAGCGAGGGACACTTCTGTAAAGTAATTGTATTATCATCGAGTTGGTGCGAGCACCGGCGTGACGTGACGGTGTTATATTCAGTATAAACATGGACGCCATTCCGTTGCCCGTCGCTGATGTTATTAAAGATTATCTTAATCGTGTTAGCGCACGACGCGCTTATCTAATGCTTAATTACTGTGAAAGGACTTCTGAGAACGAGCCGCGCCCGCCGCCCGCCCGCCGGCGGTCAGTGGCCGCCATTCGACCAACACTAAATCGATTAAAGTCCAAACAATCTTTGAATTTAAGGGTTTTATTTATTTTATGGTAGAGTTCCGCTCCCATTTCAAGAGAAATACTCGTGATGATGAGCCAACCCGACGAGTAACGCTCACACAGTTTAATAAGCATAAAGCGATTATATTGTTCGAGGTAATTTGATTTGCCGTACTGAATCGTTCAAATTATAACTAATGTGAAAAAGACGCCCTTCACAATGAATATTGAATGCTGCGAACTGTGTCAACAATTTTCCTTGTGTAAAAAACTTGAACTTTCTAATATCTGATATTTATCTTTTGACGATTGATCCTGTTTACTACAGAATCCAAATTATGCATATATTTTTAATATTTATAAATAATAATTTTATCTTTTTTTTATTTTGTACAAGGACTTTTGAATTTTGATAAATTTATGTATTTAAGTAAAACTATCAATTTCTTTATTTCATATTTTGTTACTCAACTAATTGTGTCTGTCATCCACAAAGTCAAAATTTATGAAGCGTGTACATTGTATATAAACTTCTTGAATCAAATCCATCGTCTGCACCTGTTTACATCCTGTCTTGGTTACATAGGAACATCCTTTTAGGTAATCAAAAACATCTCGCACATGGCCATTTAGCGAGCCATTGGAGCGGACGGCGCGTCGTCTGCGCAGGCGCACACGCGCTGTTAATCACAATTACGATTAACGACGCGGGGTGAGGAGAGACAATTGTCGCCAGTTTAATTGGAGTCAACTCGCGGATTAAACGAGCGTTAAACTCAGTTTGATGAGTACAAACAACCGAAGGAATTACAAGTGTTACTGATACCGTTGGTTCGTCTAAAACCAAACATCATTACTTTTACCAATGAGATCTGAATGTTAATTTAAATATCAACTTATGTTCGTTCAAGTAACGTTCAGATGAAGTATCACTTCAATGTTATCATTCTTCTAACGTTAGTGCCTCATTGCTTAGGGTCGTGACCTCCTCTATGAGGTCTTTATGAGGTTCACCACCTGTCCCTATCTACGCGGTCTGTGAAAGTTAACAGAAATAAGAATCACATTTCAAAGAGGCTCGGTGTACTCATAATAGTTAATTTATATAAAAAATACAAATATGATGGATGAATTATTTTAATGTTGTTGTTTTTGTTCACACGAGCAATCATTTCTCAACGCACGTGGAGCTGGATGCAGTTGCTGCAGTTATGCAGTTACTAGATCCTAGTAGGTACTACCTAGATGATGTCCTTTCTTCAAGGTCGTCAGGGTAGGTGCCGTTGTCTTCGGTATTACAGCAGTGATCTTGAATCGACCAGTTCGTTATATTACTATGTGAAAATAAATTGTCCAATGTAGATTAAAATCATGGACTGAGGCGATAATTTCACCGGTGACCTCTCCAAATCTAGCTGATAGATCTGATTGTTAAGCTATCTAAGTCGCACGGAACCGTACGAACTTCTTCCAGAATATGATGAGATAATGTAATGTGATATCTTCCTGTGAGGTTTATCTCCAGTCAATCGTTGACTGCGGTGACCGCGTGTGTTCCACCACCTACATATCTTATTAATGACTCATAGTCTGGTCAGTTGAGCCGACTTCCAGATCAATCACTCTAATGTGAGATTATTTGTGATATTGTCAATGCTGTTTAATTGTAGTGTTATCTGTAAGCCCTAGACGTCTAGACGGAGCTTAGTCTAATCCTGCCAAAGTCTGCGCCTGCGCTGCATTGAATCGTTTCAGCTTAATTAGGTTCTCAGACGTGTCAGATCATGTCAATCGAATAAAAATTGTTATGTCACTCAATTTGACAAAAATGAGAAACACAATTTTTATTTTTAAATTCCGTTACAAGCATTAGAAATTAATGCCAGTGTTTTTTATGTGGTGTCTACGTCTCTTATATAGTATCAAACATATTCAAAGTAAACAACGCCTCTTGATCAGGTTCAGCATGCTTAATATTGTGAATACATTATTTATTTTCCCTTTGACTTTTGGCACTTGTCATAAGACATATCATCGTAGTAAATAATTGGTTGTAAGTTTACAGATTATTTAGTTTAAGCTTTAATATTGTGTATTCGCATTTCATACCTTTTTTTTATTTACCACCAAGCCTGCAGACAAGTGTATGGCCCACCTCGTGGTAGACAGATACCGATATATAGCGTTTAATGTTTGTTACACCGATAGCCGTTATTTAGACAGCATAGGAGAGACGGAGAGACCTCGAACGATTTGGTAAGATTAAGGTAGCTTAGTAGATTGTTAAAGAATAGTTCTTGTGGCCGCCTCCCCCGGCCCCCGGCCCCCGGCCCGCGGACACCCAAGTCAACAGAGCGAGTGCAAAGTGGCCCGTGTTTGTTCAACACTGTATTAGAAAAACGATGGTCATATTAACGTGCCCGGATTTTGTTGTTATAAAAAGTGGTCGGGAAACAAGAGTGGCCCAGGTGTGCTCTGTGCAAACAGTGAGAGCAGTGCCCCCTCCTCCCCCCGCCGCCCCCGGCCCTCTCCTCGCCAGTCCGCGTGTGTTGTTTGCTCCTCGCTGACAAATATTATTGGACGATGATACGCCATTTACGCGTGTCGCTATCGTGGCCGACGGCCGACATCGATCTGCTCCCACTAGATCAACAGACGCCGTGGGAGCCACGCAGGCACCGTTGCTTATAACTTTTTAGGAATTTGTTTTGTAAATAGAGGTTGGTTCTCAGTTCGGCGAGTTAATCGCCAATTCCTAACGAAGTAAAATCAGAGCTTCACTCTTTCAGAAGACACGTTGACCCTTTGGTTCCGGTTATTACAACCGCCTCCCATTCGTGGTATTACATTGCAGCGTATTACGGTAGATGCAACCTCTTCGAATGTTAGAAATTTCCTGAGATAAACAACCACCTGGGAAGATCTGTAGAAATCACTTGTGTATCAGCTTAAATCAATCTTACAATTACATTGCTTTTAGTGTGTAGTTAAATAAAAATGTAAGTATTAATTAATTTATTTTATTTTATTTGTAATAACAAACAGTTATACAAAGTAAATTAAAAGATTATTGCATTTTAAATTAATTGGAGACAGACAACTCAAGACAAATGTTTCAGTTGTAGCCTCCGTGCGCGCGCGCGTCCAATCGACGTCGGCGACAGGTTCTCACAGCGGTATCGCTATTGAACTGTTTTCAGCAATAAAAATGAGTTATACCGATATGGTTCCCACAAGCGACCGTTTCCGTCGATCGACGGCCGTCGACGTAATGTCTAATTTATGTAATTGCTCTGACGCGCAGAAGCTGACGCGGAAATAGCGCGCGGTCCCCGCCCCACCCCGCCCCGCCCCGCCGTCGCACAAAAACCCCATCCTCTCCCATCGAGCCGCTTCCCGTATCCGGTCCCCGCTGTTGCAGCAGCTGATTCTCTCGTAACGTCGACAATATTCTTACAAGACTTTAATCATTGTTCTTATAAGGATAAATCATCCTTGTAAGTTTTACTCAATACCAGCAGGATTGATTCGTCTAGATTTTATTACAGAATCAGCGAGGACTTTGTATAATATTGGTGTACAACAAAAAATATAAACCACAAATGACAAGGAATGTTGTAATACTTTCAATAATTAATAAAAAAGAACATACGTTGTAATGATGCATCATGTTCTAGATAGTCATCGTCAGCGTGCGGTGTTTGCTAACGGACCACAAAATTGTTTCGAGTACCTACTCAGTGAACCGCGCGCGTGTTTCCAACGATGATCGCTGGATAAGCTGTTATTGCGATGTCGATCTTATTGTTTGGTGAGAGAAAAACTTATTGCTTAATTTTGTCATATATTAAAATTACTTGCTTTTAGATTACCTCTATAAAGAAAACACAGAACGAGAATTTAAAAGGATGTCAAATATTAAAAAAAAATTACGGTGATTGTAACAAGAAACAAGGCAAAGAAAATAATAAAGTTAAAAGCGTAGTTAAAAGCGTAGCGTAGTAAACAAAGCATAAAATAAGTTGTGGTGAACATAACGGTGCGGTTAGATGGCCAGCAATAAAATAGTTCTCTTCATAGACAAGCACATTAAATTAAACAATAACCTATTCAGAAAACCCTAAACGCTACGGCCTATTGGAGCAGATGGCCAGATATTATAGAGCCAAATACTCTATAGCGGGGTCACGACCCTACACATAACGAGGAAGCGATATAACAGGAACAATCCCTGTCAAAATGAAATAATAATAAACATATTATTATTTCAGAAAGTCTTATTTGCCAATTAACGCTGTCCAAGGAATGCTGGTGGTGCGGTTTTTTTTTGGACTGACTATTGTTGTTGACCGCAGATGGCTTTTGCAGTGTTACCGGGGCTTTAAGGAGGTGAGAACTTTTGGAGAGTCCTCAAGCCTTAAGGAGCGATTCCCCTCTAGAGGATTTCTAATAGACAGGCATCACCTCCAAGAGAAGTGTACCGCTGCCTCTTAGAGTCTTCAGGGCGCTCGAGCCACAAGGGAGCGACAAACCTGAGGGGCGGTTGGTGGTGCGGTTATTACTATCAAATTGTGAATGTTACTTGAAGAATGTAAATTGTGAACAAATTGTGATTATATCATAATAGAATAATTATGTATATATTTAAAAAAAAATTATTGATTATAGAAAATCGATTATCTTCATTAACAATACCTATATTAGGTATACTTCTTCAAACTATAATTTGGTATAACCAAGACCGATCTTTAATGGTATAGTAAGTTATGGTTGGTATACATAAGTTTAATGGTCGGCTCTCGGAGATCGACAGGCACGACGGACGGCGCAGGCGCATGACGGCCGGCTCGCGGAACCAACAAGTGTGGCAGGTGCTCTATATGGCTGATTGTGATCTAATATCGTCTGATGAGGATTAAGAATTGATTTATAATAAAGATTGATTACTGCCACAATCCAATCCTAGTAAGTGGATTGATAATTTGGATAACGCAACATACGAATAAAACATTTATGTCTCGAGGTTCCCGGGAGTACATCGCGGCTTAATTTGCTAAATTTAATTTTTTAACGGTTTATGAAATCAACATTATTCTATTCTTAGTCAGCATCTTAATAACATGAAACGGTTTCAACGACGCAGATAATTAAAATTGAGCAGATAATTGAGCGCAGCGGTTCACAGATCTCAATGGAATTAATTATATTCTAACCCGAGGCAAGTCTCAAACAGGATCCAACCAAGACTCGAGAGCCTGTTACGTTGCACAGTGCCCAGACCAGAGTCATCCTCATGCCGTGACGTCACAGTCCTCCCCCAACCTCCGCCTGCGCCCGCGCACAATTCCATTGGATATTATTAATTCCATTTCGAAGTAAGTTTTTGTTGTTCATTGCGGACATTACATGGATAATCACCTCGTTCAATTTCTACTCTTAACTCCATAACCATAAGATATAATAAGCTATGATTGTTTAATCTGCGCTCCAATAAGAAGTATTGGTCCATGTTTTCTATGAGCTGCTGTTGCGCAAGAGTTGTAATAATACGAGCGCGCAATTATACGCGGCTTATCACATTTGGAGCGCGCTTGTAGTACGACAATATATATTGCAGTTGATACTGCAGTATAATAACTAGTTATGATGGAAGTGAAATCAGTTGATGTTTTATTTTGTGTTGCAGAACTTGAATTATCATCATAATGTGTTTAATGTATATCGAAGCTAAAGTCTGATACTTCATATGAAGCTTGTGTTTATGTTTGTTTGTAGTGTCATCATTGAAATGATCTGAAGCACAATATGTTTATTTTTATATAATATTTAACTCTTCTAACCTCGCTCGTGACAATATAGACACACACATAAGGCAGGGGAAGGTGGATAACTTGGATACATTTGTGAACACTTTCAACTTATCAAGAACTTTCATATTTGATACCGACGGTTGATTCATTGAGTTACTTTTTATTACTATTATTGGGTTTTTTCAGTGTTGCCATGATTTACCTCCTCCGGATTCCTTACCGATAAAAACCTTTACTCCTAACATCTTTAACGACAATCATAATTGTCTATCGATAAATCAGGTAATGCTGTACCATGAATCTGTACAATAAAAATGTGTTGGTCTCGAACATTTCAATTGTTAACCAATTTCAAGAAGGTCGAGGGGCTCTCAATTGGTCGAGACCGTACGTCTTATTATGTTAGTTTCATTATTATGAAAGTCCAGTTCTGATGATGGGAGACATGATAAATCGAGGGATCTCTTCAAAGTTTATAGGAATATAGCAAATTTGGTATTTTTATGAAAATCCACGAAGATTATAACTCACTCACTGTGATAATCCCATTGTCACCAAGTCAGGGTCTGATAATAGGATCGTACAGAAATCGAGGGCAATTTTCAAATTTTATAAGTACGTAATATGTGTTTCATATTTTTTCTAAATCTTTTCGAATATTTGCAACCTGACAAACATACAGGCAAGTCGACAATACTGACGGTCACCAATCTAATTTGACATTAGAAAATTGAACTTGAAAGTTGTCAAAATATTGGAAAAACTAGTTTAATAGCACCAACTACAAAATATATTTTTTTTTGTAGTTGGTGCTACATTGTATCCAGACTAGTGGAAAAGGCAACAATTGAATTATTGTTGCCTTTTTAGTGTTTTGAAGTCGGTTTTTAGTTTTGTTCTAAACTATTATGAACTTTGTTAAACCAGGAAAGTTCTCCCTAGATTAAGTCAGTTAGAGGTTATGTAGATCCCGTAACAGAAGCAAGCAGGCCTAATTAACGCGGGCTCGTTACTGATCGCACGATACCATCGGCTGAAGCGATCAGCGCGCCGAGCGATGCCGAGCGATCAGCCGAGTCGGTGCGACAGCCGCGTGACGCACCACCGGCAGTGGCATGGCAACCATTTCACTTAATGAAGTCTGTATCAAACATATCGTCCGGCGCTGGCATGCAGCTGAACCCGCTAATTGGCGCGCAAAAACAACAGGAATCGCAGTTGTAATCAGGGTCGTCATCTCGCCGAAATACGAGATCATAAAATATTTGGAAAATTCGAAATAGTACTAAATAATAAAGCGGTGGGAGGCCCAAAGGGTGGACCGTCGATGTTGTTAAGAGTGCAGGCAGCACAGGACCGATCTGTTTTGAGATCCTTGTGAGAGGATAATGTCCAGCAATGGATATTATCATATCATGATGATGACTCTCTCAAGGACCTATAATGAATTAAGTTACATTGCCGTATGCTAGAAGAAGTATGCCAGTGTACGGTTGTTCGATTCACTACAGTTATTTACATGCAGACGTATACTTTGAAGATAACGTTCTGAAACTACCTCTGATTGCATAGAAAGTGGTGTCAATATGGCGCACGTGTCACGTCGCGGCGTCACACACCAGTTATCCGTTTTCTCTCACGCAGCGCAACATTACTCATAAGTGTCATATTTAATGTATGCGTAATGGTAATTGTATACGAGCATTCGTTAGAAAAAGTTTGACAGATGGCATCAAGAGGCCAACAGTTGTCAGTGGCGGTTCGTTGTGTTTTTGTGACGCGACAAGTGCGAGGGGCGCGTGATATACTGCGCCCCATTGACAGCCGCAATGATCCTGTCGCATGCGCTGGCGCATTGTTACGAGATGATCCTTTGTGTACAGTTGACTCGATACACTGTCGAGCAAAGAACTTTGTGGGTCGGTTTGAGGCCAGGCAACCGTTAAGAGTGGTAACATGCGCGTGAGTCAATTACCCGCCAATACATGACTCGGTAAGAGCAAACTATGCGCGATTTACGTCTAAAACTGTACTCGCATTCATATGACGATAATTTCGTTGGCGAAGGTGCATGCGTTTCTCTAGAATGTTGTGCAACTCTGTTAAGTGTCGGCGTGTGTCAGGATAATGGGAATTATGTGCGTTGCCTACTATAGCTCCTTAGGACCGGATGCGGTCCTGATAGTATTGCTCGCTGTGTAGAGGAACGCCTGTTTACTTATAATCAACCCCATCAAAAAGGGTAAAATATGTGAAAAATAAAATCAATTATTTGTGGTTTTTGCACCACTTGTAAGTGTTGTTATATCAAACAGGCTATTTATTATTCGACAGTTGAAGAGAAGCAATTTACGAGTAAAATACCGCAAAAAATATAAAAAGTGTATAATTATAATATTGTTTAATCAAATAGCTATCAGTCGTTCTTTATTTCACGAGATGATAACTGTTAATAATACAAGCACTTGTTTTGCACTGACATATATATTTTATATTTTTCTATTTACAATTGTGGTATATACAATATGATATAAAACGTGGTATAAAACATGGTATAAAAGTTGGTCGTGAACAATAACAATTATTTAAGTGCAGTTAAAAATTTCATAAAGATTAAATAAGGCGATTATGAAGTTGATTGTGGTTGTGCGCGGGCGCAAGTCACCCGCTGTAACGAGGCGGCCGCGGCTGCAGGTGATCATTACAATTAAGCTTATATTAATCAACGCCAGAGCGATACGTCACTATGACACGAGGAAACAATATAATTGGAGTACAATCGACTGAGAGTTAGTGGATGCATACACAAGTGAGGTTTTTGTATTTTAAATACCCACTTGATTTAGTATTTGTTCACAAATAAGGTAAGATATTATTTTTAAATAAAAGGTACTGAAAGTGAAAGTGTGCGGAAAGTGAAAGTTAATCTGAATCCCGAGAGCCCAGCTACTTCGACCATTATGGATGACAGCTAATCTAATACTAGTTAGCAGTTAGAGATAAATATATGACGAAAACTATAAATTCCAGAATTGTTCCAGTTTGGGAAGATATTCCAAACTTTGGTTTTTTAAGAGGCCAGTAGAGCGTGTCCTCAATATAGAATCGATATAAAAATTGTTAAAATTTAAATAATAATAACTGACAGTGACGAAGATACTTTGAAATGATATCGGTGTCTGATAAAACAATCCAAAAAGTTTTCTGTGCAGGAACATGACTGCTCATATTTAATCTCAGATTTAAGTGTTATTCCTAATTAAACGGAATAATGATGACACCCGATAACTCGCAGAGATAGCTCTGTCAGCGGGCACACCAGTCATTAAATCTAATCGTGAGGGAGTGATTAATACAGGATAATAATTGATGTGGGCGTTGGCCGCGGATTAATTTATAATCTGTGCTCGAGACGGGCGGGTAATGACTCAGGAATGTATCGAGATCATGATCATGTGTTTGTCGGAAACAAAAATAAACAGAGAGGGTCGCAGTTTACCTGAGTAGTGTAGGTGGACGAGTGCGCAGGCGCCGCTCGGGCCTCCATGCACAGTATACTCTCGCCAGTCAGTGATCAGAATAAACCAGTCTCGTTATATCTGCCTTTAAAGTCCTTTAAACTCGACGTCGGACGTTTTAATTAAGGGATGGGGAGGGGACTTATCTCCTCTTTCGGTGGAAGCAGATATATCGACGACGGAATACGTTTTTTTGTTTTCGAAATATGGTTGTCATTGTGTAATCTGTTTCGCCGGGAGACAGGTTGTGCGGGAACATGGTTTATTTGTATGACGTACAGGTTTGTTGTTACGATGTCTCTACTAATAAAGACTTAAATATAAATTAATAGTACACTATAAAATACTAGTGTGCCCCACCTCCTGTGTTTTATATAAATGAATACATTATCTCTCTGTTATTGCAGAGAGCAATGTTCTGCTGGCATCGGTTTGTCTCAAAAAAATCGCCCACAAATCTTTCAGCCTCACCATATCCGTTGTTATGTCGGTGTTCCGATACCATCGGCGCGGGCGCAGCGGGCGCGCGATACCATCAGCCGCGTCCAGCCCTCGTTAGGTAACAATTAATTCCGGCCGAGCACTTCATCACTCAATGCGGAGCCGTGTATGTTGCTTGTTTCGTTTAATTATTTTGTCACCGAGCGTGTTGACATTAATCGCTATTATGTATAAGTTGGTTCCACGGCTCGGTATCTTATGGGCCGATGGTCCCACACGCCGGCTTTGGCAAACAATTTTATATGACCTTTAAATAACAAACCTTTATAAAAGGGCTGGTATAAGTGAAACACTCATTCCACATAGTTCTTGCCATTGCCCTAAAGGTTTGATCTACATGCTGATCAAACTGTCGCTGCGTCTGCGCTCTCTTCAAAGCCATACTATGGAATCTACTTTAGGTGGATCTGAGAGTATTGTTTTATACACCAATGTTGGTTGTCACCTATAATAGCTGTTCGATACGAAATTGATATGTGTGTTAACATTGTAAATGAAGGCGCTCAAGTTGTTGATAGTGCGGTCAGTCGAAATTGATTTGTTTCTCTTTAAAGTTAAAAAAAAATTAATAGAAATATATCAATATATAGCCGGTTTGTATTTCGGGAGCCGCCTTTTCAACACACACACTTATTTTTTGTTATACACGCTAATAATTGTCAACTTAACTGTTAATGGATCCACCAGTGAGCTAGAAGGATAGCGTTATTCCCAAGATGCCATGTGACCTTTGGTGACGTAGTATTGATTGAGAACCTATCACAATACATTGATTAAGTAAGGTCGATAGATTATAATGCGGAAGTGGTTTATTGGGAGTAATTCACAGGTGTGCTGATAATATTTGCTATCCTAATGCCACACACATTAAGATTATTTTTTAACAATAAATTTTTTAATTTACAGGCTGAAGATGGCTGAATTATTTCATAGAAATATTAACAAATTTTTGGATTCGTATTTTAAAATTTTTTACAACTTGGCTGTATCTATTAGTTTATTGAAATGTAAGTAATTACGTGTTTACTGAATTAAATTTAAAAAATCAACTCTGTTTATTATCGACTCGTAATAATAGAAGAATACAGTTACATTCAATTTCTTTTAATTTCAATGTAAACAATGGTGTTGCCTATGCTCTGACGGGCACTAAGGTTCCCAAAGTTCACAGAGGAACATCTTGTTCTGAGCAGAGAGATTGGAGTTCTGTTCTGTTCTCTTTGATCTTTTTGAGTTGACAAAACAAGAGCAGTATGTGCCTTTCGTGCTTAAAAGTACAGACTGTGCTTACGTTGATATAAGAACTCTATACTTTCATGGTAATCAACATAAAAATTGTAGGTAATAAATGTCGCAGATAATCCAAATTTTTATAGAAGCTATCTTGTTTTGGAACGGAGCCATATAGAACGAGCGTATGTACGATAGTTATCGAGCGAGCGGACCTCAACGTTACGATCAGCGCCGGTCACCGTTACGGCCTACTTTTCTGTTTCTTCGAATGAGAAAAAAATATTACATTAAACACAATTTCAGTTGACCACTCGAACCAATCTGGTGTCCGACGACAACTAATAACATTTAGAGCGTTGGTCTTGTTTATGTTTATGTACCGTTGTATGGAGCCCCGACACAAGTTCCTGCTGTATCCAGAGGGAACATTGAAAACTCTGCACCTTAAACACTTTATGAACTTGATTTCAGTAAATGAGTTTAGGTAACTTCAGCGGTGACTATAAATATCAATGAGCTCTCACTCATAAGATCTTTCATTAAACTTTTTCAACATGGACCTAGTTTAAAGTGATTTTACTAATTTTTGCAATCGTATATAGCATCCTCATGTGTTTTTGAACAAGGCTTGTGCCGTATCATAGTGGCGGCCTACCTGTCCTGCAACCAATGATTTCCTACCATAAATTCCATCATAATATGTATGTTATTATATTCCATGCTTATGTGAAGCTAAATATAACATTTAATAAAACTTCACCTAAAATTTCAACATTCAGCCAATACCTTAAGTACGTTACTCAAAGAATGTGAACGATACTTATTAACTGTGCTAAGATTGCTCCCCGCGCGGGCGCACGTCGTCTGTCACGCGGCAGGCGGCCGCGGCTGTACCACATCTGACCCCTTCATCTAGCTAACCAAATTTGACTTTACCTTTACAGAATAAAGTTTATTTTCATAAAATTCAGAGGCTATGATCAAGTGCGCAAGCGCTGGTGTTTATTTTGACAAATCACAATGTCCAGCCATCGACCGTAATGAGGTTAATCCTCGATACCGCGAATTGTAAGAGTAAATAAATCGGCTGGAAGTTACCACGTCGGTGCCAATTTCAGTTTAAATTTTATGTAATTTATTTATATTGTTAGTAATATTTCATTAAATAAGTGTACTATTATTTTTAAATACTTATGTGTCATTTATTTTTGACTCAGATTCTTCATCAGAGGCATACGCCGATGACGTCGATGCATTTACCAGAAATAAGCTTTAAAGCACGCGCAGGTAGAATGAGGACCCACCCGAGCAGCGTTGGTCTGGAGGCCCTGAGGGCCAATACCTACTAATAAACCATCGTGAAACTTCATTGTCAGAACTTTGACACAGTACTTCGCATGTACTTGCACAAACGACTGCCACGTCGACCGCCGCTAGTGGGCTCAGTGACATACCACAGCGAGCTATTTTCATCGAACAAAACTTAAAGTTACATCAGAATGAAGCGAATTGGAACAAAAGACTGAAGAATATGTGTAACAATAACAATATAGGTTATTTTCATTAACTTTGCGTTGTCAACATATGCGACGTGGCATTTCGGCCGAATTGTAAAACTCATTATTTATTATCTCAAGTATACATAAATGTACCAAAGATAAATAAAATGTTTTGATTTTTATGATTCGATGACTAGAAGTCCTTGTGACTAAAATCTTAAGAACTAAATTACCACAGGCCACCAGAATATCCGCATTCAGATAGAACGATGATTATCATCCAATTTTGGATTAGCTTAGAGAATAACCACTTTGGTTCCTGGTGTAGCTAAAAGTGGTTAACATGATAAAAAACCGGAAGAGGAATATAATAAATATATTGAAATGAAAAAATAGTATCAGCGGAATGTTTATTAAATTACAGAAGATAATCTATGTCGCGTTCCTCTCGAGAGCGTCAGGCCGGATCTTCCTGGTGCTCGCGCATTATCCGGCGCGTGCGCACTATCGCGCGGAACTTCTATCTCGGAGCTTATCGTGCGCCGGGAGTGTTGGCTATTTTAATTATTCGTTCAGGATTGTTACATTAATGAGAAACTGATTCAGGAAAGGTGAAGTGAGTACTTGTAAAACACACTTGTTGTAGTTTTGTGTTGCTCTTAATCTCAGGATATCAACGATTAACTACATTTAATGAAAATAAATATCTAAGACATATTCTTAACATTATTTGATAATATTTTAATAGAGAAGCGTCGGTGACTTAGTGCGTAAGGTAATTGTTTGCCATGCGGGAGGCAGCAGTTTAAATCTCACCACGTTATAATGTGTTTTTAGTAGTCTCTGGTATTTTGTTGTAAAGAGTGTTATCATAAAGATTTTTAAATAGTTTGAAATAAAAAAATAATTAAAATGAATAAATTAGAATGAACTTGAGGTCAATTTGGAAGTACTGGAGCAATTACGTTTATCATCAGAGCAAGTATGTGAAAGTCGTTTTAGTGGCATATGCGGTTGTGGTCGCGCTCATTACCGCTGTATGCTCCGGTAATGGGTTCGACCCCCAGCCGCTTCCTCATTCATTCTGCTTAGTTTGTTCGAGCACGCCAATATCATTCCGTCATGATAGACTCCGCTAGCAAGAGCAACTATATTTTAGTAGCCATCATATCTTTTGGAATACTCTAGCACAAATAAAACGTTGTATAAATAACTAATAAGATTCATTATCTCCAAACCACCCATTGTTACCATTCCATGTTTAGTTTGATCTAAGATTTCTGAGCCTCCCGGTGTACATGTAAGAAGACAATTAATTATATTCTTCAAGGGTTCATATTATTAAAATTATTTTCGATATCTTAAGTCAATTTTTAGAGAAGATGAAAATGAAATAGTGTAAGCGAGAATTTCCGTCTTCATATATAATTAAATTTATATCAAAGATTAACGCAGTATTGTTAAACTTGAATTAGACGATAGCTCCCAATGTGTGCGTGACGCGTGGCGGTACAGGAAGCGGCGCGGGTTTATCTGCGCTTGCGCAACCGCGATAGTGACACCCGCGCGCGGACACCGTGATAGTGAGTGCTTATCATCTGGAGTGGGCCACTGGGACATGGGGCCTCTAGGTACAGATTACTAGCACCTTTTTTAACCCTTTAATAAAAAGCAGTAGGGTCTACAGGTGTAACCGAACAGATATATTGATCCCCATCTACTCCGAATTGCTGATATTTTAATATGTCATAGCATCACAAAATTAGTGTTTTTTAGATTCAATATTGAAATCAAGAAAAAAACTTGTTTTAATCTAATTCATTCATTTTAATAACATTTATTGAATATTACTATATTCGATAAATGTTACTTATCTGTCCTTCTGCAGCGCACAAAATGTACTTTGATATTACCTACTGTGTACATTTAACTATTTTAGTATGTACTGGAGAAATGAAAATAATAATACTATATATATTATTTTTCATCAATTTTGTTTTATTTTTCTGCTGTATTATTATAATAAATATTGGCTGATGTACAATAAAGATATATTCTATTCCATAAATAGGATCCGATTCCTATGTGTTTCCTTCTATTACTTGCGTTACGGTAGCTACCTGGTCCTGGCAACGTGGTCAAGGTTGGCACTCCATTTGTTTGATCACAATTTTGATCAACTTTACCGAACGTGAAAGGTGAGGAGGTCTCTACCTAGATGAAGCCTTCTTTGTGTGTACGAGGTCCACAGGCGCATAGAATGTGCTATCAGTTTCACGCTCCTCTCCACAATGTTACTATCACATCTTCTGTCAAAGAAATCCGAAGCATTCAAATGATACTTAAGCCGAGTCGTTATACGTTGTATATTTTATAGCATTCCGTTTTACGAGCGCTCACAACGTGGATTTGAGTCGGAACGTCTCGTTGGAACATCTCGACAAAGACCCTTCGAGATAAGAACAGTGTGAATCTGTAAAGTCCATCTATTAAGTTGTTTATTGCATCTCATTGTTCGTGTAATCAGCTTGTAATCACATTACATATTATTATAACGCAGCGCTGCATTGCTCATCCGGCGTTAGGCAAAAACTGTCGTTAAACATACACGGAGAACGCGCACCTTGAGTTATGGCTGACGTTAACTCGGCGCTCGTCTACAATGTGGTATATACAATAGTAGAGCGTGTGTTCGCGCGGTGATCGGTGCGCGGACGCAGCGGCGTGTTTTTGCGCGATGATGGCGCATTGTGCGGCGCTTTACGCGGCAAAAACCGCGCGCTTCGAGACTCCGGCGTGAACGGTTTTGAGCCTTTATGATCCCTCAAATAATGATGAAACCTCAATCGTTTAATGGCCCCCGCGCCTGCGCTTGCGCCTGTGGGACTCGGCCCTATTGTGTGCCGCTTTTTCATGAAATGCTGCGGGATTTTATGACACCGTCTCCTTAAACATATTTTATTCGCAACACATTCGAAGAGTTGGTTACATCCTGTTCATGAGACAAGAACTTTTGAGACTCTACACCTACCCACGGTCACGTCTCCATTGAACAAAAATAATAATTGTCAAGACGTTTACCGAGTTAATGGTGAACGTGGAGCTGATACGCGTAAATATTGATGTTGATACTGTTATTACTATGAATAGAATTCAAAAATAATTAAATTGTACAAAAATACTTGTTTACGATGTCGACGTGTACGGGGACGGTACGTAACGTCATAACAGACTTGTACGAACAATCAACTACACTTATTTTTCCTCTTCCGTTTCCGTTTGGATAAATATTAAAGATTAGCTTGCTATCACTGAGGACTGATTATTAATATTTACATTATAATGTTGGCATCCATTATACTGACAGAATAACATTGACTAGTCGAGAGTAATTTGTATTTTATATTAATAATATAGAATACATATTACTCTCATATCTGATTATCTCAATACATAATAATATATTCTGTATTCTATGTTCTATATAAAATTAATAAGTTACTCAGTGGTCGTTGCGACCACGTATAGACGTCTACTGTTCAGTTCATATGAAAGCAACAATTGTTCAATGTAGTGTAAATACGGGTCATTTTCTTGTCATGCCGGTATTTGTCCGGATACAATTACTATCAAATTATAAATAATCCTGTAATTTAAATAAGAATACATTATTGTTTTGCAAGTGTCGGGGACCAGCAGCGGGTGGAGAAGGTGTGGTAGGTCGTCGCCCGCGGAGGTCTCCCCCCCCTCCCCCCTCACTGACTTAACATGACTGGTTTCTGACATAACCCGCTCCCGCTCTCCCAGTTTTTGTGTCCGCAGCTCCCGCCCGTGATTGCGTTCATCATCCACTTATCGTCTAAATAAAACGCATCGGGCTTCGGCTATTGTTCGCTACAAAAAGTCGTTTGTCAATAAGTTGACAACAGCGTCGACGGAGAGCGCC
The DNA here is from genome assembly GCA_943193645.1 of Acentria ephemerella. NCBI lineage: Eukaryota > Metazoa > Arthropoda > Insecta > Lepidoptera > Crambidae > Acentria > Acentria ephemerella. The sequence continues at coordinate 105,655 of OW971889.1, forward strand.
AGCGGGGCCCGACGAAGCCCGACGAGGCCCGACTAGGGTGGCCGGTCATTATTTAAACGACTTTCTTTAAAAGAAATCATTCATGGTCATGACGTGATTTATTCGCTGTGTACAACATCATAAAATATGGTAATGATCTCATCTTCGCTGGCTGAACCGTTTAAGAGGAAATCAGTAACTGGCTCAGATACTTACATACGCACGTGCATTTTAGTTAGGTGGTTCACCGCAGGGGGCCCCGCCGCCGCGGTCTACTTGGAATAATTAACAAGAGCTCTCTGCTGCACCATCACGACAATAACCGCGAGGATGCATGTTTAATAATTACCTAACGCCGCCGCGGCTCCAGCCAGTAATTGCTTTGCTGCTCTATCAATTACCGCAGCGCAGATTGCACTCCGCTCACCATAAATATTATATTCCGCGCGGTAGATTAGTCCGTATCTACGCGAGTGTGTGACGCGGTCGGTATGATCGCGTCCATTATTTCTGACTCCTGATCAACCCGAGCAACAGTGCGTACACTACGACCGGCGGTAACCCTCGTGTGAAATCTGTCTAACAAATCAGTCCGTAATAGATCACATGCTCCTAATCGACCGATGCTAGGATACGGCCGTCGTTGCCCAACCGACGTGCTCCGGAGATGTTATTGACGAGATAACACGTCCATTTGTACACACATATTACGACTTATCAGGGTACAGTTACGTGGTATTGTTGCCCGCCATTGTCGACGCTATCTGTCAATCGCACTTACGATCGTTCGGTGCCAAATGAGAGCTATTATTTCTGATCGATTTTAAGAAGTGCTCGATAGATCCCACACGCGCGGGCATTAGTGGTACACGAGCGACCACACATCTGATAACACCTAGTGCTTCATGTACTTACAAGATGTTGGTATGCCTTATGCGTTATGCGTAATCTTGATGAGTTATAGCAATCACGACTTACACTCGCACAATCATGCTAAAATAGTAATATTTATATTTCATAAATATGTAAAAAAAAACCATGTATTATTTTAATATATATCTCATGACTGTGTTATTTAACTTATTAGATAAGATTCAGCTGAAACATCTAAAATTAGGTTATCTATATATTCTTTCATTCAACGTAAATAAAAAACGAATAACTTAGAAATAACTTCTAAATGTCACTTGATTACTTATTTTAAGCGGCCTGTTATCCAACACATTAAAATATGGCAAATTAAATTTATAGACGGAATTTTAGAAAACTCAAGTGATCTGTCCGTTTCTTGTCTCGTCAGATTCGTAACTTATAATGTCACCTAGTTAGAAAATTTAAAGTCAATGCGAGTGCGGTCCTGATTAATGTAGATGACGCTACACAATGTTCGTAAAATTGGTTAATTAGCTCAGTGTTGTCTTTGAACCACTGCTCGTGTCACATTTATCTTCCTGTACCAGTTACATCCTAGAGCTTTGTTATAGTATTATTTATCCAGTGAATAGTTCAACGTACTGATAATTTTGCTGACCTGACCTGATGGTAAGTAATAATTTGACCAAAGATGGAAGCGAGTGTCATCTGATTTTCTTAACCACTGGGGAACTGGCTATATTAAGTACTTCACACTGTTTAAACACAGTAATAGCAGTCAGGTAAAATACTGATGGTAAGTATGAAGTGCTCTAAAGAAAAGAAGTACCACTAAGTATGGTTACTAGTTATAATGAGATGAGCCATCTTCAGCTTGCTTGGCATATAAAGGGCCAATACTAGGCGGCGGCTATGTATTCGCACTAATGTTCGTAATCATCTTACAAACATCTGAACTATTCAAATCAGGGACCTCTTTTAACCAAAATAAGGTTCAGATCACTCCACCACCCAGCCCCTTACAGTGAGCGACGACGACGACGGCGGTGGTCGCCGGAGCTCTGTAAGCCAACGTCATTTCATTAGCAGTATAATGGCGGAACATAATTAAGCGGCCTTTTCATGTTATAACAGTGTAAATTGAATTTGGAAGTTGATCGTGACGCATCACAAGTCGCGGCGCTGTTACGTGACGTGACACTGAAATTTAGTTTGTTCCCGCGCTGTGGTTGTGACGACCGCTGTTACGTTGCGCACGCGCAGTACCTTATGTTCATAAGTATCGCACATACTCGTTAGTGTCTTCATATTAAATTAACTGTCATAATTTCGTAGTTTCGAGCTCGAAGGACAAAGTTAATGATTAGTAAATGTTATACCTACAGCTTGGTCTTAATGTTGTAACCATTTCTTTTGAAAAATCTGAAACGTTAAGTACATATCCTTGTGATTTTGTACAAAAACGAATATTTGGTAAATATCCGGCTCGGAGGACCATAACAACTCCTCCTCACCTGTCACCTTTATTTTTTTTCGCCACGGTTTGTTGGTTTGTTAAGACGCATATTTTTTGGAATCTCACTGCTATTTCTTTGTGAGCTGATAAATTCACGTTGTATCTGTTTTTTATAAAGCTCAGCAAATTACTCCACGCAACTTGACGGTAAGCAGTAATAAAGTCCATATGAGATAGCTGGTGCAGCAGGCTACATATTGCTCTAACAACCACCTCCTTTCCGACCCAAAAAATGCTTTTCACGCCCCTTTTGAGGGAATCCATATTATATGAAGGAATACATGTACCGGTAAGGAATTCCACGCTCCGACTGTGCGACTGAGTGAGAAATCACGAAATCTTTTTGCGTGTCAAGTTGACGTGGCGACAGTGAAAGAGTGACTCCGTAGAACAGCACGCGTGCTCCTGAGTAGGAAAGGAGGGATAAGGTCAAAGATCTCTTCAGAGTACTCTCCATAGTAAAAACGATAACTGCCTGTTATCGTAAGTATGTAAGTAAGTACCTAAGCGATACTATGTCGCGATGCTCTACGTTAGACTCTAGGTTACGTCTGCATTAATAAATTACCAATAATACGCATTGAACGACGTTGCAATCTGTCTAGAGCATCGAGAAGTATTGAGCTTAGCCACCTCAAAGGTGCCAGCAATATTTCACGCAACACCGGCCCTATCAGTTTTTTACAAAAAATTTCCAAATGTTACCAAGTATTTAAATTTATTTTAAATATTGAACATTGACTATGACACTATGCTGCCTGAAGCTGCCGTGCCGGTGTGCGGTGCGCCCGCGCATGGTAGCCGCAAAAACTTTAGAAGCGAACGCAGCATATAATCGAATTTATTAGGCGGCCGCAGCGGCCACAAAAACTGGCCGCTTTGTGCCCCTAACGACCTGTGAATAGACACATTCTTGACTCCCGCTCGGACCTATTCAAACTCTAATCTACCAGTAAATTGAGGAATCTTGGAGGCCATCGAGACGAGCGAGGGCTTTGATGGAATCCTAAGTTTATGTCATCTATACGGTGTGCCACTTAGCATGCCTCCATAAAACAGCCGTAAAATTATAGTCCGCTATTTATACTAAAATTTAATATCGCGTACGATTATATTTTTAATTCAAATTTTGATAGGTTTACAGAGAGATGTTCTACTGGACAAGATAAAACGAGCTGCGCGGGCGCTGCTATAAGTAATATCTGCGACGGCAATAAAATGCTCATTACATGGATGAAGGCGAGTATTTGTAACAATAATCTCGCGGCTAGGGCTTGCGCCCGCGCACACAAATAGACGGAGTGGCCGCCTCTCTCTAAGTTTATCCTTCAATTTATCACAAGATCCGTACACACTATAATTCTTACTGATTCAACTCTGAATATGAAAATGAAAATAGAAAATCTTAAAACAAAACGACAACAAATCTCAAACTCTCACCTCATGGTAAGTGATGATAAGGTGATGAATCAAACAGTTTCCGGATTCTTCAGCCCAAACATACAGCACTATAGAGAAACTGGCTCTTACCTCCATCTGCCAATAAAATAATTCAGTTATCATTATGGCGGCAGCCTAAGGAAAGATAATAGAAGCTAGAGAGACCGAGTTAAAAATTACTGCTCACGTGAAATTGAATCTTAGCTCTTCTAGATTTAAGGTAGGCAATACCAAGCGGCGGTATTCACCAATATCATGAAAATATTTGAAAAAACTTACAAGGCCGTCGTTGTCGAGACCAACCTACTAAATTGTATTTTGCGTTATTATTAGAAAAATTTAATGGAACAGCATCGAGGGACATACAACTGTATATTATGACACACTCTACAGTTGTAGAAAACATAGTTTTTATTGAATTGTCCCATACATGATTAGAAGAGATATCGATGCACACAGCCCAACGTTATTTGTAAATGTCATTACAAATACTGAAGGCTTTCTTGCGCCGCTTCTTCTCAACAGCTACTAATTCGTCGAAGCGGTGGTAGGGTTAATTGGGAATTAGCATATAAGTGTTAGTTTTAATTTTATAATCACTATTACTATACCTTTAATAACATTTATTTATTTTTCTCCTACAAATTCCTTGTTATGACGATTCAAAAGAGTTTATTTATGTAAAATTATTTTGACTTTGACTTTGACATATATTAGTATTATTAAGCTGCATATTCCTCTCTGCTATAACTCCAACTGGATTCGAAGCATCTATTTAGATGATCCTTTGAAAAAGTGGAAGTAATAAGGCGAAGAATACACTTAAAAGGATTAGATATGACTGCCGTGTGATGACCTCCAACATGGACAGGGTTGTCGTGACGAGAGCTGCCCGCGGAGGGTCGGCAGCCGTTCACTCCGGAGATAATCGCCGTGAATGTGGCGAATCGCCCAACACGATTAACGTGGAACATATTGAGTTTGTAAATCGCGCTGAGAGACCACGCCAGCCGAGCCACCGACTTATTCAAACAGGAATCTTACTCGACAAATTTTAATATCAAATTAAAAGATTGGTACAAAACAGTTAAAAAAGTAAATTAAATTACGTTTCCAATACAGCCGCGGTATTGTCATAACAGAGCATAAAATTAAAATCTCGGCAGCAAAAAGTGGGTCCGAGGAGCGGGCGAGACGTGATGCCGTCGTCGGAGTGCGATTAAGAGCCTTATGCCACATATAAATGAGTTTAAAATTGAGTGGAAACTGGTATTTGGTGCTTTCAGAAAGGTGCAGATCGAGTTTTTTTTACACGTCAGTTTCACACAAGCGCAGTTGCAGTGTTACTGATACCTCAATGATTTAGGGCATCAGGGCTTTTACTTTGTAGATTGTTAATTTTATGAACACGAGCAGTGACCACTTTTTAACATTTAAGTCGACTGGTCACGGCAAGTCACTGTTCAACGTTCGTCTTCATGAAATAATTAAGTTCAGGGTTTTTTTTGTTAATTGTTATTTAATTGCAAAGTATTTTTGGAGAAGGTGCGTCACTGTCAATCGTTCCAACCAACCGAAAAGTTACTACTACACACTTGTTTTTAAATCTTTTTGATGATTGACGGAGAATATCCTGGGGCATACATAAATGTGTAGCATGGATTGCAACTGCATATAACTTTGAGACGTTATCGAAGATTTAGTCATAACGATGAAAGATTAGCTTTTAGTAAAGAGCGTAGAGTATATAGTATTCATTAGTTCTTGTTGTTTGAGCATAATTGCTAAAATAGCGAGTTTTGTCTTAATTTGGTGATGAATAATACTTTTGATAAGAAATTGTTTCATGCAGTCACTCGGGACTGGTCCCAGTTCCTCAATAATACCCATAATACAACCATTCTAGGAATAACAAAACTCATTCATTTCCTTTATTGGGACCGTTACAATCAGGCTTAGATCTTTGGAAGAGATGAAACCGTTCAAGATACACAGCGTTTCGTGTTAAACCACAAGAAAGGTGAAATTCAATGAATTTCGTTATTGCGTAGTAATCTGCGTGATTTAGGAGCTGTAGAGATAATGGCTTCCATAGCTGAAGCAATAATCGTCATAAATGGCTGGCGGTTGTCACTAGCGAGCTTATAAGGCTCCGCACAATACAAATGAACTCGAGCGCCTATTAACAGGAAAACTGTCTATTGGTCCGTGGTCGGCCGTCAGCGATTTATTGCGAGCCGCTCCGCTTATGGGCAGGCCGCGGCCGATCGTATCGCGCCACCATTAGACGGCCGCCATCGTCAGTGACACCGTGCGATTACATCTTATCTGTGACTGTATTAAAATGTAAATGAATAGGTACGAGCTACTGCCTCTGTGCTGCTTATCGGGCGATTGGCCGCGAGGATAACCTGGTGGCAGAGTTTTGAAATCACCATTCAGCTGTGACGTGACTTTTACAAAATGTTGACAAACAAGTGCTGTCTCCAAGGTTACCCACCATGAATCCTGTGGACAGATTTACTGAAACTAACCATACAAGACATTGGGAGTCTTGATTATATTTATTTTCGTTCTCTTGATTTTTCTGGCTTAGATTCCAATACAAATTTCTACCAAAAGTGCGCCCAACAATACCCAACTCTTGTGACTTTCAGAGTCACAGAAGTAGGGTATTGTTGGGAGAAATCAAAGCTAGCACTGCTTTGATTTCGCTTAGAGTTATCTTATACAGCTTTTATATTAACTTCTTATTTTATGGCAGACGATGACGTTCTTTTGTTGTTGTGAAAGTGGTGTGAAAAGTGTAAATAAATGACGCGACTCCAACTTTTTGTGTGATCTTTAATAATTGACAAAATAAATCACCATTACACTGAAGAGGTCTAGTCTAGCTTATGCGGGTTATATCTGTGTGCGTGAACGTAGTCAAAAGGCACGCACACTGAACAGTTCAACAACAACATCAACAGACTTAGGTAAGACTATAAGACAACCTTCACAGGGCTGATTTGTAGAAAATGTATATTAAAAGATAAATATTACTTAACAAACATATTAATTGACACGGACTAAATAAAACTTGCAGTAATTTGTATTTTTGTATTTCTAATTCAATCTAAAACTTTTTGCTAATTGTTCTATATTAACGATGAACAATAATAATTACTTTATTATTATTTGTTCACCTTCTCTGGGCAGTTTTTCAAGCGACCCCATGTCGTGAGGCTCGCTGTGGAGCCCTACTGCGGGCGCAGGAGGACCGTGCCTATATTTGTTACTAATCAATTAATATGTATACACAGTTTTAACTACAAAATATGGTACACAGACAGACAGAGACCACGTTCAATTCTAGGTGAGGTGTTGAGTTTTCCTTATTAAGTCCCAAGTACAGCGCATGCGTATGCCTGGATCGGTGCACAATGTCGGGGGTAAGGGGGTCAAGTACTCCAATTGAGTGAGACAGTTTATAGAAATGATTAAAGAGAGGACCTTCTGCATTAATCTGTTCAATGACTGAAGACATTGTATGGAAAAATGTGATCGTTATTACTTCTGCCAGTTTTACTTAAACAGTTTGATCACAAAAACTGTTTTGTGACCAATCTCCAAACTATTTAATTAAAACGAGAGAATTACCAAATACCAAATAACTTCGCTAATGATCGCTTTTATATCTGTTTAATTAGGTCCAGTTCTCACGGAGCTAACATCGTTTTAATGAGATCGCTGTGGGATTCGGTTTAGGTATTTTAATGAGGTCGCGTCCAGCGCGCTCTGATTTATGCGCGGGCGCAGATTTGGCAAAAAGGCGCCAAAGACCGGCGGGAACGAACGGGGCTCGCCGCTGGATATAGGTACAGTTATATTGTACCTTTGTTTTTTTATTTACTTTTTCATACTCAATCAAGGCCAAATAAAGGATGTATTAAATTTTTTGACACGCAATCTGCATATACGGGAAATATTGCATTAAATGAACATTCCCCGCTACAGAGGTTATAATAAGGAATGACTGTTCGATAAAAATGCTAATCATTCCACCAGCTGGCCGTGTCATTTGATTTCAGGAGTTTCGACCTTGACACCGTGACGGTTTGATGGCCAAAACCTCTTTGGACTCAGGCTTTCATACACCATATGAGGAGTCTAGGCCTGGATTTCGCTGGTTGAATGCGGGTTGGTGGATGAAAGTGGTGGTCGTTACAACAGGTATCAACGGATTAAAGTCGCTTCCGGACCACGGAGCATCATGAGTTAACAAATTTTGAGGAGACCAAGAGAACATGTTCGCAATGAACTCAGCGACCAGAACCTCGAGTCAACGCAGAAATATAAAATCACCGTTCTGATTCGATTGTGGCCTTAACAATCGAATCGATTACTTCAAACAATCCAAGTGAAAGGACATAACCAAGATTTGTTTAAGCTCCTTGTATTTCGAAATGTTAGGTTTTTGTCTGCGATCTTCTGTCTTAGCAGATAATTGATAATCGATATTCTAAGTATCTATCGGTGATAGTTACCTTGCCACATACCATCAGGTGAGTCGTTTGCATTCTAAATATTCTTTGATATAAAATAAACACATTTAATTTTTTAATTTATAGAGTAATTAAAATAAAATATTTCCAAGTGGTATCAAATTAAATAACTATCTAATTAAGTAATCATTTGCATATAATTTTACTTAATTAATAATAATGCTCATACAAATGTGTCACTGTTTTAAATAACAGGCTTTTAATGGTAGCACTTAATTATTGGTCAAATTTTTTATTCATACTTCTACGTACTACACAGTGCGATCACCTTTAATAACGTTTGCAATGTGAAGTATAAAATATGCTTTGTTAAATAATCCTCGAGCTCTATCACACTGAAGTAATAAATTCTCTATTGATTCCTTTACGTACCACTCTTATTCATCTAACAGTTACACGATCGGTGTCATGTAATGTCACGCCCCCCTGCCCCCTGACGCCCGCCCCCCGCCCTCCGCTCCCCGCCGCGCGGCTACGTGAGAACACGCCACAAAGCACTAACTTTGTAACTGTTATGGTCTTTAATCGTAAAATGTGTAGAATAGGCAATCTTCAATAATAAAATCGTATAATATTCGTTTACTTATTTTAATGTATTTACAAAGAAAAAAAAAGACAATCGAATTATAACAAAATTGTAAAATTCGCGCGCAATTGTTTTTTATGACGGCAGCGGCGTCGCCTCCTTTTCACCGCCGCGTAGTCACCGCGCTGGCTGTTTCGATTAGAAAAGAGGATCGTTTGGATGGCGTAGACATGGCCCCATCCTTGGAAGATGCAAGCTTACAAAACAGCATCAGCATACGTTGCTTCTTAACTTTATCTTACTCTCGTGTATCTTACGACTGGAGTGGCAACGGGCATATCTTCGAAGCGGCACGTCGTATAAGACCATTTACGGTGAGGATTTCAGCCACGCGAGCTACTCCGTCCTTGTCGGGGTAGACTCGTAGAACACGTCCCAATCGCCATTTCAACGGAGGCAAATTTTCCTCCTTGATGAGAACCAAAGCGTCTTGGGCGACACCTGGTTGTTGATCTTTCCACTTCGTTCTGGTCTGAAGTTCCGAAATATATTCTTTCGACCAGCGCTGCCAAAAATGCTGTCGTACTTGTTCAATGCGGTCGTAGCGCGTCAGTCGATGTGAATCGGTTGTCGTCAGGTTCTTGCTTGGAGGCGCAGTAAGGGGTCGGCCAATAAGAAAATGAGCCGGTGTGAGGGGAAGGAGGTCATTAGGATCAGGGGACAATGGATACATAGGTCGGGAATTCAAAATGGCTTCAATTTGCGTAAGGACAGTGCTAAATTCTTCAAATGTCATATTGCAATTTCCAACAACTCTGTGTTTGCACGATTTTACCCCTGCTTCCCATAAACCGCCAAAATGAGGTGCGTAAGGTGGTATAAAATTAAGTTTTATGCCTTCACCTGCAGCATAATCAGAAAGATATTTACTATTTTTATCTAAGAATGATGACAAGTCTTTCTCAGAACCACCTTCCCATTGTCACTAAATATCTCGATAGGTTTTCCGCGACGCGAAATAAAACGTTTCAAAGCAAGTAAATAATCGTTCGTGGTAAGACTCGATACTAATTCCAAATGTAAGGCCCGTGTGATAAAGCAGACGAATAGGCAGATATAGCCTTTTACAAGAGTAGCTCCCCTGCCTTTACGATTAAGAATCATCACCGGTCCTGCGTAGTCAACGCCGCATCGAATGAAAGGGTACCCAGGGTCTAAACGTTCTGGAGGTAAATTACCCATGATTGGCGTTAAAGTTTTTCCTTTCATACGCGTGCACGTAACACATTGCCACACGGTTTTTCTAGCCAAGTTTCTACCCGCTAATGGCCACCAGGTTTCACGAATAGTTGATAGAAGCAGTTGGGGTCCTGCGTGAAATAGTCTTTTGTGTTCATGTCTGAACAGAAGTATAGTAAAATATGCTTTACTACACAGTAAAATAGGATATTTTTTGTTGAATGGAAAGTTAGTTGAATTACCCAACCTTCCACCAACTCTAATTAAACCAAATTCGTCTAAGAATATGTTAAGACTGGAAAGTTTACTCGAACCACCCTTACATTTTAACGGCAATTGTTTTAATAAATTATCGTATTCATTCGGAAATGACTGCAGTTGTGCAACGCGAGCTAACATTGTTACTGATGCATCTAACTCATCTACTGTTAGGGATCCAGTATTTCGCGCTAGTTTATCACGAGTACGCATGTTCTGTATAAAACGAAATACATAAGCACCGCTACGTTTTAAACGATTAAATGAAGAGAACCGGGAAAAATCAATTAAATTATGCATAATACTAGAGAAGGTAGAAACTATTTCATGTTTTACTTCTGGCAAATTATTACAGTCGTAATTATCGTGATTAACTTCAAAATTAAATCGTCGGTCGTGTAAATATGTAGGTCCATTCCACCATAAATTATTATTAGTTAGAGTAGTAAGATACGCGCCCCTAGATACGAGATCGGCCGGGTTATCTTTGCCACTAACGTGCAGCCAAACGGAATCACCTGTAAGTTCGTTTATCTCTGTTACACGGTTTTGTACAAATGTTTTCAATAAGTGAGGAGCCATTCTAATCCACCCCATGACAATAGTCGAGTCCGTCCAAAAGTAAACTTTATCGAATTTCAATCTCAAAGAGGATATAATTTTCTTGTATAATCTCGCGCCTAGCAAAGCACCACATAATTCCAGCCTTGGGATGGTGACGGGTTTAATTGGTGACACTTTACTTTTGGAACACAGTAGTTTAACGGTAACTTGAGAGTCATTATTATTGTATGTGCGTACATATGCGCAAGCACCGTATGCCTGCTGAGATGCGTCTGAGAAAACGTGTAATTCTTTTATTTCACTGTGATCACTAAGTACATAGCGCGGAATTCGTATGTCGTGTAAACATTTTAACGTGTCAATAAAAGTAAGCCAATTAAGTTTAATATTTTCTGAAATTTTATCGTCCCAATTGATTTTAGATAACCATAATTTCTGAAGTATTATTTTAGCAATAATTATGGCGGGGGTCAAAAGACCCAATGGATCGTAGATTTGGGAGATGACAGACAACATGGTGCGCTTTGTTATATTTAATGTGTTAGTCACAGCGGTTGTGAAGTGTAGCTCATCACTAGTATTGAACCAGCCAATGCCTAGTGTTTTGTTTTGACAATTATCTCCAACGCACAACTCTTTCGAAATGGTAGTTGATGCGTTGTAATTAAAAATCCATTTACGCAATGGGAAACAACCTAATAATAATGTATGTGAAGTCCTCTCGCATATGTCAGATAACACATCTTTATTATCATGTCCTACAATCAAATCGTCTACGTAAAAGTCTTCTTTTATGACCCTAGCAATCTCATCGTCGTCACATTCGTAAGCTAACTGTCTTAAGCAGCGCATACTTAAATAAGGTGCCGATGCGGTTCCGTATGTAACCGTGTTTAGTCGATAAATCGACAGCGGATCGGTCGAATTTTCCCTCCACACTATGAGTTGCAATTGCGTTTGATCCTCCTGCACTAGAATTTGCCTGAACATTTTAGCAACATCAGCACAGGCTACGTATTTATATTGTCTGAAACGTAATAAAATTGCAAAGATGTCATTTTGTAGAGGTGGGCCAATAAACTGTATATCGTTAAGTGACTTTTTTGACGTTGTCACAGCACTAGCATCAAAAACAACGCGCAATTTTGTTGTTGTACTATGCTCGCGAAAGACTCCATGGTGTGGAAGGAAGTAATACGGCGAACTGTAAGTATTTACTTTCGTCATGTGTCCCAAATCGATATATTCGCGTATAAATTCACAATATAATTTTTTATAATGCGGTAGGCGATTCAACTTGCGTTCTAATGCAAAGAAACGAGATTTCGCAAGCTCATACGAATCACCGAGACGATCAGCTGATTCACGCAATGGTATTCGCACGGAAAACCTGCCACTGCCGGGTACGCGTTTAGTCGTGTTAATAAACAATTCTTCGCATATACGGTCATCTTCTGTAAGTTTATTATTAATAGTAGTCACTTCCTCTAATTCCCAAAATCGTTTTAACTGATTATCTATCGTCTGCGTGAAATTACATAAACTTTGATTAACACTACGAGATCTATTAATAGTAGTTGGACCCGACAATAACCATCCTAACTTAGAACTCTGTAGGAACGGCCCGCTCTTCAATCGAGTTCTTTTCTCATCCAATATCTCCCAGAAGAGATCTGCACCTATGAGCAACTCGATCGGAGACGGTTCATTAAAGGTAGGATCGGCAAGTTGTAAATTTTCTGGAATACATAATGATTTAAGATTTACTAGTTTTGAAGGTACGGTAGAAGTAAGACAAGGTAAAATCATACACTTAACCTTTGTGTTATATTCGCATGTTTTCGAACGCATAATAACTTCGCATATTTTATTTACATGTGTCAGAGATTGCCCTACACCAGTTATTTGTATAGTGGACTGTATAGAAGGTACGTTTAATCGTTTGAATAATTGTTCCGAAATGAAACAATTCTGACTCCCGTTATCTAAAAGAGCGCGAGCAGTATAACGTTTATTATTGATATCGATTACATCAACTAGTGCAGTACATAGTAAGACTTGTTGCATAGGTAATAAATTCGAATTAAGATCATTCCTAAAATTATTTTGGGAATGAAGGGCAAGCGATGTATTTTGTACAATATCAGCCGGCGATGAATAATGCGCATGACCGGCTGAAGTACCGTCGCTTAAACTGCTTTCCGTGTGAATTAAACTATTATGCTTCTGCTGACATTGTTTACAGGGCCCGAATAAGCATTCCTTTTTCATGTGGCCAGCGCGTAAACAATTAGGGCATAACTTTTTATCGTCTACTAACTTTAATCGATCCTTAATCGACAGATTTAAAAACGAATAACAAGTGTAAAGTGCATGCTCACCGCCGCACATTACACAAGCGCGTGTCCGCCTGTCACACGCCTTATAATTATTATTACTAGTTCGCGTAGAAACATAACTCTGTGTAAATTGTAAGTGATTTGATGGCTTTTTCGAATCTTGATTAAATCTACGTTCAGGAACAGGTTTATTATTTTGAACTTTATGATTAATAAGTGTAACTTCTAACATGTCGGCTTTGTTTCTCAAGAAATTCAGTAAATCGTCTAACTTTAATTTAAATGTCGGATTATTGTGAGAACTAGGCATCGAACCCTTATGGCTTTCCCATTCTTTTTCGGTAATAGCGTCTAACTTAGTCAAAATTAAATAAATTAATAATGTATCCCATGAGTCAACGGGTTCATCAAGCGTTTGCAACGCGCGTAAATTTCTTAAAACCGTATCTATTAATTTTCGAATTTGTAAAGGTGATTCTTTAGTAAGGGATGGTACCGAGAATAAAGCTCTCACGTGATTGTGAACTAGCAAACGGTTATTGTGAAACCTATTTTCAAGGAGCTCCCAAGCATGCGAGTAATTGGAGGATGTGAACTCTAATGCAGCAATAACTTGCAGTGCACAACCACTGAGAGATGATTTTAAATAGTGCAATTTTTGAATAGAATTCAGATCTTTACGTTCATGAATCATGGTAAGGTACGAGTTTCTGAATTCGAGCCACCGGTCATAGGAACCGTCAAAGGAGGGAAGCTTTATCTCTGGTAACTTGATTGACATGTTTTGGGTACCTGCAGAACGAGCGAGCGAACATTTGGAATCAGTACTTTCATCTACCTCTATTAAACATTTTGCCTTGGCAATCGCAGTATAATACTGTTGTTCAATTAAGTCGCGATATTCTAATTCCTGAATTAAATCTTTTTGATCAACAAGTATATCTATTTGATTCTGAATATCACAGTAATTTTTAAAAAATTCTGTAGTAGTTTGTATTCGTAAAGATATTTCCGTGACTTGTATTTTTGTTAACACTACAGATTCAAATTTACAAACGTATTTCACGAATAAAGTCAACCTGCCCTTAATCGTAGCCCTAAGTTTTTTAAGCTCACTAAGTTTTTTAATAACGTCTTCACTTGGAGAACAAATTGAACTACCATCACCATATTCATCATCACTCATTTTGGCGGTTATAGAAAAGACAAGGGTACTTACAATTTTCCACAATCACGACAAGATGCAAACTCGTAGGTAATTGAAATAATATATACAAATCTTAGCACCGTCCACACAAAAGATTACAATAAATTGGGAGGGTGCTCAAGGAATGCCGGCTTGACGGTTTTCTTAATATTTCTTCATGAAATGTGCAGCGAAATTTCTTCAAATTTATTCGTATAGTCGAAGTTAAAAGTTTCTTGTAATACGTAAATACATATATTCGTCGTCGTATTTTGCTGGTTTATAATGTGCTAATCCGGCTCGAAGGACCAATGTTATGGTCTTTAATCGTAAAATGTGTAGAATAGGCAATCTTCAATAATAAAATCGTATAATATTCGTTTACTTATTTTAATGTATTTACAAAGAAAAAAAAAGACAATCGAATTATAACAAAATTGTAAAATTCGCGCGCAATTGTTTTTTATGACGGCAGCGGCGTCGCCTCCTTTTCACCGCCGCGTAGTCACCGCGCTGGCTGTTTCGATTAGAAAAGAGGATCGTTTGGATGGCGTAGACAGTAACCACTGGCACTCGTCGCTAATCGGATCGTTAAAAACCCTTTGTCGTTCTAAAACTTGCTATAAGCGATAAGGTGTCGATGACAATGCTTCAGTTCATTCGAAAGTATCATTTTCTCTGCTTCGTTTTTGCGACAATAATAAAAATAATAATAATCAGGCAAAGTTTGTTTAAAAATCAACATTGGTTGATGAAGCACGCGGCGCACCCGATGGTGAGGGTCCATCGCTGCCTGTGTACGCACAGGGCCTCGCAACTAGTCTCAGTTAACGTTACTATTGTATATCAGACCTTTTATTGGGTCAATCACTTTCATTAATAAGATATAAGTTTTTGCATGCATTATGTACAAGAATCTTTAATATCTGGTAACATATAAATATTTTCTACACCTAAATTTTAAGCAAATAAATTGATTATAATCTATTCTAAGCAAGACAAAGTCCTTGCGCACCCATACTAATGCTTCCTCCATGAGATATAGCTTCTTCAATTACAAAGCAATGTTATCCGACTGTGATCTTCTGCAAGATGTTTCTTATTTTCAATACGAATGTAGAGACACATTTATAATAAGATCTCCTAGCTCTAAGGTATCACTATGACTTTAGACGTTCTCTTGCAAGTGGATTAAGTTCACAGTAATTTAAATTATATTTGCGGTTCATCTCCAGCAAGCTTTCTTATGTTCTGCTCTAAGACATACAAATATCATGAACAGATAAACTAATGTCATCAGGTCTTATCGCTCACCAAAGTCTACAGTTATATTACTATGTTATAATAGACATATTATTAATTGACACAAGTAATTTTCATTAAACTTTAATATAGTAAATTAAATAATATGCAACTTAAACATGAAATCTAAAGTCCCACGTCCGACCGACAGGTGCTTGACTCAATTAAGTAGTGCTATTAATTACATAATGTAAATGCAAACATCGTAGATCATCAAGAGATTAGCTAAGCCATCATCAAATAAAGTAACTAAAGCTTATTGATAAAATTGACAGAAAATTAATTAGCTCAATAAAAACTAACAAGTTTCTTAGATCTTATTGCAGATATCCCTAGACCAAGAAGCTCTGCTTTTTAAGAAACAAGTACTGCCACGCCGTCTTCGGTCGGCAGTTATACTAACTATTAAACTTAATGGATATAGGTTCAAAATAGATAGGGAGATCTTATACATACTTGAAATAATGTTCATCATTATTGACGTTGCTTTAAGTGCTACGCTGTAGCAGGCGTTCGTTGATGTCTTTTATACACCATTATGAAGTCTTTGTTTCTCTAGTGGCTGAGAGCACCTATTTTAGATCTGGACTTCTGGGGTTCCACTTCCCAGTGTGGCAGAAATTTTCTGCTCGGCTTAATTGGTGATAGGGCCTTATCTAAAACTGCCAGGCTAGCTGTCACTATCTGACCTTAGCCTGCAGCCATAAGTTCTGGAAGTTGAAGAAAACATTGCCAGTTCTGGTGGTGTGGTTGAAGAACCCAGGTGTACTTCGGCTTTACTTACCATCTGGTGAGATGAAAGCCAAGAGATACTCCGTTAAAATAAAAATAGATATATAAAAAAAAACCACTATCGATTTAGTTTTTTTGAAGAACGCCCTGACCTGGTCCGAGTGTAATAAACAGGTTAAGTACCTCGGGGCCATTAAGCTACCGAAGGAGGCACTTAATTAATGCCCACAATAGAATGTTGTGGAACGATGCTATCTCGACTGGCGATGTATTCTCGACGCAGGACGACTGCAGGAGGTCATGCCAGGAACACTCGGCAAAATAAACGTGTGGATACACCTTTGTTAGAATTAAATTAAATTTTATGTCAAAGTATAACAATAGTAAGTGTTTTATATTGTGGTTGTGATTTTATATTCTAAAAACCAAAGAAGTGGCTATATTTCTGCTTTGCGTTGCTGAATTAGTAAAAGCGGTGGCAGCCAGGCAATTAAGACTTAACATGTTGTATGTTATATGTTGCTCTACTGTCAAACTGCTTTTAAATACTTCAAAAAGTTCTCATTACTTTATAATCTTTTTTATGTATATTTCTCGATTACTTTACACCTGCAGCGATTTGGACAATTCGTTTTTTGAAAGGGTATACCTCCCAAGTGGTCCCATTGTTACCAAGTCAAAATACGATCCTAGGACAATCGAAAGAACCCTTAAATTTAATTTATACCTGCAACGTGTTTCAAGTATTTTCTGAAGCTGTTCCGGTATTTGCGTCATGAATTAGCTCAAGGATTCTTTCACAATGCTGGTCATAAAAAGATCCTTCAGTTTTGGGAGTCAGGGGTTAGTTCGTTAAATATAATGTACACGTATTCTTAGTAGTATTCTTTCAAGTTGTTTCAGTGAGCTGGTGGTGGAAAGTACGACTATCTAACATTGACCTTACCGCTCTACATTGCTAAGAGGAAGTTTTATACAAAAATAAATCTGACTTCAAAGCACAGAAATGTCAACAATAATTCAATTTAAGAAGTTATCTCATTTAACATTATTTTTGGAGTTAGTGCTTTGCAGTCAGTTTTTTGTGACCACTTAAACCGGAATCAATTTGATGAGTGAATTCTTGAACCCACAAATCCCTGTTCAGTATTGGACGTATTGTTTATACAATGTCAAACTCCAGCGTCGATACTGTGCTGCCAACGGACACTGACTTCATAAAATAATTAGAAATTGTTAATTTTTGAAGTCGGTTTTCAGTTTTGTCTAAAACTTTTATACATACAGTACTTACGTGGGAGGTGTTGATTTGTTCCCACGAAGCTTATATTAAAAACGTGATGTGAAGTATTCTAAAACAAAGCGTGTTTCAAGATAACAACCTTTTCCACAGCCTTAAACGCTACATTGCTAACATTCTGTAAGCCTTTCTCCGTCGTTATCTCGGCAACTTTCAAATTTTTCAACCGATTTTATTATGTCCAATGCTTATAATAAAAGAGAGAGAGAGATAGATACGTTTAATTACCTTCGCGCGATCTTTGATAACAAAATTGTTTGTTCGTGAAAGAATTGTGTCACCGACAGGTTCAGCGGTTTATATTCGTTAAAGAATGTCGAACAACAAAGATACTCCTACACTTATCTGTTATATACAAAAAGGCGTACAAAATTTAAATATTGAAAAGTCTTTGATAAGAAATCACATATTGTTTATTGTTCTAAATCACAATAGTCAACATATTTAAGTTGCTTAATGCTTTGATAATTTAATTTTTTTCTTGTGGTTAAGTGATTGCACAGTACGCACAGTAAGCAATTTAAATTATTAAAGTATTTTTAAAACAATAGATTTTCTGTGAGCTCCTAAAGATTTGTTGAGATAACGGACCCCCCATTGTACTGTAGCCAAGAAAAATTATCAATAATAAATTATAAAAGTAAATAAAGAATAAAAGAAATGCCAAAATATATATTATGACATCACATAGACTGTTTAAAATGTACATTGGTAGGTTTAACAAAAAATGTCAGAAGCGTCACAGTAGTATTGCTGACATATTAAAAGCGTGATTATAACAAACTTAATATAATGACAGTATACTACGAGGAAACGGTAAATTAACTGTGTAAAGTTAACAGAGCTTGATACATCGGTGAAGTCATTTAAAGTTTGATTTAGGCTGTCCGCCCACTGTGCCGAAAGTCGTAATAACATGCGACATAATTTAGCATTGATAGCAGGCTCTTAGTTTTTAAACTAGACGTTGTTGCTACTGATATTTTTCCTTGAAATTGCAGATTACGGATACAAAAATTAAAAATACTTTGACTCCAAAGAGCCTTGTGACCGGCAACGAATGTGGCATAAACTTCAGACTTTTGTGGTTGGTTTTAAAAATAAGCGCATATTGGCCTTTATTATAATCAGTCTTCTTTCAGTACTATTCTATTCCGGTCTACTGTCTTTTTTTGATTGCATTCAACCAAAAAAATAGACAACCTGCGACCGGTGAATCCATTTGACGTTTCTAAAATGGCGACACTTCAGCATTTTCGCCTAATTAATGCCCACATTAGAATATATAGATTATCTTAGTGTCACCTGACTTGACATACCTTAAAGTCATTCTATCCCTTGTTATTGAATTGGAATGAAAGAGATGCGAATAACTTGAATTGATTAGGTCCGTGCACAACGGAATTGAGGCCATTGGTCGTCAATTACTTATGCATTTAAAAGTCGCAAATTCCGAGAGGCGTCGGTCCATCTTGTGTCGGTGTGTGTGAGAACGACCTTGACGTTATATCTGACAGTCATTACGATGTTTTGAGCTTGACGGCCACGCACAATGCATTAGCGGCGTTTTGTCCGTCCGTCTGTATGTCTGTCTGTCCGTGCGTTATCGGGCGATCGAGCGCGCCTGGACCGTTAATGGGGTTCTAATAAAACAATGACCTCAATATCTGGATCGTCATTATCAGTTATTTATTTGACAAATGGACGAGTGTCGGTCAATAAAAAGTTTAGCGTTTGTTCGTGAAGTCATAAAGACGTGAAACACAAATGAACAGTCGGCCTCACAAAAACATGGCTTGACACTTGTTACTTTCACAGATATTATCCAATAAGTGCAACAGCGATGTTTGCTGGACACGTCACCAGATGTCTTGGGACAAAAGTATCATTTCATTTCACATTATTAAGTTATAACTACACAACTTTTTTTATACATTAGTAGACATTCCTAATACATTGGATTATCTTTAAACCTTCGAAGCACTTTATATCAATCATCAATTCACTATTAAATATAGCAAATGTACATAGTGATACTTTTAACCCTTACTCGTGTTTTTTCTCGGTAGGAAAAATTGCTGTCTTTTTTTTATATTAAGCTCAGCAAATGACTAGACACCACCTGATGATAAGCAGTAGAGGAGGCCATATGTGAAGATAGCTAGCTCTTTGTTAAAACATAAACAAAGAATTTAAACCCATGTTTTCTTGTTCCGCTCGTGCGTCAGTCCACAGCCTCTATATGTGTATCGCACTTGACGATCGTTTTCGGCTGTCAATCGCTAATGTTACCAGTCGTTTGCCAACCAAGCGGTGTTCCTCTCCCGCCATCCATCAGACTCAGTACATTAGAAGATATTTCTTATTTCATACATGTGTAGGCGCTCTGTCTTACCGCGAGCAATGCCACAGTTAACAACAAACAAAATAAATCAAAAAATATTGACAGAATAATATATGTTATTTACCTCCACATAGAGAGAGTCCTTCTTCCCTCAAAGAGAAGTAAACGAAAAACCGTTCCATTGAATGAGTTAACATCAGCTAGCTACTACGAGTAGCTCTATAAAATTTAGGGTAAAGTATGCTGACAAAAGCCTATGTAGAGCTCTCCAATATTTTGGTCACCATCACTCGAAAATTCGGAGATACCCTTGAATCCCACCGATTTAGAATTTAACCTAAAATGAGACAGGGACAGAAGCTCTAAGAAACGGTTTGACTAATAAGTACAACAATTAGTATTCTTCTCAGTGACACCGACCACTCATGACTTATCTTTAGTGACACAGCAGTTGCAGCAGTCATCAGATATAGCGTGTCTCTGCTCTGGAACATAACAACTATCAGCAGTGAGTCACCGACTGACGCACTGTTTGCGATCAGGTTGCTATATTCTTTATATAACGATCACCCGGAGGATTCAACTTTGATACAATCACTTTTAGTAAAATATATAAAAATCATATAAATAATCCTCTTACATCTTACATGATTGTGAAGCTTTGTACACTTGATATGCAATCCCGCTTAAATAGAACGTTATCAGTTTAAGTCTACCTAGGATCATTTTGGTCTTAATTAACTATAGCTGTGTAACTACTATATGACTGTGTTGATGAGCAATAAACTATAGTTCTGTTCTATTCTTTTTGTCCCGTAGCAATCACGGACAGAAACCAATACTTTAAACCATAATTTATAACTCAAGCCAATGGTTTATTTGATGCTACTCTCTTGTCTACACTATGCCATGTTATGTAAGTATGTTGCGCGTGACAGAGGTGAGAGATCTATCCATCGATCGGTTACCGATCGCCGGACTGATGGCTGGTCGGCGCGGGCGCGGGCGCGGGCGCGGGCGGCGGGGTCGATACGGCGCAGGCGCTCATAACCAAACGAGTGACGAGTGAATAAGCGTTTGAAGAAATGGTGTGAATTTTTTTGGTGAATAAAAATATAATAATCAACGCTGGATTTTCTCGATACTAGACTCATTTTTACCATCACCATGACGTATACCATCTGAGTAGGAACACAATTGAGACAGCAGCATATTGCGACGCCGTATCCGAGAAACTAACTTTACCATTAGTAAAAAACAAAATTGAACCTGATTTGATAAATTTATTTATACTTTTTAAATAAAAAAGCTGTATTTTTTTATTTGTTAATTTTGTATGATACTGTACCCGAAGGTACCGTTAGAACGGAGCCCTATTGCTGTCACTCACGTGTCTGCCTGTCGTCTGTCACACAAGTTATACAGTCGAACGGATACGGCTGCTGTGTTTAAATTTGCACAGTATATGCATCCTATTGCTATACCATTTGTTACAAAATAATATTAAATGATTTCCAGGGCGGCGTGAAAAAAAATACGTGTTACGAACTACGATACATTGGGTAGATAAATGCAGTACTTTTATTTTAAAAAATATTGGAAAATAGAAGCCACCAAAGTCAGCTATTTAAATGATAATTTAAAATATATCATTTGCAGTAAATATAACATTTTAATTATAAACAGCGTACAGATGCGCGCGTGCTCCGTGCGCCGGCGCAGCGTGCAACAGCTTCCCTCACCCAATCAGCGGTGACAGTGACGGCGGCCGTTACCAGCAGGTTTATGGCTGCCATCGATCAGAGCCAGCTCCGGCGGGGACGCAAATGTCGACGGATTTAATGCACGCTGCATGTAACTGTAACGGCTGGAGAAGGGAGATACACATGCAGATGATTTGTTGAACTTAACATTTCTTTTAATAAAATTATTTAATTCTCAATATATTTCCTCGGAACTCTCTTGTCTCAAAGCGGGGTTCTTTAAAATATGTATGTAGAAGTAGTATCGGCGACGCGCGAATGACAGCCCTATCATTGCAAGCTTCTATAGGTTACAGTATCAGGACTGATTGATTTCATCTCTATTCATAAAAAAGATTATCTTTTCACTACTGTACTGAGACATTTCACTTGACAATTGAGTCTATTTAAACAACAATATTTTGATTTTGCTCAAAGCAGTAGTTAAGTAGCCTTAATTGGATATCTTAAGGAGCTCGTGTCAATAATCTTCCTCCTTCTTCGCTCCTTTTGAAAGGACCCATGCTTTTTCTCTGATTTTCTCAAGATGATAGCAAGTGTAATTTTGCGATAATTAAACTATCGTTTTATATGAAATCAATAGATTCCTCCGATCTATATATAGTCTGTACGTAAACTTTGTATTTCTCTATTAACTAAAATATTACAATAATCAATATAAATGTATTTTATCACCTAATACAAATAAAGTTAAAATGGAATTAATAATTTTCTTAAAAACCACATTAAATAATATTGTAATTCTGTTAATGATACGATGCTCACAGCCTCTCACAGACAAAAAAATTAAGTCTGTTTTCTTGTTTGCATATAAATGCCATAAAAATTTATAACCATTTATAAATTTTTACATTAATGATATATATAAGAAGAGCTCAAATGTCAATAAAGATAAATTTATTTAAACGTTCCTAAACTAAATAATGAAGTGGTGATTTTTTTGGGTATATTTATTGGATATTTCCGTTTGACTCCGTGGACAATCTTACCTAGATATTTTTAAATATGTATTTCAACTGTTTACAGCAGAACGTAAACAAGGCTGCATAAAGTGTTTTACAATTTAGGAAAATGAACCTTAATCCACCAACATTTATCCAACCTTTTCATTTAACTCTACTCCACAGACCAAATCTAAGAACTACCAATACTCTAACTGTTTTGTTACAAACATGACGAATGCTAACAAATATGCCAGTTTTGGTGAAAATTAATTCTTTAATGGTATGGACGCAAAGTATAAATACAATAAAAGCTTGTTGAAAATGTTTTAACTATTAATTTGATACATCAAAAGTTTACATTCACATTATTAATGTTTCAGAGAATGTTATTACTTAGCGTCAACAACAACACGTCGCTGCCACAATGTCGCGCAACTGACTTACAAAAATACATGTCTTCGTCAACACCTCAATTACAATATTAATGTAGTAAGCGTCAATGGGCGGCGGAGGCGGGCGTGAGCGAGCAACACGCGGCGACAAAACATGCCCATTTTTATGTTAATTTGATAATTTGACAAGATTATCGCTTCGAATTTCCTAGGATCGTGTGTGTAAGTCGCTAATCAACACTTTATTCACGTTTAATTTTGTAGGGTCCCTCGGTTACTAAGATAGAACACGATAGAGTGGAAAATGCAGAAAAATGATCTCTGAAAATTTAAGAATTACAACATAACGTATTACAACACCATTGCGCGGCAATGTATTAAAATATAAGTGAGAAGAACTCCGAGGAAGAATGGGCTTCTTCCTAGTAATTTCTCAGGTCGTGCAGCGTCAGGAAGACCGCTGGCAGAAGCTGACGCAACAGTATAGTTGTGTGCGGCAGCATTGTGGATCAACTGTCAACTAAATGTCCCAGACCAATTTTGAGCAGTTGGTGGTTGTACGCTTGACTGATCTCACCACAGTAACTTGTTTCCATTTCTATTGAATTTTAATGAAGAGGCTTTGCGTAAGTTAACTAATCAAATTTCTTGTATATTTGTTAGTCTCCTTTGCTTGTTAATTTCATACAAATAACGGTGTCCGATACACCAATGAAATTTTACTGAACACTATTGTACGTAGTATAGTCTAAAAAGCTACTTTAGTAAAATACAAGTTTGATACAATAGAAGGGTTGTTGTTATATAATATATGTATGTATTTCTCTTTTTGAATTGGTTTGATGTAAAACAAAGATATATTTTATTCGACGTATGCGTTGCTACATTTATCTCTTACGTTACTAAAGCGAGAGGCAATTTAAAAAAATAAAACGATGATAATTAAAATCGGAACTATGAGCCTCGCTCTTTCTTTTGTAGTAAATGATGTATAAAATAAACATTAACTTATAGCTACAGAACCCTCAAGTTATGATATGGTTACTCTTGACGGGTTTGTCATTTGTGCGACGCATTCCGAATGGCGCTTAAGTGTTCATTAACCTTAAGTAATTTAACACTTTCTGCATGTTGTAATTATAATTTCAGTTTGCATAATTAACATAAACACGTTTTAACATTTGCAAATTGAGTCTAGGGCTTGATTTAATTAACATCATCATCTTTCTCCGGTGAAACAAAATGTAGTCTGACGCAGGAAGAGTCTGGACCGCTGTTAACTTTCCTATTTCGCTCGTGAAGTCATTAAAAATAAATAAAAAGTATGTAAAGTGTCAACATACAAAAAAATGGACATTTTTAATAGCATTTATTTTCCATTAAACTTTACACACCAGGCTAGTAATACAAGCGTCTAAAAACCACAATCACGGCAGACGAAACAAAATGAGCCACAAGACAAGGCGATAGAGATTATTTTCCCTCGTTATAACGAACGCAGTGATGTCCAACGTAAATACTTAAGTTAAACCACTATGGTAATAGATGGTCATTAAATATAGTATTACAAACATATCATAATATATTAATTAGTTATTCGCGCCTGTTCGATTGGAAAAATTGTTTGACAGTCGGTAATAAATAAGTATCATTATGTTTCATTATTAGAAATTTGTCGGACAATATGGAGAGATGAGAAACAGGCTTACCCACAAAGAAATATACATTCTTGTTTAAATTGTATGTTTATTTATACGATGCGGCCAGGTCAGTGTATATTAGCATAACAAATTGTTGGGTGCCCCTGAGATATTAATAATTATTAATGCCTTTATAGATGTTTCATGTCTATTGACGTTTGTTAAGCTCAGGTTTGATTTGAATTCTTTTTAATTTCGGTAGACTTTCATCTCACTTGTTGGTAAGTAATGATAAGGCTGATGATGGAAGGAAGCAAGAAGCTACTCCTGAACTCATGTACTACAGTGGAACTGGCTCTCTTACTACTAGGCGCCATAATACAAATCCTATTATTAAGATGGTTGCTATGGCGAATGACTTGTGATAGTTGGCCAGGTGACCAAGTGGACGTAAAAATGAGAAATTTGACCACAGATCTTCATCCAGACATCTATCCAGACTTCCAGTCCAGATTTGAGGAATGGGATTACACAACCACTAGACTACAGAAGCTGTTCTTGATTTTGATGGTAAAGGGTCATAATCTTGTCTGCATATAATAAGAAATCACAGTAATTAAAACATTCATGTATATCGCTGACGTACAAAATAAATAGAAGGGGGCCTAAACTTTATCCCCTGGGGTATGCCTGAGCTCACAGATACTTTATCTGACTCATAACCATTTAAAATCACCTTCTGTGTTCGATTCAAAACGCTTACCTTAAACCACCGCCATAGGTTACCACGAATTCCATTATAGGCAAGCTTATCTAGAAGTATGTTGCGGTCTACTCTGTCGAATGCCTTCCGAAAGTCCGTGTAAACACTATCTGTTAATAAGTATGTTGTGTATTTCAATAGATTAGTAGTACTTGATCTCCATTTATTGATGTGTTGCTTATTGAGGGCTGAGTTAATAATTAACTGCCTACTCGTAAGCAGACAAGATTAATGCCCCTTCGAAAAAGTCGCAAAAAGTATTTGTTGGACCGGTGGAGGTAGCTAGGGCAGTATCTCGCATTTACCATCAGGTGGTGTGGATTAATTTGCTGTGACATTCATATAAAAATTATTTAATCGTGGAAGTGACGCACAAATTTGGCTTAGAATAGAACTGGTCCATTTGTAAATGTACAGCTAAGACTATTAGTCAAACAACTCCCACATAACATCAAACATGGTTGTAAAATGAAACAATACATGATCACATTGACATATCACAAGATGTCAATCAATCTCCTACGGTTTAATACGTACATATCGAAATAATACGATGGCGTGATAGTATCGTTTGAGGCGAGCTAATTGTTTATGACAATCGTAAAGTATGACTAATGGAAGTATCTAGTAAGCTATCATTTAAAAGGTTCTATTTTCTTCTACAACTTAGGAGACAGACCATCACACTTTGCAGTTTAAATATATATGATGGAGTGACGTCCCTTCAGTGCCTGCTTATGTGCCAAGATGTTGCAACAAAGTTGAAACGTTATTAAAAACTATGTATTTTTTATATTTTTGTAAATATAAATATTTTCTTTGGAGTATTTATTCGTCGCTTTTACAAAGAAGGAAAATATCGTGAGGACATTTACCCACACCTGTCAAAAATTCTTACTTACCTGTGAGTCCACAGGAACTTAAGTGAGCGGTTGATGAAGATGAAATATCACATTACATTCGTAGTAGATGTGACGTTGAAAGTATACTTGCATGACTATATAGCAATAAAAGTGGGCAAAGTGAAGTTAGTGATACGGTCCTGTTCTTAACTTGACCGCATCTTGTTTTAATTTGAAGCCACGTGACGTCACCGCACACTGCGAACCTTTGTGGGGTCTACAATTTTCCTTGCTGCTACAACTTCTGTGTCCAGATGATAGCTGCCTATAGTCTTCCGGCTTTGGGCATTCCATCATCAGACCAACCCCATGTTTTAAAAATAGTAAACAGTTTTTGAAGATGTACCCTAGCTTATAGACGCTTGTCAAACCAATAAAAATTAAGAAGATGCGTTATCTTAACTTGACAATATATGAGACTTCCTAGTTGGCTCTGGCGAACTGCTCACTGCTGGGACGTAATGACAGAAGACATTAAGTATGTCGTCTTACTTCATGTCTTCTGTATGATGGAGATAATTTTTCTGTTGTTCGTTTATTCATTCTTTGTCAATTCGTATGAAGGTTTTTGACTGAACCTCTATCATAAGTTTATTAATGTAACCCAATATTAATATTTCTTAATTGTTGTTGTGTTTAGCCTTAAATTGATTGGTAGAGATTGCCATTAGGCGTTAATTCAGCCATTCGTATGCGTTTTGTGCATTAAAATAAATAAATATAAATACCCTTTCTATACAAAAGCCTGTTAAATAAGAATTTTTACATTACTTTTATTAGATTCAGATTTATTTTTCCCATTTGTGCGGCGACGTTATGAGATAGATGCGCGCGCGCACGCTACGCTCTTTACAATAAATCGTTATTAAAGAATACACGGTTAACCTGCGTGACACTTTGTGAAAGTTTAATTTGTAATGGTTGTATTAAATACATCAATACTATAATATAGCGACATATTTCCAGAATTATATGATTAAACTTATAGCTACCGATTACAAGACTGTAAGCTAATTTTAAAAGCTTAATCGTATTGCTTTATACGTCAGACTGGTTCCCTAATGGTTAAACATGTAATATTGTATAATAGTGAAATATAATGCATATTTTTCTATTTAGTCTAAATATGTAATAGGCAAAGCGACTGACTGACTTACTGACTGGTCTATCAACGCACAGTTCAAACTATTGGACAGATCGAGCTGGTATTTGGTACACTTTAAGTTAATACGACGTGGACGCCCGCTAAGAAAGGATTTTGAAATTTCAACCCGTATAGGGGTGAAATAGGGTTTTGTAGTCTATATAAAAATCTGACAGTTTTGACGTTATAATCAACGCAAAGCAAAAAGTATTCAATAGATCAAGTTCATCTACACACACTAATTACTATTACTACGTCATAAAAATGACCTCGGTGAAATAGGGATTTGAAATTTATATAAACAATTGTCAGTTTCGAAGTTGATAGATATCATGAATGATATTTATAATTAGAACTATTCTTACTTATTTATAATTAGTTCCAAAAACTTTTTATTAATTTTCAACCCTTTTTTTGGAGACTGGCATCATAAATTCGGTCAGCTGTTATTTTGTTATGAGGATATAAGTGTTTTATAGAATTTTTAATAATTCAACCCCTAAGAACATGTAACAGGGATTGAAAATTAAAAAAAATATATTTTGAAATATGTATTACACGCGGGCAAAGCCGTGGATGAAAACGGGTTTTCAATTGACACATACTATCAATATAAAATTCAAAAAACAGAAAGATTTTTTAAATCTGATTAAAATCACTTTACAAGCACTTAAAATGGCGTAATGTACGAAGATCCGATATGTACTGTGATATCAGATTTTTTATACACAAGGATTTCCTAAAAGTATATTGAAATTTCTAATACAATAATCATTGGTCATTTATGACTAATATCATTATTAGAAGGCACGCACACATGTGCATTTTTCACTTCACATTTTAACACACATTAAGCTGATATTTGGTAGGTAGAATATGTCGTAGGCTATTTTTTATACACCTAGGTAATGAGGGTTGTCTTCTACAGATTTTTTTAAGTATAAAATTATATCAACTTGTATTTTTAATAATATTTGAATAAAGAATTCTGGTGTTCGCCGGCGGTGTTATGACGCCCGCTAATTATGACAAACGGCAGCCGGCGCAGGCGCATGAACGTCTGTACACAGATTAAGTCGTAAGGCGGCCGTTTGTTATCATTTACATAATATTTATAAGCAGAGTTGTAGCAATTTGTCGTAAGTGGCGTCGGAATCAACACACTCGTTACTATAATATTGCCGCATGTGTATTTCAATATTGGTTAAAGTAAAGATAAACTTTAATGATAATGCGTCGTACGCGCACCCGATGATTATCTGTGTGGTGTTGCCAACATCAACAAGATTTGTCCTTGTAATTGGCAAGTGCTGACTTCTTGCGAACTAATAGCGATCGTGTTAAAACGTGTCTCAAAAAAGATCATTAAAAATTTCAAAATAATAATTAGGTTTTAGTTTCATAATGTGTTTACGTTCCTGCCCTCGAACAGCAGACCGACTCGTAGACCGTAACATGTGGTGTATTCTACTTACTCCTCATCATCATCAACAACCTATATACGTCTCGATGCTGGGCAGAGCGCTACCTACATGGGAGAAACACGAGGAGTTTGGGCCATAACACTATCACGCCGGCCCAATGTGGGTTGGTGAGTGAAAATGGTTACTGAAACATTTACCTCCACCAACCCATGGTCCTGCCTTCCTTGCGGCATACAGACCGAATCATGGGAGAGCGTGAAGGTACTTGAATAGGGCTCTTTCCCATTCGGTGCTGATCTGTGCTCCCTACAGTTATCCGTCCCGTCTGTTGCCCACTCTAACCCTTCTGGAGCGTGACGACACAATATGTGACTTCGCGTCGGGCTGCTTAGTGTGCTTTACCAGATTCCTCCTATTGGTCCGAGGCCAACGGCTTAAGCTCGGAGCAGCTCGAGGTAACGAAATGGCGAAAGTTGCTTTGATAACCAGAGCGCCCGAGCCACTACGCTAACGAGCTTCTCTACTCATCAAAGGAATATAATTATTACTAGACACCTACCAAGTCAAGTAAATTTGTTTTTCAGCACAATTGTAAAAAATTGCATGAATATATTTATTGAACGGCGCCACAGAGAACTTGAATTGCTCTCTGTTCGTGATCGTTTCTAAAGCTCAACACTAATCAAAGTCTTCTCCATCTCCTCTTATTTCATAAATAAGGTTCTGCTCCATTCAAATTTTATATTATAATTTAATTAGGTGAAAGTTAATTTTTTATCATTCTTAACGAAGTAGCTCTTGGCCTCCATCTGATCTGATAGTTCTCGACACATGTTTCAACGTGAGACATTAGTCAAATACCAGAACGCTGTCAGTGAGTATGCATGACGATTACTTTGCAACCATGCCTCACGAACTCTGTACTTGGCTTAAGGAGCCTAGTAGACAATTGCTGGTTCCACCAGGTATCGGTGTTGAGCCTCGGGAATCTAGGTCTCAACTCTTCGATAAAAATGACTACTGAAACCTGCAAGTAGATATTGTCTGCCGGGACTAGACACGAACTATTGCGCCAGCGCAACTCTGCAGCGGTGTAATACACGCCACAATTTTGAGTTATCAGCGATTATCGTGACGAATGACGCGATTATCATTATTAGTGGCGCAGTCGCATGATGCATATAACTGCCTGTTTTCCTTTGACAAATTAAGTATATTGAAGGTAGTTATGTAATATTTACAACTTTCTCGTTAATACTAGATAACCAATCTTCAAGAGAGCGGTGACTGATTTGAAATATTGTTTATTTTAATATTAAGTGGTTAAGATAATCATCTAATCACTAAGAAGGCGACGATTTATGTTTGGGCTACTACTAATGCCTACACATTCGATCAGGAAGTTTACTGAGATAAATTCTGTTGCAGGACCCATATAAAAGATCTTACTGTTTAGGTAACGAACAGAAATTCATTTCTTTTTATGTATAAATTAAATAAGATTTATGTATGTATAACAAATCTTCTTTCTTCTTCTCATATATATAATATATTAAGTCTCGCTAAAACTGAAAAAAGGCTTGACCTATGTGAATAATTTTTTATTGTGTTTTATTAGGTTTCATTCAGAGATTGTGTTAATGCCCGCTGGCAGAGAAGAAAAGCTATACGGGGAGGGAGCGGCGTGCAGCCGAGCATAGAAAAACTCGGCCCCTACTTGACACTATTCGATATCCGCTTCTATTCGCTTCATCTAATATAAATATCTGTTGTACTTAATTAAACGTTAAATATTTAAAGTAATATAGTAGTCATTACGTGTATGAGTAATTTTGATTTCTTCTGAACCACATACAAACCCTATCACGCAACAGATGGTTTAAAATTAAAAGGGAAATCCTAAAGTATGGAAAATCGTCTTAAATGCTAAACATTAGAACTGTCATTTTCTTCATCGCTATTTCAGGGTTATTTTAATAGAGGCCGTTAGTGCAGACAGCAGCCTTATATCTTCAGGACTGGGATAGCCCAGTCCAAAGAGACCCATTCTTTTCCTAGCAAGAGCATCATAATTACATAGGATATGTTCCATTTGTTCGGTGTGCTCCCCACAGGCCCTACATAGAGGCGATCCAACAAGTTTCATCTTGAACAACATGCTATTGGTGCCAAAGTGGCCAGTAATAGCACCACTTAAGCCCCGTAGTCTGTTACGTTGTAAGTTCCATATCGCCTTCTTCGGACCTCCAAATGGATACATAAATCGCTTGGAGTGTGCGAGAGAGGCAATCTTATCCCATTCTTCTGATTGCATCCTCTATGCATACTTCCTAAATGCCATTCGCACCGTACTGTACGAGATTCCAACGCAGGGCTCGGGCCCAACGATGTTTTCCCCGGACCCCTTCCTTGCAAGCTCGTCAGCTCTTTCGTTGCCTGGGACACCGGTGTGTCCAGGCACCCAAATGAGGCTTACCCTGTTATGCTTACCGAGCCTGTTCAGCGTTTGTATAGTATTTTTATTGTTTTTTTAATGACAAGATTCCCTTCAGTCATATAAATTAAATTTCATAATTAATAATTTTTAGGACTGTTAACATTCGGTATGTACGCAGTTGCTATAGCAACGCGTGATAGTGCACGACCCTCGGTCCACCGGCCAGCCAGCATCCATTATGTATCCACGATAATTAAAGCCGCCGCGATAAATCCGCGGATCCACGCCTATCGGCCATCGCGCGTATCGCGGGCTATCGCGCGATCGGACGCCCTTTGAATCGCCCTTTCAACGGGACGCGGAAACATATTACTATCTTTGTGTCACGATTACTACGTTGTTATAAATTGTGGAACCAAAGACTAATATCCTTAGAGTAACAAGACAACGGGGCTTGTTGCAAACCATTTATTAACCAATTTTAACGAAATTTCATTCAAATTCATTAATCCACTCCAAACTTGTAACAATGAGGCACTGCAAGAGTTGTTTAGATCTTGGCATAATTGTAAACATTTACCTTACAATACGTTGTAAATGTTTATAAGTTAATGAATGGAATACTTAATAATTTCAATATTAAAAACACTTGAGCATATCAAAGATGAAATCAAAATCACATCATCAGTAAGATTGTTTCAATTCAATATTAAATTTTCGGACATAATCTGTGTTCATAATGAGTAATATTAAAATAAAATATTAATTTAACATTTAATAAGAACAGCTCTTAATATTTTATCAAAACGCTCCTTGAAATATAAAGTTACTCGATTTGATTAACGCAAAAGTAATTAAATTTAAAAAAGAGATCTTATTTCAGGAAGGAATATAAAATATCTGGGCTTACAACACGAAACCTTGAAGTTTTCAGTTATATTCGCTATTGATTAGAATTTTTATACCAATTGTTAATTAAAGGACTAGACCTGCAATTATAACAAACACAGCCGACGTGGACCTGAACAGATCAGATCAGGCCATGGGCTTGACCAGGCGAAAGAACCATGTTTGCATGGGCTGGGAATTAGTCCATTGTTAAATAACCGAACGGTTCATACAAATAGGTCTGCACTTTTAGAAATATAATCTCTTCTCCTTTCCTGATTTAAGCTGTTCGACGACGTCGACGTGCTGTCTCAAGATGCTACCCTAAGTAAATGATGAATCATTGTAGTTTATAATGGATGCGAGCCTCTTTCTGATCTTCTTTTAATGGTGGCCAGCCCGTGTCTACTTAACCAGGGGTACCGAATTCTAATCCCGGTAGAGGCAGATATTTTTTATGAGTCATGTACGTTTTTATTTTTATTTAGTAGATACATATTACTTTATACATTTCTCCGTTATCAATTATGTATCTATAACGGAAAGTCTTGGTAATACTTAATTCGGGCTTTATAATAGCTGCGAGTGTTAGAAATATAATGATACATATTTATCCCCTAAAAGTGAAGATTATCACAGCCGGCGTTATTCCTTTCATTGTGCAATAAATATTATTATTATTTAAAAATCAATTTTAACTATTATGATTATTAGTTAATTACACCAAAAATAATTACAAGAAATTATATCTGCCTTTATAGTGCGGGCTATTGGACACGCATCATGAACATGCGCGCGCGCATCTTTGCTTATTGTAATTAAAACCCAACCGCGGAAGTTAATTTCTACGTTGTGAGTGGTCAGCTCGCGACCTCTCTGGTATTTTCTGCTCTTCTATGGAGATATTTCATCGGATTACTCTTTAATTGGATTGTTAAATCCTTTTATTTATGTTAGAAATATTCAAATCTAAATGGCGTTGTGTTGGTGTAATGAACCTAACAGTAGTTCTCTTATGTTACAACAATAGAAAGAGAAGCTCCAACTACAAAAATAGTTAACATCTTAAATTAGGTTTATTAGGATTACCTCTCAGTACAGGTTTATGAAAACTTGAAGCGAGAATTCTCCCAACAGATTGATAGTAAAAACCCCCGTCTTATTAGACACACCGATCACGGTCACGTGACAATGGGCTACCAACAATTTAACAATACCTATGGAAACAAAACTGTGGGCAATTACTGATTCAACGCTCCCGGCGGTTTAGGGGCACAGAGAGGGGAGGGGGCGTCACGTTTATGGTGTCCATAGTGCTATAATGTGAGTTTAGGCAGTGTTACCACGTTTAACGTATTAGTTGACTAATGATATTGACGCACGCGTCGAATATTAAAGCTGCGCCTGCGCCGATTGCTTTGTCTGCCTTATATTTCTTTATGTTATACGAAATGATAAGGGCAATACAAGCTAACAATCCACCGTAGTCTGTTTTTGGTTGCAATGCTTTTACTATTGTAAGGATCCTACGTTTTATTTCTATACCAACCAGTAAATATTATGTTGTTTTTGCCCATAAGAATAGACATATAGATGAAAAATAATATATTCCATATGATTGTTGAGGCCCCGCGAAAGAAACAGATATGTTTAGACTATTCTAGTTTCTCATCAGTATCCTCGTCAGTATATCATATTTTTTAATCTATAACATCATCAATAACGAATTGTCTAATGTATTGTGGCCGGTCCAGGCTATAGGTTACGGCGGCAGACAAATGACCGATGTTCTGCACTTGCGCCCGCGCACCTCACTGACAGATATTAATAGAATCTGCGCGGGATAATTAATACGTTGGCGAAGCGCGGGCGACGTCCACAAATCACAGATAGACATCGGAGCTATTACCAGGGCCCTTCGTAAATCTAATTCATTAGTTTAATTAAGTTAATGTTGCGCGCACGCCGCCCGCCGCCCGCCGGCACGACCACGGATCTATCTATACGAGTACATTGAGACAGATCGATGCGATCTAGGAAAAAACGACGATAAATTCTACAGGTGATTGCGTTTGATTTCTCCATTGAAGAATGATATAATTATCTAGTAGATCGCTCTCGCACTGTTTTTGCTAATAGCACTAAACGTTGGCCACTCAAACCGCCAGCGCAAGACTCGCGGCGATACTCAACGTACGTACAGGTTGTAAAATATTCTTTATATTTACTACTAGCTGCTGCCGACGGCTTCGCAACCCATGGCCTTCAAGAAACAAATGTTTTTTTTCTCATACAAACACTATAAGTGTCCTCTCAAGAATGTACACACTAAATCATCATTTTAGCCTACTTCTGAATGTAGTCTTCCCAAACTTCTCGCAACTGCGACTTGCGTTGTTCGAATTCAGTGGCTTCCGCGACCTTCAAATCGTCAATCAAGCCGCAACGCTAGTACTTTTCGCCCCTATGGCCGTCAGTTCTCCTTGCAATGCTCCCTATCGTGGCACTTTAGGCTCATTATTCTTATAATTCAAATAGTTATTTACAGGTAATTATATAGCCTTGAATACGAAGACCTTGAATTCGATTGGGTAAGGATTAATACTCAGGTACGAATAATGTGAAAAACTATTTATTCACTAGAACGTGAGTCAATTTTTACTGAAAATAAATGGTTCCATATTGCATGATTGAATCTGCTGAGTCACCAACATGTGTGGAACGAGGAACTTGAGGAAATGTATGTCTGCATACGAATGTTAGTTCTCGGTTGAGACTTTACTCCCTATTCTATTACCTTGACAATCATGACATGTTAATAGAGCTGGACGGACGACTTGTGGGAGCCCTAAGACTTTTCATAGTCTTTCTGACTTATAATAATTATTATTCAAGTTAATCAAGAGTTGACGCGTTGATATTGATAATGGCCACAATCATCACAGTGGCGGCATTTCGTACCCAAATTGCGTGAAGTGAACATTTCGGCGATAGCGATCAATCACGCTCTCGGTCGGCTGTAAATGCCACCAATTACGCTACAAAAGGAGAATGTTATAATAACACATCGCAGTCAACAGTAAATTTCCCGCTTTCGCTCCTGACTTATATTTATTTTGATTGATTAGGCGCATTAGCCGGCCCCGGGCTGCTAGCTCAATGTGGATTACTGTTTGTCGTTCATATCGACAGTGCCTTATTGGCTACTCTATTGATCTATGAAGTTTCTACTATCATATGTGATAGATTATTGCATATTATATAGGTTGCATGTAAAGGTTGGTGGGCTGGTATGGGATGAAAAGAACAGAACAGGTCGTTGAATAACTACATCCTGTAGAAGAGTGTCATAATAGTTTAACTAATGTTTTGCGCGTGTTCTTACAGAATGAATGAAATTTCTTATTTTTGCAACAACTAACATAGTACACAATTATTAACATATTATTAATAAACAAACCCGTTGAGTCATCGTCAGATTAGCTAGTTGTATTGTTGTTTCGTTCCCACACGTGGCGAATAACACATGAGGAACCATGACAAAACACATTCCGAGGAAAAAACGCCCAATAGTCTCAGAAGTAAAAAGTGATGTTTAATGATTAAATGTAACGTAAGAGTCCACATTAGAAATAAATAATTACCTAACGTTTATGCCACGTAGACAGATCTAGAGTGATGTACGACACCGGATGGCAAATTCTGAGCAGCGGCGCAGGCGCAGCATCCGCTGTGCTCCAGAACAACTAACCACACAGATTTCACTACGTCACAGTTCCAAAATAGATAGATAAAGTCTTTATTTTCATTTCACCCTACACAAAATACACCCTAATAGATGTAATGTAATACGAACTAGTTTTGCACGCATGTCTAAATTGAATATGCCTTGATAAGATTGCAGATGTGTTATCTTATTGGTCGTGTTGAGTCCCGCTAGACGGTGAGGGCTCTAGATGGTATCTGATGACTTCCGCCGCCATTACACCGCGCGCTGTCACTGATGGTTGAACCAGACGATTCAATAGGCTGTTGTGTCAGCAAGCTAATATTACAAGAGGATGCCGCTTCGTGCTAATACCGTGAGAGATTTGCAAAACAACTATGTAAGGGCATTCGGTACATACATAAACCGGGACTGAGATCCCAATCAGATGCTTCGTGGGGGGCGACGTGCGTTAAGGGATCTTTAATTTATATATGCTGCATTTTAAGTGTTATTTTAATTATGTAGCTTTCATTTGGCCTAATAGATAATTCTTAGTGTAAATCAAACATTAGGGTTCTTTAATAAACCTTTACAATTTATTAATAACTATAAAACGATTACTTATTATTAGATAAGAAACTAGAATATAAGATTTATTTGTTACTTAATGTTAATTCAAGTCAAATCCAGTCGTCTAATGTCAGCATGACAGTTTCATTTTTCGGCGTCAGTCCTTACAGATAATAAATACATATTTTTATACTATGCCACTTATAATGATACGAAACTTCATGTTAGTCATGACATGATGAATAAGTTCCTATTTGTTTATAATAGAATGACCATTTATATCTTCAACAACATTCTTAGTGATTTCTCTCATGTGTAGCGAAATACAATGTAAGTGTAAGTTCCGCGACATCATTTAAGTCCAATTTGGCAGAGCATGCGCAGGCGCAGCGGCCGCACAAATAAACATAAATTAATAACCGGTCATCCAGTTATCTTCTCATAAACATCTCGGATTGTCAGCCAACAAATTTGAAAGTCCTGTCCGTATACAAAGGTATCTTTAAATTATGATCGGGGCTATCTCTAATTAACATCGCTGATCGATGCGCGGGCGCGGATTAAAAATGCCTTAATTGACAGCTGCGATTAGACGCGGCGCAGTCGCCGGACGCGCGTCACGCGTGCGTATCGCGATATCGAGTATTAATTAATGCACTACTCACACTTCGAGGACGAGGAGTCCTGACATGACACCTCCTCACCAGATCGACAAAAGTATACTACCGAGATAAACTTGTTAATATAATTATGGTGTACAAGCGAGTTCCTTTTAAGCGCTGTTAAAATGTTTGAAGCACATTTGTATACAAAGCATCGGTCAATCAAACTGTTCCTGTAGATACTTACTGCTCTAGGAGAAAATTAGCCCTTGAAAACCTTCAGAGCCGCGTTCAAGTCGACTGTTTGCTTAAATTCTCTAAAACCTTATTTTTGAATTCCTTAAGCGAGTATTTCCTGAAATTTTACTAATTTTAGTTCAAGCGTGTAGTTCAATTAAGTTCTTAAAAGCATCGGCGGCTTAGTGCCAATGTATTTTCAAATGTTGAGTTCATATATACGTTTATTCGATGCTTTTACGGTGAAGAAAAACAGCGTGAGGCAACCTGCACACACTTGCAGCTGAGTAGTATTGAGCCGGCCGTATTTGTCACGAAGCCGATGAACAACAGAGTAAGAATGTTCTCGAATGGGACCGCGTCTTGTCAAACGTAGTGGCGTCCTTCTGCTAAAAATATCGTGTTGTGTGGCGAGGGCCTTGATGTGGCCTACAGCTATGACCTGCAATACGCTGATATAATAATGTTTTGCTCTGGTT
This sequence comes from Acentria ephemerella, assembly GCA_943193645.1. Taxonomy (NCBI): domain Eukaryota; kingdom Metazoa; phylum Arthropoda; class Insecta; order Lepidoptera; family Crambidae; genus Acentria; species Acentria ephemerella. The sequence continues at coordinate 143,694 of OW971889.1, forward strand.
GCCACGACCTATTGGTGATCGTATTATTTTTTTAACCACTAAGACAGTCCGACATCAACAAAATAATAAATGTTTTTAAATAAATAAACTTGACAGCTTGAAAACAAACTGTTATCACTAACCATTATATGACAACAATAACGTTTAATTATATTCATTATAGTGCAACCCTCCGCGGTACAATTAAAGTGTAGTACACAATAACTTCCCCCTAAGCGGCGCGGGCGCAGTGCCCCGGGCCGCGCTCCGGTCAGACAATACACAGATGGACAAGTGTCGACATGATCTCAATTTATTGTCACTAATAAATAGTATTATTAATATTTCTCACTCACACCTCTTACCTATCCCAAATTAAGCATTATTAAGAGCTTATGTTATGGATACTAGATAATGGGGTAGTTAGTAATATAATATGCATATAAATACCTGATATGTGCTAAATAAACGTAGTGTGGCGAACCGACCTCTTTTACCATTTTTAAATTATACTTTTATAAGATTCTACTGTTTTTATATGACGTTGTCTTTATTGTTTTTGATTTCAAGTTGTGAAAATAATTTAACTAAAATAAATATTAAATAATATTAATAAATATCATTATTTGATCCCTCCTACGTCGCTAACAATTTGGTCCTTCGAGCCGGATCAGTGATTTATTACAAAATTTTTAATTGTTTTTGTGCCGTGTCGTTCTTTATGCCGATCACCAGAAGCCAAACGAAACGGGTTTCGATGGCAGCACGCGCAAATTCCAATTCCGGGGCAACTAAGCCCACGAACACGAGCAGGGGGGATCATTATGGTAATGTCAGTGAGCACGCAGTCAGTGAATATACGAGTTCCTCAAGATCTTCGGCTACTATTCAAGCCCGCAAGCTGGCCGCGGAGGCACAACTACGTCGCCGTCAGCTTGAACGCCAACGTGAACTCGCTGTCATGGAACAGCAGGTCGAGGAAGAAGAACTTCGTGCCGAGCTAGCTGCAATTGAAGCCGAGAGCGGTGGATCGCATTGCTCACGCAGGAGCTGCACCTCATCAAAAAGGGTATCAGCTTGGGTAAATGACATTTCCGAACACGCTCAGGTAAACGATTTTACTGCTAATTTAGATGTTAATACAACAACTAAAGTAGACCACACGATATGTGATGAGGTTCCCAGTCAATCAATGCCCATTGTCATGCAGAGCGTTGCACATGCACATACGTCAAACAAACCACTTACGCCTAACCACGATATTGGCCTAGACAGCTCCTTGGAGGTTCAACAACTGGCGGCCGCACCAGCAACTACGGCGGCACGTTCAACCACAGTAAACAATATCGAGTCGAACCTTTCCAAACCACATAAGGCACGTCAATCATGTGCACCTACCCAGTTAGAGAACTCTGATGCTTTGTCACCCGCTAACATAACTGGCATGATACAGGCTATTGCGGACACGGCTTCTGCAACGCGAGCCCTCGTCGTCACTCAGACACTGGCGAGAAAACCTCAGCTTATTGAACTGCCACAATTTACAGGCGATCCATTACAGTGGCTACAATTTAAACGATCATTTGAAAACACTAAAGACTTGTATTCTCCGCTAGAGAACGTATCCCGGCTGCAGCACGTGCTTCGCGGTGCGGCGCGCGAGGCCGTGGCTTCGCTATTGCTGTCTGCCGAAGCTCCCGATGACATCCTGCAGCTTCTCGAGCACAATTTCGCACGCCCCGAAGTTATCGTTTTCCACGAGGTGGCGTCGCTCAAGAACTTGCCAAATTTGACGCTTGATTTAAAGGGTTTGCCTGCGTTTACGTCTAGAGTACGAAATAGCGTAGCTACTATACGTTTGCTTAAACAGACAGAGTACCTGCACTCACCTGAATTATTTTACTCTATAATAGGCAAATTAAATCACACTTTGAGAATGAGGTGGACTGATTATGCGTCGGAAAACAAGTTAAACATAACTAAGTTAGAGTTACTTAGTGACTTTCTTATACGAGAGCTCGAACGTCACGTAATGTTTGGTTTGTCTCCCGACTCTATTCAGTCAACTTCTTTCTCTAAAACCTTTTTAACTAAGCCTAGTGGACACCAAAACATATCTGTTCACGCCTTAGGTGATAATAAAATCAAAACTGTGTGTACATATTGCAATAAAGGTCATAATATTAAGGAGTGTAGCGACTTTAAGCTTCTTCTTGTTGAGGATAGATGGCGTTGGTTGCGTAGCAAAAGGGTATGCTATAGGTGTCTAAAAGGTAACGTTCACACTTGGAATACGTGCAAAGCAAAACCGTGTGGCATAGAAGGCTGTACTCGTCGTCACCACGTGCTCCTGCATGGCGGCTCAGCTGCGCCGCCACCGGCTCGGCCTCAAATAGAAGAAGTTGTAAGTTTATCTACAACCGACCCAAAAATTTACTCTGCACGATCATCCTCTATTTTATTAAAATTGGTGCCTATTACTGTCAGCGGCCCAGTAGGTTCTTACGATACATTTGCTTTACTAGATGATGGTAGCACCGCCACCCTGATAAATGAGGAGGTTGCAAAAATTATCGGAATATCGGGTCCTACACAAACAATTAAAATAAACGGTATAGGAGGTATGAGCCAAAACACAAACGTATCTTATGTGACGTTCGATATTAAGGGTAAGTACACACATGAGACATTTACTATAAAAAACGCACGTACTATCAAGTCGTTATCTCTTCATAAACAAATAATTGAACGATCGGAAGTGTTAAAATTTGATCATTTAATACAAATAGCTGACATGCTCGCCTACAGTAACGCCGAGCCAACAGTTCTTATAGGGGCGGAAGACTGGCATCTCTCGATTACACGAGAGATTCGTAAAGGTGCTCGCTCTGACCCAGTAGCTTGTTTCACTGCGTTAGGGTGGACCCTTTATGGATCTGTAGGTAGGAGAACTAAGCCTATTGAATTTATAAATCACACCCATTTTTACGACGACAATAAATTTGAATCCCTAGAACACCTTATCAAAGAGCAATACAAACTAGACTCTATAGGCATTACTAAGCGTGACTCTGTATATAATTCGGAAGACCAGCGTGCTGTTAACATTTTAAGTTCCACTAGTAGACGTCTACCTTCTGGCCGTTTTATTGTAGGTTTACCATGGCGCAAATATAACGCTCCCGTGCCTGATAGTTATTACCAAGCTGAGTCGCGTCTGAAGGGCCTAGAAAAACGCATGGCCAAAGATAGTATTTTTGCAGAGTCATATAGGAACTACATGGCTGAAATGATTAGAAAAGGTTACGCTGAAGAGTGTGCTGTCGACACCTACCATACACAAGGTACTTCTAAAGATCTCGTCGTCGTCGATACACCAACAGTTTCACCACGTTGGTATCTGCCACACTTTGGCGTATACCACCCACAGAAAAAAAAACTTCGTGTAGTACATGACGCGGCGGCCAGAACTTACGGTGTATGTCTGAACACCTTGTTGCTTCCGGGGCCTGATCTTCTACAATCACTTGTGGGGATATTATTCAGATTTAGGGAAGGTCGCTATGCCTTAACAGCAGATATTAAAGAGATGTTCCCACAAGTACGGATAAGACCCGAAGACCGTGACGCGTTAAGATATCTATGGAGACCAGGCCCTCAGGAACCAATAAGGGAGTACAGAATGACTTCTGTGATTTTTGGGGCGTGCTCTAGTCCCTTCACCGCACTTTATATCAAGAATAAAAACGCAGAAGAGTTGGCTCCTTTGTATCCTGCAGCTGCCGATGCAGTGGTTCATGACCATTACATGGACGACTACATCGGCAGTCTCGATAACATTGAGGAAGCCGCCCGCCTTGCCGCTGATATTGTGACCGTGCACAAGGCGGCGTGCTTTGAGATGAGAGGATGGATAGCTAACGATGAAAGAGTACTAAAGCTAGTTCCTAGTGATCTATGTGCAGCTCCGAGTTCCGAAGTCTCTTTGGGGAGCCCAGTGCGTGCTCTGGGAGTTATTTGGTACCCTAAAGAGGATTATTTAGGTTTTAGGACAGGCTTAAACGAGGAATTACTTTCTAACTCCAACTCATCTACTCTGACTAAACGGAAAGCTCTATCACAGCTCATGCGTATCTACGACCCTCTGGGGCTCCTGGCACCTATCGTAATTAAAGGTCGCATAATGTTCCAATCACTCTGGCGCAGTAACATTGGGTGGGATGACCAACTTCCTGAAGTTGAAGCCAAGCTTTGGCAAAATTTTTTTTCGGAGCTAGTATCCATTTCACGCATCCGTATCCCACGTTGCTACCAAATGAAAAACATCCTCGAACGCGAATTACACATGTTTGCTGATGCGAGTGAGCTTGCTTATGCTTGCGTGGCTTACTGGCGCTTTAAACTCACAGATGGAAGCATCAAGCTCGCTCTCATCGCAAGTAAGTCGCGGGTCACTCCACTAAAACCCGTTTCCATCCCTCGGCTTGAGCTTCAGGCAGCCCTTATTGCTTCTCGCTTGTCCGCCACTATCTTAGAGAGCCACAGGAAACAGCCAGTGCGAAGTGTTTACTGGAGTGACTCGCGAACTGTTCTTAGTTGGCTACGTGCTGATGCTCGAACATTTAGACCCTTCGTGGCTCACCGGGTCGGTGAGATTAGTGAAATCACTAACATCGCCGATTGGCGGTGGGTCCCAACTGACCTAAATGTTGCAGACGATGCGACGAGAACTCGACCGATCGATTCCTCGTCAAGATGGTTTAGCGGCCCTCAGTTTCTAATTGACCCCGAAGAGATGTGGCCAACTGAACCTACAGCTACAATCGCACCATTTCTCACAGAGCTAAAAACAACTAGTATGTGGGAAGTTGTGGGATTCACATCAACGCGAGAGCTTTTACCAGTACCTATAACTGCGGAACCAGCTCGTTTTAGCGATTGGATTCGATTACTCAGAGCAACCGCAAGAGCTCATCAAGCCGCGATAAAATTTAGAGAACTTTTAGGCCCTCATACTCCAAATTTTAAGTCTCGTCGTAATCCCTTTTTCATTCCATCAAACAGCTCATCTAATTGTAATTCATCTTCAGCACGTAATCATGGAGTAGAGTCGCAACTGTCCATGGCTCTGATGAATTTGCCCACCCTCACAACAGAACACATGGCATCAGCCGAACAGCATATTTTAAGACTATGCCAACTCGAAAGCTTTGACGAGGATATACGATGCATTTTGACATCTAGGAGCCTTCCAAAAAGCAGTTGCCTTGAAAAACTGTCACCAACGCTTGGAAAGGACAACCTGCTACGCCTTGCTGGTCGCATCAAAGAGGCCCCACATGTCAACGCAGACACAAGGACACCAGTGCTACTTGATGGACGTCATCCAGTCGTGAGGCTGTTGGTCTACTACTTCCACAAGAGAATGGCGCATGCTAACAACGAAACAGTGGTCAACGAGATTCGCCAAAAGTATTGGATCCTACGACTAAGACCCACCGTGAGGAATGTCGCCAAAGCATGTTTATTTTGCCGCATCCGTAAAACACCTCCGCTCGCTCCACCGACTGCAGATTTACCAGCAGAACGTCTGGCCCACCACAAACGCCCGTTTACGCATGTAGGCCTAGATTACTTCGGTCCTATTGAAGTCACTGTCGGTCGTCGAAGAGAGAAGCGTTACGTAGCCCTATACACCTGCCTAACGGTACGAGCACTTCACCTGGAAGTAGTGCATAGCCTATCCACTGACTCAGCGATAATGAGTTTACGACGATTCATTGCACGTAGAGGTTCTCCAGCTACCATCATGTCAGACAACGGCACGGCGTTTGTGGGCGCTCAAAAAGAACTGAGGCTATTTTATGGGAACAACGTCGAAGACTTCGCTACAACGCGTGGCATAAAATGGACCTTCATTCCACCAGCAGCGCCGTTCTTCGGAGGATGTTGGGAGCGGCTAGTGCGCTCAACTAAAACCGCACTTCGTGCGACACTGCAGCAGAAAGCTCCAAAGGAAGAAACATTCCTCACTTTGTTATTGGAAGCTGAAGCCATCATAAACTCGCGCCCACTGTCTCATGTCAGCGTCGATGCAGAGGATGAGGAAACTCTCACGCCATTCCACTTCCTAATTGGTCAATCGTCAGCCATCACAGTACCGTCACCTGCCTTCACAGATTCCGCCTTGATAGGCAGGTCAGAATGGCGAAAAGCGACACGCCTTGCCGACATCTTCTGGACTCGTTGGGTTCGTGAGGTTCTCCCGCTACTGCACATTAGACCACCTGCCTCTAAAACTCCTAGCAACGTAAACGTTGGTGACGTCGTCGTGATAGCGGATAACAACCTGCCACGAGGGGTGTGGCCAAAAGGGCGCATTACTAAATTATACCCTGGACGAGACGGCACAGTCAGGGTTGTCGACGTTGCGACTAAGGGTGGCATACTACGTCGCCCACTGAAAAAAATTGTAAATATCGCTTTTTAGAGTACATATTAGTTTTACTTGGTTCACCACATGACTGATTTTACGTATTTCTATACGAGGTGGGAGAATGTGGCGAACCGACCTCTTTTACCATTTTTAAATTATACTTTTATAAGATTCTACTGTTTTTATATGACGTTGTCTTTATTGTTTTTGATTTCAAGTTGTGAAAATAATTTAACTAAAATAAATATTAAATAATATTAATAAATATCATTATTTGATCCCTCCTACGTCGCTAACACGTAGAAAAATCCTTAACTCGTGTACGAATATTCGTACTCATCATACAAACTGGGATTCGAATCCGAACCTTTGGCTGAGTAGGCAAGCGATCTTTTATCTCAACCAGACCGTCGTCATTAATTATTAAGTTATGTAGTGTATCGTAACGTGAAGTACTCGCATAATCAGATACGATATATTTTTTGTGTATGTAGGGTACGGCGGGCTGTTAAGGGCGAATTTATCTTAATACAACAAGGACAAAAAATTTACAGTTTTAAATTGCAATATATAATAGGTTATTTTATTATATACATATCTTTATTATATAATTTACTATAGAAATAAAGTATTAAAATGTTGCTTAACAATTTCAATAATATACCTTTGACGATTTAAAAGAACTGGCAAGTTGATTCCATTGAATGAAATAAACAGACGCAGTCTCTGTCACCAAACAGTAGATTAAAAAAAACTACACAGTGTAATCAGTCCTCAATGGGTCAGCTAATAGTGCCGCAGTCATCGACCCCGCCCCCCGCACCCCGCACCCCGCACCCCACCAATGCGGCCGCAAAAACCGCAACAGACGACGATCACCCTCGGAACTCTATATAATTTAATTACTACTCATAATAGCGATTTCCTTTTATTTATTGTTAAGGTCAGTGTTATTAGGACGTTTTTGTTGAAGAGTCATTTTTATTGAATGGATGTGGTTTGAAGATAAAATGCAAGAGATAAAGGCAGCTGAGAATTTTCAATTACTGAAAAATCTTTTAAAAGTGTAGTTTAAGTTCCAAATGTGATGAGTTTAAGGGTTCCATAGCTGAACGAGGACTCCTTAATATCGAATGCTTGTATTATAAAAACACTGGTAGAAATTGATTCTTTTGTGTGCCCTCTGTGTCAGCGCCAGTGAGCTGGTAATGAGGATTGTATGTTAAGACATTAGGTTTCCACACTAAGATCAGTACTGTTAGTGTTAAAATATTTTTTTGTCATTATATATATGAATAACAACTAAAACTTGTCACTCAACACAACTCAGGCTACTGCCGTTGTTACAAGATTCCAAAAAAAAAAAAAATTAATTTAAATTCAAATTCTTATTGTTTATGATCTATTCAACTCAGGGTGGTCAATCACCATCTAAGTCAATCAATGTCCATCCCACTCTATCCCTATTGTCTTGACCCGGGAATGGCCGCACATGCGCTGGCGCAGCTGTGCGGTTCCCCAAATTATCTCACAAAAAGTCGCTCAAAGCCGACTCATTAGCGACCATTATTTAAGCAAGCGTGAATTAAAAGTTTTAATGCTTTTAATTAAACGTGACGTTGTCCCCCGTCTGCCGGACTGACGCAAAAACATCGACATGTTTGTTAAGGGTCCGCGACCTTATCTGAGGGATTATTTGTTCATTGTCATTGGGGCGTTTAGTTTATTGATTAAGGATTACATACAAATAATATGCAAGCTTAATATTGAAGAGAGGGGATAGAAGGATAGATCGATAGAACTTTAGTTAAGATAAGAAGGTATTATGTTGAGGGATATTGTCGCCATTTAATAGCGAAGTTCATTAATTTGATTAGTATTATTTGTGGTTTTTGTATAGACACACTTTGGTAAATTATTGAAAAATAGTGTTGTTAATTTCACAAAAGCGATGAATTGTTTATACTTAAACTGATAAATAATAGTTTCATTGATTTCAAAAGAATTTCTGACTTAAAATTTCTGACCTAAATCTTTAAATAGGTTTGATTGGTTTGAAAAAACGTTTTAAACACTACGAATAAGTACTTTTATTGTGTTCATTACCATTTTATTGACAGTTCAACTGAGTACAGAGAACTATAAAATAGTTGAATTTAATGCGCACGCGGCGAACGGGCGGTTAACGTCGGGGTTGTCGGCAATAAACGACAATCGTTAGGGCTTCACGCGGCACGAGCGAAGGCGCCGTGCGTAAAGCCACAAGGGGTCAACCCATTGCTGCGACCAGATGTATATGATACGAACCATCTAATATGTACTAGGTTGAAGTGGAATTCAGTCTAATTAAGAGCATCCGTCCGAGGAATGATTCGCAGGGAAGGCGCTACTGCCCACGTGCTAAATATTATGTATAAATCAAATGAAGAGTTATGTAAACAAGGTAAATTGTTATTTGACTGTAATCTTCCATTAGATTGAGTTATACCATAAGCGGCTTGACGTCCCTGGACGGGAAGTACATGACAATAGTTTAATATTTTTGGATTTTAACACCCCCTGATGAATGTATAAGGTGGTCAAACTGCTTAAAGTGCCCTATGAGAAGGTTGAAAATTGTCTCACCCACCAAGGAATAAGTATCAAAGTTGTTTTGGTTTCAATTAAGAAAATAGCGCTCAAACGTCCATATAAGACAGTCTCAAAAATTAAATGACATACTATACTCATCATAGCAATTTGATGCCCTGGTACTGACTGGTTGTCCAGTCCATGAAAATCACTAATATATCCATTGTAAGTGTAATTCCATCTCCGAGGGCTTTGATGCCCTTTTAAGAAACTGTTTCTGGTTTTTAAAATAATTATTTCCCTGCTATCTCTCGTCCCCGGTGGCCCGTCCACCCTCCCTCCTCCCCCCACTAATGGCCGTTCAATAATTGCCCATTGATTCGGTAATGCGCGCACGCTCCCGGCTCGCCGCCGTAGATTGTAGTATGTTCGTCGTAAAACAACCGACTAGATTATATGGTTCGCGTGTAACAGAAGCTTTCTTTAAAAGATATTTAAATTAAGAGTGTGGCGTACTTAAATTATACTTAACATTGATAACGAAAACAGACTAGTTATAAAAATCAATATTAAATACATTATTGAAGTGTTTATAAGTAACACAATATATAAGTAACAATAACAATTCTCGTAATTATCAATCAATCAAATTGTTAAGGTAAATAGAACTTTATATATTTTTGTGCACCTCAACGACAAACTTTTCGTGTACGAAAATACTATTGTAGATGTTAATGTTGTTGTCACTATATCGGAATTGAATTTTGACGCAACGTGTGAATTCATGTTGTACTTATTGATGCTGTAAGATATTTTAGTTTCGTTTATGCTATGATCATATGTAATAAAGGAGTGTGGGTTATTTCACAAAACAATGTCAAATTCAAATTATACCTAAAACAGACGCATACAGCAACAGACAGTACTTTGGTCTAAAATACCATATTATATAACGGCAAATTGCATCAGTTAACATTTTCTTTGTTTTTAAAATTTGAAACAGGACAGCTATAGGTTTCAACTTTAAGTTAACTGGAAAGAAAGTAGTCAAATATGTTATATTAATATTAAATTTAGTCAGGCAACTATAGTGGCAATAAATGTCAACATTAATTGTACCACATTGATTAGAAGATAAAAACGAGCAATTTCTGCTACATCGATCAACTCCGAACAGTAGAAGACTAGTCAAGGCTGAATAGATGAATTTTTTTTTTATAAAAAGCTCAGCAAATGTCTCGACACCACCTGATGATAAGCAGTAGATAGTGTGATATACTGCCCTAGCCACCCTCACCTTGCCGGCCCAAAAAGTGCTTTTTCACGCCTCTCTTAAAGGAACCTATGTTATAAGAAGGAGGGATTACTATTTCACCATGAGAGGAAATTAAAGCAATCGTCAATAACACTACGACAATGACAGTAAATAAAATTTTTCTATAGAAAAGCATGTTCACGAAACAGTAGCTCGTAGCGATAGGCAAACACGATCAGTAGTTCCGCCACGCCTCACCGCCGCAGGCGCGCCTACGCACATATTAACACGGAACAATAGCCTCTGCAGTACGGCAACTTATTTGTCCTGCCAATGTCTAATTACTGAGCCCACCCTGCTCGACACCACGGCACATGAGAAATCTATGAACAGATTGACAGCTGACAGCTCAAAGAAGTTATTAATGATTGTCAAGACGAAATTAAAAATATCTAACCTTTGATTAGCAGCTATATTGATTGCCCCAGTTGAGTAAAATGTGATCAGCAAATTTGTATGATTGATTTGGTTGTTGAACGATTTTTTTAATATTCATTACAGGCCAAAATAAAATGGCGGCTCAGTCATAAAGTGGTAAACTAACACCTCTGAGTCGAGCAGAAGCGAACGGCGCTGACCCTGCATCAATATTATTGAATCAAGATGGTGTGGATGTCGAGAATCCACAATGGCGGGCTAATTATTGCTGGCCGTTGGTCCTTCGCGCTAGCACGAATGCTGCACAAGGGGCGGGCGGTGTCTCGTTGCGTCGATTGTGTGCGCTGGCGCGTGCGACTGCGCCACTGGCCCGCGCAAACACAGAGCCGCTATTGGCCACCATTGTTCGCTGCGATTGTAATCCATTTCACGCTCAATTTGTTCCACGATCGCCGATATTGCGCTATCTCGCAATTACGGATTTGCTACTTAATTGAGGTCTCGAGACAATAGACTACACCAGCAATAGAACCTTCCACCGTCAAACCCTTATTAAACATGAAACAGATCCGGATTGTACTTGGTTGTTATACGGAAGCGCCATAATTGCTTCTAATATATGTATCGTGTAATAAAATAGAAATATGTGATGACTAAGACTGTTAATTAACCGGAGCATCGAGATTAAAATAATTATAACGACTTCACGTTGCTAAATTTAAATAGAAATATTAGTGCACCAGGTCAAGACGGCCGTGGGAAAGAGGTCGGATGAAATTAACTTATCTCTTTATACGGCAGCGAGCAGTCTTGTTTGGTCAACCATAAAACGGCAGATTCTGAGTTAGATAAACACGAGCAAGCTTTTTGAGAGAGAATAGATTTCATTTAAAATGTTTAATTAAACCATTATTCTCGTTCTGATGTTCATGTCGATGATCTAATCGGGCGTCGCGGATCGTCTAATGGAAATTTTAATTACAATCGCTTCTACTAGGTCCAGTCCAGCGGCCACTCCATTAATTCTCTTCTATTCAATATTCATCAGAGCGTGTGTCATAAACAACGGCAGACGTAACGCGTTTCTTATTACCTATTAAATATATACTTCTCGTTGCTGGTTCCGCTAGTTTTACAACTCCACGCTTATTTTGTATCGGCTACGAAATAATAATCAAGTTTGACTGTGACTGAACCGTTAATCTTTAATATGGCAGTTGTTTTATTGCGTTTAGCGTTTTCAATTATATTAAACAGTTCGCCGGCACTTGCTAATGGCAGCTCAGAAATTGGTGCTGTTACGAAGTATTTTAATATTTCCGGTGGCCAGTAGTCGCCATTGTTACAAAAGATATTGACTTATATGCGTCATTGTTTGCTTTATAATTCTTGAAATGACAGACTTGAAATCAGATTATTATAAAGTGAATATTCTTTAATGACCACTCAGTGTTATGTTACGTCAACAGCCGTAGAGTGGACCTCGATGCCAGCTGATTATTTTCAGGAAATATTACAGGTAAGAGGAAATATTGCATTGTCACATAACTTCGAAGTGTTCTCGGCATGCAGTAACCAAGCTTCTTTGCTGTCACACCAACGCGAGCTGAGCTGACGTTCCCTTATTTGTGCGACTGTTAAAATGACTTATGTTGGGGTGGGAACTTTATTGCTCATTAGACGTAGATTACTGACATATTTCATCAAATCAATAGCCCCAAAACAATCAACGAAAGTTTAGTTTTTTTTGCATATAGTGTCACCTTTAAAGGTGCATATTGTGTTTGCTCTCGTCTCGTCCTCAAGCGCAGACAAGTTCTTACACTCACACACGTTACGCACTAGACACACATTTGTGCGGTAGGGTGCAGTTATACCCTTTGAACAAGGGTGCGAAGACTTGGATACATTCATCGCGCTATACTTCGTTACTCCAGGAGACGACTCACCTGAGCCTAGGTCCGAGCTTTTAGAGGCACGCTCTTGTCTGTCGCTCCCTCATGGTTCAATCGATTGGGAGACTGCGGAACACCTCCTCTGGAAGTGGTATCTGTCAATAAGAAATCCTTTAAAGGTACCTCGCCCCTAAGACTTGAGAAATCATGCCTCCTTAAAACACTTGGAACTCTGTTAATACCATCATCTCGATTTCCTTTCGATCTGGACAACTAATCCGATGACGATGAACGATGATTATTGGTGGTGATGACTAAAGACTAATGACCGATGGTGATTATCTATAACTGATGTCTGATGATGATTATTAATGACTGATGATGGTGATTATTGATGATGATGAGTGATAATTATTGATGACGAGGACTGATGATTATTGATGACTGATGACGATGAACGATGATTATTGGTGATGATGACTGATGACTAATGAAGATGATTTTTGATTGGAGTCCCAATAATAAGCTAGTACGATTGAATCTATGCATTGCACTAACCATTTAATGAAAAATCTAGTTTTGTAACTTGAAAATGGAAGTTCAATATATCAATATTGAAGAAAACTTACAGACCGCAGTTGCGTTTAAATGAAAAATTAATATGTAAAAAGGATAGGTTTCCAATTCTTTACAGCTGACGCCAAACACGATGTAGATGATTCAAGTCTATTGCAACTAATACTAATGTTTAAAACTACGATAATATTTGGAGAATTATTCCATTTAATTCAAAAACCGTTGTGAAAGTGTTAACATTAACTTGTGTTCACTATTAAAATAGTAATAGTATTGATTATATCATTCGTTTATAAAATGTGACAGAACAGCTGCTTGATTTCTTTGTTATAAACTTTCGAATAACTTTAATGTAATTGTCTAAAATATGTCGCCGAGTGTGTGGCATCGAAAAGGTTCTTTTGCGTAATGAAAACATCCGTAATTTCTTTCTTACAGCCTCATACCAACAATAAACTCATCAACTGTCTAGCAAACTCCATTACCACGGAGATTGAGACAATAACTCTGACTTCCAGCTAATTGCCGTAAACGCGACGCGTCGTCACGGCCCCGTCACGGTCCCGTCACGCCGCCGCCGATTTCACGGCTCGCCGCTCGTTCGTCCAAACATTTTCGTTATCTGGGTGGTCGGCTGTCATCGTGTAGTCGTCACCTGCTCGCTGTGGGCGTGTGACGGGACCATTAACGGGTCTAACCACAAACAACTGGAGAGCGGTGACAATTCGCCGAGTGGATCGTTCAACTTGTTTGAATTGCTCGATTTATTTGCACATAATATTTGTCAATACCGTCAACGAGTGCTGGCACTTGGAGATGTCAATTTAAACGTTTGATCTTTTCATCTGGTCAAATATGAGCTTTGTTTGAATGCAATAAAGTTTATTATTATTTATATGATTTATAAAAAGTATTGTTTGATAAATAAATAAAATTTAATAAAGATGTATATTTTAATGGTAAATTCTATGGTATAAGAAGAGACTCTCCACTTTATTCATGTATCTATCTATGTAGGTATGTGTATGCTATACTTTGTACATTATATGATAGTGATAGTACCTAGACTATTAATTATCATCATTTGCTATCCTCCCATAAGCTGTAGCACCATTTAACTAAACGCATTCATTTATATATATATATATATATATATATATATATATATATATATATATATATACGCCGCTCACAAATAAAACGAAGGAGGTCAATTGTTGCCATAAACATATTTTACGTAAAAATACTGAAGACGCCAAACTTTATAACGTAATTAGAAACAACGTTTTATTGGCGATTAAGCGAGCGTTGTATCTGCCATATAATAATAATAAATAAATGATATTTTTATTACTGTATATAGTCAGTTTATGTAATCATTCAAGTCATAAACCGTACTGCAAAGCCTGAATGTGTCAATACGTAATACAAAGTCTGGATCACGCTTACAGAAGTTTAAGAGTTCAAGAAACATTAATATATATATATATATATATATATATAGGCTGTTTTTTTAGAGATATGGAACTTTGACATGGAATGAATTTTTAAAATTGACATGAAATTGACTTTATTGAAAAGATAATCTTTTCGCATTATAATTTAAATATAATTTGTGGCCTATGACCGCCACGGCTGGCTCGGACGAAATCTAATCTGGAGGTCCAATTTTCAATTACTTTTTCCAACATTTGTGGCCGTATATCGACAATTTTCGCTGACGATGTGGCGGATCCAGTCATATTTCAAACCAGAGAATAAAATATCATCAGCAAGATGAAATGAGATATTTCTGTGGTTCATGAAAATTACTACAACCATCTGATTTAAAATGAAAAGTGCAATAAATAAGAAGCAAGCTCGAGACTCAGTATAAAGCTTTTAATATCTTTCTTATACTTGGAGTATTCACTCAAACTCCATTGTACCCTACTGCTCTTCGCGTGGTTGACCAGGGTTCTGCTTAAGCGAACCACTAGAAACAGCAAACAGTCGATCCAATAAGATACAAAAAGCCTGGAAAAGCTACCACCTGATCCCGATGAACGTTATAATAACTGTCTTACTTTATAGACCTTCGTAGATGAGCTTTCTAGTTTATGTACGAAGACCTCAGCAGGTTGCAGGTCACGCGCCTCCGTCGGCCGTCACGGCAATTCTCCTGCGATATTAATAATCTTCACATCGTCAGAATTAATCATTAACGACAGTTGAACGGCCGTTTCTATTTTGTGAACGTTGTAAACTAAACTGCTGGTAGACGGTTAAATGATATTTGATACGTAAATTGACTTTCTTGTTGATGGATGAGTTGGCGTAGTGATTCGAGTGCTCTTGTTTTGATTATGAAAACAAATCAACTTTTGCCATGGCTGGCTTTGGAAGGCACGTTAAGCTATTGGTCTCGGTTGTCACGGCAACCGTTTAACCAGATCTGATTGGGCCAGCGTAATGGTGTTATTGCCCAAACTCCTCGCGTCAATCTCCCATGGAGGAAGGCTTATGATGAAATTGTGTGTCAATATAAGAAAGATTATAGTATGTATTTACAAATTTTGAATTCATATGTACGTTTTCTCAAGTTAGATATCTTCATGTATAACATCAAAATTAGAAGGATGAGATTTTTTTTTGTGAGAGTTGTAAACGTTTTAACGATCTGTTATAATAATTATTATTAATATTGTTTTGGTAGCGACAACAGTTTGAAACAATTATTATTGCTTGGTCACAAAATTCTATAAAACTTAAGACTTATAAAGCTAATGTAGTCTACTTTTTCACAATAAATAGTATTATTGTTAATCACGAAAGACAATTAAATTCTCATCTGTACGCGATAATTTCCGAAAGTCATATTTTTATTTTAAGTAAATGTAGCTCAGCCCGGTGCAACGTTTAGGTTTTGTGTCACTAAATCGCTCGAAAAAAGTTAAAAAAGTCAATCAACATCGAAAAAAGTTATCACCGTTTAATATTTAAGCTATCTGGAGTTATGTTAGACGCAATTTTTTTATTTCCCCATATGAAAAAGGGTAATTTCCTTATATACTACGTGGACGATGAAATTTGTCAACAAAAATGTATATAGTCTTCAATTACCAATAGTATTTCAAGGTAACATAATACGGCCTTATTATAGAACGCAGACTAAAGTTAAACTTGGTTTAAGTCTCATACTGTCTCTATCAAACTTAAATAACAATATGAGACTCGTTTCTGAACCAAGACTAAATTTAAACTATGTTTTGTAATAAGGCGGATATAGTTTAAATTTGTTTGATAGCTTGTGAATCAGCTAGGCTGTCCGTAAATTTGTTATGATTCAGCTTAGGCTTATTATTTAAATTCATCGAAACTTTAGTTAGAGATAAAATGGTCAACTTCTAACTTCATTTTACTCAGATTATTCGCCTTAAACAAAATAGTTGTAATTAACTAATTCGCAATTGCAAACCACAGTTCGAGTTTCGAGTAAAAGATATCAAGTTTAGAGCCACAGCGCTGTTGGAAGTTAAGGGTCACGGAGACGAGGCGAGTGTCGCCATGTCGCACTAATGAGCGCGCTTGTCTCGGCGACGCGCGACGCGTGACGTCACTACACGCGACCAATTACACGCCACGTTGGCCAGCTAAACACTTGGTGAATGCTTTTTGTAACAGTTTAAACGTATTTAAATTACTTGGCTGCGGATTTTAATGGGAAATGGTGGCGATTTTTGCAATTCATTTAATGTAAGAGGTTACCGTTGTATAGAGACGCTGGTATTGCCAGGGTTAATGGACCAACTCGGTTTAATTGTGGTTAGATTTCACACTGGAAAATTAGCTTATACCCTGATAGAATTCTCATCTATGAATATCTGCAATTCTTACCACGAACGTGTCCCCAGCATGTGAGGGCTTTGTAGCATTCTTGTAGAAGGACATTAGTTACATAAATACAAATGGTCCGTTGGCTGATGTTCATTCAAAAGGACACTCCAAGATAATGTTCTGAAATCAGTGCATTATAACGAAATTCCAACAAGAAGAAGTACGATAAACTTCTTTAATGATGGCACTTTCATCTTTGACCACTGGAGGTGCTATTTCTTTGTAATATTTTATGAGAAATCTATGGAAATTGAAAATAATACTTGCATTTCATACCCAAGAGCACCAGCAGAACCACTAAAGAAACTCTTAACCTAAAATTGATGCTAACAGCCACTTCCAAGAACCCAGTTAGTACGCCGGCACAATTAACGAACAACAGGAACATGAGGTCGAGTTCTGCAACTAAACTCGTAACAAATTATACTAAAATTTTTGAAGCTAATTAAAATCACACAGATGGCAGGTCTGCTTTCATTTTGAAACCCCTGAATGTAATTTTATAGTTTTCAACTTATTCGTATTTAATATCTGTTTGTATTACCATACTATATCTTCGTATTCATGCAAAGAATCTGATTATTTCTATTTAGTTCATTACTGTTTGTGCCACCATCCGAACATTATCTAGAATTAGCGTCAACAGCGAGGCAACCAATTTTCGATGAACTACACCAACCTTTACCATCGCTAGTTTACACATACACAAAGATTATGATAGGGTTATCATAGTTTTCAGTGAACCAATTAAATATAAAAACTTCATTACTAGCAATAATAATAAACCAGATTTGAACCGTCCGCGTTTCGCTTTTATCTTCCCGCTGCTGTCTGTCAGGACTACTCCCTAGGGCAGTTCCTATCATTACTATGCTGGTCCTTCTTATTGTCCGAACTGACACAACATCCTCTTATGTACTTAAGAAAATTTGAAGCTCATAAAGATAAAGACTACTCTACTCTAATAGACAGGAGGTCATGCCTGTCTATTAGAAATCCTCCAGAGGTGAATTGCCCCTTTAGGCTTGAGGACTCCAAGGTTCTCGCCTTCTTAAACCCCGGTAATGCTCTTAATGCCATCTGCGGCCAACAGAAAACGGCGTCTTACCATCGCTCGCTGTCCGCTGGTACAATTACTCTCACCCAAAAAGGCCACATTGCGTGTGTCCTGCTGCAAAGTAGTTTCTTGTTCATTACAATTAAACAGACTCTACTCAAACAAAGTGTCCCACGATGTTCTTCGACGAAAAACACTTGTTCCTGTCATCTTTAGTGTTCAACAATTTCTAAACAATGTATCGTGGCGTTGTTGGCGGACGGCGGACGACCAGCCGGGAGAAAGTGCGCTCTTTGTAGATAATTGGAACGTGCTTACAACACCTTCATCTATAAACATTGGGCTACTGTATGCCGTAAGTGACAAGCGGCAGCGGGGACATTCTTGTCTCATATATTATAATCAGTGTATAAAATGGGTTTGTAATTGGTAGATTGTCACTACCCCAGCATCAAGCACAAAAATTTAGTTTAACATTTTTTTTATCTAGAGCTATCATTTCTTATAATAGCACGTATTTACTTTTCTTTATTTTTTTAAAGAAAGATCAGCTAGGTGGAGGTGGCTACGGCAGTTTATTCCATGCTGCATTATCTATCTTTGCTTATAGATTCATCTCTTTGTTTACCCTCAGATAGAGTAGAGACATCTTATGTGCTTTTATTAAAAACAATCACAAGCATAATCTATATAATCCAATACAAGTAAGTAATGATTCAATTACTTTACTAGATACTTGCAAAAACGTTGGTCCTATAATATTAATATATACATTTATTTTTATTGTTATAAGATTTGCAAGTCTTAGAACCAGAGCTTTGATTATACGAAAGGTGACCGCAATCATTTGTACCTGGATATGTTAAAGCAAATAGAATCTACAACATCTACTCAGACAAATATAAAATTAAAGCTAATCTACGACTCTCATCTCCTCTTACTTGCACCACACATGTTGAGAGAACGAGGCCCTAAACACTATTTAATTGTCGGCCTTATCTGGAGCACTTTTGTGTTATAAATATTTAATTATAATTGCGTCGATGTTACAACGCCACGCCTTCGTTTTATTACTTCTACCTGATATAAAGAAAGGCTTTATAACTCTGAATGCTGCTGACTTGGAACTTTTGACGTTTTGTGGTTAAACCTTGTTTTTAAAACCAATTTGCGTCATATTTTATGTTACTAATAATAAATATAACAGTAGATCTTCGGAATAAATGTATTTTACGGAATAAGCGACTTTATCTGATATCATACCATATTAACATCTCTTGTCTCCAGGATGTGAATGTTCCAAGTGATTTAGTGATATTGCTTATGTCACACGCTAGACTATTGTTGGTTTGTTTCCTTTAGTCTAAATCTAGGATACTAAGACTAATATATTTTGGTTTTTTACTACTAATTACAAATCTATAGCAATTTCGATATTATAATTCACTATTTACAAACTATTGAATAGATTCTATTTTGGTGGAACTGACCAGTTGTTTGTATATTTCGTGCATCTAACTTCTAGGTTCAACTGCTTTTCTTAAATATTAGTAAATAAAACCATTGTCTTCATTCAGTTGGCGATGGTTGCAGAGATAGAGCGGGACGTCAAAACGATAGTCAGAACAAAGCGCTCTTTTAGCTCCGAAGGCTTGAGATAATCGTCTCGATGTGTACAATTAGGCGTGTGTGTTTGACGGTTGTATTTCTCAAATAACTTTTTACTCTGTGGTTGCAAGTATTACACGAATACATGATTAAATTGGACGCCACTATTTCATGTTATGTCCAAACAATAAAAGCGGTTGTTACATTTAACGTAAAACTCATTTTTGAAGTACCACCCTCTTCACCAATAGTTGCTAATCCTTTTCTTGATAACACTAAATTATGCTGGATTCCCAAATAATTCTTTAGAGTGAAACTTGACTGTAAGGCTGGGGTGCTTGGGTGCGGTCTGGTAAATTGGATTCGGCTGAACCCTGGCTGCCACCGCGAAGGGCAGTAGAGTTACCGGGGAGTTATAGTGGTAGTTTGATATCCCTATTTTATTTTAAATAATGAAATAATTACCTTCTCTATGAATTATAAGCCTCCTCGTTATTGATAGAGACTGAATTTCCTACTCAGTTTTTCGCCGGGAAAATTATTTTTGTGTGTGATGGGACTTTAATATTATGTATTGCTGGCGTATTCTGTATTAATTTATGATTAAATTTATTATCTAATGATCAGATAATGTGTAGCTTATTTCTAACAGAAATTCCTTTTTTCTATTTTTCTCTTTTAGAATTTCTAAGCACTTCTGTATAACCTATGCTACATTCTCTGTATCTGTCATCTGTGTGTCGGTACCGTGTCGCTGCTGGCTGAATACAATCCATTATAATCCTTAATAAGTCTTTAAGTTTGTCCCAAATTACAGCCGGGAGCATACAAACACAGCAGTCACTTTTAGAAACAGCTGGTATTTTGAGTGAACCTTTACTGAGGCACTGGACGAGCTCCACGCTCACCAGGCTACTGAGCCAATGGCGGGTTCCTACTTGTTTAACTTTTAGCATCGATCAGATTATTTTTTTGCTCCGCCATCAGTTACAAGTTGTCAAAGGCAAATTATTATATATTAAGGTTACTATAAATTACGTGTATTTTAAATTGTATATATTCATAGTATTGGTAATTATTGTTGTAATGGTTTTCATAATGGCAGCAAGCAATATGAAATTGAATGCTGAAGCAAACGTGACATTTATTTGACGTTAACGTATTTCTTGCAGAAAACCATTAATCAAGACATAATTCAAATTGACGTACTGGAAAGAATTAAGTACGTCGACGTAGTAGCTCGATAGTCCATATTTTCAGGGTCTCTGGGACCTATGCCCATTGTAGGCCCATTCTGATTTAAAAGTGTTGAAGGAAGGCTTTTTTGTAGTATATTGGTGAATTAAATTATGTGATGGAGTATCTCTGTGACCTTCATAATGTTCTAAGCCAATAATATTAACAAATAGAACATGATACAATCTAAACGAGATTATTAAGTGAATCAGCCTCAAGTCACGAGTGTCACAGCTACTCGTGTGACTTGGACCATTCAATTGAGAGCTTAAGATAGCAGCTTTGTCTGAATCAATCAGCCGATTAATATGAGGCTGACCTTATTGATGCTGTGCATGTCGGAATAGTCAATCAAAACAATCTATACAGTAGATAGTATGATATGGGAATCAAAGAATATTTATACGATAGGATATTTTCTTTGAAACGCGGGTAGAATCATACATAGATGACATTATTTTAATTTTATTTTGATACTTAACGGGTAGCCTAGGACTTTTATCTCACAAGGTGGATGTGATCTTACACCTGGATTCTTTAAACGCTTACTATCTTGTCCTCAACTTCGGTAATACAACAATGTTAGTATTATTGTTATTATTCTTGTTGTTATAGCGTCAGACTTATATATGATGATGGTAGATAGCCACACTTAAAAAAAGCACTGCCATTAACCAAACTGAGCAGAGAATTTCTGCCCCCATTGGAAACTGATCCCCGATCCTCCAGATCTAAAAAAGTAGCCACTAGACCACACAGGTGGTTTAATATTATTAGGTGGTGCTTTTTTATAATATACACTATATAATATATATCAACTCACACATATTCAGCCGCTAAAGTCATGAGATTACGAATATAAGTTATCGGCTATTACGAATATTGTTTATGAATTAATCTAAAAATAATTAGGCCAGTACACATCAGACAGTTTTGTCTATTATATTTCTTGACTCATACAAGAAACCGGTTAGATTTTCAATTCACAAATCCCACCATGACGCCGCTATATTTCCATCTGTCTCATCTTTTGTCTCAAATTATACTCAAGCACAAGCGACGTATGACGGAACAAAGGCGGTCTGCGTAAATACGGGGGGTTAATTAAATGTAACCCCGCGCTGCGCACGCGCACCGTCCGGATCAATAGTGAACAATATTTGATATACTGCGCCTGTTGCGGGCGGTATAAAATGCAAATGACTGGCAATTAACATAAACTAAAAAGATAATTTATTCCACGGTGCTAGTGTTTCAAATATACTGACAGTAAATCAGCTGGTACAGTAATGAATTACCTACTGACTTCGACCATCTACGATCCATGACGGTCGAGTGGTCAGTACCCCGGTCTACTTAACCTGAGGTCTTGGGTTAGAATCCCGGTAGGGACAGTTATTTGTATTATGAATACGAATATTTGTTCACGAGATGTTTGTATCTTTATAACTATCTATATTTGTTCTGATGGGTGTGAGTGTTAGATATATTATTATAAAGTTGATTCGATATGTCAACATTAATATATTTACAACGTCAGCACACAAAATATTACAGGTTTAATTATATGATTCCTGTATTATCGGTTACTGTTTGTTTTGGAACCAAATAATTTTGATTCTTTGCTCCAATTGTGTCGATATTCACTTTTTCATTCCTGTTGGCGGACTTTTCTTTTATTTTAATTACATATACAAATAATAGATATGCTGTTATACTGTCTGTTTAGCTATGCCCAAGTACAATTTTAGATAACATTTTAGATAACATTAACAATTTTTGCGTACAATTATACTAAATCTACTGCAAAAATAAAATTTCATTTTTTACATCTACTTAAAGCGTGTACTGGACTGTCTGCAGGAATCTATGAAGTGATTTTTTAAAAGAAAAAATACTACAATCAAATATCATGAGGCTAGAGCAAGTCCCGTACTATAATAACAATAATACATTTTTCATTGCAGGCATCGTGTTTCATTTTATTCGTTTGTAATTAATTAAATAGATACTCTTTGTATTTTGACAATTATTGTATTTATATTTCACATTAATTAAGTTTGATTTAAATAATGTTACTAACAAGATATGGGCAAGTCAAGTTATTTGATGTTAGTAAAATTATTTCTAATTGAATGTTAGTAAGATCTATAATTAATAAAATCAAATATATATAAATACAAAAATGGCTAAAATACAAGAGTATCTATTTAATGAAATCAAAAAGTTATGTTCTAGTTCTGTTTTAGCAATAAAACATTCTACGCAAAGAATGAATTATTCTTTGAAACATTGCTTTTACAACTGGGTATGCAAAATAAATGAAGATTACGCATTGACTAAGACGGTACCTTAAACGAGAATAAATCTCACAATCTTCCATCAGTTCATCTTTTGATACTTTGGTCAAGTTTGACTTATTTGCATATACATCGACGTCTCTCGGGTAATCATATTAATATACTTGAGACGGTAATAGGCATAAACACATATTTGCTTACACAGGTTTCATAATACTTAGATGAATTTCATATAAATGGAGGCTCTAGACTATGGAAAAAGTTGATATGACATAGAAAAATATAAAGTACTAAGCAACGATGGGGTTTGTTTGGATTCCAAGCGAATTTTCTTCAAAATATTCCGCAAAACTGACGCAAAACGAGAATCATCTTATATTGTACTAAGGTGTTCTAATCATGATACGAATTACGAGTACAGAAGAGTCACCATTCAAAGCAAACTCCCTTTGAACCTTCCATATATGGCGAAAAGAAAGAATTATGTTTTTAAAATTTGAATAGCTTAATTGAGTTCCAGATGCGAGCATAGTTGTCAGTGTTGCCATAGAGCTAACTTTGTGTTGGGAACAGGAAGACGTGTCGTGATTTTTAAAGGGAAGGCGACGATCGTCTACATGCTGCTATAACTGCTTGGGTATTATCAGGTCATAAACTTATTCGTCGGTCTAATTAGGTTATCTATTGTACTGGATCATAACAAATTATCTTCAAGAAGATTCAGGGTAAACAGGAACCGTCTAGGTAAAGTCATATGTTGACCACCAGCCAAGGTCAAGAGTAAACCAATCAAGTTCACTGGTACGTTATACGTATCATTAATCACAGATTTATGATCAGCCCTGACCGTATCGCTTCATACATTGATTGATACGTCGTACATTTACACGCATCTCCGCCGTGACAGCTCACGATACGCCAGTTTGACTTTGAAGTGGATCTGAAGGGGTTTTTTGTTCGGTAAATAAATATGGTAATTGTAAGGGCGAAGCCGAGTATAATACGGTAATGACAGTGTTTTGAGGAGCTGAGCCGCGGGCGGCCCGCGTGCGCCGTGGACTGATCTAATACAACATATTATATTCGTATTGACGCATACCTTTTAACAAAAATCATTGAATTCACATCAATTTCATAATAATTAGTTTCTTTGTTATACAATCAGTCAGTGCGGAGGTACTTAGGGCAGTTGCTTGTACAGCACACTTCGCATATGCACTCCTTGAACTTCTAAATACTTACCATCAGGCGGTGTTGACTCTAATTCTTTTTACATATCAAAAAAAATTATTCGGGCTTCTCTATGGTTATGATGACGGTAAATCATAAACTCGTCTATGTACTATTCTGTTTATAAAACATAAAAAAACAGTTATGAATCTCGCTAAGCGTTAAGTATACACGCGACAAAACTAACTTACACAAGAGATGCGCATGCGCAGCGTAGGCGTGGCCTCTACATCCGTCATCAGGTGACACGCGCAATTAATAACCTGGATTATCCGCTATTTGTCTCTAAATACAACAACTTAAGAATATATTGCGCACAAAGCTCATGTCTTAAGCCGATTAGTCTTCCTAGTCGTGCATTTAGAAGTTTTTGAAAAGGATGGCCGATTAGCAGAAGAACAAAGAGGGTCGGTATCGCCGCATCGGCTCATGCATACGCGAGCGCGCCGCGTTATCTCCTATTGAATATTTGAAACGTTTCCCAGCGAACGAGGGCTAAATCACGTGTGGTGGAAGCAGCCGCGGCCGCTGCTCGTGCATTAAACGGGCAATAAGAAGCGGAGGCACGTAAAGTGCTCGTGGTGAGCCTTTAGCTCTATTGTGGAGACATTTCTATTGGATTTTAGCAACGATTACATTATAACTCTGAGCCGTAAATACGAGCTTTGCATTTGCAGAACGGTTTTAACTGAATTTAGAATTCTATTTAGCAGTGGTAATGCTAGTGTGGATGGCACACTCGCTAACTTTGATTTCTTTCACATGAAACTTACGTCAAAAGTGAACAGGGTTTAGTGCGAGGTTTGAGGATGTGCTATGACACTTACTAAAAATTTCTTATTAAAATATTGAATACCCCACAACAATCAACGTTTACACGTTGGTCCATCAATGCCTCTGTTGATGGCCGCTCCAGTAATGTACTATTGCTATATTGAAGGTACAAGATAGCTGGATTATATATTGATAATACTAGTTGCTTCTTTTATTTTTTGTACCCTCCCATTGACAAGCCACGTCCGGAAGCATTTGAGCGACATTTGTATCGATACTTCAGAACTATGCTCATATTTCTCGAGTAATTTGTTCCAAGTATTCCTAAACTCGTTATGTATCAGAGCGGTGGCGCAAAAACGACGCCGGAAGTTGCAGATATCTGCACCTGTGGGAGATCTCGAGACGTTTTTACTGAATAGGGCTACCATATTTTGGTTTGGAAAACTTACAGGATAATTTATTTTACAGGACTTTTACAAGAATAAAATCAATTATTGGGTATAACAGATAAACAATACGTCTACAACATGAAGTTGAAATTAAAGAAGAACTATTACATATATTTATTAGGAGTGTATCAAGTCTAGCCGTTGCAAAAGCATAAAATATTAAGTCGAACTCATTGTTAGATATTGGTAGCGGCCATTTTGTTTTTGTTTGCGTTCAAATTGCTTGGTTTATATGATAATCTCAAGGAATATAGTGGTCCCGATTCCGTAGTGCATTAATTAAATTAAATTAATGTCCAGTAACTGCTCTTACAGCATAAAAACAACCCAAGTAATACAGATGACCGGTGACGTCATTTGACATGTCTAAAATGGCGACTCTTAAGCATTTTTGCCTTATTTTAGCCCGCATTATAAAACATGCCTGACTTTTAGGAACATGAATGATCGTCTGACTTTTAGGAACATGAAGTCAACTAACTTGTCCTTTCCCATCTTATTAAAAAGTAATAAAAGAGATGCGAATGAGTTAATTTTGATTTAGTCAGTACACAACGGACATGGGGTCAATGTCCAACAATTACATAATAGACTGTAGCCGTTTATAGTGACACTGAAATTATTTATAATTAGACTGGTCTAGAAATATAATAAGTGATAAGTCATATAGGTAGACCTATCAGGTTAATACACAAATCGTTAATATAGTATCCAAGATAAATTCTGCAAATGGCAAGCCTACTCCACTTCACAGGACAGACAGACAGATGTTTACATAATATTATGTGCTAGTCCGTCACGGCTCTCCTAGTGGCCCGGTATCCTGTTATCCTGTGGGAGCTCATGTTTTTATGGGAGCAGCTAACATACCGTACGGTATTTAATGTTCGACAAGATACAATTGGAATTTCTTTCATGAATCAAGTGGAATTTTTTATTAGTTATTGAGGTTATTAATCATTAATTAATATTAGAATCACACGTCGTTTGTTTGTGCACTGCTGTTAGTAATATAAGTATCAGATCACTTTTTCAATAACGTCAGGAAATTTAAATTGCACAGAAAATTAAGGCAATTTTTTTTGGCCGAATCACGGCTGTAACACGGAAATGTTCTAAAATAAGCTCGTCTGATCATTGATACTTTTACCACACTTGGTAAGTTGATATCAAGCACCTCTTGGCACTGCAATAGCTTACCTACCTTTGCCTTTACCTTTACATTTTTTTACCTTTTATACCTTCTTAGCTACTTTTGTTGTTCTACTTGTGTTGTTTTACTAAAGTCTTTTATAGAATCTACTTCATTTTAGTGACTTTTTTGACAAGAGAGTTCGTATTCCCCTTTATAGTTCACGCAACAATTTATCAAAGGAAAGACATTGTATCCATTCCTGGTTTCCTTACAGCCTAAATGGTCGGCATTTCTTAAACTATCTATCTTTTACACCCCTCACTCATAACACGGTATAAACTTTACTGCAAAATACAGAGTCGATACCATAAACAATTTATACGAATGCAATTACGGGTATCTCGTGGCCAGCGTACATCAACGCGTAATTAGCGTGCGCATTTTGTGGTGTGCGCCCACCTCAGGAGAAAAGCGGCGAAGCGAATGGCGAATGCGAACGTAGTTTGAGATCTAGTTTTGTGATATGTACCCTTGTGTGTTTCAATCGTAACGAGACGTTTCTATCGTAGTTGATTTCAGCTTGAAATCGCATTTATAAAAATCGTTTCCAATACTTCACAATAAAAGCGTTGGTATTTTTCCATATAATTTGACAGCTGACGACTAACATGGTCGAGACGGTTTGATTCGATTAAAACTCTGGCTAAGGATACTGTAGAAGAACAAACTTAAATGGGAAAGTAACATAATTCTCAAAATCTCATAAAGATATTAAACAATACATGACTATGTCCTTCTTCAGTGATTCAGTGATCAAAGCAGTCCCCAAATTATGATTGTGGGTTCGAATCCCACACTAACTCATGAATGTGTGCAAATGAAATGTGAAATG
Source organism: Acentria ephemerella (assembly GCA_943193645.1). Taxonomy (NCBI): domain Eukaryota; kingdom Metazoa; phylum Arthropoda; class Insecta; order Lepidoptera; family Crambidae; genus Acentria; species Acentria ephemerella. Next base: position 171,404 of record OW971889.1, read on the forward strand.
TGAATGAATGTGTGCTATATATTTTTCTTTAGTCTTCATTTTAGCTCCTATCACGGTGCATTTGGTAAACTTTTCAACGATCAGTTATTGTGTAAACAACAAATATTTGTAACAAAAAAATAGTATATTTTGCTTGAACAGACTTATGAGTAGAAAAAGCTTATTAAAGGAGGTTATCTATTGATATTTTGGTCATTGTACAGTCAACAGGGTGAAGGTACTCACACGTATTCTGCGCACATTAGCAGATTTAGACGTATCTCAGCAGCACACGTTATTATATATGTAGGAATGGAAGCTTTCCCCGCATTAGCTGCAGCCGTAAAGCCGTGGGAATGGCTCAAATGTTTATACAAGTGGAGCAACGGAGAAATACATCACATTAATATTAACTAACCCTCCAATTTAAGTTGGAATCAAAGGCTAATGTATTTAGAGAAACTTTTCAACTGACAGCCATCCGAACGAAAGGCTTACAATCATAAGGGTACCAGAAGTTTCAGCTAAGGTCCCCCTTCGCCTGCTGCGGGAGATTCATAACAGGAAACAACAACTTAATTTCTTCCCAAGAAACTTTTTAGAGTTATTGTGTAAGGACACGATCCGTCAAAGCAACTTATATTGGCTGCAATTTTCAGAGGTAAATACAAGATACTGTTTACCTCTTTCGTGAAAAGATCAGTGTTGCTATCTTTCATATTGGTATTTTTCCCCACTGTGGTAGCGCTGCAACCTTACAATAGTTCGCAGTAAAGTAAAACTGTTGTACGGTGTGTTCTTGGGGTGACTCAGGGTAACAAGGGTCAACTAGAAAAGTTTTTTTTCTATGCTATTAACGTTTACATTTAATTATTGATGCGCAGCAGACGGATGCCATTTGGAACACAGATAGCGAAAAACTTGAAGTCTTATATCACATTTTTAACGCCATTAAAATTTGATATACCTACGTCATCATCATCATCAGCCTATACACATGCTCATCATTGAACCTACATCAAAATACCAGCCTTGTGTACCAGAGTAACTTTAACCTTTAACCATGTTACTCTAAAGCTATTAGTTTGTCTTATCTGTGAGCGAGTAAATCGCACCGATCAGCGCGTTGACACCAAAGGGTTATTTTGTAAATGGCGTCGTTGCGCTTCTGTTTTGAATATATACATATTGTAGTGCCTGCACTAACGCACAGACCCCTATCGCGCATCTCATAGCATAATGGCTTTAAATAAACAACCTGGTTTTTTAATATTTCATACCGGACCGCCGGCGCTCACACACAATAGGAAATCTAATATAACTTTATATGGATTTTTATCCTAAGATACTATATGTATATGGAGTAGTGAGATAGTTTAAAATCATTGCAAGTCATGATTGTTTGGAAGTAATGATGGTTGTATATTTATATATATATATATATATATATCTAATATCTAATATGGATATAGATATTCCTGTCTTTTTCTCCGTTGTCTAGAATCCACATCACAAGCTCTTAATTACTTCTTCTGTAATGAAGACTTCTAAGTCTTCAGCTCAGGAGACACTCAAATAGTCTTCAGTTAAACTATAATTCCTTGTGATAAGACAGTATCTTACGATTTAATAGAGAACAGCATAGAGATATTTAATAAACGGATAGCCTACTCATAGCCTAGCAATAGTAGCTTATTGTGGATACATGCGAATAAATGTCTTTTTTCCCGTAAAATTATTAGGTGTATTCTTATCATTAAATAAATAAAATAAACTTTACTCACAAGTTTCATTTTAAAATAAAGGAATCTTAAAACTTAGATGAAAAACTCGGCTTCATTCGTGTTATTGACGGATTGTTATGCTGATATTACTTTATACATTCCAAATACGTTGACACGATAATACATAATCAAACACATAACTAATTGATGCTTAAATGCTCACAAACAGTCGAAATGGGATCCCAATCGGTTTCGTTAATAAAACATGGTGCGGGGACAGCAGCACCTGCGCCCGCGCATGCATAATGCACGCTGAATACCAATCAACATTGTATTCAAATACGCAGCGCTATGAGCGCGATAACTCAGCAGACATCGCCTCTAACGAACGCATAGTTTTGCCATAAAATAAAAGTTTTCCAGTTTCCTGTATTTTCAGCGATTTAAATCATGTTCTGGGTGTAATGTGATCTTAGTGAGATTATTGTAATATTTTGTGCCAAAGATTGATATTGCAAGTTGTCAGTACAGACTATCACAGCAGTAGACATTATCTTGAAAAATTTTAAAACAGTATTTGACTGTGTTCAGTTCAAGGCAACTTTTCTCTTACCGTGTACCCCATTACACTTGCTATGTTGTGGTAGACCTCTCATCCATAAGCGAAGCCTTCATCTGGGGAAATACACAATCGACTATAATAAAATTAAGAACCTTGAGATTGCGCTGATTTTAAAGTTTAAGGAAAAATTGGATAAATCAAAATAAAATTGGATATGAAAAAAAATATTTTACAATACTTATCTAATTAACTTTTCATACACAGCACGGACACCACTAGATAGTAAGAGGTAAGAGGTAAGAGTTTACTTGCGAAGAAAGCGAATTCACCATGAATAAACTGTAACACCCGTCTCCACCAATCAAGGTGCTTTTTGACGCCGTTCTTAAAGGCTTCCCTGTTATAGAGAGGAGGGAACACATGCAATAGTAAATAGTAACTTGACAAGCAAAGATAACGTACACTACGCTTGTTATTATGTAAGTGTATTTAATTGTGTACATGTGATGTCATGTGTGTGTGTGTGTGTGTGTGTGTGTGTGTGTGGGTGTGTGTTCTCTTAAAGTAAAATATGTACATAATTTATAAAGACTTATAATTTTGATTATACGTCTTTATAAATTAGTTATTACTAATTTTGAGTCTTCATCATACGGTTTCTCCTTTAAGTGCTAAATACCTTTGAGCTGTCCCTCTTTTATAACTGTTTAACTTAAAATGACCCACGGCAATGCACAGAGTACACACAGTAGCTGCGCCCACGCAGCATAAAACTGATCTAATTTTTGCTAACATGATTCGTGTCGTAGAATCTGTTGATTTATTCGTTTTGCACTTTTTGTAGAAACAAGTTATGTTGTACGATATTTTGCTATAAATATTCAATATTGATTGAGTCTAAAGTCTTGAGTAACCAAGGAACAGTGCGTGTTGCGTCCAGGCAACTAATAGTGATTTATTTCTGTGCAAAATGGTATATCAATCAAAGTAGTATATGCAACTTAATATCGTTTGTTTGAGAAAATTGTATAATCTTTGAATATTGCGGTATTAAGGGGCAGAATAAACTTTTATAGTCTAAAAACAGTTCGGTGTATTTTATGTGAACAATATATTATTCCAACGTTTTTATTGATAAATATTTATTATCTTTATTTCTTTGGGCTACATTCGTTTCCTTCCACTCGTAGTCCTTCCTCCAGGGAAGGTGTTCTGCTGTCTCTTAGCCTCCAAGGAACTCGAGCCCTGAAGGAGTACGAAAATTTTCTATTTCAGTAAATTCTTACCACGGGTAAGTTTAAGTATATTTTTAAATGAATTAACAGTAATTTAATTAACAGTTAGTTAAACAATGACACCAGCATTTAACCGACTGTGGCACTGCACAACAGACATAAATTATGTCAGACTACAGTCAGATATAGACAAAAGAAGATTCCATTAGCTTTCTTAGCTTTATTTAGCGAGTAGTCGTAATACAATCAAATATAACGTTTAGAAAGCAGGAGTACATTAAATGGCCGCGCGCGCGTCCCGCGTCGCGTTTATGTCTATGCGCATGCGCGCGCTGCGTCAATCGAATGACAGTCTCATTGATTCCATTAGTGTTCTCTGACTTGTAACCTTTGTACAAAGTACAAGAAATAACGGGAAACAATCGTCACTCACAGAATAATTGCAAATGCATCCATAAGCTTTTTAAATGGATGATATTATAATAACATTATATCTTACATAACAGATCTAGAGGAAAGCAATTCAACTTCATGTTTTTTTTAAATTTTTTGATGAAATTCTGTACACTGACTTGGTATAGGCTTAGTGAAAGAGTGAAACACACTTTATTTTAGTGTGGTAGTCTTGCAATGAACAAGGTCACTAAATTAAATGAAGTTAACTACTTTTCCATTTCCATATAATGCACAACGTGAGATTATAAATACAGTTCTTGATGTTATAAATATCAGTTTGCTTTGGGAAGCGTCACCGCTGCCTCCAACCTCGTCAAAAGTCTCAGGTTATTAACGGAGTATTTAATATTAATTTACATTACATAAAAACACTACAAACAATAGAAATCCGTCTTTTAAACCATCTAATATGATGTTAGAGTATTTGAATGTAAAAAAGTCGCAACAGTTATAAGCCTAAGGCAATATTTTCTATTACTGTTTTCTAAATAATTTCAATGCAATCAAATACAGTACAAATCAAAAGTGGACCAAAAAGAAGATGTTTATCGATACATAGAATGACAGCAGGAGCCACGTCTCAATCAGGAGTGGAGCACCATTAGTGGGTCGAGAGTACTCCACGCGGGCTGCGCATGCTCATTCTGACGTCACCGCGAGAATTGGTCAATGCTTGCTTGTAACTCTTACTATAATGGCTTCAATAATATAAACGATGATCAGATTGATCGAAATATTATAATATGACGAAAGTGAACAAGTCTGCTGTCCTGAAGTGAGAAAAAATATGAATTTAACATTATGAATAAGCGTGAAGAAGCATCTTACCGGTCGGTAAGATCAAGTTGTCCAGTGCAGTGCATAGTTTCACTTGCACTAGCCAAATTTTTATTTGAATTCCTTTCCTGCTTACCATCAGGTGAAATGGAGTCATTTGCTTGATTTTTCTAAAAAATGTTCCTTGATTGTTACCTTGTGATTTGGTGATCAGCTATTGCTAAATAAGATTATTGTGTATGTACTTAACTCTAATCAACTTAAAACTAATGCCACTCTTCATACTTCTTTGCTATAAGTCTCTATTTCATTGTAAAAATCCTCATGATCCTATACCAGTGACTTCAGTAATTGGACCTTCAAGCAGAAACGGTTGTCTGCTAAAGTGTCTGTTATTGTCAAAATGGAAAAGTAATAAGGTCCATATTAATATAAAGAGCCAATTTTATGACATAACTAGAGGGGTACATAGCTTTGAACAAAATCCCTTGGCTAGCTTTATGTTAAACGATTTACGGTTATAAATTCCTTCTGCGCACACGCTGTACCGCTGTACCCGAATATATCAGGAGGGCTCGTACTCTGGAGCCCTATTAAAGCTAGGCTATATATCACTATCTTCACTCCTTAAAAATATTACATTCATAAAAGTATTTGTATACTTTTTATATACCACTCTATGTTATAAAGCAAAGACCCCTTCCGCGTCTATCTGTCTACCAGTTCGTGATAAACTCAAAAACTACTACATGGATTTTCATACGGTTTTCACCATTTGGTACAGTAATTCGTGAGGAGGGTTTAAGTATATATACATACCCCAGACGCAGCCAGGGCAGGCCGCTAGTATTTATTAGTTTATGTAATATTTGTATAATTATTATTATATTGTATGTACCTTTCAATCTCCCCGTGTTCTTGCACCTAATCTATTTTTATTTATTTATTTAAATTAATCTCACGCCTGCAAGAGATTGCTTAGTAGTAAGAGATAAAGATTTTTGTAATATCATTAGCAATTGGAAAAATCGATAAATAAAACTAATACTGATTTACTAGCAGTCAATGTTTGTGCATCATCTCGGCAAATTAGTTGATTCAAATCCACTCAAACGGCTCGTGTTGGGAAATTATTTTAACAATGTACTTACGCACAGTCATCTTCAGATATCTCATCTGTCAGTTGAACGATATCTTTAAATGTTTGTGTGATGTGCTCGTGGAGTGCTCTCGAGTTGTTTGGGTGCGCGCTCGAGTGTACTCGTCGCAACTCCCGCGCACTTTGCTGCCCGTTTGATTGTTTAGTTTTTCGTAATGCATTTTCTATTTTACATCTACGTATTTTGATGAATCTTCTGAAAACGAAGTCTTTGTATATTTTATAGCGTATGTTAAAAAAATATTTTTAAAGCAGGCGACAAATTACATGCATTATATGCCACATACTTGCTCCACGTACGCAAAGACGCAAGGGCACTTTCTTTGTATTATGTTCGTTATTGTTGCTCGCCATGACTTAGTTATGATTAAGTCAATAACTTTTAACTCCAGGAAGGAGTTATAAGGAGGTTAGGAGTTCTACCAGTCGGTTCTCCTTCCCCCAGGGGGAAGAAAGTGTCTGTATGACCCCATACACACCCCTACTTATGGGGTTCTCACCCACTAAACTCCTCAGCGACGTACTGTACTTAATCGTTTTCTGCTGACATCACAGGTTGTTCCATTTCATTCTCATGACCGTCACAAACATCTTGTAATGCAAGTCAAATCATAGGAGTGTGGCGCGGTTTTTTCAGTCAGCTTCGACATTTGGTTGATTGATTTATGAGTCAATTCGGATCACCCTTGGTAAAAAATGACCTAAATTTTATTAAAGTCGATACAGGTATTTAGACGTCATGAACTAACACTTTCATCGTCTATTTACCAACCAGGATATTATTCCATATCTCTATGATTTATGTAAATGAGGTGCCTTCGGTGGTGTATTTCTCAGAGCAGTCAGATATGGTTGTCGATTTATTCGCGCCGCGGTAATGGCTGCGTGCCGTGACGGCTGCTATTAACGGCTCAATTAACGCGAGAGAACTTCGGCTAAACTCGGCTCATATCGTCGTTACTGCGCCAGCGCCGCTTGCCGCCGACACTCGCATGCGTATACAGTATCTTTAGTTAACGTAGGCATAAAGCCCATAAAAATATGATGATCATTCGATAGATTTTGGCAGAAGCTTAATGGCTTTGCAACAAAATAAGTTTACTGAAGAGGTTATCTAATCTTATCCTTTAGTAGATTTGTACCACTAGAAATATATAAAACAGATGTATCTTACGAGGATTGCACAAGTATCATAGGAGCATGAATATCTTCTAAAAGAAGTTTGGTTTACTACTGCCGATGTCTCCGACAGAATATATTTCTCGTTTTATGCAAATAAAACTCTCATTATATGTTTGTACACTTATTTGCGAGGAACCAATTTTATTAGCTGTAGGTTCTCTCTTGTCTTGATCATATCATCAGATGACACGGTCTGTATAACATGTTTACAAATAGTGAGCAATGAATACAATTCTAAATACACAATGTGCCTTATTAGGGATTTTATTCAAATAATTCAAAGTTCCTCAAAACCTCCACCGTTGCATTTAAACAAATAAAGCCCCAGTTTCTGTGGTAGTTTGTACACCACCAATCATTTCGCAAGACCGTTAGCTCAATCTGTCGACGCTAACATCATTCCCCGTGTCTGCCGGTACTGGCCACTGTCGCTCCACAGGTGGATATTATTTCATCAGAAAATGTCCGTCATAAAGTATCCGGCGAACTGGTCCGTGCATAATTAAATTAGCCGTATATTATGCCGCGGACGCCGGCAACCGTTCGATTAATTATTCATTTGTAGCTATTGCTCCTGCGCTGAGCTGTCTGATCAATGGTCTCAATATTTCAATATACGCTTGTCGTGATACCAGCCGTAAATCAAGCAAAGAGCGTGCGAAGCAAAGTATGTTGCTGAGAAATATACTCTTTGGATGTGTACGTTATTAGACAAATGTAACTGATATCTACAAGATGATATTGTAAGCACTTACTCTATGGTAACTGGTATGGTTCTAACTTGAAAATATCAAGATTCCTCTCAGTAGAAAGTATATAGATATTTATTTTACACACAATTGTAGAGTCCCCAACTCTTACGTCCGAATGACAAATTTGAGACTCATCGTGGCAGTGTTAGACGCATGTAAATTTTCCGTCAACGAAACATTTCCTCTTGATCTTTAAAAAGATTACGAACTAAAATTAGGAGCGAGTTCTTGTTGTGTAGAAAATGACCTAAATTGTTAAGTCCGCCATATCTACATTTTTATGGACTATAAAATTTTAATAAATAAGTAAACTCAAAGTAATGGATATCTAGATAATATTATTCATTTCGTTCGTACATTTAAATAACGACTATAATGTTAGGAACATTACAGTCATTACTAAAATGTAGTAATTCATATATTTGTGCATCTTGTAACATCTACAGATACGATATGAATCTTAGATAAGATAACACACACATACAATAATCTAAAACATGACCTCCAAACAATATCGGCTAAACCTCAAACCATGTCATTATAAGCAGTCTAATTAAATGGTAGCCATGACATTTATAAACGACATTTCAAAATCAAACATTGCAGAGTAATGGCGGATCGGGAGCAGAGAAATCGGTTAGTTTCAAAACAAAGGCTCACACACGCTTCCAAATTGTTGGGTGGCTATAAAAGTGAAAGGAACTATCGGTATTAATTGGTAGGTAATTGCGCGTGAGTGCGCGCCTGATATTGTTATTAGTTGGTCGCCGTCACGCTACCGCTGCGCCCGCGCACCGCCGCCGGCTACTCCAGCCTACCTCTAACAATTCAGGGCTGGCACTTTAAACATGATACTAGAAATAATTATAACCACCTTGATACCATACTTTGTAAAGTGTAACTGAATAAAGTAAACATTAACAAATCCAACAAACTCATTGATTAGAAGACTACTAGATACAGAACACAAGACGAAGAAAAGACGATTGTTTGCTAATGGTCAATAATGCTGTGTACCTGTGCTAGGGGCGAGGACCTGCCCCCCTTATTGTCTAAATCTGAATCTATCGCTATCACTTTCATTTTGACGTACGCCATATTTCCGTGTGCAGCAGTGTAAAGACGAAAGCTATCGCAATAGATATGAAGGGACACAAAATCTCTGATCTTTACACGATCATCACAAACAACTCATAATTACTTGTTATTTAGTCCCAATGTTCTTAAAAGGTATTATACTTTTGTCTGTACTTACTTGTATAAATGTTTGACGTATGACGTATGATGTATGACGTATTTTGGTGTCTTACTCCACTCGGATGTAGATGCTCGATGGCTCTATTTCTATCTTTATTGTATAATAAATCACAAAAACATGCAAACAAAGACATGGCTATCGCTTCCTTTACCGACGGCTGTCACTGAGCGGCCAGGGTTCAGTGACCTGCAGTCTGAAGTTAAGATATTATGGAAATGTGTGAAACATGTGTGCTATAACAGTATATCAAATTTAATTCGGTCCAATAGCTACAAACTTAATTGAAGTGATCAAATGTTAATATTCAAAATCATCTTTCATGTTTGATTAAATTATTTTATGGTCAAAAGACTTCAGTTACTATGTATTAAATACACAATACTATTTTTCTTAAGTCAGTAAAGTATCGACAGCCCTGTGTTCATCCAAATCTCCCTCCCCCCATTTAATAACCTAATTGTGGGTTACCGAACGATTGTACGGTTGGATCTCATCTCGTTTTTTTAGAAATTATATATTATATGATGCCTGTTCATTCAACTTTAGCTATCAATCTTAAGGGGATTTATTTAACCCAATTAATTTCAAGGCTCAGTTCTGTGGAACCGAGATTTAATCGAATAGATTCTTAAACAGTTTTATTGCCACCATTTTGCGAATAAAACGAGATGTTAAAAGGCACTTATCTGATTTTAGTTTACGACCTGAATGCTATTTAAATAATGAACTCTATAACGTCACTTTGAATGTGAATGGGAAGGTTAGTATATTATACGACTCAAATACATATGTAGTGCTTAGTTCTTTTATTCTCGGAGCTTAATAATTTTAGAAAAGATCTCCTCGTTTGATGATCGTTCAACTGTCAATTGGTAGTATAACAACAACAGCGTCCATATTGTGTGGTATACGAAACTATTACTAGAATTTTTAAGGTAATGGAAGCCACGAAGGAGGAAACGAACGTGTATAAATATTCGTTTCATGATTTGTTTTAATAAGTAATAAATATAAATTAGTTAAGTTTTTTTTGTGTGTTTCTCTTTTTGAATTGGCTGATGTACAATAAAGATATATTCTATTCTATTCTATTTTCATCATTCATACGTAATAGACGTACTAGGAACACTTTTCTAATACACCGCACCCGTCAAACAAGGGTGCGAAGACCCGGTCTACACTCGTCGCGCTATACCAGGTACAGGTACGTATCTGGACGCTTCTCTCCACGACACGACCTTCAGGATTATATTAGAAATACATTATTTGTTTTGATATCTTCTCCTATTGTAGAACTAAGGCTCTTGTTCGGTAGAGTGTGCGTCTATATATTTTTCTTTTGTTTTGACCTACTAATGCGACATTGCGACATCTTTTTCTTTAATCTCTCTCTCTCTTTCTATCTTAACACGAACTTATGCCTCTTTTGCTAATATTGCAAGAGTGCAACAAGTTATTGGACACATTTAATGCAATTCTTTATTATGAACCAAACCTACACACTTTGAGACAACAAACATGCAACACATCAAATTACGTCATCATAATGATATGGTACCTATAATCACGATCTTTACTCGAAGTAGTACGAAACTTCCGCCGTCGTATCGAAAGTAATACATAACAGAGATTTAACAGAATAATTGCTGACGTAGAACTGCTCTGATATACCGTTGCGTGAGTTATGTGAAATTGTGAATAAGTTTAATATTTATTTTTAAAGAGGATCTTAACCTTCATCTCATCTCATGCTAAGTGAAGATAGATGTAAACAACTGGTTTCCTCAACCACAGAGTATCCATATTTTAATTTCATTATTGTTATGACAGCATATTATTTCTATTTAAGAATAAGTGCATATAGAAATATATGGTATGCATGCGAGTTTGTGTGTGTGTGCTAACAAACACTGATTGATTGGTTAGTATAGATATTCTGAGAAGTGACTTGTTGTATACAATATCGTCAGCGCGAGAGTCACCCTTAAGACTGAATTGCAACGGCTTTTGGTCAAACCAGCTTTGTGTTTTAATTGTTTACGAATCTGGTTTAAAAAAACTAGTATATTTCCATTAGCTGACCACTTAAACCCCAGACAGCATTGTGCGCCTATCTCGCCGATCAGACGTCCAGGATTACTTAACAGCGTAATCAAAACTTTTTGCCGTCAAACCGTTGTCAAATCGAAATGGATGAATTGAAGAATTAATAAAACATGAGTCTAGTGAGTCGGTTGAGTGCGCGGTAGCTAACTTAGCTTGGATATTGAATTGTTAAGATTAGTTATGATTGCACGAGTTATTATTAACGTATTGTTTTACATAATTATAATTTAATTGTTAGTCTAGTGATATAATGAAAAATTCGATTGTTATTGCCGTGGCAGATTATGTGGGACATATTGATTGTAATATTTAAAAAAAAAATAACTCGGAAATTATTGCGTTGATGAGTTATAAATACAGAGATATTAGTATCGGATACATAATGTAGGTAGGCGTACGTCTAGACAAGGCTTGTAAAGCTTTGCTTCAAAAAGCGAAGTTGCTGTCGAAATGTTTTCGTGGTACGTGGGTGTGCTATCACACGGATGGACAGCTGTCAGCCACTGATGACGGCTGCCCAGACGAGGCACCACCAAGGAATACAAACGTTGCTACAGACAGTCGAGTCTTTAATGAACCTTAGATTTAAAGCATGCCATGAGATTTGAATTATGATCTCACTTCGTTTTGCGTTGTTATTTTTTATTAAAATTTGCATAACATTTTTTTACCAGTTATACCAGCGGTTTCGTCTTATATATATGTATAACTTATATAGTTTATTTTATATAAGAGTTATAGTGTTATCCTTGTCAACTTTCACCTTAGGTAGATCACTGGATGGGTTAATCTTTGTGTATGCGTCCGTGCTTTGAAAGATACGTTAAACTTTAAATTGTTGGTCCCGATTGTTTAATTACTGCTTTGTTTGTTTAATTATTGGTGTTATGGCCCAAACTATCTATGTTTATTCCATGTAGGGAGGTCTATGGCCCGCAGTAGGACGTAAAAAGCGTCTTAATGATAATAATGAGTCTGTAGGGCTTCCAGTGAAAATTATTTCTTTATTAACGTGAGGTACATTTTGAACATTATTATAAAACCGTAAAAATGTTTAAAACACATATTATCAAATCCTTTACTGTTACTTATATTAAAAGTATATACAATAAATATAAATAAATACAATAGTATACAAGGGTCAAATTATCGCAGCCAACCCATGACCTGAAGACTGCGAATCTCATGATCATTTAGAAGTTAATTTCTTAATTTAAGAATGAAATGACCCATTTTTACAATATCAAAGACATTAGTCACCTCCAAAATAACTAAAAAGGTATACTTTTATCGATTAATCTAATCATAGATATGCATGTAAATATATATTAAAATATGATGACTTCATACTAAGTATATAAATGGTTTTTAAAAATAATAAACACGGTAATAGACTCAACGCTGCCTTATAACAAGCAGTAGGAAGAATCCATACACGTAAATATCTAGTGCAGTATGCGACAAACAAATCATCCAAATAATTATTAACTTTAATTTTGTAACAAAAATAAATACTTGAGCCTTCTCTTGTAAAGGTGACCTTCTGAACGTTACAATTTTGTAGCACAACAATGGTTTCTAATGTTGACGTTTGAATGTTAAAATGTTAAATCGAGATGTTTCTATGATTAGAGCCTTCAACATTAGCTACATTTGTATTCTGAAATTTCGGAAAACGATTACAAAGCATTAAGGGAAAAAATTGGCGATACTGATTGGTACTGTTTTTACTGTTCCTGTATAACGAAAAAGTTGCCATTAGCCTTACTTTATCGGTATGCAGTGACAGAATGCAATCCTCATTTCTAAAAGCCTCATCCTAGCTAGATGTATCATAAATATTTAACTTAGAGTCAACACCCAACTCATTATGTTTGAAACAATTGGGTTGGACTTGTTATCTAAAACACAATTTATCAATAAGTCCATTAATAACATCAACGATCACGACAATCAGATCAATTACTCAATAACTCGTTTAAACGAGTGAAACATTAATAAAATAACATAAAGAGCATAACGAGAGATCTCACGGATGCTGCGCAGATAAAGAGGCACCGCTTCATCAAATATTAAATATCATTTGACATCAAGACAAATGACTTGGCGCAGGATCAATCTTCGTTTTGGGTTTAAAAGTTAAACGGCTGGAAGATGTTATGAAAAGTTTTGTTAGAGACGGTGGGATGTGCACAAGTTGTCTGACGGGATCAGATCATCAGTAACTCAGTCTCTGCGACTGTAGTTACGAAAGACCATTATGCTGCATGCCTGATTCTTTAGTGCCAAGAATTACATAGCTCCTGCTAATCCTAAACATTTAAACAAAGCGAATATCCTATGGTATGCTAATCAAAGCGAATATTTTACGGCCCTGTGTCTAAACAAACGATAAATCTAAAAAAAATCATCATGCGATGTTTGATACGAACACAACTGAGTAAAAGTTTCTTGGATTTTTATAGATATTCTTCCTTTGTTGGATTGCCCAAGTAACTCTGGGCTATCTCCATAGGCGCAAAGCCCGGTTTTATGACTGTGCCCGGGTGAGTTGCTCGACAGAACCCAGGTTACCCCGTGAAGGACAATCAACCGGGGAAATTTAAAGGGTATTCCCGGTATAAGCAGCTACCTTTTCTTTGGAGTGTCTCAGAGTTGTAAAGCGTTAGTGGCTTAGTGCGTAAGGTCATTATCCTCCATACGGCAGGCAGTCTGAAACTCGCCACGTACCAATGTTTTGAAATTTTGAATTCATATGTTCGTTTATTCGATGCTTTTATGGTGAAGGAAAACATCGTGAGGAAACCTGCGCTGAAGAAATTCTTAGGTTGTGTGTGTAATTGACCAACCTGCACTTGACCAACGTCGTTGACTAAAGTCTAATCGCCCTAACTTAAGATGGGCTCCAGTCCGTGGAGGACGTATATGAGCTGTTGATGATGTGCAATACAGTCAGCTTAATGGTAAGCGTCAACCGTGCTCCTGTTAACTTATTGGTGTTAACTTCTAGCTCCTAAAAATCAAGTTATGTTGATGGCATGACTGCTTCGAACATTTCCATTTGTCCATGGAGTACATGGATAATATTTACAAAATACTACTTTTTGTAAAAATTCAGCCCCCGAATTCATGATTCTTGTTTAATTCTTTATCTATAGTGACTCGAAAGAGTTTGCTTTTAGGTAATAAAGCCCTATTTGTACTGTATATGTTTATTTTTCAGTATATTTTTTTAGTGAAATAAATTTGTTTATTATTATTTCCTAGATCAGCTTTGCACAGCACTTGAACAAAAACTGCTATTGGATCAAAAAATATAGATACTATGTTATTTGGTTGCGAACTTCTGTAAGAGTTTTCTCATAGTCCTATATATTTATAGACGACGGTGGACCAATTGTAAGTCACGGCTTTAGTCTAATAGAATATGCGCCCTCAGCCCGAACTTACGCGAAGTCCCTTAACTTCGGCTTGTTATAGTCCACAGTTGGATTAGCTGCCGGTGTTGCTCATTACGGTGCGTGACTTGCGATGCGCGCGCGCACGCCCGTGGGAACAGCCTTATTACAGGCTCGCGTTAATTGACCACATAATCGGATTACGCGTTTTTTGGTCGCCTCACAAATTGTAGTGTGAGACGAGGACGCTGACGCAACCTGTATTTACATACGAATGTGGCTGCAGCCCGTTCAGTTACCTATCCTTTTTGTTTTTTATTTGTATCACTTTTGAGTATTTTGATTTCATCCTTTTTAATGAACAAATCTTTGGAGTCGTTATTATAGTGATTTTTTTAACTCCGTATCCTCACAAGACATGTTACAGTTTATATATAATAACCTGCTCAGAGCTGTGTACAATGTTATGCTTGATTGTCGTAAGACTGACAGACTGATTCAAAATATTTAAAATACATTATAAAAATCTTCTCAAATCATTCATCGCTGTATTTTATGACTCATCATTTTTTATATTATATTTCATGGTGTTAACCTTAAAATCTTACCATTACATATCTTGAACCATATGATACAATCTTTTGATCAGAGATGTATTTGAAATAATGTTTCTATATTAGATCACTGGAATACCGTACCAATTCATGTGGAGAATCTAAACTCAAATTAGGATAAGAGGAGGGTCCGTAGGGCATGAAGGCTTTATACCCAAATAAGGTCTGGCAAAAGTTTCCGGACTATATCCGGATTGGATTAGATTTAAACTTTAAACATTTGTAAAAGTGTTATTGCTTTTTCATACTATGATAGTAAACAAAGAAAATATTGACATATTAGACACAAATTACTAATATATTACACGTTATTAAGTACATAATTAAGAAATATAATTTAGATTTATTAAAAAACATTTCATTTCTTATCAACCAGCCAGAGGCCACATGCAATAGAAAATCTATTGAGTGACATATGTCAATCACTGATTGTCGACAACATGTCATTGGAATAACAAAGAAACATCCTCGCTATAATTTTTGAATATTTGGGAAGGATATAAACGAAATTTAAAAGACAATACTTAATATGTTCTCAGAGCGACCACCTCAAAGATTACTACCAAACAAACCCATAACCAAAGTTTTAAGCATTTTAAATAGATCTCAGGAAACACAACACCTCAATGCGCGTGTAGCCCAAATTCAAAGCGTTTAGTTACAAACTCACAACTAAGAGTTGCGACAATTTATCGCGTGTTCACGTCATTAACAAAGCTGCGCGGGCGCAGCCTCCATTACCATTATACAAACAAAACGCATCACTGCCATGAATTATTGTTATTATTGCTTGTATCGAACATTAATTTACCCCGATTTCTATTTGAGATAGCTACAAATGGCTATTCCTTATGTTCGACGAGTATTTTACTAAGCAAAACCAAACTAGCCTATTAGTTAAAGCTTTCATATAACAGCAGTAATATAATTATTATGGATGTCAATGGGAAATAATTTGAATTTAAATATGTTAGAAATTTGTTACTTATTTCAAAAAATAAATCAAAGGTACTTTGTGACGGTCGTAAGTTAATAGATATATACTGGTTTTTCTCGGCATAGCGAGCGGAATTTTAAATGAAGTTTCAGACCGTCTATTTTAATAGCTTTCGAGACGATGGGAGCACTAATATCATAAGTCAGCTTTACCTCTTCTGTAAGTTTAAATATAATTACAGTCATTAAACAATTTTGAACCGATTTTAAAAAATATTTTTTTATTCGATACATTAAACTCTTAATGGTCCCACTGTCACCAGGTCAAGATTTGGTGATGGGATCTCAGGGAAATCGAGGGAGACCTTCAAGTTTTACAGGCACGAGATTCAATTTTTTTCTAAATCTACTCGAGTATTTAGTATACTCCTGAGGTTGTTATTGTCACAAAGTCAGGATCTGATGATGAGACCAAAGGAAATCGAGCGCAACCTTCAAATTTTATGAGCACGTGTTCCATATTTTTTCTTAAGCTATTGGAGTATATTTAATAATTTAATAAACGACAAACAGACAGGCAAGTTGACGACATTTGGAAAGAGTACATTAGGTCATATAAAGTAGAATCTTGATTATAATCACTTCGTTAAAATGTATGAAGTTATTTCTACGAGTTTCTTTCAGTGTTCGAGAGCGTGTTTAATTGTAGAGCTATTGTATTTTCCATTCTAATATTAGAACAGTTTAGTTCCCGTGTAATTTAGGACACAGAACAGATTCGACAAACTATTAATACATAAAAAATTCGATAAAGATATTCTTAAACTGCTTAATGTATAAACGAATTTGAAAACTCTTTCACAAACACAATACCTAATTGACTTCTGTTCATATTGCATACAATTAATCATTCTAAACGAGCATACTCAAAGGTTCCAGCTTAACCTTTTATTTGTTTGAGGTGTTAACCGGGAATCGAACACGTAACGGCAACTTGATTGGATTTATCGGCGACCTGTAGAAAGTGACCAAATCATCTTTTGATTGTACAATGAGTTTGACAGACGAACAATAAATTATGTACCTGTTTGGACATGAGGCTATAAATTAAAGGAATATTTGAGAGATAACCTAAATGCCAAGCGATCTAGATGAGATATCTCGATAAGAGATGTTGAACGAAGTAATGTTGACAGCACGTTTTTCTTACCTGATTCAGTTTCGAGCAGCCTCTATTGAGTCGTAATAAAAGCTCTTTTCGCACTCCACTTGATGAAGAATAGATAGAAAGATTCAAGCTCCAATGATGAAACGAATTACGTTCTCGTATATGGCGTGTCTTGACGTGAACAATCACATTCGCTATCTATTATGAGACATGACAAGTGGTCGAAATGTTCGAAAGTTATTTACGAAACATGCATCGGATTTGGTGTTTCGTTCGATAATTAAAAATACAACGGCAAAAAAGGTTTTAGTGTGCGGGGAATTAGAATGTAAGGTTTTTGAATAGTTGTCGTTGCATGTAATTAAATTCCTGTAGTTATTTAAATAATTTTGATTGATACTCCACCCTACAGCTTAAAATGCAAACAAGGCGCATTTTCTTTACAATAAATGCACGTTGGGAACAAAGTATCTGTGCAGATCTTTATCTTGACACCTGCTTCGAATGGATGCAGCCACGCTTCGCTGTGTATTACGCAGTGTCGCTTGTTTATTATCAGATTTGAAATGGGTAAAAATGTTTTTCAAAATTATCTTCATGTTAATTAAACTTGATCACATTGCCACTTCTTTGAGTATTAATTTAGAAGAACATTAAATTTACCAATGTTCACCTGAACTTGTATAGTGTTGATAATATCTGTTTTGAATTTGTCTTCTGTGTTCAGTTCTGTGACTAAATACGAATATTTTATACTCCTATATAAATCCACACACCACAAAAAATATACCAGCACTTAAAAACACGCCAAAGATTTTGTTCACAGAATATAATATTAGTTATAGATTTGTGAAGTATTTGTTGACTCCAGCGTTGCTGCGGTAAACTGCGTTGTGGAATGAATCTCTACCTAGCATTACGCGGGCTGAGGAAGGAAAAGTAATTGATAGTCGACTCTTTGTTGTTCATATTTGCAGGACAAGGAGGTCAACCTTTCGATTAGTGCATCACCTCAGCGCAACAATAATTTCATTGTGCCCTAACCTTTAACAAATTCGTGACTGACGCGATCCTCACCGATTTAGCCCAGTTTTAACGACCAATGCGGGTTACCACAGATTATGCATATTATGCAGAAGGGACTAAGATCGCAATGTGAGATTCATACAATCGGTCGAAGTCGGTAAGAAATAATTTAGTTAAATTATCTGATGGTAGACAAAAACAAGCTAAATAAACTTCGCGTTAGGATGGTCTAATTCTTATGACGTGCTAAATTTTTAGAGATCTTTGAGGAACGATTTGGGCAGGCAGACTATATATCTAAAGACCTTAAAATTCCGCGTCTGTAAGTGTTCTGTTGCAGATACTAATTTACCATTTAATATTTCAAATTCCCTGATATGGCACTTTATACTGTCCTTGTTAATAATAGTTAAAATGTAATTATAAACGGAATAGTTGGAGGTTGTATATGTACTTATAATACAGGCTTGTAATCGTGTTACGATGCATGGCATTTTTGATTGTAAAAACATATTTAATAGAGGTTTAAATCTACTGTCAGTATGCAAAAATAAATGTAATGTCTTCTGGTGAAAATATTGGTTTAATGTACTTCGCTTGAGGTATATCTTCTGAATAGTGATTTCCAACAAATACTACCCACAGTTTGAGCATAGTAACCACATGATCCCAATTCATGCAAACACAAATTTCTTGATGTGACTTCTCTATAAGTGTTCTGATCTATGATTCGCCTTCCTTTGTTTGCGGAGGGCGAGGATGTCGTGCGGCTCGCAGCGGGCGGCGCTGGTGGCGAGCGGCGCGTACGCTGACTGCCGCGGATCACGGGAAACGTTATCAAGATTAAATACTAATTATTATTATAGCCTTTATTGGTGAAGGATGCCCTCAATGGCTTAGATTGTTCCTTGACATGTATTTTTATGAATTTTGTAATGGTGTATCACAGCACATTTCATTTTTTCTGATTATTGTCTAGCAAAAGAGATTTTTTTGCAAAAAGCATAATAAATGACTCAACACCGTCTGATGGTAATCAATAGGAGTCCATATGCAAAGATAGCTACTGATATAATTTTTTTTATCGCTATGAGAAATCTCTTCAAAGCTCTTTTACCGCTTTCAGCCGACACGCGGGATGACGCACGAAGACATTTTACCGCTATGTCGGCAGGGCGGTTTGGCTGTTCATTCGGTCCCAGCTGGAGAGCTACTGATATACTAGCCTTACTACCCCCAGCCAGATCAATAGGTGTCTTTTCACGCCTATTTAGAAGCGGCTCATGTTGAAGTGAGGAATAAGCGAGATTTGTTGATTTCTCATAGGTTTTGGCTCATTTATGTATCTGAGACACATCAATCTTATCTTAATATAGGGCCTGGATTTACTCCCGCAGCACTTTTTTTATATTAAGCTCAGCAAATGCCTCGACACAACCTGATGATAGGCAATAGCAGTAGTCCATATGTGAAGATAGCTAGTGAAGCATGCGACATACTGCCCTAGCCACCCTCACCTTGCCGGCCCAAAAAGTACTTTTTCACGCCTCTTTTAAAAGAACCCATGTTGTAAGAAGGAGGGAACACGTGTGCTGCTAAGGAATTCCAAGATCTAGCTGTGCGACACAGAAAGGAGTCACAGAATCTTAGTGTGCAAAGTAGACGTGGCAACAGTGAAGGAGTGACTCCGTATACCAGCACGCGCAATCCTGAGTAGGAAACGAGAGGGAGGGCCAATGGGATCTTTCGTGTTTCCTAAGATCTACTTACTAAGTACGCTTGGAGTCAGCAGCCTTATGTCTTCAGGGGGTAGCCCAGTCCAAAAAACCCGTTCTTTTCCTACCAAAAGCGTCACACCTCCTTTCATGAATATTAGTCTAATTATTATTTTGTCTACAATCTTACAAAGATCTAATTAAGAAAACCTATGAATTTATACCGTCATAATTTATAGAAAATGGAAGATTAATGAAATGTTGAAGAGGTGGATACTGACTTGTCACATGAGAGACCGTATCGTTACGCTAACTATAACGACAGCTATGGGCGGTCTGTAGTCCATGTCCTAATAGGTCTCGACACTCCACGTTGGAAGGTCAGCCGGGGAGATCATATCTACAGTCAACCTTTAAATCGAAAGAACCTTAGCATTTCCAAATTTGAATTTGTCTGACTTAGGTTATTATAATCAAATCTTAAGGTGTCCTGGTGAATTGCTCGGCAGAACTCAGGTCACACCCGTGAAGGGCAATGGGTTTTAGTGGGTGAGTTCCACACACGCCCGCGGGTTTTCCAATGGCGTGTAGATCCAACAATAAAATCCTCCGCCTAAAAAAAGTGATTTATAAAATTTAAACAATTTTTTATATATGACTTTCTCATGTACCATCTATACCAGTCCGGGTTTTCCTCAGAGTACTTAATTAAAAAAAGAGATCTTCTAACAACTATAATAAAATAGATGACTTCAAATGTAGTCTGAAATTTATGAGTTGTTCCTATTTGGAAGGCTTCAATGAGCGCGGCCATTCACAACAAAAGTGTCAAATATGTAAGTGCAAACGAAATTAATACATTTGTAAGCTTCGTCTAATAGTCGCCATCTATCATAGAGAACGCTTCAGCTAAAACAATGACTTTGATGTATAAAGGCTATCTATTTTGACAGGTCTGGTCCAATGACGCAGCCTGCGCGGGCTCGAGACACAGTTAAACAAAGACGCCACAGAATGTTGATTATATCTTTGAGTTCTAACAAAGTAAACTATGCTTACCTACTTCACCTACCTATAATAGCTCGCAATAATAGCTCGCCGGAGAAATGCTTCGTTTACGCAAAGAAAGCAACTTTCACCATGATTGGCTCCGGATGGGTTTAACTTCATTTCTAATTTTAAGATCCTCTTTCGTTCTAAAACCTCACTTGGCGGAACGAAGGAGGCCTTATTTTTTTGTATTGTCTATTTATTTATGTAAACTTAATTGGTATATGCTGTAGCAGAATTTAATTTAGCTCCAATTAAGCTTAAGCCCAGCAGTATTATGATAGCATATTCAGATGGCGCGTTCAATTTTAAGTCATCCTAATATGTTCTACCTACTTTCTATATTGTTCCATCATCATCATTATCATATTATTTTCAACTTTGGACGTATACTGCGGACCCAACACTTCTTTATCGAGTTCAATTTAAAGCGTAGTCTGGAACCGTCGGCTCCTTGCAACTCTGACCAGAATCTATTGGCTAACTCATTTTGACAATGAAAGTGATAATCACCCAGCAAATTGCTGTATTACAAGAAAAGTATTACAACGACATTATAATAAAGTAGTGGACAGTAAATTGCTAGGTGTTATCACTGAAGCTGTCAAAACAATTAAACGAATAGTCCCTCAAGTCACCTCTTCATCTCCAGGTTACATGGTTCCATTTTGCGCGCTGTGTCTTGTCCATGGCCACTTAAAGTTATCTCTCGTATGAGCTATATATTTCTCCTACTTACCTCTCTTTATTATATTATAATAATTACTTCATCATGCAGGTATATATCACACACAGCAAGACAAGGAACCGTTTAGCGAATATGAAACGTAACAGAGACAGTCATTAATCTTACGACAGAGTCGACTGCGCCCGCGCAACGTCTTAATGCCGATCTTTATCTATCAATACGAGACCACAGCATCACTTTTGACTTACACACATACAACATTGAAAGATGCAAAATGACTATTTCTTTGAAAGACATGCAATAGTACATCGAGATATATCATGATAAATATAGTAAAATATATTTAGGTATTTATCCAACGGTAAAAGTGGTTTATTATATTTAGGGAGCGGTTCGAACCCTGCCATGTACCATTCATTCCTTCATCGTAAAAGCGTCGAATAGTTACACCATTTATATCTAAGATTATACTTTAAAGGAAAACATCGTGAGGTCAAAGTCAAAGTCAAATCAATACAATACATCACAGCCAACATACTTATATGTTACTCGATTTTAATGCTCGGAATACTGTACAGATCTGACCTTCTGTTCATCTCTATGTACAGTGTCACAGACGTGTAATTCAATTGGCTGACGTTTAGACATGTATAATCAAATACGACGTTTAATTACTGTAAGGATTATTTATGACGTAACATTCTCAGAGTCAAATATTAGTTTTCCATAACTTAAACACGTCAAAATGAATTATATTCGTATGCAATTAGTTGCTATAAAGAATACGAAAACGGGAATCTTTTGTATTCCGGTTTTGTGTAAGGTAGTTAAGTCTATTTGGAAAGCATGTTGTAACGCTTGATCTGTTTATGACTGTACTTATAACTAAAATGGATTGATAACTTAGCCGGCTGTAGGATTATTTGATGACTGGTCTTAATCCATATGAGCATGTGTGGTTCAGCAGATTTTCATCTAATAGTCATTTAACTAATACTTAAGACCTAAAATTTTTATGTAGTCAACATCATGAAGAATCTAAAATTTAAGGATACGCATACATTAAATAAACCAATAGCTACCTAACGTCACCACTGGTAGAGATCGCTTTTGACGGTTATACCTCTAAGTATGGAAGCAACAAAGGCCACTAGGTGTGAAAGAGTTATTTGACATTTACATTTAGTATCACAATTATACTAGACAGAGCTGTGCTTAACGTGGACCTTCTTGTTTAATATTAACGAATTAAAAGAGTATTCCCCTGATATGACCACTATTGGCAGGCGACTCATAACACATGTCGACCACTCGATATGGCGTCATACAAGAACCGCCATAAAGTACCATGTTTATTATGATTTGAATTAACTAAACGATTCCGCCGTTGAAATGTTTCGGATTATTTTGTCAGTTTTATCGATACTCCATTCTATTTTATTATAACCAAAATTATATCGGATATTACTTTTTTAAAAGTAAATCATATTTTATGGGAATACGTACAAATATATGAAATAAAATGGTGATCTAATTTTGAAATGATTATCCAATGCTATGGTATACAGTTAAGTTGCCGGTCATTCCTGTTATAATCAAGTTGTATAAAACAGAGATCTGAATAAATAATTTTATAAATTAAGAACTACCCAGTATAACAAAGAAGAGAAGAGAACATGCACTTCATGACATGATGTTTGGGTGCAATTAGAGTGGGTTTTGTAGAGACTAACGTCTCGAATATTCACCATCAATATAATGTATAGATATAGAAGAATGAATATGTAAAATCGATACTTCCGCCAAAATATGTCAAGACATTTTTTATTTATCTGAGAAATAATTTTACTTTATATTACAGATTGTAGTACCCCTATTTACGTAGCCAGAGGTCCCGGCTTGGAACTGTACGTGCAGTTATTTGTATGGTCAGTAAAAATATTTTGTTCAAGTGTTTTTGTTGTGTATGTTTTTGGTATATTATAGTTAAATACTATTAATCTAGTGTCCATATTTTTGGATGGATAATAGATGTGAGTGAAAAAAAATAATAAATTCAAAGACTCGCGTTGCGCGCGCGCCGCTAACAACTGTTATCTGTTCGATTCTGTGCACAATTAGCTGACAATCTAACGCTAGAAGCCTGTTGGATATAGAACTACCTTCTTTATTAAATTATTCACTTATTGAAATGATTAAAAAATATACAAGCAATTAAAACCACGTCTGTATTAGTTGCGCATTTTTTATATTTATAAATTGTATAAATTGTTACATATTTTTATAAATTGTATGATTTTATCATGAAACTTAAATATGTATAAGACTTTTTGTAAATAAAACTGAATTGTAAATGTAAGACTGTATTAACTGCAATTAGAATAAAATATAAAATACGTGTTATTACAATTAAATCAAGAGAAAGAAGAGACAGACAATACGTCAAAAACATATGTCGTCATAGACAAATAACAATTTACTAAACTTACAAAGTCTCGTAAAAATAATTCTGTTGGCGATATTATATTGGCGTCGGTTGGTTGCTGTATATTTTTAGTTCCCCTTCATCATCATCATCATCATACACACGAGGAGTTTGGGCCGTAGCACGATCACGCTGGCCCGATGCGGGTCGACGGGTGAAACTGATGATTTCCCCCTTTAATGTAACTAGATTTAATGGAACAAAAAACCTAGTAGCGGTTAAAATATTATTATCACCAAAATAACCGTCGAAATTAATTTAAAATGGAATTCTTTGCGTGAGATGTTTCTCATGGCAATGTAACATTATGTCTCAAGTAGTTTAGTAGCTTGCCTTGCACTAACACGAGATAGAATCTACGGGTTGTGTTATCTTCGGGTTAGTAGCCAGTAGCACTTGCCGTATCAGCTTGTTGAGATAAAGAAACGGGTTTGATGCGTTGACGGGAACAGAACAGACCTACGACAACACTTGGAGTCTATATTAATTTACGTATAAAAATATAGGTTTTATTGCAATGTGCTTAAAGAGAGAAATTCAACAAAAATAAATTAGATTTTATATTTACATACATTACACAAGTTATTCCGATAATGTATGATAAAGGGTAATGGCTCTTATATGAGCAGTAATGGTCCGTATTTTCTTATTCAAATATCACCTCGGATTTGCTAATGTGCATATCGATTTTCAAGAAATATTAAATCGATTCTATAGCGAATCGCTTAGCTACACAAGGGACGAGAAATCGATTTGGCTTTGACATCTAGTGGGAATGTCTTTTTATCTACGTTAGAGATGAGGGATTTACTGTGTTTTATTTTTTGGAGCTGTGGAATATGGACTGTATATAGGAAAATTAGATTCAAATATACATAGGAATAAAACTAATTATTGTTTGTGGTAGTCGAGGCGAAAAAAAACAAACTACGACTTTTAAAACAAAAACAATAATCATAAAAAACGACATCAAAAAAGGTGTGCATCCGACACAGGAGCTTTCGAGGGATGGGAAGGCATAAAAGTATCTTAGCTTGAAGAGTTCTCGATTATCCTTAGTTTATACAGCTTCGTTTGAGATCAAACACATAACGAGGGCTTTGCAATTCTTGAACCTATGTGTGGGGAACCTATATAGTTTGTATCGATACAGATGTTTTTAATTGTAATTATTTTTTTTGTTTCAAACGTGACACAGTCCAGCTCCGGCGCACAGAAATTCACTGAAGAACCACACATTGACAATATTGAATAGGATTTTTTATCTGTGTTAGTACGGACTGTTTTCGGAATTTACGCCTTATTTGTGCCGAAGGGTCTGCTAGTTCACTCCAACCACCCCAGCTCCTCCAGGAAGTCACCGGCGCCTTTATATCCTCGAAGACTTCCTGGGGGCGTAGAACATGAGTGTCTGTTGCTCCGTCCTCCGTGCAAGGTCTGAACAATATAATGTCTAGGATTCCAAGATGTACTTACTAAGTACGCTTGGAGTCAGCAGCCCTATGTCTTCAGGGGTGGGGTAGCCCAGACCAAAGAGACCCATTATTCAACCCCTAGGTTAAAAATATGCCAGTTAATTACTATTTAGCTATTAATGAGATAAGAAGCTAGCTAACAATGTTACAATGAGAACAGATTCTATAAGCGTGATTGGAAGCTTCGAGAGCAGTGACGAGCCTAATGCTCGGTACATTGTACTAGCGGCGCTTGCGTTACTAACACTATGGGCGGCAATAATAATTTATTTCGAGTATTCCTTTGATTGTAGTATTTTAAGTATTAAAAGTATTTTATAGATTCAGTGCTTCACTTTTTGTTGTTTCTGGAAACTTCTAGCACTTACTCCATTAGACTTTTGAAGTTTAAGGTCGAAGTTGGATGGGTGACCGCTAACAGTTGACTAACAGATTCCGTCGCTGATTGAAATACTAATACTATTATATATATATATATAAATACCACATACTCTGTGAAAACTTCTTTAAGTACAGCAATGCATGGTAACTATAGTAATCCCAAGTTCAGAACAGTACATCTCAAGCGCTAATTTACACTTAGGTTTATTTAGGTTTATTGAGGCGTGCGCGCGCGCAGCTCTGGGAAGACAGCACATTATGTTAATGCGGCGCGCATGCGCAGACAGGTGCCGCAGGTGCCATGTGTCACGAATAATGCTCGGTTTAGGCTCACGAACAGCTTACTTTGTAACTCAACTTTAGATTCTATACCTCAGAACAAATTTTATGGTAAATGCTCCAGACATGTTAAGAGCTTTTAATTTCTGAAGGCATGCACCACATCCGTTCTTTTTCTATTATTATAATTCACCTGTGCAACTTAGTTTCGATTCTGAGCTCCTATTGGCTATAACGATAAACGGTCTATGAATTCGAAATAAAATCAATTTTCATCAGTAGTTCTTGAGATTAGCGCGCTCAACCAACCGAAAAAACGACCAAACCCTTCAGCTTTATAGATAGAATATTATTTTTTATACACCAGTTAATCTAACATATTAGTCTACATACAAAAGTAACCCTGCCTGTTTGTTACATTTTGACGACTGAAGCGTTGAACTAGCATTGAACGAACTAATTGATAATAAAAATTGACGTCCATTACTTTATCTACGTACGGAGAGAGATGTAGGTTTTTACGCTATATACGACATCCAAGCATATGGAAACCATTGCATCAACAAATAAACGACCACAAGTTACTAGAATACTTGGTTATGAGGGTGTATCATCTGAGAACGTGTCCAAGTCCGGAATTCATTACCAACCTTAATCAACTACATCAGTGTTCTTCTTCTAATGCCATATAAAAGTTTGTGTATAGTAAGATTTATAACATGAACAATATTTATGCTTTGACGCCTCATGCTTTGATCTCTGATAAATGGCATGTATCTCTTTCAGTAGACCAGATCATTACACACCTAACCTCGGATGAACCCCTCGATCATAGCTCTCCGTAAATCACAACAGACATCAGCCATAGCTCGCACCTGTATATACCATACCCTTGCTGGGACTACCTACAAATCTGCCGCCGACTCCCAACAAATACATCACCAACTGACGTGCAATACTCAACCGTATTTAAATAAATCAGAGTTTAAAATAAATTTGCAGTACCCAGCGGTACATCTAAGGTGTTCACGCGTTCCTGATTTACGTGTGCGCAAGCGCAGTGAAATGAAATAGCGCGGTTTCAGTTTATGTTTGTGGGGAGTTAGGTTGCGCGTTTTAATCACATGGCTTGTGAAGGCTCGGCTGAGTAATGGCGGGCTGGGGGCGGCCACGGCTCTGGTGGACATCATGCATTACACGCAGCACGCGGTGCTAGGCCTCATGATATGGCCGTTCATTATAAAATCAAAGATAGCATATATAAAACTAGGGGGGACGCACGACCTTTCATAAACCGGTGATTTTGTTACGATTTTAATATCATTCTCTTAAACTAAAATCAAGTCAATTTTATTCATATGCCTCTCTTTCATTCTAATTCAATATAAAAGGGATAGAACGAATTTTAGGAACATAAAATTAGTTGACACTTAGACGATCCATACACTATTGACCTATCTTAATCGGCGTGTTTTGTTGGTTTTAAAAGTCAAAAGTCAAAAACATCTTTATTTAAATAGACTCATTTACTAAGTTCTTTTAAGACGTTATAACAGGGAATATGTATGAGAAAAAATAAACAAATGTAATTAAAAGTAACTTTAAGTGATTAACCGGGCATTTACAAATTCTATAAACATTGCTTGGAGGCCGCCATTTTGGTAACTTGTAATGATGTCACTATGGTCTGCCTTTTTCTCGGATTGTAATAAAAGAGTAGCACTTTTATAATTAAATATTATTTCGTGCATGAAGAGTTATGTGTAACTGAGGCTAGTTTCCTGTCCCTCTTTTATTCGTACGGCTGCTGGAGGAGGTTCCCGTAGGCACAGGCAGTTCCTCGTACTGTGTTGTACTCATCAATATTTCTATTGCTGCTTAGTCGTTCATAAGAGTCACTTACATTTAATAATAAGTAAGTAGAAACAATAAAGATTATTGAGAATTGTAATGTCGATAATTTGTCCCTATATTAGCCCGCAACTCCTTTCCTCCAGTACAGGCTATCTCGTGTGCAGTAATGTCATATCCACCACACGCTGTCAAACGCCTGTCGCTCTGGCTTAACGGGGAAATGAATCAGAATACCACAGTCGAACGCTTAGCCACATTCTTGAGTAAATGCAATCATTATATTTTATTTAGCGATTTGTAACACAGGCATCATTTTTATTAGTTATAAATATGTTATTTTGTCCAAAACCCAGTCAAAAAGTTCCTTTAATGCAATAGATGTGCATAGATTTAAATCTTAATGTCTTGAAATTCATATAATTACCATTAAAATGTTAATTAAAGAGAGACAATAAAAATCATAAGTAAGAATAAGAATAAGAATTGATTTACTGTAATTTGAATAATCCTTTAGACTTAAAAAGTTTGCTGGTCTAGTCATGGACCACTCAAAATGTGTTATCTCGATGTTGATCTAAGGTACGTTAAACCGCTGGTACCGGTTGTTATGGCAACCGCTTCCACCCACCAAGCAGCATTGGCAGTGTGGTGATGCTAACGCCTGAACTTTTCAAATACTTCTTATGTTTCCCTTATATCTTTTAATTTCATCATCAACATTTTTTTTTGTTAGAGAAATATATTTCACTTTAGAATATATTTCTTTCATTTGTTTTTCATCAAGCATTCATTTAATATTAACAGGATATAAACAAACAGTTTTAGTAGTGCAGACATAGGTCTGTATACATAGAAGTTGTTTAGTATTAATGAAGCCAACATGGTCGGACATGATTGACTCGTCGGTTATGTGCGATAACAATTTTACAGAATTTAACCCCAGTACCTTTCATACATTACATACATTTCTAATATATGCACATATTACATGTATACACAACATTGGCAGGTTTTTTTTGGGTTGTTGAATTGGTTGACGTTGAATGAATGCCTGCATGTTTGAGATTGATACCCTTAGTCAACATATTTCTTTGTTTTATAATATTATTATATATAATAAACTATACATTTACTTTATTATATAAAATACTTATAATTGAGAAGTACTATTGGCTGTGCGAGCCCGCCAGCGATTTCTCAACAAAGAATGGCTACTCAAAAATTTAAAATGACATTCCAGATAAGTTTGTTGAACACTTTACTAGCAACAGAATAAACCGCTTAATTTTCTAATTAAAGGCATGCGATCTAATCAAACAAGTGCGTGCCCAGTATTATAATGAAGCCTTCGACAGGTACCACGCTCAATTTTAGTAAGTAATAAATAAAGTTTAAATCTAAATTGATTACATTTAACCAGTTAAGGGCGATAAGCGGTAAGCGTGTCCGCCGTTATCTGAGCGATCTTACGAGCGTAAGTTTTAAGTTATGTTCCGCGGAACAGTTATTTGACCTCTGTTTGTTAGAGATAATTAATTTATTTTGTTGTGCTTTTAATACTGAATCTTTTTAGATTATTTTAAGCAGTACAAAGATGATACTTATTGCTTCAAAGAACGTCAAATGTTTAAGGTAAGTAATAGTTAATAGAGAAAGAAAATTTACTGTCGGTTTTTCTCAGAACGAAAATGAGGGTAATGGATATATTTTATGTACTAAAGATGAATAAAATATTAGGAGCCGGTTTAGCGTATTTCAGTCTCCAGTCTGTTCTATTTCATGAGGGTCGTCCACTTGACAGCGCGCGTGAACAGATGCCCGCGATAGGCACCTGCGCCTGCGCCGTTCCCACACTGTTGTTGGACGTGTCTGCTGCATCGGAGACTGAGACACGAGGGAGCTATTTGGAGAGCTCGTGTGGTTTCTTATGACACTGATAAGGTGTGTGAGGGTGTGGAATACTGGGGTATGGATACGTGCGCTCGCGCAATTAATCATATTTTATTAAATTAACTGAGACAGTACCAGTTGGTGGTCATCTGTCATAGAAAAGATTGATTAATATTGAAAGGGTAAACTAAAATGGCATCTACTTATCGAACGTCAAAATATTTCTACATTTGTTTTCGTTAGGACACGTTACTGTGTTGATTGCGTTAATAAATTAAACAGTTGTTAAATTTTATTGTCCAATCAAATGTATTTACAATAAATAAACTTTATCAGGAACCAATAGCGACATGAAATATTTAGCGTCGCAATAAAACACGCTAGCCGGTCCCCGAGTAGAATGAATTAATTAACCTAGCTTTGTTTTGTAGTATGTGAGCACTTTTACATTTTGCGTACAAATATATAATAGTGTTGTATTTAATTCGTTCAGTTTAATCAGTATTAAACCCTATATTGCACCAGAACATAGTTTTCTATTGTCTCTCCCGGTCCCTACACTGCAGTTTACCAGCTAAATATTATTTTACAAAACATACCTTGTCTCTGATACCTTGCCGCTTTGTACCTTCTATTAGTTATCATAAAGAGTGCTCTGAAGTTGATCTTATCTGCCCCTCTACGTTCAGGAGCTCTAAGGAGTTGTCAGTTGACTGTATCTACCTCAGCATATATGCAAAAAGGTTTTAAATAAAACTAAAAACAAACTTAAAAAATATAATTGAATCTAAGAGTTTATCAAATTAAAATTTATTTTTTGTAGTTAGACCTTCACTTTCCATTGTTTCTGGTAACGACTTACTAAGCACTAATACCAAAAAACACTCTTCATTGAGAGAAGTTCTTAACTTGAATTATTTTTAATTTCGTTTTTAGTTTTATTTTGTTAAGTTTAGGTCAAAGTTAGATGGGTGACCGTCAGTATTGTCAATTTACCTGTCTGTTATCATTGGTTACAAATATGAGACACAATTAACGTGTTTATTATCTGTTTTGGTGATAATAGGACCGCCTCGTGAGTATACTCTATCGAATAAAAAAATAATTTGGAAATCGGTGAGAACATACCTGCAAAAAAAAGCATACAGTTGAACATATAACCTATTCTTTTTTAAAGACTTTAAAATAGTTTATGTTTTAAAACTGATAGAGTTTTTTGTAGAGTTTCGTTTAAGAGGCGTAACATTTTACAATCACACGTGTGAAATATATCAAAATTCAAGCAAACCTATAAACCAATCATTTATCTACGTCCGTAGAAACCTGGAGTAGTGAGTCAACCCTTTATCACACAGTAAGATTTTGTTCTTCTTATGACTTGTGGTCCTTTGTAAGAGGCGTAAATGGCACGGTGGTGGTAGTTAAGGCAATATATCATATGCTGCATAAGCTATTTTCGTATATGAACCCCTACCGAGTGAGATCAGGCGGTTTCGAGTCATTTACTATGTTTTGTTAAAAAAAAACAGCGCGAACTGTAATAGTTGCGCAGGCGCAGTCTTATGTAATACTACTGTTTTGCTTTAAATTTACAATTCCTTCAATATCAATGGCTAACTTTATATTTTTAACAGCTTCGTAGATCAGCCGGGAACATTTAACAGACATTTATAATAGTAAATCAATGCAATGCATATTTAGAATCTATTGAATGAACGCAACCGTGGGAATGAGTGAGTGAATGGTTGATTGTTGTCGACGTGCGTCGACTGGCGTCGGCGGCAGCGTCGCGAGTCAGGGTCGACAGTAACGTGTTCTAAACGTTCCGACAATTGTCGTTTAATATTCATATGGTTTGTCTGATTTAGATTCAATTTTGGATAATTGGTAATATTCTTTTTTAACGTATTACTTTAAACGAAAGTTATATGTTATCGTCGAAAACGAGGACGACACTGAAAATCATAGTTTAAAAATTTAAGGGAATGCTACGGTGACCACTGCGACCTTGTTTAAAATGAAGGTGGATAAGATCAAGATTACCTCAATGATGGCCAAGTTCCGGTAAGAGAAAGACTTTTAGAAGAAATAGTAGTTTAAATGTACTCAAAGCGTCATATTCTAAAAATCAGTGTGTCTTTAGCCTGAAAGGCTTGTAAATCAATTACCTAGTCGGTTTCTGCGATAATGTGCTACACGAGAGCTTCGCAGAGTATGTACAAAGGTTTGAATCGTGAGACATGCTTGGCCATAGTTCTAAAAGGTGTGCTCTCTAAGAAATGATCTTATGGTTGGTCCTTAGATCATCATTAATAGTCTCTCTCTCTATCACATCATTAATAGTCTTAAGATCTACATATTATGTAAGTATGGAACGCAAAATAAAGAATTAAATTGAACTTTCACGTGGAGAAAGCAAGTGCGCATTTAGTTTTTAATTTTATTAATATGGCATTCTCGTTTTTGCTAATCTTTTAATGTCAAGTTAGACAAGAGTGACATTAGGTGGTAGCTGACAATTTACTGTGTAATTAGGCATATTCAAAAAGCGCGCCAATCCACACACGTCGTTGCACATTCGACTTTTCACTTTAATAAGTAGGGACAGATAAAGACAGCACCAATCCATAATAAATTATTTATTCATTAGTCTTACGTTACTATTGTTGTTTATATTATCTTTCTGTGCGTTTCTTCTGTTTTTACTGTAATTAATATTTAAATATTATCCAGGTGTATTCTGATGCTCCTGATCGTATCGTGTATTAGGTACGGGTGTTGTAATATTTTCTTGTATGTTGTATTTGTAAAATAATATTTTTATGCAGTTTATTGCAATAAAAAACTTATTAGGAGCATATATCTTTTTTTTTTATAATAAATTCAGCAAATGACTCGACACCACCTGATGATGAGCAGTAGAGGAGTCCATATGTGAAGATAGCTAGTGCAGCATGCGACATACTGCCCTAGCTACCTTCACCTCGCCGGCCCAAAAACGCTTTTTCACGCCTCTATTAAAGGATGATGTATAAAGGAGGGAATACGTGTGCTGGTATGGAATTCCACGCTCTAACTGTGCGACAGAGAAAGGAGTCAAACAACAGTGGAGGCAACAAGTGTGGCAACAGTGAAGGAATGACTCCGTAGACCAGCACGCGTACTCCTGAGTAGGAAAGGAGAGGGAGGGTAAAGGTCGAAGAGCTCTTCACAGCACTCTCCATGGTACAAACAATAAAAGGCACTAAGCGAAGTTAATACAGTAAATTATTACAATCGATAGTTGCAATAAAAGAAAAAGAAATCCATTGAATTAGCCCAATTTAGTAACCTATAATAATCTTCGATTTTCTCCAGGCCATACGACAATTGACTTCAATTTCGTTAGGAAAACCTCATAGGCAAATACAAAGTAATAGAACAATAGCTATCTTACTGTAACTCAAATCGTAGTCGGATCGTATCACAATCGTTAGTTGTCAGGAGTCCGTCGAATACAACTGCAGAGGCTATTGTGAAAAGATATGGTCATAATCATCGTAGCCTGTTGTGATGTATCAGCGATAATAAGCTCAAGTTATTGTTCGATCGAAGGCTGTTCTTGCTGTTTGGGCCAGCTGCTGCGAGCCATGGAGCGGAAGTGATTGCGCTCGAAATGTTTTGAACTAATATCACAATTTATTAGCTCGCTGCACTGATCATGATTATTAAGTCTAAGCTGCTTGGTTAAATGATTTCTAATAAGAAGTTGTAAACCATAACAAAACACTAACAAGGCAATAATAGTTCCAATATAAGAAGATATCCAATAAAAAATTATTAAATTGTTTTTTTTACTTTTTCATGTTTTGAAGTTTTTTATTACAACTTTCTCACAAATTTTGTGGTTAGTTTCTAAGGTCAAAGTTGGATGGGTGAGCGTTAGTATTGTTAATTTGCCTGTCTGTTTGTCTCGAATAGCTTTAGAAAAAAAAATCAAAAATGGATCCTATCATCAATGACAATAACCATCTCAGGACATACTATCGAATGAAAAATCTTCTAAGTTCATCAAAATACCAAAACAGCTTTATGCATGCCTGTAAACTTTGTGGAGGTACACATACTTCCGATTGCACATACTTTCCATCATCAGAACTTGACTTTGATAATAATTAGACTAATTAAAATAATTTATTATGTCCTTTCGAACACCGAAACAATTCAAGACATCGGTCGACCAATGACGGAGTTCTGAGGACTTCATAAAAAAGAACCTCTTTTTTGTTGTCAGTTAAAAATAAGTCTCAATACGTACGAGCAAGTAGATTAACCACAAATAGGTTCAGAGAGAAGTGACGCAAAAATATCCACATCCTCAATTGACTGGATTAAATCGGAGCTATAAACACAGTAGGCATTTCCTGTTAAGCCTGGGATAATTCTAGAAGAATTGTAGATTAAATCAAAATAGATACTTATTCCATCATTTGAATGACTAAGGCCCGATTTTTCAATAGGCACATAACATTTATCTAGCGAATAATTTTGAGGTTTTGATATATATTAAATGGAAAAACTGTCAACTAGTCAAAGTTATCTAAGCATTGAAAAATTAGGCCTAAGACATACAGACCATTACAATTTCAATTATACTCAAAAAAGTAGCATTTTTGTCAATTGATGAGATTGAAGCCACAATATTTTTAAATAATGTCTTTTGAAAACAGTACTTAAGAAATCGTCAAGTTATGAAACATGAAAAATTATGAAATTTATATTAGAAACAGGATATATTGGAATTGGGACTAGGAACGAAAAAATAATATTTATATTTCAAACAGTATTAAAACTAATATTGTCACTCATTATACAAATCCTTATGAAGAATGAATTGGAAAGAAAAAGAAAGAAAATAAAGATTCTTCAGAGTTGTGTAGATGTGGTGTTGGAATAAGCTTTTTTTATTTATAAAATAATAACTAATTATTTAGCTACAGAATGAGGAGTCTATGGCCTATTTAGTATACAGAAACAAAGCATATTTTACCATAGTTGGTTTTGGATGAGTCAATCTAAATTTGTTATGACGACCTCTTCCGGTTGTTTCCGCGTGTTGATGTCCTACATCACGTGGCAAGCAGTGGGTCGTCTATAGGCTATTAATGATGATGAGAACTCTTAATTATCACTATGTTGCCACACCGTACATATATATATCATAATGAAACTGCTGACTCATAAAACCGTTTCATTATCATATAAAAATCTGCTAAAAATGGAAATATTTAATGATTGCACCATTTTGTTTCTTAAAATATTTTAAATTAGATTAGTTTTATGACCAAAATGGCTGGTGACTTATGGTCTTAAAGTAGTGTAACAGCTTGCCTTATTTGGGCAAAGATTAAATGAAAAAATAGTTAACGTAGATTATGGATATTTAAAATGTTGTTCTCATAAATCAACGCGATAATTATAGTCATTTTGAATTAAATAGATTTATCTAGAGAATTACGATTAACTAAGAGAAGCTTATTTTCATAATAAAAATATTAGGGTTAACGACAAACTGTTACCACATGTCAGGCCATTAAATTTTGTGTGTTTATATTTGCAGGATTATAATGCGACTCGTGAAAAAATCTCAAAAAAAATTATTTACACACAAGACAAAATTAACACTAATCATTAATAATAATACTGCGGTACATTATGATGATTTACTTATGTAAAACTTATTTGGATTGTAATCGAGTTTATCAAATTATTTTATTTTAATCTAGATCAAAGCTAGATAAATTAGCAATAAGGCGTTGGATATATAGTATACTCATAACAAAGGCAAAAATATGTCAATGTGTGAAATTAATTATTAATATTTAAATAAATTTAGCATTAGATTAAGGATTTTTTTTTAGTTCCCACTGGAGACGAGTTCACGTTATTATTTCAAAAGATAAATTCCACCAAAGTGTACCACAGGTGAACCCAAGACACTATACAATATTGTTCGACCACAAACGTGTTCAATGATA
Organism: Acentria ephemerella; assembly: GCA_943193645.1. Taxonomy (NCBI): domain Eukaryota; kingdom Metazoa; phylum Arthropoda; class Insecta; order Lepidoptera; family Crambidae; genus Acentria; species Acentria ephemerella. Next base: position 207,570 of record OW971889.1, read on the forward strand.
CAGAAAATAGTTCTCAATAGGTCAAAAGCCAATGAGAGATTAAAGATTATTTAAAAGTGAAAAGATCGGATTGTATATTTGAAACAAACGATTGCACAAGTCGAGGAATTTGTGTGATTGGTGGACAAAGGCCTCGTCTCTGATCACGATAGGCTCGATGACAAGAGGTTATATTGCTATGACTCATACACGTCCGTGAACAAGACGTTCGCGCGAACTACGAACGAGCGACGAGCACTTGACTTGTTTATTAGTTAAAGATATTTATTATTATATTTATACTCTAAGTATATTTAATTAGGTAAAACTAAACTAAGTAAGTAAGGAGTATAAACTATATCTATTAATAGAAACATTAAAAAATTCATTAATTGAAGGTAGAGTCGAAATTCTTAACGAGAGACTTTGCAGCAACGTTGAGTGAACTCAACTAGAAACTATTCCCATACAACTACACGTTGAACCTTGAACTACGCTCACTAGAAATACTATTTAGCTTATGAGTATAACATTAATGTATTATGTTTGCATTATACCTGTCTTTTTAATTATTTAGTTCTTTTTTTTTATTGCGTATTATTTAATTAATGAGGTAGAGGTTTTATGATATTTATTTTTACGAATTTAATCTTTTGTATTTATGTATTAAATTGACTTGTATGTTAAATGGAATCACGTTTGTTTTATTCTTATAGAAGTATATTTGGATAATAAAAGCATGAGATAATCTTAGGTACAACTTTACCGTAAAATTAGCAACTCCCTCTGTGGTCTAGTAGACTTCAAATCAAATCAGGTCAGAAGTTCAATTCCCAGTGGGGACAGAAATTTTCTGCTAGGTTTGGTTGATGGAAGGGCTTTATTTAAGTCCACCTGGCTAGCTACCACATCTTACGTAACTCTGCCGCCATAGTAAAAATTATTATATAATATATAAAATTATTAGATAATAGTAAAAACTATTATATTATAAATATAAAAATAATTAATTAACAGCATTCTTATGTCCCGGCAGTTGGAGGTGAGATAGCCAGTTCCTCTGTGGTAAAGAAGACGGGTATTCTCTCTTCCATCTTTGGTCTTATCTACATTTACCATCGGGATAAATGAAGGCCAAGAGAGATTTCAAAACCTCGTGATAAAGGAAATAGTTTTTTCTCTATAAGTTGTGTAAAAGTAATTAGTTGCTAATTTTTATTTACCTTCAAGTTTTTCTATTGATATTGAGTAAAAGAGACATCGTTTAGACAATTTAGTAATCGTATTTATGTTACTTTAGCTTGCTTTAGCTTTCTGAAAGGACAGCTGAATGCAGTAGTATGCCAAGACCTCAGACTTGAGATCACTTATCTGTGTTCGTAGACGTGTCATCGCAATTGGGGAGTTGTTTGCACAATGGTGTGTTGTGACGTGGCGTGTCCGTCTGTCCATGCGCCCGCGCCGCTCGCTAGATCACAATTATAGATAGCGATAGTTTAGACGTTACCCGCTGAGGTACAATGTACTAGTCGTTTCGGATATTTTTTAAGATTTATATGAAAGAGAAATTTTTATCCAATCAAGTCAAGTAGATACCTCTCCTTGACACCGTAAACAGAACATAAAATATATACCATAACTTTCTGTCTTGACTTTGACTTTGACTATGAAAAAACATATATACCTGTAATTATTATATTAATACTTTGACTACTTATATGTTTTATTGTATTTTGACTGTCTACTTAGACATAAGTCCCGGGTTTGAATCCCGGTAGCGACAGATATTTGTATGATGTTTTTATTTTTATTAAGTATATTTCTAATATTTATATACATAACACAAGCCCTAAATGATGCTAAGTAAAAAGTGTTATTGTGAGTAAACATTTAATATAAAAACAATGAATGCTTTTACTTATTATTCATTAATATACAAGTCAGATTACAATCATAAAAACGATAAATGCGCATCATATTACATGAATATAGTCTAAATTACATCCAAAGGTTTGTGTACATAGGGATACCAAATAAAGTTAACCCTGAATTATTAAGATAATTTAAGAATATAACAGCAAATCTTAGAGACAATTACTAAATAACCCAACATTCTGCGGAGTGTACACCAGAACACATATCCGTTCATAGTAGAGTTACAACTAACTTTCTTAGCATAATATTAGTCTCTATTATTTGTATTACTCTGTTAGTATTATTATTAATCAACATTAAAAAATAATTAAAACCATTTTGTTATTTAAAAATAAAGTCGTTTGACGCAGAATGTCGCATGCTGCACTAGATATATTCACACATGGACTCCTGCTACTACTTACCGATAGGCGATGTAGAGTCATTCTCTATGCTTTTATATTTAAAAAAAAGAAACAATGCGAGAAATGACTATATATTTACAAAACATTTAAGCATCATGAATTGATGTAAAATCTATATCATATTTTTATCAATTAATCGAGGGTAGGTTAAATGCTTATAGTTCAGAGGTCATTGTGAAACAGTCAAGTCGATTTTTCGCCAAATTCGATTTTTGAAATTTCTATCAAGTATTTTTTGTTTCGTTTTACAATTGCGTTATATATCACATAAAGTATATATTTTTGGGGTAACACCTTAAACTTTCGAACAGTGCTAAAGAATCTAATTTATATTTTAATTCTTCTTTTTATTGTTTCCATACAACTATTTAACGATAATTTCTAAGTATATATAGACTAATCAAAGTATAAAAAGCTCATCTGATCTTTAAAATCTCAAACAACGCTTAAAGCCGATAGCAGAACAGTTAAAAAGTTTCCTGACCGCGAGCTGCTTCGGTACCCCTTGAAGCGCGCCGGCCTGCGGTCAGCCAACATAGTAACACATCGCTTATGGTAGCATGGCAGTGTCTGTACAACCACAGAATCATAATAAAGGAAACCATTAATTATTTTGTTAATCTTGATTGAACCCGCGACCTCATACTTTTCGGATGATTGTTGTACTGCCCAAGACTTGGGATTTTTTTAGTATAAGCCAGATTTCTCAGTACAAGTAATAATGTATAGTTATTTACCAATATCTGCTACTTTAACGGTCATTCCATTGTAACTGACTTTGTTTATTGATGTTGACACGTGTTAAATTCTGTTAAAAGTAACTGTCCTCAAATATGGCGGATTTTTTTAAATTAATTGAAATTATATTTACATTGAATATATTTAAAAGTAATGGATGTATACAACCATGCCAGTTTACTTCACAAAATAATGCTTATTAAATTTTAATCGACTTTCGTTCCTCTTGATAATAAAGTTAACAAGTTTTTATGAATTATTATTATTAAATGTGATTATTAAAAAATATGGTAACTATAATACAAAGTAATTTAAATATATTTTTTAATATTCTTACACTCACAACTATTATAAAGATATAGTAAGCATCAGTTGGAGCTTCTGTTATGTATAAGAGATAACTAAGATATATATATACGGATATTTATATTTTTTTTTACCATAACCCTACAACAAATATTTGCGTTTATGATACAAACATCTATCCTGGCCGGGACTCAAACTCTGACCGAGTAGACTGTAGTTAAAGCTTACCACACGGCCAGACGGTCTTAAAATAATTTATTATTTTATATTGGCAGTTACCTATAGACATTGATTTCACGTGATTATTTTATAATACAACAATTTTCAAGGGTAAAAATTTTTGAAAAAAATATATCTTTAGACGAAACATGAACTCACCACTAAAGTCTAAAAACGCGTCAAATTAAATATAACTCAAGTCAATCGTAACCCGCCACGGTCGATGACGCGCGTCATGTCGCCACCGTGTCACCGTGTCGCCCGCACGCAGCGTGTCGCGTGACAAACCAACCAATCTGTTATTGACCGTTTACAACAAAAGGACATCATACAATAAAATCAAGTTGATTTCAGGTCACGAACATGAGCTAAGTGTTCGTAGTAACGGCTTCAAAGGACAATTTGGAACGGTCAGCTTCCATTTTGTTATTTGTTGGGTATTCTGAGTAATTGCGAAGACCGTAGTGAGAAGCATCGGTTAATTCATGCTGCAATGCGGAAGATGAATTTAAAATCGATGTACATAGTTTTTAGAAGAATGAGCTCTTTAGGCTCTTTGTTGAAGATCGAATCCCGAAAGATCTATCACTCCCCTCCCTTCTATTTTAATCAGCCGGGACCAATCTACAAAGTGCTTCTTCTCTGAGTGATAGAGATCATCTGGCAGGGTTTTCCCCAGGAAAAGATAGAGTGTGTAAAGACACTCAAAGTTAGTTAAGTGTGTTGTGTTGATTATGGTTACTCTATAGTCAGTAATTTTAAGACTTAATTAATTCCTAGTTGAGTGATACCTAAATTGACCTATACAATTAACGCGGTTATCTTTACCCTTATTAATTAATTAATTAATTAATAATGTACCATATCAGAAACGTTACGTCCCTACGTTGCTACCTTCCGTTAGCGTGACCAATCATGCTACGTGTCTCGTGTTGACTATCGTACGGGATATCGAATCGGCTGCTACCGGAGCGGGATATTGCTGCGTCTGCGTGACACCCACCACGGTTGTCAGGCCGTGACTAATGCGCAGGAGTGAGAAAATGAGCTACAAATTAAAGGGCTAGAGTTTATATTGGTTACGGTAATTGTACCGTCTGGTTGGAACCAAATTAAATGTGGTATACCATAACAATTGTATCATGTTACAGATTTTTTGCAGGTCTCGGTTTTCAGTCCTAGCCAGGGCAGATGTGTGTATAATGAACACATTTTTTTTGTGTTGGGTCATAATTGTTTATATCTGTGTATTTTTTTGATACTTATACTAGATGATATATTATTTGAAATACATATACAAGGGTAAGCGCGTTGATGTCTTTAGTACGATAAAAATTTTGTTTTTACTCCTTAAAATTATAGCACTAATATCTTAAGATTCCTTAATATTTGAAAACTAAATTTAATTTAATTTATAAGATAAATTAGGATTTCGATTTTGAACGAACGCCAGCGGGCTAGTAAGGGATAAACGTTTTAAAAGACAACTTAAAGTCATAGTGTATTTAAACTGTTAATAATTTCTGAAGATTATTACCGATTGAATTAAAACTCGATTTAAAATTCAATTAAATTAAAACTAATTACAATGATACGCTTAAAGTTATATACTAGAATATACATAATAAGAAATCAGCTTTAGACACAGTAATAAAATGCTAAATATATAGTCATTAATGTTGAAACGCGTCGCACGACAAATTAAATGATTTTTTAATATTTCCTCAGTAAAATTATGGTAATAGCCTATCGTCCGCGCATAAATTGTGAGGCGGATATTTTATTATAATTAGACAAATTTTACTGCGATAAAAATTGTCGTTCATCGACATACAATGCGGTAACTATATTGAAATTCAATATAATATGATAATTGGAAGCCCACTTGTAACGGCCGACGAAGTAGGGCTACCGACGCCGGTTATATTTATTTATTGTATTTATATTTAGATTTTTATATTATTATTTATTTTACAAGTTGTTGTTTGTGACTATCGTGACTGGAATTTTATCGGTTTATGAGTAACAGTCACGGCAACATCGATTATAAGCATACGGGTCGCCTGGTGCCACACCTAACATAAAGACGCTTGTAGCATGAAATATCTTGTAAAACCTCGTTAACCCAGATGGATCTCTTAGCAAACAGAGGAAAGTTATGTAGAACTTTATCAACCATAGTTAGCGCGAAACATTTTAAAATTAAATTCTGTAAGTTCCCTGTAATTTTATGTACAGTAAAATAGAGAATCGAATGGAAATTATCACTTTTACTGATCATTGGCTGGAGCATTTAGAAACCGTGATTCCTTTAATCTATACAAAAAACTGGTCATTAAATACAATCTCTTATAAAAAGTAAATACTTAAAAGTAAGTAGACATATTATATACACAAATACTTTTATATAAAACTACTAGTAACAACATCTGTTATTCTACAAATGAGAATTTATAAATTAAATATAAAAAGGAAAATTTTTATTATTGAAATGATACAGAAACCCCTGAGAATTGCCATTAGAAGTACAAAACTCTATTACACATTTCTTTCGTCGTGGATAGTGCAAATCCGCAAATATACTAAAGGTAAGGATCGCGTATCTATACTATTTTTTGTCTCTTAATTTTATTAGACTGTGCTAGTTGCGCTGATTTGCACTATGTCCGACGAATTCAGTACTTACAATACAAAGAGGACATAGATAAAATACAATATGAATTGACATTAAACTATACTTATACCTGAATAAATAAAACAAATAAATAATATGTTTAGTTTGACACCCCTAACACTTGTTACCTGCGCCGGCGCTGTTATGATGCAAACAGTGTAAGTTCAACTTAAGTTATCAGTGGCACGAGGGCCATTACTGACACCACTGTGTCCTCTGACACCCTTGACACTAGTGACACCTGGACCCAGGGTCTTACGACATTTACTAATCTTCTAAATAACTTCACTTCGTTCTCCAAAGACGACGTTGACTTTTAAACATGTCACTTTAAACATGTCACTTTAAACATGTCACTTTAAACATGTCACTTTAAACATGTCACTTTAAACATGTCACTTTAAGTTATTGAGGTAGTTTTAACAGTTAAATAAGTTATGGAATGCCTTTATTGTAAGTTCATATAATAATTGTATTTTAAAAGTTTAAGTTTGGACTAATAAACCATAGCAGCCTTACCCATAGTTGATAGCCAGATAGGCCACAATTTTTTATATCAAGCTTCTCGAAGCGTTTTGCGCTTAAAACGGTATGTGGTTGCCACTACAACCATTGTAACTTACCAACTTTTATTGGTTCATAAGAAGGTAATGAAGAGGTTCACGGTAGTATTTTTCTTTTGTTAATTTATTAATATATTAGGATGATTAGTTTTTTATATTAGATACATTAAAAATAACAAAAACAATAGTGGCAGTACAGGTCTAATCAATATTTTTGTTTACAATGAGAATTTGTCTTATTTTAAGTGACTTAGCCAAGTAACTATAGTATATTAATAAAATTGAAAACAGTTTATGGACTACAGATAATCCGACTAATAATAATTTACTAATTGTTCTCAACAAATAATCAAAACTGATGGACGTAAAGAACCCTGTCAACATAAGCGACAGAAGAGAAAAATTCGGGACAACATAAGTTTTGAAATTCAAACTTTTGAGACAAGAACCTTAGCGATATATTTACACTTCTAAGTGGCTTAATTAATTAAATGAAACAACAAACTAGGATAGTTTCGACTGCTTGTCATGTCGTATTTCGACTTCCAGTCGAAACTCAATTGAGCACTCAAAAATTAAATCATTCAAAATCATTTTAAAAGACTATTGTTTCCGACGTAAGATTTTTTTAACACACCAAAGTAAACATCATTAATAGCTTGTGGTATGGATATTAGATAACGGAGAAATATAGATAGTAATATGTATATAACTAACAGAATATACTAAATAAACATACAAACATCCATGATTCGTGAACAACTCGCACTCATCATACAAATATCTGCCCCTACCGGGATTCCAACCTCGGACCTCTAGCTAAATTAGACAGAGATACTGACCACTCGATCAGACGGCCGTCAATTGTCCGACATGCGAGCTCATTTCATTATTAAGTAAATTACAGTCACATCCTTCATAGACCGGTCTAGTTAATACAAAATTTCTCGTGAATATTATTGTAAGCTCACACTAGTTGATATTGCAACTGAGTGATTTATGAAACAGCCGTTCGTCATGAATCAAGAACGACGCCTGCAGCATTGCACATCACCGAGCTTTTGTAATGCTATTCTCACGGTTTAAGGATGACGTACATCATTCTTTGTTTGTGAACACCGATCCATGGCTCGATGTGCAGATCCTATCCATCTTTAGTCGTATCTGTTAGATAGGTATCGTACAAAATTCTTGTACACTATGAAATGCATCTACTAACAGCCATCAACAAATGTAAATTCTCATAAAATTGCCGGTAAAATGTAATGTAATTGACAGTAATTGTAATTAACACCACTTAGAAGTTCTAATCCCAGACACTGTAACTCTTGTACTCTGTAACTCTTAGGTTTTATACGTGGTTTCTTCACACTGCTTCTATATGGAACGCCTGGAGACTCTCCTATAAGCAGTAACTAGGAGTATATCGCTAGTCAACTAGTTAAATAACTTACTTATCGTTGTTTAATTCAGAGAGAAGAGAATCTTAGCTTGCAGTCTGCAGCTAACCTGAGTAGCCTCAGGGCAGCAGCTCTCGCGTCATCGATCACGGCACGCCCTCATGCCATATCCGCGTTACGTCCCCGTCCAGTCCAGCCACGAGCCACCCAATATGTCAAAACAAATCACTAAAATTTCGCAACACAAAGTATTTAGGTGCGAAATTGTTATTGCCTTGCCAATCCTTAGAATGCCAACACCATAATCTAAGCGCACATAATCTTGTAAACAACACTAGTAATTTTACTGACAATGACACATTATAACAGCTAACTCATTATAATAATAACACGGCGAGATACTTTGTTGGCCGTTTTATTATTCATTTAAAACACAATTTATTGCATAAAAGAAAAACTAATCTCATTACAGCACTAATAAATATATAATATCCCTATTACCGTATTAACATGTTTACTCAAGTTACTAAACGACGCAGTAGCCCGATAGCTCGGAGCTATTTGCAGTATGATAAAATATCATCAACCATAATCGTGTAACAGATGCCAATGCAACTAGACAGGGCGCAGACTGCGGGTTCTCAAGAACTGCGATAATATCAGTGCGGGCTCAGTAGCGCACCCTGAGGGATCCACCTGCACTACCCGCTTGTAGACCGCCTGCCTTGCCCCCGGGCTCCAGCCGTAATAGCCTCTCATCGAGGAACGTAACAGAATACGACCAAACCTTTACAGATGGTTCCATTGACCGCTCACTTCAGATCGAGACAGTTAAAAGCCTAAGCAAAAACGATATGTATAAAACTACACAATAAAATGCGTTTGCGTCAACATCATTGGTAATGGAAAAATGTAGGGTTTTATTAAAGCCATTACGCTGCGTAATGAACGATGTCCCGAGGCCGGCGACACTTTATGAAGACATTCTTCACACTAATGAGATAATAAAATCGTTCGTGGGAAGCCTCCACACACACGGGCTTTATTGCACACGTCTGCGTGCGGTTTTCGTATACATAATGCGTAATGTATAAAAGTAACTATAAATAAACTGGCGGGTGGTCGCACAGATTTAATTTTACGACATTAAAGAGTCGAGACTTCGCGTTATACTTCAAGGTTTTTACTGCAACAGATTTAAATAACTTCCATTATGCTCGGTTCGGGTTAGATCATAAATAAGACATTCGAACGGTGAAAGTAATAGGCCGAGCAAAAATAGCTGGAGATCGTGTAGTTACGGCTGCATCACGACCACTCCTGCTCGATTAGGAAATTAATCCAATTTGCCGTTATTAATAATGAGAACATAAAAGTTAATGATGCTTTATGAGCTTGTGACGGCGGCTCACGAGCGGTCGCCCACGGCACCTGGACCGATTTTGTTTACGAGTATCGGGCGAGTGTCGGCCGACTCGCCGATGACATTATCGTACACCTACTGACACCTCGTATCTCGCCCGGACGGCTGACCACCCATTGTTGTAGATTAGTTACATTGTCACCTAAACATCATTAGCTGCGTAAAATATTACCAGTCACGGACAAACACGTCTACCTCTCAAGAACACATTCAAAGTTTCTTTAGAAAAATAACGTAATGTGGGAACTTTGAAACTGTAAAATCAATTTTATGATGTAAAATCTACGCCTTGTACGAAAAATTAAAATTTACTATTGTATATTATTTTATGTTATATTAGATATTTGGCCAGTTGCGAGCCTGCCTAATTAAAAAATAATAATTCATCGAAAAAAACCGCGAATCTACTATAGTATGGCTACGACATCCCATCTGCACTTAATTTAGTCTCACTGAGGAAGATTATAAGTTGATAGGTTTAATGGCTTATTTTAAAGGCTTAATAGGTAATCATTACTATTGGATAGTAGCTTAGTAAAATATAATTTTAAATTGGTTAAATAACCAGTTTCAAAGTGGAATATGGAACATGATGCGTTATTTAAAATTGCCATTGTTTCAACCTACTGCGCATTACATTTCATAAACAGATCCACCGGGTCAACCATTAAAGTAATTATCATAATTACCTCAATATCCACATTCGCTGAATTCCGGATTCTTGCGTCTATCTTTAGAATATACGCTTAGTTAAATTAAGTAAAGTTCTCTTGGAATTTAATGTCAAAGTGATTTATGTTCGTCTTTTGTAAAACTGTTTTATTAGAACGTGGTTACCTCAACCACTAACTCAGAGACAGTGCAGGAACTTATAGCTTCATGCAGACCGCATCGCTCACCGCAACAGGCTTCTGCCGCCGCAAATATTATAAGACCTTAAAGAGTTCAATCGCCTATTTTACTCCGCCAAAGGAAAAATACGAGTCTTAAAACCAAAATAGGTTAGTAGGATATAGTAGTACATATACAAAAAAGGTATGAGACAAACTTAGTCTAAGACTGATTCCTTTTTCAGTGTTGCTCGCGTGCAGATAGCAAAGCTGTAAGTATTTTCAGTTCAATTTTTGGAAACTATCAGGCACTTTTCTTAAAATTGTAATGAATTTTATGACCTTTAGAATTACGTCAAAATCAGTGATCATTACAAGAGTTAAAGCTCCCATAAGTGTCACATTATTTAAGAATTAATGAATAAAGAATTCTGCGTGGGCGCATCGTAACCGCTGTCAGCTGTTAACTGATTGCTATTCAAATTATACTGTTCCTAAGTTACCTGTTTTAATAAATAAAATATAGTTTATAGAGATTCAGTGACTCCTTTCTCTGTCTCACAACTAGAGCATGGAATTCCTTACCAGCACACGTATTCTCTCCTTCTTATAACATGGGTCCCTTTAAAAGAGGCGTGAAAAGCACTTTTTGGGCCGGCAAGGTGAGGGTGGCTAGAGCAGTATGTCACATGCTTCACTAGCAATCTTCACATATGGACTCGTCTACTGCTTATCATCAGGTGGTGTCGAGTCATTTGCTGTGCTTTATATACAAAAAAATATAGATATCTAACAATTGGACTGCTGTCCGGTCGAGTGGTCGTTTACTTAGCGAGAGGCTCCGGGTTCGTAGGCTTTATATTTGTATGATGAATATATGTTCACCAGTCATGAATATTTGTGTGTTTATTTAGTATTCAACTGAGTTTATAAACATATTCCTCTGTTATCTAGTATCTATAACACAAGTTTTTCATGATGCATGAATTATTATTAATTAGCAAGACTTGCTAAAGATATAATTAAAATGATATAATAGTAACTAATATGTTTTCAGTAAATATGTCCGGTTGCAAGAGAAAGGCTCCGCAACAATTTATATTAGACATTATCTTTCCCGCTGGCTTCTATCTTTTAAAAGGCCAACATTGACAAAAACAAGTGAATTTGCATAAAACACTACATATTTAGTAAACGCTGAACATAAACAACAGAGTAATGTATAATTTTCTCAAATCACAGAATACGACAGCACTCGCGTCGCCTGTCGCCCGCAGCACCTGACGCAAGCGGAGACAAATTGTTGCCCAAACGATAATCATACGTTGTTTCAATTTGTGGCCTGAGAACTGGGCTTGCAGTTAAGTAACATATTGGGGCCTTCGCTTCACTCTCACACAGTTCGACCACGAAGTATTGTTACACTCGGTGATAAAGTCAAAACGTTTAATCTGTCTAACTTTGTTTTAGATAAGTGCTGAGAAATTAAACTCAAATTACGTAATATTTTTCTAATTTATATAAATCTCATATTAAAGTATTTGCTATCGAACTTCTTCGAAAATAGTACGACAGATTTTAATGAAATTTGTCGAGTATATTTGATAGGTCTAAGAATAAACGTAGCCTATTTTTACGCTAGAAATTTATTTTTTCAGTAATTATTTTTAGAGGGCAGGTGAAAGGTTTAAGATGGAACTAGGCTAGGCATGTTATCGTGTGGGCAAAGACAATTTCAGAGTAATGAATGGAACATTGTACTCTTAATAACTGTGTTCTTACAATCACCCCCAGTCAACCCCAGATGTGTTCATCAGTGCTGTAACCTTGGAGACAGGAGCGATGTTGATTTCTATTTAGTACATATTTTAATACCGGGACAATTTGTAAATGCCCCGTTGATACCCAATTAAAGTTATGACTATTGCCTTTAATTACATTATTTGTTTTTCTCATACATATTCCCTGTTGTGACGATTTAAAAGAACTTAGTAATGAGTCTTTATAAATAAAGTTATTTTTGACTTTTGACTTTTGATTTTTCTAGCTCACACTGCAGATTGCGATATGTTTTTTATAATAAATTTTAAGAAGCAAATAATATTAATAAAGACCTTGAACAATTTAAGGGCTCTACGCTTACCTATGCCAGTATCCTGTCCTGCGTCACTCGCGTCTAATTGATGTTAATGGGTTAATTTTTACGAGAACACTTCTTGGGAACTGGCGACTCACCGCTGACGTCAGGGCCTCTACCATGAAGCGGTTAACTGACGATTTATACGGAAACAAAGTCAAAGGGTATTCATTTAGACAAAAGAAATTGTCAATAGTTATCAATATATCTTTGAAATATACACATTATGAGTTACTATAGATATTCTTCAAAAAGTCAATTGTGACAAAATAATTTCTGATATATAACAAACACAAATTTGTTGGACATAAAAAATTTTAATTAGTAATTTACAATCTTTATAATTCAATTCAATTTTTTATTTTGCGTTTATCTTTATCGTATATATATATTGCTGCACAAAACGGAACTACAACATACAATATTATCATAACTATCCGGATTTCTAACTTTTCTTTGATACTAAAAGATTCAATTTCAGCGATCTACTTTCAAACGCCCTAACATAAAAATTTGAATTTCGAACGGGATCTTTGACATTCAATTTGGTCTCAACAGATTTAATAATATTCCAATTAACAGTAACTCAGAAAAGAATAGCAGAGACTAATATTACAAAAAAAATCCCGTTGTCAATTCTAATTTTTATTAATATTCATACTAATCACATAGTCGTCCTGTTTCCTCAAAAAGACGATTTCTCATCTCTTCTACTCGACATCCCTTAGTAGAGGTGTTCTAAACGTCATGATATTCGTCACTCGATCGCCAGTTCTCACGTTCGGGACCTCAAACATCGGCAGTCGTAAATACGTGCGAATGACACATTTGTTTGTTAACGAGCACCAATTAAAATATCTGTGAGCGGGCTCATAACTATGCGTGATATATAGTTACCCTTTCAATATTAATTGGGAATGCGAGGAAGGCCGGGATACTTGTCCCAAGATAAGAACTAATCTCATAATAGCCGGTTACTCTATGTAGAGTTTATCTGTACTGCTGGTTTTAATACTCTATTCAGTGATAGAGATAGGCCTACCATGGCAACTTATTGAGGGTCACGTCTGTACTTAGTAATTAACTTAAACTTAGTACATTGACAAGTGAACTTAAATAGTGTCTAATAACTAACTAGAACTTATCTAGAACAAAGTAAGCATCATTAAGAGCTTCTGTAACAGATACTAGACAACAGACAAAAATAGATAGTAATATGTATATATTCGAGTTTATTGATATGACTGATTCACTATTAGATATAGTGTCTACCCTTAACAAAAGTCAAAGTATATATTTGCCAAGAAATACAAAAGTAACAAATAGAAAAAAGTATAATGAAGCCTAATTGTGCTGAACCCTACTGGAGCGACACCGGGAACATTGCGAGACCAAGAATTTACTATGTATTGTATGTCATAGAGACTGGCGGGCAATGGCGTTACCACGGCGGTAACGCGATACCGCTCAAGTGGTCAATTAACTTTCAAATTAGAATGAGTGAAAGAAATATGTGTATTAAGTATCACTACACAAAAAAAAATATATATAATATATTTTTCCCAGCAATTTCCTTGTTATTTTTCATCCAACTGTATAAATTATAGTTACTTGTATTTTATTATATAACTTGTTATATTGTGTTGTTTAATAACGATATTGTTTTAAGAGTTTCAGTCCTTAATTGTAGAATAGAATAGAATATATCTTTTGTAGTGCAAGTCTTGTGTTAATTTTGAATATATATTAATTCTTACGTAACTCTTTCTTCCCTAGAGCCTATTTACTTTAAAATTTGATCATGAATATTCTCAAATAGTCTAGGTGCGATTGGGTATCTGAATATTACACCGTACCCCTGTAATTAGTTATTTGCTACTGCTCAACGGCCCTTATTGTCGAATTAATAGCGTCTGTTATCGCCTGAAAGATACGCAGTCGATTATACCAGACATTGCGTGTCCAGAGGTGGCAACGGACCAGATACATAAAATTACCTCAACGAGCATGCAGCCTGTTTGTTCGCACGCATTAACGAGAAATTAGCGGCTGCTCGTCATACATATCAACGTATCACCATACAAGCATAAATTTGAAGGCTGTTACCTGTAGATCAGTTGAGAACGTGGCGGTAGTCATCAATGCATTTGCGGTTATTGACTTTTGGAAGCGAACCTTAAAAACAATGACTTCAAACTATAGATTTTGAAACGAACTGGATCCACTTTGATGAAATTTCGTGTTTCAAGTCCGAAACGGTGGATTACTTTACTTGCTTGAACCATATGGTTGTTTTATCAGAATGAGTCTTTTGTAATTTTTTTTATTCTTAACGGGGTAGCACTTGGCCTTCATATCACCTGATGGTATGTGAAGATAAGGCCGAAAATGGATGTAAGCTGCACCCAGATTCCTCAACACAGAGGAAATGACTATCTTATCTTCAACTTCAATTATTGCAAATGGCGTCAGATTAAGGTAAGCCCTACCACCTAGCAATACGAGCAGAACTGCCATCCCATTGGGAATTGAACCCCGGACCTCCAGACCTGAAGTAGGTAGCTCAGCCACTAGACCACAGAGACGTTCAGTGATAAAGAGTTGTTATTCGTTTGTAAAGTATCCTAGTTTTCCATATTTCTCAATCGTGAACTGATCGTTATGAAACATTCGCCTAGTTCTTGGTCTTGGCTAGCATCAAATTAAACGGTGAAAATATTCCCAATGTATTGTAAGTTAGTGCGGCGGCGCGGCGCCTGCGCAACATTGTGACCAAGACAAGTGGCTTGCCCATATTGGTGGACAGCGTATTGACGACGATCTAGCACTTGGTATAAAATAAGGAACAAAGCACTATTAGCTGATATGTACATTTCAATTTAAATTGAATAATACCGTATTTAAATTCAAATTTTTATTCAACACAGATTTGACCTGTAAAAAATAATATAGCACAGGGTAGGTAGCAAGCTAAGAAAATATGTGGTATGTTGCAGTTTGGTCCGCTACAGGAGTAACAACTCACCAGATTCTACGTCCATCCAAAAAAGGCACTTCCAATAACAAAACTGCTCATAATTTTCTCTCTTACGTATCTTGCTCGTCAGTTTACATAAATAGCTCTTAAATGGCGCTTCAATATTTTTCTCCGTTCAGTTCTATCTCCGCGGTTAAGATAAACTGAGAGTTGGCAGAAACTAACAGCCCAGCTCATGAATAATCTGTGCGCGCGTCGTGCGCGGGCGCATCTCGGCATCACGATCTTCTCTACATTTGGTTTTTTCCTAGCATTAACACTTCCCATACCTTGATCAATTGCTGAAGCCACGATAATAGGAACAAGGTGTAATTTCATAAAAAAAACATTCGGTTCACATTAATATAGATGTACATATACAACATGTAAATTGAAAGAGAAATCTATTCAATCAATTAAATCAACGCTTACCATCGAAGCAACTTTTAACATGTTTAATCCCGGATGGGTCAATCAACCAAACTTTAAAAAATACGAACGTGTTAAAATACACAGTTTATAGAAAGCAATTTAAATATACTATATAATGAAAATACTATCAAGTTCTACTATGATATGCTTGAGACTAAGACAACCCTCACTGAGGAACCAGCCCACCGTTGTCCAAAAGTGATTATTGATTTATAAATCGTTTCAGAATCGACAAATATTCGCTATTTTTAGGTTAAATTAAGAAATTAATGTGGGATAATATTTATCTTTATATCTATATCTCACTTTTTATGTACGGCGACTTGATGGATGCGCGTGCGCGTAATTGACAGCGACACACGCGCGCGCCGTCCATCACTCGCAGCCACAACGACGTCGGAATCCGCGAAATTTCGCAATGACAGCCACTGCCGGCCATTGCGCTGGGAACCGCTGCTAATTGTGATTTGTGGAGGAAACTCTAGCGATCATGTTGACGACACAATCTGTTTAGAACGTTGCGGAAAACGATACGGGCAATACAGTTGATAACTCGAGGAAGTCGCTGAGGTAGTGGTTAGAGCGCCCTAGTTTTTTAAAGCAGCTTTCGTGACGGACGGTACTGAGTGTATTAATCAAATATTTGTAATGTCCACTCGCTGAGGTTTAAGTGGTTACGTCAATCCGTAAGTGTTGTTATCGCATATGGTTATGGTTACCAAAACGCTTCGCCTGATGCTAACTGGCGAGCATCACTAAAAGACACCACCTGCATCAAATAATTGATTGTTACTTCTGCTGTGTCGACATTTTGGAGACAATAGATGAGACGACTGCCAAGTCCTGTAATAACCAAACTCCTCTAATTCCGATAGAACATACAAGGATTCCTTCCTATGTATAATATTATAATATGATATAATATTTCTCACTATCGCACCTACAATCTATCCCAAATTAAGCATCATTAAGAGTTTGTGTTATAGATACTACATAACGTAGAAATTTAGATCTTATCTTGATGTAAGGCCAAGTTTATTCCCGGAGCACTTAGACCCAATGAGATCTTTTATGTAAATGAGAAAAGATATTTTTGATAAGAATATGATATGTATATAGATATCAGAAATATACTAAATAAACATGTCTACCGACATAACAATATTGTGATTTTAATTGCTGTATATAAAAATTAAAAATAGTCACTTCCTCTGTGATGGTTAATCCGAGTACAGGTCAATTCAGTTGTTGATTTTTTCATCATATACCAGGTGATGTTCAGAAAACGAGCTGATCCATTAAGAATTAAAACTAACTCAAAGCTAACGGATCCATTTTCCAATAGCATTATGAACTTTGTATTCATAAAAACGTTTTAATTATTTAATAATCAATAACGTTAAGCTCCCAGAAATGGTTATGGGCCCACAATCCACTGTCATTATTAACCTTTACGAGCCACAGACAAGTTTTTTTGTTGTTTCGTTACACCATGGTAACTAATTTTCAATTATTTATGTGTGATCGTTTTAATTAAGCTAATGTCTATCGCTTACATTAAAAGGTCAAGTTCGCCTACTAACATGTAATTTTGAATGATAATTATCTTATTATCTTAGGGTAATTATAATTTCCAGAACAGAAGCTTTCAAATCTACCAATGAGTTGAGCAAAGTAGGTATGTTGTAACACAGGAAAATTTGGGTCTTTATCACGTAGTTGGAAATTATTAGTTTTTGTATACCAAATACACATACACGCACATTTTGGTAGGATTTTTGTTAGACGTGAGTCACGTATAATATTGATATATTTAGAAAATTATATACCATTATTTGTAATGATCAGTAAAGTTGGAAAACTACTCTATAAGATAGTCTGGTAGGCTAAGATCTTGGTATTATAAGAATGAACGACTTAAATTGTGCTGATTTCTTTAAATCGGTATCAACGGTTAGAGTCCCATTGGTAGCGAATATTTATTCTCGGCTCATGGTGTTATATATGTATATATATTTATATTAAGCTCAGCAAATGACTCGACACCACATGATGATAAGCAGTAGAGGAGTCCATATGTATAGATAGCTAGTGAAGCATGCGACATACTGTCCTAGCCACCCTCACCTTGCCGGCCCAAAAAGTGCTTTTTCACGCCTCTTTTAAAGGAACCCATATTTGAAAGCGTTTTACACACTTACTGTTAGAATATAATTAGTAAACATTTATTTTTGATCTTAATATTGCTATTATTATTTGAACTTTGGACAAAAAGTACGTTAGTTTAACATAATTATAATAAATTGTATTTATATTGATATTGAACTCTATTGTCAGTAATAAAATTGATGATTTTATTGGCCGTTTTAATTAAATATGACACTAAATATTCAAACTACAACTTAATTTGGAGAGTTGAATATAAAACGCGATGTTTGCAGGAATAAAAGCATTATTTAAGTTGAATTGCCAATAAATAATGTGAGCTGAATCTGGTTAATAATATTTTCTCATAGGAAGAGCGGCGCGCGCGCAGCGGGACGCAACGTCATGCTTCAGAGGCTATAGTTATATTTGTGCTCAAGCACTATACACTATACGAAAGGAGTAATTTAAATGAGCTTATAATGAATTCTATCTTTTTGTTTTTGAGCGGTAAGGACATACCATCAGGATCTTTATTATTACAACCAGTGCCCAAAACGAGCACACAGCTTGCCTGATGGAAAGCGGTTACCGGTCGCATATTATTATAGACGTGGAAAAAAAGCAGTTCATCTCAGTTTTCGTAACTAAGGTTATTCTTATATTGATAGTTAATTGACCAGGAAATTGAATGATTTACTCGTTAGCAGACCAATTTCAATGATCCACTGGGTACTCTTTCCTATTTTAGCTATCAGGCGTCTCATGTTGCTCCAGTGTGTATTGTGAGGTAGCGGACTTAATTACAATCAACGGGATTTAATTATTACTTTTTTATTTATGTACATATTTATAAATGTTAAAAGTCAATTTACGTAAAACAAATTGAGTACCAGATTACTGGTTTGCAATGCTGCACATTATTTAATAAAACTATTACAAATCGTCCATATATAAATAAAATATTTTTTTATCATAAATCGACGGATCCTCCTTTATGTATCTGATTGTTATTATTTACTGGAATACTTAGAATCTTTCAGATGTAATAATTTAAACTACTGTTGGTAACATTCAAATAAACACCTATCGTATGTTTGTAAATCCTGAAGAATGGTGGTCGCTAACGTTTCAATGGCGGCATTCATGGCGTAACACCGTAATTTTCCGTATTTGCATACAAGCAACTAATCCGCAGTGTCAAATACCGAGACACAGAAGGCCCGGTTTTTGTGTAAAGCAAATTGTTACAGTTAAAACACTTATTACGAATTTTTACAACTTCAAACTTTTTCATAGAATGGAAATACTTTCGTGATCTACTGTATGAAAAACCCCTATTATACTTTTTGATTTTGGAATATACCTTCTGTATTTTTTATTTAGTATGCAGGCGTTCCCGCTGAGTCTCAAATGCCTCTCAACCATTCTACTGGAACATAACATAGATTAGAAGCGATGCAAGAAACGCTTGCGCTCATAAATCAACTCGTGAATAGCGTTTCGCGTCAAGTGCTGCGTCAAACGTCGTAGCAAAGCAAGAGCGATGACGGCTTCTTGCGCCTGTGACTGTGTTGCGTTATCGTATTTGCATGGCTCGGATTTATGGCGACAAAAGGCGTGGAAAACTAGGAATACTCATGCTGATAAATGTTTTTAAGTAGGCTTTGAATTGAGCTGTAAATAGGATGAGAAATGAGGCACTGCACCACGGTTTGATAACTATTGCGATTTTATTTATAACAATATTTAGCAAGAATGTATATCTGTCGCTCATAGTTTAAATTCTTACACTGAATAAGTCAGGAGTATTTCATTCAGTAAGGTCGCGAATAGCTTTTTGTATCTTTTAGAAGACTTCCTCGATGATTTCGGTGAGCTCTGAATACCACGGTGTCACGAAACTTCAAAAGTACAACGCCGTACTATCTAAACATGTATCACTTAGAGAATTACAAACAGTACATAAAACCTATTACTGGCTGGCAACTTAGATCCAGAAACAGGACTAATACAAGTTACGGGTGACCGGAGACAATGCGACAAACGTCAGCATCGTGTCGCATCGCCATAAACCGCTGCAGCGACAATAAAGCGAGCAATTCACGCGCCCGTACGACAACTGATTGCGTACGCGCGACCGTTACAGCGATTTACTGAGATCGATAGCAGCCGCGTATCTGGGCTGTGGAACATACAGGCTCTAATAATGTCAACGCACAATGCCTTTTAAAAAATGAACGTATGGATTTTTTTTCCACCAATAGAGTTTTTGTTATTTTAACATGTGAATACCATAAAAGCTATTTTTTTATCATTTATAATAACTTAAAATACAAAATACTCTGTAATACATTTAAATTTAACATACTCTGTACTTTCATAAACTTATTGGCTACCCAGACCAACATTATAATTGGTCGATATAGAACACACCATCATCATACCATGAAAATTTGCGAATAATATTATATAAAACAAATAGAACAATAATATGCAGTCTATAAAGAAACGCATTGCTGCTTCTGCCTTACAAGGTGTCAGAATGTCATTAAAGTTAAATATCCGTTAGTCTGTAAGTAACTCAGTAATTACCACTTTAGCTGTCAAAATATGATAGATATATATATGAGAAATATGTGGACGAATAGGTCCACAGTAATTTAAAAAATCTCACAAAAATACATTTTTTTTATATTTATTTCCAACTAGTCTATCCGAAATAGTGATAGAAGTATTGACAATGTTGAACAGCGCGTCATTAGATGATTTTTAGTAGATAATGACAAATTTAAAATTATTTTTCTTTTTGACACACCCCTTGAATAAAAATTATTAAAATCAGTACAGGCACTTTTGAGTTTTAGCGAAAATGACGAACAGCTATTAACGTGTTTTTATATTTATGTATTTATTGGCTTGCCTACAAATTAACAGTAATATAGTATTACATGCAACAGTTCAAAGTTAATTATCTAAGAGTGAACACAAATTGAGAAGAAAAGAAAAAAGAATGAAATAAATGATCTGTGGGCTTATAGAAGTCAATCTAATGATTCGACCCTGACTTTTAAAGGTGTAAAGATGTAACGCAAGCTTTAAACTATTTTTCTAAGGAGAGTCTTATTTAAATTACATAATTAAAAAATATTTTAATAATATGAAATTAAAAAATTCTTCAACAAACATTCTAATTAACACTATTAAACCGACATTTTTTTCATATTCTTATTCATTCATCTAACGCACCCGCTCAGAATACTCACCCGTGTATTCTCAAGGTGACTAACAAATCGCCAAATAGGGTTAGTTTCCCTTACAAGACAGACGACCACGCCGCTGATGTATGGCCCGTTCCCGCCAACAGTCGCCAGTCGCGTCGCCAGTCGCATCAGCCGTCGCTTGTCGCAAGTCGCCACGACCCGTGAGGCAGGTGATGACATCTATCCATCTAACGTTTATCTTTTTAAATGTAGATAACAGTTAGATAAATCTTTTAATTCTTTATGTATATCATTGAAATTCATTTAAAGGAATAGTTTCTATTTTGAGTTTGATACAAGAGGTATTTTTTTTACGAATTATATCACCATTCTATCCTTTATTTAACGAGATTATAATTCACTTTTACTGCCCTTCTAATTTAAGATAATTTACTTAATTACGTTGTAATGTGAATATCAATGACTAAGGAACGACGCTGTTCTGATAAATGTGGCGGGGAGCCGATTGGTTCGAAGATCTCTAGGAAGAGCCTGTAATGTTCAGTAATGAGTGTTTCGGCTGACATGATGATGGATCAAAATGTAACAGGAAATTTTGTTACAATTCCTCTTTTATGTCACTTACACCAGATTAGAGTTGTTTATTGGCATTACAGACCTAATAAGGGGTCTCGAAGAATAATGTTTTCATTTTGCGATACAAAGCGATACATTTATTGCATAAATAGATTTCTTTGGGATATTTTTTTTAGATTTGTGGAGATACAACGTATTCGCTAGGTACATTACATACTCTAATGAAAGCCTTGATTGAATAATATAATTATTATACTAAAAATTATTGAATTATACGTTTTAAACTGTACCTTAAATAGCGATCAAATAAAATTTAATTTAATGTTAAAGTATTATTTATTATAATGAAGAAACAGTTTACAACCATTTCCTAAATTAATTTTATTCGATACTATGCCAGTTAAATTCTCTTTTAAAATATCGATGCTTTGTAAGCCAAACGTACGTTGGCCTCTTAACGTTAAATGATGTGGAGTTCTTTTTTTATATTTCATAGATTATTCTTATATTCACCTAATTTTTAATTTAATATACGATTATATATATCTTATTTTCATACTGAGCCAATTAATCCGAAGTAGGTCAACTTAAATATAATTAAAACCTCATTGTGAGTTAATAAATTTAGTTTAAATAATGACGTGTTTATGGTAGCACGTAGTCGTTGTTACAACACGATAGATCGGCTACTTGCATTTAATGCGCGACACATCCTCTGTTACGATATCGTGTTCCTGTAAATAGAAATGGACTTATAAGAATTATGGCTGATAATAGAGTAAACAAATATTAAATATAGTTTTTATTTCATATTCAAACTTTTTCGTGTTGTTTTTTACATTTTTGAAACATATAGGTTATGGCCTTCTTTAAAGTATTAATAACATGTGCTAAAAGACCCAACGTTTATATATAAAACAATACGACATCATCCATTGAAAAACTAAAGAATTATAAATTTGTGAGTGTGAGTTTGCGTATGTGTGTGCATTTGGGTGTTGTGTGTATGTGTGTTTGTGCATATATAGGTATCTATGATATTTTTTTCAAAGCGTACACTTGTCTCCCACAAACATGCGAAAAATATTATTTATCACGTCGTTACAACACCCACTCTTTCTACATAACTCCTGATTATTGTATTGTAACATATAATTGCTATTCATATCAAAGCGGGATAACGCTTTACCCTGCTTTTCTTTAATTTAAGCCTAAGTAATAAAAGTCATATGGTTTTTTTCGAAAGTACACGCCTATTTGTATGTTACACGAATAAAACAAAAAACATTGATATAATACAAAAAAGTTAATTAATAAATAATAATAAATAATTTACAATATTTAAAACTGCTACAGTCAGTCTTTTAGAAAAATTTGCAAGACTACCTCTCCGATATTGAATGGTGTAAAGAATCCTTGACGAGTAAATGGCTAGTATGGTTACAGCAATTTGGTTTGAACAGCACTGACCAATGTACAAAATGGCGGGCGGTCACAGACTACTAACGTTCAGATAAACCATTACACGATCTATAATCTCTTAATACAAGTAACAAATGTAGTTTACTTCATTATTGATACCGAATCATTATTATTTATACAAAATACTAATGCGTCATTTTTATTTACGAATTGAAGTTTATTTATATAAAATAATAATATGTATGTTATTGTAGAATATATAGACTTGTACAATAAATCAAATAGAGAAAACTTCATAGCTTACTAAAGTACCTTTATACTCAATAGTTGTATGTCAGTTTTTATAATCATTTATGTATATATAAATAAATATATTAAGTTATAGTGGGTTATTATTTCTGATATCTAGATCAATAATGTATTTATTTTCATTTCTTCATCACACACAAAAATAGTAAAATGTAAACAGTATATTATTTTAATATAACAAAAAAATTTCGCAACAGGGACTAGGTTTTGTTCACATTAGGATGTTAACAAAGCACTGGTATTGTACTACAACCCGAGGGCTTTTAATTGATTAAATTATGATAGAAAAAATATATATGATTTTCAATGATAATTTTCCCATTATTACACTGAAAATTTATGAATTCCTTTGCCTAAAGTTGCACAACGTCGAATGTATCGACGTTGTGTGTATTATAAGTTATACTGCATCGATCGCTATTCTGTGATACAACATATCCAGATAGATATCCATCGAGCGATACGCGCTGCATGGCGATGGTATCGCCTCGATATTTGGTAGGGAAAACAGACGATCGTGTCGCATCGCGCGTCGCGTCGCAGCAGCGATAGCTTATCGCGCGACACAGCCACTTACTCGTTTATTGTGTGGCGTATCGGCAACATAATCGCCTATTCAGTTTTAAATGTAAATCTGTTGCGGACATCGACATAGAATTGCGACTGGTGTTGTTAAGAGAATAGTTATATCTTTGTTGTCTTAACTGTTGTAATTGATTTACCTCAGTATATTAGTTTATTTAGATGTATATATTAGTGGGTAGCAGGAACCAGAAGAAGCGTAACCCTTACAGGATCCGAGAGTCAACCTGTCTGTATCTACGTTACAACTGAATTACATAGTTCTGAACTATTATTAGCTATATTGAATCAATAAAAGAAAGTCAAATTAATCAGGTTTATTGAAACATAAAATATATAACGTTTTGCGTGCTGAGGTTGCAGGTAAAGTTATGAGTGCGGATATGTGTCTATTATTACAAACGCTCGTCCCGTTAAAGTAGGTCCTACAAAAAATCCTTACAGATCATGTAGGTATCACTTAACAAAATTCACAATTTTAAAATGTACAAATACAAATTACAATAAAACAATTACGAATTTTACAACAACAACGATATTAACAATTATATTTATATCTTTTTTATCCGATCACACAAGCTCCTAACGATGCTTAATTTGGGCTAGATGATAGGTGTGAGCGTGAGAAATATTATTATTATAATAAGAGCATATCTGAGTCATTGCTCAGACAATTTACTTTTATAAGCTTCGTAAATAATCTATATAAATATACTTTGCATATATTAAAACCGTTAAGGTTTATAAAGATCACCAGATTCGGGAAAGGTATTTAAAATTAAGAAAAAATTTACATACGATAATATTTTGAGATCGTAATCATCATGGAACAACCAAAGACCAGTGTCCTGTTCCCATGACCTCCGACAGTTGTCGCAACCACCACGTAATCTCAATTAAAAGTGGCTCTATTCCGCAACTTGTAGCCATTTGTTCAGCTCCATAACGTTCGGCGCAAGTATTATAATTTACCGACGAAACGACCACTAACTAGTGCGGCGCGGGCGCAGATTTTATAACGTTACAGCAATGTAGCATGCTGCGGGCTAATTATTAAAGCTGTTACGACATATGGACGTTAGACATTGCTTTTGAGAAATATTTAGTGGTAATATAATGGTGGTATTTGTTTTTATAGCATAAAAAGTCCGTTCGCAGGAAAGAACGTGGCAACAACCATTTTAAGTATTTAAAACTTACGCATCTACCTACTATTTGTAATTTAGCTTCAGCGCGTGGCGTGACCTACAGGAAACAAAAGACATTTATTTTTAAAACAAAAATTTATGAGCTTTTCCACCCAAACCATTGAATATGAAACTGACAATATATATCCCAAACCAAGCAAGAAGGACACATTTATCCTGGAAAATAAACTAATCACTACGATCAGAAATCATGGTTATAACAGAACTCAAAGTGTGTGTAAAAAGATCTAACTATATGACAGTAAGAATTGTCAGGTTTTCTTTTGCATGCTAAAATCATCAGACTGCTCCGTGAGCTTACCCTGGAGTACGTATAACTTGCGAATTTAATTATTTACAAATATTAGTTCATAGAAATATTTGTTTCATATTTACAAAAAAATCTTCTATCACTGAAGAACCCTACCTAGATTTTAGATGTACGGCATTGTACACATCTTACAAATATCATATAAGGTCATAAATTTTTCGAGAGAATCAAATATTTCATAGGTATATTCAACTGTCTATACACCTTCCAAATTTCATGTCTGTAGGACCTGCAGTTTAGATTGTACGTTGATTTTTAATTTTTTACTTTGACTTGTATATAAAGTCAAAATAAAAAATCTATGCATAATTTGATAAAAGTTGTTTCATTTAATATTTATTTATTTTTAAGGGCAGTCAACAAAAACACATAGCAACAAAAAATATTTAACTATAGCATATACATTAAATTAAGTACCGTTTTTAATCAAAGACAGAATGAAATATGAGTTAATAAGTCCAAATATAGTATTTTTGAATAATTTTATAATATGTTCATCGTACACATATATTTGATAAAGAAAATTGATGTTATTATTGTAATAAATTCCACCCTAATACTTCTAAACATAACTACCCTACCAGATTATTATTTAATTATAATCCAATATGGCACACTACTGATTCCCACGCCGCCGTTAGCGCACTCGAACTGGAACATGCGCACGCGCAGACGCCGAATTAAAAACACCATAAAACGGTAACGAGCTAACAATGCGCACGACTCATCAGACAACTGTTCGTGTTTTGAGCGATGACAACTATTGTGTGAATTCCGTTTAAAAAGGACTTGTCATAAGCCGACTCATGAAATCACTTGACTAAAGTATTTTGATAAAACGGCCGTGTAAGAGAGAGACGGCTGTTTTAATGAACAATTGTAATTATTATTTAATACGATAATTATATAAGCTCATAAGCCGTCACGCAACATAAAATCCCGTGTTCACAACTTGCATCCTAAATTATTTATATTATAATCTTGGTGTAAAATTATGAAGACATTTTGTCCCTATCTCTTTAATTTTAAGAAACTGACAATTAATCACCACATCGAGTATGGACCAAGCTATCTCGCACTACATCACTATTTGAGGGAAGAAATAGACATTTGTTAAAGAATCTGTTATTTTAATGTAAAAGAGAAATTAATAATGAAAAGTTAGTTAATTTTCTCTTGTGTGTCGTCCTGTATGAAACCTGAGTTCAAAGTTACTTGTTTCAGAGTCCAGGAACTGTTTAATTTATTAAAATACAATCATAAATCAACCAACTGACAATTTACTCGTGTGATTCACAAAGAGACTCATGCTGAGCCAATTCACATTGATTATAGCTCGATCCTAGAAATCTTGTAAGTACAGCAATTAGCTTTCCACGTATATAGCATACCAAATGCTGCAAACAAAAAACGCGTCATCTAGCGAAGCGTGACCGGCGCGCGCGCAGCATCCCCATTGAAAAGGGTGCGTGAACAAGGGACAGAATGCCATGTTTAAATTAAAAATAAATAAGTGTAGGCAATACTAATTACACTTTTTAAGGCCGCAAAAGGCAATGCGCAATTTTATGGAGTGGATTATTTTGGGTACTCTGATGGTTTAGAAGGATGTCATATTTTGACAGCTAGTGCTATATTTAAAGTAAAACCTCCTTATGTTTTAAACAACACGTAAAGGTATCATGAAACAGTGTATATATATATTTGACAAAATATAAAAGCATTGCCATCTCAAGTAGAATGCGTTTAAGACGAAACCTACTCGGAAATAACAGCCATTTTGAAACATTAATGGCAGGCATACAAAAGGTAACTCGTAACAGCCAAGAATAAGTGAAAATTAAAAACAAAATTAATAATTACAAAATAAAATTAAAAATAAAATTAGGAAAATTCATCATTAAAAATTAGTTAATTAAATTAGTTATTAGTTCATTTTAAATTAGTTTATGTACAGTAAAGATATATTTTATTCTAGTAATTCATCATGATTTAATTAATTTGCATACTTCTCGTTATAAAGTATTTAAATTTTAGCTGTGAACATCAACTTCCCGGCCAATATGGAATGTGTTTTGTCAACAAAATGTCATTGTAGATATTGAAAAATACAATTTCAGATTTGCATATTTTTAATTATTATTAATTTTTTTTAATTACAGATAAATGGAATTTCCGTTCCCCACCTCAGCGACCATCCGTAATCAATACCAGGATAATGGCAACACTTACTGCTGTAAGGTCAGCGTGATTAAACCAATCGTTTAATTGCGCGGAACGAACCGCTTTCACATTATCCTTGGAGCACTGTCTCGTTGTGACCATCACGCGAACATAATTATGGATAATTACCATGTGATTTACACATGGACCTTAAAAGGTAAGATTTAGCATTGGAAAATGCTATCTTTAAACTAAGTTAATAAACTACCGAGCATAGCGCGAATATGATTATACTATGGTTTTGTAATTGCTTGTATTTTATAGATGTGCAAAAATAACTTTACAATCAAAAATCAACTGGTAAAAATAACAAGCGTTACATTAATATTTGGCATTTCCATAATAGTTAATACTTGAATGCAGTTACAGATATATCATAATTAAATCAATAAAATATAATGATTTGCGTCGCTCAACGCCGCGGCGACATCGCGCAATGACGCAGTGTCGGTTGTCAACAAATGAATGTTGCGGCAACATCAGAAAACTACGTGACATATTTCTACATTACTGCGCACGCGTTAATTGTACAATGAAGTACGTTTTATCGACAGTTTGTTTTCTCCAATTCTGGTTCTTATGTCAAGGCTTCTAAGAACGATAAAGTGATAAAAAGTTTAAACGCATGAAAAACTGCGCCCGCGCAGGCTAATAAGCTCAATTACGCAGAACTATCGTCAGCTATTTACACGGTAATTGTGAGTAGCTATCGATACATCTTTTTTATAAAATATTCTACACTTGACGTTTTAAACTCCGACATCTTTAATATCCGAATTTAGACTAAATGGCTGCAAATTGTCAGGATTAATTTGGTGTTTATTTTGTTATTAAGTTGGGATAAATATCGAGTAATTGTGTATTCATGAAGATAACAACCAATCGATGAATCTACCTAATTATCGTTACAATTTCAAAAGATTTTTCGTAAATTTCGTGAAGTATTTTTAACCGACTTCAAAAAGGAAGTAGTTTCTATGTTCTACTCTATTTTTTCACAGATTGCTCTACCAATTGAGGGCCGATTTACAAATATTTTTTTATATATTCGATTGAGGAGACTCCTGCATTGACCTTGTTTATTGTTGCGTAAATCAGGGTCTATTTAATAAAACCTCACAATAAGACTAGACACCACCTGATGATGAGCAGTAGAGGAATCCATATGCTCGTATAGCTTATGCAGCATGCGACATAGAGCCCGAGCCATCTCCACCTTGCCAACCTAAAATGAGCTTTCAAACACGCTTCTTTAGAACGAACCTATGCTGTATGAAGTACGTGTGTATTTTTGTTATTACAAGAAAGTAACAATCTTCATAGAGCGGAGGAAGGGGAGGACTTGGGACACAGGAACCTTCCTGTCCCAGATATACACCCAGTCTTGTATATTTTTCAATTATTTATATTCAAAATTTTAATAGCAGCATACTATATTATTTGATGTTTTACTGAGGAACAATAAATTTAATATTAATATACATACCTGTAGATTTTTCAGTCCACATTGCTAATGGACACTCATTTTAACTTTGAATTATGAAAATTGCCACTTAAAGACGTGAAATCAAGATAAAGTACTTAAATTGAATTATTTTTGCCTTTTAAGTGTTTTGACATCATTTTTAGTTTATATAATAACCGTATGTTGAAACCCAGTATAATTAAAAATAGTCTACTTATTAATTTTTCAATAAAAATTTCGTAGCTTGAGGCTACATTTATAATTGAAACAGATTATCAACATTGTAACTGATTACTTTAAATGTCAAACCACGATGAAAGTGTCATTATTAAACAACCCGAAGACCACCCATGCAGCTGTGCCAAACATATTATATCATACAATGGAAAACATATTGTAAATAAATTTCGCAAAAAAATTTTTTAACTAATTACTCATTTTAGAGATACTTACTTCCTAGACAATTGAATTTTTAAAGCTTTTGAGGTTTTTTAGTAACAAAAAGCAACCTCTGTTTTAGCCTGGCTTAAACATAATTGTATAATTGGGACATATATGATAATAAGGCAAAGTCGATTAATATTGGGGTGCAATCGTTCCGTGATAATCTACTCTCAATCATATTTCTATTTGTAAAGCAATATATGCGTAAGTGTATAAAGTGTATATTTTAGTTGAATTTATAAGTCTATTTTATGTCAAAAAACAATTGTGACTATGTATTATTTATATTTATTTAAGTCTTAAATATTAAACACATATATGGTTCACTAAATCTGTTTAATAAATAATACTGACTGAGTTCCTAGCTTGGTTTTCTATAAATCGCCTCTGTCCGATGCAATGAGATATCATGTGTATTTGTCATGCAATTGCACTAAACGCAATTTCATTTTTAATCTAAAAACTAGAATATCTCGTTATAAGGTAAATACTTCTGATGGTTTTACTAAGATATGAGTAATATCTGGTTTTAACTGACTCTATCCATTATGTCTTGTGTTGTCAATAGAATTCAATTGAAATTCTGTTTGTTTTAAAATATAATGTTAGCTATAGACTGTGGACTGAAAAATGTTAGCTATAGTAGTGTTATATTACATTTGTGCTTTGAGCTGCAATGTACCCATGTCACCATCAGGAATGCCTGTTTTACGCGTGAGAACGCTCCCAGCCGCCGTGTTACCACGAACAATGAGCAAACGGGAGAATTCCACTGATTAGTGATGTTATCAACCATCAATGTTTCACACTCGATAACTCATCATCACAAATTATCTAACTTTGTCAAAGTATAGTTGAGGTTTGAGAGTAGATTACGTCAATAATATTTCTGAACTTTCCAAACTCCATAATTCCTAAAATTTATTGTAACTTTTTTAATCAACTTCAAACAAAAAACATGGCACCTCTGTCACTATTCACTAGCTTATTCTGTCTAATATAGTAGCAAAATTTGATTATTTGATTATTTAATAGAATGGCTATGCGTCTTGTCGCAAGTAGTAGCGGCAGGGCGCATCGCCATTTAAAAATTATTATTATTTGTTTTGGTAGACATGTACTGTACATTGAGGTGTGAAAAAATATTATTTGTTACTTTTTATTGTCACCAACTAAATCGAGCTTTTAATTTTTATAATCTACATCTATATATATAAATATCTTATTTTTACATTCTTTTAATTCTTCCATTACAAGACATCTGGTATATCGATATTCGATATATTTGCAACACCAACCCATCCCTACAAATTGTTCATAGTTCATACAGTACGAGTGCCAACACACCGACGATTATGGATTTGTTATATTGATGAGAGATGTGCAACATTGACGTTAGTGTTAGCGATTTTTTCTATTGTTCATAACTATGACCAGTTTGTTCCGCCCATCAACAACGTAATACTGAATATATTAGTATTTTATTTTAAGTGTTGTAAGTGACCATAAGCTTGACGGTAACCACTATCTAAATATTTAAACTCGCGAACATTAAATAACAGCTCCCAGCTCAAATCTTCCCAAAAAGTTCTGGTAAATTACTGATTTAATGAAGATCAAAAGGCTTCATTTTCTTTCGTTTACTCAATGAGTATTCTATTCAATATTATGCTAAACGAAACGTTCATTGTAGCTCCTTGTCTCGTATTTCATTTCTTCTCAATTTGTTTTAGATTGTTTCGTGATAGCAGATCACAGCACAACACCGCAGCTAGTAAGAAGTAAATAGTAGTAGTTATTTCTTTATTTTCCAAGAAAAATTAAGAACTTTATTGTATGTATGCCCAGTGCATACAATAAAGTTCGTTTAGTATTCCCTGTGTCGTGGGAGGATGTGTCCAGAGGTACCCTATTCAAACTTTAAGAGTAAGTTTTAAAATTTAGAGGAGCTTTCTACCATGCCCTAAGACATGTCTAGTAATGTTGTATTTGCATGGCTATGAGGAGTCCTGCAGATTTCAGCGATTAAGAAGTTTACAAAAGTGAAGATAGAAGAATTTCGTTGATGGCAGTTTTTACACTTTGACTTTTATAAAAATTTGCCAATGATTTAGCAACACTTTGTCTAATTTAATATAATATACATATAAGCTCCCATAATAAGACGATATACATATATATAAACAAAATACATATAAAATGGCAAAATTATGTCCTATAACCAGTTTGCTCGTCTCTGACAGTTCATCAGAAAAATTATATTTAACAAATGCATCATGAACATGCTGTCCTAGCCGCCTCCACTTTGATGGCCCGTAACCTCTTAGCATCTCTTTGAAGGAAGACCCATGTACTGGGATATAATTCCAAGTTATGGATGAACGACAATGTATGATAGCCGGCCAAAAAGATAACTCCCAAGTGGTCTTGGCAGGGACGACTGATGGTGAATCAAAAATCTCTTTAAAGACTTCACTATGTACGTCGAATTAGTTTTCTCTGATGTCGCAATTTTTTTCACCGAGCGAAACTCAGATCTCACCGTGAGTCACGTGTTTTCCTCCCACTTTCTACGTGATAGCTAAGCAGGCCACAGATGAGTGCGCCCGCGCCGATCAGTATGCAGCCTGCGCGCGAGCTTATCTCCTCAGACAAATAGTCACGAGCCTAATGAACCGAGTCCACGGGACAGGCTCACAAACGGTAATATATTGTGAAGACAGAATGGCACGATCTGCAGGGAGCAGTTTAACAAATATCTAATAGGAATTAATAAGTAAATTATGCATCAATATGTGACGAGAAAGATTATAAGTATTTATTAATGTTTAAATTGAGACATATATTATGCCACGTTATGCTGTCGGGAATCTCTATTGCTTAAGCAAAAATATTGCAGTAATGTAGAAAGCCTTAAGTAAATATATTGAGATTCGCTTACTTAATTTCATTGCAAACTCCAAAATTGTTGATAGATTTCCGCTCACATTTGCCTCAAGCCAATTAAGTTTGTCGACCATTTCCCGCTCCTACTGTATGTGCCTCGCCCACAATCTACGGGTATTAATCTGCGGTAATGCGTCCGCTCACGAGAGCTGACCCGCCAACCGCTCTAAGTAATGCCTCTCTTTACACAACAAAGGTCAGATATGCTAAACTGATCTCAAAGGGCATCAACCACGTAGAACTAGAAAGGACGGTTGACGTAAATATTGTTACTGAAATTACAGGCCAGGAGAGGCAACCTCTCTTGTCTACAAAATATGAATGCATCAGCAATATGAAGTGATATCCTTGATATGGCAGGTATAAGGTTAAAACACTTCTGTGGTCTAGTGGCTACGACCACTTTCTTTAGACCTAGATATCCGGGATTCAATCCCTAGTGGGTGCAGAAAGTTCCTGCTCGATTTGGTTGATGATAGGGCTTTTTCAAAGTTGAGGAAGCCAGGTGCAGTTCGCTTATCTTCACTTACAATCAGGCGAGACGAATGCCAAGAAGAATATTTGAAACATTATGAAGTAAGGCATAAATCTTTTCCTTCGGTATCTGAAGACATTGGCACCTGTAAATTTATTACGTGTATCATGTTTAAGAAATTGTACCACTTTTTGTTTTTGAGTTCCCGATATGTCGGCACTGTTGCCATGGTCAAAGTTAAATGACGATTTTGCGGGTGAGATGTTATGGGCAGATATAAGGATCTATACTCTTTCGAAGTCTTTTATTACGTATCACGCCAGTATGGAGAGACGTTGGTACAAATCCCTTTAATAACCAAAACATATTATTGAACAATGATGACATCCAAAATTAATTGCTCAAATATTTTAAACTTGTTATTCTAGTTCTGTTCTAACGAACTGACAAAAAAAGAAGAAACAAATAAAGACCTAAGAGAGTTCATCAAGCAGACGCATATAAAGTACTTGACCAGACTGGCAGAAAGCTCAGAATTATCAACATGGTGGAATAACAACACTCCTGTGAAAGTCAAGATTGCGAATAACATATTAGCATTTTCTGCTGGCAACCGCTTACTCAAACTAATCTTGAGTAAGCGGTTGCTAGCACAGCACTCTTTATACAATTCCAGAAAGATTAATGAACTTAAACGTGTACCAGTCTTTCATTCCTTACCCGGCGCTTACACGCTATAAAAAATGTCTATGGTAGTGATTTAGGATACTATATCAGTTATCAATTTTATTTTACGTCTTAACTTGGTAGCTTTTCGCTTCCATCTCTCTTACCTTATGGTAAGTGCAAACTACCCCTCCCCCTACTTAACCACACGGGAACTGTCTATTTTACCGAGTTAAAAATGGTGTTAACTAACCAGGCAGACTTAGAAAAAGTCCTACCACTAACCTTATGTATAACAGCAAGTAGCCTTTTGCAAAATACTGCAATTTACAAAATAGAAACTCAAGCAATCGCACATCAGCTACTAAAAAAACTCAGTTATCGCAACTTACACATAGATTGTTACAGCTGCAGCGATAAGCGCTGCGTGAGTAATGGCGGGCGTGCGGGCCACTAGATGGGAGCGCTAGATGCTGCTGAGCTGTCGACGGGAGTGTTCTCAGCCAACGCACTGACAACATCAAGAAAACATGCACGTTTTGTACAGGGCTGTCGATTTTAGATACTTATTAACATTAACTAACATTGCTCGGGATATTGGACACGCAAAGGTGTGGGCGCAAAGCAAAGCCTCTAAGGCATAAGTTGTTCCCAACGGGCGTTGTATGAGGACCACAAGAATAGAATAAAATAGAATATATCTTTATTGTACATCAGCCAAGTCAAGAAGAGAAATACACAAAAAACATTTAACTAATTTTGTACAAAGGGCGACCTTATCGCTAAAAGCTACTGTTTTCTTTGAATAAGACTTTGAATTTAAGAAAAATTACATTTGGGCGTATAAACCGTGGGTATTTTATTTATATTTACGTATCTTTCTAGTATTTACTATGTCAATATCAAAATCCAAAACACATTCTCATTACAGTATTATTAGACTGCCAGTAACTGCAACTGTTTGTCTGTTACCATATCTTAAAAATATATTGTCAACTGGCAACCCTGAGTCATCGAGCAGATGCGCAGGGGCATCGGTTGCGAGCAGGAAACTGTAAACCGGCGCTGTCACCATACACGTGTTTTATGATACAGATAACATCGATGTGGACCGATCACCATTGCTACCTTGTCGTATTCACTTATCCAGCATTTATTTGAACTTCTTAACTCTGATTTCCAAGTTTTCTTGTGACAAAGTACTATATAATTGTATTAATGCGCAAACGCTTCAAGACAGATTGCACGTCCACTTTGTCCAATGATTATTAAACATTTACTTCGATTTGTCTGTTTACCGTCGGATGTGGCCTTTCCATATTTTATTATAGTCGTTAACATAAGCTATATTGGATCGCGCTTATGATAGTGCCTAAAGAGTTATTTTCTATTAAAATTCATCTTCTGTGATAGTCAACTTAATATTTTTTTTTTCGTGTCTATGTATAATAGCTTAAGATGTTCTGGTGATTGAGTGACAAGTGAGTAAATGAAAGGTAAGATGTTCAGAGGTACCATCAGTGTGTACAGAATTCCTACAAAAATGTTGGCTAATGTTTACTTTCTTAGTTTATTTAAATTCTTGTTCTGTTTCTTCTTTTTACATATAAAAATGAATTGATGTTGGTTACTCGCAGTAAGACTCAAGAACGTGTTTTTACAATAAAAATTATTCGAATAAGTTTTTAATACATCCCAAAGAAAAGCTTAAAATATAATAATTAAAAATGAGTAATCATTAAACTAAGTTGCTATTTAAAACTATCATTTTATCCATCTCTAATTCAGATAACTTTTGATAGATGGCGGTAGTTGCTAATTTATTGTGTGTAATTTTAGTTTATGTTTAGTATCTCTCTGTGTGTCTATGTGTACAGTCATCGGGTAAACCTCTGGTCGAAGCAAAGGTGATGCAAAGTTCACCGAGTCAACGCTGGTTTTAATAATAAAATTATAATTGCAATCGATATGTGGCCCAGTCATATTTCCCCTCATTAAAGAAGTCATCAATTGACTTATAAAGCAATAAAATTATAATCGCATCTCCAGGGACCCGGACCTCAATTTACAGTTCACGCAGAAATTTCCTGCTCAGCTCTTCATTGTTGTCGTGGAGAATTACATTAATCATAACAGTCATAACTATTTACAACGACATATGAACATACTGGATTATAACTTAAGGAGTTTATAAGTAATGTATATGCTGTTCATGAAGTATAGCCTGACTCATATTCCTTGAGAACCATATCAGATGGAACGGGCTTTTACAGCCCGTCTTACTCTTAAGGGGTCTAACCCCCACAGACCTCCAACCACCCCTAAAGTCTGCCCATGCCTCGCAACTGATCACTCATCTACAAACTAGACGGTCCAACCGCCCTTTAGCGTATCCGTCATAGATGTCGCAACATCACAACTCCGTGGTCCAACCACGTATGCCATGCCATCGGCGTAATTCGTCCACTACAACCCTGGGCCATGACCTGTGAGAGATCACTTAGCACACTCTCTGGCCACTGTTCCACATATCAGACCACATTTCATGAAGTCACACAAATTTCCTTAACTAAGCCATCAGGGACTTACCACTGTACTATACTCGACTCACGAGGTACATACACATCTCGTTCACACCCACCTTTAGGTGACGAGAAAAACTTTCTCACCGCCTTCTTTCGCTCCATTCCCGACTGTTCCCCAGCTGTACCAACAAACCATAGAATAATAACATATTGCATTGTTGCCATTTCATAAATACAATTTTAATAGCCCATATCACCAACTCACCAAGAAACGGTTATTCGTGGAACTCCACGACACTCCCGGCGGCGAAAAAAGGGTATGTTACAATACTGACAATAGATGACCAGTGATTCGCAAATTTTCTCTCGTGATTGAATGGCTACCTTTCTTCTGGCCTTTACAATATTAGGGCTCTGGTAAAAAAAAAACCCACACCTGATAACCCACCCATCGGCGTCATAGCAGCGGGCAAATTCTTGACCTCTACAGGTACTGAAAGGTCATTACACTCTGATCCTTCAACCATTTCCTCATTAGGCTCAATATTATCAATAATCACTGTCGGATATGTTTCTGGAGTTGGAACTTCAAGCCGCTCAATACTATCTGCCATATAATGTAATGCTGTAAGTGAAACCGTCGTTGGACCTTCAATATCTCCTTCCTTTAAATTCAGTTGCCAAATTAACAGATTTTAGCAACTCTTCATGGCGGATTTTAAGCCTATATTTTAAGGTCTCCATATTCCCTTCATAAATTGGTTCCTACTTATTAATTTCTGAAATTGAATTTAACGTATCGTTAAATCTACCGACACTGTAACTGAACTTATAATAAGATAAAGTTAGTATAATACAATACCTTCGGGTTTGCAACGATTAGCAAGTCTTTTTGTTTCTCTGATTATACTGGAACGCAGACTTATTCTTACATTTAAAAACGGACTATCGCACTCTTCGGAGAACTACACTTGTGTCTTCCAGAATTAACTAGTACTACTTATAGTGAAATCTACCTACTTATAACTTTACAACAAAAGGAAGATTTTTTTTCATTAGATAAGTAGGTGGCGGCAAACCTTCGTATAAAATTTTACCACAGACTATTTACAAAATTTACTTTTTATTGTTGTTATAATTTTTACTATGTAGGAAAAGAGCAAGGGATCTCTTGTCATGCAGCCATGTCTTTCCCTTTTTTTTAATTTCAAACTATCCATCATTACGTTTAATCACTTTATTGCATATTAATTTGATAACCGATAACTTTGTACTAACGTAGAATCATAATACAGTAAACATATTTAATTATTACGTTATATTTTAAATAACGTTAAAAATACGATAATGTGTAAATGAATATTATAAACATATTATTCGACACAAACAAAATATTAATAAACAGAAATGCAGATATAAACAAAAAAGGGAAATAAGTATAATTAATAAAACAAAACGAGATATAATAATTTGAAGCATTAAAATTATTATACCTCGAAACTGTTTTGTCTTATTTAGCCGTGAAATAGGGTTGGTGTAATAAATACTCGTTATATGTAGGTACTCAACAATTCTTAGAACTCTACGACGATTGTTTCATGGTAAGGTTTTTCGAAATCTATCTGGCTAGTCACCACCATCTCATCTAATCCCACCACCTTATGTTCTAACAGTTGGAGGTAAGAAAATCTTTGTGCTGGAGGGATCGAGGTGTAGCTTCGACCTTATCACTCCTGAATATTAAGATAACATTAAGGTGCTACTCGATGAAGACTTTTGATAAAACGATATTTATAGTACCTTCCATTCAAAATGTAACCACAAACTGAAATCAAACCATACACTGCTTCTGTTATTACTCGTGGCTACTTTATTATACTTATTACAGAACTCTTATGACCACAAATATTACTGACCAATTTAGGACAAAAACCACTGGTCTGGCCTTTTATAGACGATCTTTAACGAGGTTAAATGAAACACTTTAGAAAACTGTATCGGATACCACAAAGCTTTTGATGTAGAAGGGAGCGCTGAGAGAGTTTAGAGGCGACCACAAATGTGCGCCGTGTACCGATTACTGTGACCACCGCGGTTATGCAGACATGTGGGAAATATTCCAGACTTTTAAAATTCACTATAAATTGTAGAAAGAAACCATCCGCTGAGGCTGTAGAATGAAAAGGCAAGTGAACCTCGTCCTAGAGTCTTCAGACTACAGTAATCGCTATGTAAATTGGTCGCAAGCTTGCTTGCTACTTTTATATCACATTAAAAAAGATATGATATACTTTCTTGCGTGCAATTTATAACAGAGACATCATTGTGTTTGTCTATAAAGACCAAAGCATTATTTTGGATACGATTTTAACAACATTAAAAGCCTTAATGCCAGGATTATCATCTTATTATATTTTAAAGTAAAGAAATTAACTTTATACGTAAAGATCTCAATTAATTATTCAATATATGCCAACTGTCAATTTAGACGCTTATTGGGAATGCCGAACGCACTTTATTTATATAGATTTTACTTTACATAGAAGAAGAGCCCGTTTGATCATAAGAGATTCCCACGTCTAGTCGCACTTTAGTTTTTTTGATCCTTTAGTATTGGTGATCCTTAACACTATACATTAATACAGTTGTAGTGATGTGGGATTGGTCTATGTATGAAAGTCAAAATATATAATTATTACACGTCAATCTAAGGTATCTATTATATATATGAGAAAAACAGGCAAGAAACTGAGCGAGAATGCTCCTATCCTTTATATGTCATTGAGAATGGCTCGATGCCTAATTAATGACGTATTACAGATAATGTTTTAAGTCCATGTAAGATGTATGTAGTCTTGGTATAAATTTACTTTTAATATTTTTTTGGTTTTCTGTTCTGCTTAATCGTCGGTATCGGTACAATAAAAATGTCTTCATTTAAATCAATTACTAAGATCTTTCAAGTCTTCATAATGTTACTACTGCTTTAATGAATATCTGAGCAATGGAGACGCTGTGTGTGAAGCCTCGCAAGAAACTCCTCAGCTGTATAATATTTATTATGACATTAACAAATTAATTATGTAGACATTGAAATGCAGATAATTTCATGAGTTGATAAAACCCGAACTGAAATAAAGCGGGTAAGATTTATCTCTGTCTCAGATATAAGCCTTGTATCTACATGTTCTATGCAATGAATGTAGTACACGAACGCAGTGCGTCCTGACATGTTGTTCTATCGCAAATCTTGGTGAACACGGCTATCGCCTGATATCAAGATCTTCACACAACAAACTAAGTGAATCCTTAAGCGATTTCTGGAACGTTCTTTGTAACTCAGTGGGAGGCGTGAGAGTCGTGGTTGATCAGATGTTCATCATTCGTGTATGTTCGTTATGTTACAAGCACCTTTGGGCTACTGTAGCCAACATATAGGCCATTGGGTATTAGTAATAACTAAACTTTTTTAAAGTAACATTATTTGATAATAACAGCAGAGGGATTAATTATTTCTATATTTGCTTCTTTACCATAAATATTATCTTCGGTTGGTATTAACTCAGGGAATAATTTCTAGAATCATTATTTTATGATATTTTTACCAAAAAAATGCGATGATATTATGCACAAATAATTATACAGAATATTTTTAAAAAAACAGCACTTAGAAATTAAATGTTATACAAAAATTTGAAAAAGCTCTTTTTGGGCGCGCAAGGTGAAGATGACTAGGGCAATATGTCGCACGCTGCACTAGCTATCTTCACATATAGACTCCTCTACTGCTTATCATCAGGTGGTGTAGAGTCATTTGCTGAGCTTAATATAGGAAGAAACTATCAATGTACCTGATAATTCGAAAGTAACAGTTTAAAATTCTGCTGTTCTCATTCCAGTGCATAATATGAGGGAAACGTAGAAAATAACGGAAGATAGCGGAGTGCCGTATTTAATTTTTAGAAAATCACAATTTTCTATAAGTATATATAATTTTTTTTGTCTGACTAGCTCATCTTCACTAAATTAATAGACTTATTGTGTTCCAGCAGTAGGAAATAAGAAAGTCAGTTCCTCTATCGTGGAGGAATCCGGATATAGTTCGCTTTCATCATCTACCTTATGATACCTTATCCAGGTGAGGTAAAAGCCAAGAGTAAGCAATGATTAAAAACGAATGACCGACAAAATGTCAAGAAGTTTCCTTCAACAGACCACAACTTGAAACGTCCAAAAAAACACTCATCGAACCCACGATGGCTGTAAAAGCTAGCCTAGCAAACATGTAGGCGGACTGTTTGTTCAGCGACCACAACACGCCACCACGCTCTTATCACGCCCGAATAAAGTCCACTTTATTGCCCATCGTTTCGTGTATGTACTTAATATAAAATTAAACAACCATTAAACGTGCATTTCTAAGATACACAAGCGATCATGCCTTTATTATGTTTGAGGGAAAACAAACGTGGACAGCACTGAGTGGACATTGCACTCTAAACCAATTTGGAACTGTTATTTTAATCTGGGGCTGTTGGGAGAAATAATATTTTAATGATATGAGCCACGCGGCTGGTCGACGTGGGAAGGTTGGTGCTATTGGTACCAATACTGACATTGAAATACTCGCATTACCATAAGAAATTCATGTAATTCTAGATCCATAATGAATCTGATTCTGAACTGTAGTACTTTATCATAAAATAGGGCTATCAAACAAGGATTCTTGAAGTCTTTTGGGATTTCAACAACACACACACATAAAACATATTTTAGAGTTATTTAAATAGCGAGTGTGTGCTATTATTAGGAAAAGCTACATT
Source organism: Acentria ephemerella (assembly GCA_943193645.1). Classification (NCBI taxonomy): domain Eukaryota; kingdom Metazoa; phylum Arthropoda; class Insecta; order Lepidoptera; family Crambidae; genus Acentria; species Acentria ephemerella. The sequence goes on from OW971889.1 coordinate 248,969, forward strand.
CAGAACACTCTTTCTCCCACAGGACTCTTCCCATTAGAAGATTATTTTGAAAAACCTATACTGAAAAATGAGTTCGTGAGATTTAGTGTGACCAGATGCCAGTATGACATAGTCCGAAATGGAGAATAATAATGTGTGTAACTGAATACAATACATTAACTTGCATTTAAATACCAGAAGGAAACATTGGCTTCAAGTAATAATTACTAACAAAACATACACCAACGAAAATATCCAGGTTTGATACCCCACACATGCGTGCACACAACAACGTAGCCCAATGCGTGACGTGAGCGGCTGAGGGGTAAGGGAAACTGCGCAGGCGCATCGCGTGCGCAGAACACTTATCGCGCGGAGGCTTCCACGAAGCAGCCAGTTCCGCAGCAAGAGGTGGAATGTTTGTAATCTCCGCTCCGTGTCTACGAGAAAACTACATTTAATTTTATATCTAGTTTTTGTTCTACAAAATAAACGCTGCATTCTTATCGATGGGCAATCGAAGGCAACCCGAACGCCTTATTATTTTTTACATATAATTAAGTAGACGGTACAAACTTAATAGACACTAATCTTAAACCTATTTGTGTAAGTCACTGTTATTACTCATACCCTGTCTATTGTGAATTTCATTTGAAATATGAGTGAGAATAACAAAATATATGCGAATTTCTTAGCAAATCTATAAGACTAAGCATAGAGTAAACTACGAACCATACATGTTACTTTAAAATTAGGCTCATTAAAACGCCGTCACAATAACTTATATTAAATTAACCTCCCATAACTCATATAGTCAGTAAAAATGTTTTAAATGAATGTCTGGTTACTCATATTATAATACCAATACTTTTGTCATATAATCATCCTAACTCATACTATGGCCCAAGGTGACTTCTCCCAATTGAAATACCTATCGTTACTAAGGACTTCGAAAAATAACTTTACATACTTTATTTCCCACTACCCCATTAATATTTATAGTTTTTATAGTACTATGAGTTAAATGTTTAGATTATATTATACTCATACATTTGCCTTGACAAAGAAGTAATAATTAGAAATATGAGTGAAGTTTATAGTTATAAACTCTAAATAGGTTCCAGAATTTTATTTGTTAAATTAGCCATTTTTATAACCTTGTTAAATAACAATCATTCGATTTAAGTATACTCGTAGAAGGCCATATTCATTAACATTTTGGCATGTTAAAACAAAAATCTCTGTGTAACAAGGAAGGTGTGACTTCCTATAAAAATAATATATAAACAACTATAAATCTCTTAAAAGTTATTCTACAACCACTATACTAAATAACAAATACAAGATAGTTAGAAACAACAGATAACGGAAACATCCACCAAACAAATAATTAAATAATAAATATCTAACTTAACAAACGATAAATTTCACATAAAATTTCATTGGAAAGTGTTGTCAGAATGCGCGACAGAACCTAACAAAGAAATCTGAAGGTAAATCTTAATCATCAATAATTTTAACTTGCTATCGCTACTCGCCTCTATCGAGCATCTATAAGCCAGAGTCTATACTGAAGCTTCCTTTAATTTTATTATATTCTAATTATTTCAATATATAGTCAAAATTCATTCATTTCGTTTACTCTTATCAAAGAGTTTTGTGTTTGCTCTTAGAGCGATATCGGCGTTGTTTTGCAAACTACCGTCGTAGCTTTCCGTATATCTATTATATAGATTCGTTCATAATTAGTGTATAGACATCCCTCAACTGGGCACAGGCCTTTCCACGTAGAAGAAATGCAGGTGAAAGTAGTTTGGGCCATAACAGGACTACACTGGTCCAATGTAAGTTGGTACAAAACCGGTTGCCTTAAAAACCGGGACCAAGTAAGTAAGCAGGACCACGAGATAATATATTTTGATTGACCAATCCAGGGACCGACGTGGTGAAACTTTTCTTGTTGTCGTTATCGAAACTAGAATGCTCGAAACATGCCAACAGTCTCCCCTACATATTACAGAGTACATTTTACTTTACAATATTGAATATATAACGTTCTTTATGTCATTTGTAGGTTTTACAAGCAATACTTGTCTTCGTTGTTGTATTGTTATATAACGCAAGGCAGCCAAAAAACGCTCAGTCGTTTATCTTGACGTAATTTTTTTTTATATAAAGCACAGCAAATGACTCGACACCACCTGATGATAAGCAGTAGAGGAGTCCATATGTGAAGTTAGTCAAGCAAGGGACATACAACCCTAGCCACCCTCACCTTACCGGCCCAAAAAGTGCTTTTTCGCGCCTCTTTTAAAGGAACCCATGAACTAATGGGCAACATCCAGTTATTGTCCAGTGTGAACAGACGCTATCATTGTACCGAGCTACGTGACAATCGAAAATCTACGAGCACGGCACAAGCGACAATATATCGTGCTGCTATCGGAGCGCGACAATTTGTCGGCGAACCACCCTCTAATTGTTATATCTACCGACTTACCTTTATTTACGACGGTGGAGCCACCTGCCGGTTGTTATTATTACAGGCCATAAATATAAACCGCTAATCTTTCGGTTATTTAAAACATGATACTAGTGGATGCGGGGAAACGTTTAGCTATGATATATTGATTGATAACGGATTGAAATAATTGTTTTTGTATTACAAAAGTGTAACAGAAGTGAACATTTCTTTTGGGAAGTTGACCACGTTTTGGGTGTGAGAAATGTAATGAATTCACGTGACTTAAGTACTTTATATACAGATTTGTGTTTATGTATATGTGTATTATTATATAAGCTAGTTGATCCGGTGAACTTTGTATCACCGTAGCTTAGCTTAGACAATAGGTTCAACCTATGAGTGTATAGTCACTAAATTTGTCAGCCACTACTGCCATCTATCAAGTGTTATCCAAAACTGAGATCGAAGAGTTTAATATTACGCCAGTTAGAAGATTTTCCATACTATCTTACAAATTTAAAATTGTCATCTTTGCTTTAGGATTTGCTCCATTTTTTATATTTTTAAACCACTCCTAAATTGAACTTAACAATACATAACAAAAAATATTCTAATTAAGACCTTAAAAAATTGAAGTTTCATTTCCGACGTGTGACGTTTTCTACTGGTTGACTGGTAGAGAATACCGCAAGCATTAAGACTGCCAATTGTGCTTTTGTGCAATGAAGAATAAACAAATAGCTGATATAAGGAATCAACAATAAGTTCTGGCAGTTGGAGGTTAGATAGCCAGTTCCTCTGTGTCTTGAAGAACTCAGGTCAAGTTGGCTGCCATGTTCTTGGTAAGATAAATACCATCAGATGAGATGAAGGCCAAACGCTCCCCCTTAAGAATTTAAATAAAATTTCCCTGCATGCCTTCTAAAGTCAGCTATGGTACAAGCTGTCCAAAAAGTTTCAACAGTTCCAATTTAGGCTTTAGTTACTTTAATTAAATTTAGATTTAGCGTGCTCTCTTTTAGAATACCCCTATTAAGTTATAAAATAATACGAGAAAGTAATATTATCAGTTAATTGTATTCACATAATCATTATATTAGTGGGAACTGGTCAATTTTAATACTAATAAATAATAAATATCAATGATTGACTGTAGGAACCAAGATTGCTATTAAACTGATTTAAACAGGGTTTTTAAATGCCTCAAGCCAAATAAAATAACAGTTGATAATAACTTTGCGACAAAAAAGAATCTGTAACAACTTGACACTTTAAAGACTTATAACTCTTAAATATAATAAATAATTCACGCGAGAGTGCTAATTTCCTGTTAAAAAAAACCACTAAATCAGCATTCTCACTTAAATATATAAATTGTAATATGAAAATATTTAGGTGAGACGCCTCGAGCTTTCAAACGACACCATTTCGCAGTGATAGAGCGATCACAGACTCAGCATTTTAACGGAGATTTTAAATTCTGAGAAACTTTCTGCCGCTCGTTTGATATCGGCAGCAAGGGAAATGGTGGATTTCAGGAGGAAAAGGCACAATATAAATATATAAAAAAAAACAGAGAAAAAGTGGCTGACAGAAGATGTAAAGCAGAAGTGACAAGAATAGACATAGGAGTTAACACATAGATAATTGGAAATACATATATACATAAATAGGTCTGTTGACAGATACGGTTGTGACGGTGTAAATTTTCGGCAAACAATTTAACACTAATGTAAGCTCTCTGCATACGTCTAATTAAACATTCCTCGTCATTCTAGGAGAAAACACGTTAACATTATTTGTTAATAATACAAGCACTTGTTTTGCACTGACATATATATTTTATATTTTTCTATTTACAATTGTGGTATTACTAAACATAAATACAATATGATATAAAACGTATACCACGTTTTATATCATATTGTATTTATGTTTAGTTAAAAGTAGTTGGTCGTGAACATTATTTAATATACAAATAACACGCAGCCGCTTAGGTGTACTTTCTTTGATAAACTGATTTATGCAATTTCAAATTTAACAAATAGTGTCTTTGGTTTATAATGCAACCATACCAAACTTATCCAATATGCACTTGCCTTGCACTACCTACAAGGATACATCTTGAGTAACAACAGTTGTAATCTCTGTTCCATAAAAAATAAAACAGTTAATTTTTTACTTAATTACAACTGAATTAAGGTTCAAAATTATTAAAATAGTGTATTGTCTTCAAAATCAAGCTTAGATACAAAATTTGAGTGGCATCAGCCTAAAGGAAGTTGTCCAAAATTTCGATCACAAATTTTAACTGTGACAAAAACAGAGCGAGTTAATATAACCGTGGTAAAGAGATATATCTAACATTGAAAATATAAAAAGGTTTATAATTAGCTCCTCTTTAATATCCGCAAATCTAAATTCCATTAAAAAACAATTAATGAAGGCGTGTTTAGTATTTGAACGAGCAAGAGTACACCGAGGTGCAACCCATTAACCCGCCGAGTCCCGTGTTAATTACTGATGGTATCTGGTAATTGGGGATGGACGGACAGACAAGCCCGCCTCACGTAGTTACTTCCTGGCCTCAGGCCGTGTCGATTTAATTGAATTTGATATTCGCCTACGATCCGCGCGTTAGATACAAGACCACGCCTCGAAACTTTGGAAGAAATCAAACGATAACCATCTTAATTGTAACTAGTAATAATGACTTTATTTATAAGGCTTTGTTTTTAACTGTGCTTGATTATTAATTATGTGGTTATCTACGAAATGTCAGACTTTAAATGATATTGGCTTCGATTAAATTTAAGTTATGTACAACTGTTTCATTACAATCTGACAAGAAAGACAGATGGTGACGTCATTTGACGTTTCCAAAATGGCGGATTTTAAGCATATTTGCCTATTAAAATAAGTCAATAGTCAACTAACGTGACGTTCCTAAAAGTCATTATATCCATTTCACATTGAATTAAAATGAAAGAGAGGTGAGAAAGAATTTAATGCTTGCAGAATCGCCATCATTGATGTGTATGTATTACCGAGTAATTTCATATTTTGATTTAGTTTTCAAATAAACTGTAAGCGTATTTTTTTTTAATAATCTTTTTAAGAAAAGTTAAAATATCCTTTCTCCTACATGTTGTAATTAATATATTCTTAAGAGTAAATAAAATTAACAGATAAGCCATAATTACCACAGATCGCTAATACAACAAATCTGGCCTCTAAACTAATCTAATCGCTGTATAATGAGCATTTGACCAAAAGAAAACTAACTTGTACCAAAACCGCTTCCATTGTAAGTTAAGAAGCTTTCGAATGTAAAGGTTAGGAATTCGTGGACTCCGAAGAATGCAGTGCATCCGAGATACTATTACGAAGTGTGCAGATCAACCCCTGACCTTTGACCCATGAAACAAGATGTATGGGGTTCAACGAGACAAAATAAAAGTAAAAAAAGACTTCTTCTCTCTTAGCCTAATTAACCAGAAGTCTCGGGTTCGAATTCCGATAAGGGCAGATAATTGTATGGTGGGTACGAATATTTGTTCTCGATTCAAAGATGGTGGAATGTATACGTTATTTGTATAATACTACTATCTATATTTCTCCGTTATATAGTATCCATAACAAAAGCTCTTAATGCTGCTTAATTTAGGTTATCTACTAGATGCGAGGCTGACAAAAATATTATGATTATATATTAATTCCAATCAAACATTCATGAAATCTAAATTAACAGAATTTTATATACAGTGTCGCAGGTTACGGGCCATGGCGGACCTCTGTAAATAACCCCAAATATTCAATTTTGACACGTTAACAGCGAGAGCGGCCTCGATATTAACATAAATCAGCCGGGATTGTCCACTTAAGGAAAACGTCCGGTTTAATAGTTGGGCTCCGGTCGCGCTAGGTAAGGAGCTGGGGACATACGGGGACGGACATGAGCGGTTACGACGCGTGATACAGACATTATTGGGATGAAATATATGGAATATCAATTACTTCACGATCGCTTTGTTTCTTGATATATTATAAAAAATAATAGTTTAATTTTCCTTACATCAAAACCAAGTGATCACTTTTAATCCAAACTGTTTTATTCATTTTGTTCTACATAAAAAGAAGTGTGACAGATTTGTGACAGAATTCCTTCCTATACACCGCACCCGTCGTACAAGGGTGCGAAGACCCGGTCTACATTCGTCGCGCTATACCAGGTACAGATACGTACCTGGGCGCTTCTCTCCTCCACGATTCGACTCACCTGAGCCGAGGTCCGAGCCTTTAGAGGCGCCCTCAGGTTTGTCGCTCCCTCATGGCTCGAGTGCCCTGGAGAATCTAAGAGACAGCGGGACACCTCCCCCGGAGGTGATGCCTGTCAATTAGAACTCCTCCAGAGGTGAATCGCCCCTTAAGGCTTGAAGACTCTCCAAGGTTCTCACCTCCTTAAAACCCCGGTAACGCTGTAAAGGCCATCTGCGGCCAACAGTATTAGTCAGTCCAAAAAAAAAAAATGTGACAGAATTTTTATAGATAGCTAGTGAAGCCTGCAACATACTGCCGTAGCCACCTCCACCTTACCGACCAAATAAGTGCCATTTCACGCCTCTTTTAAAGGAACCCATGTTGTATGAATGAGGAAATCCGTGTACATGTATCGAATTCCACTCTCTGGCTGTGCGACAAAGAAAGGAGGCACGAAACGTCTTTGTGCGTTAAGTAGAAGTGGAGACAGTGAATAAGTCCGTCCGTAGACCAGCACGCGTGCTCCTTAGTAGAAAAAGAGAGGGAAAGATAAGGTCAAAGAGTTCTTCAGAACACACTCGATGATGCAACCTATAATAGGCACTAAGCTAAGCTTTGACGCTATCTTGACGCAATTGCAGAGACTCTAGGGTGTTCGTTACCTCTCCATCGCCAATTATATGTATAGCGGGATGCTGAAATCTGTCCAGAGCATCAAGGAGGTGAGTGAAGCTATCCCAAAGGTGCGAGCAATATTCCACGCAAGACCGGTCCTTGGTTTTGTTCAACTGGCATAACTGGTCAAGCATGTAATACCTACGCACCTTGCTCAGGACTCCGAATTTCTGAAAGGCGGTCTTGAGCATTATTTCAATTAGTCACATTTCATTTATTAGTTTTTTTTGTATTTGTAAACTTTAAAGTAAATGCAATTAAGTGACAAAATAAATTTAAAAAAACTAAATTGGTTAAACAAAAAATAATATAATCTTATCAGTATTAAATTATGGTTTATTTCAACATCTTCAATTCTTGTCAAGTTCGCCTCCAAGATATTTCTTGTTCCATGCATTTTGGGTACCGAGCAGTGTGTGTTACGGTCCCGTGTGTTTCCACCGCTCGTGCGCGGCCGAGCCGGCGCGCCGCGGTGTACAGCGCAACGGTACTTTAATTCTCTTTGTCTGTCCGTGCGGTTTATCTACAGCGATATCTCCGGCGTGTGATCGCACGCCCGTTTGTGCAACAGCAACCACTACATTGTGCAGACGATCAGAAATGGTACCGATATTTTTCTCCTCAAATGACAGCCCACTTTTACTGTGCTCCTTTGCCATAATTCCAACATGGAATTGAAGATATAATGCCTCATCACCAGAAAAATAGTGTGAACAAAGCTGCAGAAATGAATTAATGTTGAGACTGGCTTTATTCCCTGATCGTTATAAGTGAATAATTAGAACGGTTAGATTCGTCTTTTAAAAAAAATCAATTCGCTATACCTAAACATGATTAATTATCAAAATTGTAAGACATATAATTGTACATATTGTTACACATTTATATGTGACTAGCTTCCGTCCCCGGCTGCGCTCGCGTCGAGTTCTACGTGAGTATATAAATAAAATATAGCTTATAAACATTCACTATAAATACACTATCCAACACAAAAATAATTTTTCAATTCCAAACAGTAGTTTCACAGATTACCCTTACAACCTCACCAACTTAACCTCTTTAAAATATCAGTATAGATTAAATGGATATGAACTCCTGCATTCAAATCCATTAGCTAATGAAGTGATTCCAACACAGTGCTTCACTATGGCGTATTTTACTTGTCTGTGATTCTTTCTATGGGTTGAACAGAACAGGCATTTGGTTTTTTATTAGACAAAGACCCAGATTCCGAAGTGCACGAACTAAATTTAATTTAAGTTCAGTAGGTACTACACCTACATACGAGCTACTCTTTCAGTACAATACAACCAAAAAAAGGCAAATATCCGGTGAAGTCAATTGAAGTTTCTAAAATGGCGACTCTAAAGCATTTTTGCCCTACTTTAATGCGCATCATAAAACATGACGATAAAAATAAGTCAAAACTGTTACTTAAAGTCATGGTATACTTCTTAATGAATTGAAATAAAAGAGATGCGAATAATTTAAATTTAATTTAGTCCGAGTACAAACGGAATTGGGGCAAATGAGTTTGTGTATGTGTAGTTATGTGTGGTTGCGTGTGTGTGTGTCTTGTTTGAGGTGCGTTAGGTGTTTATTATATATGTGAGTTTTAATAAATTTCATAGCCATGTGACTGCTATATTAAGGGAATTAAACTGACCAGGTTTCCTACGTTCTCGTGATCCAGACCCATTAGCCAATTATAGAGTTAATACGAGATGTTAAGTTAATGAAAAATTATTATGGTTTTGTTGAATCTGTTATATAGTATGCAATTCACATTAATAATAAGTCATTTAACTAACGATAGTCAACATCATAGGTCTCCAAACTTTGAAGCCTTCGGGCCATAATGAGTTTTCAGTTTGTTCCAAGGGCCAAATCAGTTTTAATTTTTCTCCCCTTAACTATATTTCTAGACTAGCATAGTCGTTAAGTGCGCGACCTAAGCAAACTTACGCTTTTTTTGCGTTTCAATTATTAAAAAACTAAATTACAAACTTTGGCCCGCGGGCCGTAGTTTGGAGCTAGCTGGTCTACATGATCCGATCCCACACACATAAGGTTCTATAATTTAATTTGGATCGAAGGCAACAAGTTTATATTTTAAGTATAATATGAACCTTTACCCAAAAATATTGTAAAATAAGTATAATTCTCTAACAGTTTACCGACGCTTTGCTGCGCCTGCGCAAGACCACCCACGGCACGTGTCACGCCCTCTCGATAGCAGGAGCTCAGCCCCGGGGCTGGGACAGATGGGACCATAGCGTAACCCATATGGGTTACATACTTCACGAAACAAATAATGTTTAAAAGTATGTTACGATTATACTATATAAAGTAGGTATAGTGTGGGTGTAAATATGTTATTTGTTGTATTAAACAGCTTCTGTACATATAATATATTTTGTACTTTTACTTTTGATTTGAGACAAATTGCATTACTTTAGTTGTGATATTATTTTAATGATGTTTTTGGTTATGAATGTGTTAATGAATGAATCTTGAGGATGCGCTTTACAAGCAGTAGGAAGCAAGCTTTTTCACCATGGTTTCTATACTTTATCCCAAGGTGACTATAACTATAACCTTCTACAACATTAAGGGTTCCACAAGGAAGCATCCTAGGACCATTTTGAATAATGTTTTTGTTATTGTAAAAATTGTCCTTTATTTTATTTCACAACAGCTCCAATAGTTTTTGTATTGTACAATAAACCTTTTTAATAAGCGTCAGTCACGGCGCGGGCGCTCACCGACACAAAGGATGCTTTAAACTGTTTTGTTATAATAACAGTTATCAAAGATCAGACAACGTACCCTCAAGAACAAGCTTAATTTCCAAGTGCAGTTCAAAATTGTCTCTTAATGTAAGCGGATAAGGTTTTGTAATAATGAAACTGTCAGTCTTGTGTGTACACCGGCAGGCTCACCGAGCTATTGACAACAATGGTCAATCACTTGACCTGACCCCGCGAGATACACAGATTAGCGTTAATTTATACTTGAACAAAAAATTGTAGTCACAGTTTGTAATAATTAACTAGGCAATTCTTTTTTAAAGTTCATTTGCAAACTTAAAATGGCCGTGAGTTGGAAGAATCCTTCAAGTATTGTTCTCTTTCGACTAGTAATATTTCACACATTACGGTATCTTACATAAATTTCTTCTAACCATTTGTTACATGTTATTATTTACAATTACAATTAATATTTTCAACAAAACCTAGTTCTAAGTTACGCCAGCGTTATCAATGAAAAAGATTTATCGATTGATCTTTGTGCATTCAACCAATTGGTCACTATAATAATGTGTGTTGGGTTGTCAAAGAATCCATCAGAATAAACTTCTCGTGTAATCGGTACAAGGTTTTCCAATCAAGCACCACTTAGTACGCCACGTTACTCGTTGAGATAACACAATGTTACTAAATGAGACAACTTTGGAGTCGGTACTGATAAAGTTTGTTAATAAGAGAATTCTCATTTGAATATAGGGTTGCGTCGATACAACTCAGGTCGATGCTGTACCGGCACCGATCATTAATTTCAAAATACACGGTACCGAATCTAACGAAATTAGTTATCTTTAAAAAACATAGCAAATAATTGAAAGTTTCAATACCTAACAGAAATTTTCTGTTTTCCTGTTACGTGTGTGTACCGTTGTATTCTATTGCTAGTATTTTGTACACCATAATATTTTACTTGTCATAAATATTTTAAACTTTCCTCATTTCCACAGACTACGTTCAGGTCATTTTCCATCAAGTTTAGACATCTAATAAAAAAGGGGTCTCCTAATTGTGATACATGCGGGGTGATCGAAGATGTGTATCTCTTGTTGGTGGAATGTCTGAGAAATCAAGCATATCGTCAAGCATTGATGATCAGTTTAAACTTAATTTTTTTTTTAATAAAAAGCACAGCAAATGACTCGACACCACCTGATGATAAGCAGTAGACGAGTCCACATGTGAAGATAGCTAGTGAAGCATGTGTGATTAACATTATTTACAGGTCTACCTATATAAAAATGTGTTAATTTATAACGATTAGGTTATGATAGAACTGATTTTAAAAAAAGTTTCCTCATTTTGTCACCCACGATGTCAGTTAATTAGTAGTAACCATTTGGAGACAGTTTGAATGAATTTGTGTTTTAAAAAATGTATAACGATGTACTTTTGTCTTTCTCTATTCACCATAATGGCGAAAATGGAGAGAATAGTAAAAAATCTTAAAACAGATAATTAAATAAATCGACATTTACCATTTTAATTAAAACAAATACGCGATAATTGCTTCTAATCTGTTATCATTCCAACGAACGACTGGTATCCTTGTCGGGAGAACCCCATGTAGCTAATTATGAACGACCATATCAACAAGCGCCAATTACAATTAACGGCTGTAATCCTCGTTCAATAAAGCTAATAACTTAACCATAGTTAACAGAACGTGACATAACCGAGGTCCGATCTGTGCGCCTGCGCAGAGTCGCCATATTTCTCTCTCTATAAGGGGTTGAGTGACTGTCTTAATAAGGTATAGATAATATAGAAGGAGGATTTGTTAATTGCAGGTTTAATTTGTGCTATTATTAATGAAGCTATTACGGCGATGTTGTACTTGTATTATTGATGGTAGATAATGAAACTGAGAACGTGGAGAATAGGTCGATAGGGTCGGTTAGGGACGATTGTGAGAGATAGTAGTGACTTTTTTCTAAGGAAGAAGGCGGATTAAAAGATAAAGAGCCACACAGGGCAGTGACATATCGCAAGTAATTTACTAAATACTTAAGAGTAATGGAAAAGCTCTAATTATCTTAATTCCACACTACTTGAAAGCTACATTTACACTAACTACACGATGCAATTAACAGAATGTATCGACCAAGCGTATCACGTTCCGATATCGAATTCGCGGAGCTCTTGCGACCTGTGCCAATTTACGCGTGACGCCTTCATTAAGATAAGCCTAAATCACTACTACGGCCGTATGACCGCATAAATTCACTTTCGAAGAGAAAACTGTTGATTGCATATCGGTTTGTATTTAATTATGTCTCGAATTCCATTATTTTCCGTATGGTAAGTGCTTATTCGATATCAGGCCGATAAAACACTGTAAAAATACCAGTTGGTTATCTTACTTATTTGAATCTGGACAGACATCAGGGGGTCTGCTTCTGAAAAGAGAAAAATATGAAAACGTATTAACAGAGTTGGACAGTGGTGGACGTACAGTTTGTCTCAAATGTAGATTATCATGACAAATCAACTATTGCGTTCATAAAGCAAACATCATTGTACACTCGGTAATAGGTACTACTTGGTACCCTGGTGCCAAGGTCCATGGAACATGCTGGTCTTAAAATCTTTGTGTTCCGTCCAATTTGACCCTTAGAAAGACCCTTTAATTACGAACGTAGTAACTGTCCTACTCAGGATCACGTGGTCTTCGAAGTTATCTCCACCTCAACATCACGCACAAGGAAAAATGACGCATTAATTTTTGGGACGCATTAAAATACATGGGCTCCATAAAAGAGACAATAAAAAATTTTAACTCACATAAACTAATACAACAAAAATCATAATCATACTCTCATCATACCCAGCCATTTATCATCAGATGGAGATGATGGAGGAATCATTAGCTTTGATTTCATTCATCATACAGCCCCATATACATCCCAATTCTTATCCTCTCTCTACTACATGAGTGTTATTCATAACATCACTACGCTGACCCAATGCAGATTGGAGGGTGAAAAGGTGAAGTCTGTCCCCAATGGCTTAACGAGCCTGTCGAAGAATGGAGGAACTCAAGATATCAAATTTTGATTGACCCATCTATGACCATGGCAATAGTTACTTTGTTTTTTAATTGAAATCAAAGCTCGAACCATTACTTAAACGAGCTACTCGTTGTTATTTATACAATAAAAAAATTAAAGTAAATTAACATTGCGAAGATCAATTAATGAGGACTGCTAAGTTTTCAAGGACCTTATGGTAGGGTTGTTTTTGTTATATAAGGGTGGAAGGCTACTTGACGGTAATCGTTTATGCCCAGCAGTGTTCTTAGCACGCTGGACATAATGCTCACGAATGAGCTCCTGAGACATTTATTACCGTACAAACGCAACACTCAATAGTTGTGTTGCTTAGCGGTCGCATTCAGCAGAATATGATGGAGGTTATTCCAGTCTTATCGGACTAGATGACGTTATATGTAGAATGCATATTAGAAATACAGTATATTGAATGCATATTAGATTTAGTTTCGTTTTAGGATAATGCCATTAAGCCAATGACTATTACTAATACTATTCAATACCTCCCGCGGCTGAATGTCTATTAGCCACTAAAACTGTCCAAGATAATATATAAATTCTCTCACATAATCTTAATTTCCTCATACGCTTTCTCTACCCATAAATATAATTATGTAACTCAAGAAGCTCCAGTGTGACGTACAGAACATCTAAAGCTCGGCCCATAGACCATTACACAGATAAGGCCTTTTACAGAAGCATAAATAAAGCCAGTTACACAAACAAAAGTAATGTCTCAATATCTATGCAGACGAGATGCGCGTGGGCGGGACAGCCTGCGCTTGCGCAGCCATTGTGACAGACCTGACAGACAAACGGACAATCACCTTTTTATTAGACACATAAAACATACTCGAGTGACAATAAAGATGTGACAATGTTTAAAGTAAATACAGTTGATGACGTCATTAATTTTCACTTCAATAGGAGGTCTGTTTATTGGCTCAGTCCATCAACTTGAATGATGGTGACATGGTGGCACTCTTTCTAGTTATTTCATTATTTATTGTGGTGATGTCAGTTGACATTGGAAGGTAATGTTGGTATTAATCGATTTTGGTCTCGGATTTTTGAAAAGGAGCTTTTCTTTGTGCTTCGGAAGTGACCTTTGAGACTGACCTGAGTTTTTATAATTTGCTTCGTGAGCCTTTATAAAGTTGGTAGTCCCTCTTGCAGGGTCATTAAGTTCTACCACCCCGCCATTCCTAATTCGACTCTAAAGTATTCACTTTGATTCGGTGACAAGGAAAGATGTCCAGTGTTTACAAGTCATTGTCTCCAGAAGTCAATGCACCAGGAATATCCTTCTCCTCCTGAAATATCATATCTATATCATTGTTTCTTGCCATAAGTGAATAATTTATTAGTTTAACATTGCAAAATCCAATTATTATTTTATTTATTTTAACTAACTTAATTAATTTATTGTAATTTATTTTTCCTTTTTTTACTATTTTCTCTTCTTGAATTGGCTGATGTATAATAAAGGTATATTATATTCTATTCTATTCTAACTACAGCTCAATTTACAAATTACATTAATTTAATTTAAGTGAAACAATTGCCAATGAACAAAAGGGAGTACTATTGTTCTGATTGATCAATAACAATAACCAATACATTAATAAATGAATTCAGTGTGCCTATTGTTTCAATTGAAATATTGTAAAAAGATAAATATTTAAAATTATTCAAAGCTATCTCCCCAATATCTGCTACCAAATTTCTATTTCTTTAACCACTTAACCATAGACTAGATGCAGAAAATAACTCATAAGAATAACGAAAATAAGCGAGTGCATACTGTCAGTCTGTGAATACGTCGTGACTGCTCGGGACTGAGTGCTTCATGCGTCAATATATGACTCGGCTAGAGATCACCATTTGAAGTGATTTAGAAGTGGTCACGTCGTCAGATGACAGATTTAGCCGCCGTACACTTCGTTTAATCATTTCACATTGTAGGGCCTTCGCACACTAGACACAGGTACGTTATAAAGAGGCTATATTAGGTATTCATGGAAGTAAATTTAAAACACAAGAAATTAAAAACCGTACAAAATAGAGTGATTTAAGTATCCTTCTGTACTCAACGTTTTATGGAATTTTTATCAAAAACTAAATATATAAATATATTAAGATATTAATAGCTGTGTTGTAAGTGGCCACTATTATCATCCACATTAAAAGCCCATTGAGATTCACAGTCATAAGTATTATATAGCGGATGCGATTCGGAATGTCATGTTGACTTAAACTAAAGTGACATCTACAGAGATTCAGTCCTTGGATTGTTGCCCAACAGTAATACATATCCAGCACGCAATCCACGAGCAGCCTTAAACGCGCGTTAGTATGCGCACAACGCAGAACGCGGCCATGCGCATCACGTCCTTAATTGTGGAGTCACCTCCTCGATGCATCCTTCCCCGTGGCGCTAAACTTAGCAGATAATATCGTAACTTTGTTTAGAATTCCATACAAACCTAAAATTAGAAACCAAAATAGTTAATTAATATGAAAGAGACATATTTACTTGATATCCTGTCTCCAGTCTTATCTTACTGAAGATCATAGCTAAGTTAAGTCCACTCGTTGTTATGCAGACTTAATACATAATTAAATTCTACCTTTAATTACATTTATATATTTTTCTCATACATATTACAACTATATCTTTCTATAACAGAACTTAGTAAATGAGTCTATTTAAATAAATATATTTTTACTTTGACTTTGACTTTGAATTAATGCATTATAACATTATATCTTTCCGTCACATTGATATGCCCGCGACACTTTCTCTAATAAGTATTTATGAATATTAGATTAGTACGAAACCAATTTTTTACATAAGTTCCTTGTCATATTTTTTCATCTATCAAGAAATACTTTGGCTTAAGATATTTCTTCTCATCTAAAATAACATATCTTTAACAAATAAACCAATGCATGTAGGTATTTACTTTAAAATAAAAATGTACTTGGTAAAAATTGTATTTTGGTATGTATGACTACGTGCTATAATTACGAACGTTAAGCAAATGTAAGAAGGAGGATTAATATAATCACATCTACTCTTAATCATTTAATATCATACAAGTTAATTTACATTTAATAACAGTATATACATGCCATTTACATTCATATATATTAGTTGTTAATCAAATACAATGAACCTAAAACAAAAAAAACATTAAAAATTGTTAAAAGAAGTTCCTTTAGGCAAGGATCCGAAGATACTGGCAGCGTTCCCCCTTTGAATAGCTAGACTAATTCTTTGTCCGTGATAGCTGCCAGCTCTTCGGTCTCCTGTGATGTCGACTAACCTTGGTATATAAAAAATATATAGTTCTTAATAGGGCAGTTTACAGAATTTGATTTATAGCCGCAATTGAGAACGTTTTCGCACGTTATTGCATTTCATGTGCTATGCTCTCGTAATAAATCTACGAAGTACCGAACCACATCGCAGGGTTCGCAATGTTTGCGAAACGAGATCAACAATGGCCAGTAATAGCCGGCAGTTGCGCAAACGCAGGTCTAAGGAGCGCCGCACACGAAGTCACGATAGACAATCAATAGCTGCAGTGAAATCTAAATTAGTTTTTTTATGGGTGCATTCTATTTAATTTATAAGCTCCGATATATGTCAAAATGTCTTCGTAAACGTCAATAGAAAGAGTATATACTCGACAAGTACTGTACCATCTAGGAGTTAGTATACCTACTATCAACAGCTCACTACAACGGTAGGGTAAACACACGAGGAATTTGGACCATAACAACATCACGCTAGTCTTGTCAAAGCGGTTGCATATATGAAAGCGGTTCACCATGAACAACGCCTTAACGTGAGCCTGCTGAAGCAGTATGGAGATCAAAATGACGTCTATTTTGATTGACCTATCTGCGAGTCTGCGATCAATCACGGCGACAGTTGCTTTGTTTTCGTAATCGAGACTAGAGAGCAGAAACGCCTAAGATTGGTGATGAAGAGTGCCTCACTAGAATAGACTTGTGTTCTTACGCTTATATAAATCTAAAGCTTTTGTCGCCGTGTTTGATTTCGGATGGATAAAGCTAAATTATTTGGTACTTTTGTTGCTGTTGTCATGTACCATGGGATGCATAAGTAAATAGTATTCATGACGATGATGGCCAATTTTGATGATATTAATAAATAAAGACACAAACCTGCCCAATTAAACATATAATTAAATAGGTTCATGTGCTTACTCAATTTTCTTGCATTAAGGAACTTAAAAGCTTTCCAAGCTTAATGTTTAGGTTTATGTGTGCAGCAGGGCTTAAAGGACTAGGTGCGCGTGCGCTCGTGAGCGTGCACTGCGCCGCCGGAGCCAATAGCGTCGCGACGCGGCACGCCCACCGCGCCCCGCCCGCCGAGAAACCTCTCACCAGAGGCTGTGTCAACACCGCCATCGAGGACAACTAGAAGCTTAAGCTACAATCTATTGCAATCGCTCTAGGTATCTAAGTATTCATCGACATCTAGATAAAGACAAAATGTAGCTTGAAAATGAAGTGTAAAATGCATTGGATATGAATAAGTACTTTAAAATATCTTACACTAGTTTTAAGGCTTCCTATTTAATGTAAAAACCAAGGATCACCATTGAAATCGCTACTTTAAATCAGTGTAATTGGACAAAATTTTGCTTGGTGATATTATTGACCCCCGTGTATTCTAAAGATAGACATGCTATAGCTGTTTGTGCATTTAGTTGTTCCTACTATAATCATAGCATTCAAGGAATTCGTCTCCAGAGCAAAGGAAAATCATCATTCATCTGATTCGGGAATAATTCTGATTCACTAACTCGCTTGCTCGTAAAGTTAACTAGGCTAACAACGTGCCTAGTCGCTATGATATGGAAAAAATAGTATCTAAATCTATGTCAAATCCTATGCACTTCTTGTAAGGGATAACGATAATGGATATAGAAAGGCATGTAATTTGAATACAGTGATGGATACGACCTGACAGAATTGTGTTGCGAAACAGCTTCATACCTATTGGTGGGAGGTGGGAGGCAGAGATAGCTTGACCCCAGCGAGATGCTGATACCCCCATCTGACAGATTACCCACCAGATGCATACAAATGTTAAAAAATGAAACATTCCCCGCAGCTTTCTAACCGTTTATGCTAATTCGAGATGTCGCGGGAAGTTCAACAATGAACAAACAGTTTTATCAGATCCATGTCGAACGATGCTTGAGAATCCAAAGAGTGCATAATGAGTTGTGCATTTTGTCTTGGAAATAGAATATTAAATTACTGAAACATTGGTCATGTAAAACAAAGGTACCGGCTGATGGTTGCCAGATACAAACACAACAAGATAACTTATACAATCTATATGGTATGAGTTGTATACACTAACAGTCGTTGTCGAAAGTATTTTTTATGTCTTTATTAGGAAACTCAACATCCAATATATATATATATATCCTCAGGGATAATGCAAATATATGACTTAATAAGTTTCTTAACTCAAAGTGGCAAGCTTGGGTCAATTTTTACTGTACAATTTGTCGGACAAGCGAAATTATCCAATGCTAGTTATGGGGATTCCCCATAACACTCCCCATAACGATCTCCGACGATATGTCAGTCTTTATGTATACATTTAAGCCAAACAAGGTTTTACACAACAAATATTATAAAAATAAAAAACAAAGAAATAAATATATATATTATCACCATCATGATCAACTATGTGGTGTATAAATAAATTTATTTATATGACAATCAAACGATTAATATGAATTCTTATTTACAGTAACATGACTTATGACTATAGACCAATATACACTTTATTATAAATATAACAATTAAATACATCAAATATAAAGTTTTAAATATAATATAATACGTAGGTATTATACTTTATATTAAAGCAGTGGTAAAATAAATTATTATTATTATTATAAATTGAGTAATGTTTTATATTTATTAATTAGTAAATTTACTTTGTGCATCTACAAAATTTTGTTTCGAAGAGAAAAATATATCAATCCCACAAAAGGAATTGTTATCGTCACTATCAGTGATCTCACAAAGTAAGTACTTAAATACATAGAGACAGCCTTGTTTTTCTTAGACATATTATATTATGAAATAACCAAATTTTTATAAATAATATTATTATCTTTAGGGTTACCATATAGAATAAAGAAGAAGAAGAAGAATAGAAGTTCCATTTTGGGTATCTTAGCATTATAAGTTCTTTAGCAATAAAATACAATTTTACAAAAAAAGTATTTCTGATCTACCATATTGATCGTTTAACCAATTATTTGTACTTAATTAAGAAATCGGCAGCTGTAAATTGTGAGTATATGAAATCAAACACCCACAAACACATGAAGAAGGTTAGATAGATGTCTAGTAACGGTTAACGTTCAAAACAGAATTGGGGGAGTCCAACTATTTTAAAAGATGTATCTAACCAATCGTCTTAATTCAGTTAATCCAATTACATAATAAAGAAAGAAGTATGCTCTTTCTCCCAAACAATAGCGGTCGCAGCGCGTTCTGCTGCGCCGGCGCCGGTCGCGTTTATAAATAAGTGGCCAATTACAAGCGCTCATTACGAAAGTTCAACGATCAGTAATAACCACTGCGCATGCCCTGATCATTATCTAGAGAGCTAGCCACCACCGTATTTTAGATTGGCTTTGGTTATCGAATCGCTAACTCAAATGTGGAACTCTCATGTGAATCGTGGAAACTGATGTCTTCAAAGTAACGGAGAGTGATGGACTGGAATTAGACGAAATATACTTTGTTTACTTTAAAATTATTTTTAATGAATCTATATTTCACTGTGATTTATCACATTTTATGACGATAATTAAAATCACAACACTTAATAATAATAATATCAACAATTAGCATTATCAAATATTTCAGACCTAGGTCTGCATTAAAATCTGTTACAGTAAAATGAATCTCGTTAGTTCTCAGTTATCCTCACTTCCTCGCACCTTCCCCAATAAATAACTTCCATTCGAACCGATGTTCGCGTGCCGTGTTTTGCTTTATCTCAGCGCGAGAAATGTTAGATCGCGGGTTTGAATCCCGTCGGAAGTACTGTTGAAAGGCAACCTAATTTATGTGGGGGCCGTGACTCCCGGTCGTGAGTTAAGTATATTTATGCATTTAGGATAGAAACAGATAAAGGGTATATAGATAGAAGGATTTACTATCATCGCGATAATCTCGGGTTTTATTAATCTCGTGTGGTATCGTGTGTTCGTTGCGCAAGCGCAACTTACTTATCATTATTATTAACAACATTGAAAATTATTTATATATAGAATGATATATGGTTAAAAAAGCTATAATATTTCCAGGCCACGCTAGGATTTTTTTTCGGAGTTGCCTATG
The DNA here is from genome assembly GCA_943193645.1 of Acentria ephemerella. Lineage (NCBI taxonomy): Eukaryota > Metazoa > Arthropoda > Insecta > Lepidoptera > Crambidae > Acentria > Acentria ephemerella. Next base: position 269,617 of record OW971889.1, read on the forward strand.
CGGATGATACTGGGGTGGTTTTTCGAAAATAGTGACATTCCCTCCACCAACCCATGGTCTTGCCTACCTTGCGGCATACGGACCGAATCACGGGAGAGCGCGAGGGTACTTGCATAGGGCTCTTTCCGCTTCGGCGCTGATCTGTGCTCCCTACAATTATCTTTATGTGTCCCTTCTGTTGCCAACTCTCCCCCTTCTGGGGCGTGACGACACAATAAGTGACTTCGCGTCGGGCTGCTCTGTGTGTTTTACCTGATTCCTCCTATTCGTATGATCGTCTGATGGTGTGCCAGGAGTGCGCAAACTCGCGCATTGCTTCCCAGTTATCACGGCAACTGATGAGGTCCTGGTAATACACCGGGCCAGGCTCTGCTCTTAGTAAACGTTCCAGCATGACTTCTCTGGCGTCAGCATACAGTGCACATTCCCATAGCGCGAAAATAGTGACAGTATAAGGTTTATCTGAGTGGCTTAGGTCTCATCTGTTAACCCTGAACACTCAGAAAACTACCTTTGGTTTTCAATTTATAACTAGCCAACCTGATTGTGATCTTGATGAGAGAATGCATGATTATATTATACATACATGATTATACATTATTATATTGTATATATAAAATACGTTTTATGACTGCCCTTGAATATCTAAAGTTTCTTCAACTAACAACCTTGGTGTTATGTTGGACCAACGATTCTCTAGCTGTTCTCATATTGATCTGGTTTCAAATTGGATATCTAAGATCATGTAGATCTTTAAGCTTTGAGACTTGCTGCTCCAAAAACACTTCATTGCCAAGTATATGTAGCACTGGTGCCATACATACTGACTTACTGACTCACTGAGGTGCATTGGAAACAAAATTTATAGACGCGGATCGTGCCCAAAGGGCTTCTCTTAGAGGTACCGTAAAAAACGTAGACATGCAGTCTAGACCCTGTATTCTATGGCAAAACTTACAATTAGAAAATTATACATTCTTAATATCATAGTTTTTAAACACAAAATCCCTTGAACATAAACCTGTAGTCGTACAAAGGAGAAGACACTGGCTACATGGCTTTAAAAAAACGTACTAAAAGTCTTTTTACTCAAAATCAATTATTTTTCTTGACGTTTGTTCGCCATAATTGCCCTTTTCTACTGTTTTTACTAGTTGATGGGTAGAGAATACTTATTAGTTATTATTCATTTATTTTTCGGTCAATTTACAGTATAACAATGGAAATATTAAAGGTATCTTAAGCATTAAGTCCGATCAAGTAAGAAGAGTTATAATTTTAAACACATTATATTAACGAAGGAAAACTTGACAGTCATTTTTTAATTTTATTTCATTTGATACTGTGCCATACGTCAGTGGACACAGGTGTCATTTTAATTTAAGACTAAATATTTTGATTGAAGAATACCAAAGACAATAAATATACCTACGTTCCAGTTGGACAGAGACAAATACACCAACATCATTTCTATACCCAAAAAACAATTACTAATTCCGTCTCTTTTAATTATGATCTTCAATCTATAAGATTCATGTCATTGAGGTCAGATTGCATATCAATCTTAAACAAGGGCCGTAAAAAATTGGCTGCTTAATTATTGTAACCGTGACACCGCCGGGCATCGCAATAATTAAATTTTACGATGGCTGATTATTTAATTATCTTAAAGTCATATCATGGCAACCGTAGCATTAATTATAATGTTTTTCTTGTTCGGTAAAAACAAGTGTTCCTTCTGCTTTATGTCAGATGAAAATTTATGCGTCAATAAACTTGTTTTGAGTAAAATTATTTAGTAATTTTCTAACTGGAAAAAGCCACCTCCACCAGCCACCTCCGTTAAATTACTAACTTGTAGACCAGGGTAGACACGGCAGTCTAGATAGAGGTACCACCATTTTAAAATTCTTAACACAGAGTACCTCTTGACCTTGATGTCTCCTGATGGTAAATGAAGATAAGGCCGAGGTTTGAAACGAACTACACCCAGATTCCCCATTCAGAGTAGAACTAGCTATCTTACCTCGAACTGATGGAACACTGTAATGCTGTTAACATAACCTAAGGCCGACTTAGAAAAGTTTTTTCACCAACCAAACTGAGTAGAAAATTTTTGCTCGCACTGGGAATTGAACCTTAACTTAAAGAACTGAAGAAGCTAATCTCAACCAGTAGACCACAGTGGTTATTTCGACCGTGAAGCAGTTTGCTGTTTAGATGTGAAGAAAAACCAGAGAAATAACAGGATATGGGAAGGAGTTCCTTGATACTGCATGTGTCCTTAGGCTGTGGTTACCGCTGGCCATCGGGTGGGCTTTTGGCTTGACAAAATAAAACATCTCTGCATAGAGAATAAAAAATGATAAATCTTTACCATTTCTTATTTATCAGTAGTTGACACTGTGAACTTTATTACCCTTTACTTAGGGGATAAGTTCACCCGATCGGTTTTTTATATATACTAAACTTGTCTGCCACTACCGTCACCTATAAAGTTATCTGAATTATAAATTAAAGATACCATTGGAAAAGCACGTCACAAGATTTTCCATACTGAATTACTAAGTTTTTTTTAGTGTTTCCCTTTTTGAATTGGCTGATGTACAATAAAGATATATTCTATTCTATTCTAAGCGTAAACTATTATTTTTAAAGTTTCTCATTACATTTTTTATTTTTTAGCCACCCCTGAATTAAAACTAACAATACATAATAAAAATTAGTCAAATCGGTCAAGCCATTTTTGCGTTTTTAGCGAGGCTGCGAACAGCTGTTTATTTTTAGATATAAGAAAAGATTTCTTTTTGCACTAAGAACTGCTTAATCCTTCGCAGCTCAACTCTCTGGTTGGTAGAAAATACGCAACACCATTAAGTCCACCAATTGTACTTTACGATAATGAATATAGTTTAAAAAATATGTCATTTTTTTACGTCGTGAATCAACATGTAACTTGTTCTTCCTAATTGTTGCAGCCACTTATCCGCTGAAATTATAGCAACAAGTATAACATAACGCACTCAGACATGTTGTAGTGTACACGGACGTGTTGCTATTATCAGATTATCATGTTACGTCCAATCAGAGGTGTGCGATGGCGGTCTACAGTCGTGGCATCGGTATCGCGGTATCGGCCATAAATCGCAGCCGACAAACGACGCTGGGGCACGCCATTACTCCCCTCTTGCCCCCTAAACCCCGACTCTACTCAACCCTCAGATCAGGACAAAGGTATGTCAGGAGCAGCAAGTGTAGGCCGGGAGCTGGATATGGTTTGAACAACTTCCTTATTTGTATCTGATTGATGAGACATTATGGCCACAAAAATATATTGTAGATATACTCCATTGAGAATCTGTAGAAAAAAACGCCTGTAGGATTTTTATTCGATGTGATCAGATTCATTTGTTAAAAATCTAAACTGTGAGTCGGGTTTAATACCCCCGTTCGTTCTCGCTTCCTTTTATCTACATCATAGGTTTGGTGGAAAGTAGTACTACAATTATCAAGTTCTCACATTTGGGTCAAAATGGTGAACTAAGAATAAAGCTTATTCTATTATCGGCTATCTCTGTTTATCTCTAATTATATCATCTTCGTATCTAACGGATACCCATTTGGGATTGAGTTCAGTATGAATTATAGATATTCCCAATTGGTCTTAACAATAAAATTGTGGTAGAATTTCCGTCATAAGCTCCCTGGCTAGCGGATCGGTTGCCGGTGGTGCGCGGGCGCACGACGCGGCCAGGCTAGTTCCGTGAGCGCGGCGCAATTACACGTCACGCGCCGACGGCCGCCGATGCTTTATGAGAGACGGGCTTTTTCATTTTGCTTCCTGCCCCATGAGCAGGCTTTAGGGACACCAGGCGACGGAGACTTGGCAGGATAATAAATATAATATTAATCAAACATCGAATCAACATTTTTTAGTTTCTAGTTTTCGTGACTTATTAGTTATGAATAGGGCTCAAGTAAAGAAATAAAACGGAAAGGAGAGATCTCCTCTACGCATGAAATTAAGAAATTGGAAAAATGTTAAATAAGTACCTAGTGTTGAAAGTAAGAGTAGAAGATACTCGACTTCATAAAAGATCAATTAAAGGACGATTATTTCAAGGCAGCAATAGACTGACCACCCTGCTACTATTATTACCAATAAACTTGTAGATGATTTTTTCTGTTCTTAAAATTTTTAGAAAGTTTACTAATCAATACTGAAGCCAATTTCAAAACAACCACAAGCGAATTTAATGACTTTCAAATTTCTTAACGTAATGGCGCCAGTTAGTGTCACACGAACACTAATATAAATTTTTAACCCACTTTAAAAAATGAGGAGGTTCTCAATTTTATTGGTATGTTTTTTTTATTTTTATGTATGTTCAAAAATAACGGTGAGGTTACTGATCCGATTGACGAGATTCGTTTTTTATTCGATGTGTTGCCATTTGGTACCATAAATAATTAATTCAGTAGGACCCAGTAATATCTATTTTATTAGCTTTTTTGTAAACTTGGGAGATGACAATTTCATGGTACTTTGTTTTTATATACAACGATTACTTAAAGATTTCTGATCATGTAAACAAATTCTATCGACAAAAATTACTCATCGCTTCTCAGCCTTCAGTTCCTTCCGAACTTGATGTGTTCCCATTTAGAGAGCTCAGTCCTTAATTTAAGAAAAATTATAATATTTCGTTCCAAAAATTGTAAATTACAGCCACCCTAGCAAAACACCGCGCAACCCGGCCAGCAGAGGTCGCGGCGAGCGCAATCTATCTGTCATGGATACTCTCGTTGAGCGCATTTTTGCAGCGAACATAACTACTACGTTTAATAACCATCTGCTTCTAAAAATAGAGTTGCTTCAAAATGCAATTTTAAAAATGATATTTCATTTTTTACCTACCACTTGATTGCAGGTTTGCGGAAACCGAAGCTTTAAAGTATTATCACGCAACATATTTCAAGAGTACGAAGGTAATTATACTTTATTACCTATTAATACTATTCCATTTCGCATCCCGATATTTTAAGAAGAGAGAGAATACGACTGACTTTGCAATCTAACATTGCATTTTTATTGGTTTGTCTTCTTTCTCTTCATATCGAGTATGTATTCAGTACGGTGTTCGGTTGAAACCAATGCCTTAATGAAATATGTTAATTAATCTCATTGTCAAGTTAAATTAATCAATTTATTAAAAGATCAGATCTATGACATTACTGGAAGTTTATTAAAACTTCATATACTTTGACGATTGTCTATTTTAAATTTTCATTTATTTATTTAAATGGTGAAAAATATGCCGAATCATAATTTATTATCCTTACCACAATATTTATATTATAACCAATATTATATCAAACTAAAACCCGAACAAATTTAATAATTACATCTCAATTTGAACAACTCATATTCAATAACTATATTGTTCTAACTGTTCCATTCCATTATTGATAATGTTTATATGAACATAAACAATAATATAATGGAACAGTTCCACTTCAGAAAACGATTCAAATATGCGCGGGCGCAACTAGATGAGTTAACGTAAATTATCGGTTTTGAAGATTCATATATGTTATTTATGTCTTATGTTAAATTTAAGTGACCCATAATATTTAGTTTTGAATAAGGAACTTTCGTGGCTTATATAACAATAGATTGCCAGTTGTACCTGTCTGAACTGTTTAACTAAAATATTAAACAGTATAAATAAATCAAACGGTCAAATGCATTTCATTGGATAACATTTATCCACAAGTAAAAGAGAAATAACAGCAAAGATACAATATGACGCGAACGTCAATAAAACGGAAGGTAATAAAGAGGGTAGATACAAGAAAGATTATGAACTAATAAAAAAACTAACATTAAATAATTTACCAAAAAAATTTGACAATTTATTGATGAAAATAAAACAAATAACTAATCAGCATTTGAATCTTATTTAACAAATAATAAAGATCGCGACCACACCAATTACGACAAATCTGTAAAGGCTATCTAGCATTTCAAATTTTATATAAAAGAACTTAAATAAAATATCATTAAATCATTTTTAAGTTCATCATTTACGTTCATCAGTTTTTAAATTATTTTTTATATAGATCATCATAATTCACTAATGAGATAGGGTTGAAACGAAACGAATTAAATAAATCACATTAGAATATCTACCGTGGATCTAACTAAATATTTACATAGAGCAAAGGTTATAAGCAATTAACAAGATTTCGCTGGAGCTAAAACTAAGTTATTAAAGTACCTAATTGGACCATTAATCAGAGAACACGGGCAATATGTAAATTTGAGCTTTTATTTACTAACAAGTATATCATATATTTACTATATACATTAATATCTACATAACTATGTGTCTAGAACTGAAGCTAAATTGGAAAAGTTATATTTTAACTTATAATTAAAATATAGGATTACTTTTGGCAACGGACCCTGATTGAGCACCATTCTTGGCCCGTTTTCTCTGTTCCTATATTTCGTATCGAATAACTCCCACTCTCCCTCCCACTATTTGTCTCCCTTGTACAAAAGAGTTAAAACTCTCTTTTTTCACCACTTCCAATCAATGGCAACTAACTTAGTCTCATTAACAGTCAACTTATAATTGAAACTTTTAGAAACAGATATGGACTATATCATTTACATAAAGGCTCCGTATTACTATGTTAATAAACGTCGATAGTATTATTTATTGGACCAAATCGTTGAGTAGTCAATGCACCCACGCGACGGAACCATACAATATTAAGAGAACAGAAGGTACACACACACACACGTACGAAAATGTAATTTAACACTATTTTAGTTTCCTCACTGCTGCGGATGCTGTTCTAGCTATGATTATATGGTATCAGTAATGTGAACGATGAAACAAAAAACTTAAAATATCCACACAACTATAAACCAGACACTCTCAATAAGAAAACTCCAGTGGGCTAGTAAGGATCACAATATTGAAGCGATCACATTGTAACATTACGCTGTGAGGATATGGAAATGTAAGAAGGAACCGATTGATATCACTATATATTTATTTGTAAGTGAGGGTACACTGAAACAAAACACTAAACAATACAAAGAGATCACTGGATGGAAACTAAATATAAAAAAGCTTTTACAATACTTTCAATACTATAGGACTTTTACGATTGATTAAATATTTATCTTTTATTTAAATATACACAAGTAATAACTATAATTTATAAGATACATTGGCGTTCGATAACTGGTAACAAGAGGAAACGGAGAAACGTCACCGTCGAGGGCCCAATGTATAACCAATTTGAAAGATGAAACCGCAAAAATGAATTTAAGTGAATGATTGATTTAAAATAGCCAGTATTAATGAATTGGTGGAAAGAGTTGCTATAAAATCACGGTGCTGCACCACATTACAACCTTACGAAACGGTATTAAGTAAGCGATTATAGACTTTACGTTGGTAAATGTTTCCAATTTTTTTTTTAAATATAATCAGCTATCAAACCAGCTAACGTCATCCACAATCAAACCTTTTAATTAAAAATACAAACATTTTAGTTGCTTCAAATATTCTACATCGATAACATGAAGTTCTTGTTTAACATTATATATGTCAGAATCATCGAGCTATGATGAACAAACAACAGAAGCGGACCTTCTGCCCTCTCTGTTTTAGGTCCACCATCACAAATCGTTCGACATTTTTACGTTTATATTTTATAGACCCCGAGATAATGTGGTGAGCTTCAGTCGTGACGGTTGTAGGTTCTCCAACTTATTACAATAATAGCATCGATAAAGAGTTGTTATACTCTCGAATGGTGATCTCTCGAGACAACTTATGTTACAAAAGTTTTATCGAATCTAATTTATCGGCTCCAATGAAACGGTCCTTTGAATTGGTTCTGTTATTACTGTATTTGAATACGTGAACTATGAATAGGAATAATAGCATCATTTGTAGCTCTTGGCCAAGATATATCAAGATAACTGCTCACTTATTGACAGCAGTAGGTAACTTAAGTTCAACCGCTGCCTGATGGTGAATTTAACTGCTTATCATCATCACATTATTGCTCTCATTCCTGTAAAGATTTTCATGAGAATTTACACAATTTATACTTCCCATTTAGACCTCCTAAATAATTTTTTTTAATCGTTTTGCAAATAACATATTTTGTTATTTTTATTTACCTGTTAATGTACACACATAACAATGACAAAATCGAAATACGTAGGAAATAAATTTTTACAAATATTTACAGAAATCTCAAGGAGCCAGTAGCCAATTTCAACTAGAGATGTTTCCAGACTTGACAGACTTTTCAGAGACTTGTCGTGAATGATATTCGTGTAAATTTGACTCAGTAGAAAAACAATAAATGTCTCAACAAGTTTAAGTTAGTTTAATTGTATGGGCCAGAAAATTAAGAAAGGTATACAATTGTTTATATACTCCAATAGAACTAATATATACTACAAATCTTAAATAACAAATAAACTTAAGATACCCAGGTAAAGAATACACTCACAAATTTATATTAAGAAAGTATTGTTAATTTTTTTTTATATTAAGCTCAGCAAATGACTCGACACTACCTGATGATAAGCAGAAGAGGAGTCCATATGTGAAGTCCAAATTAAATATATACTCAATTATAACCAAAAACTTTAAACTATAATGTCATATAACACGGTAAGTGAACTTTATATATAACACATTTTATTATTATTATATATAGATGCACACGACAAGCACGATAATGACATCAATAAAACGATATACATCCTCGTCTCGCAGACCCTAAAATATTATTGCTGAATCTAGAACAAATATATATAATTACACCTTACAATTGCATGCGTGCACTCACGATCTTTCTTAATTGCGCGAATTCTCTAAACTGCAAACAGTATTACCGACTATTTTCCATTAATTTTCGAAAGCGATGTTGTTCAAGTTAGCAGCACATTGGCGAAACATAAAATTCATTACATTTACACGAGGCCATATTCTTAATATCACGAGGACGCAGTTTCAGATTAACAGCTCAGATAAAAACCGCATTCAATATCCTGGACGAGAGAAACACGGCACCACTTAACCTTACAAACTGTGGCTCTAATTAAACGGGAATTATTTAGCGCTGCGTACGCGCAAGTGGTCGAAATTCCGTTCTTATGGGAGGGGGTAAAGGGCTAAATTATTTTACAACGTGATATAACTGCAGTTTTGAGACAATTTTTTCGATTGGTGATATGGTGAAAATATCTAGAATTATTAAATATAAGAGAGCTGACTTTGTCTGTGTGATCTAAATGGATACACGTAAGAATAACAATCTTCTTTATAAATTAAATCGGTGCTTGTTTGTTCACATTTTTGTCGTTTATGTGTTACCAAATCTTATTCATTCAATTACAACGACTCTTAAGAAAGCCGTTCTACTTACGTTCGTGAAGATATCTGGAGATTGGAATAATAATAATAATAATATTTCTCACACTTACATCAAGCTCAAATTAAGCATAGTTAAGAGCTTATTATGGATATTAGATATCGCATCAATAAGTAGATAGTAATATGTATATAAATATCAGAAACATATTAAATAAACATTTTATAAAACTGTCTGTGACTCATTAACAAATATACAAATGTATGTTATTAAGTTATGTGGTTAAGTAGATAGGCGTATTAACCACGAAACCAGAGGGTCGGCAATAGTATGATTTTTGTTTGTTTACCAACGTTTGTTAGATTTCACAGTATTGTTTCAAAATATTCCGCAATGATAGCCAAACAACAATATCTTAGTGTTCAGATGGCATGTCTCCTAATATCAGGGCTGTGAGTTGAGGGGCACTCACGATGTTCGTTAGACGAGCATTTGACTTTGTGATCGAAGGTGTGAAATAATGAACCACGACGGAGGCGCAGTTAGTGCAGCCTCCACGCGACACGCAAGTGAACGCCTCTAAAGGTCCTTTCACATGGTAACTTCAGTAAACTTCCTGGAAATTTATAGGAAAAGGATAGCAAGAATGAAAACTGTCAAATAACCTAAATTAGGACAGTTTTTAAGCAACCATAGACAATTAAACATGTTAAGTCATGTAAGCCGTTTCCTAAGGCCTGCATTTTTGAAAGATTTCTAAGGTCGAAAATTGAATACACGTTTCTTAATCTCATGTGTTATACCAACTCTCTCTTCGTAATTATAGCACTTAAATTAAGATTAATAGTATGTTGAGCCAGGCCCAGTGTAAGTAATAAAAGCATAGAAGACTATTCAGACACTAGCACCTCCTGTCTTCAGTGTCACCGTGCTTGCAATGTAGCACTTGCACTTGGTATGGCTACCACTAACCACCACGTTAGTAGACCTGGCGTCAGAAGTCATTTAAGAAGTGTTGTGTTACAAACAGCTATGACTCTTTCATAATAAAAAGATATATGGAGATGATATTCAAACTGCAACCAATCATCAATCAGCTTGTCGGTGAAATCCAAGGTACGAAGAGATAGCAATTGATCGATAACAGAAGTTCTTGATTTTACGAATTGAACTTACTCTATACGAAGCACTGACTCCTCACAGTACACAGAAATTCATTAGTCTGCCTACAATAAATACCTATTTATGTACTTAGGTTTGTACTTTCTACTAAAGTTGGTATATACCCGTATCCACAGAAAGAGAACATTAGAACCATAGACTAGGATAATAACAAATTAGTACATAGCTTCGCAACAATAGATTCTAGATAATAGTAATAGTAATGACGAATGAAATTGTTAAACGACTTGTCTGTTATCAATTCTCAATTACCAATTTAGTATTTATCAAAATTAAATATTTATTATTATTGTTCATAATTATTCCACAAAATCGCTATTTCCGAAATACGTCAACAGATGTAAGTGTTGCTAGGTGTTTAAAATTATATCTAATACAGGAAATCATAATGCGCTATGATATATTTAGTTTTGTGAATATTATCGCCAACCTCGATACCAAGGGTACGGCCTTTCCCGAGGTTGGCCTTGCCGAGGCCTTGCTGAGACCTCGACTAAGGCCACGGCCTCGGACGAAGGCCGCTCTTGAATAAGGTCAAATTTCGCATCACCTATTTTTATCTTGGCGAATAATTTTATGATAACAACTTACGTAGGAGAGTTGCTACGTAAGTGTAATACGTAGTTTGGTGTGACGTCACGATTTGTTTGACTAATAATTTTCAATACTAAACGATAGCTGACAGTGTGTATGGGTTATGGATGTTGTAAATAATAAGTAAATAATAATGGATGTTGTAAATGGTTCTACGTAAATATTTGGATAATAATTCAAAATGTTGTCCATCAGATCCCATCAGATGTTATCCCCATAGTTTTTTAGTTTCCCAAGTTTTTTCTATTACGTTACGTTTAATTTGGGCTACATAGATTCTTACATATTTTGTAAGCGTATGAAAATTGGCGCCGTAGTTGACAACAGTTACCCTTTTGATTGTAAGTTAATAATTTACATCGTGAGCTTTGTGATACAGAACAAAGATTATACCATTCCTCAATATTATCTATTATTATTAAAGGTTACTTGAGAAAAGCTGCTTTCTCCGCACTGAAGTACACTCGAGAGTCTCGTACTGTGCGGTTTTAGAGAAATTCCCTCCAGAAACTTTCAAGTCGTGCGGGTAACTCCACGCTTAGATCTTTCTATGAGACAACTGTGGACCAGAGCTGTAAACTTGTTGAGCTCTTGATTGGAACTGTGGCTTGTGCTGAGCTGTAGTAAGTAAGTAGTGAGTGTGTAATAGTGAAACTTTTCACACCTTTCTTTTAGGTTATGCTGAATGCTGAAAAAATCTTAGCAGGAACTTCATACTATACAACCTGAGCGAGATTACTGTGCTGGTGTAGCGATTACGAGCGTTAATTAGGTGATTTGATCGCTTTCTCTTACTGCAACGAGCTAATTTGCAACTTATATCTTAATATTTAAGAAATAATTGGCATAATAACAAAAAATATCAAAATAACTCTACTAAGAAAAAAGAAAAAGTACTAAGCATTTTAACCGTTTTTTATACATTAACTACATAAATTACCTAAAGGTTGAGGCAGGTACCGAGGTTAACTTTCTATTATTTCCGTAAATAATTTATCTCCAATTTCACTAAATAATTGTAGAAACCAACTCCAATTGTTAAGGGGAAATGGGTGATATTCAACTTAAACAGCTCTAGTCTGTATTTATGAAGATCTTCATCAGACGGAGGGGAAATATTTATAGGATCTTTCATCCTTAAAATATTATTATTTTTTTAATTTCACCTCTTTTGAAGTCGGATAAAGATTTTGTTGTCATCTTGGAAAGTTGAATACTGTGAACACACCTCGACAAACAAACCCTAACAACGTCTTTTGACCGTAAAATCGATGCCAATGTAGGTAGTCCGTAACTGTGGTCGACACATGCTCAACTTTATGTGACACGGACATAGTCGTGAGCGCAGTTTATACATAGCATTACATATATTGGTTTAGATTTAAAATATGTGAAGATACCTTAAACCTTGTTAGCGCCGAGGTTTTCTTATATATCTCAAGTAGTAGGTAGATACTTTGTAACGTGCAATGACGTCACATCTAGATAAAGAAATATTCTTTATTGCCCTTTTAATTTACATTAAAAGATTATGTAATAAGTAGTGAGCTAGGCTGAACTTTTGTGTCTAGAAGAGTTCTTTTACCTCTTCCAGACCACCCATAAATGTGTGAGACATAACTATAATAGTTGGAAGTAAGCCACACCGATTGCATCAAATATATTATTGATCTAAAAACCATTTTTTATAAACACCAACATATACACATGATAAAAAAAATTAATTTATGTAGGTATTGGATATAAGTATACATTTAAGTAACATATTAATATTTTATATCTTATTATATCGTTCATATATTTTATTATAAGTAAATTAAGTTACTTTTGTAATAATTATTTACTTTAGTGACCATTGTGCCTAATCGGCTCTCTTTTGTACTCATTTATTACCTTTTTATTATTATTTCGACTTGTAAATATGACGATAAATAAATATAGTTAGTTGTCACTGAATTCTCCCTTGGGAACCTGTTTTATTCTTTAATTGCTCTTTTTATCCCTCTTTTAATTGCTATCGATAACAACCATTGAGTCGCCATTTGTAAAGTTTCTGCTTAGCCTAACGATTGACTGGTAGAGAACGATGTTAGTTGTTAAGTCTAAACATAAGTAAGTATATACATTTTTTATCCAAATTAAAGTTGAAATAAATAATAAAGATACATATAATATACATAATCACAATAAGAGGCCAACAAGAGTGTATGATTAACACCATAATGTGGTTTTAAACAAAATTTTAGAAATGTATCCTATGGCTATCAGAAATTGTAAAGTAACGGTAATATATTGGCTCAAAACATTAAATTATCTAGAGACTAAACTACTCCTAAATTCTGCAATATAGTTAATACACGAACACGCATACACACACATACAAACACACATGCACACACTCATATAGAACGTTGTACTTAAATTAATATTTTAAATGGAGTGAACTTTTTTTTCTTGAGTTTCTTTACTCATTATCGTTATATGTTATGTTATGGAACGGCTTCTTTTGACAGGTGCATTATTCACTTAAAAGAAGTAGTTAACCTCCATGTTATTTTTAAGGAAAATATGGCAAAGAAATAAACATTTATTATTATTATTATTATCTATTACGTAGATACATACAGATAATAAACGTACTGCTATCATTCACATTAAGCAATTCTTTACAATCGATGTAATCGCTCATTTAATTCGTTTACGATATTCACCCGACTATTAATCGAGTATTCGATGCGTATCCCACTAATCGATCCGATTTCACGCCACGATGCTCGGTTAACACAATAAACGGTGTAATGAATAAAAAAGATAAATTTTGCGAGGGTTCTCCATTACCTTACCACACATGCTCGAATTTTAAGCGAATTTAGATCTTATAGCATTGAAAAAATGTACCCTATGTTGAGTAATAAGGATAATGTCAAAAGGGAGCGAAGGTTCAGACAATACACCCCACTTGTGCAGCTGACACTATAAAAAACCTGTCTCGGGGGCAATTGAGTCCCTCAGGGGCCGTCGATGACCCCATTCTGCGGATTAGATTAATGAACATGTTTGTTCAACAAGTGGGCAGTTTACTCCCCTCACGTTCAGATGCTAATTTCAATCCGTTTATAGAAATACGGCTTTAATATGTAAAAGCAATATCAATAATAGTAGCAAACAAACACGACCTGCTTGATAAAGAATAGTTATTTCTTTAAACGATTATAAAAATCTCACCTCAGGCTGCAGTGCAGATTACACTTTGTCTGTCGACATAACAATCATTTAAATGATATTAAATATTGATTTGCTGTAAATAGGGTATGTTATTTCCATTATCAGCAGTTTCGTAATTCAGGCTCATGTCAACCTTCAACCTAGTCATCAATTAATGTCAGATGAAATGAAGGTCAAGTCTATATTTGAATTGATAAAAATAAAAAACAATAATTATCATTGTATTGTAAAATGTAACAATTAAAATATATTTTTTTTCTTTTCGCTGTAAGGGTGGAGTGCTTCTCTAGTCGAGCACTCAAAAGTTACCCTATCTCTCGTACTTATATTTTTCAGACGTTGCAATTTTCTTAAATGGAAATTCAAGGTATTTTGCAATAGATACCTATGTGTAGAAAGGCATATTTATTGCACTGGTAATTTATTCATTTTAAGTATTAACATTTTTGTGATGTTAAAAACTGTTATTGTCACGTTAATAATTTTTATTACTGACTGTGGGCGTATGTGAACATTTTTAAATAATTCAAAATTAATCCTACCGCCACGTCGCTTTGAGGTGTAAATGGACAAACCTTACTTTCTTACTCATCAACATTGTGTACAGCTAAATTAAATTAAATATTCTCACGATTACACCTATTATGTAGCCCACATTAAGAATCGTTAAGAGTTTATATTATAAAAACTACTAGATAACAGAGAAATATAGATAGTAATATGTAAATAAATATCAGAAATATACTAAATAGACATACAAATATGCATGACACGTGGACAAATATTCGTACTGATAGAAAAATAGCGTGATATATCAAGTTACTACTATAATACAAATATCTGCCCCTACCGGGATTCCAACCCAGGACCTATGGCTTAGTAGACAGGGGTAGTGACCACTCGACCTGAATCTGGTCTTCAAATATTGTTCACCTGCCTATATACTCCTGGAAACCTGACGTTCAATGAGTGTAGGTATATCTACATGTATAAGAATGTTGGTAAGTTTTGATTAAAATGTGTTGTAAAACAGGTTAACCTTTGGTTCCCAGAGTCAAATAATTTAAACTTCTCTCCTAAGTTGCCAACATGACGTATCCACTTTTAACATGATGTGCAACACAAGCATCTATAATAGCCCATAAATGGTCGCTACGGTGACTCTGAAGACACCATCAGGCGAAGTCGCAAGCTATGCTTATTAGCGAATAATAAAATAAGTAGTTCTAAGAACATGGAGTAGCAAAACAACATTATTACACAATATACTATATTTACGAGCCGTAAGTGTAACAGTGTAAGGAAGAGAACAAATTCCTTGTCGAATTAGTTGTTCGTATCGGGCGCAGATTGTGCGCGCCTTATAAAGTAAGCGGCTTGGCACAGACGCGGATTCAGAAAAGTAATTCATAATTTGGTGGTCCCCCACCAACTGTATCGCGTCCAGGGTAGATCTTATAAAAGGTAGCTAGGTGAAATTAATTACTATTCGTTTATAATTAATTTAACCTTGCTTTAAAAAATTAATAAATATTCATGTCTATAATTTGCTATAAGCTTTAATTGTATTAATAAATATTTATAGACTGTTCCAATTAGATTTTATACTTTCAGAGCATAAACAAGTTAAAAACAATTATCTACTCCATTTTAACATTCTTAAATAAAGTTGCGGTAAGAAAACTGTTGCTGCCCTGCGCGTAAAGTACGCTGCGACCTCCGACCCTGCGCCGGCGCAGGAGTATCGCTTCATTATCCTAGCGAGCTGGTTTGCGTTCACCGTTGTGCGAAAAGTATTGCCTTACGCTCGCCACTTTAGAATTATCCATTGAAAAGAAACGAAATAATCAACAATTATATTAGACATTGAAGTAGGAGGAGACTGTTTTGATTATTTTTAAAGGTTAACACTTTGGGGCCGTTCAAGTATTACGTAAGCACCTAGGGGGGTGGGGGGATCTCTGTTTTGCTTATTTTGGATGACATGGGGGAGTAGGGGGGTAAAAAATGTTAAATCTGCTTACGTAACACTTGAACGGCCCCTTTCTGAAATCTCTGTTAGCCCTTGGGTACATACATAACCACTTAGCAAAAGATAGCGAAATCGTGATATTTTTAATTGTACATGGATGATTTTATGGTGTGCCTCATTTCGTCAAACACATCAACGAAATCTGGAAGTGTTCTATCGACGAAAAATAGTCTCAAAAACTTCGTTATTGAATAGGGAGTATCCCTATTCAATAAAAACAAAATTACATTAATGGTGCAGTCGATTCATTTATCAAATTGAAAAATGCTGTATTAGTTTTTAACAAAATAAGTCGAGTCTTCCTTAATGTATTTTAAGTTATGTCTTATCTACGGCTACATACTACAACTACACCAGGATCATGGTAAACATCTCCGTATTCCAGGGAACTTTAAATAAAAACGCCGCAGTATAATCTATTTTCATTGATTTAATAGACATGTAGGATTACATATACATATTTTATCTCATCATAAAACTATACCATATGCATTAATTTACTCAGCTAAATGTGTCCTAATAGTGATCAGTGAACAAACAACAAATATAGGTAATACGGGGCCGGCAGTGCCCCGGCCGCACGACACATACCTCATATCTTCTGTGTTAGCTACAATTAAATAACACAAATGATTTGAACATACACACTTTGCCACGTGATACGCACTTTTAAGTACAATTTGCCCGCATTTACAATTAGAAAAACTTCTCATGAACAGTGTACTCAGCGCCATCTAGGCCTAAAAATAAGAATCACTCATTCCAATTTTAAATTCTGTAACTTTAAAATGACGCCGCACTGTTATTCTGGTGGTATATATATGGATCATGATACTTGCTATTGTAACAGATAGAGTAAGTGTATCTCACGCGGCAAACCCACCGTACGAGACGATCCTACCTACGTTACCGAGACTGCATCCTATTAAAATGTCGGGATAACCACTGGCAAGACAATATTAAACTAAACAACAAAATAAGGCTTTAAGCCACTTTGTACAATATACCATTCTTTGGCTATAACACCTCTGGGAAGCGTAAAATATATTTCTTTTCATATA
Source organism: Acentria ephemerella (assembly GCA_943193645.1). Lineage (NCBI taxonomy): Eukaryota > Metazoa > Arthropoda > Insecta > Lepidoptera > Crambidae > Acentria > Acentria ephemerella. Next base: position 287,128 of record OW971889.1, read on the forward strand.
AAAAGCCTTTAAAAATGAGTACAAAATAACGTAAAAGCACGTTCGCAATCTTCACATAACACAAACATAATATTATATTAATAAAGCCGTTTACCTAAGACATTCATCATTATTATGCTTATAATTAATTTAAAGTTAAACATGGTCAACTTTTGAATAGAACGAAAATATAAAAATAATTACAGAAAAACAATACTTTTATAAAAATAAGCACCATAACATTAAGCACATTACAAAAAAAATTAAGTAATATTGGATTAACGGAAAATAATTGTGATTTAAAAATATTGCACTTTTGTTAACATAATACACTGTTAACACTTAAGAAAAAATGTAAATACATTAATACTTAATAATCGTGTAAAATTCATAACTAATAAAACAGATCGTTCGTTAACAACACCTAGTAAACATAATTCTATATTATGCCATCCAAATCACCGTTATTTCCCAAACAAACATACAACAATCCTACTTCCGAAGTTATGTTAAAAATAAATATAATTATACATTTTCCTATTAAATACGAACAAGATACGTAATACTGTGAAGATTGCCGACGCACCACGATCATTACAATAAATAACGTGCTATGTTTGACACGGGACATTTCATTCTGACTCGTGTCTAAATATATAAAATATGTAGTTAAAAACAACAAAAATAGCGTGATATGTCAAGTTACTGCTAGCGTAATATAAAAATGGCATCGTACAGCGAACGGTTCGTTCGTTACTGGACGCGCACTGTACGGCGCCTGCGCTTCTCGTATCACTCGCCAATTATAGTATACATTAAATTGGCTATTTACCATATCCATTAACTCCTTGATGCTTAGGATGTCTGCATACAAAAAACTATCCATATAATAACAAAATTATAAAGAGTTCAAGTTTCTGAGGTTGTAGGGGGGGGGGTACTCTCTGGAACTTTGTTTTGGTTGGAATTTAAAAAATATTTTTTTGCTAGATAGTCCATTTATCAGGAAAGGTTATACAATATTTGTGAGATATCGATTGCGAGCGCTGCCGCGGGCGGAAGCTAGTGCCGAATAAAACAGCTATTTCATAATATTAAGAAGTCGTAGGTTAGCAAGCAGATAATTCCATCCTTTGGGAATAAGAAATGAAACGAGTATCTAATTAATTTGATTGAATAGTGAAAGTCGTCAATGTACAACCTGTGTCAATGACTGCAGGGGAAATCAGTCAACAAAATGAACCATATAGCGAATTAGCATCCTTAGAATTATACATGATTCATCTCAAGAATATTTAATATAAATAGTTATAATTTTCGGTAAAAGACATCCCAACCGTCAAGAGATTAAAGCAAATGGTCATAACATAATCCGAGTAAGCACGAAGCGGCGTCCGTATGGGAGCGTAGTGCGCGCTCAGCTCGAGAGCGATAGGCTCAGCGGCGCCGGCGCACGCTTGACGCATCATCGATTATTAACATGTAATTATTTACCTTAACAGTAACTGCATTGACACTAGGTGCTATTAGACTAGATTTTTTTAATAGTATTAGGAAATGCATTTAGAGTAACTGATTATTACTTGCGTTCTTGGTGTGCGCAAGACAATAGTGGTAGTACCACCCATTCGAAATAATTAATGATGCGTCAAGCGCAATCAAACACACTCAAAGAAATAAGCGCATTACTATCACATTAAATTGTATTATGAGAGATGCGCCTGCGCCGGCTACTGTGCACTAAGCTATGTGTACAGGCTATTTATAATGATTTACTGAACAGTACCGCACTGAACGCTCATATGAAGTTTAGTATAATTATGTTATATTCATATAATATGGTGGCGTCAAATATGAACACAAAATGGCGATTCCTAATACTTAATTAAATGACCATAAAATAATCTCTTGTTTCTATAAACATTTTAAACTTAATACTGGTTTGATATTTAGTGCGAGTCCATGCGAGCGTCCAGCGCTCGTCGACATGTTACTTGAGGATTTTTGGCACAGTCGGTGACAGACACTCAACATTTAACAAGCATAATAAGTTAATATACCCTCCCATACAAATAATACACTAACTACACTAATAATTGTGAAACCAAACATTGCTTGACTATTGTACCGTATGGAAGGCTCGACAAAAACTTTAAGCCCCTTGAAATGCATCACAATAACTGAAACAGACAAATAATTCGCTCTGCTGTCACCACTTCTAATATATAAAAAGTCTATTTAATAATATTTCGAGTAAAAATAACATTTCCATAGTTTAACGTATATAATCTATGAATGTAGGTAGTGCACTACCGCTCTATATAAATAGCTTCATTCAGTGCTGTTTGTACGTACATAGCGACTGCCATACGACCAGACACTTCAATTAAAATTGTACTACTTTAATTAACAGCTATTACATTATTTCATAATAAGAATAAACAGTTTCACGATTTCAAAAATGATCAATTAAAAAAGTAAGTGTATCTCAAAATAATAATATAAAAACATTTCGAAAACGTTAACAATCTGATCACTTTAAATATAAACAGGTCGGCTATGAGAACACCTGTTCATAAAAATATAATGTTCACCTCAAACACTCGTCACAACTGACTGACAGTTGGATAATGCAAATGAACAATGGGATCGAACATGGCGGCTTCTACACTGTGACATAAAAATATTCGCTTGCTAACACCATTGTTAAAACAAAGTTTGTTTGAACAATGTTTGTCTAACGATATATATGATCCTGTATACAAAACTTTGTATTTAGGGTCACAAATCACAATGCATGCTTTTTCTTTAAACGATTTTAATATCACTTTTTACTTGAATTTTTAAGTAACTAGACGGACACATTCGCAGTCCAAATTTTGAACTAAGATGGACGAAAGCTAACCATATTCGATATAATTTTTATTAAGCTATCATATTGACAGTATGTATGTGGAAGCGGCGCGGGCGGCGACTTCGGACAAGCAAAACACGCCTTACAAATTATCGTTAATATAACACTGCAACAAAATAAATAAAGCACTTGCCTACACAAAAGCCCTGAGTAAAATAATACGTTGACTTAAATCAGATCTTTCCAAATAGATATACTTATTTGGAATATAGGCGGAACAAATTTTGCTGTGAAGTTCAAAGGAGAATATCAATGACTACTTACAGGGCAATTAGCCTAGTTTCCCTACATCTACTGAAGTTGTGCTTCGCGTGCGTATAGCAAATTTTAAAACGGATTTATGTCAACGGCAAACTACCGTATGTACACTTTTATCACTTCCATTTTTAAAAATATAGGAATATAGATTTTGTGACATTTAAGTCAAAGTGCTAGTATTAAATAAAAGTGCATTTTAAGCTAACTGTACCATTAAGTATATTGCCATTAGTTACACACTAGTTAAGTATATTTATACAAATGAAGTTAATAGTTTTAGCAATTTAATAGTTTACTTATTAAATTGCTAAAACTATTCACTTATGCAGTAATCAATAATGAAATTGTAATATGTGGCACTAGTTGAGGTTGCAGAGCCTTTTATTTATCAATTACTTAGTCTGGGAATTGATAAATAATAATTATGTTGCAAACGTTTAGTTGTTTTTTTTTTTGGTTATAAAAATTAAGGAAGTCTACTACATTTGCTTTACTCTGTACTGTTATGCTCTCCTTAAAAATAGAAAAGTGATTAGTCAAAAATATTACCCAAATACTACCAGTAATCAAAACGTATCCCAAAATGTTATATTCCATATATTTTTAAAGAGAATATAATAATAAAAGTGTACACACATAAGTTACCGACATTCACGCAAACAAACACTTGAGAATTATAATGAAATACTGAATACGACGTCACCAAGTAGCTTTACAGTGAAGTTTGCCTCGAGCGAGTAGACTAGACGAATTGAAATACATTCGCGGGCTCCGCTACAGAGTCAACTATAGGTATTTACTGCGCATTAAGAACCCTGTTATTCCCTAAGTGATTCCAAAGCTTTAAATCTTAATATCATATCTTCTTAGATCGTTAATGATATGGCCAATAAAGTGAACGTTTTATACATTGAAAAGTATGTGAAACTCCAAAGATATATTGTTGGTCATCGTAACAGAGTAACATTTATTTACGTCTCCCTCTTTCGTGAGGAATCGACTTAAAAAACCCTGCTTCTAACGATCTACACAGAAAAGCCATACGGTGCGAACGAATAAGTACAAAAATGTCCGAAGTCTCCGCATCAGTAACAGTACCCGCCATTACTCACCGACAGTATAGCAAACCTTCACGTAATACTCCACATATGTTCAGCGATAACCTATATGTATTTATATTAAATTTAACAAATAATAACAACACACAACTATGAAGAGCGTAGGATGCCGTATGATTCACATACAAATTAATCTGCACAAACATTAAGTTACGCTACAACAAAGAACGTTCAGAATTAATACGATACACACGGACGCGCCGCTCGGGCCGACGCTCGACCTCGACCTCGACCTCGACCTAGACAATATTTTACAGAAAACTCTCGAAAAACCCAAATATCAAACAATAAAGTGTACGCGAGCAGCGACGCCGAGCGGTCGCGGCCCGAGACACGTCTCAGAAGCAACCTTAACACGCACCTCCCAAAGTACATATTCGAACGACGCGCCACCAGGCGCCTGTTAGTACGCACACCGAATACGTTAAACGAAGAACATGTTTTACAAAAACAACAAAACGATAATGAACCGTAACATCTTTCAACCGGGAACACGTACAGAGATTTATAATTTATTTATTTATAATATATTATTTATACAGTAACGTCTACATAAAGCATTACATTTGTGCACCGGTCTGCCCCGCGGCTGTACGCACGGTCAACGGCGGAACGTAACGTTAGATTAACTTTGGTATCGCGACCTAACAACTTAACGATAATACTAAAATCTGAATACTGCGCTCCTGAGATTACCATTAGGCAGAGAGCCCGCCTCGCACGGGCTCTATATACACTTTGTACTCTCAGTACTCCACCAAACCAACAGAACGAAGCGATAACTTAAACGTAATGTTAATGTCGCAAGGTCTTGCGCACGAGTCGCACGACGCTGACTACATTTTATATACTATCTATACCTCGCACATACCTCTTTGACAGGAAACTATTAAATCATCTACGTAATGAAATTTAAACTAAGTGCAAGTTTGACCATCTATACAAACTGCGAAAGTAATCTTGTGTATTTGTATAGAGAGTCTCTATCACAACGTATCATTTCTTTTGAGAAAGTTGTTCAAGTTCTTAACAGAAATGGTCATACAGGATAATCATATTATTTTTGGACTTTGAAACGTTTTGAAATCTCATCCAGAGCGAGAATTACGTGTTATTGACTGTACAAATAGGACCAATCTTGCTACAACTATCGCACTAACATAGCAATAAAAAAAATATGTAGTCGAACCGGCGACTCCACGTATTGGGAACAAAGTCTTACAGAACTTTGTAAATAAAAAGTGTTGACTAGAATGTTTTTGCCCGTGACCGTGTCATAGTTGTGTCGCGCTGACCACTCACGCACTACTCATGGGGTTTACTTAACTCTGCCCGCTCTACTGACACATTGGAAACGTATATTATTGTATCGCTTGAGATATATATGCCTTTAGTGTTACATACCAATAAATATTGAGCTTGACAAATGCATTTACATAGCAAAATGGTGATAAAGCTAAATGTACTTCAGGCTAACTTAAGAGCAAGTTTTTAATGGATCATAAAGCCGTGTATCACCAGTGGGAACATCATATGATGCAGTAATCTCAGTAAAGTTTGCATCATTTTATTGCAACAGGCATTTGCCGACGTCAGAGCGCTGGGGGACCTAATGCAGGAACTATAGTGGCTGGAGGTAACTGTCCAGACATCCTTTAACAGAAAACCTGAGCAACAGTGCAATTTGTGCAGAGACATGATCGAAAGAAGATCATATTAAAACAATTTTAGTGTTTTCGATTGCAGAGAATCCAATTCAATATGCACTGCAGGTATGTGGACAGGTTCGCCACATCAGAAAAGTAAAGATCTTTCGTCGAACTAGGGGTTCGCTCAGAAAGCTTGTGTATATACAAGCAGAATGGATCTAGGTCTCTTCGTTAGCCTTTGCATTACGTATGTGATGTTTGTATATCGTATCTAGATTTTGTTTATATTTATTACTGTGCGCTTATTAAGCGTTTCTCTGTTCCTTGATACCAGTTGCTACAAGTAACATTTTAAGGCATATCCCAAGAAATACAACAACCAATAAGTCCCAACTATAGTCCAAAGTAAGCGTATCTCAATATTTACAACGGCCAGTCGCTCGACCCCAGGCCGTTCGCGGGCTATTTTCGACTTTACGACACTCGAAATAACGTTCTCATTTAATCAAAATATTGTAGTATTTAACATTGAGTAAATATTTATTTTACAATAAAGTTAACATATATTAATAAATAATCTTTTGTTATTTGTAAATAATAATAATAGGAATACTTAGGCTTATAATAAATTTTAACCACAAACATATATGTCGGTCGAAATCCCGCGAACGACCAACACTCGGTGGACAGTAGTATATCATAATAGAACTGTATAGTGAACAATATAGCGCTTGCTATGACTGCTGCGAAGGGACTTGACCACAACATTGACGTTAAAATTACATTTTAAATATCACTTTACAAAATACATTAAACATTTAACGGTTAAAAATGTTGCGTAATATTTAGGAGAACCAATTTACTCATAAAATATAGAATTATGAATAAAAAACTTTATACGTTAGCGTCAAAAAATAACACTTATTGCAAAGAAATTATGCACTGTTAACACTTAAAATATCTAGATACATTAGGCGCAGACATTTTCAATAAAATCATATAAAAAGGTCATAAATGATTGAGTATAAATTGTTGATATTCAAAATGAAACCGTAAAGTAATGACCATAGGGTCAGTTACGTATGCCGCGGTCAACTTCCCCCGCAACCTTACATGTACTTAAGTAGGAGAGGGACGGGCGACGCTCAGTGACCTAACAGATAAATCCTCACCTATCAATACAACACGACTAGAACCGAATAACGCCGAAAATACCCGACGAAGATGATATATCACTTGACGACAATTTCAAGTGGTTTCATCTTTTAACTGTTATTTTCGGAACTATTTACACTAACACCGGACGCTTTAGTTACAGAGTATATTTAGCTTATTTATGTAACACAGGCACTATGGAGATAATGTTATTGATATTTTTGACATCGATTCCATTCAAAGCATTATTAATTATTCAAATAAATCTTAAAACTATAAAAATAATCAGGTCGAAAGGTGTGACCGTTTATACAAAATTTCATAGGTTTCGTATGAAAAGTCACAGTGGTAGGTTGGTCGACTTCGTTGGAGCTAAGTTTTATATTTTCAAATAAGTCAAGAAAATGATATGTCTGTTTTAAAAATGGATCTAGAACTTAGATAAACATGTCAAGTTAAGCTTATATCTACTAAAAAAAGATGCCACTATGATTTAGCGACGTTACTATGGTAACTTAAATTGCCGATTTAATATTGGTATTTAAGCTCTGTTTTCTGAAAGAGTTATGTTACATACATTTGAAGAAAAGGAATTATACTTTATAAAGTAGCATTTTTACAATGCAATCAAATTGCTTGTGTAGAATTTCTTTCAAGCTGCAATTGTGAAATAACGAATAAAAATTAGTCGTTTCAAAGAAATAGATCATCGATGTATACAAATTCTTTAACAGCTATATTTATTTACGATTTCATTTATGATTTTACGTCAAAGAACATAAGCAAGCTGAACATCTGACGGATCGAAAATGGTAACTATAGCTAGTGAGCACCCGGAAAATCAAAGAACTTATTTAATAATGCATTGAGATTCTGGAAACGAGAGCTGTGCTTTCCATGTCCTGTCTAATTGAAACTCTTCTTATGTTACAAACAGTATTGCTACTAATCTGGCAACACCACTGTGATAAAGTGTAGGTATCGATGTCAAAAACGCCACCGTGTGGCTACAGTAGCAGTAGTGTAGTGTAGTGTAGTGTATCGTAGTGTAGTGTAGTGTAGTGGTGCGGTGTCCGGGCGCTCAGGGCGGCGCGGCGCTGGGGCTGAAGTCGGCGTTCACGAACGAGAACCCGCGGAACTCCTCCTGCGGGGGGACGTCATACGTTACTACACATACCATTCATTACATTTATACTTCATATCTATTGTACATAAAAATGAACTCTGTACGTTAGGCTCGCTAAAACTTAAATATGGCTTGCCCGATATGAATACACATATTTTTTAGTTTTGTACCATGTAACACAGGAATGTAACTTTACACTACAAAAAATATGTATTAAATAAATGAATATTATATATGGACAATATCATCCAACATCTAATTTTATAGATTAGTTACACGGTTATATCTCAAAATATGTATAGTATTTTACGTATAAGGCGTATACTGTTGTTAAATTAAGTTGTGAAGTAGGTGAGGCAACGTATGGCTGTGCGACATGATCAAACGGTACAGTGTTGGTAGTGACCTGGTTGATGGTCCTGAGAACATCCTGAGGCACGGGCGTCAGGACTGGCTCCTCCTTGGTGAATTCAGCGTCGAAATTGGCCGCCTCTCGCTTGCTCTTCTGTAACACGTGCAACGTATGTTACAGTTAAACATAATGAAATACTCGCAGAAATGATATTTTTGCTACATTCAACATCAAATAAACGAAAGAACTCTCAGGAAACATTATTCATATATTAATAAATTGCTAAAATGAAACTGTTTAACAACAATTGAGTACTGCTTCTTTCTGATCTGAAACGCTCACGAATGTAAGATGGATAAAAGGATCGTGTAGGACATTAAAGAGGCGAATTGGAAACCACTCGAGTCCCTTGCGATACAGAGAACGTGATCATACTTTCTCAATCCAAATATAAAACGAATGCAAACATTTTGAAAACATTAAAACAAATTAAAAGAGCTAAATAAAATATGTCAGCGATCTGAGTGGGAGCTAGAGTAAATGCAGTATACTGACCACCTTGGGCCGGAAGGGCGGGCGCAGGCGGCGCGCGGCCAGAGCGTCCCAGTCGACGTCGCGGAAGTATCTATGTCAGCGATCTGAGTGGGAGCTAGAGTAAATGCAGTATACTGACCACCTTGGGCCGGAAGGGCGGGCGCAGGCGGCGCGCGGCCAGAGCGTCCCAGTCGACGTCGCGGAAGTATCTATGTCAGCGATCTGAGTGGGAGCTAGAGTAAATGCAGTATACTGACCACCTTGGGCCGGAAGGGCGGGCGCAGGCGGCGCGCGGCCAGAGCGTCCCAGTCGACGTCGCGGAAGTATCTATGTCAGCGATCTGAGTGGGAGCTAGAGTAAATGCAGTATACTGACCACCTTGGGCCGGAAGGGCGGGCGCAGGCGGCGCGCGGCCAGAGCGTCCCAGTCGACGTCGCGGAAGTATCTATGTCAGCGATCTGAGTGGGAGCTAGAGTAAATGCAGTATACTGACCACCTTGGGCCGGAAGGGCGGGCGCAGGCGGCGCGCGGCCAGAGCGTCCCAGTCGACGTCGCGGAAGTATCTATGTCAGCGATCTGAGTGGGAGCTAGAGTAAATGCAGTATACTGACCACCTTGGGCCGGAAGGGCGGGCGCAGGCGGCGCGCGGCCAGAGCGTCCCAGTCGACGTCGCGGAAGTATCTATGTCAGCGATCTGAGTGGGAGCTAGAGTAAATGCAGTATACTGACCACCTTGGGCCGGAAGGGCGGGCGCAGGCGGCGCGCGGCCAGAGCGTCCCAGTCGACGTCGCGGAAGTATCTATGTCAGCGATCTGAGTGGGAGCTAGAGTAAATGCAGTATACTGACCACCTTGGGCCGGAAGGGCGGGCGCAGGCGGCGCGCGGCCAGAGCGTCCCAGTCGACGTCGCGGAAGTATCTATGTCAGCGATCTGAGTGGGAGCTAGAGTAAATGCAGTATACTGACCACCTTGGGCCGGAAGGGCGGGCGCAGGCGGCGCGCGGCCAGAGCGTCCCAGTCGACGTCGCGGAAGTATCTATGTCAGCGATCTGAGTGGGAGCTAGAGTAAATGCAGTATACTGACCACCTTGGGCCGGAAGGGCGGGCGCAGGCGGCGCGCGGCCAGAGCGTCCCAGTCGACGTCGCGGAAGTATCTATGTCAGCGATCTGAGTGGGAGCTAGAGTAAATGCAGTATACTGACCACCTTGGGCCGGAAGGGCGGGCGCAGGCGGCGCGCGGCCAGAGCGTCCCAGTCGACGTCGCGGAAGTATCTATGTCAGCGATCTGAGTGGGAGCTAGAGTAAATGCAGTATACTGACCACCTTGGGCCGGAAGGGCGGGCGCAGGCGGCGCGCGGCCAGAGCGTCCCAGTCGACGTCGCGGAAGTATCTATGTCAGCGATCTGAGTGGGAGCTAGAGTAAATGCAGTATACTGACCACCTTGGGCCGGAAGGGCGGGCGCAGGCGGCGCGCGGCCAGAGCGTCCCAGTCGACGTCGCGGAAGTATCTATGTCAGCGATCTGAGTGGGAGCTAGAGTAAATGCAGTATACTGACCACCTTGGGCCGGAAGGGCGGGCGCAGGCGGCGCGCGGCCAGAGCGTCCCAGTCGACGTCGCGGAAGTATCTATGTCAGCGATCTGAGTGGGAGCTAGAGTAAATGCAGTATACTGACCACCTTGGGCCGGAAGGGCGGGCGCAGGCGGCGCGCGGCCAGAGCGTCCCAGTCGACGTCGCGGAAGTATCTATGTCAGCGATCTGAGTGGGAGCTAGAGTAAATGCAGTATACTGACCACCTTGGGCCGGAAGGGCGGGCGCAGGCGGCGCGCGGCCAGAGCGTCCCAGTCGACGTCGCGGAAGTATCTATGTCAGCGATCTGAGTGGGAGCTAGAGTAAATGCAGTATACTGACCACCTTGGGCCGGAAGGGCGGGCGCAGGCGGCGCGCGGCCAGAGCGTCCCAGTCGACGTCGCGGAAGTATCTATGTCAGCGATCTGAGTGGGAGCTAGAGTAAATGCAGTATACTGACCACCTTGGGCCGGAAGGGCGGGCGCAGGCGGCGCGCGGCCAGAGCGTCCCAGTCGACGTCGCGGAAGAACGCGTGCGCGCGGATGCCGGCCGCGCCGCCCGCCACGCCCAGCCGCCGCGCCGGGCTCTTCGTCATGAACCCTGCCGACAACACCATGTGTCACACACGCGCGCACTACGACTCGCTTCGAACACTATTTTAAAACAAGGTCGCCCCTTCCATCTGCGGCTATTTCAATAATAGCTAATTTTAAACCAGTGGGCCGGCCTACTTCAAAAACGAAACAAGCAGCGAAGCAGTTTTTAAACGATTTACGTTTATAACTGACAAATTACGTTCTTTAACTGTCGTATTTTTTGCATTTTAAAGTTGGGGATGGGGTTTTTGTGTAACCACACGGAATATGGCGCTAAAAATACTGCCATCAGCAACGGTACCGACCCTTGAGGATGGACACTGCGTCCTTGGAGAGCCAAACGGGGTAGAGAACGTCGTCGTGCAGGATGGACTCGAACAGGTCGTCCTCGTTGTCAGCCTCGAAGGGCGGCTGCCCCGCCAGCATCTCGTACACCAGCACGCCCAGCGCCCACCAGTCCACCGACGGGCCGTATTCCAACTCTTGGAGGATCTGACATCAAAACAAGATATAATTAATGCTTTTATCAAAAATAGAGACATACGTAACATTATGTAAAAGGTCTGTTTTGGGGTATTTAAAACACCTTTGAAAATGTTGCATCAACCTTATATTATGGCATAGATAACAATACCCTTACAAAAGACAAAAAAAGTAAATTATCAACTTCGACAGGAGATACTATCAAATACCGTCGATCATGATATATGTTTAACTTTTATTGATGTAAGTTAAATAATTTCGTTGAACAATCATAAGTGATGGTTTAGGGGCTAATGAACCACAGTGAATTCGTAAAATACTTTACTACAAAATAAATTACAATTTTTTTTCCTTTCATATACTTAGACGACATTATAATACAACATTATCTTGAATGAGTTTATTAATATAAAATTAAATCGCATACATACCTCAGGTGCAATGTAGTCAGGCGTACCACAAAAAGTGGTGGTAGTCGCACCATCTACGGACAAAGATATAGTACTTGATCAATTCTTGACAAGAGTTAAAAAGAACTTTTTAAAAAAGGATGAACGCCCTCAGCTCTCATAATCTATTGGTCACAGGGCAACTCTGCTTGGTGACCAATCAAAGATTGGCCACTTCGCAGCCCCCCTCCGTACGCTTTTGTCATCATTGGACATTAAAGAAGTTTCAAACCAAATTAGTAATAGCAAAATAAAGAATCTTTCTTTTAAATTAAGATTAATTTATTATACAGTCAATATATAGAACGCTCAGATTAAGATTGTATAGTAAAAACTTACCGATAATGCCTTCTTTACACATGCCGAAGTCAGCGAGCTTGCAATGACCTTCGCTGTCTAACAGTATATTATCCAGCTTTAGATCTCTGTATATAACTCCGTGGGAGTGAAGGAACTGTAACGCTAAAGTCACTTCCGCTGCATAGAACCTGTACATACAATTTGATAGATAACTTAACTGACCGTGAGGTGAAGCGGGAATGTAAGAGAATAGAGGGTGTCAAGAGAGAAAGCGCGCCCGTGACGATGCTATATCTTAGTGGCAAATATTTTTGACAGCGTCCCCACCTAAGACATGGTGCTTGTAATGTGTCTAGTAGTCACGTGTATTACAAAAATACTTACGAAACACAAACAACATATTCATAATAAATTTGACATGTATTCTTTTAATTTTATTTTGAATGTGTGGACAGATGAACTGTCATATATCACCTTCGACAACTACTTCACAGGCGCGTTGTATGCATAGTAAAGGAATTGGCATTAAATTGGAATCGTAGGAAAGATGGACAAGGGAATTCGTGACAAGAATGCTTAGGATGGAAACTGAGAGGAAGATATTGGAACGGTAGATAATTAGGTAACTGACGATAGTTAAGGATTCAATACAAGTGACAAAGGATGTGTATATTTTGTCGAAGCCTAACAGGGAATCGTTTCAACTGAACCCTTCCGTACCTGGCGCGCGGCTCGTCGAACTTGCGCGCGCGCTGGATCTGGAACATGAGGTCGCCGCCGTCGACGTACTCCATGACAAAGAAGAGGCGGTCCCTGGTCTGGAAGGCGGAGTGCAGCGCCGTGAGGAAGGGATGTCGCGCCGCCAGCGCCAGCACGCGGCGCTCCGTGAGCGTGCACTCGACGTCGTCGTCCTGCACGATGGCGTCCTTCTTCAGCACCTTCACCGCGTACACCTGCACACACGCGACGGTCGCCGACGCGATATTTAACACGTCTTCCAATCGTCTATGTACTTAAACATTATTATTTTTAAATAAAAACATCTGAGGTAAAAGGAAGATCATAAAATTTTATATTTCCTTAACTTATTATGACTGACCTCGTCTGTGCCTTTCTTCTCCGCCAGCATGACCTTGCCGAAAGATCCCTTACCCAGCACCTTGATGAAGTGGAAGTCTTCCAACGTCACCTTGTCTTTTCCGCCCAGACTGTCCGCGCCTATACGTAATAATATATGCTTACTATATAGCCTTAATGTTTGTTTCCCGTAACCAAAGCCCGAAGCGGAATTTTACAAAAAAAAAGTGTAAATATTTAAACTAGACTGGTTCTAAATTTCAAATTAAAAACACAGCCACTCTCGAAACTATAATATTATTACCATAGAAAAAACAGAACATTAGAATTGTATCGATTTATTAATTTTTTTATTTTCTTTATTTGGCAAGTTATCAATAAAAACTAATTAATGGCAAATTAAAATCAGACTTCAATAAATCTAATGTCCATACTAGAGCAATGGACTATGGACTCCTCCCATTGTTTTTATAAAAAAAAATGAAACAATTGGAACTATTTCTAAACGAAATTACTTTAAAATAACAGAAAACGTTCCCAAGCGTATATCCACCACCAATAGCACAAATAAAGTGTCATACTGGAGTACATGTCGAGCATGTCGGAGCCGTCAGGACAACCAAATATGTCGGCCAGCTCGTCCCAGTGTGAGCGCCAGCCGTATCCTACCCACCGGACATCGACACATTAACAATGGGACTCAATCTAACGGCACCCTCTGTATCTAAATTTAAGTTCAGTATATCCCATTCTTCAAAATTACAATAACTCAATTTGTTTTAAAATAAACCATAGACATTTTCATAAGCCATGTAGAAAGATTCTTCCTTAAAAGCAAACATTAAGGTCAAGAGAATTTAAGTTCCAATTATAAAATATATTGCTGTCGCGCTGTGTCTCAGTGATTGAACTATTGAGCGCGATAGAGACAACTGCAACTTGGCCCGAAAATGCCTACGAAAAGTGTACAAAAACAAAGTTTTGTAAGTATGTCCTTAAAAAACTTTGGTGCTATTCTTGTGTTCCTTTTTCAAAGAATTTCGTGAAATAATCACAGCAAAAAATTAGTAAATTTATACAAGTTTTTGAAAATAATATTATTTATAATAACGAATTTATGTAAAATGGGTACAGAAAACATGGCAATAGTGGTCGTAAATATCCAAGAAGGAAACAGGGTTGTATGGAAAAATTTCCTGGTGTTACCTCTAAAACAAATATTTACTGGCGTTTCTAAAGTTTGAAAATTAAATACAACTTTCTAAATGGCAGGTGATACGACAGCCGTCCTTTTTGCAATAATATTGGAAGAGCGAGACACACTGAACTTAAATTTAAATTTAAAGTGTGCACTTCAGAATCGAACCTGCAAGAATGGAACTGGTAAAGCGAAATTTGATGTTAATATCGACAATAACTGTTCTGTCGAGTAAGCATTTGTTTGTAAAACTTGTAAAACATATTTTGTAGATTTAAAGTTCCACGCTCGCAGGACAGGCCCGAACTTTTTCGCTAACTGAATTTTGGCATCTAAAGTGATAACCACCGAGGTATTTGCAAATCCACATCTTACACAGCAATGAATAAGCAATTAGCTCGGCAGTTAACGAATAAGCTAACGAATAAGAAGCCAGGTATGATAAGGTATAGTACACCTGCGGAATATATTCTACGTAGAATTTCTTTATTGTAAACGTAAGTCATTAATAATCCAAGATTATAATATTAGAATTTGTAACAGGGCAAAAACAATGGTCATGTTTGAAAATATTTTTAACAATAATAAAAGACCGCTGTCAAACGCTAGTATTTTTCTCTCTTGATCACTAACATATACATATAAAATGAAGGCAAATAAATTTAACATACAGCCAAGTCTAAGGTATTATCCAAGACTGCCTTCATTTTAATACACAGTAAATATTAAAAACTTACAGACACAAGTTAAATAAAAATGGTTTATTTCAAATCAATTTGAAATTTATTATGTAAGAAAAAAATGTATAGGTGTGAGAAATGTTAATATCTTTCAAAATGATAACCTGACCCACTCTAAGGTTGAGTAGACGACAGACTGAGAAACTAGAATACACCACACGCTGCATTAAACTTAAACTAAATTCATAACTCGAGTTCTTACAGGTGCCTAATTTTGGCTCAATAGTAGGTGAGAGTATGAAAAATATTATTATTTTATATAAACCATTGTTTCAAATACTTTCAGTGTCCTAATTAAATTTATTCCGCAAGAGTACACATGTAAAGTGGACACAAAATTAATCAATGCAACATAAAACGGACGCAAGAAGGTTATATCGTACTTGATGCAAGTGCATATTTTAAGATACTTCTTTGAAACGATCTCAGTACACTCAAAATGGACTAACTTTACACGTTTGACTTGTTGAGCCGCTGGCGTGTGTGCGGAGAGAATGAAAAACTTTCAATTGAAAAGTAATAACGTTAATGTTCACTACAAAAGTCTTTGTCAATATTGCTCTACTAGAAGAAAATCACGTTGAATAATGGTATTATCCGAAAATGTTGTTTCCGAATTGATGAATTGACTATAAATGACAAAACAAACAATACGAAACCTATTTTCCTGAATAATGTGCCACATTGTACATGAAAATATTCAGAAGTGTATATTTAAGACAGAACAAACAATTAAAAACTGTGCATATTATGACTAGAACAAGGCACAATAAACGAGACTTAATAACGGTGACAAATTAAGAATTAGTGTAAGTGATAAGGCGCTAGTGTGTCGTGTAGGGCTTTTACCTTTGTCGTCTTGCTTGTCGTCCTTGCCGTCGTCACCCGGCGCAGACAGCTCGGGCGGGCCCTCCATCAGGGGCGTGTTCAGGTACTGACGCACACACATCGCAGGATAAAACATCAGATCAATATATCGTGGGCAAAAGCTATAGAATACGCTCTATAAGAAACCTTTGGTTCGTAGCTATCATCTAATACCAATGTATTCTTCTTATATAATCAAAAGTCCGGCTCAAAGGACCACAAGTTGAAAGAGTTTGTTTCAATTTATCTTATAAAAAATGACAGCTAATAGTGAATTAAAAAATACTGAATAATATCACATCTATATCATATAAAAAGAAATATATTGTTTAGAGCTTTTTTGTAAAACTACGTGCAACTATATGCTTTATTATTTTGATAAAAAAGTCATTTCGCTAAATCATTGTGGTTGAGGAATTTGGGTTCAATTCGCTTCTATCTTCGGCCCTATCTTCACTTACCATCTGATGAGATGACAGCTAAGTGCTACACCGTTAAGAATAAAATAAAAAGATAGTGGTCTTAGTATACCTTGGAAGGCCTGGGGCGGGGGTTCTTGTCAGGTGAGATGCCCATCTCGTTGAGGATCTCCGCCATCATCTTGGTGTTAATGCCGCAGTTGTTCGCCACGTTCTTCTGGCATCGTTTGTGCACGTTCATCGAACATACTGAAAGACCATTAACCATTTAAATGAAAGAAATACCCTTTACTATAGTAAAAGTTTTAATTTAAGTTACATTGAATTAAATCTGGCAAATCTCTGGCGATCTCAAATAAAATATATTTTAGAAAATTTCCTTGTAAGTAATAAAGAAATTTCTTTTGATTTGAATTATGTTATAAAGGTACAAAAATATGGTCCTGAGAAAACACATGGTAACATATGGCGAAAGCCACTTTTTTCTTTCAAACACCATTTTCTAGCCTATTCTTCTGGAAACCGGACCCCTAGTATAAGAGACCCAAGTCATTATGATTAGTTGTCAATAGCAAGAGCAGTGATGTGTCGCGGTACCTTCACACTGGAGGCCCTGCTTGATGAGGCCGTAGAGCAGCGAGCCGCAGTGGTCGCAGAAGGTGAACCGCTTGTACGAGTGCACGACGAACCGGTGCGGCACGTTCACGTTGAAGCAGTAATGTGTCGCGGTACCTTCACACTGGAGGCCCTGCTTGATGAGGCCGTAGAGCAGCGAGCCGCAGTGGTCGCAGAAGGTGAACCGCTTGTACGAGTGCACGACGAACCGGTGCGGCACGTTCACGTTGAAGCAGTAATGTGTCGCGGTACCTTCACACTGGAGGCCCTGCTTGATGAGGCCGTAGAGCAGCGAGCCGCAGTGGTCGCAGAAGGTGAACCGCTTGTACGAGTGCACGACGAACCGGTGCGGCACGTTCACGTTGAAGCAGTAATGTGTCGCGGTACCTTCACACTGGAGGCCCTGCTTGATGAGGCCGTAGAGCAGCGAGCCGCAGTGGTCGCAGAAGGTGAACCGCTTGTACGAGTGCACGACGAACCGGTGCGGCACGTTCACGTTGAAGCAGTAATGTGTCGCGGTACCTTCACACTGGAGGCCCTGCTTGATGAGGCCGTAGAGCAGCGAGCCGCAGTGGTCGCAGAAGGTGAACCGCTTGTACGAGTGCACGACGAACCGGTGCGGCACGTTCACGTTGAAGCAGTAATGTGTCGCGGTACCTTCACACTGGAGGCCCTGCTTGATGAGGCCGTAGAGCAGCGAGCCGCAGTGGTCGCAGAAGGTGAACCGCTTGTACGAGTGCACGACGAACCGGTGCGGCACGTTCACGTTGAAGCAGTAATGTGTCGCGGTACCTTCACACTGGAGGCCCTGCTTGATGAGGCCGTAGAGCAGCGAGCCGCAGTGGTCGCAGAAGGTGAACCGCTTGTACGAGTGCACGACGAACCGGTGCGGCACGTTCACGTTGAAGCAGTAATGTGTCGCGGTACCTTCACACTGGAGGCCCTGCTTGATGAGGCCGTAGAGCAGCGAGCCGCAGTGGTCGCAGAAGGTGAACCGCTTGTACGAGTGCACGACGAACCGGTGCGGCACGTTCACGTTGAAGCGCTGCCCGCCCGACACGCCCACGCCGCTCTGCTGCTGCAACACCCACCATCGAACATCGACCATCGACCGCCATCGTCAGGCAACGACCCACTAACTAACTACTCGACTCGTACAAATAATCTGTCTGCTGGTTAAGCTAGTTTCTTAAGCATTTGGCTAAATATTTCACTTTTATAATCTGCCACATTTTTAAAAAATGAAGGGGATTCATTAGTGCCAATTTATATTTAGATCTACCAACTAAAAAAATTCATACAAGTTTTTTTTTAATAAAGCCTTATAAAGTCTTGTCTAAAAAAGTATCCACTCTACCTGTTATATAATATTGAATACAATTACAGTTAGTACAATTACGAACTATTGATTGATGGCAACAAATCAATACAGTTTTTGTAGTGTAATGATACTTTAAACATATAATATTTATATACAGACAGGGAGAGCATAGAATTCACTATGACATACCTCCTCCTTCATTCCCGGGCACTTGGTGACGACTAAAGAGTGACAGCGTTTGTGGACGACGCACGTACAAACTGCCGACGAGAGACATTATACACATATTATAAATATATATTTTTTTATAAACAGTATTATTGTTTAAAAGTATTGTTGTATTTTTCTTTTACGAATATGGATCAGTGCAGACCGATCAACCGGTAATTCTGAGTGTGTGCAAGCAGTGGATCTTTGTTACTGTTTAATAAATTAGTTTAAATTGTATTATACACTCTCTTATTTATTTTTTTAAGTTAATTAATCATAACCAAACCCCAACCCACTTGTCTATGGCAGATAAAAGTCCATAATGATAGGATAATACATTAAATCTATATTTAATTACAGTATCTTTATGGAAACCAAAACAAGATTAAATCATTCACACACTTTAAATTATATGACAGCTTACTATTACACTACTTACACACACAACATATAACTAAAGAAGGGTGGGTAATTATAAAAATTATACATTTACCTTGGCATTGGTAGCCTTGTTTGCCTATGCCCCTGTAAATATTAAAGATACATTATTAAAACAACTATATTAGTTGAAAAAAGCTTTAGAAAACCACGAAATTCGCATCTATGCTACAGTGCAACTGTCAATTTACTAAATTATTACTTCATATGAGTCCAAATATTCGACATTTAAAGTACTGTTATTACATCGAGTGAATATTTTATGTATTTTAGTAATGAATTACATTCTAACAGCAAAATAAGATAATTATGAAACCAACTAAAACACACCAAAAAATACAACTTATATAATATAGCGTTTTTTTAAGTTGAATGGCGTTTACGTTAGAATAGGAAGTCTTTTGGTTTTAAATGTAATTTTACTATTATTAAAATAAATATATAAAATATGAAACTGGCAACATTGAACTGGTACTTTTGCAAACATGGAACACTATTACAAGTCTATTTTTTGATAACGTTTTATAAGTAAATATGCTATGTTCGATTATCTAGCGTTTAATTTGAAAATACCATATTTATCTAATTTACGAAGTGAATATTTAACAAGAAAATTCGATTTTAAGATTTCTATACAAAGCCTAATATACTTCTATTTGTATAGCGTAGTAATCAGCTCAATGCTGTCTTTCTATCAAAGACGTAGCGCGACTGATCTGTGAATTAGAGCGGCAGGTGTGACAAATTAAAATCAAGAACGTGCTCGCGTCTCGTTTTGCATACTAGCATTGGCAAAATATCAAATTTGAATAAAATAAAATAATGGAGTGTACGAGTGTACCATGATAGTGCACATAAGCATGTTACCAGATGAACTCCCGGCAGTGGCTGCAGAAGGTGGGCTGCCTTAGGAAGGTGGCCATGAACTTGTGCCCGTTGACCTGGTGCACGCGGCGGCGCATGGCCCCGCGGCGGCGCGCGAACCCCGCGCCCTCCTTGAACTCTCGGCCGCGGCCGCCGCCGCCCCCGCCCCCGCCGCCGCGCCCGCCCCCGCCCCCGCCCGTGCCCGTGCCCGTGCCTCGCGCCTCCGCCGCCGCCCCACCCCCTGGACACAAATGGGAATACAGTCTTCTAATTACGTAGTCCTAATAATAAACGTAATACGTCTCATTCTTGCCCATCCGTTACTACTTTTATAGTGCAAGGGTGGCAATCATTGCTCATCATACGTCCGGTTCTAAAGAGAAACATGCAAGTGCGTGAGCCAGCCAACTACCTTCGGTTTTAGTTTTTGCAGCTCTTACAGGCCACGACCGAACCTCGATGCCTTAGTAAAGCACTCCTCCACAATATGCGCCGTTGTTTGAACAATTAAAAAGAAAAACAACGATCTGTTTTCTAACATTTTTGACCATCTCGATGGTCTTGTGGCTGAGACCACGTACTTCAGATCTGGAGGTTCCGGGGTTCAAATCCCAGGAGGGCAGAAATTTTCTGCTCCGTTTGGTTGGTGGTAGGGCTTTTTCTAAGTCCAATACCACCATCTTATCTAAGTCTAATAATGTTAACAGTATTGTGTTCCGACGAATGAAAGTATGATAGCCAGTTCCTCTGTGGTTGAGGAATCCAGGTGTAGCTCGCTTTAATCCGAGATTCAGGCCAAAAGCTACCCCGTTGAGAACAAAATTAATAAAATCCTGCATGTTGATACAAGGCAAGTATCATAATAACATTAAACTTTAGTTAAGAACTGTGACTACCAATTTAACTGTTCAAGTTTTTGCTTACAAGACTAGACGTCACAATTACGATGACGATATATCATGATGAATAAATGAGTAAAGTAGAAATAGCTCTTTAATAAACTTCAGGTGAGAACTACTGCTAATCATGTTTACGATTAAATAATTAAGAGACTGAGTCTCTTACACTGGCTAGGGCTTTACTCCCAGTTTGGGCAAAGTATGGCACACACTTAACTAAGTAAGGCTTTTCAGATGGTTGACAGATTAAGACTGAAAATTTATTTTTTTTATGTTGTATTTACTTAAGTTAGTTAGGTTTTTTAATGCATAGCCACAATGTTAAAATCTATCTAAATTTATTGTAAATTTACTCAGTATGAGGCTAAAAGAATTAAAATAAAACAAGATTTAAACAATTATTTATGGATTTGAAAAATCAGTTGTAACTTTATTACATGCAACATATTAAATAATAATAATTTGTTGTGTCTTAATTTCTTAACTAATTTTGCTACTAGTGGGCCTCAAATAACAGAAGATATCCTGTCAATTTTATTGATTTTTAGTTTATCCATATATTTGTCAAAGTTATTCATTAATGAGTATAATACTGTTATCATTGAGAACATGTAACTAAAAAAATTCTTTATTTATACATTCTAAAATTCCAGTCAGATGAAAATATTGGCACTGCTTTCTCTAATAAAATTTGGAAGTCTGTTATATTATTAATTAAGAATGTTCTATTATTAATTTATTTATTAATATTCATTACTATTTATCTTCAGTGTTAATAGCAAATTCATACCTGAGTTTGGCATATTTTGCAATATAACTAATCTAAAATATTGTAGATAGCAAAATTTGTTATTGTCTATCTTTTTAATTTAGTATCAAAAATACATTATAAGAATAGTTTTCAGGTAGTTTTATGTATAATTTTTCAACCTCAACACAATATTAAGTGGTAAAATAAATGTATGCCGTAACATAAAGGTTGGTATTATTATTATTATTGTACACCCATATACAGGTAAAACAATCGTCCACTTTTATCCTGATATACTCAACAACAAATTCATGTATTAGTCTAATCTGTTCTTAAATTTATTTTATGTGTTTCAGTTTATACCACTTTGCTATAGACTTTTTAATAATTTTGGTATTAAAATGCATTTATAATGAAAAAAGTATAATCAGACATGTGTACACTTATAGTTAACATTAACGAAAAATGGGTACTGACCTTGAGAATTCCATTTCAGATCAATTTTGAGATGCAATTTTCCATGAGGTTCTAGATCCACCTGAAAAAATATTTCTTCGATATTATAATTGCCTTCATTAAAAATATGTACTGATGCATATTGTTATAATTTAGGGAAGGAGAATTCATTTATGTCAATTTCTACCCAGAATGATGAATCATTTCATAAGGAAAATGCTAAAAGTATTCAGTGAAACAATTTGTAATGATTCAGACACAAAACAAACAGGATACAGTTTCTTATTACATGACTAGAACCCTCCTCTTCTAAATGTACATATCTGGGGTCAGGACTTGAAAACCTTCTCCTCAAATGATGCATCACACACTTCCCACACTGCAATACAATTTATTAAAGCACGAGATTTCAATGCCATTTTAGAATATAAAATCTTATCAGTCAAAGCAAACATTATGCTAAACCTTGATAATAGCTTACTACACAAACAGACAAACTGTATATCTTATCACAAGATTAGAACGGATAAAAATAGGAAACTGTCTCCAGATTCATTTTTCAGTTCATCATGAAAGGTGTTGTTGATAAGACAATATGATAAAACATGACAGCACTCACCCAAAAGTCTGAGGCGTCTTTATCTCGGTGCATGAGATCCTCAAAGGGGATAGTGCAATTTGCAACAAAATCATCTGGAGGAATTGCTGCATCATGAAACACAGTGATGCCCAAGCTAAAAAAAAAGTAAGATATATTATAATTTTTTATCTAGTATGTAGTATATAAAATTTCAGAGCACCTTCATACCTGGTTACATTGTGCACTTCATGTGTGAAGGTCTCGTTCCATACAGGATCAAATGTTTTGGGTTTGGTGCTCGAACGGTCTAGGTGGTGTTCGTCGGCGTCGACCGAGACGTACGGGTCTATCGGCTGGTCGTCTGCAACACAGTTCGTATTTACATATATTACCAACACCCATTTTAGTAAACATGCAACGCCTTTTCAAACGGAATAATAAAGTTATGCAAAAACAGTTCGAGACATATTTATGTTTATTTATACGCGGAGGAATCTTGTGCGATGTAATAAGATAATTTCAGGGACTCACCTGGCTTCCCGAAGGTCATGTTGTGCCTTTTCTGAAAGTCGGTCGGCCTCAGTCCCGTCGCCTCACATACCCGCAGTCGCACCGTTCCGCTGAACATGGTGCCGCCGACCAACGTGCCGTATCACCGAGACCGCGCCACCACACGATCACTTCCACACGATAAACCCACACAAAATCATTGAAGGAGCTTCATATTGAACAAGAAATTAAATAAAAGACATGACAGCGACGAGATCGGCCATGGATGGATATTTTACTCTATGGTCAATAATGGATTCCAATTCGATTTCCTGAAAAAGTTTTGAAATATTGACTATGGTTTAGTTCTCTAGAATGGAAAAATAAATATATGACTAAAAATCCTTTTGAAAATCTCTTCCTGGTTAATTGAAATTTGTTTATTACAAAAACTTAATATTATTCGCTTGATTAAAGAATTATCTTATTTTGGAAATTCTTAGTTATAATTTACCGTCTCTGAAATAGCAATCGGCCCTAAAATATCAATTTCCGTGAGGTCCTCGAAATGCATCTTGCATTTCGATTATCGCAATCTAATCACCAAATGTAAAAATCTATAGGTTTTCACATACACCCTCACTTAGCGATCAGGAGTAATTGTCAAATCCTAAACAATTTTCATTTATCGATTTGATTGCAATTAGCGAATTGCATCTTGTCTAGGACCCTATGAAATTTTATATTTTAAACAACGACAATTTATATATCTATTCCAAAAATAAGAACTTAAATTAAGTACGGGTGATTAATATTAAAATGATGTGTACGAATAAGTTATATGAAGACTACTTCATATGACCTTCATTAAAGATTTATCTGCGTGAATTCAATTTCCTTCTTAGAAAATGGATTGTCATTTATTTCTTATAGATATTGTATTTGTATAAATCTGGCAACAGTAATATTTATTTTCCTTCCTGCAACATTACAATCTGTCAAACTTATGTGTAAAAAGTCTATTATCTTGTTTCTATGAATTAGACATATTTGTCCACAGAGTACTTTGTATTATATAGTAACGAAGAGTGTGCCGAAAAGTAATCAAATTTACAAAGAAATGAAAAGGTTGAGACTGAGTATTATTTGAGTTTTATTTTATATCTAATTAAAATGGGTTTCTTGACGATTTTGAAGAAATTACGCCAAAAAGAGAAAGAAATGAGAATTCTCATGTTGTATCCTTTTAAATTTAAATAATGTATAATAGTAAAATGATATGGAAAATTCAAAATATTTTCCTGATAAATAATTCAGAGGTTTAGATAATGCGGGCAAAACAACAATATTGAAGCGTTTCAATGGCGAGCCAATCGACACAATTTCTCCAACACTGGGATTTAATA
This sequence comes from Acentria ephemerella, assembly GCA_943193645.1. Lineage (NCBI taxonomy): Eukaryota > Metazoa > Arthropoda > Insecta > Lepidoptera > Crambidae > Acentria > Acentria ephemerella. The sequence continues at coordinate 311,938 of OW971889.1, forward strand.
TAAAAACGCTTGAACATCGTGGTTTCAAATTGAACATTTGGGACGTTGGAGGTCAAAAATCATTAAGGTATTGTCTTGTTTACTTACTGTGTACTTCTGTAAAATCAAAATAATATTTTGATGTTACATATGTGCAGTTTTGGTGAACTCCATTCAAAATTTTAGAATTCTTGTTATTACTGTGCATTCATTTAAGCTACAATATTATTATTGGTATGTTAGCAATCACATTCCCATTGACGTACTAATTAGAAATGAATTGTGAGTAGATAAGAGTGGCTTGACAAATTTATTTATGCCATTGTGTTGGCTTCAGAGACAAACACATAATGCTTCAATTAAAATGAATTGAAGTTACCCTTTCGTTATTTGTATTGGTAGATCTATGATATAGAAAGCTCATGAAAAGAATTTTCAACCTTGTTATGAAGCAACTTCCATTATTATTGTTGAAAACATGGAGGCAGGCAATCCCATTCACTGACTGTATGTAATGCAAAAGTTAAAGCCAAACACTTGGTGTGGATGCTAGTATCTATCAAATACATATATAAATGGCAGGGTGGCATACCCTGCCATAGATCAGTCGGTCCTCTGACAATTGGTTTATGTGTATTGCTGTGAGCCCAACAAAATTTCCAAAGCTGCAACAATAAGTCATCTCAAATCATCCTCATAGGCACTAGCACCTAGTAGTAGAAAAGCTTGGGTTGTACATTCATTTTTTTATTGAAAAAAGCAGAGCTCCAACTAAGGTTTCCTGTAGCTTATTTGTGATGAAAGACAACACATTAAAATTAAAGAGTACTGCATTACTCCACACAAACTCAGTCACCTGTTTCCATCTAGAATAATACCACTTGATCAATAATTCTCCATAAATTCTATTGCCATATTCTATATTTTTTTATATATTCATTACTTTGATGAGATTATATAAAAAAAATCAAAATAAAAGAAAAGCTAAAGGTTTTCTATAAGCTTAAATCCAAAAAGGAATGATATCAATCAAGTTTTGAAGGAAAAAAGGTACTCCATGGTGTTGATTTTGTATACTATTTACGGGTATTTTCATTACCAGCTGCAGTTGACCCTGTCACATTTGATAGCATGGCTGTGTAGGCACAATATGACAATAGTAGATCTTAGAAATACCTATAAATACTAATTCTTTGAATATGTCCCACCAAAATTTTTTGTTCTCAACATATCTAAAAAACGTAACTAAGAAAAAGAATCTGCTTTTCTCCACTCAGGAGCCTGTCTAGTGAGTGCCTGAAATTCGTAATAGATGCGAGCACATCAAGAAGTTTATTGCTGAAAGTCAACTCTTATTCACGTCTAGGAAAAACAATCACTATTTATGTGGGTAGACCATAATTTTGTTTTACAAGATTTATGAGCCCCATAGCCAAATGGAATATATTCCATTAGTTTTCTAATGATCAAAATTTTGTGTGCACCAGGTCATATTGGAAGAACTATTTCGAGAGTACAGATGGTGTTGCGTGGGTGGTAGACAGTGCGGACGCGCGGCGCCTGGCGGACTGCGGCCGGGAGCTGCGGACCTTGCTGCGGGAGGAGCGCCTGTCCGGGGCCACGCTTCTGGTGCTCGCTAACAAGGCTGATTTACCTGGTGCACTGTCACTGCAAGAGATCAGGGAGGCAAGTTTTCTACAAACAAAAAGATAAATGTAAACTCTTTATACAAAAGGTCTGTGTCCATACAAAGCGACCATTTACGTGACAACTGTCCCCAGTGACACAGAGTTCTACGAGTTAAAAATATGAAATTCTAGTTTATATAAAATATATACCTAAGCAGAAAACTCGATACTGGCGGAATCTATTAAGAAAACGCCATAAAACCCCAAAGAAGAAGAATATCAAATTCTCCCTTTGCTCAACAGCATATTGCTTATATAAAAAACTTATGATTAACTCGACTACGCAAGCATCAGTTGATCCAGTCTAAATTTTAATTCAGTATCTCTCATTGGCAAAAGAAACATTGAAATCTGTACTATAAACGATTTTAAAAGGCTTTTTAGTTAATTATGAAATTAATATTAAACATTTTTCATAGTATCATGTGATATGACTATTGTCCTTTTTGTAATGATAGCGACAAAATGAGATGGACTGAACTTAAATTCATAGTTTTAAATCCTATTTCTCAACTTTGATATCACTTCGTTGTTTTAAGCATGCTCAGGAATCTGTTGAGGAACCGTTTGAGGTCCGTAATTTCGGAACGGATCAATATAATATCAAAATAGATTTGAGCATCGTAAGTTCGAAACGTATCCAAGCGGATCCGAAGAGCACCCATGAGTCTTAAGTTTCTACCACGATTATGTTGGACCGGTGAAGCGTACACAGCGTAATGCCTAATTGTAAATCTGTGAATAAAAGTGTCATGTCAGTTGCTCATCTTCCAGGCTCTTGACCTGGACAGCATCAAGACGCACCACTGGCGTATCGTGCGCTGCTCCGCGGTCACCGGCGAAAACCTGCTGGACGGGATGGACTGGATGTTAGACGATATTGCTTCTAGAATATTCACATTGGATTAACTTTATTACCTTAGACTAATAATGTACTTTTAGTTTATTTGTATTTTCTGCTAATTTGTTAATAGACGAATCAGTTTTATCCGTTTATTGATATTTTGTATGCAAGCTGAATTTAGAGTACACATGCTATAAGATACTTAATTTAAGTGCAGTGTATTGTCCATTCTCTCAATTAAATTGAAAAAGGATAGCTATCAATTTTTTTTCATAGTTGTTTCTATTGACAGTAATGAGTATACTTGTAGTTGGGCTGTAGGAAGTACTGCTGAATGTCTTGGTTGTCTATAGATATATATATGTTACTCTAAAATTATTCTTTAATAAGCTATGGCAGAATAACAGGCAGCAGGACTCCTGCAGTCATCGAGTCATAGACACTTAATAAACTGCACTAATATTGTTTTCAAGATATCTTTTTCTATACAATTGAGATGATAGATACTATCTATACTTTTAATGATTTGAAATGCTGGTTAATTTAGTATCTAAAGCAGTGTCTCACTTCATATAAATTTTATTCGAAGTAGACTGCTGTACTATAGTGATATCTAACTTCAGCTAACCTTTACATCAATATGTGGAAAAAGGTAGAACTACCAGTAACATAGTCTCGAATGAGCTAGTTTTTGGGCAGCAATATTAAGTTAGTATATCATGAGTCGTAGCCAATATGCTTGGCATAATAATTTACTATGCTTTTAATAACTATATTCTTTTAAGACACAAAAGATCCCTAATAGCCACACAATAAGATAAATTGTTATATGACTTTTGTCACAGAAATATATTGTATAATAAACTTGTATTGATATCAGAGTAATGAAAAGCTTTGGTTCATAGAATCAAATATTTCTCTTCATTATTATTAAAGTAGTACTTTAGATGTTCCGATTAATAGACCATTAAGATAATGGAACCATTGATCTAATAAATAGTAAAAAGTATTAATTTTATAAACACTTTAATTCAAAACAAAGTCTCTTGTTACCAAGAGATGCTGTTCACTTACTTTACATTTACTTTTACTATGGACATTACATATTATAAAACTGATGCTCTTCATTCCACCATTTTGCTGGATCGCTTATTTATAACTTCTAATGCAAATTATAAACTGTGATGTTTACTAAATTATTAAACTTATATAAAAAGTTTTTATAGTAAAAATGGTTTATTTTATCCATAATTTCTTCATCCTGTATTTATTTAATTTGTATTACACAATGTAGGTTTTTAAGTAATATGGATCGGTTTACATGCAATAGTTAGGAATGTGTTGAAGGGTTCTCGTCTGATTTCTCTTCAGTTTGTGTTGTAATTACATCACTAGTTTCGTTTGTAAATTCATTTGTTATCTCTTCCTCAGCAGTTTGGATTTGACTTATATTCTGGTCTACACTAGTGTTCAATTTACTCTCATCACATTCTGTGAAAAGAAAAAATATTGACTGTGAGGATATTTTAAGTGATAACTTATCACTGATTATGTGAAGTGATATCAAAATCTTATGATGGGGAAATTGAAAAATAAAATTATATCCAACATTATGGGTTGGCAGCCTAATCTAAAAAATAAAGATGATTCATCAAATTATAATAAAATGCTACTTAATTAATGTCTGCAATGAGAAATATTAATTTTAAATGAAATATTTATTAAGTAATCTATAGAGGGATTAAGAATCCCCAAACTAACCTCCCAACAGAATACTCAGACCACTTAAATCTTACTGAATGCTCAATCTGGTGTTTGCCAATTCAAAACTTCTACTAAAGCAATACTTAAAATATATTGAGGAGCTTGAATTTAAGTAGAGAATTGAAGCAATTAAATAAAAGATACCTTTTTCTTCTTTGGCCAAAAGATTTTCAGCAACTGGTTCATCATGTCTATCGTCTACATCACTGTCCTCCTTCTCGTCTGCATCTGTTGTAAACTTATTCCTTTTGCTGCCTTTATCATCACTATCTTCAGTCTTCATTTCCTGCTCATTAATGGAATTCTTACGGTTCTCTTCTATGGGGAGTTCAGGGTCATTCTCCTTGGCACCAGGTCCTCTTGGCCTTAAACAACGCAGCTCTATTCGTTGTAATTCTTCTTGGAGTTCTTGCCGTTTCTTCAACAAGGATTCTGAATTTGTAGGGGAAAATGAAAATGATATTTATTCAAAAATATGAGGTGAAAATACATGATTATCAATAAAGGCTTATTTGGATATTAAGATTGGTGCTTACTTCACAAAACAATATTGGATAAAAACAGAAACAACATTGTTATTTTCTGACTCAACTCTCTGAAAAAGGAACCGCAAGTAATAATTTAAATTACTCCATAATGAAAAGAAATCTAAATTAATTTGTGACATTGTTATCAGATCCATAGGTGCTTTATGAAGATTGTTATGTATGCAGGTATTTATAGAAGAGACACTTTTTTCTTCTATTTAAAAAGACACATTGGTTATCAAATGTTAAATCATTAAATACCTTCTTAAATAAAGGTAAAGTTTAGTAGTTATTCTCAGATAATTTCTAACGACTTAAGAGTTTTTTGATTACTTACTGTGAAATATAGGACCATACTTGGCTGTAAATTATTATAAGTTGTTGTTAAAATATAACATAAAATTAAGTTCATCACAAAAATACTTACTAAGAAAAAGTGAAAATATTATTTTTAAAAATAGATAATTTTCTTAATTTAATAGGATGGATTACTCAAAATGCAAAGCCCTTAGCTTCAGGTTATTGAAAGTAAGTCTATTATTTGCCTAGATGACCTAGCTGAGTGGAGACAGAGAAATATTAGAATAATAATCTTTAGTGATGAGTTTCAATAAGCTACTTACGGATGGATATGCTTGCTAGGTATTGAATTTTGACATGACTTTTATGTATATGAAATACAGCAATTATAAAATTAACGCCTTGCAAGCAAAACAAGTCAGAGATAAATTATTGAAACCAAGGTAGTAAACAATAATCTTATTTAATAAATTTTACTTACTTTCATGGAACTTTGTACTCAAAGTTAACTTCTCTGTGGCTTTATCAGTCATCTTTTTGGGGACCCAATATATGTGTGGCTTAGATTTAGTCAAGATAAAGTTGCTGAGGTTCTTTTGTGACGCCTCCCAATTTTCAAACTCTTGGACTCGCGCCATTTTGGCCTCTAGTGCTTTGATTGTAGCTTTCTTGTGTTCTCTCTCAGCATATAGTATCTTTCTCTCTTTCTGTTCTCTTTCTTTTTCTAAACGCGCCTGTTCTTCTATTTTTCGTTCTACTTGGGCTTTTTTATCTTCCTGAAAATAAATGAATAGTGGCATGTAGCGCAAGATGCTGTAGTATTGTGTGTGATCTGCTAGCAATGAGGTACCACTACACTACACTGTTTAATATTAAGAGAGGGATGAGGATAATTCATTCTGCTTATTCATCATTCTACTAGAGAAAAATCATTTACTAGATATACTCAACGAATAATCAAGATATATATTGTCATTTTATTCTTGGTTTTACCTTGGTTTGTAAAACAATTTCTTCTTGTTTGAATTTTTGTAAAGTGCCCAATAATGATCCAAAAATACGTCTGTTCCGGGTTCGAGCCTGCTCATCGTCACCTTGTGCCCGGAGGACTGCGGCTCTTGTTGGTAGTTCCCTGCATACTGCAGAGTTAACTCTGGCTCTTTTGTTGCCTGGACCATCATCCTCACCATCACTATCTTGGACTCGGGCAGATAATCTAGAAAATATTTTTCAGTAATAATAATAAACTTATTGCACGCTAAGAATATACTGAAGGAAATAAACAAACAATGCACAATATTGCTAACTATATTTTTTATACATGTTCAATCCCATAATATAAATAAAATATAAGGCATTCAAATCAACATCATACAGTGGGTAAATAATATCTGGGTGCATTTACTGGTCTGCTAACAAGATTACGTGTCTTGCCAATAAAGTCTCATCTCTCACATACATATTGAAGAAACCAATTATTTTTAATCATTTTATACACCTATAAGATGTATTTGAATTAGGAACCATTATTGGCTGAAACTTTATGAAAATAGTGACTTAATGAATTAAAGATTTAATCAGTCAAGATACATTTAAGAATATATCAATAATACTGAAAAGTATTGAAGTATTAGTTAAAATAGTTAATATTAAACAATTCCGAATCTTCCAGAAAATTTGACTATACTAAGCAATTAAATAAGAAATATTTTATTTTACATACTTAGACTTATTAATATAACAAATAAAGCCATATATAAAAATTATTTCATTTAGCACTGTTGTATGTCACAATACAACATATGGTATGTCTAATTTAATTTTAAGACCAAATATTAAGATTTTAACTGATATCAGTATCAATTAAAATCAGACATACAGAATAGGTTTAGAGCTCTGTGATTTTCTTCATCTGATATAAAAATTTGTCCTATGTTGAATATGTTTAGTTTCTATTTTAATTTAGGTATGTTCATTGTGTATTTACAGTACCTATAATCACAGCGAGGTAATTAATTTATATTTAGTATTATATTATTATTGTTTCAAAGACGAACCTGCTAAACACAGTTTTAGTTTCGGTTTTTCGTTTCCCAAACTGATCATCATTTTTGTAGTTGCTGCCGGCATCTTGAAACGAATTTCGACCGCCTAACCGAGCACCACCTCTTGCATAATCTCCAGAAGGGTTATTGAATCTGATAATATAAAAATTAATATGTATAAAATATGTAACTCTTTAATATAATTACATTTTCTCAAGGTAATAGCTAACCTATCATTAGAAAACCGCCCAGTAACTTGTATTTTCCTAATGTTTTCGTCTATTTTAAATAAACTACTCTTTTCATTTTCTAATTGAGCACGTAAATTACTAAACGATATAGCCACTTCTGTTCCCATGTTAATAAAATCAACGAAATTCTCAAAAATCACAATATTCACTACTATGCATTGATTAGGTTTTTTTTATTGATGTATTGAAAGCCACAGATAATAAAAATTGCGTTTAATTCAAAGACTTCAAATGTATATAATTCTCGGGTTATACTAAACTTGTACAATTACGATAACTATCATTGCTTTAGCCAAAAACTTTTTCTTAAAGTTTTTGGCTAAATCAATAATAGTTATGTTATAAAAATTAGATTTGTGTAAATTTTTATTCCTTGTGACACCTATACTAAACGTAAAATGCGAAAGCAATTTCGCTATCCCCCGTTAGATGGCGCTACTAACAATATTTCGTTAATTTTTATACTTAACTTGTGATAGTAAAAAATATTGAAGTCTCATATTACTGTTACAAATTCCTTTTAACTAAGGTAATAGTACTAATAGATTTTAATAGGTAATAGATTTATATAAATGTACGACCGTTGGTAATCAGCGCTGGTCTAGCATCCAAAAAGCTCTACTGCGATCCTAGGACTTTTAAAGGATTTTCTGTATAAGGCACCGAAACACAAGCCACAGGTTCCCCTATCAGATGCTGTAAATACAAAGCGAAAATAATACTATCCCCTTTCATTCTTCTATTTTCATAATTACATACCTACGGGATCTACGGATTATTGAATTAATGGAATAATGGATACCATGCTACCTAATGAAAAGCGATAATAATATCCATTACACGAAAACAGCCGCATTCCCTTGCCAACCTATAGGTATTAGGGGAGAGAGAAGAAATTGGAGCCACTTAAGGAAAAACTCCAACATGTTAATACATCTATATTCTTTAACAGATGTAAGGCTTGGATCCTTATGTGATTAAATATTTAAAGTGGGATAATAAAACATACGGGCTCATACAGCATATACCCCAGGGCCATAAACATCGAATGGACGACAAAATTTATTTAACCTAATTTATGTGTATATGTTTTGGCACCATATTTTTTATATTTTAGATTTTAATATTGTATACAAAATATTTTTATTAAATATACATATTATTACAAATCAATTTTTATATTCTCAGTCCCTCCACTACTCGAGGAACGGGAGAAGATCCAGAGAAGTCGACGGACGATCCTGGCGTTACGAAGTAAGACCGCCCACTCTAGCCTCGCAATAATTAATCCGTCATGCAGTCCAAATTTCTTCAGACTCTTCACCCTCGGTAAACTTGTTTGCCAGGTTCCGATCTTTTTTCTTTAACGAGGTTCCCATCGAACGAACGGAATTATGACATCCTCTAAGAACATACGTATTCTACACGCTCCATCAGTATGATGTCAGGCTTGTAATTTAATATTTTATTTAATTATTATTATCTGTTATACTAAAATGGGCACATGTGATACTGCATCATGCTTACCAACTCTTCTCTTCCTTCGTATAGATTTATTTTATATTAAAAGCTCAGCAAACGATGAATGTCGAAACTGAGATTTGAAAATAGTCCATATGTGAAGATAACTTATATATAATATTGCTTATCTTTATTCAATGTTACTATTATTAGGTACCTAATAAATTAATCAGCTTTGTCATGCAGACATGCCTGTGATGAGACCCGAGCCATGTTTAATTTCACGCCCGCCCGACCGCTACCGCTGCGCCTGCGCCTACGCATGTCACGTCACTGCTTTTACACATGAGGAGAGCACACACTAGTCGTAATTCCTAACTTAAAACTTATTAAAGTGATTTTGTCTCAAGTTATAACTTTAGAAAACAATAGTACAGAATCAGCACTATAAGTTATTATTAAATAATTTGTTTTAAATTCTGGATAACTCTTTTGGAAAATTCATAAAAAATTTAGGTAAATTGAACGTTTAAAAAAAAATCGGATCACTAAATTTACATCTTATGAGAGAGAGGGATCATCTTATGATCATCTTGTGAGGGTTGAGTTCTATTAAAATAAGCACTACGCGCTGGAAAGGTAAATGTGGTCAAGACAGTTAATTTATGGAAGTTACGAGTGCTTTTTGAGATTTTGCTTAAGCATAAGTCATTAGATTCATAGTGTTGTGCATATAATTGGCGATGCAGAGGTATCTAATACCTTAGGGCCTATTATCGGTTGTACTATGGAGAGTGACAGAGGCTTTTGACCGTATCCCTCTCTCTCCTTTTCAACTCAAGAGCACGCGTGCCGATCTACGGAATCTCTTTCTACTCCTTTGCTACTCCTTTCTTTGTCGCACAGCCAGAGCGTGGAATTCTTTACCGGCACACGTATCGAATATGAATGAGTTGAGTCATTTTCTGTGCTTTTCATAACAAAAAAACCTTATTTATAATATACTTTTGACAGTATGTAATCACTTTTATAATATTTGGCTACGATAATTAAGTATCTGTCATGTATACATAGTAAGTACACATGGACACTGGACGTCCCATTCACATTGAGAAAACAGATAGGTACCTATGATCTAGTTTAAATGTTTAGTAGCTATAACTCGATTAATTAGTATTGCTGACATGGATGGATTATCCGGTGTCAGCACATGGTTATCTAAAGCGTAGTTTAGTGCATATGTGCCTACTATTATGTAATGATTTACTTTAAGTGCAGTATTGATAATCAAGCTTATATTACGGCAAAATATTTGATCAAAGATAGCTGCGAGCACAGATTTATATATGAATAATATTTGACATTGAAATTTAACATTTGACATAACATACATTCATAATGTGGTCTCTGTTCCTTGAATTTCGAAAGGAATTGAAGGTCAGGTATATCGAATTGGCTCTGAAGATTTCACACTGACAAAATCAAATAGTTACGATAAATATAGTGTACGATAATGGCTGCATTAATGCACAAAACAATGTCGCAGTCATTAGCGCTCACCTCCAGGATGAATTTTGTTTCATAAATGCTAATCCTAAAATTATACCATAATATTAACCTCTGAGTACACTTTACTGTGCCCTTGTTTGTGTGTGTTTAGAATTATAATTCATAGTGAAATTTGAATAATATATGATAGCATAACAGTAAAGTAAGCTCACGAAGCAGTCTGGTTACCCTCGCACGTTAAGAAAAACTGGAAAGTATTCATTAACTTCAAATTAAATCTTTTTATCTACACTTTGTGTTCTTCGAAACCCTTAATACTTATATTCTTGATCCTTATTGCTTTTTTTGGGATGTTGTCAGTTTGTATATGCGACTGAGAGGGAGTAGCAGCAGCCATGATTGTTTCTGAAAGAAAAGGCAATTGTTTCCTGTAGGTAACGCGGGAAAAATCGCGATCAAAAGCTAGTTTATGATACAGGTATCATACACAAAGGTTCTATTAATAAATTAAATTATATTAATTGTAGCTGCATGTATTATATCTATCCACATACTGGGTCTAGTAAAATTATTATTTATATAAGCTTTTTGTAGATGTGCTGGCAGATATTTCTTTAGAAATAAGCAATAACAATGTTCTCATTTTTCTGTATTAATTTAATTATATATTTCTGGCTATGTACATAAATCTATAAATAAATAATAAAAAATATGATGAGGTTTACTTACTCCTCGCAGGAAACTAAAACTTTTCTATATTCTTTGTGACTTTTAAATCATAAATAATCTTCTCAAAATTAAAACAAAAATTGCCTTGACATTGATGCTTTGTCGGTGTCCCATGACAGGTTGTACATCACAACATATTCCCCCATAACAAACCGCAAGTGGACCATGAATCCTCTTTTCCGTCGGCGACGTAAAGCTCCCGCCATTATGAAAAAAGCAATTAGCTGAAATGCGCATCGAGTGCGCGCGCGCATCTAAATCCGTGCGGCTCTCATGCGTTCACGCGTGCGATGAAAAATGGTGCGCGGGGCTGACGCGATCAAGAGATTTAGGAACAATTGTGTATTTTGGTATTAACTAATTAGACAAGACAGGCCGGGTATTTGTTACACAACACTAAAATAATATACTTTTATATTACTTAAAAAAATTACTGTAGTATATAGGGACTGTTATGTATGGATATAAATATAAAAATAGAGTTTTCTTTATAAATACTCAATACTTGATATTAAACTCGCAACATCAATTATTATAAATGCAAAAAGGTTATATGTTAAATTTTACTTTTTAAGTAAACTGAAGACTGCCTCATATTTTCTCACTCGTTCTCATTTCAACACTCTTGCCAAGACGGGGCGGACAGTTAGTAGATACATAATATTGGCAGGTAGATACTGATATATAAAAATGCATATAGAAATATAATTATCAAATTTGGTTATGCTGAAATAATGAGAAATTTTAGTTCATTCTCCACCCTACGTTGGATTGTTCATTGGGAAAACTTAACCAATTTTTTGAACGAAAAGATCCTTTGCAAAAATCCAATTTTTACTTTAAAGGTACACCAATTACATGTAATATCACTATAAATTTATTCACACAATTTACTTGTAAAAATAAAATTAAAATTCGCAATGTGTAGCAATAAATTATGTCGGGCCAAGCGATCAAAGCACGGGCCACGCCACCGCCATTTGCAATCGTTCCCGGCGAAGTGCGCGCCATCTTGTTTGTCATTTTTCCGTTTAACTGTCAAGCTACGACGGATTTGCCGGAACCGCAGCCGTGCTAGCCCCGATAATAAAACGGTTATACTGATTAATTGCGATGCCCATTAGAAATAACTTCGCTCGTCTTTCACGGTTTGTTTGTTAATATCTTCGGAACAGCAGTGAAAATTAAAAATAATATTGCAACGGAAACCGCGCGGAACTAAACGAAATTTTACGACAAGCAGCCAGCGCGGAACGGTGTTTTTTAATTCAGTTAAAACCGGACGAATTTATATCAATCTCAGGCGGAAATAGAAAACAAAACACAGGTTTAATTAATTAAATTATCTTAGTTTTTGTCTAACTCTAATAAGGGGTTAATTACCCTTTTTTTTCGAGGAGGAATCCGTTTATAGACCTACCCGCCACTGGCTGAGCTGCGGGCGTGTGTGGGGCTCGCCCAGTTTCATAAAATTGGACCTGGGAGTACCCACTAAAACTCCCCGGTAACTCCATTGCCCTTCACGGGGGAGACCTTGGTTCTGCCGAAGCAATTCACCTAATCGCCCCCAGGCAGCCCAGCCTTACGGCCGGGCTTCGCGCCGATGGAGATTGCCCAGAGTTACTTGGACAATCCCAGACGTGGCGGCCTGTACAATGCGTGCGTGGGAGCCACCCACACACGCAGCCGCACTTAGAGCGTAGAAAAACGGGCGACCACCGCCGCCCGTCTTCTCGCGCCCACTCGTCTACGCCGGAGAGGAGCGGCTAGAGGGTCGTTCTCCTGCTCCCTCTCCGCTGCCTCCTTCTCTGAGAGAATGGTCTCACAGAAAGAGGCAACAGCCTCCCAAAGGGGTTAATTACCCTAATGGGAGTTTGTTACAGCAATGTATGAGCAATAGACTTCTAATAAAAGTCGATTACTATGTAATTAGATACGTGTTGCCGAAAACAGACCTGCGTTATTAGTGCTCAGAATTTTAAAAATAGAGAAAACAGTGTTTGAAATTTATTCATATAAATTTTATGAAAATTAACACATGTATTGGTCATACGCAATCAATTAGATGGGTGGTAATTAGAAAAGTAGCACCAACATTATCGAACCAAATTGTAGGTAGTGTTCCTTTTTGATATGAGCACCAGAGGCCTTTTGGAAGCATTGTGTTGGGAGCAGGAGGACTTTGCGTTTAGCTTTTATTGTAGTCTAAACCTAGGACATCACTAACAAACTGCGCGCGCGCATGACCGTGGCTCTGGCGGCGCGCGCGCAAATGGCCTGCGGCGACGCGCACCCGACGCGACCGTGCCGTGTTAATTGCTCGTTATCATTACGATTATAAAAACATTTAGCATCATCAACGAACCTTTTCACTTGGTAATTGTACAAATCGTGTAAATTATGCTTGTTATATTTTGTTGGTAAACTTGTAGAGGTTATAATCTTATAAGTGCTTCAAGTGAGATCAGATAATCAATATTATGTTCTTTAAAAATAAACCCGATAAATGACAGACAGTTCTACCAGCATGAACATACATATTATATTATTTCTTAGCCGCCTCTACCTTACCAGGCCGACCTTTTTATACCTTTTTGAAGTCAATAAAAGAATACAATGAACTCCAGTATAGATTTCTAGTTATACATTTATAACAATAAGGCCTGGTGGGAGGCAATGGACTTATGTGCACTCTACCTAATCTATGCTATAGAATACGGACCGGCGAGCCGTTCCTCAAGTGGCCAAGTTTAGAAGCAAAGCATCTGGATTCTGACTGCCTCTGGATGCTGCCCTCATCCAACAAAATTTTATATTTGGGTATTAAATGTTTGAGTTATAAGCATGCCTTGTGAATCTCATAGTTGTGGTAAGTCTAGACATTAACTTACCACCCTAGAGCTTGTTTTAGTAATGGTTAGAGCGAGTATCCATCTCAGTCAGGATTGGTTCTATTTGTTCCTTTACAATGGTTTTGTGTATTGACAAAACTAAGACATCATTGTCTTTTTCATAAAAAAAATATTTAATGCTCCTATAGGTGCTTAAATATAATATGCTAGTGAGAAAGCCTTCTAAAAGAACTTAAGAAGGCTTTTTCACTACCATATTCTATTATTTTTCTGTTTTCATTGGTTTAAATGCTGTATCTATAGATATGTGGTTAGTGAAGATAATGGTAGGTATATAATAAAACTAACTTCTAAACTTCTAAATCGGAAATTGTAACTTTCAACTTTATTACAAGCTTAGTAGAGGTTAAACTCGGTTGCGGTGTAATAAAATCTCGCAGTTTTACTTCTCAAATCACAATATTTCCTTCTACAAAAATAGTTTGCTTTCTATCAGTCACACAACAAGCTCGTAAATTAGTAATTTTCAATTTTTCAGAATCAGTCATCAGTAGTAGACGTGACTATGACGTGAAACATCAAAGCGGTCATAGTACTTGACGTGATAGATTTCTGCGCATAGATGAAAGCGGTTCCATGAAACTGCGCGCGCGCATTAACAGTCACGCGCCGCCGAAGGTTGTCTCAAGTTGTTAGAATTATAGGTACCTAATGGAAAATTAGGGTTTTTGTTTTGATTAATGGAAGTTCGATAAAAATTTGAGTAAATTATGACTAGGCCACAGTCAAGTGGAGTGGTCAGTAACCTGTGTACAGAACTTTAAGGCCGGGTTCGAAACCCAATATAGGGAAATGATAAAACGCAATTTTTTAATATTACAAGACGTCTCGTCAATTCAGGGTGTGATACAACAAAACTAGTCTTTACAAAAATATCACTTTTACATATATTTTTTGTGAAATCTGGTTTAAAGGATACTGAATATCACAGAAAAAGAAACTTATGTCAATTAAAATCAATTTATTCATTCTATGTAATATTAATAATCTCATGAGGTTCAAAATGGAAAAAAAATATTGTTTTAACTAGTTGAATAGAATAAAATGAATTAAATCCAAAACATCATTTAAAAACCCATAAAACATATTTATACTTTTGGTATTCCTTAAATCATATGAAATAACAGAGAACATTTTAAAGTCAAACTAAATACAAGTTTAATATCAAGCTATTACATTTTCTAAATGCAAATAGATCGATATTAATTTTTTTATTTTTGACATAATGCTTAATTTGAACTATTTATTTGGTTGAGTGTAGTTAAGCACGTAGACTATAATAACAACAATATTAAATATGCTGACAATGAATAAACACTCACACAAAGAATCTATCTATCGATACAGGTAAGCTACTGAAGAGTGCCATCAGACTACAGACGACTGTAGAATATACACGTAAAACGAAAACTGATATTTTCCCGTGAAAAACTTAAAAGCATATTTTTCTTAATTTCCTTAACTTTTACCTCAGCAGAAAAATTCCACTCCCAAAGCCCAAATTCCACTCCCAAACTCGCTCTCCCAAGACGATTCTTAAATATATACTTAGACGATGTTTAATTCAATTCAAAATACTTCTTTAAATAAATCCTTCTCATTCGACGTATTAGTGTAAATATAATAAAACAATGAAGGAAATAACTGAAAAGCGAAACGTACTTTGTGCATGCGCGAGCGCATCGCTTGAGCTCTGATTTACGACGCGTACTTCAAACGTAGCTGTGCGCAAACGCATATAGATAATTGCGGGATAGAGCTTACGATAATTCTAATCCAATTTTATCTTAATATTTGTTTTTTTTGAAAAATTTAATTCAAATATTATAATTTAATTGAATTTGTATCTTGGTTTTTTAATAAATAAATGTGTTAATAAGTCGACTTTCTACTAAATAACGCCTTTAATCCTTGGATACTAAACTTTGTTGCTCAGAGCGCTTTCAAACTACTTCTTGTTGGCAATAAAATGATGGTTTTCGTTCGTTTTAATATCACTTAGATACATAGTGCGAAGATGAGCATTACATTAAAAGCCTCATTGCGTTGGTCAGATTTGTCAAAATTGCTCGTTTTCACGATTATCTCTATCTGCAACTGAACAAAATATTTAATTTTACCATATGTTTAATGCCAGACAGGTATAATGTTTCTCTCCTAACCATTCATCATATACTTTCTCATAGCTTGTATTTACAGATACTTATCGCTGCTTGTCACTGTTATCATAATGCCTCGCGAATTACAAATAATTAAGAAATAACTGCAAAAATACCTTCAGATTCTCTTTCAACATTTACTTGGATCTAACAATTTTTTTGCAGTAATAATCAGAGTTAACGATTACCTTGGGATCATAAAAAGCTTTTTATTTGAATACAGTCGATTAAGCTGGCGTGACGTCGGCGGCGCTCGCCGCACCCGACCGCGCGCCGACGCACCGCTATGCTCCCGCGCCGCCGGTACTTGCCGGTGCCAGCCAATTACGGCGCGCCTAACTAGCAAGACACGTCAACGGTATTACATCTAGCTATGATAGTGAACTGTCTAATTGTTTGATAATTTACAGTAGACATCTCTACCAAACGGAATTTCTTTGCATTATAATTTTAATTTTGATCATAGATCTCTATAGATTTTTTTGAAGTTGTATAATATTTTAGTACATTAAGTAGTATGAATGAAATTTATTGTTTGGCTTATTTCCCTGCATATAATGCATTCACGCACATACTGATAACTAAGATCTAATATTTTCAATTGTCTCAGGTTCTCTACCAAACACTTCAATCGTCTAATGGTGCTTAACTGCATCATGGTTAAAATAATAATACATATGGCTCTCTTTATAATCTTTTATAGTTGTTAAGTTACTGCTTCAGAATTGCTATCTTAGTATTAATAAAGAAGCGTTCCTCGGAACTGATATGATGAGCCTCGCGTAAGTGACAGCGCAAGTGACAAGAGAGCGTGGTGTCGATATCAAAGGCACCGCGCTTCACACGGTTACGAAAAGATGTTGGATGCAGGAGTCACTCGAAAATAGGTTTCTCGACTAAACACACATTTAATATTAATTTTTTTTCTATCGTTATTATATTATTAAAAGGCCCTCGGGTGGTGGCAGAATACCTGTGCTTTGTTCACATCCCGATGTGAAAAAAATCAGTCACTGAGTTGCGACCCTTTTTCACTTCTGCAGCGCACACAATGCATCTATTGTTAAAAAGTGATATTTAAATGATGTACTGTTTAGATCTATTTTTGTGTGTGATGAAGAATTGAAAATAAAATCATTAACTATCAATCTAAATTATTTTTTCTAAATAAATTCTAGCGTTGAATAATTCGAGATATAATTGGAGATACGCGATCTGATAAAATGTGGTCAATTGCTTAAATTAGTTTAAAAACTGCTGTTATAAGAAACTTATGAAATTACAACGTTCCCTTGCAAGACTAGATTTAATCCAGATATGCGAACTTTACCTCTTTTTAGTAGATTCACGGATTTGCACCATCCCCAAAGATATATTATGGTATAAATATAAAAGTTTTAACAAACCCAAAAAACTTTATTTTGTTTCTGGAAACAAGTTCAACACCAACTACAAAATACTTTTTAATTAGAAAATATTTAAGATTGAATTCAAAACAGAATAGTATCATTTTTAGAGTTTTGAAATCGGTTATTAGTTTTGTTTATAAAACTTTTAATAGGAAAAGGTCTAATGGTCCTTCAGTATTGTTGACTTGCCTGTCTATTTCTCGTTAGTTTTAGAATAATAATATCATCAACATAGTTGAAGTCAATTCAATACGCATTATTAGAGAGAATTCAAAAACTGCTCGACGTATTTCGCTCAAATTTAAATCGAACCACATGTAGATCACAAACTTTCGAACATAAAAAGAATCATCAAAAACCTAACTACCAAGTAAAAAGCTACGATGTTCTACACATAAAAAATATACAGTTGAATTGAATACCTCCTCCTTTTTTAAAATCAGTTAAGAAATATTGCAAACGCCACCGTATCTCGACATTTATAATTATAAATATAATTTAACTACACTGAATAAATGTATTTTGGCGTTGACTTTATGCAAATACGAGATAGAGAGATCTCTATCGGTTTCATGTTAAGTCATGTACAGTGACAGCGATGCCGTGACAGACGGCGGCGTCGTGTCGCGCGACACATGCGGCTCGTTACAGGCGACTCTGCAGCACGACATATGTATAGCAGCCATTTTAATTACCCGACACTACACTACGCGACGGAATCAATTACATAGCGCTCGACATTTTGGGGAATGTTTTCTTTTTTATCACCTTTCATGTAACCTTTAGGTAAACACAATGTTGTACATAATGTGTACGTATTTATAATATAACACCCCTATTGTTTTGATGGATCAACCCTTAGCGCACGGAGTACAAAGTGAATCGCAGCAACTCATCCAACCCTCCATAGTTTTAAAATTCTAAATCCTTAGTTTTAATATTGCTATAAATATTTTTTAGAAATTAAAAAGTTGTAAAATGTTTCTAAATTTCTAGTTTTCACCTTATTTATTGTTACCACAGCTCACTGTAGTACCCCACTACGTGCGGCCAACGTCATTAGATTTGCACATTTCGATCCATGTACTGATATCTGCTAGACCAAACCTTTTTTTATAATAAAACTTTATAATATACAACACCCTGGCTGCATAGTTTGTGACATATATTTTTTCTATTAATATTGTATTCTATTATTATGTCACATCTTTTTGGCTTGTCAAATTATACACTGCGATCTCTACTTTTGGAATTTCATTCCTTATTTTTAGAAATATCTATAACATAAGTTAATTTTAAAAGTATGTGTCGTTTTAATCACGAAAGATCTTTTTTGGCGACCGTGCCAGGACACTAAACTGTAGTTTTCGGATATGCGTGATATGTATTTTCAGGTAATGTATAATTTTGGGGGTAACCAAACCCATTAGTATAAAGTTAACATAATCCTTTGTATCACATGTCGTATTTAATTAACCTATTACGCTTGTGTCTGAGTGTCCTTACAAGATAATGCAAATAAACATTTTCTCGTTTAGCTAGTCTGTCGAAAAAATACGACAATATTGATTACGAACCTCTGTCAAAAAGTTCTCTCAGACACACTCACAACACATACTCGTACATACTCGTAATATTTTTCACCGACAAATAGAATTTTTTCGGTGAATATCTCAGAATTTTTATTTTCTGGTAAAATAATATTTCTTATTAAATTTTCTATAAGGCTTTTTGTCCTATATTTTTTCCATTTCCATTCTTCTAGCTGCAGCTTGACAACTAGTATCTTTTAAATGTCTTCAACCGATTTCATTCCTTTGAACTTTTGATATTGTTCAAAGCAGTTTACAGAAATACCATCAAATACAAATTTCTTCCTTTTATTTCAAGTCTTAACCAAGAGAGAACCTAATTTGAAAAAGTCTATTCATATGTTTCACATAAATTAATAAATAATCCATATTAAAACAAACCCACTGTTTAGTTCATTTTCTATAAATTTATTAATTATTAAAACGTAGTACCAAAAATAATTACTAGATGGCGTTACACGTTGCGCTGATTTATGTCGTGGCTATCTAGATTCCTAAGAAAACAGGCATGCACTACGGAATATTAATGAACTATTATTACTATAATTTGTGTTACTAGTGGTTTCATTTATAGAGGATTTAGTGCATTAACTTGTGTTTAATCACCCATTCTGTGCTTACGGTCTTAAAATACTTGTCTGGTATTAACATGGCAAAAACCGATCGTCTCATCTATATAATGACGTTAAAAAAAAATACTGTTGACAGGCTGGTTGAACTTTGACTGTTAGTTATGAGAAATTAAATTATTACCGTATTATCTTTGAGTGAGGATACGGTTTCCAATATGTATGTAGGTTTCATCTTGTCCTCCCTTCCTGTATGTATGCCCATATAATCTATAATCTACAATTACGAATTAGCGTTGGAATAAGTAATATTTGTATTTTTTATATATTATAAACTGGTTGAGTTTTATAACGACTCACAGCTACGTTAAAATGTTTTTCCCGGCACAAGTGTTTTCACACTTAATATTTTAATGTTGTTAATAATTTTAAAAAATGATTTATCCATTTTTGTTTCTATATGTTTAATAGTCAATTATTTCAACGTAATTCATCAATGTTGTAGATATAGCGCTCTGATTCAAAGGTTAACTAGTAGAAAAGCTTTGTGTGCGTTAGGCTCGATCGTGTGAGTGTATTAACATATGTCTACACATACATATGTCTGCGCGGTATATATTACTAAATAATTTATATTGAAAGCGTTTGGGTTTACAAGTAAGTTATTTGGTCTTTCGAACATTTTAATTCATGGTACCATACTTTACCTCAGATTACTGTTACTTTTCTGATTTGTTAGTTCACAAATAGCAAGGTGGGTGAAAGTAAATGAGTTCAAAATAAACTGCATACCGACAATACCCCATAGACACTATCAAATTAATGAACCAATTATCGCATTGAATAACTCGCATTTCTTAATTAAATCTAATTAAAGAAGCAGATAGCATCGGCTTTTGAATCGCTTCCGTTGTCTTACGCCCTTTGTTTCATTCGCAAACAAAACTTACCCCAATATCAAAGAAATACAGCTCAAAATAGTTTGCAACTGAAACGTTTCACAGTTTTGAGTTATGTTTTGTTTCAATAGCAGTTAAATTTGTTTCTATTTTTAAGTAAGTAAGGTTGGTTTTCGTTTGTGCCAGAGAGATATAAAGGGTAGGGTAGGCGGTACTATTACCGGCACCAGCGAAGCGGAACGCCCGCCGCTGAGATCTAAGCGCAGGCGCACGGCTGCGTATTTATAGTGATAACGCGCTACTTTATAGTGGTGTCCACTTTACGATTGTCAATACTTAAGAGTACTGGAGTTTTGCTGGGCCTTTTATGTTCATACTAATTTGATTATAGTTATATTAGGAACTTTTTACTCATCATAGAAAACTTTATAAACTTGATTTTTAGATCTAGAATGGACTACGAGCTGACACTGGACACTGACCTCCCATATGATATTTCCTTTGATAGTGTTTATGACAAATACAGCTAAGTTTAAACCGTGGAATCATCATCAGTGTTGCACAAAACTTTATACTTGATTTCAGTTCCAGAATATTACTGAAATTAACAATCTAGTATTTTATCTCTGTTCGTACGAACAATAATACAATAGATTAAAGTAGGATATAATATAATATTAAAATTAGATAATTTACAATCTATTGTAAAAAATAAAAGAAAATAGTAGATAACCAGAAGAAATGAAACAAAATACCATCGCCGAACTCGGCTTTATTCTAAAACGTAACGCGCCGCTCTTCAATTCTTCAAGGAGGCGGCATGTCTCCTGCTACGAAGCCTCCTTGCTAGTTTGCGCGTGAACAATCTCTAAAAAGTCATATTTGAGAGTGCATATTATAATAATAACGTCCCAACTTCTCTTCGCGACCATCTGAAGAGATTGGGACTGGGTGATGCACCAATGATTGCGAGGCTCCAGCGGGCAGTCTTGCTCTATAACGCCAGAATTGTCCGCCGATTCGTCTCTCTACCGTCCTGACCCTCGGCCGTCGAGCCGTCGAGGGATTGGGAAGAGTTGAATTAATATTTTGAAATAATAATAATAATTTACCTTATTGCAAAAATATGGTTACATAGGATGTTCTACAAAGCTTTACCAGCATATTCTGTCGATCGCATAAACGTGCAAATATTGTTACAATCTTAAAGAAATTTAGTAACTTTGAAAAAAAACTTATTTATCATGACCATTATTTATATTCATAATATTTCAGTGCAATAAAAAAGTCAAATACCATTAAATTATGTCAGATTAATTATTAAATATAGGGTAATCTCGAACCTCGCAATAGGACTTAAGATGAATTATAATACTTACAAATTATCACAAAAAAGTAAATTATAACTAAATTTTATCTTCGAGGAAGTCCTTGATTTTGAATATTAGATAGATAGATAATATGATCTATTAAAAAAGTAAATAATTTTGTTTTAATTTTGATTTTCCAACCTAAAACGATACAATTTCAATAATCACGCTTTACCTTTTCTGTACAAAAGAATCAAATTAACGATCGCCATAAAGATCCGATACAAAGATAAAAGTGTATGAAACAATGGTGTGTATGGTCCGTCCGCGGGGTAATGGACCACAAAGGTACATAAACCACGCGGGGTACTAAGAACAATGAGCCTTATAAGTTATTTAATAACTATAAAGTGGCACGGAGCGCGCGCTGGGCGACCTTCTTGTAAATATTTCACGAAATAATCTTCTACAAACGAGCTTCATATTTGAATGTTCTTGCGCTTCGGTTATTCGAGGCAGGACTCTAATTGCCCGGCTTCTCACTATTGGGACGGTACTAAGCAAAATTAAATTCTTTACATCTTGGAAAAACTCCGCTAACAGTAAATATCAAGGTTCATAATACGTTGTTGTTGTGTAGCAATGATTTGACTTAAATTTCAGTATGGCTTCGAAAAAATTATTTTAAAGACAACTGCATTAGGTACTCACAAAATATCAATAAACAAGCCCTCGCGCCTACGCGCATAGTAGCCGAGGCACTATATATAACTCTCTTTGTTATCTCTAGAAGAAATTTTAATTTATTGAGTACAATATACCTATATAAACCTTTTTAACTATAAATCTTATTCGGTACAAGCTCACTAAACAGTAAAAACGCTAAACAGTTTGAAAATGCAAGTGTTGTAACACTATTTGTCAGTTTGAAACGTGAATCGATCATCAATATTTGATATTCCTTATTAGTATGTGGTTATATGCTTTTCAGTAGATATATATTTATATATTAAGTATTATATAGTGTATATATGCTATCATATAGTAAATACCTTTTTATAGAGGAATCTGTTTACGGATTTATCTGGCTCTGGCTAAGTGGCGGGTGTGTGTGGGACTCGTCCAGTGTCTGATAGCGACTTACACCCTCAGGTTTGTCGCTCTCTCATGGCTCGGGCACCCTGGAGAATCTAAGAGGTAGCGGGACACCTCCCCCGGAGGTGATGCCTGGCGATTAGAACTCCTCTTCTGAATTGCCCCTTAAGGCTTGAGGACTCTCCAAGGTTCTCGCCTCCTTAAAACCCCGGTAACGCTGTAAAGGCCATCAGCGGCCAACAGTATTAGTCAGTCTAAAAAAAAGCCTGATAGCGACACTGGGAATACCCACTAAAACTTTCCGGTAACTCCGCTGCCCTTCACGTGACCTGAGTTCTGAATACTTAGTAAATACCTATGTATGTAAATATTAGGTATTTGTATATAATCTTTTGTCAAGTATATACGTCACCGTTTTCCCTCGAGTACTTTATTATTTATCCTATCAATCTTACTATTACCTGAAAGATATCGCTTTCAGCGATAAGTATGCCCAATTCTATTCTATTTCATCCTATTGTATCGTTCAGTCTGGTGTCCGGAGACAATTCATAGACCTTTGTGTCTTTTGATTGATTAGCAAACATAAGCTTCACGAGACGAAGTGATCTTACGTTCAATAACCTATCTAAAATGGTAGCAAAGATATGCCATTGTATATTTACCTACAAAATTAAAAAATGTAGAGATGCAGTCCCAAAGTGACCTCTATCATTATTTTCTGATAATTATTTACAAAAGGATTATATATTTAGTGATAAATAATAGTCGACGTAGTGACATCAACCAAGTTTAGTCGCGACGCGGGGCGGCACTTTGAGTCTGTTCTCCGTGCTGCATCATTTGCGCTGTGGTAATTTGTTGCCCTGCGCAGGCGCAACGTCGTCGCCTCCCGCCGGCAGTCCACAAAGCAGCCACCCGACTTTTTATACAAACACACGACATATTTGGGGTAATTAACAGAAATACGCCCGCTGACGGTGCTTCTGAAATGTTTTTGCTGCTACCGGTCATATTGTTAATTTTACAACTAAATTTTATTCGTGTCATGTGTGACATCGGCTTCCGTAAAGGGCTTGAAATCTTTGACAAGTTTAAAAAAAATATTTTTCTTAAGAATATTGATTAGCAAAGAACCTTGGTACCTTTGTGTACAGTAACAAAACTGTAACACGTATTTATTTATTGAAGACACAATCACAGACAGCAGATAGACAACATAAAAAACAACTCAGAATGAACACAACATCATTGCAAACAATCCCAAGATAATTATTATTTTGAATAAATATTTGAATTGAACCATTATACAAATTTAAACAATAAATTAAAACCTTCCCTGTTGTAATCTACCTTTCTCCTGTATATCCTAAAATTTTGTTGTGCCCGACAGGGTCCATAGTGTCATTAATAGTCTTAAGATCTACATATTATGTAACTATGGAACGCAAAATAAAGAATTGAATTGAATTGAATTGAACACAAGTTTTATATCTATGCCCATTGTCAATAATGCAAAGCATTTACCGTAAACTAACCTCTTACAAATTTACCAAAATTAACTAAAGTGTCAAAATAAAAATAAATTAAAAGGAAACTTAAGTCAAAATTAACATCAAATTTATTAGGTTGCAGAATCGTGTTTAGTAACGATTTAAAAGCGGAAACGCTACAGTTAAAAATGTCAGAATCAGAAAAACCTTTATTAATTTCTACACATCCTATGGAGAGGATAGTTTGGGACACATTATTCGTTGATAACGACAAAGAAAATAGCCGTAGGATAGGCACAGACTGAGACGGCACTCTGAATAACATCATCTCCAGTTATTGGCTATCACTTAATCCATTCCCAATTGGAGTTCCAATCCACTATTGGAGTGTACGCAAATCGCTCATCCACGTGCAGCTATCTAAGCGCGCAAAAACCTACATTGAATACATAGCCTCTATTCTATCAGTATGATTCTGATATATTGCGGACAAGACCCTTAGAACAGTCCTTAAGGATGCTTCTAACTAGTGACGAGTACAAAATAATTCATAAATTCGTATTTTTAAACGGTTCGCATGCCGAAAACCAAAAAACAATATTTGATTGGCTTTATTCCCGATGCGGTCATAATGAAATCTAAATGAAAGCACAGAATTATATGTGTTATAACGATGTGCTTTAACTTAGACACTTACGAACTACTTACAACACGAGCAAGTGTTGTATCTCATGTATTGTGAATAAACTTTATTTTTCTTTTTAACACTTTTAAAACAAGTATTTTTCTTTTTAGCGAATGAGACCACTTGACATTAGTGAATGTTCAGTGACATGTGCTTAACAAAATACCAGTTATTAAACGTAGTGTCTAAATAATTCTGTAACACCTCACAATCTCTGACACCCATAACATGATTGGAATTTATTATGTCGGCTGCGTATGATAATTCGCTTTTTTCTTTTTAAGATCATTGGTGAATAAGAAACAATTGCAGGTCCAAATTTGAGCTTAAATATTAGTCTTTAACAAATATTCCTACTCATCAGATATCTTGTCCGACCGGAATGTAGGAAGATATTAGGCAGCCTAAATGTGGTCTTATAGTCAGAACCCCGTCTACTAAGCTAAAGGTTCGAATCCCGGTAGGGGCCGATATTTGTATGAAAAGTACTAAATTCATGAGTCATGGATTTTTGTATGTTTTTAAGTATATTATTTTAGGTCTCCATTATATATGATTTTTTATTATTATTCACTATCTAGATTGTATCAGTTTTGTTTGGGTCTTAAATTACCCATCTACTTACCTAAGTTTAAACTGATATTTAACAATACTTAAAATCGAAATACAAAAGAATCAAAATGACCACAAAATTATCAATAAGATGTCGGGGGATACCCCGACAGATACTAAACTTTTATAATGTTGGATGCTTAAGGTAATCAACTTCGTTTACATAAGTGAAATAAATTATAAAGCATTTCCACTTTATATTGTTTACCGAGTACATACATACTTTCGTGAATTTTTTTAAAATAAGCGAACTTGGTAAACAGATCAGTAAAGTCAGTTAGTCAAAATCAGTCTAAATAATTGCTCAGAAAATGTGTCAAGTACCAAAGCTTACCAATACCAAGGATCGAATTTATTAGATAATATTAATTTTTAAAGACTTTTTGAAATTTTTATCATGTTTATAACATTTCGTATCTAAACATTTCACGCAATAAATTTCATTGTCTCTATTTAATAAATACGTAAGCTATTTAATCTTAATTTACATTAATAAGTAACACTTCTGCTCACTAGCTCAAAAAATAAACGACGACGTTATCAAATTTAATTATAACTCAATAACAAATCTAAAGTCTATGCAAGAACTTAATGTTAATTGAAATTCATTTCGCACATTGTACGATCACATTTTATCGGTTCTCAATCAATGCATATGAAAATATCAATTACAACAGCAACTTACATACCGTACAGTGCAGCGAATATGCACTAGGTACGACGTAGAGCATACAAGCACGGTTTTAATCATAAACTCGTGACATGGTATGTCGTTTACCCTACCCACTCGAGCGACGCGCATTTTCCTTGGATAGAGTCACTAGTTGCGCTCGCTGCCCGTGCGCAACAGACCAAACGGGAAAACAGAGATACTACCACTCAAATATCTAAACAACAGTCAACTCAAGTTGCATTACTACAGAGTCGAAAATAATCCTTTCAAAAAGGAGGAAGTATCAACACGCTTCAAATAGAACGAGACATGGAAAAAGGAAAGCGTTTGAAATGAAGCGCAGCGATTGGTCGATGCGCGCCAATGGCGGCGGGAGGCGGAGCAGACTAAACTCGACCGTTCCGCGGCGGCGCCCGCGCACATGTCACGGTCGCGCAGCCTGTTGCGAACGTTTCATTCGGACTGTACAAAAATTTTCGGTGAGTTTTTGCTTATCTACGATAAACAATTTATTGCGGCTGCTAGTTTTAATAAAACTTAATGTAGTATTTTTGGAATTTAATAGTTTATCGAATTCTTTGTAATTCAGTATAAATTTTAATTAATAAAGTGGTGGTAAGGTCAGTACAGTGTTAGAGACATCTGTGAATTTTCCTTAAGTTTCCCGGACCTAAGAGGTGCCGGTCTAGTCAGGGCTATAGCGGGGGGTGAGTGGGCATGTGCAGTGCGTGAGTGATGATGCTGGGTGGGATGGACGGCAAGGAATACGGCGCGCTCCACGCCGCTGCCGCCGCCGCCGGCTACCCTATGGAAGCTGGTAAGTTTCAAATCTGTATTCAAGATAATAAGAGTATTATTTACAAATACAGTCATTTCAGATTTAAAATACCGCCCTAAAGTGTTAGACAGTGTTCTTACAACATCGCTTATACTTAAATGTTGGTTGCGTGAATTGAAAAGTGGAGCAGCTGGATTATTTTCTAACTTTATTTGACGATTAAAGTGATAATCATGAAATAATCGCTAATCATTGTTGGGTTACCTACAAAGGTATCATAATGACTACAGCAAAAGTGATTAATTTCACAGCAATACGAGTAGATACACCACATCAGAAGGGTCTCCTTAAGTAGAGGGTTCAACCTGCTTTTTGGTCTCTTCTTTATTTCCATTCCTTTGGTATCCAATAGCTTCAACGAATATTTAGGTTAATACTAAAACCCTTTTAATAAAATCAAAATCCTAATTTATTTGCCTAAACACAGTTCATACAACATTTGCTCAGCCTGCTCGGAGACGAGCAAAAACTGAATTAATAATGTCATAAAATCTATGATCATTACTATTTATTATGTTTTAATAATATTTTATTATGTTTTAATAGACATTATTTATTAAGAAATGAAAGAAATCCATAAATATATAATTAAAAGTGTATCACAAATAAACTCAATAGCAATATCTTATGTTCACTTGCGTTTTCGTAATAAATAGGTAGCTATAAAAGTAAATAACTTTAAAAATAATATGTCACTTCCAGCTCTTATACTTGACATATTATTTATGTATATACACATATATTTAAAAATCATTTCATATTGCAATAAAGAAGCCAGGTAAGCCCAGAGAACTCTGAACGTCGGATGCCACCAAATGCATAGCAGTGATTAACTTATTTTGACTTGACAGATGTTAATCTGACAGTGTGAATTTCCACTTTCTCATAAAAAGAAAAGAAGACACTAGTATATAATCTGATCGAGTGTTTTCTTTCAAAATTATTATTTTTTATCTTAAATTTTAAACTAATTAATTTTAAGGATATTTATTTCCGTGAAGTGTCCCTCCGTACATTAACAAAGAACAATCATTTATTTATTTATTTTTGACAATCCAAATATTCCTTAAGACTATAAAAACATTTGCAATCTATTCGGATGTTTAAATGTCGAACATGCACCTATTTACTACAAGGAGATTGGTACGTTCTTGTTGTATAACCCTCTACACATATTTCTGGCTTTTTCGTCTTCTTTCTTTTCGCATATAGTATGCATATAGTATACACTTGTAATAAAATATCTTTGGCTATTTGTATCTGACTGATTTTAATGACATTAAAAAGGTGACATTCCAAAAAGGAATCAAATTAGGAAAATTTTGTTGCCCACAATTTTTCATTTGTTTTTCTATCTGCCAAAATGAGAGCATCGAATAAAGGTTATAGATACCTAAGACCTAATGCAGTGACAGTAAGAGTAGCACAAAGTTGGTTTAAACGTTTTTAATCCGGGAATTTTGACGTCCAAGATCGCAAGAACTCGCTCTGGTCGCATTGTTACGGATAAAATGGACGCAATTTTTGAAAAATTAAAGCAGAATGGGCATATCAGCAGTAACGATATTGTTGAAGAACTATGAATTGACTACAAACCGATTTTGACCCATTTGCAAAATCTGGGTACACAAAAAACTCGATATTTGGGTGCCACACGAGCTCACTGAAAAAACCGAACCGTTTTTGAAGACACTGATGTGAAGTAGATCACGTATGACAAGAACGTGCCAAAAAGGTCGTGGTCAAAGGTCGGCCAGGCTTCAGAGACTGTGGCAAAACCTGGGTTAATTCACAATAAGGTGATGCTGTGTCTATGGTGGGATTGGAAGGGCATTGTTCATTATGAGCTTTTACTGCAGAACAGAACCATCGATTTGGATCTCTACGGCTAACAATTGATGAGATTAAAGCAAGAAGTTGAATGAAAGCGGCCGGAATTGATTAATAGAAAGGGTGTGACATCATTTTAAGTGTCCCACAGTTTCCGCGTTGGAGCTTTGGTGAGTGTGGCATTATATTGTGTCAGTAAATAATTGACTGTAACACACACACACACGTGATCCCAAAAACCACATTAACAAGTTTAATGCTGACCATGTTAATTTGGATGGAGTGAAAAAAGAGTAATCAAGAGAACTAGGAGAGTCGGACTCGGGAAGCGCGGTTAATTCTGCCACATTCATTTTCCAGGCTGCAACTTTACGGTAAAAAATATGCATGTATGCATTATTTATGTATTGTATGTATTCGCATATAAAAATTTAAATTATAAGAGATCTTATTTTATTTTTGCATATTAAATTCAAACAATGTAGTCAAGTCGTGGACGAGACGGAGGATCTTTTAAAAAACGATTTTTAATTAATTCAAGACGTTTATTTGTATAAAATTTAAGTATAAGACTAACTTAAAAACTATTATCTTCATTAAGACGAGAACCTACATAGGTATGCTCTTGTCTCCAAAATGTCACAGCACCAGCTTAATTTGATTTTGCTGATAGGCTTTGATTACCTCATACCATTCGGTAGGCTATGGTCTTCTTTTAAACTGTACATAGAGTCCCAATAGTACCTACTCTATTAGTTATCTTAAAATTCAGGTTTAGTAATTTTGAAATTAAATTAAATTTAACATAACGTGAATGTATTAGAAAATAATAAATATTAATGCTTTGATGAATTTTCACTACAAAAAAACCTAAACCACTAAATGAAATGGTTATCCATCGATAAAGAAAACTAGAAAAATAATAACCCAGTGTAATCAAAGCATAATTATTGGAATAACCAGCTTCGATAAATATAATGACCAAGTTTATCGATAACAAACGTAACAGCACTAGATATTCTTGCGTTAAGCGCATTGAATCGATTTGAAATTACACAGAATGAACTGACTGGTTTCATTAAAGTTTTTTAAATTTGCACCCAGAACAAATGAGTGCATTTAGTGTTTGAAATACCTCTTAATTAATGTCTAATAGTCAGTAGGTAACATATTCAGTGTTAATAAATGTTAGATCAAACCTTTTTTTTAAATTACTTTATAATATACAACACCCTGGCTGCATACTGTATTATTCTAATAATATTGTATTATTTTATTATGTCTCATCTTTTTGGCTTGTCGAAATATACACTCTAGGATGTGATCTCTACTCTAGGAATTTCATTCCTTATTTTTAGAAATAAAACGTTACTAATTATAAATAGTTACTCTGAAGTTTATTCCCTGTCATGCATTACGACATAAGATATCACAATGATTTTATAAAACTAAGCCAATGGTCGAAGTAACGCGATGAAATAATTATATTTAGTTATTAACGATTGCTAATAATCATTGTATTTTAGACGAGGAATTCATTTGAGTCAAAGTCAAAGCGGCACTTTGAATCCCTTTTAAAATTCCCCTACATCCTCTACTGCCTTTCACAGTCGTGATTCGTTCACCAGGGCACACCCGGGAAAAAAATAGTTGGTATTACCAAATCAGTTATTGTAATTAATTATAATGTTTCCCAAAATGTATAAAAAGGTTATTGATTTTATCGAATGCAGTTCGTTATCGAGTAACGTTTGGCGACGGTTCACGATGTTAATTACCTGTTTTAGTTGTGAACGGGTGCGGGCGCAGTAGCCACTTCGTTATCGAAGTCAAGGGCCAGGAGGTTATCGATATACGATACCGCAAAACGCGCGTCACTAGACTCTACTACGATGCGGTTTTTTGTAAAATCTTTTTCTATGAAAAAATATTTTACTTACTTTCTCTGGAATATGTATTTCGTGTTTTCATTCAACCCTTTGGTCCAGAGTGTATTGATACTATATTATTATGAATATGTATACAAGCAAACAATCAAACTCTAGGAAGCAGAATGTAGAAAACGCAAACCGTTCGTATTTATCTAAGTGAAGTTACTAAATTTACAAAAATAACATTTTATTTTCTAAACTAACAAACAAGTTTGTCGCAATAATTTTGTTGCTAGTAAGTGTTGTTTGATGGCATCGAATAAATTTCTACTCATCAATTTGAAACTTTTTCAACAGTCTCTACAAAATGCAAGTAAGTAAGGAAATAACTGGAATAAATTAACAAAAGTGTTAGTAATTACTTTGTAATTTAACAATATTGGTATGGTGTATCGCAAACATAATGTTCACGACCAACTACTTTTATACCACGTTTTATACCATATTGTATTTATGTTTAGTTATACCACAATTGTAAATAGAAAAATAATAAATTAAGAAAATATATGTCAGTGCAAAACAAGTGCTTGTATTAATACATACACAAAACATAATATAGGTGAAATTCTCTCAATAGCCGACGCTTAAAAATACCCGCCGAAACTTATTAAATTAAAAAAAAACATTAGTGTTGTGCGGCTAATATCTGATGTCCGAAAGATCGCGCGGGGTCGCGATACTCGGCGGTTTATCGGCACGAGCCACCAATGCACGCACCACATATTTACGTTTAATTACATTTTTGACTAATCAGCTTATTAACTAAAACTTTTTTCGGTCGAGTTCAAAGATAAGTAAAAAATAATTATCCCCTTTAACTAACGGGTTTGATTTAGTTAATATTCACCAAAACCAAATACCAACCAACCTGCAGATATTTAAGACTATATTTATAATTAATCTAGTAAATATATATCATATTCTATAGTTTGCTATTTAGATTGTAACATCTTTTCATGGATAGGATTACTAGCTATAAACCCTAGGGTTTCGAGAACGAAAACAATTTCTTTGTTTTCGTTATCTTTTACCATGGTTGATCACCGGATGAGTCAATATATGCTCCTCAGCCGTCGGCTGTTATGGCATCTCTTTCACCCACCAAGTACATTGGGCTAGCTTAGTGGTGGTGGTCCAAATTCCTCGTGTGTCAGCAGTGGGACGGATATAATTTGTTGATGATGATAGAATGTTTTAGGGGGGTTTACCTTCTGTGCTTCTACTAGATACAAAATACTTTGTTTAGTGTTAGTTCATTTTTCAATTCCAACCAGTAGTTCCAGGTTTAACTTTTATTTCATTGTCCAGATATAAAATGCAGAAAAGTCTTTAAAGATGTACTTCTAACCTTCTTATAAGCTATTAACTCGTTGGGTTCTCGACAGGTACATGACTGAATTTTTAAATATGTATTTAGACGGTCCGACGCGTCCATCTCTTATCTTTAGTATTTATTTTACGAAATATTTTCTATAGCATTTAGAAATCTTTTAACTTACACACGCCATTATGAAAATAATATAGCTATTTGTATTTTTATGCAAAGTCGCGTCCTCAGCATCCATTTACGAATAAGCCGGGCCCGTCTATTAGCAAAGCATACATCTTGAGCGGCCACCGCACTTGCTTGAAAGCAAAGATTTGCTCTCATTCCTGGGCAGCAAATACGGCGTATTAATGGAGCCAAGCAGCTTGTCCGCTTGTTTGTCCGCCATCCCGGTAGTTGTTTGTCGTCGGGAATGAACGCGCCGCCCGCAGACACTACGCAAACATTGGCCGCTACCGAAACCGAACTAAATATGGGAACTTGATTTAACGGAGTTAAATGATTGGTTTGTTTAACTTATCGGTTTGAATTCTGGGAGAATTGAACCTAACCAGCAGATCTTCTAGAAGGTTCTAGAAGAGTTGCAAAGGTATTAGTTGTTGTGCTGAGCGAATGAACAAGTAGCAAGTGTAATTATAAAACATATATAGCAGGCAGGGTTGTCAAAAATAATAATATTTTTAAAATTGGCTCTTAGCTTTGATCTTAACTGTTGCTAAAAAATAACCGAAAATAGTAGTCGCTATCCAGGCACTAGATTAAGCCGTACCACCATCTAAACCGAGCAGAAAATGTCTGACCCCACTGGGAATTAAACCCTGGAACTTGTCTCAGCCACTAGACACTAGAGGCGGCACAATATAATCGCATTAGTTTAATTTAAATTGGATTTTTGTCTTTTTTTTTAATATTCTACTTAGATTTTATAGAAGAAAGTTTGCTAATAGCCAATTAATATAACTATATATTTGAACCCAACATAGCTATTAAAACAGACACTAATCTATAAAATATTTACTTTGAAAAATTATTGAGTAACTAAGATTAATATTTCGTATTCATGTTGTAAGGTATGACGTCATTTTCATTCATTCTGGTGTATTAAAAAGTTATTACTAAAAATCGCGATTTAAATCATTGATTACAATGACAGGATTTAAAATATCTCACCCCTGATCGGAGTTATTAACTTCTCTAGTACCAACCTTTCAACATTCATAAAGTTCCGATACCTGTATGTATCCGTATTTGATTTAGAACTACAGTATACAAAAACAGATAAAACTCCCATTAAATATGTCAAGAAGGTATGTGTATTAACTTTTCTAGCCCAATGCGAACAATGATGAAATTTGTTTTGCATTCGTAATTGAAAACCCCAACAAGCTCCTCATAGTCCTAATAATACAAAAGGCAAGCATAGTACATAAGCCCTTTGTAAATGTAACTCGACCCCTAAGTACATCTCCAAACATGGAGTACTGTTACAGTTTCCTGTCAATTAGCAGTTTGTGGCGTCCATGTATTTGGATGACATTGATTTTGTCATGCCAACAACGTCTGACTTCTTCGCCAAATGAAATACGACTTTATGTAGTTATACACTAGAAAGTTTTTGAATTGATATTGTAGTTTTTTAAATCATTTTTTATACTTTAACAGCGACGCCTATTTGTAAGTTTGTCTATGCTCTAATCGCATTTAGTTGTCGTTGTTTACTTTGTGGATTATAATGATTTTAAATTTACCAAAATGTATAGTTTTTTCGAATGATTGATAATGGAAATCAGTTACAATCGATGCCACGGAAAACTACATATTTTTCGGCAGCACCTGTGAAAACTGAATTCCGTTTTCAACGAGCCGTTCCAGAGGCAATTAATATATGACAACGTATAAACGTAAAACTATGTAGAATTGATGCTTTATGGTGATAATGTTATATAGTGTTGGTTTAGTATAGATTTACGTAATTCATACATTTGTGTATTTCATTTTTATACAAACAACAGTATCTTCAAGAAGAATAAGGATCATCTAAATAAAGGAATAACCAAAATAATAATTATGTGCTGTCATTTAAACTAAAATTAGGTTATTTGCTTATTTTTCATTCCAATTTAATACAAAAGCGAAATAAAGACTTTTAGGAAGTCAAGATGGTTGGCAGTTAGACGATTTATACACTTTCGAACTATTTTAATAAGCATGAGTATTTAAAATAAGGCTAATATATTTAAAAGTCGCTATTTTAGAATTGTCAAATGTTCAGTAATTAGAGTTTTCCCAGTTAAATTGGAAGGAAATAGTGTAGGTACAGAAATTAAATTAATGTTTATCTTATCTTGATGTAGGGCCAGGATTACTCCCGGAGTACGTCGACTCAATGGGATCTTTTGTGCTTAAAAATTTATGTTTACTCTGTGCACAATCGGGATAATTGTGTATTTATTTATTAATACAGATAATAAGGTGAATAGAAACATTGAAACTGACAATTTACAGAAGTCTGTTCATTTTTTTGGATCGGTTAGAGCCAAAAAATCTTATCAGAGTACTTTTGGTTTATTGAGAAATAGATACAATTAAAAATTTAATCTAAAGTTTAAAAGGCAACGAGAAAGCATAAGCTTTTATTACTTTACAAGCCAGTGTCTGCACTGTCCTCGGTCCTAACCATTTATTTAGTTGTATTTCAATAGGGATGCGCAATAAAATGCAGTTATTTTATCGATACAACACTGTCACATATCGTCTTCCTTAAATAACCTTTGTCTTGTACAGTCCTTATTATTACATTTGTTCATTCTTGTAAGATTCAAATAGTACCTACAATTTTACTCATTAGAGTTAGATTATTTTAAATAAGCTCAGCAAATAACTCGATACCACCTGGTGATAAGCAGTACAGAATTCCACATATGAAGATAGATAGTGCAGAATGTGACATACTGCCCTTGTCACCTCAACCTTGCCAGCACAAACAATGCTTTTTCAATCTTTTTTTGAAGGAACCCACGAGTAAAAAGGATTTGATTTTTTTCTGAAAAAAAAACAACATAATTATAATCGTCATTATTGCGAAAAGTGCCCTAAGGTGTATAATTTAACTACGCCAAAATAATATTAATAATCGTTGTGATGTTGTTTTATGAATAAAATAAAAATTAAAAGTTGTTCAGTGTGAAGAAAAAGTAGTTTTTGGAAGAAGACGATTATAATAGTGTTAAATAAAAAAAGTTTTTATCGATATATTAGCTGACACGATACATCTTGTTTTGTGCATCTCTAGATGTCAATCGTCGTCGTCACACAAGTAGAGTACGTGGTGCGCGCGCGCAGTATTTGCCCACGCATTAGCTGCGGCCGCCCTCTGTCAACAGCGTAATGGCCACAAACAGAACCTGCCCCTCTCCCCCACTCTCCTGGCTACTGTTCTACCAACAACGGGACTGACGAGTGCGCTGTCGTTACTGCTTAAACAAAACAATAGAATTGAGAATTATTAACTAAATTTTCCGTAATTTAGTTTCAAGAAAGTGTTTAGCACTATTCGAAGTTCATTCAAATTAACAAAGTTGACCATTTCTTCAAACTCATGCATTTTTCTTCTAACGTTTTCAAATAACTTAATTAAGATAATTAATGTGACATATTTTCTCGTTTTTTTGCTGAGTGGATGCCTACTAAACCCCTCAGCAGTGTATATAGTTATACCTAAACACATTGACTCGACTTTTGGTAAATATCATTTAATTTCTGCCAATTTCTTTACGAAGATTTTAGTATTTAAATTATATACTCAACAAAGGTATTTATATATAGGAGCGATCTGTACGATCCATTCAAAAGATTTTGGCTCAATATTCATAAATTCAAGGGGTTTATTCCATTTGTGTCGATTATGTCAATCTGGTGAACTAAGACTTCGTTTGTTGATGAGAGGTCCAGTCTCTGGTGGTAAAGAAGATAGGTTCAACGTAATTTAAATGGCCTTTTACAATCGACGGAGGGATTTTCTTTCCTATACTGTGACATAATCTTTATAATAGTTTTCAAATATTAAAGAGTTGACGTAAGCCCTTACAATATGTCTTTCACAATACTTAAAATATTATTGACAGCCTTCAATTTATAAAGTTGAGAAAATCTCAAATTTAGTAGTTCCAAATATTGGTGGTAAAGATACTACAGTAAAATCCATCCTAACGTATAACATGTAACATTAACATCTCAAAATACTGTTGAGATGTTATTATTAATTGTATCTCGCACCGCCATACGTCAATATCAGCAACAGTCCATCTGGCCCCGCCGCGCTAATTGTCTCACGGAACTCCAAAAATAGTCGCGACAAATCAAAATCACCCTGCGGAGCCACAGCGTAACAAATTGTAACGTGGCTGCTATTCAACTGGATCCTCTTAACGAGTAGATGTTATATATTTCTTAACCTATGGTCTACCTATGGCACGTGGGTTGTCGATAATTAGTGCCAGTTGAATTATGACTGCGGAATAGTCTGACAATGTTTGGGGTTAATAAGGGCAGCTGGGGGCATGGGACGCGCCAGATAACAGACCAACAATTTTTCATTTTGGTTTTACTGATTTGAAGGAAAAAATTCTTTAGTCACATGTTTAGACAGAGTCCTTCAGAGTGTTATTAATCATAAAAGAATATGTAGAATTCTTCAAATGGGATAGCTTACGTTTCTTTACAAAGTACTAAGCGTCGCTCCCCGTAAAAAGATTGTAGATTTGGTATCTAAATCATTTTCTATGAGCCATAGACATCTCCACACACAGATAAGCTATAGCTTGATTTGCTAGTCATAATTCTTTGACGTGGTCACCGGTAGCTTGTTGACAGTGGAGCCCAGAGCGCGGTGGACCGCGGGTGACATTGGGTGTTGACGTAGCGGTCCGTTTGTCGGCGGGCCCTCGTCGTGTGTGGTCGGCCCAGGGCTGACCCATGGCATAGCTATTTCTTTGTATGTTATAACATTTATGATAAATAATGCAATCAATCAATCGCTTAAACAATATTTGAGTGAATAATTTTGATGTCTACAGAATTGCTATAATACTGTCAATAAAAAACGTATTTGAGATTTAATGACATAAAACTGTACTTTCAATCAGCCCAGGGTGAAGTTTTAATAAAAATAACTCAACTATTTTTATTAATACTTATAGTATATTATATAAGAAATACTTTTAAAATATTCAGATCCTTAGAATAGAAGGAACTGAAAAAACCATTTAAAAATTCTTATTAAATTAAATACAGTCGCTTTAAAGCTTCAAAATATGAAAGCGAAATATGTAGCTTTGAATGTTTAGACGTGATTGTACCTATCTGGAAAATATCCAATCTGAAAGCTTTCCCATCAGCGTTCGTCATTTATACACAGAAATGCACTCTACAAGTACTTACACGTATCTTTTGTCATAACATTCTACTTTAAAATGAGTATAAACCTATTCGCAGCCCTGCGTCCTCGTCACCCATTGGAGTGAGTCAAGTGGTTTTGTATTCGGCTTCTAGTTCACCAAAATGTTCCCTCATCGTGACTTTCCAAATCATTTTTTTAATGCATAACTCATTTATTTTGGTAATACTTCTTTCATGGACAATGCCCAATTCTGCGATCGATTTCGTGGAATCTATATATTAATTACATATTTAAAAAGTTCAGGATCTCTAGGTTAATAGATAAGGATCAAATCATATAAATAAATCAGTTAACAAGTCGACTTTGTGTTGCGGGATTGTTAAAATGCAATAATGTTCAATATGAATATGGGTGTTCCTCAGGGATCCATATTATTGCCATTGCTTTTTATAATTTATACAATAGAAAATAATAATTTATTGTTTATTTCAAAGAAAACTAAGTGCATCAAATTTTCCTTACCAAATGTAAATCAGGTTGACACACATATAAAAATCAACAAAAATTTAATGGTATCTCATATTTCATCCCTCTGGTTCAGCTGCTTACGCTGTTAAGAAAATCAGATCTTTATGTGATGTTGAACAGCTAGACTTGTATACTTTATCTATTTCCACAGTGTTATGTCATACGGCTTGATATTGTTGGGCACGGCTGCTGGCATTGATGATAGTTTTATTTTACAAAAAGGGCTGTGCGTGCCATTTACGGACTTAAGCCGCGTGAATCACTCAGCTATTTATTTAAAGAAATTAATATATTAAGTGTATATATATGACAATATCTTGTATGTTCACAAATATTGACGTACCTTTTCAAAACGTAGTGATTCTCATTGCTTAAATTCTAAGATATGGCTATAAACTTGCTAATCACATCTTTACACTTCATAATAATAATAATATTAAGATCAAGATAAAAAGATCAAGTATCTGAACTTGGCACACGAGGTTACTGATATGTGGAGGGTGACATCCACTGAGATCATACCAGTCGTAGTATCAACCAATAGTCTCGTCCCAACTTCTCTTCGCGACCATCTGAAGAGATTGGGACTGGGTGATGGACCAATGATTGCGAGGCTCCAGCGGGCTGTCTTACTCGATAACGCCAGAATTTTCCGCCGATTCCTCTCTCTGTCGTCCTGACCCTCGGCCGTCTGGCCACCTCTGTCGAGGGGTATTCTCCCATCCCTCGAGCCGTCGAGGGATTGGGAAGATTTAAAATTGATTTTGGAATAATATTATAATATATATATTGAGAAGCTACAGTCAACATATTAATATCTTTAAATAAATCCCTGAGTGATTCACGCGGATTAATTCTTTATTTTTTAGCTTTTATGAAAAATCTTAATACACTAAAACGTTATCAACATCATCTTGAAATTTTGATGTGCTCATGAGAGTTGTTTAATTATTTGGTTGGCAAGTTCTCTTATCAAAATGTTAAAAACTGTATCGCTCGTAGAACGAATCAAACATGTATGTAATTAATTCATATCGCTCTGAAATGTAATAAAACGTCTGTGTAATGTTCGAGAGAATTTTATTTTTAGATTTTATTTTAATTTAACTCACGAGCGTGTTGGAACTTTGTAACTGGGGAAGGGTTATAAAGCTAATAATCGTTAACCGAAAACATATATTGTTTTAAGTAAGTATTATGACTGTTTATCAGTCTTAGGAACATTTACTAAATTTTATATTACAAATTTCATGGAAAGTTAAATACAGAAATGATTACCAAAATAATGACAATATAACTTAAAATAAGACGAGTTAATTTAGGACATTTAACATCAAAAGTTTTAATTATAATTCAAACGCTAAAATAAGAAAATACAAAGTCATTTTAAGAGCATGGACCGCGTTTGAATTAATATTTTATAGTCAACAGCGACTAGTATACAATTTAAACGAACCGTTGCACTCTTTGTTCTACTAAAAGACGGTGATTTCAAACAACCACAGCAATATATCTCGACCTTTATAAAATTAACGCGTCTTGGTTGAATTAATGAAAGCGTTATGTTCATCGAAAACACTAGTAACTGTCAACGGCCGACGTCAAAGACGGGTCGTAAATTAACTGCGCAAAGAAAGATGTTTCCCGCCTTTTTTATGTCCCTTTCACTCATTTGAATTGTCATATACGTCTATCTTTTACCGTGACCAATTAGTTGAGATCAACACTCAAAGAAACAGATTCTGTAAGAAGTCTATTAAACGGTAGTGTAGTTTCGTTATGCGTATTTGATATTTATATATCGATAAACTTGAGATAATTTTTCTTTTTTAATTTAAGAGTTTAAAATAGAAAAGAATAAAACTTGGATAATAAAAACACATTACAATCAAAACTTGAATATTAAAAGTATTTTATCGAAATAAAGTACTTTTTCATACAAAACAGCTTACCGTAGCCTACAGACGTTCGTAGCACTGCTCGTAGCGTTTTAGGCTCGACAGTTCACGAGGTGCCTTCCCAGCGACCCTGTAAATGTCTCTGTCTCTATCAACGATTTAATGTAACGTGCCTTATATTAATAATTAATTAAGATGAAATAAATCTTGTTTAGCACTACGATTTATATGAGTCCATTATATAAAGTATATACAAGTTTATACATACAGTACTAGTATAAAGGAGTAAAAATACCAACTGCCTTTGATTATTTAAACGGGATAGAGATAGGACTCATAAACTGTTTTCGCTAAAACTTAAGATATTGCACCCTGCTTCCTTTAATAGTCTAAGTGGCGGCAATGTATTGATGGTCCAGTTTTGTTTGACGTCAGGTTTACTTGAAACTATCTAGAGAACACTTATTTTTCTTTTTGTACAATCCCCAATATTATCTACTTTTAAAATAACTAATTGAAAATAAATTTATTCAAGTAACAATAAAAAAGGTAGTTCACGCAATCGAAGTCGCGGGCAGAAAGTTAGTTTTATATAAGATAGTAAAATATCATGTTATAGCATTGCAGTTTTTATTAGATGTGCAGACGAATTTTTATTGATAATTCTATATCGTATGGCTGCAATGGTTTTAAATTTAAAAATAAAAAGATATAATGTAATTTACAATTATTTTTCAAAAACATTTGTTTATAGAAAATTCTTTGTAGGTGACGACAAATATAAAAATATAACTTCTTAGTTTATCTCTCCAACTATCAGTACTTTCAAATACATTTATATTGCATATTTGTTGTTATCGTTCAATTTATATCAATGATTACAACAGTGACATACAAATAATATAGGCTTATCGTGATTGATTCCTTAGTATATTTCTGTGATAGGTTTTTGAGAATGTACTTAACACTGATTGATATTACTAATAATACGTTAAATAATGTTATTGACATTATTTTAGGGTCCCGTACCTGAACAGAAAAAACAGATTATAGAATTATTTGTTGTCAATCCGTCTACCTGTCAAGACCGAATCTTCGGAATGTGTCGAGGTATCGAGTTGAAATAAAAATTATATGCTCAGGTCTACGATACCTTGAAGCTTTAACAGAAAGCTAAAGTGAAAAATTTATGTGATATAAAAATTAATTAAAATTAAAAATTTAAATAGAATAGATACTGCCATTTATACCAGTAATACGTATATTTCGACCCTCTCACTTTAATCAAAATTTATAGGGTATTTCCCGAAGACTTAGAACTATTAAATTCGATAATTCTGATTTGATTTCGTCTTACACAAAAAGTATAGGGACAAATCTGAAAGGTATGCATTTGTAGTTAAATGTTAATAAAATATCTTGGTTTAAACTGTAACCAGTATTTCCTATAAGTAATTATAGGTTTTGGAAACTAAAGTTCAGAAAAAGCTCGGAAAAACTATTAGCGAGTAACAAAATAAAGTCCAACAAAATTTGTACGGAACCCCCGCTGGGCGAGTCCGATTCACACTTGTCCGATATTTTTTAACGTTGAACATCGGTTTTCACTACTTACTATATATGTCATAATTAATACTAATATAATCTAGCAAGAAAATCATCTTATCGATATTGATGCTACAACACTAAAAATAATTCGTTAATAGTTTGTTTCAGTTTTATTACAAACTGGGGAAAATGGCGACTCTACATAAATTAAAACATTTTATTGATTAGTAAATAATTTTACCGTAGTATTTACTAATTATTAAAAATAAGTTTTTCCTTTTATATTTAAATAAAATCAAACTACGATAGTGTCGTACATTATGATAGTGCTTTAAGCTAATTGTAGCGTTTTGCTTTCGATTATTAATATTGTAATTAAATTACGTTTTAATAATTATGACCACTTTACAAAATTGATTACGATCAGTGGAATGCCATGAAAGTTTATTTTCCGAGTGAAACTAGGTTTGGTTGGTGGTAGAGCTTTTTTTAAGTCCCTCTAACTGGTCTGGTAACCAGTCTGCCTCCATAACAATAATATTAATAACATTGTTCCTCTGTGTTTGAGGGATTCGTGTGTAGTTCACTTCTATCTTCGGCATTACCTTCACTTATTATCAGGTGAGACGAAGGCGAAGAGCTACCCTGGTAAGAATTAAAAGAAAACTTGTAAACAAAAGAATACGTAATTATTTTCTTTGCATTACTTTGATTTCATCAGAATTTTGCCAAATTAGAAAGGTACCATGTCCGAGCATAAAGATTTTAAAAAAAATTAAACAATTAATTTACATATGAATAATGAAATTTTAGTTGATCATTTTGATGCAAACATTTTATTCTTAGTAATTGTGAGTTGTGACTAAATCTAATGTATAAATAATACTTTTTTATGATCACAAGACGTTGGTTGTTTGGACGTGCTAATCCTGTACTGCCTATACAGGATATATCAGGTATCCTGCCATAATCAATCTTTTGCTACAACTCATGTAACTTGCTTATTATTTGATTATGGTGATGATTATATGATTATTAATATTAAAGGGGTATTTCGCCGAAACATACGGGCTTTTGGCCAAGCGTGTTTAGGGTATGTAGATATATTATGCTATGCGTGGATGGGTTTTGTATGTAAATTAGTTTTTGGGTATTGGCGTGGTATCTTATTCACCTTGTCATATGAGGTGCTGCAGGTATTTGATATAACAGCCTTTTGTAATAGTTGAAATAAGAGTGGGTGGAGATTGAGTAATTTTAGGTTTTTACTCGTATGTAGGATTTTGGGTATAATACCTGTGGGTGATAATTATTATTACCGATTTTAGATTACAAATTGAGAACTGGTTATAATATTTAAATCAGAAAGTATAACGTGTACGATCTTGTATCAAGTTCTATGATATAAAAGATACCGACGTTTTGAAAGAAATCTATATTACCTTCTTGTAACTGAGCAAGATCCCGTGAAGCTAAACCCTTCGTCATAGTATAAAAACTGAAAATTTCTTTGTGCAATCTACATTGTATGATCACAAAAGACCGTCTTCAACAAAGCGCTTAAATTTCCCAAAATATTTCAATGAAAAATTACAGCACGTCCCACCTCCAAGTTTCAGGAATCGATACATCGCACAATGTTCGTCAAAGACGCCGCTAGCCTAACCCTTTGATCCGCCAGTGACATGAGCAAAGTGCCACTCTTCCCAGAATTGGCAAAAACTGTTGGCACACGTGCGCGCGCGCAGACGCCCGTCAGCGCTGGCCCGCCAAGCTTAATAGCCTCTCTCAATGTAGACATTGTGTAGACAGGAAAAGAAATACTGAAAATGAATAGTCTTTTTTATTACTTTTCGGCAAGGAGCTAAAAAACTGGTTGTTTTATAAGGTATTTTTTCTTATTTTTTAATTTTTCTTTCGGTGTAAATAAAGGTAGCTGCAGTATACGGGCATGGAAGAAATCAACATATCTTGTCACAGCCAACTCCCCAGCTGTATCTGGTGATTTTTTCGTATTTCATAGATTATGGTTAATACTCACTCGGGGACAGTTATCTGTTGTTTTCTTGGCATTAAATAGAGGTAGATAGACTACAGTGTTATAGTTCTACACTCTTGAATTTCTCGACACCGATACAGGAGTTCTCTATATTTTTAAGACAGTGTAGGTATTATAATATTGCTTCTGCAGGTTCCACCAGGTGGTGTACACGGTTATGCTATTTCAGAAGTCGTATCTAGTCAGAAAATTTGTCTCGTATGAATCAGGTTTCCCTGATATCTGTTCTCTACATTATAAGTGTATAAAAACTATTA
Source organism: Acentria ephemerella (assembly GCA_943193645.1). NCBI lineage: Eukaryota > Metazoa > Arthropoda > Insecta > Lepidoptera > Crambidae > Acentria > Acentria ephemerella. The sequence goes on from OW971889.1 coordinate 356,057, forward strand.
TTTAAGAAGAACAAACTATTTTTTGTTTCGGTACTTCACTAATGTTCCAGGAAACAATATAGCACCAACTCCAATAAGTAGTTTTATTGGAATAACTTCATAAATTAAATTATTTTTTAGTGTTTTGTAATCGGTATTTAGTTATACTTAAAACATTTTTTTACAATTTTGAATAGTCTGTTTCTAAAGTCAAAGTTAGATGGGTGACCGTCAGTATTATCGACTTACATGTCGTTTGTCGATGGATGAAAATACTCGGAAAGCTTTTGAAAGAAGTACTGTATCGTGAACATTACACCTTGGACGTGTAATTTTTAAATTTTAACGAAAATTCTCATGAAATAAAACCTCCTCAACCAAACTTGATTAAATATTTATGCATAAAAATTTAAACTATTCCGCATATGCTAAAATAGGCAATTACGTGAATCAGATCAGAAATCTCGGCGTAATCTTTGTACATTTACGAACCGATTTGAGAACGCTCTAATTTTGAAGTTGGTTAAAAAGAATATCCTTAAACAATCGCGATGAGAAATAAAAAATATATGTTGTGCGTAAATGAAACATCACGGAAGCGAATCGGTGTCAAAACCACCGAAAAGCATAAGTGGCCCACACTTGGCGGACCATGGGCCCGCGCCGCCCCTCCCACCGGCTTACATCTAACGATCTGATGACTGCAAAAAATCTGAGGTCATCAAGTAATCTGACCTTCAGTAAACTTGTGGAAAATCATCATGAATTATAGATGTCATTAGTCGTTGATTACTGTCTGAATATTTCCTACTACACAGCTTCGCCAAGACAAAGTAATTATTATATCATAGTAATAAGTTAATGTTATTTACTATAGTACTTTCAGCTCTATTATTAAATAGCTCTTTGTCACCGTTGGCTGTTATTATATTACAGAAGGGCAAACAAAGCCTTTGCCTCTAAATATGTGAAGGTACGCTTACAGAGGAAAAATTAAGCTAATACAGCTTAATTTGCTGAAAAAAAAACTTTACTTACAAGCATTGTTCTGCTGGGATATTTTTACAAAAATTATAATCGTTACCAAATAGCAGAAGACCAAAACACCTCTATGCATTACCAATCTTTGGTTAAAGCAAGCGAAGCGTTGTTAAAAATCAACAAACTTATCCAACAGTCTGTGACTGCGTTAGCGCACACGTGGCGCCCACGGGTGCTCAGACCCGCCCACGTCCCCGGCTCAATAGACGCCGACTGAATGTCCGCTGCAGACCGTGTCACCGCAAAAAATTAAGAAAACATTCCTTGTAATTTCATATTAGGTACTCATAAAAAGCTTAAACATCTTTTCACCTGTGTCATGAAGACTAGAACAATTTTCCGCAGTAAATTAACTGGGAAACATTAATTGAATTGAAAATTAAGTGATTACAACAAGCATTAGGTTGGCGTTGGTATATTATGTCCTACGCGTCTCATGTGTACGATGGAACGAATAAAATCATTTGTGATTGTGATAATGCTCCCTTAAAAGAATTGAATCACCAAAGTAAAATTAAGTCTTAAGATAGATAGGCAGTTGTATCACTAGTTTCTTTTGTTCTTTATAGTTAACAAGAAGACATTTCATTATTAGATGATGACAAAACAGTAACATGTTACACTCATAAAACTTATCTTGCTGATTTTATTCGCTCTATATCACCATAATGAGTCCACAACAGCCGCAGCTCTATTTTTGAGATACGTATGCGCAGGCGCACCTAAGTACGCGGCAGGCATCTAATTTGCAACGACGAGCGGGGAGGGCGCTGCGACGGACACTTCATCACTCCCTCGGCGTGTGCGCAATTAGTTAACATCCACAAATTGTCCTTTTGTCGACGAGAGATTTATAACTACACAAAGCACGAGTGATTCTTCTGAAAAGTGAGACAATTTAATGTAATTGAAGACAAATCTGCGATGCTTAGTATAGTTGCAATAATGAAATGTCAACAAACTGCATTAAAATTATATAAAAGGCTTTTAAAATTACGATGATGGTAATGTTTTCAGTATTCATTTAGTCATTTAGTCGTGTCTCGATTAATGTTATTCGCGGTGACTCTGTTACTAATTTGGTGTAGATGCAATAAACTATGTATTTCTTAATTTTGTCGTTCTCGTTAAAATTGCTTTCGTATCTTTATAAAATAATATGTAAAAAGGCGTATATTAATAGACGACATGTTAAATAATAGCTATTATTTTGTTGTATTTTCGTTGAATAAAGACATGTTAGGTTTTTTTAACATAATTAAAATGAAATACGAATATTTTATTAGGTCGATGTTAGGGTATACGCCGAATAAAAACCACTAGAAGACATTCATAGACATTATCTGGAATATCTTTTGTTGGTTCACCTCGTTGTTATCGACAGCAATTAAAAGAGGGAGAAAAAGAGGAATTAAAGAATAAAACAGGTTCCGAAGGGAGAATTCAGTGACAACTAACTGTATTTTTTTAACGTCATATTTACAAGTCGAAATAATAATAAAAAGGTAATAAATGAGTACAAAAGAGAGCCGATTACACTCGTAGTAACACAGGTCAAAGATGGAATTTTCGACTGATATATCATTTATTTTCTTGTTTGGATTTTCACTGGTATCACTGTTGTAACATACGTATATTGTTATTGTCATATATAGCAGTGAACATTGTCATAAATATTAGGGTCAAAAACAACAGTGATACCTAAAAAACTAAATCTCGTAATAAATTGTTACTTTTTTTTTCTGAGATATTTATTTTAAAAACAGCTCGTTACTGTCTTATCTTAAATATTGTTGTTTATTTTAGTTCTGCGTGTTTCGTCTCGAATTAAATCTAGTCTTTTACAAATATTTTAAATTCGTGCTAATCAGATCATCACATTAGATTTATATTTACAAAACCTTATTCATCATCTATTTATGATCTTTGTAATGTCACACCAACTACTACAATACAACTTCAAAAAACTAACTGTCTCAATCGCTTAAAATCTTCATTTTAAGTGTCAAATGATAGCTAGTTCAAATGTCATGTCAACATCGTGACGGAACGTCAGCGTGACAGGCGACACATGAGGAGATGCGCCCGCGCAATGTTATTATTACTGAAATTTAATCGTGAAAACAGGTAGTGAGATAAAAACGAAATATAAGTTTTTAGTCTTTAAATATTTATGCTGGTTTGTGTTTGAATGTTTATGATGCACAGTTGACACAAAGTTATTCGTTTGTAACAAACCAAAAGATAATAGACACAGGCTTTTTAATTGATTACTTGATAAATATAAGTTAATTATACTATTTTCTCCTTTTAAGCAGGTATTCTAACTAATTATTTCCATTAAATAGGTGAACTAATATTTTTGCTGTTTGTATTTGTAGAAATATTACAATGAATTTTAATTAAATTTTTAGCATTAAAGCATCAAGCAAGCTTTGTTTGTTGCACCGACTTATATGATCTTAAATCAAACGCTAGTGATAATAAATTCCATGAATACGTTAAAAAATATTCCAAAATATTTAAGAAGGTTTGTAACAATGCAAAAGCTATATTCTTGCGTAATAAAATTATTAATTCTAAAAGTAAAATTAAAGCCACTTGGAATATTATTAATAAAGAGACTTGCAAACTTAAATCAGAAGATAAAGAGTTCTGTTTAAAATTTAATAATATTATTGCTACAACAGATAAGGATGTGGCTGACGGTTTTGAATCTTTCTTTTCTAATATAGCTGCCACAACCACAAAACATTTAAATTCTAGTACTGATCATGCCATATCATTACTTGAGTCAAGTATTGAGATATGTAAAAGTACATTTAACTTTACTTACATAACTCCAATAGACATTTTTAAAAACTTTAAACAAATTAACATTAAAAGAACAAAAGATCTATGGGGCATATCAACAGACCTTCTTAAAATAATAATAAACAAAATATCACCTTACTTAGCATTTATATTCAATAAATGTATTGATGAAGGGCAGTTCCCTGATCTAATGAAATATAGTAAAATCATCCCACTATTTAAAGCAGGTAATAAGAGTGATCCATCAAACTTCCGGCCAATTTCTATCCTACCTGCTCTAAGTAAAATTTTTGAAAAAATTATATTTCATCAGTTGCTGTTACACTTTAACTTTAACAAATTATTCCATGAAAAGCAATTTGGTTTTACTAAAAATAGAAATACTACGGATGCAGGGGTCGCACTCATCAAACATATATTTGATGCATGGGAAAATAAGCAAGATGCTATAGGTATATTCTGTGATCTATCAAAAGCGTTTGATTGTGTGGATCATCAGATTCTATTAGTAAAATTGAAACATTATGGTGCTTCAGATAATTCGCTACGCCTTATAGAATCGTATCTTACTGGTCGAATACAAAAAGTTAACATAAATGGCACTAATTCTTCCGGCGCGCCTCTGTATATGGGAGTGCCCCAGGGCTCCATATTGGGCCCCTTATTATTTCTAATTTACATTAATGACCTGCCTTATTTTGCTAAAGACCTCTGTGAAATAGTTTTGTTTGCTGATGACACTTCTTTGATTTTCAAAACCGACAGACGCAAGGACGTATCTGACGAGGTAAATAGTACTCTTTCTCAAGTCCTACACTGGTTCACGGCTAATAATCTTGTTTTAAACTCTAAGAAAACCAAGTGTATTAAATTTAGTATGCCTAATGTAAGGCGGGTCAATATTTGTATTAAGATAAATGAGGAACCAATAGAAATAATTAATTCTACAACATTTCTTGGAATTACTATAGATTCCAAACTACAATGGGGCCCACATATTACGGCTCTGGCAGGAAGATTAAGTTCAGCTGCGCATGCAGTTCGAAAAATAAGACGGCTTACTGATGTGGAAACGGCGAGATTAGTTTATTTCAGCTATTTTCACAGCTTAATGTCGTATGGTCTACTGTTGTGGGGCTCCGCTGCTGACATACAGACGATCTTTGTACTTCAAAAGAGAGCCATTCGTGCAATATACAACCTTAGACCACGTGACTCGCTAAAAGAATTATTTAAGGAAATTAACATACTAACCGTGGCGTCTCAATACATTTTTGATTGAATAATGTATGTACGTAAATACAGTGGTTCTTTTCTTAGAAATTCAGACTGCCATAGCTTCAACACCAGAAATAAGCATAAGCTCGCCTTTCCAAGCCACAGACTGCATAAGACCGGTAATTGTTTTATAGAAATAAGTATAAAAATGTACAATATGATACCACAAAGTTTTATTGAATTGCCTCTGCATAAATTTAAGTCAACTATTAAAAGTTGTTTGATGAAAAAGGGGTATTACAAGGTAGAAGATTATTTTAAAGATAAAAATTTGTGGCCACTATAATTTGCTTCTCTGCACTTATTTATTATATTTTGCAATATTTAAAAATATATTTTTTAATGCACTGTAAAACAAAACATGTATATGTTTATAATACTAATACATAATGACATAATTGATTTGTAAATGTCATTATAAATACTAAAGGCTGAGAGTTTCTTGCGCCGCTTCTTCTCTGCAGCTACTAATTCGTCGAAGCGGTAGTAGGGTTGATTGGGAATATGCATACTAGTGTTATTTTTAATTTTAAAATAAGTATTATTTTAAAATTAAAACTAACAATTTATTTAGTACATATTGAAATACTATAACTGGGACAATTAGTAAATGCCCGGTTGATACCCAGTAAAATTATGAGTATTGCCTTTATAATTATATTTATTTATTTTCTTATACATATTCCCTGTTGTGACGATTTAAAAGAGCTTAGTAAATAAGTCTATTTAAATAAAGTTATTTTTGACTTTGACTTTGTCTGCAGGCTGTATAGGACTAACTGCCTCTCCCTTTACATAGAAATAGTGAACACTTCTCAGCTGAAATTATAATCAATAAAGGATTGAAAACAAAATGGCGGTACAACAACAAATTTAAAAATGTGTAATTCTATTTAAGCGCTCTTTCCGCGTTCGTCTGACTTCAAAAGTCCTGAAACCCGAACAAGCACAATAAAAATTTGACTCCAGCTTTATCATTGGCGACAAAGTCCCGTCCAATTATAAAATATAAAATAGAACAATAAGTGGCAACTTTGGGTGTCGGGTCGCGGAGATCAAAGATCGGCGCGGGAGTTCGGCGGCGGGTGACGTCAACACACGTGTCGATTCTGACTTGTATAGCTGGAATGATCATCAGAAAATAAGATAAAGAAATTGTTAGTAATAGATTTCAGTTGTATACAATTTTGTGCCTTTAAAATGTTGGAGACGGGACATGAATAACGTTGCACACTTCACGAGTGACAAGCATCAGGAAGCATGGAATTTATTACATAGATAGACAAATATATCCTTATACCTAGGTATTAAGGATGGTGGTACACTAAATACGTACATAGTTCAAAAATACTTGCGTTAATACTTCTACTATTAAACATTAAAACAATGTATTTTTATTTAAAAAATTGTATAGAATATAGAATTGAATATGTTTTTTATAACTGTAAAAATGATGTCAGACATTTCAGAAAGTAAGTGTACCCAAACTGAGCATGCAATAATTAAAATTCTTCTATCTTCGTAACTTATTTATTAAAAAGTCTTATGAGCAAAATATTCTTGAAGAGTATAAATAACAATGTTTATGCAATGCTAAATTTGCCATGCTTTAGCCATGTTTTTAATTTTAACTTTAAATTATGGATATCCGAAGCTTTTATCTCGCTAGGTAGGTTTTAAATATTGGTTGTAAATATCAATTGGTTGTAAATATCTTCACAATTGGCAAATCAAGAAGGGATCTTCAATTATATAAAGTTAAATGGTTTTTATGAATATGCAAATCTGCTTAACATAATTATTGGTAAGGGAAAGGATTTTTTTCATTAAAGGTACTTCTTAAAGAATGTAAAACATGCTGTAAATTATGCGGACACATTTTTTTAAAATAAATGTACTCTGTGAATTTGCTGAGTTCATCTGAACTCTTTAAAACATCAAACAACTGTAAATCATCTGTTTTATTATATTGTTTAAAAAGACTATATCTTAAACTTATAATATTTTTAATATGAACAGCTTAATCTTAGTTATCTTACATCGATAAGAATGCCGTAGAAAGTAATAAATGAATTATGTGAGTAAGGTCGCCAGAATCTATTGCAAAAGATTTAGGATGTTATTAAACGATGCTTGATTTAGGCTATTTTATTTTGTGTGAGCGATGTGTGATATTATTATCTATGAAAATATATATTAATGTGTTATTTTCTCTATTGTACAACAGATCCAACCGCAGGCAATATGGGCGGCGGGGGCGTGGGTGGCGCCGGAGGTCAGCAGTACGGGGAGGTGAACCAGCTGGGCGGAGTGTTCGTCAATGGACGGCCGCTGCCTAACGCAGTGCGCCTGCGCATCGTTGAGCTCGCACAGCTAGGGATCAGGTGAGATCTGTTATTGAATATTGTATTTACCATTTATGTTTTTACTAGCTGTGCCCGCGACTGCGTTCCCGTGGATATCGGAAAACAACAACATGTCTTACGTAAAAGGGTGGATTTTTATTTGAGTATTTATTTGGTTAAGAATGTAAATAATTTTTATTACAAATTTGATTTCCAAAAACTGGTTATAACTGGACAACCTTAAATTGCTGACGCAGATTTTTTAGAAATTTTAAAGGGTGTTCCCCTTTAATTTGGCATAACTACACGATATCAGCGTACGCTATGAAAGCGACGAAAAAGAATATTTTCTTTGCAACATTTTCATTGATGTCAGCTCTTATGGGTTGAAGCGTGATGTAATATAGCCTAGAGCCTTCCTCAATAAATTGAATCTCCAAAACAAATAATAATTCAATTTGAATCAATAGTATATTCGTATAGATTAACCGTTCAAGTATTACTCGCGTAAGTAAGTTAGAGTGATTGTTTACTTATAGTTAAGTAACACAAACACCTTGAGAGCGATGGAACTATAATCTTTATTCCTTGGGAGTAACTTGGAATTCGTTCCTTGGAATTCGGCTCTAGAGAAAAAAAATCTAAATTTTAATTCCTTACATGTCTTTCCCGCTAGGCCATGTGATATCAGTCGACAGCTGAGAGTGTCTCACGGATGCGTGTCGAAGATTTTGGCGCGTTACCACGAGACTGGCTCCATCTTGCCTGGCGCCATCGGTGGCTCAAAACCAAGGGTTACCACGCCTAAGGTACGTCACTATATAGTTCTATATCAAATGCTGAACTAGGAGACAGGCCAAGCTATCATACTTATATTCCCTTACACAATCAGGAAAGATTACTTGACCTCATTTCGTGACATTCCAAAGACTAAATAAAATTTGTCAATTTTCTTAGTATATCACCCGACTAATTAATTAACAGTAACTAATTATTAGTATTATTTATTAGACTAATTAATTATTAGTACCTTCTTAGTGTTCCTCAAAAAGTTGAGGAGATTTGTGGACTCATAACTTCTAGCAATAGGTTTCTGCTGAGGAGTTCTAAGGTATTCAACAAGGGCGTGGTTTGTAGCAACGCAACATCATGTGCGATCGGAATTTAATACAAATTCGTAAGATTAACACACTTAAATATATAGCATGCAGCTACTCACAAGCGGCATATCTTTTCCAGGTGGTATCGTATATCAAGCAATTAAAAGCCAAAGATCCAGGGATATTTGCTTGGGAGATCAGGGACCGGCTCCTGGCGGATGGCGTCTGCGACAAATACAATGTACCCTCCGTGTCCAGCATTAGCCGGATATTGCGGAACAAGCTCGGAGGGGGTGCGCTCTACCCAGTACCTCCTCTGTACCCTGTACCTCCTCAGAGATGTTGGCCTCTGCATCAGCCGTACGACTATTATGTGTATCTACAGGTGAGATATTGAGCTGCTACGATTATTTTGACCACTACTACTGTGACCTACTGACCTACGTTATACCTTCCATATTTTTGACGATTTCTTTTTGGTAGAGTTAGGTATATGTGCCTAAGTATAACAATTTGTCTTTGACATATTTGACGTATCATGTTTATTGTAAATAATTGCTATCACCTTGATTTTGACTTTAATCAGTAAAAACTAAATAGACATAAAGTTTGCTATAAAAGCTTGGGTAATTAATATTATTTAAATAATTGTTAACGGAATAAATTGTTATACTAAGGTGCTTCTAATTTTTAAAGACTGACATGAATCAAAGATTACGCCGGATATGAGAAAAATTTACTAGCATCGTGATAAAAAAACAAAATACCTAAATATGAATACATAGCTTTTAATAAGTATATAATAAGTTAATATATTCCAAAAAAGGATCTCAATATTGCATCCCTGTTCCCCCAGGGTCGACAGCACGCGGCAGCCAACCCGCACGGCCTAGCTCACCCGCATCAGCAGCCTCCGCACCATGCGCACGCGCTCTGACCCCCGCCACTCGCTCACCAGCTGAGATCCTGACTACAGATGTTGAGCTACTTGCTGCCATCAGCTTTCTCTAGAAGTTTGAAGAGCTTGAATGAAGTTGAAAGAAAGTGTAATTTTTTTTAAATGAGTTTCTAGATGGCAAACAAGCCAAAATTTAATAAACAGTTTGATCCTTTCTTCAGGAAATTGTTCTTGGAGAACGAAAGCATTCCTAGGATAATGTTATAAAAATATTTTTAAAAAATCTTAAAATTTGAACGTCTTAGGTAATGGAAGTTTATATTTACGCACATTTGACATCTTTTACAAGTAATTAGATGATTTCATTAGGTACAAAGTGCCCGTTCTTTTTAGTATGTAAATAAATGTAATTCATTTGATTGTATTTTTATCTTCACCATTAATATTCTTGCTTTGTCTATAGATAATACTGTATCTATATTTCCTATTTCCAGATACCAGAAACATGTTTATGATTAATTAATATAACATAATATGATTGATATAAATTTAAATAAAGTTAATCGTTATCAAATGATAGGATTCCGGAGATGGCTCTTCAAGAACGATAACAAGTATTATTTAATAATGTAAATAATAATTAATAATTATCAACGGTGTAAGATAATAATTTATTAGATTAATTATAAGGTGACTTAATAAATTGGGAGATTATACTCGAAGATGACTTGCAGATGTTAATTATAATTAAATCGTTTATTCATAACACTATGACTATTCGCTGTAGTCACTCAGTATACTAAAAACCTTCATGTATCTCAATTGAAAACGTCAAAATTGAAGACATTTTATGCAATATCAAACAATTCCTTATTGAAAGATACTGCTATCAAATTTTTTTTTAAATTAAGTCCAACCTCTTTGTAGTATTAAAAAGATCCGTGAACGTTTTCTGTTTATTAAATGGTATTATTTTACATAGTAGCGATGTTAATTGTTTACATATGAAATATCGATTGTTTGGTTGTATAGTCTAAAGTCTCAACTCCGATATATAGGTTTATTTATATTACATAAGTAACTAATTATGCCTAATGTTTAAAATATTGAATCTGTATTGTAATTGATATTAACCTCGGCGACAATTTATGTTTTTCCAAATGTCTGATTATTTAAGTTGGGTGCAATGATGTAAATATTTACTTTTAATGTTTAGATAATTACTTATAGGTTAAAGGTACTTAATAATTGTGGGTCAATTCTGAGTAGTTGTGGGTCATGACTGAACAACTGTTGCCAGAGCTATTGTCGAGGACTGTATAAATTTATTTATAACCTAACGATTAGATTTAAGTATAAACATATTTTTGACCATATCTTCGGAATAAAATGGTTTGTTCTTGTAATTTTGTTTTTTTATTAATTCCAATTTTATGCTGAAGAAGAAAAGAGATAATTGATGTATAAATTATTAGATTAGGGAAGCCTACAGGCTTCTTTACAGTATAAATATATACAATGGTTTATTATAAGCTAATTACAACCTTCCACATATAGGAAATTGTATAAATTATTGAAAATTTCATATAAACATTAATTTTTCTTAATTTAACTTGCAGATTAACTTAAGTAACCTAGTATACGTGGTCATTAAGTAGTTTCACCTAACCAATGTTTCTATTACCTAAAACGGAAAACCCTGTAAACTATGCATTCAACAATATCTAAAACGCACATAACATGAAATGTATAGTATTTTCGAATTGTAATTGTCGAAATCTTCTCAATTAAGCTCAATTATTCAAAATGGATAGCTGTACGGTAATCTCGCTAAAACTCAAAAACGGCTTGACTCATTTTAACAAACTTGAATCATTTAAACCTTAAAAGTATACAACTGAAAATTGGTTATTTAGTTTTAGAAATTGTCTAATTGCCATGCTAAAGATGAAAACTGTTATTTCTTCTATCGCTAGTTCACTTTTCTTTTAATAGATGGCATTAGTAGTAGTTTGTCTGTGAAACAAAGTTCACCAGGTCAACTAATTTATATTTATATTTCCCTTGTGTACTTTAAGATATTTTCAAGGCCATCATCTCATCAGATGGTAAGTAAAAGAATATTGAAATATTGATACTATTTTATAAAAGTCGTATGTGATACGTAGTTTTGGGGTTCCCTGTCTAGCATCGCAGATTTGATGAGAAATCGTTGTCCTATACATGTAGTCCAAGGTGCTATGATCGTCTATATGCTACTAATAACTTACCTACACTTAGGTAGGCTAATCTCTTGTTTGAAAAACTTTATTCTTACAATTATGTTTGTAATATGCGATAAAAATATGCACGTGATGGTTACGTCATCGACATTAAACCTTAGCATGGCTAACTTCACATCAATCGACATTACAACAAACATTTTGAAAATCAAGAAACTTTTTATTTCAACTAAGCACTTTAAAATCGCCATATTTAACCATATAACAGCTCGATGAATGCTTATATTTCGGAAAAGAAGCGGCACAAGAAACTCTTTAGCTTTTAAATGTTTGTAATAACATATAACTAGTACATTTTATACCAAATAAAGTAGTGTGTCACGGGTAAAGGCTTGAATAGTGAGCGTAACAAAGGAATCAATGGTTTAGTGTCGAGTACAAGGAGGAGCTCAAGCATCCAAGATATAAGACAGCTTTCTACGTTATAGAGTTACAATATTCTTATTTTTATAGTATATTTACTTATAGCTTCGCTCTTTTATAGTTTTATTGACAATATTTGCGGAGTGAAGTTTAGTCCGTGGTCCTAACGGCTTTTAGTACAGGCAAGAAATAACTCGTAGGGCCAAATATTCAACGTCTCAACATTTTAAGAGTAGCTCAAATGTTGAGACAAGTTCAATTTGACAATTTGACGTGAGGTATTTTTGATATTTGCATCGCGTAATATATAAGACGCACTCAACTATCTGTTAAGTCACTCAATCCAGACACAGTAGCGTTTTAAATATCCAGAGTTTCCGGAGAGTAATAATATATTTAGCATATATTTAGCCGTTAAGTATTCGATTGCATCTAAAGATTCTAGTGATTCCATTGGTGTGACTTTTCATGAGGCCGACCAATGTAAAAGACTTGTTGAAGTTTGTCCTGTATCTAATTGTCAATAATCATTACACCAAATTATTTTAATTATTTATTCAAAAGGTACTTTTCCATGTGTGTTTAGCGTACGGATAGTTATTATTTTCGGTACTAGTGCTTTTTGTAGTCTTCCTACTAGGTATTTTATCAAGAAATTTTCCGTACAAAATTTTCGTATGAAATGACTATTATAAAGCGTTTAACCTATTAAATACGTCAATGAAATTTATTTAAATGAGCACTAATTTTTATAAAACACTCAACGATTGTTTAAATTGTAATACCAATTACTACTTATCCAAGGATTGAACTGTGCATCATTGATATACCTTCAATATTTTATTTATTTCGCAAATGCATTACAAACGCTGTTCTACGCACGTGCAGAATCATTACCACTTGTCTCGTGAAGAAATTACATACTTTCCGCATTTGCATCGAAGTGGAATTTCCATAGTTTGTATACTTGTATTTATTTGTAGTGATATATGGCGTTACTTTCTTTTAGACGTGATTCCGAAACATGTTATTTATTAGTGATTATATGTATATAAGAGTTAAGTTAATCTAGAGGTTTTATTTGGCGTTTTGGAAGTTAATATATAAGATGTAAATAAAACTAAAAGAAATATATTTGACCCAGTCCCAGTGATATTTCTGTTTATAGTTTATAGTAGTGTCGTTTAAATCACTTAAAATTAACAGAAGAAATCGTTTTAATCAATTCTAAATACTACACAGCATAAACAGTTATTGTAAAATTTTACGAGAGAGTAACTAGTTAATAACATTATCTTAAATACTTGAAAAATGTTACAATTTAAACTGTATAGTGTCATTTTCAATCGAATTTAACCGTCTCGATCGTGTTTGTGGTATGCAAACAACAGCAGTACCTCTGTTGTTGTTGTTGGGTATTGAAAATATTTTTTATGTACGCGATAATCATCTAAACGCAACTACGGTCGAAACGTCTCTATACGATTGAAATTTATGATTGAAGTTATTTTAGTAATTCCTATATCAGTTGATACTAATATATCATAAATTTGATTAAGCAATGCCATTAATGTAATGCTAAGTTTGGTACAGAACCGAATGCGCTATTTTTAAATCGAAAGAAAGAAATCATAATTGATTCCGTTCACAATGGCCTGCACTTTACAACGAAAAACAATAATGCTGCGCCGGCGCACGCCGGACACGAACCACCAATTAAACCGTTGCTTTGTTTCGTAATTTAATACTGCCTAATCCGAAAATTTACTGTATTAATAAGAAATTTTACGAGCTTGCTGCGGGCACGCCGTCACCAAACAAAATGGCCGACTTTAAGTCGCAACCACATTGATCTTTAAAAATTTCGCAAAAATACAATATATATATTTTAATTAGGTAACAAGTATACTCGCCTGATGGTAAGCACTATCGAAGATTATACATACGTAGGCTCGGCACTTCACAAATAACACTATGAAATGCAAGATCAGGCGGTAGGTATCTCCTGACTTCGGCCTAAACAGATTCTCTTTTAGTACCATATAAAATCAATCTCAGAAAAGTTGTGTGACGTGTCATTTAATATATTTTTGGTCAATTCTATCAGTCTTTGGGACTTGGTATCATTATTTGATACATTCTGTAATAGTAGCAGCAGCATAGTGTAGGTATAAAAACCACCAAGCCAAATTAAAATTGAAATAAATGTCTGATAAACAAAATAATAGTCGCTATTTAACACCTTCTGATTTTTGAAGTCAATTAGATAGTAAAATTACTGTGAGACTTCTCCTCGCCAAGTCGCAAGTGGCCGCCTATTTTCAATGTGTGTCCAGCCTAAGTTGCCACCCGACTCCTGCTCAGGAGCAGGGTAATGAAAGCGGTCGGCTTTGATGCCGCACCCCACTCCGGCTGATGAACTGCCGTAAAATGGGTCCGCTCCCACGGCAGGTAGCTTTTGCATTAATACATAAGTAAGTTAAATTATAAAATATTTTGAGTTGTCAAATCGTCAAGTCAACGTGGAAATTGATTGACAATTTTTTATAAAAAAGCACAACATATGATCGTTAGCAGTAAGTTCTAGTCATCTCTACCTTGAAGGCCTTTTCGCGCCCTCTTTTGAAGGAGCCCATTGTAATTTGTAGCATATTTTCTTTTAATAATAGTCTTTATTGCAACAAATTACAACAAACAAAAATAAAGTAAGCAAGTCAATAAAGTCAGTCATTCAAAAAAACAAAAGATTTAGTGAAAATCAATCCGGTCATATCCAACAAACACTGCGACACGAGATTTTTATATATTCGTTATATTTATGTATTAGTATGCTAATGTATATATTATTATGATTTTGTATATTGAGTTAAATTAGTATTAGCTGTTAATTAATCTAAGTATAATATCTCAAATAGTCAACTCATAAAAGTTATATAATGCAGATGTAAATTGTTAAGATAAGATAAGATAAGGTAAGATAAATTTTATTGTTGGTTGGCCGGAAGAGTACTCTTGCTAGAAATAAGCCCACTTTCGTTTTTGTCTTTATAAATTGCTTTTGTATTTAAATATGTACATTAAATGGAAAACTAGACGAGAAATTTAAATGTTTTTTTTTATATTAAGCTCAGCAAATGACTCGGCACCACCAAATGATAAGCAGTAGAGGAGTCCATATGTGAAGATAGCTACTGAAGCGTGCGACATACTGCCCTAGCCACCCTCACCATCCCAAAAACTGCTTCTTCACGCCTCTTTTAAAGGAACCCATGTTGTATGAAGGGAATACGTGTGGGAATACGTGTGCTGGTAAGGAGTTCCACGCTCTAGCTGTGCGACAGAAATGTGTCGGGTTTATATGACTTGACAGGTTGAGACGATCGTCACCATCAATAGACTATTAACTTCCCACTGTTGGGCATCCTACCTGCGAGATACACTTCACAAGTTTGGGCCATGACAACACCATTGGCGCAATGACCAACCAACAGCTTAAGGTGCCTAAAGAACGGAGCTGGAAAAGACATATTTTAATTGGTACATCATGGGACCGACCATGAAGAAAATAGCTTTGTCTGCTTTTTAACGACCAACGAGCTCCTCGACATCTTAAATACTTTTAACTAATTAAAAGTTCATAATACCATTAAATATTTGGAGCTATTCAGCCTATGAAGACTATTTACGACTAGGTTAGTTACACTGTCATATGAGCAGTCAAATTGTAAAGAGCGCCCCATGAGCTGGCCGCTACGGATTATGAGTTTATACGACAGTTATTTTACTGCAAATTAGTACCGGCATATTTTTTGTTACGTTTGGTCAAACTTAGAAGGTATAGGCGCCACCCGACCCTGGCTGGGGTCAGAGTGGGCTCCCGTTACAAAGGAAGGCCGCCGGCCGCACGTGAGCCGCTGTGGTTAGTCACCACTTGACTTGCTAACATTTATTAGTTTTAATAAACACAGTATAATAAATAAGGAAGAACTAAATGTGTCCATTAATTTAAATTATTAGTGTAAATGGATGCTGCGCGCTACAGTTCCTTACATTAATCTTTGTTGAACATTTGCGCACAAAACTATTAAAATCATTTTTGAATTAATAATAACCTATTGAAAATGAGGCTGAGGACTCTCCACGACTATAAAGTATTTGATGATAAAATTTTAGACTTGTTCGTTGTCTTTCCCGCTCAGTTCTGTATCAGCGACATCTAGTGTCACGAAGAGTAAATAGACGTTTCGTTCTACCATTGAAAATGTGTTATTGCAGTTTTAAAATGTTAAAGCAATTGCCTACCAGACACTAGATGTCACTCTTAATATCCTTGGTAATGTACAAAATCATAATATAAGACAATTTGACTTAATCCTAACATTACAAATTAATATATTTGAAATAAATTCATTACTATAATATTGGTATTAATACTGCAATTCAGTCCACGTATAAAACTGCCTTCCACGCTCTTAGAGTTAATTTTATTCCTCTGAGACAACACAATTTTATCATTGATATACTTAATCGTAATTCATTTACACCTACGCTTTGTCTATAAAAAACATATGTAACGATTCAGTGATAAGTAAGTATCACGTAATGATTCGTTATCATACAAAAATACAATCTTTATCATAGATCTCTACAATTTATCAACTCGTAAAACAGTAACATATTTTAAAATATCATGGTGTTTGATAAACATAGTCATATAAAAAGCCATATAAATACTGTTTACAAAAATATATATACAGTACCTTTTTGCTACTAAAATAGAGTTCATATTGACATGTTTTGAAAACTACATGTGTATACATTCTTATTTATTCCACATTTTTTCTATGCAGCTAAAGTATTCATGGCGATATAAATAATCTTAGAATATTTTTTCATTGAATTAATGAGATTTTTAATTTTATTTTATTTTATATTATTATATAGAAGTTAAATAATATAGCGCTAAAAATTACGTAACTTATTAAACAAATATTTGATTTCCTCAGCAGCAATGTGTATGTAAACCTGTGTGACTTTATAATAAAAATATCTGTTCATATTTTGTAATGTTCAAAATATGTCAATACGAACTCTATTTCAATAGCAAAAAGGTACGGTATACTTATTAATAAATTCTAAATTACTTTATAATAAAAATATCTGATGGTATTTATTAAGATACAGTGATAGTGTCAAACAGAACTGTTAATCTTAGGTAGATACTATCCTCTTAATATCTTTTTATGTTTGCAATCAGTAAATGTTTGTATGACATAGCGTTATAGGTACCTATAAACTGTAGCTGAAGTGTCCGTCCGCGTCAGGTACTCAATTGATTGTTGTCGCTAATTGGCGACTCGTATCACTCAGTTATCATTGATAGTACATTAAAATTATAATTGTGAATGACAGAGCCTTCATGCACACGGCACTGGTGCCGCGTGAACAATACTTAAGGGGCAATCATTTTTTATATACGTTTTTTAGTTGTACTAATGATAAGTAGTATTAATTATAGGTAAGTTCTTTAAGCAATACCAACGATAAATCTTCGTTCTATGTATTTAAAATTGGAATGGGATAACTGAACTCTTCAGTGGCAGGCAGGTTAAGCTGTTAAGCGATCTGGTTGTAACGGCAACCACATTCACTCACGAGCTCGCATTGATTAACGTTTCTTCCGCGTAGGAAGTCGAGTACCCACTAGTGGATATATACATACAGGCTGTTGTTGACACTTATAATAAATATACAAAATGCGAATAATAAATTATTACTAACAGCTACTGTAGTCTATAAAAAAAGGTAAATTATATATTTATTTCATACTATATTTTATTCTTACTTGGCCTTCATGTTAAGATAAGACTGAAGATGTAAGCAAACTACACCTGGAAGCCTCACCCACAGAGGAACTGGCTATCTTCAACTTATTGTTATGGCGGTAGACTTAGATAAGGTGGTGGTAGCCATGCCCTACTAAGTTGATGCATTGAAAACAAAAATTTCATACTGTACGAGAAATTATTCTTATAGAACAACCTGTGCACAGGTCACGCTATGTACCCATGTCATGTTAGAAATAAGAGACAGCATTTACAACAGAACCGGAACAATGCAAGTCAGACTAGCCAATCGTGGGTTCCGTACCAATTTTTAAGTACAAATTGTAAGTAGTTCAGGAATCGAGTCTGGCAGTTTTTCCCGCGCTTTTTCTGAAATTCAGTTTGTTAATGTATTTTTTATGATTCAATTCAAGTGTATGGTTCTTTTAGATTTTTTCCTGTACTTGTAGTGTAAGGCGGTGTTATTTGACAAATTTCATAGTTTTAGGTCAACGGAAAATACCGTATAAATTTTGATTCCCTTGAGAGTGTCGACATATACGTTTCTTGTCAGTTAGCCGTTTCTTTTTTAACGGAAACTGAGAATTTTTTTTGCCACAGTTTTAAAGGACTATAGATCTGAGTACATATATGTTTTAAATGTCACCTCGATGCCCCCACGCGTTCTCGAGATAAAAGGTCTTGTTATACAGACGGACGGACAACAAAGTGATCCTGAAAGGGTTCCGTTTTATCCTTTTGTGGTACGGAACCCTAAAAATAGATAGTGTTGGAAGCTGCTATCTTCTGTTAGGTGAATGTAGTATATTATTATATGAAGATTAAATAATTGAGTGACATTTAAATAATGACTTCTATTGCCCAATAAAACTCAATTCCATTTTGCTAAGACATAATGGAACAGATATTTTTCTACGCTTACAATGTTATTACTTAAAAGTAAACCTTAAATTAAGAAGCATACAGACAAGCGGAATTAAGAGAAATAGAAATATAAAATAAATATTCTTCAAGTGTTTTTGGTGTCAGATTGAACAAACAGTGCGTTACAAAGATTTTCTTTGCTCGTGTTTTTTGAATCAGACTCTGTAATATAGAGGTACTGTCCAATATATGAGCTTAAAACTGGGGTTGACAATATACCCTTTCTTCCACCGGTTACGTGGTGATCTCATCCACCAAGTCATCTATATTTTACAAATCACTGCCTATAGACAAAATCTTCCCTGTGATTTCCTCTCGTTGATCAAAAGTAATGAATCTGTCTCTGACAATCTGGTAATCTAGAATATATACATGTACTAAACATGTATAGTCGGTCACAAAAAGAGCTTGTTATAGCAGCTATTAAGTAGTACTCATAGTCGCCACCCCACAATTAAAGTAATTCTTGTTGTAACACGGTTCTAAAGTGTCTAGCTATTTCTGAGGCCGAATGTACATAGGTTGAAGCCTAAAGAGAAGGTCTCTGTCCATCCTCACTGACTTTAGCAGCAGTCAATATCAAAAGCGGCTATCTCCAACAATATTATTTCTAAAGGACATGTAAATAATAAAATTATTGTATCCTCGTGTATTATATGTGCCGCGGAAATACACGATCTTTAAATACGCCTACGTACATGAAGCGGGATTGGCTACACATTTTACTGCTTGGATGATAAAGAACTAGGCGTTTAAGTAACAGACACTAATCAAGGTGGTAAGATGTAAGTCCACGTGTTACGAACTGGCTGAACATGAGCTAAATACGCCTTTTTACTTTCGTTTTGTTTATGTATATAGTTTTGATTTTGGACAGCTAGTCTGTCAACTTGGATTTATGTGTTTGATTTGTTATTTTGCTCTAAGTTCTTGTTATTTATTATTTACAAAATAAACCCTTCTTCCCTGTTACCAGCTCCCTTTTTATTTACAGTCAGTAATACCACGCATCATCAGAGAAATCACATTCTCTGAGTAGAGAGTACATTATTTTTTCTTATAGTAAAATTACCTAAATGTATTTTAAAACTAAACCGTTAGGGTGCCCAGTGATACATGACAGTCACTGGAATAAATCGGCAAAAGACGGCATGAAACTACTCTTCACCTGTAAATTAAGTTTTATTCCAACCAATAACTAAGAACATTTTTTTACGGGTGCTAGTGATGGGGTAAGAAAGGGGAAGTTATGGAATCTTTAATTTTAATGTTTAATAATAATTTCAATTTTTTGGCTTGGTCTGTTAAATATAAGTAGCCGATCGTTATTTGATATCTTAAAGAACTCTTCACCAGAGGTGCATGAAAACGCACCTAATAATTGTTCATTTCATAACCTTAACTTTATCGATAATGATTCAATCCAGAAGTAGATAGAAGGTTCTTAACGCTGGAGTGAGACCTTTGTTTCATTTTCATTAACAGATTTCACTAAATTACAAGTTGCAATATCTTAAAAGGAAAAAACTCATAAGTTACTATAATCGATGAGGATATGACTATTAATCGATCATATAAATAAATCTGATAAGTTATCAGTAATCATGAAAGCCTTTTTGCACACAACACTAGTGCCGTGTGAACGGAACTTAAGGGGAAAATATATTAATAACACAATTTACTTGTGACTGTTCGCTTTACTTATTATAATACCTTGGTTACTGATTTAGTACCATGATGGTACTTACCCACCTAACCCACTACATAGTAAGGTATAACGAATTTGTAATAATTTTTTGTTATTTAATTTAACAAATAATACCTATCTTCACATATGGACTCCTCTACTGCTCATCATCAAGTGGTGTCGAGTCATTTGCTGAACTTTTTATAAAAAATAAAACTTAGTGTTGCTGCTTATACTATACACATTCACATAGATGTACAGATGTCTGTTATAATATTAAAATCTTGTTTTTGTGAAATTTAAATCAGTCTAAATACACTAGTTGCTCAGAACACATGGTCTTTGTGTTTCTCCCAGTACCCAACAAACCATTGTCAACCTTAAGGTCAATACCATAAAGCACACTTAGTATTCTTTTTTTTTTTCAATACGTGAGGAACAGATAGGAACTTATGTGGCCTAATTGTTTTGAATGCAATTCATTGAAACTGTATTATAAGTAGCGTGATTCTGAAGACTCTATATTGACTAACAAAGAAGCCTACGAATGATTTTCATAAATTTCAGTGTGTTCTTAAAATATCTCATAGAGGCGTATGTCAAGAGTGACAAGGTCTCTCATCTTACAAAGCAGTTTAATAAAATGAAACCTTATCATGAAGAAGATAGAGTTAACTTTGTGTGTGTAATTTTTTTTTTTTTCTTGTCGATAACTGGTGTTCCTGTTTGAGTCAGATGTTGATGTCAGCCCCGCTTCTCCAGCTCTTAAACTCTAAATGATATTGAAAACAATGTTTAAGCATACCTAGATTGCCAAAAATCCATTGCAGCCGAACGAGAACCACCAGATTTAATATAAAAACTGAATAGGATTATTTTCATTAGTCAGTACATCCACCATGAGGCACGAGCGAGATTTACTTAGCTTTATAAGGCTCTTGATATGACGATGATAGATACTGGGTATAAAGAATCTCGTAAAAGGTACAATTTTCGGATATTATCTCGTTGATTATCCTGTATCACTTAAGATACATTTTCAACCCTAACCCCATATCACATATGATGTAAGTGAGTATATTTATTCGATAACTTTTCTTTGCATGCTTTGCATGAGCGCCTTCTCCTTAAATGAGTTGTGCACACGGCACGCAGAACTTTATCATTAGTTTCAATATCAAATACTATCAGATACGAGCGTGGCGGATGCGCGAGCGCACGTTGTTGCCACCTTGGGGATTTTATCGTAATGATGGATCAATGATTTATTATAAAAATGCTAATTAATCGATAATAATTACACTTTTACATTCAATTACACAAACATATTTCAAATAAAATATAGGTATAGTTACCAACATACGAAGCGTAATACTTTGATTGAACTATTGATCGGCCTAGTTCTTTCATAACGAACTTCGTCAGTTGTATTAAGGTTGATTTTGCAGTAGACTTAATATGTGGTAGATTGTATCATCAGTATTTCGTATGGGTTATCACGGAATTTTTATTATCGTTATATCTACGCCAGGTTTATAAAACGGAGTTGGTGTGTGAAAAAATCCAGTTTATAGGATAGTGTTATTTCAGTGAGTAAGGAGCTGGTGACCTCTAAGGAAGCGTTATGATGGCGGAAGGTAGACTTGTACCATCCAGTGTGACAAATGTCACTAATAACAGATGTTAATAAATTCATAAATCTCTTAGTTCATTGCTTTTCTATATTGTAATATCATTTATAGCTATTAATAAAATTGTATTTTTCAAATTATGCTTTCGTAGAGGCACGCTTTTTCTTAGAAATTGGTTAAAAATACAAGTACAAATGAAAACTTTTATTTAAGAAATTTAAAAGTTAAGTTTTTAAGGGTTAGTTAGTTTTTAAATTTAAAAATTTATAGTATGCGTATATGTGTATGTAAAAAATAAAATAAAATATATATATGAAGAAATAAAATATATATATGTATGGGTAAATACAATATTTACCCATACATATATATATTTTATTTCTCTTTTAAATATATTATATCTGTATTAGTACACGCTCCTCTACCATTCGTTATCCCTTTCCCTAAAGTGGGGCTGCTGGAAGAGATGTCTTAAAGACATAAGCAGTACCTTTGTACAGTTTTTCAGTTATTCTATTGTCGTTTTAATTATCTTTGTGTGTAAATAAATGGTTAAATAAATTAATTATATATAAGGAGTAAGTTCTCGGTTCGATGAGCTTGTAGGTGTCTCACGTCACGTCTTCATCGTAAGTAGCTATATTATGTTTGAACAAGAGTACTAACATTGGATGAAGATCTTCGGAAAGACGAAACTCCTTAAAAAATTTACTCTGTCATATAATAAGAAGCAACTGTAATTCAAACATACACACAAATGCTGACAATATTTTATCTTGCAAATAACTATAAATACTAAAATGATTTATTAAGTTTGAAACTAAACCGACTTAAAGTGAAAATTACTTTTAATTAATACTTAATATCGGTTATTACGCCTGTTTTTGTGCTGTTTAATTAATTTTGGATATTATAATTTTTTAATAACACCCTTTAATAATTAAGAACCTTTTTAATAACCTGTTTAATAACATCTGACCTTAGAATAAACTAACGGAGAAGCAAATCAGTTTTTATTTTGGAGTCAAAATACAGAGCGTAAAAAGTTATTAAACACTTCTAGGGATATGAACGACAAATTAATAAATAAAACGCACGTCCTAAGACGAGATGCTGTTGAAAAAAATCTGATTGAAATCACTTGTTTACACTTTACTTTGTTTACATTTAAATTGTATAACAAAAGTTTTCCAACTAAATGTTACTGGCTGTCAGTGTTGTTATTGAGATGGCTTATAATGAAGCTTTTTTATAGAAAGCTCAGCAAATAACTCAACACTACCTGATGGTAGTAATAGAGTAGTCCATATGTAAAGGTAGCTAGTATAGCAAACGACATACTGCCAGCCCAAAAAGTGTTTTCAACACCGATTTTAAAGGAACCTATATTGTATGAAGTAGACGTGGATTCCGTATCGAGTGGCTCCGTAGACCAGCACGCGTGCTCCTGAGTCAGAAAGGAGAGGAAGAAATAAGGGAGCCAGATTCTGGAAGGGTTTTTGTACGTTTGAACGTTGGCTTTCTTCATAAAGTATTGTTTTTAAGCCGAAGATGAAAGCCAGAATGAAATCTTATATTTTGTCCAATAATTTAGAGTTAATTGATTTTTCATGCCTTCAAAGACTTTTTAATATATAATTTATAATATGTAGAGTTTAATTACTCATAAAGACAAGCAACAGCGTCACAATGATCACACCAAAGACACTAGTGGCTTCACGAGATAGATTTAAAGTTACATTTGATGACTCAAATAGAAGAATCAGCGTGTGCAGTGAACAAAGAAAATTTGATACCAGATACCTTCACTAAGCGATTTTTTTTCAAGTTGGTAGGTAAATAACATTTAGATTATTAATATGATTATTTTATTATTGAGTGATAAATTATCAAAATGGTTTAAAGACACTGTGAAATTGCTGTCTTTTCAGGGCGCCATTATTAACCCCAATAACTTATATAGTACGAGTATATAGTACCTTCTGACTTGTTGTTTTACTAAGTACATAAATGTGGTATGCAATTAAGAATTTGAATTTAGGTTAATGAAATACCGGTCGGCAGTAACTCGGTACCCACCGGTAGTAACTCGCTCAGGTAAAGGTAAATAAAACAAAAAATATTTCTATTAACTTGAGTTTTTGCACACGTCTTTAGATGCGCACGGCTCTCTGATACTGATACACTTGAATGTTGATTACGGCCCTGTTACATAGAGTGAATTTACCAAATGGTCGCGATAAGACTGTTGGATTTTTTTTTAACAGACAAAATAGTATAATTTTATCAAAGAATAATCAGAATTTCTTATATGTTATATGTAACTCAATTTAAAAGTGAGAGAAATCTTAAATCTTTCTTAGTGACCTCAAATGTTGTGTGAGAGTGACCAGTGATGCGAACAACGCAAATATATAATACATTATGTAATGTGCAAATGGTGTTTAAATCGTAATTCTTGCGTAGTTGAATGCTTTGTGAGTTAAGTTTTGTTCATAATGAGGATACGACAAATCCGCCCTAAAGGTAAATGTTTATTAATAAGTATAAAGATGTATCTGAGAAAATATTTCACTAGTAGCTCAGTGGTAAGAGCATGAGGCATAAGAACGTGGGTTTGATTTTAATTTAAAGAAATAGACTTTGTATTTTAGGATAAATATTACATAAATTATATTTCACTATAATTTTACCGATCCTTCTAGAAAAATTATAAGAAATACCATTCGGTAGATAAAACTCACGACTATGATATCTCATATTTGTATTGATAGTACTTCTACGTCAGTATATTTCTTAAAAAACATTCTTTTTGTGGGTTTACTGAAAACTTTCGACTGTAATGAAGTTTCAGGGATTGAGACTACAGAATAAGGATATAGGAAGTAATATTTAATAACAGCATATGGAACAATATTGACATGAATGAAATTTTTGAATATGGGCGTGGGCAATTCATTTATTTATCGTAACCAACTTAGATCTGCCATTACAGAAAATGACCTAATGCGGCAAATAAGTTATTTTACTTAAACTTAATATGTTACTACATATTTTTTATATATGTAGTCATATTGAAAAATTATATTATTTTATTGCAATATTTGCACAGGACTTTAAATTAATGGCTACTTTGTACAATCACATCACATTTTATCAAACATTATTCATGAAAATTAATTAACATAATAAGTAGTAATAGTATTCGACCAAAGTGAAGTCATTTAGCGAAATTAAATATATCGGTATAAATCTTGCACGCGACGCGCACCAGGGGCGTCTGCAGCACGTTGCTGAAAGTTGGTTTAACTTATTTTAATAGGTTGGGAAAAAATTTCTTCGCATTTTATATGAAAATTCAAGAAATTTACTTTCAAAGTTAATTTACATATAATTGCTATATATGTGCCATTTTGTTCGTAGACTTTCTGACATCTTGTAGATAGAGACATGACCCCGTTGCTATAGAAATTTTGGGACTTCTGATAAAAAAAAAACGCAATAAGTAGTTTTGGAAGTCCTCCCTTGATGTTAATCTGACACTGCCTAAAGAATTCCGAAGAGACCGAAACAGGTGGAAATCTGAAGGTGCAAGGTCAAGTCTATATGGCGGATGCATTAACACCTCTCAGCCAAACTCTCTTAATTTTTGCTGAGTGGCTAAAGATGTATGTGGTCTATAATTTCTTATACTAATGTTTATACACTGATATAAACATCAAAAGAACTGTATGATGGGCAGGGTTTCTCTCGGAGGGGTACGGGCTTGAGTGCGGGGGAGTGACCTCTGCCACACTCTTCAGCCTGTACGACACACTCTTTAACTAACTGATCGATGAGATCAGCAGCACTGGGTATAGGGTATCATATAGAAGGGGTGTGCGTTAATAACATCAGCTACGGAGAGGCCTTCGATTGGTGGCTTGCGAAGACTTGCAAATTTGTGAGACCTACGCGGTGACTCATGAGCACACGATATTAAAGTCAGACAACAAGCGATACACATTCTTTCCGCATTCACTTTATGTGGTAAAAGTCTAAACAAAGTCGATCAATTTAAATATTTGTGCCATTGGGTCACCGAGGATTTAAGGTCCTCAGTATAATCTGGTCAGTATGAATATTGAAAGGGAGCGTAGGATGCTGTCTGTCCAATGCCACATATTGGCCTGCAGATATTCACTGTACACGGGGACTTTTTAAAGCCTACTGTCGTTGTACACCTGCAGCCTGTGGGTCAACTATAAAGAGCGTACGTACAATGATCTGCGCGTTCAATATAATAACGCGTTCCGGGTGCTGATGGGGTGATACAGATGGCTTTGTGCTTAAACGATGGGGTTCTATCCTGCGCCACACGCGCGGCAGCTCCAATATCCTCCTGCGCGCGCTGTCAGACCGGCGGGACTCTCCGATGCTGGCTCTGTGGATACGATGGCACGCAGTCGTATAGTGATTTGGCTCATCAGCGGAAAGTCTCCCAGTCCTGACATTACTTACCTAATTTTAGTAGGAAAAAATAATCTATAAATTTTTGTATAAATTGTATTATTATTATATTTTCCCCCATTTATGATAGTAATTATTACTAACACTAGTTTGGAAATTCACAATGGTACTATTAAATATGAATGTAATCTAAAGATGATTCTGAAAGAAAAGATTATTAAATATTATTAGTTTTAATATTAAAGCGTGTTTTTATTTAAAAAAAAACATTTATTTCTTACTTTACCCGTAGCTGATTTAAATAAAAAGCTTTCTAATTAAAATTGTCCTTAAACATAATCCTTACAAATTGTAATTCCAACCAAAACTTCTGCAATGCCCTGTGTTAAAGATGGGATTAAGGAGGCCGTATATGTTTATAATAGTTTTTGATTTATTAAAAATAAAAATGACTTGATTAATGACTGTCACAGAAACTTTATTTATTATTTAATATTATATTTACTTTTCCACATTACTATACATTTATTAGACTTAGTTTCTGGCTCCACAACACCCTGACCATTACTCCAGATATCCAAAAGGTTGTATTATAATAATTAGTTAAATGCTTGCATCAGCGTAATCGTGGTAATGTTATCATTAATATTAAATATCGTCATAAATCTTAGCAAAGTGTTCTAGATATCAGCCGATAGCTCGTATCGTAAATTCCAAACGTTCAAAGGTTCTTTGTTCGATGATTTATTTCAATACTAATTTAATCTTAACTAAAGGTTATTCCCAATGTCTAATGAATGTCTGTTTATGTACAGGTTGTGCCAGGTAGTCATATGTTTAATATTTAGATGTAGATGAATATTCTGCCAGAGATGTTACGTAGATCGTGTCATACAACATATTATTGAAATTATGTATATATGCGTGACATTAAGACTCCGTAGAGCGGCGAGGAGTTAGTTAGGAAGGAGAGTACAAAATTCAAAAACTTCAGGTAGTTTAGATAACAAAGCAACAGTGGTCATGGCAGACAAGGACATCAACAATTCTCTCTCGCTACTGCGTGCTACGGGAGGCACGTGACGTCACAGGGGCTACTCAAAATACGTTCTACAAGAAGTTTACTCAATCCTGTAAACACTGTAAACTAAATAAAATTTATCTATTCTATTATATTTATATTTGAATAAAAACTGTCTAAAATAAAAACATATTTTATTGGATCATGAACGAGATTCTATAATTTTCGAATTGGTGCGTTTTTTAAAAAATATTACGTATATATGTTTTACGGTATCAATTAGTTATTTTCATACTATATGTTTTTTTTGTACTTTATCGTGTTGAAGCTAGGTAAGCAATATAGAACAAAAGGGTTCTTTTGATTGATCTTTAGAGCCGTTAGGTAGCTGGATTGTATTTAGGAAGACACCTCTTAAAATGGCACAACTCCTAATGTATTTCTCCTATGTAGAAAGGTCTGTGGCCATCAGTGACATATATTTATATTATATGAGAGAGAGAGATATTACTTGTATCCGGAAGAAGCTCTCTAAGTGTTTAAAGAGATTCAAAAATAAAAACATTTTCTATCCACATCTGGTACCTACTGAAATAACAACTGTGATCACAGTATTAAAAATTCATCCTGTAAAAGATTAATAATACTGATAATAATTAATATTATGCGTATAATTAAATCGTCACGCATGAAAGAGTGCATTTATTATCAATGATGCATTAATAACTTGCAGCGATCATTTCTACCTATAATCCTAATGTATGTGTAAATACTATCTTTTATAAAATACCGACATTTGTAATAAATAATAATAATAATATTTCTCACACTCACACCTATTATCTAGGCCGAAGTAAGCACCATTTTGTCGAGTATACCATACAAAACTAAACATGAGGTAGCTTTTCATACTAGATATTAGTTGTAGTAACTTCTATTTCTGATATATATTATCTAAAAATGGCTTATTAACTATATCATAGGTCTCCAAACTTAGTAGATTTTTCAGTTTGTTCCAAGGGCCAAACCAGTTTTAATTTTTCTGCCCTTAACTATATTTCTAGACTAGAATAGTCGCAAAGTGCGCGACCTAAGCAAACTTGTTTTATGCATTTAAATTAATAAAAAACTAAATTACAAATTACGGCCCGCGGGCCGTAGTTTGGAGCTAGCTGGGGTATATAAATCAGCTTGTGTTAATTGAAGGAACAATATTTAAGGAACACAGAAAACGACTCAAGTCTATGGAGAGCAGTTGGAGAAGTCGATGCTCGAAGAGCTAGTGCAGCCTGCGACACAACGCCCTAGCCGCCTTCAGCTAGTTTGTTAAGAAGGTCCCTTTTTACGCTTTTTTAAAAAAGAGCCAATATTATACTGTAGGAAACAATATGTAGGACATTAATTCAACACTTTGGAATTATAAAAAAAATAATTCTAATTATAATTAAAAAAAAACACATTTCACATGGAAATTTCCATAAATATTTGGAAAGAATTTAATTTATAAATTCTTTCTTTGGGTACTTTCTTACAATTATCGTATCTAGGATTATTGGAATAAATACTTTCGTATATATTTTAGTTTTTAAAGAAATTATCGGTTTGCCGTGGACTTGGGACTCTTGAAATACAAGGCAACAATATCAAAGTGCGTTAGTCTTAAGTATTTTTTACAAATCTCTAGTAAAACTGTTTAGCCGTTAAACTTAGTATCATAATATACGTACTCCACATAATGCCAGGTCTAAATGTATTCATAATCTGCAGTTCCATGTAATGCCCTACAGTGATACCGTATCATTTGCCATATCAATATCAAGCTCCATATCTATGTAGTTGCGACGCGCTGCTGTAGCAGGGAGAGATTTTAAAAGATTGTCGTTATCAGCGAGGCCTGGGCTGCGGCAAGACAATATTTCCCAAAAACAAGAAGCCGTTACCAAGGACGCCAAGGACAATGGCCACAAGTACTTAACAGACAAAAGAGCAGAAAAGTGGTCATTATCACAATTGGCAACAGATTAAAGAACAAATTCAACGCCTAATTGGCGAATGTTATCAACTCATTTATATCGAGACATTCTGAATACAGCAACATTCAACGCTGAAGCTTTGCTTGTGTTCAGTTACTGCAGTTTTACCTAACCGGTAAGTTTTATGTTGGAACTAACTACGTACATAATTTTTATGAGAAAATCTAGCTTAGAATTTAAATAGAAAACTGGAGATAAATAATTGAGTGCATTCAGACAGATTAGATTTATACTATTCAAAGATTAGGCATTTGAAATTAAATTATATTTGTAAGAAATATATGCTGAGTAATTGGATAGATAAATATTTAAATAATATAGTAGTCATACTCTCATATTCCTAATTATTGAGTCCATAATAAGTATCATTAACCTGGTACATGAATATTACTAAACGAAAGATTATTAAAAATACTGAAAGGATATACAAAAAAGTTTTATACAAACTAAAACCCAACTTAGAAACACTAAAAAGGCAAAATAATTAAATTTAAAATAGTAAGCAACTCACTGTATATTGTTTCTGGGAACAACTTTTTTCACAATTTTGACTGTCATTATTGTCGACTTGTCTGTAAATAATTGAATAAAAGTTGTTAAATAAAAATACTATAATATCTTGAGAAATAAACACGCAATTCGTGCAACGATTTCCCTGGGAGTCCATCATTAGATCCTGTCTTGGTCACCATGGGTCCAATAAAAAACATATTTTGAACATTGATTCACAATTGACAAAGAAGATGCATACAAAAAAATATTCATACATATTGGAACATAGAACACCTCCTTTTTTAGTCCAACCTCTTGATCAGTATATTGAATAGATCATAATATTATCGTTAAAACATGGTTTACAAGATGATAAGCTTAAATTACCTTAGAACAGCCTTTTTTTGTAGCAGGCAACATTTTAAGGCATAAAATCGATAAAAAAGATTAAAGTCGATATTTATAGAAAATATTATGTCAATAAAATATCAATATTAATCTTCAATATAATTAAAATTAACATTTGAGTCTAAGATTTGGTATAATATGTTAATTGTGTTAATTGAAACCAACGTGTGATGATTTTTCGTCGTTTTACCAATCAATCAACTGTGTTAAGCTTGCACTATGGATACCTAGATTAGATGACTTATAATAACGTAATTAATTTGTAATCATCATTATAAATATTGGGATGCTGCGCAGTTTCTCGCGTCCACTTAGTTTTTTGGGTTAAATTATGACTATATAAAAGAAATTAGTAATCAAGTCCATTTAAGTAAAGCTGCTTTTAGATTTTGACCTTTGGTTGTTGCGTGAATTGTCTACACAAATATATACTACACACGTTTAGAAAGAACCTGAGTATTTACTTTAGGTGAATCATTGACTATACAATATATTATTTTATCATACCAATATCTTATCGCAATAAGCATGTTAGTAATTTAGGTATAAAGCGATTTAATTTTTCTGCGATAAGATAGACCTCAAAGTAGTATATTTAAATTTAAAAACAATATTTTAAATTACGTAATGTACGTCAAATCGCAGACCTTCCTGCATGGAAGTAACCTATGAGGAGTTGGGCCGTTAGACCACCTCGCTGGCCCAATGTGGCTTTTACCCAGAAAGCGATTGCATTAATAACTGGAACTGACGGCTTTACGTGCCTTCCGAAGCACGAAGTAGCTGGCTTGACCCATCCAGGGACATACCAAAGCGAAAGTTGCTTTGTATTGGTGTATCAAATTCAGAGCGTTTGAACCACTACGCCAACAAGCTCCATTTAAAAAACTAATATCTGTAAGAATTCATTGATTCAACACATTATTCTTATTTTATGTTATATAATTTGACACACATCTTCATTCTTTTCTAATTCTTCTTTCTTCTTCTTCTCCTCTCTTATATATAGAAAGTAAATTGCTGTTTGTTAGTATCGCTATAACTCACAAACGGCTTGACACGCACTTGACCGGTTTCTTCATTCATGGACTTCAACCAAGACACGAATCAGTTAAAGTCCGGTCAAAGTAAAGAATAGTGGTAGGTTTACAATAAATCGTATCGAATTGTAGCTGCTTCAGGTCTTGGCGATATTATAATTAATAAAATACTTAAAGTACTACCAGTAGTACTTATCATTTTTGTACATTCAATACAAATAGAAAATTCTAAAAACGAATATTTTTCCCATTTTCGCAACCGTTTTTCATAGATGCTTCAACTCCCATTGATCGTGGTGTGAAGTTATATAACCTATAGCCTTCCTTGATACTTCCATCAATTTAGAATCATAGTTATAATTCCATCAATTTATCAAGTTACAGTTCTTGTTTAGTTAAACAAGAACTGTAACTTGTCCCTTAAAATTTATAAATAGCAATGTTATGTTTCATACCATCTTTGATTCCAAAGATTTGCCTGAAAATGAGGTTTAGGCGTCACTAATATAAATTATATTTTTTATAAATATGCTCGCTTAAAAAGTTGACTTTTCCATGTTTTTTAACGTGCGGTAAGTATTTCTTTTCCGCACTAATTATATAATAGAATAAAATAGAATATAATAACTTTATTGTACATCAGCCAATTCAATATTATATATTTTTGTTTTTCTCCCGCATATAACATCCATTTATACAACGAAAAAGGTTTTTAATCAAAATGGTTTCTGTACTCAATCTATTAAGACATGAATTAAATTATGAACACAACGAATATTTATTTTAATATATTAAATCGTCCTTCCAAACCGTTTTTAAGAACAATCAACATTTGTTCAAACTGTAATATCAATAATAACTTGTCCAAGGATTAAACTATTTATCAATGATATCCTTTCGTTTTTCGCAAATGTCTAAAAAATTTTGTTTGACGTAAGGAATTGTCATTTCCACTCATTCTTATAGCTGAACAATGAGAACCGGAAATACACACCGGGATTGGTGATGAAATGACATACATTCATCCCTCGTATGTATATATAATGTATTATTATTTACATATCTATATCTGTTAGTGATAGCTACTGTTTTGTGGACTGTTATGTGGAAGTAAGGAAACATGAGACAAACGATAAAACCAAGTATAATTAAAATAAAACAGAACAGATCAACATACTCTTGACACCATCAATCTACGTCAACTAAGACAACGTCGAAACATAAATAAAAAAAACACAAATTTATATAACAAAGGTTTATGGATGCCAGCCAGTCGCATTATATATTTATTTCATTTACATTTTATTTCACCGCATGGTTATATGCTTGGAGCACATTTATCTAATCATTATATCGCAAAAATTAGCTCCGCCACTCGTACCGTGCTATGTTGACACCAAATAATTCATTTATATTCGGTGTTATAATGTAACCGTGCTTACGTCACACACTTCCTCAAACATCTTGCGTATAGTAACCGCGGCGCGGGCGCATACTAGATCTATTCAAAGGCCATTATACAATATACTTACATTGTTAAATCTTTAAACATTCTGAAGCATCTCATTTAAGATTTAAATATTTATTTCATGTTATTTATTATCTATGAATGCTTTTCAATGTGAAAAATGAGAAATGAGAAACCATAAGAGCATATTAAAGTAAAAATAATTAAATAGTAGTAATTCGCAAAAAATGTAATTTCCTCTTTTATATCAATGTAATTACATTTTTGTTTGAATTTAAACCTAGGAACAGTAATACCTGCTTTAGTGTAACCATGTATATATTTATAATTTTGGAAAAAAATATAAAATACCTATTCACTAAAATTGTGCACAACATTGTTATTTATATGAAGGTCACTGACGCACATAATACCAAGTAGGGTCCTTTATTATTAATTGAAAAATTAGGATTTGTTTGTGAATTAAATTAATTGGTTTGGTGATAGGTGTACGTGATGTTCCACACCAATATTTCCCTTGAAAATTTATTAAAATGTTGCATAAAGCGTGCGAGCCGAAGACCCGCCAACCGCAAAGTAGATAATAAAACAGACGTGTAGTTCGGCTGTTTGGCAGCAATGTCGTAATCAAACCATTGACTCGCGCAGTCTCTCACCGATCGGTCGCCATATTCCAATTGCTGGCCGTTTAGCGAACACGTTCGCGCCACTTTTTGACAGCTGTCACCTAATTATACGTTCAAAATCGCGTGTGAAATAATTTAAACCTTTTTTTTATTATTTGACACGAAGTTTGTGTTTCCAGTAGTTTCTTGTTTTGCTATTGGGTAAGTTTCAAAATGTCTTAAGTTATTTTTAAAGTGTTATGCTAGTTCAATTCAAATGACCTTGCCAACTTATTTTTGTTAATAATTAATAAGTTAAGACAACGAGTGGTATTTGGAGTGAGATATTTTTGACCTTTTGTGCAACTAGGTACTTCCTTGTGTAATACGAGTTGCTACGTTTTGGATCAGTCTAGCGTTAATACTTTAAATGACTTTATCGTAGGATTAGAGAAGATAATTAGGTTTTTTTTTCTCAAATATTGTTTCTGTATAAAATTATGGTCTATTTTAAAACTTAACTCTAATATTATTAAGCATTAAGGTACACAAGGGATTAAAAGTCTCTACATAAGACAAATTTGATAAAGTCACTAGAAATATCGCAAATCGAAAAACTTCCCGTACCACATAAGTTCTTTTCGACCTATGAATGTTATCTATAAGATACCTATGAAAACATTCAAAAAGATAACGAAGTTGAAACTAGTTTGTTTTTTAAATGAAGACAAGTGAACTACGTTAAATAAATGGATTTTTCGCAAAAGCTTCCTCAGTGTCAGTTAAATTAAAATATTATATTTTAATTTGTTAAATAGGTTTTTGCATTTTAGGTATCATAGTCATGTTTTCTCTTTGGTACCATTCCATAATGCAGGGCTAACGGTCGCTTATCTCTACTTGATATACAAATAGTATTTCTAGACGAATGAGTACCTTAGCTACGGCTGCATACATGCAGTGTTTATTTACCCTGTTATGTTATATAAATATTAACCTCGAAAGTGCTCTACGAAAGTAAAATTTATATTCCTTATCAGATATTTTTATCACGATTCGTTCGGAAGTGGTCATTTTTTCTATGTTTATCAGAAAAAAGTCATCGCGGTGTTTACCTATTTTAGGTGTCGTTTCAATGTAACGTTGGGTAAAATGTGACATCAATCTGTTAAATTAACTTCAGAACTAAAAAAGGACTAATCCAACTTTAATAATAAATAATGTGATAAATTTTTTAAATCTATAAAAGCCGAAAACTTAATCGTTGGTTAATAACGTACATAGATAACTGTTTACAGCGCTTAACAAATTAACGAAAATTTCGAAACCTAATAATGTGTACAAATTTGTATTACTTGTAGTTTCCGTTTTCAATCAGGACTAAGGCCATGCTGTTTAAAAATATTAATGAACAACCGCCTTCATTGCTCAAAGACTTAAGACCTTTTGTCTTATATCCCTCGCCACTTCACCATGCCATACGCCTCTTTAGAATCGTTAGAGCTTCCCTGCTTTTACAAGAATGAGTTTTTCAGTTGCTTCAGGCTTGAAATTGACGTACGGATGCTTAAGACCTGCCCCTTACACTCACAACCTCAATTAGCTTCATGTAAAGTTTTAAGGTTTAAATTATATCTAATAACCTTTTACCATACCAACTTAATCTGGCCTTGTTTACAACGTGTTCGCTACATACGCTATCAAGCCGAAACCTACATGTTAAAACATGCATATAAATGATATATCAATGTCAGAAAACGGAAATTCTAAAATTATTTTTCGCAAAATTTCCCTTTCAAAGGACTGTAAATATTTGCCACATTTGGGTCGTGTACAACCCTAGTTCAAAAGTAATTCATTAATATTATCATATTCATAACATCGCGAACTTGAAATTTGAACTAAATTAATAAGTATTACATGTTCCGAAATTGATTGCCTTCAATATTTCTTAAGTTACAAACAGATTTTATAATTATTATTCCCCTAGTATAAGTTTCATACGAAACCAACGGTCTTGATGCTGTTTGCGTTCAGCTATCAAACCTTACAAGACGCACTACTGTCGTTTGCATATGACTTAACCGCTCTACCTTTTATGTAGTTTCAAGTATCAAGACGTTTCGATCGTAGTTCCGATCAGCTGATAATCGCATATGTAAAAATAGTTTCTTCATAACAGAGGCGCTGCTGTCGCTTTCATAAAATTTGACAACTGACGACAAATATGAGCGAGACGGTTCTATTCGATTGAAACTCACACTAGGGGTACTGAATGTAAACACAAATGAAAGGTTCAATTAGATAATATTTAATGATGCTGTTCTCAAAAATAATGGCTTCAGTAGCTTCGTTGTAGACAAAGGTTGGGTAATAGGGATGGTGACAAGGTTGATAGATTGAAATAATTATTTATTACCATAACTAGACACACATAAAATAAGTTTATGAAAGAACAGTTACTTTAATAACATTTGGATAACCTATATAATTTATATTACCTATTTAGATTAAAATAATATTCAATATAACTATCAAACAGAGTTGCTCCACGATGTACACATAATACCACGACGTGACGTCATACTGCATTTTCCGTTACATATGAGCGTTTTGAAAAATTAATAATTAACTATTCAAATTGTGATTTGGTTAATATTGTTTCGATAATTTGGAAACTAGGGAGTTTCCAAATTATCGAAACAATATTTACCAAAGTTTCTATCGTATTTTTCAGTCAGTGTCATTTAATTGTCACAATGTAAAAAGAAAGATATGTGTAAACAGTCAAAAAATCATTAAACACTATAAATTATGACAGAAGCGATATAAATAGCAAATTACTGAGTATGAATCAACTCCGATAGTCAAGAAGGAGGTCCAGGTGAGATCATTCCAGCCGGGTCAGAGAATTCAGGCCTGGAATTACGTCCTTGGGGGTAGAAAATGGGTATTTGCTACTGTTCGCCGGAAACTGTGCCAACTAACTCCATTACGAGTTAGAAACTGACCAGGGTGAGATATGGAAGAGGCACCTTGACCAGTTGCTTGCCTCCCTGTTTCTGCCGTTCATATAAATTGAGGGGAGGATTATCGTAAATGTCAGTCAGTGTCATTTAATTGTCAAAATGTAAAAACAAATAATATTATGATATTTATTATGATCTTGATTTAATAAAGAAATACTAAAGTTAATATTATTACGCTACCTTTTAATAATATCAGACAAAACAAATGTCATCACATTATTCTATATAAGTAATTTATACAGTTAATTGTACTGTTGTTATTGTATTATCACTAACAGACTTAGAAGGTCAACATATTAGTTACCGAATCTCATAATAGCAGACGTACATTCTTATAATCTCATTAGTACTTACTTAAAATATAATACGATTATTAAATAATGGAATAATATAAATAATACGAATAATGGAAATAATACGATTATTTTAATGTGTAAGTGTAAAACTATCATAATAAATACTAACGGAAGTCAATTGAGGATCCAACAGATTAATATTTGTAGCGGTAGAAAATAGACGTGATCAGTTCAAGTCTTAATATTTTTTAAAATTCTTAACGGCGTAGTTCTTGACATACATCTATCTCACCTTATGGTAAAAGAAGATAACACCAAAGATGTAAGTAAAGTTCACCCAGATTCCTCAACTACTGAGGAACTGGCTAACTTACCTTCAGCTGTAACACAAAAAAACAATATTTTTAGGGTGGCATACTTAACTAAGTGGTAGCTAGCTAGGCGGACTTAGAAAAACCCCTATTAGCAATCAAGCAGAAAAATTCTGTCCCCACCGAGAATCGAACCCCGGACTACCAGAACTGAAGTAGGTAGTCTCAGCTACAGAGGCGGTTAAAACTTTTATGGATTCATTATTTCGAACTTAGTTTTTTTAGTTTTCATAGATTTTCGCTTTTTATCGAAATTTTTGATGTAATTATTCTTTATGTTTAAGAAAAAACTTGCGCATGCGTACGGCCGAGACAAGTTATTTGGGTAAGACACCACAAATAAACTCTTAGTCACTCACGCGATTAATATTTCTAGGTCATTGATTACGATATTTCGACCTAACATGTTGGAACGTTCGTCTAATATAACATAGTATTGCGTTAGATGCGCGCGCGCACCGCCCGACCTCCGACGTAATTTACATGCGTAACAGCTGAACTCCATGATGTTTTTGTTTTGAGATTACGTCGCGAAGTAAAGGCACGTCTGGTCTAGAACTAGACAGGTGACCTAATGTAATGCTGAGCTGTTTGATTTTAAAGTGTATGCTTTCATACATAACTTGCTGCGGCGGGGGCGGACTCTGTAGTTGATCCCAGGGCATTAACCGTTATCCCAGTTGTTATAGAAGCCGCTGTCTCCCACCAAACTGCATCAGGTGTGAAATACTCACTCACACTCTAATGTGTTTCCTATCTCTACCTCGCCTATTTTAAAACGTTCATCCTTATATTCAATCACTGTAGGAAAGCTGGCGCCCTGCAGCAAGGCGTAATAACAAAAAAATCCCTTGAAAACTTTACAGTCGTCATCAAAAATTTAATAATAAATTTGCCACTTTAAACAAAATATTGTACTGTTATTTCGCTGATTTCTAGCGTTAACTGTACCAACGGCTTAAGATAAGAAGACAATTAAACAGTTAGTGTTACGAAGCTATTAGTATATAATCGACTAATTAGAAACAATAGCCGTTATGCGCGAATACGCGTTAACGAATCGATTTATCGAAAGTACTAATGAATTGTTTGTATGATTAGGTATAGTATATTGGATCGATGTTAATCTGAGAATTCAATTAAGGAAAGATCAAACTAATTAGAGGATTTTTTATATAAAATTTCAAGTATCCATCCAGCCTTCGGGACCTTTAGTAACTTATTTTAACAGGTGAAGTTAGACTATGTCATTGTGATACTCGCTTAGGAACCCGGCAATGGATAAGCTATTACTCGGTGGTTTTTCACTACACTTCTCCAAATAACTTAACGAATATGCCTGTGGTTACCAAGAACATAGAACTGAACAATATTTTCTAAGGGAAGCAGTTCGAAGTACAAATGCCTTCAAAAATTGCTCCTCAGACTTAACCCGTTTTTTGCGCATTTCGTGCCACATTATACCTTTACAAATATACATACATAGTCGATGGCTATCAATGTGTATACAGCATTTAGAATGCTAAAATAATTTAGGGATTCGGCATTTTCAAAGGAGAGAAAATTTGTGATTATTTAGAAACTTACTTGGATGTTATTTTTTGTCAAATATTATTTATTTTAACAGCCCTTTATTGTAACATCATAAAGTAAAGAGTTTTTATTCTCGTTACTATGAAATTTAGAAATGTTTCAAAGACCTTTACAAGAGTATTCCATTCAGCAAACTATAAAGACATTCCGAGCGTTTTGTCGCGTTTGAATAGCATTTCAAACTCTTTCGTTTAACTGAAGAATTTTTCGGATATATTTCCTGTTACCTAACATATATTTAGATCGCAATATTTATGGAATATATTTATGCAATATTTATATGTCCTCGTATGTTTGGACAGATTAATAATAGAGACACAAAAGGCAATTCTTTACAATAATTACATTTCTCATTTTTGACGAAATTGTTTCTAAATAGAGGCCGATCTCTGATTTGAAACCACCATAGTTTATACTTGAATAATGATTAAGAACCCATAGCTGTATAGTAACGATAAGAGAAATCGGAAATAATCGTGCCAAGGTCTTAAAACTTTTTGTTTTTGCATTGAACAATAATTTTGTTTCTTTATTACCTTAGGTTTAAAGTTTAACAGTTGTTCTGACGATTTAAGGTAGAGCTCTAAGCTAGTTGATTCTCCCCATTCACTTCACTGGTATCTACTGGCGGAGCTATATGACAACTTCTTGATTGGTTTTCGTGATTTTGATTAATATAACTTGGATATTTCATGAAATTCTTAGTCGTTTCTAGATATCTTACTCCCTAATTCGTCAACGGACTCTCGTTATGTTAAAAAAGAGTGTATACACTGTTAAATCATCAAACAGTACTTGAACTGTCTCTTTGTTTTAAACTGAAAGATAGTGGTTCTATCCGATATGATAACTCGTATCTCATGCGATATAAATCCGCGGCCGGTTCGCCAATAACTATTTTATTGTTTTAAATTGAAACAAATGCGCCGCTTACTCTCCGATGTGTCGTCCCATCTTCACTCGTATTATTACTTATAAACGATAGGTCAAATCTCGTAAATTACCAACAAAAAAGGTCCAAAAATGATGTATATATTTAATACTGAAGGGGGTACGAGGAGCTCGTTGGCGTAGTGCTTCGAACATTCTACTTTCGATAACGAAAACAAAGCAACTTTCACCATGGTTTGTCAATGGATGGGTCAATCAAAAATTCCTATCTCGAGCTCCTCTGTGCTTCGGAACTCCTCGTGTGTGTCTCCCGTGTAAACGGATCTGTGCCCAGTAGTAAGACGTTGATGATGTTGAAACGGGGTAACTTTTGAGCTTTGTAACCTAATGGTAAGTGAATTATAAGACAACTCTAATATTTCTTAGTGTATTAATGACAACATGATTCAATATAAATACTCTTGTATATCTGTAAAGATTCGCGGTGCGTTCCATGACGGTTAAGTGACCTGGTGTAGTCCAAACCATCATGGTCAGAATAGGAAAACACTCCCAAATAATTTAATAGGTCACGGTTACCCCTTTCAGTATTAAGTACGATATTCATATTAAATTTAAAAAATCTCACCGCATTTTATTACCGTCACGTTAGGTACGCTCCTTTACATAAATCAGATAAGATATTTGGTTGTGGTAAATCAAATTATTTTTGTTACAATTATGTAGTTCAGTGGGTAACTATCATTTTGGTAAACGTGTCCTTGTGATTAATTATCAAGTCCATATCATAATTAATTGTGTTATTGCATTGAATTGTTAGAGACGTTTGATTAGGGGTTTGATTATTTTAAAAACGGGTAGTAAACAGCCTTATACGTGGGTGAATATCCATTAAGCACTAGTCACATAAGTCTATTTAAATAAAGTTATTTTTTATTTTGATTTTGATTTCACGGCTTACCAAGTATTAAATCCAGGTATATATATATGCACAAGAAATGCACAATATATATATAAATAAGACAAACAATTATCATCCCATACGGCTTAAGATTATCTTATTTACTTATTGTAAATCCACTTTGGCCCGATTTTTCAATAGTCAGAGAACAGTTATCTAGCGAATAATTTTGACGTTTTCACATATTTTAGATTACCTAAGTATTTACACGCATTTGGAAAAGAACATATAGGTAACATTTGATTCTAGTAAAGATGAACTCTTTATCCTCGTATTCGAAGCTAAATTCATCTTAAGAATCTACCCGTAAACT
Organism: Acentria ephemerella; assembly: GCA_943193645.1. Taxonomy (NCBI): domain Eukaryota; kingdom Metazoa; phylum Arthropoda; class Insecta; order Lepidoptera; family Crambidae; genus Acentria; species Acentria ephemerella. Next base: position 397,215 of record OW971889.1, read on the forward strand.
GGTTTAAAACCGGTACCTGAGCCCTGCGTGCCTAGATACCAAAGTTGCTAGATATTGAACAAACAAGCCTTGCGATATTCAATAAACTAAATTCCTTAGAAACTAAACATTCAAGTACCTCTGACCTATTTCTAAGGTATTCAAACTAAAAGTTGTATACTTACTAAAGAAATTAACAATAGATACTTAATTTAATGTGTATTGTGTTTGAAGTGGTATGTGTACGTTTAGATATGTATTACAAACTTGCAATTTTTTGGGTAAAATAACTATTTTACCCAAAATTCAACTTAAAGTCTTAACATTAAGTTTTAACTACATATAAGTACTTATATTATATATGTTGTATGTATGTATATTTCTAGTATTTACACGTAATATTGTTTATGCATCGCCAACTTCCCTCGAGTACTTTATTTTTATTCTGACCCATCTTAAATTACCTGGAAGTTATCGCTTTTAGGGATTAGGTCGTCCTTTTTATAAAATTGGTAACCTTTTCCCTACGAATTTCGCTTTTTCTTTGTCTCTTGCTGCGAGCTTTATAACATATATCCGGTGATAAGATAAGATATATGATCGATTTAAAAGAACTTAGTAAATGAGTCTATTTAAATAAAGTTATTTTTGACTTTGATTTTGACTTTGATCATTTATTTAGATTGTCCGCGACTACAAAAACTATTTCTATGAATCATTTGTGTCTCACGTAACAGTTATAACGAAGGGAAATTTTAAAATGTTGTCGCAGAATCAAAAGCTAGTTAGCAAACGATTAAATATTCTTATCACACGTTCTCACCGCATTAACAAAGTATCGACGCCATATTTGCTATGGTTTACGCTTGTTATTAACTCACGACAATAGTTATACTTAAAATTGAATCGAACAATGGTTTTCAAAAGAATTTCAAATCTTAATGTTATGTAGATATGGATTCTCAAAATACAACATATATACACATTTTTTTTCTTGGCCTTATATTTAAGAAAGAATAGATTATAATCGTAGCAATGTAGAAGCTTCTGATTGTCATCCAAAAACCTTTCCTATTATTATAAGAATAACAGTGGTCAATTTGTTAATAAAGCAAAGTTTGACATTTGGTCAATAGATGGCGTTGTCACTTTAAGGCCCATTTCTACATGGCGGTGTTACGAGTTTTTGCATAGTAATCACTACTCTTGCATATTAATTGTCCTATTTGTACCATTATTTGCGTAAATCAGTATACAATTGCTAGTGAATGTAGTGTCATTTATAGGTTTCGCGTTTTTCAGACAGAAATCTACAAATCCCTAACATGTGCTGCGAAACTATTTCGGTATATTGTTACTCAAACATAAAAGAATACTGACGCTAAGAAACCCTAAAAACATTATCACACATTTCTATGCTTTTATAACCGCCTGAAGGTCCGGGGTTCAGTTTCCAGTGTAGGAAGAAAATTTAAAACTCGGTTTGTTCGATGATAGGGCTCTTTCTTAGTCGGCATGGCTAGCTACCCCCCATCTACCTAAATCTGCCGATGTAACAGTAATATTAACAGTATTATTGTGTTCTGACAGTTAGCGTTAATATAGTCAGTTTCTCTGTGGTTGGGGAATCCAGGTGTAATATCGCTTCCATCTTCGGCCTTATACTGTTATAATTTGGTGGTTAATTTAACTTATCATCTGGTGAGATGGCGAAACCGTTAAAAACTTTAAAAAATAATATTTTATAATTAATTAATGGAACTCTTCACTTTGGAATTCTCAACTTAACATTCAATTCAAGTGACTTCACTCTTCTGATCATCAATCGATCAGCTATTACTGTGGAACTACATTACGTTTATTCTCATTTCATTGGTCTGCGTAACTAGTAGCTCTGTCAATACTTGCGTCAACCACAAATCAGCCAAATGTAGTCACTGCTTCAGCTACTGATCAAGTGTCCATGTTTCCCAATCTTTCGTAAGCTGACCTCCAATACACCTGACCACTTTCCACAGATACCAAGGTCTGCCGAGCGTACTTACCACCTGATTCTACTTTCACGTTTAATCTATAGATATTGAACTTAAGCGATATTAAAATTTGAGTTTCCTCTACAGTTTTATTGGCAGTTGCTAATACGTGTAGTGGACGAGCAATTAGAAATAGTTTTACAATAAGTGTATATTAGCTAGCTATGATTACTTATTTCAGAGAGTCACAAATTAACTTTCGAATTTGCTATTATTATTAAGAATGTTTGTAAGCGTCTGTACATTTTTATATTCTTTTAAATACTAGGTATGTGCAATAAATTATGTGTTTCGCTTGCTCCGCAATCCATCGTAATAACAGTTTTTATATCTATAATTTTACACCGTTGGTTGACTCTAATAACAACTGAGAAGTCCTTTATTTCACCTAGACACCATTAGTCACGTCTCATAGCTTGTGAGGTGATGTTTTCAGAAACTTTCGAGTGGAATGAATAACAGTGTGAAAACTTAACGCATTCTGCATCTGTCACGGTACCACTGCACGTGGTCCTGTCATATAAGAGTACACGGTAGACTCCGCGAAACTTACCTAAATATTTCACCAACTGGTCTAGAATTCTTGGTGACCTCATCGTTATAGTTTTTCGACATCATCTTATAAATTTAAGTCAAATATTGATGGATTCCTAATCTATTTTGGGCAAAGGATGCCTTTTACAAAATTAACTGATATCTTTGACCCCCATACCTAAATTACTATAAAAATTACTATCTCGCGTTTTTCTTATTGATACAAAAAACTTATCAATTAAAATACTTTCGACCCCTGTAACTCCCAATAAAGTTAAAAGGGCTTGTAGGGCCTTTACAGTTTATAGAACAATTATAACTGATAATGATAGGGAAAACGATAATGACTAATAAAACCATTCAGTTCTAATGCCAAATAATCACTAACTTTATTTGTGTAAATTATTGCACGATATACAATCTGCATACGTGAACCTATGAAGTTATTCAAATATTATTATTATACTAAATATTTTGTACGATAGAGCTAGTACAATGGTTAATACCCCCCACTTTGGGAGTTCCTGGTGTAAAGATGAAAATACATCTATCAATATTTTATAGAATCTTTTTTTCTTTTTTTTTATCTAAAAAACAGCAAATGACTCGTCACTACTTGATAAGCAGTAGAGGAGTCCACATGTGAAGATAGCTAGTGAAGCATGCGACATACTGGCCTAGACACCCTCTACTTGCCCGCCCAAAAAGTTCCTATATTATATTGTCAGTGTAAACCTTCTTTCGGCAACTAGCACTACGTGCACTATTCCCAAATCCAAAACACTAAGACAACAAACATCCTTTATTTACAACACTCATGTTTTGACTTAAAACTGGATCGCAAGTATTCCACCAAATATTATCACTAGGAGCCTATGTTGACATAACATCCCGTACCCGACGTCGAACCCAAAACGGCGCACAAGTCGTAGTAAACATCCGCACAGCCAAAAGCATTGTGTAAACACAAATTATGATGGTATGATGGCACGGCGATCGTAAGACAAGGGTATAAGTTGATCTACAAGTAAAACATTTCCTTACAAACTGTCCTGTATCGTCATCTTAAGATCGTTCCTCTCTTGTAGATAACGATATTTATACTAGGACCGTATCACTATAGATATATATAAAAAACACAAACATAATCTACACTATACATCACACACATCATAAAATCTATACTTTATAATTTTTTAAAAGGAGCAATAGTGCTAAGTGTCCGTCAATATAGATATAATTTCTGACATAATTCAATAAACAAAAATACCGCTGAGTGTATTGTATCTGATGATGCAAAAACGAGGGAGTCAGAATACCGTAGCTGCCCAGAAATATTCATTAGCTTTATAGTTTAATTATGGTCCCTGTTAGAATTGAAGCCTAATTATTGCAACGAGACCTTAGTCTTCGTTACATCATGACCTCAGTTTCCTCTTCTTCCGTTGTTTAATCGCATCGTCATGGTTTCGACAGAATTTGTGAGTTGTACTAACTATTCCACACTCAAAAGATTATCCAACGTAGAACGCAATACAGTACCACCGTTTAACCAGTCAGGATGTAGCCGTTTGTGTCATGCGCCTGCGCCGATTACGAACTAATAAGAGTGTATGATGGAATAACAAGCGTAGCTCAACTTCCCTGCACGCTATTGGTTTTTTATAAATATTTTTACAAATTTTAAAGTGGTAAATTTACAAATTCACAAACTCCTTGATAATTTTCCAAGGAAACTGACTAAATCGAACCAACCCGTGAATGGAAGTCCACTATCTTCAGTTGGATTTTCCTAAAATAATACTCGTTTCGTCATCAAACGTGCCTGTAATTATGATAATTAATTAAAAACTATATCTATCTGCAAATTAAAACTTATTAAGGGCATATTAATAATTTAGATACTTTCTTTAAAAGTAAATATGATAAAACGCATTTAAGAACAATTTTACTTATCGACTAAGAATACAATCAAAGTTAAAGGTCATAACTTTTGATTATTTTTTAAATAATCAATTTTCAAATTTTTCCAGTTACAGACAAAGTTCTAGAGAAAATAAGTATTATTAACTTCTGTAGTGTTAACATATCGAAGTTTTCACTTGTATTTACTTGTACTTCATCTCGAAGCATCATCATATCAGCCGAGAGACGTCCACAGCTGGACATAAGCTTTCGCCAAGAATGGAGATTCTACCAAAGTGCTCGATCCTGCGCTATCCGAATCCAGTGGCTTCCCACAACCTTTATCAGATCTTCAGTCTAGCTTGTCGCAAAGCATAATTATACTACCAAATATATTACAACAACAGTTGCCGTTAGAATCAAGCTTTGCACGTCAGTAAAAAAATTGTGTATATCTACCTATTACATACAAATTGATATGTAGGTGTACTGCTTCTGCACGTATTCACTAGCAAATGACACTTGTCATTATGACATTCTTGTAGTTATAACATAAATTTGACCTAGTTCTAGAACAAATATAGACAGATTAACCGCAAGTAACACTATAAGGCTGTTATGTAAATCCCGCGTGCTTGAGGCGCGCACGCAGTGTCAAGGATGCGCATGCGCACGCCAAACCGTGCATGTGACGTCACAAAAACAACCGCTCAAATAATAAATAATCTTCGTTTTTACATAGTCAGTGCGGTATTCAACAATACGGACTGTACGGTAACAGCTTGCTAGAATTAAAAAAGCAGTCAGGATTTAATAAATAGTTAGAAGACCACGTATGAATACGTACATATTTAAGTATGCCAGAGTTTAATCTATTATGTAGTAATCACAGTTCTATGATAACATAAAGAAGGTATACAAGTATGTACATCATGATGTCAACATAAGAGGTAGTTTCATGGGTTGGTATGTAAAATTTGATTGAACATTTAGCATTTATATTCACACCATAATATATGCTTAGTTTTAAAAGTTAATTTATTTAGATGTTAACCTGTTGGCCAGTACACGTACATTTGCAGGTTTCCACGGAATACCAGCGTTGCAGATGTTGGCATGCTGCAGCATATATTTTGTGGTAGACTTTTTAGCTTAACTTGCTTTATGCCTCATGTGCTTTAAGGTGATTGATTGCGAAACTTAATAAATTTGATATGAGTAATTGATTTTATAAACCGAAATCTAAGTAAGATGGCAAAGATGTTTCCATTACACATGAGACTAAATGTTATAACCAAAAATGATAGAGTTCGAGATAAAGCATTCCATAGAAAACGATACCTTAAAGTCAAGTATGCCAAAATGTTTGAACAAGTAGACATATTAATGATAACAATCATTGCCCAGCTGAAATAATAAAACTTGTCACGTTGTCAGTGAGAAAACTAATACGACAAGTGTTTTATCAGTTTTGAAGTATTTATATCGTCGCTGTGAGTTTAAATACTAAACAAAAAAAAACTATCAAAACCTTTTTGTCAAATTCCTGTGATGCCCAATGAAGTTAAAATTATCACGAATAGTGCGCATTTGTTACTTATATAGGATTACATATAACCGTTTTATTATTTAATTACCTATCAGAATAAATAAATTAGTAAAAAATTGTACATATTTCTAACACAAATTAAGCATAATTAAAAGCTTGTGCTATGAGTACTAGTTAACGGAGAAATATTAATATAAATATCAGAAATATACTAAATAAACATATAAACATCTCTCCATCATATCTCCATGCTTCGGAAGGTCCCGATTCTTACGACAACCGCTATCAACCAGCACTATATGTCCTGCAAAACACTTTCAACATCAATTTCGGTGTTCAATAACAATGCTAAATCAAGTTTTATATATCTGCGCACGCGCAGAAATTGCGGCTTCAAGGTGAGCAGGGTCATGATATTAACAATTTTTTAGAGTAGCGCACAAGTAAGATATAAGATAGGAAATATGGCTTATTCCCTCGAAACCAAACGTGAAATCAGCAAGATATACTTGTTTTATTCTGAGATACAAAGCATCTGATTTAAGTCCATATGCTTGCCCCTTTGTCGCATTTAAATAGCCACAAAGGGAAATTGGTTATACATGATATAAAAATTAAACCAAAAATCAAATTATTTTAAATAATGCTTTACGCAGAATTATAGAATAGAATATATCTTTATTGTACATCAGCCAATTCATCAGCCATTATATATACTAACAATCGTATATTGTTACAAATATACATCACCAAGATTTGTATGCTTGTGTGTTATAATTATTCACATAAGAATTTTCAATTAACAGTACTTAGGACTCAAGCCGTGGATGTCCATCACAGAAAATACTAATCTGTATTCTTGCATTTCAGAACTTGCAATTTTACGCATTAGATATTGTAAACTAAGACTAAGGGCTAACGAGATAAGAATTAAACGGTGTACAGGCTCGCTTGCGTAAGCGCAGATGAAAGTAGCCGTTACACAATGAACGGGGCATTGTTGACTATTATAATTCCTAATGTTTGTTCTCATTGTACCCATATGAATTCAGATTTTCATAGTAATGATACCGTATATACTCGTAGGTACCTTTATCTACCCCATGTTAGTTATATAGTGGGTTATAAAGGTTATGACAATATTTTAACCACTTAAAAATAACACTATTATTAGGGCTATACCTAGGTTATGACAATTTAAAAGAACTTAGTAAATGATTCTGTTTAAATAATTTTGACTTTGACTTTTTACATACTTACATAGGTTGATTCATTCTGTGAAAAATATAGAAATATGTAAGTAAATTTTATATTAAAATTCAATTATGACACCTTATTAATATCGGGACAGATGACATAGTTATGAAGCAATAAATAAATTCACAAAAACCTTACTCTTTTAGTAGTCATGTAAACCAATGATAAATTGGAATTAGACAGCATTAATGAAGCACAATCAACTTTGAAATTAGGTAAGAAGCACGTACATGCGCAGGCGCAGTTACCCAACAATCTGCTGATACGTCAACGGGTAAAACCTGCCTTTTAAAGTTGACTCAGTCACCTGTTGAATTAGTACTGGAATAATTAATACAAAACCGGTATATTGCAATTCTTCTACACGAGATTTTTTTTAGTGGAAGGCTTTATATTGAACAATCATTGAACATGTAGTATGTAATTTTTAATATTATTTTCTGTATAAAATAAAAATTATGGACTTTAGGTCGATTAATTCAATTAAATTAATCTTACAACAGTTTCCAAAAAATTAGAGACTTTGATGGCTGTTTCGTATCATACATGATATAACTATATTTATAACATGTATACATCTTTTTAAATTTATTGTTTGGCCGCCTCAGAAATTTGGTCGAAATATATTGATTTTTTCATAGTTTCTCCAGTTTAAGTTTATATCTTTGACGATTTAATAAAATGTATACTCGTTCGGTTATGATTGTTTATAAAATAATATGCTTTTTGGGAAATTTAAATTACATGAAATTACCTGAGTATGATATACCATGAGTAAGATCCGAAAAGGTATTTCACGGTAGATTTAAACGTCAAGAATATATAAATTATTATGAATCATCATTATCAATTATTATAATTATATTTTATGCTGGTAACATCTGAATAATATTGTGAAAATAACTGAACATAAATAAAATACTTATAACACTTCCATCTCTCTTTTTGAGGAGACAATTTATGGACCTTCCTATGTAACTTCATTGCCGTTCACGGGGACGACCTGGGTTCTGCTAAAGCAATTCACCTTATCGCCCTCAGGCAGCCCAGCCTTACCGCCGGGATTCACGGCGATGGAGATTGCCCAGAGTTACTTGGGCAATCCCAGACGTGGCGGCGTATGCAATGCGTGTGTGGGAGCCACCCACACATGCGGCCGCGCTTAGAGCGTAGAAAGACGGGCGAAATACTTCCATCACCTATCTTATCCAAATAATACCTTGTGTTACTGATACTTAATAACGGAGAAATCAACATAAAAAATTATGTAATAAATATTAGTAATGTATTATACTAAAAACGCATCCCTAAAGAGTAAACAAATGTTCTAGTACTCAACCTACCCCGATTTAAACCCGATTCCTTTGACTAAGTAGAAGAGAGTTTCTTCTATTAACATACAATATAAAAAAACGCAGCAGACTATATATTGTCATTGCTATTCAAATTTCATTTTCAATCAATAGAACACAATGGGTTTTACATACCATAGCTAGCAGTCAAATACAAACTCATACTAATATAGAGTTATTTGAAAGCAACTCTACAGCAAATTCGCTTTTATTATTTACCGCATATGGTCCACATACAAGCTCACCCACGTCACGCTTGGTCTGTTACATACATGTGACAATGAACGACACATCTATTGTTAAAAGAATAATTAATTTGTTAAGTTCAAGATATACAGCTGTTCTGGCAATGTTAAGGTGTATTTGTCAACCATGAAACTGTCTATACTTTACACTTCTTTGGTCAAGGTAGAAGGGTGATACTCTTCTTAGTAAGTGCGATCTCCACTCCCCCTATTTCTCCCCGCAAGAAAATTGTACAATATCATTTTGAATATTTGGCCGCTTTATACATTTTTGGATTGATTTCTTTCTTCCATTTATCGCTGTTATTTTAATCTCATGTGTCCGAGAAATTTTGTTCTGAGAGAAATAAATCATTAATGGTCAGTACCCCTGTCTACTTAGCTAGAAGTTCAGGTTTCGAATCCCGGTAGGGGCAGATTATTGTATGATAAGTACGAATATGTATTCGCGAATCATAGATATTTGTATGTTTATTTATGTATATTTCTGTTATTTATATAAAAAGTACTATCTATATTTCTGCGTTATCTAGTATTTATAGGACAAACTCTTATTGATACCTAATATGGCCTAGTTAATAAGTTTATTTACTTGTATTCCCTCCTTTATACACCATGGCTTCCTTTAAAAGAGGCGTGAAAAAGCACTTTTTGGGCCAGCAACGTGAGGGTGGCTAGGGCAATATGTTGCACGCTTCACTAGCTATCTTCACATAAGGACTCCTCTACTGCTTATCCTCAGGTGGTATCGAGTTATTCGCTGAGCTTAATATAAAAAAAACGAACGCGGCGCCACCAGCGCCGGCGGGTCATTAAATCTAAAAAAATTGTGTAACAACTAGAACATCAATCAAGATAATAATGTTCACTGTTGTCAAGCTCGAAGTACCATTCTAACCTTGAACGGTGTTCAGTTTTAGTGTACTTTATATTTATATGAGGACGTTCATATTATGGTACTTCCGAAAATGTGTCCAAATCCTGGAATTCCTTTAGACAGTAGTTAAAGGAGCAAAGCGGCAGTGTGTCTGTTTCTAATATTATCTTGTACCTTTGATATTTCTTAGATAGAGGATATGATAGGAGTTAAAACTGTCCATTTTTTGTCCATAATGGACGCACGTAAACGCTTAGGAAACTTTTATTTACACTTCTTGTTGTTCTAAATAAGGAACTGAAAGCAACATCTACTTATCTATTTAAGTAAGCTAACGCCCTGTCAACACAGATTATAAAGAATCTATAGACTTGTCACTAAATATACGCATATTTTCTATGTTTTACCAAGATATAGTGCTTTGACGTGGACACTCACTCACGTTTAAAGTCGCTCAGCGAGCTATGGGAAAGGCTATGCTCGGAGTGTCTCTGAAAGACTATCAGAAACGAGGTGATCCGACAGAGATCTAAAGCCACCGACTAAGGAAAAGTGATTAAATACAAGTTGAAAAGTGTCCAATTCATTAATCTAAAGATTTGAGCATGAATTTAGGGAGTGGGAGGGTCACAAACTTGCAAAAAAACGTCACCTTGACATTCTCCTTCGCGGACTTTTATTATTGTGAAGGAAACAACTGAAGAATAACGGAAAAAGTATAGTCTGACGATTTGCACAAGCCTAAGTCAAATATAAAATGTTTAGGGCGTCCAGTTGCATATTCCCCACTCCGCGGCTCTCTTTCTTTTCACTTTTCCTCTCTCTTACTCTTCCCCAAACTACTTTGCGTTTACTTTTTTTCATCACATAACTGGGATGAAATTTACCATTTTTGGAAATAAGCAGAACTTTGTAGCTTTCCTCAATGGCCTGTCCTGTTTTGTTGTGTGTACAGTAATGGTTCAATAATAAATAATAATTTTGGGGAAAAGTCATTCAACTAGCAACATTTGTTGTGTATGCTTGTTTAACGCGAATAATTATCGTTTGTAACGTCTCTTTTAATAGTACGTCCTTTTAATATCATAGAATCATTGTTTAAAAGTATTATTATTGTTACAATAAAACAGCGAAACATTTCTTTTAATGAAGGAATGACTTTTGAGTGTCATTCAAGTATTTATTTTTCAACCTTACGTAGGTTCAATAAATTCTTTGCCAACCATACAAACAAAAGTACTTTAAGGGAACAATACCTTACTCTGAAGTATTTGTAGCTTATTATAATGACAAATAGTAGTTAACAGTGTTCGATATTTGCCCGTGTAAAACATTTTATTTACATTGTAATGTAAACGGTGTAGAATCTTGTATAAATATAAATGTACTGTTTTATTAATATTTTACTTACTATTAACTTCATCGTGTAATAAAATCTTGTCTTTAATAAATTTATACACCATTTCATACGTTTCCACCTTTAAACCAAACCTAAACCTTTTTTACCCTTTTTACATAACATACGTTAAAATAAATACTTATAGGAATATAATGCTTGTTGCAGGTGATCACAATGTCTCACGACCACGGAGCCAGCCCGATGCACGCAGGTCACCACGACCATGGCGATCATGGGGAATGCGGTGACATGCACGGCCACCACTCTATGGTTGTGAGTAGACAGTCTTGTAATGAACAGTAAATGTCGTACAATTCACTTAAAACGAGCGTTTCTATTTCTGTATAACATATGTACTAGAGTCAAGCTATTCGTCAATGACCACTTTAACTGTCTTCTGACATTTTAACTGTCAAAATATCCATAATACATGGACGGCAACGGATCTTGAAGAAGGTATATACATATACTTGGATTCCCATGTTCTCTAAAGGAAAAAACCACAACCTGTCAGCGAGTTGCGTGCATTGTAGTGACGGCCGCATGACAAACATGAAGAACGGTTGAAAAATGATTCTAATTTAAATGAATTGAAGTTAGCCACAAATGTTAAAATGTTTTGTTCGCAATGCAGATGTGTGTACTCCTGTTAATCTGATATTTTTTAATATTATAGTGGCTCGTTATTATAGAATCAATAGTTCAGAAATGGGTATTATAGCCAAAAGCCCCAATTCCGTTGTGCACCAACTAATTAAAATTTAAGTTATTCGCATCTCTTTCATCCCAATTTATTAAGAACGGAAATAATGACTTTAAGGAACGTTAAGTTAGTTGACACTTAGATGATCCATACACATTTGATTTATTTTAATTTGTATGTTTTATAATGCGCGTTAAAATAAAACAAAAACTAAAATGGCGTCTCTTAAGCAAGAGTCGCCATTTTGGCAACGTCAAATGACGTCATCGGTCATCTGTCTTTTTTGGTTGTATTGTACTAAAAGAGTAGTAATGAACTTTAATTTAATTTAGTTCGTGTACTACTGAATCGGGGCCAATGTTACAATAAAAGTATAGATAGATCGAATCTACAGAATATAATATATACATATACATTTACCAATAATAAATCGAAGATAAGCTTTAACTGTCATCAGCTGTCAAAAATAATAGCTGCATCTTAGTTGGCTTTTTAATGAAAATAGTGATTTCTTCTTGTATTAATTACGGAGTCCAAAGTTCATACTCATAAAAGTAATCCAAAAGCTTGGCATCTTCAACAGAATGAGACAGTTTCTAAGACTTGTCGTCGCTGAGTTGCGGAATCTTTATGACTTGGTTTTGAGCCAAGAATCAGGAGAAATGGTTTCCTAAACTTTAGCTTTTCTGTAATATTTTTTTAATAAAAAGCCCAGCAAATGACACGATATACACCTACACCTAATCGTTAGCAGTAGGAGGACTCTATATTGTGAGATAGCAGCATGCCACCTCCACCTCGTCGGGCCAAAAAGTACCTTTTCACTCCTGGTGTAAATGAGGCTGTTGTAAAATAACTCTTATGATAACCAAATAAAGTGCATTTGCGTTAAAGTTCTACTGCTCTAAATTCATAAGATAGGCAACAATGTTATTATCGCCATCGGCCACAGATAAGGGGACGGTATACAGCACAGGAAGCCCTGTCAATAGCAAAATTTAGGTATTTAATCAACATGACTAAAGAAATTAATTTATCACTCAATTACCAATCAATATCTACTTTATAATCCTTGTAAGTATGGTATTTAATTCCAATGATTATGAACAAGGTGCCAATCTTTATTCGAGTGGCACGCCACAGATATGAGCTACATGTGGTCGGGTAACTGTCGCGTCATTTTGCGACAAAATAAGCGCGAATTTCGCGGTCCCTGTAGAAATTTAGCAATAAAGTTTTCAAATAAAAGTGGATATTTATGAAATAAAAAAAACAAACTATTTAATATAAAAAGGATAGGTTCTGTGTGTTGAGAACTACACGAGCATAGTCAAATATGCGGAAACGTCAAATGACGTCACTGCTCGTCTGCTTTTGGGGGTAGCATTATAATGAAAAAATATTACTAAACTTAAATTTACAACGGAAAAAAAATCTATCTATCTATCCAAAGTAGGTAAGCACCAATAGAAACCTAAAGGAAATCCCTAAATAAAATGTGTCAACGTGTTAAGAATTTTAATTAGCTTATTCAAATTATATAATTATATAATAGTCTTTGTTCTTCCAAATTAATAAATAACTAGCTTTATATATATTGCTAATTAAGTTTTTTTGATAAAATATTCAATAAACCTTTAGTAAGTGTTAAATTATGTTAATGGAGCACTCGCCCAAATAACTGCACGTAACTGCTCTCGTCAACATCGTGACAGATCCGTAAGCAAGTGTTTGCATTGCATTTAGGCCTGGCATGTCCACGTGCGCTAGATACTAATGTAACGATGCAGGCCTGGCTTGAATTAAAAAATTAAATAGTATTTGAAACTTCGTCTATTTTATAATATTACTTTAGTGAGGCAAAGTTCCAATGAAAGTGATCATTTGTTTTTTAAACAATCAATTCAATAGGAAAAAGTGTCACGACCTATGGAGATTCCAAAACCCCTTTTTTTTTGGACTGACTAATACTGTTGGCCGCAGATGGCCTTTACAGCGTTACCGGGGTTTTAAGGAGGCGAGAACCTTGGAGAGTCCTCAAGCCTTAAGGGGCGATTCGCCTCTGGAGGAGTTCTAATCGACAGGCATCACCTCCGGGGGAGGTGTCCCGCTGTCTCTTAGATTCTCCAGGGCACTCGATCCAAAACCCCAATATGATAGTCACGGAACTTATTCTCTCGGTGAATTTTATTTGACAGCTTTACTTAACTAAATTATCTGTCAATATAATTCTTTAAGTCGTAATATAAATGTATTTTTTTTTCAGTTCCACGCGGGAGCGTGTCAGGAGATTCTGTTCAACGGATGGATGACACACAACGCGCTAGAAATGTTCGGATCCTGTGTTGCTATCTTCTTCGCGGCTATTCTCTACGAAGCCTTGAAATATTTGAGGTGAGGAAATGCCTTGTAAATTGCTTTGGCGGAACCCAGGCCGGCAAGCCATTCAAGGTACCGGGAAGTTTTGGGTATTCCCCGAGCTTTTATGATCATGTGTCGCGCGAGCCTCACTCACATCCACCGCTTATCCAGTAGCGGGTAGATCCGTAAACGGATTCCTCTTCGAAAAAGAGGGTTGACCTCCTTGCAATAATAAATAGTTTGTTAATCAATGGATACAATCAACGCGCTACGTTCAGAGTCTCTCTGCATGATCGAATCAAAAATGATGAAATCGCAAGATTCTCCTGAATTGGTCACTGATGTAGCGTTAAGAATTGCGAGCCTAAAGTTGCAGTAAAAGGGGCAGAAAAGTCCTGGAGTTGCCGCACTCCGGAACTGTGCATACCGGAACTCGAGATGCAGTGTTGGTCTCTAGGCCTCCCACAAGATGGACCGACAATCTGGTAAAAGTCGCAATAAGTCGGTTATAAATCGGAAACGGACAGCTCACCGATCGGCTTGGAGATCCTTGGGGGAGGCCTATGTGTAGCAATGGACGTGATTTAACAATACTAAAACTATCAACAAATATTATACTTAGTACTATAATTAGCAGTCAAATAGAACCTTTTTTTAATTATGTTTTTATTACAAAAATTAATAATTTTTCAGGGAACAGCACCACGTGCGCTCCACCACTGTCACCGGCGACTCCAGAGTTAATATTACCAAGAACGAGTGCGGCTCCAACGGTACCTGTTCTGGGCCTGCCGTCGTCAAGTATGTATACGTTTATATATTTATAAAGATTTAAGTAGAAGTAGTTTTTCTTCGAATGGACTAATAAATACTCCTTCTGATCAAAATATCTTCGGTCAATCACTTTGGATCGGGGCATACAAAAGATTTTGGAGTTGACTTTAGCTGCCAAAGAAGGTTGGAGTTCCAAATACATTCCCAAATTATTTAATAATGAATTACGTAAACGGAGGGAGCGGTGCGTGTTGCTTCAACCAAGAGAAGAGTGTGTAAGCCTCTCGGAAGTAAATGGATAGTTCTTGTCGAATGTTGGCGGCACTTGTCAGGCGGTAATCAATCACACGAGTCTGCAAGCTAATGAGTGGGTTTAGGTGTGCTTACACAATAACAAAGATTGACCAATAACCTCCATAGGAAATATTTTACTCCTTGATATCTGTAGAGTACAATCGGTGACAAAAAATTTTAGTAATATTGTTCCCAAACGGGCCTCTTTAGAGTTTGGTCCAAAACGGGCCTCTTTAGTGTTTATTTTTTATATTAATTTTGTACTGACGTTTTACGTCATTGTGATTTTTATTAGCGAAATATATAAGTTCATTGTAACATGTTCGCTTTTCATTTATAATTTATTTATAATTAATAAATATTACCTACTAATATATATGTTTTATTATATTTAACTATAGAGCTAGAATAAAGCATGTAGGCTTATCTTCATCATATCGTTCCAGATACTCGATCCTATCAGCTGGGCACTTCGTACAGACTGGACTGCACGTGGTCCAATCAACTGCTTCTTACATCCTCATGCTGGTGTTCATGACGTATAACGTTTGGCTGTGCCTGGCGCTGGTGGGCGGCTTGGGCGTTGGCTACTTCTGCTTCGGCTGGAAGAAGTCCTCAGTGGTCGACTCCAATGAACACTGTCAATGATCCTACAATGAAATCGGCTTGACGGTCTGCTGCCAGACAAATAAACTTACTTTACTTTTAGGGGTCGAAATCACAATGTATGTAAGTACGTACAATTGTGGATATGTATATAACCTCTTTCATTCCAAATTATTTGTATTGAAACTTATAAACTAATTGATTAATGCTAAAGTATTCATGAAGGGAGGGGTTGTATACATTTACCTGCATTGTGTAATATTGGAATATTTATGAATCAGAAATCAGAATATTTTTACACCAAAATAAGTCTTACTGCCTTTGTACTGAGAGCTATAAAAACCTATTTATAGTTTAATACTAAAAGTTAGTAAATCCAATCGAATCCATCCAATAGTAAAGTTTAACTGGCACAGACCCATTTTACTCGGAAACAGTTAATTTGTACAGTCTAAAAGATAAATGTATATTAATATAGATAGATGATTTTTATATGTCTGTCAATTGAAATAGTATATAAGAGCAAATTTATATAGCCAATTCAGTATATGAAAATAAGTTTAAACATACATATCAACATCTTGCCATTCCATTCTTAAAATCATTCATTAATTTTTTTTAATAAATACATTAAAGAGTTTTTATTATTAAATATTTTATTAACTATGAAGGTTTATATCACCATCTAAAAGTAATTTGTGTTAAATATTAGGTCAAATTAGTAAATTTAATCTGAGGGTACTTACTTCCTGATTTACATTACAGGCTGCTTAAAACTTTATTAGTTCTACTGGGCGTGATCTAATTCACAAATTCAGTTGCTAGGTAGAGATCCTAAGTGGCAGCTAATTTTCTTTTTGGTGGTGAAATAGACCCTTCTTTCATCATATAAGCTTTCTTGATTGCGATTACGCAACCACAGAGTTGGTACATCGCTTGGTTATTGGTAAACTTTGTTGTGCAACATTTGTACTATAAATATCTAGAAATAAAATTGAAAAATGCTCAATTAAGCAAACTTGAATTGTGATAGTATAGTGAACACCTTTTAATGAAGGTAATTACTATATTTGTTATAAAATCAAAGCAATATATTGTATTTATACTTGTTTACTTTTTTACATAAAATTGTGTAAATCGAGTAACATTTTGTATAAAAATATAGGTAACAATTTATTATAAGTATTTATATTTTAATATTTTTATGTGTTTAAAACTTTTTACAAATAAACAATATTTGCGACTGTACTTTGAAAAGCTATGATTCTTTTATTATGAATATAAATATAGGAAATACATATATTTGTATCAAAACATACAAGATGACGACGATTGATGTATGTACATCAATTGTTTTCGAAAACATTTTACAATAATATGATATAACTCGTTTGAAAACAAATCAACTAGGTAAATGATAATGTGATACTTATTAATGTATAGACTTTGTAGATCTAAGGCTTAGGCTAGGCTTGTGATATTATTATGAAAAATACATTCCTGTTATGATGACAATAAAATAAATAAAATTAAATATCTTCAAAATTACATTTCCTATTTTACACCTCGGTCAGTTACCCTCCTGAGCATTACACCAGAATATACCAGACTTGCAAAACACCAGATTTACTCACACTCTCCAAACACATGACATAATCCGGCTGACCGAATCTACCTACTATAACTGTCTACTCAGGTCTCCCAGTAAACATGAGCTAATACAAATAAAACTAAAATAATACTTGCCAGCAATCATAAGAATATTTTTTTTAATCAAAAGAAAAGACATAAATAAATTTTATGCCAGAAAAATCAAAACTGATAGATGATTTAAAACATGTTTTACTATTAAAAGCATAAAGAGTACCAAATGGGCAGGGTCAGGTGGTGAAGGACACGTAGGAAGGACTGATAAGATTGCACTGTTAGGAGGAAAATACTTTAAAAAATGGAAAAATAAAAAGAAATGGAAATCATTGGAAGAAGCTTTCACAATACCGGCATCCAAGTAAAAAATAGAAACATAAATTGTATTACTTTTTGTGTTTTGAAGTCAGTTCGGAATTTTTTTTCAAACTATTTCATAATTTAAGTTTCTAAAGTCAAAGTTAGATGGGTGACCGTCAGCTCTAATAGCTTAAGATAAAAATATAGGATCCTGACTTCGTGACATTGGGACAGGCTCAGGAGCATAGTCTATCGTATTAATAAATAATTTTGAAAATCAGTTCACAATTTACAGAAAATTCGGTGAACATACATATAGTGGAACATGGAAACTCCGCCATTTTTAATCGGCTTAAAAGTTAGAGTTACATACTAGGTACAAGTGGCATGCAGCCGTTTTTACGTACAGATATTGTGATGAGGTGTGGAGCTTGTGTTTTCGTAAACTTAAGGATCCTACTGGTTTTTTGTATATCTAATCTATAACAATAGCGACTAAAACAAGACCCATACTATGTTAACATGTTACCAACGGGCAACGGTGTACTCCTTACAGAAAAAATATAAGAGCCGTCTATAATCACGATACAACTCTTTCTTAATGAGCACTGTTTCTCTTTTCTTTAAAGCATTTGAAAGACAAGTACTAAGATAGGTTACAAAGTATAATAATTAGTATAATCTTATGGATCGAGAGAGCTCGCTTTGCCAGTGTTAACCGATAGAATTGCATAAAATCTCCGTTCATCTTCAGATAACAAGGATTTGTGAACTACTTTTCTTAGTATAAAATTTCCAGCAAATGACTCGAGACCGCCTAATGATAATTCCTATGCCATATAGCTAGTGCAGCATGTGCTCGTGTACCGCCTCTTTTGAGAGAGCCCATATTGAATGAATGAGGGTAAACATATGCCGAGGGTAAAAGAAACGAGACACAAAATCTCTATATACGTGAAGAGGTGGCAAGGATGCATTTCTCTCCTTTTCTCTTCCTACTCTGGAGCACGTGTATCGGTCTCCACCGTCAAGAGGTGACAAGACAGAGATAAGATCAAACAGCTCTTTAGGTCACTCTCCACGGTACAACCGATAAAAGGTGCCAAGTGACCCTATATCGTGACGCAATTACAGATGCTCAAGGGTGTTCTTTTCCTTTAAAAATTATTCTTGGCGTGAGATCAGCCTACTTCCGCCCAATCCGCAACTCCGCTCCACACCACCTAGTCCGTACCAATGGATAGTTACAGTCCGCAATGTCAGTGTGCATTATTTGCTGGCTCCGCTCTGTTGCCTCCCTCATTCAGGCAGACTAATCAGGCCATCGCATTGATTATGGAAGGGATCTCAGTATATATAATAATATTTCTCACACTAACACCCAATGTCTGCCTAAATTAAGAATAATTTAGAGCTTGTATTATGTATACTAGATAATGGTGAAATATAAATAGTATATAATACGCTGTGGACATCTATAATACATGGCTTAGTAGACAAGGTTACTGACCACTCGACCAGACAGCCGTCATATATCTCTCCCTTGTTTTAAAATATATACGAATATATATTTGTGTGGTATTACAAACTGAAGTATAATCATATTAACTCATTATCTAACACAATCTTTTATAATATCAGTAGTGGCTGAATAAATACGAACCCTTTGTCTTTTTTATACGGAACTTTTATAACTATAACAAGTAAAATGTCACCAAACGTCAAGAAAAGTGAAATGTGACGGTGGGCCATGTTTTGTCTTGTATATTTTACTTGTTGATTTTAGTTGTAATATTGGTGATACTAAGAAGATTTCTGTGATATTGTGTCCAGAACAAGTATGAAATAGTTCGTGAAGTTGGAACAACACTTGGAATTCAGTGACTGACTTGTAGGTGCCGTGTTCTGTTCAGGTAACGGTATTATTTATTTTTGACGACGTTGGTATATTTCGTGAGATCCGCTTATGTCTTAAGCATTCTATTAATTAACATTGTAACTAAATCATTTTGTTGTCATATTTAAATAATCTTTATGTACTATATAGTGCATAATAAGTCATAATTACTTTAAATTGGCCATGGAGAATCATATTCGATTTCTCATGATAAATTTACCTATAAACCCTGTAATTAGGTTTTTTTGCAAATTATGACAGTGACAGAGCCTATTTTGCTGTATTGTAAGGTTCTTTCTTGCTTGTAATTGTTAATGAGGGTATTTAATGGGATTGTAAGTGTCCAATTTATACTTCTGCAGAATTAATATTACAACACATTTAAAAAATATTTATTATGCAATGATATTTAGGGACCAAAATAATATGACAACATACAATTGCTTAATGTATAAAAATCACATATGTTTGTTATCAAACTCCTATGAAATGGCTTGATAGGTTTTTATGAAAATTTTTGTGTATAGCCTATACCCTATTCTCAACCTACCAAATGTCTGAGAATAAGTCATTTAATTTTTATACCCCTAACTGATATAGGTGGCTCTCTCCTGAATTTTTTTAGAAATAATTTAATAGCAAAACAATGTCTTAGGCCAGTGCTTGGTAGCTGATTTTAAGGTACGAATAGATCTTTATTCATCGGATGTACCTATGACTAAGTACTATGACTGACTATTAAGACTGCAATAAAAGATGTTGAAAAGCCCAGATAATAATTAAAACTGAATTATTCAAAGTCCCTACTACTATTAAATCCATTGTGTTGTCTGTAGAACTGCTTATAAATTTTGTCCCAAAATATGATTTGTTCATCAGCAAAGTTACTGTTCATCTTTAAAGTTTTAGACAGTTTGACACCGACTATCTTCATTATATTGGGTTCAGTGTTCTTTGATAGTTGCATTGGTTGCCACACTTCAGGCACCAAGAATGTTGCTAATGGGGTTGGATCCCTGTAATTATAGATAACAATGTTTTTACATTAACCGTTAGAGTGCCGAGGTGTGCGATCGAGCTTTAGTACATTGAAGGAAAACTATGATATAAATTATAGATATAGTAAATAATCCTGTAGAAGCAACCTTGAAGTATATTGTTGAA
This sequence comes from Acentria ephemerella, assembly GCA_943193645.1. Lineage (NCBI taxonomy): Eukaryota > Metazoa > Arthropoda > Insecta > Lepidoptera > Crambidae > Acentria > Acentria ephemerella. Next base: position 418,091 of record OW971889.1, read on the forward strand.
TTTAGCCACATTACATAAATGACATAAATTTTTGAAATCTGTAGAATATATTATACATGCTGTAGAAATTCTATGTTATATCTGTGTGTATCTTCATTGGTAATTTCAACTAGATTTCATATGTGGCATTAAAAATGTCTTTAGGGTTCTCCTCTCCTTAGGTAACTCTCCTAACATTCTCTGTCTTTTAATCTGTTTTTGACAGACAGAGAAATATCTACAAGTGATAGATAGGGAATAGTTAATGAAAATAAGAATTAGACTATGTAATCATTACATTAATTATGTGGGATTGATATGTATAAAAACAATGCACTGTGTTAAGATTTTTTTTAACAGTCTAAGGACTCTTCACATATTTTAATTTCAATAATTAGTATTTTAATTCTGTTTTAATTTTGCATCAACTACATGTTTGATTTATTTTACTTATTGTACTTGATAGCTTTTGGTATAGTGAATTACTTTAAAATAATGTTAATATGTTCTTTAATAGATAAATAAATATTAGAATTAAATTTGACTAAAATGATCGAAACCTTGCTAGCCCCACTTGTACTTTTTTACCACAGTAATGTATTGTTATTATATCATTTATTCAGCAAACTAATTACATACAAATGTTACTGGAATCAATGATTATAAATATTTTAACTAAACAAAAATGACCCTTAGCACTATAAAAGTCAATATAAATAAATAATTACTTATGATAAACCTATAGTTATGTGGGTGTTGACCTACTGTGTCAAGTTATTGTTCAATAATAGTTGTCTTGCTAATTAAGAAACTCTTCTGGGTTGAGGCAATGTATAAATAAATAATGCAGTTTAGTGAATGAGTGAGTGATGTTTTTTAATCGTCATGCTACAAATATCAAAGGTATTTATTTTATTATCAATACTTATTGGAATTATGAAATAAACAATAAAATATACATACCCCGGGAAATAGATAATTCACTTTTCTTATTTTGAATACTATATGTTACTCAGTCTTGTTACTCGGTTTGACATTATTGTGACGTGTTAGCATGACCTACTTTTACTTGCTATAAAAAGTACTTCTGCTTCATTAGCTCTAACTAAAATAGTGTAATATTCTTACATTAAAACTCACCCAATTTTTATGAAATTGTGCCACAAGGTAATCAGTCTTGTCACTTTAATCTCATCTTCCACCGCTGTGTAATCTTCATAGAAATAGTCAAATATGTCTCTTGGCTTCTTTGTATTATTTTGCTGTTTCAAGCTGTTAAAGACTTTCATAAAATAAACTGGAAACGAATCTGTTGATGCAATCAGTACTGCAGATTTTATTATAGGATACTCATATGTGATGTCATTGATATAATCAATGTAGCTCTTCAAGACCTGCTCGGATAAAGTCTGTTTCCCCAAGTAAAAGTTCCTTATAACTTCAATGACTCTTTTCTTGGTGTTATCATTATCAAATGCTAAGTTATTCGGTATAATGTGTTCTAAACTTTCGTGCACTAAGGCAATTTTTTTAATGATCTCGTTAATGTTCTCTTTTCCATCTCCACTACCTTCGGTGTAGGCAATGAGCATTGGCACCATTTGGTAGTCGCCAATTTTTAATACTTCTATAGGATCTCTGTCTAAAATACTGTGTGTTGTACGTAGATGGTTTTCCAAACAAGGAATAAATAAGCTTGTTACATTCGCTAGCTCCTTACTCGGTAGCTTCTTGTAAAAGTTGGCTATTTTCTCTGGGGATTTTGTGCCCTTATATCCCAAACCAATCGCAGTATCCATCGCCGTCAGTAAAGGTTCGTAAGACAACGATAACGGGGACAGAGCTGATCCAGATTCTAATATAGCTTTATGGAACAATCCCTTTGTGGACCCAGACATAAGAAGGAACTGGACTGAAGCCGCACCAGCTCCTATTCCGTAGACAGTAACGTCGTATTGATTTCCGCCGAATTTAGCAATGTTTCTTTGGACCCAGTACAGCGCGGCCACTTGGTCCTTCAAGCCAGCGTTACCGGGGGCGTCTGGTATACCCAGACAGAGAAACCCAAAGGCACCAACGCGGTAATTAAAGGTCACGATGACAAAGTCCATAGCGAGGAGACGTGAGGGCGGCTGGACTGGGCCCCATCTGAAAATAATTTAATGTTCTTTACAATGTGTGTCGATTATACAATGTCGTTAGCTACTGACCCTTATACACATCGTTACGTTGAGGTAGGTAGTATTCGCCACTAAAATGAGAGGATCAAAATATTTATATCATAGGGTCATACTTGTAGATATTTATTACACTCGCGAGCAAAAGTATGGAATCACTGGAAATTGGTTCGGCGCGATCTTGAGTTCTAAATAATTTGTTAATAATAAAAATGGCACCATTTCAAAGGTTCAACAGTTTGAATTGATACGAAATCACGTCAGTATTTAAGAAGCTATCCCGCATAACGTGAAGAAGTAAGGAAAAAGACATGTTTTAATTGTTTGTTATGTTGCGAGTAACAACCTCTTGACCCTCTATAAAATCACGTGTTATCGCATGTTTATCAGTTACCGACAATCACGCCTTCAATTTGCTTGCATCTTGATTGAGAGGTCGAGCAGTGGAGGCGAGTCTTGTTCTTCGACGTGTGCAGGATGTGTTTGCACGGCAGCGACCGAAGAGGTCAGGTCGACAATCTGCCTGGGAAGCATTATCGCTGACAGAGGGGCGGCTCTTATATGATTTGGGCCGGCATTTCTTTTTTACGGTAAAATGAAGCTGGTTTTTGTGTCTGGAAGGGGACTACGAGGCGGTCTAACTTTATACCGCTACATTTCCGAGATTTTGTTGGAACAACTCTCTAAACGAGATATATCGGTGAAATCCCGTGCCACAACTGAATAGCTCGAAAAAGCCGGTATCGCCACATTGGACTGGGCTCAGCTCGGACTTGGCTCCCATAGAGCACGTTTGGAATGAACTGATGTGGAGGTTTCGTTGCAGGAATCCTGCTCCTTCAAGTGTGAATGAGCTAAAATTGATTCAGAAGCTGAATAGTTCAATGAAGAATCGTCTTCGAGTAATTATTAGGATTAGGGGAGGGAGCACAATATATTGAATCTTAATTTTAAGCCAAATTAATTAATTAATTGTTTTCTTCATTCATTATTTTTTAATTTTTCCTTGCTTTCCTCACTTCTTTACTTAATCTGAGATAGCACCTTAATTGCTGGTTTGATTTAAATGAATACTGTATCAATTTAAAGTTTAACCTTTAAATGGTAATGGATATTATTCTTATTCAGGTAACTAGTTATTTAGTACTCAAAATCGCGCGGAATCAATTCCAACTAAGTGATTCTTACTTTGATCGCGAGTGTATATTCCTATACATCACTGAGTGATGTTACTTTTGACCTTTGCTCGCATATTAGGTACCATAAATATTGGCAAACAAATGCGTGGGGCGGAGTGTTTGGACACTAGTGACGTACGAAGTCGGTCATCTCAGGCACGGGTTATAATTTATAGATTACTGACCTTAAATCAGCCCTCTCCGCATACTACGCACATGCTAATGTACGGCATAATATTTTAGGGTAATACTACAGAAATACATAATACCTTTCTAAAATAGAAAAATGCATATGAATCCTAGCAAATTTATATATCCATAAATTGTAAACCATATTTTATAAAACACTAGATTTTAACACGGACATCATATGGGTATACTCTAGCTAGAACTAATTTATTAAAAAGTATATACACTTTTTCGTTAAAAATAGTGACGCACAGAGAAAATACCCCTTACGATATCCAAATAAACATATCCAAATTAAATATGCACAACACGAGTCTGTATGTTATAGCAATAAAACTATATAACAATCTGCCAAATTACTGCCAAAAAAATATAATACTTATTAAAGATTTGAAACTCTTTTGACTGACAAAGCATACTATAATTTAAATGGAGCTTTTAATGATAAATTTCATTAATAATTAACATTTTATAGAACTGACATGATTTTTAAATTATAATGTGATATACTTATAACTTATCTCATATTGACTTTATCTTTTATACATATATAACTATTTATTATCTTCATTAATATTTTTGCATGTTAAACATTTACTTTGACGTAAAAGAACAATAATGACTTTCTTATTTGACTTAAATATAAAAGTGACAACACACACTCCCAATTATCCTTTTAACTATTCAATTAAAATATTAAATATTAGATACAATGATATCCAGAAAAATAAATATAAAAATGAATAATTGATTTGAAAAAGTATATTTAATTTAAAGTATATTGAATTAAGCCAAATAAAATTAGTATCTTACAATAGATTAGCACCATATTAATTTAAAGTATTTATCCTCTTCTATGTTCCAGACTAATCTTGAATATTATTCTGTTCATGATTATAAATTATTTAACTTTAAGACCTATATGTAACATTGTGGTACGTAATCTATTGAATTTGAATTTTACCTTCAAATTCGCCTAAATGAACCTTTTTATCTGTATAGTCCACCCAACTCTGTATTAGTACTAAAAACCCAGTCTAAATATAAGTAAAAATTCAATTTAATGAGTAATTTTTGAAATTACTTCCTACAACGAAACTTACAAAATAAACATGGAGATTTTGAAGATACGTTTGATATTTATTGATCCAGTATGAAGGAATTCAAACATTTACAACTAGCTGATGTAGATTTATAACAATGACAAAAACAAAGGAAATACAGAAAGGAATGAAATCAAATCTATCGTACGGAGACTTCAGCGAACAATAAGGAAGCTCCTGTTGGAAATTTCTACGCAATATTTGCAGACAATACTGATTGCAGCGCGTAATCATCAGGTACGCAATAATATGGGCTTTACCAGATTTTTATAAAATTCTTCTATTTTTTTATCAAGAATAAAAAATAATAGCAAACCACGATTTTTGATTGAAAGGTTTTTACTAACTGACTTATTTATAATTAGCATTGTGTCATTGTTCATTATCGTTACTAGGTGACAATTCTGCGTCCATTTTGTAGGGTGTGTAAGTCAGTACCACTGCCTTCCTTAGTTTAGACGTGAAGCAATTTGATTTATTCTAGTATAAAGAGGTAACAACAGGGTCTGCAATATCATATCACTCACCCTTCGTGGAAGCCCCCTCCATGTATGACCACAAGGACCGGTAACACGGTGGCATGCTGAGGCGTGAATACGTTCACCACCAGGCAGTCCTCGGTGCCTGCACCGTCAGGCTGTGGACACTTCACGCGGTGTGTCGCCTCGAAGGTGCCGTCCCAAGATCGAGGGGGCTGCGGTGCCTGTTATTTAAATAAAAACATTTCTATTTTTGTTATAACTTTATTAAAAGCGATACATATAAGCAGAGTGAAAATCGTCATATTAGCTAACTAGTTATAACTAGTTATCGTAATTTATTAAAAGTATAACTCGGTAAATCAAGGAGAAATACTTCGTAAGCTCTTAGAAAGTAACGAATGCAGATTTACGGTTGCACGATATTTATTTATGAATAAAAATACTTTATCTAGTTCGGGACGGTTACGGTGAATAGTGATGTCAGTAATAAATTTGAAATTCAAAGGTAAATATTACTGGAGTCTATCTTGTCGCAGTATATTAGCACCAGATCTCAAGAACGACATTTATGTACATCGTAGCACTCTAGCTTTATGTACCTACCTTATTTTATGGTATAAAATGATATATATCCTCAAGCTGCAAAACTTTTAGAAGTCTCACTAAAGAGGCCGAAATTGTAGCAGATAACAGACCTGCGTGGTTCGTGCCTAACAGATTCTAAAAATTTGAAAATTAAAAAAAAGAAATGTTTTAACTTATTTAATGACTATCTCAAAATAATTAATCTAAGAGCACCAAACGACTTTTGAAGTAACGGACCAAAATAAAACGTGTTTTATTAACACGTGTTTACTTAGTTTAAGATTAAAGGTTGAATATTATTACAAATGAAGCACGATCGGAACGAAGTAAAGTATTGGCTGGTTTTTCCCACTTCACTACTGCGTTACAACTATACCTTTATTATACCATTAAACAATCTATCCTAATCTTATGAGACCCTACGATAAGCATAGATTATTTGTCGGTAGATCCCTAGGTCTCATATCGATACAAGATCTCATTTCAAGGTGCTTTTATTTTTAAATAAATCTTTAAATGACCATCATAACAAAGATTCGATAGAGAGCATTAACGATCAATTCTGCCTATTTGAATCATTCTGAACAAAGGTATGTGTTGTGAGAACGCTGCGCACCATAATTTTACAGCATCAAAGATAAATGTGATTCTGAAAGACCTGTCATAAAACGTATGACCCTAAACAGAGGTAATTAAGTCAGTTGTATTAACTGCCGCTCTGTTTCCTGTCCATATCTTTGTATAATAAGTTTGTCAACAATTGTGACAAAAATCCTCCCAAAATATCCAAGACTAGTTAATTTAAACTAACACAAACTATTATAGACAAAATGTGATAAAAAGATAGTGAAATATCTAGAAGTCATTGCGCACTAACCTGATGATGGCCACTCAGGCTTTCCTAGCTTGCGTGGTCATCATCAGAATGAATCCATTAATTATAACACATTTGGAACGAGGCTTCGAATTAAATTGAACTTTTAAAATAGTTACTTCTTACCTATTAACGACCTAAAAACTACAATTAACGCCATATATTAAATGAATCTGGAAGTAGCGATGGAAGAAATAACAGTTTTAATGCTTAACGCGTCAGTACACGTTTTTGTATAGTAAATTACAAACTTTAATGTATACATTTTTTTTTGTTTTCCTTGAAGGTTTCCTTTTTATTATTGTTTTTAAAACAACCCCTAATTACCACTATTTATACCACCCCTGAATTAAAGCAAATAAAACAGGAATAAATATATAAATAAGTGCAAATCAGTCAGCCGTTTTCATTTTTATTTATAAGAAAAGAAGATTCGGCCGCGTGTACCTGTTTCATTTTGTGACAAAAGTCTTTAACGGGAATATTTTATTTTCCCGGTATAAAAAGTACTTATTTCACGTCGAACATAATATTATGTTGGATGGATACTAATCATTAATCGATAAATAAATAATTTAAATCTTTATCATTATCACACATATATCTTTATCTTTAAACACAAATGGAATCACTATTCCACGAAAACGTATATTTGTTGCATATAAATCAATCAAGCGCCATCATGTGTACGTAAACAGATAGCGATCACAGCACGGACAAATGCTATCAGCAAATGAATCTCTGACCTTAAACCTGTGGTGGCGGGTGGGCCGGGCGTACGGCACTCCGAGGAACGCGAAGTGTGGCGGGTGGGGGTTGATGTAGCCGCGCACCACGCCCTGGGACGTGACCACATCGCGGGCGCGGGCCGCCGGCAAGCACCAACCCCCGCGCCACATCAAAAGGCAGACCAACGAAGCGAGCATGCCTCGCCTCGCCACTTGCAGTCTACAATTAACTCGTAACGTTCTGTATCGACTAGTGTGTCAAAGAACGCTGACATAAAGGTGTGTATACTTACTGCAATAGTGCTTTAACTTATTAAAATTGTTCGTGCAGTATTTTTCAATTTTTTGTCACGTTATAGCGATAAGAAATAGTTGCCAACAATCAAATCCATAATTGTTTCCAGTAATACCAAGGAATTATGATGATCCGCAACAATACTGACGTTGCTTATTCAGGTATAATATTAATATCAATCATGTACGTAGCTTTATGTGAAAATTGCAATATGTTATCAAAACGAGTAATCAATATTATGAAACAAGCACGAAATATAATAAACTATCGTGTACTCGGCGTACAAGATGTGTCATCGGCCGATATAAATTAACAACACCATTGAATACGTAATTAAATATATTTGTGCGAGACATGCAATTAATTATGTATTAATGAAGTACGTGGCTTGATGTAATTATATCTAAACTTAAATATAATTCAACTTAAAATACTCCCGAAATTAGTTAAACATTTTTTCATAAAAGTGAAAATATAGACGTCTTTGTCATATTAGCTTTGGTTATACTTTTGTTCTTTAAAACAGATAACTGTTTGAGAACTTGATCAAACAAACAAGAGACATATAGTAACTTAAATGAACGGCTTTAGTGCCAAACGCCGTGTTGCCGTCGATGAAGTATTCGTTGTAAATGTCGGTCCAGAGGTCGAGCCGATCGGAGTGGAACCCCGTCACAGACTTGACTTCTTCTCCTATTGATAGCCAAACCTCGTCGTTGTCTGGAGTTTCGTTCAAGTACTTCCAATAGACGTTTTCCGCAGTTGGACGACTGAAATGGTATTTTCCCGTTAGATCTCGAAAGTTTTAACCGGCTGTACTATATCACGCCACAGACGAAAAACAGAAAAGTAGCGTCTCGGGAATATTTAAGTTTATCGATTATAATGTATACATGCCCGTCTTCAGGGTATAATCAATCTTTATATAAAAATTCATCCAGGATACGCGAGAGAAATTGAAATTTAATGGTGTCTATATTAAACGGATTTACAGGTCAACTTTTGAATTATCTAAATATCACAGATTATTATAACAGGAAAAAATATCGTCCACTTGATTGAAATAACACCCAGGTGAATAGAGCGTTACTCAGAGGTTTTGTCAGAGGTTAAACGAAAACTTAAACTTATACTATATCTCCACAAAAATCACATCCATTGTGTGTTTATAATAGTATGGACTAATCTGTGCAGTACTCATATATTAGTCGCACCTGTGTCAATGGCATGGCGAAATTGATATAAAATATTTCAATGTATGTCTATAACCCAATTTTGATTATTCCCATTTAGTTTTTATCGAAAGAAACTCTGAACTTACCCCGTTTGAATAAAGCTGACCCACATATCACTCAGCAACTTAATAACTTTGTTTTCCTTTGGATTTTCATTATCTATCTCGTTGTTTTCTTTTGAGAATAAGTAGCCTACTATATCCCCTCTTGTAGCACCGAAACGGAGCTCGCTAGGTATTGCCTGTAATTCTTTATTCAATTTACCCATAAAAGAGAATTCGTACAAGAAAACCATGGATCCAGCTTTAAGCAAAGCTTTGGCTATACGTAAGCCTGGCCCCTGATAAGAAATATCTGTATTATACAATGATAAATTTTCCATTTTGCTTGAAGTTATGTTGTCTGCGCCAAAATATTGTTCTTTTACCTTCTTTACAATGTTTTGTTTCGTTTTCTCTTCTTTGAAAACTAAATCGTTTGGTAAAGCATTTGCAAAATTTTCATTTAATTCTGCTAGAGCGTCATTATCGTGTTGTATTGCTTCTCTTAAACCTGCATGACTTGCCGAACCAATTATAAAAGTGAGATTTATGTTTTCCTTTAAAACAACAGTCCATGGAGTTTTATCCATAAAATAATCAGAATTTCCCTCTTCTACGCAAGGCTTGAACGTCATATCACTCGATGCTATTATTAATGTTTCGATATCTATATCCTTGAATAGATCTTCATTTAGTTTATCCTTCTCAATTTTTGAACGTATTTTATCTGCTAATTCTAATGCTGCATTATTTGGTTCTCTGTCAATGGCCCAATGCGAGAGCATAGAGCCACTGTCTATTATAACTTTACTTATATAATTTCTAGATTTTGAAGACAATGCCAAATATCCTGCTAGAGCAGCCGACGTACCATCGCCGCTAACGACAATGTTTGTCGGATTGCCACCAAACAGTTCTATATTATTTTTTGTCCAATTTAAAGCAAGTGTAAGATCTTTTAAAGCGGCATTACCCGGTGCTGTTTTATTATTCAAGCATAGGAACCCCAACGGTCCTAGACGATAATTGGGTAACACCAAAATTATGCCTTTCGGTACTATGTTTTCGGGACCATAGATGGAAGGATCCCCACTACCGTATAGCCAATTGCTTTCGTGAATGTAGAATAATACTGCAGCATTCTTGGCATTTTTAGGAGCAAACACATTAAGGGTTAAACAATCATTGATTCCAATATATTGATCGGTGACTAATTGAGGACATCGGACATCATGTGTAGTAATATTACGAACAATATTCCATTCATCAGGATCACTAGGCGCCTGAAAATATATTATTTTATGATTTCTAAAGTTTTAAAGCATACACAGATTATAATACAAGCTAGTTCATTAAGTCTTATTATTGAATTGCAAAATCAGTATTAAAATTAAGTTTATAAAAAAATTAGGCGGTCTTACAGAATATTACTGTAAGTATAATAGGTGTAATTAAAGATATACCTCAAACAGATTAAACTTTCCATATGGTATGTCTAAATAGCTCACGATTTCATTAGACTCAGGCCACGCGTAGCCGTTCACGGGACCAAAAGCAGTTTCGATTACGTTTTTTGGTGTATTAATGTCTGTTGTATCTTCACTATCATTTCCATCTTCTTGACTGTTTGAGTCCTCATCATTATCATCGTCCTTTTCGTCATTTTCCACTAATTTTACAGCGATATTAACTTCTTCTCGTATATCACTCTCCACATGTAATAAGTTTATCAATGTACTGTTTACGTCGCTGATATTGCTATCAGATTCAACATTTGATTTTGAAAATCCGTCATGTATGTTAGATTCGTTTTGTGCAGTATCATGCAATGTAACCGTTGATATGAAGGTTAGTGTAGTCAAAGTGGTCACCAGCCACCCAATTTTCCACCTCATCATTAGCTAGGAAGTTATTAATGTTGACATTCCTGGAAACAAAAATGTATTGACTTTATTTATAGATTTAGAAGGCTGGTGAAGTGGTAAGTGACAAAGTTGTTATTTATTTATTATTTATTTTATTTAGCACTTTATTGTACATACATAGCAACATCATAAAAAAGATGATTTTTACGTAGACAATGTTTGTACAACAAAGTTTTTGTTTATTGTGTTATTAAAATAATATATGTTATATTTTGCTTGTAGACACTGTTATTGGTTTTTAGCGCAATTTAGGATTAATACCTTTCATGTTTTTTCTCTAGTTAGCACACACATATTGTCTTTTTCATGACATTTTGATTAGATTAGTGAAATTGACGTGGACTAACTTTTGCATACACCTAATTAATATATTCCCTCTTGGTCACGATGGGAACATAGTAAAACTCAAAATAGCAACTTAGATTTATTTTATTTAGGAGGTAATTATTGGCTTCAAAGTCACGTGACGGAGGCGAGGCGCTTCTTTATGGCTAGCAATAAGGTTGAAATTGGCGTAGACAACTCTATCAAAACAAGAATTTACCCTTTGAAATTCTATTCTTTAGAACTAAGGAGATAGACGTCCTGTTTTATAATGAAGCTTCCGTAGAAAACTAACCAACCTGCCCACTTTCCCTTCATTGCTTCAAAATTTAATTGAAATATGTTTAGCCAATAGCCCTACAAAAGTAACGCTTTGGTTTCAATAAGGACAACTAGGCAACTTTCGCTATGGTTGGTCCCTGGATAGGACAATCAAATTTGATATCTCGAGCTCCTTCGTGCTTGGTACGTGAAGCCTTGGACCCGATTGTTGCGGCAACTGTTCTCTCCAACTATGCCCAATTCGGCCAGCGCGATGGTGTTATGAACCAAAGGCGTCGCGTGTTTCTCCCATGTAAAAGGGACTGTGCCTATTAGTGGGGCGTATACATATAGGCTGTGATAATAATGATGATTGTGATGAAAAGTATCTATTTTGCTGGAGGTATGAAAACAATATTTGAGACATTTTATATTAAAACAAAAATTTTCATTTAAATTGACATCTTACATTTTTCTCTATGCTGTTCTCACGAAGACAAATTGCGTCAGACATCTGTACATCTAGACCGATTTCAATCAACTATCGGTTCTTAACAATATTGCTGTACAAATTGATTTTCATGTTGATAACTTGAGAAGTTTGCACATCCTACGTTATTAAATAATGCTTTTGAAATGTGATTACAGTTATGAGCTCCCTCGTGGGCAGGGACACTATGGCTTTCCATTTATATAACGAACTCGGTTACGCGATATTGTGTGTAGGGTGCTCAACCATTGGAATTTGCTACCTCTAATAACTTTGGTCGTTATATGTAACTCTGTTATATGTTATATGTTGTAGTGGAGTCGATCGATAATCACTGTTAGACGAAAACTGTATGAGATTTGAACGAGAGCTGACGCCAAAGCCATATTCTATTCAGCGATAGCGATACCAAGTGTATGTTTATCGTTGTTAGATAGTAATAACGTTATAATTTATTATGGCTTATAATATAATCTGCTTTTAGAGTATTATTGTTGAGAAACCCGAACTTTACCTTTGACACCAAAATCAGCATCCATCCATCACACACATACTCGTGCCTCTCGTCTCTCATACCTATCTCTTTCTACCATATCCATCCAATCAGGAGAAAGCTTATTCCCTTTTGTCCATGAAAGATTCCAAGTTTAGATATTTGTTTAAATATAATTTATTTATTTATTCGTCTTTTCCATTTGACTATACGTATTTTGTGTTGTAGTTAGTTTTTTTTTCATAACAAAGCCTGATGGATGAGTTCTTTATTTCTTAGGAACAGGATACAAGCTTTAGCGTCTGTAAGTATAATTTATTAATATAAATATACAATGCAATCACATTATTTATTTAACCAATGCCCTTTAATTTTTCCGTTGTTAACTCTTGTTGTTGGTAGAGAATGCCTTAATGTTTTAAGTTCGCCAATTGTACCTTTAATAGATATAATTTACATAGCGTAACATTCAAGCTAGGTTTTTGTTAATGTATAGTTTTGACAATTATTGGTCCGGTATTAACTTTGTTTGAAGCTGTATAATGAAGTTAGTTAATAACTTTAATTACGGGGTTAATTCTGATCGACCTCAAAACCGTTTACACCCCGCCTGGACGTATGAGATGGTTCCTTCGTTGGAGTCCTTTAAAAACAAAGGTTTTATGTCCCATCTTCTTTGTTAGTAGTTTTAATATTTTATAACACTATATTGTCTTATTTTCATTGTACTTCATAGATATCATAGTATCTATATCCTTTCTATCTCTATGTGTTTTAACAAGCGATATGTTAATTTATTTTATTTAATTATTCTTACTCAAGGTTGTCTTGATTGGATTGTTTTATAGCAATCAGCAGTCTTTGTTTTTGTTACTTTATTCAATTGTTTTATTTTGATAATTAGTATGCAGTAAAGAATATTTGTATTCTCCTTTACGTGCGTACATTGATAAGTATAATTAAATTCTAATTCTTAATATATTTTTTTTAAAGATTCCTTTTGTAATTAGAATATTGAGGCAATAATGATACTCACCGGGTTAGGTTAAACGTAGGACACAGTGTCTCGCCCGTCACTACTGTACTGTTTTCGTGCAACTCGACTGGAAATTTCATCGATCCCTGATAAGGTAGCGTTGTGTACATTATCTACGATATTTTTGTGGTATACACTCACTATGAAGTGCCTAGGTACTGCTACTTACAAGGTTTCTATGTTTTACCATTCAGAGAACCATAATCACAAACACCAAAGTCCCAAATACGTCGTGAACAAATATTAAGGAATGTCGAAATTCACTCCTAAATAAAGTGTTGCTCAGAAACGAATGGAGAAGCAACTCTGTGGTCTACATGTCGTGCAGCTAACGATAGTGTTTGGCTTTCAGACCTCTTAAGAACAGATAACTAAACATCAAGATGGTGTTTAGCAGAAACCGCTTATAAACAACTGCCCGTGAACTGCTTTGACAACATTATTGTTAAACAAAAGTAACGTACTACGCGGATAAATACTCAAAACTTCAAGGAAAAGTAAAAAAATATATTGAAAACTGGAAATTGAAAGCACTCCTCAATATTGATTTAGTTTTAATCAAATCAGATCAGATTTAAGTGTTCAGCTGTAAGGGCAATATTTAGATATGTTGATTTGAGCATCTAGTCAACATAATTATTCTCTACATTCACAAAATATAAAAAAATATGTTTATTTCATTCTTAATTACCTTTTGATCTCTTCGCATAATTAAATACATACCTGTTAATGTTATACCTTGAAGAAAGGTGGGACCTGATAGCCTATGGCACATGTATTACGTTTGTAAGTCACCAGTCTCTCACACACACTAGGTAAACTGAAATTGTCCATCCCTCATGGCTCGAGCACCCTGGAGACTCTAAGAGACAGCGGGACACCTCCCCAGGAGGTGATACCTGTCGATTAGAACTTCTCCAGAGGCGAATCGCCCCTTAAGACTTGAGGACTCTACACGGTTCTCGCCTCCTTAAAACCCCGGTAACGCTGTAAAGGCCATCTGCGGCCAACAGTATTAGTCAGTCCAAAAAAAAAGAAATTGTCCACAGGATAGACCATTACGTGTTTCCTGTGTAATTTTGCGTAGAGAGAAATAGATTGAATAATTATTATTATTTAAAAAATTTGTCGTGAAGCCTGTACCTTATCATATTATCAATTATCAGAAAGCTCCATACTAGTAGATTAGGAAGTATCGCCCCTACCGAGATATGCTTTTTACATATTCACTTTTATCTAAAACTGTAATAGCCTATTCACTTACGGAATACAATTTTATTTGCAAGTGAAATTATTCGTAACTTAACTGCTTACTTCGAAGGTTTTTATAATGCCAGGCCAGGACCTGTCGAAAGGATTGTTACCTCTTTAGTCAATATGGCGTGTCAGTAAAATAATAATTTCTAGTCTCAAGACAGAGTCGTTAAGTTATTCTGTTTGTTATACTAAAGTTTATCAAAGGTAAGTAAAATAAATATACGCAGGTATTTGTCAACAATCTTTCAATCAACTTTCTTTATTTCAAGACATCTTCATCATCACATCTTCTCTGTATTATCATTATTCAGATTTTTAATAAAGTGCTTCTATCCATCATTACAGGTAAGCTGTGAGGGCGTTTTTTCGTGGCATAGACTGGTGAGTCGATACATAAATCTTCTAAACCAGTAAGCGTTAGTTTCTTGGGTCAAAATTTTCCTATTATCCACTTCGGTTTCGTATTTTATCACGCACACGTATCCGAATTATTTCATATAATTTTATAAAAAAAATGTATGAAATATTTTCTATTAAATTAAAAAATAACTGTAACAATGCTATAATAACTTCAGTCCACGAGAAAATCATACATCACTTAATGTGTCGAAGAACTGAACCATTTGCTGATCGTACTCCGTAAGAGGAATGTAGCTAAGCCGAGGAGAGGTTATGTTCTGATACCGTAGCGGATAGTCGTCCACTGCTGGCCAGCCGGCTCCCTTCACTGGCTTACTGCGAAAGATACCTTAATAAGAATAAACATCTACAGCCTATATACATCCCACTCTTGAGCACAGCCTTCCTCAATGGGAGTAATGCATGAGAAATAAATAATCAAATGCAAAATATCTCAAAACTTTTGCAGATGTAGAAAAAAACTTCTAACTAATAAAAAATCGAATCGAAATCGAATTTCTAAGTCCAATTGACTTGAGACGTAAGAGTAACATTTTTTTGAGCTAGAGTTTTGTCGTGTAAATCATTTGAATAAGCCAACGTGCTATACAAATATCGAAGTAACTTACTTGTATTTCATGAAGTTGACAAACATATCAGTCAGCCAATAGCTCATTTGTTTGTCTCCATGGGAGTATGGCACAGGTACAGAGTTCACTTTGAATATCGATGTCATATCTTCGGAATGGCCAGCCCCCGTGTACGTTAGGTTGAATGTTATTTTGAACACGCTGTGATCAGCGTTATATGAATATTTATATAAAAACACAGGAGCTCCGCCGCCTGTTGCTCTTAATTTCGCTAATTTCATAGCTGGGTAAGCAAAGTACGTCTCTGTACAAAGTTTTACGAATTTGTCCAACGTCGCTGGCTCGGTGCCAAAATACCTCGTACGAACCTTCTCTGCCATAAGAACTGTTACATTTAATGGCAAATTATATACGGCATGGGGAGATAAGCCGATTAATGGATTATCTGTGTAAAGTTCAACGGCATTAATTGTTTCCAATCTTCGCCGGCTTGTTTCGCATTCAACATTTGTGAATCCTACAACCACGGGAATATTATTTCCATACCCTTTCGCCATTAAAATTTCTGGGTCATCTTCAAGCATCCTAGTCACGTTAGGAAATGAGCTTTCTACCACAGGAACAAAAGTGGTTACTCCAAATATTGCCAATAAATCTTCACTAGCTTTCATGATCGTATCTAGTGGCATTTGAACAAGTTTATCGTGTACTGCGTCGTAATCAGTGGTGTTTAGACCAAGAAGTGTAACGAAAGTGCTGGTGACTAGCTCAGTGAAGACCGGTGAAGTTGTGTAATAACTAGGAATTGCCGTGCCACTCATCAACCAAATCCTGAAATCATAAAGGTACAACTTGAAATTTCATCAAACATCTTGTATGTCCATTGATAAATCTTATTATTCAATTCTGATCTTACCTCTTAAATAGACCAGCAGTAACAGGAGATAATGATAGCAAGTGGACACTAGAGGAGCCTGCGCTCTGACCAGCCAGCGTGACCTCGTCTGGGTCGCCACCGAAGTATTTCGCATTCCGCTGTACCCATCGCAATAGAGTGACCATGTCTCGAAGACCATTATTACCAGGCACCTTTGCGGTATTAAGAGACAAAAAACCGAAAACATCTAATCTGTAAATTAATCATAATTAAGAATATTTTTACTCATGCCGTTCTGCTCACTTATCGAGAAAATCCTCTGGTACATAACCATTACATCCCTATAGCATTCATGCAATAATATAGTTATCTCTTCCTCCACATCATGAACCTACAGCGTTTGCATTTGAGTATCCCATTGTTTTGTCATTGTTATTACATGTACTCCATACCCTCCTTTTATATTTTCCATCTGGGCCAGCAACGTGAACATAGTGGTTTTCGCAACTATAGGCTCTTTGTGCTCACCATAAGGTCGTGTGGAGTCATTTGCCATGCCAAGCTTTTTTAAATTTTCGTTTAACTTTGTGAAATGTTACGCTGTTAATAGTGAATATTAAAAAATAAAGACATTCACCTGTAGTTGAACGTGATGACGATTACTCCTTTGCTAACTAGGTATTCTGGGCCATTGACGTCAGAGTCTCCAGAACCATCAATCCATCCTCCTCCGTGAACATAAACTACAATAGGAAGACCTTTCTCGGAAGTTTTCTGGTCGGCTCGTGGAAGCGATCCGAGTGGGACATGGATGTTGGCGAAAATACAAGCCTCGCTAATGTTTTGAGGTTGCATTAGAGGTCCATAGAAGATGTAGTGGTAGGGACACACTGGACCCTCGACTGTTGCGTTTAAGAAACCGCTCCATGGTTTCACAGGTTGCAGCTCCTATAATAGAAAACCTTCAAACTGCTAACTGCCTAAATACAATGTCAATTGGCTATCTGGTGTGTATTGCAAATCCAAAATAGCTTTTGTGTCATGCCATAAAACCTTGCGTTGTTTGCGTGCAATTGGTATATAATAAAATTTTACCGTTAATATTGGCATTATGTAATTAAAGATTTAGACATGGGAGTATTTATAATATCTGTTTTTTTATAATGTGGAAAATGATAGTACGGCCCGTATGATTA
This sequence comes from Acentria ephemerella, assembly GCA_943193645.1. Classification (NCBI taxonomy): domain Eukaryota; kingdom Metazoa; phylum Arthropoda; class Insecta; order Lepidoptera; family Crambidae; genus Acentria; species Acentria ephemerella. The sequence continues at coordinate 435,805 of OW971889.1, forward strand.
ATCTTAGTTAAACTATCGTATAGACTCTGGATATAATACCGAATTTACCTTAAACCTAAGCTCTCCCAGAGGTTGTTCTGCGTAGGGTACTCCACGGAAACTTGCATATTGGACACCTCTGTCAGCCGTCCGTCTGGACCCACACACCCATCCTGCCTCCGTCCTCGTTCGAACAGTACATCTTGACGCTCCGCGTGCTAAAAATCAAGTTTACAGATAAAGTGTGGTAGCTAATATTTAACATTAGAAATAAATCCATTCCTATAACATGTATTATATTACCAAACCCCAGAATAGCTGACGCTAACAGCACCCACGTATAACTAACCATATTTAATTCCGACAACTGTTTTCCGCTTCATACCATCTGTTAAATACACGGATAAGAAAACAGCGATAAAGTGATTACGAAAGATAACACAAAACTAGGTTGATAGTAATCTTAATTATGCACGGTCAATTTAAATTATTAGGATTGATGAGGATTACATTATCAGAGTGTAAAATCTTTATCCTATTGTTTCTTTTTCATTTAGTATGCACTGTTTAAAAAACTGTTGCCTGTTTTCCCATCAACCTCTATTTCTATATCTCCCTCTCCTTTATACCATTATAGTGGCAATCAAGGAAACGGTCCACCTGATGGAAAGCGGTTACCGCAGCCTACGGACGCTTGCAACACCAGAGGTATTACTGTCCCGTTGCCGATCCTGTAAAAAAAAATCCTACCATTTTTTGAAGAACTTCATGCTCTTGTTAGAGAGAACCTCCGTCTGAAGTTCATTCCACAACTTAAGTGTGAGAAGAAGGTTTCGCCCATAGGTGGCAGCAGGTACTCCATAAGGAGTCTAAATTGCGAATTGTAATGATATGAAATGAATTTTATTCCAACATCAAAGAATTAACTTTTAAGAAAACAGTTAAAACACCAAAAAATTACCTATATATAAACAGAGTTTTTTTTAGTTTAAATGGCGTTTGTGTTGGAGTAGTACTTGATTGTTTTGATAATCAAAACTATCTTAAGAGAACTCATTCACGTCATAACTTGTTCGTTTCAGTATTGCACTTTCGTAGTTGTAGTTGCAGCCTTTAAGTCATCATTAAGACGGTGTACCAAAGACCTTTTGTACTTCAAAGGTATTTTCATAAAAGATTCATCGTTAACGCCTAATCTACTAGCTTATTACACCATTGATTTCGCGTAGAAATTCAATAATCATGTAATACTCTGGCGCATATTGATATCTTGAACATTTAACTGTCATAACTGTAGCACGTTTTAAACTTACTAGATCATCCAATTTTACCTGGAGTTCGTGATGAGTGTATATCAAGCAGAGCTTCGCCAGTCCTCACGTCTGCTGCATTTGAGTTGACAGACGCTGCTCCCAAGCAAACTATTATGAGCTGAAAGTGTTGCCAAGAGTCAAGGAATTTGTTTTTAAGGTTCATAAATGAAAGCATTAATTTTGTATAGATACCCTGAAAAGCGCCATCAATGTTACAATTATAAATTACCTGTCGTAAATGAATTAATCAAATTGTTCGTGTGTTCCTTTAAAACAAGCGTAAAAAATTGTATTAGTTTTTTATACAGAGACTACTAATCGTCTATTTATTTACAATATATTTTGAGATTATTTATAAAATTTTTTGAATGTCTGTATCGCCGGGGTAAAATATTTCCAGACACTTTCAACTGCTAGCTAGATCTAACGTAATAAAATAAGGCAATCTTGGTTTTAAAAAGCACCGGAAATGACTCGACTGCCTGATGGTAAGCAGTAGCTCCTGTGGTGGATAGTAGTATCATCAGGTGGTGTCGAGTCATTTGCTGAGAGTTTTATATAAAAAAAGTAGGTGGAGTAAAGATAGCTAGTGCAGCATGCGACATACTGCCCTAGCCATCTCCACCTTACATGGCAAAACTGCTTTTTCACGACTCTTTCAAAGAAACCTATGCTACACCAGCTATCTTCGCCTTATGAATATCGCCTACTCCACTATTCTATTTTATAAAAAAAATTGTCTTCATTACCTTAGATGAGATAGCTAGCAGTCGAAAGTATCTAGAATTCACTTATCCCGGCTATACAAACATCCAAAAAATTACATAAACAATCTCAAAATAGATTATAAGTAAACGTTTAGTAATAAACACTCTGTATAAAAAAAAGTACCACTAAACTTTAATAATCTTATTCTTCTTGCTGGCGATACACTTAAATTGAAGTTCACATACCAGATATAATTTCATTGTGCCACTTCCTCGCTCGGCGTGTACAAGCCAACTGGCCATTTTCAAATTAGGTCATGACACGCTTCATAAAATTCCGAATTGACAATTTTAACAGTGGTAATATGCTAATTGGGTTTTTGGCGATTATTACTTATTTAATTTTAGCCTTGATATAGTTGCTAACATTTAAATTTCTGTTTGTTTATTAATATAATAATATGTTGTAGTTTATTTAATAGAATAATTTTAGTCGACTGAATACGAGTTGGTTTAAAAGAAGTATTTATTCTCACTCCCGCTCACAACCTGTAAGTGAAATTTGAGTAAAGGACTCGTTATATGCTCCACTTAAATTTGTCTAAAACCGAGATACGTATTCTCTTCTTCATACAGCATGGGTTCCTTTAAAAGTGGCGTGAAAAAGCGTTTTTTGGCCCGGCAAGGTGAGGGTGGCTAGGGCTGTATGTCAAATGCTGCAGTAGCTATCTGCACATATGGACTCCTCTACTGCTTATCATCAGGTGGGGTCGAATCATTTGTTGAGCTTTTTATAAAAAAAACATGTGATTGGACTCTGTACGAAAATGTTCCAAAGTGGTGTATTTTCGTGAAAATATTACGTATTTCTCCATAAGTTGTCGAGCTATATGCATAAAAATACTTCTTATAGATGACTAAGGTAGTTAATTAGTGACTGGCTAAGCAGAATTATTAACTAAAATTATTTTTGTGACTTGCGTCATTTACGCCTGTGCTATTTTTTGTTGCAACGGTGTACGCGATATTGAACCTTGAAGCTGCGCTCCGGCTATCAATAGTTCTATTTATAGCCGAAGTTTCCATAGGGAGTTAGCACCGTTAGATAACTGAATTTTATGAAGGAAACCGGTCTTAATAGTACGTAATAATATAGCACAATAGTACAATACAACATCCATTAACATACCTAAGTCCACCGGCCAGTGGGAGAACTAGATATAACATTCCACACGGCCACTTAATGGGGCAAAGTGGAATGTTTAAAAAATTTTCAAGCAAATTCCTGTCCTATAAATTCTATTTGGCTTCAAAGATTATCTCACTATAATTGTTAAATTTATTGATTAGCTTTACATAAACAAAGTAACAGTATTTAAGTAGTAATCTGTATTTAACCAGAAACATTGTCTATTTCCGTCCGTACCATACAAACTATTTATACAATGGGTCGCTATTGTTCACAATAAAACAAACAATTTTAGCGACGCCTGAAGTTACAAATACATAATTAAACTTCAACTGTACAAATTGTATATATAATGATGTAGATATATTAATATTACTTATTAGTATACCGAATATTTAATTTCCTCGAAATATATGTTTTGGTGACAACACGTCTTGTCTAATCTATTTTCACTAATTATACTAATTTAGTTGCTCAACTTTGGTTATTGATTAAATACAGAAGTATCTTGGCTCAATTTTAATCGATTTTGTACCCCATATATCAGAATTAGCTGATTACGCAAAAACTAATAACGTTAATTACTGCATTAACGATAGCGGCATTTGAACATAATTATTATTTAAAATTATGGTTTCCTCATAGCAACATCACACAAACGCAACGGCCATATTTTTATCATTGCCTTATCGCTAAGAGCGATATCTTCCAGGCAACCTAAGGGTGGTCTGGATATAAAAAAACCGAAACAGAAATGTTGCTTAGTTTTAATCAGTATGACCAAGTTAAATTATTTCTTGTATGCCAAAAATGTGATCAGTCATTTCCAAGATTGGGATTGTTGTCTAACAACGAAAAAATCGTTATCTGACAATTTTATAACTCATTTACATGCGTTTAGATCAAGCTAATACTGTGCAACAGCCTATAAAGGTCCTACTGCTCTGCAAAGACCTTTTATAAATGGGAGAAACCCATGAGGATTTTGGCCCTTAACCACGCTGGTCAAAGGCAGCTTGGTGGGTGAAAGCCGTTGCCATCACGGGGTGTAATATGTGTCCGAAGCACGGAGGAACTCTACATAACCAATTTGTTTTACGCGACAGACGCTTGCTTTTGTTATTGTGATCACGAGTGCAGGAACGACTCCACCAAGCAGGTTCTCAATGATAACCCTAACCCGTTGCAATAAGATTTTTTTTCAACTGACGTAATACGCTTGACGTGCCGGATCATAGTCCGGTATCACAGCGGTATTTATTTTGGCATCCATTAATTGAATATTTTACAAAGTCAAAGTCAAAAATAACTTTATTTAAATAGACTTATTTACTAAGCTCTTTTAAATCGTACGTTACAAAACTTTGATCGAGTGCTCAGTGCTTCTTTCTACTGTCTACTTAGCCAGAGCACATGAATTCGAATCCCGTTAGGGGAAAAGATTTGTTTTTAGTATGGTTCTATTTAGTAGCTGTATTTTTACATATAACTATCTATATTTATCCGTTATCTAGTAATCATAACATAAGCTCTTAATGATGCTTAATTTGGGTTATATAATAGGTGTGAATGTGAGAAATATTATTATGATTAAGAATATTAAATTTTATTTAAAAAATGTACAATTGCGTGCCACAAAATTTTTTATTGCTAACTTAAATTAATTTGAGCTGTAAGGATTCCTTGCGTAATAGAAGCGCTGGTAGATGTCATCCCAGACTTGCGAAGCCTGCTGGTGCGCGAAGCTCTTCATCACCAACTCTAGGCCGATATCCAGTAAGCGAGGATCACGATGATCAAATGACTCCCAATAAATTGAAGACTCTTTGTGAGGAGTTGGATCCCTGGAAATTTGTGCATTAATGGATATTAAAATAAAACATTCAAGAGCGTCAAATGTAATTCAATCTTATGAAGTTATCAAATTCAGTAATAAAACTATCCTTCTCATCAAATCAGGCAAGAGACGCCCACCACTGGACATAGGCCTGCCTCAAGGATTTCCAAATCAGCATAAAACTATAGTTTGTTGTATAAAAAAGCTTATAGTACAACTCACAGATTCTTAACGAAGTTTGACCAGATTCGGAGCAAGTTTTTTTGTACAACACCGTCATCTCCGGCTATGTCGTTCGTTGTCTCAGGAAACAAGTAGGCCAATTCATCAGAATGAGCTGCGCCAGCTTTGCTTATTCCTGGGATGGAGCCCACTCCGCGTTCTGAAGAGTATGAAAACTGGTAGAAGTAGACAGGGAAGTGGGATGAAGCATGATATCGGGCGCTCCTGTATATGTGGCTTATAAAATAAGCATCTCTGAAATAATATATATTTAGTTAATAGAGAAGAAACAATATTTCTAGATTTTAATTGCTTACGATAATTTCCAATTAGGATTTTATTGATATTTCTGTTAGTCTCAAGAATAACTTCTTCTTAGACTTATTATTTTTAATTATTTAGTTTTATTAATGGCAATTCCAAGATCTCACCTCACCTGTGATACGCTAGCAACGATGACATTGTAAAATTGTTTTTAAAATACAAATCTTCGATCTGTTGTACAACTTGCTGTATCTCTATTTCGTTCAAGAACTTTAGTTCCTCTGGTAATAAAAATGATAAATCTTTACTTATTTTTTTGAGTATTTTATTTTGTTGGATAATAGATACAAAAACGTAGGCTTCGTTGTTATTGTAACCAATAATAATAGGTATTTTTCTCATAAAGTTATTAGACATGATCAGTTCAGGTGGATCTGAAAAGAATTTCTCCTGATATTTAAAACTTTTTTCAACACACATTCCGAAAGGATAGTATGGAAATTCCATCTTCTTAGATTTCTGTTCAAGATCTTTTATATCAGCTTTGAAGAAATCATTTTTGTCTGCAGTATCTTCTTTGATTATGTCATTTAATGACTGCCCTCGTTCTTTGGCGTCGTAATTAAAGCTCCAAGGGCATAAAACACTACCACTTTGTAATATTGCTCCATGGAATAAACCCTGTGCCATAGGAGACAACGTCAGGGCTTCGACCATGGCAGCTGCGAAGCCTTGTCCAGCTACCACTATTTTGTATGGATTTCCCCTGAATGCATTAATGTTATCTCTAACCCAACGAAGCGCCAACACCACATCTTTCAATCCAGCATTTCCAGGTATTTGCTCTTCGTTCATGCAAAGAAACCCCGCGGGCCCTAATCTGTAACATAATTATCCCGGTTTAATTGTATAGAAACTACAAAATGCGTTGGATGGTGTCATTAACATAACATACAAATTTCTCAAAACTATAGTTCTCTAGGTATGGTAATTACTATATAAAAATTGACATCGATGAAAATCATAACTATTACATAATTGTATAAAATTTTAATTTACCTGTGACTGATTATGACTACAATAATTCCTTGTTGCACTAATTTCCCTGGGTTATATACTCCACTACCTCCTTTCACCCACACAAGCACTGGCCAAGGAGCGTCTCCAAATGTCGGAACGTGCACTTCTAGGTGAAGGCAGTCTTCGAGACTTGACGTTGAGAAGCATTTTATTATCTTTGATTCCCGCAAATCAGACCAAACGGGTGCCAAGCCAGCTTGCTTAAATAAAAATAACATAACTTAATATGCCTTTATTTTCTAGAGTTATCTACTTTCGTCGTTAAACCAAAAAGTACTCCTTAAATTTGGAAAGCTCGTGGCGGTGTTTGTTATACAACTCCTCCGAAAATGCTTGACAGATTTTCATAAAACTTTAGAAAATAGGCTATTTCTATACCCATCAGGGTGATCCTATTCAAACGTTTTTTAGAAATAATTTTATTTGGCATTACTACGTTTTCCGGTTTAGTTAGGTTACATTAAATTAAAATTCTTCATTCAGAAGCTGTGATCAAGTGGAATATGAAATACTTACCTTGTACCGGTTGGCCTTCTCATTTAAAGTAGCATATGGTATCCCTCTGTAAGATACATATCCCTCGTGTACCTCCCCGCGTATTTTTCCTTGAGCTGTTATCACCACCCCCTGTTTGGTCGCCGTCACCAAAGTCAGTACTATTACTATTATTTGCATCTTTGAGTTCAAATCTGCATATCGTGTTATCAACAAGACAATACCTTGTTCTAATACATATAAATATTAAATATAATTGAATAACAATTGTGGATTTATTTATATCAAGTCGAAAGTATAATGTAACGTTTATACCATTCTCTGCATTCAACAATAGTACTTTTTTATGTCGCTCTCGCAACGTTCCTATGATTGAATGATCCAGTGCACATTCAGAATACAGTTTTCCGAATGAAAAAATAATATATGTTATACAGTATCTCTTCTTCAATTGAGAGTGCATTTTAAAATCATTAATAATTGTAATGTGTTTAAAAGCTCAAATTTTTCGCTCTCAGTAAGAAAAATAACGAAAAGATCCTGCAAATTATGCTTCTGAGTTAAATACAGTTACCACCGCTTCTAAACAATATGAGTTTTGATAATCCCTATCACTATCCGGTTGGATTTTGACTTTATTTAGAAGGTATTTATTAAGAGCTCGTTGGTGTCGTGGTTCGGACACATTGGGTTCTATAACGAAAACAAAGCAACTTTTACTATGGTTGGTCCCTGGATGGGTCAATCAAATTCGATCACGAGTTCTTCTGTACTTTGGAAGGCATGTGGCACGTTTGGAAGGCAACTGCTTTCACCCATCAAGCCGCAATGGACCAACGTGGTGGTATTTATAGCCCAAACTCCACTAGTGCACCTCCCGTGTACCAAGGACTTTGTGCAACAGTGGGACCGAATGATTCCTTATGTATGTTATTTCCATACTATTTCACACTCACTGTGCCAGTGTTGGATGCAACGAGCCGTTGCAACAAGATCAGACACAATGTCGCTTTGATTCTATTCGATTCAATGAAAATTGTGAATGCTTGCATCTATATATCCATCTGAATTGTTAAGGACTTCTCTTTGTTAAAATGCTACTGGAACTAATACTTAGTAATAGACGTAGTGTTATGGAATAACAAACTCTAACACTAGATGTTTAGAATCAAATTCTATTGGTTCTATATTATGATATATTGCTCAAACTGGAAATTCCGGGGATTATGGATTTCAGGTTCGCTCTCTGCTAGCCTCGCGTTAAAGTTTTATATAATAAAAATGCTTGATTTTAGTAACTACGACAGTTTGAACAAAGTAACTATTCTAACATACAAATTTATTTAAAGTAGTAAAAAATCATGTCCTGGGGCAAGAATCGAAAATTTGATATCTCACTATTCGCGTTACTGCTCTGTTTGCTGTGCTACCCAGAATTCGTGGGTTGTTGGAAACTCTAAGATAAGGGCTAGATTCTGAATCTGTAACTATTACAACAACGTTTGGGTATTCCGTTCAAATCCCGATGTGAACAAAATCAGTCACTGAGTTGCGACCCTTTTGCACTTCTGCAGCCCACACAAAGGTCTTTGATATCTTCTATTATAAAATGTTTGTCTTTTAACCAATGTACTGTCTGGATATATTTTTGTGTGTGATGTAGAAATGAAAATAAAGACTTTATCTATCTATCTATCATCGTGATAACGGACATTCATGTGGACGAAACCGCGGGCACAATGTAGTTTTAAATAAAACAAAATATTTGTAATATCATCAAAGTGTATTTTATGTTTGTGATGAACTTAACAAACGTGGCTATGAACAAGGCTCTATTTCAAGAAGGTTGCCGTATACATCTTCATAAACTAATGTTTAAAATCATCTTTTCCTTACCACCTGCTCAAATATAATATATTATGTGGCAAGTATAGTTGTAACTATAGTTCATCATTCTAAGGCTTTACAAGATAGGGAGAGAATGTATCAATCTCAATCTCCTGTAATGTCTTAAATTCGAAAGAGAAAAAATTTAATTTATTTCAATCGACCGAATATGTTCAACAATCCGGAGGCGACTAAAATGTAACTAAAAAACGTAATTACATTGTCAGCCATTAAAATATTTAAAGCGCAAAATAAAATAAAGGGATGGAGCGCATACATACTTTGCATTTTATTTTTTTGACATTTTAATGTAATTTGATTTATTATCAAAATGAGTCTTAAATGTTGGATGCCCTCGAGACTTGACCACTGAGTCATTCGTGACGCTTAAGCTACTATTTTTACTAACTTCATTATTTCTGGTGCCGTGGTACATCCTGCCAATATCATCATGGTATCCGATTCGACTTCGGGTTGATCATCCGTAATTTTTTTTATAGAATCAATTTTCAAATTGGTTTCTTTATTGTGATTATTAAATAATGTCATTATAAAATTTGGTTTAGCTACTAAACCTATTTTTTTCTCAAATTGCACGTATAGCAACCTTCGTGTAATATAGCCCTGTCTTTTCCTCCGTTAACTTAATAATACACTCACTTAGTCTTAACTATCAGTCTAATAATCAAACGTAACATTGAGGTGATTCTCAACAACTTCCCTGAATTTAAAATAATTTGATTTGTGAATCAGTTCCTCTAGATTATTATAATACAATACAAAATGGATAGATATATCTAAATAAGTTTTAAAAGTAGATTGGTTTAAAATCAGCAATTAAGTCTGTTTGATCACAGTACTTTTACTGTGATAAACAACTACGTTGTCTTCATACGAATGCACCTTGGCTTTTAAGTGTGCACGACTATACGTACGCACACCACACGCACACAATTACAAAATATATCAGTGCTAAAAGTGCGCTAGGCGCAATTACCTTAACTGTACCCTCCCTCCGCGACCTTTTTTTGTCGCCTACTTATCTAATTGATTTACGTATATTTATTTAATGAAGCTCCAAGTTGGCTTCAAAACGACAAATGGAAATATTGTAGCTTTGTTAATATAAACACGTTTAAGAGTTATAATTAAGTCGTGGCATTCTCTTTTGCTTGCCCTCCGCACTCCCCCCGCTCCGATCAGCCCAACTAAAAGCGACATAACTACATCACTCGAATCCCGTACAAGCGGAGAATCAGCTTACTTTATATCTTTGAATATAGCTTCGCTAAATTATTACAACTACTTTTTATTTACTTGTGTTTGTAATTTTTTGTACATTAGACACGGGATGACCTCTTACGCATTTGTCGTCTTATAGTTTCTGTGTTTCAGATCTATACATTTGTTAAATAAATATAATTAATAAATTATTGAACTTAAAGTAAGTTGCTAAGTCACAATTTTAGCAAATAAAAGAACTTAATTCTAATGTTTAACTTAATAGTAGTGTAGTATTGTCTTATCCAGAAATTAAAAACTACGTATTATATTACAATGGTACTGAGTTTGCGGATCTTGTGGCACTACATATTTTTATAACCAATGATATACAATGACAGAAATCTCGATTTTATTATATCCAGATTTAGTCATTAACACCAATTAGATTTAATCTAGAATCTAAAGACTTAATAAGTATTGAAAGTAACTAAACAAGTTTTAAAGCAAACTCGGAAAAAAGTATTCTAATTTAAAAATAACTAAGTAATATCATCACTAAAACTATGCACTGAAGTTAAACAAACATCACAAATGGAATAAAAGCACTAAAAATGAACACATGCTTAATCTTGGCTGTAAGTTGAACAATTAGATTAGTCTGGTATCTGTAACCATTTGTTTTCTGTTTCTATAGAGACCAAAAACTGACAGACATAAAGCACGACTCGAAGAGTAATTGAAGAAAGATTTTATCTTCAACATAAGACCGAGATACTATCGAATTATCGATACTAAGATGGCAAATTTTAGAAATAATCTGAGTCGTCAACTGATGCCAAGCGTCTACAATAATCATGAAGGCGACTTTTCTCTTCATATAGCTTTTGAGGATGATTGGCTGAGATATTTGCCTATTTATACTGGATAATTGTGATATCACCAACTGTAGTAATACTCAAGTGTCTGAAATGACAATATCATCTGGCGAGTTCAAAAAAGTTAGATAGCTAACAAGAACGAGTCACGCTCTGTCAAACTGTACTCAGCATTTCAACGAGACTCATGGACAAGAGATTGTTAAGCGTTCTCGTCTACTGCAGAATTGTTTCCCGTATACGCTACGCGTTCTGTATCTTGTTCGGCAAAAAGTACACTGTGATACATCTCGTCTTATGAAATAAACATATTCTAACATCTATTTTCACCCAATTTTTAAGTCTTAAGAATTAGACCATCATAGATCGTTAATCTATATCTACCCGACTTGGAAAGAAAGAGATGATAACACACTAATAGGCATCAATGTACAATCAGTAGAAATGAATCAAAATATAATATGGCTTTAGTTAAATATACATTGCTAAACCATATAAATATTCGTCATTACATTCCTTACGACAAACCAACTCATGGGGTTAAGTCCTGCACATTGTCCTAGTTTAATATTCTTCAGTCATATTGTTAGCGCATCTTGTTCATTCCCCCCGACTGATCTTGTAGAGGCCATCGAAGAAATCGGTAAGATCTAACTCGTCAGCCGTTAGCCTGGTGTACTGGATTTGGTGAGGACCAGCGATGTTCTGGTACTGAAGTGGCTGCTGCGTCGTGGGCCAATGTGACGAGTGCTGACCAGGCATTGGGTGGCTGAAACAAACCATAAACTTTGATACAGATGTGCAAAATTCTGTAATAGTGTTCGATATAATAGCAACAAAGGATATTAGATAGAGATTCATACATCAAGTCTTTAAAAAAATCAGAAGAATATTAATTATATATTTTAAAATTACCTGTATCTCATAAAATTGACAATAAAGTCCATCATTCGATGCTTTATTTTGTCGTCATCGTCCACCTTAGCGAATTCGTTGCTGACGACCGGCCCGAGCACTGAGTTCACTCGGAAAAAGTACGTAATGTCCTCCACGTGGCCAGCACCATGGAACTTGAGACCCCATGCCTCTTTGAGAGCGCTGTGTCTTCCTCCATAAGAAAATCGGTACAAGAATGTAGGTGCACCGCCACCAATTCGCTTACTAGCCATCTTTAGCGCAGGATACTTGTAATAGGCATCCGTACACAAATTCACGAAGCTATCGACGTCAACAGTGCTGTTGAAGTATCTGTTATGGATCATCTTAACTAGAACTGGCATAGAAGCTTCGGGGGTTTGGTATGTTATTCTGACCGGTACGGCAATGATAGGCATCGCTTGGATCTTCGTTGCAATATCAATCTGCTCAAACCTGGGTCGGAAGGTCTCACACTCTGCGTCAGTGAAGCCTATCAAAAGTGGCACATGTCTGCCTCGGCCACTGTCCACTGCAAACTCTGGGTCTTCGTCTATTACAGCAGTAACTCCTGGAAGCGGTGACTCCACCACTGGTGTAAAAGTGATCAGACCGAAAAAGTTAATCAAATCTTTGTTCGCTTCCATAATAGTCTCCAGTGGTACATCAATCAACTGGCGATGAATTTCTTCCGGATCCAGCTGAGGATCAATACCGACTTTAGCGATGAACATGTGAGCTACACTTTTAGCATACAATGGCGACGGGGTGAAGAATCCTGAGAATCCAACGCCACTTAATGCTATTGCCCTGTAAATAATAAGATAAAGTTAAATGTATCTTAGAAATATATCCAATATATACTGTTGAGTAATGATCCACTGGAAATAGATGGAAGCTTATATAGCTTTTGGTGCTGGTATCTAGTGCTTGTATCTTCATAGACTACAATAGTACCCCGAGTTAAGAATGTACGAGGATTATCATTCGAAAAGATGTAGGTCAAAACTAAAATCAATCAATGAATGAATGAATGAATTTGTCAAAACCTTTTGATTTCATCTACATACCTTTGAAATAATCCTTGGGCAGAAGAAGACAGCGTGAGCAAATGCGCCATGACAGCACCAGCGCTCTGACCGGCAACTGTGACCGCTCCAGGGTCACCACCGAAAGCTGCCGCGTTCCGCTGCACCCACGACAGGAGAGTTACAACGTCCCTCAGCCCATTGTTCCCAGGGATGCTTGAAGTGTTGAGAGACAGGAAACCGAAGACATTCAATCTGTAATAGAGATTGCAATGGATTATTTACACAATGTTAAATTCTTCCTTTTTGTTGAACTACTGAACGCAAGTGCTTAGTTTTCGAGTCTAAACTGATTAAACCAATTTTAACCGCGCAGTGGATTATTTTAGCAATTTTTATTTGATATCACCTCAAGCCGAGATATTCAATAGATTCCATAAATTTTATTTAACAGCCAGCACGGCTGCTTTTATAATTTAAAAAGTGACCACGAGAGTAGTAACAATGGTGGTACTATCGTTTATTAGTTGGCTACGGTCGCTGATTACGATTCGCTTTAGGCAGAACCCAGGGTTAATCATGATACAGAGAAACCGCGGCGGTATTGGCCAGTTTGTGATCTGACTGAAGTCCGTAGTCCAAAAAAATCAAAAAAAAATCCCAAAAAGTCCGACCGTCCAAAATCCACGCTCTTATTAATTAATTAATTATCACTTTCATTGTTAACAATGAAAGTGATAATCCCCGTGCAAATTACTGCGTCACAGTGCGAGTATCACATTGAAATATTAGTTAAATTAATCTTTTGTGCTATCTTTTCACTATATCAATTGAATGCTTTTTCCTTATGGATACATAAATAAATATTAATCACTCGTTAATAACTCAGTGTTCATCATTTAAACTAATAGAGAACATAAACCTACATAAATTTAAGATCTGGTACCTGTAATTAAAAGTAATGACGATCACTCCCTTGCTGACCAGATACTCAGGGCCGTGTATGTCTGCGTCACCAGATCCAAACATGAACCCTCCTCCGTGAATGAAGACTAGGATCGGCAGGCCGGCGGCCTCTCTGGCAGTGTATTTGTGGTTGGGTATGGCCTCGAGGGGGACGTGAATGTTGGCGTGGATGCAGGCTTCACTCATGCCCTGGGGTTGCGCCACCCGTCCATAAAGCACGTCGGTCTGAGGACACACGGGACCTTCGGTTGACGCGTTGAGGACACCATCCCATGGCTCAGGGGGCTGCAATTCCTGGAATAGTGAAATTATCGATTTATAGTTTATTTATTATTTGATATACTAAAGTGACAAAAATTCTGAGCAAAATCGTATTTAATTCTTATGGCGTGAGCAAAAGTAATTTAAATTCTAAGAAAACATCGTTAAATGGTGCAGATTTTTTTGTTTATTACTTACCTGGATTTGAGACTTTTAAGCATTAGCTAAAAAGTCGGCTTACAGAAATCAGTTTTACTACAAAAATACAATTTCGTTACAAAAAAAGTATTGAAGCAATTTATAATTACATTTTGAATATAAACAATTAGTAATATTGTTTAATTAATTTATTTGCTTTATTAAACTTGTCATTATATATTGTGTCAAGTGTTTTCACGTTCACAAAATATATGTATCGTAAATTTGTATTTTTGTCACCAAATAAATGGAACCATCCATTTACCTGAAATCGGAGCTCGCCCAGTGGTTGCTTAGCGTAAGGTACTCCTCGGAAGCTGGCGAAGACAGAGCCGGTGCTGTCTCGCCGGCGCGTTCCGCACACCCATCCTGCTTCAGTCCGCGCCGCTGCTTCACACCACGATAAATCCTGGGAACTGCTCTCACATACTGAAAAGACGGATGGAGGTTCAATTAATTTGATGTTTTATAGAAATCGAGCTTTGTGGTATGATTTTTATATAATTTAGAAGAATCATCGAATTATTTAACGAATTAGTGTTTAGTGATAACATACTCATGTGAAATGTCTGCACGACCTAAGCATGGATCGAGCTATGTTTGGCATTTCTCTACGAATTGTAATGAATGGCATCCGTAAACTCATAACACTAGCGAGTTGAAGTAGCAACGGGCAGGGCACTTGGCGCGCAGGTTGGATGACCAGTAAGCTATCTTGAGAGTCTTCTTATTTTGATAATTAAGGTTTTAACCATCGATCGCATTTCTTATCTACTGCTGTGTTGCAGGATAAGTAACGCTTTGGCTTTTTACACTTTATCTCCCAAAATAAGTTAACGGATAGCTTTACAGAGGCAAAACGTAAAAGAAATGTAGAGACCTATTTATGGCAACACTACAATCATAGTAACGATAAATTTACTATGCTACAAAGCGTAAATAAAAGGCAATGTTACATTTAAGTGTTTATTATGAAACTACGGCCAGACAGAAGCCAGACGTTGTTATTAATGTTGTTAGCTGACAGACATTCAGACAATGGTTCTGTATAGCGATAAAACTGTAACGGTAACCTGAATTGTCTCGACCACTTCGTTACTCGGAAGAGAGGACTCAAATATTTTTAATTGTAATCACCTCAACAATATTACAGATGGGTCATGGTCCCGTGGACGGTGAGTTGTTGGTCCATTTAATATGTTTCCTAATAGTAACTACGTTTTAAATTCAAATTCAAGCAACAAGATGAACAATGGTTTGACTTAAAATGTTTACTTGACAAAAAAAGCCAGAACTCTTGAACGTTAATTTATCACTACATCTATAGTGAGCAACAACATAATGTACCGTTTAAAATATATTCAACAGGCTTGAATGCCTGCGACAAGAAATAAACTGTCGTCTGCTATCGTTGATGATGATAATAATGATGGACACGAAACACGCGTGGCTTGTACATATAGTCGGTCCTATTTTTCCATTTTGATTTTACGCGCTAATCTTAACGAAATAATATTTACATACTATATTAACTTTGAAAATGTCGGCTTGTTCTATTTATGTCAATATCACTTTGTCTGATTATATTATACTTATGTCTACTAGCTGTGCCCGCGACTTTGTTCGCGTGGATATCGGAAAATTACATGTCCTACGGAGGAGTAGGTAACGTGATTCTACTCGAGTATTTGGTTAAGGATTTAAATGTTTAGAACTAATTTGATAACTAAAAAAAGGTTATAGTGAGTCAAACTAGTGAAGAGAGAGAACTAGTGAGTAGGGTAGTAGGGTGAACTAGTGAGTGAGTCAAGTTTAAAAGGTAAACATATGCCGGCATAGACTTTTATAGAGATCTTTTAATGGAGAAGAATTCCGGCGTACATGATTTTTTCCGTTAGTTGATTTATTTTGCAACATTTCTAATTGATGCTCAGCTGTTATTGGTCGTTGTGTGATGTTATACAGCCTATAGCTATCGTCTATACATGTAACTATCTATCTAACACAAAAATAATTTATAAATTTGAATGATTAGTTTCTGAGATGGGCGCGTTCAAAGTAACTAACAAACTCTTCAATAAAAGTTTTTAAAATATTTTATAAACAGTTTTAAAATATTTTATATACAAAAATATATAGGTGTTCGTTAGTCTAGCTAAAACTCAAAAATGGCTTGATCGAATTTTGAGGTGATTTAAAACTGTAAAAAATAGAGATAAATAAACAAATTAAAATAGAGAACATGTTAGATTACATGTTTATTTTAATAAACATTTTGGTTGATTCTGAAATCTTCTACTGACGTGATATTGAAAACTGTCATTTCTTATACCTCTAATTATTGGCTTGTGGCTTTGACTGCTCCATTGGTAAATGTAATATTTATTTTAATGTTAAAATTACCATGTAGTGTATGTCCAACACTTTAAACGCATGATTGCACGTCAAGTCCGGCTGGATGGACTGAACAATGGTTGATGATGAGACATATGACAGATCAAAATGGGAGAACCTACTCCATCGACCTCAATTTAAATAAAAATCAATCTTACATATTAAATAAGATTATCAAAAATGTTCGTCAGTACTTGAACAAGTTAAGTTCACTCTCAGTAGAGAAAGCCCAAAAATAAAGAATAAAGAATTCTACTCTTTGGATGCGTCACAAGAAAACGGGTCGCAATTTTTTTAATCACCTTTTCTAGTCCAAGTTAAGCTTAATTAAGAGCTTGTGTTATACGTGCTGTGCTTATATATGGCTGGAGGCCAGGCCGGCCTGCGTGCTGCTGGGTAGGAAGGAAGAATATACACGCGCACTTTTTTTAAATTTACACTTGTTCGATATTCAAATGTCACTATAGTAATGTCCAATGAGGTGAAAGCATACCTTTGTAAATATAATATACACTAGTAAAAAGATAATTACTAAAGTTACTGATACAAATACAATAAACGCACTTCCATTAATATTTTTATATCTGTCATTGTTTATCTCAAGAACAAGTTCGTTTTTATTGTTTGATGACAGTAGACACTCTTTAAGGTTAGATATTGGGTAGTTATCTCGCAGCAAGCAACACGTGCCATTTATTTATTTTAAACGTTTACTAAGACACTAGTACGACTGCAGAATCCGAAACGCTAGCAAGGCAAACAATATGTTATGTGGCCAAAGATTACATTAAAATCAAGATGTTATATTAATTTCAACTTTTATCTACAACATACAATTACAATCAAAGCTAATTATAAAGGACTACTATAAAGCGAAGCAAAGTTTGGTCGCAAACGCCTCTCTCAGAAAATACTGATTGAAATTGAGAAATTATATTTGTCTTGGATGGTTCATTTGACTACGAAGGCTATATAACATCACGCTACAACCAATAGAAGCTGAGCATTAATGAGAAATGATGCAAAATATATTCATTTCCAGACCTTTCGTTGCAAGCGCTGCATTTAAGGTTAAAATTACGTAGGTCGGAATTTTTCTACTTTCATAGCTCAAAATGCATTAATCGCGCCACCATATTAATCTTTTCAGGTTGATTCACTATAACCTTTTGTTTTAGTTAGGAATAACTTATTGAATCGGACCGCTCGACGATGTGCCGCTCTCGGGCCTACGTAGTTAATTAAATCGACGCAATCAAAAGCTCCATTTCAAATGTTGTAACGTAAAACGCCCTGTAAATATAACCGCCTAGATTTGAATGCTGGAATGTTGTTACACGATTTAAGTAGATCGTGATAGCATTAACGATACCTGTGACGTCTGAATTATAAATATCGTAAAATTTTTTGATTTGATTTTTTTCAATTATGTTTTATGTTGAAATTGACTTTGTTTTCTTACATAGGCAGTGTTCAATCTTTTTGAGAGCTTTATATGTCAGTTAATAGGTATGTGCACGTCCTACGTTACGTCACCTTTTTAAAAAATATAATGTGTTTCTTTAATTGGCTTATGTCTGTGTAATTCTATTATATTCTGTATGTATAAAAATGCTGTTGAAACAGTGTTTAATTAATTAAATTATATTTTTAATTAAATTATATTAGTTTATGTATAAGATTACCAAACTTCGTTGTACAAGTACAAGCACTCTAGCACGTGATATGCATATATAGTACATGTATTATTATGATAAACATATAGTATATGTTGGTTGTCTTACTGTGCTGTGTGGATTATAATAATCATATTTTTCATCTTGTCAATAGCATGTATCTAACGTCCAAATGTTAAACTGTTCCAATGTGAATTTCTAAAAACGGTTTAGACTTTTTGATGCACTATTCTGGGAATGATTTATTCAAAATACTGTTTGTGAATAGAAATATCGCCTAGGTTTAAGCGAAAACACGAGGGTATTTTTCCATACAAATGAGGTCCCCTGTTTCCTGTTTGCCTGAAGCAATATATATTATATGCATTATATATGGTCATTAATGTAATGACCATATGAGCGATCCTCCGACGGTTCCAATCCCAATTTTATACGTCTAAGTCAACGTGACGATGTCAATAAGGCTGGGACTCTTTTTTTTTAACTAACAAGCAATAACGCAATCACTTACAATCAACCTAAAAATGTATCACAACTTGATTATAAAATCATCAAAGCTTATTAAATAGATATCCACAAAAAAGTTTATCATGTAGTAAAATCGCGTATTTATTAAGGGTAGGAGTTGTAATTGGCCTTAATCTCATGTGATGGTGTGAAGATAAAGCCACAGATGGTAGCGAACTTCACCTGGATTCTTCAACCACAAAGGAACTAAGATGGCAGCTAGCCAGGAGGCTATACGAAAAGCCCTACCACCAACCAAAAATTACTAGAATTTTATTGCATCCACTGGGAATGACCTCCAGATCAAAGGAGGAATACTCAGCCACCAGATCACATGTGGTTGGCGGTTTTAATATTGTTGTAATTCGATCGCGTCGTTTTAAATTAAATATTAACGAAAACTACGCGGCATTCTGTGTTATTCGTAGAAGCATTACTTTATACCTTGTTATACTTCGTATTCTTTAATCTAATAAATATAACTGCTTATGCTAGGTAACTCGGTCTTAGAGTTAAGAAATAATATAACTAGTTAAGATATCACTGTTAAAAAAACTGTAGAGTTTCTAAATAAATGAACAGAACTTGCTTGTTTAGTAAACTGGATAGGCCTATAGCTATCTCTAGATACAATATTGGAACCGACCGTTACGAGAAAGGTGAAAAAACGTTGCTGGAGTTTGCGCTTAATAAAACTACCCTTATCTTTCTATTAGTAATTTCGCTTAAGTTTATACCTTTGTTTGTTCCTGTACATTCATAGTAACAGAATCCACTCATGGCCATCTGCGGCCGGCAGCATATCCTTTTATTTGTATGTCAAAAAGTATTTCTTCTTCTTCTTCTTTGGGGTTTTATGGCGCTTTCTTAATAGATTCCGCCAGTATTGAGTATCTGCTTAGATGTCAAAAAGTATATCGTCCAGTCTGACCAGTAATTATTCCTTTGACATTTTGAGGACAAGAGATGTCATTTCCTCCATTTATTAACTATGGCAACCTTTACTACTATCTGCTTCAAAGCCGAAATGCAATAGATTCATCATCATCTACAGCCTATTTACGTCCCACTGCTGGGCATAAGCCGTCTTACATGGGAGAAACAGATGAGGAGTTTGGATCATAACACCACAACGCTGAGCTAATGCGGGTCGGTGGGTAAAAGCGGTCGCTGGTACAACCTGGACCTTAAAGGCTTAACAAGACTTAACGTGCTTTCCAAAGCATAGAGGACTACTAGATAACAAATTGGAGTGACTCATCCAGAGCCCCATTGAAGGACAAAAAATTTGTAATGAAATAATTTTACATGAAAGAAAGTCAGTTCGCGGTGACAAGTGACAATTAAATTTTTTCCTCTAAATTTCTATCAAAAACAAAAGTAAACAAAATGTAACTTTCGTCTGCAACACAGTTATTGAAAGCGAAGCGTTCGACCGACCGCACTAAGAAGCTCTTCTTGTAACTCAACTAGTAATAACCATACTCTGCTTAAGAGAATATTTCAACGCCTAAATACATCAAAGGGAACTGTGTCTATTTGATAAAGTTGTTATTAATGAACAATTTTTATTAAAAGATAAGCTCTTAAGTTTTGAACAATACATTGGATCTGTAAACGATAACGTAAACTTATCCATGCATTTGACAATGTTTTTAAAAATAATTAATATTTATTAAATTTCTATATAATTTGTGGTAAAAAAAATCCGCCCGCCTTTACAGTAAGCGGTTACCTGAAAAACTCGTAGCGTTACGTGGAAGAGATTTTTTTTTTAATTTATCGCTCTTTTAAAAATTTTGTAGAGATGCCTAGTCTACCGTAAATGGGTATGATGATCATCATCAGGTATCACTTTCACATCACATCACAATCCCATATTCTCACCGCGTGCGAGCACGAGCAGCGCGCTGCTCACGGCGATGGCTGCGGTCAGCGCGGAGACGGGCATGCTGCGGTCGTGGCGGGAAGCGACTGCCCGCGCAAACGCTCACCGCCCTTATATCTGTGGATACAATACACGCGTGGCCTCGATGCTAGCGGAGATCTTATCGTAATTTTTTTGCAAATTGCAATAATCGTATCGAATATGACATAATACTCTTCACTGCACACTACGACTGATTTTAATGTGTAAAACCAATGTTGAAAACAAGATATTGTTTTAAACTTTATGGCTATTAACATGTAGATAGCATAATATATAGCAAAGCGATAGTTATAAATGTTATGACTATGTACAATATTGATTTAGCTCCACTTCATTGGCCTTACGAGAAATAAACAATTATTATGAAAAATATCTTGTTTAAACTGAAACAGCGTCATGATCATAATGCTTATGGATTGTCAAAAATATATTTTCTAAAACTATATATTTGTAAATAATTATGATGTTTTAAGCTAATCTATATAAGTAGATTAGTTATAAAGTAAATGCAACAACACTAGTTACAATTAGAAATTCGCTAACTCAATATATTTATTGCTTACTAGTTGACCCTGTGAACTGCGTTTCACCGACAAACTACACTAACGCCATCTATTAAATGAAACCCGAAATTGCGATGTAAGAAATGACAATTTTTAATGTTTACCATACCATAAATAACCAATTTTCAGTTGTATGTTTTAAAGCTTTTCCTTAGGTTTTCACAGTTATTTTTAATTCCTAACCACCCTTGAAGTTAAGCAAGCAATATGATAAAAATTACTTAAATTGGTTGAGTTTAGCGAACCTAACTAACATCAATGCATTATTATATATAAGATTTTGTTTTATCGTCTTTAGTTTGCATTGCAGTTATTATTCCTTACTTTATGACATACAAATATAACTGTTAATGTACTTATCATTATATTATAATAAGTATTCAATAACTTGGTTAAAAAAATAATACCAAAACAAGGTCAGCAACCGCTCAAACTTGAACCGCGGCTTCACACACCACAGTACTTATGTCAAATAATGTAATATAGTTACTGTTCAGTAGCGAAGTAGAATTTTAATTCACTTGAACATAATCTAGATCTTCCTATCTATGTTTACGTAATCTATTTCGGGATGATTTTCTTTAAAATTAAGACTTCGGATTAAGACTATGTCACATATAATATCAAAAACTCATTGTCTTGCAATACGGAAACAGAACCGAAATAGTTGCATTAACAATTTTTATGAAGCTATAAATTGGAACAACAATTCATTTTGCACTTTTAGTAACAAATTTTACATCCGAAGACATTACTAAATTCATATGCAACAAATTATTTTATATGTTATATGTGCTTTTTAAACTAAGGTCGTTCTAGTAATTTGTTATTACATTTGTATTAGATGTATTTTTATACATATAGCTATGAAATAAAGAGATATATGTAGTATTAATATAACAACGCCTTTTCAAAAAGATAAAATGTCAATACAAAGTTAAATAAATTATGTTTTTGCTGTAAACGAATTGTAGACAAATATACAAAGAATCGTATAAACGTCTACTAACCAACTATAATTTTGAGAGCCGGCTCTTAACGCTGCTAATAAGGTGTGTTTACCGAAGGAAGATTTGTGTTTTACTTTTAAAACAACGGCACAGTCATCAATGATAATGGATGTGTGATTTTTTTGCCGGCGTTCAATGAAAATGTGACCCAAATGCCCTCGAGGTTAACTCGTACACGTGTAAAACTAATTCCGCAATGTTAAGAACAACACCGCGCAATAACGGTTTTAAACAAAACTTATTTTAAACGAATCAGGGAATACTAGAGAACTAATTCCGTTATCACATATAATATATATCTGAACATTAGGTGAGAACTGAGTGCAGTTCTAATATAACATTAATAAATAAATAAACTGTAATTATATTTATTTATTTACACTTACATAAGCACATTGCTTATATTAGCATATTCTATCTACCTTTCTATAAATAATTCAGTACAAAATCACTGCTTATTTCTCACGCTATATATATGTTCATACTATTTACTTCATCATATAATATAGTTTTTAATCGATGATATGTTTTTTTACATTAAAAAAATGCAAATGACTTGGCAACGCATAACAACCAATGCTCTCCGCGACCATCTGAAGAGATTGGAACTGCGTGATGGACCAATGATTGCGAGGCTCCAGCGGGCGGTCTGTCTCGATAACGCCAGGATTTTCTGTGGATTCCTCTCTCTGTCGTCCTGACGCTTGGCCGTCTGGCCTCTGCCGAGGGGTATTCTTCGATCCGTCGTTGAGGGACTGGGAATCAATTAAATTAATATCTTAAACTAGTTATCTTTCAAGCAAAAGATAGTAGCTTTTTTATTTAATTTTGTGCAGTATATTACATAAACTTATCCGTAACACAATGATGTTCGAATGCTATTTTAGTTAGGTTAATACGTTATAATTGGGTTCAGTAGATTGAGGTGCAAAGAATGCATCACGCTGCGATCATTAGACGTGCGCCAGAATTGATTAGTTTATCGTCCAGACCGTAGAACGTGTTTCATTGCAAATATTCAACGTCACTATCGCTATCACCTTTAGAAATAATTCATTCTAGTCTCTCGGTATTCATAAATATTTACATATTTAAGCATAAGTGTGATTCACATAACTTACATTGTTTTTTATTCATGCAACTCTTAATATATAATGTTGTATTTGATATGTAGGTCATATCTAATACAATAGTATTTCTCTTGTTACTGCGTTGATTAGTAAGGATGGAAGTACTTACTTGGTAAATGCAGAGACGCAGAATGGTACCAGTGCCTATTATGTTTGTGAACGAGTACGGTGTGAAAGCAAAAATTGCCAGTGTAAATAAATGGGAAATTAATATATTTTGTCTCCAAACTGTCAACTCCAGCAATATATTGCTGAGTTAAGATACAACGATTCTTTGTCATGAAAAAAATTAATAAAATGACGACGGATTAATCCAATAAGGAATCGCTAGAGGCGCGAACCTAATTGGTCCAATTGTATAAACAAACAGTATTGTAGATAAGAAGATACAAAAAGATGCTCTAATTAATTCAAGGCCGCGTCTCTTATAAGTTAATGAGACTATTTATACATTTATGTATCCAAAAGAGTATGTAACAATTTACGCCGTATTATGAACAGAACCAAGCGAGGAACTGATATTTATAAGATTGTTATTAATTATCACCTCATCTGTTCTAATTACCATTTATAATTTAAAATCTGGTTCCGTTTCTGCTTCATCTCGATTAAGGTTATTTTATTCCTACTACCTGAATAGAAATTGATTAGGTTTTATTGTACAAATATTATACTACATACATAATTAAATATGAAAAAAAGAGGCGTGAAAAAGCACTTTTTGGGCCGGCAAGGTGAGGGTAGCTAGGGCAGTATATCATATGCTTCACTAGCTATCTTCACATGTGGACTCGTCTATTGCTTATCATCAGGTGGTGTCGAGTCATTTGCTGTGCTTTTTATTAAAAAAAAACAATATAAGAAGGAGTTTATTATATATCTTATCTTATGTGAGTTACTGTTTGGCTTATATGTATAAATTTAGCTCTACAGTAAATATAACAGTATTTAATACTGTACATTGAATGTAAACAATTTGACACAGTGTGCTTAAAGATGAAAAATAAGCTCGCATATCAATCGCCACGAATCTCTTAGTTAAGTAATCTGCTTCAACCAGTAATTATGTGCGTTAAAATTAGGCTAAATAGCGTTGTAAGCAGCAGTTCTATTATAAAAACTTCAAGTGATACTAACGATCGACTGTTCTTTTCTGGTTGAATTATATTAAAGACTAGAGAAATTCAAAAGTCAAAATATCTTTATTTAAATAGACTCATTTACTAAGTTCTTTTAAATCGTCATAACACATACGTATGAGAAAAAAATCGATACGGGAAAGGTAAGGCGTAGGTACTTGATACTTTGTAACGCTGTATACTATAATACGAAGGAGGGAAGTTGCTTAACATTAAACTTATACATTAGCGTTGTATTTTTGATTTCTTATTAATATTATAAGAATTAAACAAGATCAATACTTTCCATTGAATTTTTATTACAATACTGATTTATTAATTAAAAATAAAGTTTTCTTGTTGTCAATAAAACAATTACAGGTCAAAGAAAAGACATCAACGCGCTCTAGTTTCTAATGTGTTTAGATTAATTAGCATGAGAACCATTCTGTATTTATGTTAATCATTTTAGTTAACATCCTATAAATGTTATTCTATGAGACTAGTTTTTTGAATCCAACAAAATCACGCAATGGAAGCTATCACTCCAAATAATACCGCGAAATTAGATATAATTAAAATAAATTAAAAGGTTTTAAAATTTAGTTGAAACTTTTTTTAAAGTCAAAGTCAAAGTGATGGCCGTCAGTATTGTGACTTGCCTGTTTGTTAGTCGCTGGTTAAAATACATATTTTTTTCCGCCTCAGAATGTACTCTATCGAATAAGAAATCAATTTTTATTAATCGTTAGTTCCTCTATGTTTCTGGAATTATTAAACTTATCAAAACTGATCAATTTCAATGTCTTAGTCATTATGGTTCAGGTCGTTTGAAAAGATGGAAATAATACTCCATAAAATATCTATTATACACACTATTGTACCGTTAAGGTGCTTAATACATATTTTTAAAGCCATAAATATTTTCATCACCGCTATATACGTAGTTCATCTCTCTGACTCGAATCCGGGACCTCTGGCTGAGGAGCCTGTTCTTAGACGCACTGACCACTCATCTCAATTAATAAATTTTAATATAATTAACTTAGTTTTACTTTGCATTAATTAGCAATGTTTATTTTTTCAGGTAAATACATCACACGGAGCTGTCCATCAAGTGAGATTTTCATAAAATGCACTAATTATATTTTTATATAATATATATCAAAATAAAATCTAAATTGTTTAATAAATAAGAAGATTTGCATGTAAGCCCAGGGCTTGACCTTCATCACGAAGGGCGAGCTTTACTGAGCCGATTTTGACAATGTGGAAGTTGAGTCTTACGGAGTATCGTATGCTACCGTTCGGTGCAAGACTTCATCAAGGCTAATATGATGATGTTTTCATCGTTCCCCGTCCCCAGCCAGCAGTACCTTCGTACCATCTGAAATTTGTCAGTATTTGTAATTTATTGTGTACAATAAAGTACCTATATTATTTCTATATCTAACAATAGGAATTTTCCTGCCTGCAAACAATCGTGTTTATTGAGTTGGCTTCCAGCTGAATGCTGAACCTTATCTCTAAAAATAAAAATGAATCCTTGAAAATCTATGAACGCGTATAATGTTTTTTGTAGTTGATAAACAAAACATTAATTTGTACAATCTTTGTTTGAAAGAGGTATTTTATTGTTATTTCTGATAGACACCCGTGCGAAATCAAAGCGAGCGGCTCGTTTATAATAATTATTCCAGTTGTCTTCAGCAGCAGGCTGCATCGGCTGCAGCGGCTTCATAGAAAAGATGGTTAACAAACTCCACGCCCACGACACGGCTCCCGTGTTCACTCTATAATGAAGGGTTTACTAACTTACAAAATATAGGTAGCGCTGTTGGAAATGTTCTTAAATAGATTATAATTTGATGTTTATGAATACACAGGGAGTCACAGTCGGCACTTCAATGTTGCGAAATAGTTAATGTTTTATTGGAAAATATATTTAATAAACAGTGCAAATGTGGGCATTTTATTAGGCATTGAATGTGTTAAAAAGTACTTTAGTTTAAAATATTTTTATCATTTTAAAAAATCGTATGGTTTACTGTTTGTTGTTTGTATGAAACTGAAAATTCTAAGGTAAATTATCTTAAAATATTTTCTAAGAACAAAATGAAACAAATGAGTCATGAGATGACGCGTCGCTTTTGATACTCCACTCTCAGATTGTAGATTACCAAAGGTGTCCACGTTGTAATTATTAATTCATTAGTAATTAATGATAAATATTATTATCTGTGCCAATAAGTCAAGAGGCTTCGAACTGATAAAGACTTCATTAGGAATTAAAATCTAATTTACAACAAGTAAATAGTAATTACATTAATTTATGTATATATCTGTTCGTTTGTCTCACTAAAACTCAAAACGGGTTGAATTGACTAATTTGAATGATTTTTATTGTATTATGTTCGGTATCAAATAATCCTAAATAAATATCAAATAAAAAAATTACTTTGGTAATTTAGTATGGAAAATCTACTGCTAATTAGTGACATCTCTAATTTAGATAAATTTTGATAGATGGCGGTAGTGGAAGAGTTTGGGTGTGACAAAGTTCACCGGCTCAACTAGTAAGTAAGATATAGTTCATATGAGAGCTATTGGTACAAAATACAAATATGTCGATTATACAAAGATACTATAACCAACCCCGCTCACTTGGTTTCGTCTAACAAATGATCAGAAGTATCAAGTAAGACCGCGTTGTTTCAAACCTAATCTATATAAATAAATTCTGCGTACAAGTATTTCTGTGAATTTTGCCCACAATCAATTATTCTGCTATTCAGGGCAGATACGAATATAATATTGATCTATGACGGGTTATGGAAGTGAGTTAAGTAAAAGTTAATACTTAACAAATAAACTTCGACTTCAATAGATAACTTCGGAACTATCACCCATGTCTAGTATTATCAGAAGAGTAATCATGTATAAAATAGATTCATAGAAATTAATATTTGTATATATGAATAGAAATAGAACAAACACTATCCGCCTTATTACAAAACGAGGTCTGAAGTGAAGCCTTGTTTATACATCATACTGTCTCTATCTACCTTTTATAACAAAATCCCGCCGCATAAATATAGCAAGCTAGAATAAAATATTTCTACAGTTGCTTAATATAATAAAGAGAAAGACTGCCCCAAAGCCAGACTGTGACCTGTAAACTATTATTAGCATAACTATTTTCAGTGCGCTTTACTATAGATATAATCAAAGATTTACTGTTTTATCGTTATCAGCGGCATGCGACGATCGCCACGCGGAACAAATGCGGCACCGACACTATGTATCTCGTAAGAAATATCACGAAATACCTACAATAACGCTTGTTCATTACAAAAATATTTTTTAAGTTTTCTCATATTCACCGCCACCAATTTCTGTTTGATTCGTCGAGTTGTTGAATCCATTTCATTGTAAACAGTGTTGGTTGGAGCTACATAGTATTGGCCACACAAGCTGACTGTCCACAAGAACCTTAAACTTGAGTGACATACAGACGTGAATTGCTCGTCATACATTTTTCAGGATAGTTTCTTTTCAAAGTACTTTACTCACTCGTTTGGTGTCGTACCGTCTTATTATAAATAGTGGTTTAAAGTTGGCCTTGGTTTAGAACTGAATTTACCCAATGTTGTTATTTAAGGTAGAGACAGCATACAGACAGCAACTTTAGACCGCGCATTGTAATTAGGCGGTATGTCTTCAATATTCTCCCCCAACTAGCATTTGTATTTTGCACAGAACATTAAAAATGATAACCAGTTGTTTACCAATCCTGGCTTATAATCCATTAATCTTAAAAATGTCTTGGAAAACACTTCTATCGATAGCACGAAACAAAGAATCATCACAGCAAAGGTGGTGCAGATAACCCGTAATCGCGAGGTGTGCGCGCGACGATACCGGCGGCTCCCAGAGTCAAGTGCATCCCAAGTGCATCGCATATTTGAAGTTTATCCGGGAAGGTAAACGAGATATTTCTTATCTTAGATTTTGTGTGATGTGGTATTTGTTTAATTCCGGAAACAGTTCATTGTTTCAGAGCAATGATAACATTATCAGTATTTTTATTTAATTCATAAGCAATAATCAATCATTGTCCGCCTTTAAAAGTCCGCTTTATTAATTCTTAGAAGAGTATTTCTTGGTCTACATCTAACCTGATCGTAAGTCGAAGGTGGAAGGATGCTACACCCTGATTCCTCAACCACAAAGGCACTGGTTATCTTACCTCGAACTGCTCGGAAAACTACAAAGCTGATAACATTGTTGTAAATGCGGATGACTTCGGTAAGATGGTAGCTAGGCAAGCCAGGTGGACTTTGAAAAAGCCCTTCCAGTAACCAAACCGAGTATTATAATTCTGGCCCCACTGGGAATTGAACCCTGGACCCAAACAGTTGCAAGCAAACTCAAGCAAGGTTTTCATTAGATCCTTGGTTGTTGTTGTTTAAAGCATATTTACTGTCCATATGTCGAGTTTATTCTAGGCTTTTAGATATTATTAAGATAGTGAGTTATTAACCTTCCTTAACCAATAAAATAATATAGATATGTACACAATTTTTATTTTTGGTTTGTGAACCATGCAATTATTATAACACATCACATTGCAATATAAAATTGACACACGAATCATCAATGTTTCCACAGTTATAAAAATCAAACATATATTAAATATAAAAAAAAAAATTTAAAGAACACACATTATAAAGTTCATATTAAACTCAATTCCATTCAATACATTAAAATAATTTGTTTTTCTCTTCTACAAACTATTGCGTACCGTTTTATCACACACCAACCTTCAGCTAACTCTGAAGTGGTTACCCATGGATCCGCTTCCACAATAGCCTTTAACATTCCAATTAAAATGAATCTAGAGTCAAGATTTAGAAAAATAACATAATACCAATCGAAATAATATCAAAGTTAATATAACAGTTTCAAAAGTTTCACTACAGAATAAAAAACAAATTAAAACTATAAAACGAAAATCAATATTTAAACAAAAGATCACTAAAATCTAAATACATTAAAAAATTGGTATAAAATTAAAGTATGATATGTAAGGACCTAATAAATCATGTTTTATTTCGTTATTTATGGCTCCGGGCGACCGGTGTAACGTATCCATAGGTCAATAACTAGAACGTTTTTTTGAAAATGGAACACGCTATCATTGGGTTCAATTTTCGATGACGATGTAATGATTCGAAAATGGAATGTTATGTTAATGATTACGATGAAATAATACGCAAATCAAGTTGAAATGATACGATGATCTTATATAATTGAAATGAAACACTGAAAATTTACACGTAAGTCACCAATCAACGCTCTCTGATATAGCACATATTGCACGATATAAAGATCCTTATTGGTATGTATCTAACGTAACCAATTTCATAACAAAAATTTCACTTCAACACAATATGCGAAATAAAATATACAGCACTGAACCGACGCCGCCATTACGCGTCTAAACATGAAACTTTTCTCCTTAAACTTCGTTATATGCTTAACTCATTTGCCCTAAACGTGGTTTGTGATTTCATAAATCTCGTTTCCCGTTCTTAATTGTAACATATGTATGTAGATATGTACTGACTCGTGATCTCGCTACACACGCCGCACATCCTAAACAGACACAATAACTTATTTTATTATCAACACCTTGTCTCCAATCAATTTAATTTAATTGTTTAACTTTTGACCTGTTGTTATTGTTAGCAAGTTATCTCCGCTATATACTAATTATGTCACCGTCTGCTTATATATATTACCGGCGATATAAACAACACAGGATCTTAAAGGTTATCCATAATATGTAATTTTCCGGTTACAGGACAAATTGGGTATATAAAAGTATATAAGAATAATGAATGCTTTACAGTCAGCAAAAAAATTATTTCAATATATCTTGGAAAGACGACGCTAAGCTCACTAAAGGTGTTAACTACCCACATAACATTTTTAGCGGTCCTATAGAAACCACGCTCACGTTGGAAATTCATTTAAAGGTCCCCAAGAGGTCTACAAGACGAGAATGTCTGTTCCTGGTTCCACTTTGTGATAATAATGTGTCTTTCCACAATCCCATGTAGAGAATGTGTCGAGAGTGACATTTGCGTATCGTCTATTAATAGTTGGATGTCATACATTAATAGAAATATTTCATAATTATATCAACACTCATGTTAATAAATAATTTACATAGTCCATCTTTAGTATTATATATGTAATATGTTGTGTGTATGAGTTTAGATAGTTGATGAATCACTGAGCAGTTGAGTTGAGGTTCAAATATCGCAGAAAATTATAACAGCAAATGAATTACAACACATTATATTTATTTAACACAAATCACAATAAAAATAACGTAAGATTATTGTGCAAACTATTGATTAGAGCCAATGGTTTTGTGTCTGTACGTCTCTACCGGCCACTAACAACTGCACCGACGTTCCGCCGCCAAGACATCACAATTCGGAACTACCCGCAATAAAAAATGTATTCAAATAGTTCCCATTACCAATATAACAAATTAAAAAAACAAATCAAAACATTAACAAATTTTAACAAGACATAAAATTAACTACATTAAATAATTATTAAAATCATAACTAACGTTTATGTATTCACACGCCTTTATATATTTGTTTTGTTTTGGTGTTGTCTATTAACGTGCTGTTTACACTTAATAGTGGAGTTCCAGCCTAGAGTTGTAACCTGTTCCACTACAACTCTGTTTAGCAAATATTATTAAAAAAACAAAGGGAGAGAAACGTAATAAAACAGATTCGCCTTTGAACGGTTATTCTTCATATATTGAAAATTTTCTACTCTATCAACTATCGGAGGGGTGCAAATAATACTTGTTCAATCTATTTATCAAAGAGCTAATGTCCTTGGGAAATTTCAGAGCCCTTCTATGATGCCTTATAGTACGGAGCCTAAATTAAAACGTTTCAACTTCTATCATTATTATTTCTTGATTGTACTGTAGCGAATTGTAGCGAAAGCTAATAAATATAATGGCAATATATTGTGTTTAAATTAAGCGGTAGTAACACTAATTAAAAAACCAGAAACACTTTGTTCTATATTTGACAGTAATCATTGTGCGTTTTGACGCGAACGCTTACAGAACTCTCTGGTTGAGTGCTGCACCTACTTCACCCTAGTAACTAACCTTTAAGGGAAGCAATATAAAACAAATTCAATTGCATTTAATGGCTTTGAGAGCAATAAACAATATTAATATAGTACCAATACAATGTAAGGTATCAATCGATTCGTAGAAAGCACACTGTCACAATTATTACTCAATTTTTAAAATATTACTTATTGTGATAACTGCAACTTGCGTCAGAGAATTTTATTATATCATCAAAAATGTTTAAACACTTTCTTTGTTATATATCTTAATGCGTTGTTGGAGTTGTTGTGAATGTAGAAATGGTACTAATTTTTTATTATTACACAAGATACTTGTACGACTTAACTCTTGAAGATCAGAACTCCTGTAGACGTTACTGCTGTACGGCATTCGTCAACTTTTACTGCATGTTGTTTACAGAATACTAGACCACAGCATATGTTATTTTCGCCCTTGGAAGTCTGGGAATAACGTCTTAGCTTCTTATTTATATTGTACCAAAACTACATTGTCCAAATAGCAACCGGCGCTTATCTGTAGCTATGATAAAACTATGCATTTTTGCTTGCTTTGTATTCGACAGCTGACCCGCATATCAGTTGGATGACATTATCTGTTATGAGTGTTGACATAAGAAAAGCTATCGTTGTTGTTTTAATCACTTTCCCTGTTTTATAAGAAAATCAGTTTTACGTAAATTTATTGCTTTCTTTATTAGTATTATTAAGATTAAACTGCGCAGCACTTGCCTCGCCCAGTAACTAGCTAGCGAGTTGGTACGAGCACATCCTTATTAACACTAGATATACCAGCGATTTGAATATATGTCAACAACAAAAAATATATTTGTTACTAATGTATATAAAATAACATTAAGTTTATAAAAAGTACTCTCTAATTATAGCTACAAAAGTCATAACATCATTTCTGAAAAAAAATATGTGTAATATAGTAGGAATTTTGAATTGAAATTGCACGACCATTCTATATGACTGGTCTGGTAAATCCAGTGTTAAAGAATACTTATAGAATGAAACATGTCTTTTCGTTGTTTATTCGAAGAGAAGTTTTAAAATGAACAACTTGCATATTTAAAAGACATCTACACCGAAAATTTCAATTATAGTAAAGGACATTTTGTCGACAATTAGTTTTATATAAACTTTGAATCAGCGTTACGAGCCCTAGCCATTGCTGTATCTAACATAATCTTTAAAAAAAAGTCCGTTACGAATAGGATTTTAAACAGATCTAGCTCGGCGTTTTTTTACGATTTGCGTTGTTTATTTAAAATAATTTTATAAAGTGAGCGTATAGTCATATTTTTTATAATTAAAGAGGTCGTTATCTCGTTTTTGCATTGATATTGTAAACTAAAAAATATTGTAAACAGTTCTTTGTTTTTTGATTTTTAGGGATACTGAAAACTCGAATTTTGTCCTTTACGTCAGTTGAAACTTACGGTATCCTATAACTTTTAAAATGCTTTTAAAATGTCAGTGTAATTGTGCCTTTATAGTTGTTAGTATCAGTTTTTTTATTACGGCCGCCCCTTGATTTACAATGTTAACATTCTGAGTAATGTCGAAGATAATAATGTTAACGTGAACATGGAATACGGCGTCCATCAACAGAAGCGGGCCGCTACAACTGGAGCATCGATCGCGCCGTGGAATACTTTGGGGTCGTCGAGACGTAGACAGAGGCTGCCGACAACCTAGATTTGCTGTAAGGACTGTGGTACAATGAGAGAACCGTGCGCAATGTACAGCCATATGTAGAGCCATTTAGTATTTTGTAGTATTATATCAATATGATGAAGTTGGTTGAGTCATCAACCTTTTTATAGACTGAACAATAATATAATTTAACTATGCGTTTGCGCATCTGTACATTGACAATATTGCGTATCCTACGGCGGCAGGCGAACTTAAAACCTTTTTAAACAGTTGTATTCATATTACAAGTAGGTTTTTACACTATTTTATAATACTTATTAAAATAAACTTTATTAAAATTTAATTAACTACTTTAATCTTAATTGAAAACTGACTTCCGCACACAAGTTCATTTGGATTCTTAGTTCATTTGGATTCTAAGAATTATCTGTTTGTCAAATATCATTCGAGCTTGGGCATTCTTAAATAATACACATCAAAAAATGACGAGATATATTGAGGCGAGCAATACCTGACCCTTCTTCAT
This sequence comes from Acentria ephemerella, assembly GCA_943193645.1. Taxonomy (NCBI): domain Eukaryota; kingdom Metazoa; phylum Arthropoda; class Insecta; order Lepidoptera; family Crambidae; genus Acentria; species Acentria ephemerella. The sequence continues at coordinate 469,958 of OW971889.1, forward strand.
GATAACAATGATTACTTGTCAAGAATGAATCCAAGAATACATTAACTTTTATACTTCCAATATTAGTAGAATATTATCTCTGAGTGTACCAGCCTCCTGAAGCCGCTGAAGCGGACCGCGTCTGTTCCTAGAGTGAGTTATCGCGGGCTCTGCACGTGGCGCGTCAGACGCGGCCGTTGTATTTATTTTCACACGCGCGAGCCCAGCCCCGAGGCGCCGCCCCGCCGCCCCGCCGCCCCTCCGCCCCGCCAGCAGGCGAGTGCTTGCACTTTACCCCTGCTCCCTTTTTTATTGATCTAGATCTTTCTCATCTAGACGTGAACGAAGGGGTTCTATAACTGCTGCATATAAATAATGTATCTACTCATAGTTTAAAAAGCTTTCTAGATTAAAAAAATATATATACTACATGAGAAATATGTCAAAACTCAAACGTTAACTAGATTAGAGACACCCAGCTTTAGTCTTGATGTAGACCACCACCCCCAAACAACTTGACTGGGATCCGCGCTGATGCAAATTGCCTAGAGTTATTTAAATCCCAGAAGTATTGAATTACGGCCGAACGCCTCCCGTCTTATACGCCCACCCGTCGACTCCATACACTTATTTAGGATATTATTATTATTATTATTTTCCTTTCTCTGTAGCACAGCTAGAGCGTGGAATTCCTTACCAGCACACGTGTTCCCTCCTTCTTACAATATGGGTTTCTTTAAAAGAGGCGTGAAAAAGCACTTTTTGGGCCGGTAAGGTGGGGGTGGCTAGGGCAGTATGTCGCATGCTTCACTAGCTATCTACACATATGGACTCCTCGGCTGCTCATCATCAGGTGGTGTTGAGTCATTTGCTGAGCTTTATATATAAAAAAATACTTAGGGAGGGTGGCTAGCACTAAAAAAGTTTAAAAAAATATTTATATATTAATATTTTTTTTCAAATCTTACAACCTAGCCTAGCTTATTTCATTACTCTTAATTGAAAGTCCTGGTTTCATAAGTCATTATAGTGGTTTGTTTTTGGATATGTTTCCCTAGAGAGCTTTATAACCATTACGTAAACTATGTAAACATAATCATATTTGTATATCATATTTGTTTACAACCTTGGTGGAGGTTCTCCACCACTCTGCTAGATCCTTATTCGATCAGATCACTAAGTTCATCAACACGAGACATATCTCGTGACCTGGACAAAGTCGAAATGTGTTTATGCAATGTTTTTATATATTTGATAGTTAATTATGCACGCGCGTAGATGAGTACGATGCTATTTCTGATAAATGTACAAAAACATATTATGTGACCTCTGCCTGTGAGACTGCAGTCGTCTATCGTCAGTTTTATTATATGTTTATTAAAGGGGTTGCGCTCAAAATTTTAGAGCGACCAATTTAACTTTAAGAGAAGGCACGGAGGAGAATTTAAGCCGGGGTAGCCTTTGTGGCAAGACTGTTTGAGGAGTACGCTATTTCGGACTCCACATACAGCAATAAAAACCATATTTGTCACGATCAACTGAGATAGAACGTCTCGCGCAGTCTCTTCTCTTCAGTCGCGTAAACAGCGATGAAATTCTCTTGACAACTTTGCGAGACATTAAAAGAAAATTCAGTACCTGAGTGGAAGTTTGCTTGAGCTAGTGTCATGGCCTGCATACGTAGAAATTTGGGAGAGACCTACTTATATCATGAAATAGACCCAAAGAGACCGTTCAATGAAAAGAAGGAGTAAGGTAACCAATAATGCAGTAAAACAACACTGGCGCTTGAAAGATTCGGCAGAAAACATGTACACTTGATGCTGTAGCAGAAACAACATTAGAAATACCGCTTCAGATGATAAGAAGGTAGGCGCTGTACAACCAAAATATTATTTGTTATTTTACAAATTTCCTTAAACTTTAAATTTCAAGGTAACAGTCTTCTTTGGCTGCTGAAATTCAATAAATAATAAAAATTTTGAAACGATACTTCTACTATATAAGATATTTTTCAAGTTTTGATTCTCTTTGAACGAAAAATGGAAAACCTCACGATAAGGAATTTGAAGAATGTAATTCATGTACAAATATACATTTTCATTTTAACCATATCGATTGTCATAAAACATCTATCAAGTTGAGGGGGGCATACCATAGATAATCTAAGTATCATACAAATCTTGAATATGATAATTTTGACAGTAAAGAGGTTTTTTGTCTTTTTTTATTGTATATACGAGAAAAGGTTTTGTTAATCCCTTAAGGTCTCTACTGAACCAAAGTTTCGGGTTATTGACACGATCAGTCTATCTAATAATTTTAATAGCGTTAGCTGCGAGGGCCACAGACGCCACGTGTACGTCGCACGCGCAGCAAACCTTCAACTCGCAAAGTACACCACTTATCGGAAAAACTATTAATGTTAATTAGCTTTTTACTATAGCAAGTCAACATCAATAAATACGTTATGATGTTGTCTTGACTTTTGTTTTTAAATGAGTTACTATTTATGTAAAATATGGGTGTGTACATAACTCTCTGGACAATAAGTTTATGGTGCAGTTGCAGGAAATAATACAGTTCCATATTCTTAGGGTATTATTTAATAACTTAAATATTAATATTATAAAATACAACCACTTTACTGTTTATATCGCTACTCAAAGAAAATTAGTACAATAATATAAAAAAAATACAAATTTAAAAATAAATCATCCATACCAGCCATATCAGGTACCTTAAAACGAAGAACATATAAATACCTAGTTAGTCAGATCACAAAATTTTAGACGTCATATTAACTAAAATACTAAACAATCAAATATTTATGAAACTGGCAAGCACAGTGTGAACTAATAACTAATAATAATAACAGTTAATGCAATGATTGCTAATCCAATTTTTTATTTGTGATAACAACACAATTTTCCACCTTACATTCACATTATTCAATTATAATTATCAACATATTATTCATATAATGTTAGGGCACACTTTCCAACCCAAAAATGTATATACATATTAGGTCGGAGAAACTGTCTTTTAGCTTAAAGTATGTATAAAATTGCCATAAAATATCTTTGGCTGAATTATTTGTATCTGGCTGGTTTTCATGACATTAAAAAGGTGACATTTCAAAAACAAATATGAAATGATGACAATTTTGATTCCCGCTTATTATTCATTTGTTTTTTTTCTGTCAAAATGAGCGAATCAAATGGAATAAGATCCATTTTATAATCTTATTATTATTTCTTTAAAAAGAAAAAATGCAACGCAAGCCGCAAAATAAATTGTGAATAAATTGTGAAAAATTGGGTCATGTCTCTACCTACAAGATGGCAAAAAGTCTACGAACAAAATGGCACATATATACTGTAATTAAATGTAAATTAACTTGAAAAAAATAAGTCCTGAATTTTCATATAAAATGTGAAGAAACTTTTTCCCCAACCTATTATGAATAAGGTACTATAAGTATACACAGCTTAGTTTTTATATGTTTACAAAAAATAGAAGTACGTAATAAAATTCTGTTTTTGAAATTCCACCCCTAAGAGGGTGAACAAAAGCGCTTGAATTTTTTACGAAATTTTTCATTCTGCGCAACCCGCAGAATTAAAAATTTCGTAAAAAAATCCTTCCGAGAAAGAACGTACGAAGCTCAATTTGTGAATTTTCTCGCAGAGAGAGTAGGCGCTCGGATTTCGATGCAATTTTTACTATTTGTTCCAACTAGTTTTGGAGATAATGTTGTCGCGAATTGCGAGACATAGCTGCGTAAAATGGAACGCAGCTTATGAATCTTTAGGTTGACAGTAAAACGTAAGTAAGAAAGAGACGCAAGACAGGGAGACGGGGAGACAGTTGTAGGTGATGGAAGTGAGTGATAAAATGATCGGGAGAAGACGTAGCGATAGTGCTTATCGGAAGTTGGTTTGAAGCTAAGTAACCAATTATGAAATATATGTACAACACTTGTGTGGTAAGAATAAGTGGAAACTGGGTGAGTTTCTTTGCATTGTTTGTAATGGTGGAAAAGGGTGGTTATGGGGGAGGCAAAGAGAGGCCACTCGGGGGAACGTGGTTCCCGTACTAAAAGATCAGCTGTTGTCTGATAGTTTCATTGGAAACTAACCATTTCAGTATATTACGTGATGCATCCTATTTATGTATAAACGCACGACACGCATATCCATACACACACACATGAACATGCATATATGTCAAATCATTTCCTATATTTTATTGTCATTACTATTAACTTAATCTTTGAATCACAGGCTAGATGGTTTTTTGCTGTAATTTTGCAACAAATGTATACTGAGGATATATAAACTTACGAACACTAGTTTTTAAAATTCATTAATTCAGGAAATTCTCTATTTTTAGTGTTTTAGGCTCGGATGAATTATTTTTCTCAGAATTGAAATACTCTTGTATGGAATCACTGAAATACTATATTTTCTGTGCGCAAATAGATTCATTTCAACCCTACCAAGAACCCTTAGAAATTCCAAACCGTCTGAGCTTACTCCCTTCCTCAAAGTTCTACCCGTAAGGCGAGGTGTAAGTTTAAGTCATTTAAAAATGACTCTTAATACACAGTAGCAAGGTACCTACAATTATCAACATTTAGGTTGATGCGCAGACGTGTGTCCTTAGGTAATTGAGAGCTATGTACTGAGGAAATCTTTCAAGTACTGCGTCATTTACTCATGTTGCAAGTTCATTGACGCCAGGATATATGGAGAATTATGCGTATCTATGTACGAAAAATTTCACCTTTTCGCGTTAGGCAAATTAATTATATAACAAAAATTAATTTCCATCTTCAATAATCTTTGGAGTATACATTTCGTAGTAATTAACGTAAACCAGCGTGGGTTTGATATTATGAACAAACTTCTTGCGCTCACAAAATTCTATATTTAATATTTCAGTAACTAAATATAGATAGCTGTTAAACGTAATGATTAATTATTATCTATAATAATGTACGGCATCACATGTTGTCCTTCAACCATTGCACTCTTACGGCAAACGGCGCAGAGTATATTGACTCGTAATAATAATAATAATAAGTCTCAACCAATGGTCTCGTCCCAACTTCTCTTCGCGACCATCTGAAGAGATTGGGACTGGGTGATGGACCAATGATTGCGAGGCTCCAGCTGGCAGTCTTGCTCGATAACGCCAGAATTGTCCGCCGATTCCTCTCTCTCTGTCGTTTTGACCCTCGGCCGTCTGGCCTCCTCTGCCGCGGGGTATTCTCCCGTCCCTCGACCCGAGGACTGGGAAGAGTTAAAAATGATTTTTAAAACAATAATCATTTACTTGCTAGAATATGAATACAAAATGTCTTAAATATTAATATTAATGCCGACATATACTACCTATTTATTTCGGTGTGCAAATATTATTTAAATATGTTATAAAATTAAATTATTATATCAAAATTGTCAAATATATCAGTCAATAAATCCTATTACAATGTCAAAGTTGATTGAAATTAAATCGTAATAAAAGATTTAAATAAAAAAAACAGCAGTCAAAATGTGTCATTTAAAAATTCACTAATAGTACAATACATTTTATTCGTTACAAAAGTACATGATTTGTTATTTAATTTATTAAGAAGTAACAATTTAATATTATCTGATAACTTGTTAAAAACTCTTACAGCCATACAAAAACAGTTTATATAAAAAATATGTAATCTTTGCATTATGCAATTTGTATTTCTATGTAATTTATGCCCATGTAAGACCGAAAACTCAAACGTAGCTCAAATGTTAAGTAAGTTGTTCTTAATTTTACATTTCACAAAGAAAATTGTTGTCTTTAATTATTATTATTTTTGAAACAAATATTCGATGCGTTATTCGTGTATATTATAATTTTAGGGGCTCCTATCTGTACTCGTTTTGGACTTACTTCTCATGTTATAACTAACATTATGTTTAAAAAACTTTGTACAAATCCATAAGGGGCACTTTGAATTAGTGAATTTAATTATTTTCACACTATTTTTTATAAACAACACAGAACGACTTGACCGTGTCTGATACTAAACATTAGAGGAAGTTTACAAACGAAGACGGCTAGTGCAGCATGCGAGCCACCTCCACCTTACCGACTCAATGAGTGCCTTCTCACGCCTCTTTGGCAATAACCCAATAGGTGACATGAAGGGGGAATACGACTGTCAATAAGGAATTTCACACTAGCTGTGTGACAAAGAGATGAGTCACTAAATCTGTGTGCGTATAGTTGAGGTGAATAATAGTGAATTGATGACTCCGTTGACCGGCGCGAGACCACTTATTTAATAAAGGAAAGAGAGAGAGAGAGATAAGGTCAAAAAGCTCTGCATGGTACAACCGATAGCAAAAGTTAAGCGATGCTGTTTCGCGACGTAATTGCAATGGTTGAAATGTGCTCGTGACCTCTACATCTCGAATTATACGCACAGCACGATGATGCAATCTGCACCAATATTGCGCAATAGATAGGTATGTTACCTACGATAATTCTGTAATTCTTGGAAAGTTGCATCCAATCAAAAATATTTATAGTATGCAACTATTAATAAACGAAAGATAGTGAAGTGTCCGCTACAACAGAGATAAGTCTATACAGTTTCACAAAATTTATTAATTAATTTACATAATTATTAATTTAAATGTTAAATACACATAAAAAAAATTCATTTATATATATAGTCTATACACATGCCACCGCTGGGCACAAGCAGTATAAACATGTGAATAGTTTAGATCATAGCACCACCACGATAGCCCTATGCGAGTTGGTGGGTCCAAATGGTTGTCATAGCAACCGGGACTAACTACAGCCAGGAGCTCGAGATATTAAATTTAGATTGATCCGTTGATTTGAATTGAGAATAATTTACGCGACGAACGCTCTAAAAAAGAATATTTTCCCAGTTTTATAACATTTATTATTGATGCTCCTATTGGCAGCTTGATGTTACGATCTTGGTACAAAGAACGTACATGACGATAATCAAAGAATACCTATCAGAAACAAACCTTAACTATATACTTACCTACTTACTTACCCTACTTACTTACCTAACTTACTTACCTTTATATACAAACCTTTAACCTTTTTTTTTCTACGCCCATATACGGTTACGGTTTACTTCGCCCATATATTCTACATCAAATTTCAAACAAAATTACACTTATTGTGCCATAGATGCGCAAGAGTAACACGGCGAAATACTAAACTTAATAATGGATGGTGATATAACAATACTATGTCTTAATACTCCTTTATCTAAAGTTGAATTTAAGATTACCTTTTTTACGTGAAGTTATCATACAAACTTTTGGTAAGTAATATTGGTAAATGTATCAATTATTATTAAATTTCATATTTTGTATTGCAGATTGCGCTCCCGTTGGGCGCGCGATCCGATGGAGGACGAGGTGACCTTCCTGTTCCAGCTGGGCGTGCTGCGCGACGCCGTGTCTGCGCCCGCACATCTGCTCACGCTCGCTTACCTCAAGGACCTTGCAGTCAAGTTCGTGCACGAAAAAGTAAGCATTGTGTCAATACGCAATCAAAATGATAATAAGTTAACGTCTGGAAGCATTATTGACGTGGCCAATACTTGTAAACTTAGGCTTGAGGAAAGCAGAGAAGAAAAACAGTCCATAGAAGTGTTTTGACAATTTAAACGTACTTTACCAGGGAAGACTTGTAAAGTACTGGTATTTTCTCCTAGTAATAACATATGATTTTTGTAATGAGTTGGTTTGCATAGTTACTCTAGACTTCGCTCGTCGTTACCTATAAACAGTCGCCATCGCGTCACCGATAACTATAATACGTCTACAGACCATGATTATTATATGCAAACTCAAATAGTTTGCAAACAAACCCTTTAAATAAAATCATTGCTGAGACTGGCAACTGACCCATAAACATTTCGTATTTACATTACGACGGAGAGATACAAATCAGTACAGTCAGCCGAATCGTATCAGTAAGGTAATGCGTAATGCCGTAACGTAAACGCTCAACAGAGATGTTGAGTATCTATCAGTTGCGGACTTAAGAGCAAGCATATCCTCGTTCGCAGATCCCAGACAACTGCCTGAACCGCCTGTCGGAGCGCATCCTGCTGTTCCGGCACGACTACTGCTCCCCCAACGTGCTGCAGCTAGTCAACTCCGCCGCCGACGTCACCGACGAGACTCTCGTCGAGATCGTGCTCATTGCTAACCGTGAGTCTAACCACCACTGGATTTTACATTCTATTTGTCATCAGCACTTAAAAGGATGGACTGGTGAATTCCTACGCAGAACCCAGGTTCCCAGAATCCCAGTTACCAGGGAGTTTTAGTGGCCTCACAAACGCCCAGACTTTGCCAGTGGCAGGTGCCTTCTCACAAAAAAGTTCTTTAGAAGATACTATTTTCATTAATCCATCTATAATGAAAATTACCGCCTAACGAAAGCGCAGTATATCTTCAAAAAATCCTATTGACTATTGGCTTTTGCGTGGTTTCATGCGATTATATAGAGATCTCATTACTTAATGCACGTAAGCAACTCGGAAGATTTTCTTAACCACAGCTATGACCGAGCTGTCACTACGGTGATATGTCTCATCACTTTTATTAAAGATATTAATGGAATCGTCCAGTTCAATACTAGCGACTTAGTTGTAACTTATTGGAATTAAAACTACTCAAACGATCGGCGGGTTAAGAAGTCCACTAAATTCCGTTTCTCGCGATACGTTTGCCTCGTATACTTATCAAAACTTACTGGTATAGAGGGCCCGGGTACAAATTCAGGTCGGAGTAGATATTTGAATGATAATTGATGTTTAGTCACGAGTCATAAATATTTGTATGCTTGTTTAATATATTTCTGATTTTAATATATAATTCTCCGTTATCTATATCATATGCATAACACAAGCTTTTTATGATGCTTAATTTGGAATAGATAATAGGAGATAGTATAGATAGGTGTACGGGGCGGGGTGTATGACCTTCATCTATTTAATGTTTACATTCTTCTTGTTAATCTTTTACAGCACTCATATGCGATGGAGGCCTGGAAAATGCGGCGGCGCCTCGCCCGCACGCGCTCGCAGTACACTCGTACAAGACGCCCACGTTCTGTGATTTCTGCGGCGAGATGCTCTTTGGCCTCGTGCGCCAGGGCCTCAAATGCGAAGGTAACGTATTTACGTTGACTATCATGAGATAAAGACGAACCATTAAGAACCGTAAGAAGAAAAGTTTGAAACAAGTAATACGTCGGACTCCAATAAGTTTTGGCTAGAAGAAAATAAAGTTTTTATTTTAGTCGAACATCAAATTAACTATGATTAACCTTAATGAACTTATTTTTGACTTTTTGTGTTTAAATTAGGAGTATTAATAACAGTTGTTCGACATCAGTATAACAAATAAACGAACTTATGGCCACAGGCTGCGGGCTCAACTACCACAAGCGCTGCGCGGTGAAGGTGCCGTCCAACTGTACGTCTCCGGCGAGCACGAGCACGGCGGCGAGCACGGCGGCGAGCGGCGCGCGGCGCTCGTCGGCGGCGCGCAGCCCGTCTCGCTCGTCGGCGCACTCGCACGCGTCGCACGACGACTCGCTGGTAAGGCGCCTCGCTGACCTCGTCACGGGCAACAACTGAAACACACTAAATATCTCACCAACGTCACATTAAAGACTTACGAATCTTCTTACATAAGGTAAAATAATTAAAATATTAAATCAATTCCAAAACATGACTAAACATGTAACCATGAAAATTTAAGTTACAAGCTCACGTCTCGTGAATATTTGTAAATCTTGAAATATTTTTCTATATATTGTATTTACCTCGCACATGGTTCGTCCTTGCGACAATATTTTGTACATTTGAAATTAAACGTCCCGAGCGATCTCACAATCAGCTAGCCATTAAAAACTAGTTTATGATTCTCGTGCTGGGTCGATGGGTTAAGAACTCATAGAACATCCTTTACAAGTTGTTGAGTTTTATCATTTCTAGAAATTCTGATTAAAAAATTCTTTTTTATCTTAAGAATTAACTTTCATACTGTATAAAATATGAAGTTATTGGCAGCCTTATTATACATGACAGAATTAGATTATTATAATCTCTGTACGTGTATACAGGGTGTGTATACGCGTCAGTACTTAATAATTATAATGAAATGCTTGATGCACATATTGCATTTAATCTCGAGTATTAATTAATAATATTTGACATTCCTTTATAATTAAGTATATTATAAGTTAATTATATTAATACACGTACGATGTATTTACAATTGTGCTAAATATGTTATGCGTTATAGATATTTACACTAAAATAGATTTAAAATTGTATCCGTCCAATTTCTACAAGTCTCTTTAAATATTAATGTCTTAATTTTTTTTTTAACTATTACATATACTCAATTAAATAGGCGTATAGAATACAACTAACAGTTTTATTGTAAGCTTGCAGCAAGAGGGTACATTTTATTGTATTAGAACTAGAATCTCTGTACACTAACACCAAAAGTTGGGTGGTGGGTAACACTTGGTTCTTACAACCAATAGTTTATGTTACATTATGGTTTGAAAATAAATTTACATTTTTTAATATTTTGGTTTTATTTCATTACCTGTGGTACCCATCATCCAATATATCAGATATATATCAACAATAAAAAACAAACTAATTATATATTAAAATGCCGACATATGGTCTCGTCGTAGCAGCACTGCCTTATTTGAGGTAGAACCATTTTTTTACGAGGAGGAATCTATTTACGGACCTACCCGCCACTGGCTAAGCGAAGGGCGTGTGGGCTCACTCAGTACCTCAATAGAGCGGCACTGAGAATACCCACTAAAACTCCCCGGTAACTCCATTGCGCTTCACGGGGGTAACCTGGGTTCTGCGGAGCATTTCACCAGGTCATTAGAGGTAGAACCAAACTTCTTACAGCAAAAGCCCTAACTTTACAAACTCTACAACTCTATATGTTAGTCGAGATGTGGCTTGGCCCTTTCGCTAAATTCATTTGAGGGTTAGGTATAATTCAAATATTAGAGGTATTATAATCACTGTCGGGTGAGTAAATTTTATTCATCACTGGGTAGGCCTTTATGTTACCTGATTGTAAACTAAGATAAGGCCGAAGATGGAGCGAGGTACACCCAGATTCCTCAAGTACAGAGGAACTGGCTATCTTTTACATCCAACTGCTGGAATACAACAATGCTGTTAACATTATTGTAAGCAGACTTAGGTAGATTTAGATGGTGCTAGCTAGCCAGGAGAACAAGTACTACCTGAACTTTTGTCTCCGGACCTCCAGATCTGAAGTAGGTGGTCTCATCTGCTATACCACAGAGGTCTGGTAGATGAAAGCACCTACTTTAGTCGTCTTATGGTATATGTTCTTCTTTTCTTCGAAAAAGTCATGCGTTATTTTGTTGATACCAGCGGCACTTGCCTAATCCAATCAAATTGGTCCATATAATTAAAAACTCGACTTTAATAAGATGTGTCAGAGAGCTGAAGATCGCAAAACGGAGTTATGTCATTGCTTATGTCAGTTCAAGCGACCAACGGACCATTGTGGTTACCTTAATCAGAATAGGAGAAAGAATCCCAAAATACCATCGAAAGTGGTCACAACCGGGAGCAGCGTCTTTCAAGGCACAGAGGAGCATGAGACAACTAATTAGCTTGACCCATTCAGGGCTGGATCCAGGTCCATGGCTAATGGTATGAGAACGCTCTACGTCAACGAGCTTTGTACATTAAGCCGTTATAATAGGAACCATTTTTAACTGTTTTAATCAGGTCGGACCGCACTAAGTTCACTCTACATTCAGATTTCAGAGGTATATACAGTAATCCCCTTTACAACGTGGTAGATTGGTTTCGCGTTATATGAAAACGTGTTATAGGCGTATTCCCATATAACGCGTTACGTAATAAAACTAATATCCAACAGGCGTTTAATGTCGAAGACTTTAATCCTTGACCAGATAGAGATATTAATACCCTCGGACCGCGTTATAATGGGGATTACTGTATTTATATGATGTGTACGAATATTTGTCGACCAGTCATGGATGTTTGTATGATTTATATACGTATCACTATTTATATTTCTACGTTATCGTTTACATAACACAAGCTCTTAGTGATGCTTAATTTGGGATATATAATAGTGAGAGTGTGAGAAATATTATTGTTATTGAATATTATTGTTACTTTTATTTTGTTACACTGAAGTGAACTTAGTTTAGGAACTTAGTTACTTAGGATTTATTTATTTATCTCAACACTGTTTCAACAGCAATTTTCTACACACCCAGAATATAATGCAATTACCCAGACACAAGCCAATTAAAGAAACACATTATAAAAAATCATCAGGAAGCCAAGAAGGCAGCCGCCCAAAATACATCAAGACACATTCAAACAAATGACAATTAACTATAACGATGACGACACAATTAGCTAACATTACCATCGTTGTCTTGTTTGGATATAATATAATGTAGTGGGTGTAGTGTATCGTGTAGCACGCGTATGTTTGTAGCCGGGCAGCGCCGACAAGCGCAGCCGGTCCCCGAGCGCGGCGGGCACGTGGGCGCTCCCATCGCTGCCATCGCTGCCATCGCTCCCAACGCTCCCATCGCTGGGCATCCCGCACACGTTCGAGGTGCACTCGTACACGCGGCCCACGGTCTGCCGTCACTGCAAGAAGCTCCTGCGCGGCCTGTTCAAGCAGGGCCTGCAGTGCCGCGACTGCCACTACAACGCGCATAAGAAATGCTTGCCCTATGTGCCTAAGGACTGCAATGGGGAGATACGAGATCCACACGGTAAACTGAACCACTAGGTATATCTGTAGGATTTTTTTCCATGTAAAAATATCAGTAAACTCAGTCATAGAAACAGAAGTAGATACGTTCTACTATTTGGACGTATTCTGCGCGGACGCATACTTTTCAAAACACATTGTCCACCGTCAGTCGGTGCGACCAGAAGTATTTTAATGTGAAAGTATGAAGTTAAAGTCTCTTGATTCTGTACTTTTATATCATTTTCAAAGACATAACAGATTTTATCATTGCAAGTACATTACCGTATAGTATGTCATTATGTTGTTAATGGTGTTAGTTCCACGATAAGTTATTTTAGATTATTGTAATATAACGAGTCCAATTTTGAAGTTCACACTCTACATCTTAATTTAATTCCAGTGCATCTCACACTATCAGTATGATTACAAAAATGACAGATGTCACATCACGTGACATTTAAAATAGTAGGTTCCATTTTCAGCCTTAAACAACGTTTTAAAATGATGAAGCGCCCATCTACGTGCCTTCTAAAATTGTCTACGGTTCCTTTATAACACTCTAAATTTATGTAATTGAACAGTTCTCATTGTTGCTATCCTTGTCTTTGTTGACGTTTTTTGTCACTATGGTGAGAAAACGATATTTACTTAAATTTAATTTTAGTAATCCTGCTCTCATTAATCGAAAGCAAAAGTTTAGAACTCTTAATTAAATGCAGACACTATCCATGCTTATTTGTATTATATAACTAAGGCTAGGGTTGGCTGGAAGAAATATCCCTTTTAGATATAAGCCCAGCCTCGCCCATGTTTGTTTCCAATTATATAAACTGTCTATGGACCGTTTTGCCGTTATGGACGGTCCTTAGATAGTATTATTGAAACCCAGTATAAACGAAGAACGGTTGCACTATAGGGGAGTACCAGGACAGCAGCACCGGCAGCGAGGTGTCGGACAACGCGAGGCTCCTGGACGACGAGTCGGACGACAGCGACTGTACCACCGCCGTTTGTAACGAGGTACTGCAGCAGATATCAAATATAGCAGCTACTGCAGCGTTACTGCAGATGTACTACTTACCTAGCCACCTGCACCTTGCACCACCCAAAACTGCTTCTAGAAGGAACCCATCTTATGAGGAAAGAATTAAAACGAGTACTGGTAAAAATTCCACATTCTAGAAATTATATTCCCATTACAAAAGTTAACATAGAAAAATATCAATGACAGAAGATAAGAAAGTAGTTGTTCTTAATCAGCACTCAATTTCCGAAGTACAAAGGAGTCTGAATTAACGTTTTACGCAACTGATTAGTTAGTTCTCTGTCAGTTGTCTGTAGTTGCCTGTCGGTCTGTTAGTTCATTAATTAGATTGATACGATATTTAAATTATTTCAAGTGTTATATTCGTTGTTATTTTGGTGCATATCTGAAATATTTTTATATATTATTAAGTATTGCATTATTTGGTTTTAATCTGTATATTGTGACTTTTTCTAATATAAATATAATGTTTTTCTAGCTTATGTATATGTAAGATTCGTATTTTCCCCAAGAAGTCAAAGGCTATAAAGTTTAAAATAATTAACTAACTTTATCAGTTAGGTTTTTGGTTATTACAAATCATTGAATTTCATTGTTATATATAATATATTGGCTGTAGGTACAACTGCGACGTGTCCAAGATGCGGACTCCGACGAGCCTCAGCGGGACTCGCTGCCCGACCGGCCCGCCAGCCGCCCCAGCAGGTCATTACCATATAAACAGTATATAACCTTCACTTGTTACATTTGATAATAAGTCGACAAATTGCTGGTAAAGTAAAGATCGTTATCATAGTGATATCTATTTAATTGCTATAAATATCAAAATGAAAGCGTTTGACATTACTATCATAGAAAGTAATGGGGGTAAGTTTGCTGTAAGATTAAACCGTAACTGCTATGGGCACTTGTAATTTATGATAGATTTGAGAGGTATATTTAACCGATTTTCAAAATTCTTTTCTTCATCGATTAAGTATACTGTTGTGATTATTCTACTGTCACCAAGTCAGAGTTTCAGAAGTCTGAAATAAAATGTGGTATGGTAAATACCTTAAGGATCAACTTGTATGGGGACTTAAGCCCTGGCAAAAACAGTGTTGTTAATAAATAAAACCAAAGTTTATATGAAGCATACATTTATAAAATACAATAATTATCAATTAATATTTAATGATCAATGTCATACAGCGCCGTCAGAGTGTATAAGTTGAGGTTCATGTCAATAAACAAGGGATTATGCAAATAATGCCACGTGCCCATTGTAGTGTAAACGAGGCGAAATACTGTAACGTATTAGATGCGAGAAATGCGACACTAGATGGTTTTGATCACACTTTAGAGAGAATATATCTAAAGAGATTCGATTTAATTGGCCATTACTAACTACTAGTTATTTATTTGACAATCCCCTCTGCCACTCAGAATACCAATAATATGAATCGTAATTATGTCCCATAGAATAATGTATCATTCATAGAAAGGTTTTATTTATTAAAACACTAAAGGGGTGTGTCCAATTTGTACCGTATCCTTTATATGGGACTTCTGAATGAGCCGGTATATCGTTGACTGTGAGCCGGTATGCGTTAGTGAGGCGGCTTGTTGTGGTGTTGTGTGCGCAGCTCGTCGTCGTCGCCGAGCGCCAACATCCCGCTGCAGCGGATCGTGCAGTCGGTCAAGCACACCAAGAAGAGGGAGGGCCAGTGGCTCAAGGAGGGCTGGCTGGTGCACTTCACCAACAAGGACAAGACGGTACCGTTTAGCGCTCCTTACACCCAGCGCCTACTATTCAAACACGCTTCATTTTGCTCTGGTACTATTGAATTATCGGAAAACTTTTTTTGCCAAACATCTTTGCTATTTATATAATACTATTTATTCACTTGTCTAAAGCCTTAGTGGCTTGTCTGGTTATGTGGACAATATATTACCATACCTGGATCGAGGCCTCTGTTTGGTAGACCGGGATACCAGCCACTTAGCCTCACGGTCATCAAAATTTCATGGTAGCCTAATAAAGTAAATGTATAAAGTTTGCTTTGAATACCCATATCATATTTGATAGTTTTTTTATAGTAGGCTGTAAATTCAGTTTAAATTAAAACCCTGAAATCAATTTACACCATTCTGGATAATTTCAGCATTATTTTCATTGAAATTTAACAGTTTGTAGACGATTTTGTCCAAAGATGTTCACAAGGGTTCTATTAAGATTATATTATGGTTGTAGAAACGCCGTCACTACTGGCGGTTGGACAGTAAGTCCATCACGCTGTTCCAGTCAGAGCAAGGCACCAAGTACTACAAAGAGATTCCTCTCAATGAGATCCTCGCCGTCGACACCGCTCGTCAGCCACATTCAGGTAACTTAACACAAAAAACTTGAGACTTCCTGCCCGTGTTACTGCCCGTTATTAATATTAATGCAGTTTTGCACTTTCATAGTTTATATTAAAATAGCCAACCCATTTAGGTCTCTTGCTACACATATTTGTTATTCCGTTTGATTTCCAGTAACAAACGAAATGTATTCTATAGTTTTAAGTATGTTTTTATAATCGCCAAAAACAAGTTTACGCAACTACAAACCAAAGGCAAAAGTAAAATTATCAAAAATGCGAATTAAAAAAAGACGACTGTATTTAGTTACATAATGGTGGCAAATAAAACAATAAAGTTATGATTATAATTTGTATTGATCTGATTGACTTGACGGTCGTACAAGAAGTGAATGTCACTATGGAAATATAACATAAGATGCGCGTGCGCCTTGTAAACGCACTTTAGCAAACACACAATATATTTCGCTTGCTCTTCATGCGCTTTAACAACGACATCAACTGCATACTTCGTACTAAGAAGTATCTTTAGGTAGAGTATTATGGCACTAGATGCCTGCGGGACGAACATATTAATATATGATAGATAGCTCTAGAAAAATCTATTGATCTGGTTAAAAAAATAAGATAAAATCCATTAATAAATGATTGATCGTGATTGAAAATGAATTTAAAAAACATTGCTTATTTATGACAATGAATTGTTTATTAAAATCGTTTCTTCCACACATGCTTAGTTTTTACAACATTTATTATTCAAATGGACGACTTTTGCAGAAGTACTTATGGAATGGAAACAAACAGACAAACTTCGTGGTACTTGACAGAGAAGAACAAATTATGTTGACTAGCTTTAGGTCCTGATGATTTAATGTTTCTCGTCGCCTCAATGTTCCCGGACCGCGTATTTCTTAGAAATATTTAAAGAGAATGTAGATTGAGATATGTCAATCCCTTATAATAATTACAATGTATGAGGCTTGGTGCTAAACCAATCAGATAGCTTTGTCAAACTGATGATTTCATGATGTTTACTCCCAAATACAAAAATTGAGGAACAGAATTAGACTGTTTTTGGCGTAAATTGTTTGAAAAACTGACAAAATACGATACTAGAACATGATGCGTGTTGTCCTCCAGACGTGATGCACTGCTTCGAGCTGCGCACGGCCAACGTGGACTACATGGTGGGCGTCGACCCCGCCTGGCAACAGCCCGGCGCCGCGCTGCCGCCGCCAGACTCCGGCGTCGGCGCCTACCTGGCGCGCTCCTGGGAGACCGCCGTGCGGCACGCGCTCATGCCCGTCACACACGCAGGTACAGCGGCCCGCCGGCGGACACTACTACTGCGGCGTCGGCGCCTACCTGGCGCGCTCCTGGGAGACCGCCGTGCGGCACGCGCTCATGCCCGTCACACACGCAGGTACAGCGGCCCGCCGGCGGACACTACTACTGCGGCGTCGGCGCCTACCTGGCGCGCTCCTGGGAGACCGCCGTGCGGCACGCGCTCATGCCCGTCACACACGCAGGTACAGCGGCCCGCCGGCGGACACTACTACTGCGGCGTCGGCGCCTACCTGGCGCGCTCCTGCCGGCTGACTTAGCCGTAGCCCACTCCAATTTTTATCTTTAGTATGGATTTCAGGATACCAGTTTGTAAATTATCCCTGTGGATCAAGAAAAGTTATATTATATGTATATCCATAATTACGCAAGGCAAAGGGAACTAAGGTAGTGGTTATTTTATCTGCCGCAGCGGCGGGCGCGGAGGCGGAGGCGGGCGCGGAGGCGGAGGGCGGGGCGCGGCGCGCGGACATGGCGCAGGTGTACCAGATCTTCCCGGACGAGGTGCTGGGCTCGGGCCAGTTCGGCATCGTGTACGCCGGCCTGCACCGCCGGGACCAGCGGCCCGTCGCCATCAAGGTCTGTCTATGTCTATCACGTCACTATTTGCTGACAACTTGATTTTACTCGTATTTCGACCGCATAAACCACTATACTATGCGGTCAAAATACGAGCAGAACAGACCACTGTTGTTGGGATATAGCTGGTGAGTAGGTGAGACTAGGTGTTCGCTCAGGGATGCCGTGTCTTGGAAAAATCATAAGCGTAATTCAGACGTTTCATTACGTATAACGCTTCCATATATCTTGTCTAGGCTGTGTACTTGCCTTTTTTTACTGTTAACGGGGTAGCTTTTGACCTTAATCTCACTTGATGGTAAGTGAAGATAAGCTGAAGATGTAAACAAAGTACATCCGACTTCCTCAACCAGTTTGATTGAGGAAGTGGGAAGTCGGCTGTCTTACCTTAAGGTACCGAATCTTGGCAGACTTAGGTAAGATGGTGCTAGCCAAGCTAACCAAACTGAGCTGAAAAATTCTGCCTCACTGGGAACTGAACCTCGGTTCTACAGATGGTCTCAACTACTAGATCAAAGAAGTGGTTAATCCTCTGGTCTAGTGGCTGAGATTTACCTTTTTGCTGAAAAACCGTATCTCAATTACACATAATATTTCCAATCCAGGTGATTGATAAACTACGATTTCCTACAAAACAAGAAGCTCAACTGAAGAACGAAGTGGCGATCCTCCAGAACTTGTCTCACCCTGGTGTTGTCAACCTGGAGAGGATGTTCGAGACGCCCGAGCGAATCTTCGTGGTGATGGAGAAACTAAAGGGTGACATGCTGGAGATGATCCTGTCGCACGAGAAAGGCCGGCTCACGGAGAGGATCACTAAGTTCTTGGTCGCCCAGGTTAGATAAGACAGCACTTTATGGTACATTACTGCAGCGGCCAGCAAAAGAGGCTTTGATGGACGAACGTGTAAATGCGTGTATAGTACTTTTCTCAAATAATTCACCGAATTTAAAACTAAGTAGTACCTAGACAGAACTTTTAACGCGTAAGTGTTTCATTCTTTTCAATAACCGCTTTCTATTTCCAAGCCAGTTCGAAATTTAAATAAAACCTTTGATTGATTACCTCCTTGGGTGCCATTTTGCGGAATAAAGATAGGATAGTAATTTATTTGGCACAGACGCACGACAGATGTGCATTTTCATACAACTTTTGCCGGCCGCTGCTCGCATGTATTTGGCCAATATAGCATTTTCGATGTATCTCGAATATTGCCAAAATAATGTTCAAATATCCAAGTATGTATGAGAATGTTTTTTTACAGAATACCAAGGGTCTTTTTTTTCAATATCGTGCGATAACTCTAGAAATAATATAGTGTTTACTGCTGTATCGTTTAGTTTGTAGTATTTTAACAATTTTCAGGGTTATCAATACTTATTGCACTACAATGACTCCGTGTTAGATTCAGAACGTCGTCGTTTGAAGGGTTTAAAGGGAATCTACTACAGCTATTAGAACCTCTACTACCAAGCAACGTGAGAACTAGCAAACAGTGAGACGTTTTGATCTTCATTCTTCACCGCACTCATCAACATATCAGTCGAAAGACAGGCCTCCCCCAAAGATCCCCAAACAGCTCGGTCGTGCGTTTCCCGCACCAAGACGATTCCCGCGACCTTTAGTAGATCACACATCCACCTTGTAGAAGGACACAAAGTTTAACAACACACTCCTTACGGTTTCACTAACTAATCCAACATCCTGTTGTGCAGAAATAAAATTAAAAAGTACATTCATTACAATCCAACATCATCTACAACCTATATACGTCTCACTGCCCGGTACAGGTCTTCGTACATGGAAGAAGTACACGAGGAGTTTGATTTTGAAAGCGGTAACAATTCAACCAGAAAAAACTATTAACGTTTCAATATCTCTTTCTCTAGAATATTGCATATTGGCCCCTATGGTTTGTACCAGTTATTTGTCTCCACTGCCAGATCCTGGTGGCGCTGAAGCACTTGCACGAGAAGAACATCGTGCACTGCGACCTGAAACCGGAGAACGTGTTGCTGTCAACGGACGACGAGTTCCCGCAGGTGAAGCTCTGTGACTTCGGGTTCGCGCGCATCATCGGCGAGAAAAGCTTCCGGAGGTCCGTCGTTGGCACGCCCGCATATCTTGGTCAGTACACTATTTAGATCAGGGAACCCCAAAGAGGTCAACCTCGATCCCTTGTCGTTGGCATTGGGATTAAGTTTTAAAATGGTTAAGTTTTTTGTATCAATAATTAAAGTAATTTGGCTATTTGGGTCTGATGTATTAGCTAAAAAGGGTATCTTGCCCAAAATAGATTTGGAATCATTGACTTTATTTTTTCCTTCAACTTTTTAACGAAGACTTTAATCATCAACACAGGTGTTGTTATTATGCAAGTAAAAATGTTTCAGTCAAAATATGTTTGTTTAAATAGACTCAATTAATAAGTTTTTTCATTTGTCATAACAGAGAATATGTATGAGAAAAATAAATAAATATAATTAAAGGATAGCACTAGTAATAGCGATAACTTTCAGTTATTATTAACCAGGTATTTGCAAAACTCCCAGTTTTAAAATTTAATGAAGTATTTAATTATAAAATGAAAACGAACACTACACTTAATAGCTGCAGAGAAAAAGCGTTGCAAGAAACTCTCAGCCTTTAGTATTTATAATGACATTCACAAATTACCTATGTGTTAGGTGTTAGTATTACAAACATAATTACCCTGTATTCCTCAACTACAGAGGACAGAAAGTTGTGAGATTTAGATCAATGAATGATATTGGGTGTGTATGTCTGTGGCAGCGCCCGAGGTGCTCCGCAACAAGGGCTACAACCGCTCGCTGGACATGTGGTCGGTGGGCGTCATCGTGTACGTGTCGCTGTCGGGCACCTTCCCCTTCAACGAGGACGAGGACATCCACGAGCAGATACAGAACGCCGCCTTCATGTACCCGCCCACGCCCTGGACCGAGATCTCAGCGGAAGGTGAAACATGTGACCGTTATTATACATATGACCTTTAAGATTATTATATTTTTAATATTGTTATATGAATATAAAAATAACAATTTAGTAATGTTTCAATAAATAATGATTAAGCTACTAGAATAAGACATGAGTGAACACATTTCGTGGAGTAAGGAAACCGTTTCTGAGTATAACCATTGTTGCGTTCTCAATATGGTCCATAGATGGCGCTGGCACAAAATGAGCTTTACATCGCTCTGTTGAGAATTATACATTTCATAATATGTTATCATAGAAATTGATAGTTTTAACTATTATGTATAACTAGATGGCACTGGACAAAATAATAGAATTTCTACTTGGCTGTGTTATAAATGTTGTTAATGCATTTAAATGTAAACGATGGATTATTGATCACAGTACTGTCAACTACCGTGGTAATGGAAACCAGTTTTTTTTGTCATTAAACCCCTATAATCATCTCCAACTATATTATATAATCTCATACAAGAGTTATCCAAGCATAGTAATTTGAAGACGAAAACGGAGCATTGCTGCGGGATCTTTTGTAAAACCATTTTTAAAATGTTTTTGTTGGAATTTGCCTTTTTTGAAATATTCTTCTATGAAAACAAAAAATCACGTTTCTGATCGTTGTTGATGGAGTACAATATAACGCTAACGCCTAAAACAGTAAAAACGAAGTGTGTGGAATGGTAGTAGAACATGTGTCATCGATTGATCCCGGCATTGTTCCCGGTGCGCAGCCATCGACCTGATCAACAACCTGCTGCAAGTGAAGCAGCGCAAGCGGCTGTCGGTGGACAAGTCGGTGGCGCACGCCTGGCTGCAGGCGGCCGAGGCCTGGCGGGACCTGCGCGCGCTCGAGGCCCGCGTCGGACGCCGCTACCTCACGCACCCCAGCGACGACCAGCGCTGGGCCCAGCACTGACCGTACGTACCTGACACACACACACACACACACACACGCCGCTACCTCACGCACCCCAGCGACGACCAGCGCTGGGCCCAGCACTGACCGTACGTACCTGACACACACACACACACACGCCGCTACCTCACGCACCCCAGCGACGACCAGCGCTGGGCCCAGCACTGACCGTACGTACCTGACACACACACACACACACACGCCGCTACCTCACGCACCCCAGCGACGACCAGCGCTGGGCCCAGCACTGACCGTACGTACCTGACACACACACACACACACACACACGCCGCTACCTCACGCACCCCAGCGACGACCAGCGCTGGGCCCAGCACTGACCGTACGTACCTGACACACACACACACACACACACACGCCGCTACCTCACGCACCCCAGCGACGACCAGCGCTGGGCCCAGCACTGACCGTACGTACCTGACACACACACACACACACACACACGCCGCTACCTCACGCACCCCAGCGACGACCAGCGCTGGGCCCAGCACTGACCGTACGTACCTGACACACACACACACACACGCCGCTACCTCACGCACCCCAGCGACGACCAGCGCTGGGCCCAGCACTGACCGTACGTACCTGACACACACACACACACACACGCCGCTACCTCACGCACCCCAGCGACGACCAGCGCTGGGCCCAGCACTGACCGTACGTACCTGACACACACACACACACACACACACGCCGCTACCTCACGCACCCCAGCGACGACCAGCGCTGGGCCCAGCACTGACCGTACGTACCTGACACACACACACACACACACACACGCCGCTACCTCACGCACCCCAGCGACGACCAGCGCTGGGCCCAGCACTGACCGTACGTACCTGACACACACACACACACACGCCGCTACCTCACGCACCCCAGCGACGACCAGCGCTGGGCCCAGCACTGACCGTACGTACCTGACACACACACACACACACACGCCGCTACCTCACGCACCCCAGCGACGACCAGCGCTGGGCCCAGCACTGACCGTACGTACCTGACACACACACACACACACACACACGCCGCTACCTCACGCACCCCAGCGACGACCAGCGCTGGGCCCAGCACTGACCGTACGTACCTGACACACACACACACACACACACACGCCGCTACCTCACGCACCCCAGCGACGACCAGCGCTGGGCCCAGCACTGACCGTACGTACCTGACACACACACACACACACACACACGCCGCTACCTCACGCACCCCAGCGACGACCAGCGCTGGGCCCAGCACTGACCGTACGTACCTGACACACACACACACACACGCCGCTACCTCACGCACCCCAGCGACGACCAGCGCTGGGCCCAGCACTGACCGTACGTACCTGACACACACACACACACACACGCCGCTACCTCACGCACCCCAGCGACGACCAGCGCTGGGCCCAGCACTGACCGTACGTACCTGACACACACACACACACACACACACGCCGCTACCTCACGCACCCCAGCGACGACCAGCGCTGGGCCCAGCACTGACCGTACGTACCTGACACACACACACACACACACACACGCCGCTACCTCACGCACCCCAGCGACGACCAGCGCTGGGCCCAGCACTGACCGTACGTACCTGACACACACACACACACACACGCCGCTACCTCACGCACCCCAGCGACGACCAGCGCTGGGCCCAGCACTGACCGTACGTACCTGACACACACACACACACACACGCCGCTACCTCACGCACCCCAGCGACGACCAGCGCTGGGCCCAGCACTGACCGTACGTACCTGACACACACACACACACACACACACGCCGCTACCTCACGCACCCCAGCGACGACCAGCGCTGGGCCCAGCACTGACCGTACGTACCTGACACACACACACACACACACGCCGCTACCTCACGCACCCCAGCGACGACCAGCGCTGGGCCCAGCACTGACCGTACGTACCTGACACACACACACACACACACGCCGCTACCTCACGCACCCCAGCGACGACCAGCGCTGGGCCCAGCACTGACCGTACGTACCTGACACACACACACACACACACGCCGCTACCTCACGCACCCCAGCGACGACCAGCGCTGGGCCCAGCACTGACCGTACGTACCTGACACACACACACACACACACGCCGCTACCTCACGCACCCCAGCGACGACCAGCGCTGGGCCCAGCACTGACCGTACGTACCTGACACACACACACACACACACGCCGCTACCTCACGCACCCCAGCGACGACCAGCGCTGGGCCCAGCACTGACCGTACGTACCTGACACACACACACACACACACGCCGCTACCTCACGCACCCCAGCGACGACCAGCGCTGGGCCCAGCACTGACCGTACGTACCTGACACACACACACACACACACGCCGCTACCTCACGCACCCCAGCGACGACCAGCGCTGGGCCCAGCACTGACCGTACGTACCTGACACACACACACACACACACGCCGCTACCTCACGCACCCCAGCGACGACCAGCGCTGGGCCCAGCACTGACCGTACGTACCTGACACACACACACACACACACGCCGCTACCTCACGCACCCCAGCGACGACCAGCGCTGGGCCCAGCACTGACCGTACGTACGTGACACACACACACACACACACGCCGCTACCTCACGCACCCCAGCGACGACCAGCGCTGGGCCCAGCACTGACCGTACGTACGTGACACACACACACACACACACGCCGCTACCTCACGCACCCCAGCGACGACCAGCGCTGGGCCCAGCACTGACCGTACGTACGTGACACACACACACACACACACGCCGCTACCTCACGCACCCCAGCGACGACCAGCGCTGGGCCCAGCACTGACCGTACGTACCTGACACACACACACACACACGCCGCTACCTCACGCACCCCAGCGACGACCAGCGCTGGGCCCAGCACTGACCGTACGTACCTGACACACACACACACACACACGCCGCTACCTCACGCACCCCAGCGACGACCAGCGCTGGGCCCAGCACTGACCGTACGTACCTGACACACACACACACACACACGCCGCTACCTCACGCACCCCAGCGACGACCAGCGCTGGGCCCAGCACTGACCGTACGTACCTGACACACACACACACACACACGCCGCTACCTCACGCACCCCAGCGACGACCAGCGCTGGGCCCAGCACTGACCGTACGTACGTGACACACACACACACACACACGCCGCTACCTCACGCACCCCAGCGACGACCAGCGCTGGGCCCAGCACTGACCGTACGTACGTGACACACACACACACACACACACGCCGCTACCTCACGCACCCCAGCGACGACCAGCGCTGGGCCCAGCACTGACCGTACGTACGTGACACACACACACACACACGCCGCTACCTCACGCACCCCAGCGACGACCAGCGCTGGGCCCAGCACTGACCGTACGTACGACACACACACACACACACGCCGCTACCTCACGCACCCCAGCGACGACCAGCGCTGGGCCCAGCACTGACCGTACGTACCTGACACACACACACACACACACGCCGCTACCTCACGCACCCCAGCGACGACCAGCGCTGGGCCCAGCACTGACCGTACGTACGTGACACACACACGCACATACCGCTTAAAAGTTTAAATAATAAATATTTCACAGATCAAACGGGAACGCTTCTGATGAGAAGATCAAGAACAAAAAATCTTCCTGGAGCAAAGGCTTCGTGCGCCTTCGATGGAAGAAGCTTCTCGTCAGGGTGCGTTAGGGCCGGGGGACACCGAGCCCGCCTATTACTTAATAACATTACACGTTTGGGCGCGTGCCACTTGGACACGAGATTGACGCCGGATCATATACTTTATATCGGGTAACGATAAATCACTAATAATGAACTATTTGCTTGTCTATCGTCAATGTTATCCCATTATTTTAATGGAAGACACGAAATCTTATTAAGAACATAGATGGTGCTAGTGTGCAATGTTAGACGTACTTCAAAATTGAATCTTAATACCAAAACGTAAGGTTTCATTTATATTTGCCTCTTCTAAAACATCTGCTATATAAAAAATTCTCTATTCTATTATTATTGCTCCTTCTTCCTAATTCTCTGTTCTGTCTCAATAAATACCTACATGATGTAATAATTTCTTTGGTCTGCCTCAGTCTCTACGCCAGTGGTATGTTCCCAAATGACATATTTACCGTTAAAAATATCAGTACATGTTATGTATAATTTCTAGAGTAAGTGGAACGTTTTAATAATTGTTTTACGGATGTAAACAAAGTTACCGACTTGACAAGTCTTTAAAATTATAGGAAACTTATTTTAAATGGAATCAAATTAAAATATTACATTCAGCATTTGATTTTAAACTTTAAAGTTGTTCATTTAAAATTGTATGTATTTAGTGTAATAATTTAACCACTTTAGAATAACAATTGGTCACTAACAAATGAACTATCTATATTTTTATGTTTATTGGTAAAAGAAAGAAAATAGGAGTAAAGTCAAATTAAATTTTAGTCATTTAGTGAGTAGGCAGCAAATTTGGGAGTAAATAAAATAAAAAGTCAAACTAGATCAAAGCGGGTAAGCGTAAGAACAATGAAGCGTAAGGCGTCGTGGCTAGTTCTTCACTGGTGAGGTGCGGCGCGGCGCGGGCGCAGCCGGCCGGTATACGTAAGCCTGCACAATGGGCTTATGTACGATGCGCTATGCTAGTGCGAGGGTCAGTTGTCGATATTATCGATGTCGACAAACTGATACATATCTGATGATATTATAATTATATATTATAAATAAATATGTGTTGATATTTATGTTTATGTATATATATATATATATATATATATATATATATATATATATATATAGGAATTTATTATATTATAATTAAATATAGGGTTGAAAATTATTAATAAAATAATTGTGTAAGCGTGCATGTGTTACAAAGAGGTAGCCCACATGTACATTTAATTTTGTAATAACTTTTATATAAGTATAGACCTGTTTTGTCTGTGGCTATCATTAGTAAAAACAAGAGATAATTATATAAGTTTATTGAGTCATTGATAGGAATCTGTTATATTTACTGGAGACCTGGTATTGCGTCGCCTCGCGCGTACTTACGCTGCTACGAAATATTGAATTGATCTGTCCAATAGACGACATGCTGTAAGCACATTAAATTCTAAACTCTAATTACTCTAATAATTAGTATTCTTTTACTTTAGAGTTGAGGTCGTTACAATATGCCGCACTTCTTAAACCTTTTTTAGTTCCCATTAAGAAAATTTCTTACTTGTCTTTAATTTTACAAATTTGTATAAAAATATCTCTATTTTAAGCAAAGGTTTACCTGAACTGAATTTAATTTACTATTAATGATTGCACAAAGAAGGATTCTTATTTATAAGGAATTTTTTCACCGCCACGTTGATATTATCAATTGACATAGACACAGTAATAACATTTGAAATGATTTACTAATTAATCTTTCCGTTTACCTGCATTCCTACTTTGTTAGTGTTTGATCGTTTTTAAAGTATTTTGATGATTATTTCTTTAAAAGATATTAATTTATTTATACAATGATATCGATGGGATTTATGTTAGTTTTAAGGATCTAATAATTTATATTTATTGTTGTAAACAAAACAGTAACTGCATTTTATGTGGTAAATGTGTGTGGCAGCGACTTGTGTGTATGTGTGTGTGTGTATGTATTGTGTTCGATGTCTGTCTGTATGTTCGTATTGACTAAAGTACACACTTGAATGTTGCAACTCATTTATTTTAAGTAAAACATATTCCTAGTCTAAGTAAGTGTTTAAAAATCCGTCAATTTTATTTTGATTTTAATACAATCATTAATGAGTCGCAAAAAGATATTGTTATAACACTATTAGCGTTAATGTTGCCTATAATGAAACACCATAACACTGTAATACTCCATGGACGTAATGTCCCATAGAATCGACGGCCTAAGTAGTTGTAATGGTAAGGGAAGTAGTTTAATCAATATTTGTATATTCGTGTCAATGGACGGCGTGTAATATTGAGAAACTATGTTTTAATTCGAATTAATGTTTTTGGTTTTGAAAAATCGTATGTAACTTGTAAAAAGGTTAAATATTAAGCTGGTAAGTTGGTGTAATTTATGTACCTATTCTTGTTGAGGGACTAAGAGATTCTTAAAAGTTTAAGAAGAATAAATTATAATAATAAACGGATGTGTGTAGATCATATACCGTTTCAATAGAGCCTTGGGCGTTTCTCTGAAAATACGTTGTCGTTTTTATAAAAACCAAACGCTCATAAGATAAATCCAAGTATAATTTTTGAAAATATTAAGTTATATTGCTCATTATATCTATTATAGTGCAACACGGCTTCCCGCTCACTTGACAAGTAATAACTTACGTTGTTTTGTCATAAACTATATTAATATAACAGTCCTATAAGCATATCGCTTATTTCCAAATTTTCTCTCCATTACTTTGTTTGGACTTAAGCAAATATTTTTTTTTATATTGACGTCGATGAGGTTTTGTGTATAGATATGATTTTATGATAATACGATTGATAAAACGGTTAGTAGCATTACTAAAATAGATTTAAAGAGTCGATAAGGTCGTAAATGCGAACAAAACATGCTATCAGGCATATTATAATGAATGTATACAAAATATACTACTTAAAGAAATATACATCGCTCGTGAACATATGTTCGAACATATACAAACATTTTCCCTTACTGGGATTAGAACCTACAACGTTTGGTTACGTTGGTTAGTCTTACCTCTCGAGTATGTCCTATGAGTCAATCTAGTTCATCCAGTGTAACTAGTTTTCAACGCCATTTCAGTTTATACTGACCCGCCCTGGCGTGTTACGTGATAATGGCTTCCATCTGAACGTTATTGTAAATACTATTGCTGGTTTATTAAAAGTTATATGGCCTCGGTTCCGTTGTGCACGAACTAAATTAAAACTCAGTAACATCATTACAAATGAAAAATGTAATGACTTTTAGAAACGTCGAGTTAGTTTACATATTTTAACTATGCATACACTTTTGACTAATTATAAGCGGCGTGTTTTATCGTGCGCTTTAAAATTAGTTAAATTAATGTATGACTCGCCATTTTAGAAACCCACAACCGGTTTAGGACCATCACTGTCTTTTTTGGGTGGATTGTAATGAAAGAGTAATTATTAAAATCTACTGCCTATATAACACACAGACTATATCTGATCGACACAGGTCTTCTTACATGACAGATCGTGCTTATTGTGACTTAAAATGCACGAAGGACCGCTACATAGTAAATTTGTTTGAACCAACAGGAACAAAAATATTCCGGTAATTGCTGTTTGTCCTTATCTAAACGACTAACCAAACAAGGTACTCAATGAAATAGTAGTACTGAAACTTAATTTAATTTAGTTCGTGCACAAAGGAATCGTAGCCATTGTTTTAATTAACCTTCACCCACAATGGATTAGTTACCATTACAATCAGAATTACGTAAAACGCCGGTAGATGACACGGTTATGAAAATCGTAAACCGTTGCATCTTTACAAGATAGGGTGTTACAATATCGTTACAGTTAAGAAGCAGTGCATTTAGAAAAATAAGTGGATACAATTATAATTCTCAATTTACACTTACCGTGTGACATAACCTATTTTATTCTAAACAGTTATCAATAAATATCTTCCGTAAATACATTCCACATCAGTGCCAATTTTTACTTACCATTATTTTAATATTATACAGTTTAAACGAAAATTATCCGTATGATATGCGTGGTAGAAACTTATTTTAAATGTAGATTTAAGGCAAAGAGATAAACGGATTTATATATAATTAAAGGATTAAATGTGGGACCCAATGTAAGAAAGTATAAGTTGGCATGACTGGTTTGAGGTCTTCGGTTGTATCTAGCCATTTCTGATCGCATCACATAACATCGATATAGTTATCTATATCGATTGTTATAATAAAACTGGCACACAGCAAATACATATTATATGTGCTTATTTATTAAGAAATGAATAGTACAAAAAGTATATTAAAATCAGTCCTGGCTAAGAACTAAACCTGTCTCATTTTTGTTAGTAAACGTAGAGACGTTATCTGAATTCAATCAAGACAATTTAGTCAGAGTTGAGTAATAATATTCGTAACAAACAAAGCCAATATTAATATACCATGACATGCAAATTTTTATTAACACATGCCTGTAGTATAGCAGATGTATAGTGCGAACGTTTTGAACGTTCCAATGTAGTTACTCGTATAAAGGGTAAAGTATTCTCATAATTTTCTAACCGATTTGCAGTAAAGCGATCAGCATTAGGTCAACCGCACTTTGGATACGAATCTGTATCGGACGTAAATATCCGCTACTATAAGATGTATTAATTGAACGAAATAAAAATCGATATTGAATCGATCTAATGAATTAAAGCGGCGGCTTGAGTGCGTGAAATACATTTTAAAAGCGAATATTTGTCACGTACAATGAATATGTCTGTCTGTACAAAAAATGAATAAGTTTTTCTATATCCATTTTAAAATTAACATAGGAACGTAAAATCGAGCAAATTTGGATTGATTTCGTATGTAGGAACTATACGGTCAGGAACAATAGAGGAACGGATTCGTACGAAAAGATATCGAAAGTGAGCCTGGCCTAAATATACATGCACTTTAAACTGCGATAATTATAAATGTATTTATAATATAAAAATTAATATTAATAATTAAGAATCGTCACGAATTGGTCAAGAATGTTCACCGCGTCAAGGTTAAGTCTCATTTTGCTGATCTTCGGCGATTGAAACTAAATCGCTTGTTAAATACTTTATTTGCCATAAAATACAAAGGTAGATACCGATACTATATAAAATTGACGATGACTTAAATTCGGGTAGTTTGTGGTATTATGTAACAGTAACGTAATGAATATATTATAACATAGATTTCATTATTGTCCTCTCTAAGAATGTATCTAAAATTATAAAAAATAGACTGATCGTCGATCGACAAATCGACAGAAGGGTGAATATATTTTGAATGTTTGTAATATTGCATTATCATTTCGCCGCATACCGCAGTCAGCCATTCCAATGTTGTTGTCTAATGAAACTGTGATTATTATTTTTATTTGTTTAAATGCAATTCAAGCTTCCATTTTCTGTGATCTCTACTTGTTCAGGCTATTTTGATGTAAGTCAGCATTTTTACGTGCTGCTTGTACATTTTATACTTTTATTAATATAATTATACTTTATTCTTATCTACAATACCATTAAATATAGTACAATATATTTAATAGAATAAATCTTACTTTTATGTATATTTATCAGATATTTAAAGTCACAAAATGTGATTAATTGTCTTTACACAAATTTGGTGTGAAGTAACTAAACTTAATTAATATTGTTTCCTTCCAAGCTCTTTATATAGATACATTAGCATACATTTGTTGATTTTCTACATATACAACACCACACGTTGGTGCCAAAAAGTACATATTAATTTGAAATCATTAGACCTGTATGATACTGTTGCTGCTATTAGCACGTCTGTGCTAATTAAAAATTGATTAAAAAGCCAAATTAAACGTAGTTTACTATCTAATTAATTACTTTTAATTTGTCTTTTTAAACAAATAACTTCGACAAACTAACTACTAATATCAACTAGTAACAGGTACGTCTTACTTAGTTTCTGGAAGTACAGAATAAAGGGGAACTGTTCCATTCCGTGCCACTTTTAAACGATTTCATCGGAATTGATTAGTTTAAGAAGTAATCTTCCAATGTAACATACATTGCATTGGAGAGTAAATTGACGTTTAATAATTAATTAAGACTCTAATTTACAAAGGGGTAAGGTTTGAAATTAATGTATATTGAAAATTGTTTATAAATGGCCTCAGCTTAATGTCTTCGTATAGCTTTAATTTGTATCATTATAGTATTATTATTTTGTTTGATAATGACAGTAATTCTACGACAACAATAAAGTCATTTTATTTGTAATTCGCTCGCTCATTTTTTGGCGCAGTTTTCTAAGAAATTAGCGAGTCACTACAGCTGTAGGTGTACCACAAGGTTCACCATTTTGTTATTTGTAATAAGTTGATTTGTACCTGACGCCATGGAAAAACGCTATATTTTGACGTTCCGGCCCAGTTTTATGGGATGGTAGTGAGGGCGTTATGGCTCGGCGTCCGATTTTAACTCTTCCTGTTGTATTATTTAAACGCATTATATATTTGGACCAAGAACAGAACAAACTGTAGTCAATATAAAGATAGTGGCAAATACAGAACATAGTACACAATGGAAGTGTCAAATTTAATTAAGATATAATAATTTATATCAATATATTACTTGATTAATAAATATAGATTTATACGGGACTACGCATAATGAATGTCACTAAGTAGTAATTACAATACATGTGTTGAGGTGTGAGGAACGAGCCGGGCCCACTAGTTTTGATAAATCACTTTGACAGCTTGGGGACTTATCATTCTATCTGTACTTCGGCGACAAAAACATTTATAATATGAGTGTACCTTCACGGTTGCTAACATAATTAAAATTATCAACGAGATCTTCGATCGAACATTGATACTAGATCAAAGTTCGTGCTTTCGTTTCGAATTTCGTGTGTTCAGTAACCCCCCTAGTGTGCGTTTCAGTCGTCTTGAACCATCGATCGTGTTTGACATCAGCTGTTTATTCCTATTAAAACGACAGCCATGCTTTTTTGGTGAATTATTGTAAACTACTGTTTATGTACGCATTCCTCGGCTTAACGCACCATCGTAACGTCTCGATACGTTTGAATCTTACACTAGACGTCTGAATTTTGTTTTTGGAATTTAGTTGGTTATTCTTATTTTAAATATTACCTTAAAATTAAGTGTGAATAACAAATAACTCCAATTCATTACATAATATCATTGTCTGCAGCCAATGTCCCGTTGTCGTCTCCACGCTGTATATTTAAATGACTACTTATAAAATTGTTAGTGACCAATAAACTACAGGGCGCTCGGCTCGGTTGATGTTATAATAGATGTTAATTTTGTGATGAGATCGATTTACAAATGGTGTTACAATTAATTTTTAAATAAATGCCGTTTTGGATTTGTAATTGGTTTTTTATTTTCTATCTCTATTTAATATCTTTAAATGGGGAAAAAGGAAAGTGTTGGGAAATACTGAAGTAATGCTGAACCTCTAAGATATACAATAAACATGGGACGTGAATGTAAGACTATGACTTTTTGAGATGAGATGAGAGCACCTCGATATGACGCGCAAACGCTAGTTTGTCACGCGGTTGGAGCGAATAATCTGCGCTTGCGCATCTAAGAGGTACAACTGATTTATTGTTTTATTCTCGGAATGCCTCGTTTATAGAGCTCAAAAATTCAACTTTGATAGAGTATTAAACGTGTGACATTATGATTTTAAATATAATACTATATTATTGCATATTTTAGGTATATGTTCGTGTCTACTCTTGGTGTGTTTAGCATTTTTAATGCGTCTTGCGGCCTGATTAATGCCGCGTTGATGAATAATCAGGCAACGGTCATTAAGACCCATCTATGATCTCGACCCCAATTAACATAGCAAGTAAAATTAGGTACCCACCCTATAAATAAAGTTAAAATTCCTCTTATAATTTGATAAAAATATTGAGCACCTCTGAAATAACAGTGAACCACCGGCCCGTGAGAGGCATGTCATACAACAGTTCACATCTTCACTGAACATCAGCCGTCAATGTGCAACTAACCAATATGTTTATTGTAATGGTGTTAATAGCTCATGCAGCCGGCGAATGGGTCGAGATATCCCAACAGCACTACAGAAAACCTATAAACAATAACTACAACATCCAAGCGATGGCTTCCGAAGAATATTACCAAGAGACTGCGAGTAAACCCAACAGGGTTTATGACAACCATTCGGTCACGGAATACGCATGGAATAAGGGCAGTGTCGACAAAGTACCCAAATTGGGAAATGTGCAGCGAGTTCAATTAAATACAAATGTGGTCAAAGCTCCCATTGTTCGAGGAAATGTAAAGAAAAGTGACCATAACCAAAAATTCCATGATATCAGAGGAATGACTGAAGTAGACGAAGACCGTATTTATTTCAAGGATTCGTTTGCTCATGAAGATAATCCATTTCTAAACCATGATTATGTTGAAAATAAATTTGAGACTCAAACTCAAAACGGTTTTATGAATGAAGCGAATCGACATAAATCTTTTACGGAATCAGTTACTCGAAATACAGCACATAGAATACGGAAACCATACGAAGAAGGCTCTCAATCAACAATTAATATTCCTGTAAGTAATAAACCAAATAATATCTATAAAGAACACGTTACTGATAAATATAAAGATGACGTTTTCAATATCAAACCATTCAACGATAATGTTTCAACTGAGATGTACAGCACCAGCTCCTTTGAAATATTTACTGATCTAAAACGTGTGCACAATCCAGATAAAGAAAATCAATTTAATAAAACCATATCTCATATCAATAAGAAAAAA
Source organism: Acentria ephemerella (assembly GCA_943193645.1). Classification (NCBI taxonomy): domain Eukaryota; kingdom Metazoa; phylum Arthropoda; class Insecta; order Lepidoptera; family Crambidae; genus Acentria; species Acentria ephemerella. The sequence goes on from OW971889.1 coordinate 504,661, forward strand.
ATTAACGCATTTTCTATGAAAGTTGACCATACCACGCAAACGAGTGTGGAATCACTTGGTAAACCAAAATATGCTAAAGAAACAGCAAAAGGAAGCTTAGAAAATAATAAAGGTGACAGGACTTACATAAACCCTTTAGAAGAACATTCAGAAGAACATGTTCCCAATGAAAATGTAGATGAAGCAATCGAGTCACCTGTAGATAAAAAGAATACTATGGAGAACGTATTGCAATTTATGAAAATAGTAGCTGATACTATCAGAAAGAATACGCGTAGAAGCGTCAACAGTAAAACTAAATATTTAGAAAATTTGAGGGACACTATTTTAGCGAATATTGGTAAGTATTTTCTAACGCATGATTTTGTCGGTAAGGATGATACCAACCAAAGAACAGATAAAAGAGGCTACCGACCTCAGATTTATCAGATCGACTTTTTCACCAATTTAATGACGGATTTTATGACTCCTATCTTGGGATACCTTGGGGTATTAAAACTTTATACGGGCATGTGAAACTTTATTTGCAATAACGAGTACAAAAAGAAGGCGCATTTATTTATAGGATCTAGATTATTAAGAAAATATTTCATTTATCTAAAGTTCATCAAATTTATAGAAGTCCTAATGCTTTTTTGTGACATACTATAGAACAACGAATAGACTCTGCATGGCCTGACGACGAAGAACTAGTCGCAACGGCGTCACGACAACGTCGAGACACGGTCAAAGGGCGTGGACACTTGGAAGTGCCATCCTCTGAGAGCGCGCTCATGACCATCTCGTTCCTGACTTTTGCTGTGTTTTTGATCAAGCTTGTCTTGGTAAGTCATTATTACAAATAATAAACCTTCTTAGGTACAGTCGGCCATACGTTTAGTATAACAAGTCATTGAATTTAACTCTTATTACAAAAGATTGATAGTTATAAATGCACATAATCACCAGACCAGACCAAAGGGGCCTATTCTTTTACTAGCAAGAACATCACTGTTCTATTTGTACACAGAGGCGATTCAACTATCTTCATTAGCCACGTAGCCTGTTGAGTTCCAAATCGCCTTCTCAAGGCCTCCAAATGGGTACATGAATCTTTTGAAGTGAAGCAATCTTCCCATCCAATCCCAAAAGTAATAAAACTTACTTTAAGTTATATTTATAATTAAATTTTCCTGAGCATACTCACAAAAAAATCTAAAACGAACAATCAATCTTTACGTTCATTACGCTATAGGGGTGGTGAGCGTTGTTCGCGTCTAACGGAATTTAAGTTGTATGTAAACTTTGTTGCAGCAAGTGATCCAGACATACAAGAACAAGGCAATGATGCTGTCTCCGACAGTAATGGCGACCGTAGGCCGCGTTGCAATTGCATCCAAGCAACAAAATTTAAAACCCTGAAATAAGTGCACTTTGTATACAATCAGTAATAAAATTTAATAAATGTGTTTTAAATTTAATAATAGTAACTTTTTTTTAAATTAAAAAGTGATAATGGCTATGATAAAATGTTAACAACCTTATTAATTAACTGTGGTCAGGCTTAACTTAAGTTTTTAATCTGAAAAGAAAATCTGCAGCCAAAAGAAAACATCAAACATTTGAAAATGTCCCACTCCCGCAACACTATCGTGATAATATTTTCATCATTTTATAATAGTCAATGATAAGAAGTATTTAATTGTCCGTTGTAGTTGATTAGAGTATTTTGGCGCGTAATGCACGTAATGCCGGAGTCGGTTGGACGCAAGGATTTTATATATCGGGAGTGGGTTTTTGTGGTTAGTTGTTCTCTCTCTCTCTCTCTCTCTCTCTCTCTCTCTCTCTCTCTCTCTCTCTCTCTCTCTCTCTCTCCACTGGAACTCCTTTGTTGGGTGCTGTATATGGACGTGTAATTTTTGTTGTGAAAATAGTGTAGTTTCATTTCAAAGTGGATCGCTACATTGAGCAATATTAGGAATACTATTGCAGCATGTTTAATTAGTAGGCTTAGATAATTTTAAAACATTATGGTATCATTTCAATCTTATTGACGTATCACTTCATTTTCCATTGGTTGCCATATACGCCATTATGCAATTGAATGGGATCTTGCACCGGTATCCCGGATCCGTAAGGGCTTTAGTTTCCCTTGACTTTGCTGTAATAAAGAGAACTTACTTAACAAAAAAAACTTTGTTTTGCCCCGTAATGGCGGGGTCTTCTGGGTGCTGTATATTTTATTTCATATACTGTGTTGTAGTATTGGTATTGTAGTATGAAATTGTGGTAGTTTTATGACAAAAAGGATCGTTAAATCGTGCAATATATGGAATATATAAAAAAATACATATTTCATTAGTGACGTGACATTTTTCATTCATTCATTTGTGGGTTAAGTTCATTTATTTAACCTTTTATGATTTCATTAATTTTTACTTATCATTTCATAGTAATCATCAAAAAACGTATGTAAATTATCGTTAAATCAGAAAATTTCCTAAAATTAAAAAGAACTAACAAAGACTAGGCTGTATGAGCTTTGAACTCTTGCCTTCCCTGCACGGGAGAATATTAAAAAAAAACATTATTGTTATTTTAATTTTATTAATGTCTATCATTAATAAAATCGCTTTAGAATAAGTCATAATTATCAAGAAATGAAAAAAAATGAATGACACTGAGCAAATATTCATTGTCAATTCTTCGGAAAATCAACCGCCGCCACCAGAAGTAATAAAACTAAGTGAAGCATCAATTTCAACGCAAGGCAAGTAGCATTTTCCTCATTTCTTTTGATTTACTTTGCACTTTAAACTTTGATGGTTCTTAACATTAATAAATTTGAATTATAAACGGAATATTTACTATGTAGATAATTTGATTTTTATGTTAGTGACCATTAGAATATGGTGCTGTAGTTTATTATATTAAGTAATAGATATAAACGAACTTTATACATTTCTTATTTATTAATTGAAGAAATACTTTTATTGTTGAAACAAATGTTTGTATGTTGGTTGGTTACACCATAAATACACCTTATCACACAAAAGTACACAAATCATAAAAAAAAGAGGTTGTACTTAAGCAGAAATTAAACTAGAATTGAAACAATATAAAGAAGATAAGTATGGCCCATGCACTATACAATAGTTGTCTCATTGCTCAGGAGCGATTTCGTCCATACAACTTTCACATGTAGCATGCCGTTTAGCCAACACAACTATGTTAATTTAAGGTCCCTTTTTTCGTATGGCTGACACAAAGAATAAAATAATCTATCGTAAATTTACAGATATTGAAGATTTCTCCACTGTATGTCGCATGTGTGCTACTGTCACTGAATTTGTAATACCTATATTTGGTGGAGAAGGTCTTCAAAACAACCTTGCAGACAAAATACACAAGCACTTACCAATACAGGTAATTAAATCTTTTAATAAATGTTTTTATTGCTGAAAAAATTACAGTTTACTAGATATATTACTAATTTGTACATTATAATTGCTAAGAAATTATAAATATTTTCATTAGGTATCAGAACAAGATGTTTTGCCCCGAGTTGTGTGCTATCAGTGTGCCAACACACTTCTGGCATGGCATGAACTGGTGCAATGCTGTGTTCAAGCTGATGCTGCCCTTCGCACCCGACTAGCTGTCTCTGAGAATAAGAAAAATGTCTCAGGAGATCATAATGTTGTATGTAACTTATATAAAATTATTCAGATTAGTAACAAACATTCATTTTCAGTAATTTTTGTTGGCTAATTACCCTAAGTTATTATAGTGTATATTGGATTATAATAATGGACAAGAACTGTTTTTGAAGGTTGAAGATAAAATTTCCTTTCACATCTTATAGAAAATAGAGAAGCCCTTAAGGAAATTGATTGAGCTTTATAAAGTATTTTCTAAATTTTAATTATACATGTCTTAGAAAAATTTTGTTTGATACACTAACAAATTTCTGTAATAATAATTTTGTTGCAGGATTCCAATGAAATAGAAGTAAACCAAAATTCTGAAATTGAACAACAAACAAAGTAAGTGTAATGTACAAAATAATTATATTACCTCAAGTTTCAATAATGAAATGTTAATTATGTTTTATTTTGTATTATTTATATACAAAGTGGTGACTAAAATATTAGGTTAGGAGAATTATGGAGCGTAGGGTTTTGATAGAAACTGGGACATTTACAATCATATTTCTAGCTATAAATGATATATAGTATATACATGTCTACTCATATATTTTACCTGATTTACTGACAAAATCTATTCTTTATGTATTATTTATCATCTGTATATATATATTTCATTTAAAATAAAATCTGAAATAGATATTTATAAATTGATTTAATTTTTAATTGTAGTTATATATTGAACCAGCAAAACTAGATCGTATCCTGCAATTTCAGGTCAGAAGCCCAACTTTCTAGTATGTTAAAACAAATATTGGTAGATTGTTTACCAACATTATCATCTGACAAAGAAGAATACGACTTGGTGTATGTCTGTCAAAAATGTGTTGCATCTATGAGTAATGTATCAGAATTAATCGGTCATTTAAATTCAACTCATTTGCCTCAAACCACCAGCTACTCACTTTTACAGCAATTCATCAAAGATAACATAACATTCGAAGAAATCCTGGATCTAGAATATTCGGACAGAGATGATGAATCGAAAACCAGTGAAGATCATGTAGAACATTTACCCAAGTTTTTTTGCCCCTTCTGTGAAAGCATATTTTCATCAACGACTCGCCTCATATTTCACCTCAATCAACATATTGAAATATCTTTTGATGATGGAGTGATATGCTGTGACCAAACTTACAATAATAAGAAAATGTTTGTAAAACATTTGCAAGATGAACACGTAAGACGTGTGCTGGATGAAACGGCCGTTATCTGTCGGAACTGTGGCTTTGAAGCCGAACATGCAGACGCTCTCCAAGTGCATATATCTGAGGTGCACGATAAACATAACCAAAACTACTCCAGAAGTACAAAAAATAATAATAAAATTAGTCATAAAAACCAAAAATTTATTCCAGCCGTCTGCCCGGAATGCAATAAAACTTTTTCAAATAAATATAACATGTTTGTCCATATGAAGTCATCACACGAAGGTGAAAGTACGCGATTCTATTGCGATAAATGCAATAAATGCTATAGTAACCGCGGGAATTTGAGCAATCACAAAAAATTAGCTCACGAAGGCATACTAAATTACCCTTGCAAGACGTGCGGGGAAGCGTTTCCGTCTCGTCTCGCCCGCGACAACCACATGCGGATACACACCGGGCATACACCGTACAAGTGTCACCACTGCCTCAAGTCTTTCAGAGCCAAGAATACCTTAGATCGGCATATCGATATACACCTTGATATACGAAAATACGAATGCGACATCTGTTCGAAAAAATTCAGAAAGAGAACACATCTCAACTATCATTTAGGCACGCACAGAAAGTAACGAGGGTTATTTGTTGCAGGTGGGACGCCTGCTCGTTTAAATTCGAATTCGATCAGAGCAAAACGAACAGAATAGACGAATTCACGAACAATAAGTACTTCGATTACTCTGTTCGTCGACCGGAAGACGAGAGAGGCTCCACAACCGAGGAAGACGAGCCACTCTCGAGGGTAGCGAACAGAAAGTCAACAGAGCTGTACGGAAAATTTTACGAGGCGTTGGTGAACTTTAGAAATCATTTCACAAAGCATGAACCCGGGAAACGCAAAGATTCCGAAACGAGCGATGACTCTGAGACGTCGGACGTCGGGGTCGACGCTGGAGATCGCGCGGACGTCGAGAGCTTCGATGACCTCACGCACTGCAACATGAGGAAGGGCAGAATGGACGAGGAGATGCGACTCGAATTGAGCCGTGCGCAGACCAGAATCAATGGAAAGGTGTACTACTCGTGCGCGACGTGCGGCAAGAATCTAAGTTCGCCGCACACGTACGTGTTCCACAAGCGGATCCACACGGGAGAGAGGCCGTGCGTGTGCCACGTGTGCGGCAAACAGTTCCGCGCGCCCAACGGCCTGCAGCGGCATCTCACGGAGACGCACGAGCGGGCGCGGCGCCACCGCTGCGCGCTCTGCCTCAAGAGCTTCGCCAACTCGCAGAACCTCAAGCAGCACCTGCGCATCCACACGGGCGAGCGGCCCTTCGTGTGCGCGCACTGCGGCAAGCGGTTCACGCAGAGCGGCTCGCTGCACGTGCACCTGCGCACGCACGGCGCGCACTTCCCGCACGAGTGCACCGACTGCGGCGCCAAGTTCCGCGTACGCGCCAGCCTTGCCAGACACCGCCTGCGTCACGCGCCCCGCGCCCGCCCCCGGCCACGGCCCCGACCCCGCGCCGGACCCACGGGCGCGACCTACACGGAAGCCGGACCATTCTAGACACGATTAATGTTCGTCGTCTCCACGGTGTTTCCCTTTGCAGACGCGAGGACGGCCCGGGCTCCGTGACAAAAACCGGAATCGAGGCGGAGACGGAGAGGTCGGGCGCCCGCGTCACGTGTCCCGCGTGCGACAAGAGCGTGTCGCGCAAGTCGTGGCGGCGACACGCGCGCGGGCACGAGGCGGGCACGCGTCACAGCTGCGCGGCGTGCGGCCTGGCCTTCGGCGACAGCGGCAACCTGGCGCGACATGCGCGCGCGACGCACGACGGGCTGCGGCCGCACGCCTGCGCGCGCTGCGGGGCCGCCTTCAGCCGCGCCGAGCACCTGGCCGACCACGAGCGCGCGCACGGGCCCGCCCGCGACCTCGTGTGCGCCACGTGCGGCGCGCGCTCCAAGTCGGCGGCCGCGCTGCGCATGCACCGGCGCACGCACGCCGAGCGCCGCCTGCCGTGCCCGCAGTGCGGCGCGCGCTTCAAGCGGCGCGGCGAGCTGCGCGCGCACCTCAGCGTGCACAGCGGCGAGCGCGCGCACGTGTGCGCCTGCTGCGGCCGCGCCTTCCGTCTGCGCGCCCAGCTCACGGCGCACGCGCGCACGCACGCCGCGCCCGCCGCCGCCGCCACGTGACGCGGACGCTCTGTTGCAGGTTCCGAGAGATCACCGCCTACGTCGTCGACGCTCTGGAGCCGCCGCCCTACGAGGAGCCCGCCCCCGCCCCCGTACCCTTCGCCGCCCCCTCCACCAAGAGCTGCGTCTACTGTCCCGCGGAGCACCCGGAACGCGAGTACGAGGCTCATCTGATCGCCGAGCATTCGGCTTACCTGTTTCGCTGCGACGAGTGCGACACGTACGTCCACCGAAAGGATTTCATCCTGCACATGTCACTTCATGCAGTCGAGTACGCTTCCAAGAGAGAGAAAAAAGCGGGGCGGCCACGACGGTCACGTCGGAAAACTAGAAGGAGATCGGAGAGTAATAACGAAAACGTCGACAAGGCGCCGAACGAGACCGAAGGCGAGACGGATGACGGGGGAGCGAAGGAATCGAGAAACGATGCACTGGACAGCTGCGCGCATAGAATCGACTTCTCCGACCCGAGCGACGTCGAAGACGAGTTCGGACCGCTTCCCGAGTCGGTGTTCGAAGCCATAGAGGACTCGCGATCGCCGGCGACCGCTCGATACTCGCCGTCGCCTGTTCGAACTTCGCCAATGGCGACCGGAGATTCGCCGACGGTCACCTCGTTGATAACTACCGAAGCCGTCGCATCGGTCGTGCGAGCTTCGCCGACGATCGCCGAATACTCACCGATGGTCACCGAGACTTCGCCGACAGCCGTGTCTCGGACCGTCTCAGCCTCGGACGCGGCCGCCGGGCTGTCGCCGCCGGTCGCGCCGGCCCCCCCGACGGTCGGCCCAGCGTCGCCGAGGCCCGCCGACGAGGCGCCGGGCGCTCCGCCCCCGCGTCGGTCGCGCGCGTGCGCCGTGTGCGGCAAGACGTACACGGCGGCGTCGTCGTACTTCTACCACGTGAAGCACGCGCACGGCGAGCACAAGGAGCACGAGTGCGCCACGTGCGGTAAGCGGTTCGGCACGCGCGGCGCGCTGGCGGCGCACGCGGCCGTGCACGGCGCGGTGCGCGCGCACGCGTGCTCCCGCTGCGGCAAGGCGTTCCGCGCGCGCGCCGCGCTCTACATCCACTCGCAGACGCACGGCGCGCCCAAGCGCTGGTCGTGCGCGCAGTGCGGGCGCGCCTTCCGCTGGCGCGCGCAGCTGGCCCGGCACGCGGCGCGGCACGCGGGCGCGCGCGAGCACGCGTGCTCGGTGTGCGCGCGCGCGTTCGCCGTGCGCGCCGACCTGGTGCGGCACGCGCGCACGCACGAGCCGGCGTCGCTGTCGTGCGCGCAGTGCCCGGCGCAGTTCGCGCAGGCGCGGTACCTGCGCGTGCACGTGATGCGCAAGCACGCGGCCGCTGCCGGCGCAGACCTCGGCCACACGACGCTGCCCGAAGCGGCGTGCTAATCTAATACTTTGTTGGTTTACTTCTCGTTTCGCGTGTCATTCAGTATTATATAGTCAGTCCATTATAGCTTTATGATTCTGTCAAATGTCAAACGTCCCTTTCAAAGGATGTCAACGAGAACTTAATGTTATCGATGTCGACTATCCGAATCAATAAAAATTATCGCAATTTTTTTTAAAATATTTGATTATCGTTAAAGATTTAAACTGTTCATTGGCTACTGAATTGTGTACGCTTATTAAAAATGTACATTCAACAATAAAATCCCTGGCTCGAGCCCGTTTCGTAAGATGATCCATTTAATGTTTTGATCCTCACCAGCCGTCCGGCGTATTATCGTTAATTAAATATCAATAGTATCTTGTATGTGACTACGTCACACGCTTTATCATTACTTCTTTCCCTAATTTAAAATTTAACTAAAAAATAATTCAAAGGAGAAATATTATTATGACATTACTATAGTAATAATATATGTTAGAGTCAGTGTTAAGATTCATTAACATTTTTATTTTAATCGATAAATGCTTTCTTGCTATGGTCATCGCATGGCTTAAAATATCCTGTGTGCTGTGCCTATATTTTTTTTATCATCTAACTTTTGAGATTTATTACTTTAGTCTATTGTTGTAACTAACTCGTAATAAACGAGTAATTAGACAGTGTGAGTGAGTACTAAACATCCACTTATGAACATTAAAATTTATATCAAAACAATCTTCGTACTTTTCTCTTAGGATATAATAACCAGGTTTTTAAGCCTAAAATGAAAAAAAAAAAGAATTGTTATTGTGAGCCACAAATCCAATTTAAACTATTTTCACTGAATGAAGACTGATTGTGTATATTTTCAAAAAACTGCTAGATTTTATTAATTATTCTTAGAATTACAATATTTAAAGGTGTACCAATGAAATGTGTACGATGTTCGTACATGATTTTTGGTCCTTCGAGCCGGATATGAACCAGCGACCTATGGAAATCATGTACGAACATCGTACAAAATGTTTTTAAATATTGAGATAAGTTGATGTATATAATGGATTGTAGGTTAAACCGAACTGTCTCCATTTCGAGTGCTCAAATGTAAATAAAATATTTTTATTATGATTTATGTTTTATTAACCTTGATAATTATTATTAATAAATTAATATTGCTACATCTTACACAGAATAGGTAATAAAAACGTCTTAAATATATTAAAGCAAATATTTACAATTTAAACATTATCAGAAAAAAAACTTGTTATTAAATAATTTATCCATGTTATCTAAAACAGTTGTGAGAATAAAATCTGCGTATGCTTAATTTGAATATCACAAGTAACCAATACAAACCATCGGAGGCAAACGAAAACTAATTTGAAAGTTAATTAAAAATTACATGTTTTACATTACAATTTACTAAATATCCAGGCTTAAAATAAAATCTTGCCAGCTTAAAGTTGGGAATTGAATTAACCTATGATCTTCAACATATATTGCAATCTGACAAATTTGACATTAAATGAAAAAAACCAGTATGTCTAGTAGTATACGATCACATTTTTGTAGCAACATTTTTGGATTTTACACTATCTCAAATTGATCAGTATGAAATAAAGTTAGAAGTGTATTTCTTTTGAAAAAAGGCCGATACAGACAGCACCCATCTAATTATTAAAATTTATATGAAGAGATCATAATTTAATATAAAGTAAAACAATAAGGAGGTATCATACAATAATTTAATATCATTCTTGTGATTTCAATCGAGATTTCTTAAATATGCATTACATAAACAAACCAATCATGTACAGCGGCCCCAGAAGTAGCTTAACAATTAACACTTAACGTGAAATACCAACTATTAAGCATCAGTAATAGTCGCTACCCTACAAGAACGCATTTCGTACTGTTCTACTTCTGAAGGCTGACCGTAATTAGCATTGCTATGGATGAGTTCAAGACAGTGCACCTGTTGGAGCGCTGTCTGGTATAACTGTCCTCGTATTTAAATAGAATAGAAAAAAAATTATGTACACTTAACTATCACAAATATCCATAAAGTTTGGCTTATCAGTTTACGATCCTGCTGGAAACCATTCCGTAATACCTGGAAGAAATAGCAGACGTTTAAATGTTTATACCAATACGTCACTTGTGTAGTAAAAATGTATAAATTATAAATTCAATAATAAGCCACCAAACACGAAATAGAACTCAACATGGTTGGGCAGTAGCCGCGGTCTTTTCTATGTCAACCATGAAGCAGTTCGGTGTGAACAAAGGCAAGTTATTGCAGGGCTCGGGACGCATAGAATCTTTCGTCTCCAGTATGTTGATGTATGAGTTATTTATTTTTTGACACAAAACAATATGTAGAGTTCTAATGCAATCATATAAAAATAATCTTGTCCCTTTTAGTTTAAAAGTTATGAACTGTTAAATATTATCAACTATTTATTCACCTTAAGATAAATTTTGTCCCATGATTATATGAATAAAGTGACCACCTCAGCGCTGGTGGTCAGCGGGCGGCGTGGAGCGCCCGGCGGCGGCGGCGGCGGGGGAGCCCTCGTTGACGAGCCGCTGCCGCTCGCGGTACATGGACACCTGGATGTTCTGCAGCTGGTGGTAGCGGCACACCTTCAGCGTCGAGAACACCGCCAGGCCCACCCACGTGGCGAACGCGCCCCAAGCGCCGAACTGACACATACGACAGACCACTCGTCAACATTTTGTGCAGCAAGCGAGATAGATAACTTTATAAGACAAGGACACAAGCAAGAAGATAATACAAAAAAACATATGTACAAATTAAAGGTTGCCTATAACTGGCTTGCTATGGTAGCAAATGTTTCCAAGCAACCTAACGGTAATGCTGTATTTATGTAGAAAATATTTTTAGATGTCAACTACCCACCTACACGTATTTGTTATATTGTCTCTTACATTAACAAAATACTAGGTACAATATCCTACACAAATACTATTAATATGCGTAGATCGTGTCCATACTTCTACTTACGACATATACATATTTCTATATTGATTTAAAATTGTTTAGCAAAAATGAACTTTATTGCTATTTATAACAGTTCAATCTACAACACTACTTTTGACAATTTTCGAATTACAATGAGTTGTATTGTATCTAATATTTTAATAATGGATGGGCGTCATTTGAAGTTAATTAACATCAGAAAAAGCAAATTAATTACAGTTATAAATCAATTTTTATATATTGCCTTACAACACAGCATTGAAAGTATAGAAGACATTTTGAGGATATATGATTTAAAATTTCAGGTATAACGGGCATGGTAAACCCAATTAGCCAAGACACAGTAATTAAATCAGATAAAAGTTTGAGATGCATATTATATAATCATCATCAACAGCCTTCCCACGCCAAGGCTCCTCTCTACATGGGGGAAACACATGAGTTTATGACACAACACCATGGTGGGTGAAGCAGTTGCCATACCAACCGTGACCAACGGCTTAACATACCTTCAGAAGCACTGAGGCATTGCATTTTATATACAATAATTAAAAAAATAAATAATGTGTATCCTATATTTATTTATTATCTGTTTTATAGTGATTTTTGTTTTAATTTTGTGTATAACAAGTTATAAATAAAAATATCACCAACCTGAGCAGTGCCCATCTCCATGTAGAATCCATTGGTTGATATTTTGTCTTTTATGTCTATATTCTGACCGGCTGCATCTTCACAACTGAAAATATAATAATATTATCTCAAAAACAAAAGTTAAGTCACAATTTTTTGTTACTATCATTCCTGTTTTGTCCAAAATTGCCAATGCACCTGCAAAATCTGGTGATGTACTTAACATTGCAAGTTTTTAGGTGCTACTTGGAAGAAAATTTTATAATTATTTCAAATGAGAATAATATAATAAAAACACTCGTCACTTCTATGTTGCTGCCGTACCTGTCTACCTGTTACCCTATGGATTGCAATAAATATGTGGGTTTGAGTTTTGAGAAGACTTATCACAGTCAGTGAAATTCAATTAATTTGCAAAATGGAGACATTAACTTGACGCTGTGAGACTCCACTCAAACAAAATTATAAATTCACTAAACAGTGAACCAACAATTGATCCTCCCATGGGGCCAACATATTCACACTGACTGCAAAAATTTTTTCATACTTGATACTTAATAAATTTTTGACTAATATTTTCTTCACTTATTCAGAAAACAACATATCCTTGAATCTAAAAAGTTGAAAATATTTCTTTTTTATTATATTCCATGTAGTTTTAAATATTCTTGATTACTACCTAATAAAATTATTGTTGCAAATTTTTGGCCTTTATTTCTGAAAACTTAAAAATTTTAAATAATTTCATATAAGTCAAGTATACCTGGGAAACCTCTCGACGATGTTAGTGCACCAGGTCATGAATCCCAGTGTGACGAGCACCGCGGCAGAGACAGCCAATCCACACAGCAGCGTGCAGCCAGTCGCCTCTACAAACGCCGACAGGAATGAGCTGTCCACGCCTCGGTACATGAACATTGACATCCTAGAATTCATAAAATGATTAAGTATTAAAACCAGGATGACAAAAGTGGCCTATGCAATTCACATTATAGAGATAAGAGACCTATGAGATCGATGGCTACAAAATCAAAATATACATAAACCTATTATTCATGTTATATGAAAATTTAGGACATTTTTTTTAAAGTTAATTTACTTTTAATTACAGTATATTTGTGTCATTTTGTTCATAGACTTTCTGCCATCTTGTAGGTACAGACATGATCCCATTGCTGTAGAAATTTTAGGACTTCTGATAAACACATAGCACATAGTTTTGGCAGTCCTCTCTTAATGTGATACCAATTTTAATGTTATAGGTGTCAAGATATGTTACCCATATTAGGTCTCTTATCTTGACATGACTTCTAGCATAGGCCACCTCCAGCTCTTTCCAGTAAAGGCTATTTAGGGCCAACACTTAATTGTAGTTCCCCATCTCTAGATCTAACAACAAGGTACCAATTTCATTATTATTTTGCTCTAATTCTCTTGACTAAACAACAGATTTGTCATGGATCTCCATTGTACTCCATCTCTCACCTGCTCTTAGCTTAACTCTCACATCTTCTCACTTTACTAAGTGTTCATGTCCCGCAACCATATTTTACGTTTAGAAAAACACAAAGATTGTAGGTCTTTCTCTTAATCAATATGGGTAGATTTTTCTTTTTCACCTTTATCAGGAGGCAATATTTCTTCTACCCAGTTGAATGATGAGCTGCTACTTTTTTATCTAACCCTTCTAAGAGACTAATAAGAGACATGATGCATTTCAGCTAATTAACATGTTCCATGTTCAATATTTCAGTTATTTCTATCACATTTTAAATTATATCAGCAAGGCATGGTGTTTTGCTAGGTTTACTACTTGTGTGTGTTATTGGAGCTCCCCTAGAGTTCTTTAATATGGTACCTAAAGTGTAATGGTTGTGCACAATCAGGACTACATAGACAATAAGAAATACCTTTATGAGAACTTTTGATGATCTTTAAAAGTCTTCTACAGTCTTATTATATCAACTAACCTGTATATTTGTATGAGACACACAAGGAACATCAGCACTCCAACCACAATTACATAGTCACAGTAAGCACGCGATGCCCATGACACTAGTAGTTGCCCATCAATTTCCTGCCACACACCCTTTGAGAAGAGCAAGCAATGGCCACTGAAATAACAATAGATAACACAGAATAGTACTAAAGAACTAGAGAGTACTAGAGAACTTATACTCTAAATAATTACTGAATTCAGACTACATTATATAGGCAATATAAATTTTCTTAATATGGACATTGTCAATTTCAACCAACAAAACTCTATACTTACTACATGCACAGTACTTCAGATGACGAGATCTTTAATTTTTGTATCTAATCAAACATGTCTTTTAAATAAATAACACATTTTGATTTGATACAGGTATTTTAAATTATTGGTTTGTAAACCAATATGAAAAACTTCTCATTAGATTCAATAATTTAACAGTGGATGGTATAACATATCATGAAAATGATGTAGCATTAGGGGACCCTGGACACAGAGCCCACCTTCAGCTCCACCTTGACCAGAAGACACCTAGACATGGGCCCATAGTATTTGCAACACTTACTATATATATTCTTAATAAAACACTTGGTATGAATATTTTTTGTACCTATAGTATTTTGTTTGAAAAATATTGAGAAAAAAGAAAAAAATATATATATCCCAAATCAGGAAAAGATTTTCTATTATTTGTTCCTACCACTAGACTGGCAAGAATGTAAGTTAAGTAGCTAATACTACTTATCGAAATAGTTATTTTTAAAATTAATACAAACCACTTCCCTAAGTAATGATAAACAAGCCACAATTAAATTGCAATAAGGAAAATTCTATTAAAGCAATGTTCAAATGTAGTATGTACATATTGAATTGAGAATGTTAATAATTTTAAGGATAAAAAATAAAATTAGCAATTGCTAGTTTGATAAAGTTTTATGATAATTAAAATGATACTAAAGAAGAAATGAAACAGGTAACTATTTATATTTTTTGTACAAGTGATATGGGACTAAAGTCAGAGAACATGAAAGTTGCTTAAGTTAGATTCTTTTCTCAAAATGTTTTCTCGTTAATAAATTTATCACTGTATTTAATAACTTACTTGAATTCATCTTGGTGCATACTCATGGGAACAACAATACAAAGGGATAAAATTAAGCCGATAACATATCCAGCTATCTGGCTCAATAGCAAAACATTTGTTAGTGCCATTATTATCAAATTTCACCACAACAACTAAACAATGTTAACTATATGTGCCCACATATAGTTACAATTTATCAGTTAAATATTAATTTATTTTAAACAAAACTTTAAGAAGAAAAATAAAATATGACGCATTTTTATATACAGTTGTTGTTGTTGTTGTTTAATTCTCCATATTATAGGGAAGGCTAAGGAAACTACAGTCCATACAGCCATGCCCCAAGAAGTTTTTGGCGACTAATGGTAAGCCCCGCCAATTTTGTTAAAATCATACGAAAAAAGAATGGAAATGAAACACTGAAAAACCTCACGTAAATCATTAATGAACGCTGAATTATGTATTTAAACAATGATTTTTTGCATGAAATAAAATCAAATATCGACTTAACGTTTTTTATAATAATTAAATTAATCATGGCTTCTAGCACTTAAAACCTGCTAGGTATATATTAAATAGAGAAGTTGCCTTTTATTTCGCTGTGTCAAAAATAAAATAAAAATAGATTACATTACAATGATGCAATTGACTTATGCGCCCAAATCCCATGGAATGCTTCGACATTTTAGATATATTGTTAGTCTAGTGTAGGGGGCAGGCAAACTAATGAATTATGTGTGGACTTCAAATCCCATACAATTTTCCCAAGTGATAAATTGTATACTGTCAAAGCCCTCATGATTTTACCATTGATAGACGATTCACTAAGCGATTGCAACAATCTAATAAAATTTATATTCTTTATCACTCACAGCACCGTGAGTGCACAAGTCATTCCGTTTAATACTTTTTTTATTGGAAATTTGTCGAAGACTCCGACGATTCATGCCAATGTCCATTTAATAATTATTCTATTCACACCAAATGCTGTTCTGTCATTGAAGAAATTATCGAGAGCCATGCGAATGCACCATGCATTTTCGTTGGCAGAAAATTCACAGTGAGCGCTGTTCGTGTCAACCGGAATGTAACGTAACTCTAATGTGTGTCATAGAAGAAATGTCATTTCAAATCATTTGCGTCAAATTGTGAGTTGGTGATGTGTTTCAATCAGTGTGACTAGAAATAATAATAATTAATGTTTTTATTATGTATTTACGACCCATATAATTGAGAATTATTTGCCAAAATGAATTTCAACGCTTCCAGAAATGGTAAGTGTAGTTTAATTCGTATACAATAACATGTGTACTATTGACATTATGATGAGTAAAATTTTTATTTTAATATAGTTGGGCAGTCAGGTGGTATTCGCAAGGCAAAACGTGTTAGCGATGTTGCGGCGATGGGGGCACCGTCCCCGACACCTCAGTTTGCCCCAGCACAGGGTTTCAATACAGCATATGCTCCTGCGACCCCGCCACCGGCGTACCAAGAAGGAATCCAATTAGAAACCACTCAGGACTTTGGTTCACCACCTCCAGCTGCTAGTAAGAACTGCGATTTTTATGATTTGTCACTAAGAGGTTCTCCTTGTGTTCTTCAGTATTTATTCCCTGCCATTTATACTCATAATTCTTTATTAACTGCTACTCTTTTCAAAGGTTTAATTAGAAAGATACCACAAGGTGATACAGAAAATTACCATATGACACTATAGTAGTGGATTTATAGTCAACTGACTTGTTCAAATTAAAATTTGGTGATGGATTTCATTTATATAGTGACTACGGTCTTAACAAACTTTCCTTAAAAATTTAGAAATAAATCCAAATATTCTATAAATTTTAACTAATTAAAATTAAAATTATATCAAATTTGTATTATGGCCTAAATACTTAATATTACTAGAAAAAGCCTAAATTAAAATGACTAATTAAATTAATTTAACTGTTTAATTTTTAAAGACTCATTCTAACCCTAATCATTAGGCAAAGTCGAGTAATTAATATATACAGTGGAACCTCTATCTATCGTTCCTCGAATAATCGTTTTCCCGTATGTATCGTTATTTCTTCAGGTCCCAATTTATTTCATACAAAACACTAAAAAATAGATCGCATCGATCGTTTACCTATGCATCATTTTACCGCATTTATCGTTTAAATTACGCGGCAAATTTCGTTTGTAAATGGTCAAAAACATCCAAGAGCGAGAGAGAGTTACAGTTGTTAACTGCTTTAAGAAGTGTGGGTATGGCATTGTACCATCAGTAGCATCATCAGATGAACAACAAGAAGAAAAAGTTGAGGTTTTATGAAGATGATTGGCTCAGATTGGATGCTGATATTAATTTTGATAATTTTGTTACATTCGACGATAATATCCCAACATGTGGGATCGAAACAATAGAAAACTTGTGTGACGCAAGCTTAAAAGAGACTGTAGCAGAGGAAGATCTCGATGAAGAGGATCCGCCACCTATACCTTCATTTTTGGAAGCGTGCACAATGTTTGAAAAATTAAAAACATTTCTGTATGCTCATGAAATTACAGATGCTGAAAAAAGTGTGATAAGCAGCACAGAAAACATTTTAATTTCTCACGGCAGTAAAAAAGCCAAAAAACAAATGTCCATGATGGATTATTTTAAATAAAAATATGTTTTTTGTATCCAACTTCATGTGTTTTTTTATTTGTGTTTCATTCTTTTGTGCAGCTTTTTTTTTTGATTTTCTTACAATATTTTATTATGTTATTTTTATTTAAACAAATTGATGTACATATACCTAAAACATGTATTTTTTTAGAATATGTATGTACCTATTAAACATTTAAATATTCATGTGTTTTTTTCTATATTCCCGCATTCATTGTTTTCCCGCATTCATGGTTATTTTCAATAGGTCCCTTCCAAAACGATAGATAGAGGTTCCACTGTAATTGCATTCAATCAAAGAGCTAATAACAAAGTTCCAGTTCCAGTAACTACATTACTTTTCAGTAACTTTTATTTGTATATTATTTGTTTTTATTTGGTAAAAAAAAACAATGTTTTTATATCCCACTGATTGTTATTTTTATTGAGTAATTTTTTTTATTGTAAGGAACCCACTATTAGTGAAGAGATACCAGCAGAATGAAGGAGAAACAGAAGGTTAAAATTCAACTTAGTACATAATATATGTTTAATTTAAAGTATAAAAATCTTGTCACAGCCTTTGTTATCTAGCTTCTGCAAAACAGTGACTGATTTTTATGAATTTTTTTGTGTAATTTGTTAGGTCTGAGAATAGATTGTAGGCTTTTTCTATACCCCTAAGTGATAAGGGCGCTCACCAGAAATATATAAAAAAGAAATATATATATATATATATATAATAATGTATGTGTGTACATGTGTCTCAATGTATTTTGGCTTCCTGATGATTCTTTGGTAAAATAATGTGTTTCTCTAATTGGCTTGTGTCTTGTTTATTATATTATATTCTGTGTGTGTAGAAAATTGCTGTTGAAACAGTGTTGAGATAAATAAATAAATAAATATATATTGAGCAAAGTATTCTGTATAGCCATTAGATAACACCTATAATTAAGATTGCATTCACATTATCTCTAATTCTTTGTATTTCTTTTGTGCATGTAAATCTTGGTGTTAATAAAGAAATAAATAAAATGTTTACCGGTTTAGCTAGTTGTATATAATATTGCCTTAAAATATATAAAACTACTTATTATTATCATTGTTATAAAAAAACATGTTCTTTCTGAAAATTGTGTAAAGAGATAAATAGCTACTACTGACAAATCGATATCCACATTACTTTTCAATAAAGCAGAAAAGTAAGGTACTTTTCTGCTTTATTACATAATCTTACTTAACATCAGAATACCCATTTTAATATATAACGCTACCCATATTATTTTTAAAAAGAAATATTTAAACAATTCACATTTGAATATGTTTCTGGGCTTAATTTCAGATTTTAACTATAGCTACCCACAGTCTCCATTGGCTTCACCAGCACAGCTGGGTTCAATGTTGCAGCAGCCAGTTGTGCAGGTAACTCGGAATGGAAAATATAGATTAGAATAAAAATGTTTATTTGGTATAATATAAAACACTACTACATTAAAAAGTTTAATATTAATTATGACTAGTAACTATACAAAATTTTATTTTAATAAAAAACATGAGTTAATTGTTAAAATATTGGACAATGGTGAACCATAATTTGTTTAGTTATTTCATGCAGGGAACATTATCTCTGTAATCAGTGATACACCTGCATTTTGTTTTAATATCTACTCAAGTGTGTATTTTATGATACAATAAGAATAGCAACTAAATTCGGAAACCTTTTTTTACCACAACTTAAAGTTTACTTAAATTAAAATGTTGTGTTAGCAAACAGTACAGTAGTAGTACTCTGTTAAATTAAAGAAAGAGCTTTTGGCTGCTAGAGGTTTAATAAATAAAATCACTCAAATAATTTGTTCAGGACATGGCCTATCAGTATGGCAACCAGCTAGCGGCACAAGGTCGCGAGGTGGTGCAGCGGGAGCTCGGGCGTTTCGTCCCGGTCTCCCGGCTTCGGTATTACTTCGCTGTCGATACTAGATATGTTATGAAGAAGCTGCTTCTTATTATCTTCCCATTTACACACAAGGTATGAGCCAATAAATATTTTAGTTTTAATATGTGACCTTAAATAGTATGATCATTTTATATGTTCTACTGCTATGCAAAAGACCTATATAGGAGGACTTTTATCAGTATAAAAATCCTATATGTATCTGCCATTTAGGCCATGACACTATAGATTTATTAACATAGTATGTTAAGGAATGATAAGTTATATAAAGATGAGATATTTTATATGACACAGTCACATGAGGAGAACCAGTCACTTGTATACTTAATAGGCATTTGACCATTTTTGTTGGGAGTTTTATTGAAAGACAACATGATTATAGAAACAGTGGTAAAATAACTGTTTCGAAAGCATTGATACTTCCCGAGATATTACAATTTGAATACTACATTTTTTGACTCGCCCAAAATCGCTCATTAGAGACAAGTATAACGTCATGTTGTATGCCTTACGGAGAGACTCCGTTCAACAGCTGTATTAAAAAATAGTTTCGTAATAAAAGTTTATATAAATATAATAACGCATATTGATTAACACAATCAATGATAATGGTTTTTTAATTAATTTAAATATTTTCAAATAGACTTGCCCACTGAATTACACATAAGCTATCAAAGTTCTTTCAAAGTCTTTTTCTATTTGTATGTCGTTATAATAATAATTAATTATTATAATTCGTCAACCCTGTCATCGCCTCTATTGCTAGTAACAGTAGCAGGGTATAGAACGCAAATGGACAGCGATAAAGAGTCCAAGTTAAAAATTAAACAGACAGTCGACTTAATCAAGGTTACTGGATTGCCGATGGACAGAGACTATATAGTAACGTCCCGTTTGGAATTAGATTTGGGACCCCTGTTATATTTGAAATGATAAATCCATAATTGTTGTAATGGTAAACTTTATTGATAGACACAGGAACCCAGAGAGACATACTCATAACATTTTATTATAAAGTTATATGGCAATAGTTTTAGATACATACAGCCATGAACAATATACAAAAACCCCTTCCGTGAAAATCATAAATAGTAGTAAACGTAGCATGTATATTGGCAGGAGTGGATGCTAAAATACGACCAGGAATCACCCGTCCAGCCCAGGTTCGATATCAACGCGCCCGACCTGTACATACCTTGTATGGGCTACGTCACCTATGTACTGCTTACAGGGTTCACACTAGGTGAGTAAACTGAAGCCTTGTTAAAATATCATTTGTGAGCTTGATTCTGAAGTAAGTCAGCCTCAAAGAAAGATTTATATTTTAGTAGTACGTCATATCAACGAAAATGAACGAGATGGTCAGAAAAAGCGTCGCTAAGGGTTCTGGTTCACACATTATTGTTTCATTTATTCATTATCCTCAATCGAAATATTTACTCTTAATTTAAATTACGCATTATACCTATATCAACTGATGCATGACACAATAAAATAAAATAAATTTAATAATTGACTTTATGATTTACATGCTTTATATTATTGTATATAAAATTACAAGATGTCCTATTTGACCGACATTAGTACATTAGATGGAAATTTTGAAATTGTTTTATTTAAATTATTATTATTATCCTTAAATCTTGACTTTCATTAAAGTATATAATGTACCTAGACTGAATAAGTGTATTTTAACCTAGACTGTTGATCATTAGAATATCCTTATTTACACATCTCAATTCAATTCAATTCAATTCTTTATTTTGCGTTCCATAGTTACATAATATGAATCTTAAGACTATAAATGACACTATGGACCCTGTTGGGCACAACAAAATTTTAGGTTATACAGGAGAAAGGTAGATTTCAAGGATTCTCCACTTGTATCTGCACATTTGCGCTTTGGTGGAAATAAACTGCCCGTTCGGTCGCATGTCTTAGCTTTTGTGGAGATTAACCCTAAGTACACATAAGGTAGTTGTATCCAACTGTACAATAATTAGCGTGACATGATACTGAAGTGGTAATATATTTCTAAGGTTGACTGTACACACAAAAACTAAATTAACTTAAATCATCTCGTTACAATAGGAACAGTAATATCACGTGGCATTTAGAAATGTGTAAAATGTTTTGATATGATTCTTCTTAAAAAAATTTATTGTAAATAGTTGTCTTGTTATGATATATATGTATAGTATATGTTACTTCCTTTGATCTTAAAGAAAAATAAAGGATGTGAGCATTATAACTACCTGTATTTGAGAATCTAATATATTAACCGAAAGTTAAAAAATGGTTTTAATATTAATAACATTGACATATACTGACATAAAGAATTTGTAAATGTCATTAGCAATATTTAAAAGATAAAGTCAAAAAGTCGTTCCATGTTGTTATCAAATAATTTGTAAGCAGATAACCAATCTATATTTAACTATTGTTCGTAGGTCTCCAACAACGTTTCTCACCAGAACAGATCAGCATCCAAGCGTCAAGCGCTCTAGCCTATATAA
Source organism: Acentria ephemerella (assembly GCA_943193645.1). Classification (NCBI taxonomy): domain Eukaryota; kingdom Metazoa; phylum Arthropoda; class Insecta; order Lepidoptera; family Crambidae; genus Acentria; species Acentria ephemerella. The sequence continues at coordinate 526,893 of OW971889.1, forward strand.
TATTTGAAATGATAATGTACCTGATGACACTATACATAACGAACACTGGCACCAACCTGAAGACCCTGGACCTGTTAGCGTATTCCGGCTACAAATATACAGTCATGATTGGTAGTCTCCTCGTTGGACTTGTGCTGGGCAAGACGGGGTACTACTGCACATTAGCGTATTATAGCCTGGCTCTCTCCTACTTTTTGGTGAGTTATGTCGTTTTTATTTACAACTTTCAAGTATATATATATTTTCATTCATGAAGTAATTTTGTGCAAGTTGGCATAAAAACTTCCTTCCGTAAATATGTCTATCTGGCTTTAATATTTTGTAAAAACTTTAAAGATATTAAAAACATTTTAAATTAAAAAAAAACATGCCATGGGTGAGAATCACGGCCTCTGACAATCTAGGGGACTTCAACTACTAAACTAACCAGGGTTAGGGTTTATCCTATGCATTTCTTTCACTCTTTCTGATTTTGAGTTATGCATGCTTTTGAGCGTTATTTGGACAACCTCCTTAGAGTTAAATCTAAGTTACTGTGTGAACCAAGTACATGCGAGCGGCGGCCGTCAAAAGTTGTATAAATATCTACATGTCCACATTCGTGTTTTACCGGCCAAATAATTACTATGTAAACTCTTATGTAATTTAAAAATGGAACGATCTTATACTTCAAAACATGGCAACCAAGGAGGTAATTAAACAAAAGGGCTTATTTTTCAAAACTGGCCGGCAAATAGAAAGCTGTTTATTAAAAAAAATTGAAACTCATTGGCGCGAGAAAAATTATTGAAGTTTGTTGCTCGTCATTTATTTTGAAAGTAATTCTATTTTCAAATAAATAGTTCTTCCTGGGTACAACTAAGTTTTAATTTCCTCGCATTAATTGAGAAGACTACTATATACGCCTTGGCCATGGCTAGGCTTTGATGGACGCTTTTGCTGGCCACTGCAGTAAACTATATATCATCAGTATCTGTCAATATAATTGTTCGGATTTGTGTTTTGGAAAAAATGTGGTTTACTACTAAAAGCTAGTAAATCTGGCGCTGCGTCACTCTGAGCACCTCATTGTTCGACCTTACTGAAATCTATATAAGGATGATTTTTCTATAACTTAATTTAAAAGTAATACTAGATTCAAAATATATAAGGGCTTGAAATTAGAGATATATCCGTATGAGTTATATATGCAACAATGTAGCAATAGCGGTCGCAATACAGATAAAGTTTACAAACGCCTACGGTAAACACAAAGTGTAGGGACCCATTATAAATATTCACATTATTTAAAGATCATATTTTATATTGTGTCGAAATTCGAATGTAGGTCAATGGCCGCAAGATGGCTACGCTCCTGTCTATTTATAAATGCCGCCCGCACATACAATTTCAAACTATTTTAGTTGATATAAAACTTTTTTTGTGAGAAACTCGTTTAAATGATTATTACGTCTCGGGAATGAGAAAACTTTTCTCAAATTAGGAAATTACTAAATTTTCATACCTTGATTTGTCCATGGGGAATTAATTTTTTCTACAATTATTTCTTACAAGGTTAGACTAGAGCCATCAGTGTATATAATATAGTGTATTCAGAACTCTTATTCTTTAGTTTAATTACTGGTTATTTACTTTTACATCATGATCTCTATGACATTGCTAATAAAGATCATTTAAGTAATATTGGTCGTAGACTTTGGCAGTAAGAGTTCATAATACATCATCCGCTGTCTACCTGATAGTGTATTATAACTCTTATTGCTATTAGTTTACGGTCACATTAAGCGCACAATAACTTCAGAAAATATTTAAATACACACTGAAATCATCAAAATATGCCTATAAGGACTACTGTAGTAGATTTTTATCTTTGTGTTGATCTAGTAGTGGAAATGTTACGCGCTTACGAAACGTTACATAACGAACGCATATTAAAGATCAATTTGAAAGATATATTGCTTTATTTATTTATTTGGTTCACCGGTAATTGTTACACTGATACATACAAAACAAAACAATAATACACACTACATATAAAACTAAACTATATGCATATAAAACAATATATATCTTATAACTAAATGTACAATTAAGAAACGGTAAACACTACATGCATATAGTAGACTGTATGCTTTGGTTTAAAATAATAAAAAAATATTTGTTAAAATTTTAAATTTATTGTGTTTTTAGCTTACTATTGTGGTTCTGAAAGTGCTAATTAAAGTACTTGTTGATAAAGAACAATTTCGAACAACACATTTCTTATTATTGGTATGTCTATAGTTAGTAGGTCTACATGTATTCATGGTCAATTTGTTTCAATAAATTATTATAATTAATAGTGTTGGCACGTTTATAGCTTAAGATGCATTTGCGTCCTAGTTTACGCTCATTGGGGCTTATATTTATAACTCATTCGGAATTGAAACCAATCTATTATACTTACGATGTATTTTTTATCGCACAGGTAAAAACTCTACGGGTACAAGTGTTAGCCGGGTCTTCGGGACCCGAGCAGCCGGTATACGGATACACGCCCGGTTACTCCCCGGTCAACCCTTACACGGAAAACTGGAGCAAATCAGCGGGCGGGGGCACTAAACGAAGAGTGTACTTCCTGCTTTTCGTGGCCATCACTCAGCCGTTTCTGTCGTGGTGGCTGACGTACCACCTCGTGCCTGCCGCCGATAGCGGCCTGCCGCGTACTTAGGATGAATAAAAACAATATCTCTTTTGTTATGATATTTGATAGGTCTTGGCTACAATCTTCTTTTGTGTTTACTTTTAAAAAATCTATTTTTTTATATAAATAGTAATGGAAAAGGCTTGCGTCATATAACAGCAGTTGTCCTGTTTCCGCCCTTACTAAAAAAAGAGTCCAAGTTAAATTTATGTTTAAATAGGGTTTCCAGGTCGAACTTTAATTACCCTTTTTCGTCATGTAAAAATGTAAATGGTGAATTATGGTTCATTTGACGAAAGGCCGTAATATCAGTGGATTAAAATAGATTTTTATACGTGTGTGTGAGTGATGAAAGGGACGGCCAACGAGCAGACAATCCAAAAACAGACAAACGTATTCTTATATTAAAAAAATCATGAGAATTAAAAAGATAAAAAGGTCATAGTTTTTATATACTTACCAAAAGGTCGACACATCACAATCGTACGCCTATTTAACAATGTGTACAGCCGAGATCATCTTACAGTGACAGCAAAACGGGCGTCTACCAAATGAAGCTGGCTGTGTCTTCTGCTGTAAAGGAAATGTTACTTGATATGGTCTTTTATAACAACTCCACCAGCTAAGCTACGAATACGAAACAATATTGATTTCTTGTTTAACCAAATTCCGACAAACGATCTGATATCCAGTGCTAAAAAGTGATATTGATTTTTAAACTTAATCAATTGAACAACCAATAGATGGCGGTACTGTCGATTGCGCGAGCGCAATATATTTTTGCTTGCTTTATCATTTTTTATACTTATTTTACTTACATTATGCAATTGTATACATTATTCAAGTGCGGTTAAGTTCAATATTGCTATGATCATACAGTGACGCCATCTATTGGGATGTGTATATAACTAATACAAATTGTGAGAACTGTTTTCTATGTGTAAATAAAAAATTGAAATAAATAATATTTAAAAAATCACCTTTTTCCTTAAATAAAGTTTTATAAAACCTATGTACTAAATACATGTTTTACCTGTTAAGTCGTATTTAGAGAGCGCAGTGTGTCAAAATGAATATAACTGTATTGATTCTAGGTGTGATTAATCTTTAATTCCAACTTCCAAATGTTGACATTTAGTATATTATTTGAAAAGTGTAAGTTGATAATATGTTTCAAAGAGTAATATAAATCTTAAGCAGCAAAATGTGGTATAAACCTCAATTTTATCATATATCTATATTTTGCCGTAGTAATCAAATTCTAGTTTTAACTAAACAAATATAGATATAAAGCGAGTGGGTCTCTTCGACCAACAGTAACTGTGGCGTGCTGGGTTCGTCACATCATCAGCGATAAGGTAATCTGTAGAGTTGATGTTAGCTTGGGGACCGATACCCGACCTTCATGAAACAGTGACATGCAAGATTTGTAAGCGTGATTCAGGTTTCGCATTACGTATTGTGATGTTTCAATGTCGTGTTCTATGACGTACCCACTACAGTAGACTAACAAACTCAGTCAGTACCATTTATAACTAATTATAAAGGCTGCACGTCCACTAGAAGATCTGACTACCTTAGAGCCGACCTAGGGAGCAAGTAATCGCATTTCTCAGTTGAAGACCAACGTCGTCGTCCTTTTCTGTCGGCTAGAATAGTCATTGGTAAGAGCTAGAAAGAGAGCGTTCTCTGCGCGATCATTTGAAGAGATTAGGACTTTGAAAATAATAATAAATCAATTTATTTCTCTCATCTCAAAAAGGTACAGTGGCTATTATTGGTTTTTGCGCTTTGAACTTGACCGCTCCGGGTAGACCGACCAGCTTTCGCGTACATATTAATGTTAGTCCCAATGCTATCGAAACGTTTCCATCACAGTTGCGTTTAGTTGATATATGCTAAATAATACATAAAAAAGATTTCCAACATTTCACAACATACGCACTGATGTCGTTTTAATACAATTCAACAGCTGACGACAAAAACGATCGAAATGGTTCAGTTCGATTAAAATTTACACAACGTTTACAGTATACTTTGCCAACATTACCTTTTGATATGCGATTTAAATATCAAAACGACAAGGACAATAATTTTTTATATTTATTTATTTTATTAGTTTTTTACAATATAACAATGCGGACAAATCATTAAAATCGTTATAGCATGACATAATACACATATGGTTGGTGCCTAGATGTGGGAGTGAGACAAATGTATTTTAGTAAACATCCTTGACCTAGTTATAGACCACTGCACATTTATATATTTGCGCCTAATTTTAAACATATTTGTTTAAAATTAGGCGCAAATATATAAATGTGAATTTTAAACAAATAGATGTATAATTATTTCAAGATAACCATAAATAATTTTAACAATTATTGCCAATTGGTCCAATTATGCTTGTGGAAATCAAATATAAAAATTTTAGGTAATAAAAACATGGATATTTCCAATCAAAAATACAGATAGACTCCAGTCTGTTTGACAAAATATAAACAAAAAGTTAGATTCTGTTTAAGTAAACCGCGTAAATGTATCAACATGTCAGAAGCTAGAAGCAAACCGTGATTGGTTACAAAAGTCCTTGGCGCATTATGACATGATAGAGTTGTGCCGTATTAGATTGTAAATCATAGTCATATCAACCGATTTATCGATTTGAGGAGTTCGTTTAACTTGAAAATATAAAATCCAAGAAAAAGATTTCGTCACAAAATTTGAATATCTAAATTAACAGTGAATTATTTCAACATAACTGGGAATAGTCATTTAACAATTAATGTGATATCTTACGGTTACACTAGGTTTTACGAAATATATCCAAATATTAGTCTAACCACTTCGACACCCTACACACCATAAAACTTCGCGTCTTACTTCCAATAAATTTTATAAGGGTATCCATAAAAAATTCTAAGAAATGTTTTCACTCTTTATCCAATGGAATCACATTTTTACTTTCTTGAGGATTCCACACATATACAGCAGTTAATTGTGTCAAACTACAATATTTTGAGTCCGGTGCGCAGATACCACATAATTGTCACAAACGACACAGTGTACAGTGCGAACATTAAAGTTCTTACTCTGTATTATTTCCCATTTCGTCAAGTGGTCAGAACACTCTATTACTTAAAATAGTATAAATAATTAAAATAATATTAATTAAAAATATCACTCAATATAAATACCTTATATCTATATCAACTTTTATTTTAAGTAATTATCATCATGTTCGATAAGGTAATCCCAGAAGGCAAACTTAGGTTAAGTATATTTTTAGTCTGCGTACGACTTTGTGAACTTATGAATACAAATTATTATATTCTAAAAGTGATAGAAAATATATAATTTACGATAATAATTTATTATATTGATTAAATTATAATCTAAATGTTGTATAACAGAATCATTGCTTGGACATCACTACACGATCAGCTGGTGGCTGTCAATTGGCAATGTTACCAACATGGCGCAATGTCACTGACAGTTTTAGTTTGGCTTTGCGTCACATACAATAATCGCAGTATCGGCAAACGTTCACAAAACGTTTAGACGTAAAGAGTATAGTGTCACTTCTCCTCTTATTTTAGTAATTACACTATACAATTTCTATTTTTCCTTCGTTTTAGTTATTTAAGTGTTAAGTGTACTCGTTAATGTTTTTAAATAATGCATAGTGCCGCAACTATATCCGCATTTTGAAGCAATTACGTAATGGGAATTATGCTAGAGAAGTTTAAAGTTTTACCCTGAAATTCAACATGGCCGCTGACACAGGAATGGATACTTGCCCCAGTCCGGAAATTACGGACTCCAGAAAACGACCCCTGGACGGAGACTCAGAGAATGGGGACGTCAAGAGGTCGCACTTCAGCTCGGGTGAGTCTCGGTCCAGCAGATCGTATCTACATTATACTGCTCTATGTTGATTTACTTCATTGCGTACTTGGCAAGGCGGGCATAACATTGACATAGCGAATTGGTGGTCGATTCAGCTATGCTCGATTCTGTCAAGATTCTTATCAGAAACACTGCTGTTATCAGTTTGACCTATATACATCGATAGTAAGGTCATTAAGTGCCTAAATGTATTTTTAATGATTGCTCCGTGGACATCAGGGATGTAATAAAAGTTATGAAGCATATTCAAATAGTTTATGAACATAAAACTTGAGATCCTCTTGTGATAAATCTACAACATGAAAAGTAAGTTCATTAATTTCCAGTTGATAAGAAACAGCATTCTGGTTGATAATCAAAATTTAATATTTTATTTGTTGATTTTTATTTTATGCAATTTTAAAAGAGAGTCGTTGTTTTTTAGTGCAAGACTTGGTGACGGCCTTGCCACTGGCCAACGGCCATGGCAATTTAACGTCTCATTTCGGTGAGTCGTCAGTCATCACATCTGATTGCTCCTCATTGGCTTTGTGGTTGTCGTGGCGCGCATGCTGGCGCGCACTTGCTCACGCGCATCACCCTGCTGGCGCTCACCCCCGCTCTGCTAGTGAGGAATTCCCTCGCACAGTTAATTGTTAATGTGACTGTAAGCCAGCAGCGTAGGTGTTAGCGTCAGTTGCGTACATAGCGCACAGTAAACATTGCCTCGATGTCGTGAGCCATGTCGTACTTAGCCTCACATCGTTCCACTCATGGCTTAGTCGTTGCATCTTTGGTGTGATCATCACCTTAATGTACAGTTCTTGAACATTATTACTTGGTGTACCTGTTCGCAAAAACTCTTCTTGAAATTTATTATTTCACATCTGAATGCTTTTATTTCGCTTTATTTATTTGAAGTCATACATTTACTAAACTAACAATTGGAAGATTAACATTTTATTTGCATAATCAATTCATTTATTTTAATAATGTTACACAAGTATTTAGGTTCATACCTAGATTGGCACAAATCCATTATCATTTCTCAAAAATACTGTAGAAACACTAGATATTGTCATGTTTTTGAAGCTATTTGTTATAAATGAATCAAATTTATGTTTGATGTAGCTGTGAAGCCAAGGCTGTGACTGAACAAGGTCATTGGCGGCTCAGACTGTTGTTGTAACTCTCAATTTAAATAGCAGGTGAAGTAAGGTTGATAATTTACTGTCGGATATTTGGTCTTCAAGGCTAGTGGTATCAATTTGTCATGTTCACACTTTGAAGTATACTTTGGTGGTGACTATGTTTATCTTGTGTAACTTAACGAAAATATTTTGAATGTATAGGGACCTTTTGTGGGATTAACTTGATTTGCTGTATGCAATTGTCCATATCAAGTAGGTGTATAAGGTATTCAATAAATCTTACTGTGGTTATGCTCATAAAAAAAAATTAATTATACAGATTCTTTTTAAAAACCGAAAATTTATATCCAAAGGCATCTATTAATAAAAATATTGGTAGGATGGTTTGGAAGTCATGATTATCATATAAGTAATTACAATACAAATATACAAAATTATACACATTACATTACAATATTTAAAATTCAAAAAACAGCATATTAACAGCTGTACAATCCATAACATGTTTAATTATTTGTTATTAATATTGGATTAGGTGCCGGAAAATAATTTTATACAACTTACTAATAAGAACCACCAATCATCATAACCAAATTATTAAATTATTTGATGTTTTCAATCATGAGTTAAATTATTTTACTTATTTAAATGAAGCAACATTACCTAATAACTTCAAAATAGTATCTCTAGTGCTTTTTCCCGGATATCTTCGGAATCCCGTTACGCCCAATATTTACCAAGCTAATATTGTTTAGTGATTGGTAGAATTGGTATTTTATCATTAAAGTGGCGTTTAGAGTAATCGAAGAGGATTCCGTTTACAGACCTACCGCCACTGGCCTAGCGGCAAGCGTTTGTGGGCTTCGGCCGGCGCCTTATCATAACAGCACTGGGAATATCCAATAAAACTCCCTATTTCACTACCCTTCGAGGAATTATTCTATCAAAACAATTAGCAAGACCACCTCCAAGCAACCCACCTATACGGCTGAAGTTTGCCCTGTTTCCCAGAGTTATTTGAGAATTTCCAGCGCTACTTTCTTAGTAAGCACAGCCTAAGAAGTAGCTTTTGAAGGACGTCGGTTTAAACGACAGATTGCCGTACTCTCCTGTAGATACAAAAAGCCTTACAATACAGGGCGTGTTAGTTTCCACTCGATTGTAGAGCACTTTACTGTTAATAAATAAGATCGCTATCTAATCAAATTGCTAGTCTCGGGTTTAGGTGCTCACAGTGAGAGTCCAACCACCAGATGTCAATGTGGAACACTTGATCTTTATTGTATATACACAGATAATTATAATCTGAGAAGAAGGCATTAAGCAGAACGTCAGGTTTTATCACGAAAAACGGGATACTAAAAGCACGTTTGTAACTGGGAGCTTCAGTCCTAGACAACATACTATTATATTCGATAATAGCAATCGAATCTCTAAATGCAAAATTTATATGATTTGACAATTGCTTTCGTTAGCTAATCGAGGGCTTCTGTCAAATCCCATAAATATTTCACTGAGCGGTTGCCTTAGCTATTATCGAAAAACACTGTGTCTAGCTCCTCAGTATTGTGAAGGATTTTGTATTGGATGTAAAGGATACGCAAATCTCGATGAACAATTTGTTTCAGTAGCTATTTCAATCTGGGTCATATTTTCTTGGACCGAAAATGAAGCGTATGGCGAAATGTCATTTGAGATTATTTAAAAGTGCCCACATTGGACACAGGTACCAGAAATTAGCGTAACAAGCAATGGGAGAAGGACACATTGTATAACTGAAATGTAGTGTTGAGTCTGTTACATTTATACAACCACTTGGCTATTATAAGCGTAATCCTTGCTATCAGCCACCTTATGGTTAAGGCTGCATGCTCTTTATAAAACACCGATACAATTGATCTGCCAAATTTGATGCATTTGATGAGGCTCGCTCGTGTTCAAGGAACCTCGTGACAATTAAATTTTACGTCTTGATTGTAAGGTTAAATATAAGTATATTATCGTCATCAGTGAGGGTGCGGGGCAGAGGCCCGCATCAAGTAAGCAAATAGTTAGGTATCCTGTTTGCACAAAATAATCGCATTGCGTGACGTAAGTTATTTGAATTATTGCGAAATGTCAAGGAAACGCAAAATGCAACAAAAACTGCCGTTGTCTGAGTCATTGACGAATTACAAAATAGTTATAATCGTTTTCATGTATAAAAAAGTCTTAAAGTTTGTATCGGATAAGTATTATATAATAAATAATGTTCTGTCCGCGACTTCGTTCGCATAAATAAAAATGGACCATGCCAAATTTCCAAAAATCCTGAAATATATCATTCTTAATTTCTAACATAGCTAAATAGTAGCTAAATACCAATTTATATCGATTTAGCTTCAATACTGACCGATTTCCATACAAACTTCCAACTTTGGTTAGCAAAAATCTCTTTATCTGCATTATAAAATTGGTGCAAAATTTTAAGTTTATAATCCTAGTAGTTTGGGCTGTGCTTTGATCTTTCAATCAGGCATTAAATCAGTTTTCCTTTTTATATATTTAAAAGTCACCACTCGTAACTTAAGGAACTTGGGTAGAATTTTGTCTACCTGGTAATATCATTTCTTATGCCATTTTTCACCTAACATTCCTTAGGCAACAATATTATAATTATATCTCTCTATACCTTCTAGATAGACAAAGATAATATCGTTTAAAGACGTTTTACCTAAATAGTGGTAGGTAAAATTAGCAAGACTTTAAATCCGACTCGGAATATTTATCAACACCAGTTTTCCAATTATAAGATATTAATGTTAGCATTATTCTTTGAAAGAAAGAATTATTTTCCAGGATCAAAAGCTGCTCAGATAATGTCTTTTTGGTCGAACAGCCAACGAGAGCGCTCCTAGGGATTAACTTTACTTTGATGTTTAACAAAGGCCCGACCAGTTTTTACTATGTAAAGCTGCGCGTTACGCTTAGATGATAACAACAAAAACAGCCACGTAGGTGGACGAGGGTCGCGCGAACAGACGGCCAAAGGGACGATGATAACAATTTATACGTACAGTTTCCTTTAGATCTCATGAGGTTGTACCTGAGATAGGTTAGCTAGAAGCTCGTATTAGTTCCCATATGACGAACCAAAAAGAATTATTAGGACGCATTACATCCCAAACTCCAAAATGAACAATGACATGCACTTGGAGACGAATAAATGCAAGTCTTTGTGCATTTTTCTGAAATCAACTCTTCGACTAGAATAAGGTTGGACAATGATGGAATCACCACTTGACGTTTACAATTATAAGTCCACTGGCCCAGTTCCAATCATTCTCGGATTTACACTGCTTGGAGTCCTAAGCAATCTATCTACAAGAAAAACTGAATCGGTATTTGAACAATTTCCTTGAAATAAAAGAAAGAAATACGTGGAGTATATATGTAGTTACTATATTACAAACTTGTCTAATTTGCCGGACAGTTAAGTTGCGAACAATTGTGATATGTTAAAAAAAATTACTTAAATTCTCCAAAACAATATTGATAAATTACCAGCGAGGTATTGGTATAGAATAATGCGTGTATTCACACATTACCAAATCGCTTGTTATGTTTTAGGCACTGCCGGCTGATCAAACATATGATAAAGATTAATTAGAATTTTTGTACTTTACATTTTAAATATCGTTAAGCATTCATTTATAATTTAAACTTAAAACATTCGTGAGTTTGTGCACAGCCGTGCGTGTATGAATACTGTTTGACTGGTACAAAATAAACTACAACTTAAAGTGGACTTAGCAGGTAAACGAGCTATGGATGTTGAGGTGGCACCTCAAATTATTACTATTATTAATATATTTGCTGATGCACTTGTGTTTGGTTATCAATAAATGACATCTTTGTTCCTACTTCACCAACGAATGAAGCACAAACCCTGCAGAGACTGGTTACCACAAACAAGTCATGATAAATTTTTGTTTCAACACTTCATTAATTTTGTCATTAATATTATTTTTTTACATTGCCGCCATAACTCTCAAACGACCGTCTAAAAAGGTCTTCAGTAAATAAAAAAATGCTTAAAGTATTTGAACTGGACTTTCCCTAAGGAACTGAAATACATTTTCAGAACAAAAAAAACACTTGATGAAATTTCTCATTCGTTCTCTGTGAAATTATCAACAACGATTCATAAGTTATGACAACCTACATAATACTTAACCATGCTAACCATAAAATGTTTTTTTTTTAAATAAAAACCTCTTTTTATATAATAAAGCTAAAAGATAAAGACTCCAAATTATAATTTCATTCTTAGTTTATGGTAGACGGAAGTTGAACACAAAAAATATATTCATGGGAAGCATTCGGTACAGAAGCAGGTGTGAGTGATATGATATTTACTAGCAAAATATATTTGCTCAGGCAAACTTAACTTTGAATTTGATTTGTCGATTAGAATTATTAACCTTAGTCTTTAGTAAAACCATCCACGGGCCGCATTAAATTTTAATGTAGAGGAAACCATTCTTACTTACTAATGCTAGATATTGCGCCGTGTTCCCGAAGACACTATATAGAGACTAAAGATTTGAAAGGCAAAAAGTCGACAAGTAACGTATAACTTTTCAGTTTATACCGTTTTATCCAATTCAGTGTAACACGTATGTAAACTCAATAAACGGTGCGTGAAATCGATCCTGTTACCAAGCGATTAATGCCGATATCGATGACAGTGATGAATAGTAGCAGTCATCTCGCAGTCACTGAGATGTATATTCACAAAGTTCCCAAGACATGTCTTTAAAACAGGGTAATTCTTGTTTTACTTTTAGTCTTTAGAACTCCGCGGTTGGTAATAAAATACCTTTTATAAAGTGCTTAATTTCCTAGCAACAGCACTTTATGGAAACTCTCTGTTAACCCCACGGTGCAGTTCAGTAGCAGAAATATACTAAATATTACATCAGTCTTTAAAGAAATTGTTCAGTGCACATAACGTGTTGTTAACTACCTATCAACCATGTTGAAGACGATAAGTAGCACTTAATGTTACCGTTGTAATCAAAGCCGTATCTTGAGATAACCAGCCGTAGTGCTACGAACGTGGCGAAGTTATTACTAGTCGATTTACTGATAACAGAGTTTTGCTTATTGACAACGTTTGATAAAGGTAAGATAGTATAAATTGTCCCCTAACGTTATTCGTATTTTCACGAATAAAAATAATGCTAACAAACAAATTGAGAAATTGGGTCCAGATTGCCATATCATGTGGGGAAACTCTTCTATAAGTAGTGCTCTACGTAGTGTACACGAGACGATGACGTATATCGAAGAGATTTCTTGTAAGCGAGCTCTGTAAGAAGCATACGCAATGCCCGAAACAGTCCTATCCTTTCAATTTTGAAACCGACCAATTTTAATAGCAGTTTACCTTTGAGACAGCAAAAATCTATGCGGTCTGCTATCTTAATGTAGTCCGTAATGATCAAATTTCTGTCGACGGTTAGGTTGACGTGCGTTTTTATATTGAACTCCGTATCAACATCATCATCAACGTCTTCAAAAGCGGTCACCAATGGGTAGCCTTATCGATATTTCGCGATAATAAACCGCACCTTGGAAGTGAGCGAACTCTTATTAATTTAAAATTCATAGAACTATTTTCCTCAATGGCATTGGCATGTTTATGAAATTTAAGCAACATTCGAATTGCACGGTTCTATTTTGTTTTATATTGATTGCAGATGATATTTGAACCTGCGATGAAATAATACGTGAACAAGACCTTAAAGAGTAAACTGCCTCATTTTTAATATTAAATAAGTCCCTTACTGATTGTAATATTTGTATAGATGTGTCATTCAATACTATACCTTAGTGGTGGCATGTTAATGTTAGATTATAGTTAAATAACTATGATAGAAGTATTTACAAATATTGAAAAACTTCGCTTGTCACTGTTTTAAACAATACGTTCGAGACGAGGAGAGATTTATGATTAGGAACAGTCTTCTGACTATCACAATGATATAAAATTAATTTCAAATGGCGGCAATATTTGTACTACGAAAACTACTATATCATTAAATTTATATTGTTGTACATAAAATGAGTTGGAAGACAAAATGTTTTTGATGCGAAACCTAATTATTGTGCATACGTTGCTGTCAGAACTTCTTCTAGTTTCCTCGTCACTGAGACATGTGTTTACAGACCAAAAAAAATACTATTAATATGAAACAAGATCGCTTGGCGTTAGCGATGTATTTTGTCAAAATACTTCTAATTCTTTTTGGGATATATTTCGTTATAAGAAATAACAGTTGTAATTAAAAATTATGGAGTATACATACTTAATTTTAAACGCTGGGTATTTGGTTACGCATTGAGGAGAGTAATTTGACATTAAGTTAATTTTAAAATTCAGTCCGTTCGTAGCCATCGTGCATGACCCTTATTACCAGAGCATAAATGTGGTGAACTATAATAATGACTGTTACTTTTTTGATGTGAGTGTTTGAACTGCCATATTCGGTATTATGACGTCATGCGCAGACAATTACGGAACATCGTCGGCAGGCGCTGTGAGCTGTTTGTCTAAGCACCATTCACTTGATTCACGTAGCTCGTTCAAATACTTGGAGTGACGGCGTTTTGTCGATATCTAAGTGTTGTTACACTTCTCTCAGAATATAATTTAAGATTGCGAGCTTCCAGTTACGTCACTCTCCGAATTGCGCATTGCACCCTTTTAGTAGTTCTAGTTCTGACCGAAAAACGCTTCACTTCGCTGCATTTTGTTTTATTTTTTGACTTGTGCAGTATGTACAGAATTTATTTGTTAATGCTATTACAAACATTTAAAAGCTGAAGAGTTCCTTGCGCCGCTCTTATTCAGCTATGTTTAGGGTTAAATTTATATAAAGAGCTTTTTGATTTTGAAAATACGTGAACCTGAAGTATTGTAAGTTCAACCTGAAAAGAAAATCTTCTCCTAGATATCGAACCTTTATATAAGATACCTTATTTATACTTGTTCCAATGAGGTCGCATTATTTTTCCTTAATTATTCATTATCCTTAGTCCAATTTCTATTTCATGTAATGGTTAAATCTCCATGATAAATATTATTTTTATTATCATGTCCGCTATTCCGGGCGGGATTAACCGTTAATTACTATTACCGATACCAAATAACTTTAAGTCGATTTGACTCCGGATCGTTAACTAAGCAATATGATTTATAGCTAAATCGTTTTCGATGTTGTGAGATGTTTTGATTAGAATATGCGACACGTGGAGTTAACGTTTTGTTGAAAATTTACAAACTGATTTATTCAACCAGAGCCATCGCCAGTAATTTTAAGCCAGTAACTCCACTCAGTAGACATAATGGGCATCCTATAAGATTTACTAGGTTCGCCGGTGATATAAAAATGTAATCGTAGTAAGCCCGCAAAAGTAAAATGAAGTTACTATTATCATTATTACATATCAAAATTAAGTTGAATGTCAACACAGTATATATGATAGTTACTTTGTGTAGGCGTACATTATGAATGGAGTGGTCTCAGTGGGCTGCGCCTGCGCAACCGTGCCACGCGATGAATGACAATTAACAATTAATTGGTTCTGTATCGCGTTACAAACAGAAATGTGTATAGATATTTTAGTTCTGGCCCCAATTCCATTGTGTACGGAGTAAATTAAAAATAAGTTATTCGCATTCCTTTTATTATTATACAATGAAATAAGGAGGGGTATAATTTTAGGAATGTCAAGTTAGTTGAAACTTGGACGATCCATAAAATTTTGACTTAATGCCGATTAAACGGCATGTTATATGATGTGTGTTAAAATAAGGCAAAATCGATTGAGTCGCCATTTTAGAACGTCAAGTGACGTCACTGGTTATGTCTTTTTTGTTAAAGTTACAGAAAGGGTGGTACTGAACTTTATTTTATATAGAACGGAATAGGGTCACTGTTAACAATGTGAGATTCCAACAGATAACAATATAATCAATTATTTTTTAGTACTTGTTATTTTTAGACAACAAAATTTTTACTTGTTGATAGATACAAAACAGAGTTACCACAATTTAGTAATATTATACATAATTTCATTGACACATTGTTATGCGTGCTATAACCCCAAAAGATTGTGTACACAGCATGATCAAACATTGGGCGAACGAGTATCTTAATAAATTACTAAAACACGAAACTTTATATATTGTGTTATATTTTACTTTTATTTAAATACTAATTTGATTTTAAAATTAATACAACGTATTTTTTTATTAATTCAATTCATGTTTAGTAAATTTAAATACGTTTTAACTGTCAAAACAGTTCCCTTACAAGGTCGTTAAATTGAGACATCGACATGAGTACTGAGACATTCTTATGATAGGAATGTGCGCAGAAAATTTATTTGTACTGTGATGATACTCAAATGTCACAGAGCTACACGGCACCTTAAATTTTATACTGGACAGAAGAGATAGACACGAAACCATGTACACTTTGAACAAGTAAATACAATCCTGGAGTGACCGTCTCCTAGCCATATTGCTCAATTTAAAGTACTTGAGACGAAGTTCATAAGACACAAGTTCACGCTTCAGACCAAATCGACGTATTACAACTCGGAGAAATGTTCACTGGGTCGATTCCAATAAATCGATGGACACCACTGACGCATATTCTAGTCTCCTTTAGGTTAATGATCTAATAAGATGAAGCAAGTTATTAGAGTAAATTCTCCTAAAATTTCAGCCTAAATTCTCTTGTGGAGCGACATTTACTAGATATAGCCATAAAATGGTCACTAAAAGATAAATTTTGGTCGAATATGACACCCAAGTCCCGTATGCGAGTCTACCTATTCAGACTCCATCAATTGCATAGTCAAAACTAATCTATATATTCCTACAAGTAGATGAAATAACGGAGCATTTCTTTATGTTAAGAGCTATTAAATTATTCTTACATCCATCACTCAATATATATTATCATATAAATTTATGTATACTAATACAATCGCTGGAGTCAATACGTGAGATATCTTTAAATCACAGCATGAACTCTTCGTACAACTGCTAATGAGAACATTCTTCAAGCAAAATGATGCCCTTAACATAATAAAAAAATAATTAATTTATACATCTGCTGCCTAATATTCCTAAGCGTATAGTATATATATTCTAAGTTCAAATATCTTTATCATATATGAATCACGTAAAAGTAAATTGTTAAATTGTAATAATATTAATCCTCCGCAGTTAAAATGCAGATAAGAGTATAATGTAAAACCATTAATAACTAATCGTGACTTCGTGACACAACTGTGGAACATATTTACAGAGTGCCTTCCATTCGTGAGGATTATGTACTATAATAAAGCTTTTTAAATAATTAATAATTTACTGGCTTGGCCGTCTAAAAATGATGCTAACTACCTAACAGCTAGCTTAACAACCGGGTCAATGTCAGTCGTCGCATTGATTTTATAAATAAATCGCGAAGTTTTAACTTTACCAAAGCAAGGTATTAAAATGCAGACGTTACGTTTGTAGTAGCCTTTTAACCTTTAAGTTCTCGTCCAGCTTACAAAATGGTTTGTCTATCTTTGTATTAATATAAATGTTTGTTTTTTTTTCATGATTTATCCCCTCAAATTTTGAGGCCAATTAGTATTCATTGTATCCAAACAAAATTGTGATGTAGCTACTCACATCTGTACAAAACTAACGATATTAGTTACTTGATTATACCTATTTATTCTCCCGTTTTGTGGTTCACTGTCTCTTTACTCATCCACGTCTTGTCTCTTTAGAACCTTTAAAAAAAATTTTAAATTAGAAGATTCTAAAAATTGATAAAATCAAAATTATGACGTCTACCTATGTTTCAAAATTCTTAATCAATCCGTAAAGTCTACTCGTGTTGTAATTAATAAATTTTTGTATGAAATAAAAAGCTATAGTGGCGCCATCATCCAAGTTAAAAATGGTTTTATCTTTATAAGTAAGTGCCGACTTCTTTCAAGATCTCGTGTGAATATGTGAACTGCTGACGTAGAGCTGAGATCGTCTTTCATTAGTGCAAGTAATTGCCAAAATCTAATTAAGTCGGCTGCTATTCGATCAAGGTCGTTAAATATAAACGTATCTTTAGTACCCACCATATAGTTATGGACATTCAAACCGGATTGTTTTTAAATAAATTCTCTTTGTTTAATAAAAAACTATTTTTGCTTTCGTGTTTGTTTCGTAGAGTCTAAATTCCTTTGACTCCGTGACATATCATACCTCCTCTGACATTAAACCTAGTATCATGAAAGTGGATAGGCAACTCTAGCGCAAAGTGGCGTTATTTTTTAAGGGGCAGCAGTCCACTATCAAAAATTCTCAATTTATTTTTTGCTACAAAAGCATGAAGAATAGAGGTAATAACGTTGCATTTATATTTAACTGGTAAAAACCAATAATTCTTTGTAAGGACATATTTCCTCATTTTTGTTCCAGAAGCTACGAAATCTTGAGAACATCTCAAAGAGTCTTTTCGCCCTTGTCCTATTAAAAACAAAACGTCATCGTTCCATAGGTAGAAGCCATCACGATCAATATAATCGTTGCCAACTCGGCTTTGTTGACTTCACTACCGATTATTAGATCCTACCCAAGTCCTTTGTCAACTATTTGTTCAAATCACTCCGGCATCAACGAACAAAAACGTATATTCAATGTCTTAGTGCTGATCTGTGTGCGAGCATAAACGAAGCTTTAGTTAGTCTGCCTATTATAACGTTCGTCTTAATAGTTTAAGTGTTAAATAAAAACGCAACTAGTTGGAAATAACAAGTCTATATTAATTTATTCTGTAAAAATCAATCCAGATCACAAAAATGTAATTGTAGTTTTTACTAACGGTAAAAGTCAATTTAAAAAAAATCTCATTTATCTCAAAAAAAATTATGAGGAAGCCGAAACTAGATTATATAATAATAAAATATAATTTCAAACAGTCACTGACATATGCGCAATTGAAAGCCTCTAATAACTATTATAAGTATAGCACGTTATGTAGCGTTGTTGTGGTGAGTCGCACGCGCAGGCCTGTGGGATGTTGTGATGGCATACTTTCGTTTTTTAACCGCAGATAGACACGCGCATTACGCAAAACATTTCATCATATATTAGATTGCATCTCATGGCGGATGTTCAGCGGACAGGAGAAATATAAAATATAAATTGTTAATGGAATTTTCTTCAAAAAGGATTCAGTATTACATTTTTTTAACATAATGCAGATGCTCAGAGCGGTTAGTGTCGCTATGAAATAGACGTTTAAACGGAGCCAAGGTTATCAATCCACCACATTTCGTTGTCTCCATACAGACATATCATTGGGTCTCGCTGAATAATAAGCAGTACCTTTGTACAATTCTCTGTTATTCTGTTCTGTCCTTGTTAATTATCTTTGTATGTATAAATTCGTAAAAAATAACACGTGTTATTTTATCACCCAGAACTTCATTCTTCAGTTAATTTAGTAAGGAATGTGAAATCGTTTAATAATTAGGTAATAATGACTTAATAACAGTAATTACATACTTTAACATGCAAACAAATGATATAATGAATAGTGACAATATACATTTTTGATATATAATGCAAAGGATGTTGTCAGCAAGTAACTGCATAATTGGTGTATTGACAAACATATCGATTAAGGAAAAATTAAACAATGACAGCACAGTGTACTTGTTTACTATTTTGGAAATTTCTAGTCAATTTGAACACCTTAGAGTTTTAAATTATGTTAGCAAATGTCTTTTAAAGTTGCGTATTTACATTAGTATTGAGATTGTAGTTTCTCTCATTGTTATTCCTCATGATAACACAATAATAGTGACCAAATGTTCGCTAATAAAACACTAATTTATATATATGCAGATGTTTCCAGATAAACAAATGACATAGTTCGACTAGAAGCTGCTTATTTTCATGAGTCACTTCTGTTTGGACAGACAAATACATATAATAAATATCTGACCAGTTTTTGTCGAGATATAACACATAAAGCGAATACAAACTCTATGCCACATGCCAGATAATTCTATGAACAAATTATCCATTACGTTTTGTATTAGCGTAACTTAAATAAGGTTCGTGTGAGACAAGCGTAAATGCTAATTACTACAAAGCTGCCAACTTCAAACTAAATGCGTTGTAGGTCTGCCAAATTGTATTACTAATCAGTGAGAGTTTATATTAAAGTTTGGACTTGACACGAGTTGTAGTATGTTTTAATACGGACTGTTATGATATGTTCATTTTATTATGAACTTTATTAACAGTCTATTGTTTACCTTAGGAACTTTCCTATCTATTACTACTTTTAATAAATCTATTGTCGTATAATGGAACATAATTATAATGCTAAATTATATATAAATAGACATAATATGCTTTATAACCTTAGTCCTCAAATTTATAGTACACTTTCTTATTATATTACTACCTAGCTAAGCGATTATGTTCATGTCTGGGCGGCGCCCAGGATATGTATATATACCTTTAAACCTTCTTCATGAATCACTCTATATTGGTGAAAACCGCATTAAAATCTGTGCATGAGTTTATCGCGAACAAACAGACAGACACACTTTGTTTTATGATATATATGAAATATTACAAAAATGGTGATTGATCAGATAGTAAATATCATAACTGTTTGTTTTCTCTGTGAAACGCAGATTTTGCAGAGATCATTCAAATGATTAAACTGCACTTTGCTCCGATCCCAAACTTAGATAAATTTGATTGCAAGTGACGATTAAAAAGAAATGACATATGCACGAAATCTTCAAAATGTGAAACTAGAAAAAACAAATTGTTCAGGAAAGATGAATATAATGTTATTTTAGGTAAAAGGAATTGTCAATTAAAGGTAAATGGTGTCTGTTGGTGAAGATATGAATGGTTGCCAAACAACTTAACTAAGCGGAACGTAAGAGTTGTGTAAACATTACTGATTTCAATTTTGTGGTCGGCTTCAAGGAATTTATCCCTGTGGCACAAAATGGACTTGAATGGATATGATGAGCAAATGTATTCTAGATATATATACTGAACTCGAGATTAAGAGTACAGGTTTTAGTCTGTGTGGCTATTTGGAATTTCCTTCGTTTTCCGTTGATTTAACAACAACGATTTAAATGGTAATGACAACGCCGAAGGTTTAAATATGTAATTTAAAATGAAAAGCTTTGATACGTCTATATTTAGAAGTTTGTTTGAAAGCAGTTTGTTTGTTTTTCTTAAAAAAATTGTTTAACAGTTCCACGCTGCATCATTTCATTTTAAAGCTGTAGATGTCAACCGTTTTAAGCAGACAAATCTGATTCTAGTGCTTAATTTGCTGACATAAACTCGTACCTAGCAATAACCTAGCCAAATTGCTTGGATTTTCCAAAGGTCTGCGCATTGTCCATATGCAGTCCTTGTGCACTGGAAATAAAACGTGCTTTAATGACATTTAGAACTGTATATAAAATCGTGGAGACTCTAAGAGACAGCGGGACACCTCCCCTGGAAGTGATGCCTGTCGATTAGAACTCCTCCAGAGGCGAATCACCCCTTAAGACTTGAGGACTCTCCAAGGTTCTCGCCTCCTTAAAACCCCGGTAACGCTGTAAAGGCCATCTGCGGCCAACAGCATCAGTCAGTCCAAAAAATAGGTATATAAAATCGAACCGACGAATTCAGTAATAAGTACAACACGAATTGTTTGAACTATTATCCGACCAGAATAGTAAACTTTGTTTGTTTTTGGTACACAACTATTGAGTATCCGATGACGATAAATTCGCTATCTTATGTGTATTACATAAGGTATTTATTGATGAGTTAAATATCGGTTGATATAGCATTAGTATATAGGGACGACATCTAATAACTGCATAAAAGAATCTTATTTATTACATTAAAAAATTGGACAAAAGATGAATCAATATAAGAATGTTCTAAGTCTGCGGAGTAAAACTGTCTTCAATCCTTTTTTATCATATTACATTGTAATGTTCGGGTACTACAATCAAATCTCGTGTTGGTAACTTTGTGGGTTCTTACAAAACTTATATTACCGTCGTTATACTGCTGTTTACGTCCTCTAAGTTGTAAACCTTTATATGTTTTGCGCCACATTGATTCTTTATCTATTGAATATCTTA
Organism: Acentria ephemerella; assembly: GCA_943193645.1. Lineage (NCBI taxonomy): Eukaryota > Metazoa > Arthropoda > Insecta > Lepidoptera > Crambidae > Acentria > Acentria ephemerella. The sequence continues at coordinate 548,856 of OW971889.1, forward strand.
TTCTGTCCATTTAAAGTCAAAATACAATTGCCTTAAAGTTTTATTTATATAAAGATACGGTTTTTAAGAAAGGAATTCTACAATTTTGTTATAAATAATGGGACTGTGAGCCGTGAAGCTGGAAAATCTAGATAATTTATCAACGTCTAGTACAAACATTGGGTACAAAACTTTATTAGTGAGATTAAGAAGTTGATGAGAGGCGGCGGGAGTGGCGCGGGAGATATCGTCAGCTGTGTTTTATGTAATGTTTACTGTTCTTTTAACGATTTCACTTCAGTTAAAGCTGTTGCTACTAATTTACCATGTTTCAGAAAAAACCACAATGATTCCATTTACTATCGTTTTTAAAATACTGATATTTTAAATAAACTTGTTCCTACATTACTTAAACAATCGAATTGAGTTAATTTAGCAATGGACTACTGAATAATCTTAAATAACATAATTTAATATGGAATGGAAATTAATCATAATCGAGGTTCTCCTTAGTACCGTATCTGTGTATTGGTTGACTGATGCATATAAAAGTTTATAACAATATCTTAGACCGTGATTATTATGGAAGTTAGTTGTTCTTCAGGTAATTAGCAGGATCGTAAAGACTTAAAAATATGCAAGCTGATTAGGATTGTTTGGACATAATATTGATGTCACATCATATAACACACGGTGAATAGAAGCTTCCTGTGTTTGATTGAAACACAGGCTCGCACGCTCGCTCTGACGATGCTTCAAGCTTCATCAGGTCCTTTGCAGTCGCAGCTTCATTTGCCTTCAACCTGTAACATTTACGGTCGACATAATTTTAACAGTCTTTTCAATACGGTCCTGCGTCAAAACCCATAAAATTTGATAGGAACATTGCACTGCATATAAATTATGTCGCACTTGGAGGGTAGCCAGAATTACTTTCTATTCTTCACAATTCACTGAAGAATTTTTCTTTAAACTTTATTGAGGTTTTATTTTTATTAATTATGAACTTCGAAAGACGTATTGTGAGATTTGTCAGCGTTTATTTTCTATGCATGATTTTGATGAACGGACTGAAACTGAAATGTCATATGTCTCTCTCAATGTGTTACATCTTTGTCTCGTATTTATACATAGAAATGAATTTTAATTAATACAACATTATTTTACTCTCAAGTGTTTTCGAAACGGGGTCGGTAATTGGTAGATGGTTAAAATGAATAAACGTGAGTCGAAAAGTGTTTTACAATCCGATTTTTAACTTTATTGTACAGTTAAGACGGTGGTTGAGTTATTAAATAATACAATTTATTCTCTTGCCCACACGTCCGATCTTGTTTCAAACTTTTAAAGTAACTAAAGTGGCCACATGAGCCTAGCAGGCTATGAATTAAACATTCCCTTCGCTAATTACTAGCGTATACAATAGCATACCCAAAATTTCTTCGGTTTTTTTTTATATTTTAACTCGCATAAAAGCGTATATTTCGATGAAAGGTTTACAAAATTGAGTACCACGTTTGGCGTCGCATGTTTTACTATTTATCCGGAGCCCCCCTACTTGTGACAATGATAAGTAACATTCGCATACCTCGTCCCGCTCTACCTTCTCTAACAGACAGTTTCCGCAATGGAACCGCATCCCTCACCCCTCTCTCTCGCTCCAGGTCCCTATGAAATCCATTGTTCGTCTAATACAGTCTTGAGATTTTCTACCGAGCTTATTATCTTCAATGGCTTATAATTCTGCTCAGATTCTTTTGTTATATGAGCCGGTTTTTATGAGATGTAACGATTTTTGCAGTTGTTTCTTATTAAGATAATATAACTTTGCAGCTAATTTATTATTTCTACTAACTCCTGAAAGGTTTAGCGAAAGAGCGAAAGAAATCGCTTAGATTGTATCTGCCTTTAAAGCCACCGTCTGCATGGAGTATTAACATCGCACGAAATCCATGCGAGTAGTGTTAATACATTATCAATTATGTCCTCCAGTTTTTTAATATTATCGATAACAAACCGATAAAGCTGCAACAGACCACTTGAAAACTGAATTTTAACGGGCTAAAAGCGCATTGTTTCTGCCAATACGATATGCGCGGATTACATTACCAATTGTTAGATATGTCTCCTTCATTAAACTCGTAAAATAATAAATGTGACTATCCATATAAAATCGATTGCGCCTCTAGAATATTGTTAGAGCATCAAGGTCATATAACTTGGGAATGGTATGACTACTTTGAATCGATCACTATTTAATCGAATGGAGAATGTCAACTTCCGTCTAAAGTGGTCGACTCACAAAAGCTGCTAATAAATAAACGAATAATTCTTGATGGCACTAAGCGTGGTTGCATTAAACATGAGTCCGCGAATGTCGTTTCGTCGTGGTTTTTAGTTCGCCTGGCCAGGCGATAACCCGTACGCTCAAATGTGCCGACTGATCCCATCGTGGGTGATTTATAACGGCTCAATGCGGATGTTAAGGATGCCCAGAGTGTATGTCACGCTTTATTTTAACTATATGATATGAGGGTCAAGATAATTTGACGGTATAAAATGTGAAAGGTATTACAATCGTAAAAGTGTAATCTTAGAAAATGAAAAGTATTGATGTTGAAGCATTATATTCCTTTGGAAGTTTTTTGAATCTAGTTTTGGTGTTGCTGAATCAAATCAGCGTAGTATTTTGTCATAACCGTGTCCTTCATATCGATAAACAAGGCTATGGAATTAATTATAGTGCATATTGGTATTCTCTAACCTCTGTTTTGTTTTCTGCGTCCTGAAGGCTGTGTAGATAAATTCTCATTGTGCATTCTAAGATTGTATTGCTAGAATTTAGTGATATCTTTAAAATGATGAATAAATATAGCAAGATGCTGTTAAACAAATGAAAAATTCTCTTTTATATGGAACTTTTTAAAACTGACTTTTATTGTATTCGAGGTGAAAGAAAAATTTGGCTGTAGATATTCCGACGAAATTCAACAAATATAATACCCAATACTTGGGGTTATATATCGATATTTTAGTCTCACATCCATCCCTCTGTCATAGAACTATTTGGCATATAGCCTGAAACAAATTTGTTCTAAATGACACAAAAGATTTTGTATTGTTACATTCGTACCGTTGAGGGGGATCATCAACTGATATCTGAGCGCTGAAAAAATTTAAGAGTTGATATTATGTTCCTAAGAGTTGTAAATTGTTTTTGTCATATTTAAGTTTATAGAAAGAGCTAGAATATAACAGATTAGCTATTTTCTTTTATTATAATCTAATGTCTTCTGTACTAGATATATTGTAATTATTTTAGTCAAATCTTTTAATTATTTCTACTTTTGAAATTTACGTTATAAAGAACACTCCAAAATGTTTTCAACATCATCGAAAGTTTGGGCTCTTTGTTGAAATTGTATTATTGTTTAAATTCTTTAGAAGTTGGGCTTAGTTCGAAAGTTTGGTAAAATAATTTCTCTAAGTTGAACCATATTTCCAATAGTCTGCTAAGACCCTGGCTTTCTTGTCGTCAAAGCAATCGACAATATGTAGAATAACAGCAGCGTTGTACTCTAAATAATTGTAATTAAGTAATGTACCCAATTAATAAGTTAATTACTGGTTCGATTGTTTGGCTTTCTCTGTCTATGTAAATTCATGGAAGGAAGACATTTCTTAATTTGTTACTAAGTAAATGAGGCAATATTATCATTTTCACAATTTAATCAACGTGTTATTATGTGGTATTACGGTCCTAAGTGTTCATGTGTTGTAAGGAAGGGTTTTCCTCAACAATAATACATTTACTCATAAGCTCCTACAGACTTAATTATGCAAGCGTTAATTATTTACGCCATGGAATACTATTTCATTAAAATTCCTGGCATTCTGACAAATCTCTGATGGAAGACCATTTAACACATGACCTAATTGGCCTGATCTCGATCTCAAGAACTGAGTTTACTGTTAATAGCATCGATAAAATTATATGTGATTAAGAGTTAACATTTATTTATTGTACATGAAATCCGTAATCGTAAATAGGATTACTGCATGCATTCTTGATCTTTAGTAAAAAAGGAAGTTTGATTATGAAATAAGATTACGTTGAAGGTCAAGGCGCTAAAATAATAACAATGGCGGCGTGTGCTAGTTTGATTATGCCATATAAAGCAATCGTCTAAACATAGCACGCTGCAAGGTTGCTCTCGCGCATTGTATCGTATTAGCGGGTGTGTCGCGCGCGGCAACAGTTAGCGAACGCCTATTTAATCCGTTTTTTTTTATATGTGTAACATCTGGGCTAAGCCGTTAAGTCGGAAACAGCATCGTTGTTTTAAACATTAACAAAACATTAATGTCGTCATTCAACATTTTATTGTTTAACTCTATGAACATTAAGGCAAACCCAAGTTAAGACATTATTAATAAGAAGTAACGAATCGATCGCTCTCTTAAAAGAGGTCGACTACAATAAAAATCAATAGCCTAAAGCTGTAGTCAGTCTTTCAATGTTTCCTCGTCTAATATTTAATATCAAACTTGTAAGTGTAAAAACAATATAATTAAAGTCATGTACTTCGAAAAAATCACATTTATTTATGGTATTCCTTTGTTCCATCTAAAACAATTTCCAAAAGTCCGCCCACCTGCTCAAACATTGAGGTTTGAAATGTGGCATGTGGAAGCTCGCCAGCTCATCCCTGAAGCCTATAGCTTGGAGCAGGGACGACATGTGAGCACCGCGCTCCGTTGAAATGGGGTCAAATGCCACGCCATTACTAGCGCTAGCGTGCCACTCAATTGATGCATGTGGGTGCTGTTCCCGTTTCTTGGTTCAATCGTTATTTCTGCGTTCGTATCTATTTTTATTAGGGCGCTGTATATTGTGGTTGTTTCAGTACAACTCTATAATTATCTCTCTGTTTATTTGAACGTGGTCGTGTCGTAGGTGAAATGCAATTGTAAGTCTTCATATGTCGTATTTTTTGATATCGATCACGTTTCGATCGCTTTTACTTTGGTCGTTTGTAACGCTCTATCTATACTACCTATACTACAATCATGACCATATTTTTATCGTTATCATCAATTAGTTGGTTGCCTTTCGACATCAACTATATCTTGGCTTCTACGAAAATATAAATGCAAACTATACAAATGAATAATGCATGACGACGGTAGAGATGTACAGACTACAGTATGTCTCGGTTCTTCTCAATAGATGGGTACTTATTTTACAGTTTAATATATATAAATATATTAGTATCGTATCAGAGAAAATTTTGTCCCTGGTTATCGGAATAAATATTAGATAGCCAACCATTTAGACGTACTAGTCTGCACATCCCTGATAATAACAACATCTTAAATTGTATATCGCTGTACATGTCTCATTAGAATAAACTATAAACAAGATAATTTAACGTGTAAGACACGCTAGCATCACGACTGTTACACAGTGTTTATTCTAGATTCTAGACGACCTGAAATATATCAATTTGATAATTGGCCAAATATCTGTAATGCCTCATACACAGACGTTGGCTTATTATTGTAACCTTGATGTTGGCCCAACGTTTGTCATACACCACCATTACTATTGACATCAGCACAAGCTCCTAAAGGTGTGGTTCACAGTATACATACACATAAACATGCACTTCACACTGACTCATAACCTGTACGGATAAATTAATCAAGTGATCAAATACAAACACAATTTTATAACTTGTTTTGTTTTGTTCGCTACTCGTAGTCTCCATGGGGTTTTATGGCTCCTAATTGGTCACGTTTGCTTTCAAATTCTTTATTTCTTTTAACCTACATAAAAGTTAATAAAACCTCATTCATGCAAACTATATATTTATATGTCCAAAACTTGGAGTACTGTGTCATATCATACTTTATCCTATAGATTGTTAAGTTCTTTGAAATTAATTTTTAATGTAATTTTAAACGGTACAATAATCTGAAGAGCTCCTTACGTGTAGTTTGCTTTGTTATAAATCATTTTCACAAATTTCTGCTCATTAGTTATTTTGCCTTGAATTAAAACAGTATCGTGCTAGTTTGTTTAGTAGTTTTAAGAAAAATTGGCGTTTGTTCTCGCAACCACTTATCATTATTACAAAAATTGTGAATATTCATTTATATTTTAGGTCGATATTTGGCAGTTTTAAATAAGTTTTTAAAGTGCACTATTGAATGTTATTCTGAAATCAAAATTTATAATTATTAATTTAAAAAGAACGTTAGTCGCAGTAAATTATTAGCCCCATACACAGTACTCCAAAAACAATATGACCTTAAGTAATTTAGCTTGTTTGCACAGCAGTTGAGCCGACTTACCACTTCAAAGTGCTGGTCCCTTCGATGGTGGCGGGCGCCATCATCGGCAAAGGCGGTGAGACCATCGCCCAGCTGCAGAAGGACACAGGCGCTAGGGTCAAGATGTCCAAGTCACACGATTTCTACCCTGGTAAGTCATTAAACTTCTTTAACTGTTCGAAGATTATGTTTGGATATCCACAGCGCCTTAATAGCCAAGAAATTAAGGCTAATTACAGCTTATTTAATGCTAGACTAAAACCAAAGAAGTATAAAAAATCTCAAGAGATTTAAATTAGTAACAATCGTTTTACTGAATTTATTTTGTGTTTACTTCTTCGTTGTCCCAGTTTGTATAATAGTAATGTGTATAATATTGATATTGTTATCACACCCTAATTCAATATTGCAAGCCCAATTACTCCTATCAAAAAGGGCATATCAATAGCGCTGATGTCAATAGCATAATGACAAGTAATTAATATCGAATCATTACAGGATTAATCTAACAAAGCCTACCTTGATGTGTTGTTGTATGTACTAATACTGTATGTATGTAATTAGAAGTCAGGCATGTTTCATTCAAATGGGACTAAACCACTATCCTGAACTGGACTTAGTAATCCTAAACGAGGTAGTTTGTTGGTCGATTAGGCTCAAGTAGCGGGTCCTTCAGTGTAGATACGGTAGGCGCACTTTCTGTTAGATGAAACGGAACATCAGCTAAAAATGTATCAATAAATTAAGCCCACGTTATACAGAGATGTAGATCTGGAAATTTAATGTCTGCCTCGACGTCTCCCTTAAACGCATATGTCCTTTCTTACCCGTTATTTTGTCGGTGGATCGATAACGTTCTGACCTATTCAAATATCTTCCTGATCTAGATCATTTACTGAATTGGAGTATCTAGAAATTCTTTCTACTGTCAGTCTAACGAAAAATATTTTCTCAGTAAATATCGCGGCTTACAGTAATATTTTCGTTACTGGTTTTTGGAAAGAGTTTAGAGTAATCTTACTGTAAAAATTATTAAACTTCTACTGAAGCTAGTAATCTGTATGTGAGGGGAAGAACCCTAAATAAGAAAGTTTTAATATGGATTGTGTAATCTGTGTAATACTTATTTCATGAATGGCGAGCGGCGTCCCAGATTACCATTGTCTCGGAAGTAATAAAGGCACTAGTCGTTTGACTCCTATGTGTTTTATATGAATATTACTCTATAGATAATATGAAGATGTTTTTTTTTCTTTTAACTTAAAAACAAACAACACACTATAACGAAATAAGAAAAGGGGATTTTTACGTAGCCTCGAAATTTTTCGTAAGCCAACTCCAAAGCAAAATTTTCACAGAAATATTTTTGTTAGTCAAAGCTTTTACGTAAAATATTTTTAATACCCCGAAATTCACGAAAAAGTTGCCTTAACAAAATAATGTTACAATGTATGTACGAACTTGAAGCATATTTACATACACAAAAGAATTTCATTTCATAGTTTAAAAGATATTGTTTTATCCGGTACGTGACCAGCAAAGGCTTGGTGTTCTCAAACAATATCAAATACGAGCATGGCAACATTGCCAACATATAAACAAACTACCTAAGTAGTTTGAACAACATGGAGAGCAGTGTGCTTAATATTTAAGATTAAAATTAAACAGCTTTTGTAACAGCTGATCCTTAAGATAACCTTGATTGTACGAATGACAAATACAACATGAGTTAGAAGCTTTTACAGGCGTGCCTAAATATTCAGACTTAAATAAGGCTGAAAGGTACCCTGGTAATGTGATAGACAAATATATAAATAGAAAAATAATGTTCTTACAGCGTAACGAAGCGTATCGCTACATTTTAAGTATACTGTAATGTATATCAGCCAATTTGATAAAAAATAAAAATACAGTTTTCTATTTTCCTTAGAAGCATAAAAAGCCTAATAAAAATCATTTGGTACGTGACTTGGATTTCCAAGTCACACATTTGCAAGCATCGGCTTGTGGAGAATATTATAACAGAATACAAGAGTAAACAGCGAACGCTCGGAGATATATGTGGATATGGTCATCTGCATTCGTAAGGACAATGCGACGTATTTTGTCTTGTTTGTGTAGACGAAAATGTCATCAGTTTTATAGGAAAAATGGTAAAAATTTCTCACCAAATAACTGTCGAAATCTTTCAAGAGTTATATAAAATCCTTTTTATGCGAAGGTCTTAAAAACAGCAACCGTATGGCTCTGATCCCAACGATGTAATGAAATCACGTGTGATCGCATTTAGATTTGTGCCGTAGTGTCACACCAAACTTTGCTTATTTATTTTGTGTAAAATATCGGAGATTAATCTTTAAACTATGTAGGTCTCATCGACGATTTTATTTGGAGAAAATTTATTTTCTCAACAATGTTAATGGTTTCACGGGGCTGCTATTCTATAACTGAGTTTCGCAAGTGATATTTTGATCTTAAGAATTCCCCGGAAGTTCTCTCGCTGGTTGGAAATGGATGTTATAATATTGATATTGACGTGTTCCGTTTAGCTCTGCACCAATCTACGGGTGTGATTACGTTCCGGATCTTAATAGCAATAGATTAGAAACCTCAGTGACGACCGCATTGACTCAGCGACGACCGCATTTGACATACTAGTGTACTTACACTTCGTAAATAACTAATAGTAACTTACTACTGAAGATGTGTATCTAATAATCCAGCATTTATTGTCTAATTAGCAATGATTGATATTGATATTACCACAAGATGGACATAGTCGTGTTAGAGAGCCGTTACGGCTTGCATCACGTTATTACTTTATAAGGTGTGTCAAGGTGCCCGTGAGGTCTTTCGTTTACACAATCATTTGTCTAATAATTCTTGCTATTGATGTATTTAATAATCTGCATAGAAGTCATATAATTTTATGAGGTTAAGTGTTTTACAGCTTTAAACTAAGTTTTTTTTTTCATGAAAATAAGCTACAAAATACCTCAAGAGGCAATTTACAATAGATTAATAAATTTTGTGATGAAATATGAAATTGCTGCTACCTTCCAGACGATAGTTTATTAAGACGTGAGAAAAATATCGACCTTAATATGGTGTGCTCAAGTAAAACTATCGTGTACTTTTATCCCTCGTGTTTGAATTATTATCCCTTTGAATATGGTACGTGATAAATCTACGCCAGCGATTCGTACGACCACATTTTGCGACTGTAACGTTAACAATTTATCATTTTGGATTTATCACGACGGTGTTTGCTTTTTAAATTGCAATTGTTTAAAAAAATACACAGTTAAAAAGAAGCCTAAATACTGCTAATGCTAAGAATTTAAAACTGAGAAAAAGTTACTATAACGGCTTACCTTTGCGTAGGAAGCCATTATCCAGCTCGAAGGACCATTTGAAATTCTTGCTTCTAATTTTGTTATCATTACTAGTGAATAAATAAAAAGGTTCAGTGTTTTTACTCTGAATAACACGTATGTTATTCAAAGTCTCACGAAACGTGGGATTTCACGACCTAGATAGGGAAGGTAATTGTAATTTACATTGTGTCAAGACCAATTGTAACTTTTTATTACTATTTAGTAATAGTTAGTGCACGTATCCTGTGCAAAATTGAGGATGCATTTAAATTAGGTTATCTCGGCCATGATTATAGCTGATGGGGATATCCACGTAATAGCCTGTCGTAATAAGGACAGGCTTAGTGCTCCAGATAATTATCCCGGTTTAATTAATATGCGGCGAAAAACTCGGCTGTTTTACCGAATCCAGAATTAAATATTCATTTGCAGAGGTAATTATTAGGCGGTTTATTAAAGTATTAAGTGGTTGAAGTTACGTACAGCAGTTTGGTGCACCCTCTAATTAGTACTTTGTCGGTTCAATTGAGTTTTGTTTATATGAAGAGCAAATGTGATAATTACCATGAGGATTACATAACAAGGCTGGGCGTTGTTATGCAAGTTCTCAAGCAACGAGTAAATAACTAGAAGAGAAGTTACAGTGTTATATAGAAACCTGGAATTGTAAATGTTTATTTGATAAATTTACTATACCTTCCAATAAGAATACGTATTCGTATATCATGGTTTGAGTGCCCTGGAGACTAAGCCGTAAATACTACTCAGAAGCTGATAACCTGTCAATAAGCAGACATGCTGATGCGATTCCCCTGAGGGTTCAGAACTAACCGTAGTTCTCCTTAAACTCCGGAGTAGTTATAAGTCAGCTCAAAATGAATTTCGTCTCATCTCAAATGTGCTCTCATAATTTCAAAAATGTCCTCAAACATTCCGCGTAGAAGTCCTCTAGTTATAATATTTTATTATCGCGAAAACACCGCAGATTGAGTCAGATATTGTAAACGATATTAATAAAACTGTTTTTCTGTTTACTTAGTCATCGCGGTTGGATGATTTTTTACCAATCGGATTTCTAGTTTCATCAAAGTGTATGTTGTTTGTTTTAAGGAAGTATAACTTCATGAAGGAGATTTATTCTGTAAACGAACCTGAATATTGTGGGAATCATGGTCGTGTTTACGTACAGCGAACGAATTCAATGGGATAGATATACCTACTGACGTTTATTACTTATTACTTAAGTCGATATGTTTATTGAAACTATTTAACATAGATTATAAGAATTATTAAGTCCTTAAGCGAGTACATATTTTTCTTTGAATACTGATAGTGGATGTTAGAACTAAATAAACTATCTGAGCATAGATAGTTCTCAATGAAATCTTGGATATTTTAGAAGACTTGTAAAGTAGTATTCTGAATTAAACACAACCTCCAAGGTAATTTAACCTGTCCTTTTGTAAATATATTTAGAGGAAGAAACTAAAAAACAGGGGGTTCGGAATTTTGAACTTTAAATCTTTTGAAATAGTTTTTAATTTTGTTTTATACCAACTTTACTAAAATCAAGGTTTATTGTGTATTAACTCTCATTTTCATATTCATGTGTACACAAATAAAATTCTTTTCTTATTTCTTCTAGGTTTTTCAGCCCCCAGCATCTCTTAAAAATGGCGTAGTGATTTCTTCTAAGCTAAACATTTTATTTGAATATAACAATAAACTCATGTACGATATTTTTTGAATGGATTCAACCAAATTTTATTCGTAATAAAGCCAAAAATACAATGCTGCACGGAACAGCCATTGTTCCTGATATTCCAGTAGAGTTTGTATTTTCCATTTTCGAATTTTGGGGGAAAATATACTCTTGTTTTTTCGTTGGCTCGTCTCTTTTGTCGCCGACATTATTTTTAATACTTTTTCCTGTTATCTCTGGCCCTTATTATCTTTGTTAGCTTTATCGAGGATGCCCTGTCAAAAATGACATAATTCTTGTCGGTGAGTTTTTAATCGCTATTCCAAGTTGTGATGGTGATAGCTCACACAAGCGTGCCTTATGAGAAGCAAAAGTATTCATTGTCATGACTCTTATTTAAATAACAATAAGGGATACGAGATTTCATAAGCGATTGTATGTTTACTTTCTAAAACGAACGTTGAGTATGGATTTAGTCATTGGTGCCCTAGAAAAAGGAGGAAGTCCCTTGACAAGTTGTAAGCACCCCTAATTGCTTTGCAAATTGTATAGTGGTATTCGGTGTTAACCATTAAGAGTCTCACTAGGTAGTAGTAAGTAACACAAACAAACAGAAATGCACAGATGAATTACATATTTCATTTAGTTCAAGCGTTGAATATCTTCCGTCGTCGAGCTCATCGAGGAAGTGTTTTGATATAAAAAAAACATTATGCTGTTTTATCTCTTCGTTGTTTTTTTACGTAAATATCTCGCGTGAGTCTTCAAATCATCTTTATACTACGTATTTTTCGGCATCCTTGTTCTTGTTCATAAACAATATTTTGTCCGAGATCGCTCATCTCGTTGTGGAGTCCATTCTACAAATATCAGCCAAAATGTTCAGAGTCTACTTGACGAGGTACATTGTAGTGCCATTATTAACATTGATTTATTTTATGTGGTAGAATGGACTTCGACAAACAATTCTTCATCGAAGACTTTCACACCGTGCTCATCTTTTCCCAAAAAGCTAATGATTCCAATTTAAAACTACATATATGTAGTTTGTTACTTAGTGTGAATTTCGTAATCCACTCACTACTTACTATCTACTATTTCGCCGTGTTCGACCGAAACAATTAGATTACCGTGAACAGAGCTCAAAGCGTCACAACGATTTCTATTTCCAGTTCTGATGCTTTGTCGAAGGGTCCAAACTGTACCCTATTAATGCGGCGATTTCATCCGCCCGTCTGATTTAGTCTTTTAGTTTCTAAACTCCTAACATAGTCTTGAAATAGCATGTATAATTGTATGGAACGCTGATCATAACACGAAACTCCTGGAAAACATTTCGAAGAGACCATAATGAGATAGGTGAGGGAGAGAGGGAATACGAGTGCCGGTAGGGAATTCCACGCTCTACTTGTGCGACAGAGAAAGAAGTCATAAAATCTCTTAATGCGCAAAGCTTAGCTTAGTTTAGCTTAATGTTAAAATTCTGCACCAATCCTACCTATTACTAATATGTTCCGCGTCAAGACAAAAAAATGAGTTCAAAGTTAATTTGCAGACTACGTAATAATAAAACGCTTGAATGAATTCTATACAAAATCATTTAAGTATTGTTTGTATTTCTCGAGATACGATCGAATTGAGAGTCCTTTTTTCTATTAACATATTTTTATTCATTAATATGTAAACATGCACTGAAGGTCATTTTGTTAATTTTGTTTTAAATGCGAAAAGTTATGAGCTAATGCGTTTTTTAATAAATTATGAATGAGTAGAGACGAGAATGTGTAACCTGGTTTGAAGTGGGTCTATGTCAGACATAATGAATGTCGTGGGAATATCTAAGCGAGAATATAATGTCAAGTCTTACATCATCAATATGGATTAAGTAAGATTGATATCTCTTCGATAATGGAAAAATGGATCGATATATGACCATTGCAATACAACAAATGCCCATATACTACTGTATTTTTTGTACTATTGAGGTTTCAAAATGTGATGTCGATAGTTCCCATGAATCGTAATGCTTATGTGCTAGACCATATCGTTTACTACGTCTTCCTGCTGATCACGGGCATCCAACCCACATGTGGGAGAAACACATATGGCTTGGTACGTGAAAACGGATCAAATGTATTGAATTTTCAACAATATTATATTGTTTTCAAGAGCGATGATATCAAGTCCAAAAAAAGGATGTAATTGAACAATTGAATTATAAGTAAACGTCTTACGGCAAGATACCGTCGAAGCTTCAGAATGTTGAGTTAGTTGGTATACGCACATTTTTCTTTAACGCGTAACATGAACGGAAATGTATGTTCGTATTGAAAATATACTGTTTGTCAAAATATAGCTGTATGGCTCTTTGGAAATTTAACTTCAGAGTTTGCTATAAACCTAAAGCTCTGGCACGAGTGGAACTATGAGTGTTTGATACTGTTCCGCACTGAGATTACATTAAATGACACCCAAAAGGATAAGGAAATAATCCATCTATTTCAACCAGTTCACATACATCTGAGAATTGGAATCAAAATAATTGAGCTCAACTATTAAGTTCTTTAAATCGTCAAAATTAATTATGCCTGGTTTCTTTGATAAGTAGCAGAAAGACCTATAGCTCGTCAACAGATTGGACTCGAATCTAAAAAACTGTCTGAACATCAAAACAATGATGCTTTAGTCCAATACAGAATAGCAGAGCTGGGATAGCGGTATCTGGGTCGCAGCCGGGTCAAAGTTAGGTCAGCCAGCGTGGCGCTAGGTCCTGGCCACCTGAAAACCCCGCCTGCCAAAACTGCGGGGAATGTACCGAGACGTGCTGCGACTTTGTTAAATGGATCCGCAGTCTCTTTAAGTGGAACACCAGGAAACTATGGCTGCATAATGTAGGGTAAAGGTATATTAGGTATATAGGTTATGCTATATAGAATCTTTTTAACTATACACTAAGTTTGAACGTCTAGTCAATAATGCAATTGGTAACAGCTATAATTTAACTATTGATAAATTAATTATATGACATTGCTACACATTCACGATCAGGTTTTAATAATTTAATGGAGTAATGAATACTGCAACTGTATCATTTGCTCTGAATAGTAACAGTCTGAAACCATTAAGAAGTTAATAGTTAAGTTTGTTCAGAAAATGTGCTTTCTGAAGCGAAAGCTAAGTTCAACTAAGTTGTTGTTGATCTATGGAAATAAGACACTTAATTGGTCTTATGTACTTTATCAATGAATCAATTAATGTTGTAAGTAAGCTTCCTACGTGATTTTAAATAAACTGAAATTGATGAAATAGAAAATACATTTTGTTTAAAAATAAATTTTTCATTAGTTTAATGCATTTATAAATAGTTATAGCCTTTAAATTTAAAGCAATAGGCAACCGCGTTTGATATAAAATTTCCGTCATCATCGCCAATATTGGGTACTTCCGTAGCAAGTACTTCCGTAGCAATATCTTTAAACTTATCATGCCGGTCAATATGTGTGTCAGGGTAATCAATCACTTTACATCCACAGGGATTAGTCCTGGGAATGGCATTGGGTTGCGGGATGAAATCCCGAGAATGTGAAAAAATTATCATGCATTATCTTTATTCGTTTAATGGGCAAATCGCGTTAAAAGGCTTTGATTAGATTTAACCTAGATGCAAATATTGTTTATACTAGTCATAACACTATACCCACAATACAATTCATACTCACAAAACACCCAAATATTTAAGATTCTTCATCATATATAAAAAAAGAAGTAAAAAAACCTAATATGTGGGTCTGTAGTAAATAGTAATTGTTGTGTTGCTGTGTGCGCAGATTTATCATTTATGAAAAATAAGTATTTAGTAACAAACTTGGCATTATAACACTAGATAATATTAATACTTAATTTGATTTGTATAAAAAATGTATGTGTATAAGTAATGTGTATAAAAAACTAAATATCAAAGAAGAGTCCAGTGAAGTTCCCGTTCTTGAATGTCTCGTATCAATATAAAATACAACCCAAAGAAAAATAGAGTTTTTTGCTCGCCATGAACTTGTTGGAAACTTTTGACAACTCTATGGATTCTGTTATTATAAACCGTGTACTGGAAAACATAAGTAGGAAACTCGAAGAAGTATTTCTTTTGTTATTTAGAAATCCAAACTCAAACAATGAAGTTCTACCATCGATTCGTTACTATGTGTGTCGCATATGTTAGAAGAATATGTAATTTATATTTGGCCCAGTTTTTCAATGTGCTTATGAAATGACATCATGGCAGCTTCCAGTCCTAAGCCAGTAATGTTTTAAGTAAAAATTGTAATGAATGTAAAATAACAATGTTTTATGATTTATCTAGTATTTGTTTAGTTACTTTACAATAACAGTAACGTGGAACAATAATATTTTGGTATCAACTGGCGACACCGCCTATTATTTTTCCGGCTTCTTTTGATCTTGAATAAATATTTTTTTATTCTATTCCATTTGCCCACAAATTAAATTTACTATAAATCTAACGCAGTTGTACGTTCTCCATGCTACTAAGCGAACAAGGTCTTTTTTAATATGACAGAGTTACAGCGCAAAACTAGTAACTTAATTTATTACTTCATAAATTGTTTTACTGCGTTACATAAACTAGCATTTTACAGTAGAATCCATAGTTCATAGTTCAATAGTAACAAATGATCAATTTAATAATACTATTCAGTACTTGACATTGCTTATATAATAAATATGAAAAATAGCAGGATTCTGGACCTTTTATTTGGAACAATGAAGAATCGAAGAGGAGTTTTATCTTGGACTGAATATCTATATTGTCACATCAGCAAGAGTGAAAATTCATATTTGACAGTATATAACTGTTAGTACGAAACCAATTATGGTTACGAGTTTCTCGATTGTAAATTATGCCGATGACGTATTGTGTTCCAAATATTCAAAATACAGATTTATGGTTGTTTGGGTGTAATCGAGATCGCGAGTGAAGACCGCCTAGTTACACAATGGAGGCGCAGGCAGCCCCTGTTGACCTAGAAACTCAAAGCCGCCTCTGCAGATGGGATAGTCCCGCGGGCTACAAATCACTTGGTCACTGGGACCGCCTTTTGTATAGGCTAGATAGTAACGTTTCTTACGAAATAATTTTTGTTAATAAATTGATGTATTGCGATGATATCTAACTATTTTTCTCGAAAGATTTGTAACAATTGGTTTGAAAGTATTGAGTCAACGAGTTTTTCATGGGCTGTAGTATAATTATCAACTTTTACAGTAGCACCATATGCAGTGTAAAGAACAAACTACTCTGAAAGACAGATGTAAGTTATAGTATGTGTACTAAAAACTTAAGGAGAGTACCGCCCGTGTCGGTGGTAATGTTTAATCCCAGTAAAGCGTCTCGAAGCGACAGCTCGACAGTTTCGTTTCAGTTTCTTTGTAATCTGAGAAATTGCTTGTAGGAATCTAATCTTTTCAGGCGGCTTTGAAACTTGGGGACTTGGCCGTGTTTGTTTGGGCTCACTATGCTTCTGTCTTACTGGCAGCATTTTGGGAGTTACCAACTTAGAAAACTTTGAAATTCTGTTTGTTAGTTTGTGGTTCTTTCCCGACAACAATTTGAAAATTTTGAATATCAAGTTTATGTAAACTTTCTGTATGGTTTCTTGATGTTGTTAAACATCTGTTATAGGTTTGCTTTTAACATTAATATCGAGTATTATTAGTATATTTGATAAAAGAGTTTTATGGGTGGTGCCTAACCTAACCTAACGATTAAATTTGTGCTTAAAGCTGCAAATCAAAAGGTCCATATTAGAATGTGACGCGCAGGCATGCTAATGCGCTGCAACACCCACTGTTTACCGAGTGTTTCAATTCTGCTGTTTGTTCTTCGTGTCGGTGCAATCTTTCAATCTCGATCCAAGGTCGACCGCTAACATAGTACTTGCTCATTCACGCGAGTGATGTCATCGAAACGAAAATAAAAGTGAATACATTAGAACTTAATGTGTGGGTAGGTATGTGTGACAAGGAAAATGTTTTACTGTTTTAACGATAGCTTATGGATTGATGTTTATGGTCGTAAACATATTCAGTTATAGCAATGTCTATTGCAATCTCTGTAAAGGATTCATATATTCCTAGTACTTGGACATTTCAAATATGTTTTATATTATTTCAATCAAACAACCAATTCCCTAAGTTATATTAGATTGTTCATTAGGAAATGAATGTTACGTTCCTATGTCATAAAATGGGATTACTTGAAATGAAACCAGTGAGGCGTCCCTCATCTAATTTCCCATACATCAGACCAAAGCTATTTCAATAACGAATATGTTTCTATAATTCTCTTGCATATTGACGTTTTTTGTTAAACAGTCTAATTTGACTTTATGAGATTAATATATCTTGACTAGATAAATATTACATTTAAGATATATTTTAGAATTTTTGAATATCAAAAACCTTAATAAAATTTTCACAGCCTTATCAACATCTTCAAAATCTTAACGATCGAATTATGACTACTGCAAAGCGAAACTTGTTGGTTTTAGTAATTGCCTTCATTCTCAGCATTCTAAACTGTATTCGGGAAATAAGTGGATTGCTTTTAATTGTTTTAAATGAATACAGCCACCTCAGTGCCACTTGTCATTGTATTGTCCGAATAATGACTTGATATTGAACTTGTATATCAAGTCACTATACCTTGCAAAGTACATTAAGCCAATGGCGTAGAGCAACATAAATCTAATGTGTCCCGTAAGTCTGACTTAATGATATTGTGAGCAATAATCTAGGTCAGCCACTTACCATACGAATTGGGATTACGTATAGAGTAAAGAAACCGTAATATTATTTGCAAGTATTAATCATTTATGTGTTGAAGACAGCGTGTAAATTAATGAGTATCCAACACGTTTCGGCGGACTACACCAGTCACGAAATAGGTAATGTTTTTGCTACTGGAGGTACTTTGACTAATTAAGTAAGTAGTTTATTTGAGTAGGTTTACATGTAATGATCAGTGCATTCGATTTGTTCGTATTAGATTATACATTATAGTGTAATAAAAGACAAAAAAAGAGAATTGTAAATGTTTTCTAGCTTGTTTTTGTAAGTACAATATAACTTGCGTCATGTTTGAATCCGGATAGACGATCGTATCATAAGAGACCTGTAAATCAATTCATTTTAACTTATAGGCCTGCCGGCGTATCCTCGAGGATAGAATATCTATTGCCTGGGTGTGGTACAAATGAAATTGTAATTAATGCGTATAGTGATTTATTATAATAGTACCGACGCCAATCTTCAAACGCGCAATGCCATTGTGATGTGCCCAGAATTACGTAGGTATATTAAAGGTTGTTTCTTTCAGCACGTCCTTTTTTTTTATTAATGGCAATGTATAAAGTTCATAATATAGGTAATATAAATTTGTAGCATGAATCTTACAGAAAAGAAAATTATAAACTTAGTGACAACTCTTAAGCTGATACGTTTAAGTTATATTTAAGGAATTTACTTAACTAGGAGAAGATAAAGATGACATAATTTAGTATATATATTACATCAAAAGTCAAGAACATCCCATCAATATTAAAAATAGGTAACAGAACATTACTGAAATCACGCAGTTTCTTTATAATTAAACAGTTTTACGGCGAGTGACACTTGTGATGAAGATCTATTGCCGTAATACGAAAACCAAAAAATATAAGTAGCACGTAAGATTTTTTTCCAATACACATAAAAACGAAATGACGCCCCCGGATGGGTGTCTGTCTGCGCAATACAGATTTACGACATCAACAAAATAATTTGCATTCTAATTGGAAAAACAACTTTACACAAAGTAACCAACATGTTTTTAAAATACATGAAGTTGTTATAAACTAATTCAAACATAGACCTAATGTCTACTTTACATAGTAGGCGATAATAAGATAACTTCACTCGCTCAATATAATGGAATGTTTTTGAAAAAAGATAAATGAAAATGACAAATTAATAATAATTTTGGAGAATAGAAAGCACTTAAACTTACAGTATCGATATATATATATATACATTATATGCCACATACATATATTTGATGCCACCATTCATATAAAATATATACCAGTGTCCAATCATACTAATAGAAATACTGTTGAAGCACCTAAAATCACAATGATTGCGGAAAATGTGGCTCTCTTGTCGCCAGACATTTCCGTTTAGCTGTAAAAGAAATATTCTATTTTCCGGACTGTTCGAGAACTCGTGAAAGTTGCAAGAGCTATCAGAGGGATGTGTCGAGAAATTAACAGTACTACTAGAAACGTTTTGGACGAGCAGAATCTCAAAACACCAGCTAACGCCAAGTTGGCCAGTGCTGGTAGCCTTGACCCAAAAATAACAAAACATTCGTCTTGACATCGTGACGTAGAACTGAGACACTTTTTCATGCGCTCGATGACAATTGGTCAAATGACACGTTCCTAACGAAGTTGTGAATGTAGAAATAGAACAGAATAATGAACCGCCCAAAGAACAATTATGAATTGCTTAAATATTGAGCTGAAATCTGTGTTGACTCTGTAAACGGAGAGTGGAGATAAGTAATTGAATGTATGAATATGAAATATGAATAGGCTTTATTTTACAAAGTACATAAAAAAGCTTTTATTTAAATTACTAACTTCCAACAGTAATGATGTAATGATTCATAGAAAGAGAGAACATGACAATATCCCAGATGCTGTTCTGGATTCTGACAAATTTTTCTGTGAAGATACAGCAAGAAAAAATGAAGTTACTTGGCTTTGCTATGATCACTAGTAAGTTTAAATAGTTTCATGGCTTCTAGTATCAGCGGAAAAATTTCAAGATAAACTTATAAAAAATGTCTTTTATTTAAGCCATAAAACTTTCTTACGATTTATCGCAGTACTAAGTAATACTTGTATCATTATATATAATACCCTTCCTCGGTTACACAACTGGGAAACTTTGTAACGACTCCATGTAGTGAGATTTGTTGAGCGATAGCACACCATTTCTGAACTATACGTACAAAATTTATAGAGTTCGTGACAAAATTCGTTTGTCTGTTCTTAAAATTGTACAGTGAAACGCTTTTTGCATTTGCGAGGTCGTAAATAGGCCTAATGTTTAATATAGCAAGTGATAAATGTAACAACATGTCTGTCAACTATATACAAAACTGGCTAAGCCAAGTATATATTAAAATTTTGGTTAATCAACCAACCTTTCTTAGCATAGCGAAAGCCTATACCTACCTTACGCCTAAGATAGATAGGCCCAATAATCGGTGGACTGCGTCCAAATCGTTGAATATTTTACTTAATATGCTGGAGTTTGTCATCCTAAGAAAGTCAACTAACTAGTACAACTGGTTTCTCAAAACGACTACATAAGTAAGTAGAGGCAAAAAGTCGTTTTTGCTTCATCATTGATTATTATTATGAAAAATGTTAGGCGCTAAAGCTTTTTACGGTGTTTTGTTGAGAAGTGTTGCAATGTTTTCTTATTTTACTAATGTCAACTAAATCTACCAGTTTCATAAGATCAAAATTATTTATACTAATAATTGAAACAAACACTTTCGACCTTTCTTTAAAATAAAAAATATAATGACCCAAGTTTTACCCCTTTATGATTTATTCTGGTTTGAAAACACAGTTTCTTGAGTTTGAGTATTTTATTTGCTATAAGATTAATTATCAGATTCTTTAAAAGTTCTAAACAATTGGCTGATTACGGTTCTTCATAAAGTAAATTTATTCCCAGATGCTTGCATCACATCAAACTTAAATAATTTTTAATCTAGAAATCGCTTTATTATAAACGTATTCAAGTATTTTGGGGCCCCTAAAAGGTATTGTTATAGTGTTATATTAATTGGTTCGTGCCCACAGACAGACTAGTCATGTTGTTGAATGGAGAGCCTTGTATGAACTCGTTACCTTGGAGAAGCATTAAACGCAATCAATTTATTAATTTGATATCCAACATTATTTACCACACATTGTAGATGCCGAATGATTATTAATAAATAAAGGTAATTCCTGCATGTATTTGTTTAAATACATTATAAATTATCTGTCAAAAGAAATAGGTTTCATTAATATTTATCCGCAATACGACAACCTTGACATACCAGGCCTGGGACCAAGAGGCCTAAGACGAGTATCACAAGGTCATGGAAGGTGGTAATTCATTTACATATCCACCTTTCAATAGATAAATCGTCTTTTATTTAACCATAATAGATAAAGAAACGAAATAGTCGGAGATTAGGAATCGTAAAATAGAAAAAGACCAGATTTATTATCCGAAAGTAAATGTTACTGAAGATTTTGGAAATATAAATGGGGGCATTATACATTGCCATTCCGCATAGCTGTTCGTGCGTGCTGTTCTGTTATGTACGTACTTAACTTGATATATGATGAATACAAGAATATCTCCACGCGAAGTTCTACAATAATTCAATAGCGTGTCTAATTGGATAATAGTTGATAATCTTACTCTATGAGCGCGGCCTTGTGTCGACTCAACACTACACGGGCAGTTCGACGAGCACATTTGTACAATACACGTACCTTTCGTTGCATTGAATTTACTTTTTGACTACAAACAAATTCGAAAAATGTTCAATGAAGACAAACGTTTGCAACTTCGTACAACCTATTTGACAAATACGGCTTTGTGTTACAATTACAATTGTACAAATATTGGAACACTACCAAAAGCGGCCAGTTACTGATGTAGATAAACTTCTTTGGCCTACTGCTCTAAATTATGATAGCATTGGACAAACACCAAATGATAATGACCGAGTCGCAGGCGAGAATGAACGTTAAATTACAGGTGTTACGTTTGCAAGTCTGTCGACGACTTCACCAGCTTCAAGGTCAAGGGAAGTTACTCAATGTATTCGACCGGTTGCGGAGATCGTGTCTCCATCTGTTGCATAATTTCACCCGGTTCTGGTCTTACATGTTAAGATGCCACATTATAACCTGTTTGTCGGTTGTTAATATCGCGGAATTGTCAATAAAACAGGTTGATCGGACTTTCCAAAGTTGGAAACCGTCTACGGTGAACTTCCGACTTTATAGGTTATTTTTATTAATGGGGGGTAAATAATTCTAATAATTAAACATATGAAAATATTGAGAATTTGAATTATCTACACTACTGCTCGATTGCTACTAATTGATTGCAAGAGAAGCAAGATTGATTTGCAAGAGATCTCAAATATTGAAGATGTTGATGTACTAATTATTGTAGGTAACTTAATACATAGATAGATCTTGAGTTAAAATTATTATAATTACTTCTTTATACATAATGAACACTTTGCCACACTCATTGGCATTCAGAAGCCCTGTGCCTTGAATCTGTCTCGCTAGGAATAACATAATTTTAATTAAAATCAAACCTTGCCATCAGCCTCTCGAAAGGATAGTATGATAGACTCCATTAATTAATACACCTCTTCCAAGTGTGTGTGTTCTGTCTTTGTTATATTAGTATAATCAATGGCATAATTAATTTATTATTAACATAATTCGTTATTCTGCATAATAGTTTGAAACTCGTGTTGCGATATTAAGCTTGGAAAATCAGACAAAACTGCTGGTCAGTCATTTGACGTCGTCACACGTTTAGTTTGAAATTGATTCTCAAAATGTTTTCAATGCGAAGCAAAAGGGAAAGAAAATTAACTTATTCCACGGATTAACAGCAAGAAAAATTGCCTGAGGCCGTTATTGCAGAGCAATGGTTTATCGTAAATATAAAATTTGTGGGCTTATAATGCGTGACAGTGGGCCATTTATCGCGTCGAAGTCCACGCAGCCACGATCAATAGCTGGCCAAATGAAACGTCCGTCGTTTCGTGCCATAATCTGGGGATTTGGATTCTGGGACATCCTGATTTGTTATCTATGCGCTCTAATTTTTTTGCACCCCGATCTTCTCCTGTATCGATCCGCTAATTGAACTGTATGGAGATAAACGATTTCCAGAAGAGATGATATTTAAATAAAACAAGGTGTGTAAATACATTTCATAACCCTATTTAAAAATTATAAGCAGTTGTATTTATTATAAATTAGGCAAGTTGGCGCTAGATATTTTTACGACTTACTAGATTTTGAATTCGAATGTAAAACACATTCGAATTTGAATTTTTCTTTTGTTTGTTTGTAAAGCGTTCCGTTGGGTGAAGGTATTATTTACGGATATAACGGAGATTTATGTAGATTCTATTTACAACCCCTTGCAGGGATTTATTGTAACCGCGGGTTGTGTAAGAATTTGGAATATCGGGATACTCATAAGATAGTTGTAAACGTTTTCAATATTACACGGATTGGGTTGGATTTAGATAATATAACTTTAGTGTCAGGCGTTCTTAATTCGGTACCTTATTTTTTAGCTTGATACTCCATTAAATCATCACACGTCTAACTCAAAAAAGGGAATCTAAGGGATCTCATAAATTTTTAACCAAATAAAAAAAGGAGGAAGTTATATGTTCAACTGTATAAATGTTCACCGATTTATCTGTCAATCTGAACCAAATTGTAAAATCTATTTTTTATTCGATAGACAATACTCCTCAGGAGGTGACATAAACCAAGTCAGGATCTCATGATGGCTTCCAATCTTTCATTTACATCATTCATATTTATTTGATAAAACTATTATTGTATTTAACCAATGGCAAACCGACAGGCAAGTCGAGAAAATGTAAAAACTAAAAAGTAATTCAATGTATAAGTTATCCAATTAAAAATTTTGTTTTTGGAGTTAAAAATTAAAAAACAATATCTATATTTGTGTTATATTTGTGGGTTGTTATACAAAGCGCCGACTCCAAAAATTAATTTTAAATTGGATAACTTTATCGGTTGGGTTATTTTTGTCTTGAAATGTTTTTTGAATTTGATTTTTAGTATTCATTGTCTGCGGACGTCGGACGAAGAGTCGATTGAAAAAAATTTGTAAATGCCCCACAATTTCTTTCTGAACATATAAATATGATTTTTCAGTCCGAACCGGTACAGTAATGTTGGTTTGGAATTAATAAAACATCATGTAACTGCAACCTTAGTTTTTTAATATGTTAAAAGACTATATTTAAGAAAATAAAGACCTACTTTTTATGTTGTCTACTGGGTTATGCTTATCTACTGGGAGAGATAACCTCGCAGTCTGAAATAAATCTAGAGCTCTCAGATAGAAACTATTTAAAGGCTCACAGACAAAGGGCTGGTTCTACCCTCGACCCGAATAAGTATACCGATTTATCCGAACTGGGGTGAAATGCGTTTAATGACTCGAACAGATTTCTCATATTTACTCACCCTTTAGCTACAAGAATATACGTTATCGGGCTCAGTTAAAATTTGACCCTATATTAAGTTTCTGATGTTGACGTTGTTGTAAATAGCTTGTACAAATAAATATTATTTGAACAGGTAAACAATATTAGGTCAGTGTCGAAATAATGTAGGGGAATAACCGTTCGTGAATAGTCTTTCATAACTATTTGTTTCTGTCTACAGGTACGACAGAGCGTGCATGTCTGATCACTGGCTCAGTGGACGGCATCATGGTAGTGATAGACTTCATCATGGACAAAATCAAAGAGAAGCCAGAGTTGGTCAAGCCCTTCCCGGACGCAGTTGACGCCAAAATGCCACAAGATAGAGATAAACAAGTATGTAACATAGTGATTTAGATACACCTTTTCTCTAAGATGGATTTAAGACAGGACGAAGTAATAGAATCCTACATAATCATGCTTTGTCAGCAATTAAGTGAAAACGTGCCTTTACTAATAACACCCGTAGGTTTTTCCAGGATATTGTGCTATTGTAGTGCATTTGTAGGCGATGATCTAGAAATGGAAACTTTGAAGGAGAATTTAATTACGCTGAGGTATCAGTTGGTTATGAAACATGTCGTTTTCCTTGCATCGGAAAATATACCAAGCTGAAGTGTGATTTCTAACTTCCCTTGAATAGTGTCTGTATAAGTTGTGGTAGCTCCGAAAACTTGTTGTTGTCAGTAACTATCGTAAATAACGAAAAACATTTGAGAACTTAGGCTATTAGCTTTGGTAACTTTTTAATACTGTTACTATTATATAAGTATTTATGGGGTTACAATGTAGAACAAAGTTTTGGTGATTCTGTTTTTAGAGTTAAGAAATGTAGTAACATTTTCCTTGAGGAATACTAAACGCTAATGTTGCCGTTTCTTCATGAAAGTGTCCTGTTTAAGGTATAATTTGCCGCTCATCTTTTATTTATAGTTGAAAAAAAGGTTGAGAAAAAACTAAATATTTACTGACATGACGTAGAGACCTTGATAACTGCTTTTAAAAATCTAATTAACAAAAAAAATAATTTAGTCATACTGACTTCGTTTCTTAAATAATCACATATTCCATAAAAGAACTTCCCCTCATTCTCTTTATATTAATTTAACCACGAAAAGTATATTTAATTTCCAGAAATCATCCCTTTTCTGTTCATGTGGATTAAATTAAAAGAGATTCTACTCGTAATCAGGCCAGCGGCAATGAAAATGATTTGTGGGTTGTTGTAGAAAAAACAACACCAAATACAATTTGTGTACGCCTGAAACGCGTCACTGGAAAACGACCGTTTACAATGGAAGCAATTTCAAAGTTATTAACATGTCAACTTTTCGGCCAAATCTGTGGCCAGGAAACATGTACAAAAGACTAAGCACCCGCCGGGGTGTTGAGCTGCGCGCTATTCAAATCAAAATGTATAAAGTACTTGGAACTTTTGTTAGTCCTGCGTAAGGGAAAGTTGGACATCTCTGACAAATCTCTAGTTATGAATAAGAGATTTGATTAGGGCTGTCAGTGGCGAAATCAGCGAAGCGAGACGAGGAATTAAAAAAAAAATCTGAAATTGAATATTCTAGCTCGTATCGTTGTCAGGTGTTTGCGTAGGGATGAATATATTTTGTTTGCATGCGTTAGCGAAATCGTAATGGATTGTTTAATGTGAAATCCTATCAGATAGGCAACATTATTATCGTATGTTAAAAACGACTAGGTATAGTCTGAGATCGAAGGTACCTTTGGTTTATGTGTGATATTGAACATTCGACAGTAGCAGTAAATTCTTCACATACTTCTTAATAGTTTTCGCTAATTAAACATAACAACTGTCTATAAACATTGTATATCGAGAACATTTCTACGATTTATGGTAAAAGCTAAAGAGATTGGCCCATAACCTTTGAATCTTAGTTTCTGGTCAATTCTCATGAAGCCACGGTTATTACAATTTTTTAAGATCATAAAACCTCCAATCTGAGCAATTTGCATGTGAAGATAAATGTAAGTAAAACAAGGCAACCCTGGTCTCCATATTATTATGCACTCCACGCACAGCTCCCCATATCACAGCAAAAACCTCATATTATTATCGTAACCGCAAAAAATTCCTTACGAATAGAAATCTTGTGTTATGTTCCTTTATTTCTATGTCGATGATAGAGCTATATTTTGTCATTAACACTAGATATACCAGCGATTTAAATATATGTCAACAACAAACAATATATTTGTTACTAATGTATATAAAATAACATTAAGTTTATAAAACGTACTCTCTAATTATAGCTACAAAAGTCATAACATCATTTCTGATAAAAAATATGTGTAATATAGTAGGAATTTTGAATTGAAATTGCACGACCAGTCAAAATGACTGGTCTGGTAAATCTAGTGTTAATGGAGACAAAGCTTAAAAATATAGCAGTACTTGTTTGATCTGTTTTAATTAAAATCTAAAGAACAGAATTGTTTTGAGTTATATTGGTCATACGATGTTCCTAATGAAGCAAACGAGTTAAACACGAACAAAGATAATCATGTTTTCAACAACTCGTTATCAATTGTATTAACTGTAAAGAATACAATAAATTTTGATAGCACCAGTTCAAGCATTTTAATTTATATACTTGTAAATATTTTTTCCGGAACCGTATCACCACCAAATAAAATAGGTATTTAATTGGCTAATTTATCGATAAATAAAAAGTTATATTATTTATTATTTAGAACGTTGTGAAATATAATACAAAAATCACTTCTTTTTATTTATCATGCGTACCGGAGAATTTTACAATTTAATTATTGTAATTATTGAGACATCAATAAAATCGTTAGCGTTGTTATCAAATCAAGTTGTTTGAAATTTTATTACATTATTTCGTGATAGGTCGTTTTATTTGTCAAATGATAGCATTATTATTTTTTATGGACACGTGTTTTAGAATTTCATTACAGCAAGTAACCTTGAGAGGATTTGTTTTAATAAAATAGACATTATGAATAGTTTCATTACTGTCTATAATGTCTGAGAGTAATTACTAAGCTAATCTAGTACCATACTCTTGAGTCTTTCATGGCTTCCTTAGTTTGTGGACCTTTCGATTTTTATGTGAATCGTTAAATCACTTTAATTACGTGTCAATAAGAGAACTATTGTATTACTTGAGCTTGCAATTAGCTCTGCTACCATTGTTACTGCCTAGAGCAACCAGGTATATATTTTTATATCAGTAAGGTATACGGCCCACCTGGTGCAAAGCGGTTAACGTAGCCTACACGCTTGCAACACCTTGCAGGGGTATTACTTGCGAATTGTCAACCCTATGATAATTGATCAAAATCTTCGCCACGTTGACAAAAAGAGCCCGAGAAGAAGATATTTTGTTTCCTTTGACCGTAAACGGCGTAGTAAATAACGACATTGAACATAAATACTATCATCCATGTATAATTTTATTATTAGCTGCTGTGTATACTGTGTACGTATATGTATAGTGAAAAAGATTATTTTTATTGAGCCTGATGTTTTAAGTGAATCCATAGGGTATAAATTAAAATAGTATTTTCAAAGATCTGTCGTTTATATTCGGCCTACTTACTACTTAACCAGAAATCAATTAGTTTCAACCGTTGTTCAGTTTAGATGGCATCGATATGTAAAAAGTCCGAGTCATCACAACATAGATGCTTCTGTCGTTTACTTCTATTTGGCAGTTGACGACAATCACGATCGAGGTCGTTAAATTCTATTGCACATTTCACTAGGGGTATAGCATTAGAAACATCGTACATATACTCGTACTCGACTTACATTTACATAATCTATCTATGCTGTCTTGTAAAAATTGTTAAAAATACCTCATAAATAAATCTCAATATTTGATATATAGACCTCGCTTTTATTTATTTACATAACACACACCAACAGCGAAAAAAATAATAGAGGTAATATATTTCCAATTTACACTGCATGTGATTCCAGTATCTTATGGTTAAAGCGAGCTAAAGAATCATGTAAGATGTCCAAATCGTCCAAAGCAGTGTTTAACTTATTGTATTCATTACATATCCTAACTATAGGGGAGGAGTGGCCCAGATTCGTACGACAGGGAGGTGTATAAAAGATCTTTGTGCATGGGTAACGAGGGACAGCTCGCGGTACCGTCAACGCAATACGCGATAGCATATCATCACAATTAAGGTTACCATTTACAAGCTTTTGCGTTATTAACACTAGTTCATGGTTTAGAATACATATCATCCGACGTTATATTAGAAAATGTGACGACCGCGATAGGAATCTAAGATGCGACCTTATTATTATGAGCATAAATAACATATCTCCGCAGTAAATTATTTTCACGAGGAGCTAATCTCATTAGATTGTACAATAGAAGTGACCGGCGTGGCCGCCCCGCTCATCCCGGTGAGTCGCTCACGCCTCCCACTTGTAATAGATAGAAGTTAATTTTATTTCGCACAGGCGGGATCTAATTTAGCTAATTCCTTTTGTGATACAGCTTTGGGATGACGCTGTACTTCTTTTGAGCGACTATAATCATGAACTCAATGGTACACGAGTAAGAGCGAGAATTTGATTAAGTTATTGTCTGTAAACATAATGCTATATGTACTTTCATCGGAAAACCAGAATTTATGATTGAATAATTATTTTGGCGTTTCTATATGATATAATATTGGAAATTTCCAGGTTTTTGTTGATTTGATAGTAAGATATATAATGTTCTATCGACCTATTAATTCACATATTTTGTCTAGTTTGAATTCTCACGAATTGGTACGATTTACGAAAAAGTACTCCAGAGTGTTTTTTAAATTGTTGGGTTTTTAAATGTGCTCTGTTTGCTTTGAAATCCAAAGTTTCCCGTTTGAATATCGATTTCCTAATAACAACTGTTTGTGACCGGAATCACAGAGGAGGAAACCAGCCCGGCCAACTAACTAAAACTAAATCAACTCAAGTCTATATATATTATGCGACCGGTTTTTTTTTGCCGCGTCTTTTACAAGTTTCGAACTGGAAGACGCAGTTTTAGACTAGCGCAAACTTAATGTTCTGTGTTATTAAAGACATACTCAATTTCTAATTCAGTTTTCACAACCATTGTAATGTGCATGCTCTAGCTTCTGTTGATGCTGAGTTTAAATCTGAATCCCACTACTGACCGCAATCAATCCTTATGAAATGGGACTGTGTGATTTATTTAATAACTAAGAATAAAAACGAAACATATTAATTTAAATAATGATCAATTGGAATTCTATGAAAATATCGTAAAATTATACACTATTTAAGTAAGTTATTCTATTTTTATCTGTGAAGGTTTTATACAATTTGTTAGAACAAAACGTAATGCCGGAGGACGTTCAGGAAATTAATTCAAAGATCTTTTGCATTGAAATATTCATAAGCCAGCTCGAGGCAGCAATGAGGCACGAGTGATTAAGACGACGCCGTAAAATGTGTCGTCCATTCAGCATATTTACATTATTCTAATTACTTAAGAACTCTTGACTCTTGGGACTAATAAAAAGTTAAAATATATTTTAAAAAATCTAGATCCTTCCTAAGTGATATGCATGTTCTAATGATGTCTTCAATACTGTTAACAAATAATGATTTTTAGAAGAGCACTATACGTCTATGAAAAACCGTATCAGCCTTCAGTACTGTTGATGTATACCTACCCTGTGTGCCCTGTACTGTCCTTGGAGTATATTATGGTCAGTTTATGGTCTGCTTCTCATTTTCATATACACCTGTTTGATAGAACTCACGCAGTATCAAAAAATAAACAGGCATTAAACTGAATGGAAAAATAAATTTATAATACACCCCTGTGGCTTTTTCTATCTTTATTAAAACACTCCGTTTTTTATCATCGCTGTAATACATTATTTTTCTCTTTGAAGTTCCCTTTGTAACGGCAGTAATTGTTATCACAGGACATGGTAGGTTTTAACATTTATTTTTCCCAAAATACCAAGGTTTCGGTTAAATACAATAATCGCCATTTAAAATTAAGTGGCTCATCTGCTTGATAGGCTTTTTTTAATACAATAATAGGCCTCTATAATATAGGATTATTGAGGTTATCGCTTAAATTTACATGTTTACGGATGGAATCAAGTGATTCATCCAATAAGCTTGCAGAGATTTGCATCGCCTAACCGAATGGTATTTATGATATCAGAAAATCAAATTAATCCATGTCTAAGCCTGCGTAGTGCTATTAGTATAACCAAAGCTCTCGTGATTTACGTCTCTTATAGGTCTTAAGCAGTTACGATAATGTCAGCCTATTTGGTACGGATATAAAATCCAAAAGTAATTTTTTTTTGGTACTTTATCGACGTCGGATTCCTCCTCGTTCATATTGTTATTTTATTTTTGTTAATAACTTACTATTTCTTCTTAAATTTATTTTGAATTTCACTTTAAATTTCGGTACGTCCATAATTGATTCTTATTTAATATGTTGTCCACAAAGGACTGGAAGTTTTGTTTTATAGGCGGGCTTGCTATCGTTGTGTATACGAGTCTCCCGAGGGGCAGTGTTTACAGAGCAAAATCAGCACTTTCAGGTGTTAAGTGGATTACGCTAGTGCTGCGACTGGGAACAGTCACATGATTATAGATGTTAGTCACGTGAGACGTATGCGATGTTCTTAATTAATGTCACACTTCAAGAGCAACTTTGACTTTGTGTGTTATTTGGATATGAAGAATTGTGGTACGTGGCGTATAATGGCAAATATGATGTATACTTGTATGTATTGATGTTATCAGCGCGTATTACCTTATTTACATGTTGCCGAGTTGCTGTTTTATTTCTTCCTAATACTACAAATACTTGTTTCATATCATGTTTACTGTCTCTTGGATGTTATCACGAAAATTTGGAGACATTTATCCGAACGTGCCGCTGGAACTTGCCGATCTGCATTGCGCCAAACTGCAGGGATGACCAAAAAGAAAAAACTGGAATGCATAAAAATAGTCCGTATCTTCTCACTAGTACTGAAGTTTTACATTTTTGGAACTTCATGCATCCTCCATATTTGCAGCAGAAAATAAACTGTATATCACCCGAAAGCTTGACTCGTAACAGTCATATTACCTATTTTTCACTCACTTTCATGACCAAACTCAATTACGAATTAAGCCAATAATTTATAATAAAAAAGAGTCATCATATGGTCATAATTTAAATTAAAATTAGTCAGTATCGTCAAAATTTGTCGCCAATATCATTTTTTAATTTAATTTGAAATAAATTTTTATTTAATTTTTTAGAGCCATGCATATAATACTCATTTGCAAAAAACTTCTAAAATTATGTCGATTTTCGTCTCGTCTATTTTTCTTTATTATCAGTATCAGTTCAGGGTTATTTCGTACCAAATGGGTTGTTTCATGTGCAAAAACAATATAATCTGCCCTACTTGTTTCCCGAACCAGCCGTCCGGGGTTGCGCGATTGCGATTACGAGCGCTTTTCCTACGTCGACCCTTAATGGCGGAGGCATTGTCAAATACCTCGACTGTTTAAATTAATTTATACATAAAAAGTGTGCTTACGGTTATGTCCTATCTAATACTTTAATTTAATGTATTATAGAAGACGTGCTTATATAAATCTGAATAGAATTACGCTTTGGAAATTTGTTATGAGACGCCATTTTTGTTGTTTTTAACTTGGCAATGTTAGATCTGTCTATTGACAATGTTTCGGCTTCGTACGCACGCTTCTGTCAATATCTGATTGTTACGCGGTTGTTTGCAGCCAGTGTACTTACTGTTCATGGACAGACAAAGATGCCTTTGCGTAATGGAATACGAATTTGCCGATTCCAGGTTTGTAATTAGGCTACAATTTTTCTCGTAATGTTGAAACTGGAATTGTAAACCTCTGCTTTATTAGAAAACACTTTCTAGCGTTCGACCTGCCTGTAAAGGTGTTAAACCTGTTGCTGTCTCTATCTGTCTTTATTTAAAGAAATGACAGCAATAATTTTAATAAGAATTAAAGCAGTATTGATTATAATTTCAAAATTTATCTATTCTTTACTATTATCTGCAAAAGAAAAAGATGCAATGACACTCAATTTAGTTTTCTTTTTGGCTTTAGACAGATGATATAGACACAAGAACCAACGCTAAAACCAACGCTTCTAGGGTTAGTTTTGAACTTCACAAGATGACAAATATATTATTTTTATATAAAGTAAAATCTCCATTTGCTTGCCTCCAATAAAATGTTACTTTTGTAGCTTTCATTTTCCACGTGCTAATCAGAAGGTCTTATGTACCTTGGATTATTAATTTTGCGCTCATACTTAAAGATCAAAGATTCCCAAACTCGTTACCGGATTTTTAACAAAGTTCTTAATTACTTGAATTTTGCTTAAGAGTGAAAATGCAGGCTGCGTGGTCCTGTAATTACGTTTTAATAGAGATTAAAGGCTTTAATTTAAGGTGAAGGTAGTTTACTTGTGCACGCTATCCCATTTCTCTTACCAGGATTAGTAAGTAGCTTTTGACCTTAATTTTTATTTACGAGCCGTGTATTTACAATGCTCGTATATGTATATATATATATATAGTTGCTCCACGACTTTGTAATTACTCTAATTTATAGGCATTAAGAAGAAAATATGTCTGTCACAAAAAAGTGATCATTATGTTAATCGCTATGAAAAGTAAGAAGCACACTATATTATATTTTTTTATTATATTAAAATTCAAAAAGACCGCTAACATAAAATTTAGTATTAAATTTATTCGCGTGAATGATATTGACCTGGTTGTTTGTTAGAAGAATATGTTTATTTATTTATCTATTTGGTTCACCAGTAATTGTTACACTGATACATACAAAACAAAACTATAATACACACTACATATAAAACTAAACCATATGCATACAAACAATATATATCTTATAGCTAAATGTACAATTAAGAAACGGTAAACACTACATGCATATAGTATTGAAATTTTGTTATAAAATGTCTAAACGATATGTAATTCACGCAGATGAAATTTGAGCTTGCAAATGGATGAACAAAATATGTCTATTTCAGTCTTATATGTTCTATAATGTAATGTATATTTAGAATAAAATAGAATCCCGATCAGGATCTCCTCTTCAGGAGCGTAAAGTTTCAGTGTTTATTATAAATAACAAACACTATTGAGAACTTAAAAATCAATTCAATACAATCAACAAGACGCTCGTTAAGTCGTCTAACATTAAGCGTGACAGCACGTGTCCACGCTTGTAAATTGATGACAAGGTCGTCACGACTGCTGCAGCGGCGACAGGCAGCGTCCAAGTTTATTACTGCTTATTTAGTACAGTGATAAACAATATTAAACTGAAATAGAAATTGAAAAGATATCATTTATTTAACCTAAAGTCAAATGGTGTAAGAACTAGAACTAGCGGAGTATAAATTTGACCTTATCACAATATAGGGTTACATCACAAAACTACATACCTGATAAATTAATGGTATATCTCTAATTTGTGAAATAAATGGCCCTGGCAATTGTAGGATCGTCAAACTGAAGGGCTTTGTGTCGTTAATCACAGGATAGGAACATTCCTTTGCTCAATGTAAAATCCTAATCTGAAAACTTACATGTCTTACCTACATTGCTATTTATTGTTACTTTAGATTTGACATTTTAAATTTGCATACTATTATGGTGAAACATGTTGGGACTTCCTATTTATAAGATCTGCATGAATTTTGTTAACACATGTTATTGCAAATAAATAATGATTATGATTATTACAAAGTATCAAAATATAGATAGACATTTGATCCAAATCCCACTTTGTGTCATGGCAATTACTGTTGTAGCACCAAAAAGTAAGTCCTTAAAAATAATTTAATATATCTACAGTATATTGATTCTAACTGTAAATAAAATTCATAGCTAATGTGATTTGGACCTCTATGGTGTGTCCGTTGAGACGAAGCCGAAAATCAAATGAACGTTTAATGTATTAATGAACTTTAGCACTTCTGAATGGAATGTTAGATTTCTTCCCAATACCACCCTATCATATTCTAGCGCCAACGAAACATTTGCTTAATCCAGAACAAATTTAAATGTACTATTATAAATAAGTACTAACTCCGGGCATTCCCGGATTACAAGTAAATAGTGAACACTAACAGGGAAATTAAAACTATACTGTTCAAATGTAGCTCCAGGTCGAGTGCAAGAAAGAATAGGTGGTTGTATACTTTCGTTGTACAAATTGATGAAATAAATGAAGTTAATTAAAGGTTTCAAGTTTTTATTGTCTAGAATGATAATACTCACTCGTTTAGAGTATAGTTTAAGTTTATGTAATTTTAATCTAACTTTACTATCGTCTTCGACGTCCACACAATAAAAATATAAATCGCCAAGTATTGCGTTACTAATTCCCACAAAATTAACTTTTTGTGATATATCTCGACACGTCTGACCTTGAGTGTCGCTGTCGTAATCTTAACCTACCTCACGTTCCTCTACAGCCTATTTTAAGTATGTAAATAGTTTTTTGTTAGTCTTAGCTCCTGATATTGTACTTATTCAGACTACAGCCTCAATAAATATCATTGTTGCAATGATTGGTTGAACTGGAACAGTATCAATCATCTTGTTTCTCCTAGTTGAGTATTGTACTATGAACGGAATCATCTATCTTGCGGGTCTTATATACAATATGTCACACTATTACATTTTATGAGCATCTTTCAATATTAACTATCGGTACCCAAAATTTACGTAAGCTAATAATCAATCCTTTAGCTTAGGTGCTACGTGTATCCGCTTTTTCTTATATAAGGTCCAATAATGATCTTACGTCTTTGATACAAGCGTTCGCAATGTTAAAAGACTTGCAAATAGTCATTAAATGCCGATAATGTTAATAGTGACTACTGTTCTTCCATAATACTTTAAAATCTAAACTGTTTAGATACTATTACAATTAGTACTCCCAAATTACTCGAGATTCTAGTAGTAGTAATTTGTAAAGTCAAAAGCTGAATTCGTTGTTATTCAAATCACAGCATAAGAACTGCTAATCCGCATAAAATTTGTATTTACTGAATTAAGCTCGGGAAATAACCGGTCATGTTAGTAGGACACTCAATTAGTTGATCTCAAGTTACGATTTGGAAGAACTCGTAGAATTTGAATACTAATGCCCACGCTATCATATAAACTGGTCCTTCTAAATCATTGTGAGATACCATAAATGTTTCTACTTTGTTTCACTACTTTGACACTGCATCACCTTTCAGATCGTACTTAAATTCCATTTATTATTGTACAGTCAAAATAAGAATATAATGGAGTTGTTAAATTGGAACGTTTAACTTCACTTCAATGACTGCGTATATTAAAGTATGTCTTTCTAATGGGAAACCTTGAAAATAATTTATAATACAGGTTTTGTTACTCTTACATTGTGGAGATGGGTGAAGTTCGTTGGTGGTCTCCTTATTAATTTTACCGTATAGTAATTCAAATATTTGTTCATTGACGTCTGCATCTATTTTACTAGTTAACACGCTTGCAAAAAAGATAGCCTTTTCGGTTTTTACTGGGGATTCCTGAAGACAATCATCGAAAAGTCACCAGCGTATATTGGACACGTTTAATTTCCTGTTTCCATTGTATTGATATTGTTTCTTATGCCAGTGTTTGTATCTCTAAGATAACTTTTTCAGTAAGCGCCTTGATATCAGAGTAGTGTAACATGATATGTTAAATTTGGGTTAAAAGTCATTTCCTCGATCCTTTTAATGTTTTGTTTTATAGAATACACGATTAGGCGTCGATGTACGGATCGTAGTTTTATCCGTGAAACAAACACGAAGTTATGAAATATTGATATTTTGTACAAAAAGATACATAAATTTATTAAAATACGGATTATGTACCCGCAGTAGATACTCGTAGATAGTAGTTCTTGAATCTTCATTAAAATAGGCGTGAAGTAGTTGTTTTGTGTAGAATTTATATTAAGGCTAGGCCTAGGATAATATTCCATTGGCGCGAAGCCCGGTTATAAGGCTGTGCTGCCTGGAGGTGACCTGGTGAATTGCTCGTGCAGAACCCAGGTTACCCCCGTGAAGGGCAATGGAGTTACCGGGGAGTTTAAGTGGGTATTCTCAGTGCCGCTCTATTGAGGTACTGACTGAGCCCCACACACGCCCGTCGCTTAGCCAGTGGCGGGTAGGTCCGTAAATGATTCCTCCTCGTAAAAAAAAAGGCCTAGGATAATGTTCAATATTGGTTTCTCGCTGCTCTAGTGGTTGTTGCATAAGGACTGCATTACACTTATATCAGGCGGTGTGCCGTCATTGTCTATTGAAATAGCCTATATACATTAACATATTAGCTATATGCCTTTGTGAAGAGTCAGCGATGAAAGCAATAGTGGAAGTAAGAGCAAGCACACAGTGAACTGGCCTAGTGTGAACGGTATTACAATAAACAGGTAACAGTTACACCACGTCTATGCCAGGCTACTAACTTCATTTATCTTCAAGCACGTAATTAACAAAGTTAACACAGCATAATACTGTCGTAGTTACACATTATACTAACAATGTTGTAGCAAGGTCGGCCGGCGACGAATCACTGTGGCCGCGCTATCTACTTCGACGGTTATTGGTGTCAGGATAAACTGAACATGAACTAATCGCTCGTGTGTGCCCATTGGCCGGCGCATCTGCATTAGATGCCATTTTAACGGTATAGCTGTTTTGTGGCCCGTCCGTATCTATTAATTATCAGTTAGAACGACATTCTTTTCGAAAATTATACCCTATTTTATTCGAAAAAATGTGTAGCATTTCAAAATTTCTTGAAGAAATATGGCTCGTGATAGTTGTCTAAAGATTTGATTAATATTCAGAATATTCGATCAGCTAATGTTACATTAATGAACATACTAATTACTTTGGCAACAGAGTGCTGCCAAAGAACTATTTAATAATCTATATGCCACACGATAAAGCTATCCGAGTGATTGCTTTCTCTGTGCCTTTTAAGAAGTCTTGAAAATATGTCTATCGTATCGGAAGCGCTTCTGTAAATTTCGCATACATACGTCACTCAATATGTTCTAATTATTGACAGAGGTTGATAACCTCAAACCCAAATTACGTTTACGGAAACTCTATTTTATAAGTCAGTATAAAAAGTACCCCAATTTTTGCGTGTCTGTTCGGATATCTACATTATTTAAAAGGAAGGAAATAGGTTATAGTTCATTAGTTAATTATTTGATTAATTTTATTAATATTCACATATGTAGGTTGTCTACTAATTAAACAATAAATTACGCTCAGAAACATATTAATCAAAAGGTTTCATTAGGTCATCTAATTAACTGTAATCTAACTGAACCTGGATTAATACTGCTGATTCTATCTCTACCTGCCTGTATTTACAAAAATAATACAGTATCTTATTATAAAGACGTAAAACCACTGTTTGTATATGACGGGTTTTATTAATGTAATCGCACCTACGGAAAATTTATGTCTACATTTTGCAGACTGCTGCTACTACCCGTGTAAGTTTGCGTAGCCACACCAGGCCATCCCGATCCGCCGTTTAGATATGCAATGTTATTTGATCAATAAAGTATGATGCGGTATCAAAGCCATTACCTTTTGTAACAAAGCAAATAATGACAACTGTTAGACCAAACCTTTTTTATAATAAAACTTTATAATATACAACACCCTGGCTGCATAGTTTGTGACATATATTTTTTCTAATAATATTGTATTCTATTATTATGTCACATCTTTTTGGCTTGTCGAATTATACACTGCAATCTCTACTTTTGGAATTTCATTCCTTATTTTTAGAAACAACACTAATATCGTCTCTGATAGCCTCTAGCTGTACTAAGAAGGATTGAAAGAAGATGGAAAGAAAAAAGATTCAAAATTTTTGACTCTGTATACTTTAGATAAAGAATGCAATCGTCTGAATACACTGAACTTAAATGTTAATGGAATCGTTTCCTTTGTTCCAGGTCAAAATATTAGTGCCGAACTCCACAGCGGGCATGATAATCGGTAAAGGAGGTAACTACATCAAGCAGATTAAAGAGCAAAGCGGCAGCTATGTACAGATCTCACAAAAGGCGAAGGAATTGTCGTTGCAGGAGAGGTGCATCACTGTAGTCGGTGAGTTTAGACAACGTTTAGTCTAATCTTCTCCTTCTTTCATAATGTTAACAATCTTCAACTTAAGCATGCTAAAGGTGGTGCTGAATTTAATGCATTAAGATTACGCTCATTTGGTGTCATAACACCTATTTTCTTGTCTATCAAGAAGAAGACACTGTTACTTGTTTACATATTATTACTGATACGAAGGTTAAAAACTAAACTTAACCCGAATTTTTCAAACTGATCCCAAAGGTTTAGCTGAAGAATAAAATCAAACTCTCATAATATTGTACTGAATTCATGTATCTCAGAATAAACTAAGAATGAACTAAATTACTCGGTGAAGTTAAAAGTAGAACAAATATTGAAGCCGGTGAAGCCTTACGTAATGTGCAGTCGATGCAAAGAATATCAAGGGTATTGGAGGTGCATTCCTATGAACACTGCAGCTATTGCTGAAGGGCAAAATGCTGTGTTATTTACAATGTTTCTGGAGTATTTAATGAATCTGCAAGATGCAAATCAAATGTGTTATAATCTTTTTACCTTTATTTGCTAACATGAAACTTGTATGAATAAGAAAAGCATTTTCTTATATTCATGATTTTCTTTAAAAAAAACTTCTGCTATATTCGTCATTGTATTCACATATTGATATCTGATAAATAAGAAAACAACGCTGAGACTTGGCGAAATCAATCGTTTCAGGCAACATTTTAGCAATCGAACGGGATTAAATGTTTCCATCAGCGCTCCTCCAATCAAAGTTACTTATTGAGTTAGTAAGTTAGTCTTTGGTGTAGTAATTGAACCAAGTATCGTTGAATTCCAAGGCTGTGAGATAATTGAAATTAATTTTCCTCTCCGTATATCTCGTATTTGTTTATATACACACTCGACGGGAAGTAAACTTATGTTGAAGCGGGAATCGGAGGGAAGTATGCCACAGTGGAGTATCACCGAGGAATAATGGGGGACTACTTAATGGAACTGGATACTTCTGTAGTTTTGATGCCACTCTAATGATCATCATCTTCTTGTGTGGATATTGGATAGGGGGATAAATATTACTTCTTATTTATTTATATAACAATTTATGTACACACAAAGACAATTAAAAGGACACAACAGAATTGTAGAGAATTGTACAAAGTTACTGCTTATTTCTATAAGAAATCAATTCCAGCAGGCCCATATATGGAAAAAGTGATACGAAAGGTGTACCAATACTAATACAATTAGATACATAAAAACTAATATATATCATATTTACCCTAACATACATATACATATACATACGCACAATATATTGTGATACTCTGTAAAGAGAAATAAGTGCTTTTACTCGTGTCCTAAACTGCACCAATGTCTGAATCATGAATGAAGGAAATATATCTTCTTAAACTAAAAGAGAACTATTTTTCGAAACATATCACTATACACTATCATGTCCATGTGCACATAAATATCTGGCCGTCCTCTGGGACTGCAGATGGCATATTGGATCATTAACCATTCGCCGGTTGTCAGGACTTATGATTTTAAATAACGATCATCAATAATACTCCAGTTAACGAGTCGTGTTAAGCACATATAAAGATTATTGAATTATGTGTTTACGAGCCACAATTATAAGGTACAGAACAGAATATATTCGTCTTGAACCTTACCGCGGTCTAAGCTTAGAGATAATAAAGGGTTATTCTTCCTTAGTCTTCCATAGAATTCTTACCAAACTTCACAGTAGTAATCGTTACTACAACTGGTGAATTAGTGATGGTGATAGCTCCTCTAGCTGTGCGAAATTAAATGATTTCAATAAAATGACATTGTCTACCTGTCCTGCCATATAGATCTATCGATCAACAAAATGTGACATTGAAAATCGATATAGGCTACTGTAACCATTAACCATCGGAACTGACCAATGGACAGACGGCAAATGTTAACACTTACATTCTAATTAAATATGATTTTAAGATTTATCATATGACCAACTTTTTTACTTAACGAGGAGGCAGACGAAGAATGTAACCTAAAATGTTCTTTATTAATTTCCAGGCGAGAAGGAAGGCAACAAGAAGGCGTGCCTGATGATTCTGCAGAAGGTGGTGGACGACCCGCAGTCCGGATCGTGCCCCAACGTGTCGTACGCGGACGTGGCGGGCCCGGTGGCCAACTACAACCCCACCGGGTCCCCGTACGCGGTCTCCTCCGAGGTGACCGAGGTGACGACTTGGACACGCTCTTACGCTGGACCTGTCTCGCTTGACGTTGATGAGATCAATCGCGGTTGTGGTTTGCGTTCTCCATACTCTTTATTTGTTCTTGGTGTGAAAAGGAAGGCAAACTGTTGACGTTATTGAGACGAAGAAAAACTTTGGTTGTGAATATCCCAAAGTGCATATACGCGTGCAGGAATCCTGGATTTCGTATCAATAATCACACATCGTTTGTCATATATGATACGACATCCAGGATCAAATATAAGGTAGCATGTTTATATGTATTTCAGTAAAATAATATACAATAACAATTGCCCTGATTCCGTTGTGTACGAGTTCTTAATTTAGTTAAATTTAATTTAAATTCAGTACTACACTTTCATTACAATAAATACAATCAAAAATATAGATGACCGATGACGTCATTTTACGTTTCTTAAATGGCAACTCTAAAGTAATTCTGCTTAATTGTAATGCGCACCATAAAACTGCCGATAAAAATGTGTCCACACAGTGTCAACAAACTTGATGATCCTAAAAGTCATTCTTTTCATTCTTATTGAATTGGGATGAAAGAGACACGAATAAATTATATTTAATTTAGTCCGTACACAACGCAATTGGATCCAATAACATTGTATTGTCTTAGGAAATGTCCACTAATATTCGTATACATTCTAAATTATAATTTAGCGCAAATAGCTTGTCTTCCACTTACACTTAAGTTTGTAATCGATAGTAATATGATTCATAAATGGAATTACCCATTTACCACCGTACGATTACTGGTAGCCGCGTCCTCAAACCACAAACGTGACGTAACACACAACTGCCTCTTCTAATAGCGCAACGGCTTGCGGTTTCGTACTATGGTAATAGTTTTATGGCACAGTTAATATAAAATCTAATTGAAGAAAATTGTACTTTATTATCAAGGCGTACGGTTGGTTTTTCCGTCGATTTTTATTAGGGTTGTCAGTTGGCGCATTTCATCTACGGACGCTAAAGGGTGGAAAGCACTCGTGAGCGTGTTTAAGTGGTTACACAGCCCTTGCTCGTTCTCATGATGCTGAACACTAGATTTCCTTTTAGGTTAAATCTCCACACTTAAGTGATCGCTTTGAATCAATCTTTGCTTAATACAATGCTTGCATGTCATATGTTTCACTCAAATCTGCGTATAGTCCCATGTCCAACCTCAGGGCTTATACATTAACTTATTTTGAAAGATAAAGTTATAAATACATTATTTTTATTTGCAGATCCATTAGTTCTTTACTATAACGTTATTGTGATATCTTGCTTTATGACACAGCAATCTATACACAATTAACTTGGGGATTCATTTTTTATTTATTTGAATAAGTTCGCGAATAAGCTTGCTGAGCATTTGTCGGTAATTATACTGTGAATTAAATGTAATCATATTTATTTTTTTTATAATTATTTTAAAATGTAGGCAAAGTAAATTAATTCGCTAATCTAACTTAATTCTATTGTAGCCAATTTAATATCTCTTCAATAGTAAAGATATACCACAGCGAGATCTATCTGTCGCATTTTCCCCGCTTCCATCTTCTGTATGTTAAACGATTGCTTCAATTAAACAAACTACAATATGGTATGGAGTTTTTGGCGCGTAATAACGGGGTCGGTTGGGTGCTGTATATGTTATTTAATATATTGTGTTGTAGTGTTGATTTTGTCATTAAATTGGTGTATTGGAATACATCATTCAGTGTTGATTAGTGAATTACGTGAGATTTTCCAGTGTTTCATTTCCATGATTTCATTTTCATTTACTTATGTTTTCATCGTAATCATTATCATATCATTCCATTTTTAAAATTTTTCTCGTAAGTCATTAACAAAATAGCGGGTCCTACCATTAGCTGCTAAAAACTCCATGGGACAAAGGGCTACATTGCACCAGTATCCTGGAGCCATAAATAAAGATAAAAACAACATTAATGAAGATATGGCATAAAGGTCTTAGTTACCAGGTCAAATAATTAAAAATACAATATGGTATGTTATCGTTCCAGAGCCACGCACTGGGCGGGTCAGTGGGTGGGGTGGGCGGCGTGAGCTCGGTGCTGGTGAACGGGGCAGCGGCCGCGGGGCTCGGAGCCCTAGCCTTGTCGCTGTCACTGGCGCCGCCCGGGACTCAGCCCCCCGCGCCCTTGACGCAGCACACGCTCGACCATATTAAAGTATGTATCCCGTGTTAGATAAGCGGTTTTTAGCAAGTTCTAAATCCGTCTGAGAGTAGACTTTTGTACTTTTTTCTAATATTGACTAAATTTTGAAACGCATTCGTAATGATTAAAGATGATATTGTTATACAAAAAAAAATAAAAAATCCCTAAAGAGGAAAACACGCTGCTTTAAATAACTAACTTATTAGCGGTAAGGGTGGGAGGCAGCGTCCGTACAGCGCACTTTGAGTGTATAAGTAACGTCGGGCAGGTGGCGCTGCGGCAGGCGGGCTACAGCGAGGCGGGCGTGTCCGAGATCTCGGCGGCGCTGGCGCTGCTCGTGAAGCACGGCGTGCTGGGCCTGGCGCTGCCGCAGCCCATGCCGCAGCCGCTGTCCGCGTACTTCCCGCTGCCCGCGCAGGACCCGCCTGTCTTCGGCCCCATCGGACAGGTTGGACTTGGTGAGTCACGCGCACCTACACATACACATACACTCAGACAATACACATACACCAACACGTTGCTCTCTTACTATTATTAGTGACAAAATAACAATATGTGCAGTGTCATCTGACGTCGACTAGCCGATTACATGATCAATGGCAATCAGCTCTTAAACGACTCCATGGTCTAGTATTTGAAATAATCCTCAAATCTGGAAGTCGGGGTTTCGATTCCCAGTGGGGGCAGTTATTTTCTGGTCAGCTTGTTTTGTCAGCACCACAATCTTTCGCTACATCTGTCGCAATAACATTATTGTTGTGTTCCGTCAGTTGGAGGTAATGTAGGATAAAGAATGTTTATACGTCACACAT
Organism: Acentria ephemerella; assembly: GCA_943193645.1. NCBI lineage: Eukaryota > Metazoa > Arthropoda > Insecta > Lepidoptera > Crambidae > Acentria > Acentria ephemerella. Next base: position 593,127 of record OW971889.1, read on the forward strand.
CTCAATTTATTTTTCATTGGTCTACCTACACCAATATTGAGTTGTATAAATCTCACTTATATAGACAAGTTTAATAAATTTTCTCTATATCTCTACGTGTAGCCACTATAATGCATTTAAACGGCTACAAATATACTCCTGGAACAAGTTACTAAAGCCTATCACAACCTATCACATCTCCACCTCCACGCTCCACAATTTTTCAACTCACAACTTCAGATTATTCTGATACAATGAAAAACTATAATCATGAATATTTTAACATTACCTCACTATTTAAAACTTAAATTAACTTTAGAAATATTTTGTCAATTATATTATTTAATAATTAATTGAATTAAATATTATCCATTTGAGAAGGACCGTATATATTTTAAGATATTATCAGACAATATACATATTTATGGACAGTTTTAACATAATGAACATTATTATACTTTAAGGTTTGCTATCGCAATTACATTTAATGTAACTCCAACTATCATTAGATTAAAAATATTTAACGTCGTTTTTCAGACTTGGGCAAGCGTCATATTTAATATGAGCTGTTAAAGTATTATAAAAATGTTATACTTCTAGTTATTAAATAAATATATAATAATTTTTTTATGTAAGAACTGTCTACCCGAATTCGCAACTATGTACTTTAAGTCATACAAACTCTCGACCTATCAAATCTGCTTTTATTGTATACTAATACTGTTTTTTAAACCTTTTTGTGCATTAGATACTATAATTTATATTTACGAGTGGAAAACAGTTATCTGATACAACACTGGCAGTGACTAATGGGGATGATGACAGGGTTGACTGATTGTAAAAATTATTCATTTTTATAACAAAATTCAGATAAAAAAGGCCTTAAAAGAACAATTACTTTAATAGCTTATGTGTAATTTGACTAATAGTCATTCAAAGTTAGTTGGGCAAGTCTATTTTAAAATAAAATTTTAAAACAATAAGACTATGAATAAACCATTCAATTTCTAAACATTATAAAAATATTTAATATCACTGTCCAACAGAGTTGCTCCGCGATGCATATAAAATACCACGGCGTGACGTCATACTGCAATACCCGTTTCTCAGCGTTTACGGGCGAGCCAAAAAATGAGCTATTCAAATTGTTAATATCTAGAGGAGTTTCTATGGTGCAGAAACAATTATTTTACCAATGTTCCTATAATTATGACGTTTTTCTATTCAAAAGACTCACCGAATAATAAAATTGTCATCATGCCTATTGTCGTGGTTATATTTAAAATTAGTTTTAAGTAGTATAAAGTTCAATTTACTTCAAAATTTGATTATTCAATGTGTGGAGATATAGCGGGGGTCTACCATACTTTGTGTGTAAAGTAAGAAATATAACATTATTTCTTAATAAATACTTGGAACAAACCTCCGCTTCAAAATTCGAAATTCTTCGCTTCTCATTACTCTGTCTCGGTACTATTGGCTGTACGTTTTCTCGTTTATTTATTAACTTTAATATAAATTATTAGTTTTCTCTCGTCTTCTTAATTTGAAATGCTTTTCGATGCTACTGTAGTAATTGGACGAGAAACAATTTCAAAAAGACAATTGAACAACAAAAATATTGAAAGTAATATTGACTACAACTTTTCTGATTAAGTTGATCTATCAGAACAGAAGAGAACTTGTACAGCAATAAATTATGCGTTCTTTTCCCACAGTCTTCGTTATCATATACACCAATTTACTGTAATATTTGGTTTCTTTTTGAAAATGGTTTCCTGTTCAGCGTCCTTCTTATGTAACTCGGCATCACAATAACTTGTACTACTACTTGCGATATGGCAACCCTAAAATATATAATAGTGTTTACAATTAAAAATTTAAACGTTTTTGTGACTAACTCGTGATATTAGTTTCAATAAAATATATTTTCTAATCTATTGAAATTAATGTACCATTCGTGCTACGGGCCCAGTTTGGGCGCCAATTAATAACTAGTTACGATTTCGTGATTTTAATTGGTAGCTAAATTAAGGCGTTCTTTGACTTGTTATTGTGAAAGGTCATACGAGTTCCGTAATAAGGATTGTTTTTAGAATACTTTATTAGTCTATGATGTAACTAAGAATATTTTCTGATAGAGCTGATCTTTGGCTGTTCTATGCAGTACTCATACTTGCTAACGCTACCGTTCAAAATAAAACTCAAAAGTCACAAAATTCTTCAAAAAAAGGCTCTAGTTACGTCAATGGTATAGATATTTTCTAAGTTGTAATATTACACTTAAATATCTTTTCTGCATGCATATTTGTCGAGGTACCTAGCGTGTTGTATTGCTGATTCGCCCGTAACCAATTGGCTTAGTTCTCGCTGTGAGCTCTTGTCTAAATTACCGAGCACCGCTTTACCATTCATTCGTCGGCAATACATAACTGCGTTTGCGCTCTGGACGTCGCTTCGAGTAGAATTCAATAACATACTTTTTGTGATTACAATGAGGACTGTTCTTAGTTATTTTTCGGCTTAGTTTTTGTTCTTAAATGGGAGATCGCTGGCGTACTAGTGTGTTCTTTTAAATCACGAAAAAATCTCTCTTCTCTTTGTGCGTTGGAAGGCACGCTTAGCCGATTATTGGCAATTGTATTCACACACCAAACCACGATCGAGATGGTCGTGGGTTCAAAGTGGAATTGCTGTATCAAAGTCAAAGTCAAAGTCAAAAATAACTTTATTTAAATAGACTTATTTACTAAGCTCTTTTAAATCAGTGGGACGTATCAATCAGATCTTTGCTACACCTTTGATATACTTGCTTAAAGAACATTTTATAAATTTTATTAAAATATACATTTTGCAATGATCCTTTATTTTCATGAACAGTACTTATTAATAATATATATAATATTCATAATTGAGTAGTTCTTCAATTGTAGTTTGGCCTATTTTTTGATTGTCGCCGTCCACAGTGTAAAATTATTGAAAATAACAACACGTCTGTCTGTACAATGGCTACATACTACATAGTGTAGTCGGGCACCCGTGGCGTGTCGTTGTTTGGTTCACGACATGTGTCTTCCTCGCCCGCACCACAGCTCTGCCGACTGTCGCACTAACAAGCCTGGAGGAGTTCCTAGAGCGCACTCGACGCCCGCCGCCATGCTAGCGACCAGCCGCGCATGGACACTAGTCACGTACCACTTGTTTGTAGATCATTTGTAGATTGTAGCAGCCATTCTAGATTATATTAACAGGTTAACAATATATATTATATTCAATAAATTCATAGCGAGATAAGTTTAGGTCACTTAATTTTTTTTAGAATTGATTAGATTTTGTGGCAGGCAAAATTTGGTGCCCAACGTGGGCTTGTTGCGTAGATTAAGGTTTGATTCAATTATATTTTATTAGACTCGGGTACGTGATTTCTATCGATATTATATAAATATTTTATGATACGGTCAAATTTTTTCAACGTTATAATGCTTTGCGGGCCTCGTTTTAAATGAATGAACATTGTAGTTCTTCTGTGATCAAAGAATTTGACTAGAAATTGGCGAAGCTTCGGTTTGTTAGGATATAGAGCGTATAGGGTCTTTGAGGGAGGAGAGTAATCAGAGAATACAAGGGCTGAGACTAGCATGTCGGCGGGTGCGTCGGCGGGCTGTGGGGGCGGGAGCTAACGCGTCCTTGTCGCGCAGCGCGAGCCCTGCTAATGTAGAGAGAGAGGGTCGAGGCCGCCGCCCCCGCCCCCCGGCCCCGCCCCGCCCCCGCTCCCGGCCGCTCCGCCCCGCCGGCCCGTGACGGTCCCGCGTCCGCAGGCGGCGCGCGCGGCGGCTCGCTAGAGCGTTTCGCGGAGGTTGCATTCGAGGCGCTTCGCCCCCCAGCCGTGGCGCCCATCTCGCTGTCGGGCGGCGTGTTCCCGTCCGCCTCGCTGCTGCCGCTGTCCAAGAGCCCCACGCCCGCGGACGCCGGCGCCAAGGACTCCAAGAACGTCGAGATCGCTGAGGTCATCGTCGGGGCTATATTAGGTCAGTACAACTCACGCCACACAAATGTAACCCTCATGTATCTTATGATGACACTACCTAGTTTCATCTTCACACTAAAACATTAATTCATATTTATTCTTCTTCTCTAACTTTTCCTAAACACCTTGATTAGTCTTTTAAAAGCTAACTATACAGAAGTTTATTGTTGTTCATCTTGAGTGTAGGCAAATAGTAACTTTATCATATCAGAATATGTATTGATTTAGTAAAGCAGAACAGTTGATGTTTTATAAGGGAGGAGTACACAAAAGCTTTGATAACGTTCAAAAGTAATTGTATCTGGTTGAAACTTCCACTCCCTTGTACGTGTACGTGTATAAGTATGTTAGCATTGTGTATCGGATCGCATGTGACGCTGAGGTGTGTCTGGTGTGTCTGGCAGGGCCTGGCGGGCGCAGCTTGGTGGAGATCCAGCAGATGTCGGGCGCCAACATCCAGATCTCCAAGAAGGGCACGTTCGCGCCGGGCACGCGCAACCGCATCGTCACCATCAGCGGCTCGCACTCCGCCATCTCCAGCGCGCACTTCCTCATCGAGCAGAAGATACAGGAGGAGGAGCTCAAGCGCACTCGCCACAACGCCATCTCGGGCCTCATGCAGTAACAACTCCTTCGGCCTGATCGATAAACTATGGGAGGTCGCACGAGCCTTACGGTAACTCTCCTAGTGACACCGGAAACCACGTTTTTCAGTGAAAAGGCTCAGTGGATACTTGTGACCTAGGGGATGTTTAAACCCAAAAATAAATTAGCTATTACATAGTATGACATGTTTTCGTGGGTGAGCTAGTGTGCCGCCGATACGAGGCCGGAGCCCATCTCCGCCGGGTTGCACGTAACACTGAATTAGTTCACACACACAGTAACTTTACTACGGTTATTTGGTTTAATATTGCGTTCAACACACGAGCAATGTGAACACGTCGGAATTGTTAAAGTACCTGCAACAGGTATACTGTTTTATTTTGTGTGTTACATTATTTAATGTATATTTTATTTACATTTGATTAAGTCTACAAGTAGAGTGATTTAATTATAATAGTTACAGATTTTTTCATATACACAAAACGAAGAAATATTAAGTAATAGTTATTAATGTTGCTTAGATTTTCATAAATTCATGCACGTTCGTTCGCCACAAAAATTTAATGGTGCCGGAAACTATCAATTTGAATTCAAATTATAGGAAAATATAATTCAGTGTTATGTAACTGCGCTGCTTATTGTAGAGCTCACCTTTAAAAACCAAAATTCTTTAAAACGAAACGACACAAAATTATTTCCACAAATCTTGATAGTAAGCAAGTTTGTGAAACATTAAGCAGCGCGTTTAATGTGCACACTACGCAATGTATGACAAATCGTTTTAAAGTTGTTTCGTTTTAAAGAGTATCGTTACTAGAATATTGTTGTTTCTCCAACATTAGCGTAACTAAATAGCATTATATTTATTTTCATATCATTGCCATTTTATTGTTTGACGTACTAACATAATAAATCAATTAAACAAAGTCAATATCGGCGTTGCAAAAGTGCTATTGATTTATTTACGAAGAAATTTTATTTTGTTCGACATACGTTTCGATGTGCTCGTTCAATTACGCTAATCTCGTTGATGCAACGTAATCTGGATACGATATTAACAAATTAATGGAAGCGGTTACGGACTGAAATAAAATGCACGTCAGAATTCTACCATTTACACTTGTGTGGTTGGGAGAAATGCAATAAAGTCGTTCATTATACATGTTTGCAGTACATAGTAATTGTTATGTATTGGTCGAGGTTATGGTGCAATTAGATGCCAGGCGATCCTTTCGCTAGTACCTATTCAAATTCATTAATTATGTTAGCCGCTTGTATCAAGGGGTATGGACAAAAGACATGTGTTATATAATATCATAATAAAATCTAAGTACGGTCAGAATGGACATAATAATTTAATTGCCATTTATTTAAGAAGTTTATTAGAGATAGGATATTATAATATTGTTAATAGATTTCATGTAATTTCATTAATTTTAATACATCGAGCTGTGATCCAGCTAAATTTGAAAACGTTGCTGCCAAGTTTAGCGGACTCGATTTGCCGTACGAATAAAATTTACACAACGATTTTATATTAGGAACTTTCTTGTTGTGTGTCGCGTGTGTGAATTTCATTGGTAAGGTTAGTACGTGGAAGGATCGCCGGGCAGTAGCACGGCTCGTGATACTTGTAGTTCTAGTCATGTGTGGGGCGGGGCACGGGCTTGGTGTACGTGCACGTGTACGTGTACGTGTACGTACGCGTGTACGTACGCGTGCACGTGTACGCGTACGTACGTGCGCGGGCTCTCGGCCGGCGCACGCGACCACGCTTAGTTACCTATTTACAATTAATAGATTATCTTCATATTGATTTTATTGCATGTAATAATAATAGTAGTTGTGTAAAACATAATGTAGTCGGTACATGTGAGGTTCTGCCCGCTGCCCGCGTGGCGGCTCCCTCGTTGTCATTGAAGTACGCAAGTACGCAGTATCTCCTGTCGCGGATATTCCTGTTTGATGCACATTTTATTTTTGTATATTGTGTGACCGCCGCGCCCGATTCGTTCGTTGTAGATGTTACCATAGAGTGGTTCGTTCGTTCGTTCGTTCGTTGGACGGAGCTGGGTGTCGGGAGCCAAAGGTGACGACCAAAGCGGGCGGACGCCGCGCCGTCTTACCTTACGTTGACGTCACCTTGTATCTGGTTAGCAGAATTTTCGCATTCCTGATTTCTCTCGTTAAAGATCTTTATTTTTTATACATTTATAATATTGTGTTATAATTTTATTAGGAATGTTTAATAGTTATTGATTTGTTGTCGGTCTAAATTTATCTTACGATATAAGTACAATTTTTAATGTAATAACGTATCGATTAATGTCCAGATTATTAGACAAATTATATATGTATATTTTAAATGTTTTAAATGCAGATTTCTATTTAATATTCGAGAGGACAATATTATAATTAAATATTATTATTTACAGTCGCGATTTTTAGCTATTGAAAGTTTATATTTTGCGTCGCCATAATTTTAATGTGTAACGTAGTTGCGTTTCTGTTTCATCGTAGTTATAATATTTAAACTGTGATCGTTTCGTGGACATTGTCAAGGTACTGCGCGTGCGCCAGCAGTGAGCGAGTCCTGATGGCGGACGGCTTCGGCAGTCTCCTGGCGGGATAGTTTTAAGTAGTCGTTTACCTCAGCAGTGCCATCGGTAGGGGCCCCGCGGGGGGCGCCACTGTCACGCAGATCAGGTTCGACGGTAGCTTCGATAATGGCGCTATACATTTATCACAGATAGGAAGAAGTACAAAAAGAAATCGTATTCATAATAAATATTATTACTTGGATCGGCTTAATGAGTTATTTACGATAGTATATAAGAAAAGGAATTGAGCGATTGATTAACGATTTCTCATTATAATATTCATGTTTAAATAGCGTTTAATTAATTAAAATGGAGCACGCTCGAGACGCCGGGGTCTCGTACTTCCGCGGATGTTTACAAATGACCTAGTGATATAATGACATCGTTGTCCTTTCTGCGGCTGTCCTTCGACGGCGACGCGTCATAGCTAAGTGGTGTTACTGGTAAATACGTGTGTTATGTAGGTACCGTTGCAGCGTAGATGCATTCAAGTAGTTAGCTATTACTATATATTCAATCTTTAAAGTATATAGGTATTGCTGTTCGAACTTTCTGATGTTTTCGACTTTCTCATCCTATTGTATGTATATTTGGGGGTAGGTTCAGATATCGTCTTTGTCAATTAATGCGGTCTGACGCGTTGGCGATGGCTTTGAAATTGGCACTATTTCTATCTAAATACCATTTCCTTGGTACAATATTTATCCTTTAAAAATCTTAGTGCATTTATTGCCGTCCAGTTTCCACTTGCATAATATTGACCTGCAATTATAATGTTTAAAATGAAAGAACCTTTTTAATCCTTTCCAAAGAATCATTGTCAACCGTAAAGTGAAAGAAGCGGTCGCAAGCGCGTTGACCTCTGTAGGCCGTGTTGGCGAACACCTTCCAGCACTAAGCCTGTTTTATCGTCGATTTTACAAGCTCAATTTTATTGGAAATAAATCTTGATTAGTCAGTACGTGTAAGTGAATACGTCAATTATTCTAAAGGGAGTTTTTCGTTCGGAAGTTGCCCGTTGTTCTGTTGCGCGAGCGATTTGGGGTATTGTTTCCAATTCGTATCCATCTCTTCTCTCCAAATTAATGAATGCGTCTGTTACCGGCGGAGTGTTACCCGCGGGCTGCCTCGCCGCCCTCCGCCCTCCGCCCTCCGCCCACTACTGCACTATCCCCTCCCAACCCCAGCCACGAGTACCGGACGCACCGCGGGGAACATTCCAGATCTTAAATAGTTATCGAGGAAATTATAGTAAATTATAATTATCTTATTAAAACAATATAATCGGTACGTATAGATAATTTTAAAAATACTGCAAAAATGTTAACGTTGTTATACTGAAGTTGTTACAATATTTGAGAGTATATTATCGAGACTACAAAATAATAATTTTAGTGGGTTAAAATTGACCGGTTAAATTTAATAAATAAAGTGCGTGGAAAGATAATAAATAGTGCAACGTCGTCCCGACAATTTTTCGTAATCGAGTTAATGCAGAAGGTCGTGCGAGACGAGACGAGACGAGACGAGTCGAGACGTGAAGAGGCCGTTTCTGTGATAGTGCGCTCGGCCGCACTCGCCGGCTCTGATAGCTAACGCTGTTACCATTAAGGAATTTAATGTTGTAGGATAAGGTAGCTAGTTGTCGTTCTTCATTGTAAGGTTACGGTGTGCTCTAAGGCTGGTATGTGAGCCGGAACGGGTGGCAACTCGGAGACCGCGCATCTCATACTCCACTTAATTTAATAGCTAAATGTTGTTGAATTTGTTGATAGAGTGGTTTATTGTAATTACTGTAGGTAGTTTAGGGGGAATACAAGCGAGGGTGGCAGCCGTTGGGCGCGCTAGGCTAGAATAGGTTCGATACTGTGTGTAGGAACATGGCTGTGCGTTCGAGCCGACTCAACATTGGCACGCGACACACGACGCTCGCCGCCAACGCGCGACGACGCGATACAACGCGCGACGACGCGATGCAACGCGCGACGACGCGATGCAACGCGCGATGACGCGATACAACGCGCGACGACGCTCATCGCCCGGCGACCGTCAACCCGCCGCGCGATCACTAACTGTATATAATTGCATAACATTGTTTCATTTACGTTCTTCTCCTTGCTCATTGTCATCAATTTATTAAAGACTGAGGAATCAACTTGCGCATATTGACATCGTCACGAACGCGTCCCGATCGGTAGGGATTATTGTAATATATAATTGTTTATTGTCATTACTTCTCGCTCGGTTTGAGGAGACGCCCGCGTGGGCTCGGGCGGTGCGAGCGTCGTCGTCGTCGTCGTCGTCGTCGTCGTCGTCGTCGCCGGCGCCGGTCTGTCGTAGTCTCTTCACCTTTACACATGTTGAGATTGATATGTTATACTAATTCTATTGAATTATAACTTGTTGCGTATTTTAAGTGTAGGCAGAGGCTGGCGGCTCGGTTCTTTCTACGATATGATACCTATGTTGACATATTTGTTGCTGTACAGTTCACTGATGGAGTTTTTATTTTTATTATTAATTTTGTTATCTTGGTTTACGATAAACGGGTCTGCAATATTATGTACGAGAAATAATTAATTAAGTTTGAATTGAAATGTTACATGTTTTGAATTTAAAATTCGGTATATTTTAGTCAATGTTTATTATTTAGTTGTCAAGATTGATTTTTAATGAAGTGTTATTTTGCAATGTTGTATAAGATAAGAGGTAAAATGGAAGGTTACAATGTCTTAGTGTTTAAAAGCTCGAAAACCAATTAAAAGGTACCTTGAACATTGTCTATATTATATTAACATTAAATAAATGCAAAATTAGATTTTGTTTTAATTATATTCCTTATATTTGCATAGATATCTGGTTCGAAGGCAGGTACTTATCAAGTTTGTTATGGGTGAAGTGATTCTTGTTCGCAGATCTACGAGTAGTAATGATGTTAATAAAGTTAACCAAGGCTATGACTTCTAATCTAAGTGATGCAAAGTATTCAAATCCGGTGGTAAATACTCATGAACAATGTAGTCATTCGGCAGTTTTATTTTATATATCATTTTATAGATATAATGTATAGCAGGAGATGTGAATTGTAGTGACTACCTCAAAGTTTTTATTGTATATATACCCTTGTCTTAACAGCGAAAATCTCGTGTTTCGCACGGAGAAAAAAGCGAGGGAATTCTATTAGTTCTCTTTATCAGAAATATAAACACTACCAGGTTGAGATGAGGAATAAATCTGCTATATTTCACTTTTAAATTAACACTTCAATGCGTCCGACTCATCGCTAGCATAAGTTCACACACTCATAAATCATCCAATAAGAGTATCAGTCACAGTGTTACCATGAGAAACCTGTACTAGGACGAAAAGAAGCAGTGTTATCGACATTTAGTTTAGGAGGATAATTCAACAAGTAACTGCTTAAGTTGAAACTAAATCCTATAATTTATTATAGCTTTTTATAAATACCATTTTAAAATAAAATTGTAATTACTTGTAAAGAACTAGTTCACGAGCCGACGGCTGAACTAGTTCTTTCAATTGAAGTACGTTTTAAGTGGAATAAAAAGTAATAAAAACATTATTGATATAAAATTATGTATGTATTCATATACGTACTTAGTAATGTAGTACAGTACAAAAATTCACAGAGATTCAAATGAATATGGACGGAATGCAAAAATTACACAAAAGGTTACAAGCTAAAAGAATAAATGTCATGATTTAAAATTATACATAAAACTCTTTAAATTATTCTAATCTATTGTCGTAGTCTATACTATGTAGCTTAATTATTACTTTATCAATACAAACAAAATATAAGTAAACAAAATAAATAAATGTATAAACATATAAATGGAAAGTACATATGTTACTTATCAATACTTAGTCAACAGACTTCTTACTTCAGATACAACTAATAATACAACTTAATTTTGTTTGTCAATTTAGGACCACATCAGTCATGGCTGCTATTAGCAATGGTAACACTAATTATTGCTTTAGGTTCAGTACAAATTGATATAATTAAGTAGGCCTATATCACTTAAAAACAAAGAGATTTATATTTCTTAATTTGTGCTGTTGCATTTTAATAATGCAGACTTACTTAGCTTTCGTGCCCACCAAGCAGCCCACTAATGTAAATACAATAGAAAATGTATTGTGTCATAATCTGTGGGTTTACACATTACAATCTTAGATGACTGCAAAATTATACAAATAATTCATCTTTGGATATCAATAAACTTGTCACACTAAAAATATTTAGACAATTATTTTAGATAATTATTAATCTTATGACTATGAAATGGATTCATATTGTGGAATGTAAGGTTCATAGTTGAAGCTATTGTAATGAGTGAAACTTAAACTCCTTGTGCCAGGACCTTCAGTAAATGGGAACAGTTCATTGAGTAACAAGGAAAATGTAGGTCTCTCATCAGGATCCACCTGCCAACATTGCAAGCATAGCTGAAAGAGTTCATCACCAACATACGACGGCTGAGAAGGTCTCATGCCTCGCAGCACACGAGCGGCAACATCTTTATTACCTGAATGCGAAAAAGGTGTTGCACCCAATGTAAGAGCCTCCCACATCAAACATCCAAATGACCAAACATCGGCTTTCGGATTGAATCGTGTCTGCCTCAACATCTCATGAGAAGTCCACCTTGTATAATCAGGAGTCTCATGCAGTGGCCTTATGTGTGAGAGTCCAAAGCCAGATACTTTGGCTACACCACCATCCCCCATAGCTATATTACGACAGCACAACCTCTTATGAACAATTCTTTTAGTTTGCAAGTACTCCATACCTCTAACAACATCTAAACAAATCTGAAGCAACTTATTTTCTGTAATCAGACAAAACTTATTGTTCTGAAGGTCTCTTTGCCTGCTTTGTATCAACAACTCTTTCAGAGTCTGTCTTGAATCTTGTAATACAACAAATAATGTGGTATTTGTCTCACATATTCCTATAAGAGAAATTACATTATCATGTTCACTCGATTTTATCAACAGGTCTAATTCCTGCAACATGAGTTTTTTATCAGGTCTCTCCAGTTCCTTATCAGCTATCACCTGGACCAAGCCAGGAGTCTGTGCTCCATGCTGCTGGACTCTGCCTTTTGTGAATTTTCCATAGCTGCCTAATCCAACAACACAAGAGATGTCTATATCCAATAAGTTTCTAGGTATGTTCCACAATTTTCTCTTCAGGTTCCCATAATAGTCCACTCTTTCGTCCTCATCTTGGAGAAAGCCAGAGTTTTCTATTTCCACACAAGGTTCACTAAGACTTAAAGGCAGTGACTGTGAACCTCTCTGCAATCTTGCAAGGTGAATTCTTTTTCTTAGGATAATAAGGAATCCCACTCCTATCAAAAGAAGAACAACCCCTATTGCTATTCCAGCTCCGAGAGCCACCACAAGTGGTGACATTTCTTCTGGTTCATTTATGTTCAAAATAATCTTTTTAGTAGATTCTGCATATCTTATCTTTTTCACATGGTTTTTTTCACTCACTATTCCTAAAGATACATCGATGTCATTTGTTAAGGGTAATGGAGCATTGTAAAAACCATTATAAGTGCTCCTGTCGCCAATAATAAAGTCATTATTAATATCATAAGGATCTAGTTCAGCTGTAATGTAATATGGCAAGCCTTGTTCTGTTGCATATGTGTGGTTTCCAAGACTTTCAGCAATATAGCCCTGCTGATAAAGCTCCACAGAGACCACAACTCTATACATTGATACTGGGCCATTAACATTTTTAGCTTTAGGTATATGTATTGACATTCTGTCACCTCGTCTTTCCCTTATCTCTATCTCGGGAGGACTTGGGTCTGGAGTGCCTATTACTGTTGTCAGACTTGTTGTTATATTAGGCCCTTCTTCATCATAGTTCAGAGCAGCAACACTAATGGAATATGAAGATCCAGGTTGCAAATTCAAAAGTTCATTATTTAACGTCTTATTAGAAATACGCCATTCTAATGGTGGTAGTAAATAATCAGCATAAGTCTCTGTAACTGTTGCCCTTATGACATAGCCAGTAATGAAGGAGTAAGCCTGTGGTGATGTCCACTGCACTCTGGCTGTAGTTTCAGTCACGTTCACCACCTCAATGGAAGCTGGTGGACCCGGCGCGGCCACTTCTGTATCATACACACTAGATGCATTCACACCACCACATTTCTGAGTTTCATTTTTAGGGCATGGTGTATCGCAGTGCTCTAAAAGGAGCTTGGACTGACCTGGCGAATTACCGCAAAAACAAGTAGACTCATTGCCAATCACAGCATATTTATAGTATACCTGTTCACATGCAGAAAGACATACATCAACAGACTGTCCCGTATGAGTGTTCAATAAATTCTCAACATTCAGTGTGTAACAACCGAGATAATAACCACGTTCAGCGCTGCAAATGGTAATGCACAAAGTTATTAACGTCACAGTATACACCCAGGGCTCTCCCATTGTTTATTGTCGGTATTGAGTCATTCGTATGCTCCCAACCGATGTCTTTAAATACTTGTTAAACTTTTCATTTATTAAGTATATCACAATTTTAAACTAAACTTGCCATGTAATTAATCATTATTATTGACTTGTTAAAAAACACATTATAAAAGATAAATCGATAGAAAAATTCATAGCAACCGATCACGGTTCGCTGTCATTGCCGTTTTGACATTGACTACAATCGTCTTAAAAATCTGTTTAGGTTTCATTCTATACAGCAAAATTAAATCAAAAGAAAATAAATCTTTACTATTCTTATTATTATTCTGTGATGAGCCGTTGTCATTCTACCCACATCTTCCATATTAATAATATTACACTCTATTTCGGATATGCTAAAATGTTCCTTAAAACTCGCTTTGCTAATTCAGTATCTGTGTTGGAGATAAAAACCGTGGGTTTACTGAATTGGTTGGATATTTATTATATTTATAGCAAATAAATAAAAATCTTGAATAAAAAACCTGTATTTTCAAGATGTGGTTTATTAACGAGTGACAGTGTCAAATTATATAAAAAATTATTAAAAAACTTAATATTGAAGGAGTCCCGAACATCCTACCAAGAAACAAAAAGAAAAAATAATAATAAACAGTATCTTGAAAGCAATAAACTAAAAACACTACACAGCCCCACAATAAAACTCAAAAATATAAAAATAGAAATACCAACGTTATTTAACATTCTAGTGGATACAACTTTTTAATGCTCCGTAAACACGCATCTTAACTGTAGCAACCCGACAAACACCATCGCCCATCTTACGTATACCTTTCACATTAGATTATTATATCACATAGATCATAAAAATGTGGCTGTACGAGCTATATTTCTTTGCTGTACCAATACTGAAAAATTCAAAGTATAAGTATTTGTTTTGACAGTTTACAGTTTAAAAATAAACGGTAAACAACGGAATCAAAAAATTAGAACTTTGAAATCTTAATCAAGTATTTGCTTTTTATTAGAAAATCTACAAAAGAAATAATTCGCGGATCTTTTCAGATATCTCAATATGTCTACTCGTTCGGGTAAAAGTAAGTATCTCATCTATTTTTAAATACATATTAGAAATAAAATTGATAGTTGATAGTAGTAAAGTAACAAGCTTAAACATTATATTTTAGGGATTCACGGTTCCTTTCACGAAAATAATTTCAAATCTGAATGTGACATTGTTTTGAAAAGCGAACGAAAGACAAGAAGCAAGCGTTTAAAGGAGGTTTGTGATGAAAATATAGTTTGTAAATCTAAGAAGCGTAACAACTATGTTAGCTACCCAGTACTCGACGATGATATTGAGAAAGCATCGGTTAGTAACAAAAATGTTAAAGAAAACGTTTCTGTTAACCAAAATACTACTTTGAAAGAACTAAATCTTAATGTTTCATTGCAC
The DNA here is from genome assembly GCA_943193645.1 of Acentria ephemerella. Lineage (NCBI taxonomy): Eukaryota > Metazoa > Arthropoda > Insecta > Lepidoptera > Crambidae > Acentria > Acentria ephemerella. The sequence goes on from OW971889.1 coordinate 608,269, forward strand.
TTGAGTGAAACAGACGTTGATCCTGGTAAATTTGTGAGACAAACTCGTCGCACCAAGAAATTTGCCGAAAATATAGAGGTAACTTCAGAGCACGATGTTCTTGCGGCAGACTCTAAAACCAAAGGTAATAAAAAAAAATCCAAAAAGAATAAAATGATACAATTGGAGACAAATGATCCAAAAATCGACAATAAAGAGGTTTCAAAAGTAGCTAAAAAATCTAAACAGAAGAGAGAAAATACGAAAACTAATAATGATATATTATTAAATAAAAGCAATAGTTCCTCAGACTCATTTCATAGTGCTGCAGGCAGCCCCTTTTCAAATGAAGCTAACACAGACAGAGAGGAGCCCAGTGAGGTAAGATCTAAATCTCTGAAACGTACCTTAAAACGCAATAAACCTGATAGTGACCCTGAATTGTTACACCTTGATACTTTAGAGAAAAATTCAAAAAAACTGAAACTGTCTCTAGATCAAAACGAAATTGTAATTAAAAACAAATCAAATGAAGTATCTGAACAGGATAAAGTAAATATCAATAAATCTGATGAGGAAACAGAATATACTTTGAATGCAACATTGGATAAAGGTCCAACTATGAAAAGAAAATCAAGCATCAAAAATGGCTTATTAAAGGAGTCTGAGAAACTCAAGAAAAAAATTAATACTACTTATGAAAGGGATACACCCCAAAAAACTAATGTTACTATTGAAAGTGACAGTAAATCATCAAGGAAGTCAATAAGGTCAAGCCTTGTAGTTGAAAATGAGTCTGGTGTTGAAACTATATTGAATAGTACTTATGATAAGACATCAGATTCAACAGAGCCAAAATTGAACACGACTTTTGATAAAGAAACTAAACTAAATACAACATTTGAAAAATCTGACTCTAATGTAGCTAAAATCAATACTACATTTGAAAAAGCTAACTCAAATTCTGACATCGATAAAAAATCTTTAATAAGCTCTGATGGTAGTGAAAACTTGACATATGATAAGTCTAGTGAAAACTCACGCATAAGCATAAGTGATGACTCAACTACGGAAAACATTGCAAATACAACACCACTATTAATTGAAAGTAGTATGGAGGAGTCTCTGGAACGTTCAATAAAACAAACGGAGACTCAGAATAAGTCTGTAACACCGGATTCAAAAAACATTCAACCTTCAATAACACCATTGAAACGTGAAGGCACATTTACTATGGAAAGCACTGACTCAATCATGTCTCCAAAAACAAAATCATCCTCAGAAGGGACACCAACAAACCGCAAATCATTTCCAACTGCAGGCTGCACACCATTCCATACGTCCAGGAATTCTCAAAAGGATAGAAGTATGTTAAACTTAACTCATTCTATCGAGAAGGTGCAGAGAAGGTCTTCCCTGGCGGGACCACCAGGAAGAACCACCAAGGTGATGTTCTGCAGTCCCATTAACAACCCAGCAGTAGTGGCTCAGCAGAAGAGAAAAGTGATCAAATCCAACTTGAAAGGGTCTAACAAGAGCTTCATATTTGATGAAAATGGTAAGTTGTATTTTTTGAAATTTTGTCTATTTTTGATACACATTTAATTCAAGATCCATCCCTTGTAATATTTTAAAATTATATTATTGTGTGCTTCTTTATAATCATAACATAATTTATTAAAATGTACCAGTTTATATAAAAACTTTGAATGTTACAGTATAATACATTTCCTGTTTTTTTAAATATCCATTTTGCAAATAAAACTTTACAAAGTAGGAGTATGTAACAGAAACCTAATTACATCCTTAATTCAAAATGGTTTATAAACTAAGACAGTTTTAATGTAAAATTTAATGTTAGGGCCTTACTAATAACCACTACATAAGTGTTATACAGTTACACAATGCTTTTTTTCTCTCTCGTTTTCTAATGCCATTGGAATGAACACTATGTACACATTGTTTAATAAAGTGATTTTAAGTAAGGCCCATACAATGCACTCTTTTGTAAACAAAGGGGTATATAGCAAACAATATGAAGTAAAACATTATGTTTTTAAGTATCACAATCTGTCCGTCCCTCGACCCGCAAGCGCTCGTACACGCAGAACGACGCTGAGGATACTCGTGCTAAGCGCAAGCGGCTCACTGACAGGCAGCAACAGGCTGCCGACCGTCTGTCCCGCCCGCGCACCTCCAGCGCTACAGGTACTGCCTGCATCATTATTATTGCCTTAATAATAGAAGTAGTCAAACACATGGGTCATCAACCTTGTTTGTTTTTTTAAGTCAAGTCAGACAAGGGGTAAGGTTACTGTCGCCTATAGATACCATATCAAGGGAACTAAACTACACTGCACTTAATACTACTGATACGTTGAAGTACTGAGACAAGCTGTTAATTCACATTTACCTAATTACTCTGAAAAAAATGTGTGATCTAAAAAAATTATGCTCCATCTTTGTAACCACATAGAAAGCGAAATAAATACATTTAAATTTCAATGATATCTTGAATCTATTAAATTGAATAATTTGTAAACAAAGTACTTGAATTTTATTATTAAAATTAAAAGACTTCAAAAATAGGTTCTCAATGCGGTTGGTAAACTATTTAATCAATCAACATTTTCCCAGTGAAACCTACTGAGCCATCTTCTCCATCTAAAAAAGTCGTGACACCCTTCAAGCGATCAACCCCGTCAAAGATCAAAACTGACTCGAAGCTATCACGCACCAAGCTGCCGAACTTCGCGGCGCTGCACCAAAAACAATTCGCCAAGATGGAGTCGCTGGACGAGTGCCAGGAGCGGAAGGCGAAGCGGGCCAAGCAGCTGCTGACGCCCAATGGTGCTGTGACCGTGCTGGAGAGGAGCAGCCCAAAAAATAGAGGTAAGGAAATGGTATTATGACATTAAGTTGAAATAGTTCTGACAAGGTAAAAAGTAAATCAATTAAAAAAGTACTGAACAACTTGTGCCGACTTTTCACGTCTAGCCAAATATGATTTCTTTATAAAACTCAGATCCGGTCTTGCCTGAATTATTGCTGGTAATAATGGGATGTCTCTGGTGAGTACCTCTTAGATGCTCTAGACAGATTGCAGTATTGTGTTGTTCGTGATGCAAAGGTCCCGAACAACATTGCGTTGAGACGTTGCCCACCTCCGCCCTTCCTACGTAGAAGCACGCTTCTCCGGGAGTCCCCGATGTCAATATGTAACAAAGAAGCCTACTAACTTGTTTCTTTTTTGTAATTGATCAGCTTTTGATATAAATGGCTAATATAAACAGCTAATTTCCCACATTTTATTGATAGGAAGGTAAAGTATTGGACAGAACAGACCATAACTATAGCATAATTTAAATTATAAAAAGCCCTCGGGTTCTGAATATCAGTGCTTTTCAAAATTAGTCACCGAGTTGCGACCCTTTTGCACTTCTGCAGCGCACACAAAGGTCTTTGATACCTTTATCATAAAATATTTGGCTTTTAACCTATGTACTGTCTGGATGGATTGTATGTGATGTAGAAATGAAAATAAAGACTTTATCTATCTATCATCTATCATTATAGTAAAAAAACTCAGTGCTGTAACCAAGACACTAGACGAAGCATATATTAGGACACGATACCAAACCTTACGACATTTGAGTCATACAATACAAATTCCCCAAAAACTATTATCTCTTCGCGTATCGCATATATACGGTTGACTTCACACTTGATATCATAAAGTTTTATAATAACTAATAATTGCGATATCACAATAATAAATGATACGAGTTTTGTGATGTTAATGATAACAAACTAATTTACTGTATTTGATATTATTTAGCGCAAAAATATAGTAATATTCTAATTTTATCGGATCTGATGAAATTGGATGACAAGGATGGGGATTTGTTCTCCTTATACAAAAACACCCCTCTGAGAGCCTTTGCGAGCGACTGAAAGTATTTTGTGTAAATGCAAATTATTTTTTATTATGTAACAAATAATAATATATTGTTGTTAATCGTTACTCAGTTTTACTAGACATTGTAATATCAATATAAAGATAAAATAATATCTTGTTATGTACCCAAATCATATTGTGTCACGTACTTTTTTAAATCGGTCACCACATTACTTTTTTTATCTTTACTGAAATAAACACATCACTTTGGAGGTACGTACAACAAGACTGACAGACAAATATATTAATTTCCTACATTTTAATTAAAAATTTAAACCTTTTTCTTAACTACCTACCTTTTGTAATGAAAGGTAAGCTTATCCAGTCTTAATAAGATTTTTAATATTCAAGATAAAAAGTTGGACCCCGATTTTCAAGCGTGGCGTGGGCGTGCGGCCTTAGTCTGAGATATGTATTTCAACATGAAAAATTTCACTAGGAAAGGTGACTCCAAAAGACTGATTACATTTTTGAATATATCCATCTCGTCATTGTAAATAAATAAAAATTTAGTATATCTTTATTAGTCGAGTTATCTTATCTTTTATAATTGTTTTTCCTATTCGGTCTAAAGTATATATTCTAACACTTAAGTATATTAACTTAATATCAGTTCCGTTTAGGGTTGCCGACCGTATAATATATGGTATCGTACTATATTTCAGTCAATTGTAGAAAAATAATATATTTTATTCTTAATTCAATTGTCGCGCTTTTTACGTTAACTGTGACTGGTCTGGAATAAAGCACAGCGCGGGCAATTTATATGGTTTATTTTCACCTACGCATTTGCGTAGGTAATGTTTTCCTGAGATTACCATATTTTAACATATTTTTCAGAAAAATACTTTGGCAAAAAGGTGGCAACCCTTATTCCGTATCGCTTCAGAATCGAACTTGCAATGTTTCACTTTCAATCAACACGTTAAACAGATTCCAACTAATACTTACTGAATGTAAGAATTTGGGTTTGGTTGGTTTTGATGTTTTTACAATTAATCAACCATCATCAGGACTCATCAGGCAGGACTTTCCTTGGAGACACATGAGGGGTTTCCTTACAATAATTAGTTCTAACCTAATCTATTGGAACTGTTATAAAACATTGAAGCAAAAAATCTATGTTATTGTGTTAGTTTTGATAGACGTTCCTCCTAGCACACACAAATAGGCTTTGACAGTTTATGTGTTTATGTTGGGTTCCAATAATGTACCTACGAATGGGATTCCTTTGGAATGGAATTTATATATTTAGTGTTATTTGGCTCAATTTATGCCGCTATTAAAACTAATTAGTTTCAAGAGACGACGCGATTCACGAACATGCTCGTGGGCAAGTTCGGCGAGAGAATGCGGTTGGTTGCGGCGTAGATTCCTTTTGCGGCAGGGTCGGGGTAAATCGAGTGTTGAGCTGTTCCATTAGATAATTATTTTTATTGCTAAAGTTTGCTAGTCATAATGCGGTGTGTTATTTATATCCATTATTAAAAGACTCACTAACAATTATATTAAAATTTCGTCGATGTGGAATTCATGCAAAAAGTTGTATTCAACTTTTAGTTACGATGTCAACGAATTTTTGAAATGTAATTTATGTTTGTAACGAAGGTCACGGTATCGCCCGATCTATTTGTACTTACGAACTACAATTTTTAACGCCACATCAAACCTAATTACGTTTTATAATGGTGGATAATGTATTTTGCTATATCAGTACTTAAATATAAAGTCTATTGTGTATATAATCGTAGTAGTCTGTTCAAATATGAATAAAGTTAACCTTTTTATACGTTTAAGGTTAGGGCTTAGGAATCTAGATCGTGTGTAGAGGGAACCCTACAGAATCCTATTTCATTTGTGGTCCCTCGGTGCTCATATAATTCCTGCTAGATTCTTAGTTAGATAGACAGATAGTTAACTTACGCGATCCAATCAGTGTTGTCTGGCTCGAAGGACCTTTTTTTAGCAATCAAGCAATAAATTTTTTTCGGTTTCACAGTGTAAAACTCTATTGAATGTAATAAAATGATTATTTGTTTTGTTCAATCTCAATATTAATAATGATAAATCTCATTTACGACAGTCTGTGTGGTTGCGGTTGTACCATGACTGTACGACGTAGGCATATGCTCAATTGCCACTTCGTGATAATAATGTTAGAAGTCTACTTCTTTAAACTAATATTTATCTGGCTCTTAGTCTAGTTCTAGGTCTGATCTAGTGTCTAGACTCACTATCCCAGAGATACGCTACCGATGTTTCGTAGCTCATTTTACTTACCGACGTATTCGGTTGCAATAACACACAATAATGCTCGATATATTGCACAAAGTTATCTGAATTTATTAGTCATACCTACTCTTAGATATGACATCTCCCTTCCCGGATTGTATCCCCGGATATCAGACCTGAATTTATTCTATGCTGTGCTAATCTGATGCAAAGTAATAGGCATTGTCACCGAATTACACCCGAGCGATGTTCAGTTATAATTATAGACTCGAGACTGGTAGTTAACAGTTAAAAATCACTAAGATGTGTTTAAGTGCCAATAAAACCATTATTGTGGTGCAACTTAATGGTATTACTGGGTATTCCCGCCAAAGTTCGGCCGGGTGTCTTTGGTTTTAACAAAAAATTTGAAAACTGTTAATGACTTTTTTTTATTGTTGTATTTGATAGTGACACTTGTCCTTTTTGCATTTACATCAAGAAAATGCGATGCAATTCTCTATATCTAATTTATAGAAAAAGATATCTAATTTTAAATTAGATATCTTTCTCAATTCTATGTTGTCAGTGCAGAACCAGGATATTCATTCTGTATTTTAGGTTCTCGATTGCAATACAACTTAAATAAACAACTTAATATGTTTTCTGAACCAAGTTTGACAACTTTCAGGTTCAATAGAACAAGCTAAATCGACGAAAGAAGCAGAAGAAAAACCTGAAACCCCCAAAATACTAGCTCCTCAAACCCAGAAGCAAGGATTCACACGCTTCGGCTTCAAACTGAACAAAGACACAAACCCGTTCAACTTCACAGCGAAAACAGAGACCAAGCCAAAGGAAAACAGACCTAACGGTCTTCTAACAAGGCAGCCTTCGCAGCCATCCCTGACTGGCGGAACTTCAATGAGAAGGGAGGTTGCTAAACAGACGGTTATGAGAGAGAAGTCTTTCACCTCTCTGTCTGATAAGAGGAGTGTGACAAGGAAGGAGAATAGGACTATGATTAAGGGTGTTCGGACTAACAGGAGGTTTGAGCTGCAGATGATGATGAGGAATATTAATGCCTGATTATGGTGAGATGTGTATATATAGGTTATACTAAGCCTGATTTTGAAACGTCACCTAAATTTAAGCAGTATATCCCTCTCTTTCAATACTCGTAGAAAAAGGATAACAAAAAACAGTACCACGAAACAACTGAAGATCATTTCGAAAAAATCTAGAAGGCATGTGCAATTGTGACGGCAGTCTTACACTAACTTCACTCCAGCGACTGTGTACTGTTTACTAAAACGTAGCAACAAAATTTTACTTAATTTTTTTATCGGTTTTTATGAAAAACATGAATATATTTTATTGTTACAGTAATTACAAACAAATACGGTAAGTGACTAAGTTATCAATCAATTTGTCATCGCCCTTCTATTACGAAGTAAAGTTAGGGGACATAGTCTTATTGTGACCGTATAGTACAAGTCTTACCTCTTAAAATTATCTAGCTTAATAATTTATTTAACACGGCATTATCAATCACCGTAGCCACTTTCTACAGTGGAAACTGAAATGTTTTTGGCCTAATATTTCCACAAAGAGATGAATTTATATGATTACATAATTTAACTTTCAAGCGTTTTCGAAACGGGGTCAGATGTCATCATCGACAGCCTATACCTGGTAGATAAAGAAGTGGACTAGTTCCCTTAATATTTTTCTTTTTTTAATTTAAGATACTATGTTGTTTAAAACAAATCGTTATAATTCTTTCAGTTGGTATCATAAAATATAGATTGTTTAGGAAAGTCTCGTTGGACGCATGATATTTGCCTATCTATATCTGCCTAGCTACCTGACCCGCTCATTTCATTATGTTAACCCCCATCAATCTACCAGTTCCTTCCCGATGCTTGACTGACTGACATAAGTACCGGCGGTGTGCGCCACGTTGCCCTCGTTGTCCCGTTATCTGTGCCTATCAGTGCCTTCAGTGTCGTGCCTACCAAGTGAGACCCGGGATACACCTACATACTTGTATCGGCGAGCGGGTAACGTACCTAGATATACCTACCTATACAATAAACTAACTTAGCCCAGCACCTTCCCTAAACATTGTTTTTTATTCACATTTCACCGTTTCCATTCCCCAACTCTAGCAGGTGATTTTTCAAAAATCTTTTAATGTAGTTTTAATTATTTCTGTTTCCTGTCAGTCAAATTTACCATCATCAATATTAATGATGCTTTTTCCCCAATTACATTTTTTTCCACCTGGTATACGACTTATTGCTGGGCACAAGCCTTCGTAAATGGGGAGTCCATACCACGCTGGCCCAATGCGGCTTGGTAGGTAAAGCGTTTAACGTAACAAGTAGGACCAACGGTTAACGTGCCTTTAAAAGCACAGAAGAGCTCAAGATAATACATTTTGGTTGACCCATCTAGGGACTAACGAAGAGAAGTTGCTTGGTTTTCGTAATAAACCAGAGCCTTCGAAGCACAACGCCGACGAGCTTCTGTAACATGTCTTAATATAAGAATATGGCGGCGTCTACGGTACATAACGACATACAATATTACATCGGAAAAGTCGTGTAAAAATATTTCTATTTGGCTTAATTTGGTTAAAATGAGTTTAATTATTTCAATAAAACAAAACTTATTTTGCACGACTTTTTTACGACGGGTTCGTTGGTAACGGTTGTAACTGCAACTGCTTTCACCCACCAAACCGAATTGGGTGTAAGTAGGCCTGTGCCCCATTGGGGGACTTATATAGGTTGTAAATGATAATGATATTACAGTCTAAAATAATAAATAATGAAAAAAATCGTGTTTATTGCTATTATTAACTTTTGCTAAGTTTTGTTGTATAAGTTTGGTTTTAAAGGAGTAAACGGGGAATACCCCACGTTGTGTGCGTCATATAACATAGCGGAAAAAGACAGACAACTAAAGATATTACTTAAAAATGCTTATTAAACTGATTTTAATTAAGGACCGTTTGTAATTTTGTTAAATTTTAAATGATATTAGAAAATTATCTAAACTAGAAAAAATTATGTCCTGGGACGAAAATTGGACAGAGTCTGTCTTGTCCTGGTTAGCGTGATAGTTCCACCTCGTGACTAATTTAGTTTTAGTTTAAATATTTTTCTAAATAATAGCTTATATTTTAAGTATTACTAGTATTAGATAGAATACCTAGATATTGTATCTCTATATTGTTCTTAAAGTCATTCATTCACAGGGAGTTACTGTTTTGAATCAAGACGTAGCTGATTTAAATATTCTATACAATTTTGATTCAAAATATATACATTGCCGAACGTACTCGTTGCACAGTTTTTCTAAAGTACCATAGCAAAAGTAACCGTTTTTATTTGGGATAAGCTCCATTATGCAGTAATAAGAAAGAGAGTTGGTTATACAATGGCTACATTTAGCGTCGACTGCCCACTGTCATGGTTTGAAGTCTGGACGATAAATGCATTTATTTAATATGACTATTACTTAAAAGACATACAAAGGCTACAAAAGATAGGGACCTAAGTTTTATTTTCAATATAAATAATGGATTTCATAATATTGTCTGTTTAGATTTTTACTTCAACGTAGACTTTCAGAACAACTGTTTATTGTGCCATAGCGAAGAAATTGTTTATACATAGTGTATATTAGATTCACCTTCAGTAAAGAAACTCTATATTTTTAACCTTTGTGTCCTTCATATTCCATTCTATGTAGGTATTGTCTTGAGCCTACTGCTGGGGTTATTTCAATTATATTATGTCTTTTCGTGCGTTGTATTGTGATAGTGTGTATTGGCGCAGTATCCTAACTTAGGGACACTGAAATACTTCACATTGAAATCAGAATGTGCATTCTTTGTTAATGTACTTTTTACCTACTAACTTAGGTAGCAAAATTACTACCTAAGTTAGTATGTAACAAAATTCAACTGATATCATTTTTAATCTTAGATACGTTTCGGTTTTGCTTAGGCTATTAAATTTTTATATTTGCGTTTTTAATGAAGTTTCCACGAACCAGAAATTATTTTAGATCATGTTTTGTCTCTTTTCATTAGTGTTTCAGGTTTAGGAACGTGTATTACGTACTATATTCTGATCGCACTTTCAGTCTGTTCATCATTCGTGAGTCATTCAGAGTTAACGTTTATTATTGAGCAGAAAACTTTCTTTTGTCACGTGTGAGCGCCCCAAGGTCGCGGCTTCTATTGTTTGGGTCACTATTGCGTCAAAATAGCTATAATATAGATAATTTTTTTGTATGCTACAACAGTCGCAAATATAAAGCCGAAGGAATCACACGTGATATTTTTCTTAATTTAAATGACAAACTCGCTCCATAGCAGCTTTAGATTCAAGCTTTTTTACCTCTAGTATTGGGTCAGTACTCAAGATAGGGTCATCTTCTTCATCGGGGGAACTTCAGTGGTTTATTACAGGCTTCTGATACTTATGATACTTATATATGTGCCCGTACTCAAACCTATCATCACTATCGTCTCCTGTCTCACCTTTCAACCGATTAAATCTTTTGACGGTTTGTTGTTTTAATGCGCTGAATGCTTCTCCTATCTCAGAAGAAGCTTCTTAGTCAGATGCTGTCAAGAAGTCTCTGGTCTCCTTCTTTAACTTGTCAGCAAATCCTTAACTGTCCAACTCCTGGGCCTTGTATACATCAGAATGTTCATATTGATTTAATTTAATTGAAGTTTTTCTCTATGAACACTATGACAGCTAAGCGTAAGGCTCAAATTGGATTGGCATTGATAAAAAATCAACATGTGATTCCTTCGGCTGTCTATTTGCGACTGATTGTAGGATACAATAAATTATCTATATTATAGCTATTTTGAAACGTAAGGCAACTACCATTACCAACGATATTGATTTTATTTAACGCTTTGGTAATGACAACAGTTAGATTTTTTATATCATAAAGGACGATAAGCTGACTTGATATTGATTGCATTAGAAATTGGAATTATTAATTTTTGAAATTGGAAGATCGAGTCTACGTCAGTTTGTGTGTCACAGACGAGGAGATGCTCCACTTTGGTATCTTTGGTACTAATTTGCTCAATACAATAACAAAATTGATTTATCTAAATTATGCACAGCTATCCCTTTAACATTCATAATGCTAGCATGCGACTTAGGACTTAGGCATGCCTACTTAATAGTTATCCTGTATATATAATATTAAAATATTTCCTTATTTTCATTCATATGACATCTTACCCTGTTAGCATAATCCATAAGTAACACCCCATTCAATGCATTGCTGAGATCCTGACTATATCAGGGCTGAATCCAACAGTATTATCGTTAGTTATTATCTTAATTGCATATGTTGCCCATTATATCATATATTAGCTGATGTTTCTGAAAAGTAAAGAGATTATAGCTAGTAGTTTATTGGTATAGATTGGTGTATTTTGTATATTCTGTTAGTTATATATATATTACTATATATATTTTATTATTATCTAGTAATCATAACACAAGCTCTTAATGAAACTTACTTTGGGCTAGTTGATAAATGTGAGTGTGAAATGTTATTATATAAAAAACACATCAGTTTGAATTCATTTAATTGAAAGCAAAGATTAAAACCTTTGAATGTATTTTAAAGCACTCGAGTGCAATTACTGATATAACTACAAAGAATCATTCGTAAATAAATGCATTCACTGATAACATTTGCATATGAATGTCATATTTGTAAGACATATTTGTAGGTACAAATGATTTATCGCTTCAATTTCTTATTATTAAAACGAAGTACATAATGTAGAAACGTTATATTTTATAATGTGGTCTGTCGATCAAATATGTATGTAATAATATCCTTTGATTAATAACTAAATGAATCCTTAGCAAACACTGCAATATGTAGAAAGTATAAATACTACAAGTGTGTTTGTAGATTGTTTTCATTTGTTTATGTATATTTTTCACATATTTACATAATCAATAATTTCATTTTCGACGGAGTATCTCGAAAGATTTGTAATTAATTAATCAACATAAAACAGTTCACCACATATCTTGTAAAGCCTATGATGAGACAATAGGTCGAGGTAGTTACAGCGATATAAAATAAATATTACTTAATAAACATAAGTAATATTGAAACCGTTCAATTAGGTCTTATATAAAAAAATATAATTTTTTTCGTAGTAACTTGAACTTTTAAAATTCCCTCACCTGTATCGTCTCAGTGGATTTTGCTCCTAACTTTTAAAATCGAGTACCTATGTTTGTTCCTGTACTCTAACTGAAACTTATTATATTTTGATAACTGTACAGCTAGTGTGAGTTTCAATCCTATCGAGACGTTTGCGATCGAAGTTGCGTTCGTAGATGCTGCTGTCGCTTCCATACAATTTTGCGGCTGACGACAAACACGATCGAGACAGTTTAATTCGATTGAAAGTCACACTACGTTTATTGTTTAGCACCTGATAATTAAAGAATATTTGTAAATTGTTGATTTCACATAGTAAAAAAAGGGTAGCAGTATCTCAAGATTCAATCAAAGCGTCTCCATCGTGTTTGTCAACTGTCAAATTGTTGTGAAGTGTTAGAAACGACTTTTTATATATGCGATGACTATCAGCTGACCGCCACTACGATCGAAACACAACTCGATACGATTGAAATTTACGCTAAGGTATATAGAAGACAAGTCAAACCCATTCTGCGTTAGTTATTATTTAGTATAATAAATTTTCGAATATATTTCAACTATTACTTGTTTAATTTAAAAGAAACGACTTTTTGTTATCATAGTTTTTGTGTTTATTTTTCGTTTAACTATTTTATAATCAAAGCCAAAACGAAAAAGCTCTTTAAAAAGAACTCAACTACTATGTTCTTTTATATCGACAAAGGTTAACCATCCCTTTGCCTCGACGAATACTTTTGTTTTATTATGATTTAAAATTGAGTATTAAGAGTTTATATGGTAATACATTTTATGGCGTTTACTAATTGTATTTAAACGTACTTACATATCTTGGTAAGTACACAAGTCCTGTGTTAATAAAATGAACTTAATCCTAACTAATCCATGTCAAAACTATTGTATATAATATAATCTTTTAAACGATTAAAATTATGTTTGCCCTCGTTATTTTTATCTTACTTGGCATCGATATTGGAATCCGCATAATTTTAAAGTAACAGTCAGTTTTAACGTTCCGACAGTCTGTAGTTAGCTGTCAAGATATCAAAGTTATTCCCCGGATTAAACATCAAGAAGATAAAAACATCTAACCTTTAAATACATAAATCACAATAACAAATATGATTTGATTTTATTCCATTAGAAATGTGTGTAATAACAATTTAGCTTGTATGTTAGCTTGTAGTTTATTGGAAGATTAAATCTGGTTTAATTTGTATCTTTGTAGTATTTATTTAACGTGTTCGTTACCTCAGGTAAATTACTAATCTGATTGAGAAAGCTTTTAAACAAACCTTATACTATTTAAAATATATAATATTGAATAGAATGTTTGGGCTTGCATAATAAAGGAGGTAATTTTCTGTTCTAAAGTGACACAAGAGCAGTCAGACAGCTGCTGTCGATGGTAAGAAGACACAAATCTTGTTCTGCTCTTTTATTCCAGTGTAGATTATGACGCCTAAATAATATTTATATTGCACAAAAAGAAGCAAATGGAATGCAATATGCATGAAGCAATAGATGCAAATGGCAAATGGAATGCAATGAGGCAAAATGGCAACCAGTGAGTGTATAGAATATGAGAAGTTAAAGCGTAAGTGATATTCTTTGTTACAATTTTATCGAAGGTATAAAATAAACGCATCTGTGCTTTTTTACACCGTGATACAATAATAATATTTGTTACTCTCACACCTATTATCTAGCCCAAATTAAGCATCATTATGAGCTTGCCTTTTCCATACTAGATAACGCAAGAAATATAAATCCATATACCTCTGCTGATATTCGAACCCGGGACTTTTGGATACAGGGGTAACGACCAATTGACTAGACTGCCTTCATGGTTATGGTTATTCACTCTTCGAAAGATATAGTAAACTAACCTCTTTTTCTTCGAAATTCCGTTAATATAATATTGAAACCGATAATAAGGGACTTGGTTCTAAAATTATAGCTACAGGCTTACAGCCGTAGACATATCACAAAAGATATAATTATATCTTAGTTAAATTAGAAAGTTCGTATTAACATTCCTTGCACAGTTTTATGTCCAGTGAATCATTTGTATCTCAATACATTTACTCTTAGGTACTTAATACATTTGTTGTGTTCTGTTGTTGTGCCAAAACAAGTATAATGTTCTTCAGTAAAAGTAAGTTACTTCTTGAAATGGAACGTGCCCCAATCGAAGCGCCACATTACGGAGGACCCACGCAAACACTTGTTTATACGCTGGCACCGTAACTTATTTTTCATGTTACACTATTTTGCATTCTTGTCTAATATAGGATCTCTGCAACGTTGGATCGACGCCAATGAGCTCCTAGCGAGCCAGTAACCAATTGCATAAAAACTTCAGGTTTGACTACAATCAGATTTATTAATGTTCCAACATAGAAGCATAGTATCGTGATCACTCTGCGCAGGCGCCCCGACCGTCGCACATACGCAACGCATCGGTACAACACCAATCAGTCCATTCAACGATATACACAAACATATTCATCGATTCCAAATAATTTACGACTAAATAATAACTGTCGTTTCTAGGCGTCAATGCCCACCACTAGCCACTGCCGGCCGGGGGCTGAGATCAGAGTGGCTATCACACAACGTCACCCCGGACCGGATTTGTAACTAGATAATGATCCAAAGCAATAAGTAGGATTTAAGCGAAAGAATTATCGACAAATGTATGCAGCCATTCGCGTTGCTTAGATTGCGTAGATTCTACTCTCTATTTCTTTACTTTATTTAATAGTTATTATTTAGTCTTACAATACAAAATTATCCCTTGTGCACGGAATATTATATTATTTTATCACTTCACATAATTTGAACAACGTTCATGGAATAAACACTTGTACTGTTCTATTAAAATACCATTTCACATTTTTAATTTAAATACGATTAGGGAAAATAAATATCTCACTCTCAAGAAAATGCTTAGCTTTTTCAGTGTACAGAAGGTATATAAAATATTTAGAAAATATGTCCACATGGGCCTTGTCAGTATTGTCAAGTGCGATTCTAAATCTGGGTAAAATTGAGACGAAAGTACTAATTGACAAATTAATTATTTAAAGGAAACTAATAAAATAATTCTATTAGACATTGTTTTTGCGATATTAACAAACAACTTTACTACAAAATCAATTTCATAGTACTGGAATATACAAAAATGTTTTGCTTACAATACATAATTCAATAGGCGTCAGAGGACGGAATGTATCAAGGCAGTATGGCAGAGTTTTTACCAACAAACTGCGACACTGCGAACAAAAAGTATTCAATAAACCAAAGATTTTTAACTAGGAATAAACTCAATACTTCAGTATATTGTCGTTTGCAATGTTTAAGAGTTTACAGATTTAAGAAAGCGAAGGCATGAATTTGTGCTTCCATTCTTACTTGTACATGAAACATCTATTAATGTGTTACTTTACCCACCTTAAGACGATGAATATGAATTTGTATCCAAATTATCCTCGATACCAACAAGGCCCATAGCGGCTGGCCGCGGTTCATCTTTGTGCCATAGAGGTTAATTGACCACGTTGTACAGTCCGCCTTGTTCGTTACTGAAATAGCTAGACTAATAATACTATATTCTCTAGTCATTACTTATTAAAATTACAACTATTTTGCTAAAGGATTTTTGGCAATTTCACAAAATAAACACAGCATTCTGCGTTTTTGAAACGGTTCAATGTTTTGTAAGGCTTTATGATGATAACATTTTCCAGCGAATCGATGTAGGATCGAAAGTGTCTCAGATATGTCCAGAGTACCACAGTAACAAAATACAGCGTAATTCGTGCTTAATTTACAGTAACAAAATAAATATCATTTCCCTTTGCTATATTACAAATTCACAAATCATTACATTTGCTCAGGCACCTAATTATAGTAAGATACAACTACTTTTAGAAGGTTATTTATTATTCAATAAAATTGTATCAATATTTACTTGCTAAATTTAATTCCGATCGAAAATTAAGTTTTTTCTTAACACAAATAAAATGTGAACTTCTCAACACTTAGCGCTAAAGGGGAACAAATTACCTTATACTAGTCTCTATATTTACATAATACACAATTTTTCGGATCGTTTTTGGGTTGCCAACTCTGTAAATGAAAGAACCTATGTCCGGGTGAAAACCAAGTTTCAATTAACTAAGCCACGAATTCACTAGAGGTAGTATGATCACTTATTTCATAATGGAAATTGTTGTCCCAAAAATAGCCATTCTTTTCGCTCATGTTTAGGCAGTCGCCCGTCTAGTGATTGAATTCTCAACAGGCTTCTGTCCTGTCCGTAAGAACTAAGGCATCCTTTTCTACACGGCTAGAAGAAGCTTTGCAGCTTAATTAAATAATTTGGCACTATCTGAAAGATGCCAATGGGTGCCGTAATACTGACACTGGCAACATAGGCAAATATGAGAAGCGAATGGATTTATTTGATCATGAATTTTTTGTAGTGAAGTGTTCTAAATTTGAATACCTTTTAAAATTGAGCTTTTGTTATTATGGAAGTATATATTGCTGCAAAATGCGTAACAAGAAGTCTATTTATTGAGCTTGTGAGGGTAGAAGAGTTATTTATATACCATTTTGGTACTAGATGATTGCGAACGTGGGAGTTCTGTCTGAAGGAGTTAGCTCCTAGTAAGCTTATTTCACTCTTACTAATAAAAGTTTGAGATATTACGAGATATAACGTGAACGGAGTCTGATAATTTACTACCTAGTAAATTCGCGACCATTCCTCGTTTAAAACTAAGGAAAATGCTTTCTCTTAATGTGGTATCCACAATACTTAACAAGCGCTTTGATCTAAAATGTCATATTCAGGATAACACAAATAACGGTAATCAAATTACTTCAAGTATTAAAATGATTTACAATTTAGTTGGATGTTTTTCTTATGTGAAGTGTTTTCATGAATATGCCACCGACTTATTATTATAAATGCAACTGACAACAGCCGCCGTGTCTAAGACCTTCGCCATACATAGATAGTATATATTGTTACACTCGCATCGATGATAAATTAACCGGGATTAAAGATATAGGAAATATAGCGAAAGTCTGACGTCATATCTTAAAATCTTAGTAAAATAATACTCCAAAATCAACTAAAACACTAGAAGAGCTCACATCACACAAATTATTTCTTTCAGGTTTTAAATCATTTCTATACTCTTATATATCTCTAAAATAAAAACAGTATTAGTTTAAAAAACCGATTTCAATAGATTCCGAATTGCGTTCGTTTAGTAATGTCATCATAAATATTAAATCAAGCAGTCGACCTCGCATCACGGGCCTCGGTGTGCCGAGGGACGCGGATTCAACTAAAATCTAATTTGTAATTATACTTGATATAGTATTAATAATAATTAACAATCTATATTGAGACTGTTTTTGATAACTTTCTTTTTATTTGTACGGTGGTTATGCAGTTGCTATTTAATGTTAAGCATTATGTCACATAAATACTATACAATTTATTTATGCGATAAACAACAGGAAAAAGGGTTCGTCTTATTAAGAAACCAGTATAAAGTAGATGAAGAACTAATTGTTCGGATTATAAGAAACTATTAGGACGTTCTGGTTTAATATTATTCCGAGTCTCTGTATTCGTAGTGTCTATTTTTACCCTAGTGCCACTAACCTTTAGGGTTAACGACTGGTGATTTTTAACATAACAATTGCGTAAGTGACTGATCAAGACACCCGAAAGAAGCTAAATTTAAGCCGTGTCCACGACATACACACATGACATTATATGTTTGGAAACTTTGGCAAGGCCTAAGAAGATATATTACTTTTAAATAAATATGGTACGAATGTTGTTTTACAAGAATTCTTGGATATTTGCTGCCTAATCGTGTTACACAGTAGCAATGACACTAAACTTTGCCTTAACATTCGCAAGTTGATTGTGGATTTTAACCAATTAAAATTCATAATTAGTTCGTGTCTTAGACCTAGCATGAGATGTTGAGCTATGAATTATGGGTAAGGTAAATTATGTGTGAGGCTACTATCACGTCGTTAACATGGCTGCCATGCCGCCATCTTTATTAAATTAAACATAGATAAAAATGATATTAAAGTAAACTGTCTTTATTATTTCGTAGAAATAGTCATCTAATGAAGTCGAATGTGTGTTCTTGTAAGACCAAGGAAAAACAAAAACCTGACAATGTTTAGGGTTCCATATAAATAGTAGAACTTGGCTCAGTGGTACAATTCTTTGTAACTTGTCAAAATTCATGTGTCCTAAGTTAATTTTTCTGGGAGTTGTGTGATGTTTTGCTTCGAAAGAACCCAGATGTCCTCTGCGAAGGACAACAGTTTCCTGGGACTTTTAGTGTGTATTTCCAGTGCCGCTAAGTTCGGCGCGGAATTAAAGGGTTGCATATCAAAGAGTTCTTTGATATGTAGCCAGTTGGCTACCACAGGTTATATGACTGAAAATAGTTCCATTTGTTTTTCCTACCCTTGTAGCAACAATGATAATGTAAAACACGCTTAAAATTTGAGGCTGTTAAAAGCTTTTTTTACCTACAAGTTACCCAGACAATATGTCGGCCGGATTGTGGCCTAAAAGTACCATAGCTTTTGGCGCAGGTAATTGTTATAAATTTTTGGCGAAGAAGACTCTCGCTAGCACACTTTTTTTATTGCTGAAGCAAAATCGTATATTTATCATAAACAAGTGAACATACACATTATCTAAACACATAAGAGCATATATTTTATCAAGTAAATAACGAATCTCCCATTCAGGAAAATTAATGATTACAACGGTCTCTCTGTGTAATATATAATAAAAAAGTATTATTTCTGTACCTGCTACAAGTTATTGATAAATTAATAATGTAACAGGAAAACGAAGTATAGATTAAATAATTTATTTCAAGGTTAAAAGATAGTAAAATAAAACCATCCCTTTGTTTAAAAAAAAATGACACAGTACAAGATTATCATTACGTAGACATTGATAGGAAATAGTGACGCCAATTCTGCTACATTCCACCTAACGAGTTCTGGTCTTTGACCGTGCGAGACACTGCAGTACTATCTCAAGGTCATGGGCCGATCGAGAGACGAAAGCCTCGACATTCGATATTGAAGGTATTTTATTCTAGCAAATACCTATCAAAATGGACTCAAAAATTATTAAAGAGCATTAGATCTAGATTCTCAATTCTGATTTTTGTTATTGGATCTCTAAGTCACTACGTATTCTAATTTCTCACTGTAGATATATGTATGGCTATTAGCAAACACTGGCAGCGTTATTATGAAGGTTATTTTAGTAAACAAACCGATATTAGTATGCATTTATTTTAGGATTAGGATATCTTTTAAATCTATCGCAAACGCATTCGTGTGACATTTGCCTTAAAACCATCACTGCTTTATTAAAAATATGTAATAATAACAAGTAGAATAGTAGCAATGGATGTTATACATGTGTCAGGTTGAAAGCGATAGGGAAAGATTCGGAATTATAAAATCAACGAGCGGTTAATGTTTGGTTTGCAAAAAGTACCACTTATATCCTGTATTAGAATGATTAAAACAAATTCATGGTTCTAAAAATTATCAATACAACAAATAACAAATCCTGGATAGCTTAGTAATTTGATTAGCCTTCTGGAGTGTACTACTAAAACAAGTGTTTATTCTTATCTGAATAATTTTCTTATATTTCATGGTTCAAAAACAAAATCGGTCAATAAAAACAAGTTCCAGATAATGGATAGATTTATTTACAAGGTAAAAAGGAGAAAATCCCCTCGTACTCGACATTCAGCTAAATGACGTCATCGAACATGACGCGGTTGGAACAATGGCTACAGTCACCGATTATAACGAAACACCTAAGCAAATAAACTAAAACCATAACCTAAAACATAATAGAAGTTATTTCCATTCTGCATACAGTCTACTCAGAAAATTGTTGACATCTAAAGAAATTTTAATAATCAACCTAGATCTCTGATATTCGCAAGTTGTTCGAGGCTAAAATTTTGTTTGAATCAATTACGTGCCTCACGGTATGCATTTTTAAGAAAATGATTGAAATTTTTTAATTAAATTTCCCAATTTTATTTATTTATTTATTTAATTCAACATGGTTAATTTGTTTTTTTTTTGTTCATTTTAAAAACAGTCGATTAGTTTTCTTGATATTTTCTGTTAAAACCGCAAGTAATCGATGTCGAAATAGAATTACTGACTAACGGCGTCAGCGATAGTCTTATCTTCGATTACATGTTGCAACCGAGCGTGCGATGTTTTCAGGAACATTTTCGTTTCTCTAACATCTGTCCGCAATATAATTTCCGTTGGTTTTTGCAAGCCGCTTCGTTTAAATGCTCATAACTCTTAAAGCCTATTTCCGATCACGATAAGACCTTTCTCAATTTCAAGGGCGCGAGAAATTAAATCTCAGGCCTTGGACGATACGATCTTGTCTAGAGATAGCTAGATGTTGTAACAGGAATAAAAATTAGGTATTAATGTTAAAACTAACATGTTATTTGGGTCGTCAAAACTTAGTTTAATTTTGTGTTAAGTCATCGTATGATCACGAAACAAATATTACGACCATAAGTAATATAACCGCATGATTCATAAGCGTTTTATCAGTTCGTAAGTAGTTCGTGCTGTAGCAGAATCATAATATTGCTGTCATTGTGAAGTTTGTTGGATGTATTGTGATTTCATTCAACCATTCTTCAGTGATCCAATCTTTTAAAAGGATGTGAGATCAGATTATTAGTCTGGGATTTGAAATCCATGGAGTAATTTCACTGAAAATTACAACCCTACCAAGAAAGTACCTAGGTACCTAAAACTAAGCTATCAAGAAGTTTTTAATTCTGAACATTTTGGACTATGAGAGTAATACGAAACATGGATGATTTAAAATCCAAAACATCGGAAAATGAGTAATGGTCTTCAGGTCCTTTTGCAGAAGAGCGACGTTTCGCTTTAAGCCACTTTTTTGGCTGGACTTTTATGAAAATAAACACAAGGAACGAGCGAAAATTTTTTGGCAGTCCCACCAAAATTATGATTTAGTTTTCGCGAATATACGCCAATGTCAAAGCCAAGCCTGGATTTGCTAATTTTAAAGTTTCAGATATATCTTGTAACGTCATTTAGCGTAGGTAATGCTGAAGGCAATGCATAAAAGCAGGGTATTCAAAGGCTCTATTGTGGTCACGCAAATACAGTGCAGTACTTGGCTTGGAGCATCCGTGACCTCGATGACAATAACTTGATATTTTACCGATGTGAAAGTAATGCGATTTTCAAGTGGCGGGCAACTGGGTACCAGCCACTCGAAAATAGGTTCCCTTGTTTTAGGATTGTATCTTTAAATAGTATATATAATTAGTAATGTTCATGTAAACACATATTCAGAATTAAACAATTCAATTTCAAGGCAAAATGATCAATTTGTTAAACAAACAGATCTACTTACTAATATTTTATTTTGTCTTATTCCTTGCATAACACAAAGATTGCTTTTACAATTGCGTCATTTAAGAAATCATTCGATTCAAACAATGGTTTTGTTTAGTACCTAGTTTTTGTTATATTTTGTAGGTATCAAAAAACGATGTTTTAAAGGTTTCCCTTTCCTCGACTCATAAACGACACTGCATTACAGCGTAGTCGGAGTGCAAAGGCAAAACTGAAGTTAAATAGCATACTTCTCAGTACTAAATTGAAATAAAGTTGGTAAAGAAACATTTTGTAATATCATTTAAATAGGATAAATTGTACACAACTTGTTATATTTCTTACACCGGGGCAAGTTAATTGATGTTTTAAATATTTTTAACTTTATCCGAGGATGTTAATATCGAGCAACTAACATTAATTGAATTTCATATTTTATGAGCCGCGATATACTCCCGGGAGCCGCGAAACAATTGAAATCTTAATTGTATCTTTGTTTTTACGGCATGACAAGAAAAGTTAGATAAAGAGGGAAACAAAAATCATGATGATCTCAGAGTGTACTCTCAAATAAATATTTTACTACTTTTCCTTAAAACCTTTTCCATCTATTAGTGTCCTGTATGAAAAACTTCAATATTTTGGCCACAAAGCAATATAAATATAATGAAAATTATCTCACTTGTATTGAGAAGAAAATTATAGGTAAATCTTATTTTATAAGTACTCCATTACACATTAATCATTATATGATTATAATTACTTTTAAGAATGTTACTTATCAATTCCATGCAATAGTGGTGTTGTCATGATGTTTTTCTAATATTTGTGTTTGAAGCACGAGTCACAGTTTATATTTTGAACCTTCTAGTATATTTATATAAAGATAAAACTGATCATTGTGTGATGTTCAGCTCGAAACTTGAAAACAGAAGCTTCTAATGTAGGTTCAATTTTATTCAGACAAAATATGTACATGCCCCTCGGCAACTCAAAGTATTATAAAAATAGTTATAAAGCTTAAAAAACATGAACATCAGATGAAGCATAATCCAAATAGGAGACATGGGAATGTAATTGGTGCAACAGATGTGCATATCAGAACTCACTACACTCACTCAAGTCAGCATGGATCTTCATAAACATGATGCACTGAGAGTCAGACACTGGCGGCTCGGCCGGCCTTCGCCGCTAGCTAGAGTGTAGCTGACTCCGATGCCATCAGAGGCAGTGTCTGGCACGCCACACGCTGCCCATGCTCCACTTCAAATCGCAAGTCGGGGGATGCGCGTCGGCCACCCGGCGTGCCATCTTCTGGCAAGAAGGCTGCCACTAGAAGTGCACAGATCACAAGTAGCGCACCCAGCACAAATGGCGGACCTGGCACCAAACGCACATAACGCTCTTGCTCTGGTTGGCCTGCCACTGCATGCTCTTCATTTAGGTCCACATGGAACAAGTAGAATATCACACCAAACATGGCCGGGCCCAGTCCATTGCACAGACCTCGAACTCCGGTGACCATCCCCTGTACAACCCCCTGACGGTCTGCACGACTGTTTACAGATACATAAGCACTTATGGCAGGATACGTCACTGACCCTAAAGCAGCGAGGACACCTGCTGCCCACATCATCCATGTCTGGCTTCCTAAGCCATACCACATTAGCTGGAGCATTTCAAATAGTAAGCCTACCATAATTGTGTGTTTCGCTCCAAGAGATCTCATAAGGAATCCAAGTATAACTTGCACACCGATGCTAAGAACACCCACTATTGCAATAAATATTGCAACTTGCACCACTCCAAAGCCCATCACTAATTTTAAATATACAAATATGCAAGAGTACTGTCCAGCTTCAGGCAAGTATGAAAGGAACACAGCAACACATAACATTAGTACTGTACGCTCTGCACCAACTTTCCTCAAAGCAGCAAATGGGTCAGCTTGCTCCCAACTAATGGCCGGGCCCCAACCAACACTAGACCTCACTTTCTCTGGTAAACTTTCAGGCACAGCAACCATGATGAAAAACACATCTAACACTGCTACAGCTGTTGCTGCGGCAACGACGAGAGCTTCACCATAGAGATCCATCAAGTACGCTCCGAGAGCTGGTGAAATAACCATGCTCGCCGCGAAAGTGGCAGATACTAGGCCGTAGGCACGCGATCTCTCCGCCTCGGTCGTCACGTCGGCAACGTACGCGAACACTATTGAGAATGTCACTGCAAAAACTCCACTGATGCTAATCATGGCAAAGAACCACCATGTGTTAATTGTCATTAGAGGAATCGGAGCACAGGTGAAAAACACGGTTACAAACAGGAAGAATTTACGTCCCCACACGTCCGATAGGGCTCCGATGAGCGGAGCAGACAGGAACGACAGGATGCCCTTGATTCCCATTATCAAGCCATTCATTAAAAAAGTGTGGTCTGGAAACGTTGCGTTCAGCACGGATATAATAGGCATTGTAAGCAAGCCCCAGGCGAAAAATTCCAGAAAAATAACCACCAGCGCGTGGAAGACCGAGGGCTCGCCGATACCCGACATTGTCAAAATCCCGTCTTTCATCACAGTCTTTCTGTTTCGTATTACCATTTCTACTTCAGTTTTTGTGGTCTTCGTAGGCGTCATTTAAAATTTAAAGAATATTTTCCTACTGAACTACTTATATTACAGACATAATGGAAATCTAGACACTAGGGACTACATGAAAGAAAACTTGATAAATACGAGCAAGTAGAAGCAACGTCAAAAATCCACTGGAAAATTGAAAAACAACTCAATATCAATGTTACCATCACAAAAAAATGGATGGTGTAGAAATATTTTCCACATTGTAACTAAAATTTTAAGCAATGAAGTATTATCCCCGAATTGAAATGCATTCATATTTATTTTTTCAAAAATTTTACAAATATTAAAATACCTAAAATTTAATAAGTATTGAGATTTCAATATTATATTATATATTACAAAATAATAAAATACGAAATCACCATAGACATCTTAGTATTTTTTGTAAGGCTTATGAAATCGTTTTGCACAAATTTTCTCAGTATACATTTTTTAATTGCCTGATTTCAAATAACACATTTGAGAAATGTTACAAATTGAAATTTTTGGGGATATAAATATTTATCTAGCGTGAGAACCATGATTAAACTCTTAACATGAAAGTGGCCTTAATATTATTACATTTTTGCGCCTTTTTTGTCGGTAATGTAATTTAAAAAGATCCCGCTAGATGAAAAAAAGTATAGATAGCCTCTCAAGCAAGTTGCTTTTTGATAATCGCTAACGCTCATATGATGCGAAATGAAAAAATATGAGGATTAGACATTTGCGCTTAAAGTCACGTTTCGAAACCAGTGCATTTTCTGCTTGCGAATAGCGATGATGGGATAAGTTAGTGTCATCAAAAGAGTCTGTATTAGCCTATAATTAAAGAAACATCAGATTAAAGACAAATATGGCGTAAAGAATTTATTGCAATCTACTAGGTACATCCGATGAGGTAAAAACAAAATTTTTCGATATAGACTGCGCCATACAATGGCCGGGATGGTGGTTTTCTTAGCGATTTCCACAAATGACCTGTCATCCATCTGTCATGCAATGTTAATTCATATGTCAAATAAATTTGGGTGGCGAGGGAGGAGGCGTCAACCTTTATATTTGAGTAATCTAACGAGTTGTATTTAAAAAAAGCTAAATTCTGTATACTGTGATACAATGGTAAGTATTTAAAGACTATTATTTTATAAAAAAAAAATCAAGTGGACTATATATTGTGCTTGATAAATTTTATGTTTCTTAGATTCGTTTTATTCTGATCCAAAACCGTGCTGGCAAAACTCGTCTGGCTAAATGGTACATGAATTTTGATGATGATGAGAAACAAAAGCTCATTGAAGAAGTTCACGCTGTTGTGACAGTCAGGGATGCAAAACACACCAATTTCGTTGAGGTATAAAGAAATTTTATTTCGCTTTTTAAAACTGAAAATGTAAACTAAAATGTGATAACGGTTTTATATTTCAGTTCCGAAATTTTAAAATAGTATACCGGAGGTATGCGGGCCTGTACTTCTGTATATGTGTGGACGTAAATGACAACAATTTATGCTACTTGGAAGCAATACACAACTTTGTAGAGGTCCTCAATGAGTACTTCCATAATGTGTGTGAATTGGATCTTGTTTTTAATTTCTATAAAGTAAGTAGACTAAAATATAACATACTGTAGTCATGATAAATAAATGCTTGTTATAATTCCCGCAATGCCAATCCTGTAAAGATTTGAATTGGAGCAATCTTATTAAAAATGTGTTTTTATCACTAGATATTCTTGACAATAATGTTACTACCTAATTCAATTTACCAGTTTTTAAGTATTTAAAATTGAATATAGGTCTAGAGACCTCTATTAAATGAATACATTTTAAGACATTGCCAACTTAGTTTTTGTCAAAAAGTCAGCCTTCACAAGAATACATTTATTATTAATAAATTATGACAACTTTATGTTTTTTTTTATATGATTTGAAATATTAAAATACATTTTCTGAAAATTATCAGAAGTATTGACTATTTGAAAAAATACTAGAGTCAGTCTTTTCATATTATTATTTGGTGCTTATTAATATTTCAGGTGTACACTGTAGTAGATGAGATGTTCTTAGCAGGCGAGATCCGGGAAACATCTCAAACCAAAGTTTTGAAACAGCTGCTTATGTTGAACTCATTGGAGTAGATCTCTTTTATTATATTGTGTATCTATACAGTGTGGAGAAGACTATGAAATATTTCATGGTAATGTTAGAAAGTTCTGAAATCAATAGCATTTGATTGTTGTAAAACATTCCTAAAACTAATATAGCCAACTTCACCTCACCAATTAGTTTATAGGATTACGTTTTATTGTGGTTTTCATCAGTGGATTTAATTAAAATTAGTAAGTCTATATCATGTTATGTATCATTATCATTACATTCATTGTTCAATATCATTATTATGAACATCTAGGTGATACTATTTCAATTCAATAGATAGAACAACTCTTTAAGTCATAAGAAAAAGAGATGATCACAGACAAAATGTAAAAAAATATTTATCTGTAAGTAAAAACCTATGTGTCATGAAAATAGTGTATAACATGGAAGATTTACACAATCAATCACATTTCATTAAAATATAAATGATTCATTACATATTTATGGGTTTGTACTGGATCTTTTCCAAAACTATTTTCACAAGGGTAGTTATGTTCCATACTGAGAACATTCAGGTTACATTCCTGCTACAGCCACCTTTAATTACTCACCAGCCATTTGGTATTTACACACTATACAAAGTATATTGTGGTAGATAAATGAGTAAACACTAAAATTAAAAATAATAAATATTAATGTATGTAGATCTTTAAAATTAAATTAAATCCAATTATAAACTGTTTCTAAACATATTGAGAAGTAGAAGCAGTTTATTTCTTAGAGAATTAAATGAAATATACTCATCTTGACAAAATCTGAACTTCAAAATTAGATAACTTGAAAAAATTTATAATTTTTTCAAGAGAGTTATGCTTTTTAAGAAATTTGCTGTAAGACGAATATTTTTAGCTTATAAAATTCGCTTTTAAAGTAATGTCTGATATCACTTTTTAATTCATACATTAGAGGCAAAAATCTGCCTTGTCATATTATTTTGTGTTCTTATAATACCATAATGAGGAGGTGTATTCTCAGTACTTCTTAAACTAGTTTCAATAAGTGTATAACATAAAGATAAATTTGACTATTACAGAAGAATTTGATTTGAACCAATCTGTTATCTTCTTACAAAATATTGAGTCAAGACACTGGTAAAATTGTACAATTTAAAATTATTTCTTACTATTTCATTGTGAATAAAATAATTTATGCTATATTAATATATTTTCTGTATATAAATGTTGGGAGTTTATTGGAAAAATGTAAAGCATGTAATTTGTAAAACATGATTTATTTATCAAATAAAGTAATGTAAAAACTTAGTAAGTATACAAACATTGCTTTCAAATATATTATTATGATATTAGGATATAATTTCTTTTATTTCACACAATATGAAGGTTTAAGTCATATCAATAGCATAGCTTTACTTTAGTAAGTATCAATAGGTACATATTACAAAATCCTTATGGTTAATATGAGTATCACAATAGGTTGGTATTTATAGACTATGAATTGACTCTTAATACCATGTTATAAGGTCTAGTCCCACTCCCAGCGGTGCAGTATGGGCGGGAAGATCCAGCGGTCTGGGTGTCCCACATGGTTGATATGTGAGCCCATGTCAAAGTCACTCCAACTGTCACATTTAAAAAACAAACTATATTACAAGCTGTTGGAGAATTTTCTATTTAAAAAATAGATGTTCATAATTTATGTATTTATCAGTACCTCTTATTTTCCACTGTCGGAGAACCTGTTATTTTTATTGTGATGTGTCAATGTGACTATATATGATTTTTCAAGTGTTTGAAGTTCTGAATATATAAAATATGAAATATAAAATTGGTTTGTGAATTCAGCGCAAACCAATTTTATACACTAGGGTTTGAAATAAGTTTATAGATAGTTTAACCTTATTGAATTCATTAAACAACGTGTCTTGCGCTTTAAATATAGTAATTTACTTTGTTTTGGCCGAATACTGCAAATAGATAGAAAGAGGCTCTCACATGTATAAGTATTCAAAAGGGAAATTTTCTGGATTGGATATTTTTGTTATTATCTGTCCAATGTTTAATGAAATGTATTCATTATAATCTCTGCTAGTTTTCACTATATACCTACCACCGTTCGGCACAGGCCTGCCTGAATTTGGGCCATAAAACCAACATGCTAGCCCAATGCGGTTTGCTGGATGAAATCGGTTACCATCGAGCTATTTATTATTGTACTATTGCTATTCTGTTATTCTTTTGTATCTTTAAAAAATAAATGAAAATGGTATATGTGGTATTTTGAAATACGAAAAATCTAAAGCAAACAATATATTGCAGGGTTTGTTGCAATATAGAAGACTTGAAAGTTAACACAATTAGGCTGCTAATTGTGTTAACTTTTTTGAAACATTAAAATAAGGAGATGTGTAGATAGTGTAGTGTGTGACAGCATGTGTGTGGTGTGTGTACTCACGCGAAGGGCGGGATGCCCCTGGACAGGTTGTGCGTGGGGCCGGCCACGGACAGCATGTGTGTGGTGTGTGTACTCACGCGAAGGGCGGGATGCCCCTGGACAGGTTGTGCGTGGGGCCGGCCACGGACAGCATGTGTGTGGTGTGTGTACTCACGCGAAGGGCGGGATGCCCCTGGACAGGTTGTGCGTGGGGCCGGCCACGGACAGCATGTGTGTGGTGTGTGTACTCACGCGAAGGGCGGGATGCCCCTGGACAGGTTGTGCGTGGGGCCGGCCACGGACAGCATGTGTGTGGTGTGTGTACTCACGCGAAGGGCGGGATGCCCCTGGACAGGTTGTGCGTGGGGCCGGCCACGGACAGCATGTGTGTGGTGTGTGTACTCACGCGAAGGCCGGGATGCCCCTGGACAGGTTGTGCGTGGGGCCGGCCACGGACAGCATGTGTGTGGTGTGTGTACTCACGCGAAGGGCGGGATGCCCCTGGACAGGTTGTGCGTGGGGCCGGCCACGGACAGCATGTGTGTGGTGTGTGTACTCACGCGAAGGGCGGGATGCCCCTGGACAGGTTGTGCGTGGGGCCGGCCACGGACAGCATGTGTGTGGTGTGTGTACTCACGCGAAGGGCGGGATGCCCCTGGACAGGTTGTGCGTGGGGCCGGCCACGGACAGCATGAGGTGCGCACGCGCGAGCGCCGCGCTCGTCACCTTGGCGTCGGTGGCGCCGTGGCTGCGGTGACCCAGCGCGTGGAACGGGTACGTCCCTGTCAGCCAACGTTACTATAATTGATATTGAGTTTTTGGCGCGTAATGGCGGGGGCGGTTTGGTGCTGTGTGTTTTATTTCATATATTGTTTGTAGTGTTGTTTTTGTCATGAAATTGGAGAAGTTTTATGGCAAAAAGGTTAACTCATGCAATATTCCATAACATTCCATTTTCGTATCGTTTTATCATAATCGCTTACATTGCATTCCACTTTCAAAAATTTTCTCGTAAGTCATTAACAAAATAGCGGGTCCTACCATTAGTCGCCAAAAACTCCATGGGGCAAAGGGCTACATTGCACCAGTATCCTGGAGCCATAAATAAAGATTAAAACTACATTAATGAAGACATGGCTTAAAGTTCTTAGTTACCAGGCCAAATATAGGGTAAAAAAAAAGCTGATATTACTGGAGATTTTAATTTTTTTATTTTACGTTAATCAATCACTCTAGTGATAATTTATTTAAAGTTTATTATATTTAACCAATTATAACATTTCATTTTTATTGTTTAATGAATACTTAACTTTATGTTGTTTCGGAAAGTTGGAACATAGGTCAATAGAAATGTGGAAATAGAATTAGTTATTTTAAATTTTGACAGCTTTCAGTTGAAAATTATTCGCCCTATGGCGGAAAGTATTACTTTCAACCTGCCCCTTCAGACCTATTTTCCGAATATGGGTAATGAAAAATTCACTCAGCGTCATTGTCCAAATTTTACCAACCGTAATAGTTATCTCAGTTGTACATACTGCCATCTTAGTTGTACGTACAGTCGTCTGAGTTGTACTGACCGCCAACAGAGTTGTTGACCGCTTACTGGGTTATACTTACGACCATTTTGGCGGCTCACCGCTCACGTACTCACCGTTGGCTGGGTTGAGGTCGTTCCTGGCCGCGATAGCGTTGCAGGCGCTGTAGGGCGGATCACACTGAGGGCAGCGCGACAGAGGGTCGTGCTTGAAGTCGTTGTAGCGCAACGTTTCATACATATCACGCAAGTT
The DNA here is from genome assembly GCA_943193645.1 of Acentria ephemerella. Lineage (NCBI taxonomy): Eukaryota > Metazoa > Arthropoda > Insecta > Lepidoptera > Crambidae > Acentria > Acentria ephemerella. Next base: position 639,117 of record OW971889.1, read on the forward strand.
GTGAATGTTACCCTGCGGAAAATTTAAATGTACCCCTCTATAATTTCGAAATTCACTTCGAATAATTTTGGTATTTTTCAAGAATTATTTCGAAAAGAAGTTAAATGTAGACAGTTAATAAGGCAATGAACCTGTCTGTGCTTGAAGATCTTGGCGCGCGGGTTGGTGGTGTACCCGAACCAGTCGCCGAACATGCGCACGCGCTCGGGGCCGCCGCTCATGTTGAACACGCGCGCGAAGTACGCGATGTTGTACGACGCGAAGTACGTCGAGCGCCGGAGCTCGCCCGTGCTGCCGTACAACCGGGGGTGGGTTACTAGAGCGGGGAGCCTTCTAGATACACTTGCATTATCAACCAATCTTGTGATATTGCAGATGTATAAGTATGAAATCCTGAATACACCTGTCCACACGCGGCCCTAGTGCCACAGACCCCAGAGGGGCGCGGGGCGAGGGAGCGGGGACGGGGCGCCCGCCGGTCTCGGGAGCGTCACCTGCCATCGCTACGAACACCCATGAATTCACTCAAAATGCAATAATGTTGAAAGTTTAAAATGAATTGTTCAGAAGAAGTGGACAATCATATGTCGTCTCACGATATTATTATGACGATTTTCCATAACATGTCATCATTATAATTGCTCTTATAAGTTATATCCTTGTTGTAAGTCATTGCACCTGAAAGTCCTATAATTAAAAATTAAAAAGTATGTAATTAAACTATAAGGACTATAGAAATAACAGATTTCTTTCTGATATTTTCTGCAAAGACTGTTCTTATGAGGTAGGTCTAAATATGAATAAAAATCCTTCATAGTAATAATAGTTCCGTTTTACATATGATTCATATAAATAAGTAGTATGCCATACTAACAGATCGGCTGCTTCGGTATATCCTGGCAGCTGCTCCACGACCCACAGTAAACCGGACTTGATCACGCCGGCCGACTTGTTAGTACGCTGTTTGAAACGTTTGTAGTCCACTATATACCTAAATAGAAAAAAATATCTTGTTAGTCTATGACACCTACTACAGCCGGAATAGTCAGTGCATTTTGCCACCGACATGATTCAAAAAATTAAAGGAAAGGCAAAGGAATTTGTAGGCCTTACAGTAAGATTTTGACATATAAAATTGTCATAAAATACATCAAAATGTGTTACAGCTAGCAATAAAACTGTATAAAATCAGGTTATATCAGTAATCATGACATTTTACATTAACCTTTTATATAATTGTTAAATGGAAAACATATAATTCGGAAACATCTTTTTTAAAAGCATACGATACCATAGAAATCATTCACAGTTAAGTTAACTAAACAACGTTAATGCTTTATACATTATCCTTTATGAAAAGATAATATTAGAAAATTGTTTTAACTGTTGAAGACTTCTATCAGACATATGGAGTACCAGTCACCTCTGAGCGGGAGATCCTAGAGGTCTATATGCGCTTCAACGGCGCGTTATTAATTGTTGACGATCTTAGGCTCGCAGATGGTATAAATAAGTTTGAGAGACTTCGCCTCGGTTGGGGGTTCACTAAACCGAAATGTGTCACGAACTCCCTGCTGAGGTGTTCCCAAGAGACTACAACAATATTTTCAGGGTCCATAGGCTGCAGTTGCCACTTTCCACCAGAAGGGCCGCATAGGCATGCGTTCGCTGTTGTTATCTTATACAACCATCCTGTGTGTCACCTTCCCGATGAACATTCACCGTAAACTCACCACTGGTTGTTGTAAGTGCCACTGTTGTGTTTCCTGAAGATGTCGACCCACTCGCGACCACTGCGGGCCAGCCGGTTAGCGACCATCACGCGCACGTACTCCATAATCTGGTCAATAATTGTATTTATCAAATGATGGTTAAAATCTACAACAATGTTGAAACTAGATATGAAAAACTAAGGTTTTTTTCTTCAAAAATAGCTACATCTTAATCTGTTTGATTTATTCGGGAAAGTTTTGGATTATATATAGAACCCTTACACACTAGCATGTATCCAGCGCAGACATTTGGCAATCGAGTGCCCAAGACGCATGCGCCGTGTTTACATTTGACGCGATAAAGTAATTGAAATACTGATAGAGAAGTAACAAAGAAACATTGCAGAATCAATCAATATTTTCTTAGATATATCGATATGTTTGAGGAGCTGTCACAAGTCGCTCAAAAACGTAACGTATATAATAAATAAAAAAAAATATATATATATTTCACTGGTTTTTTTATCTGAAAAAAAAATTAATCATGTGTAAGTGTATAGAGTGACAACTGGACTGACCTGTCCAACTGGTTGCACCAATTTGAAGAGGGTCCGGTTGCTGTTGCCGATGGTGGTCTCCGCCGTAACCAGGCCTGATGACAGGATGTAGAAGTCGTCCAATGACTGACGCCACACAACACACGTTCAGTTAACAAACCATCATCGAGTTAATTAAGCTAATAACCATTTTATAAGCCATATGTTTAACATGCTTTTATCTTTTGTTTTAATTGAATGTCATTTGAACGAAAGGGCCAAAATACTGAGTAACTGTGTAGCTACACAAGCCTAAACTTAAGCCTTCACAAGACAAGTCACTCTCTCATGGAGAAATGTATTAAAAATTTATAACATCCCGCTAAATGTAACAGAACTTAACTGTACTGCCTTTACATAAATTTAAGTCTATTTTAAACAAAATTTAATGAAAAAAATGTAATGCTCAGGTATATTTGGATGATAAGATTGCGTGGACCAATTGATTTATTTTTAATTGAATATTAAATATATTTTTTTAAATTACAATCATTTCACCTGCTTTTTACAGTCATAGTTTTATTTATTGACAGTAGATTTTATCATTTTTCAAACAATTCTTAATGATGTGTAAAGGGAGGGACAATTCCTTTTTTTTTTGTTGGATTTAACCCTCGGTAGATTTACAATATACAAGTGTTTGGTACATACCCTAGCAGGCTGAAAATTATCCATGTTAAGTCCTATAAATACTAGTGATATCAAAAATTGAAATTGTAATAACTCAAGATAAAATATTCGTACTCAACATAGAAATATCCGTCCTTACCGGGATACAAACTTGGGACCTCTGGCTATATTTAGATTAGACAGATATAATGACCACTCACCCAGGCGGCCTTCAAAGCCGTCAAATATATATATATTTTTGAAATAAAGTAATAATCTATCTCCATATCAACCGAAGCGCACTAGTCCGCCAGCGGGCACAATTTAAATTATATCACGGATTGAGTCGACTTACTTTCTCCTTTTACGAAATGTTATATATATACATACATTACTTAACTAAAAATTCAACAGAGGAGTCAAAACCACTACTAAGAATGTCAAGTGGACGTCATGGGCCAACGTCCTTTCCTTGTTGATTTGTAATGAAATCATGAGACAGAAGAATAACCAATAAATCGCTTTACTAACCTGCACGAAGCCGGGGTAGGATGAGAGCGTCATCTTGTACCCTGGGATGGTCTCGTTGGAACCGGGAGATACACGGTACTTCAGCACGTACATCTTTTGGAACCTCAGCATGGACTGGTAGCTGATGGACCAACCACAACAACACTTCTATTAGCCTTCAATTTCAAGGTTTCCAAGAAACAACTAGACATTATGCAAGATGCTTCCGTGTACTAATTACTCACCTGTTCCAGGTGACCTGTGAGGTGTAGAGGTCGCTCAGATCTGGCAGCAGTTTGACCAACCCCGAGCAGTGCTCTCCGAACAGGAATCGCTCGGGAAGCTCCGGCGGCATCGACAGCGCGAACGCTAGCTCATCCAAGTCTCCCAGCATGTTCATCCAGCTGGTAATGGACGAATTATTAGTTTGGTAATCATATTAGAAATATCTTATTCCAATATTTCTTAGCTTTGGACAGTTCTTCCTACATAGGCAAAAGAAATGAGGAATATCATGCTCGCCTAGTACCTGCTTGTAGGTTATGAATGCAATTACCAACAACTTAACGTGCACGTTAAAGAAAGAAGAAAGATAAACTAGATTATTAGAGAATCTAAGACAGGAGGGGTAACCCCCTGGCCTTCTTGGACGAAGCATTTTAATAAGCTGCCAATGGTTTATGAGGTGCTAAACCATCCAGAGGTTGCGGATTAGCGCGAGACGGCAACCAAGAAGGCAGATAGATGTAGTAAATCACAGTATCATCACGGGCTAAAACTTATTATTACATATTAACTTATTGTTTTAGCTCTACTTACATAATATCCCTAATAGTGAGAATTTCCAAAAGATCGTGTGTGGCTTCGTTGTAGCCGATGGCCAGGCCTTCAAGCTGGATGTAGTACAATTTCAACTGGAATAAGGATTAAAATAATTATTCTATCAATTGTATCTAATATTCATCAATTCACTTTGTCCCTCCATACTCAGTAGCACAGTGGACTCCAGGTGTGGATGCCACTAGGGTGGAAAATTCAAAAATCACTGGATATCTTCGCATATGTACTCGGAGTAAGTTGTGAGGAGTTATTTGCATAATAAACCATTTAGTAAAAGTGGTCGAGCATTACGCACAAATATTCCAGATATTCTGCCATGATATAACTATTTTAATAGTTGGCCTCCTCAGAGGGTTGTCTAAAGGTACGAGGGCTTTTACAATTTCGACTGTGAAGTTTGTTAAATTTCAGTATGAAGTGTAAGTCGGACAATAACAGGTCATATATATCTGTATTCTCTAGAAAGTTAATCACCTCTTTGATTTTGCTGATCAGACACTTGCCATGAGTTAGATCATCTGCTTGCTACACCATCACCGACATAAAAAATATACCGTCGGCAAATCACGAGGCGAGTGATGGATATTTATGACCACTCCAGTAGTATAACAGTTATGTTAGTTTACCATTTCCAATTAATTTCGGAGAATAATGTCATATTCCGTTCTATCGTCATATTTTGCATTTCGGAGTGTCCTGTGAATTATTTTAAGAACAAAACACAAAGAGATGCTTTTGATGAAACAATGCTCATCGTATTTGTTTTTTCGTTTCAACTTGAGCATTTTTGCTGCCATAGTGTGGAAAAAAAAATAACTTTTTTACTAAAATTATTTTGTTTTCAATTACAGAGCATATAAGGTACATATAGGACTCCTTTCTGGTTAAGGATTCAAGGTTTAGTTGTTTTCCATCTTGGGCCATATCTTTACTTACCATCAGGTGAGATGAAGGCTGCCCCTTTAAGAATTTAAAGACATCCAAATGACCCTTATGGCATTGTCTTAAGTCGTTCCATTTTGTACTTTTAGAGTACTGAGTGTTGTGCATGCTCATGCGTGTGATTCGGTATATACCCACAGTGAGTACATTATGAATCCTTTTTAGTGATTTAAAGTAACTATGTAAACAAATGGTACTGATATAAGGTAATTACCTGATACCAGTAGGGGTCTTCATAATTATTGTCAACCATTCTGGCGATATATTCCTCATTTTTGTCCACAAACTCTTCTATTAAGCCACAAATATCAGTTTTATTGTAGCAGTATCTGAATGTATCCAAATATTTAAATTAAAATGATTATCCCCTTATTCAAAGCCTCAAAATAGGAACAAATAGAGCATATATTGCAGATATTTAAAAAGCATTTTGTGGATACAAACTACCATTATGAATGCCTAATTAATAATAAATGTTAAAGTTTTCCTTCCTATGGATGTCATATACCTTTGCTTATTAAAGAAAACCTTTGGAATCTTCATATTTATATTACTGAGTTCTATAACCATTAATTTAATTCCATTTCTTATTACCCTTTGAGTACATTCTGCCAGTGCATCCATATCAGATCCCTGGTGAGAAAGCCTTCAAGGTAACCAGCTGCATAAGCTTGCTGCTCATCCTTGGAGTCTGCTGAAGTGTGAAGCTCTAAGAATGCCCAGCTGGAAATACATATGTGATATAAAGAATTTTACAAGTGAGAGTCAATTTATGCTATCACAGAAGGGAATAGAAGTATATAGGATGTACACTTAAAGATATGTCAAATATATAATATGAAACCTAGAATTTACAAGTATTCCATGTATATGCATTTATTTTCTTATCGTCAAAGCAATGTTGATAAAGCAATTGTCATGATGTTTATTATGATACCATACATAATATTGTTAATTTCATTTCATATTTATACAATTTTAAGTTGCAACAGCATTTTATAGTTGAAAGGAACATGAATACCAATTAAAATAAACTACTTCTTTTAAATTAAATTCATTTTATTATTTTTGCACAAAAGAGTATTATAGGATAACATTCTCCCTATCAGCTATACAACCTATTTAACTAAATACCTAAGTAAAGAATATGGGAAGTCAATATATCTATTCATGAATTATATTGTTTTTAAATCAATCATTTGGATAGATTTTAATTAAGAATTATGCCCCTTTGCACAAATGATAATATATACATCTGTACCATACCATCCTTTTTATTTATATCAATAGGTTAAGGATTATTTTTGACTGCATCAACAAGTTATTTAGGTAAGCTTTTGATAAATTTAAATTAGAAATTATTTCTGTATATTCAGATATGAAATGCGAAATTATTTCTACTACTAAATTGCAATATAAATAACATTTTTCCTGTCCAGATATTTAATTTTCATATACAACCAAATGAAAAAAGAGTACATATATATTATAATACAAACCCACCCTGTACTGTTGATATCATTGATGTAAGTTGCCTTTGCAACGTGAACATCCGGGATGTCGGCATAATAGTCACTTATAAATATCTCTGCTTTATCACCAACCCACGTTACATATCCATATTTACACTCGCAAACCAAAACAAAACCGAAAAGCAACAGAAAACAATATTCTATTGAAGTATTCATATTAGTGCTTAAGTAATTTAGTTTCTAATTATTTGCAATTCGACAATATTCCCAATAAAAAAGCAATTATTCTTATTTTTACAATAATTTCATAAAAATTATGGTCCTAAAACAAATATAAAACTTGTGATAGTGAAAAATAAAACTTTTAAGTTGTAAATCAAACTTCATGCAATCACAGATTAGAAAACGTCAGGGCAATGACTTTGTTTGGCAATTTGACTTTGTCAGACAAAAAAAAAACGAAGACGAAGGAATCTAAGTACGCAAGGCCTTCAGTCTTTAATATATACACTCGTGGGGCTACTTATAGATATTCAAAGAATTTAACAATACTTCAATTCTTGGAACTAAATATAGTTTAGTTTATATTTTATGAATTTAGAGTCTCAGGTTGATAAAAATTACATAGTAGTCGTAATATATTCTTCTTAGATTAAGATATGTCTCATTGCTCAAATGCTACACATAGCATTGAAAAGATTACCTTCACTATTTTATTCCTTCATATTGCTGGTAACAAATTTTTAGAGGTATTTTACTGAAAAAAAAGTTATGCACTGCTTGTGCTGCCACACTTGGACTCGGCCAATTTATTTTTGTATATAAAAGATACCTCAATTAGGCTGTAAATTTAAAAAAAATATATATATTCAATTTTGTATATACATTTATTAACTAACTCATCCTAATGATTACAGTCATAAAATTAACTGAACATTTTTTTCATCACATTAGTGTAATTTTTGTTTATTTGTTCCACCATAGGTCTTAAAGAAATAGCTTTTTGTTGGGAAGATTTATCATTTGGATCTATTCTAAGTACACTTTGTACATCTGACCAAGCTTCTTCATACATCTTGAGACCTGCATATGCTAGACATCGTCTGTATAAAGATTTGGTGTTCTCAGGTTCATACTGGAGAGCTTTATTGCATAGTTCTAAAGCTGCTTCATATCCTTTATATTGAAGTTGGAGATGTGCCATATTGTTGTAGAGTTTTACCTAAGACAAGATTTAAAATTAAGTGTATTCTTTTTAGAAATATAATATACACAAATTCACAGAAGGAACCAGTACTGCAAAAATTTAAAATATTATAAGTAGGCTTCTTCAAAAAAAAAATTTGTATATTGATACTAATAAAATATACAATGAGTTAAATAAAGAACAATCTTATGAATGAATATTCTTATGCTAAAATAGCCTTAATTTGCGTCATATTAGCTACCTTTAAATCAATTATTTCCTTAACTTTTTCTTCGTCAATGATGGAAGGGTCAATTGGTTCAATTGCTACCAACATCTTAAAAGATTTATTGAATCTTAGAAATGCATCAGTTAGTCTTTTCTGTTTCACTAACTCCACTCCATGTTCCTGTAAATAAATAAAATATATAAACAATTATAAGAATAAATCCAACACACACTGATTCCAATTTCAAGTATAATATTCTACATCTCTCAAAAATATATTAAATGATAACATAAATGATAGCCCTCAATTTTGTTATTTTATTTTTTATGTATTGTGGATACTAGATAGCATTAAAGTTATATTATTTTTTATATTAGAATATCTATATATAGTTAAAAAATAATATCTATGAACCTTTTTTTAACCTATTTAACCTATGAATATTTTTGTGTTTGTCACCCCTGGTTGGGTCTAGAAACAGAAATCACAGAGTAGCCTTTAGCTACGGACATGGGCTCTTGGCCATCTAATTATTGAAATATGGTATGAACAAGACACACTTCACTTATAGAAAGGTACAGATTGTGTTTTCCAGAATCACATTAACTATGAAAAACAAAATTCAAAATAAATATTCTCATTATATCTACATTAAACATACTTTGTGATATGTTGCTGCTTCATATAACCTCTGCCAACTCCAATCACTGATTAACTGCTCTTCGGTTACTTCCTTCAGATCTATCTTGCACGATATTTCCTTTACAAGTTGCCCCTCACTGTCTCTATACACTAAACTAGCTACACAAGTCTCGCCACAACACATCCTTTTCAAGATCAATTCAAAATCTCTATCAATAAAATAATCACAATCGCCTATCAAAACATTTCCATCAAAATCATTACTGAATATTCTACTCTCTGCCTCAATCTTACATTTTCCTTTGGTGTTAGTGCAATTAACATCGGACAAAATAATTTTACATCGAGATTCTTCAAACGGAACCAAATCGTAGTCACCCGGTGTAATTATTTTTTTCTTGATTTCTCTATCTGTTCTTGAGCTTACGATTGTTTCTTCATACATGTTTATAATTTTTGAAATGAGAAAGAGTTATGACATAAGTAAACACGTAATAAACCCTAAATATTTCTTTCTCGAAAATATTGAACTGTTTTGTTTTTTTTACATTGAAATAAACATCAATGTTTTCGCCACATATTCCACTGTCACTTTTTTTTTTCAATTATTTGGCCTGGTAACTAAGATCTTTAAACCAAATCTTCATTAATGTTGTTTTTATCTTCATTTATGGCTCCAGGATACAGGTGCAATGTAGCCCTTTGCCCCATGGAGTTTTTGGCGACTAATGGTAGGCCTCGCTATTTTGTTAATGACTTACGAGAAAATTTTTGAAAATGGAATGCAATGTAAGCGATTATGATAAAATGATACGAAAAAGGAATGTTATGATTATGATTACGATGAAATGATAAGTAAATTACAATGTAATCTTATGAGTCATTAACAAAATGGTGGTGCCAGTCATTAGTCATCCAAAACTTGATGGGGTAAAAGAATACATTACACCGGCATCCTGGAGTTATAAACCAAAAAATATCTATATGTAACATGGCTATAAGGGATTCAGTTCCCTTTGCTTTCCCTGTAATAGGGAGAGTTTAACAAAAAAAATTGCTCTTTTTTCATGTTAAAAACAGCTGATATTTGACGCTGTCATAAGCGCGGAAAATAAAATTTTAAATATTTATTTTTATCGTTCGCTTTTTGTGGTGTCATTAAATTAGCTATATTAGAATAATAATGGTCTGCCCCTTGAAAATAGTACCGTGAAGCAGAATTAATAAATGATTTAGAAGGGAATTCCTGTGATTTCTTATTACATTTTATATAATTCTTATATACATTACAACATTTTTAAATTGAAAAGCTTTTTGAAAGGTATGGAATCCAAAACAATATAAATAAAAATAAATTATAAGAAAAGGACTTGAAATTATATATCTTTCAAAATATAACCTAAAATTTTATAGTTTGAAAGTGTTGCTTAAAATGGTATTCCAATAAGTAAGTCATATAAATTAACTTTTTTTTCATGATATAAGTATAGCAATTATTTTATTACAGTAATAATGGCTTTACTCCTGAAGAACATGTGGCTGAATGTTTTAAGAGGAAGTCCCCTCAGCAGGTCTGCTATGAGGTCACGGAGTCTGTCTTCAACATGTAAGATTTTTCTAAGCTAATTCTTATATATAAAAATTAAGACCTTACGCTTCAACTTAAAAAGGCTTGACGGCTTCTCATACATTTTATGTTTAGTATACTGCTGTTCAGGGGCGGTTTAAAAACAATAAGAATATGGAAAACATTCAAGAAAAGCCTAAAATGAATAAATTAAAATTTCTAATGTAACATTGTCTATAAGTGAATGCATATCATTTGGTGTACAGGTAGATCTAAAAAGGTCAAAGCTCAGAGCTAGTATCAGCATGGATAAAAATGCCTCAATCTTTTAGGCTGAAATCTTTCTGAATGTGGAAATTTCTGGAATCAATGGAGTTAAGCAGTGAACTCGAAAGTTCTGCCACAAATTATCAATTGTTTTTATTTTTATTAGGTTGAAGTGCTCGAAAGCAACAAGAATAATACTGTGATACTTTCATTTCTTCCATTGTTACTTTGAGTTTATTTTAATAAATAGCATGTGGTAGTTTTTACGTGATACAAAGTTCACTGGGTCAGCTAGTTTTAAATAAATATTGGCCTGTGGTACGATAAAAAAAAATTATGTCTTTCCTTACCCACATAGAGATTAAGTGGTTTTTATGATACAACAATATTATAGTATTCATATAAAGATATTAAACAAACCACTAAATTTAAAAAGATAATGTAAGACTGATTTGTATTGAGTGTGAAGCAAAACAAACACTTCCTTAAGTATGTTGTATCTCAATATTTCTCCAGTGTCAGAGGTGACGCGAACAAAGTCTCAAGACATCGTGATGACAAGCTTGAAGTCTGCGCCCACAGCTATGGAGGTACTGGACGCTGTGCAGACACATCTGCCAGCTATGACTCACAAACACATGCTACAGGCGCTCCGCTGCCTTTTTGAGTTGCAGAAAGCGGGCAAGTTAGTTGTTTGTGCTCATAAGAATATAGTGTTCCAGGTTTTATGTTTAAGTATTTTTTAAATGTATAAAGTAGAATAGTGCTTTTTGATGAAATCTGGTTAGAAGATTGTTTATAATAAAGACCCAGGTTTTTTATAAAATAATTGGAAAATGTTACATGTTTATTCATCTTAATTCTAACATCAGTATTATATTTAATATTTGCAGAGTTGATAAAGATCCCGATATAATTATTAAAAATCCCGCATTTGGTATTCTTTGTCAAAACTTCAAGAAGCACGCTCGCGCTTTAGAAGTGGGTGAGGCTATCGAAGCAGTCAAAGTGTTGTCCTACCTCACGGTGCCCTCGGACTCCCTCATCGTGCAAACGATGCTGCAACTCGTCAGACATAACATCAACCTGATCAACATCAGACAGATCATGTTCCTCGACTTCATTCTCAATCGCTTTAACTGCAAAAACCACTTAGTTGACGCCTTGAAGCTTGCGTTACCTCTAGCGTTCCAGATTAGATTGCCATTAGAATTGGATAATGAAGATCTTCCTTTGTTGAGGGACATGTTGTCGTATTGCAGTAATCACGACTTGCCAGATCGATGTATAAATAATATAGTGACTGGACTACTGCTCCACGACCAGGCAATAGACGCCCAAAGCGCCAAGTTCATAATATGGTCACTATGTCAAATAAACTGTACTCAAGAGAAATTCCCTACTAGAGTTCAGTTACTACATATTTGTTTTGATATTTTGACCCAGTGCGTTAATGAATTGACATACGATGATGTGCTGAGGACAACGGCTAGGATAAAAGGCCGTATACTGGAGAAACATCCGGAGTACTACCACGAACAGTTAATGGACGCTGTCGCTGTTTACGTGGTGCAGAATGAGATTGACTTCGATAAGGCCCTGCTGGTGGCAAGAGTCTTGTCGAGAATTGTGAGTAAAATATTCATATACAACTGCTAATTTTATTATTCAATTGTCAAAGTTATCTCAAAAATGTTTTTATTTCAGGCTCACACAAATCTTGCGTTGGTAGAGTACTTATGCAAAGTGGCTGTAGCGAATCCCACTCTCCTGGCGAACGCCCGCACCAACATCCTGTTTAGCTTTATCAACTGTCTCTCTAATAACAACTACATGCCGAGCCCTGAGCACTGGAAAGAACTCCAAAAACAAATATCTCTGAACCCTGTACTGGACGGCAAGAACACCGCACTGCCTTGGACGAAACTGTGCTTAGAAATGGCTTCACTACATCACTATGAAGATAAAATACTTGGTAGAGTGTTCTCCAAGGAATTCCTCGATGACTATCTATTCAGAGAGAACAATACACTTGATTACTTGCAATTACTAACACTTCATGAGGCAGTGAACTGTTTTCACATTAATAAGTATGCACTACCGCCGGAAGTATTGGAATTGGCGAAGTCTAAATATCCAACTCATGTAGTGTCAGAGCAATTGGAGCAATGCTTCGCTAGAGGGCTCGGGAGTAAAGATTACGTCATCAAGCATGTCACTTTGTCCAACGGTATCATTGCAGGTATAAAATAGACTTCACATTTCTTTTTCTAGTGCTTCTCATTATATGATATATCTTTATGCTGAAAAAAAATAAGTAGGATTCCATTTGCAGATATAGTGGTATGCTTGAAAGGTGGCTACCCCGTCAAGCTGTCGGTGCCTGAGGGCGTGGAGAAGGTATCCATGGAACATCTAACACTACCTCCAAATTCTGTAGTGTGAGTATACTATTGGCTAATTTATTGATCAATCAAGTAACAATAAATAAACTTATATAACATTCATATTTTGTATTCAAGTATTTTGAACGTTCTAACATAAAAAATGCTTTTTCCTGTCTACAGAGTATGCATCATGGCCTTCAATCAAGGCTGTTTCTCAATGAACAGCAACCGCCTCCGCGGCACATTCCGGCTGATCCTCGACCTCATAGAGCATCAGGGCTTCGTGGCCGTCGCGCTGAACACGAGCGAGTGGTCCAATGCGCCCGCGCACGAGCGCACGCCGTACCTCATGCGGGAGGTGGGCTACAAGTGCGGGGAGATCGGCATGAAGCTCACGGCCACTTGACCTCATTCCTAGTTGGACAATGTGTAAATTCTAGTAATAAATGCCAGCCTCGGAGTCCTGAGACTGTTCGTTGAGTTTAAGAATTTATTTTTTTGGAATACCTACATCTGCTCACACTCGTTTAATTAACTCACTAGAGTTCCATATCGAAACATATACCTTTTGAAAAAATGGGTATATGCCGGTTTTTCGCATATAAATAAAACATATCAAAATCGCCAAAACCGTGCTGAATCAGACATCATTTTACATTGGGGTCAGGATTTTCTCAGATCGGGAACAATTTAGTCAGTTTAGACGCAGATAATAAGATATATTCTATTCTATAATTGTTATATTGCAAGTTAGTTTGTTTTAGTATTAAATTTGCCTTGGGCAATAACGATTAAATCTATGATAATTTATCCGTGATTGGATATGGCAACATAACGTGGAGTATCTACATCTGCTGCTGAAATATTGAGCGGACATAAGAGGCCGGTGCAGGCAATCGCGCCTGGCGCACTTTTAGCACTGATAAATTCCCTCATTGTGTATGTATTGTACAAGCCGTAAATCGACCCTACGATACCCTAAGATCTACTTGTTCCCTTTAGTATGATCCGTTCCTTTCCTTCCTTTGTTTGTAAAATCGGACCACTAGTTGGACTCGGGCAGGGTGATAGTTAAGTGCCTAAATTAGATGTTTTGCGACGCGCGTCGTGCACCATGCGTGAGTAACTCAACCGAGCGTAAAGCGCAATGAACGTGAAAGAGGTAACGTGTTTCCATTCCAATATAAACAAATAACTCGCAAATTGCATTGCTAGATATTTTTCTTGGAAATAACGATATTTTCTCTTCACTATATCGACGCATGCGCGGATACATTGCCCACGACTATGATAGACTTGTGACGTTACAATATCATGGTCTATTGAGATCAACAGGCTAACCCCCTAATATATCTAATGCTAATAAAAGTAAAATAATGAATTATGCGAAATTCGCAATGGATCAACGTATTTTGTCATAGGTATTGGATAAAACTATTGTTTGCCTTACGACATTGCCTACCTGAAACATAAACTGTAAAAAAATTTTGTGAGGCCATCTTAAATATTAAAAGGGTTGTTAAATTAGGTATTAATTTAGCTCTCATTTGATCCAAATTTATTAGATTTTTGAGTTTTCGGTTGTAAGAGACGTGTTGTACTTCTATCTATACTAATATTACAAAGAAGTTAAGTTTGTAAGGTTGTAGGGGTAATCTCTAGAACTACTGATTAGAATTGAAAAGATTTTTTGTTTTTGATAGTCCATTTATTGGGAATGGTTGTTGGCAAGCGCAGCCATGAGCGCAAGGTAGTTCTGTATAAAATCAACGTATTCCTGTAAATGTTGACAACATCTAAATATTGATGTCAGTTGATGCTTCTAGATATTCTAAGGTTCAATTCCTCTTAACCTGTTTTTAAATACTAATTTTCAAAATTAACATACCTAAGATACAGCCTTATTCATAACCACTGTAGGTATATGTCTTATATAGTAACATCTTGTTTTATATCTTCTGTTTGTAAGCAAAATGTCATTCGGTAGAACGTAACACTGTAGCGAACTAAACACTAAAGCTTAATAGTTATCAGTAAAGCCTTCATTCTTCTATTCAACTTAAAGCAAAATACTCTTAATATTCTCTCGTTTTTATTTAGTTAAAATTTATTTGACATTTGCCCAGACATAACTATTTTTGGCCACAACACTAAAAACAAACGGCTCCCAATTTAGGAAGCTTATAAACATTGAAATTTTCATTTCAAAAGTTATTATTTATATTTATGCAACAATGTAAGTATGTGTTATAATTATGATATGAAGTATTCCGTTGACCCACAAATCTAAAGTTCGGCATTGAACTTGCTAGGCCGCATGACATCAGCGGTCCTTGGAGCCACGCTGCTATGACATCACTGCACTGTGACCTCAGACGGCGGGAGAGCGTCAAGCAAACCGGCTGAATCGCCGCCAGTCGGTTCTCGTCACGCACGCGCCCGCGCCCGCCTCAACTAAATGCGCATCAACTAAACAAACATTGCTTTCGAAATTTACGAAAAACTATATAAAATGAGTAAGTAATTCTATTTCTAATGTCTTATTAGCAGGTTAAGTGCGTGTGATAATGTTAACTAGTTTGCAATCTTTGTTTATGAAACTAAATTTAGATTATTATGTCAGATGTTAGAATGTTGTGTTAAGGTAACTAATACATATTACAGAGGGGCCTTTTACGGTTTGCTTTTTAAAGTATTTGGTGTCCGGTTTGGTGGAGTTGTGAAATCCTAGCTTCGAATACCGGTTGGGTAAATCTGGAGAACATATTAGAATTAAGTGTGATGGTAAATCTGGAGGAATTAAGTATATTAGAATTTAGTGTAATTAACTCAAACATTTGCTTTCGAGCTATGGATGTTTTCATTTTATTTTTATGTGCTAAATAAGTGTTCATTAATATTGGGTCCTTATATATTTATTTAACTATTAATGTATATACAATAAATTTCCGGGAAACCGGCCCATAAATGAAGAGGCAATATATTTAAATGTCGTGTCTATGTCGTAACAATTGTATTGGTGATTGGTTCGAAACATTCAATAATCTATTTGTTTGTTTCAATCTATAATTAAAAAATTGTTAATATAGTTAGCTAGTAATCATATGTAACGAAGAAAAACTATGCCTACAGTTTACTTATGTTATATATATTTGATTTTAAATTAAGCAAATTTTAAGTTTACGTATGTAGTAAACATATTTTTACATAATTATCATAATAATTCTGATGGTCACGAAATGTATATGTTTGACGGTTAGCAGTCTTGCCTCTGAATCCAGTTATCTAAGCTTAGATCTCAGTGAAACCACCAAAATATAAGGATTTCTGATATAGCTAAGGTACAAAAGTGAGCTCTAGGGCCTGAGGGGGGAAACTATTACACCGGAAATAGCTGGACTGGTGGGGATGATGCACTCAAGATATCGCTACGGAACAAATAATGATTGGATTATTTCCTAGATAAAGACAATAGTTTGAAATCTGGTTGGGGGATCCGGGTGGTGATACCATCGGAGCACACGTTCGTTCTGGATGAGGAGGCGCTGGCGGCGCTGCTGCTGCAGGAGGACGTGCGCGACCGCGCCGTGGTCGTCGTCTCCGTCGCCGGCGCCTTCCGCAAGGGCAAATCCTTCTTGCTCGACTTCTTTCTCAGATACTTGGACCATAGAGTAAGTTTATAAATCCAATGATCGTATTTCAAACTAATCATAATTTAAGTATTATACAAAGTCCATCTATGGGTAAGTTCATTGGTGTCACTATGATCATATACGGATGTTGATCTAGTAGCTGATTCCCCAGAAATTTTCGAATTTTTTAAAGTAAGTCATATAACTAGTGAGATTAGTTATTGCCTTAGAAATGAATGTTTGAATGAAATTCCGAATATAGACAGTTAATATTGAGTTACCAGTAAAAACTGTTACTTCTCCCCCACTCCTCGGCCATCAGTTGTACAAAAATTACTTATCTCAGATATGTCATACTTTTAGTAGTATTATGTATGATTCCTCACATACAAGAGCCAAGATAAAGTTTGATACTATAAGAACTCTGAATAAATTTTCAGTACAATCACGGCAACACTAGCGTAGAATGGGTGGGGTCTGAGGACGAGCCGCTGGCGGGGTTCAGCTGGCGCGGAGGCTCCGAGCGCGACACCACGGGGCTGCTGCTCTGGTCGCAACCATTTAAAGCCACGTTGGACAATGGGGAAAAGGTATGAATGTTCTGCGAGTTCCTACCGTTAATTGTCGTTGTATAATATAAAATTTAATTATTATTCCTTAGTATGCTAAAAGGTTTGTCCCAAATGAGGTATGTCCCATCTGAATTATGTAATTTTTGGTATCTTTAATACAGCATGGTTTAAAAAATCCACTTAATAATTTTCAACTAATTTCTATTAAGTTATTAAGAGAAAATAATTTAATAGACTGTCGATCTTATTATTTTAAGTGGTTTACAAAACTATCATTTCTTACATAGCTAGATGACGTTTGTGACAAGTTATATACAGTTAATCTGATCAACGAGTTCATACTAATAATAAATATACGTAAATAACTCTGTCCGTTGGTTATTTATTATAGATTACATCGTGAGAAACTAGGAATGTGAAAACATTAGTATTATTCTTATCCAGGTAAATAGTTCACTGGTTTCTCTGTAACTACAGGTGGTGATCTTACTGATGGACACCCAAGGCACGTTCGACAGCGAGTCGACGGTGCGCGACAACGCCACTGTGTTCGCGCTCTCCACCATGCTCTCCTCCGTCCAGATATATAACCTCTCCCAGAACATAGAAGAGGACGACTTGCAGCATTTGCAGGTATATAATTTCGTCAGCTTAAGTAAGTTTTATCATCATATTAAAGTGGCTTCAGACAATATAGTTATCACTAAATAGAAAATATATGGTATTTGATATCTGCGCTAGAAAAAAGGCTACACTGCCAATATTTACAAGCTTAAGTTTAGATGTGGGATGGGTATTATCGACTGGGTAAAAATACGTAATGATATTTTGTTTTTTTACCATCTCTTACATATATTATTCTTATTGAGTTCATCAGATCCAGACAAAAAATATGGAACTATACAATTAGTCGAATTCCAAAAATTATTATCACAATTGACCAGCGTTGGACGGAGATATCTTCAAAAAAGACTTGTTAAAGGGAAAAGGTGGGGCTTTTCCTTTTTTGTGTTGACTAAAAACATATTTTATAAATAGGAGAGCGTTGGGGCAATAATCGGTGATGTCTGGTTCCAGCTGTTCACGGAGTACGGTCGGCTGGCGCAGCAGAGCAGCGCGGGCGCGGCGCCCTTCCAGCGGCTGCAGCTGCTCGTGCGCGACTGGAGCTTCCCCTACGAGTACGGCTTCGGCGCGCGCGGGGGACAACAGCTGCTCGACAAGCGGCTGGAGGTAGCTAGCGGCTAGTGTTACTTGACCTCTGTACGGTTGGAGCTGGCGGTACATGCAAGGACCAGCAGCTACCGGCTGATGTTTTATCAACTTTTGAGCTCGGACCATTGTAGTAGAGAATGTAGTGTAGCTTCATAGACAAATTTGAGGATATTTTAATATAGCCATAGTATAATTAGTATTTATAATATAGAATTATAAAGAAAGGACATATTTAAACGATTTACTCATTTTATTCTGATAGGATGCACCCACGTCTCAGGTATAGATAATCAAAATTCAATGTTAGCATAGATAAACAGCAATGTTTAAAGATAAGTTTGACTGTTCAAGGTGACGGAGGGCCAACACCCAGAGCTTCAGTCGCTGCGCAAGCACATCGCTGCTTGCTTCGACAAGATCGCTTGCTTCCTGATGCCGCACCCCGGCCTCAACGTGGCCACCAACCCTCACTTTGACGGGAAACTGGCAGGTACCTGCACCGACTTACTCCATCCGTTGCCTTACAGTATGGCTGTACTGCTTACAAATACAACATGCACAAAAAATAGTTAAACATAATAAATTGAGAATTTATTGGTAAAGTTTAACAACAAAAGAATCAAATGTAAAATCATAAAGTCTTGCTATTTTCAAGTAATTTCTTTATGTGATATATCTAATAAATATTTCTTTTTCATTCAGCGTTGTTTATGTACGAGATTTTACGAAAGATTAATTAAAAAATATTATTAAAACATTTAAAGCAATGTTATTGTATTAGAAGACAGATTAATTGAGACAATTTAAAGATGGCTTGATATTTATATGTTTAATAGAGTGCAAAGTAGTCAACATTCGCATTTTGTTATATTTGTACTTAGGCTCTTATTTAAACTAGGTAACATTTAATCTTTAAAATTAAGTAATTAAGTTAGGATGATAGGAACTGTCACCCGGATTGCGTAAGGTCGCGGGTTCGTAGCCGCCTCAGACTTTGTTTTTTGTTTAGAGTAATTATAAGCTTTGTCTGTTATAAAAACACGTCACGGGTGTTGTCCATTAATCTTGTAAAATATTAAAATTTCTAGAGATAAGTCCCGAGTTTAAAACCTACCTGAAGCAGCTGGTGACCATGCTACTGACTCCGGAGAACCTGGTGCCGAAGCTGATCGAGGGGCAGAAGGTCAAAGCCAAGGACTTGCTGCTGTACTTCAAGGCTTACATGAACATCTTCAACGGTTCCGAGCTGCCGGAGCCAAAGACGATATTAGAGGTGAGAGATTAGGGCACAATGACGACGTTAATGCTGCTGAAGATGTCGGTAAATATCTGCGGCTGACGGAGGGCCTGTGTATTTTTAATTCAAAAAGTCTTTTTACTTTTGCAGGCAACCGCAGAAGCCAATAATCTATCGGCGGTGGCGGAGGCCCGCGAGGTGTACGACACGCTGATGGAGGAGGCGTGCGGCGGCGGGCAGCCCTACCTGCCGCCGCGCCTGCTGGACGAGCAGCACGGCCGCGCGCGGGACAAGGCGCTGCACGCCTTCAGCGCGCGCCGGAAGATGGGCGGCGACCAACTGGCCAACGAATACAGCCAGAGGCTCCTTGAGGTCGGTCCGAACATCCTTATATAACAGTTGACACTTC
Organism: Acentria ephemerella; assembly: GCA_943193645.1. NCBI lineage: Eukaryota > Metazoa > Arthropoda > Insecta > Lepidoptera > Crambidae > Acentria > Acentria ephemerella. The sequence goes on from OW971889.1 coordinate 659,138, forward strand.
TCCAGCTAAAGGCCTTTCGTCGCTGGAGACCATTTCAACTAGGAGAAATGGCTTTTACTTGAATGCAATCACACTTGGATAAGAATTTTTTAAATAATCCGGTTCGAAGGGCCAATTTTTTTTACTATCATGATACTGCGTAATAGTATGCATTTTCTACAAAACCTGCTTACTGAATTGCTTTAGCATATAAATGAACGTTAAGGAAGGCGAGTCATTAAATTTTCGACCTTAATGAACGTCTTTAAAGAATTAAATCTTAAACAGCAATAAAAGTTTAAGAAAGCGGAGGGAGAGTTTATTAGATTATTATTATATTCTTTTTCCTCTTCTTCGTTGTACATGGATGGTCTTAACATTAATAATATGTGTTGGCCTTTTTTATTTGTTCAACATTTTTCGTGGAAGGGATATAGGCGAGGGGCGAGACTAACACTAGAAAATAAAAATGTGTGGTATGTGTAGATGCATAAAATATTTTGTATATATTCACATACTGGCCTCCGTCTGAAACAGCGTCACGGTTCAAACATCTCCGTAGCGACATGCTGAGGAGTCTTTTTGACTGACAATACCTTTTTTAATTAATTTTACTAGTATAACTTGTGAAATTCTATTTGTCATAAATTAGGTCGTTGGCGCAGTGATCCGATCGCTTTACTTTCAATTAGGAAAACAATCTTTCGCCATGGTCCCTTAATCAATCAAAATTAATTATTTTGAGCTCCTCCGTTGGTCCTGGTTGTTACGGCAATCGCTTTCATCCACCAACCCGCTTTGGGATAGTGTGGTGGTTTGTGTTTCAAACTCATGTGTTTCTCCTATGTAGGAAGGCCTGTTCACTAGTGGGTTGTATATATAGGCTGATGATAAAAAAGTGTAGTAAAAACTGAAGAAAATAGGTGGCTGAGGCAGTGGAGTGTTAATTTAATCAGAATGATCAATTATAGTTTTTTTTAATGGAGGTTCTGTTTTTAATTGATTCTGCGCTGTCAACATTATCTGGAAACCAATTGCATGGCTTCCTTCAAGTACCATAGTTTTTTTTATAATGGTATCGTTATAACCTAGATACAATCGGCTTCCGATATAGCTCAACACTGTAGTAATATATCATACTAACTCATCAGCATCAGTTACATTTGCCACCACACAATAAACACAATTCTCAGTGAGATATGCCACTTAAGTTATGTTAAGGTGATGGATGTTTTTTAGATATTTAGTTTCCTGCTTTAGTAAGTTATTATTAACTTGCTTTCTATCCATTACATCTTATCATCTTAATTCACAGGAGTTAGAAGAGCAGTTCGAACAGTTGCGCGCGCACAACGAGGGCAAGAACATTTTCAAGCTGGCGAGCACTCCTGCGGTGCTGATAACTCTGGCACTGCTGGGATATCTGTTGTCGGTGGTGGGCGGCGCCCTGGGCGTGCAGACTCTTGTGGCGCTGGGGCAGATGTTGGCTCTCACTGCTGGGGCCATGCTGGCTGTATGGGGTTATAGCAGGTGCCTATCTCTCTTGAGTTTAAGGTTCATTCAAAAAGTAATTATTAATCTTTTATAATTTTAGGAACTTAGTTATGTCAATTTAGTTGTCATTAGTTGAAATCTAAATTTGTGAGGGACTGGTGTATACATTTCGGGACACAAACGATTTGATAATATGCAGACAACAGAGTGAAGTTTCAAAGTTCAATTTGGTCAATTCTTGTCTATTTCTTCTCCCCATAAAATGCCTCACTTCTCCTTTTATAGCCCACTAGAAATTTACTGTCAAATAACTTTAAATACTATGTATTCGGGGAATACTGAAACGCTACTGAAATTTTGAGTCCGACACAACATTTAAGTAGTGTCAAAAAGGTCACGAAAGGACACCTTTCCTAATTTTGTATCGATAAACGTCAATTTTTGTATCGATTATTATCGATTATTTATTAATATTATATTATTAACACTCAACTATTGCAGTGCTCAAAATTTGAGTAGCGTTTCAGTATTCGGGGGTTTACCTGTTAAATTTTTTACTCATCTTCCCTTTTATTTCTATTCTAGAGTTTCGGGCAACCTTCGGGATGTCGCGATGAAAGTGGACGAAACAGCTGAACTAGTAAAAGGCTGTGTAAGTGGTTTCTTTATGTTACTAGCAGAAAAAAGGCATGTCGTATCATACACGGGTATTTAACATACTAATCATTTAGACAAACAATACTAGTGTACTTTCTGCGGAAGCGGGTTAACAGGATCTTTTCTGTGCAAACGAAAATCAATCCTATGAACATTGCTTTAGAAATCTTTATACAGTATAATTCTTTCCGTTTGGAATGTCGCTATATGTGTAAAAAATATTATCATTTATATGTAGTCAAATAAATATTTATTTATTTAAGAACACACCGTTAAGTTAAAACTCACTGAAATGAATTTTATATGAGTTCTTTAAATCTTATTATAATATATAGGATAACAGAAATTCTAAATTATAAACTTTCCATACAATAATTAATTTATTTTCCCCCCAGATAATGCAGCAAACCATTGACTCTGTAACTCATAGAGCGGCAGCCGCAGCCGTCGGCTTCAGCGGCGAAGACAAGAAGAGATCATAACACCGCTGCGCTTGAGAACACACATTTAATATTGTAAATATCTAATAGATAGTATCATTATTGCGATCCAGCGAAACTGCAATAACGGCACTACCCTGTATGTAGGTAGGAATCTGTAATAAATTAATTTGAGCTCCCTCAATCTTTGAGCGGTTCCTAATTTTAAAACAAGTATTCTGCTGTAAGCCGCTAGATGTCGCTACGGTGATACAGTCATGATGGACGGGATATACCAATTACATATCGGGCTGAATTACTGAAGGATTCAAAACTGCGTTCCAATAATGAACTTTTCGTTTGATTGTAACTTTTTTCGTCATTTGAAAACACCATTTATTACAATGAATTAAGATGTACCCGCCATTACCAGTTTTTCTTGTTCAGTGCATGCGCGAGTGTGATCCTGTAATGTGTTTTGGTTGATGTAATTTTAATCTTAGTAACTAGAATTCACAGGCGTGTATTCCCAGTAGATAAGTGGTCTTTGTTAATTAAATCTCCAAGAATCCATCCATAGTAAACTTTATTCTACAGAATAGCCTTTATAAATTCCTTTATAATGGGACCAGAAGTGTTAAGGGACTAATACAGTACCCTCAACAGCATTTGAAGCAAAACATTAACAATTGCTGTGTCAACATAATTTGAAATATGTTACCAGAAAGTAATAATAATGCTATATCTATAATGTTGACTGCTTATATCTTCTATTCCAGTTATATGTGATTTTTTAATGTAATATATTGTTAAACAATCGTGTGTATATTAATTAATAATATTTGTTAAGATCTGTTACTGTTCTAAGTCAATAATAAATATTTTTAATTATGGTAAAAAGTTTCATTCAAGATAGTAAATTATTCTATACATGTTATCACATTGTAGATTTTAGGGTTGAAAATACGTAATAAAATACTCAACGGTTACTGTTTTATGTTTATTTGACAACTAAAACAATTCACATTTGAAAGAGAAACTGATGGGAACTATCAAATGTGAACCATTCAAGTTTCACTTAATCTAAGCAAGAGTTTACAAACAAATTGGTGTTAGACAAATTACCATTTAACATAATAATATTATGAACTAACTATACAAATCGGCCATGATTGTTTTAAAAATAAAACTCTATACCCCGTAACAACACTATAACAATTAACTCTATAATAAAATATATATGGAAGCATTGTTGCCGTACAAGGAAAAAATACACTCATTACTGGTTATTCTGATTTTTAAAATAAATTAATTAAATCCAATGATAAATGCTCCATCCTTAAGTCTCTAATCCTAGTTAAAGGGTAATCCACACTGGCACAGTAAGTCTATTATTTGAGCAGGCGACCTACAGAATTGTGTGAACTATCCTGTTAATTTTAAATGACACATTTTGAAAAATTGTTTATAATAAATTAACTTGAATAATAGTAAAAGTATTATTCTAGAGGTATTTCGAAATGTATGTTTCGAAATAAACAAAATACAAATAAAATGTTTTCTCTGTGCTGTTCCACTTCTTTCCTTCTACAACAACAATATTCTTTATTTCTCATAAGACATAATGATCAATAAAATTATATTTTGTCAAGAACCAGTCAAGGTATGTTGACTAGTTACACATCTTGAATTAAAAACTACACTTTAAAAAGCCAAAAAGTTTATATTTTAAAAGTTTGGCACAAAGAGTTACCGACAGGACATTAATAACTACAATTTATTGTTAACATTGGAAGATAGGCACTTTTGGTTTTATTTACATACGTTGCTTATTTACAAATTGAAATTTATACTTTGATATTGAACATCGACTTACTGAATAGGTATTACTTTAGAGTTGATGACCTTATATTGGCTCACTCAGCAAGAATTGTATGTATACCATAAGAACATGCCAAGGGGCATAGTAATACACCACAACTTACTAAAACGATTAATAAACACAAGTGATACTCCTAAACAAACTTTTGGCTGGATTATTAATTATTATAATGTAAAAATGTAAAATTATAATAATGACAGTGATTTCTTTAATGTAATGATATAGAAGGCTTCGATGTGTCAGCAAGTAAAATTAGTGCAGCGTTGGAATCACAACCATATTATGTAAACTTGGCAAAATATTAAATGCCTCATAGATGTACAGAGAAGAGCTTGTTTCCATTGTCAATAATAAAATTAGAAAATACATAATTGAAAGTCAAGCGATTTATATAATGAATAACAAAATAAACTCTGAAATTTACAACTAATGATTTTTTAGACACATCGAGAAATAATAAGATACTGGCACATGATTATGTATTTGACAATATTTTGCTGACGTATTTGACAATGATATGTTTATAAATAAAAAAATAAAAATTGTAACAACATAAAAGTAAGTTAAATAAATCAATTTATTTTTAAATTCAAAGAGTTAAATCAGGGGAAATTAATAATAAATATATCAAATCCCCAATTACATTATCACTTCTAACAGTTTTTCATTACAAAATAAAAATTACTTACAAAATACAGGTGTTTGTTTAGCATTAAGTGAATTCAATTCCCGATACATACAAGCAAAATATTTGTTACATTTTTCTGTCAACTCCATCTTATTTCATTTTTAACTGCATAGTATATAAGAATATACATATGATGTAGCTGATTTGATCACACAATTAATGGTATCAATGGTCGATTGAACAAACACTTACTAGATGGTGTTGTCATTTTACTAATTTAACACATTTTTAGCCATATTTTTTATGCCTTTAAATTCTGCTAATAAATTAACAAAAAAACCCCTCCATCAATCCATACTAGGTGGAAAATAATACATTTTGTGTTGTAATATATTTTAAATGAAATAATTTTAGCTTTTTTAGTAAATGTAATTAAGTATTATTAAATTTAGTGAATATTTACCTTCAGTAATTCCGTGAGGAAGAACTTAGAGGCACAAAACTACCACTTCAACGCAAACTGTGAATTAATCTAAAAAAGAGAAATAACCACTATCCTGCTGCGGTCACTGGTCATGGTAATATGAAACTTGTCTTATAAGTACATATGATCTCAGGTCAGCAAAATCTTTAGTTTTAATATACTTTCCTGCCCTGTGAATTTAATGTGCCTGAAGAATTTCAAAAATATTTTAATTTGTAAGTTACACAATTGGTTCACCATAATTTTGATTTTAAAATCGTATCACTCAATTAATCCACTAGTTTGATGTATTGTAACTAATTATTATATAGACATTAATGATTAAATATTTGTCAAACAATTTAAAAATATACCTTTACTGATTTTTTCAATTATAATTGATAATTTTGAGTAATGAGAATATTTTATGTCTGCTAATTTTTTTCTTAGTCATCAGCGAGACGAACCAACTGAGTGATAGAAACATTTTCACTAAACTAGTACTACATTAAATTTGACTACACACTGTACAAAAACAACCATAATATCCATCACCTAACCGACAGAAATTTCTACGCTAACAATAAAATTGTGAACACTCACCGGAAACATGGAGAATATAATCTTGAGAACATACACAACACTCCCGTTAACAGTCCGTACACGAAAAACAACACTATACTAAATATGACGAGTTGAACATTCGGCGTCAATAAGTCAATAACATGTCAATAAGATCACTGAAGTTTGCGTGTTGAAAAAAGTATTTGTCAGCACCCTAGGGCGCGACGAGGGTAGCGAGCGTCGAGGGCGTCGAGGGCAGCCATCACAAGCCCTTGAGCTTGCCGTTGGGCGCGGGCGGCGCCGCCGGGACGCTGCGCTCCACCGCCGCCGCCGCCGCGTGCTCGATGCCCTTCTCCAGGAACGACTGGTACAGGGGCTTCAACACCTGCACATATAATTATTAAGAAGTATTTAAAGAGACAAAAAAGAAGATATACTGCAGAGTTCTAAATTCTTTAGTTGTTGCTGACAAAGGATCATACTCTAAGATGTCTTAAAAATCAATATTAAATTTGGAATTAATCAGAAGCTTAAAAACTTACATTATCCCATATGAAATTGGCAACTTCGTCTAGTGTGACTCCCAATTCTCGCATTTCACCGCTGTACCTGAAATAATAAATATTAACATGATTAATTAATTAAATTATCATTATCTGTGCGTCAACACACCAAAAGATTTCTAATAAACTAACACATTAAATTGATAGTAGGTAGATAAAGGAATGTCATCAGAGACCCAGCACGGGGACTGACCTGATGTAGGCCCAGAGGACGAGGGTAAGCAACGCTAGCCCCATGGCGAGATTGCAGAGGTTGGCCAGCGGGTAGAGCCCCAGTAGTCCCAGGACTCCACTGCTGACATAGAACACGAGTGCCACGGCGCAGAACACGGACGGCGTGCGCGCGGCCTTGAAGATGTTCTTGCTCTCGTTGTGCGCGCAGAACTGTTGGTACTGATCCTCCAGGTCCTGCATTTTAATAATGTATATAACATTATCGGCACGTCCTCAGAACCGCTAACACATATGGAGTATAAATATATTATACATCATATCTCTGATAAGTGTTGCCTATAAGGTTGTATATATATAACACGAATATACTAAATAAAAGTACAAACATCCATGATTCATTAACAAATTTTCTTACTCATCAAACAAATATCTGCCCCTACCAGGATTCGAACCCGCGATTTGCTGGCAAAGTAGACTGGGGTACTGTCCACTCGACCAGACGGCCGATATATGTGCCAAAGTTTACGCGAAGTAGAATAAAGTAGCAAGAGATAAGAAAGTATTAAGGAACTGGAACAGTAAGAGGGAATCTTGACTATTGTACAGATATAGGTATAATATTAGGTGGGGAAAAAGTCTTTTCGCATATAGTATGTATAAACTTGTAATAAGATATATTTGGCTGGTTTTCATGACATTAAAAAGGTGAAATATCAATTCGGGCATTTTCAAGCATTTACAGTCCGGGATTTTTGATGTCAAAGATGCACCTCAGTCGCCCTGTTACGGATAAAATGGACGCTATTTTTGAAAAAGTGGAGAAACATCGGCAGAAGAGAAGAACTGGGAATTGACCACAAAACTGTTTAGACCCATTTGAAAAAGTGGGGTACAAAACAAAGCTCGTTATTTGGGTGCCACACGAGCTCACTGAAAGAAACCTAATGAATTAATCACGTAATGCGTAATCACTTGCGATTCTTTATGGAGAAGTAATAAAACTGAACTGTTCTTGAAGTGATTGAAAACTGATGATGAAAAGTGGTACATGCATGACAAGAAAGTGCGAAAAAAGTCGTGGTCAAAGGTCGGTCAGGCATCACAGACTGTGGCAAAACCTGGGTTAACTAGCAATAAGGTGATGCTGTGTCTATGGTGGGATTGGAGGGCATTGTTCATTATGAGCTGTTACTGCCGGGCAGAACCATCGATTGGGATCTCTACTGCCAACAACTGATGAGATTAAAGCAATAAGTTGAGAGAAAGCGGCCGGAATTTATCAATAGGAAAGGTGTGGGTTTTCATCACAATAACGCTAGAGCACATACATCTTTAGTCACTCAGCAAAAATTAAGAGAGTTTGGCTGGGAGGTGTTAATGCATCAGTCATATAGATAAAAAGTAGTGAAAAATCTAGTATTTTTGCTGAAAAATCAGTTTTAAAATACTTGTCCAAATCAAATGAGCCCCAAGGAGTATGCATCGAGTTAGAGTACAAAGGCAGGTCGGAGCGGCGCTGACCTGCGTGAGCTGGTCGCAGTAGGCCTGGCTGAAGTGGTCGCCGCCCATCTTGCGCTTGGCGCGGAAGGCGTGCAGCGCCTTGTCCCGGACGCGCGCGTGCTCGGCGGCCAGCAGGCGCGCCTGCAGGTACGGCCGGCCGCCGCCGCACACCTCCTCCATCAGCGACGTGTACACCTCCTTGGCCTCCGCCACCGCCGTCAGGTTGTTGGCCTCCGCCGTCGCCTGCCGCACACGGACGTCTACTGTTACACTCCTCATATTTTCATTATTTTTAACATAACAAAATCATAATTTGTAAATTTTATGGCCGTGAAAGTGAAATTTTTGGCTTTTTGAATATCAGGCCTCAAACTATGAACGTAAATTTTTCCATTAACAATAATTAATATTCATGGTCAGTCACATAGCCATTTTCAAGTAATATTTAATAAAATTTATTATTTTAATTTTAGTTAAATATATATGAGTTAAATACTCAATCAATTAATTTTAGCTGTTGTTTTTAATCTATTTATTTTCGAAAAAAAAACAATTCTCATATATAAACAACATAAAAAACTAACATAAAACTCAGTATAGTTTTGTCCAATAGGTACAGACATATGTAGAAATAATAATGATATGACACGCACCACCAGCATGCTCTTGGGCTCGGGCAGGTCGTTCCCGCGGTAGATGTTGACGTAGGCCCGGAAGTAGTGCAGCAGCTCCTTGGCGCGCACGCGCTGCCCGTTGATGAGCTTGGGCACCAGACGACGCGGCGCCAGCAGCGCCGGCACCAGCGCCTGCAGCGACCGCTTGAACTCCGGCTCGATGTCTGCGCCCGCGCACCAGCCGGTCATTATGGAACCACATACATATTACCGATCCAACCACAGGGGCACTGCCTATATTGCCTCCAACAGCCGGAATACAAAATTATTATGCCGACATGCAAGAAAATTTAACCCTCACTGGGAATCGAAGCCCTAGCCTCCAAATCTAAGATAAGTCTCAACCACTCAACACTTAAGTTACTATAAAATATTTTGACATGAAATATTTGGGTTTATCTTCATCATCTTCAACAGCTGCTAGACTAGCCCTGCATGGCTGATAGATGTGTCACCGAGGACCATAACACTACCACGCAGACCCAATACGGGTTAAGGAAAACCAGGACCAACGAATTACCTTGCTACCTAAATCATTGAAGAGCGAGAGATAATATACTTGTTGCCTTTGCCACGAGTTTACCACCAATTTCATATTGACTCATTTTAAACGCCCTGTATATAGCTGCATCAAGGTTCAATATCGTATACACGCTTCAACGTAGTATGTAATTTGGTTAATAGACTTGTAATGTACTTAGCCAGATATGAATTAATATCTAAATAATCTATTAGGTGTTCTTTTAAGCTTAAAGCTCGAGACAGTATGTTATAACTCTCTATATTAAGTTTTTGTTTATAACAAATTTAAGTCTACTTAAAACCAACTTGATTTTAAGTAGGCACAGTGTAAGGCGTCAGAAATTCTCGGCGGTATGTGAAGGGTGTAATGTAAGCTAGTGTTACCCGCAAGGCGGCCGTCGAAGTGGGGGTTGGTGGCGACCTTGAGGCCGGGGTGCGGCATCAGGAAGCAGGCGACCTCGTCGAAGCACGCGGCGATGTGCTTGCGCAGCGACTGAAGCTCTGGGTGCTGCTTGTCTGACACCTGCCACAGACAACAAACGACCAAAATCAATAAAGGACCAGGCAGAAAATTGTGACAGAAAAGTTTCATCAGGTAAGTGAAAAATAGATGACATTATAAAGATTGTATGAATGCATGCCACATTGCCAATTCAAATCAGACAGGTACAATCCAATGGTGTCTACGGATACAAGATACACTATATACTGTTTTGTGGTACTGTAACATCATTTTTATTTTATATTGAGTTAGTTTCAGTATCTTGTATTTATATACAAAGAAACATTTTACATTACTTTACTATTATTATTTTGACATTTATATAAACAAATATTACTGTTATTGTCATGTGAGCTATGTATATTTATTATTTGTTAATATATATTTATTTTATTTCTCACATAGACACGTGTACTGGTGAGCATGCGTTCTTTAACATGTTAATGTACTGCATACTTTATTAATAAGATAATAAGGGTTATGTTACCTTAAGCCGGCGCTGTAAGATGATCTGTCCCCCCTCGGCTCCGTACGCCGCCTCGTAGGGGAAGCTCCAGTCTCGCACGAGGAACTGGAGCCGTTGGAACGGCGTCCGGCCGCTATCTTCCAACGCCAAGCGGCCGTACTCCGTGAATAACTATGAATATCACACAAATTAGTGTAACGATGAGTTAGTGACGAATTTGGCAACTATAAAAAAGATAATTATTCTGAATTAAGTTTTTTATTGTTACGCTGGCCGAGTGATTGGTATTACTAGCGAGCGGTTATCAGCCTGGGGTTCGAGTTTCAACCGAGTCGAATGTTAGTGTTATAAGAATTTGTCCATGGCTTTCGAGCGGTTAGACGGCAGTCTCTGTTTGGAGTCTCCAATAATGTGTCCTCTTTGTTTTTTGGTATTCATGTAATGATTTTCTTTTAATTTTTGTATATATTGTATATTATATATATATATATATTAGTAATTTTATAATAAACTAGTTGTCCCGGTGGTTAGTAACACCCAAACACTGCCACTACCGCCATCTAACAAAAAATAAAATTATCCGAATTAGAGATGTAAGAAATGACCGTTTCGAATCGCTCGTCAGTAGATTTAGTTTATTTTCCATACAAAATGACCAATGATAATTTTTTACATTTTAGCTTATTTTGTAGGATTTCCCCTGATTATATTTTTTAACTACCCCTAAATTAAACAAATCACAATAAAATTATTCAAATCGGTTCATCCATTTTAGAGTTTTAACGATATTATACATCGTTAAAACTACTAATGTACACACTATAAATTACCGAGAAACATGTTTATGAGGATAAATTGTACAAAGGCAATGTTTATTTCAAAATGAAATCTTTTCCAGCACTCCTACCATAGAGAAAATATGATGGAAAAGCGTAATTGGTGTGTGAAAACAGCTTATAACTAAAATAAATTAATGAAATTTAAAATTCTTTAATATATATAAATGAATCAAATACACTAAATATATATACATAAAACAATAATATAATAATTAATAAGATAAAGGATGCTCAAGTAAATGATATCAAGGAAAGATAATAAGCTTTATCTCGCTTATTTATATCATATAGCCTCAACTTGTTTTGTTACATTGAACTGGTTAAAAATTTTGAGAAATCACAATGTTGGAGCCATCCAAAAATTGTTTTGAAGAGATCGATATTTATCAGATAGTCTGGCTTCTACACCTTGTTTTTACACAATATCTACGTAATGCTATGATGATTACGATAAATTAATACTTACTCATAGAAATTAGCATAAACATTTTTGTTAATTAATTAAAAATATCAATTATATATTTCTATGGAAGGGTAACCTGTAAATGCTGCAAGTCATCCTCCTGTATGTTCTGCGAGAGGTTGTAGATCTGGACGGAGGAGAGCATCGTGGAGAGCGCGAACACGGTCGCGCAGTCGCGCACCGTCGACTCGCTGTCGAACGCGCCTTGCGTGTCCAGTAGGATTATGGCCACCTGCCCAACAAAATACGCAATAACATTTATATTTCGAAATCACAAAACTATCGTCACTATTAGGTTGCCAGGCTACGTGGGACACAACGGTGATCGATTTTTTGGTGAGAGGAAATAAAATTGATCTCAAACATTACGGATACTTAATGAGGTGACAACCACGATAAGAATTTGACATTTTTCTCGTAAAGTGGATACATCGAAATAATATCATGGAACTAATCATATGTTTGGCACAAAATCTTGTCGAAACACATATAAATGTTTTATGCCCACATTTCAACACAGTAGCCCCTATTAAAGTTGTGAGGACGTGGCTATATATGCTTAGAAACCTTTTTATAACTCTATTAGAGAAAAAATACACTATGAAAAAGGAAACAGTAACAAAGTCTATTACATTTATTTAGTTGTAAAATACCTTCTCGCCGTTTTCGAGCGTGGCTTTAAAAATCTCTGACCACATGAGGATGCCGGTGGTGTCGCGCTCGGATCCGCCGCGCCAGCTAAACCCCTCCAGGGGTTCGTCCTCCCCGCCGAGCCAGTCACCGCCGCCGCCTCCCGCACCATACTGAGAACACCAAACAATATACGCGTTTATAACACGATAAAAACAATATTATTTAGTAATTGAAGTATACAGTTACGATGCCAGGGCTCACGGGGCTCAGCTTAACAGTAGCAGAAGATATAAGAGTAAAAAAGCATGTGGATTTACCTTATGGTGCATATATCTGAGGAAGAAGTCGAGCAAGAAGGATTTGCCCTTGCGGAAGGCGCCGGCGACGGAGACGACGACCACGGCGCGGTCGCGCACGTCCTCCTGCAGCAGCAGCGCCGCCAGCGCCTCCTCATCCAGAACGAACGTGTGCTCCGGTCCGGTGTTCACAACCTGCACGCCGTGCGGCCCTGAACGCGGCGCTGGCGCCGGCTTTTCCGTCACCGCTGATACAATAAACAAAATATGTTTATTAACATCACAAATTCACATAGTTTTTTAAATCTATATACAAAGGGGATTAAACGCAATCTTCATCGAAAGATATAAAGGAAAATAATAAATTTTCACATTGACATTAAGATAATTATTAAGTAAAGTTAATTAGTAAACTCTTATTCAATTAAGTTAATAACTATTTATAACAAAACAAGTTTACGTATGTCATCTTGATAAATATCTTAATGCCAATAAAAACATATTAAGGTATCGTAAAAAATATAGACTTTGTATCAATATACATACGTCAACAAATTTCTGTTAGTAGCTAAATTATTATGATATTTACATACGAAGTACAAAAACGGAATAAAATAGAAACAGGAGGGTACTACCGACCTAGACCTTTTGCCCGCAGATGAAACACCGAGCTCGGCATATTAGAAATATTCGCAAATTATTTACAATTAAAATCGATAACAACTGGAGAATTGTAAAATGATAATAGCATTGAACTGTTATAATAAACTATGGTATCTGTTGGTAATACGATCCATAATAATAGATACAATAAAATAAAGATAAAAGGTCGGCAAAAGAGAAGAGTTACTATCATATTAATTTTAACTCGGTGGAAATTTATTTATTTAATTTGCTCGACTTCTTAAGTTTAAGCTATAGACTGGAGCTCCACTAATAAGCGTAAACAGCATGTTTAAACGGATTAGGTAAAATAATAGATAGATGACAGACGACACTACATATATCATATTACATAAAATTAAAGTTATATTTTTGCAATATATAAGTTTGACGACGCCATATAACTAACGTCATCTACAAGACGCCTGGAGAAAGCAACTTTGAAAGAAGCCCGTGGACAGCAACATAAAAATACTGTACAATTGTGATTCCATATTGTAAATTTTATTGTATTTTCGACAATAATCTCAAAATTTTACTAGTAATTAAACGTGAGAAAACAAAGAAAATTGCTTACTTATTAGATGGTAAAGAACCTGCCCCCAAACAAAGTTTGTTAGGAATAAAACTAGCTATATGATAATATTTCTTTCTTAATTTCAAAATGATACGAATCGTGATAGAATTATTTAATTCCCCTGTGGGGAAACATAGCATTCTACATCTCCTTAACGTTTACTTAGTTATCCGTTATTCCCAACATATGCATGATGAAATTCATATAATTTTGACAAGACCCCATCAAACGGAATTCTAAAAAGACTCATCTCCCAAGCTGTTGAATATGTTAAAGATTGGATATAATTTTAAGGCTTGAATAGCAAATCAAAATACCGATAAAACTCTTTGTGTTTCTTCCAATTAGGCCACTGATATATTCGGTTTTGTGAGTCGCGTATAGCCTGTTATCTATAAGCAAAGGGAAGGGAATTCGTTAATTATACACTGCGGAGAGCGAAACCTTCAAAATGCCGAATGTTGCAAAACTAGTTTTAAACACGCTCATTGGAGGTATGGCATTACTTATGATGTGCAATAGAGTTATGCAAGTTAGTATCAGTCAAAATTTAATATTTATTTATGTCAGGTGAGATTTAAGATTGAGTGTATTTCTATCATTAGATTATATTAAAATAATGAAAAGTAAAGATACTTATTATAGAATTAAACTACAACAAAACCTCGTTTTTAACTGACGCTGTCTCATTTATCTCTGTTGAAAATAGATTGAATGAGGTTAAATTAAACAAACTTTTTAAAAGATAACTTTTTGTAATAAAACGGTACAGAAATATTTCCAGATTGTAATGATCCGGTAACTCGTTACTCGCGAAATCAGTAATTAATGTGCCGTTTCTCTGATCGCTTCTATCGTGCAATTATGATATCTACTGCTGACTTTAGGCCAAGACTTTGACCGCGAACGATCTTACAACCCGCAACCTTCATAAGGTGATCGGTCCATCTTGTAGGCAATCATACATGCCAATGTATTGATAATAATCATTATTACACACATAAATATTCCTAACGTTAAACATAAAACTATCATCACTTACAATAGAATACAATGTAACTTTATTTGAAAAAAAAAGAAAGAAATGAGACACAAAAAGAAATTTCACCAAAATAATTGTATCATAAAGATCTCCGCTCAGTATTAGTCTGGTTTTCTGAAGAAATCCTTTTGTACAGACACGCGACGCCGAACAAACAAACAATACTTGAGACAAATAGATTCAACATTAATAAACACACACATATATACCGCCTGCACACTTACAGGAGAACAACCTAATACGTATGCTATTTTTTGTTATAACAGTTTTTGTTATATCGTATAACGTTCTGCATACGATATCATAAGTACATACTCAAAGTGTACAGTGTAAATAAAGAAGATTCAGAGGTACCAATGCTGAATTTAATTTGTGTTAAGGATATTTTTTAATAACTAATAATAACAGACAATTTAATATTGAAGTGAGGATCAGGAACTGTTAACCTATCAGCATATGTTTATAAATATCTTTATCAATAGTTTAAAAAATAATATGTTTTGTTTTGCTTTATCTAGTATCCATAATAAGATAAAATTTGGTCTAGATAATAAATGTTTATGTATTATTGTTGTTTTAAATTGTGCCAAAGCGTAATTACAACGTTATCTGAGTGGATTTTTTTGTCCCAATTTTCATACTAATTTTTATTTATTTAAATGTATGTACATACACACAGTTTAATAGAATATATTATATACAGAGAGAATTTATTGGGTTTTAGTAAGTTTAAATAGTTTCGCCTTTCTCGCTCATTATTGGAATGAAGAGTGGAGCTGAAATTGATTTTAAATTTTAATGTAATATAGAAAGAAATGTAATATGTAAATAACAAATACCATCATTCCATTATACCATCTCTACCAATTTTTTCCCACTCCTCTATAACAATATAACTCATAATTAGGTTTAAAGTCATTACCTACTTAAATAATCGAAATAAATGATAATACATCGATCAGCTGTGATAAACTAACGAAAGCAGCTATACATCATAGATACTGTAGTGCATCGAGTGCAGTGGAAGCGGTGCAGAGTTCTTGCTACAGAAGATATTAAGACAACAATTTGCAGTACTATTTAGAATAATAATTAAATATTCGTTCGATAGCTAACATATTCAATTATACCGTTAGAATGTAACATTTGCAACCCGTTTAAACATCTATCTTTCAAGAATATTACTCGCTGTGTGTTCAGGTCAAACACCTTAAGTCTGAGGTTAGGCAGTGGTGACAGAACCGGTTCGTCTCCGGTGCCAGTCATTTTGCAAATCCAATATACCCCCTGCAAATAAGTTTCAAATTCAGCTTGCTTTTATATCGACCGTTGAAATGCATCTTTTTATACATAAAAAGTATAGCAAATGACTCGAAACCGCCTGATGGTAAGCGGTAGAAGGACTACATACGTGTATGTATATAGCTAGCTGACTTTATAGTGGCTAATGGCCATTGATTAAAGTTTAATATTTACTTTGTCAATACCTAAAAATTGTTGCTACATATTTGTATAAACAGTTCATATTCCACACTACGAATACAACTAAAACGGTTATGCATGCTAATAAGTTAAGAAAACAATAAAATCTGTTGCAATTAAGGAGGAATCTCGCGAATCAAATGAAATTAATACGAGTGATACAAGAGTTCAAAGATATTATTATAATCTTTACTTTGAACTAGTGGGGAAGTAAATTCAATACGATTGTGTGAAATTGGTAAAGAACTGTGAAACAGTTTGAGCACACTTTTGGTTACGTTTAACAAAGTTTTACACATTTATTTATTTAAAAAAGTCACAGCTACAGAACAAAATTTAAAATCATTGGTTGATAAACCTTAACTTTACGTATTACATTAAAACTGAGTGCTCATAATTGCTGCGCACACCATTTATTCTAGATATGGCATATATGTTACATGTTTTTCGTTTACACTCATCCCTCGATTTACGCGGTAGATACGTTCCGAGAGAAAGCGCGTAAATCGAAACCGCGTAAATCGAGACTCCAAGTTCATACAAAAACGGTAGATAGGTTCCAGAAAAAAAAAATCCGCGTAAACCGAGACTTGAAATTTATATAAAGTAGGGGGATAGGTTCCAGAAACCCGCGTAAAACGAGTACATTGTATGTACACATATGTATTTATATTTGCATAAAAAAAATATATATTAAGAAAGAAATTTTTATTGGCTCGACATAAATTTATAACATATTTATAATTAAAAGCATAATTATAATTTGTAATTTTATTATTCCGTTTCATCACTGCTAAATTCTAATTCAATCAGTTTTTTCTTTTTCGTTGGTTGTTTTTTCGCGTGTCCCGACCGCGTAAAAGTGAAACCGCGTAAAACGAGTACCGCGTAAATCGAGGGATAAGTGTATTTACTTATAGGTATTATTGCGGACTGGCTTAGTTTTCGTATAATTTTATATTTGATATTTGTATTTTTATATTTTTTCTTTGTTTTTGAAATATATATTTTGTTTGAAAATTTTACGCAAACAAAGCAGACGTGAGAGTTTCATTCTCAACAGGTATAATATGCAAGAGTATTCAACCTTTTTTATAACATTGGCCACTCAGTTTTTTTTATACTGACAGGAGAATGTGTCTTTTATGTTTTTTGGTTTTGTTGTAACTCTTGTTTTTCTGTTTTATCAAAGTAATAAATTATTATTTATTTCTACACGGGTTTTTCTGCTGAGAATTTAAAATTATTCTATTAGGTTAGGTATATGTAAGCTTAAGCGAAGCTTGTAGAGAGGCGGTATTCCTTAGAGCCTTGCTTGGTGAGCTTGGTTTTGTTAATAGAATTTCAATTTATTGTGACAATCAGTCTGCTATAAAACTTGCAGAGAATCCAGCTCATCACAGGCGTACAAAGCACATTAGTGTGAGGTTTCATTTTGTCAGAGAAATTATAGAGAATTTAGATTTAAGTTTGACTTATGTACCTACTGACAAAATGCTGGCCGACATTTTTACAAAGCCTCTGGGTTATGTGAAACATGAAACTTTCACAGAGCAACTAGGTGTTTGCAGCTAAGGCTGTCATGGTGTGGCTCTGTGGTGTGTCCATGTTATGGGAGGGTGTTGTTATTCAACCTTTTTTATAACATTGGCCACTCAGTTTTTTTTATACTGACAGGAGAATGTCTTTTATGTTTTTTGGTTTTGTTGTAACTTCGTTTATAAATAGAATAATACTACCGCTTGTAACTGCACTACGGCAGCACCGCGCGCATGAGTGAGTACGAAGGTTCGACGGCGGCTAACGATGTACTTCGAACATAATTCCATTACACCTTTACACTTACAACATATGTATTACCTATATGCTTTGTATGTTTAATGTCAAACGCAACAGCATTATGCAGTTGAAGGCGCTTTCTACAAGAACAGGATTTGAGGGATATAGAAAACGTGACCCACAAAAAAAGTATTGCGGTATGCATTTTCTATGAACTACCTTTAATATATTGATGTCATTTTAACCATATAAGGTTTATATATATATATATATATATATAAAACAATTCACGATAGGGTTATAACGACGTTTCTATTAATTAAATAAATAATAGTTCTAAATTATGTTAGTGCCAATTTTCAGTTTTTTGACAGTTGTTGTATGACAGTTCTTATTTGACAAATAACCTATTCGAGACTTTTTAAACTACCTTCTAATTTGATGTCGATGATTGTATATACAAACTATAAGCAAAATTGCTTTTAAAACGAGTAATTAGCACGTTTAATCTAAGTTATTCAAAGAATATTGACTTATTCCTAGCCACACGTAATAATTTTAAGAATCATGTAATTTTTGTAACGAAGACTTAATCGATACTGGATACATATATACATATGTGTGTGTGTGTGTGTGTGTTTGTGTAAGTTTAAGAATAGAAAGAATAAATTGTGAGATTATTTATGTTTCACGTTAGTATCCATCAATCAATGAAAGCAAATACATTTTTGATTGTGATTATTTGCGAATATTATTTAAGGCATAAGTGTTCGAATGTACACGTTCTATTAATGTGAATTGTATACTGTTTGTTTTCCTTAAATAAATGAACTTATACACCAAAGGAAATAAAATCACACACAGTACAATTAGGCGACCTTATAAACCTTATAAAACAAACAAATAACATTAATTTAATTAAATAAACATGTTTCAGTAGCAATGTATGACGAGTCACAACAGTTATTTTATATCCAAACAACATTGTTTATTCAAGTGTCAAGTCACGTAATTAGCGCAATGTAAGAATGAAAATATTAGTTCAATGTGTTTATTGTTAACTAAAGAAAACATAATGTATATCCGATCAGAATATTACTTTCCTTAGTGTGTGTATGTAATAATAATAATATGTCTCACATCGTTAAGAACTTGTGTTATGGATAACGGAATGGATAATGGATAACGGAATGGATAATGGATAACGGAATTATACAGATAGTAATATGTACATAAATATTAGAAATATACTAAATACAAAACCAAAACCTATATACAAAATCCATGTCCATTACTCTTGAACAACATTCGTACTCATAGTAGAAATATCAACATCTACCGGGATTCTAACCCGGGACCTCTGGCTGAGTAGAAAGGGGTACTGACCACTCGACCGTATATTATCTGAATAAATTAGTCACATTATGGTAAATGATGATAATGCCTAGGATTGAAGCAAGCTAAAACCGTATTGCTACACCGCAGAGGAGCTGGCTATCTTACCTTCGACTGTTCGAACACCCAATGCTGTTAACATTATTGTTATGGTGGCAGACTTGATTCGATGGTGGTACCTAACCCAGTGGACTTAGAAAAGGCTCCACCACAAACCAACGAGTATGTATACATGCGTTTATGGACACTGGGTCTTGACTAGAGGCGATACAATAAAGATAAGAAGAGATACAAGATATATTCTATTCTACAATAAAGTATCTCGCTGCAAACTCATCGAGAATCAAGGCTAGATACGATTTATATCTTCATTGTTATAAACTTCCGTTTTAGTTCATCACATTAATGTAGGTCGATTATGTTGCGCTATGCTAAACAATGCTTATATTGTACTAATAATTTCTTAGAGAGCTAAAAGTCATGACATATGTAAATAAACCGATAAATTATAAGTGTAATATTGTCACTCGCGCACGGAGCACCAATTTTTCTATTCGCCTTGTTTTAGTTACGAAGCATTACTTTTAATTTCATTAACTTATTACCTACATCAATATCAGTGAATTAGTAAATGTTTATTCGGACGGATAAGGATTGAAAACTTAAGTATTTTAGCTGTTTATTTTTAAAAAAATATACAAGAGTTACAAAAACTCAAGTTGTAACTGTAACCTATATGTGTGAATATTCTGAGCAAAGTTTGGATTTGTTAACACTATTTATAATATATAAATAACACGACAAGCTCTCTCACCTTTTTCTTGGTACACTCGCTACAAAAGGATTGAACGAAATATTTTCAGATGATAATCGGATTATTGCGAATACATTCCAATGTAAATATTAGTCGAAAACATATAGCAGATGAACACAGATATAAGTCCAAAACAAAAGATCAATAGAGAAAGATGAAGAAAAAACAAACTACAGTTATGAAAATGTATTATACGTGTAAAAAGTGAAGTTTAATAAATATGACATTAGCTTCTTGAAATTGAAACTTTCAGATTAAACTAGGTAACACAAGATATGACGTCCACACACGACACTTACAAGTTACGTCTCTATATCGGAGCTGCATTTTCAGCCTACCGACCACCTCATGGCCTGAAAACAATTCAATCGATATCATTATCTGATCAGATGTAGCAATGACATGCATGTAAAGACCGGCGAGGTTCAATGAGCTGATCAGTTAACTATGATGAATGACAATGGTCATCAGAACAAAGGCTCCCCTCATGGCTCGAGCGCCCTGGAGAATCTAAGAGACAGCGGGACACCTCCCCCGGAGGTGATGCCTGTAGACCATCTGCGGCCAACAGTATGTCAGTCCAAAAAAAACAGAACAAAAATTCAATAATCTCAAAAGTAATTATTTTTGAGTGACTAACATGGACACGGCCTGCTTCTGATAGGCAAAATAGTAGATAAACTAACTAAGTATCCGTCCTGTTAATAGGATTGAGGTGAAAATATAAGATATCCTTCAAGGAAATCATTACTATCGGGACAACGTTATTTACCTTCTATCGTCTCAAGAACACATCAAAAATATTAATGTATTCGTTAGTCTCTGAGGCTACTTGGTGCTCATAAAGATTAAAATGATGAGACGTGCAATCGTTGCTTATCTGAGAGGAGGATAGAATTAAAAATCTTTAACGGCCAGGAGTCTCCAGGAAATATTCCTATACTCTTTTTCCTTTCAAATCTCACCTATGTACATTTAATTCCTGTTCTTATATCATTTGTTAACATCGTAACTTCCACTATGTAATGGCCAGTTTCAATATTTTATCTACTGTTAAGAGATAGTCCAATCTCAATCTCAACGTAATTTAAAATAACACGAAGTAAATAAGATTATATGTGTCCGTAATATACTTATTTACAACGATCCTAAGAAATCAACATTGCAATTTAAATTTATTTATAACAGAAGTCTATTGTACTCAGAACATGGATCAAGACGTAAGTCTGTCAATTCCCATCCCTCCATTAGTAATGACCACATTATTATTCATGAGAGCCCCAATGAGTTATTAACTTGCGCTAGCTACACCAACCAGGCTGCCCACCAATCACCAGCATGTGTCGTTCACCCGAAGCCTGGACAACTGCCAATATTTCTACTGCGATAATAGAAACATTTATTAGTTCCCATTTATGCAAGCTTTGAATGCAGGCACAGACCTTGGGAATCTTTTATTGAGGTGTGTAAGCTTAGAATAAGATCTTGAAATCAATGACATTCATTAGGTCACATCAAATCTGAATAGATGCTTACACATCTTAAAAATCTAGAAAATTAAATTATATTAAATCTTAAAAAAACAACTGCCATAAAGTAATTGCGTTCGGCTGATTATCACATATCTAAAAAATAGTTTTATAATACTTCTCGAGAAACGCTGCTGTCGGACGCTGATGCATATAACACACGATCGAGATGGTTCAATTCGATTGAATCTCACACAAGAGGTACTAGAGGTCTACTGTTGAAAATCGTACGATAAGTGTACCTATCGACTTATTGTTATATATTTATGTTGAAAGGGGATTTCCAACTTTTATGTGGACGAAATGTTACAAAGAACAAAGGCTTTTCTTAATTTATTTTAGCATCATTGTAATATTTTTATCAAAGTTATTTTTGGAAAATGTTTTCGAATTGTATATGAAAATACAAGACATTTTTTTTAAAGTTAATTTACATTTAATTACAGTATATATGTACCATTTTATTCATATACTTTCTGTCATCTTGTAGATGGAGACATGGTGCCGTTGCTGTAGAAATTTTGGGGCTTTGATCTAAAAAACGCAACAAGTAGTTTTGGCAGTCCTCCCTTGATATCAATCTGACACAGCCTAAAGAATTCTGAAGAGACCGAAATAGGTGGAAATGTAGAGGTGCAAGGTCAGGGCTATATGGCAGATGCATTAACACCTCCCAGTCAGTCTCTTAATTTTTGCTGAGTGCCTAAAGACGTATGTGGTCTAGCGTTATTGTGATGAAAGACCATACCTTTTCTATTAATAAATTCCGGCCACTTTCTTGCAACTTCTTGCTTTAACCTCATCAGTTGTTGGCAGTAGAGATCCGAATCGATGGTTCTACCCTGCGGTAAAAGCTCATAATGAATAATGCCCTTCCTATCCCACCATAGACACACCATCACCATATTGAGAGTTAACTCAAGTTTTGTCTGTGAAGCCTGATCAACCTTTGACCACGACCTTTTTCGAAGAACGTGCAGTTTTTGTCATACTGGTTCTGTTTAGTGGTCAATTCCCAGTTCTTCAGCTATGTCGTAACTGCTCCGATCTTGCTCCACTTTTTTTAACACGGCGACCAGAGCGAGGTGCATCTTTGACACCAAAATTCCCACATTGAAAATGCTTAAACCAATTTTGTGCTACTCTTTCTGGTACCCAATGCATTGGGTCAAAAAAACGTCACAATTTTTTTTCGCGGCTTGCGTTGCTTTTTTTCATTTTTTCTAATAAAATCTTAGAGTGCATCTAATTTCTTTATTCGATTCGCTCATTTTGACAGAAAGAAAAACAAATAAAAAATATTGGGAAACCAAATTTTCCTAATTTTATTAAAATATCACCTTTGTAATGTCATGAAAACCAGCTAGATACAAATAGTACAGTCAAAGATATTTTATTACATAAACTCATACTAAATGCGAAAAGACTTTTTCCCTGACCTAATATTACCGAAAAGTATATTTTCACATAGGTTTTGGAATCGACATTAGAGCTCTATAATGACATAAATTTTCTCTCAAGTATAAAAATCTTTCCAGGATGATTCAATTATACCGATTAAATTTGATTCATGTCGCTACAACAAATACAAGTTATAACAATTAAAGCTATTCAATCTTATTTTGGTTTCCACTTCATGAATTTTAATATATTTTAATGTATCTTGTGGTGAGCATGTCTCACTGTCATTGATACGTGCGCACGCGCTTCTGACTCGATGTGGGTGGTACTCTGTTTGTCGTATAATAAATATCTAATGACTAACGTAGTATTAACAAATGGCAATTACTAAATTCCTTGATTTAAACAGTAACAAACATTACATAGTCAATAAAGTAATATGTAGTTCAGTACAGCACACAACAGCCAGCTTGTAGTGGCTCAATGATGTTCATGTTACCATTATCAACTACTGTTGACGCCTTGCATCTGTGCGCGTCACCACACCCACACATGTACAAACGGCAGAGCAACTTCGTCCATTACATCTGTGCTAAACTGCAAGACCGATCGACGACGAACAAAACATTCTTTCGTCCTTATTTTAACGCGTCACCTCAGTAATATGTCATTAGTGTGATTTGTAAATAGTTAACTAAAAAAAGTTGTGGATCTCATTAAACCTATTTTTAAAAGAAACATTGCATCAGTACCTTTGACCCGAACAACTAACTTGGCTGCTAGCTGTGGTAATCTCTACGAAGCAAAGTAACGTTGCGTGCTTCTACTCCGGATCCAGAGCTCAGGAGAGAATACTGCTATATATATCAGAACATCATGTGTTTGACACTACATCACAAAGCACTTTCGTCCTTCACGAACATTGTGCCTGTGTTATAACTACACTCAATACTTTATTGTATCTTCTTAATTCAACAGTGCATTTTGCTAAGGATTGAATTAGCATTAACGCCCATGTATTGTTTTTGATTCCCTGCCAGAGATTTCAACTTATGAAATAACTGGTTACGTGGAATATTGAAGTGTCTATTTCTGTGGGCATGATTTATCTCACGTATATAAAAATATCAGTACTGTTGTAATATTACAACGTGATAGTGTCGAAACAGAGATAACCATCAAAAAGGTTTCCTATTTTGAACTATACTCTTCGATTGTGATAACATAATTTTTTTTAGAAAAATATTTTTATATCGCAATATACTAGGCAAAAAAGTATTTGAAAACACCATTTCATTGCATAAATATTTTGTCAATAATTAAGAAACCTTACAGAAGCAACCATATATATGAAATAAAACATTAAAAATGCTCCCGCGCATGAGCATGTGACGTCACACGCATGTGGCTACCAAAACGTATGGGCGCATGGACAAAATTAATATACTTCCATAGAAGGCATGATATAATTTGTTACGTTTAATGTGGTATATAATAAATGTTTTCAAAAAGAATTCTTTTATATTTATTTCATAATTTATTGGTAATTTGTTCACAATATCACTTCGGAATACATTTTACATCGGCGAGAGACCCCGTTTCAAAAATGAAATTATACATCAAACCCGCATAGACAAATTACTATAAATCCTATTTCTAGTATTTTTTTATATAATAGTGGAATGTATTTGGACTTCAAGGGGTCGATATCGACCATTTTGGGAAGCTCTAGTTGAGAATATCTCATATTTCTGAAATAAATGCGAAAACATTTTATTTGAAGTTCCATTGCATCTCCATTGTATATCTTTTTCATCATTATTATTTGTTCGTATTAATCAATTTTAATGGGTAGTTTTGTATCTTTATGCTTTCATTAGAAGTTACATTTATTTGTATAAACAACATGTGCTAGGGAAAGGTGCGAAGCCAAATCGTCGCAAACTAAACTCTATTTAACTAAATAAATGATCACTTTCATTCCGTCACCTGAAGAGGCCTAGGATACCAGCTATGCGATTGTTACGTCTTACACGACACACAAACATTGTGTATGTGACTGTGTCTAGGATATTCAGGCGATTACTAATTTAGAATCATTGGCATTGACCATTGTACTGCGAATAGTAGAATTTTTATTAACGCCTGTGATTGCGCGTGGGAGGAGACGATTGGAAAATACTTGTTGATACAATACCACCTCTATACTCCGCCTACGCAACGGTACCAAAATACACAAACAGTGTATCTGATTCTAGTTTACAATCAATATAAAAAGTACAGGTACGGTAACTCGTAGTTCCAAAAAGAACAACTGGGACTGATTCTGAAATAGACACTTAAAAGTTCAGTACATCTCGCGAAAAGGACAGCTGTCATGCTACGTGAAATTTGAAAAGCTTCGATTTTCGAACTCAAAAACGCCTTAAAATGCAGTTTTAAGAAGCAACTCCTTACACGCTTTTTTTATTATAAAAAGCTCAGCAAATGACTCGACACCACCTGATGATAAGCAGTAGAGGAGTCCAAATGTGAAGATGCCGCATGCGACATACTGCCCTAACCACCCTTACCATGCCAGCCCAAGAAGTGCTTATAAACGGCTCTTTTAAAGAAAACCATATTGTATGAAGGAGGAAATACGTGTGCCATAATTCCACGTTCTAGCTGTGCGACAGAGAAAGGAGTCACGAAATCTTTTTGTGCGCAAAGTAGACGTGGCGAGTACTGTATGTGTAGTGAATGAGTGACTCCGTAGACCAACACGCGTACTCCTGCGTAGGAAAGGAGAAGGAGGGATAAGGTCAAAGAGCTTTTCAGAGCACTCTTCATGGTACAAATGATAAAGGGCACTAAGCGCCGCTAGTCGCGACGCAATTGCAGAGGCTCTCTAGGGTGTTCGTTACCTCCGCATCTTCAATAATATGCATAGTGCGACGCTGCAAACTGTCCAGATCATCGAGGAGGTACTTGAGCGGAGCCATCCCAAAGGAGCGAGCAATACATAACAAGGCATAACTGGTTAGGCATGAAATACCTACGCACCTTGTTCAGAACTCCCGTGTTTCCGCGAGGCGGTTGGAATCTGTTTATATTCAATGTTACAGTGTTATGTTACTAATGTAGTAAATGTTACTACAGTTGAAATTTATTGCACAAAGTCAGGTGAATAAAGTCAGTTTTTACGTACTAACATTTCTAATAACCATATTACTCCACACAACAATAAGTACATCTCAAAATATATTGGGTAATTCTAGATGACTGTAAAATATTCTCATCAGTTCAGTCCAAAAAATTTGTACGGTTTCACAATCGTGCACTTTTTGTGCGTTGCAACCTACTTAAGAATGGGCATCATAAACATTAATTATATTTTAAGTACTACGTCAACAACTCGCGGCGCGTGCGCAATCAATCAAAGAATCGTCTACTAAACATATTTGTAATTAACTGATCATAAACAATACAACTTAAGGTAACATTCTTATTCGTACTCTAACATCATCTCTAGTGTCATCAACTGGCCTGTACAAAAATAATTGTCAATAACAATTTTACGCCTAATGAAACAATTATAATCATGATTATTAATATAACAAAATAAAGACAATTTGATAGTTAAATGCAGTAAAATCATAAGTAGCTCGAGTTTGTTTCCTTGTTGACTCAAGACAATGGGAAAATTAGTCAGTCAATGAAAATGTAAGTCAAACAATATGCACTTAAATAACGAAAACGTGAATACTGCTTTCGACATCATTCTGTATTACTTTCAGCATTCATAATTGGAACTTTAATCTGTATATATTCTATTAAGTGAACTAATGAAAACGTTAAAGAGAGGTAGATTGAATAAACGTTTTAATCGGATCTTAAGCGACTATCATATCGGTCAGGTTAGTGCAACCGTGGTCAGTCTGCTCAATACCTAACCTCGAGTAATAAAGGTAGATGATAGTAACTAATCTTATACAGATGGGTACGTCTAACATATAGGTATACTCCACTAAGATAGTAGCGATGCAGTCGATCTCAGCAAAGTAGACGTAAAATTATCGACAGTAGAAACAACCAACAGTGCCTGATAAGAGTTCTGGCAGCCTTAGGCTAAAAATCAAAATGCATCCAGGCAAACCTTACCCTTATCTGCCCAACCTCATCCTGCCTATATATATATATATATATACTATACTACATATAGCTGTAGATTTTACTATCTTCATTTACAAACATGTCCTCAGAGCCCCCCAGGCTTTGCACCCTAGGATCTAGTCTAATTAGTCTATGAGTAAATCAGGCTCTGAACCAACACGATCCGTTCGTACATTTAGTGTGGACATGACAGTTACGGTTACAGTGAAAAAATATCCAACTTAACATCCAAATTATTGCGGAAACCGATAATTTGCTGCGTCATGTTTACATACATGTATTCGTTCATAGCAGAAGTCAAGCGACGCCGTGTACGAATTACTGACAATTACACAAATATTGCAAGGTATTATTTAATGTACAAATGCACACTTACAAGAGTGTATTACGTAAATTACATTTATTGTTTACAATTTGATATCGCACTTTACACAATTATTTACTATTATAAATTAAAATACAGGTTTACAAGACTATAAAAGAACCATTGATATGTTTAATTTATTTTATATTAATTTAAAATTCTGTGGACAAGGCTATTTTAAAATAATTTGATTCATTAAAAAAACTAATATCATTCGATAACCCATACCATTTCACGTTGTTATTCACTTATATATTTTATAAACATCTCATCAATAACAATAAATTCACCTATATTGTAAATGAACTAGTAACTTGTCAGTAATAACACTAATAGTAAATTGATTGAAGCAGCATTGTTGGTAATGTTGGGAATAATGACTAGAAAAAGTTTAGTTATTATAACTCATACTGGCATATG
Organism: Acentria ephemerella; assembly: GCA_943193645.1. Taxonomy (NCBI): domain Eukaryota; kingdom Metazoa; phylum Arthropoda; class Insecta; order Lepidoptera; family Crambidae; genus Acentria; species Acentria ephemerella. The sequence continues at coordinate 687,477 of OW971889.1, forward strand.
TCAATTTATCTATCTGTTTTAGGAGATCAAGTTTTAGCCTACATTTTAATGGTACATTCTAGACACGTGGATCAATAATCTACCTAATACTGCATCTAATAGCTATTCACATCTATGATTATATTATTATTGTTGTCTGGTATGAGCCTGAGAAATGATTTAAGTAATTTAATCTACCTATACATTTAAATGTAAGAATCTCTGGGGTGGTTTTTCATTATTTTGAACTACAACTACTACTACTACAACACTAGCTTCTTAATTTCCACACTTTATATATAGACACTTAGTTTATTAGCTAAGCTGAGAAGTTCAAAAAATAAAATATGAGTATTTTATATATAATTTAAGTTTAAATTTACTCTGTAAAGTGTATAAAAAGCTTGTTTAGTACAAAATGGCAATATAAAGTCATAAACAGGTACTACTATATTAATAATGCATGGTTTCATTCACCATGGGCATGGTGTGTGCAATAAAGCATAAAATGAGGCAGAATTTAAAGAAATAACAGTGTTGCATCTTTTTTTTTTAACAAAGGAAAACTAGATATTTCTGTTTGGAACTACACTTAACTTAATATATATTCATGTTTAAAATGATGACAAAACATAAGCTGAAAAAATAATAATGGATTTTTAACAGGCAAGAGCTGTTTTCCAAAATGAATTGATTAAAAATTCTATCTATAGTTACTTTTTAGGTTTCTATTAATACAAAAATTTACCAATTTAAAAACTTAATTAGTTTTCATTTATGTCCACTCCTTGTAAACCAATTATAAGCCCATGGGGTCAATTTCAACCCCTTTAAGAATCTCTGTCTAAGTCTATATGGAAATATTAATATGAATATAATAAAGAGTACAATTATATCATTAAAATGGTTTAACTAATAAAATATATGTGTACATTATTATCACTTCTTTTCTTAAAAGAGATAGTTAACCATATAACCATTACACAAAATTAAATTGGCAGAGAAACAATAAACAAATGGAATATTTATTTGTTTAGATAAATTAATGTTTACGCAAGAAGCAGCTTTCTAAAACACATACAGAGACTACATTGACTACATAAAGTTATCTATATATATGATAAGAAATTAAATAGTAAACTACGAAAAAAGACTGTAATATTTAAATTAGATGAGTATTCAGTTAGTATCTGAAGTATTAAAGAATATGATTGAAAAATTGAAATATATGTTTATTCATGATTTTTTGAAGTAATTCTTTTATTCAATTATTTTAACTTTGGTTTATGTGAAAGTTTTATACTGTCGCAAAACATTTCTGGTAGATTGCATTATAATCAAAATAATTGCCTATAAAATTAAAACACAGAGGCCATAACATGTATATTGCCTAATCAGGCATCGCAAAGTCTGAGATGATACAACGCATATAGCCTGAGTACTATTGTCCACTTGAAAACAAAAACATGAGTACCTGAATCAAGACTCCTGTCCGCACCTCCGGTCATTTTCACTATCCTTTGTTGCCAACCGTATCACTTATAACGTCGGACGCGATATACACTTCAATCCTGGCTGACCAGCACCGTAATCCAGGCAGCAAATATAAAAAGAACCCAGTTTCAATGTCACTAAGGTAACACGAGGGTAAATTGCAACTGATAGAAGGCCGTCTGCCTACGGCTGTTCCCGCGACAAACTAACGATGCGCGCGTCTTACTCAATAATATTTCAACGTTATTTACCTTCTCCCTCATGGAAATTAGAGTCTCGGTGTTTATGTCCTTCGATATCAGCCATATTCAATTTATTTATATAAAGACTTGACTATACTGAACATAGCGAACAAAATTTTTCCAACACGACGCAGGTTGACAACTTCATGGAAAAAAAATACGTGTCAGCTGTCAAAATTAATGTTACCTATGAAAATATTTAGATTCATTTATTTATTTTATTTATTGATGATTTTTTAACACTATGTTATTTAGAACTAAGATACGCTTATTGTATTAATTATAACCTATATAAATATAAAAGAATAAGAAATGTATCACAATACATTTCTTATTCTTTTATATTTAGTTCTGATTTTATAGTGCAGTGCATATCTAAATCTGAAGAGTAAAAATGTTAGACTAGGCCTAGCCTAACATTTTGAAGAGATACTAAATTACGAATGCTAGGCTATAAACTGCTTCAACTTCTTCTTTTATAAATGGCAATGTTTCATCTTCAAATTGCATAGCAATTCTTCTAGTACAGTCATTTGACCACGCATGCTAATGCAAGGTTCAATGAAATAGTATATACGAGTATTGACTATTGTGATAACTGTGATTAATGAAAAAGTAACCTGTAAGTATTATGGTTACAGTTTAACTGCTGTTTTGGTATTAATGAGTTCATAAATTGGTAACATTGATCTAAATGTCAAAATGCCGAAGAGATATGTATACAATAATTAATAAGTTAAAACGATTTTAATACGGGGGTAATATTTATATACAGAAAAATGTCCGCTTCGTATTTAAATCATATTTTATTCAATATGTTTTTTCATCTCACATTACTTATTATTCTCTTTTAATAACTCATTATTCTTATCATAATAGTCATAGGACAACTTACCAGAAAAAGCTTAAATTTTAGTTGATATTTTCATAATCACATAAATCTACCCATGACATTCATCATCAACAGCCTATATTCGTCCTAATGAGGACACGTAGAAAAATATTAGCTGTTGGGGCAATACCAACAATACAATGGGCATAACAGCAAAATAAATTTTGATTGACCTATCTTCCTCATAAAAATGCTTTTTTTGCAACCTGTTTCAATGAGCGTCAACGTACCATTTTATAGTAAATTAATTTGTGTTGCTTAATTCATTGATGGTCAATAAATACTCAACTGGTACCATTTATGTACATAGATAGATTGACATCTATTATTCACAGATATTGAAATTTAATTGTAAGGCAGTTTTCATTCATTCTTTAATTTATTTTTTCTGTTAATACCTTAACACATAATAAAAATCAGAATGGTTTCAATTATTTCAATTACATCGCAGCTATCGAACGAATAAACAATTAACATCAGTCAGAAAAAGCTCTTGTTTTATCTAAGGCTTCTTTTTCCTTTGGTTGGTATCTTTTCTCTTCACATTTTTGTATAGTAATCTGTGGTTCTTTGAATCGTGTCAAATTTCGTATAGGATATTTGCAGAAATTTACTATTTTTTTTATTGCACATAACTGAACTAACTGTATTAAAGACGAAATGCAGGTACTGCTTAGTAACTTTATGTTTTTCATGTATGAATACTAAATGAAAATATGGTCAAATAATGTATGTATTTTTAGAATCCTAATGAAGACACAGAATGGAACGATGTTCTGCGTTCCAAGGGAATTTTACCCCAGAAGGAGAAGGAAGTATCCGAAGCAGATATAGTGAACATGATAGAAGAAACCATACAGCAAAAGCAAGCTGAAAGTTAATATTGTTACTTTACACTTTTTTTTAGGTTATACTAACATCTGTGTGTTACAGCTGTTCTATTTTTATTCGAAGTTTTACTAAATTATAGAGCTAGATTTTGAATAAATTAACTCAAGTTTTATATATTCAATTTCGTTGTTTGATACATGATTTCTACAGGTTGCATGGTCAGGCATGATAACGCCGTAACACCTGTACAAAATTAAAATCAAGTGCCTCATCAAGGCGTTCCTGGGTATACTTACTAAAACTCCCTGGTAACTCCATTGTCCTTCACGGGGGTAATATTTTTCATTTTTTCAGAGGATAAACAGTTGTCTGAATTGGATTTGGATGGTCTAGATGAGCTTGAAGATTCAGAGGATGAAGCAGTCCTTGAAGCATACAGAAGGAAGCGGATTGCAGAATTAAAACGTTTGTCAGAGAAGCCTCGATTTGGGGACATAAAAGAAGTGTCTGGACAGGACTATGTACAAGAAGTAAACAAAGCTGGAGAGGGAATATGGGTTGTTATACATTTGTACAAACAGGGGTGAGAAACTTTCTTTCTATAAGCCTGATTTTCAGTATTATGAACCCATAGTTAATTTGTCTTCAAAATATGTATAATTTTGTTGACAAAATTAAGTGTCAATTTATTTTTAAGCTGACAATATACCTAACCATATTTATTATATTTAACATTGTTTGAACAGCATTCATTTAATATACATAATGTAATAGAATTAGCCAGACATAAGCTATTTAAATAAACATATTATACTTTTTTAAATGGTAGTAATTAATTAAGAAGGTAGTTTGTAGCATAAAATTTAATATGCCTACTAATTCCAGCATCCAGCAATGTGCACTGCTGAACCAGCACATGAGGCAGCTGGCCAGCAAGTTCCCTTACACAAAGTTCTTGAAAGCAGTAGCACAGACATGTATACCAAACTATCCGGAGAGGAATCTGCCAAGTGTGTTTGTATATTTTGAGGGAGATATGAAGAAGCAGTTCATTGGGGCTCATGAGCTCAGAGGGACTGCTCTCTCATGTGATGGTAAACAGCAATTTTTTTAGCCTTTTTCCAAAAGCCTTGTTAAAATAATGACATAAGCAAAAATCTTTGCATATGGATTTCTTCATAAACTTTATATGCAATATTTTTTTAGAGTTCGAGTTTCTTTTGGGGCAAACTGGTGCAATAGAAACAAAAATAAAAGAAGATCCGAAACCAAAGATAAAGGATAAAATGTTTGCAGACCTTGGCAACAATGACTGGTGATAATAATTAGATTCAGGAGTATTAAGAGCTTACTCAAACGAACTTAAGTGTCAGTGTCTTTGCTTGGAAAGCGGGTTCTTTAGCTTGTGGATAAAATTGATACTTACTACTTTTAAATTAGTAATTGTGTTATGATGTCACAGATAACTTATTTAGGATTACATATTGTAATTTATTTGTTGTGTAAAAATTAATCTAATGTTAAATCTAACAGTATTTTTATAATATACAATTGAATATTTTTCTTGTTTATTTATTGATATAATAATAATGAATTTTCCTTTAAATAACTCTTTTTTATAGGTATTTATTTCATTACCAAAATGTAACATTTATTTAACTTATTATTAATTTATTTACAAAATCATAATTATTTTCAATTTTATGATTTTAAGTATTCATCAGTCAGTGTGGCACTACAAAGAGGACAGTCTTTATTTTAAAACATCCTTTTCACAAATCACATTATTTCGCTCTCAGATCTAGTGATTAAACATTTGATCTTTCTTTCACTTTAAGAAATGAATTTAAGACCATTAGTGATATTTGGACTGTGTTAAGTTCCCAGGAACTAAAATATGACTTGGTATGAGAGGACTGATCTAGCCCTGCTAGCAGCCCCGGTGCAGGTTGATGGTTGCGACGCACTTGGCGATGCAGGACTCGACAGGATGCCGCGAGGTGATGCCCAACTGGAACACGCGCCCCAGGATACGAGCCGCGTGCTCTTGCATACCACATACCAACTCCGGCAACTTTTCTAAGACAGACTCCGCTACTTCAGGCTGGTTGGAGTCTAGGCATTCAAGGATGGCTTCCAGACCTGAATGAAATAATAAATAGCTTAGATATATTTAATGCAAGTTCAAAAATACATTTCATTCTATTGTGCTTACATACTGATGGAAGTTTAATCTATGCAGACCAAGTTATACTCCTTATTTGTGTGTATTGATTACTATTGCTATACCTTTAATTACATTTATTTATTTTTCTCATACACATTGCTATGACGATTTAAAAGAACTTGGTAAATGAGTCTATTTAAATAAAGATATATTGACTTTGACTAAAGAGGTTTACGAAAGAGCGATCGCGGCGACCCTCAACATTAGTGTGTGTGTACCTGGCTGTGTGTCCTGGGCGGCGGGCAGCAGACGCGCCAGTAGCGCTAGCGCGGCGGCCCTCAGCGGCGCGTGGGGCGCGGCGGCCAGCGGGCCGGCGGCCCGCAGTATGGCGGTCGCCTGTGCGCCGCCGCCCCACGCGCCGCCCCGTCGCACGCCCCACGCCTCCAGCTCCTGCGCACGCGCACACAGGTGAAACATCATCACTACCAAATACAGCAGACTTGCTTGCTTCCTTGTTTTAACATATTGATTGGTTTAGTATATTCTTGACCCTTGTTTTTACAAATCCCTTGAGTCTTAATTAATTGATTGTTGTTGTGGAAGGTTTAGGGTGGTTACTTACCTGAACATTTTTAATTTGACAAATAGGCTTGATGAGGGATCACTATTTTATAATCTATCAATCTTTGTAGATGAACGAAGTAGCGAAATACAAAACGAGTTTTAATTAAACTACCTTTAATTTTTGTACTAATACCCCAACATAATATATGACAAAACTTTGAATTTTGGAATAAAAGTTTAAAAACGTTATACGGTACAACGTCAACTTCAATTGCGTATGCTGGTGTGATACAACCTTTGGCTTCCGAAGCTACTCTAGCAGTAAGCAGTCAGTAACCTGAGCTGCGTGTGAGGGTCAGTACTGACCTGCAGCATGTACAGCAGCTCGTCCGGCGGCAGGCTGCGCCGCTGCAGCGCCAGCAGCGCGTGCGGCGGCGGCGCGGCCGACGCGGGCGGCGACACCTCGGCGCTGTTCAGGGAGCTCAGCGCCGGGGTGCTCCTGGGGACCAAACGTGTAGCTCATTTGTGACGACGGTTGTGGGAGAGTAGCTAGCAGTGAATAGCTAGGATTGAGCTAAGGGGCAATATAATTGCCTTGAATTTATTTATTAATTCAAAAAAGATTCTACATAAGCCAATTACAGAAACTCACCTCAAAAACACAAAAACTTAGTATATTTACAAAAGTGGGAACAAATTACATTATACTTTAATACCGTTTAATTTTTATGAAGTAAATGAAATCAAAATTACAATTACAATTAAATATTTTTTGTTAAATTGTCGCTTGATGATGTGCATGTGTGTGCATGGATCTCAAGAATAGTTGTGAATGAATGTGTGTGTGTATCCTATAATTTACTTATAAGGATATACTTCAAGCTTGTTAACAGTGTAACCGAAGTGACATAAATGTGGGCCTACATGGCGCATATAAATGCAAATGAATATAGTTTATACTTAAAAATAATAATAATAAAAAATTAAGTATGTAAATACTAATAACTCACTTAGAAAATAAGAACTCATTAGAAGTTTATAGATTTATCAATTTTTATTTTTCGGGAATTGTTAAGACCTCCTTAGACCACAGAGATATTGTAAATTTAAAAAAAATATACGTCTTAAGAGCGCCAGAAAAAATTGTGGTTTTAAATTAAATTAAATTAATAGTTATTTGGAACAATTAGAACACCTATTACCCAATTTTGACAAAATACTTCGGACAGCAGTTATAAAACTGTTTTGGACAACAAAAGAGGTCTATTTCTAAAAAATACTTGTTACAAGTTTTAGGTTATGTGACACAGTCATACTATTAACTTCTTCATTGACGGTACGTTAAAGAGCTATGTATGGCGCGTTCCTGTAGTAGGAGCATTTAATGTGAGTGTATTCTAAATCATGTAGAATAATCATATCTTTTACGCGACGTCAGTCTGTTACAGAGCGCTATAACTGTTTAGTACAATACTCCTTATAATTGTTTACTCTGATATTCGCCCGAACATTTAAGTTTTTTTTTTCTTTATTGATGATCTGATAAAGGTCGCGGGAAACCGCTGGATACGGGCAATACACCAGGGATCCTCCGGGGAGACCCGTGGTCAACAGTGAGTGTCTATCTTCCGGTATAATGGTACATGACTCACGCCACGGTGTCGCGGTGCCTCTGCAGCAGGGCGGCGGCGGGCGCTGGGCGGGCGGCACGGTACCGCCGCAGCAGGGCGGCTACGCGGTGCACCAGCGCCGGGTCTCGCCCGCCCGGTTGCCGGCACACCGCCAGGTAGCACTCCAGAATGCCGTGGATCTCCTCGCTAGAAAACGACATTTTATTTATATAACATATATAAACAAATAGTACTTTTGAAATAAAGCGGATAAAGTCTTGAATTTAGGATGAACAACAAATTATCTTGGGAATTGTAGCGTAGCGAATCTTTTCCCAATAGAGTACAGTACCTGTTGAACAGCTCGTGGTCGGGCAGCAGCTCGAGCGCGGCCAGCAGATGCGCGTGCGTGCGCGCCAGCGGGCAGCCGCGCAGCAGGGCGGCGGCCAGCGGCAGGTACATTATATTGGTACAGTACCTGTTGAACAGCTCGTGGTCGGGCAGCAGCTCGAGCGCGGCCAGCAGATGCGCGTGCGTGCGCGCCAGCGGGCAGCCGCGCAGCAGGGCGGCGGCCAGCGGCAGGGCGCGGGCGCCGGCGCCTCGAGCGCGCGCCCACACGCCGCGCACCGAGCTCTCCAGCCGGTACAGCCTGCACACACACAGCGACCATGTTCTACATCATTATGGCCCCGAACATGTTGTGTTTCATTGTACTACTTTTAGCTGATCAACCGTATCTATTTGTCTATGTAGCTTTGACGTAAAGCTACTTCTAACTCCCTAGCTAAGTGCATGTCGCGGCACACTTGTAGGTATTGCACAAATAATATTTTATATTGTCTGAGATAACTATTTATATGAACAAAGCGAATAAAAAATATTCAAGATATGACAAAAATTAGCCTTAAATAGAGCTAGCACATGGTCTATTAGGGTGGGGTTGGTAAGGCTAGGGTGTGGCATCACTTGTGCGCGGCGGAGGGCGGCAGATGCGACGGCTGCGCGGCGGCACAGAGCGCGGTGAGCAGAGCGTGCGACACGCGGTCCGTGGCGCTGGTGGCGGCGGCCGCGGCGCGCCGCCCGCCCTCCGAGCGCAGCGCCGCCGCCACGGCCGCCTCCAGGTCGCCCGCGCCATCGTCCTCGCCCTCGCCCTCGCCCCACGACGACACCAGCTTCTGGATCTTGGGCACCTGCCACAGTGCATTCATTCCTTCTGTATCCGGTCGAGCGATCACACGAGCCAATAATTATTTGTCTAAACAAACATCGACTAAACAAAAATGTCTCATGATATATCATGAGACATTTTTGTTTGCGTACCTTCATGTAGAGCAGCAGCAGCAGCAGCGGGTGGCGGCGCGCGGCGGCGGCGGCGGCGGCCAGGGCGGGCGGCGCCCGGCAGCAGCGCAGCAGTAGCGGCAGGCGCGCCTCCACGCGGCGCTGCAGTGACGCCCCGCCCCCGCCCCCGCCCCCGCCCGCCTCCGCCGCGCGCGCCTCGCCCACGATATACTCGATCAGCACCTCCAGCTGACACACACCGCGTATTATTATTATTATGTAATTCCCTTGCTTTTTCGCAACGAAATTTCTTCACCCGCAATAGGAAAGGTGTGTAACCATACGTATAACATAATTATCGGTAAATAGACTGAATTGAATACAAAATTAATAGTAATTTATTACATATGTATCAAGAACAGGAAGCAGGATAGAATGCCATTACTCAAGTCGTTCCTACAACCGAATATACAAAGCTAATTACGTCGATGGTAAATATTTTTAATTCTGCGATGGTACAGGCTACCGTACAATCATTTTAAAGGTGTCAATGACTCGCCTTATAATTTAGTACACTTAATATTGTTTATAATTAATTATAATTGCACTTACGATTATTACCACGCAGCACTTTTAATTGCCGTCTATTTATAAATACTTAATTATGTATGAAATAAATCAGTGTTGAGAAAACTATCATTGGGTTTGCTTCGTACATTAACATTCCCTTACATCTCGCAATCATCTGTAAACTGTAGATCACCTTACAGTGATAGTATAATTTCTTTTTATTGACACTATTACTAGATGCGCAGTGATCGGCGGGGAGACGGGGCACCGACCTGGTTGTGTGACAGGGTGAGGGTGTGGTCCCTGGGCGCGTGCTTGGCGGCGCTACGGTCGCGGCCCTGGCACACGCGCGGGGAGTCCATCAGCGTAGCGCAGAACTCGACCACTGCGCTCGGCGCCCACTCACTGTACGGTTGCATGTGCGTCAATCACATTTTAGTTTTCAGCCCGAATTTTAGTGAATAATTTTGACATATATGAAGTGTTAAAATGACAATAAAGAGATAAGAAATTTATTTAATTATAGTTTTAAACCATAACCTCTTCGCATAAGGTATCATTTTGGTTTTTATAATGACAGTATGTAAAATGAACTGGATATTGAAAATAATTGTAGATTGTTCGATCTTTCGTTGCTTTATCCTAATTATGCCATAAGTTTGCTCTGAGATATTGAATCAAAAATTCATCCAAAAACCCATAACAATACCATTTTAACCAATACCCCCTATGTCAAATGCGCATTACACTGATGCTGGATTTCCTTCTGTTACACACAAGGGACGCCTTTGCCCTATAATGGAACAAACCCTCTAATGGAAAGGAGGGTATAGGTTACATTTAAAAGAAAGAAGAATTTCGTAAGAAACAAAGAAAGTATGTTAATATTATAAGTAAGAAATCGCCAAAAGAGAGCAACCTGTGGGTTAAAAATGACCCCATATTGCATTGTTTAAATAAAAAATAACTGGGTCATAAATGACTCGTAGTTAATTTTATGTAAAGTTTATTACTAAAAATCAAATAAATTATAACTTATTAAGTTAAATTTTACCTACTCAGCCAGCATAATATCTCAGTGGATTACTCTAAATTCGGGTGGTTAAGGTTGCGATTGCACTAAGCACCTTTCGTAAATACTATTTAATTGAACTACATTTGTCTCAATGTCTTTGGGGTTAATTATAACTATAAAATGAAGTTTGCTAGTGAGAGATAAAAAAATGAACCAAATATTAGTTGGTGTAGTCAAATTGAAGCGAACGTATAGAATGTATAGATATTAGTGTGGTTACGAGTGCGGCTGCAGCAGCGCGGTGAGGCAGGCGTGCAGCGTGCGCCAGGAGGCGCGGTGCGCCAGCTGCGTCACCAGCTGCGGCCGCCACGACGACCAGCCGCCCAGGAACATCAGCCGCATCTGACCGAACACACCACCGAGCGTGCCATTACGACCTGATCACACTTTGTTCTAAGGTATTAGCAACCTCTTTAATCAAACTTCTTTGTGAAATATATACAAGAACCAAAAGAGCGAAAATGAAGTTGGTAACGATGTGATTCGCGCTCGCCACAGATAAAGGTAAAAAATAACAAAATTACATTTTTCAATGTGACTAATGCCTATATGAAGATAAATTATACCTATAAGAAGCATCTTGCAGATCGGCAAGATCAAGTTGGTTAGTGCAGATCATAGTTTTACTTGCACTAGCCAATTTTTTATTTGGACTCCACTTCTGCTTACCATCAGGTGGTATGGATTCCTTTGCTGTATTCATCTATAAAAAAAAGTTGCTCGATTTTGTACTACGCTTGGAGGAATTTTATTTGAACAAGAGCCCATTGGTGTAGAACGCTCTGGTTTTGATTACGAAATCAAAGAAACCTTCGCCATGGATGAGTCAATCAAAATTTCTAACTCGAACTCCTCCGTGTTTCGGAAGGCACGTTATGCCGTTGGTCGTGATTGTTACGGCAACCGCTATAACCCAGAAAGCCACATGGATATAGCATAGTGTTATGGCTCAATACTCCTCATGTGATTCCTCTATGTATATAGACTGATGAACTTATTTGTCGCTTTGAAACAAAGTATATGGTCCTTCAAGCCGGTTATGAAGCCAGTATGTTTGGAATAGGCTTGAAGCGCCTGGGGTCACACCTGGCGATGCGGGCGCGGCCCCAGCGTCTCGTGCTGCAGCTCGGCCAGCCAGTCCAGCAGCAGGCCGCAGCCCCGGCCGCCGCGCCCCAGCTGGTGTCCGCCCGCCGACCCCTCCGAGCCCTCCGAGCCTTCGGTTTTCACCTACAGTACAGAAAAAACAAGCCACATCACCGTATGTGCGCTCAAAATAACATAGGCTAACTTCCCTCCACAATTTAAGACCAACAAACGTTCCATTAATTCTTAATAATAATTATCTAGTATCCATAATACAAGCTCTTAATTACGTATGCTTATTTTGGGCTACATAAAAGGTGTGACTGTAAATAAAAGTTTATTTTCTCTAAGGTTTGACCACCAGAAAATTGCACAGACGTCCATTGCTGCATTACGTAGCAAAATACCACAACGACGTTGGCAAAAAAATGGCAGAGGGTAAAACACTGTGATTCCTTGTGATTAACATTATGTGATTACTTGGCACTGTACCTCGTAACGGCCGGCCTGATGCTGCTCCAGTAGGTGAGAGATGACATCTACCACCAACGCCGTGCTACAGGTGTCGATCATCTTGTTGCCCAGGGCTTCCAGCGTCCTGGGCGTCGCGTTCTCAAGTACTGTGTCAATAAACAACGCTAGATATATATTCTCACCACCTGGACGGTTGGCAATCTCCCACTATGTGATTCTCACAAGTCTGCCTCGTATAACTACGTATAACTATCTATTTATGAATAAGGGACAAAGTATGACGTTGTGTTGTATTCAACGTGTGGCAATGAATGGACGGCATGGTGTACTCACGCGCGACGAGCTGTTCCTTGGTGGCATTGGGCGGCACGGCCAGCAGCGGGCCGTCAGCTTCAGATGGCAGCGGCCGACAAGCCAGGGCTCGCAGCGCGGCCGCCACTGGCCCAGGGGGACACTTCAGCTGGGACATCAGCGCCTCCGCCACCTGCAGTCACCACCGACAATAAGTAGTGAGGGAAAACGATTAAAATGAAGGCATATATTACAATTTTACTCTTTTGGAATAAGGACAATGTAATGTTAAAATTTCCTAATTAGAAAATGTCATGCTCATCTAAGATACACGTTTAACCTTACCAGGTTTAAACCCTGCAGTTCTGGTTTAGTAGTCGGAGGTACGGTACCTGCGGCACGTGCACGTGGTGCGCCGGGCGTAGCGCCCGCAGCAGGGCGGCGAGGCGCGCGGGGCGGGCGGCGAGGGCGAGGGCGCGGCCCCCGCGAGCCGCCTGCCGCAGGTAGCCCACCACCGCCTCCACCAGCGGGCCTCCGCCCTGCTCGCGGATCTCCTTGCTCATCGCCTGACAACGCAATTCCTCATTATACTATTTATAATAATAAAACATTATACCACTCAATGAGGATTTTGAAAAATAGTTTAGAAAATCTTAGGTTTCCATATTATATTCCTATATTTAGTTGTCAGTGTATTAATACCTGCAATGGTATTAATTTTATATTAAAGAAGACGTATATGTAATGTTGTTAATAATTCAGTTTATTCTATAATATCTTTGATTTTTCTTCAGTCCATACAAAAAACCTTTGACGTTCACACGTGATTTTTGTAATGATAATAAAATATGGTAAGTATTACTTAAACGTTTGTTGACATTCCATTATGAAGAAGTGCGTCAGTGTTACGGTTAATTTTACTTTGACGACATAGTATGTGTATGAACGGTGTCATGCTCATAGACGACGATGCAGCTAGTATAGTATGTGACTGACCGCGATGAGGTGCGTGAGGCCGGCGTGCACGTCTGCGGCGCCGTCGAGCGCGGCGGCCAGCAGCGCGGGCACCAGCCCCGGCGCCGGCGCGCTCACCACCGTCACGCCCGACGCCGAGTCCCACGCGTCCGCGCCCTCCGGCGGGACCTCCTCCTCCGCGAACAACAAGTCATCTGGGAAATTGGGTATTCACATGTCAGACACAAACATTTAACATGTTAAAAAATACGTGTTACTGTTTCATTACAATTCTAACAGAAAAGGACGAATCACAGCTTATGTCATTTGGCGTTTTTGAAATGTCACCTACTATGGAGAAATTTGACTTAAATTAATGCGTATCTAGAAACATATTGCTTGTATCATTTAATAATCAAGTAGAAAGTGCGAGACATGGATAATTAATTTTAGTGTTAGTGAATGCCAACAGAATCGCGACCGTTGTCTGGTCCACCATGAGGCAAATGAAAACCCAATTTGTAGAATTCTTGGCAGTTCATCGTCACCCACTACCACTGTAGTAGCTGTGTTACTGACCTGGCGGCGACTGCAGCGGCTGCAGCTGTAGCGCAGCGGCGAAGGCGTTGCCGCCCCTGGCGCCCCTCGCCCGCTGCACCTGCAGCAGCTGCGCCATGTACCCTCGCTCCACTCCCAGCCTGACTACCGCACCCGCGGGACACGCATCCAGAGCTGTCAGCAGCGCTCTAAACAAAGCATTTATAACTATTTCTACAACTAGTTTTTCATTAGAAGAGGAATTTATACTTTTTTTTGTGGAAAACTTACAGCTAATACAAAGCGTGGACTACAGAGAATGATTGAATTAAAGCCAATCACAAGTTTTCACATTTATATATTTTTTTTTCGTATGCTGTAAAAGTTAATTAATCAACTAAAATGGATATCGTTGTGTATTTTTTTAAATTTGAACAAAGAGCTGCTAAGCTTATTAAGTATTAACAGTTTTGAAGATGTGATTGTGAATCAATTTTACACGCAGTAGATTAGTGTGTCGCGTTGTTTTGTATAGTGTAACAAAGTGTGCCTCACGTCATGGCGGGCACGGGCATGCCGAAGGTCTGTATGAAGAGCGCCAGCTTGTGCGCGGGCAGCGCTCGCAGGCCGGCGTGCAGCAGCGGCGCGCGCGCCGAGCGCACCAGCGTCAGCCGCAGCCAGTCCGGCAGCAGCGGCTCCTGCGCCGCGCTGGCGCCGCCCACCCACGCCGCCTGCAGCCATGAGTACATCTCCTGCTTCGTGTCGTCTGTACAACACACCACACCACACAGTACAGTACAACAACAGGTATATAAACTTCATTCATCATTTGTTTGTTCGATACATCGTCATGCACGTTGAGCCGTTAGTACAGGTTGTGACACCAACCGCTTTCGCCCAGCCAGTCACATTGGGACAGCTTGGTGGTGTAATGGCCAGTATTGTATTGCTCTAATGAAGAAAGGCCAGTAACTAGCATTAGGACGTTTATAAGAAAATTTATGACCTTTTATCACACAGCCATACGTGGAAAAATTATTGGAAACCAATTTGACCGGCTTAGCGACCAATAAAAAAAAAAGTTAAATAACAATAAGTTTTACACTAAGTGTTAAGTCAGTACTATCATTGACGAGTCGACGTTGCAGATGTAATTAATATATATCAATATAAGATGCAATCAGTTTCCGCCAAGTCTTACATATGGAGGGCCCGTAGCACAGCAGCTTGAGGTGCGCGTGCGCCAGCAGCACGTGCACGGAGGCGCGGCGGCCGCCCGCCCACGTCAGCTCCACACGCTCGCCGCCCGCCCACGCCGATTCATCGGCGGTCGATTCCGTGCCCGCGCTCGCTTCTGCACCCTCTTCCATGCTATTGTTGTATACCTGGGGGAGGGACACACTCACTGTTCTCGTTCTACATTTTAAATGACATTTCATTGACCATGTAACTTCTATATCTTCGTCTTATATTTCACATAAATAAATGCAAATTGACTCTCCGTTTAAGTGTTTTTTACTATGTAACAGTCTTAATTCATTTTCTGTCTTCTGGCTCTGATTTTTCTCTAAAAATACATTTATAGGAAAAATAGTGACTGAAATAAAAGATAGGTTTCATTAGTAAGATGTAGTAGGGAGCTCAGCGTGCTGGCGGCGGTACCTGCCGCAGGTGTGTGTACATGAGGCAGGTGAGCGCGTGCAGGGCTCGATGCGCGCGGGGCTCGGCGGGGGGCGGGGGGTCCCTGAGCTCGGCGGGGGGCAGCACGTTGTTCATCACGCACGTGCGCTCCATCAGCAGCTGGCTCAAGTCCTGGGAACATTCACTTCGGGATTATGATATTTTTTCTAACTCAATAACAAGTGAACCGATTTCAATAATCTATTTATTGGATCAGCATCTGCTCTGAATAGCGGAATGACTTTTAAAATATCGGAATAGTGGAAGAAAACAATCAAGCCAAACATTATCGTTTATCGCCAAACATTATTATACGTTTGGAACTAGGCCATTTACTCAATAAACAGCTCGCGCTTGCCTATTACTTATTTGTGAATTGGTATTAGCACTTGGTTAATTCTATATAAAGATACACAAATAGATTTAATCGTAGGCTATTGTAGGTGGTGGTACTTACGAGCACGATGTCAGTGAGCGCGGCGTGGTCCGGCGGCGGCGCGGCGGCGGCGTGTCTCGCCAGGAACTGCAGGTAGGCGGCGACGTGTCGCGGCACGCACTCGACGAGGCAGGCCGCCCGCACGCGCGCCGCCACCTCCGCGCGCACGCCCTCCCAGTGCGCCAGACCCCACACCAGCTCCAGCCACTCCCTGCACACACACACACACATACACCTGTACTGTCTGCATACACGGTCTGCTGTCTGTAGCGTCAAATTAAAAGCAAACTCACTCAGGGTTGACGTCGGCGTTGTAATCCAATTCCGTTATATCTTCTGATTGTGTTAAAACTAGCTTAAGACCCTAAAAACAGAAAAAAACTGATAACATTGACTTCGCTTGACTCGTGTTAAAATAATATATGGTAAATAAAATGATGCATGATTACCATAATACAAATTACAATTATGTCCAACAGGCAAATTCAACTTTATTGACAACTAAAGATATATTCATTTGAGTTGACTGACCCTAGAAGCCTGGGCCCTGGTGGTAGCCTGCGGATGCGCCAGACGCTGCAGGTAGTACTGCAGAACAGCTCTTGCGCCGCGTTCACTAGACGCCACTGTTCGCCGTAGATGTGCACATAGTTCTCCAGCCTGTTATATAAATATAAATTATATTTTATATTATGGAATATTACATAGTAAATATATTGAGGAGATTATTGGAAGTTACAATGGTCCCATATGTAAACCCTGTGACACTCCTTACAAAACGAAATAATTACTTATATAATTGCAATTTATTTATTTAAACATTGTTTAATAATATTAATATTTCTCACACTCACACCTATTACCTAGCTTAAAGTAAGCATCATTAAGAGCTTGTGTTATTGATATTAGATATCGGAGAAATATAGATAGTAATATGTGTATAAATATTAGAAATATACTGAATAAAGATACAGACATCCATGACTCATGAACAAATATTCGTACTCATCATACAAATATCTGCCCCTACCGGGATTCGAACCCGGGACCTTTAGCTAAGCAGACAAGGGACTGAAGGGTACTGACCACTCGACCAGACGACCGTCATTCTAAATTAGAGCCTTACATTCAACTCAAAAACACTGAATTTACGTATTTTAACTAAAGGAGATGAGCATAGTTATGTTTAACGAAAGCTTTATTGAAATATGTAAATTTTAAAATGATAATAATAATTTATATACATGACTTTTTTCACATTCATAACATTTCAAATTAAAAATACTGCAACTACATAAAGAAATTTATGCATAATGAGATATTTATTTTGAAATAGGCTAAGTTTGATCTAACCTTGCCGTCCCCGGGCGCGGTGGCGGAGGCGGAGGCGGGCGAGGGTGAGGGCGAGGGGGCGGGCGCGGGCGCGCCGGCGGCCAGGAACTCGCACAGGCACTGCACGGGCAGCACGCCCAGCTCGAGCTGGTCGTGCCGCAGCAGCTGGTGCAGCCAGGGCATGGCGCGCCGCGTGCCGTGCCGCTCCACCAGCGCCAGCAGCAGCGCCGGCTGCCGGCACAGCAGCCGGCCCAGCCGCAGCGCGCCGCTCAGCGCCTGCACCGACTCCACCACGCTCTGCGGCGGCCGCCGCGCCGGCCCCAGCGGGTCCAGCGTCGTCAGCTACGGGCGGGATTGTTTTAAATATTAAACACTTACAAGGCGCACAATAGCCGCGATTCTAAATTTCAGTTCGTGCTGTTCTTTTATTACTACACCGCTAGAGAAAGATAAATCATCGCGGTGACGTCATTAGATGTTTTTAAAATGGAAACATTACCATAATTTAACGGGTAGCCAAAAGAAGCCACTACGCTACGTAGCAGATCATCCGCATATTCAAGTAGTATAATGACCTGGCTGAGCAGCCTGGACGTGTGCTCGGTGACGGGCAGCTTGTTGTTGCTGGCGGCGGCCAGGTGGCTCTCTAGCTGAAGAATCGACGCCCGCTCCGCTTCAGACCGTTCGGCCTCACCACCAGCGCCGGTGCCCCACTCGATGCTAGGTTTGCTGTGGCAACAAAACATTCTTATACAGAATAATTACCGCCGATGCTTAATATCAACTGAACACTAATTTATATTGACCATTTTTTATTCGCCCCTATGATTCGTCCCGTTCTGTCACATAATATGATTGGAACGCACAATATGAATAATAATGGATTGATAGCAATTGTGTACAAACTGATGGCAGTTTATACGCTTACTGTGAACAACATGTGAATTTATAAAATGCGTCATTCGACTTAGAACAGGCTTCGACAGTGTACAGACGCGTACCTAGAGTATATTTTCTGTTTGCTACCTATCATGCAAATGAAGTCAACACAGTTTATATGAAATGTTATAGTAGGTGTACCCGGTGATGCACATCTCGATGAGCGCGCGCAGGGTGGGGTAGGCGGCGGCCGCGCGCTCGGCGAAGGTCTGCGGGTTGTGCGCCGCCAGCATCAGCAGCAGCGCCCAGCCGCGCCAGTACAGCCCAGTGATGGCCAGCGCTGGCGCCGTATACCTGCGCCCGACACGACACATCATTACTCACTTCAAAATTGTGTAGTTTCATGTCAATAAGGATCTCCTTTTGATGACTCGACATAAATAAAATTGCGGCGCAGTGATATGTTACTTTGGTATCTTCGAGTCAAAGTCAAAAAGTCAAAGTCGAATAGAATTTTGAGACTTTTTCTTTTAAATGAACAGCCAAAATGCAGTGAGGTTCAAAAGAATTTTTAAATGTTAAGACTTGATACATTTACATTTATATACATTACTTTTCAAAGTATACAAAACAAATAATCTGAAATAGTTGATACGGTCTAGTTTCATCATAGTTAACACTATTTACGTATAAACAATACGCATAACATTGTCAGTGACAATTTACTAGTCGCCTCATAGTGGTGGTCACTGTCCATCATGCGGGACCACCTTTAAAATGAAATAGGCTATCTTCTGCTAGGTTCTTTCGTTGTGTCTACTTATAAAGTTTGTTCTGAGATATTGCACCTTAAATGTATCTGGTATTAAAAACTCACTATAAATATCGCCAGTTTACTACACATTCTGAAGAAGAAGAACATCTATATGAATGTAGAAAAGTTTTATTTGTGAATTGGTTGTCGAGACAAAGGTGTGGAGGCACTGACCCGGCGGGCAGCGTGATGTTGTCCGGGGGGTTGAACTGGCACAGCTGGAAGATGTAGTCGGCCACCTCCAGCTTGTCGACGACCAGCGGCAGGTCCTCGGGCGGCAGACCGCATGCGCGCCGCACCACCTGCTCCACCAGCTCCAGCGCCTCCGCCGCCGCCACCGGGATGTCCTGTCGCGCACAATACAGAACACAACCTTATTTATACACTAGGCAGCATACAATAACGCATACAATCATCAATCAGAAAAATCATTGGCACGTCTGCAGTCTTACTGTTTTCACAATATTGAACATGTTGACAATTTAAATAAATGTAAGAATTTAACTTCACAGTGAGTAGCGTTTTTGTACAAGATACGAGATCTGTTAAGTAGTGATGCATGTATTAATGTTTTCGAGGCGTTAGTTCGGTTTTGTTTTGTTTGAAAGATAAGGCAGCCAGTGTAATAAAAGATGCTGTACATAAAATGGGTTTCGAATGATGGCTATGAGGGGTTGATGACTGGGGATGATAAGGTACCTTGGCGAGTCCGATGAAGATGATCATGAGCAGGTTGTGCTGCGACAGCGGCGCCTCGCAGCAGACGCGGTGGGCCGCGGCGCGCTCGCACTCGGGCGGCCAGTTGTCCGGCTTGCTGTACGCCTCGGCGCTCTCCACGAACATTATCTGTGTTATGACACACGCGCATTATCATTGAGCACGAGATTAATCGACCAATATATTTAAATCATAATTTTGTGTCAGTTTCGTCACTTGTGCGGTGAGATTTAGCAAGGTTCCATTTTCTTTCATTAATTTGTAGGATAAGTCAATTTTTCTATATTATACGTCATCTATAAAATGGCCATTAGTCTTCAAAAATTCTATAGAGCTGTATTCGAGAAAGAAAAATGGACATTGTAAAATGAAGATATGGCACAAAGGTTCTTAGATCCCAAGCCAAAATCTTTTATGAAATTAAATTAAACAATACTAGACTGTAAACAGTTGACGGCCCAGCGCTGGGCTATGTCCTGTGGGACCTCACCTTGTTGAGCGCGTGCTGGTAGTCGTGTCGCGAGGGTCGGTACAGCGGCACAGCTGTCTCCAGCAGCCAGCCCAGGGCGGCGCCCTGTATGGCGCTTAGTTGCTGCCGGTAGTCGGCCACGTGCTTGCTGTGGCTAGCCGTCACCAGGCAGCAGCAGCAGAAAAGGTCTGCCAGCGACAGGAACGCGCGCTCGCGCACCTACAGCGTCAATACAACTTTAGTCATCGTCGACGTCTGTCACAGGTCATTTTACCAGCCTGCCGATGAGTCCACAACGTACTTATAATATCGGATGACTGGTTACTTCAAGGAGATTCTTTGAATGTATTCAGAGGTATTGTGTCTGCTTACATTGTTACTGCTAAAGTAGGTAATTTACGAATCCACAACAGCTCCTATACGTCCCCAACGAAGGACTCGAGTGAACCACGCTGACCAAGTGCGGGTTGGTTCATTACCTAGGAATTTCTTTATTTATTAGTTCATTAAGCTAAGAATTTCTCTACGGGTGTTTCCTTCCGATGTTTATCTTGACCGTAAAAGTACCTCAGCGGGTGGGTCCTGCGGCGGCGGGTGGGCCAGCGCTCGCGCCAGCGGCAGCAGCGCCTGTGCTGGGGGAGTACCTCAGCAGGTGGGTCCTGCGGCGGCGGGTGGGCCAGCGCTCGCGCCAGCGGCAGCAGCGCCTGCGCTGGGGGAGTACCTCAGCGGGTGGGTCCTGCGGCGGCGGGTGGGCCAGCGCTCGCGCCAGCGGCAGCAGCGCCTGCGCTGGGGGAGTACCTCAGCGGGTGGGTCCTGCGGCGGCGGGTGGGCCAGCGCTCGCGCCAGCGGCAGCAGCGCCTGCGCTGGGGGAGTACCTCAGCGGGTGGGTCCTGCGGCGGCGGGTGGGCCAGCGCTCGCGCCAGCGGCAGCAGCGCCTGCGCTGGGGGAGTACCTCAGCGGGTGGGTCCTGCGGCGGCGGGTGGGCCAGCGCTCGCGCCAGCGGCAGCAGCGCCTGCGCGTCGGCGCGCGCCGAGCGCACGCACTCGCGGGTGAGCGCGCGCAGCGGCCGCAGGTAGTCCTCGGGCCGCAGCAGCAGCTCGTGGTACGTGTCGCCCATGGCCGTCGGCACCTGCTGCGGCTGCGCCTGCAATACATCTTACCTTTAAATACGACAACGGTGTACGGACCTTAACGATTAAGATAAATGTCTTTTTCAATCATATTTTGCAGCATTAGAAACGTCTCCCCCTCGGATATTCGGTGCTACGTAAACGAACGGCTTAGCAAATCGCATTTTATAAATTTTCACAATTTAATTATTATCATACATTTACGTTTATATAAAACCATTTTTCATATTTACAATTAATTTTACCACTTAAGTAACTTAGTGTCAGTTGAGAACATAGCATTCTACGAACGGGGTGAGACGCGCGGGAGGAGCCCCCGACGCGTGCAACGAGAAAGCGACCCCGCGGCGATACAAATACCAGACGCCTTCTGTGTCCGTGAACGCAACTTAATTCATTTTGTTAATCCTGAGTTTGTACTTTTAGAGGCAATAAACTAGTCCTATTCCAATACAGTCTACTTATTTATTACCACCACCAACATTGGTCCTTCGAGCCTGTCTATTATTATTTAGTTTATCTGTTTTTATCATTTAAATAAGATATACCATAATATATAGATATTATATAAAAGTAGGCTGTGGCTAACCAACAAGCTCAGTTCCAACCTTTTCACGCTATCACAATAAGCTACGGCGGCCTTACTCCCCGCAGGAACACAAAACTACTACTAGTGCTATTTAGCTATGATATCTGTAAGAAAGATATGCTCTCTCTCCTCTGCTCTTATTATTACAAGAGCAAATACCACAACAACTAACAAATTCATTATTTAAATAGACCCTTCTATATTAAAAATGAAACATAGGAAGTATTTAATGGAATTACGAAATATTAATTTTATTTTTCGTTTATAAAATTTTAATAAATTACATTTTTTTGTGAATGAGTCTATTTAAATAAAGATATTTTGACTTTGACTTTGGAAAATATATATAATGCGGCACGTAAATTACCTGTATGAGTGCAGCGAGCACGGCCATGTTGTTTGGAGAGCGAACATTAGACAGCTCGTTGTAGATCGTGTGTGTCACCACGCTGCGCAGCAGGGCAGGGCTGTCAGCTACCATCTCTCTGGACAATAATATAAGGTGGTTACTATTCGTTATTAAATTAAACTTGTTTTGATTAAGAAATCAGTAATTGACAAAGTCAAAGCCAATTTAACTTTATTTAAATAGTGTGTCTATCACATCATCACTAAGTTCTTTTAAATCGTCATAACAGGGAATATGTATGAGAAAAATACATTAATATATGATGACAAAGATAAATTAATATATAGAGAGTATGACTGTAGTAATAGTAATAATGTTATGTTGTTATTAACCGGGTATTTGCAAATTGTTCCAGTTTTAAAATTTAATTAAGTATTACATTAATTATTCTAAAATTAAAACTATCATGTAATAGAACAAGCTTCAGCAATAACTCAACTTATATTTCTATAATAATATTCTACTGCACAGTATGACTATCCTAGACACCTTTCCAGTGGGACATACCAACGACGACTGACTTAAAAACTAATTGTGGCTTTACAGCTAAACTCAACAAGACAGACGAGACTTATTATACAACTTCCGGTCTTAAATTTTATCTACAAGAACTCATAATGACAAAAGAAGGTATAATTATTAAAATTATTTTAACAAATCACAATATATTAAGTAATAGTCATACGTAATAATGTATAATTAGGCATTTGTTTAAATTAAAACCAAAGTGCTTCCGTTTATTTTTATCATGACTTTTTTACTTGAGCTGGTTTCAAAAACGGAAGTTAAACTTGAATACATATAATTATTATTTTGTAAATACATTTGCTTTTTAAAATAAATCTACACGTTTTTAATATTACAATAATAAACCACAACAATCACTAATATGCATATTCCCAAGAAGCCCTACCATCGCTTTGACAAATAAGTAGCTTCAGAGAAAAAGCGGCGCATGAAAATTCCAGCCATTTGGCGTCTTTGCATATCAGTCTCACCTCAAGCACGCCTGGTAGGCAGCTTGCAGTGGCTTGGTCTTCAGCCGCATACGCGCTAGTTGGGCCAACACCTCGTGGTCGCGGGCAGCGGTGGGTCCGCAGGCGTCAGCGTTGCAGCACACATACGCTAGTAACTCTTGGGCAGCACGCCACAGCTTACCCGAATGCAGCCACGCCTCCAGGCGTGAAGCGGAGATCATGCGTATCTGCAATTAGTAAAACTATAATTACTGATTTAAGTACAAAAAATCTTATTATAATAAATTTTTAGATCATAGAACATCTATATCAAGAAGTGAAGACTAGAAAATCCCAAACAAGTCATCTACCTACGTGTTTAGAGGACCTACAGGTTGTGATTTGTATAGGAATTTGTTGTGGAAAGAAATTAAAATGGCGGGCCGGCAGACCTATAATGAATCTATATGGAATTAAAAACCATGTAAAAGGAAGGACTCACGGGTCGCCGGTAGCCGCAAATTGCAACACAGATTTTAAGATTTCACGTCACATGTCACAATAGAATAAGTAATTATGGTCCAGTTAATTGCGCGCGCGCGTCTTCCATAATAATTGACAATATGAATATGTGTCGTTAGTAGCTCTCGGGCGGAAATAGACAGGCGATCGGGTATTCGCGAAAGAAACGTATTAACGGGAAAAGGATGAGGAAGGATGACACAGATTAAAAAACCATAAAGATTTTATTTTAAGTCTCCGGCTCAAACAGGGTGTATATACTAATGAGACCACGGACATTAAATATGTCACTCTTCAAAGATTGGTGGAATATGCACTTTCTAGGAATTTAAAAACAATTCTTTTATATCTATTATTGCTACACTTAATGAAATGTAACTTGCCTCTGGAAAGCCGCATGTGGCTGCTAACAGCTTGAGAAAACCACGGTGTATAGCATCTGGAGCCGCACGTCTCTGTATTTGCTCCTTGATTGCTTCAAGGACTAGTCCTTCCACACTCTCATAACTACTTGAATATCTGAATCAATGAGCAAGTATTCAATAATGAATGTAGCTGTCGAAAATAAAATACGTTTTGTTCAATAACAAAGTATAATCTATATAAATACAATTCTAACCTCGGGAAAACAGTATATTCAAGCTCTGAATTATCAGTGTCTTCATCCGTACTACCCATTAGGGGTGAACCAGAGCCTGATGGAGACATGGTCCCTGCAATAAATACATATAAAATGATTATGATTATGTTATAGCATATAAATTTATTACTTATTATTATATTAAATTATACTAACAATATGTACTAAGAATTATTTACAATATACAACATTTCGCATTTCAGGATATATAAATGTATAATAGAGATATTTGTGATTTTTTATTTTATTTTTAAATATATCTTGCAGGTTGCGGTGACAAGTATACCCAGCACTAAGACCCAAAAATAATAATTAGAATAGTAAAGATGTTATGTATTTTATATTCACCTAGAGTATTGTCTGAAGGTATAAGGTATGGAGGTGGTTGCTTTGTGCTGAATGCTGTGACTATATTCTCCACAAGACATTTGCACCAAGAACACTCCACCCACCAACGCTCATTTAATGCATCTTCTATGTACACCTATGAATAAGAGATGAATACAATATTTTTACATATTTTATTTATTAGATATTTTTAAATTGATTAGTGTAAACTTGTGACACTAAACATGCATTATGGTAGTTGCTAAGTACAAACTTAATTATAGGTGACAACTGAATGCACCAGAGACAACTAAATTTCACAATTAAAATTTAAAATAAAAACCCAATTAAATAAAAGTAGACCCTATGTTTAACTAACCCTCGAGGGTTTGACCCGACACTTAGACAACAGAGACCTTATTTTGTTTACAGTTTGAACTAATATATATAATACATATATTTTTATAATATAAATATAATTTCAATAAAATAAATATATTTAAGCTGTACAATTCTATGTTTAGATATTTTACCTTTATAAAAGTATCTGGCCAATTAGTATTGTCTTTATGGCCAGCATACAACATATTACACGCAAGCACAAAAACCAGTGGGTTCCCTTTACTCTTGAATGCTGCACCCTGCTCTCTCTTCAATAGTGTACAAAGGCTTTGTGTGACAGTCTCATGTGCAAACATGTTAGGACGAATCTTTGTCAGATAGAGCATACTCATGCAGAGTATTGGATCTGGTTTTGACCGCTGTGATTTTAATAGTCGTATTGAACCAGTTAAAAGACCAAGCTAGAACATAAAAGAAAGTATGAAACATAAAAGAAATTTTAACACAAAGTTTTCATTACCTTAAAAAATTTAATAATTGTAGTATTGTGCTGAAGTCTTATATAGTTCACAAACCAATTTATCTGAGTTGTGTGTATCCAGTGCTTGTAGAACATTAGGGACCAGGTCCACAGGGTCTATTTCTAGGGAAGTTCCAACAACAGACTCTGCAGGTGAGCCAATCCTCGATCTCTTAGCTGGAGGTTGGGTGCCAAACCCAGAGGTCTCTCTTTTACGTTCTACACCTTAAGAGAATAGTTTCAACATTACAAGATATATGGAAGAGTAATGAATAACATAAAAGCTATGAACACAATATGATATCTTATATACATTCCAAAAATATTAATGAATAAGTATTGGAATAATGATGAAAATTAAGGCAAATGCTACAGAAGAATTTATTTTGTATCCTAAATTAAATAGAAAATCCTAACCTAACACTTACCACTTGTAGAAGGTTTATGTATATTTCTTTTCTCGGAGTCTCTATTGACCACTACTGTGGACTTACTACCAAGGGCGAAAATGTCCTGAGGATGCTGAGGCGCCTTACTTTTGGCACCTCGCCCAGCCGAAGGCATCTTACCCCGGTCCATTACATTAATAATTCAGACTCACTTAGTACTTATTGGGTACTTGAACGTCATGAGTAAATCTATAGTTAAGTGATAATGTTTTAATATCAGATAAAATCAGAAAAAGAAAAACACGAATACAACCAAAATAACCAAGCAAATCCAAACATCGGCAATCAAACGTCAATGTCAATTATTTGTCAGTAGTCTAAAATTCGTCCAATAGGGAACGGCAATAGCGTTGCGCCATACAGCCAAATCTTGTTTGTATTTTCCATGTATCAATATTAGTAAGGCAAGTGCCAATTCTGCTATAATTCTGCATTTGTGACAATCTATTTTTAAAGACAATAAAAGCATGTTTCGGTAAAATACCTCTTTTATGAAACAGAGCAATATTTAATGTAAAAATAAAAAAAAATTTTATTGATATATTACAAGCACTTATAATGTGAAAACAATTTCACTTAACCTAGCATAACCTATAAAAGCAATAAAAAATAAAAAGTCATTAAAACCCCGTCCCTGCTGATATTGCGCAACTAGAAACAAAGACGACAGGAGTGAGCGGTCACATCCAGTAATAATTAATACTCTTAAGTCATTAACATCAGTTAATGACTTAAGAGATTTTTTTTAATTTAATGCAAATAATGCAATGTTAACGATTTCGGTGAAACTAATGAAATATTAATAATTATGATAAAATAATATATGAAGTAAAAAATTACCCGCTATAATGTTCTCTTCTTCATATATATTTTTAGTCCATTGAGACAGCAAAGGTTGAAATTGTTATGTAACAATTTGTTTTAAGTTGTTTTGTTTTAAGCAGCTTAATTGTATATTAATATATTTAATACGTCTTTTTGAGATTATAGCCACTTGACGTGATACTTATTATGATGTTATGTTACCTCTTTTTTATTGGAACATTGAAATCGGTTAATTTTAAGCCTTTTTAAATTCAAATTCTTTATTTGGAGCCATTTTAAAGATACTTATTAAAATGTGAAATGCTAGCAAGTACTTTAGTCAGATGACTGTGTCCCTGTTGGTAACCGCCACTTCTGAACTGAGTAGGCTTTGGTAGTTAAAAAAATTAATGTTTAAAAATTTATTTTATTAATAAAAATTTATTTTGTGATAATGAAACAAAGAATCGAATCAAGTAATTAAAATTTTCAGTAATGAATTCATCAATGAAGAGAAATTATTTCAACTTTCTTGCTCTATTATCGACGCGTTTGTTCTTGAAGAAACCCTTTTCTTTATTCTTCAAGTCGTTCTTTACTTGTGACAGGGAAATATTATAATCCTGAAAAATATTTTAGTACTCACTAATGGTCCTAATATTGAATCAATTTATATAATTGCATCTCTTTCTGTCAGTATTATTGTAAAAAAGATGGCATATCACGTGCCATTAAGAATACCTTTATTTTTTTTTATCAAATTTTCGACCTAATTAGTCCTAAAATGCAGTGATTTAACTAAAATAAATAAAATTTTGTATTCATGTTCATTTAAAATTGTGTTATCCTTCTCCTATAACAAAATAAGAGAGCGGGATATACTGAACTTAAATTTAATTAGTGCCCCGCCTGAACTAGGCCCAATATAAACTAATATAGAATGATAAAACATTATCATTTTACAGGAAAAAAGCGTTTACCTTTACTTATAAAGATGAGATGTGTTTGGATTGGCTTGATAAGAAATACCTGAGCAATATTTAGACCTAGTTAAGATATAGCAACTCACATTCAAAAAGCATAGTACGTCATATATAAAAAAGATCCCATTTATGTTTAATTACAATATCATCGTGGTTGGGAAAACTCAGTGTGGGACGTCCTTAGGCTCGCTGGAGCGGCCATCTTCACAGAGTGGCTGGACGGAGTAGTAAGGATCTAGCTAATTGGAGTGACCTAAGTCCACTAGATTATTGTGGGCTTATAATGATGATGACATAGACCATTCCTAAAGCAATGCACCAAATGTGAGGCTGTGAGCCTACCTGATCTTGAGGCTTGTATTTAAGGCCGCCCTGTACAGTGGTGCCGCCGGCAGCACGTCGCTTGATGGGCATCGGGGACATTCTCTCGCCGCGCGACAGAGCCTCGAAGCGGCGGTTCACCTCGCCCGCCTGGAGGCAAGAGAACTTTAGAATACCAAGACAAAATAATACGACTTAAAAATCTTTTGATTGCAATAATTATACTAAATTAATCCTGCAAAAAAATCTACATTCACTATTTAATTACTATTACTATTTAACTAATTATATATAGATATGCTTGAAGAGTTGTTACAAGTCGCCCAACAACGCTCCCAACAAATCAAGCTGTATACAAACCAAAAAAAATTGTCACCATGCCTGTTGCAATGGTATAATCACAGTGAACTTAAATTTAATGTCATTATTAACTTCAGCTGCTTACAATAAAACACTATAATTTTAAAAATATGAGCTTTAAAATTTAATAATTAAGCTTAAATAAAAAAAAAACATCATTTGTCTTGAAGAGCGTCACTGTAAAGTGACCTTAGACTTTTTTCTAGGATTTGGATGCTACATGTTAAACCATTAAAAGACTTGTAATTTTCTAGTCTATTTTGATTTCGTAAATAAAAAACAAAAAATTCAATAATAATATCAATATATGGTTTGTACATTTCTAAATCTTTATTTATGTACACATGGTTACAATGAAACTGACATTACATAATTGAGTACAGAGGTACTGCTTATTTCTGACGAAATTTATTTATTTAATTTATAAATTTTTTCTTTATTTCAGTATAATAATTTTAATCTTACGTCAAGCGAGTCCCCGTCCATGCTGGTGTCGCTGAACATGCTGAACAGCATGGAGTCCAGCTGGCCGGCTTCTTCGCGTTGGGGCGTCTGCATGTTCTGTGCAACGAGGGACCTACCTCATCAATATGAAGCTATACAGAACTCCGTTTATTAAATGGCATCTAAAATTACGCAGTGCCTGTTTCTTGAAAGAGGTATTAATATATTATTTTAGTGGCGAGGTATTGTCCTATTTTATGTTACGTAGCTCAATTTATTTTTCTAAAAAATTGTAAATGGGATACTGGTTTTTTATTACTAACATTTCTAACACCTGATCAAACTCATAGAGACCAGAGAGTGTATTGATTAAAAACCTCTTTGAAAATCGATATATTCTTGCAAACTTCAATTCTGAAAAACAAGTGGTTTATTCAAAATCTGTTAATGCAAATAGCAATATATTGATTTGAACTTTAATAATCATTATCATGTCATCATTTAGATGATTTACGAGAATTACATCATGTCTCTTTTTGTTTTTGAGTTTCCAATTTTTCGGCACTGTAACGAGCGCCATGATCACGGAACTTCACCACCACCATCTCCAATTACATCTCACCCGTTATCATTAGTCATCTCCGTGATCATGGCGCTTGCAATATTTCCGGAATATCTAACTCAAAAACTTAAAGGAATAAATCCCGTAAATACTATCTACATATAGCAATAGCACAAAAAGTAAATGATAGTCTCATAAGACCACTTTTGACTTTTATACTGCACTGACCAATCTAAAATAGAATAGAATAGAATAGAATATATCTTTATTGTACATCAGCCAATTCAAGAAGAGAAATACTCAAAAAAAAAATTTTTGTACAAAACGCGACTTTGTTGAAATGTTGTAATAATAATATTATAATGTTTTAATTAATCTTATAGGAATTTTCAGATGTTTATTTATCTTAATTTTGTTTAATGTGTTGTATGATGCCACCATATACATTATTGGCGCAGTAACCTGACCTTGGTGGTGGGCGGACACATGAGCGCGTTGTCGTCGTGGTCGGGCGGCGCGCGGGCCCTCGGCGGTCCCGTCAGCTCCTTCTGGATGTTGTCGATCTTGCTCTGCATACTCTCGATCTTCTGGTGCAGGCGCTCCTGCTCGCGACCACGTTCACACCCATTACAAATTACAAGAAACGACGCAATACCAATAAAAGAAATGATCACTAATTAACGACTTACTTTCTCAGAACGTATTTCCAGAATAATAGACATTTGCTTCGAGAGCTCGTCGTCTTTATCCTACAAAATAATAATCACGTCATTGAAACAAATCTGAAATATTTCAATATCTTCATTTTATACCTTAAAAACAAAATGTTTTGAGTATTGCAATTTTTGCAACTCAATTACAATTTTTATTTGGTTGGCTGGTGGTTATGCTTCTTACCCTAACGTTGATCTCCAGCTGCTCGACCTGCTTTAACAGCTTTCTCTCCTTCTCTTTCCAAGCTTCCCTCTCAACGTCAGTTTCCTTCCTAACTCTCTGCAGCGTGATGTCCACCTTGGCTCGAGCGTCGGAGGCGGATTTTACTTCGGTCATGAGCTGACTAATGGTTTGTGCCTTGTCATCTAGTTCTTTATCCTTCGTCTGGATGCTGTTAGTTAGCTCTATGATACTTTGAGCGGTCGTATCTCTGGATAAGTGAAGGTTTGAAACAACAAAATGAATATAATTATTGTCCATGTTAAAAATGTAAATTATATACTTTTAAATTATCTATCATCATCTATAGCCTATGCACATCCCAATGCTAAGCAAATGCCTCATGAGTCAGTTGTAAAAAAATATATTTGTACTCGCTAGGAACTGACGCACTTCAAACATAAAACATATTTCTTCGATTTCATTACTTACCTCTGTGCAGTCAACTCTGTCTCCAAGTCAGTTACCTTCTTCTCCAGCTCTACTTTCTTGACTTCTAAATTCTCTACGAGAGTAGTCTTCACGCTACATTCTTCTTTAACGTTGTTCAAGTCTTTTACTAATTGTAATTTTTCTTCTTCCAATGATGTTAGCTGCTGTGTCAGGTTTCGGATATCTATTTCTGCATTTGCTAGAAGCTGTTAATAATAAAGTTTGTACTTACAATTTCTACTTAGAAAAACCCTTTATATTTTAGTTTTTTCCTAAAATAAATTCAGATCACTTACGTCGCCTTTACTATCAATCACAGTTTCTAGATCTTCTTTCTGCTTATTCAGAAGCTCAATATCTTTTTTCAAGTTAAGGACTTCCCCTAAAGAAATCTGAAAATTATTTTAAATAATATGATTGCTTAAAAATGGATGATACTGCTTCTGACAATAGTTGTACTTAGGCTTGGCACACACTAATATTAAAATCTTTGAGAGAAAATATCGTATGTTTTGTAAACAAGGAAAAAACATTATAATACTATACTTAATTTAATGTCTACGCTGCAGTGAAATATTTTTTGTTGGTATGAGTTTTTGTTGACTGCCCTTAAAATAAATAAATAAATACTCGCTCTATGAAAAAAATCTCTTCGCACGAAGAATTATTTCGAACTTAATAAATCGCAATTCAATAAATTCGTATTGCGCGTTTATCCGAAGAATTATTCGGTTCTATAAATTTTAGAGATAAGCCAACATAGTATTTCAGTCTTGATTGAACAATCTTCACGACATGGAGCCAATGTTCCTCATGGATGTACCTAGTTATAAGTAATTATTTTTAAAGTATAGTTTTTTATTTTTTTTATTCAGGACTTCGTACCACTTTTAACCCCACAGATTGTAGTCAGTTAGGTTTTTTCTAGTAGCAAGTACTTACTAAATCTATTTTTATGCAAAAAGTAATTTCTAGAATATTTTTGGGTGAATTTTTCAGATAGTTTAATAGTTATTCTGCAACTCGAGGTGAAGACAACTTCAACTAAAAAGAGATCGTAAAAATCAGTTCACCCGTTGTTTAGTTATAGATGGTGCTACTAAACCAATTTTGCTAATTTATTTAGATACTAATTATTATTATATTTCTCACACGAATATTAGCTAACCCATATGTATAATGGATACTAGATAACGGAGAAATATTGATAGTTATACGACCGTATTAAATGATTAGTTTCGAACGATGGGAACAGATGGCACTACACCTTTGTGATAGCTCGGTGACCTCGACAACAGGAGATTGTAGTCATCATAAAAATATTTGCCCCAACCGGGAGTCAAGCCGGGATCTCTGACTAAGTACCTAAGTAGATGGGGTACTGACCACTCAACCAGACGCCTGTCTAAAACTTACCTGTAGTTTGTCTTCCAAATCCTTGAGTGAGGTGCCGGCAGTTGTCTGATATTCCTCTAAGCCAGAGATCTTGTCGTTCAGCTGATCGTTCTCAGCACAAAGGCTCTTTGTAAACTCTTCTTGATTAAGAAGCGCCTTCTTTAGAGCTTCATTCGCTTCTAAAGTTTCTTTTAAGCTAAAATCGAATTATGGTAACATGGTGAAAATACTGTAATATAGTATTTTTAAAGAAACTGCAGGTTGCAAGAAACACGAAACAAACAAACGGCAAGTTTCAATAACTTCTGCTATATGTCATTATTTTTATTCCTTTCCATTTCCTTTTTTCTCGATGTCTTCTTCTCTCATAGCTCGAGCTCCCTGGAGACTACAAGACAGTGGGACACCCTGGAGTTGATGTCTGTCGATTAGAAATCATCCAGAGGCGAATCGACCTTAAAGCCCGAGGACTCTCCAAGGTTCTCACCTCCTTAAAACCCCGGTAATGCTGTAAAAGCTATCTGCGGCCAACAGCAATAGTCAGTTTCATATTAAAATTAATGTTTTCTTTATCAGTAATTATGTTATCCACGGACCGTAACTAAGTGGATAACATCTAGCTTGTCATTTGTCAGAATATTCTGAACACGCTTAGAATATAATAGAATTTGTATATTGCCAAATCTGTTTACAAATGATGTTAAACATTTCAGAAAGTAAGTAACAACCCAAACCGAGCATGCAACAAGCCTTTTGGATTTGGAGGAAGGTGTAATCTCACAAGTCAAGAATTTCAAGTGAACGGAAAATGTAATGAAGTATTAAGTAAATTGCTAACGTGCTTTGTCATTTCTTAGTTCTATGTATTCAATTTAATTCTATTCTTTATTTTACGTTCCATAGTTACATAATATGAATATTAAGACTATTAATGACACTTCCATAGTGTCTGTCGGGCACAACAAAATTTTAGGTTATACAGGAGAAAGGTAGATTTCAAGGTAGGTTTAAGTTAAGGTTTAGGTTTAGGTTATTTGTTATTAGTACTATTTTTAGACGATATCTATATTTCAGGAAACCATTATGGACTTACTCCTTGTCTTGTTTGACCATCGTGTTCTTCATTTCAGTAGCCTGCTGATTGAATTCATGCAGCAACTGTTTCATGTCGCTCTGGAGAGCCGAGATTGACTCTTCCTTCTAAATAATAATTAAAACTAAATAAACAAGGTAGTATTACCAAAGTACTGGCTCGTATTAGACACATCTGGGTAAGTATATACCTACTCAATAACTGATATGTATCTAAATGGTAGAGCATATAGTACACTAACAATATAATTATTTACGTTTAAGTACTTTCACCTTATTACAATTCAAAAACCATTCACACGTTAAATATATCCAGATATTTTGGTAATTACCAAAACTTTATAAATATTTAACAAAAAGTATGAATAAACACTGCGTGGCTCCAATCTAGGCTCCAAGCCTAAATTATACGTAGTTATGATTGATCAGTTTTTGGCGTCGTCACCTAAACAAGAAAGTGCCAAATCGCTTACCTTCTGCAAATGCACTTGGTTGATCTCCACCTGGGCTCGAAGGTCGGCGGCCTCGGCCGTCAGCTCGTCGCGCCGAGCGTCTGCCGCGGCCAGCCTGGCGCGGACGGCGCCGAGCTCGGCCTCCAGCTGCAGCTTGCTCGCCGTCAGGCACTGCACCAGCTGGCTGTGGTGCTCGCTTGTCAGTTTCACTACACGCAATCAACATGCTCACATGAAGATATTAAAGCAAATTGACGCTTTGTTGGTTGAACCTGCAACCATTATATCTAAAAATTTTAGAAATATAATATTAACAAAACCATATAATACATAAATATAAATTAATCGGCTAATTAAGAGAATGAACCGATTTGTTTTAAATTTAGATCGCAATAGAGTACGCGACGTACATTATAAAATCTTGAAGTGAATGTAAAATACCTTTATTGCGAAAGCTTTGAAAAAAATCAGAGGCTATCAATAAAAATTATAACTATTTAAAATTGTAATACAAAATTACACACTAATATGTGATTATTGAACGGTGCAGTGTTGAGAATTTTATCTTATAGATGTTACTATCTAGGGCTATGTATAACATTTTTAAATAAACATATACTAACTATTAATTCTGTTTTAAATTATGAAAATTACCCAGTGATAGTTTCACGTTAATTTATTTTGAAACAATTCAATTTATCAGTCAACTTATTTTGATAACATATCTAGAATCCCTATAACAATGTAATACTCACTTTTCTCTTCAAGCCTCTCTATCCTCAACTTGTTGCCCTCGTCGGCCTGCGCATGCTTCAGCTTAAGGTCTCGTACGAGCAGCCCCGACCGCTGGTAGGCCTCACACAGTGCGCTTTGGTCACTCTTGCAGCGGGACAACGTCTCTTTAAGACGCTCGCTGTACTCTTCCAGCACATCACAAATCTCGCGAGTGCTGCTCATCCTAATTAAAATAGCAATAATTTGAGGCTGTATTGGGGAAGCGAAATCATCAACTATTTTATAACTGTACGTTTTTCAAATCAATTTAAGTTAAAAAAACAGCGTTAAGTAAATTACCAATCATTAATATTTTATATAATATATAAAATAATTCGCAGTTCTTTTTGTATCAGTAGACTGTAGGTAGATTTGAAGAGACCTATAACGGGTGAGACAAGTATTATGCGGTCAATATTGATCATTCGATAGATGTTCCAAAAATTGAGACGTCACAGACATGAAACTAACTTCACTTCATTGGCTTTGCGTATGGTTCGCAAAAACGTAGCAGCAAAATGAAACTTAATTAAAAATATATTTATTTCATTGAAAACCTTAAATTTGTAAGGTGTTATTATTATAGCAGCAAATAGTTGTGGTGAAGTTGTGTGGTGATGTTATATTCTTATTTTAACAGCATAACTAGAGTAGTTTTCGAAAAATCCCTATTCTTTATATCTAAAATTATTAGAAATTGTTATCTAATGGGATACTGAACGTTATGAAATTAGGTACTTATTTAATGTCTCAGGACGGAGTCGAAGCTCTTCTTGGTATTGACCGGAAATAGCCTCATGCTGCATCTGTACTTCTACCATGTTCTGCTGGAGGCGCTCATGATTGCCCTCTACTTGGTGAAGCTTCTCCTTCAAATCCCAGTATGCGGTATCTTGAGCTACCTGTAAAAATGATACATTATTAAAAACGTTTTTATGATAAAACTTATTAGTAATGTAATAAATAAGCTGCCACCTTCAATTTAATTATCTTGGTGCTTTCACGTGATACTTTTTCACGAAGTTTTTCTGCATCTGCATTCAGTCTTTTTCTATTAGCAACTTTACTGATATCACTGATATCCATTTTTTGCAAAAACAAATGCTGTAAAGATGAAGTAATAACTTTCCAATTATTCAAATCAGCGCCAAAAATGTTTATGCTATTAGAAAGGAAAATGGCGGGAACGGAAGCCGCTGTAGTTGTTTTTTAACTTTTTTAATTCACGATATTACCGGGAATGCAAGTGGAACTAAAGTCAATACAGCCGTGCTAAAAGTAGTAAGTTTGTTTTGTTTGTGACTCCGGGAAACCAATGTAAAGTAACTCTTTCCTCGTGGAGTTATTATCGATATTAGCCCACGAAAAAATATGAAAATAGACTAATGTTAATAATTACGACTAAAGTATATAAATATGAAAATGAAATGACACGGTAATCTAATTTTTTTAACTAAACTTACAAATGAATGAATGAAATGGAAACTTTAAAAAAATCACAAAAATCACCGACCGACAGTGAAGTATTAACAATGATTTGGTGACGTTCCTATATCATGCAATAAAATTAAAAAATAAAAGTAAATGTAAAAGAAAGTGCTTCCTATTTATATGTGTTTATACTCTGTTTTCACATCAAAAATTATACTATGACAATAGTATTACGAAATATAATAGTACTACGAAAATAGGGTAGGCAATCATCCCTATGTCATGATCCTCAATATTTTCAGCAACTTATACCCGAATACCCAAAAATCGCTTAAATTTAAATATATAGTTATAGACAGAATGATTAGGTAATATTTTTAGGTTTTTGCTTTTAGCTGAAAATAAAGTTTAATTTATTTTACTAGTCTCTTCGGCTCGTCTTTAGCGCATGCGCAACGCATTTTACATTTTCTGGCTGGCAGCACTTAATTAATAGTTGTCAAAACTGTCAATATTCGGCAGATAGAGTAATACGGAAAAGGTAAATGAAAATTTAATAATTGCCCTATTTATCTAAGAAATGTGTTTATAACATTACAACTGAGAATACTTGAAGTTAATTTTAAGAAAATAATGGTTAACAATCCAAGTATAATGCCGAGTTATGTAACTTTTTTTGAGGTTAAATTGACTGTGTTTCAGATGCTTAGTTCTTCACTTCTTGGAAGCCTTCGGGCAGCTCGGAGCTCAGTCACTATCACCAGGAATTTAGCTGCTGCTCAAAAGACAACTGATCCTATTCAACAACTTTTTTTGGACAAAATTAGAGAATACAAGCAGAAGAGTGCGTAAGTAGCTAAAGTGTCTTTAGTCGTAACCTTGGAAAGTTGAAATTGAGTTTTAATATTTTTCAGTGGACAATGAAAGCAAGCATCATATTGAAAAATTGTATATCTCCCTTTGTTCGTACGGAAGTAATATGGTATTTTATTTAGAAACATAATAGTTTATAAACTTTGTCAGAATGTCTAGTTTGGAAATAAAACTATGTTAGGACTATCGATTTATGAATGATAAATATTTATTGAAAATGTTAACCATCGTAGATAATATATGTATTCGTATTTAGTATAGGTTTTAAATCATTTAAAATACTGAGGAATTTGACACCACTAATAACACAAAGTAAAATTATCATCACAACAATATTAACCACATTTTCGTATTTTCAACATTTCATTAACCATTCAGATGTGTTTTAAATTAAAATTGATGTTAATACTTTATAGAAAATTATTATTATTGTCAGGAAAACATAGATATGGGGTGTTGTTGGGCTCTTGGGATCTTGGGATCTTTTAATTTAAAGTAAATGTTTTGAACTTTCTAACTTATACATATTTTGTTTAATTACTATGCCAAGGTCTGTTCAGTTTAAAACTAAATAATTATATAATCCAGCCGATTATTGGTGTATTAAAGTTAATTTGTGTTTTTGAATTAATATGAAACAAATAAAAACTTTGTAGATGTCATAAATTTTTATAATTCATTATTAATATTCAGATGTACATAATAAATGTATATTACATTTGAGATCAAATTAACCTTTACAGTGGTGGTAAGCTTGTGGAGCCTAGCCCTGCTATTGAGAAGGAGTTGAAGAATGAGTTAGAGAAGCTGGAGAAGCAGTTTGGTGGTGGCCCTGGAGTTGATATGACTTCGTTCCCCAGCTTCAAGTTCGAAGAGCCTAAGCTGGACCCCATTGATGAGGCCCAGCAGGTCAAGAAGAAGTGAACAAACTCTGAATAGTTTAGTTAAAAGTGAAATCAACTTTATGCTGCCGATTGTACTGGTGAATAAATTATTGTTATAGGTATATAATGTTTTCTTAAAAACCCAATAGTATGTACTTTGCATTTTATTTTCTAAATTACAGTTTCATTCAAATTGAAAATATATTGAATTGTGTCACATTTTTTTAACAATAAACAGTAAAATTACTTCAAATAACTCTAATAATTCTTTATTTTAATTGATAGTGTTAATATAAATAAAAACTAGTCCTAAAAATACATAGGTACCTATCCAGCTCCATTCAAGAAACTGAAAAAAATGCACAAATATGTATGTATTTAAACTTATCTAAACATTCGAGTATTGTGCTATGTGCGGCTGTCATCTAGGCGGTCTCGTAG
This sequence comes from Acentria ephemerella, assembly GCA_943193645.1. Lineage (NCBI taxonomy): Eukaryota > Metazoa > Arthropoda > Insecta > Lepidoptera > Crambidae > Acentria > Acentria ephemerella. Next base: position 725,910 of record OW971889.1, read on the forward strand.
CTTCAACTCTTTATTAATATCTGTTGTTGTTAACTTGATTTGATATTGTCCAAGCCCTGCATTTCTTTCCAATATCTATCTTTGTTGTATTGATTCTTGACCCGGCTACTTGCGCTTGTGCATTTTTGTTGTATTGAGCTGGATTATCCATACATAACAATAATATAATTATAAAAAATCTATAGCATCGCTTATACTCCCAAAGTCTGTAGACAATGAAAAACAAAAATATGCATATTATTTAATATGTTTTTAAAAGAAATATAACACTACATACTATATTATTAATTATCTTTAAGTGTAACTTTATTTTCTACAAATTAGTAAAGAAAATATGTATGATTCTTGTTTCTGGATTGTGCGGATGTACAGAGTATAACAGTGTTCTTTCTTCTTTGATCATTTACAATTAAAACTTTGTTTCCTGATTATCGAAATAAATAATATTAAGAGTGTAATGGACTTGATTGACCTGACGAACTAAATTTAATTTCTGGAATACTCTTACAAGCGACTGGATTTCATTTGATGTTGCTAAAATGGGGCTCCCATTTTAGCAACATCAAATGAAATCCAGCATATTTGCGTTATTCGACGCGAACCATATTACATAAACGAAGAACGACTTAAGTAAGGCAATGGAGTATGGATGGTCGTCTAATTGTAAATTTTCTTGACGTTTCTAAAAGAAAAAAAAGCGTTATTAGTATTAGTAATGTCCATTTTAAATTAGGATGAAAAAAAGCCAAATTACTTATTTTTTTGTAGAATCACTAACATTAGTTCAGTTCAATTAACAAAAATACCTTAGGATTATTAAACTGAAAAATTGATTGGAATTATTTGTATTTGATAATATAAAACATATAATTTTTAATAATTGAGTCAAATGTTATAATTATTAAAAAATGATTAGATTTATTTTTTTAAATAATAACTGAAATATAAATTTTAAATTAATTACTCGTATAACGTTGTAAGCAGATAAAATACAAACAATGAGTTGTTGTTATAGATTTTATAACGACTTCAGTGTTGAGCATCGTGGAAAGTGTGCTCTTTTCGGCTACTGTGTTAGTTATCAATGCTCCCGTTATCCTGTTCCTGTTGTGATAAACAGAATTGAACCAGTGTTTCAACGTTTGTTCCCGAAAACGGGTAAGTTTTATATTTTCTTATATTGTTCCACCCGTACAGGAGAGCCACACTATCTTGGCTACAATTTTAACGACACATATTTTTTAAATTAATATCTCCGTTCCATCACATCTCGATTCCGTTCACAAAATTTACATATTACGTATGTTGTATGAAACAATAGTCTGATGGGATAAACAAAACAAACTTATTAATGTAACTTGCTTTTATATATTTCTCTGCTAATACCAAATGAAGACGTAATGTTAGATACAAACAAATTAAAACTTCTACATCATCATTAGACATTTAGAATAATATTCCCAGTAAAATCAAAGACAAAAGCTAAAGCCATTAAAAAAACTGATACATATCTTTCTAAAAAGCATATTACATGTTAAAAGAGAATCGAGAGATAAGAAAAATAATTACCTCGTGGTGATCAAAATCTAAAATTTTTTCAATAAATTTTTGTCTTTCCATTAGATAAATCCTTATCTCTCTTAAATTTGCATAACCTGCACGGCGACACGTGCTTGATGTTTTGGTAAACTTTTAACGTCTATGTTTTCATGTGACGAACAATAAATAAATATATACATAGGTCTGGAATATGTAAAAATTCAACGCCTCGAAGTTTCAAAGTCAAAGTAGTGACCTTCAGCGTTATACAGCGTTAACTTGTCTATCTGTTAATCGCTCGTTTACCTATGTTTATTGTTTTTTCTATAGTTGAATAATGTTTCATAAGGAGTTCCGTTCTCTACCTCCGAAGATCTTCATTATATTAGGCCGGGGAAAAAGTCTTTTCGCATAGAGTGTGTATAAAAATTAATATTTTTGTTTGTGTAATAAAATATTTTGTGAAAAAAGTTGGGTACAAAAAAAGCTCGATATTTGGGTGCCACACGAGCTTACTGAAAGAAACCTAATGGACCGTGTACTCATTTGCGATTTTTTATTGAGACGTAATGAAATCGAACCGTTTTTGAAGAGATTGATAACTGGTGATGAAAAGTGGATAACGTATGACAATCTGTGCTCATATGACAATCTATGCTTCAGTGACTGTGACAAAACCTGGGTTAACTGGCAATAAGGTGATGCTGTGTTTATGGTGGGATTGGAGGGCATTGTTCATTATGAGCTTTTACTGCCGGGCAGAACCATCGATTGCCAACAACTGATGAGATTAAAGCACAAAGTTGAGAGAAAGGCCGGAATTTATTAATAGCGAGGTACGGTACGCTAGACCACATACATCTTTAGCCACTCAAAAATTTACAGGCTGGGAGGTTTTAATGCCTCCCCCATATAGCCCTGACCTTGCCTTCAGATTTTCACCTGTTTCGGTTTCTTCAGAATTCTTATTCTTTAGGCAGTGTCAGGTAAACATCAAGACAGGACTGCCAAAGCTACTTGTTGCGTTTTTTTGATCAGAAGGCCCAAAATTTCTAAGCAACGGGATCATGTCTCTACCTACAAGATGGCAGAAAGTCTACGATCAAAATAGCACATATATACTGTAATTAAATGTACATTAACTTTGAAAAAAAACTTGAATTTCCATATAAAATGTGAAGAAACTTTGTTCCCCAACCTATTATATAATAATCTATATTATATACGAACATAAAAATTGATGGAGTAATCATGTAAACAAATACAAATACGAGCGGTGTTGAGAACCAACTCCTTTTTGAAGTCAGAAAAAAACTTTAAAAACAACCGATATTTATAATTAGCTGAAATTACTAATTTGAACCTCAATTTTGATATTTTAACAAGATGTCAAAGTTCTAAGTACAAATATGTACCGAAAGTACCAAGAATTACTCAAATATCAAATTATCAATTTATTAAAACTTGGTTTTGTTGGTCACTGGGGTAACAGCTGAATCTTTTCATTTGGAATGAGAAGATTCAGCTGTTTCAAACTTTTAAACAAACCGCCTATAAACAAAGAGATCGATCTGCCGCTTGCAATACTTTTTGGATTAGTATCCATTACCTAACGCTATCTCATAAGTTATTTAATTTTGGTTAGATAATTATGAGAATATTGAAAATATAGGTATACTCGATGTAGAAAGAGTTATTGTCTGAATTAAACAAACGAGGCACAAAGAATTACTAATAAATAAATAAATGAAATACTGATTTATTAAGTAAATCTATAATACGAACAAACGCGATTCATTAGTTGGTATATGGGCTCTGCCTGACTAATAAAAAATATTATTATTATTAGTCCATGTTAGAATTTGACATCCCGAATGTTAAAAGGTGGACTAATGGTTCTGAATAACTATTAATTTACTATAATTTGAGCTATGAAATAAAACAATAGTTTTCTTTGGTGGTGATATTTTTTATTTTTTTTTATTTACGTCTAAGGAGGTTTTAACACCGCATTCACAAAATTTTATTTAATTAATTTATCTAAGAATATATTATTTTATTGTAATAAATTCCATTACAGAAGAAAGACGACAACAGAAGAAACATGGACCAGAAGACAGGAACTGATAAATGCGACGTCACGTACGAATGGAATGATGAGAAATGCGTTGAAATTGCTAACAAACACTATTTTCCGTCGTCAGTGAGAAATATCGATGTCCAAAAAGGAGTTATTACGAGTTTTCTCAACTTCTATTTGGGTGGTCGTCGACAACCTGGTCTAGATGTCAGTGATTTAGTGTTCGCTGTTTTGTCCATTATACCAGCAACTCCTAAAATTGATGACACCATTTGGAAAGAAACGGAGTACAAAGTAGATGGCACCCTATTCTTCCTTACACCCGAGAAAAAACTAAAAGCCATGGATTCTATTAAAACTCAACAGTCTACTTCTAATCCAATTCTCCAGGATGAAATAAATGAGGATACGAAAAAAAAAATCATTCCAAATGAGAAAGAAACATTTATAGACGAGGCTAACTCTTCTTCTAAATTCGAACGAGTAAAGATGGAAAGCGAAACTCCTCCTTCTAATCCGAATGATAAGAATGCAGAGGAAATAGGTAACAACGACGTTATTAATCATGAAGATCAGGATAGTAAAAGTAAAACTGCAACTTACGAAACTAAGTGTGATTCAAGATCAACATATGAATACCGCCCAAAAGAATTTCCGACAACGATAGAATGGTTTAACAGTACTACCAATACAAAATCAAGCAACACGCTGCTGGAATACGGGCCAGTGACAAATGCAGCATTTAATAATTCAGTTACCGCTATGCTGGACAGATGGTCTCAGCCGAGCGGAACAGCCCGAGCAACACTCAAGTATTTCTTCGCAGTGATTGCATTGGTTCTCTTGAGAGCAACCGCAAAAGGTTACAAACATCTCGAGTACGCGTTCTCCAATGACAAATTTCTAACCTTGATAAGTTTCTGTGAGAACGAAATACAATTTTCGCCACCACATAAGCGTTGCTTAAAATCTGCCTATCGGACGTTTATGAGGCGAGATAAAAATACACCTGTTATTTTTGCAAAAATTATAAATCTTTATGAATCTTTGCATCCCAAACACAAATTGAAGTTAACTATTAAAAATGCACTACTCTCACATACCGCAGGGTACGGTTTTAATCTGGTTAATTTATGGCGAACAATAACTTACCATTCACCGACACCTAAACATGCAGAGGTAATCGCAGGTCTCTCCTGCATCACGGATACACAAGCATCTTGGTGTAGATTGAACGATTTCATCAATAATTATACCCGAAAGAGGCAGCGTACATTTTATTGGGCGCGCGTGTTAAACTCTGAATATTTTAAAGACTTATCTTGCCAAATGAATCATAAGTTGGCTGTGATTCTCGCTGTCTTTGTTGAGAAGATGACAGGGAACGAAGGTATTTGGATGTCAACATGGGTTAATCACGGTGATTTAGACGGAGCTAAGGAAGTGGGTTGTACTATTTTCGAAATTTATGCTAATATGAACCTATAAAATGAAAGAATCGGGTTAACTTATAATGTGACTCTCAACATTTAGTTACGTACAACTAATTTTATTACAACAATAATAAGTATTTAATCGATAATAAGTCAATTATTACATTATCAAATAGATTTTTATTTGGAGAATGATATAAAACCAAAAATAAATATACTTATGTGTTGTATTCTTTATATAAATAAATTAGTTAGTACAATAGAGCAATAATAGTTTGTTAATTCTATAATATTTCTATAGTTCTTTTCGTTAATTCTATAATGTTGAAGTTGTTAACGATAACAGCACAGATACTGTAAATATGACTAAAAATTCAATATTATTGACCGAGTCCGAACAAACGGTTCGTAGCGAGGGCATTACATCACATCAACAGATGAAATTTGATAAAATGCTACCTACGCCTTAGATACTAAATCAACAATTTTCAGTCGTATTTGCTGCCTAAGTACCGCAGGCGTTATAGCATTTTCTGTATACTATGTATACAGTAGTTTTAACATTTTGCGTATCTTGTAATTTTGCAATAATACTATAGTAATTTAGTGCGGTATGTCCATCTATCGTTCTATATCCATTAGCAAAGAATATTATAAATGCGGCAACTATGTATTTGTTTATGGAAGTTGTAACGGTTAACGGCTGGAATTTGGAAGAAATTTAACGTAAAGGCCTTTTCTCGTAATAGAGGACATCCACTCCACGCGGGGCGGAATTATGATATCGGTAAATCCTATATGAATGTCAACGGTTGGAAAAATGTGTTATATTATTTATAGTACTTTTCTGGGATGACTTGAACAACAGGGGGACTCGTCCCAGTAGTGACTTTCCATATTATTATTAACCTGTTGAGAAAACAAAAATAAATATATTTATGAAAAATAAAGCAAAGGAAATGACTCTGAGCATTTTATGGTAAGCTGGACCAATTGCAAAGATAGCTAATATAGCATGCGATATACATACTGCCAAAGCTTAAAAGATATTTTTATGCCTCTTAGTATATCTCTCAAGGCCCGGAATTATCAGTTACTATTTTTAATGTGTGTCAGGGTTATAATAGAAAAAGAAAGTCGATGTTATTAGTTTGTAGGAGGGAATACGTGAGCCGGAATTCACTCTACGGCTGTTTTAAAAAGGAACGAGTCACGGTATAAATGCATAATGCTCAGAGGTCTTTTTAGGGCATTAGTTTAGTTAAGTTTGATTTATTGAATTATTTTTATCAAATAAACGTTTCTCTAATCTCTTTATAGTTAGCCCAGCCGCTAGCCAACATTTTTTAAAATTTCATTTAAATTAATATTGTATACGGAACCTTCACAGTCATAGATATTGGATACATGTTTTTGGACTGCATGCATTTTCCCTCTTTAGTTCTCTTTGACGGGAGGTATGGTGTATATTTTAGGATAAATTGGTTTAGAATGGTACAGTTATCACTAGAAACTTCCTGCACGTTTCAGGATTGATTTTGGTAATGTGAGCTGTGTCGTTGGTAACGTGCTCCTATCACTGTATAACTAACTCGTATTGACGCCTACAACAGACATTTAGTTATATTTTATTCCGCTATCGCTGATATTATCAGCGGTAGTTACAGTCGTTAAGTTTTCTTCGCTAATCTTGATAAAATAACATCAGATATTATGTGAAGTGTTGAAATTTTTAGTCTGGTAACCCATAACGTCCCTATAGCTACGTACTAGTAGCGCGTCGGGTCAGTGTCGTGTGTCCCCGCCGAGTGGAGGCTTGTGTTCCGCGCACAAAGCCGTCTCAGCAATGGCACGAGGCTTCGTGGGTTCCACCAAGAATTTCCCCTTCTCGTTCGATATGGACATCGAGGAGGAGGAGCCTGGTAGGACGACACCACACCTCAACAAGAGAATAGGTTAGTCCGAAATCCCTTGTTTATGTTTACACGGCGCATTGATCTGTTTTGTCTGATGTTTCATGTTGTGGTCATGTTACCTATTAATTTTATTACTTGCGTCAGTATTAATCAAAACAATAGGACCCGTTTTAATATGTAGCGACAATTATAATTATAATAATATTTACTAAACTTTTATTTTGTTAATTTATTTATCAAAAACATCCTAATAATGCTAAAGTAAGGAGTTCACCATAATCTTTTTAATAAAATAATAATATTTATATCAGTATTTCCATAACATAATTTCAGGTATAACCTTACCGCGTAACGTAGAGGTACTTCAATAGTCCTGTGGGAGGTGTACAAGTCTGTTCACAGCGGCCGGGTTACCGGATCGATACCAGACGGATCAGCTGATTACTAACACACTGCACAGCATGTAGCTATGCATATGTCTATACTCTACCGTGTGCCGCAACGCAAATGCCCGTAGACATTCATTATATCACAACATGCTTGACGTTAGATGGGGATAGAAATAAAATAATTTATCTGCTGACTTGTCTTCTTAGAAATCTTTACGACCATTATATACAAAAAGCGTCAAATTTATAATTTTCTTTATATTTCACGGCATACAAAAAAAGTTTCAATTCGTGCCAAGGCCAATCTTCGAAAAAGAGTCAAATATTTTGAATCTATTAATTACTTACTTAGATAGCATATATATATAGTATAAATGCAGCCTCAGGCAACCAAAACTTAAACAGGTGAGAGAGTGAAAACATTAGACCGTCCATGACATCTACCGCATGGGAGAAATGTCAAAAACTGACGTTTAACTGTAATCGCTTGTTATACGTGTTTGTAAACATCAGCCTTATTTACCACCGTTGGAGGCTCGATTAAATAAAGTAACAGTCAGTTATGGGATTCCGCTAGTCGAATTTTTTTTACATTAGTTAACACCGTAGATAAATACAGCCACTCTGATACCGGCTGTTGTGTATATATTACATTACTAGGAAAGGGTTTACTGTTAATGCTTTATACAACCCGTTTAAACTGCGTAATGAATCACTATCTCTGTAATTCAGTCAATATCAACTGCAACTATCCATGAATTTGGTAAAGATAAGCGCTCGCTGTTATTAGATATATATATTTCCGGTTATCTACCTATATTTACTTATCTCATTTATTTGAGATACCATTTGAGCTGATAACACTCTGTTCATCTTCAAATAAAACTCGCGCAAGTTACTGGTTGCTAACTGGAAAAGTTGAGCAAGTTACTACGATCTTTTTGGCCATACTCGTGCGCATAAGAGATTGGTAGTGAGGCACTTACGAAAGCGATTCTTCGAAGAAAGCCCTCTGCATCTTAGGCACGTCGTATAGTCTCCCCGTCTAATTACAAAATATTACTCATGTTGTTATCTTTATGTTCTCAGATTTTTTTTTATATTCAACAAACCTAATTTGTGAGATAGTGCGATAATTTAAGTAAAGTTATTTTCTAAGGATAACAAGGTGCAAACGGAGCAGAGGACATTTTGAAATATTATGATAGAACCTAGCTGTTAGACAAGGATACAAGATGTATCGCCTTATCAAACTATTGTAATGTTGGATGGATCATTAAAATTATTTTATAGTAGTTTATTTACTTTCATACTAAATTTTCCACCTTTAATATTCATATTTAATATCCTAAGCTTTGTTTGTCCACAAATTTAGTTTCCATGAGTGGAACTCGCGTACGCTCACGTTCGCTTACGGTTGCAGTAAGGAAATTTCTTAGTCTACAATGTTTATTATAGAACTCCGTGACGACATCGCGACTGTGATTGTGCTAAACACAAAAGCGTGGCATGCCGCCGCCGCGGTGCCAGGCGCGCTCAGTCGTCGCCCTAACATTCGTACAATAACATTCTCTGTCTAACATTTGAATCGTGAAAAACAAAAAAAAAGTGAAATCGATGATAATAAAAGTGAATCAAAAAAGGTTAGGTTAGTGCATTTGCCGCCAATACTGATAAGAATTTTCAAGTGTTCCGATTGCGCGGGAAATTTTATCTGAAAATATTATCGTGTTTAGTTTGAAATAAAATTCTGCTGTCGTGTGATTGATATTTATGTCCACGTAAGTAACGAGCGCAGCCTCTGGTGCTATATAAATCTCGTTGGATCACGTGCTATAGTATTGTTATGTTTTCTGTCTATAAATCATAAAATGTCTAGTTTTTAATTCCCAAAAACAGATACATATAAGCATTAAAAGTTTACTCATTCAGTATCAAAAAAGTATTAGCTTAGGTACAATTTATTTTGTCAATAGGCCGTTACGAAATTAAGAAAGACTTATTCGGTACTGTATAGGACACGATATTGTAATGACATTTGAATATTTACAGTATACATTGCAGTACAATTTAAACAATACTTTTGTGAACTCCAATGTGGGTCTTATTTCTTAAAATTAAAATTTGCAATATCACAATCTGTGCCGATGTCGTTGCTATCAGAATGCAATGTAACGAGGATTGCATTCTGATAGTAAAGTAAAACATACCATATTTACAAACTCAAAAACCGCAAGGTCGATAAGCAATGTGGACTGAGTGCGATACCAGACATTGCAAGTCGCATACTTACCAAGTAGTAGAAATTTGCGGTATTTAGTGGAAGTTTCCGTAACTGTAGGTGAGAATACCATGTCTTCAGTCTTGTTATTTATATAATCTTTAGGAGAGATATATCGTGTTCGTTTACTGCGAAACTGCTCGTCTTTCCGCCTGCCAATATGGGGATTTTTTTAATATAGAAATATAATTTTGGCTTTTTAAAGTTTATATATGTCAGACAATAAGTATACCGACACATTGCAAAACAAACGATAACTTCGCTTTGAACCCAGAAACATTCTGAAAACAGAACGAAGGTCGTCCGTGTTGTTACTGAAATGTTTTCGGAAACAACTTTGGAGGCCAAATGTTGCTCAACGTCAACAGATAATTGTGTTCTCTTGGTGATATAATCTACCGTGTAAAGATAACAATAGATCATACCTACTGTCTAACACAAACGCTTTATAAACGAAGAAAAGCTTTGAGTGAAAGGAACAAAATATAACGATTATTTAAGCTTAATCCTAGTTTGGGCACGAATCAACTAAATTCCTAAAACGATATTTGGTTCAAATTGTAAAAATATTATCTGTATTTTTTAAAGTATATTTAAGAGTGTTATTTCATAAAGTCTAAAATAGCATAAATAAAATTTATATCACAAATGAAACATCTGTGGGAAGTTTATTATTGAGTTAGTTTTAACAAAAAGTTAACTTACGATTAACTATCGTAAGCTGCTTCCAACAGTAATGCCAGTAATGAAACAATTGATTCCGTTTTGTATTCGCTTTTATTCGACGAACATTAAAAAAAGAAAGTATTTAAAAAAATGTTTACAATTACACCGTTTTAATTGCGGAAATATGTTAGTTGTACTAGCAACCCTGATAACTTTGACCATTGATTTTTTTATGCAGTGAAACAACGTCTTTAACAATCGTTTATTATAATTCGTGCCCGTTATTTTGAAGTACGTATATTTACGTTAATAAACCGTTTGAAATATCCCAACCTTAATATATCGTAATGCAAAAACTCCAAAATTTATTTACCTAAATGGGCATACATTAATGTGGAAAATCAGGATCTTTTTTACAACAAAATTGAGATCATAGGTGAGTTTGGTTTATTCATAAACTTTGGCTTCTTTCGTATTGCTCAAAAACATCAGTGTAGAGTAGGTTGACACCGATGACAAGTAATTTTTCGGGACAGTTTGTGAACCTAGGTCTTTGACTTTGGCACGAGCGTTGTGTAAAACCGTGGGTGGTTGGCTCGCTGCCGCGACTGAAATAACACTGCTGCGCTGCGCACGCAGTCCGCGGGGGAAACCGTTAATTACATTGAAATGCTTCCGATTATAATTTTGATATGACAATTGCACTCTATAACGTATTAGAAAAATAAAAGTATTAAAAAAAATTCATTGGAATCCATCCATTGCGTTTTTTTCAGAAAAAAAATCTCTAAAAGATTTATAGAGTTCAGGAATAATATACATTGAAATGATCGGGTGCTACTTCAAGATACTGCTTTGACATTTCATTGATTTTACTAATTTTTAAAAATTTTGTTTGTACCAGACCAATACCGGAGAATAGTACGTGAAAATAATTTGAAAGGGAAAACAACCTATTAAAGTAATTAAAAGCTTAAAAACTTCATCGGCTGAGTAATTGGCAGTAAATCTTGAATCCTGTTTAAGAATTACACTTTTCAAAAATACTTAACCTTGTGATAGTTATTTATCAAAACAAAATTGATATGATCCAAACGTCCAACGAACTCACGGGCATTGACTATGAGAACGCCCGTGGAGTTTTTGTAAACTCACAATTTACTTTTGACCAAATGCCAAAAATGTTTCATTTTAATTTAATAACTACATCAAATTCATCAGAATCTTCTGAGGAGAGCATATTTACAGTACATATTTGATTTTACTGTTCTATATAGGGAAAGTATGAGTTTTTTGAAAAGTCTAATAATGATAAAAGCTTCATAGATACCAATACTCCTGATCAGTTTCTACCATGCGAAGTTCGTTTGATAACGAAGGGAGGTGAATATAGGCTTTTTGATGGGCTTGTTATTGAGAAAACCAACAAAAGATTTGATTTCTAAAATCTTACATGTTTGGTCATATAAAAAAACCATTATTTAGGATCTATACATGAAAGTGGACTTATATATCAATTTAACGACACAAGAAATAGTATTATCGACATAATTAAATTCTTAAATCAATCTCAGCGTACATTCGGACATTTGCGATAATCGTTTATGATAGACATTTTAATTAATGTTTATTGCAGGGATAATAATGTGTAATAGTTGCATGGTTATGTTGATTCGATAACTATCGGTAAACTGTAAGTGAGAACTGTGAAAGCAAAGAAGAAATGTCATCAAGAGGAGTTCAAGACGGCTCTCGATCACCTCGAATCATCGCCGATTGTTTTTTCGATGATGGTGGTAAGTTTAATCCAAAAAATATTAACAACGTGTAGTTTCTGTTTTGGCTAACTAAACACACCAAGAAAGAAGGGGAGTATAGATTCTTCCTAAACTTTTTTTATGTATGTTCCCTGATTCCTCGAAAACGCCATAACCGATTTGTGAAATTCTTTTTTGTTTGACAGTATATACCTCTCAAGTGATCCCATTGCCACTAAGTCAGGATCTGATGACTGGATCCTAGGTAAATCGATGGAAAATCTTAAATTAAACCATAAATCATTTATTCGCATGTATGTGGTAAACATGACGATAGGTTATGGTATCATACTATTAGATTACAATTGTATCATATAAAATTAAATAATATAAAATAAAGTAAAAGGTATTATAAACTGAATTACTTAAAATTATAATTGATTAACTTCGATAGGCACGTCCGACGTGTTTCATGTTTTTTCTGAAGCTGTTCACGGTTTTGCGTATGGCAGTCATCCATCACCTCAAGGATTCTTCCAAAATGCGTTGATGATGGAAGGATCCTTGAGTTTTAGGAGTAGGTTGGTTCGTTAAACCTTAGTAGTATTCTTTGACGTTGTTTCGGTGAGCTGGTGAAGGAAAGGACCACTCCTCAATAATAAAAAGTATGGAATTAGGGAATAATTCTTAAGTATTGTTGTTAGATCATAAATACAACTATTTCCAATTGTTCAGGTGTTTTACAGGAGTTGTGATAACGAATATTGTATTTATGCAGGAATGTGATAATTATGCCAATAGAAATAATAATAATGTAATGAAAGTAGTTACCACTGTCAAAACAAAGAAATATTTAATCAAATAATATTTTAATAGTAAATATATATTTAAAAAATTAAAATTAAACAAAAAAGCTCCTTCGAGCCGGATTTGAACCAGCGACCTATGGATATCAACAGTTTTACATCTACAGTCCACCGCTCTACCAACTGAGCTATCGAAGGCACACGCTGTTTGTTGAAATTACATAACTGTTTCTTAACCTATAAAAAGAAATGGATGGCAAGATTTCGTTAAGAAGTGGTTTCAAATACCTGTCATTGTTAATGATATTACACTCACACCTCAAAATATACAAATTATTACTATATACATCAAGTATATAGTAAAAAGTACTCAAAAAGGTACTCTGTTCCCGACAGTGTTAACTCCGCAAAATGTTACGTTATTAAGTTTTAGTCTATAAGGTCAACTTTGTTTAATTTTCTATATAGTTAAGGATTCATTTTACTTGGTTTCTCTGTGTACACAATCATTTGGATTGTAATTCAGATTCTTTTATTCATGTAACTTCATGTACATTTATATTTGCAATATTTTTAATCCGTCTATGAAAAAATAAATAAAAGGATATTAAATGGAATGAAAATGGCTTCATTCTTCAATGTAAATGGAATATATAATATTATTTCGCTCACACTTTTCTACATAGCGCTAACTACATAAGCATCATTAAGTGTTAAGTTTACTTGTTTTATGATTGTCAAAATATATAGTTTCAATTTAAATTATCAATTTTATTTTTCTGATTAGGTTAGGATGTGATTAATAAACGTCAGTTTATAAAAGAATCAAAATTGTATGTAATTAACGATATACATATTGGACGTCCGATATACTTGTATGCATTATAAATCCTCACTAATAAATAAGTAATCCCAAATCAGATTTAAGTTTAAATTCTTTCAATGCTGCATTATCCATTTTATATTATATACAAGGATTTTTGTTTTCAATAAGTAAATTCAAAAACAATTAGTAAATGCCCGGTTGATACCCAGTTAAAATTATGACTAATGCCTTTATAATTATATAGTCTATTTAAATAAAGTTATTTTTGACTTTGACTTTGACTTTGAAATATAGAGAACGTCACGTCTTCGGCTTATAAGCTACTTGATTGATAATAATAATAATAAATTAATTAATTTCTCTCATCACAAACAGTACAGGAAATACACTAGTAGCTTATCAACAACTTTACTTAACCTAGTTTGATTATGTCAATTGATTATGTCAATATTTATTAGCAAACTGTTATATTAATCTTATTAGAATAACAATTCAAACTTTTTGAGAGGTCAAAACTAAAAACTGTAGTCAAAGTCAAGTCAAAATATATTTATTTGAATAGACTCAGTTACTTAGTTCTTTTAAATAATATTTTTTTTATTTTATATCATTATTTACTAAAGCAAGAACTTTATTTACAATTCGCAAAATTTTCATAGGTTCTGAAATAGCATTCTGTAATAACATTGCTTTGAAACCAGAATCGCTATAGTACACATATAGGACGTTGTTGATGAACATTACGCAAAAATATTCCGTTCCTTCCTTCACCTCTTTGTTTACAACTTCGGGTCGAGAGTGCAGCGTGTGGGGCGAGTGGGAACGGCGCAAAAGACCGACAGACGCGCACGAGCAGTCGGCGGTTGACGACAGTCGCGTCTAGTGCTTATTACGGAATTAAATTACGTGGCGTGGCATACCATATTGATAGTATTTAGAATTCGCGCACAACTTTCTTTAATGACACTGTGGTATTATAATATTTCAATTACAGTTATAGTTTACAATAAATGATGGTTTGTGAAATTAAATAACTCATTGAATTTTGTTACTACCCAATTTACGGTGATAGTAAGCTGTTATTTCGTATTAGATTTTTAAATGTCTCCGAACATATTGTGTACTTGTGCTGTTTCTTATATTGTGTGGGACTTGAAAGTTGTCGGGCTTTATATTACTTTCACTATACGTATTCCGGTTTGCTTTTATAATCACTTTCATAATTAACTGTATTAGATTGATGTATCTGAAAATATGATGCCATGTAAGTTATTACAATTAACGTCAGTGAAATTAATTTGGTCATAAATTGTTAAAATAAAATTAGCAACAACTTACCATAATAGTACAATAAATATAACATTGTACGATAAAGAGGAATACCAACGCAAGAAGATATAAGAAGTTGTTAATCTATGAACAATAAATGGCCACATAATTTGTCTATATAAAAATTTGCTTCATCATTTATATTTAATGTAATAAAACTTAAAAGCAAAACCAAAAGTACAAACATACATATTAGACTTCAGAGTATACCTTTCTATATAGACTAATTTCGCAAATAAATTTCAATGTATGTAGTAAGATATTAATTCAAAACATACATTGTAGTCTATAGTACTTGTAACAATTGTTTCATCATGAAGCTTGTAATTAATAAGAGCAATTATTTTTTTATCACTTTTGACGTAAGTAAACTTGGATGTATACAATACCGTTATCTTATACAACTTGCATCACTTGTCAAGTGAAAGATCAAAAGGTCTTTGTAGATAAAAAGTGGTAAATGGTCGAAATGTCCCAATTATAAACTATTTAAAACTTGTTTGATATCGACTGTGATATAAAACAGATATTAGATGGATTGAAATATTTTTTTTAATATGTTTTGTTAGTATTTGAACTCGGATCTTCATTGGTTCGATCTATTTCTACTGCAGGATCGACTTTTATGTGAAACATTCTTTGTTTAATTAATGTAACCAAGATGTCTTGGAAAGATAACACATTCGTGACAAGCAACACTGTGGAATGAAAAAATAACAACTCTTTAACAATCTTTGACTCATTGGCTAGAAATGTTGTGACATGGTTTCGCAATGTTTGTAGGAGTAGGTATATATTGTTATTAATCATCTGATCATTAAACTTCTATCATTCTTATCTAGTATCCATAATACAAGCTCTTAATGTTGTTTACTAAGAGCTAGATTACAGGTGAGTGTATTGATATTATTATCTTTCGGATTGTGAAGACAAAATCACTAATAAAAAAAATGTTTTCCACTGATACGTCATGACATAATACAAAAGGCGTGGACTGACAATAACAATTATTCATGTTATTTTCCTATAGAGTTGATGCTATTGCGAGCAAACAGTAATGAGCTCGTAAATTTGAAGTGAAGTGGGATACACACCTCAGTGTTAGTGACGTTGGAGTCGGCCAATAATATATAAATGTATTTGACTTTCATTCAAAAAAGAACTTATTTTTTGTATATAAAGGTCTTATTTACGTGTTCATTTAGTTTATTGGATAACGAACATATTTAAGCATTTTTATTCATAATTTACGCACTGTTGGTACCTATGATATTGAATTAAAAGCAACAGGAAAACCATAATCCATACACAATGCCAATTAATGACATTTATTAAGTTAACACTGAAATACGCGTGCAATACATTTATTAAAAAATTTTGTTGTAAAAATCCGACGATCCGAAATAAGTAATAAATACAAAAACTAACTAATACTTACTTACTTTTTAAAATTTTAAGTTCAGTATTTATCAATAAGTTCTTTCCTAAATTTACTTATTAGAAATCCAATGGAATAATAATAATATTTCTTACTTTCACTCTTATTAATACAGTACCATTAAGAGCTTGGGCTGTATATACTAAATAACGGTTATATATAAGAATACAACGAAATTAACATACAAATATTCAACCATTCACGCGCGAAGAAAGGGTCTTACTCATCATGCAATTAATTTATTTTCCCGAATTCAAACCCTCTTGTTACGAGACAGGCGAGCGATACACGCGAGCAGAAATGAAAGAAGTTGAAAAACAAGCGAAGCGCTTTAAGCCATAGTGTGCTGGAAGAAGTTCTCAACATAATGTGTCGGAATTATCTGATAAATACTAAGTTAATTACTTATACGCATCGTAGGCATCTATTTAGTACCACAGAGTCATTAACGAATATAAATCACAAATAATTTTTCCTGTAATGAAGGATGAGGGCGTTGTGCCGGTTGATTTGAAAAAATAACGGTAGTAATCCTGTTGTGATATGTAACTGTTAAATATATTTGTGTTAAAAGGGAAAATAAAGACAAAATAATGTATAGTTTTGACCGCGACCTGTGGCATGTGCGGCGACCTTCGGAGACCCAGGAGGAATCATTGGACAGATGTAAATATTCTTATTATTTATTTGTATTATATTCTAATGGTAAGCAACTAACTCATTCATAGCAGGAACTCTATTGCTGGGTTTCAATTATCTACATACGAACGGTTTTGCTTACAAGGCCTCCAATTTTGACATATTTTTAGTAGGTACATAATATGTCATAAGTCAATGTCTTAACCAAATCACCCGTTGATTACTTATAAAACTATCATATAAAGATTATTGTGGTAATAATAGCATTTTAACATTACATTTCGTCTGGATTGTATAGGTAGCGGTCGGGAACCAGCCCTTCGAGCGTAGATCTATAGATCGAAAACGTTTGACACGTTTTTTATACAAATTATAACAAGACAACGTGGTTTTTGTCGAGTTTTGATGTTAAATCTGAGATTTTGAGATATCCACATTTGTACCCCAGGTTCCGCGATCCGAATGGTTAAAGTAAGGTTTATTTGCGTGTTGTATTTAAAACAAAAATTGATTTTCGTGTTTTGTGTCTTCGAACAATAAAAAAATATTTTAACGTATATATGAAATTACATCTTTAACGAAAAATCTGTTGTACATCTAGGATGGCTACTAGACATACACTTCCTCTGATTTAAGTGGTTATTAACGAGAATAAGGCATAGATAACATAACCCGTTTATTGATTTATTAATGGTATTCCAATATACTGTTAACGAGATATCTGCATTTGGTATCTATGCTGAGTGTGGGCTTAGACAAGTGATAAGATTTGACATACAGCGCTCGCAGAACTTTCGAGTACAAATGGATAACAGCGATCATTGAAAGGCATATTGATTAGAAGGGCCTGTACCTCTTAATCATGAAGCCTTTCGGTTCTGCAGTGCTAGTGTGGAACACTCGATAAACTAAATTTGACACACAAACTCGATTAAATTGATATTATTCGACAATTTAGTCGAGGGCTTTCAAGATCAATTTCAGTTTTATTCTCTTGATAGACAATGAAAATATATTGCATAAGCGACGCACTGACTTATTAACGAGACTACATAATAGGGATTCTAATAGTCCATTTGAAGTGGAAGATCAATTCTTTTATAACCTCTTCCATTTTAGAATTTATTAATTTTCACACACACGCACACAAGATGCATAAATTTCTTTCAATGCAATGAGAAATTTCCTCCCTGTCGCCCATATAATTAAGCATTTTCACTATTTTATGGTATTCGTCTAATTATTTTAAATTTAGGAAACTTTTTGCACAAAACTGCGAAACTTGCAAAGCTCCTGAACCATCGAGTGTCAATTTGATTTTTTTTGCAATTACTTGGCCTGGTAACTAAGACCTTTAAGCCAAAACTGATTTGATTTGTCAGCCCGAACTACAGATAAATGAAAATAATTCTACACTGCATTTGAAAAAGTATTTCACAACTATTGATTTAGTCCATAACGTGTGAACACCGCCGGCGGTCGCCGCAATGCGTACGTTTTTTTATCGACTTCAGCCGAGTTGGCATCCAGAGACGTGATGTACGATTAGCATTAATTAAATTTTATTTAAAATTTTTCTTCCATGTTCTAGTATCTATATATACTTGCAACTGTACGATTATCATCAGTTAACATAACTTATTTTCCTAATGCAATGATGATGATTGGAATTGTTTACTGACCGTTGATTGCATCAATTTTAAACCATATTTATAGATATGTAAAAGGACAGACTGGCTGAGTTTTCCGATGTACAAAGAGACTATATTTCTATAAGATACAACTGTGATTCTATTATATAGGAACCGTGTATTTTCCGGGATTAAAAGTAGCCTATGTTAATACCTGAGCTTTGATCTATGAAAAACGTAAATAACTCCATCCCCAAAGGCTCCATACAAACCTAGTTGATGAGCTAAGTTGTTGGCACATAATGGCGATGTTAGATAAATAGAATATTCCATAGATATATTCCAGCATGCTTGGTGACTTGCGGTGAGATTTTCATTTTTATTCCTGCATTAATTAGTTTTTTCATCATTCCCGTATCATGTCACTTATGATTGACATTCACATTCCACATTATCGATTTCAAAAACTCTCCTGGAAGTAATATACTTACATAAAACATATTACATAGAATTTCATATTAATTATTTTTTTCTTGTAAGTCGTCAAAAATGGGATATTTAAGTTGTTAGACCAAAGAGAACGAACAAAAGATATATACAGATAGACCAAAAGCTCTTGAACCATCGAGTGTCATTTCGTTCGTAGCTTGCTTTTAACCTAAGAGCAAATATTGTAGCGATGTAATTTACTGACTCAGAGTTTAAGCTTACAGTAAGGTTGTAATAAAATCCATTGTGAGTAATTTAAACTTTGTCAAACGACGCGTTCGCTACTAATTGACTGTTACCTAGGTGACTTGCCATACGGACGACATCAGTGGTCCGAATTTACTTTTTTGGTTTCAACTCTTTCATTATACACACCAAAGCTTACCCCTGCCTCTTGACCGGCTTCTTTAGTCTTTCAGCCAAATTTACCACTTATTCAATTTAAAGATCGATTATTTAGATGTTTTGTGGGTACAGAATTATTTAGAACATCAGCTTTTTGAATTTCTTATCATCGGACTGCAACTTCGGATAGTTGTTATTTAAAAACTAAATAGTATAAACTATTTTGGAGTTTCGAAATCCAAATCATACTTTTAGTTGTAGATGTGAATACATCAAAGTTCATTTTTCAATACATGATCAAATGATCATGCCAATAAAATCATCATCTATGCCAATAAAATTTGCACATAACCTTAGAAAGTAGCTTGCACTTTATCACGAGGGGTTGTGGCGGGAGTAAATAAATAAACTATTGACGACAACAATGACGAATGACCATATTTAGAATGAACTCTCGTTCATCTGAAGTGTCAGAATCCCGTACATAACAACATTACCGAACTTTTCTAAAATTCCAGATACCTTGATTCATTTACTTCGGGCATATAAATAGGTACAATTGCATTCAGTAAAAAAAATATATCCTTGTAATACTAAATTCTCTTCCGATATTAGCATTGGCAACAGTATGAATATTATGTAATGTAAGAAATTAAGCTTCCATGAAGAAAATTACTTCAGTCATTGCGCTTTAGTATTAGAAAAAATAAATTACGAACAACATAGCGGCTTTAATAGTACTTGACTTTAGTACTTGCTTTATAGACTTAATACTACTTTGATAGCGTATATTTTATGAAGTAAGTAAGCAGGACCTAAGGGTTTAATGGCCGCAAATCATGGACGAAAATCGAGTAATATAAGCCATAGACTTCGGAAAACTGGTCTTAGACTGTACATATCAATTACTTCACCAAAATCTAACACTGGCGTATTATGAATTCAATGTTTACTTTAAATTTTAACATATACATTGTAATAAGCACTTCAAATATCGCTTATTATGTTTGTAAGTTATCATACTAATGTTTTAAAAACTCAAGGCTGGAGTTCACCAACACTTAAACATGCGATTATTATTTAACTGTCGATATTTGATGTTTACCGTATGAAAGTAATGTTTGATAGTGACACTTTTAATCGCTTCATTTACGTGTTTTGAGGTTAGAGAAGTCGTTCCAACATCGACATATTTATATTTATATATACGATTGGTTTTAATCGTGACCGGAGTAGGTCGGTGATGCTTGACATGTTGAAAAGCTAAAAAGTCTTCGACGCATCCATAGGACTAAAATATCGTAACTCAACGTTAGTATTTTATAAACTTATTTTTATAATTAACCGGGTCTTTGGAAGATAATACCAATTCTGATTATTATCAATTTGTTGTACCAAACTATACAAGATATAATCCAAATAATTACCTATCAAGTGGTAAGTGGTGCTTGATTTTGTAATCTAAACCAGAGTGCTCAGACAACTAAACTAGAGAGGAGGCTTCTAAGGGTAGTAGGGCATGTTTATCATGCAAACTGTACTGCTGTTTAGAATCTAGAGAAAAGTAGTTTCCATTAAAAAATGTACGGCTTGCAGCGGTCGTGACGGTGGATCCAGCAAACATGTCACACTCAAGGTCATCATTAATCACTGACTAGACACCATAGGTGATCCTATATATTCCTGCAAAGCCGTGCCAAAGCTTACTTTTTTGACTTAGGATCTATACAATCATCTAGCTTGTATACAAGACAATACAGATGTATACAATACAGATGATTGTAAGCCAATAAAACTCTTACCAATGTTCTTATGTATGTACCAAATACGGAACGATTCCTTGGTACCAAATCTAAGGCTTTAGGATCTATACTGTCATCTAGTAATAATGTGGTCTAGTAATTGTCACCACCAATCTCAGTTCTAAAGGTCCCAGGCTCAATTTCAGTTTGGTTGGTGGG
This sequence comes from Acentria ephemerella, assembly GCA_943193645.1. Classification (NCBI taxonomy): domain Eukaryota; kingdom Metazoa; phylum Arthropoda; class Insecta; order Lepidoptera; family Crambidae; genus Acentria; species Acentria ephemerella. The sequence goes on from OW971889.1 coordinate 747,435, forward strand.
TTGTCGAGCTTTTTCAAGTCCACCTATCTAGCTACCACCAAAGTCTAACGCCATAAAAATAATATTAACATAACAGTGTTGTTGGGTTCCGGTAGTCAGAGGTTAATCAGCTCCCTTATCCTATACGATGATTGTCAAAAAACTAAGATCAAATAATTCGCCGGTTAAAGTGTTGGTGGTTAAGTGTGTTGGTGTAACTTCAAAACACACAGCCATTTGCAATTAGATTTATTAATCAATAACTACTGCGCCTTACGTCAGTGTTCAAAGTTAATCACTTTAAAGTACATACGGCTTAGATTCGACTGTCCTGGATATTGTAAATGTGGAATTTCAATTGCTTTTATATCTACCGTTGTATAATAAAAATAATCTAGTTCAGAAAACAAAAAAATCTTATTAATCGTTACTTCTAATATTTTTAATATAGTAGGTATTCACCAAGGTACGAATCTCGCGCCTTTGATGTTAAAAATAATATATCACGTATAGATAAACGATATAATTTGATTTCCTGAATGAGATGAACGACTGACAAGAAATTTGATTAAAACACAAACATTATTATAATTTAGACAGGTTACATCGCAGTTGCGGACACTGTAATGTTACATACATTAGATTGGATACTTGTGAAATGTGTGCCTAATTTTATTAAAGAATAGTATGACTTGGTAAATGCAGAACAGCTGTGTGACGCATCTCCTACCACTAGTATAAGACAAGTTTTAAAACATAAGCCGTAAAGAAACTGTTCGAGGGTCATTGCGATACTCCTTTGTTGGTAAACAAAAGCGATATTTGCATAATAATGAGCTTATGATACAATCGACGCGTCTGTTACATTATTGATTGACTGAACTAAATGAAGAACCTAATGGTTGTAATGACGGACCAGTGTAATATATCTGCATTGGTCCAAGGTTGCTGGTAATGACGAACCAATGTAGATGCTCCATCGTACATTATACATCTATTCGGTACCCCTAGTGTGAGTTTGAATAGAATTGAACAATCTCAATCATGTTTGTCGTCAGATGTCAAATTGCATGCGAACAACAACAGCGCCTTTGCTGTGAAGTATTGGAAACGTTTTTTTTTATATGTATACGCAACTACGATCGAAATGACTATATACGATTGAACCTCACACTAGGGTTACTGTGGCCCTGTGAATCGAATTGAACCATATAGACGGTGTTAACGTGGCTCTGTCAAATGTATGAAAGCGACAGTAGTACTGTTGTAGTGTTGGAATCCGTTTAATTGTGCGCGAGTACGGTGGAGACAGGTCAATTTGAAACTTACACTGGAGTGCGGTTTGATCCTTATTAGCCGCAGTAGCACCTTGAAAGGACACAATTTTAAGTAATTACTACGTACGTCTACTTCGCGCACTAAGAGATTTTGTGACTCCGTTCACTGTCGCACAGTTAGAGCGTGGAATTCCTTAGCAGTACACGAATTCCCTCCTTCTTATAACATGGGTTCCTTTAACACTAGATATACCAGCGATTTGAATATATGTCAACAACAAAAATTATATTTGTTACTAATTTATATAAAATAACATTAAGTTTATAAAAAGTACTCTCTAATTATAGCTACAAAAGTCATAACATCATTTCTGAAAAAAATATGTGTAATATAGTAGGAATTTTGAATTGAAATTGCACGACCAGTCTAAATGACTGGTCTGGTAAATCTAGTGTTAAAAGGCCGGCAAGGTGAGGGTGGATAGGGCAGTATGTCGCATGCTTCACTAGCTATCTTCACATATCACTTATCATCAGGTGGTGTCGAGTCATTTGCTGTGCTTTATATTTAAAAAAAAATCAATTTTGTGGTTTTTGTTGATCGCAGGCAGCGAGAGCCCTACGAGCGCGGTGGGAGCGGAGACGCCGCGAGAGCTGCCCAACGAGCTGTCCGCCCCTTACGAGGTGCCGCAGTTCCCCATCGAGCAGATTGAAAAGAAACTACTTATACAGCGACAGTTGAATGTCAAGTGAGTGCAACAGGACAGTTTTATTTAAACGAAATAGACATTATTGATTTGTTCGAGACATGCTAGTAGGAAGATGTAATAAATATATAACTATTAATATATCATGCAAATGAAGACAGAGCCTGGTTTATTTACAGGCTAATTAGGCTAGAGCCTAGAGCGCTAGGCCCAGCCATAGGCTCCGACTTGGTAACAAAAAACAAAGAAAAGCAGCGTGGTTAAAACTAAGCTAGTAAAACTACTAAGTAAGGATATTAATGGGCTGGGTGGGCTTGGGCACAGGCATGTTTTGTTAGGCTGGTTGCATTCTCGTAGTTAGCATAGGGTTGCCAGAACTTTTAATCAGGCATGGATTATGATTTTTTTTTAAATTTTATGTAGTTATGAAATTGATATTATACAGTTTAATCTAGATTCAATATTATTTTTTGTATAATAAAAAAAAATTTCGGATTTAATTAATTACCTTTATATGGTTTGCAAAGTACTAAACTACTATATCCCTTTGGAATTATGATAATAGATATACGTAAAAGATATCTTTTTATGGTTCATAATCACGTCACGATGCCCTTGTATAAGTAATGTTTCCTAGTGTTTTCTTAGAAGAAACTCATATATAAATTGAATAAGCCTACGTATGAGTGGTGTGAGCTTGGTAAAAGATGACATCATCAAAAGAGAGGTAAAGAATTGTAGTTAATTTCCTGTTATTGATTATAATTTTGACTATGTATTATTTTATTCTTTATTAGTCTGTAAAACTCAACGTTTTTGAGTTGCTTGACGGATTTAAATAATTTTTATTGTGTTTTATTCCTTTCAATTAAGGGGTGGTTTTAAATAAAAATAATAGTAAGAATACTAAAAAAACTATAGTTTAAAACCGTTATTTAGTATGGAATATCGTCTAAGCGACATTACACGATAGAATATGTAAATGTCAGTTTTGCTATTCAAAACTGACATTTCTTCAACTGCCATTTGTTATTACTTTTAGTAGATGACGTTAGTGGCAAGTTGTAGGTAAAACAATATTTGTATTAAGATAAATGAGGAACCAATAGAAATAATTAATTCTACAACATTTCTTGGAATTACTATAGATTCCAAACTACAATGGGGCCCACATATTACGGCTCTGGCAGGAAGATTAAGTTCAGCTGCGCATGCAGTTCGAAAAATAAGACGGCTTACTGATGTGGAAACGGCGAGATTAGTTTATTTCAGCTATTTTCACAGCTTAATGTCGTATGGTCTACTGTTGTGGGGCTCCGCTGCTGACATACAGACGATCTTTGTACTTCAAAAGAGAGCCATTCGTGCAATATACAACCTTAGACCACGTGACTCGCTAAAAGAATTATTTAAGGAAATTAACATACTAACCGTGGCGTCTCAATACATTTTTGATTGTATTATGTATGTACGTAAATACAGTGGTTCTTTTCTTAGAAATTCAGACTGCCATAGCTTCAACACCAGAAATAAGCATAAGCTCGCCTTTCCAAGCCACAGACTGCATAAGACCGGTAATTGTTTTATAGAAATAAGTATAAAAATGTACAATATGATACCACAAAGTTTTATTGAATTGCCTCTGCATAAATTTAAGTCAACTATTAAAAGTTGTTTGATGAAAAAGGGGTATTACAAGGTAGAAGATTATTTTAAAGATAAAAATTTGTGGCCACTATAATTTGCTTCTCTGCACTTATTTATTATATTTTGCAATATTTAAAAATATATTTTTTAATGCACTGTAAAACAAAACATGTATATGTTTATAATACTAATACATAATGACATAATTGATTTGTAAATGTCATTATAAAGCTGAGAGTTTCTTGCGCCGCTTCTTCTCTGCAGCTACTAATTCGTCGAAGCGGTAGTAGGGTTGATTGGGAATATGCATACTAGTGTTATTTTTAATTTTAAAATAAGTATTATTTTAAAATTAAAACTAACAATTTATTTAGTACATATTGAAATACTATAACTGGGACAATTAGTAAATGCCCGGTTGATACCCAGTAAAATTATGAGTATTGCCTTTATAATTATATTTATTTATTTTCTTATACATATTCCCTGTCGTGAGATTTAAAAGAGCTTAGTAAATAATTCTATTTAAATAAAGTTATTTTTGACTTTGACTTTGACTTTGAAAAAGTAGTAGTAGTTGTGGTAAAAATGATTTATTAAAAAACTATCATTAAAAAACTTAAACGTCAAATAAAAAAATTCGCTTAAATATATGTAATTATTTTAAGTCACAAGCAATTGGAGAAAGTAGCAATTGAAACATCGTTCGCGTGTGGCTCGTCTGTTGTACACGAGACATCCATAAACCGTTAAACCGAGCCGATATTATTAGTGTCAAGTAATTGGATCAACCTTGCTACGACACTAACCCTTAACACGGGGATGCTCGTACCGTGACTGCCGTCATTAGCAATGAGCATGCAATTCGGAACGCTTGTCAAACTAGCGATATAAGATTTTGACTTTTAAAATAAATTGGCGGTATTTTTTATTGGTTATCTGTAGGTTAGTTCGGAGGTGATTTCTGGCGCGTATTGTTTAAAAGTCGTTGCCTATTTTTTTAAATGTTTGGAAGCAAAGTTGAGTGTCAACGGTGGACATCTATGATGAAAGCAAGGTAAAAATAGCTTTTAAATATTAACGCTTTCATGTTAATATATTATTTTTAAAGTTTAATTCCTAATCCTAACTTTTAAAAAAAAAATTTGATACTTAAATTATTTGATACTTATTTAAAAAAAAAAAGTTTTCTTAATATAAAATTATTATTATTACTATCAAAAGATATCAATAAGTAGGTTTAATAAAATCAAATTCTACTGTTTTTAATTTTCTCCGACAATTTAATTCTAGTTTTATTAATATATTGCTATTTTTATGATATGACATTAGTTTTATTCATATTGCGTGACGTGCCGCGTAAATACACGCGACGCCTACATGAAGACGGTTAAGGCTTCACGTTTAATGCTTGGTTGATAGAGACTATTCTTTTTGAGTTATTATTGTATTTAGTCTTGACAATAACTTATAAGTAGGGAATCTTTCTTTATCGTGCTAGTGAACACGTGTTTCATAGATATGCGAATGGGGCAAACCTCAGAGAAATTTTCGCTAGCAAGGTATCGTATCGAGCAAAAGCACTGATTTTAGCCTGCATCAGTGCACACGACGCTTTAAATGATTACATGTACAATATTTACAAGAAAACCTTTGAGTCAATAATTGTAAATTCGAAAAAATATAATAGGTTGGGGAAAAAGTTTCTTCGCATTTTATAGGAAAATTCAAGACGTTTTTTTTTCAAAGTTAATATACATTTAATTAAAGTATATATCTGCCATTTTGTTCGTAGACTTTCTGCCATTTGTAGGAGACATGATTCCGTTGCTGTAGAAATTTTGGGACTGATCAAAAAACGCAACAAGTAGTTTTGGCAGTTATCTCTTGATGTTAACTTGACACTACCTAAATAATTCTGAAGAGACCGAAACAGATGGAAATCTGAAGGTGCAAGGTCAGGGCTAAATGGCGGATGCATTAACACCTCCCAGCCAAACTCTTAATTTTTGCTGAGTGACTAAAGATGTATGTGGTCTAGCGTTATCGTAATGAAGACCATACACTTTCTGTTAATCAATTCCGGCCGCTTTCTCTCAACTTCTTGTTTCAACCTCATAATTTGTAGGCAGTAGACATCTGAATCGATGATTCTGCCCGGTGATAAAAGCTCATAATGAACAGCACTTCCAATCCCACTATCCAGTCTGTGAAACCTTTGAGCACTACCTTTTTGGCACGTTCTTGTCATACGTGATCCACTTTTCATCATCAATTATCAATCTCTTCAAAAACGGTTCGGTTTCATGACGTCTTTATAAAGAATCGCAAATGAGTTCACGGTTCATTGGGTTTCTTTCAGTGAGCTCGTGTGGCACCCAAATAGCGAACTTTTTTGTGGATTCAACTTTTTTCAAATAGAACAAAACTATTTTGTGGTCAATTCCCAGTTCTTCAGCTATGTTGTAACAGCAAGCGATCTTGCTTGATTAATTGAAACGTGACCCATGACCGTTGTAGAGTTCTTACAAAATCCCCCATGGAGCTTCCACAAATTTATTGAGTAGTAAATAACTAATAAGAACTAACTGCTGATCAAATCTAATTTTAGGCACAATGGCACATTTATGTGGTGGGTAGAGCGTGGTAGAACATTTAGTAACAACTTGTTTCCTTGTAAAACTAATGGATAATATTAAATATGATTTTTAGAATAAAATTAATAAAATTTTAAATTTGAATGGATTTTGAATAATGATGTAATCAACTAAGGACCTACTATGTACACATGAGGTAAGTACCCAGAAATTTTACGATTTAATGTTAGTAACGATTGGTTACAATAAAACTTACAACTGTAACCTACTCATAGACTTGTCTATTTAATATCAAGGTTCGTCATAAACTTCAATCTATGTAATTCACAATGTTTGGTCAGTTAGGGTTAGCGTATAGGATGAAGAATCCCTTTTTTTTGTAACGCTGAGGAGAAGCTCTACCTTCTGATCCCCTAACCCCCGGGGAAGAGGGGAGTGTGTGGGGCTCTTACCCACTAAACTCCTCAGCAACGCACCCACCACCAAGACTTTTCGAGTGACCTTCCGCGCCCACATCTCTATCGCTGCATCCCGCAGCCCTTCGCGTCGGTATACGACTACATGTGGCGTCGGATCCTGTCCCTGGGAGCGTGCCTGCTCGCGCCCAATAATAATAAAGATGTGAGGACCCTCGCCTCCAGGTACCAGGGGACAGAACCCGCTAGCACCGCTGCCGCATCGCCAGACACCGTCCGGTTCCCTCGTATGACCCTCGTAGCCATCGCTCTCTGCGGCTTTCGTAGGAGAGCAATTTCCCGGCCGGTAAGGGTCTCCAGACAGGGGCGCCATACGTATAGCATCCGGCATGCTGTCTCAGGTCCACCCACATTGGGCAGCAACCACCAAGTTCGAGATGGACACGGAAATTCCAGCGCGCATCTATCTGGAGCCCCAAGTATCGGAATGACCTCCTCAGGATGAGGAATCCTACCTCATCCTAGCATAAAACATTAGCTTGCAAATTAAGTAAGCTGACCAAATGTCATTTTCGTAGGTACACATAAAATACAGAATCAATAACCAATTAGTACAGTTACGACTAAATAAATATACTTCACAAATTGAAATAATGATAAATAATATTTATCTACAAATAAATAATTGGTAGCAGTCATTCGAAGCACCAGCAAATAGCGGTCCACTTAAACAGTAATTAAGCAAAACGCTAAAGTACAAGGGAAATATTGAATGTGCTTAATGGAAGTTTGTACATTCTTTGAATTATCGTAATCACTCAGTTATGTTTAAGAATGTGATCTATCATCAAACACACTACAAGAAACGTTTATATAGCCTGTAAATTTACTCGAAATACATATAGAAATGTCTTACTTATTTCTGAAGTTGAGAAAGCGGTCTCTGCGAAATAAAGTAACGGAGACCAATCGTACACTCGTTACTAATTCTAAGAAACATATTTTCTTAGACCAGAATTTATGTCGAAACTGATTTAAACATTATCTTGAATATGAAATTGTATTCCACATAGACGTAGTATTAGCAGTACCTTTGTACAGTTCTCTGTTATTCTGTCGTGTACTTTTAATTGTCTTTGTGTGAACATAAAATGTTAAATAAATAAATAAGAATTGAAGTTGTTCATTGTTGAAAGGGGCGAGGCGCCCAGTTCCTTGTTGTCATCTTCCTCTTCAAAAATCTTTCTTTATTCATCCTTCTGTTACCCTCCACCACCACCATCACCGCCGCCGCCGCACCACAAACGATCGATATTTGAGTTCTTGTTTGTAATGGTACCTTTTTGTATATTATAGTTAAAATAAGCCCGATACCGTGCATGGACTAAATTAAATTAAATTTCGGTACTACTCTTACATTATAATCCGACTAGAAAGTGCAAATTTTAAGCATGCAACATGCTTATTAAAATAATGTAAACTGTATAGATCGTCATAATGACAATTAACTGGTCGTTTCTAAAAGTCATATTATCCCTTTCCTATTTGATTGGAATGAAAGAGAGGCAAGAACCTGATTTTAGTTTAAGGGTATGGCAGCTGAATCGCCACCATTATATGAGTGCGTTATTCACAGGGCTGCAGAATGCGGACAGTCAAGTCGCTCGTTCGCCGGCAGCGAAGCGGGCGGTTTTTTCGAGGAAGCGGCAAAATTGCGCGTGCTCGACGACGATGAAAATGACATAGTCCTGCCACACTTCCAGAGGGTCGCCATCAGCGGAGAAGACACTTCTGGGGTGAGTTTATTCAAGGTCTACGACAGTGCAAACAAAAATTTTAATGTCCTACCTATATTTAAATGGAATTGGGTTATAAGCAATGTTATTAATGTAACGTAACCAAAATGTTGTACCTACTGTTACAAGGGTCTTCTTATGTATTGCTGTTGTTACTTTATAAATAAATGTATATGAAAAGACAAACACAACACGCAAAAGAACTAAACGTAAAGAAATGATTTATAATATTAGTCTGGTTCTCAAAGAGATGAAATTTCGGTAAAAATGCTTTTTACCGATGTTTATTTTACTTAAGATTATTTATAAAAAATGATTTTACTAGATCAGAATGGACCAAGAAAAAAAATCAATAAAAGTCATCGTAAATCAGTAAACAAATAGTGAAATTACATATTGTAAATCTGACTAACTGACAGACTTTGTTCTTCAACAGGTCCCACTGGAAGACCTGCAGCAAGCATCATCATTCTTGGTGCAGGCGCTCGAGATCCGCAAGCGGTACATGGAAATGTCCCACCAGAGTTTCGCCTCTATCACCGCGCGATTTGTGCGCAGCATGGACGCCAACGCGCCTGTCAACCACACACCCGTCACCAAAGTGACTAAGAGTCATATAGCAGGTATGGTGTGAAAGCAGCAGAAGTTTTAAAATCTTCACGTTCCTTTTCATTTCTCAGAAGTTGTTATAAATTCCGTACAACTCAGTCACGTATATTTATGGAAAGTTTCCAGTACTAAAAGTTGAATTCTGCTTATTCATAATTATAATAAGGTTATCCAAATGTACCGATTTATTTTAAGAATACGAGCGTGACGGAATCCCAGATATATTTTAAAGCTTTATTGCTTGATTGTGATTGTAAAATGGCGGTGAAACACAGATTTTTCCATATGGAAGTGTTTGTATGTTGGAGCTGATTCTGACGGTACACTTTTCAAAACGCGTCTATTAAATTTGAAGTTCATATACTCTCTCATAAAGGAAAAATATAGCAAGTATTGGAAAAATTGCTTTAAAGGAACTATGGACTATTTTATAAGGCATATAGAGTACCATACTTAATGTCACGTGTTATGCCAACCGTTCTTTTTGAAATCCTGATAGAAACGAGATTAAATGCACTAAAATTAAGTTTTACAAACATAACGTTATAACACGTTCATTATGCGCGTATTAATTCCGAAGCTTTGACTAGCCGGAGTTGCTAGATAAGGCTTCGTGATTTAACTTGACTATAGTGGTTAAATGGTCGCGATACTGGTACTTCAGATGCAAGGTGCGAATCCACAAACCTCGCTTCAGGACGTCTATTGAATATGTTAATTTTAACCAACTAGGATGTCATGTTGATTAAATTAATTAAGTTTTGTTCTAATTTTAAATATTTTATATGTAGTTTTTTAATATAAAGTTTATTAAGAAACTATCGTCTTAGTTTGTCAAAAAATACGATTTTTGATTTCTTTGTGTGTTTTGAAATATTGATGATTTATGATATTTTTCTTTTATTATCACCATAAATTAGGTTATAATTACGACTCATCCATACATCTTATTACAATTCACGCACTCACCATATAGATAATTTATGGGATGCAGAAAACCCCACGTAGTGCTGCATGTAACTAACTACGCGGTACATCGAGGGTTCAGAGTGTGTACTTCAGAGTCAGATCCATTTTATGTCTAAATTGATTGATTTTGTAATAAATATGACATGGTTAGATTTTAAAGAAATCATATTGTTTTGTATCCAGATCACATAGTCCACCCTCCATTCAAACTTAACAAGGACCCCTGGGAGTGCCCCATGCCAGATGCTAAAGGGTACACCATTAAAGAAGACAGGGGGGTGTTTAACTTGTACCGTAAGGGCGCTGACGGACAGGAAACCAGGGTGCCTTATGAGTATATCACGCTAGCTCAGTACATACAAGACAAGAACGCGATGTGCAGCATGATAGCTGATGGACCACTGTGAGTTGTTTTTATATAACGAAAAGTAATTATTTTTAGTTTTAAAACTGTCTGATGTATTCTTAGGTGGGCAGGCGTAAGTCCAGCATTGAGTATAGTCTGTTGATGTTGATGATGATGTAATCCTAAGCCTGGCTGGAAAATATGAAACTTGGGAAAGAGGAAAATGCACGGTACCTTTTGCGCTGGTTCTCCTTAGGCACGGTGGCGGGCTAGGTCTTGTAAGCCGCTTGAGTTTTACTGCCTCTTTCTTCGGTTTATATTTTGGGTGATTTTCCTAATTTTTACGCACTACGTGGACCGGGACCTCAGTACAAGCGAAGTAGGAGAAATTCTCGACTATTAGGAACCGATAGGCACTTCCCAACACGAAGGTGTTATTGCACGTAAGCAAGTAGTGACAAAAGTGATGGCCTGTTACACAGTTTTCTAAGTACCGTGCATAGAAAATGTTAGGATGTGTGGCAGGGAGTATTTTGGAAGAGGGTATTCTTGGGAATGCGGGAAATTCAAACCTTAATACCTAACACTGGCCTAGTAAGTTAAAAGCCACCTTTTTTGCCTTCGCAGTAAATCTTTCTGCTACCGGCGGCTGAGCTACCTGTCATCAAAGTTCCAGCTGCACGTGTTACTCAACGAACTGCGTGAGCTAGCCTCGCAAAAGGCAGTTCCGCACAGAGATTTTTACAACATTCGGTATGAATATTAACTACTGCTTAACAAATAGCGTGGATCCACGTGTCTGATATATATTTTTATCATTATTTGGAAATTCACTTATTTTAAAATTACATATAAAAGCTGATTTGAATTAAGGCCTTTTTTGACTCTGCTATATTTTTAACTCATACATTAAAAAATTTCGAATAGAAGCCGAGAAGATTAATAAATTAAATCATATAGGCTCCCATTACCTTATTCAATATGCATCTATACATCTTCTTAAATCGATATTTGGCTTCACTTTTCACAGTAAGGTATTTATCTAGATGACATCTTCAAGGCAATAAAAAAATTAACCAAACATTTAATTTACAGAAAAGTGGATACTCATATCCACGCAGCATCTTGCATGAACCAAAAGCATTTGCTGCGTTTCATTAAGAAAACTTTGAAGACTCATGCTGACGAGGTGAGTCATTGGAATTTGAATCATATTTATAAACTTCGATGTAAAATAGGCATTTCATCAGATAATACTTATTTTATCGCTAGTGTAAAAGTTAATATTAACTGCAGTATTTTTGAACTAGAATAATTTTATGTTGGTTGAATGACATTCATTCCTTTTTACATATAGTTATTCACGTTTTATCAATGTGTATTGATATTGGTGCATCTTTTACTTTAGGTGGTAACACTACACAAAGGGAATCCAATGACCTTGAAGTCAGTATTTCAGTCTATGAACCTCAGCACGTATGATTTGACAGTGGATATGCTGGATGTGCACGCGGTAAGAAATTCTTGGGCAATACAATTATGGGTATAATTATTTGTTGTACATTTCTTTATAATATTAGGTTTAATTTATAAATTTAGGACCGCAATACATTCCACCGGTTTGACAAGTTCAACGCCAAATATAACCCCATCGGTGAGAGCAGGCTCAGAGAGGTGTTCCTCAAGACTGACAACTACATGAACGGGAAATACTTCGCGAGAATTATTAATGTTAGTACAACAATCTTATTTCAATCTTCTTTTAACGATCACAGCTATTCTAGATTCGTATTTGATGCGTATTAAGGTATATTGCATTCGTTGGTATGCATATTTGTTGTATATCTGTTTTCAGGAAGTAGCATCAGACCTGGAAGAGAGCAAGTATCAGAACGCCGAGCTACGTTTATCGATTTACGGCAAGAACACGAGTGAGTGGGCCAAGCTGGCCAAGTGGGCCATTCAATATGACGTGCACTCCAACAACGTGCGGTGGCTCATACAGATCCCGCGCCTCTAGTGAGTCCTTAGCTTTGGAAATTTTAGTCTATTTCTTAGCTGAATTGAATCGAGACCTTTAAGGCTATTTTAAATATTGTTGAATCATCTGATCTCATAGTATAAAGTGATAATTAGTACTTTTTAATCAGCGTGTGGTCCAGAATAAGAGTTCAAATGAATTGATGATTGACATATAAGAAAAATGCAAACAACTAATGTATTAGATAATTTTCATTAAAAAAAAATTAAAACAAAAAAGTTTTTCTATAGTTAGAAGCATTGGATAGTAATGATCAATAAATACGTTTGTAAAAATAATTAAAAGTTTTTTATCACAACCGCGGTAATGTTTACCATGTCAGTGACGTCATTCGCTTTATAAATGTAATTTAATGTTTTTGTGAAAATGTAAGTGGTTTCAAAGACACTTTTAGAGTAATAGTAATTGGACAATAATTTGTTTCCAGCGATATTTTCAAATCCAACAAGATAATGACCAACTTCCAAGAGTTCCTCAACAACATTTTCCAGCCGCTGTTCGAAGTCACCAACGACCCCAACAGTAACCTTGAACTGCACAAATTCCTAACTGTAACTACATTTATTTTTACCTCTTGAACTTATTCTGATTCAATACTCATCTAGTTATTGGTTCATCACTATTAATAAGCATAATGACAATTTTATGAAAGACAGCACGATTATAGAAACATTGGTAGAATAATTGTTTTGATAACATGGAAACTTCTCTAGATATAACAATTTAAATAAACGCTCCTAAGCAAAGGGTAATGCAGTATGACGTCACACCGTGGTTATTACTAAGTATGCATCTAGGAGCACTTCTTTTCGACAGTCTTATAAAACATAATAGTTATGTAAAAGTTTATAAAAATTGTATGGGTTATCCAATTATGTTAGTTTTTTAAAATGAATTTGTTTTTTTTAAGATGGACTCACCAAAATTTTAATGACTATAAAATAGTTTACGAATAAGCTATTAAAGTAATATCATAATGAATCATAATCAATAATTATTACAACCCTGTCAAGGTTGAAGGATTGTAATATTTTTGTAATATGATATGATCCCTACTGTTCTTAATATCGTAATCGTCTACGTACTAAATTCTGTTAGAATCAGTCGGGCAATCATATGTTATTTTGAAATGATATCATTTTGCTGTATCCGTCGATTTGGTTCAGATATAAATACTACTAAATAATATTTCAGTTAACATTATTTTTGATTGCCTTAACTTAGATATCGACATTTTCTATTACATCAATGAAGTTTCCAACTGTTTTTCGTCGGTCATTTTTCTTGTCTCTACAAGAATTTGGTGTTGTTTTTTTTTACGTTCGTTATGTTGGTGGCAGCACGTGATCGGGTTCGACAGCGTAGATGACGAGTCGAAGCCTGAGAACCCGATGCTGGACTCCGAAGTGCGCAGTCCCAGCGAGTGGGACGAGGATGAGAACCCGCCCTATGCCTACTACCTGTACTATATGTACGCCAACATGACAGTACTCAACCACTTCCGCAAGTACGTATATACACGTCGTATTTTGTTCAAAATCAAGTCTTGAAATTACTTAAATCTAAATACATGTATAAAAAGGTTTTTTCATAAAGTTTAATTTTGTTGTTATCTTTTTGACTAAATATATGCAGTCACTGAAGTTAAGTAAGTTTCATCATTCATATCGATGTGGTCTCAATTCGCCAATAACCCCATCCCATTTTTATTCTGATCGAACAGTATAAGCCGATTGTAAGGTGATTACTACTGCCGACAAACTGTTTTACAGTTTGGTAAATTACAAAAAATGTAACGTTAAAATAGATTGTATCAAATCATCAAATAAATTGAAAAAAGTGGATAATGCAGTTATACCAACTGTAAAAAAATAACAAACAAAAGATTCAGCCGACTGACGTTCTATCCAATGCAGGTAGGTGATAAGCCTGAAGTTCCATTTAAGACCACGTTGTTAGCGTAGTCACAGAATGTAAAGGAGTTAAGTGTTAATGTTTGGGTGTGTCTGCGCAGGGAGCAGGGCCTGAACACGTTCGTGCTGCGGCCTCACTGCGGCGAGGCGGGCCCCGTGCAGCACCTCGTGTGCGGGTTCATGCTGGCCGAGAACATCTCCCACGGCCTGCTGCTTAGGAAGGTAACTAGCCGCTTCTACAAATTTATTGCTTCAGATCGTTCCTAAACTAAAATTAGGTGTCATTTCAAAAGCACATTGCGTAAGTCGCAATATAGGAAGAATTTCATAAGAAGATTATACAAATATTAGAATCATATAATGAAAAACAATTCCTCACTATTAATTTTTAATAATAGTGAAGAATATAAAATGCCCGTTACATGACGCCTCGACTGTCTACAAAACCGTAGTGCTATAACTGGTTAAGATAAAGGAAACATTTTGTAACTAATTTCGATGAAAACATCATTCTTTCTTAAAAAGAAATTCAGCAAAACTATGAAGTTTTAAAAAATGAAAATAATAAAGAGCCTTCTTTGTCATAATTATTCTTAGCTCATGTCAACTAACTACTGGGTATAATAGGCCTCTTTCCTACAGCACCATCCCTCACGGTTCCATTCCATCCACATCCAGGTAGGTTCCACCTACGTCGGTCATTATTCTATCTAGCCAAGTTCTGCCCAAAAAGAAACAGATTTAATTATAATATCGTCGATATTCCTTTTGACATACAACAAAGTAACATCTGCTTGCATTCTTCTAAGGAGATACATGTAGAGGTAGCCTTAGTTAATTTTAGGTGTATCCGCGCTTCAGGTGCATGTTCTGTAAAATCTCATTAACGTATTTAAACGTCTGATTATATAATTTCAGGTACCAGTGTTGCAGTACTTGTACTACCTGGCCCAGATCTACATCGCTATGTCCCCCCTGAGCAACAACTCTCTGTTCCTGAACTATCACCGCAACCCGCTGCCCGAGTACTTGGCGCGCGGGATGTGCGTCACGCTCAGTACCGACGACCCGCTGCAATTCCACTTCACTAAAGTAAAAACTAATTTTATTTAAACCAGACACTGGCTTATATCCGGCTCGAAGGATCAATATTCCTTAATTATTTTATTGGTCCTTCGAGCAGGATGAAATCCAAGTATGCAAAGTTACATTACTTATTTAATAAGCAAGGTTAGACCTATAAATGTGATGAAATCAGAACTATGGATTTGAATTTTTGTAAACAATTTGCTTTGGAATTACAATTTCAATTTTTATGAATGCAAAATTTTAGAGGTATTCGAGTGCATCTTAAATAGTAACCTTTTTTATGGGAACATCTCTGAATACACAGTTGAGTCACACATATGCTACATAAATTTGTTTTTTTGTAATTATGTTACACAGAAAAGGAATATCTCGGGTGCGGTAACTTTATTTTTATCATTTCATAGTTGCGCCGATATACAATTGTTTAGCCATAAGAGCTAATCTTATATTTCCTATTTCAGGAACCTCTAATGGAGGAATACAGTATCGCAGCTCAGGTGTGGAAACTGAGCTCGTGTGACATGTGTGAGCTCGCAAGGAATTCCGTGCTAATGTCTGGATTCCCGCACGAGGTTTGTCGCATCCAAAACATATCTTATAAAACGCCGATACAGGTTTACAAGAAAATATAATATCTTTTGTGAATTTTAAAATGTAGAATTATATAGGCGCTTACCACATAATTATAACTGTTCATGAAATTATTACTGGTGATTTATCAATTACCTTGAAGAGCTTTAATTAACAGAAAGAACGACAATGTTTCTTCGAATTAAATAAATTGCATGCGATTTATCCAGAATTAAATTGTAAGTAATTTTCCTTCAGATGAAGCAGTACTGGTTGGGTCCTAACTACATGAAGGAGGGAGTAGCCGGCAACGACATCACGCGCACGAACGTACCAGATATACGCATCTCTTTCAGGCACGAGACGCTGCTCGACGAACTAACCAATATTTTCAAGGTAAACTTACAACTATTAACATGAAACAACCCAATTTACACTATAAGGGCCTTAATTCTGGTTACCCTCACTAAGGTTAAATTTGTGTGATTTAAACCTCTTTTTACGGGATAGGAAAAAGAGAGCAAATTTTAGTGAAATATTCATCGTTACAAGGAACATTAATACATATTATCTAAAAACATGGATTTGGAAAAGAAAATCCGATTAGGAATTAATATCAAATGTATGCATTTCATTTTAAATACCTAAATTTAATTTTAGTGAGTTTAAAGTTCTTGGTACAATAATCCCGCTTGAAATTAGCCGCTGCTTTCCAACAAATTTATGTAGTTGTGCAAATGAAAAATTTTGATTTCTTAGTAATGAGTAGATATGTAGTATTAATATAATTAATGGAATTTGATAGAATTAAAATGATTTAATTAGTTTTTCAATACAAAAAAAATCTTGAATGACGGTGTCTACAAGACAGATTGTGATACTTGATTTACTTGGATGATCGTCTAAATTTTGAGCAATTTTTCTATTCTAATCTTATGGATTGAATACATCGGGATACCACTTACTATATATTTTAACAATCTATAATGTGTAGTATTCAAGCTTGAAGTTTTTTGTTAACACATCTTCGTCATGTTGTGTTTTACAATGCACGAATAACACAGATCAACTTACACTATTTCCGTCTCCGGCTGTTACAAAAGGGCACTTGTGTTAAACTTATTCGATAATGTCTTTCAGGAAGGCATGTCAGCTCGCAGATAAACATGTTCACGAGCAGATCAATGGATAAGTCTGGATTAATGAATAAATAATATAATGATCTTAAGTTTTAATAATTCTTATGAAATTTAATCATGTTTACAATTACAATGTATAATCGAACCGTGTTACTATTTAAAATTTTACACTAAAATTTATTACATCTAATATATTGCCCCAATTTAGATGACCAGTTAGCGATAGACATTCCGAATGTGATATAAATATAATGTGAACTTGTAAGTGCCATTGCATTGATGCGTATTTAAAGCTTTTAATGACGTACACGCTTTTCCTTCTTAAGTCTAACTTAAGATGGCATAGACCTTAATATAGTCAGGTGCTATCTTGCATTGATTGTGACTATCAGTTAATAACATAAATTTAAATCATAATCACAATTAAGTTCATTGTCTACATTTATGATTAACTGCTTTCCTAAATCGTGCGGCTATTTTTTAAAATCTATTATTGAAAAACATAACATAGTTTTTTATTTCTACACTCTGAAATCATGAGCTCTATAAAGTGAAACATGTGTTTTGTGAATTCAATATTTTTCTTTAATATGTAGGTAGTTTGCCTAATGATTTGAGAGCCACTGACTGTTTTGTAACAGTCAGTGGCTCTCAAATCATTAGAGACCTAAGAAAATATGTAAAAACATCTGAACGCTCAAACGTTCACATGTTTTATGCGTCCTGTTGCTTACATTCTGTGATTGTTTAACTTTCCTGTTAATATGTGTGTTGATGTCTATTTTTGTGATATTGTGTTTCAATCACTTTCCATTTTTAATGTCTCCATTAATTTAACTAATGTTGAATAATTGCTTGAAATAGTAGAACTTACTGTTTATAATATCCTTGTATGTACTTAAAGTAATTATTTCCTTACATTTATTGTAGCTATCAAAGATAAGAAAGAGGTTTATATAATGTTTGTATATCGCAACTGAATTTACAATGCATTGAATGTTAATGATATTGTTGAAATAAAATGGCTTGTATGTATTGCGTTTCGTATTAATTGCTTCATCCAGTTCCACATTATCATCTTCAGAAATATCATTGCTAATAACATCTTTAATTCAAGAGTTATGTGTGACACCCATAAGATACAGATTCGATATTAGTATCCGTTATATCACCGTTGAATATACAACTATTGGTTAATCCTTACTGTTTGTTGCACTAGCTACAGCAGTGTGGCACACCCCTCGTCTATTAAGGTACCTACGTTGTGTGAGTGCATGGAACCTAACAGTGTAACATACAAGTTTTTGTTTAGTACAAAACATTTCTTTATGACGAAATGTCTTAAACACTTTGTTCCAAGTATACATAGGCCTTATATTCAAATCTAATTTTGATTTCTGTTCAATGTTTTGATTAAAAGGATGGGATAACAACTTTAAAATTACTGAAGCTATTCACATGAACCTATATTTATTATATCAGGTTAAATAATGTCAAAATCTGAACTGACTTTACCAAACGTTTAAATTTTTACTATTTGAGAGAATTGGTTGAACTGCACCTTATATAATATTGGGTGTGTGCAATCCTGACTGAGATTCCATAACAACAAACATTTAACAAAAGGTATGTACATCATACTTGTTGTAACGAGTGCCGTATATATTAGTATTTTTTACTAATTCAATAATTTTGCGTATTACTGGCATTAAATACCAGTTTCAACGTAAGTATTTATCACCGACACCTATTTCATCTAAACACATGATGTATTCTCTATATATGTACCTACAAACTTTTCGACATTGCATTCTATTGATAGAAAGAAACTCTGCTAAATTCCATGAAAGACGATATACGGTATTTCTTGGTATATACTCAATACATTTTAACATCCTTTACACGTCCTTTAGGAGAAGACACACACAAAACAATATTTACTATAATAATATTGAGCATTGTGCTAGCAGGATACAGTTAATGCTTAAACCTAGTCTGATAATCGGACAGGTTTTTTGTCACTACATTACGAATCATCATTATATTTCTTCAATCTTCTGTATCAAGTGAGCGTGGCCTACCATTCATGACCAGAACATACTTTTTCAACAACAGTCGGGTCGTCCAACTCATTTTGACTTTAAAAATTTAAACCACCGAGTTATTAGAAGATGCATTTTCGCAGTGGTTTCACTTTAATTGCAAAATTAGTAAGCGAAAATGTAGTTATGTGTCTAACATTGAAATATATCTTATTACTAAAAGCGACTTGAAGTTAGATTTTGAGCCTTATGACATATATCTATCCGTATCTACTCTAAATTGTAAAAAAAACCAAAGAAGCTATTTTTTTTAAACTATACAGATCGTCCAAAGGCAATGTTTTATGAATAATAAAAAAATAATAATTATTTAATTATTTTATTAATTTTAAAATAGGATAGAAAAATACATTATTTGGTACATATGACATAAATTAACAAAGTTGTTGAAAGCAGACAATTTTATTTTAATAGAATTATTATGGATTTAAAAAGATTTTCTAAAATTTACTTCATTCCAATGAAGTACCGGCACTAAGGTAATAAACATGTCGTATTTTTATGATGCCAATCGAAAGATGGGACAAATATCCTCTTAATTAAGGAATAGCTAACTAATAATTATTGATATAGAAAAATAAATTTATATTAATTACATTAAATAATTAATCTAAAATTAAAATATTAAATGTTTAATTTTATTTTATTTTATAATTTATAAACACATCTGCAATTACCAAAGTCAGTTGTGTATTTTTTGTAAATTAATTAATTACGCTAAAATCTAGCATATATATATTCCAGTCATATGTAAAAACGGTGTCTTTATCTCAACCGACAAGGATTTGATGAGTGCCCAACGTGGGTAGCATTAAATGGCGTGACAGTACAGTTATGTATTGTACTTGTGTTTATTTTCCAGGTATGTCATGCGCCCTCGTCCGCCGTCGCACCCTCGCCCTCCACCACGCCTCCGCCACCTAACTTTTCAGCGCCTATTGTTAGTCTGAAGCGACCTTCTTTAGTTTAAAGACAATTCAACTTCCAAATATTATTTGTAAGTCAATTTTTAAATTTGATCAAAAGGTTACTATGACGACGATAATATCAGTTTTATATAAGTTATACTTAGAAAGTTTTTCGGACGATGAGTTTATGAAAGCACTACAATTTTTTGTGAGTGTATTAAAGCAATCAGTTATTGAAATAATATTGATATTAAAATATTAAATTAGAAACTAGTAAGTATAAATCATAATAAAAGTCTTCTTTCTTTGTGGATGTTTTTTTTAATAGTCCTAGCATTTTATTTTCACTGTTTTATTAAAAAGGACGTGTAGATCGGCCCACTATTACTTAAAGTGAGTAAGTACCTAAGCCAGGGACAGCGACGCTCAAAACTTTTTTTCTAATGGAAAAAAGTTTTATTCTAATTAAAAAGTTTTGAGTGTCGCTGTTCCTGGCTTAGGCACAAATGCTTGGCTTAGAAATTTATACACAAGCCGTATTATCTCAAATATGAGTTAACACGGCTTGTGTATAAATTTGTCTTTGTACTATAATATAGAATAGAATAGAATATATTTTTATTGTACATCAGCCAATATAATATTTGGGGGAAACCCCCAGTTTGAAGTATACGGTAGCATACTTTAAACGCTTGGCATAATACGGATACTTTTTAAGCATTTACTTTGACTTAAACTCAACATTATGTACCATGTTTATCTTTTTAAAATGTCATACTAAAACGAATGTGTTTCTAGGCTCTCTATGGTGATAATTTGATTACCTAAATTATGTCATCACATGTCCATGTATAATAAATTGAACAAGCTAGTTTAAAATCTCAGTTAAAGCTCATTAAAATTGAAAGTAACATAGGTTTTGGTAATTTTTTCGGAAATCAGATAATTGCGTCAGCTTACAAATGATAATTCTTAAGTAACACCAATGTATAGATCGAATTCTCAAAGCTTTAGCGCGAAAATGTTTAACACACAAAAAGAATATCGGAAGTGGTCTAAATCACGAAGGTATGTTCATTACTTTTAAAATTTCCTATAAGGCAATATGCTTTGAGATATGATGATTGGAATGAGTGGGTTTGATGTGAATAATTACCGAGAAATAGATAGTACCTACATCTGCTGTCTGCTTCATTGGTAATTCACATTAATCAATCGAAATAATGCCTTTGAGTCGTGAGAATGTTAACATGATATAAAATTTGTTTTATTTGTTTTTTCTCTTTAGTTATTTTATAGTTAATTGTCATTTGTTTGAATGTGTCTTAATGTATTTTGGCTTCCTGATGATTCTTTGGAAAAATAATGTGTTTCTTTAATTGGCTTGTGTCTTGGTTATTGTATTATATTCTGTGTGTGTAGAAAATTGCTGTTGAAACAGAGTTGAGATAAATAAATAAATAACATTATTTATTCTTTATAATATAGTAAATTACATTTTCATTTTCTCAAGAGTATAAAGATCATCTTGCCTAAAAGTATTAGAAATTGTTGTCAGCTCGTAAGCGTACAGCTGTTAACAGATTTACGCTTGGGTCCTTAAAGTTGATTTTGCAGTGACACCCAGAAGAATGAGAGCCAGAGTACTCGCACGTACGTCCGCGGGCCCGGCGATAGCATGCTCATGGCCACTGAAAGCCATAACGAAGTGCCTTTCCAACGAGTCTCCGTTACCGGGATACATGTCACCGGAGTAAGCTGAACGTCATTTTAAGAAAATTAGTACCCCTAGTGTAAGTTTCAAGCGTATCGAGCCGTTACGATCTTAGCTTCGTTTAGCTGGGAAATGCGTATACAAAAGTAGCTTCTAAGCCCTCATTGCGGAGGAGTTGTAAACACCGAAAGATATTTTTATAGGATTTGATGGCTGCCTAACGCATTAAGTCCGCCAATCGTGCTTTTGTGAAATTAAAAATAAATAAACAATAAACACAATCAAGAGATTTCAATTGAAGTAAAACTTACACTAGGAGTATGGAAGTAGGAGACACAACAGTTTTGGACGATAAATTGTATCTCCGTAAATTTGTAAGGAGGCACGTAACTGCGATGAAACTGTTAAATAGCTAATATATGTTCTATGTATTTATTTACCTTTCAATATCTACCCCCTTGTTGCTTAACTCTGAATCTATCGCTTTCATTATGACGTTTCGCTTCAGTACGCAGCAATATTTTTAAGAAGCTATCCCGATAGATATGGAGTTACACAATAAGGATCCTGTTCGAAATCAGTGTTGGTAAGCAATAAAAAAAGACCCGTGACTTTGTGGGGACATATAACAATTATAACATAGAGTATGGAGAAGCACAGTTTCTTCGGTAAATTTACAGAAGATTTAAAACGTCTTCTTAGCTAAAATTATTAGTAGTAACCACAATAAAATAGACGATAAACTTTCTCGAGTCCCTGGCAGTGAAATTATGATATCATTAATACGTATCATACGTCGTATACGAAATTATAATATCTCTAATGAGTCTAATATAAAAGAAGAACAATTGTGAAGATATGTGCTTAACTAGATTACTTGCTAAAAAAAATAAAGATAAAGTAATCACTGTTAATTGTGTTTACGTATGATAGCAAAAATATGTTGAGGTTCGGTTTAGAATTCATAATATTTATGGTTATTCGAGGTTCTCACTATCAGGTACCTCTGGAAGACTTGATCAGGGCGGCGACTCTGTTAATCGAGGCGCTGGGAATGCGGCGTCTGTATATGGAGGTGGCGGGCCAGTCCTTCTCACAGTCTGTGAGCACCTTCCTCGTGAGTCAGAGGATTCCACACCGCACGCAGCAGAATCGACATCACTTCTCTGTGGACTTCAACAAAGCACTAATGCATATTGGCAGTTAGTATATAAATAATAATATTTCTATGCCGATAATGGAAATATAAGTAATGAGATTTTTTCAAACAATTCGCAATGACGTGTTAAGGGAGGGACAAATCTTGCTGAGTTTCTTGCCTGTTCTTCTCAGGACAAGATCCCCCAGTAGATTTACAAACAGAAGACTTAGATTGACGTCAATAAGTGTGTATATCTGTGACAAAGTAGAATAAAGAATTTTGACTTTGTTGTAATTTCCAGTACATACATCTTAATTTATTTAAATAGTCTTGGCTTGTAGCGTTGCGTTGTGTACGCAACAATGTGAATGGCAACTTCAGATGAAACGTAAGTCAAAATAGTAACGAGTTAATCAAATCGTGATTCATTTCTTTGTCGCACATTCTCAGGGCAGAATCCTTAAGCAGGACGCTTATTTCCTTCTTTATGTACCATTATTCAAAAGTAGAGTGAAGTCTTTAGTTACCGCAAGGTTGAGGTAGCTAGGACAGTGGGCCTTATTCTAAAGACAAAGCCTAAAATTAAATTCAGGATATTCAGGTATCAGTTCTCTCATTATGTCATAGGAAAAGGTTGGAAGAAGGTGAATTATTTAACCTAAATTTAGAGAGTATTAACAGAACCGTTGATAATGTTAGAAGACATCAAAGGAGGCTTTCCTAAAAGCTCAATTTTACGACGTTTCCTAAGGTTTTAAATTGAATGCACTTTTCTAAATGTCACTTAATATGCCAGCTGTGTTATTAATCAATTTGATAAAACGAGATTCATTGCATTTCATGTTCCATGACACCTATTACCATCTTGAATAGACTCTTATTAGTGCTTACCTTTAGGCTGTAGACAGTCATTTGCTCTGTTTGTTGCGTCACTGATTCTAGTGGAATGAGCGAGCAAAAGGTTATTTGTTTGCTGATTTATATAATAAATTGGTTAGTTTTTAAACCGGATCGAAGTGCTCAGGTGAGGTATGTTTATAACCACCTCAAATTCGAGTGAAAATTTGGTCTGTTGCTGTCTCTATCGTGATTCGTGATGATTCTTAGCGGAGGAAGCGGAGCGCTACTTGCAGCTTACGTCGTGCTCCTCGGAGGCGTTCTACAAGCAGCAACCGGAATCGACGGTCAGCCCGCAAAGCTCTGTTAAACACAGTAAGAACGATTTTTTTCAATAATATATGGCAGAAGATGGACCTAGCCTTATTTAAGACATCTTTAATTTATTATGTTGGTATTATTTATTAGCTAGTGTTTCTTATTCTATAGTAAAGCTATAAATGATTTTCAAAATGTCCAGCAGGTCTACTATCGTAATGCGTAAGAAGTCACTTCGACATTTCTTATCGCTTATGAAAGATACCGTATCTTTTGCATGTACTTCAAACCCACGAAAATAAAACTGTCAATAAAGACACTCATAAAGCAAAAGCAAACCAGGCAATTGCTCGTCATTTTTCTCCGAGGTCTAAGCAAAATTAAGGAGATCTATCGACGTACTAAAGATAACCTAACCTTTAATAGTCCAGCTATTAAGGGCTATGCTGCTATACAACACATCATAGCATCCAAGACTGTAAGAGTTTCATAATCAATTTTCAATTTACTCCAAACAATAGAGTTTAATATCCATTGGGGAAAGATGACAGTTGACAGTTTGTGGTCATGAGTGGTTGTTTGTTCCCATTCCATTTACACTGCATGCGCTCTGAGTACAGTTCTTTGTTTGAACGCCGGCGCGGTAACGGCAGAAAATAAGAGTGAAAAGTACCCACATATCTATACATAATAACCAGTGGGTGATCCATGGTCGTTGGTGGATCCGGTATACATGTATGGGAATGTACCAGGCATGTATGGTAAATCTGTGTGAGGAAAATTTCGACAGTAGTATATAAGTATTGCTTTATGTTTCGTGTAGTATCCGGTGCGAGTACAACCAGGACCTTCGCGCGTCCCTCCAGCGCGGCAAGAAATTCTGCAGATAGTCACGAAGATCTAATGTCTTTTCTACCAGGTTAGTAGGATTCCTTGCACCCAAGTTCATCCGTTTTAAAAACATGTTCCCAGCGTTTATTAAATGCACATTTCATATTCGTACTGACTGACTCACGTTGTTATTAATTATATTCAAACATATTAAATTTGTAAGTTTGCGTTGTGCATTATTTAGTTTCATCATGAAATAATTAATGTTTCAGTACTCTCACCCAAGGTTGCCTGGAAGAGATTGCTATATTGATACGTTTTCTTGTAGTGTTGTTCTTTTTTATAATTTATGTGCAATAAATATTTTTGTTGTTTTATAATTACCTCTCAAAATTATAGCGGTATCAATAATTATAATTCATGTCAATATCCAGCAGCCCACGCAGACCCCTGGGCCTGTCCGATGCCCCCAAACAGGAATTATATCTGCAAATGGTCAGGCGGCGTGATGAAGTTGTACCGGAACAACGCGGACGTGGATGCTGATAACGCACTGCCCTACCGGTACATTTCCTTCAAACAGTTTGTTGAGGATCTCAACAAGTTGTCCACTTGCATCAGTGATGGACCGCTGTAAGTTCAATCAAAAATATCCTTTGGAATAGATTTTTAAGAGCGCATTTTTGTAGTATATAATAATTTTAAATGAAACTAGTTCCCATCTAGATGTACACACATTTAATATTTAATTGTTTTTTTTCTATCTATAATTTTAATTTTTAAAAGCCCTCGTGTTGCAGCAGAATATCAGTGCTTTGTTCACATCCCGATGTGAACAAAATTAGTCACTGAGTTGCGACCCTTTTGCACTTCTGCAGCGCACACAAAGGTCCTACCTTTATACCTTTATTAAATGTTTGTCAGTTAACCTATGTATTGTCTGGATGATTTGTGTGTGATGTAGAGATGGAAATAAATGTTTTATCTATCAGTGTCTATCTATCTAGATCACGTTAACCTATTTCATCAATATATTACCCATTAGCTGTAATGTGTAAAATATATTATACATTCTTACTAGCAAATGTTGCAGTGAAACTCAAAACAAAAAAGCGTCTTATTATAATTACAGATATGGAACGTTATCACCTCTCATCACTAAGTCTAAGTGTTAAGTCATAGATGGCAATAGCGATAGGTAGTCAATTATTTTTAAAGTCGTTTTCGAATTGCAAATCATCATCATTTTTGGACGCAGTCCTCCTTATATGGGAACACTTGAGGAGTTTGGGTCATGCACCACCACATGGTCCAAATGCAGGTTGGTTGGTGGAAGCGGTTGCCATAACGACCGTCACCAACGGCTTAAAGTACTTTTTGAAACATGGAGGAGTTCAAGATACACATGTTGATTGACCCATTTAGGGACCAATTGTTTTGTTTTCGTAATCGCAAGCAGAACACTCAACCCATTACACCAAAGAGGTCTTCCTCAGTAGTGAATACTGCACTATTGCATTCCAGTAAGTCGTTTTGCTTCCGGCGCCTCAGCTACCTATCATCAAAGTTCAAAATGCACGTGCTGCTCAACGAGCTGCATGAGCTGGCGCTGCAGAAGGCAGTACCGCACAGGGACTTCTATAACGTGAGGTTAGAATATCAGATTACGTTAATCCATGGTACGGTTAACGAAGTATGGACCATGTATTGTTTGATGGTAGTCATTTTCTTTGGGTTCGTCAAACCACAATTTTTTCTCTGTCATCTGTATCCAATCAAAATAAATATTCAGCGTTTGATACTCCGATTGGATAAATTTCAAATATATAATTCTTTTTCATTTAAATGATTCCAGAATTTAGTTTTACAACGTTCTTGCGAGAAATAGATGGTTTTTCTTGGATTCATTGTATCTTAGAGACAAGTCTCATTTTTGTAAGTACCTCAAAAGAAAGATAGTTGTCAGTCTTCTATCAATCATTAGAAAAGTGGACACCCACATCCACGCCGCTTCCTGCATGAACCAGAAGCACCTGTTGCGGTTCATTAAGCGCACGCTGCGGCAGCACGCGGCCGAAGCCGTCACGCTACAGGACGGCACACCAATGACGCTCAAGGCCGTGTTCGAGGATATGCAGCTCGACGCCTATGATCTGAACGTTGATATCTTGGATGTTCATGCGGTATAAATATTATTAATCTACTTATGATTGGTTTTAATACTCAACCAAAGGATGGTTTTGCTTACATATTATGTATGTTAAAATCTGTCAAAATTTAACGCCTCTTAAGCAAACCATCCATAGATATTGCAACCTATAGTTAATCACTTCTAATGTAAACTATTCGTTTTTTACCTGATATCAAAGTTTTCAACAATTACTTAACGTTCCATTAAGAAAGTTCCATTAAACCAAAACTATTAACTTTCTGGGACAATCAACCCAATGAGATCTTCTCTGGATGTCGAAGAGTACAAAACACTTTCGCAAAATAATTACAGGACCGTAATACCTTCCATCGGTTCGACAAGTTCAATGCCAAGTACAATCCTGTTGGTGAGAGCAGGTTAAGGGAGGTTTTCCTCAAGACAGACAACTACATCAACGGGAAATACTTCGCGAGGATTATCAAGGTTAATGATATTTTCGAAATAAACTTCTTTTTGTATAAATTATAATTTATAAAACTCTTTATGTACTCGTAGATCTCCACCCACCGTTCATCATTCTTGATCCTTCAGATTGTATATTAACAAAATTTTAAGAAGCTTTCAATGAGACTGTATATGAAATGAAATGAAATCTGTCGTCCTGACCCTCGGCTGTCTGGCTTCTTCTGCCGAGGGGTATACTCCCGTCCATTGAGCCGCCGAGGGACTGGGAAGAGTTAGAATTGATAATAATTAATTAATATAAATAATTATAATAATATTTTATAATAGATTATAATATTGAAAATAATGATGATCCCTGTGCAAAATTACAAGCCAGTAGTAACTAAAAGTCATGATAGCGAACAAAATAAATAAATCGTACTCAAGTCAACTGAGCCAAGAAACAAAGTGATGAAGGATATATCTCACACAGTTATTTTGTGATTGTCGTCTGTAGGAGGTGATGGCAGACCTGGAAGACACGAAGTACACGCACGTCGAGCCGCGCATCTCCATCTACTGCAAGAGCAAGACTGAGTGGAATAAGCTGGCATCGTGGGCACTGCAGAACGACGTGAACTCGCCGCATGTGCGCTGGATGGTGCAGGTTCCACGCCTATAGTGAGTCGCCGGGACAGGAAGTTATCAATACCTCCACAAGTACAGATAGGATTAGGGTTTAAGTGCATTGTAGACTTGTACTTGACACAGACACATAAGACAAGTGAAAAGCCAGTACTGAAACTGGTCGGTTGACCATTGCTTTTTCGTCAATTTGTTATCTTTGTTCTTGTATTTTAAACTTTGACCGGACAGAAAAGAGTGGTATTTTAAGTTTTCAGAAGCTCGTTTTAGTCATTATTAATCGTTTTGGTTACAATAAATTTATAAATTAGAAGTTAGCTTATTTCGTAATTTCCTTAATTTGTAATCCCTATTTTTTTTTTCAGTGACATCTATCGTATTAACAAGTTGTTGAAGAATTTCCAAGAGTTCTTGAACAACCTATTTGAGCCCCTGTTTCATGTATCCGTCGATCCCAGCTCTAATACTGATCTGCATAAGTTCCTCACGGTACACCTTATTATTCTTTTCTATCTCTACGTCTTACTATTTTTTTTTTGAAAAATCTTGTATTTCCAAAAAGTCATATCATACGCCTCGAGGATACAGACAAGGCGCTATGGTTACCTTCTGGATTCCTAAGGCTGAAAAAATTCATTGAAGGCATCGAGATACTTGCTGCGTGAGACCTCTTAATATGACGGAATATAGTTCTCAGTGGGCGTTTGGTTTAAAATTGATTCTTGGATGTAAACTTTAAACCGTAAACTTTCAGCAAATGATCGGGTTCGATAGTGTGGATGATGAGTCAAAGCCTGAAAACCCTCACTTGAATGACAACATGAAGACTCCAGATCAGTGGGACGACGAGGAGAACCCACCCTACGCCTACTATCTGTACTATATGTATGCCAACATGGTCATGCTTAATCAGCTGCGGAAGTACGTATTTCTGACATTTTATTTCAAAATTGTCCCGTCTAATGGACAGCTATTAACAGCCTAAAGAGTTATATATAACTCCCACATTACGCGCATTTGAAAGTTTAAAGATATTAGCTGTCACTTCTACAAACCAAAGTTTTCCGCAAGAAAAGAGATTTCAGAAGTTATTAGATAACTTAATAGATTAACTAAAGATTAGATTAGATTTACCGTGGGATGGAAATTACATAATTGAATTGTAGTCGGGAGTTAACGAACTGATGAAATAAATGTCTTTTTTTATTTTATTCAGAGAACAAGGCCTAAATACATTTGTGTTAAGGCCTCATTGCGGAGAGGCTGGCCCGCCGGTGCACATGTGTGCGGGGTTCTTACTAGCAGAGAATATATCTCATGGTCTGATGCTCAGAAAGGTAAATAAATGAATTTGGTATTACATAATCAACTTTTTTTTATGGAAAAGAAAAACAACAAGAAACCTTTTGGCCTTTTGGATTTTCAAATTTATTTCACCACTGCCCGAATATGAATGTTAAGGACATTATCTGGGGCGGGGTACAATCCCTAAACATAATTGACTAAGCCCTAGGTATTTTACCAGTGCCTCTTTTCAACAGCAGCAGCTTACCACCGTGGAGTGTGAAAGCTTTTCTTTCACTATAATAGAGACTTTTGATTTCAGGTGCCAGTACTCCAATATATGTACTACCTGGCACAGATCTTCATCGCCATGTCTCCTCTGAGCAACAATTCGCTCTTCCTACGATACCACCGCAATCCGCTGCCGGACTTCTTCGCACGAGGACTGAGGGTCACACTCAGCACGGACGACCCGCTTCAGTTTCATTATACTAGGGTAAAAGTTGAAATTTAGCATCATATCAGCCGAAAGACGATACGACTGCTAGATGTAAGCCTAAATCGCCCCCAAGGATCGCCAAACTAATAATTACTGCGTAGATCACAATGAGTGACTTCCCGCAACTTTTACCAAATTGTCGCTCCACCTTTGTGGGATGGGACTGATGCTGCATCTCCCGGTAAGCGGCCGCCATCCTTAGACTTATCCTTGATGACTTTCAGTCGTCCTTGCAATTCCCTCTCAACTACCACTTCAGGCTCACTGTTTAGGATGTCTGTTTAGTTTTCTCTACGAATTTCTACTTAAAACAGTATATTTACTACAGCCATTCCTCTGACGAACACCGGAGTGGTCTTAAGAATCTATCCTACTAGGGGAATCAGTCTAATTACAAATTGATGGATATTCAGTATGACTTAATGCATCTTACAAATTAATGACGATTACTCATACCTTATACATAACATGGATAAACTGAGGTTGTGAAATGAATCCCTAATGAATGGATTTCGCAACGGACTATAGCATGGGGTCATTATAGAAAGAAGTGAAAAAGTATTTTCAGGGTCAGCGACAACTCTGGTGTTGCAAGCGGCCATATGCCGCGGTGAACCTTTCCGTCATGTGGGCTGCATGCTTGTAGCTAGCCTAATAACTCGACACCACCTGATGATAAGCAGTAGAAGAGTCCATATGCTCGTATAGCAGCATGCGACATAATGCTTCCTCCTTGCCAGCCCAAAAAGTGCTTTTTCACGTCTCATATTTTATATTAATAAAAACTAATTCAGCTGCCCAATATTAAGAAATTCTAATGCGAAGGTAGTTGCTTAATCTAAAGGTGCGTAATAAGGAAATTTAAATTTGCCACCAACATGAAATAAACAGTACGGCAGCGGTTTAATTAGAATTGAGGTATAAGGGGGTAAGACCGATCAAAGCAGTTCAACCAAAAGTTAGGATGATAACTGGGATATTAACCATGTAAATTGGTTTATCGTTCGGTCCTGATCCTGTTTGATTCCATTCCCGCACCATTCTAACGCATTAACTAACCAAATTTATATGTTAGTTACCTTGACCGAATAAAGTCTCATGTAACCAAAACCTTTACTTCAATGAGCTTCCCATAAACGAGGTATGAAATAAATATGTAGGAAAGCAAATCTTGTAATATGGACATTTAAAAATCAATGACTTCATCGCACTTATTACACAAAGCATTAGTCGATATTTTAACCCAGTCATATCAGTCGAATCAAATAAGCTATCCTCGTTACACCCACAACGGTTACCATTAAAACAATATGGCGGTAATGTAAAGAGTAAGAAATCAAGATTTTAGCTTGACATAATATTTGCAGGAGCCTCTGATGGAGGAGTACAGTATTGCAGCACAGGCGTGGAAGCTCAGCTCGTGTGACATGTGCGAACTCGCTAGGAACTCAGTGCTTATGTCTGGCTTCCCGCACGAGGTAACTTATAGTCTGTACTGTCGAGAGTCGGTAACTTATAATCTGACTACAAACGTGAACGTTTCACGTTGCTACAGTTATTGTAGTTTGAATTGAAAGTCAGGTCTAATTACTGGTAATTCGTTGTTAAATTAGCGTTACTTTGTAATTTAATTCTACAAAAATCCGTCATTTGAGTTAATTATAATTTGAATCGGTGGTGCACCGGCTTCCATTATATAGTCATGTGCGTAGGAACCATTGCTTTGGGCCTTACTTTGACGACTGTTAAATTTATATTTAGTATAAAATCCATTTCATCACCTTTTATACGTATTTAATGAATTACATTACCTTTCCAAATGTATTTCCATTATAATTTTCAAATGACAAAGAAACTGTCAAACTACACAACAAAAACAACAATTCATAGACAATTATAAAGAACTATGAACATTTTCGGGCGGCATGTAGGTCAATTAAGGTCGAAAATCGAACACACATTTCTAATCTTGCTAAGTGATATGACAGCTATCTTTTTGAAATCATATTGATAGAACTGAATTTGAGAAACAGACTTATGACTTAATATAAAAAGGTCTTTGATCCTTTAATGTTATGATAACTCGTTGGGTGCCAACAGTACCCTGACTGTTGGGGCTGCCACGGTATCGCAGTGCTTCAGGCATGTTATACGTTATATATTACTGATGAATTTTGATGACATTCTTACTTTCTCCAGATCCTTACTTTCTTCCAGAGATCCAGCTGACGAATGTCCAAAATGTTGTTTATATAGTAGTTTAGTTCAGCGACATGTCTCATCAATTTAAATTGTTTTTTTTTGTTTTAAAATTAATATTTTCATTAGGAACATTATATGTTAAAAATTCTGAGTAAAATTGTAATTGTCAAAGTAAAGCGATAGATGCTGTGTGGCCTTATGTATATGAAATAATTCTTGATGAACTAAAGAAAACTATATAAACTCGTGTTAAGGACCCCATCCTATGTGTCAGATGAAGCAGTACTGGATCGGGTCGGACTACCTGCAGGAGGGGTCGGAAGGGAACGACATCACGCGCACCAACGTGCCTGACATCCGCATTTCATTCCGGCACGAGACGCACCTCGACGAGCTCGGGAACCTGTTCAAGGTCTACGAGGACTAGGATCTTTAAGTACTGTCTTATTACTTCTGCGCTAAATAACTTACGATATCATAATCTTATGCAAGTTCAAATATAAGCCATATGCAATCTACCGTAGTGGTGACTTTGAGCCATAATACCGCCTCGCTGATCCAATGCTGGTGGTTTGAAAGCAGTTGTTAAAAATTTTAATTTCACGAAAAACTATAATTTGAGTAAATGACAGCATTTCAGTATTTTACAATACGGTATGATAGAAATCCCGTTTGAGATATCTGCTTTACCAACAATATATCTTATACAGACATTTTGTTATCAACTATGTTTTGAGGAAATTAACATATTTCTCATTAACGTCTAAAACTACGCATAGTTTTAGTAATGATAGGAAGTTCTTGCATTATGATTTACTTATCTAATAAAGATTTAAAAAATCGACTTCCAAATACTAAAAAGGGTAACAAAAGAAAATTAAGTACTATCTAATTGAAAAGTATTTTTGGGATTCAGTGCCTCTCTTTTTGTATTGTTTCTGGTAACAGCTGAGCTTAGCTCCTGTATTAATATTTTTAAATTAGTTGAGTACTTCATTTTAAATATTTTATTGTCGGTTTTAGTTTAAACTTTTTTTTAACTTTTGAGCAGTAAGAACAGTGTATTGTCGATTTGCCTGTTTCTTTATCTCTGGCTGATGCACATGTATTTTTTTAAATAATTTATGAGGGTTGCCTTTGATTTTCTTGGTGATAACTATCTTTTTCGATAGAATTTCCACATCAGGAGGAAATTCTATCGAAAAAAGATATTTGAAAATAAGCGATTGCCGCAATTAGGTCTATTAGATACCAGAACGCCGTATATAACTGTATCGCGTATAACAATGTACGTTTTGTCTACGTGTGCGTTTTATTTGTTACAAAATCAATATTGAAAAGCCGTTTTTTTCAGGTATAAATGAATACAAAACAGAAAACTTTGAAATTCTTTGAGTGGTATTATATTATTTACTGAAAGTGAATCGTCGGTTACAGCTTACAGTTTCTGTTGTGGTAATTATTATGTTTGGTATTACTGTACAAATAATATGTTGGAATATATATTGTTCGAATAATTTTACTATTTAATTGTTTATTGTACACACTTTACAAAAAATACAATTCTACGGAAACATACTTGAGCTAAAACTATTTACAAAAAAATAAATCACAGCTTGTGGCTTCAATTACAAATATTACAATAATATTAATTTATTAACTGATCACATACAATTACCTATGGTCATCATATCATTATTATCTATGGCCGTTCATTAATCTATGCCACGTCTGTTATCTATGGTCGATTAGAAGCCGATAACGGTTTTGATGGCTTTTTCCTCATCGTATGACGACATTTGGCGATAGGAATGGAACTCCATGCTGAAGGTCGCCAGCCCAGAGCTGAGCGAGCGCAGCGCGGACGAGTAGCCGAGTAGTTCCGATAGCGGGACCAGGCATTCGATCACCTGTGGTGTGACGTACCGGTTCATTTATATTATTTTATTCATTAAACATTTTAAATTGCTACAAAATATGACCTGAAGATCTCCCCCTACTGATGCAACCCCATGACATTCGTCTCATTCAAGATGGTATGAATAACTACATATTTCATATATTTCGACAACATGGTTATTTTCAGATATATTTGAGTAAGATCTCTGACAAATTCATGTTTTAGTATAATATTTTTGAGCAACATAATAACCAGTAGTTTACCAAAGATCTAAGATATGCAATCTTCTAAATGGTAAAGCTTTTTTAACATGTAGACTATTGAAATTGAGAAATCGTATGTCGGGTCGTTTATTTCGTGATAGTAATGAGCATCCCTTCACTTGTCTTGTCTTGTCTAACAACGCTTAACTGTACGTCAGAGCGCATCTTACATGTTTTTATCGTATGTTTGAGTGAGATTGGTGATGCGCTACATATTCTAAGATTTTGAAGCAAATTACTATATTGTTGGTTTGAATATTTGTGTATTAGTATTAGTATTCCCTAAAATGGGATCAATCGGTCATCTATGTCATTATCAAAACAATTAAATTTTAATTAACACACAAAACAAACTCTTATAACAAATAATTTACAATATTTTAGTTCTAAATTGAATTAATTATCGATTTTTAAGTAAATTTTGGTGAAACAACTACCTACTAAAATAACAAATAGTAAAATTACATGAACTATATTCAGTATGGTCAGCACTGCGAGCACGGATCTATCGATCAACAAAATTTGATATTAAAAATCGATATAGCTAATTCAGATACTTTCATACAGTTTCTGTCAACTAAAATTCAACTTATTTCTTAACTATGTAACTTTAACTTTGTAGTTCTGGCCCGAAATAAAACAAGCGGTTATGTTAGCCAGCTCACCTTATTGTGGTTCCGTAGTTGCACGTGGCTCAGATCAGCTCGGCGCCGGTTGAGGTCGGCCAGCACCCGCGCCGAGTGACTCTCGGGACACACCACTTCCAAAGACATCAATGGCTCTAATAGCACTGATTCCGTTTCTTCAAACACCTATATGAACATGATCACGGGGTCAATTATACTTTTGTGGTGGCTTACTTTTAAAAATTACCCTTCTTAGTAGCTTCAATTGTTTTGGACCATCCTAAATATTCTTTCCAATTATAAAAAAAATTTGTTATATATACTTAAAACTTCGGAGTAAAACGGCTGTAATATTTCTTCACCCTCTGTCGCCAATTTTGTTGTTTGTAGTTTTTCTTGTTTCCACTCGGTATAATGCGTCAATGAAGGTTGGCGCCAGTCATCCCCGAGCTAAGAGCAAGCAGCGGTCGTGAGGTGGCGAGGTGACTGACCTGTCGCAGACAGTGACTGACCTGTCGCAGACAGTGACTGACCTGTCGCAGACAGTGACTGACCTGTCGCAGACAGTGACTGACCTGTCGCAGACAGTGACTGACCTGTCGCAGACAGTGCGCGGCGGCGGCGGCCAGCGCGGGCTCGGAGGTGCCGCGCCCCACCTCCAGCCAGTGCAGCGTCGTCTGCACGTCCACGACCTGCCCGGCCCGCGCCGTTATACAATACAACTTTATTTTGGTACAAATGACAGAAATTAGATTCTAAGTTTAAATTTTCATGTATTTTTCATAAGTAGTAGCATTGGTTTTCTGCGGAAACCCTTTCGCGACAGACGCGCGGCGCGGAGCAAACAAATAATGCTGCAGACATATTACAGAAATATACGAGTAACATAAATAAACATATGCCCCTGCAAACTTCTAGGAGCACAATCTTATTTGAACTTATTACACAGTTATCATAAACATATATCAACCTTTTTATCTACTAGTGCTTCTCAATTATTCTATAGAACCTTCTACCATTAACGTTATATAATTTATTCAGTAAGGGTAAGCACGTACTATGAATTTTATCTGATATAGTAGTGTGCGGATTAGAATGTTTTTCATTTATTTACAGAATTCTTTATTTTCGATAATTTACCGTTGCGGAAATATACTCGTAAAATTTTTGTTTGTTTAAAGCCTGCTTATTTAATAATTGAAGTGTAAAATAAGCCAAATTTCAGCAAACAATAGATATGAACACGTTATAAAAAGTTTCGGCTTTGGTTTCGGCCGAAACTGAGACAGATGCCGAAGATTCGGTTTCAGTAGAAATACCTTGTCTTCTTTAGATTTTTGTAACACAAACATACATAAATGAGTATGTTTCCTAATAGAGGTGCTGTGTTCGTTTTTATTTGTAATGAAACAATAAGTATAACAGTATAATGCAGTGACTGACCGGGCAGCCGAGCTTGGGGCCGCGACGGAGCGCGGCGAGCGCCCCGCGGCGGACGGCGTTCAGGTCGCGGGGCCGCGCGCCCGACAGGTTGGCCGCGCTGTCGCCAGACCGGTCCAACCTTACAGCCAGTGGCAGATCTTTACTTATTTGTTCGTCTCATCTAAGTTTATTTTTGTCGTTACAGCTGCCTTTAAATCCCGAACTAGCAAAGAGTTTGAACAAATTGAATTGAAATATTAGGTCGGGGAAAAAGTCTTTTCGCATAAAGTAAAATAAACATAAAGGCTATACTAATTGTACCTAGCTGGTTTTCATGACATTAAAAGGTGACATTTCAAAGAAAGAATTAAATCAGGAAAATTTTGTTTCCCACTATGTTTCATTTGTTCTTCTTTATGTCAGAATGAGCAGAAAATGAATCGAAGGAAAAAAATTAGATACATTTAAAAAAAATTTTGATGTCTAAGATGTACCTCGCTCTGAATGCCGTGTTACGGATAAAATGGACGCTATTTTTGAAAAAATGAAGCAAGATCGGCATATCAGCAGTTACGACATAGACTGAAGAACTGGGAATTGACCACAAAAATAAATAAAAACATGGACAAAAACTAAATGTAATACTTTAATAAATGAGGAGACAATAACTACTGTATTTACTTGATAATTATTTATTATTTATTAGCTTTTTGAAAATGAAATATAAATATAATTATTACAAAATCAAGCACACAAGCAACTGCGCGTACGCTCGTGTGCGTGTGAACTGTGCATGTACGTGGGGGCGTGTACGCTTAGTCAGGGCGTCTATCAAATGATGATAGATGGCGTTTTTTGAATGGGTAATATAAAGTTAACCGGGTCAGCTAGGTTTTTTATAATTAATGAAATAGAAAAAACAGTTGTATCTCGTTGAATACCCTTTTCTACATACCTAAGCACCTTATCCAGAGGTACCTTTGCGTTCTTCGCGGACATGGTGATTTTGACCTGTTGTCGCGCGTTGCCTATCTTGCGGTCTACCGTTAAAGTATGCTTGCCTGACCCCACCAGGGTCTCCCGGTAAGCTATCTGCAGAGGTCCCAGCTCCACGTCAATATGGTACTCCCGGATTATTCTTTCTTTGATTATTTCTAGGTGTAGTTCTCCCATGCCTGGTGGGTATACCAGATTAAATTAAAATAATTCAGCCTTTTTGCCCATGAATACTTAAGATCTTTACTTTTTTTGCATACATATATTAAATTACTCTTTCTACTCGGTTTAGTTGGTGGGAGGGATTTTCTTAGTGTGCTTGGCAAGCTAACAACATCTTACTTAATGTGTATAGTTTGTATAACGATGATATAAACAGAATTCTTGTGTTCAAGGAATTAAAAGTAGGAAAGCCATTCGTCTGTAATCGAGGAATTCGGGTGTGGTTTCCTTCCATGTTCGGTCTTATCATCACTCACTAACAGGTGAGATGAGTAGTAATGTTTTACAACTATTTGAAAGATCTTTATGTCAAGTTAGCTGTATATACTTACCAGCTAGCACAATCTGGCCCGTTTCCTCATCAGTGCTGACCCTCAGGCTGGGGTCTTCTCTGGACAGCTCAGCCAGCGCCGTGTCTAGAGCGCTCTGAAACGCCGTGCTTGGTGGCTCGATGGAGCATAAGAATACAGGCTCTGGGACTGTAGTGCCTACGACATAAGGTATATAATGATACATCGCAGTATTCAAACAATAAAATAACTAACAGTCATTAAAACTAATAGTAATTATTTTGTCGCATATAATACTTTCGCTACGCACAAGAGCAAGAGATTTCTAATAGAAATAAGCAGTAACTTTGTACAATTTTCTGTTATTCTGTTGTGTCCTTTTTAATTATCTTTGTGTGTACATAAATTGTTAAGTAAATAAGTGCAAGTATTCTATGCGGTTAAGCTTGTTGGTAACCTGTACTATTATTTTATTTTAGTATTATGGAACGCGATAGTTTAGAAGTATGTATGGCTAGCCTATTGTTTTGTTTCGGTTGTAACAGTTTTGTAAACGTACTGTTAACTGAGTATCGTTTAGTATCTCCAAAATAAACGCAAGGTATTTTCGTAGTTCCACAAAGGTCAAATGTCACATTTAAATGATGAGACTGCTGACTGAAACATGACCTATGTCCAGAATATACCTGGCATTAGCCTTACTAGATATATGAAACGAATATCTATTTCAGAATACTCATACTGGTTTTAGTTATATTGGCCTAGGTCAATGCCCAAGTAACTCTGGGCAATCTCCATTGGCGCGAAGCCCAGTTATAAGGCTGGGCTGCCTGGAGGTGACCTGGTGAATTGCTCGTGCAGAACCCAGGTTACCCCCGTGAAGGGCAATGGAGTTACCGGGGAGTTTTAGTGGGTATTCTCAGTGCCGCTCTATTGAGGTACTGAGTGAGCCCCACACACGCCCGTCGCTTAGCCAGTGGTGGGTAGGTCCGTAAATGGATTCCTCCTCGTAAAAAAAAAAAAAAGGGTCTTTATGGCCATTGACCTGGTGAATTGCTCCGCAGAACCCAGGTTACCCCTGTTGAGAGCACTGGAGTTACCGGGGAGTTTTAGTGGGTATTCTCAGTGCCGCTCTATTGAGGTACTGAGTGAGCCCCACACGCCCTTCGCTTAGCCAGTGGCGGGTAGGACCGTAAATGGATTCCTCCTCGTAAAAAAAGGGTCTCTATGGCCATCTTACATGGTCTCTTTAGACGCTGATTAGCCGAAATGTGGCTTTACAATAATAGCGAGTTAGTTGTTAAGGTACTCACCAATCCCCAATAAAATATCAGCTAGCACTTCACTCGTGGGCTGTGTGTCTAGCGCCTGCAGCCGCTGTCGGGCGCTGGGCAGCAGTAATCTGTCAACGCGGGCGGGGTCTTTGAGCTCAGCCGTCAAGCTCTCTTTAGCGCGGCTAGCGGCGGCTTGGCTGGAGGTTATCAAGTCCCCTGTCATTGTCGCCTGTCAAATAGATTTATATAGCATTACATCTCTCAACATTGTCTAATATATTATTCTATACACCAGCGCTATCACGACGTCATGCAATCAATCATCTGCACTCTTACTACTCACCGGAATATAATATAATAAAGAAATATATAATATAAATAATAATAAATTAATATAATGATAAAAATAAGCACACACACTATAACATAAATAATTAAATAGTAACTTTTATGAGAGCTGACTATTTGAGATACAAGTTTTATACTTAGTTCAGGTGTTAGCCCACCATATGAAATGGCCACGTTTCTGATGTGCAAGGACTAAAATTAAATTTATTAATACTCTTTTATTGTAGAAAAGGACAGTAAGATCATTTAACGTACCTAAAATAGAGACCAAAGCAAATTCGCTATATTTTCATGCACATCCAAAAGTATAAGTCGAAGATGTACAGGTTATCAAGGTGTTAACTACTTTGATAATTCTACAAGGAAATCTATCCTTTTCGTATTAAAATTGAACGAAAGAGAGACACATAACTAAATTTTAGTTAAAGTGGGTGTACGCAGAATCGCTACCAATATTTAATGTCATTTATTCTGATAGGCATTATTACTGTATGTTTCATGCTTTATAGTAAAACAATATAAGGTACCTTTAAAGAGCTGACCACAGCAATGTTGCCAGCAGTCACCACCTCCACAGGTTTGTACTCATCTGCTAACGCCACGTATATAGCTCCTGTCTGAAATAGTTCAAAAAAAGAAAGAGAAAGAGTTAAGATAAAATAAAAGCAGAGTAAAAGATCGGTAAGGGTATTTAGAATAGCATTTTTCCTGCGCGTTATAAGCTCTTTCTGTCATAGAAGCCCTTAAGTACTTCAAGACGAATTCAATAGACGCACGCGCTCAGTATGGCTTCTTTGCTGAAGTCAATGATGAAACGGTCTACGTTACATGGTCGGGAATTCTGCTGGCATTCAAACTTAAATTAAGTTATTTGAATATCTTCCATTCCTAATAAATATGAAAGGACACAACGACTTTTAGGAACGTCAGGTTAGACGACACTTGGACGATCTACTTATATTAATCGGCATTTTTAATAAAGCGCGTTTATATAACATAAATATGCTTAAGAAACATCAAATGACGTCACCGGTCGTGAGTCATCTTTTGGTTGGATTATATTAAACTAATAATAGTGAACTTAAATTTAATTTAACTGCGATTCACATCGACAGAGTAGTTCTTACAGGATCTTACAAGCGCATATTCACTTCAAGATTATGTACACTTTTTATACAAAAAGTTCTTGCGCATGCAGAAAAACGCTCAGAGCTATACTTTAATTTTCAGTTTACAGAACAATATCATTAGGAGACAGACGTCAAGGACAAAACTTGTTATAGATTACGGTGTGTACGGTGCGATAAGGAAAACAAAGCATCTTTCACTATGGTTAGTCCCTGGATTGACCTGGTGAATTGCTCGTGCAGAACCCAGGTTACCCCCGTGAAGGGCAATGGAGTTACAGGGGAGTTTTAGTGGGTATTCTCAGTGCCGCTCTATTGAGGTACTGAGTGAGCCCCACACACGCCCGTCGCTTAGCCAGTGGCGGGTAGGTCCGTAAATGGATTCCTCCTCGTAAAAAAAAAAATTGGTTAGTCCCTGGATGGGTCAATCAAATTTGTTAAATCAAGCTCTTCCGTTCTTCGGAAGGCTCGTTAAGCCGTTGGTCCCGGTTGCTATGGCAACAACTTTCACCCACCAACCCGTTTTGGGCCAGAGTGGTGTTATAGTCTAAACTCCTCATGCGTTTCTCCCATGTAGGAAGGCTTATGGCCTGTAGTTGGACATAAATAGGCTGTTCATGATGACGTAGTTACCTGCTCACTCTGGTCTCGCGCTAAGTTATATATCTTCTGCCCTTTAATTATATGTCCTCCATATAGTCTAAGGAATGTGAGGACTCCTCTCTGATCATCATGCT
Organism: Acentria ephemerella; assembly: GCA_943193645.1. Classification (NCBI taxonomy): domain Eukaryota; kingdom Metazoa; phylum Arthropoda; class Insecta; order Lepidoptera; family Crambidae; genus Acentria; species Acentria ephemerella. Next base: position 788,812 of record OW971889.1, read on the forward strand.
GAACTTTGAACGCCCGCGCAGACAGCTCTGAACCAAAGCTATTGTAGAAACTGTTACATTGCAGAGGAGATGGCAGGTATGATACAATACCATCCATCAGCGTTTGAACACCAAGGTTCTTATATGAACTGCCACAAAACACTGGAAAACCTTTCATATCTATAGTACATCTCTGTATTGCATTCTCTATATCTTTGCTAGCTATGCAGTCTAAAGACTCTCGCTGTATTATAATCTCGGCCAACTGATCATCCATAGAGGATACAACGTCAACCAGTTGTCTATGAGCGGCCATGGACTCTTCCCATTTTTTGCCATCTTTCTGTTCAGTCAGTTTCCGTCGGGTAAAGTTTCGACCACGTCCTTGTGTCCAAATTACCTCTTCAAGTGTGATTAAATCAATTATACCTTCGAAAGACATATTAATATAATTAGAGTCTACATCAACTCAAAAGCAATATTCCAAGGAAAACAAACAAGCAAAGGGAAATACATTCCATGCAGCCATTTTTGTGAAGCAGATAACACTTGATGATACGATTTTTGAAAATCAAAATCAGTGTCTGAATTTATGAGATAATTTAACTGCAAAGCTTATTTAATTAACATTTAAGACAAATATCTAAGAGCATATGCATTGCTTAGTTGCATATATATTTGACTATGTGAACAACAAAATGTAAAACATTTCTTTCTTTCTTTTTAAATATTTTCATAAAACCGATATTTATTATAGTAAAAGATGTTGTCTTACAATCTGATATGAGACAGTAAACTAGATATTGGTGGTATAATTTTTTTGTTTGGGTATAATTTTGTTTAATAGTTTTTCTCATACAATGTTGTTAATGCAAGCATTATTTTGATAACCTTCTTCGAGATAAATAAAACTTTATCTCGAAGATATTTCTTTTTTAAAAATTAAAATTATTAATAAAAAATGTAAATAAATATTTTGTCGCGAAAAAAATATTGTTACTTACGTAAAGTTCTTGATTTTTAATAATCTGACAAAATGAGTTGAAACGAAGAAATTGAGTATGACTTCATACCGTGTACTTTACAAGGCCCTGTGTAAGGAACCAGCTGTTGATGAATTTACGTAAGTGTGCCTTGAATTCGTCTTGGCCCAAACTTACATTTGTCCATCAATACCTCGATTTCCGGCCATAATAAAGTATGATATTGTTACAACTAGTGTTTTATTAAAACAAAATGTCAAATGTATACAAACACCTATAAACCTGTTGTCGTGGTGCACCGGCGAGTGCAGTGGCAACGGGATGGCCTGCAGCTTTTCCTGTATAGACTTTATACAAGCAGCTGCGTCCGCGTCGGCCCGGTCCATCTTGTTCAGGTACAAAAGGCGAGGCACTCGGTATCCGTTGGCTTGCCGCCATACAGTTAGTGTCTGCGCTTCTACACCTGGACATGATAAGATAAATGAAAATTAAGGAGTTGTTTAGTATGCCAGCTGCTTTTGCTTTCCACAATTAAAAAATATTTGGTAGAACACAAAAGTAAAGGTTGGGTTCATTTTGACATTGATTAGTGAGAATATGCTGTATTGAACAGCATTGAAAAAATTATAATTTAAGAGAAGTTATTAAAAACAAACTCAAATATATTATTACCTGCAGATGCATCAAGCACTACAACAGCTCCATCCAGAACAGCAAGGCTCTGTTCCACTTCCATTGTGAAGTCAATGTGTCCCGGAGTATCAATCAAATTTATCTGGCTACCGCACCATGGGAAAGACACAGCTGCAGCTGTATTAAAATGTATGAAAAAATACATAATGATATTCCTTAAATTGTCTGGAAGAGATCGCTAATTAGTGCTAAGACCCTTGTACAATGTGGCATCTGTAAAACTGTCTGTTATGTAATTTATGGTGTACAATAAAGCATATTCTATATACTTAAATCTTTTTTCTATCTATTCATATCTTCATGAGTAAGTAAGACAGAGAGCAAAACAATTTTTAATACTTTTGAAAACTAATTGTATTAATTTATAATTCAAAAATAATTATTATTTTAGTAAAATAACTGACTCAGTTAATATTTAAAATTTTATATAAATAAGACTTTCTGAGATATCTTTTGTGTGTTAAAACCTGCCACTGCTCAGTTCAATAAGCTGCCTACTAACAAGACAACATGTGGCAGACTTAAAGTATCTATAAATAAAATAGGTCTATAAATTTGTATATAAGTCCCATCAGGCCAGGCACAACTATATTTTGAAAGTATTTACTTTCACCAATTTGGGTAACTGTATCATGTTTCATATGACCAGAACCCATTAGGAGCACAAGTTCACAGACATGACACATGAATCGGCCATCACTCTGTTCCAATTATGGTACTTGCTAACACAACAGCATCACCACAATAATCTTTGAATATAGTAAGCATGATATGTCGGTATCTAATAATTTCATCAACAAAAAAAATATTATTTTAACCAGCTTTCCTGTCATATCACTCAAGGGTCATCCATAGTTGTATATAGGGCTCACACAATACTCCTGTAATAGTTTTGGTTAAAAAGTTGATAATATTTAAGCTTACAACTGCCTGTTATTCCTTACATGTGATGGTTATCCCCCGCTGTCTTTCTTGTTCCATATAGTCGGTCACGGTGTTTCCATGGTGAACTTCTCCCATAGACCTTATAGTGCCCGAGTAAAATAGCATACGCTCCGTCGTCGTTGTTTTGCCTGTTATGTGGGAAATTAACGTGTAACTTAGACATACTAACTTAAGAGTACTGTAGTAACGACAGATAAGTAGCTGAAATTTTCATAGGTTACATATATTATACCAATGATTTAAACAAACAATCCTTTTAGACTAAAACTAACCTGCATCAATGTGCGCTAAAATACCAATATTACGGATATTTTCAACAGCGGTGTCATTTTTGTCTACCTGAGAACAATACTTTCTGAATGTTGTTTTTTTAAAAACTCGTCTATAATAATTTATGAAACAGAAAGTTTTCATTTTTGATAATTTCTTCCGGAAATTTTCAAAATAAAACTCAGCTGATTATCATTTATGAGAGTGAGAGATGACACTCGTCGATAATGACGGTAGTTTTTTTCCTTTAACAGAGGGCAAGGGGAATTAAAGCCCATACAATCATGTCTTATTTAGTTGAATATTTTTAAATTATAACTTACGTTAATTATAAAAAGCATGTGGAAAATTGAAAAATCTTTTCTTCTTCACGTTATTTTAAATTTTGGTTATATAATCTTTAGTTTTCTTTGATGAAAAGAAAATATTTTCGACCGAGCACGGCTTACGTTTCTGACAATTTCTTTACAAAATTTCTGCTTCACTTCCACCTCAATAAGCTTCATTGTGAAACAAATCTATATTGAACCATAGTAATGTACTGAACGTTAAATTTGACAGAAACTGCTGCTTCATGGAAGTCAGTTATTTTGTCTCTTTCTTTCTTAAACATGGCTTCTGCGTCGATTTGTTTGTGTTGAATACGTGACAAATAGAGTATAAATCATATTTGACTCAATAAAAAATAACATTTAAATTAAAAGTGTTTCAAGATGGGAGTACCAGCCTTTTTCCGATGGCTTAGTCGAAAATATCCTAGTGTTATTGTGGAGTGTATTGAACAGAAGGTAATTCTTAAACATGGCTAACCTATAAAAATTAGCTATGTTAAGTTTTTTTACACGAATATAGTATAAAAAACAATTTTTTGTGTTAATTTTAATATAAAAAATAGTTGGAGGAGTATATAGATTAGGTTTAAGACTATTCTTTTAAAATTGTACAAATTAAAATTGCTTATTATATTGTATTTTTTTTTATAAACTTTTGTTGATTTACGTTTCAAACAAATGTTTTAGCCTACCGATGTAGATGGCCAACTTATACATGTGGACTCGTCATTACCAAATCCAAATGGAGTTGAGTTTGATAATCTTTACTTGGATATGAATGGAATCATTCACCCGTGCACACATCCTGAAGATAAGCCTCCACCCAAGGATGAGGATGAGATGATGGTTGCTATATTTGAGTGCATTGACCGCCTGTTCCGTATTGTCAGGCCAAGGAAACTTCTATACATGGCTATTGATGGAGTGGTGAGTACTCATTTAGGTTTAGATTGTTGAGATTTTATGATAGAAATTTTAATGAATATTTTAAGTTTTTAGTCTAAAGTTAAAGTCAGTTCAAATTGAAAATCCTGATTGTATATCTGTAATTTTATTTATTGTGATTAATTTGCTGTTTTACAAGATGATCAATTAAGTGTAGTCAAATCACTTATATAATGCACATAACTTCTTTTAGCATTTATTAGTAATAAAGCTATTTAATCATCTTTAATTTGCTCACTACAAGTAGTATAATTCAATTTGATGTGTGAAATTAGTGGGTAGACTATTTAAAATAATAGTTTTATTTACTTTAAAAATATTCATATTTGGTAGGAATTGTGTGCATAAAAGCAATTCCATTTCATCATAATGACTGGTCAGTAAAGCATCAGCTCATTTTTCTGTGAGTAGAATGTTTTTTTAAATATGTGACTTATAAATAACATCAAAGTAAAATTCCTCTTACAATTTTAGGCACCTAGAGCAAAAATGAATCAACAACGTTCTCGACGTTTCCGTGCTTCTAAAGAGACCCAGGAAAAGATTGAGGAGATTGCTCGCATTCGCTCAGAGCTTGAAGTTAAAGGAGCTTATTTGCCTCCTGAAAGACCAAAAGAGGCTCATTTTGACTCCAACTGCATCACTCCAGGGACTCCGTTTATGGACCGCCTCAGTAAATGTCTGCATTACTACATACATGAGAGGTCAGAACTAAAGTAAAAAAAACCTTGATCCAGCAAAAATAAATGCAGGAGTCAGGAACAGTATCATAATATTTTTACTGTAAATTTTAATGTGAAATTAGATAAATTATGTAAGGAAAACTTATTTTATTTACTTTGCATAGAATGGACATATTTTAATTTTTTGACAGATTGAATAGTGATCCTGGCTGGAAAGGAATAAAAGTGATACTTTCAGATGCTAATGTGCCCGGAGAGGGTGAACATAAAATTATGGACTACATTCGTAGGCAAAGAGGTATGACTTACTATCATTTTTGGCTATTATTTTTAATTTATTATGGTGCTAAATCAATAAATATAGAATTTTTATGTAAGCCTATATATGTTACACTACTGGGCACTTCTTTAATGGGAGACTAATGGCTTAATGTGCCTTCCCAAGCACGAGATAACAAATTTGATTGTCCCATCCAGGTATGAACCTTGGTGAAATTTGTTTTGTTATTGTAGAAAGTGTTTAAATGAGATAATACCTTGAAAAATAACATAATAATAATCTTTTAAATAACTATACTTGTATCTTATCTTGAATGAAATAAAAATGTCATTATAAGTGTTGGTTAATTAAGTTTGAAAATAGAATTTTAATCTTTCTAGCTCAGCCTGACCATGACCCAAACACGCAGCACGTGCTCTGCGGCGCCGACGCGGACCTTATCATGTTGGGGCTGGCTACTCATGAGCCGAACTTCACTATTATCCGTGAGGAGTTTAAACCCAACAAACCAAGGCCCTGTGATGTGTGTGGACAGCTAGGTAAGTTTTCTACTCAGAAGAAGGGTATATAATAATAATAATGAAAAATACTTGCTCACTGTACTCAACTTCTGCGTGTTTCTCTGCTCTCTGTAGTCTGAGGTCGGCGTTAATATCTATCACACAGTATTATTTACTAATGCAGATATTATCATCAACCAATATTATCTTCATAGGTCACGAGATGAAAGAATGTACGGGAACTAATCCAGACGCTTCCGTAGTCCGGTCAGATCCGGCCTTCGGCAACCAAGACAGTTTCATCTTTGTACGCTTAAGCGTGCTACGGGAATACTTAGAACGCGAGCTACGAATGGATAACTTGCCCTTCCCCTACGACTTTGAGCGAGCCCTCGACGACTGGGTGTTTATGTGCTTCTTCGTCGGCAATGATTTCCTACCCCATTTGCCAAGCTTGGAGATCAGGGAGGGTGCGGTTGACAGGCTCGTTAATTTGTACAAGAAATGTGTTTATAAAACTGGGGTAAGTAATGTTCATCTGTATTAAATTAGAAATTTGATTTTTAAGACTACTTTTGGTTAAAGGTAGATTTTGCTAAATAGAGACATTAACAATAGATATACAAGAAGCTGATCCATATCCAGCTCAAAGGACCAACAACTTAGTAAAATATTCTTCAATTTTATTTATTACAGGTCTGCGATGCTTTTTGATGGAAATACTTTTTATTTCGTAATTTTCCCAGAGTAAGAATCATAAAAACATTTTTTCATATCACAATCAAAAATGAACAATCTGCCCACAGGGCTGGATCACAGACTCGGGTGACGTCCGTCTAGACCGCGTGCAGATGATCATGACGGAACTCGGCCGGGTGGAAGACGAGATCTTCAAGAGAAGACACCAGAACGAACTCAATTTCAAAGAACGCAATAAGGCCAAGAAGAGACAGCAGAAGGTGAACTTCTCATTGCTTGAGAAGACTCAGTTCGCGCCTAGGGCTATCGGTGAGACAGAGACGGTGGAGAACGCGAGACAAGAAGCAGCTAACATACGAAGAGCTGGCATGAAGGCTGTAGAGGAGGTAATAATTATTAATTATAAATATAAATATTTATCACACTCACACCTATTATCTAATTTCAATTATGCATAATTAAGAGTTTGTTTTATGGATACTAGATAATGGAAAAGTATATACAGGTTTACTTGATATGTGACATATTACTATTAAGATGTTATAGATGAAGTCAATAGCAACAGATTTTGTCGTATAATAATGTACCCTAGACTCTTGTTTTATTTTTTTAAGTAATCTTTTAAATTAGTTCGCTAGATGTATGAACAGAGAAAAATGTGTCAATTTTATTTTATTTTTTATTGCAAAATTATTGGTCTAGTGGTGGCATTATCCAAGGAGGAAACTAGGAAACTTATGGATAAGATGCCTTACGGATCCTTTTTAAAGCCCATATTTAACAAAGTCTATGTCGTGTTTGCATCTTACTATCTCTCTAGGGCGTCATTGGCTTATGCCACAAATATATTATTATGTTTAATATCTTCCTCATACTTATCATATCTTTCTCATACATACATACTAGACCTATTATTGTCTTACTGAATCTATCGCTTTCATTTTGACGTACGCCATATTTCCATTTCCACTTAACTGTTTTTCATTATCATCATAATGTAAATAAATAATTTCGCTTGAGTATGTAGTAATGATTTTAAAGACGAAAGCTATCGCGATTGGCATGAAGTTACAAAATAATGTCCCAGATTAGTGATATGTAAGGTATTATTTGAAATTGCGTTTGCGTTGACATTCTGAAGACAAAATAATGATTAAAAAAAGCAATGCCCTTAGTACTAACCATACTGGCTATATGTTAGATATTAAGTTTCGAATTTCCCGGATTTCCAAGAATACACATAGCCTATTAATTCCTTTGCACGGTACTCAGAAAACTGTGAGACATGGTCCCACTTCTTTCACTACTTTAAATACCTTCGTGTCGGGAAGTGACTATTGGTTCTTATATGTCCACGTAGCGCGCAAAATCATCTCGGAAAATCACCCGAATATAAACCCAAGGATGAGGCAACCAAACACAAATGGCACACAAGACTAAACCCGCCACCGTGCCTAAGGAGAAGTTTCATCCTATATATTATTATTTTTATCCTTCAGCAAGAACAGTCTGACAGATCCAGTCGTAAGCGCACAGCAGCAGAAGCCGGCATAGAATCTGATGATGATGACGATAAACACGACGAGGTGCGGCTCTGGGAAGATGGCTTTAAGGAGCGCTATTACGAGAGCAAGTTTGAAGTCGGCACAGATAATCTGGAGTTCAGGTCGGTGGTATGGAAGTGACACAAAACTGAAATGGCATTGAGATAATGACGGTACTTTCAGGAGAACCTTTTAGTAGCGCTATTATGAGGATTAACCTCTACCTTTTTATATTTTTTTCGCTCTTGACCAAGGATGCTAGGTTACCTGTTATTCATATTGATCTTTGTTATTACGCTAAACTTTTTAATTGTATGTATTAAATTTTTGTAAACAGAAAATTCTTGTAAACAGACCCATCTAGCGACAGTTTGCAGAATTATTTATCGAGAAACTATCATATTCAATCCCAGAAATTATGATTTTGTTATAGACATATAATAATGAAGGATACAAAGAAAACATTATACTTAAATTTCATATGAATAGATTATGTGTAGAGAGTAAGTTCGTTGGAGTAGCGGCTCGGACGATCTGGTTTCGATTACGAAAATTAAGCAATTTTCGCCATGGTTTGTCCTGGATGGACCAATCAAATTGGTTAACCCGAGCTCCTTAGTTCGGAAGGCACGTTAAACCGTTGGTCTTGTTTGTAACGAACATTTTCATCCAGCAACCTGCATATGGCTAGTGTAGTGGTGCTATGTTCCAAACTCTTCATGTGTTTCTTCCATGGAGGAAGGTCTGTATCTAGCAGTGTGTCGATGATGAAACATTAAGGGAGCCGCCTCTTAATAGTGTGTACTTGTTCATCAAGCGGTTTGTGTTAGGTACCGCGTGGCGCTCCAGTACGTGCGCGGCCTCTGCTGGGTGCTCCGCTACTACTACCAAGGCTGCGCCAGCTGGAAGTGGTACTTCCCGTATCACTACGCGCCCTTCGCATCAGACTTCGTCAACGTTTGCGGCCTCTCCACCAAGTTTGAGAAGGGCACGCAACCGGTATGATTTGTTTAATAAAGTGATATATTACCCAGAAATTGTAGAGCTATTGATTTTTTGTCTAAGTGCCTCAATATGTCAAATAAATGCTACTACTTGTGCGTAAGTGTTTAATAAAAACTCGAACAAATGCAATCGAGGAAGTTTAATTATAATAATGATAATCAAACTTATATAATGGCTGACAATATTGCATGTTAATATTTTTTACCTGAATTGAGATACTTATTCTTGGTAAATAAACAGTTTGACTTTGATTCTTGATATTATCTTACTAATATTAGAAACATTAATGTTTTGAATGACTGCTTAGTAAATCACGCCTTGACGGCTTAGGGGGAAAACAAATATTACGGTAACAGTTTTTTAGACTCTTTAGAAGAATGTAATAATGACGTTTTTCCTATGTCAACGTCATTATAAATTAAGCAGGCCAACAGTGGGACGACGATATGTGATAATGATGAGGTAGTGACGTGTGTGTTTTTTTCACAGTTCCGGCCACTGGAGCAGCTGATGGGAGTGTTCCCGGCCGCTAGCTCGCAGCACGTGCCGCAGCCTTGGGCCAAGCTAATGAGCGACCCCGTGAGTACATTAATGCTCAGTGCATCCACTTACACCATAGATATTTTTTAAAAGCTTTACTGGCCTGGATGGAAGTCCTTTAGGCTATTACTTAATTAGAATGGATTGGATATTACTTTTTCTACATCATCACAAGTTTTGGATTGTCGATTTAATATATTTGTACAGTGGGACGAAAACTCTTTTGTCTTTGAGGTAATCTTGTAAGCGGCGGGGGACAGGGGGATATCTTCATTATCACTCTCATTTTGATGAGTACAACTGTCATTGATGTCACTTGCGAGCACTAACGGTTGAAAATTGTCGGCAATTAAAAATCAGATGATCAATATGTCCCAACTTCGGAGTTACAATATGGGCAAATATTATTCAGTCTTGCTAAATATGATATACCATTGTTACAATTGATTTAGAGTCTGTTCTCGCTTCACAGTTGTTGCTCAAACACTTGTCTTGTTTCAGTTCTCGCCGATCATAGACTTCTACCCCATAGACTTCAAGATAGACTTGAACGGAAAAAAGTTTGCGTGGCAGGGCGTCGCGCTTTTGCCATTTGTAGATGAAGCCCGTTTGTTCAAGGCCTTGGAGCCTTACTATGAGAACCTTACCCAGGCGGAGAGTAAGTATTACATATTAATCATATTTATAAAGTGAATCGTTGTTTATAATATCTGTAGGGGATGCCAAAGTGATGATGGTTATTTTGCAGCACAGAAATAAAAGTCCAAAAACTGTTAGAAAAAACACTAACTATATTTTTTAACAAAATAGGAGGTAGAACATAAAACGTTTCCTAGCAGAGGAGCGTGCGGCGTGCGTGGGATCGCATTTAGACTGCCGTTATAAAATTTAACAGGTTGACAAACCAACCGATGAGCGGCGCCCTCCCACGCCCCTCGCCCCTAGCGTTATACATTGGAATTACACTTTAATTGCTTTTCATTATAAAGATGCGTCGCTTACAATATCTTTATTAAGATTCAAATTCCAATTCAAATTATTTATTGCATACCATAATGTTCTATATCGGTCTAAAGGTTAAACAATTGATCATTATGGACCCTGTTGGGCACAGCATAATATTCAGATATGTTTGGAACATAGAAGAGGATAAATACTTTTAAATTTTCTACTCTAAGTTAATAATTTAATTTGCAATTTAATTCAATGAAAATTTAATAAAAGTAATAAGAATAGATTCTTTATATTGTTTACCGTGGCACAGAGAGTCATTTCATTATTTATATTAAAAAAAACACACAGACGTCTTTTATGCTTTGTTTGACAATAAAGCATAAAAGACGTCTGTGTGTTTTTTTTAATATAAATAATGAAATGAATAATGAGTAATAATGGTTTTGTTTTTCAATTTAATGAAACTAGGCTTCTATTCAGGAAAAATTTTATGATAAGAATGTTCCAACACATGGTAATGCGAAGAGTTTTGTTATGACTACCTCCAATTTATGATCAGTATTGTCGTATGTCAACAAAGTTGACCGCTAAACAATAAACCGCCAGTAGGTAGATGAATTTCGAGAAAAAAATATATGTATTCAATGTAACATCTAATTTACTGTATATGACTTGTAAGAGATCGATTTATGAAATGGATAAAATGAAACATATAAGAATAACATGATACGAGAATAATAAAAAATAAAAAAATTCACAATTCACATTATTATAATGCTGAAGAGGCCGCTGTTTGGTTGAACGCGCTAATCTCTGGTGAATAGTACTCAAATTTAAATCCAAAAATTGTTTTTTGTTTTATAGTATATTTATCAAGGATATCAAGGATTATCTCTATAGGCTAGATAGCATCATGCTACGACCAATAGGAGCTGAGCATCAATGAAAAATGTTTCAAAAACGGAAAAAATATTCCATTTGATATCTTTCGTCGCGTGCGCCGTGTATACAGTCAAATCATGTATCCTGGAATTGTTCTCCTATAAAAGTTCTATATAAAGTCCGTGAGTGCATATGGCTATATATCTTTTAAGGTTGGCTCACTATAACCTTTTTCTTGGTAATCTAATTTATTCTAAAATAATGCATTATCTGCGAAGGTGTTTTTGTAAACATGATATTATTTCTTAACCCAATAAATACTCTATTAAAATCATGTAACCTTATCACCTACGTACGACATGTTGTTGTTTTGGCTTGGTATCTAAGACCTTTGAGCATGTATTTGTAATTGTTTAACAGAACAACGTAACATCCGCGGTCACGATCGCATGTACGTGTCTACAGCCAACAAAAGCTACGAGTTCCTGCTAGGGTTGTACGAGGAGGCGGGTCATAAGTTGAGGGATCTGATCTCGAAGGCGCAGCGCTACCCGTACCGCTGCGACGGAGTGCGCGGAGAAATCATGCTCAGTGCAGACAACGTTATCATCGGCGGGTGAGCATACCGTGCTGTAACATTCATGCTGGGGTCATTTTGAAACCCATCATCGCATTTATTTAGAAAATTGTTAGAAATAAATAAATAGATTCTGGAAACAATTTAGCACCAAATTTAAAACCTTTTTTTCACAATCTTGAGTATAAAGTTTCTAAGGTCGAAGTTACTTGGTGACCGTCAGTATTGTCGACTTACCTGTATATTGTTAAATATACTCTTATTACTTTGGAAAAAAATATGAAGGTTGTCTTTAGTTTGCTGGAATCCCATCATCAGGTCCTCTATCGAATAAAAAGAATTTTGAAAATCGATTCAGAATTGACAGGGCAATAGCGTAACAGCCTCCTCTGTTTTTTCAAGTCGGTTGAAAATATATTTCTGGGTATACTGCGCGTTATCTTATTTCTTGTCTGACCTGGCAAACGTAGTTTTAAAATATAAAGATAAATATAATATTAATATAATATATTTATATAAATATATATACTAGGAAAAATCTGGAGAGGAGATGAATTCCTACCATTATCACTTATGGGTATAAAAATTGCCAACAACCTATTCTCAGACCTACTACTACTTATATTTTAACCTGAATTGTGTAGTTAATATATTTATTCGAATTGTAAAAGCTTTTTTAATAGCCATTCTTACATGCAAGAAAGTTGATCATTTTCGCAGATTTTGATTTTAAATTTATATAGACTTAAATGCTTTTTTTCTTATAAACTCTTTTTATTTTCAAATTTGATTGTGACCAAGAATATTTATGGATAGCGAAAGACTTTTGAAGCCTTTCTCTAAACATAAACATTAAAGGATTGTGTGGTGTGGTACGGGTGATAATTAAAACTCTAACACCGCATCAACGAATCTCAAGCTTTGGAGAAGAAAGAAAAGTGAGTTTTGACCGGTTGCCAGGCAGCTGCCGTCGCCGGTGATCGGTCTGCCGCCGGTGCTGGCCAATCTGGTGGTGTGCGCGAGGTTCGAGGACCCGCAGTACCCGGACGACTTCGTGTTCCCGGCGCGCCGCCTGCACGGCGCCAAGGAGCCGCCGCGAGTGCTCAAGCCCGGCGACCTCAACCACCAGCAGAACAGGAACTGGCGCCCGCAGATTGGTGAGTTGCTCATCATATGTCCAACTAGAATATATTATTGAGGTATACTTCACTTACATACCTACTTCCCGGGGAGTTTTAGCTGGTATTCTGTTAGTGTTATTACACTGAGAATGCCCTGTATTCTGAAAACCAATATGAAAAAGCTCTAATTACGCATATTTAAATGGAATCTATTACTAAGTTGAAATCTTCAAACTTAGCTCTACCACCGCTTTATATACATTGAAATTTGTTTAACTTCAAATTCTCAATTAGGAAGCCGACCGTCGTCAGTAAGTAACTTAGATGTAAGTGTCAAACTGATTGTAATTTATTGGTACCTATAAGTCATAACATTAGGCCTTATTCTCAAGTACCCACTCCAAATCTATATTTATTATTATTTTAGTGCTATGTATCTCGTTAGTATTAGTTAATACAAAAAGGACAGAAACATCCTAAAATGCGGGTTTTAGGAAGCGCCCCACTACAAACCTTCTAAAATTGTCTACATTGTTATATTAGGTTATTTGACAAATGTAATTGTTGCTATCCATTACTGAACTCACATAGAATGTTAGAGTGTTCTGTCAGAGTTAGGCGCAGTATCAGGATAATATGACAGCGAGTGTTTGTGCAGGCATGGTGCGGCCGACCACCAAGGCCAGCCTGGAGGCGGCCGGCCACCGCATGCTGGGCCACCAGCTGCAGCTGCCCCGCGACCGCTCCTACTCCAACGTGCCGCCGCCGCAGCACCAGCAGAGGCACCAACAACACAGTCAGTATTATTTATTTTATATCCTTAGGAACTAAAAGTGATTTGAATTAGAAATGCGGGTACTGTTAGTAAAAGTTCCAATCGCCAAAGAGATAAATGACGAATATTTTATGAACAAGTCCCAAGCTGTATAATAAAGTAACTACGCGCTTGCAAATCACCTCACTAGGATCTGGGAGTTCACCTGAGCTCTCTCCCCATCTACGCTGATCCGTGCTCCTATAAATATCTGATCCTTCTGCCAACCTCTCCCCCTTCTTGAGCGTGACTCCATAATAGGTGACTTTGCATCGGGCTACTCTTGCCTTGCTCTTGTTTTGCCTTATTCCTATTCGTATAATCTTCTGAGTGTACCAGGAGTGCATGAAGTCGCGCAATATTTCCCAGTAATTCAAGCTTGCTTTGGATGCACGTTAATCTGTTGGTTCTGGTTGTCATGTCAACCGCTTTCTCCGCTTTTTAAATAAGTGTTTGATTTTACAGCATTTTATAATACGTATCACACAAATAATATTGTAAAGAGAGAGAAAGAGAAATCGGATATTGTGGTTTTGTATCATATGAGGGTAAATTCTAGATCTTACTTGAAAATTTCCTTCACTACTAGAAGGGTAGTTAATTACAAAGTTACATAGGCTATATTATGATCAATTTACAGTAACACGATTCTTACAGTTTTATTATGTGCATTTAAAAAAAATCGCGAAGAAGTTTAAGCGGACAGCTAGTTTATTAGTAGTAAAAATCAGTATAAATAAGGTTCTTCCCCGCCAGTGAACATTTTTTAAATAGCATACGTCGTTGAATTACTTCATCCGTCACTTATAATAGTTATTAGTCATCATTTTGATTGTTATTTTAGAGATGAGATTTATGCAATCGTTATTAAATTTAACAATTTGTTTTTTTTTAAATATATATATATATATATATATATATATTGATTGTAATTTGATGTCGTCAAGAAAATGAGCACTACAACTCGTGTTACAGTAGTAGTTCACGTACTAAATGACAGATTGCGTGGTGAGTTCACGCTCTTGTAATATTGGACCCGATGGCGGACAGATGGCGCCATATGCCTTGACAATCAGCGAAATATTTGGCTTCAAATTTCCAATAAAGAAATAAATTTAGTAATATTTTTTACGGTAGAATAATTACATATTAATAACCTACACTGAGAGCTAACGTCATGCGTTAGTTTTATTTTAGAATATATTATTTAGTAAGACCATTTTAAAGGTAATTAATAAACAGCAACGACACAAGAAACGCCATTGATTTACACCAACACTATACTCATGCCACAATAACATGTATCGTAGCAAATAAAACTTCCGTTGTACAAATCAAACAGCATATATTAGGAATAAACAAAATAACAATATAAAAAAGAATCAATTGTCTCTGGTGAGTTGATTATTTCAGTGTCAATAGGTGTCGATGTTGTTTCAATATTTTTCCTTTTTTGTTTATAGGAAATAAGTTTGGTTGCTTCAATAAAGTTGTCGTTTTTAGTAAACTTTTGTTATTACAAAAATTATTTACTATCTATTCTTATATAAAATATATTTATTTTTATATATTTATTGTCTTATATATAAAAAAGGATTGCTTTCCTTTTTTATACATAAAAATATAAAGCTGTTTGTTAGTCTCATTAAAACTGAAAAACAACTGATTTGAATATTTTTTATTGTGTTTTGTTAGATTTAATTTATTATATATTTAGTTCTTATTAAATAAGAAAATAGGGAAAATCCAAAAGACAAGCTTAATCACTGAAAATTGATTATTTGGAAAATCGTCGAATTGACATGACATTCTATTCAAAATTGTCATACTTTCACCTACTTCGGATTACTTTTCATCGATTGCTTTCTTAGTAGGCAGGTGATACAAGGTTCACCGGGTCAATTAATTATAGATCTTATCTTGATATAGGGCCAGGATTATTCCCGGGGCACGTCGACCCAATGGGATCTATTGTGCTTATTATTTAAGATAAAAATTTTTGATTTCTATTTAAAATACACATGTAATTTTTGCCCTGTTTCATGCATATTTTTGACACGACAGAGTTCGTTAAAAACAATACGAATCGTAAACCAACCCAAAAACCACTTACTAACGAATAAGATGGTGATGATCGATTTACAAAGATTAGAAATAAAATAAAACTTTTTTTTAACCAACCGTTCAACCGATATCATAACCCTCAATCGCTGCAATAATTTTATGCTTTAAGGCGAAACTGCCCCCGTCACGTGTCCCAATTACGGGCAGCGCGGGCGCACGCGGCGCGGACGGATTAAATTTTAATATTTACTACCCGTCAGCTATAGTGACGGCTATTAGTTTGTTTTTGAGTTTTGACGACCGGTTGACAGCAGAGGGTAACTGATTGATTTTTAAAAATGCAATTAATATATACACACTTCCGGTACGGGTGTTCTTATTTCTTTATTACCGACTACATTGAGGATCTGATAACTGAGTCGATTGTAAGGTGGTTTTTTTTATTAATATGAACCTATGCTGTCTCCAACACTGCTCTGCCAACTAAAAGCATTCGGCTTACGTGATTTTATGATTCTTTAAACACTTCGGCTAGAAAAAGTCTAAACAAAACTAAAATCTAACAACGAAACTGGAAACAAATAAGCAACAAATGTAAATGATAATTTCTTAAATTGAATTTTTTCGTCTTTTTAGTTTTTCGGAAATCGGATTTTAGTTTTGTTTAAATTTTTCTTGTCAGTATTGTTATATTTACTCGTATTTGTCGTTGGTAAAATATATTCGAATAGCTTTAGAAAATAAAATGATACACGTAATTCGTTCCATTAAAATTTGAAGGTGGGATTACAGGAAATTCGAGGGAAAGGGATTCCTTCGGAGGTGGGATTCCCTGGAATCCCATCATCAGATCAAGTTCAGAGTTTCCTATTAAGCCAGTGACCGGCTTGTACTGACTGCATAATAGTGTGTGTGTGTCTGTGTAGTAGTGTATTTTTATTTTATTTTATCTCATTACTTTCTTTTTTGTTTTATTATAAGAAGGAAATTGTAAAACCAAACGTTAATTAATAACGTACAAACAGAAAGTCTAAGAAATTCATGGTGATGGAAGAGTCCTTTGTAGTGAGAGTACTTTTTCACTGCGGTGTATAACCAGTGATACACCCCAGTGAAAAAGTCATGAATACTTTTCCAATCCCAGGCCAGATTTAAAAAAAAATATTGTATAAACATTTATTGCTTTATTAGGTTTATTTAATTACGCACCCATGACAGATGAAAAATAAAATAGTAAGAGGAAAGTTTAAAAATTACATTTTAGACTTTATCTGAAATTAAATTACTACATTTCGGATGGATTTGATAATGATAACGATTATTTACAATATTCGATACACTAAAAATTAGGACACGAAGTAGTATACACCCACTATCAATCACCGCATAGTTCAATCTATTTCCGAGTGTTCCAAATTGATTGAGCGGCGCGCGTTTGTTAAAGTTCCATTTTTGAATATTTCGTCGATCGTTAGTGCCAATTAACGGTACAATGCGCACCTCCAGCCCCCGCGCTTTGTCCCAGGGCTGCGTTTAATTAGAGACGCACGGGGGTCGCCCGCTGACGACTTTTATTGTTAACCAACGGTTGACAGCCCTGACATCAATTTGTTTGTGCTCTGAGCATGCGAGGCTTGTTAAGCGAAAAAGTCAATTTAAAAAACCTATGTTAGGTATAAACTACAGATATTTTTCAACATTCGGTAGTCTAGAAAGTATATTTTATTTAGTTGTGATTTGAATCTTTTTTTCTTTGTTAAATACAATTAAATTGTACTTTTCCATTGTATTACTTTTAAGTAAGCGTCTCATTATAAAAGTTAAGAGCATAATGATCGGTTTCCGATGTTATATGTACCAAAGAGGATTACGTTGTACAAAACAGACAAACATCACTAGCATTGTGTCTCAATTCCATAACGTAAACGATAAGAAAAACAAAATTACAGCCAATAGACGCCTGTGAAAGGAATCCATTATTACAAATTCGAAATTCAAATTGGCCTATCGTCCCGCGAGGTATTGACGTGTAATAGCGCGCGAAAGCAAACAGGAAGTGCGAAGGGACGCCATTGTCCGATGCAGTGTCGCCAACTACGAAAATAATAATTATCGAGGGTTGCCAGTACAATGGGGAGGGTTTTTTCTAAATAACGGGTCGATCGGTTGAAGTGCTTCTTTTCATCCGGGAGAGGATTACGGATACAATGTCGGAAGCTTTTTATCGATTTTTTGTGTTCTTTAACCAGGTGGCCGCGGAGGTGTGCTAATACGTATTTTATCTGGTTTTTATTATAATCCGATAAGGATATCCCTTAATCTGTAAACGGAAAATATTCGTTGGTAGAACCTCTTCAGGAATACTTTGTTGGAATAACATTTTTTTAATTACGGGTAAAGAAAAAGGATGATATTTATGGCACATATTTTTTGTGTGTTTTGAGTCCCAATATAAAGGTAGTGAAATATATTGCATGTTTTTGAGGATATTACGGATTTAATTCAAACAAATCCTGTTGCTCAAATGCAATATTCATATAATACGCTATAAGTATAAATGCGAAAAATTTTTGAATCGGTTGAACACTAAACAAAAATAAGTAAGATAGGTATAATGTGTTACTTTTCGATCTTTTGTTGTATTTTGTTCCGAATAAACTTATAAAATTTAGTTATATAATTTTTAGTCATAGATTCCAAATAATAATAATTTATGGAAGAGATTGCTTTTAAGCAATAAGGCCGGCTATTTTAACCATGTATGTATAATAAACGTTTCAACTTTTTCCAAAAATATAACAAAAATAAGTGTTGCAAAGTATATTCTCAAAAACGGCAAACGATATCGATTCATAAACAAATAAATGCTCAAAATTAAGATATCGTTAATTTTGTCCATACGCCGATTCATTTTGGTAGCCAGTTCTTTGTGTGTGACGTCACATGCAAGGTTCATGATCTATGGAGCGTTATGGTTCGACTTGCAGGCGTTGCTTCTTATATATTATATTTTATTTATTGACTAACTATTAAATTTTGACATTATAAAAAAGGTTGTCGACTAGCTCATTCAAAATCACGCCAGTGTAGGAAATTTCAAACAGCTGATTGCTTTCCTGTGAATCGTATTAAGTTTGACTTTTTTCACTTTGATAAGCTTTCCAATTAATTTCTAGTTTGTTCTACAATAATTGAAATTGCAGTACGTGACAGTTTTATTCCATTTTGTTAGAGATCAGTTTGCTTTTATTCGATTTCTGAATCTATGTTTGTTTTGTACCTCGAGGGCGGCACGTGTCCCTGTTATGGTCGCCCCCAAATGAAGGAATTTTTAATTGAACATGCCTATTTGATTTTTTGATTGGCGTTTGTGCGTATAACATATACAACAACAGCTATACGCAGTTTAGGACATGACGAAAATAAAAATAATCATTTGATAATCTCATTCGTGTCTATTTTTTAGTTATTATTAAAATCCAGCCCCGTTTAATGTACCTTGACAAGTGTGAGTTTTTTTATAAAAGGCACAGCAAATGTCCCGCCAACTGATGGTAAGCAGTAGGAGTCCATATACTTGTATAGCTAGTGTAGCATGCGACATGCGGAAAGGTAGCGGTGGCTAAGGCAGTGCGTACGCAGTCCTGTCCACCTTTCCGGCTCAAATAGTGCCTTTTCACGCTTCTTTTGAAGGAAGTGAGAAATTTCCGGTATATAACTCTACGCTCTGGTTGAGTAACTCTGAACTAATGAAAATAAATGATTTTTTTTATTGATTTATTTCATTTTAATGTTGACATTAATATACTAATTGTAACATTTGTATGCCAATAAGGGTTATCACAGCTCGAATTGTATTTTAATGAGAGTATGCTTTGACATTTGACTCAAAAAATTTTATAATTTATATTATAAAATTGGCATAATTATAGTTCACACAGGACGTCCAGGGCTTTGCGACATTAATTACATTTTGCCTTAAATAGTACAATAAGTAGATAGGATATTTTAAGTAAAACTACATTCAAAGGTTTCTAAATTTTAGATTATTTATTATTATTAATTTTTTTCACGAAGAAAACTTCGTGTGGGCATGGAACCGACTCAAATGTGAAAAAAAAACCAAAGAACGGACTGAAGATTTGAGTTATAAAATAATTTCTCCAATATAATATACTCACGTTCAATCTTACTATCAGATCTGGAGTTCCGGGGTTCATTTCTATTGGTGGTAGAAATTTTCTGCTCCCTTTGGTTGTTGGTAGGGCTTTACCTGAGTCCGCCTGGCTGGGTACCACTATCTTACCCAAGTCTGCCGCACTAACAATTATGTTATCAACATTTTTGTGTTCCTGTAGTAGGAGGTTAAAATAGCCAGTTTCTATGTGGTTAAGGAATCTGATGTAGTTCGCTTACATCTTCGGTCTTATCTTCACTTAACATCAGGTGAGTAGAAGGCCAAAAACTACCCCCCTATTAATAAAAAAAATCTAAATTAATTTGTCACTTTTGTATATTCATTGACACTGAAAAATAATTCAAAGCAATATAAGAGCTGTAGGTACAAATCAAATAACACTGTCACTTTCCACTCAGCCGCCTATAGATACGCAGAGCCTTTCACTTGACAGGTCAAAAGGAAAAGGAGAGATAGAAATAAAAAACACATCAAGTATAAAGTTGTCTCCCGGTACCATCCACTCGACATTGTCGCGAGCAACCGGGGCCGGCTGTATTCGTAATAATTAGAGACTTCGCCGGCGGCGCGTGCTCAAGGGCCTAAAATCTGGCAGCAGGGAAATCCCCGGACACC
Source organism: Acentria ephemerella (assembly GCA_943193645.1). Lineage (NCBI taxonomy): Eukaryota > Metazoa > Arthropoda > Insecta > Lepidoptera > Crambidae > Acentria > Acentria ephemerella. The sequence goes on from OW971889.1 coordinate 809,435, forward strand.
GTCGCGTCGCCGCCGGGGCGGAAACCCTCAGAAAGATAGAAAACTCTGATGTGTCTTCTAATCATCGTCACGGTTCTAACATTTGTTACTTATCCGCTGTGAAGAGTCTTCAGTTATTGGCTGAGGTCGGTGTGACCTGGTTTTTTGATGGTGGAATATATTAATGAAATGTAAATATAAAATGAGAGGAACATTAGTACGGATACGTGAAAACGATATTATTTATGACCATTTGAACTGTTTGCAAACTTTTCATATTGATTATATCTCGAATATTGAATAATTATAATTTTTAAAATATATTTCTATACTCAGATGTTTGACGGTCGTCTGGCTGTGTGGTCAGTACCCCTGTTAACCAGAACCCAGTTCCTAGGTTCGAATCCCAGTAGAGGCATATATTTATATGATCAGTTCAACTCACGAATATTAGTTCACGAGTCATGGATGGATTGTTTATATAGTATATTTCTGATTTAATTACTAATTATATGAATCCGTTATCTAGTATTCACAACACAAGCTCTTAATTATGCTTAATTTGGGCTAGATATTAAGAGTAACTTTTAAAATATCATAACTATAACTGTTAGTCCACATCGCATGCCGTGGCTGTCTGTAATTAAAAACTATACTTAATTTAATGTCTACGCTACTATTTAATATTTTTGTTATATGTGTTTTTGTTGACTGCCCTTAAAATAAATAAATAAATAAAAAAAACTTTGTGTATGCATAAGTTTTATAGATTTTTTCCAAAAGCAACTTAATTTTTTTTCGACGCTTGCAATACCAAAGGATGTCCCAAATAGGTTATATAGTTAAACTTAAATTTTACCGAACAGAACGTAGTTGTGTGTTAAAGATTTTCAGTTTTATTACGATGCCAATTACCAATCCATAAATTTATCTGCAAAAATTACAAGAAATAAAAAAAACTATCCACAGCGGCAGCAGCGCAGTCATATCTGTCACTTTAAACTTGGCATTAAAATGTAATTGGACATTCAATTGAGAATGTCAAATTTAAATAATAATATTTTTTATTTATTTTACTAATATTGGTATTTTGCGGTAATATGGTTTAAGATAATGTTTTGTCAGTGTGACCTATTGAGTAGCTACTTGATCTGGATACTGATAAACGTCAGGATATTCCTAATGTCAAGAGTTTTAATTTCATTTGGGTCGATTAAGAGTCTCCCTAGGTGAGGGCTTATATTGTGGAGGAGAGGTCCACAGTCACAGTATGTATATACAAACATAATTATAAACATAAACTGACATTATACACAAAGCAAATGTTACAGGGAGTGTTGTTGTGTAACTTTCTAGGTAGTTGTTTGCCTGATAGCGAAGAATATGAACACGGCTTCACGAGGTCACGAAGTTGTTAAAAATAATACGAAAAGAATTCTTGTGACAAGACGCTGTGACTACTTAACACTTCAGCTGTATTCTTCAGTTGAGACACAGAAAGAGTAATGTAGAGGCATAGTAAAAAGTCCAAAAGGTCGAAATGTGACGCACACCATAACAATACAGATGATATGACATTTATAGTACATTACTGCAGCGGCCAACAAAAGAGGTACTGATGGACTAACGTGTAAACGTGGGCCGAGGCGAAACAGAGGCACACATACGTAAGTCTATCAATATTTTCTAGGGTTTTTAGCTAGACTAAAATGAAATACATAATTTTAAGTACTTATAATTTAATGGGACAATTCGAGCAGGCACTTTCGCGCCTATAATTTTGGCGCCCACGCCGCCATTGCTCTTATTTCCACGCTCTCATGAATGTGTCGCGCCGGCGCACATTGTATGCCTATTATGTCTCCCGGATTGGTTCTAGCGACAAGTACTTTTGTACTTTTTACATCTGGCTCACTACAAAATGGATGGGTGAATTCCGTGCCTTCAAAGTGCCCAAAGCAGAGGCGTTATTACTTAAAACTTGCACATGTTTTATCACGCTATGAGTTTATTGTATTTCGAATACAGCACATTCAAGACTCGACCACACATACGTATTTAATTCAAATTATAATTACGTCTCTGACACCACGTTGGGCGCCATTATAGTAAAATATATTTTATTGCTTTATTTTTTTAATAGCGGGGTTTCTAACTTAGTGGAGATAAATTAAAACAGATCAAAATAAATAAAATATTACATACTTAAGTACAATGGAGAAGAAAAATGTTATTATGAAATAGTGTCGAGTACACAATCTAATTTATTTCAATTTTAAGTTTAAAGTTAAAAACATTAGTTATATATATTACAATATTATATAGGTTCTTCGGTTTTTTATCGAATATTCCGGTACTTTTAGACACACTTTAAATATATAAAGAACCTTGCTCAGTTATATTATTTCTTTAACCCTCAATGCTGACGTAACTGTAAGTTGTGAATAGTCATATAAATTCCAGCGCGTAATAATAAGGCCCACGTTGGGCGCCAACAGCGAGCGAACAATGTGACGTAATGGCGACACCTCGTTACACATTCGCAAGCTCTCGTCCGTTATTATTAACGCAGCATGAACGTGTCTCATGTGAAACACGACGAATGGTATATTTAAAACAAGTGGAATATGTTCTATCGTCTAATAATCATGGTCGTTCAGTAATTTTCTTGATGACTCTGAGTGATATTACTAAAAGGACATAACTCTACTTAAAACCCTATTATTTAATGTCACTATGTCACATTATTTATACAAAGAAATGTTATTTCAAAGGTAAACATTGCTAGGGCAATTTACATTTACAATGATACTTATAAGGACAGTTCTTTATAAAACGAGATGTCGAACATGTAGCAAAAGTCAATCAATATAAGCAGGATCAGTACGCGGTACGTCACGCACTGAAGGATAAAATTAATGTTGTTAATGGAATGACATTCTGAAGCGAAATTATTGGAGATGTACAGAGTAATATTCGTAGATCGAATGTTGGATTTTAATAAGTTTCCAGTAACTTTAGACAATATCCATTGAAGGTCATAATGCTGGTCGGCCTGGAGCCGGTCTGGTGAATTGTTCTGGTAGAACCCAGGTCAACTTCGCGTCGAGCAGCGGAGTTACCGTGGAGTTTAAGTGGGTATTCCCAGTGCCGCTATGATCAGGAACAGAGGCGGGTAGAATCCTTCTCGTAATGAATGGACATTTAACAAAATCATTTTTGTGCACTCAGACAACAGATTTTCTTCAAAAAACCTAAAAAAAAATATTTTTATTTTGACCTGACTCCTGAAAAGAGCCGTTTTCTCAAAATTTAATTTTACTATTTAATATTAATTTAAAAAATTGAGAGACCAGCACATTAACCATTATTGAAACCAAATCTGTTAACATCTAATGGAGATAAAATTAAAAAAAAAATTTTTGATTTAACTCCCGAAAAGAGCTCTTTTCTGATCAAGATTCTGTTAATCGTTATTCAAGTCGATACCATTTATACTTTTAAGAAGACTTCCAAAAACCGCTCCACACATTACGTTATGTTCAAAAGAAAGGAACATTAGTATAACTCGAGTGCTGATGTAAATACCGGTTTTGTTTGCAGGCGCTTTAATGCCACGAGTGGTTATCGATGACTTAAAACTCCGCGCTCAATGGAATCCTTTTAAGTCTAAACTTTGATGTACAAAACGACTTAGCGGGTCGACGTTGCTACAAGCTGCAGATTACGTTGAGCTCGGGGGAGCTTGACGAATAAATATGGTGGAATGTGCCTTAGTTGCGATAAATTTTGAGTCGATGAAATAGCGATAAGGTTGTATATTACCAATTAATCCATTAAAGAAATGAATACAAAATATTTAAACAAATGTCTCTCCGTCGTTACGGATATGTATTTAATTTAATCCATCGATAAACAGGCAAGCTACGATGCGACTGCAGTGCTTACTCTAGCTGTTAAAATGATTAAGCTAACCTCATCATTTTGACAGCTAGATTGATAATCATGATAGATGATGATGTCTTGTTTTGTAAGTTAGCAATGGAAACAGCGAGTAAACTGGTACAGTGAGCGGTGAGTAGCTATCGCTGCCTACCTCCGCAATGTGAAAGCGATGCAGTGCGTTGTCGACTAGAGATAGCTGTACACTTAGTACTTTTTGAAGAACCAGAAGTTGTAAAATTACCAAAGCTTCTTTCCCAATTGAAATACTCCAAATTTAAGTAGGAAATGACATATAACCTCTACCCAATTTTCAGTAAATGAGAGAAATGTTTTCCATAATATTTCCTTCTTTGTTTTATATTACATTATAAGTTAACAATTCAATATCGCCTGATGGTAAGCAACAACCGTAGACATCATGCCTAGCGAAAAGTGTATGAGATTTGACGTAAGCCCTCGCTTGGCTGTGGAGCGTAATTATCAAATTCCATACATGTAGGATTGGAGGTGATAGTAAAAACTCGGAAAAACACTTAACACTTTATTCTTTTAAATTAATTATCACCTTTACGTTTTAACTAATCGCCGCCATTTTCTCCTCTCTCTCTCACACACCTCTTCCGTCTCGCTCCCGCTTAAGACCAGTGTTGTCAGCCTACATACATGTTTCATTTAGATATTCGATAGCGATCATCGTAAGTCATGGTGTCTAGGGGCATGGTTACCATAGCCTGTAAGAGTGTATAACTTCATCGGAACTGATTACGCGTTACCATACCTTTAAAAGTGTGACGGATATAGTATTAAAAATTAGATTAGTAAACTATTCCTTATTTATTTCTGGCTGAATTGGTTGATCTACTCTAAAGATATATTCTATTCTATTCTATTACACTGACAGTACAAGAGACAATGCCTCCTGATACAGTGCCTGTAACGCTTTCTTGGTGAGTTCTAGCGTGGTCACTTACAAGGATCATACTCATAGCGTAAAATCCATTACCAATCATAGGCATCCTGTGGGCCGACAAGGTGGATGCGACGCATACTGCATTGGCTAGCTCCGCATATGGACTTCTCCTACTACCTACCGTTAGGCGGTGTCGAGTCACTTTCTGTGCTGAATATAAAATGAAAATTAAACCTTTAAGTGTTATTTACTCGTCGGGGTGTTTATATCCAATTGGATGCTCATTAGTGAGAGGAATATACGACGATGCCCTAACATTAAAATAATTACACAATGATCCAATCGTTAACAAATAATTATATCGATAATTTCTCAGCGTGTCTCCGTCACACCTCCAGGTCACTAACTCGTCAGCAGCAGCGTCAGACCCCATAAAGAGGCGATTAAACACTCGAGCGATTCGCGCGGCGCGATCCGCGGGGTTTTACCGCGTCGAGTGCCGCAATCCGCACTGTTTTGTCCGCAGACGTTTGACTACGAACGTTCTACCCATTTTACGTACTTGAAGTAATCCTGAACACTGCCGCCTTTTAACGACAAAATAGATTTTAGCGAAGTGAAAGTTGTACAATTTTTAATACACTCGACACTGTTTATGATGTTACTTACATTATTTAACAAATAAGAAAGCTAGAAAATAGATTGTACAAAAGTATTGGTGGATCTTGCATCTACGATCGTATATCCAATCTAATTTTAGTAGATATTAACAATTTTATACAACATGAGTGATGGCAAACAAAGCGTGATTATGATTCCGTAGCTTATAGATGCTAGTAATACTAAAGTATGGTTCTGGACTACTAATACCATTGAGCTGTACTATCAAAGGTTCTAGCGGTACTAATATCAGAAATACCATTAATATTCCTAGTGGTACATATAGTACCATTAAAGGTAAAACCAGTTCAGCACTCAAAATACTAGTCACGCATTGTACTACAGCTCCAAACTACAGCCCGCGGGCCAAAGTTTGTAACTTAGTTTTTTTAATAATTGAAATGCAAAAAAAAGCGTGAGTTTGCGACTATTCTAGTCTAGAAATATAGTTAAGGGCAGAAAAATTAAAACTGGTTTGGCCCTTGGAACAAACTGAAAAATCATTATGGCCCGAAGGCTTGAAAGCTTGGAGACCTATGATCTAGAGAAAGCGCTATATTGACATTAAAGAAGAGAACCTTGATATTTACAACACAAGGTTAAACTCGTACAATAAACTGTGGCGACCTTACCACAAGAAAACTCCACTACACAGAATCTTACAATGGTCAAAGTCAAAGTAAAAGTCGAAATATCTTTATTTAAATAGACTCATTTACTAAGTTCGTTTAAATCGGCATAACAAGGAATATGTATGAAAATAAATAAATAAATGTAATGAAAGGTAAATATATACTATGTCTATTTATTTTTTATTGTTACAGATCGTTCCCAATCTTTCGGACCACTACGCAGTGGGTATGTACCGTACCAAAATCAGTCCTACAATCAATCCCAGGGTTATAACCAGACGCAAAGCCACAACCGATCTGGTTACGGCAACCAAGACAGATCCGGCGGCCACCAGAACTACAATCAAAGTCGGTACAACAATCAAGGTCAGGGTTACGGCGGCGGCGGCGGCTATCAGCAGAATAGGTACAACCAAGGATCACACTCACAAGGGTACCAGTCAGGTTCTGGTTCCAACTCCCAGGGTTACAGCTCAAACCAGCAGGAGAGGTATAGCAGCAACCAGGGCGGTCACCACGGTGGGAATCAGTCTGGATCTAATAGAAGGTATCAGAGTAATCAAGGAGGTGGCACTTGGCGCTGATCTTGAATACTCTATTGAACGTCCACTTCCATAATTAAATAAAATCTTTGTAGGTAACTAGCGCAAAGCTATCGTACCTTTTTATCACAATACCTTTCGTCGCAGTACAACTTTAATTTAGACAATGTTAGTCTGGGAACTAAAAACAGAGAAATTAGTGGCGATTCTGCTGACAACTACTACAACTAAAATTAAGTTATCTGCATCTCTTTTGTTGAACTTAAATTAGAAAAGGTTAGATTTTTTTTTAGAATTGTCCATACATACACCTTTGACTTATTATAAGCGTTATTTTTTTGGTTGCTCATTAAAATATGTCAAATTTGCTTTAAATTTGACATTCTGGAAATGTCACCGATGACCTGCTCTTTTCTGGTCAGTTCGAAATGAGCTTAAATTATGCTTAATCTAGTCTTTGCAGAACAGAATCGTGACTATTATCAGATGATTTGGGACTAAGTCACAATGAAACTAATGAATATATACTAGATGTACAGGCATCTACCATCCAACAACGGGTTTCAATAGTTATCTATAGACCTTCGTATACTTACAAAACAACCCCTGTTACTAACAGAAACTAACTTCTATCTGTAGATAGAATATTGAAACCGGCTGTAAACTAGATAATTGGACAACGAGAAATTTTATTGTTATTTAATTGGATAGTATTCAAAATATATTGGTGGCATTTCTGCTTGCATTCACTTACACTTAAATAGTTATTCATAATGAAAAGGGTAGAATAAGATCTAGGAAAGTCAAGTTATTTAACACTTACAAGGAACACCTCCCAACCGCCCGTCGCCGATCTATATGTATATGGTATCATTTTAAAGGTCTTGATGAACTGAATACAAATATATAAAAATCTCGTGCCAGTTTTGGGTTTTGGGAAAAAAAAATCTGGTCGAAAAACCCTTTTGATTTATTTTATGAAACGCCAATGACGTCACCGGTCATCTTCCAGTCTTTTTGGTTGGATTGTAATGAAAGAGATATTTGATGATTGATTTTCACGGTAAATTATATTTAAGTGACATATTTAGCGCCATCGACTTACAAACAATTGTCTGTTTGGTAGTGGTGCCAATTTAATTCAATAAGATGCTATTAACAAAAAATAAATTGTTTCAATTCTTTTTTAATATACGTTTCCATAGTTTCCGTATTCCATATTTAAAAATCTTTCAAATGTTGTTTGTTAAAAACATAATCTTATCGTAACATAAGACTTTTATGGTGTCTGCTGTTTGACGTCAATCGATACCATTTTTTAATATAAAAATTTGTATTCTAATGTTTTTTTTATTTATTTATTTACATTTTCGATTAAATGTAAAAGTATATAAAATAAATAAACATGTCAACGCATGGCCTCTTACAAACTGGTACAGAGGATTTCTGAAACCCTACGAGTTTCATCCTGGTACATGTAGTTTGTCTAGTCCATTTTTTGAAGATTTTTTACTTTCACTTCAATTCGAAGTATCCTTCAAAGTACTGTCAGATTACATATCTCTTCGACTACTCCCTGGTTGAGTGGTCAGTACCACTGTCTACATAGCCAAAGGTGCCGGGTTCGAATCCCAGAATGTATGATAGTACGAAAAGTTGTTCTCGAGACATGGATGTTTAGTATGTGCATTTAGTATATTTTTAAAATCTATATACATATTACTGTTTTATTTTATTATTATATGTTTCTGTTATTTAATACTCAGTACAAAAACTTAATGATGCTTAATTTGGGCTAGATAGTGTGAGTGTGAGAAATTTCATTATTATTATTATTTAACTTAAACTCTCGTGAGAGATGTCTTGAATGTCTCCGCTGTTGAAGGCTGATATTAAATACATTATAGGTAACAAATTTTGAATACTAAATTTGAATTAAGAACATGTTAAAGTTAAATATAAAAATGTTTATTGTCAATTAAGGAATATTGTTTCTGAAGTAAACATTCTAAATTTAAATTTAAGATTCAGTGCATTTCTTTCCCTCAGTATGACAGCTGTTATATCAAGTGACGTTTAGAAAGGTGCACACAATTTTCGACTTTGTTGACTATAGTTATATATACTCCTGGGAACCTCGATACAATAATAAATTGCTTGTACGGTTACCGGAACTTTAAAGCGCTATTTAACCTGCTAGTTAATGGACGTTTCAATTTAAGGTTGAGGCAACGTCACCGTCCATGCTGTCTAAACTTGTCAATAGTTTCTTTAGAGCCGTCTGAATCTAAGTTATGTGGCTGTTATGCTTATTTCTATCCTTTTCCTATAAATAATGAAAGATACTGAACTTAAATTTGGATTTAGAATGTTAATTTAGAATAAGAGAGAACGTACGAAATATGTATTTTTTTGTATTATCGAATTAAAACTGATTTTTTTTCGTAATTATGGCAAATTTTTGGTACACATTCTCTTATGAAAGCCAAGCATGACATATAAAAAGAGCTAAGCATAAATTTTACTTATTTTAATGACAGAAACTTGCCATCAAATAATTTTTATGGTCTGATTTTGAGTTTCCTAAATCATCCTAATGCTTTCTTACGATATTAATTTGAAAGGGGTGCACTGTGTTTAAAATTAGCTTTAGGTAATAGAATATCTAAAAAATATCAATAACTGATTTGAACATGAAATCAGTGTTCATCTTAATATTATAATTACAATTTGCAATCAATATGAGGTTTTTTTTCAATATATTTATTATCTTCAGTACAATAATTTTTGTATATCGTAATTTAGACTTAGTTTAGACAGACGGCAGCACAATAAACGTAACATGTCAAAAGAAAATGACCCCTATTACAACCTATTAAGAAACCAAGATATATCAGTGTTCCGTTTGATCCGTAGTCGTATGTTGAATAGGTACTATTATTTCACGTTTTGTTGACGTTTTGTTTCGTCCAAAATAATTAAATTGTTTCCCGTGTTGTGTGCAATGACATAGAGATGTAATATTTGTATAAATTAATATGTTTTCATTATGTTAATTAAAAAATGTGAAAAATATGCAAGAATTAAATGAAAACAATTGGACCAGAAATGTTTATTTATTTGGTTTTCTTCTTTAACTTGCTTAAGGATAGACCTTACCGGTTCTCCCAGCCAGTAAGACAGTAGCCAGCCAGTATTTTTTATTCTTTCTAAATACGTAGTGTCGGTCAAAATTGTAACAGACTTCTTTTGCTCAACAGACGAAGAAATACACAATTAACAAAGCCCACTAATATTGTATGTACGCCTGGTGATAGTTTTTTTTAATTATTCTTAACGGAGTAGCTCTTGACCTTCATTTCACCTTATGATAAGTGAAGATAAGGCCGAAGATGAAAGCGTGCTACATTCGGATACTTCAACATCAGAGCAACTGCCGGTACACAATGCTGTTGAAATTATTTTTATGGCGGTAGATTTAGGTAAGATGGTGCTAGCTACTAAAAGCAGAAGCTGAGCAGAAGTATATGCCCTCTCTGGAAATTGAACCTCGACCTCCAGATCTGAAGTAGGTGGTCTCAGCCACTAGACCACAAAGACTGATAAAAGTTGGAGGTTTTACTATTAAGGCGGTTCAGTCCAATTGATACTAACACGAGATACTGAACGAAAATGTTTGGAGTTTAATATTTACGCTGAATAGTTAATGTTTTATATCAAATCCCGCACCGTTTTAGTTAATCTAGGAATGCTTAGCAATGGCTGCAAGTTTATCAGCAGATACGGGAGACTATGTAAAATTAATGACATATTACTTACGGTGACATTTTTCAACCTTAACCTCCGATAGTACTCAACTCAACTAAAAATACCGTCATCATAAGCATATATTTTAATAGAAATACAGACCAAAGTGTAGCAGAAGAGATTTATGCACAATAGAATAGCTTTCTTCCTAATTGTTAATAATTCGGAAGCAGTGTTCCTAGTCTAAAATGGTGAATCCTCTTAATGTAAAAAGAAGAGTCATTCATTCACCATATGCTTGACATTTCAAACGACTGAGTTTTATCGTTAAAAACCATTTCATAATTTCAAAATGCGAACGTGTCAAAACGTTTTCCATCATGGCGGACAAAGCAGTCTGAAGTGGTTCGCGATCAATAGTTTTTTCTTGGTAATTTCTTTTTTACGCCACAATCGAAGGTTCGGTACCAAATTGTTCAACATGAAAGGAAATTAGGGGCGCTGGTTGGAGGCCACTCGACGCTGAATGAGCCTAACGGAGCTGCTTTGTCCAGGTAAGCGCTAAATGGGCTGTTAATAATTCATTGCGCTAGCAGATGATCGCTCTTATTAAATTTTAACGGACTCCAGGCTACTTTCATACTATACCTATTGTAATTAGGACTTGTTCCTAATATTAACTTCAGTTAACTATAGAAAAGAGACGTCAGAATCTACAAGCCTGTGTACAAAAGTCAAACCCTTGTAAGAGATCCTAGAGTTGAATTTGGGACAAAATACGTTATGAAACGGGATACTTGTAACTTTACTTATTCAATAAAAACAAAAAATCCAAAATAGAAATAACATAATATCTTGAGGTTGAACCCACGATTTTCCTATCTCAAAATTAATTTTTTTCTTGTTCGGGTATTTTTCTATTTTAGAAAATGTTAATATTTTAATTGTATGTATACGAGCCTAATACAAACAGGGTATAATCACCTCACTCGCGAGTAATCACAGTATAGATTCAAAAACTCGTTTTTCAATTCCCGTTCTAAGTTACCTATTGTACAAAAGAGTGAACACTGCTATTCAGAAGAATCTAGGTTATCTTGATTTTAATTAAAATCAATAAGCTTTTTTGAACTTTTCACAGGGATATATATACTATTTTATTGTTAGGTTGGATAAATTTTATTTCATTTTTAGTTCTAGAACTATGATATCAATACTAAAAAATGAATGAAATAGGATATAGATATAGTTGACTGTCGGCCAGTAGATTTTTGGTTTCACTAAATAACATAGTTACCCTATTAATAAATATTCTTATAATTGCGTATTTACTGAACTGTCAAACTGTAGGTCAGTAGCACTATACGACTGGCAAATTCCCACACAAGTCACAATATCACATTTGAACCGTGAAAAGTCGAGTCGCGAACACTGCGCCTGCTCACTTCCCATAAACCGTCAAGATCTAGAATGATCAGTTCACCGTGAACTAATGTGTCAAAGGTTTGTCTTTTGTGAGACGAGGTAATGATTCTGCAAGGGCGCCGGGAGCAGCGTGACGCCCAGGCTTCCCGCGGGGTTCGCGTGACGCTCTATGACGTCATGCTGCGCGCACGCCGCGACCCGTCGGCCAAATTTAAATTCCATTTGACAGATGGATATGACTTCTCCCGATTCTCAAGGAGCCGCCGCAGTGACGTTTTAAACGCGTCCGCTAGAGTGTGAATGAGCAATTTCCAAGTTGATGGGAAAATTATTTCCGACGTGCAAGAGAATTTGTTCGGTGTCAAGTGCAAATTGCGTTACGTGAGCGGTTTAATTTATGTGCCTTGTAGGTAATGTTTACTTTTGGAATGTAAACGGCTCAAATTTGAGTAAATAACTACTTTATATTTTTAACAAGGGAAATAAGGAACTCCAGTATGTCCAAACTAGACAAAATTGGTGCTATGTAGAGTTTTAAGTGTGTAGATTTACTAATATTATGCTCGACTTGGTCCACGATGATTCATTTGTCTTATTAACTTTCACTTGCAACTACATTGTGGTATAAAATTAATGTTGAAATTGAAACAAGATAAGTTATCTACAAATAGCTTCTAAATTATTTCCCAATTTTATTCATTTAGAAATAAGTATGTGGCAACATTTCAAGTGTGGTTGTAAAAATTACCTTCGTTACAAATGTAGGCAAATATTACTTACTATATAATTTGTAGTGTTGTCTCGCCGCGATCAAAGTAACAAATATATTTATTCAGTTTAGGTACATTATATACTCTTATAAAGGCAAGATTGAAGGATTTAGAAAATATAGGTAATCATAACAGAGAGACGTGTATATTATAGTATTTCTATGTAAATAATAATAGTTTATATTAATTAATTAGCGTTCAATTTTTATTTTATATACCAGCACATATTATAAAGAATTACTAAATTTATTTTATTTGATACAGTGCCAATATATATCAACTTAGGTATGTGTAATATAAATTCAAGTAAAAATAAATATTTTAATTGACAATATTAATTATATCCATTGTCAAATAATCGTATTTCAAAGCTTCTTTTTCACATAATGTTATTGCACCAAATTCTTCTTAAAATTTTTTGAGTTCACTATTATAACATATAAGTAATTAAGTATTCATCTATTTTATATTGTCTATTATTACAGTGTACCGTGTTTTATTTCGTCCTTTTTTTAAATATGTTCTCTTTTTACATATTGTATACTTTTACTTGTACTGTCTACGCAACACCGCCAATAAACAGCACTGGCAAGGTTGACATGCAATGTGGGTATCGGGAAAGACAAGAGAAAACGGCGTTCTCGTTCTATATATGATTTAATACTAATTATATGTAAAATAATATGAGTTGGTGAGTTGCATTCTATAAGGAATACAAGAAGAAAACATGAGCCACAGGCTTTGCATCCAATACTTTTAACATAACACGCGTTATACAGGGTAGACAACGCGTCATAGATAACACCTATCAACATATACCTACCATACAATGCAGAATCAGCACAATCCTAACCTTCCAACCAAAAATCCTAAACATAATCTACCTTACGTATCACACTTGTACCCCTAAAATCTATCTGAATCGTTTTAAACCGTCTCGAAAACAATATCTACAAGCGCCTGGGTTGTGATGTATTCGAAACGAATTTTTCCATATGCATATTTTGACAGCTAAATGTAACTACGATCGAGTCTTGATGCGATTGAAATTATTTAAAACAATATACTATTTGATGCCTTTTTATGTTAATTAGGTATATATATATATATATATATATATATATATATATATATATATATATATATATATATATATATATATATATATTAATCTTTTATAAGTCCTGTGCCCTGCAGCGCAACATCAGCAGTTCACACGCAACATAAATTAGTTTCCCGTGGAACAAATAAAGACTCACAAATTGTTCTAGTTCGCCCCAAATTTTGCATTCAAAACACGCGGTGCGCGTCCCCTGATTGGTTGTGCGCCTCGGCGTTGATTGGCCCACGATTTGACAGTAATGGCGTTAACTCTGTGTTTTTTGAAAACTGAATGTCGTATGTTTCTACTGCAAAACTTCATTTTCGACTTTATTGAAACGTAATAGAAATATAAATCACTTGGCAATTTTTTTACAATTACCCATTACGGCATGTCATTTCTCCCCTCTAGACAGATGTTGCTACACTTTAGTAACAATTTCGCCCACGACTCGTTTCAAAAGCTATTGTGTAACATTTTTTTTTTTATTATTTTGACTAATTCTTTTGTCATGTGGTTGGTTAGATTTTATCGTTAGGGTGAGACTCATTGGGAGCGTTTTGTTCAACGCTACTGGTTTTTAAATGGTTTTTATGTTGCTCTTCGATATCATCGTAAATTATGTTTTTCTATGTTTTGTAGTGTTGTCATTAGTCTTTGTAATTTTTGTCTTTGTCTTTGTATTTAGTATCTTTCGACGCGCATGGAATGTAAAAGACCCCTAATCGATACCAGTGTATCGTATAAATAGGTACTATTTATTAGATGTTTTTAAAAGAAACTAGGAAAATAATTTGACATCGCCTAATGTTAACTACTGTTGACATTAGGCGATATGCCGAGACGACGACACTATTCCCTAGCGAATTCCACCTTTCCGGCCGGAAAAGTATAATGGATATTACAAACAAATTAGTAAATACCTTAGATTTATTTAAAACATTATGTTGCAAAGGTTTTTAATTCTACAACGCCAGTGCCATGTTTTGTTCATATACAGACAGATTACCAAACTGAAGAGATGATGGGAATCTAATATGATTAGAAGAAATTATGTTTATACTCTGTTAACGATGTTATTACTATGGATATGGATACCTACCTAACGAGTATGATAATAAATGATAGAGAAAGGCTGCCTTAGAGCTACAGAACAGATCATGTCAATAATGTGCTTTCAAAAACAAGTCATATAGCACGTTTAATAGTGTGCTGTTACCTATATGTAACCCCAAGTAACGGCACTAGGCACTAGGGATACACTTCTTGCCCAACCTTTATAAATAAGTAGTTATATATACACGTTATATTGACATTATACGAGGCAAGATGTATATATTTTTTCATATTAAAAATATACACTTGTAACTTATGCCACATAAAGTCAATTCGTCATGACATCTATGTTATTTAATGCTTAAATCGGCAGTTCGTCAGCGATAAAGCTGCCACGTTATATTTACGCGCGGCCGCGCCCATGAGAGGTTTTTTTTATTTTATACACTAGTAATTCGCGCAGCGGCGGTGGCCGGGTGGCTCTCGAGCACAGACCCGAAAAAAATCTCGGAAGTCAACCCATGTGTACTGATAATTGTAAT
Organism: Acentria ephemerella; assembly: GCA_943193645.1. Classification (NCBI taxonomy): domain Eukaryota; kingdom Metazoa; phylum Arthropoda; class Insecta; order Lepidoptera; family Crambidae; genus Acentria; species Acentria ephemerella. The sequence goes on from OW971889.1 coordinate 824,745, forward strand.
AAAGTGATTAGGGTTCAGTAGATATATATTTTTGGTAATTATCATACATACAGTCTTTTTAATAGAGCATGACTAATGTAATTCTATTGTTGAACTTACTCTATCAGTAATCTTGAAAATCTGAGGGTTATTCTTGTACAAATTACAATTATAAATCTATTCATAACTATTCATAAGAAAGAAATTAGTCAAAGACGATATGATAAACATCATAGTGCAGAGACAGAAAAGATATCTCTTGTGGTCCACCACACAATCAATGAATAATTCAGCAAAACAACTTATTTTTAAGAAATATAATACATCATTTTATATCCTTGCCTACGAACATACCATCGTTCCATGGTGGTCATTGATTAAGTGATACGGTTTTTAGGGTAGGTAACTACTATTCTAAATTACCTGTGAATGTTTGTAAAAACATATTTTAAAAACTAATTTATTAATCTCAACAAAGCTTTAATAGACTCTATGTATCGAGTTCTCTTTGAATTCAAATAGTAGACATAATGATGGGTAAAACTCATTAATATAAATGCAAAAAAAAATTAAGCACGATTCAAAACAATCCAACGTTGGCGACGGACCCCTAAGCCCCGACCGCACCATTTGACGTTGCGTATTATTATGTATTTTGGAAAAATCCATTGTTTCGTAATCCCCCGGCCCTCGACGTCGAGTGTCGATCTATTGAGCGCGCGAAATTTTCTAAAGCGTACTACGGGCATGCATGTGCCGAGGTGCCAACTTTATGTACTTATGTAACGATGCTGAATGCAACCCTCGCTTGTTCAGTCCTGTACAACGTTTTAAATGCCATTTACCTTCCTATGTAATTGGCAACAATAGAAAATATGTCTAGAATGAGTGAACAAATTTAAAAATTCTAAATATGCAATCGTAAATTAAAGCAAAGATCATTATGGAAAATATATTACTTAATAGTGTAGAGGCTGGACACTAAAATCACAAACAGTCTGTTCTGTGGTGTAAAAAGGTTTAAGGTTAGTAGACATTCGTAAAATTCCACGTGAATTCACCAAATAATAATAGATATCTATTTCATTAAAAAATTCTAAATGCACCCATAAACAAAACATCTACCTTCTCACATAATACTCAACATATTATTAACAGGACGTTCTGCAAGCCGGTACAGGTCGAAAATACCCTTTCATTAATAAGATACTTAGTAGTAGGTTATAGTTTCATCATGATCACTTTTGATAATAAAATAAAAGCATTGACTGGTAACAACGGACAGTCGTGTAAAGTCTAAGCTAATAAGGTTCAAAAACCATTAAAGAAAAGTCCCAACGAGGTTTTTGTGCCGTTGACTGTAAGTACCTAGTGCATTATCCAGCATTACACCTACGTCCCACACTGAAATAGTCATAATCGCAGTAACATCAAACGAAAGCGTCCTTTGTGCGCAAAGATCGCGCGTTTCCCATTGTTTCGGGACACGCCATTAGGCGGCAACAATCACGCAAAATGAAAGCGCGCCAAATCGCTTGACAGATCGCGCGCCATTTTCTCGAGGGCCGCGACTATGGGCAGACTTTCATTCGCTAAGTGCATCTGAAATGTTTTATTTTAAGCTCTAAGTATTTATAATATATAATTATATGACGATAAACCGACTAAGGAAGTATATTTCAATTTATCACTCTTAACTCGAGTATTTCTCAAGTCATGGGCAAGACAGTTAAGTTTGACAATAATAATCAAGATTTTGAACTAGTTTTAATAAAAACTAATTTTAGATTATACTATCCCTCTTTAGTTATACAAAGCAAAAAGTGACAGCATCAGTTTAAATTAGAGGACCACAGAAAAGAATCAGGAATTATAGAACCACTGTTTAGAATCACAACTGTTTACTAACTTATCAGTAATGAGTTTTTATTATTTACAAACAATAAAATGAATGGCGTGATACTTTGTTATCGAACAATACTATTTGCATTTATGAATAAACTTAAATAATATTATGAAAAGGGTGATTCTTCAATGGCTTCAATGTATACTCTTATGTAGACGAGTATACAACGAAATCCCATAAATTACTCAAAATTTGTAAAACGTTCTTAGCAATCTATTAAGTTTTTGAAGCAATTGACTCTTGTACAGTATTCAGAAAAATCAATATCTACAGTTGACTTTACTTTTCGTTATACTAGGCAAAAATATAAAAAAAAACACGTATTTCGTTGTAAACTGTACCCCTACACAGACCTAACAGATACAATATTGACGGGATATTGGAACCATTATGGAACAAAAGCGTGGAGAATCGTTATAATGAGGCACCATAAAAACTCCGTTGACTAGCAGCGCCACCTGTCAGCGAGCAGTGTTGTCTAAATAATCATGGGATAGATTGAAATAAAAGGTATTTGTATAAGAGTTGATTCGTTGACTCATCACAGTGATTTGAAATGTACAGCTGTTATTTCGGGGAAGATATAATGCGTTTTTAAAATGCTTAATAACGTTTTTAGAACTTCTAACATCGTAAGTACTTCATATAAATGATCGAAGGAACTTATAAAATGCTTAATAAGGCTGATTAAAAAGTTATATAAACTAAAAGAGGTCGAATGCATTTACGCGTCATCCCAATAGTACGGTGCCAACTGTAGAGGTTTGTGGAACTCCGGGTAAAGGCGTTTCTCCAATACCTACTAAACATACTCTCCAGGCTGACCGCCAAAGCACATGTCAGCGACGACTTGGGCTCGCCTGAAAATATTTCGCCGGGTCGCCGCCTGCGTCTGCCCTTGCGAGCCCTACAGTGCACCGTATCAAACCTGTCCGTCATGGGAATCGATACCACCGGTTTTGGAGACTTGCCACCACCGAGCCAAATGCAAGGCTGGTCCTAAAAAGGGCCTTTCCTCACCGGCCCTCCCAGGCAGTGACAAGAACAGCTTGAATGGACCTCTGCGCAAAATCTAAGCCTAAGGTTTGTCCCCCACTAACGGCTTAAGTTACACGGACATGCCGCAAGCCTTACGTCTTAGTCGGACACTCCAACGTTAACGTAACGGCACCAGGATCTAGCATCGTCACTTATCATGCATCTAGAAGGCCCACAATCCCCGACCATCCCTAGACTCCTGATTTAACCGTCCCTCAACCCTCAGCCTTCAAAATCAAGCGTCATATTCAGATTACAGCGCAGGCGACAATTCACCCGCACACTTGCTATTCATCTTTAATTAGAACTGGTGAGTAGCGACCAACTACGCAATACTACACAGTACCTAGTGTAGATCTAGTTGTCAGAATTCATCCATCTATTTCCCCTTTTCCTTTTAAGCGTACCTCATATTTTCTTTATTTACTTTATTTTCTCCTCTGCTTATTAAAGTGCATTGATTTTATCATAAGAACGTCATAATTTTTCGTCATATTTCTTTTGTAAGGTACCGTACCTCGAAAGGAAAAGCGGAACCCTTATAGGATCACTTTGCTGTCTGTCCGTCCCATTCGTCTGTCAAGTATTTTCCGTTAACGTAAAAATTTTAAACTTAGCAAGTAATATCGTCGTTTACTACAAATAAAATAAAATAAATTATAATATGTATCTAAATATTTGTTAGCTCGACTCACACTTGACCGGTTTTCATAGAAATAAAGACCTTTGATGTTAGGTTAAATGACCATGGTCTTAATAGTATTCCATTAAAATTGTCTTAAATTGCGTTTTTATCCCAAAGTCCAGCCGTATGTTTTCAAATGTACCGGTCGCTAGGGAATGGTGATCTGTGGGTGAATAGCGAAGCCAAGCTTACCGTCTAACTGAACGCCTCCGTGAGAAGACCCGCAGAACTCGTCGAGTGTTTGTGTGCGACTTATAAGGATTGGTAAGATAACAAATTGCTATGTGTTTAGTGCGTACTTCACGTTTGTTAAAGGTGTGGTTGAAGAGACGAAATAAACTACGTAGGTTACTTAGTATAGTAAAAATAGCAATATTTATTTATTACCGAATACAAAACTTTAGTGTAAATGGAGAGAACGTCTCGATGGAAGTTTTTTATCTATTTTTAAAAATAGCCAGCAAATAACTCTACAAGGCCTGATGGTATTCGGATACTATATATGCTAGTACAGTTAGCGTGCGATAAAATGCCCTAGCCACCTCCGCTTCTCCGGTCTAAAGGGTGGTATCATGCTCCTATTTTGAAACAGCCCATGGGACATGGAGGTGGGAAAACGTGTGCCGGTAAGACTTTCAAAATTCTCAACAAAAATTTGGTCTGATGGATTGCGTCGGCAGAACCCATATCACATTCCACGAAGGCTGGTGGAGTTACCGGGGTTTTAGAGGGTATTCCTAGTGTCACCATGATATGGCGCTGAATCTCAAACGCCTGTCGCTTAACCAGTGGTGGGTAGGTCCATAGCGAATTCCTCTTCGAAAAACGGCAATCACACTTTAGAAAAATGGAACCGGCCGGAAGTATGTAGAACATTTGAATATAGAAAATTACTTACGTAAGTGTCATAAATATTATCAATGCTTAGAGTTGTACAAATGTTTGGGATGCCTGCCTGCAATGGTATGTGCCTCGTCACTGCGGCTTTGCCTCGTTAGCACCGTCGTTACCACACACCGCGGCGGTATCATCGGGGTTCCGTATAAAATGTTACTCATAAACCTAAAAATTTGCATCTGGCTATAAGTTTAAAGAATCTAATGTAACACAAGCGTCTAATTGGGTATACTTTTTATTAATATTTGGATTTTTTCACTCACTTATTTTGACGGAGTTTTTGGCGAGTAAGTTTTGGCGTGTGCTGGGTACTGTGGAACTTATTACGTATATAATAATAATATTTTACACACTCACACTTTTTATCTAGTCCTATTTGGTATGTCATAACAAAACCGCACACTCATTTTGCCCCGCTACATAGATTAATTTGTTTGATATTATTATCTGGGTACATACACAATATCACAATAATTAAAATGTAATAGAAATAGATATTCTGCAAGGACTTTTTGTAAATTATAAAGTATCTTGAGACGGAAGAAAGCATTTTTAATCGGCATGTTTTATGATGCGTATTAAGAGGCAAGAATTTTTAAGAGTCGCCATTTTAGTAAAGTCAAATGACGTCACCGCTCATCTGTCTTTTTTGGTTGTATTGTCCTAAAAGTGTAGTACTGATCTTAAATTAAATTTAGTATACGCACAACGGAATCGGTGTCGTTGCATTGGCTCAGCTCAAAAAGGAAGTTCCTCACTTTTGGACTCTTTTTCAAGTCGTGTCCTACCCAAGACTACATCATAATTACACTCACCACACAGTTTTTGCTTGTAATGGTCAAATCGAAAAATAAAAGATCATATCTCTGTCTCTATGCAATCTTTTATTCCTATTCAAACGTTGAAAAAATATTTAAAACCATGCAAAGTCACGGCAAAGCGCTAGCTCGTTCTCTAATAAATTCATTACAACGCACGCCCGTGCTCTATCGATTGTGGCCTCTTCGCCGAACGTGCCGCAGACAATCGAAGCGAATGGCGCTTCTCTACGCAACCGCTGGCAACACCAAACGTGTGGAAACGACAACCTACGCTCTTCAATTTGATACTGTAATGTTTAACTTATAAGGTGGTGTTTATTTTGTTAGAATGAAAGCTAAAGGACGTTCCATTTCCAAGAATTTTCATATATAAATGTTCAGGCTCCTATTAACAGAGTGAAACAATTCGAACTTTGTAGTCGCGTCCATAGAGGTTAGAATTCAGAACGTGGGAACTGGTTGTATAAAGCCTTATTGGTTTTAAACAGGGTGCTCTTTGTCTCTGACTCGCTGTGAAGCATACTTGTGTTTCGCCGCGTTTTTTGTTCTAATTAGTCAGACCCTCAACCTTCGCTGTGCCTGTATACTGTCTCGCAACACTTAAACGAGCCGTGTAGTTACAATTTTAACGTTCATTAGTTGTTAATTATTTTTGAAATAATAATAATACGCGCACAGAACGTAGAAACTTAATTTAATGTTACGTACATGTTACTCTAGTTAAAGGCAAACATTTATATCGTGTGGGAATAATATAATGTCTAAATTGACAAAGGGAAATTAATATCATTCATTTGGTTTTTGGTCTAGCTACGGCCATCACACTGAACATGTTTCTAAATACAAGAATCCGTAAAATCCGCATCTCATTCCTGAGGGTCGTGATGCTCCCTTGAAATCAGGCTAAACTAGATTATTTGTCTGCGGCAGAAAATAGAGAGTCTGCTTTCGTAGAGTTTAATGACCACATTTCTATGAAGAATGACCACAACCTCGAACAACTGATGTTGACTGGGAAGGTAAAGGGTAGATATCTTAGAGGTCTTAGCCCAATAACATAGTCTGATCAGATCCGCTCGTCACCGGTCACCAAGCTACACGATGCACTTCACGCTGCCGAGAAAAGAATAGATGGCGGTGTTTTGGATAGCATTGTCCAAAACAGACCAGCAAAATATATGTTAAACTTGTAGAGAAAGTAAATAATTGGAACGATTCAAGTACGAAGTATGTGAAATTTGATTTTTTTTTTTGGAAAAGCAGTTGAGTCACTAATCAGAATAAAATATAAACGATAAATCCTCTATATAGTTTCCCTTAAGTGAATCAATTGAAGAGACAAAGGATTATTGGCAAATTACGCGGATTAAAAACATTCCATGTAATCATAAAAAAGTTATATCAAGTGATTACAAATACTGGAAACGTTTTAAATTAAAAATATTGAAAACTTAGTGTCTTCACCAATCTCGAAGTTTTTCTTTACACACGTTAAGATGTAGGGAAACTAATAAATCCTTTTTTTTATATTAAGCTCAGCAAATGACTCGACACCACCTGATGATAAGCAGTAGAGGTGTCCATATGTGAAGATAGCTAGTGAAGCATGCGACATACTGCTCTAGCCACCCTCACCTTGCCGGCCCAAAATATCCCTTCATTAGTGCTGCACTGATTATTCGAATATAATTTTTCAAGTCTCTCACATATCTAACCGGAACCATACCGTGTGTAACTACAACTTTTACTAAATATTGATTCCATGAGTTTTCTGTGTAAAACCGTGGCCCTCCAAACCATATGTACACCAAATATTACAAAGTACTTTGGATCGGTATTCATTATCGATATATTTACGCAACCGAAAATAACTATAATTCAGTTCTTATTGTCGAAAGACGGTCTTGTATTACTCCCCTATACATTTAAAGCAAAACTCATGGCTTATGAATGGAAAATCTTAAGGCTTCCACCCTTCCCGAGGGTAGTATTCATACCGACCCCGTAAACAGGAATAATTTTCGCAAATTTGTTTACAGATCATGTGCGCAGTATTCGCGATTTCCCCGATGGGGTAAACTGAGGGAGAAAAGCTTTCTTTGCGGAGTAAAAGCAAAAAAAATCCCGTAGAAGGTTTTCCGAAGTCTGTATAAAGGTTGATTTAGTAAAAAAATAATATGCTGACTACGGAATTTTAAATTAAAACCCACCTTAGGTTAGATTGAGTTAGTGTAACTATGCCCTTCCAACTTTTGTTTTACTAGTAGCAACAAATACTAGTAAAACAATAATTTTATTACATAAATTTTACATATAATTTCAACCATACATATTTATTTATTTATATTTTAAAGGTAAAATTAAAATAACATATCAATATATATTTCAATAAAAACGGACGGTACGCATAGTGATTTTTTAAATAATTATTAATATTCAAAGTATAGCATGTGTCATTCACTAAACTCCATCTGATAAAGTAATATATATATATATATATATATATATATATATAATCGCAGTAACAGAATGTGGTAGATATCGTTTCATCTACAAACCACCTCGCCATGTCGCTATAAAAAGACATCTCACGACAAGAGAATTTACTGTATATGTTCAAAATGTAAAACAATTAAATTATAATACAAGACAAAAACTAAACCAGGTAAGAATATTGAAACAATGTAGTATTTTTCTCCAACGTTGGAATCAAGAATTGAAATCACTGGCATTCCATAAGTAAATTAATTCAAATAATTTCATTATTATTATTTTTGTACACACATTTTTATGCAGATTTCTGTGTAAGTTGTTATTTTAACAACGATATTATTTTTTCTGTGTCTCCGTAGCATCTACATAGCCTTTATAGCAATAGACACCGAATTTTCTTTACTAGAAAGATAATTAGTTAATTTAACTCACGTCCTGATTATAAACGCTTGTTACACTCAGCATAAATCCTTAGTAACTTGACACTGCGCACGATATGCCAATTTTCTCGTGAAGTGGCCAATAGTTTTCAATTTCGCAACCCTCACCTGTCCCTCCGCTTAATCCGCCATTTTATTAGCGTGGCCCCCGTAAATCCGCGCACGTGCACTTCCCCGCCTTTGTTCTATCAAAATTACACATCTAACACGAAAAGATTCAACTTACAGTAAAATGCTTATGTATTTCAACCCTACGCTACAGTATTAAAGCACAAAATAATGCAGCAAAGTAAAAGAGTAATGTTATGTTATCTGTGCGCCCCCGTGTTATTATTTTCATTTTGGCGGGCCGTGACTGACGCTCGACAAAGTCGATGTTGCCATGCGGAATAAACTGTTATACGTTATGAGAGATTACTGTGTAATCTGGGAATATTGAAGACAATAAAATGAGCTTACTGCTCGAGAGGAGGGCACAAAGGTAAATGATTTAAGCGTTATTGTTTAGATTTCAGAAGATTGTTTGTCATACCGGCGAGCGCTGAATAACTAGGTATCAGTAGCTGTTGCAATTGTTTTTATTAGTTATTAAGATCAAACAAATATAGGTATGATATAGTTGATACCTTTTCATTATTGTTTTACACGCACATATATAGAATATGTTAATATAGTCATAAATTATATGATGATATAAAAAATTAAATTGGTAAAATTTATTTTTAATATTCCCATACAATTATTATACTGATCAAAATATTTGTATGGAGATATTAGTAATGACATGTTACATGACAATGTTAACATGGCTAGGTTTCGGCTTGGTAGGTAATGTAACAAATATTCTTTATATTAAATACATTTACCCATACTAGAATTTATCCATCTAGATTTTAATTTATTTTATATACCCGTTATAACATGATTAATTTAGAATTACTCCGAATCTACTTGAACGATTTTTATGAAAACTTGTGTGTATATTTTTTAGGTCTGGAATTAGGTCTTAGTCTATTTAATACCCCTAGTTGATAAGGCTTTCTAGATTTTTTTTCTAGGAATAATAATATGGAATAACAACGTTGGCCGCGACAGCTAGTAATACATAAATATAAATGTATATGCTTGTATCTCTGCAGGGTTCATGTTTTAAATCGTGTCATTCAACTAATTTTGTATACAACGTAGAAGCAATAAATGATTTTTGAATGACTTCATTTTTGGGGTTTAGTCTCATGATAGATTAAAAATACGATTTATTGATTGGAAGGTAAGCACAAAAAATCGGTTTTATTGTAACGAAATTGTAATATTTACTTTTTAGAAAACTTGTAAAAGATTTTCAAAATATTTTCATGCGCATACTTATGACTCAATGAAATAGCTTTCGCAGAACATTTGAAACTAATCCTATATGTTTTCCATTTAAAGCACAAATTCCGTCTATCTTGATAAAAACCTTTAATGAGCTGAAACGTCCGAACTCATAACAAAATTACTTTAAAAATCCTATTCCTAATTCTTTTCCTATTTAAAAACTTGGTAATATAGTTTTCGTTTATTTCCACCCCTGAGAAACCGATTTCGACCGCACGCCCTCTTTTAAAGAGTTATTGTGATTTTTCTTCCGTATACTTGTATTTTCGCATTGCACATATCAAAATCATTTGCCACATTTACGTTTACAAGTGAATCGACCTTTATTAGTAATGACGCAATGTGCTCACAAAATTTTCTGCGTTCGGTATCATGTATCGCCTTACATCTTATCGTAAACGTTTGTGGTTCATTTAGCTTTTTATTTAAATGACTGATGACAGAAGAAATGTTGATTAAATAATCTCGAGTTGAACATAAATTACTATCTCAGGTACACTATATAGGATAAAATCAAATGCAAACTTAAAACTCATTAATTTTTATTAATTTTATAAATCGAAATTCATTACACCTCACTTCTCATTATAATTACAAATTCCTTTTCATAATTATTACTATTATTTATAATATCATAATAACTTCACCTAAACCTACGTAGAATAATTACATCGACCTAATCAAGAACGTACAAAGTGAATTTTCATTTTAATACAATTCTGCAGTATTTGTTATTCGAAGAATTATCTAAATTAACAGTTATTAAAGGGATCTTATTGCTATTCATTTGACAGCGCGGGAAAGGGCGCCATTTTTACGGGCATTACCATCACGCAAATGTGATTTCCTAATTTTAATTATATTTACATCAGAAATAATTTGCTATAACTTTCCAAATACAAATTAAGTACAAATACTTATGTTAAAAAAATATTACCTTTTTCCTCTTAAGATTCGAATGTAGTAAAACATTTTGTTACGTCATTGCAAGGACTAAAAACATTGGTGTTAAACTTTCACCAGACTTGAACCTAAAGAAAGCAAATAAAATTTCGTTAATAAATTTTATTTTAATTACTAGAAATTCGTTGTTTCTTGTTAACCTATTGAGGAATAACACGTAAATGTAGAATTGGGTGTGCAATTTTGTTTATCAACCTAACATTCACAAAAAACAATATTAGTACATTTACTAATTAAGTTTTTACTGCGAATAAATTTCCTTTTATAATCAATGCTATAAGCTGGGAGACGGTTTACACTTACAAGTTGATTACCATTCTGTGATTTACCAAAGAGCACTATTTACAAGTTAGTATCTATCTACACACACGAAACACTGATTTTTACCATAAATAATACTATTCACACAACAATGAACTTCTACGTTATCAGTTATTTACAATGAAAGGTGAACTGAACATCTTTATCATGTCCAAATATACTATTTTAATAAAAGCTTGTATTATTCAAAGTTTGGCACTCGGATAGCGAAAGTTTGTCCGGAAACATTACATCGATAAATATAATACAAATTGTTCAAACAATTTATATATTTAGGTACACACCCATAATATCATTGGATTTCTACTAGAAAAAGTCTCTTGTGACATTTAACTACTTCGATTAAAATGAAAACATTTCGACAGTGTATAAGTCAGAACCTCACTTGGAAGGGCACATGATTTGAGTGCTAAGAGGTCATGTAATACTTATCTACCAGTTCAGACTGTTTCACTACTTAAAGTAGCAATAAAGTAAAGTTTAGTGATGAAAAGTACCTACGTTATTACAACTGAACGTGAAACAAGTACAAAATATTAATATTACCTTCCGAGGAACCTTCTATGTATCCAAAACCGATGGGTCTTACATACGTTTACATTCATGTTCAGTTTCATAAATAAATGAATTGGTAGGGAACCACCATAGACTATAAACTTCTGATTTAATTCAGCAATCAAACGATTAAACGACGTTACCAATCTAGATATAAATACTTTATGGTATTGCTCATTTGAAATAAGAACTATGTTCTTGTTCGAGGACAAACTTTTGAAAAAAAAATACATATCACAAATAAATTATGACCTCAAATCCTTAGTCGTGCTTAAAACTATCACTAAATTGTATTTACACATTACCCTCCTCCCGTAATATGGCGTAAATGTCAATTGTCTCGGTTCTCACACTTTCACTAATTCACTAAACACCAATAGTCTGGGTCCCTTTATACAGCGTTACCGGACAATGTTTTAGAAGGAGACAGAAATACAGAGCTGTCAAAAAACCACTAAAATCACAAGCAAAAAACAATCCTTAAGTAATCAGTATTTAAAATTATATTAATATCTTATTTGCAAAGTAGAAAATATCGGAATTAGTACTAAACACTCGACTTATTTGTAGGAAACTTAAAAAACTATTAAAATATCTGCAAGTATATAAAGAAGAGTCAGTCATAAATTATACATAATGTTAATTCCAAATAAATTGCAAATTTTAAAGTGTAATGGTTGTTTTGTGATCCACAGTACATGTTATATATTTTTAATATCTGTATTAAACATATAAAGAGAACGACAATGGGAGATAAAATCTTAAAATACTGCCTGTACCTGTCACTTACACGTTTCATAAAATCTGAAATATCGAAGATTCAAAGTTATTTAGTACTATTCCGGTATAAAAAAATATATAGAAGAAGAGAAATATTGAAAAATCAATCAAAATACATCTCCTCCTTGAACATTGTCTCGTGGTAAAGCTGGGGGAATTTCTACCAAGCCCGTCCTTGCAGCGGGAGGTAGCCGGAGCACTGTTGCTGGTAGGCTGTGGGCTGCCGGTACGAGGAGACCAGAGGGTTGCTGCAGGCGGCCTGCGCAGGCTGCGGCGCGGAGTACCCCGACGTCGGCGTGGCGCAGTGGCTGTGGGCCGGCGACGACGCATCGCCCGACCCGCACGGTTTCCCATCCTTCACCAGGACGGGAACTGCCACTCGCCGCGGTGACGATGATGACTGTTGACCAATATCAATAATTAGTAAAAGCTCTTGTTACGTTGGTATAGATAAATTTTATACCAATGTGCTCTACATTGGTATAAAATTTATAACCAGTCTTTATAAAGCAACTAACTCTATTTAGTATTGTATCAATTCAATTCAATTCTTTATTTTGCGTTCCATAGTTACATAATATGAATCTTAAGACTATTAATGACACTATGGACCCTGTCGGGCACAACAAAATTTTAGGTTATACAGGAGAAAGGTAGATTACAAAAGGTATGTTTAAGTTAAGTGTTTAAATTTGTATAATGCTCCAATTCAAATATATGCATTCAAAATGCTATGTATCGGCAAAATTTACTACAAATCTTTGGATAAGAGTAGAAAAAAGCCCATTTAAATTGTCTTTGTTTTCGTTTTGCTTTTAATATTTACGTCCTTTGTTGCAACTAAATTAGATATATGAATGGGTTTATCCGATGCCTAACTATATTTCATCCTGTTTATATCTGTAGTACTACTATCAAAATTCAAACCCTTTAAAGCAATAATGAAATCATATCTTATTATTATCATTTCAATTTCTCAAGAAAGGGTTGTGCCTTTTAGCCACCCAAAATTGTATTAACAAGGTAGGCACAATAAATAAAGTCATTACGTCACGATCTCCGCCCACTGTGCAGTGGTGCGTGCCGCGACGAGCCGCGCCGTCTCGCACAAATTGAGGCAATCGACTACAGCAACACACGCTGGGGTTGCCCCACGTAATTATATTTACCCTTAATTTGGGGAAAGCGAATTAGCGAAATCATTGGTAAAAATTCAAAACGGAATTATTTTCGTATTTTGCTGTAAATATTAAAAACTTTTTAAATAAGAAAAAGATGAGAAAAAGTGGTCAAATTTCCACTGAAATTTCAAGAACAAAAAACGAAAACAAAATAATAGGTAAAGTATATGTGTTGCGAGCTGAGGGACTTTTCTCCCAACATAATTCTCAACATTAACGATCCGTTTCCATTTTTACAGGTGGGCGGTATATGATTGATTCAAAGTTCACATGTTATAAGCCACTGTAACAATGAATACTTGGTACTAATGTGAAATATTGCATCCATCTTATAAAATAATTCTACCAGTACAACTGTCAAACACTAAAGCGTACCTTACCTACTGCCTTCTCCTTCTAACCTAATAGTTACTTCTGGTCGGGACCTATTTGAAAACCAACGCCCATTGCCTTTGATATAACAATGCTGATTTTATTGTGTATACTCTAATTATATTTTGCTACGAAAGTCACTAAAAGGCAATAAAATTTTATCATTTATCAAAAATTAATGTTTACTATTTTCTGAGGAAATACGTTAATAATTTATAAGTTATACATAAAATTCTTCCAATATTAGATATTATACCTACTTAACTAGAATTATTCGCTCAAATATAATAAGTAATAACTATTTACATTACAAGATCATTACGTCCACGGGTATTCTTTATTCATTGATTTTATCAGCACTGACTTTTCAACTCTGTATTTCTCAGGCCGCCGGTAGCCCTATTAATCCGCTAAATATAATTATAATTGGCGTAGGTTCGTGCGGGCCCCGTATTGGAGCCCTAGGGGGCCTCAAGAGCCAGCTCGGGCAAACAGGGGCGCAGCGCCGCGTCAGCGAGATTTCATCGCTTTTATTATACATTATTCATTATCTGTCATAAGTTTGGAGGTAAAGAATCGTTAATGCAGTTGTGACGGAGAATTTATTTCTTCAATGACGTGCAGATAGACTGCATATAAATTTCTTAACTGTGAGATATATTCAATTATTATTTGATTACTTGCTCAAAATTATGATTAAAACAAAGAGGAAACGCCTCGTTCACATCGTTGAGTGATTGAAGGACTGGACTCATTAAAGGTGCGTTGTATTGGGAGCAGCGAAGCGGCAGTAGCTACAGCAAGTCAATTCCAATGAAAAATTTCCATGAAAATCTAAAATAAATTGCAAATATGTACTTGTATTTGAGTATTTTTTATACCGAACAGACCAGTTAATAACACTGACACTGTCACTCATTTAACTATGTTCTTAGGAAATTACCACATCAAAATTGTTAAAATGAAAGGTTTTAAACAAAACACTAAAAACCAATTTCAAGACAAAAACGGGTAAAAATAATTAAATTTTAGAAGTTGTCTTAAAATAATGTTTGGTGTTGGTGTTCACTTGTCTTCCAGAAACAATAGAAAGTGTAGCACCGTCTATTAAAATTTTTTAAATTGGTTAACTTCTTGAATTGAATTATTTTACCTTTTTGTGTTTTGAAGTAGTTTTGTTTTTACTGAATCTTATTATGTGTAGCTTTCTTGTTCTCGTCTTTTTCCTATTGCGATATAAAATTACTATTCTGTAGAGTAACCGGCTTAAATAACCTATAGGTTAGCTTGGATGGTCTAGAAGGTTGTCTTTGAACAACCGTGATTTACGAAAAAAGTTTAATGTTTTTGGAAGCATTATCTAAGTAAGCGGCTTCTTAATCTTTAATAATAAACAACAATTACGTAACACAAACATTTCAGTTAAAACTATATGAAATTACATTATTGTCCTTGTAACATTAACAAAGTTATTGTAAATATAAACCGTAAATTTAACAATCTCAATACGACGGATATATTTTCCATAAACCTTTCTATAATTAAATTAATTATCTTAAAAATCGAAGAATTGTTGAAAGGCCGACAAACCAGCCACAATATTAATTAGATTTGAATTAAATACTTCTTTGTTGTTATCAAAAATAAAAAAAAGGATCTTATATTTAGATTTCATTTCATAAACTCAAGCTTGACTTATACTGAAGTATAGGACTTGAGTGTTTGGTCATATCCAATCTGTGAATACTTATTATTTGAATGGAGTTTTGAAAGTATTCACAATAAGACTTGGAACTGGAAGAAGTAGGTGTACGAGCTCGAAACTATTTTATTAGAAATTAGTTATCAATCATAAATTAAATATAATGATAATGAAATTTTATTTGTAATCTATATGATACTTTAATAACTTGTTAACAAATTTAATTGATATTTGATAAATTATTCGTACAAAATAGTGATAGTGTCGTGGTGTACAAGGATCATCAAATTTTACCGAAATTTAAAATATGGTGATTTGTGTAAGTAACCTTACCAAGCCACTCACCTGGTTATGTTGGTTCTGCTCCGCCATCGCCTTCTCCTTGGCCTGTCTCTTACACTTGTAGCGGTGGTTCTGGAACCATATTTTGACCTGCGACAAACAAAATTCTTCTATTTAAAATTAATAGTAAAACCTATTAATTTTAATTCTAACTGGTGTAGCCTGACCTAGTGAGAGTGCCAGCTTACTACAATAGAGTTATCTCGGTTCTAAGGCTTGGTGCTGCGGCTCGAATCTAAATCCCTGCTTGACACTGTTGTTGTGTGAAAAATATACGAATATATCGACTGTAACGTATATATGACAGCAGCGAGATAACCCCATCGCAAGAGGCGAGTCAATAGCGGGCGGCGGCGTGCACCTGACCACCATGAAATTAGCGCGGGCACGATGTAGTCAACACTCTACCTTAATGACGAAAGAATAAACACAGCTAGGTGTTTACCCCGGCCCCGGCATCAGAGCGGGCGGCCTTTGTCTACGCGCGCTCGAAACGCAGCAAAATACACTTTATTTATTATGTATACATCGAGAGAGTATCCTCGTTGTTTATTCTTTGAAATGGATGTGTGCCCCTTGCAGAGTTCGCACCATTCCGTTATCAAAACGCTTGCGGACCCGCCATTTTATTTAAGTCGGTGTTCGTGTCCGTTACAAGAAACAAATTGTGATCGCCACTGAACTCAGTGGCAGTAATAGAAAATAATCGGCCATCTTAAAGGCCCGATTCGTCTTGAAATAGCGAACAAAATTATTTTTGAATATTCTTACTGATTATATAAATATATATAGAGTACATAATTCTCCATTCTCCAAACAATCTTACGGGCTTATTATGAAGGTTTATTATGGTCATTATCAAAATCTATTTAACTATACTTAATATAGTAACAAAATGTTGCATGGCAAGATATAACAAAAGCGTAGATTGACGGCAGTCTTGTCTGTTAGGGATATTTTAATGATAGGTGATGAGTATTTGTTCACGATTCTTGGATATTTGTTTGTTATATTTCTAATATTTAGAAACATATTACACCTAAGTCTGTTTTTACACGGTCTTTTTGTACACGGTTTTGATATAACACGGTTTGAAAATTGAATATTTTTAATTTTTTTACACGATTTTATTCCATTTAGCACGATTTGAAATTATATAATATTCAATTTTCAAACCGTGTTATATCAAAACCGTGTACAAAAAGACCGTGTAAAAACAGACTTAGGTGTATCCATAACAATTAATCCTGCTGAATTTAGGCTAAATAATGGGTGTGAGCGAAAAAAATATTATTATTATAAATTAGGATAGTTTAACTGAATAATAAGGATTACTATACGACCGAAATAAGCTTGCGAATAACATTCAGGAGTTAACGGAGTTCAGGTTATAAAGTCGCGAATCAATCTACCAACTTAATAGAGGGTCGTCAGCAAAACTGTCAGGGTACCAGTTTTGAAATTTTATATTAATGCAGTGTACAGCAGTTGTCGCGTTCACTAGTGATGTCACTGGTTTTTTTTTCAATTATGTGGCCTGGTAACTAAGACCTTTAAGCCATATCTTTATTAATGTAGTTTTTATCCTTATTTATGGCTCCAGGATACTGGTACAATGTAGCCCTTTGCCCCATGGAGTTTTTGGCGACTAATGGTAGGCCCCGCTATTTTGTTAATGACTTACGAGAAAATTTTTGAAAATGGAATGCAATGATGTTCACTGGTCAGTTATTTAAAAGTACAGAGTAAATGAACAAGCTCCGAGAAAGTGACGCTTATTGCACTCCGTCAAGGCTCGGACGCTCTCATCTCGAGCACTTTCTTCATCAATCTCCATGTGCATAGCCCGGTGTTGCCTGCACGCACTCGGCCGAGAGAGTCATTCACTTATTTGTTTTGCGTCTAAGCGGCTATTGTATCTTGTCACGTATGAACATTTCGGGTATTTAAGAGTTTGTCTTGCATACTTAAGTATTTTACACTCACTTAACTGCAGAGCGCTGTGTTTTTTTAATTGCTACCAGCTTGTTCAAAGCCACTTTACTACCGGTTTTATTTTGGTTTTTTCGATACCGTTTTTTGTGTGTAAATTATGAACAAATGTATAATTCGTTATGGCTGCACTTGTATCAATGTCAGTGTAAGTGACTTTCTAACAGTTCGCAACCAAGGCATAGTAATAAAATACCTACAGAAATGAAACGGTACCTTTAGTTTTAAAAATATTTACTGAATATATAGTTTTGTATTAAGAAAATTATGTTTGTTGTCTATATAATTTTGAATAAATTTGTTTTTGTCGTATATTGTGTTTTATGTTGTCTTTGATTTATCACTATACTACAGATGAAAAAATGTGTTCTATATTTATAGAGAACAACAGAAATATGAACATTTTTACAAATACGCTTTATTTTCCTTGAAAAACGTTGAAAACTTTTCCATGAAAAACGCACCGATGAAAAGTTTGTCAAATAAAAATTTATTGTTGTACCATTATTTAAAATCCTGCTCACATTTTGCAGCACCTCTCCTCATTTGTTGAAACAAATCAAAACGGGCTTTCATTAATTTCAAGATGGCGGCCACCCAAACGGCTGTCATCTTGACAATACAAGTCAATTTTGGCGCCTATAGAGTTGACAGGAGGAGGCAGAGTTTAATTCTATTTATTTCTATTGAGTTAAGGATGAATATCGTGTGATTTTAAAGCGTGAGGCGTAGGCTCAAAACGCGTAGGTGTTCCTTTTCTGTGAAGGGTGACTTGCAGTATCACGGCCCACAATTATTATAAATAAAAATTGCTCTCATATTTGTTTAACTCTTCATTTGGTACAGTATTTTTTCTGGCGATGAGTCTTCATTATCTTCTATAACGTCTTGTTTGCTTGGTTATTTGACATATTGACAGATGCCATAAGACAATACGCGGTAATTGTTATAACCTGTACCTATTCAGTTATTAATTGATTCTTCTTTATTTTTATGTAGAATTTAATTGAGGTAAAATTTTATTTCTCACAATATGATTAAAATTACTATTTAAAGCACCCAAGAGATATTTAGAATAACATAGCATTAATATTATAATCCACAATTAGTTAAAAAAAATCTTACAGAGATTAAGAAAAAAGCAATTTATAATCTATGCCGATTTGCTTGACAAGCACACACAGCTCGCAACAATGGGTGATTGTTGCTTCATACGGAATATTGTGCCATGCGCGTTAAGTAAACATGCGCCCGTCGCGCTAACGTTACGATGACGGCTCGTCAATGTGGTTCATTTATTTAGTCGCTATAAAAATAACTCAGCAAAAAATATCCATAGACAAAATTTAAAAACTCAGCCTTAGATTTGAACCTTATCAACCTTCACAAATTCGATTTTGAATTCAATTTCGGTGTTTTTGTAATAAAGGTGACGTGAGTGAATGCGATCTATGTAGATTCAAGGTTTTAGGAAATCAATATTTTTACAGGTGATATTACTTTATTGACAGTAAATACGAGGTTTTATAGTTGAATCAAATACGAATAAACTCTTTTAAGTATTAGACGCACGCTATGAAATCTATGAATCCTGTATAAAAAACATGAAAGTCTGTAATAATTTATTACCTACAAAAAACACATAGTGTCAACAATTTTAACATCGAAAAAGAGGGTTACAATTTTAATATACAACTCTTACCTACTTACTAAATGACGATAGGACTGAACCACTGGCTAACTTCACTTCAACAAAAATGTAATTTTTATTTACAGCATTTAATTATGAATCAATATTTTCAGTTTTCAATAACAAAAAAGGAGGGTTTTGATATTAATTTTCATAGTATGTTTATAAATGACTGCCTGGTTTATGCAAAAGTGAGGTTAGTTACAATTTGCTGACAACTTCATACTATTCTTATTTTGAAAGCATACACATATTTGTTCAGTTTTAAATCACAGCGTTGTGGAGATGAAACGCGCGTCCTAAGAATGTTATT
Organism: Acentria ephemerella; assembly: GCA_943193645.1. NCBI lineage: Eukaryota > Metazoa > Arthropoda > Insecta > Lepidoptera > Crambidae > Acentria > Acentria ephemerella. The sequence continues at coordinate 844,592 of OW971889.1, forward strand.
TTTTGGAATTTATAAAGATACCGCGAATGGACAGAGTTTTTATAACTTTGTAGAATAATAATAATATTATTTTAGTATTAGAAGTAGTAATTCGAAGTAGAAATTCACATCATGAGTTAAAATTAAACTCTTGTATATATATAAGGTTTTAGAACAACCATGTAATTTCTATTCTGGTCCGCTTTTAGCAACAGCTACTAATATAACGTAGTAGTAATAAAACACATATTTACTTAGTATGTTTACAGAATCGACTCGATAAGTTATGAAGTTAGATTGTGAAGTAATATTTTCTAATATTGACGCAAACGTTATTTGCGCAATATAATTACATGTTAAAACCTTATGTATTGAAGCGAGTCTATAAGCGAATATTAAATAAACATTAATTTAGTGTATGGCAGTGCAAATATTTGTCGGGAGCTCAGAGTCGGGAGGCAGGGGTGACAGCAGAGGCTTACCTAAAGTACTATGTACATGTCATGGGTTGCACTTTAAAAGATATCCGATTATAATGAAATAAGGTACTAACTACTATGAATTCATCAGGAGTCAGAGTTAATATATATACATATATATAGTATTCTAAATAACTAAGTTTATCTATATTCATTTAAGCAGTTTTAAGCATTGAATATGTCTGTTTTGTAGTCAATATATGACATTTTTATTGTACACTTAATTCATAATACAATATATTGGCTAAATATATTTTTATTACCCCTAAGGGCTTTGGTAGCGCATATAATTTAACGGTAATTCTTGGTTCATTTTACCTTATTATAAGAGAGGATAAGGCCGAAGATGAAAGCGATGGAACGAATAAGGAAGAAGATGGCTTCTTCAACCACGGTGATCTTAATCTCAACCACTATCCACAAAGGCATTGTAATTAATAAAATCAAGGGCGCGAGACAGAAGACAATAATAATAAAATTCAAAAATGACATGCATATATTTTTGGGTATAAAAACACTATAGAGGTTCATATCCTCTTCAGTAATCAACGCCCGTACGTTATTACAACCCACCAGAAAATTAAGCATGATTCTACGGAGTCAACATTATGGTGAGCTGGTGACTTTTTTAGTAACGTTCGATCTTTATGTAATTTCTACCCAATTCCATTGTGTCTTTCTTTCTTTATCAAATTCCCTACATGACTGAACTAAATTTAGCTGTTTATTTTTTTACGTTATTAAATCTGAACCCAATAAGGACAGAGATAGAATAGATTTCCCATTGTGTGTGATTTAGAATATTCTATCTACATATAACAAACGCAGCCTATAGTAAGTATAGTAAAAATAAGAGATTAATATTAATGATAAGCCATTATTTGTTATTGCTTCTAATAAAATAGATTAGTTCCGTTTAAATTTTACAATTGCATACTGAAATAAGTAACGCAGCTACGTAAATACTGCGTCTAATACACTTAGCAGTACAAAGCCAGATCCCCGATACCTGGTGCACAAAGGACCGTCAGGTGCATTATCTCTTAATCCGCCCTCACAATACCGCCATAATACCCCATTCACGAATTTCTAATGCCCAACGAATTTTATGATCAAACAAATAAAATATCTGGCCAACCGTAAGAGCCGCACTTATAATTTTACGCGGTTATTACACAATTGTAACGCGGGAAACATATCAAACTTTTTTTTAAATTTATTTTGTCATATTGGCTATATTGAAAGAACCCGCGCGCGTTCCGCACAATGATACCATAAACAATTTTTACTTTTTTAAAACGTGTACATCCAGATGATTTCCTTGCGGCCAGCTTTTGACAGGAAACGTATTGAAATCTCACGAAGATTAGGGATTAGAAAAAAGTGAAGTGGAATTATTGGAAAATTATTGCGCTTCTAAAGATACCGCCGTTTTTTCTAATTCTGGGTTAGCTGACATAATTACACTTGCTATATCGTCATATAAAAATACTCTTTAGACTTGCATTCCACCGTAACATTTTAAATTAGATTTTTCATGTAAGAAATAATAATAAAATCTTATGAAGAAATTAAATGATTTTAGAAAAAATATTATATAACTTTATTTCAAGAGAGTAGAACATTAAATCATTTAAACAATGTCATTTATTAAAAATTTTGGTGTCGCATGAAGGTCCATTCTTAATATTGTTGATTATTTTTATCACAATAGGATTTTCGAAGATTACCTTCTGCAATTTAGGCGACTTAGCTTTCTAAGTATAGTATTTTATTTTTTTTTCTTTAAAAAAAAATATCACTAAGCAATAAATTCAGCAATTATGTGTAATATTGCACTGCCATCCTTTCTCAAGCCAAATGTCAGAATATCAAATCATAAGGATTGATTTGATATTCTGACATTTGCTACAACTAAGTCTCAAGTAACCCTCGCATTGACTAAGAAGGTCATTGTCCCTTCTTGGTGCAAATCAGCCATAGCCAATTTTTCCGGCACTCAGGCAGTTTGACAGCGAGTTATTGTCTACTAAGCTCATTATCTTATTGCTCCCATTACATCTCAAGCGCCCGCATGCGCGCATCCGGCGACGAACACGTCAACCAACGTAGATCGTGACCATAAACAATAGAGGGATGTGCGTTCGCTACCAGTTGTGGAGCACCATTGTTTTTTTTGCCCCTCCTGAGAAGTTGACTGGGCATGAGAATATAATTTTGTTATTTATCCCGACAATTCCGCGTGTCAATTAAAATTGTTTTTAAATACTATAATTTTAATACTCTATAATAATTAATATTAATTCTTTTCCTATCTTTAACCATGTTTGAAGAATTAAATTAATACTACTTGTAAAATTATATATTCTATTATACAGTAACATTCAATTACAGTGAAAAGAAGACACGTAATTTAATTTTAATAAAAATTAAGTAAAAGTTAAGTCTCTGTTAAAAGGGTTCTAATTTCACATAAGTACTCGCATAAGGACTTAGTGCGCCAAAAGCCGGCCATTAGGATTATGAAGAAATCAAAGTGTCATTTACATTTGAAAATGGAAGCGGCCGCTCAGGGAGCCAGTATCAACAGTGACTGCGGAGAACATCGAAATTTACTTAGGTTAATACGCGAAACGCGAGCCCTCTGTTTGCTAAACGTCCAACGTAGGGCTGACATAGTTATTGGCGGGTGTTTCTGACTCAATAAATCTGTAAAAATACTAGTATCTGAATGGAAAAAAAATCATAAAAATTTTTAGAATAAGAGAAATTATTAGCTGTTTCTTTATTTGCAATAAATATAAATTTATTGCGTACTAATACGGGCCAGTACCAGTCTACCAACGAAATGAATAGTACCTATATAACTACAATTTAGCCAGCACTTTATTATTATTATATTTGTCCTGTCATTTGTAATTTTATAAAAATAAAAATAAAATTCACAGACGCCATTGCACAAAATATACAGAAAATTCATTAAACACTGTTCTCTAAAACTTTTGCAGAAAAAGTATTATTTAATTTACTATATACATTTTAATAACCAAACAGCAAAAACATAATAAAACATAAAACATTAATGTCTTTTAAATTTCTAGATCATATTGTGTATCTTGAAATGTCACTGTCATTAAAATATAGGGCATTTCTTTATGTTGGCAGCCCTGTGCGGTGCAGTATTGTGGCTATCAAGCACCAACTTCGCCTTTATTGCGCCGTTGTTTGACTTCGCTATGAATATGCAACGACGGAATGCGCTTAACTCTACATGAGTTTGTGCAAAGGCTCAGATATAGTCCGGGTTCTGAGAACTTTGTACTAAATCATACAGAAAGACATGTATATAAATAACTATAAATGAAAAAATCATTTCTTAGAACTAGTGAGTAAATGTTTGTGCTGTGGTGTACCGTGCACTTAATTTTAACTAGATGAGCTATAGAAAAGCAGCTACGAATACAAATATGGAATCCTATATAGCGCATATATACAGTACAATCAAATTAAAGTTTATTTATTAGCTTAGAATAGAATAATGAAGATAAAAATCTAGTATTAATGATTACGAATATACCATGAATTTTTGTGTCTATTTATTATATTTCTGACAGTTATACACATATTACTATAATAATAAATTGGGTGCTAAATAATAGGTGTGAGTGTGAGATATAATATCATATCTTTCTATCCTTTATATCTTTGTCCCTTTTTTGTGTTAACGGAACCCTAAAAGAAATATTTTATCGCTTACTAAACTGTCGCTTGGTTACAAAATAACTGGAAGTATTGCATTACGCCGTAACAAAAACCATGTCGCTATAAAACAAACTGCGGGCGCGGTGGTCGTAATACAATCCGCGTCCCTAATACGAGGCGCGCGCGCATCTCCTGTCACTGACAGCTGAGCGGAGGATGACCGGGAGCTTACAATGACTATTATCTATGGAATTACTGTCAAATCCACTGAGGTAGCTTGATTAATATATATTACTTATTTTATTTGTACATTTATCTATACACAACGTTACATAAAACACATTTTATATGAAAAAATAAGTATATAGGTACGGCTAACTTTGTCGAATATAATATAGAAGTATATATAGGAGGATACATTAATAATAATTGTAGATATAATATATTTAAATACACACTATCAAAAATTAAAAATAATAATATATTAATAAGTAATATATATATGTATACTTAATTGTTGTATAAATAATACTTTTATTAATGTTCAACGTTTATTTTGACATTTTAAATTTCATAGTGCCTTGTAAAGCTTAATTTGTAGCATTAATTAAAGGCATTACTTACTTTTATCATTATAGATAAACTAGGTACTTATTGTTACAAATTTATGGCGAATAATTAAATATGAATACTACCTATGAAAATTTATCTATGTAGAGTCTTACCAGGCCTTTGGGCTGGCAGAGATATCAGTGTCCAGGGTTCATATCTCAGCCGGCACAGATGCTTGAGTGATTAAAGGATAAACGCAATTATTAAATTAAATTATTTAATTTAATTTAACTAATATAATGTTTTTTTATTTAGAAATATTGATATTTTGTTGCACTAAAACTTAAGTAGTAGGTGCCCATGTACACACAATAAAAATTTAATTGTGCATTACAGGAATGTTGCCAGTGACTGCACAGAAGTTCCCAAACTAGGCAGAGGCTGCATCTTGGGCATCCAATGAAGTACGAAATAAAATATACATACTACTTGGATAATTATGTTATAGTTATTATTAGTTATGCAGTCAAACAAAATGAGCAAAGAGAATAAAAAAGTGCCTCAATATAATATGGTATAATATAATATTAAAAGATATAAAATTTTCGCTTTTTCTAGTATCTATAATACAAGCTCTTATGCTTATTTTAGAAAAAATAATAGGTGTGACGGTGTGAGTAAGAATGATTGAGTGTATTAACCAATGATATAATTAATATTGTTCATAAACCTCTACCAAAATGTATTTGAATGGGTCTTCAGGTTTATTTTATAATAATAACTTTTCTTAATATGAATGTTAATAAAATTATGACTTTAAAAATTGGTACCTGTTTATGGTTCCCAATTAATTATCATCACATCAAGGTACACTTGCAAACAATGGGCGGGCGACATGCGCCAACACAACAAGCAATTAACATGTCGACAATGCACCGCATTATAATCGGCGAATTAGCACGCTCCGGCCTATTGTGACGCGTTTGACGTTTGTTTTGGCGGGAACACGAACGCGCGAAATGGTGTTGACACCCTCAAAATGGAGATTATTCATGGATGTTTGCGGCCCTTTGTCAGGTCTGCACAGAGAGTTTATGAAATTTATATTGACACGGCCCAGATTATCGAGTCTTTGTTATGATTTGAATGTGGGAAAACGGGAGCGCGTGCATGGCGCTGACAGAGATAAATAATTGACAACGAAAGAGACTAATTCGAAGAATTCAGACTGAAAAATCTAACGAAGGGATTTCTCGAGCCTCTCGACAGTCAAAGTGAAGCTCCCGCGATTCAGTGGCGCGTGAAACAAATCGCGAGATAACGAGTCCGCCTCGTGTGTCGTCGTAACCCGGAAGCCTCGAACATGGCCGCCCGCGGCGCCCGTGCCCTCTTCCTTGTCTCGTTTTGTTCGGTAATTGAATCCAATAGGGGTTGTTTCGGGTCAGCCTGCGGCGGCTATGAAAGCGATTACGTCATGATTTATGTTGCCGGTGTCGGACACAGTCGCCTCGGGCGCGTCACGCCCCAAGTGGCAACAATACGGACCGTATTGGCAAATATGTGTCGCCATAAATCGAGTTTCTCGCCCGAGATCGTGATCATGTTTCAACAATGATCCTTTGCAATCAATCGAATTTTCCTAATGAACACCTATCGAATAGATTTCGAATGTAAGCTACAAAAAGATCTTTATGAAATTTGACCTTAAAACACATATAGCAAGTTTATGTTCTATGATTCTCGCCTACTATGTTTATATATTACTTATCTTTGATATAGTTGATATAGTACTAGCTTTGACTTATCTTTGATAAGGTTTAATGATACCTACCTGTCGTTTGATTATTACAAAATTGTATTTTATTTTATAAATTTCTAAGCGTGATTTATATTTGTAGAGCGAACCAGTTGCCTACTTCAATAAATAATCTTATCCATGACCTTCAGGTGAAATTAAATTATAATGAAAGTTAATGCCAATAATAAAGTTAACCAAGAAATGACGTGATAATGAGAAGACAGAATTAATTTGTAATTTAGTTTTGATAAAATAATAAACTTATGTTACAAATGATAGAATGGCTTTAGAACACTGAAAATCGTTAAAGATTGCTGGATTATGTATTCCAGATATTGCACGATATAGCACGTAATTTAACGTCAAAATAAATTTACACTATAAACAAATACACTTCGACGCATTTGTTAAATATACAGCGCCCGACTAACGTTTAAAACTATCAAACAAATAACTTGTTTACCATATGGTACTAGTGATTCGTCAGTGATTATAAAATTACTATATTATTATTTATTATAAGACATCAGAGATAACATCGTTATGTAGAGTAAGATACTCAGTTATTTGAATATGTTTAATCTAGTTTAGACTCCGATGGGACTGAGATACATTATTATTAAAGTTCCAGAATTAAAAAAACAACAAATTAATAACGTTAAAATAATCAAAAACCTTAAAGAAACCTAAGTTAATTTTGCAGACAGATTTTGCTTTGCGTACAGGTTATAACCTGCTTTTTAATATGTGCATTATGGTTTGTTTCTACATATCACGTGATATGACACCTGCCCTTTTGCAATTATATAAGGACGAGATAGGTTGTCTAAAATATATGTTCAGTAACTAGTCTTCCACTACAATACAACCAAAAAAGGCAGATTATCTGTGACATCATTTGACCTTTCTAAAATGACGAATCTTAAGAATTTATGCCTTATTTCGTGCACCATAAAACATACCGATTAAAATAAACCAAAATTGCATGGATCGTCTAAATGTGGACGTTCTTAAAGACATTCTATCCCTTCTTACTGATTTGCAGTGAAAGAGATGTATATAATTACGGTCACTTTAAATTTATCTAGAGTGTCGGGCTCATATTAAACTCGAATATCGCATTATTTAATTTCATCTCTGCCATCTGCCTTGACTTCTCATAATATGCAGTCTAAATTCAGAATTCATTAAATTATATTAACATTAACTTGGGGACATCTGCAAAATTTGTCTTAACCTGCTTCAATACATTATGTATACATATGGGTAATTAATAATTTAGTTTAAATTAATAAACGACTCACCTGTGTTGGTGTTAGGTGTATTAATGATGCTAGGTGTTCCCTCTCTGGTGCCGAGAGGTACTTCTGCTGCTTAAACCTTCGCTCTAGCTCGTAGACCTGGGGGCAACACGTTCTGGATCAGTATGTTGATAAATAATTCAAAGCACTTAATTGACAGTTGAAAATTGACTAATAATATAAAATATATAAAATTGACTTTAAATAAATTTGCAACAATATGAATTATATAGGTAAGTAGGTTCGCATCTTAACCAGTCAAGGCATATTGAATTGTAATCCATTAAATATTAATAATACAATTAATATTAATAACTTTGGTATAACATAAGGAAACAAATTTATTTGTGTATATCGGACAGACTAAGACCTGAAATCGGTATATGTTTATTTTTATTTATTTATTTATTTATTGGAACAAAAAAAATAGGCATACATAAAAAAGTAAACGATAATGGCTACATTAGTTTAAAATAAAACTGTGTCGCAGACATTAACGCCCACCTCCAGTAAAAAGAATACAGAGTCCCAGTATCAAAGTTTGCACAATTTATAAACAACTTATGATATAAGTGTGAGAGTGAGCCTGTGAAGTATGGATCACTAAGTGTATACATGTGTGTGTGTGTGTGTGCGTGTGCGTGCGTGCGTGCGTGTGTGTGTGTGTGTGTGTGCGTGCGTGCGTGCGTGCGTGCGTGTGTGTGTGTGTGTGAAGGAGTAAAATACTTTATAAGCAACTACTGAAGAACTCTTCGGTATCATTGTAGGTCAAACCTTTAAGCCAATCCGCAGTGTGAGATTTACAGTCACGTAATGTCATTGGGTAGATGTTTAAAATTTTGTTGATCTTATTATAAATCACCGAACCTATATAATAAAAATGACGCTTCGATACGATAAGTCGACAGGGGACGCAGATACAAACCTTGTGAGGTCTCCGAAGATTCATCGTCAATTGAGGGTCCAAGGTAAAGGTTAGCTGGGAATGTTTCCTAAGTACAACTTGAAGTAGATAAATTTGTCTAACAGTAAGAACGTCGGTAAGCATGTATAATTCAGTTGTAGGAAACAAGATAGGTTTAGAAGTCATAACCTTCAATATTGCTCTTTGTGCTCTTTCTATACGTAGGAATTGTACTTTACCAGCGGTGCCCCAAGCAGGAATGCAATAGGATATGATAGATTGTCCCAAAGAAAAGTAAACAGATTTTAATGTTTTAAAATCAAGTAAAGACCGTAAATTTTTAAAAATGAATATTAGCTTTCGTACTCGTGCAACGGTGGTCTGGATATGTTTTTTCCAGGAAAGGCAACAATCTATATAAACACCGAGGTACTTCACATCATAAGAACGTGACATCTGAGTATCCACGCATGGTCCAGTAGCTCTAGAGCGTATATCAGGGGCACGGATATCAAAGGAATTAGACGGAAGTGAGGAAGTATTAGGAGCAAAAGTGACATACGTAGTTTTGTCCAAATTTAGCGTTAACATATTTCTGTAAAGCCACTGCATGATATTAAGCATTGCGAACTCAGCATTAACACGTGCTTCCGCCCAATCTCTGCCATGAACAACAAGAGCTGTGTCATCCGCGTAGGTTAGAATCTTACATTTTGGTAAATTAAGCTGACACAGTTCATTAATATAAATGATAAATAGAGTCGGCCCGAGTACACTTCCCTGAGGAACCCCGAAACTTAGCAGTTCATCCTGGCTCTCAGTGTTGTCGATGGTAACACATTGGCGTCTATCACAAAGGTAACTTTTGAAAATATCATGAGCCACCCCTCGAATACCCATACCAGCAAGTTTATCCAGAAGTAGTGGAACAGAGACAGTATCAAAAGCCTTGGAAAGGTCTAGGAATATACCAATAGTTTTTAATTTGGAGTTTAAATTTTGGGCAATGTATTTAGTCAAGTCCAAGACAGCGTCCTCTGTAGACTTACCACTTCTAAAACCATACTGATTATACGCAATTAAGTTATAACTATCTAAATAGTTGGTGAGTCTTTTATTGAGGATCTTTTCAAAAACTTTAGATAGGGTGGTTAAGACTGATATGGGCCTGTAATTGTTAACACTATCTCTATCCCCAGCCTTATAGACTGGATGAACGAGGGCCTTTTTAAACACGGAGGGGAAAATACCATCTGATAGGCATAAGTTGTAGACATGCACGAGCAAAGGAACCAGAATGTGTTTGGACAGTTTAATGAGGGAAGTTGGAACACCGTCACATCCAGTTGCCGAAGTATTTTTTAAATTATTTATTATGTGCTCAACCTCCACATAATCAGTACTCTGTAAACACATAGAATTTGAAGGCGAAGAAATTTTAGATTGGGCCGTAGGATTATTTGCGAAGTTTAAGGGATCCGAAGATTCTAAAAATGTTTGTGCAAGTGTCTTACCAACGTTGGCAAAATAATGGTTTACTTCATTTATTGCAGTTTTTGGGTCACCTTTCGAGTTTAACAATCTACTTGCTGAGTTCTTAGTTTTGTTGAGATTACCGATTGTTTTTATTAATTTCCAGGTTTCCTTAGGGTTTTTTTGTACCTTATCAAATTCTGCTATCTCGTAGGTTTTTTTCACTTTTTTAATAAGATTGTTAATGAAATTTTTATAGCGATTATAAGATATTTTCAGGATTAAGTTATTTGGTTCTTTTTTAGTTTTAAGAAATAATTTGTCTCGATGACGTAAACATCTTAGCAAACCAGGAGTGATCCAAGGTTTTATAATTCGTTTCCTGCATGGGATATAAATTTTGTAAGAGTTAATATTTACTATATTTGTGATAGTCTGAATGAGAGAAGACGTAGCTGATTCAGCGTCACTGCAGTTGAGAACATGGCTGAAATCTATACGTTGCAAATCATGTATACAAGCTTCAAGATTGATACGCATATGTGACCGTTTAGAACTAACAAGCTTAGAGTCGAAACTGCTACAAAGTAGAACCGGTGCATGGTCGGTAATGTATGAATCCAGGACTAGAGTAACCGCGTTTGATTTTGTCCTAAGTATGACATGATCAAGGCAGTTCGAATTCCGTGTAGGGAAGGTAAAGGCAGGTAACATGGCAAATGAAGCAACAGTGTTAAGGTATGTTTCACAGTTAGGATCAACGCTGTCAGTGCTTATGTTTATATTTATATCGCCAATTATAACAACGCTCAAAAAGCTCTCAACTGATTTTAGAATACGGTCCAAGGAATTTAAAAAATTGTCGGTATTCCTAAACGACGGGGAGCGATAAAGGGCAACAATAGCTAGTTTGTTGGAAAGTTTTATTAAAATACAGTTTGCATTAAGAAATTGTGGTGTTTCGAAAGAATATGGTAGATTTTCCCTGACATAGGCAACTACACCGTCGTTTTGGCTCTCATAAGTAGATGCATATGAAACAAAGCCTGGTAGGTTAGGCACGTGCGGACATTTACTCAACCAGCATTCAGACAAAACTATAATATCAATAGGGATTGCTATCCGAGTCAGGAGAGGGATGAGACTAGTAAAATTACTATTTATGCTACGAATATTAACATGAAGTATCTTTAATACGTCATTAGCCTCAGAAATATATAACTTGCACTGTTCTGGTGAACAATTATAAGATTGAGAAACTTGTATTTGTTCAATTTCTGTAAGAAAGGAAAGGTTGTCAGACATTATTAGAGGAGATGTTTAACAGGTATGTTACTGTGTATGTAAAATATAATGTGATTAGTTGGAGAGTATATTAGTATATCGTAGTGCGTGTTATGTTGTTGTGTATAATAGTAATAGTAAATTGAAACAGAAAAATAATCCTATTTATTCATATTAATAACCATTAGTCAGCCATTCTAACAGGTTCTCAGTCACATAAATTTTATTTACTATGTCGAGAATAATCATTTTGTTCGAATTATAACGTTTTATGTATATATATATCTAATATTGTTACGAAAGAATATGTTGAAAAAATCTTTTAAAACATATTATATTTATAGAGTAAAAACAATACATCGTAATCATAATCTATTTTGTCTCCTTGATTCAATATTTTCTAGTTTATAATAAATTTTAATGTCTGCTAAGTCATTGCAGTTTAGATACTTCTAGAATATATGACGTAACACAGAAGCATCCTCAATAACTTTTATTCAATATTCGCTAATTACAATTCTCCCGGCGACCCATAAAGCAGACAGTCACACGAACAACTTGCTAAAACAAGTTTTCCGAATAGAATTAATTACATATCTCCCAGCATACGTACAACTATACCACGACAGATACTCGTGACACCTTAGTTCTTTGATATAAGAGTCGTTTCGGAATGCCTCATATTTCACCCCAAATGGGGCGGGCTTACGGCACTGGGTTACTGTGGGCGGGGGTCGGATACACCCCGCCTGGGTGGGGGGTTGACGCCGCCTTTAGCAATTAAATAGCTTACGTTAACTTAATTTGGCTTTAGTTAAAGCGATGGAATGTTTCATTATGAGGAGAATAATATACCTTTTTCCTGGTAGGTTGTGCTTCCAGGGTCACTTTAACCATACGTAAGAACAACGTAACGAAAACTTTTCAATTGTTTTAGTAAATACTCTATCGGCCACGACATAAAACCTGGAATAGTTTTGCATCTTTTGTCACGTATATCCTATTTCAGAGTCTGAGAAGTAAAGAGTCATCTTTACAGTAAAAAGTTAATAATCTTATTAATAGTGTGGAAAGCCTTCCCCTTGAACCAACATTACTATTATTATTATATCCAAATAAAACACAAGAGTAAATTAAACAAGAAAGACACATACAAAGGTGGACTTATCTCTAGCAAAAGATCTCTCCCAGTCAAGAAACAATTAACATCGAGGCGGCATTTGCGGAGTGACTTATTGAGTGTACAATTATCAAGCACAAACACACATCAATTTAAAGTACTACTGTTTTACATAATTTTATTTAAATAACTTTAATTGTACAGAAAAATGTTCACATTTCAAATAAAACTACTATAGGGTCCTGTGGGATCACAAAGGATCATCGAGATGTCAGAAAATGTGACGCCATTTACATGACACAAAGGATAGACTTCAGCGATAGTCCGTATGCTTTCCCAAAAACGTAGCAACGAAATAAAAACTCTTTTGTTAGGACCTTGAAAATGGTTTTTCACAAATCTGCAACACTTAAAAAAGTGGGTACGCATAATATACAAATAAGTATTAAACATATTATAGTTTTAAACTATTTATATGAATCAATCGAAGTATAGTCGAACAAACTCGAAATATATATATATTGAATTGAAATGCATCTTCATACTGATAATTCCCAATTATAAAAAAATTATGTTACGCACTAGAATATTTATCAGTAACAACATTGAAATATAAGCTCATAGTACAAAATCAACTTCAAGTCATCATCGGTTTCTTGTTCATCGTCTTTGTCTATGGTCAGTTAGTCATAAATAGAAGTTCAATAACCTTCGGCTGTAACCATGGAGAGTGCTGTGTAGACCTTTTTGATCTTATCCCTCCCTCTCCCTAACTGCTCAGAAACACGCGTGCCGGTCTACGCAGGTATAATTTCACTGTCTTCACAGATATTATGGACGTTTCTTTTTTCACACTGTCTGAGCGTGGAATTCTTTACAAACACACGTGTGTCCTTCATATAACATGGGTTCCTTTAAAAGAGGCATGAAATGCACCTTTCGGGACTGTAAAAATGTCACATGCTACAAATATAAGTATACCTATCATGTAAAAGTAGGTATGGTAAAACTTATAAGCAGGTGATGCTGTCCGAGCACTCAGCCAAGCTTTCGATGACGAAAACAAAGTACCTTAGCCTTGGTTGACTGCTTTCGTCATCTCATGTTCCTTCGACCTTCAGAACACTGTTGCTTGGCTGTGATGTAGTAATTATTCGCATATATGATAAATATATTTCGCACCTTGCGTTGACTGTAAGCGCAAGTAAAAGCAGGTTCCGTACCCTCTCGGATATTCATTCGGGAAATCATTGACAAACAACAAGGGGGAAATTCGAATGAAATGAACGAGATTACTTATTGCATCGATTGATTTCAAATATATTTTAAAATATTAATATTTTTTTAGATAACTAGCGTTCGGCTCTCTGGAACGCTATTCCGAAATAGCGAAATATGCTAAGGCAATTTACGTCAATTTTGTTGAGTGTCAAAATGCAACACTTCGTGTTAATATAAGGGATCTGCCACAGTAATTAGGGCTTCATATCATTTGACCTAAAGGCCTAATTACTGTGGTTTTATTAAGCCTTTAATTGAAATTGCAGAAAAAGCTAATTTAATTTGGGTCCACGGGACAATGTCCCCTATTCCGTAGTACAGTGACGTAGTTTGACGTTACTAAGATAGCGACTTTTAAGCTTATTTGCTGTATTTTAACGCGCATCATAAAAATGCCGATTAACGACAAAATATGTATATTGTCGTCATGGTACATGGATTATCTAAATGTCAACTAACTCAACTTTCCTAAAAGTCATTCTATCCCTTCATAGTCAATTGCTTGCCTAACCGTAAGTGGTTACAGTAACCTTAACAGACGCTTGTTACACTATGAGTACTAATCACCTTCGAAAGCTCACGAAAAAGAACGTAACGTAACGAGTCAGTTATAATAACTTTAAAAACCAATAACTAACCTAAGATTATTGGTGTTTTAGAGCCATTCAGTGTTTTAAGTTTGTTCTATCACTGGGCTTGAAAGATTTATTTTAGACTTGCTATCAATACGCTAGAGAAGCGCAAACTATAGCACCTTCCATAAATAATAGGACACGTTACCGACACAAAACCCGCAAGTGAACGAACTGTCAGACTGTGAAGTTGAACTGTCGATAAAAATGAGCACGCTAACATGCGCCCCCTTTTGATAATGAAGGGCATTAAAATGTTTCTATTTTACCGACATTGAGTATAATTTCCCAATTTCTTTAAATCAGAACAAAAATAATTTTATATGCTAGTTTCTGGTAGCATACGATCATTTAAAATGTTTGGTCAACATCGAGACATGTAATCATATTTAAAGCGAATTTAATATATTTTATTTCTTAAGCCTGCCAAACTGTACAATACTGTCATAATCGGTTTTTAATGGTCTTGACGTTCCTGGGTGTATAACGCGGCTTAATAAATTTAAACTCACCTGTGCTTGCGTGAAGAGTACCCGCCTCTTTCTTCGCTGCGCCAGAGGGAACTGCATGGGTTTGGAGTCGCCGGCGCATGCCGCCAGCCCGCCCATGTTGTTCACGTGGCCCATACCACCCGACGTCGTTGTCATCAGCCTGGAAACTGAAGCAGCCGCTCAGATACGCTCAAACACTTGATACTTCCAACGAAATACAGTTTATCAATGCGGAACTGGCGTTGACCATAGACAATTCCATCTTAAAAATGCACTAGTTTGAAAATATAATCGTAATACAAAACTTCGATTCTAATTGTCAGCTTCTGAATTAATTTCTGAAGTACCCACAAAATAGAGACAATAGATGTTTATATGTTGAGGAGACACTAATACCGGTGAGCTTGTACGAAATAAGAGGTTAAGAATTCGAAGAAATCTCGTCTAAATCTATTACGTATTGTACAAACATAAAATATTTTTGGTAAAGAACTTCAACTGATACCAGTCATTGCATTCGTTTTCTGTTATTTATGTACAAATCAATGGGTAAAAATTTATACAAATATAATTCCTAAATTTTATTTTTAGTATATTAACTTTTTAATTCCACAACTGTTTGCATAATATCGAAAAGTCATTTGGGCAAGAATCCGTAAGTAGCAAGTTCATACTGTAGTTTCAAAACATATTATATTATGACGAAAACTTTATTTGACAAAAAGTGTACATGTACACTTTTTGTCAAATGCTACACAAGCTATCTTCACATAGGGACTCCTCTATTGCTTTTCATCGGGTGGTATCGAGTCTTTTGCTGAGTTTTTTATAAAAAAAAAAAGGTCAAAAGTTTTATCTTTTTTTCCAATAAGGTGTAAACCTGCGTGGTTAATTTATCTATAGACGTTACTTTATCAAAATTAAAGATATAAGGTTATGTAACACAAAGCTAGGTTGAAATTTAATAATTTAAGAAATGAAATGAGGGAAGTATGTTATCAGTCTATCATACAATATAATTACGTTACGACGTAGCACGGTCGTAGCATTTTGCTACGAGGACAGCGGAACGAACTTTGTAAGTACAAGTCCATTTTTTGATTAATATGAATTAAGATCATTTTAAATGACTTCAAAAAAAGAAGGTTCTCAATCCGGTTGTATGTTTTTCTTGTTTATTATTATTATTTATGTATGTTACCTTAAAACTCCGCTATTAGCATTTCAATTACGAAAACTTTATTCTTCTCGAAGTTTGTTTGCATTTATATAGTTATTTTGCTATTTTTATAAACAAAAAAAGAATTTTGAATCGATAGAGTATATCCCGAGGTGGTCCTATTGACACCAACCCAGGGAAATCGAGGACAATCTTTAAATTCTTCTTCGGTCTGTCTAGTTTTTAAGGTCAAACTTAGATGAAGATATTTATGATATTATTTTCAAAACTAACAACAGAAATTGTGAACGTGTTACAATTAATGCAGCACATTAGTTACATCACATAAAAAGGATTAAGGTCTTTCTAATGATCTTTATTATTGTCATCCTCACAAGTTCGAACAAAGTGGTCGTGTTAAATCGATCTTCGAGAAACAGCCCAAATATAAATTAAGATTGGTAGCGGCCGTAGACATTGGCAACCATTTATAATCAGGTGGAGAGTATGCTTGAGAGTATTTGACACTTTAGTAGAAGGTACTTAGTACTTAGAAGGTAGCTAAGTTTTTAAACCGCCTTTAGTGGTTGAGACTATATATTATTGATCTAGGGGTCCGGTGTTCAAATCCCAATGGGGTAAAAGTTGTATGCTAGTTTGGATTGTGACAGGGCATATTCTAAGCTCGCCTTCACGACATGTCTTTCAATAATCGCTAACGCAATTTCTAAGTGAATTGTAAGGGATTTGCCCCCGTTTAGCTATTGAGCGTAATTGCCAAATCTCATAATCCATTGTTCATGCAGTGATTCAATTGCGATTATTTAAAACCATGCTGTCTAGGCCCTCTGACAAGTTATCACCATATCCACTGAGTCTGCCGCTATTAAAACAATGTTTACAGTATTTTTGATACGCCTTTTAAATACTAAAAACAGTTTCAGATGCGAAGTTATATATTCTCCCGCCAAAACCAGAAATGAAAAACAGATAAAACAGAAATGCACAACGCACGCACAAAACCCGAATCAATGCCAAACATTTGTGCGGCGTCATACGAACGGCCATCTAAATCTCATAACGTTTTATTGTAACGTCGGCAGAAGCTCGCAATATTCCACACATTATGCCGGTGAATTCACCGCTCATTCTATTTACACAACACTCAACCATCCAAAAGGGTCTTTCAATAAAATATTACTCCCCATTCTGTCTTACTCGTACGTTCTATTGTGGGACCGCAGCGTTCTGTTTTGGCTGCACAGACGCGATATCGTTGCCTCATTTAAAAAGTCTACGAATCTATGGCCGGAGCCCGAATCTTTTTTGTGGAAACGTCAATGGAGAACCGGACATTTTGTTATCGTCTCGATCTCGTATTTAATTGAAACGTTGCGCTGTTTTGCGTCTGAATGGCTTTGTACGGGGGCGTAGTTGGAATTGAATCAGCCCGTTAAATGACACGTAAACAGATGTTTACAAACAGTGCATTGATAGATCACTATCTCTATAAAAAGAGTTTGAGACTTTAGGAGTTTCTTTATGATTTATTAGTTTTTATTTTATTTCAGATTTAAAGTGTTCACGCTATTGAGAAATAGTAATAAGAATTTAATATTCTTACACGTACACCTATCACCTAGCTCATAGGTCTCCAAACTTTGAAGCCTTCGGGCCATAATGATTTTTCAGTTTGTTCCCAGGGCCAAACCAGTTTTAATTTTTCTGCCCTGAACTATATTTGTAGACTATAATAGTCGCAAAGTGCGCGTCCTAAGCAAACTTACGCTTTTTTTGTATTTCAATTATTAAAAAACTAAATTACAAACTTTAGCCCGCGGGCCCTAGTTTGGAGCTAGCTGATCTAGCTCAAAGTAGCACCATTAAGAGCTTGGTTGTGGATACTGGATAACGGAATACTTAATGTTAGAATAGAAAGAAATATACAGACAAATATATAAACAAACATTACGCGAAAATAAATCTATTAAAATTAGTGATAAATAAGTTTTGAAATTATCCATTTTGTAAGAAATACTAACCTATATACCAGATTTTAAAAAATAATCCATATTCAAATTTAAGTAATGATAAATGAGAGTTTACTACGGGGAATCTTTGGTTATAATATATAATCAAAGAAGTGGTTACTGTTTGATATTAACCTTTATCTCGTTTAGGAGAGTTTAAATTAATACTTATTGAAATGATGCGTACGCTCACAAAGATCCTGGGTTCAATGTGACACATGACAGAGACGGGATAGCGTATATTTTGTCAATAAACACGTCGGTAATTGAACCGGGGGCTGTGGACGACGCGGCCGCACCGCGCCATTGTGCCGCGCGAGGACAGGCATAATGTGACGTGGGTCCATATACGACTGTCAACCACTTTATGAATTATTTGATAATACAAATGGGAATGATGGTTGTAGAAATTGTTTATGTAAAATTAAGGAAAGAAATTCACCACTAATGTTGTGTGCCATAAATCAACTGTTCACGCGCAAGCTCGCAAGGAGGCTTCGTAGCGAGAGACATGCCGCCTCCTTGAAGTATGGATGAGCGGCGTGTGACTGTTTTGGAATAAAGCCGAGTTCGGCGATTGTCTTTTGTTTCATTTCTTCTTATTAACTACTATTTTCTTTTATTTTTTACAATAGATTGTAAATTACCTGGTAGAGATCAGGTCGCCCTTTGTACAAAATTAGTTAAGTTTTTTTTTGTGTTTCTCTTTTTGAATTGGCTGATGTACAATAAAGATATATTCTATTCTATTCTATTCTATTACCTAATTTCAATATTATATTATATTCTACTTTAATCTATTGTATTATTGTTCGCACGAACAAATTGGCGAAAAATAACAAATAATTGAGATAATATATGGCAAGTGGCAAGTATTTTGTAGATTTTTTTAAGCCATGAAATATTAGCACCTTACCTATATACCAATATACCAATTCTGATCACATATTTCTATTTGGAAGATATCTCTGTGACAACAGTTATATGCAGAGATTGGTTTTTTTTTTTAAATCCCTAAATATATCCGAATTAATAGTGTTCAAATTAACTCAATGACGTATTTAAAATGTAATCACCTTTATCTGTTGAGAAGAAGTGGCTGAAACTTTGAATTGCATAAAGAAAGGTAACAGGTGAGTCCACTATTGCATTTAATGATGAATATTAAAAAGAAAATTTCCCAATATATAATGTACCTTTATAGTATTTTTAAGGGAAAATGGTAAACAAAACACTAAGTTATCATCATCAACATATATACGTCTCACTTCTGGGCTCAAGCCTTCCTACATGGGAGATAAACATGGAGGTTGGGATACACCACCCCACTGGCCCAATGCGGCTTGGTAGGTCACATCAGTTGCCATAACAACCGAATCAACGGCTTAACGTACCTTCTAAAGCACGGAGGAGATCGAAATAGCAAATTTGATTGACCCATCCAGGGAATAACCACAGCGAAAGTTACTTTGTTTTCGTTATCGAAGCACTACCCCCTCGAGTTCCTCATTAAGTAATAAACTCAAATAGTATAATTTTGTTATTACGAAATAATACTGAGCTATAGATACTAGGGAATAAGGAATACTGATTGATTAATATGACCTGCATAATTTTATTAAGCCTTATCCTGTAAAGTTTAAACAATCATTGATTTGAAGTAAAAATAAAGCAAAATATGATAAATTCACAAAACACTGTATACAGCATACGGCCTAAAACAACTAGGTTGTTCTAAACTGTTATAAACTCCATGAACTAATAGACCACCTCCTCAAAATTCCGGCGGAGACATTAAAAGCAATCATTAAACAAATCAACGGTCACTTAACCCTCCGCGTGCGTTTGATGAGGGGTGGATTGGCGTAAAATTGGCCAGGGGTCAGTGCGACTTAGCGCGGGCGTGCGCTTGACGGGGCTAGGTGACCCCACGTGGCACGCTAAATAGTTTAACTGGGAATATTTTGGAGCCCAGAAATAAAAGTGTCATTAAAAAACGATTTTATGTATCATCTAATGTTCAACTACCCTGTACTATATTTTTGACTGTGTAAGCGCTTGTACCGAATACTTTTAAGAATTATTTAACTATTTTTATAAATGTAATAGCGTTATAAATATTCTTATATATTTATTTATTCTTCTTTCTTCTTCTTCTTCTCTTTATATATCAAAATGAATTGATGTACGTTAATCTCACTAAAAGTGGAGAATGGCTCGACCAATCTAAATAAATTTTATTGTGTTTTATTCCGTTTGATTCAAGCGTAGATTAAAAATAAAAATAACTGGAAAAATCCTTATGAAAAGCTTAAAAATATACAACTGAAATTGATTTTTTAGTATGGAAATCGTGTAACTGACATGCTGAACATAAAAACTGTCATTTCTCCCGTCGCTACTTTGGGTTTCTTTTAATAGATGGCGTTAGTGTTAGTTTTTAGGTGACAAAGTTTACCGGGTGAAATAAATATTTTAAACAATTTATACAATAATTATTGCTTAAACATTGTATCCAATGTTTATTTAAATTAATTTATTTCTTTTTTTAATTGAACTTATTTACGTATACACAAAGATAATAAATATTATTATACTACTTATTGTATTACTTATTTATTAATTATATTATTTATTTGATATTTAATTTATTTTTAAATCAAAATGAGTCACCAGTTTTGCTTAATTATTCTATATAAATTTATGTGAATCTCCGGCGGACTTCTACTGCTCAACGGGGTTACAATAATAATAGTTTCGCATTTGCATCATTTTGATATAATATTTTCTTCGCCGTTTCATAACACATTTCAACAATCTAGTGCCTTTTTTGCCATATGTAGTTATAGATCCACGCGCAAAGGTCAAGAATTGTGAAGTGTGTAACGTTATAGCCAAAACAAACACATGTAGGTACAATCAAACAAACACACATGTCATGTGACATCACTGGTGATTTCATGATTGAGTAAACTTAACGCGCTGAATACGGCGATATTTTTCCGATTGCTTTAGGGTTCATTAAAGTTAACAATGAAAAACAGAACATAACCTTTGGATATGATTCCTCTGACCATCAAGGTCGAGATAATTTATAAAATAGGTTTATATAAGATCTATTGCGGTCGGTCTGTGCCCTCATAACCGAATTATCGATCGTGATTGAATTGTAGTATTGAATGGAAATACCTACGAAAACTATAGTTAATCCACGTTTCATCGTCTCAAGACCTCCCACCGCTAATACTGGACCGTTTCCATTTAATTTTTCATTAAAAATTATACATAAAAATGTTTTGGCTGTGTTCATATGTGTGGCCTTTTTAATATCTTGCAAAATTTGCTTGCTGGACGTCTGATACAGCAGAGAAGCAAGCGATTTAGGTTTTTGAAGATTTAATATCTCTTAAAATATCTATGGGTCACAAAATTTTGAAAGCTAACACAGTATGCATTTTAACATTTCAGAATGTTACATAATTTATATCATATAAAATAATGTATGGGTAGTTATTGGCACAGAGGAGCAACAAAACATGTTCTTCGTACTGTTATATCTTGCCTTGTAAAGAAGCAATAGATAGAAAATTCCTAATATTCTATAAGTTACATAATAAGGAGAATACTTAAGTTAAATTCAATGCACTCGAGATTTTTTCAATATTATTTAAATATTAAGTTTAAGTATTATTATTATTTCTGTTTTTATTTTTTGATAACTGAATTTTATTGCGAGACCCATGTAAGTTTCTAAAATTTTTAATAATAATATATTTTCGGAAATAAATTGTTTTTCTTTTATCTATTAAGTTCAGCAAAAGAATCGACACCACCTGATAGTAAGCAGTAGAGGAGTCCATATGTGAAGATAGCTAGTGAAGCATGTGACATCATTTGATTTGAAGTTTACACCTCGTCATAATTTGGATAAGCATTTTCCAAGTTATTGTTCTTTAAAGCTATTTTTATACCTCAATTGCTGCGGAACCAGACACACTCATGGTAATGTTTTTTTTATTGAAGTTTATTTGAACTATTTCGCATATGAAGGGTCTAAGACTAGATTTTAATTTATTCGTTATTGTCACAGTATCGGGCAACATTGTTTTTTCCTCTTCACTTATATGTAAAAATGTATAGTTGTTTATTTGTCGTGTAACTTGCTATGACATTATTACATGTATCTGTGAACATTGTATCTGCTCTGTAACTGCCTCGAACGCAATCTGTTAAAAGTACTCCGACGTAGCGATGGAGGAAATGACAATTATGAAAAGAGTCGTTAATTAAACGGTTGTTCTAATTAAATTAACAATACACTATATATATAAAAAAAATATTGAGTTTTAAGTCTATATTCAGGGGTGTTTTGAATTTTCCCTTTTATTTTTAAATAAAAGGGAAAAATTCAAAACAAAAGTGAAAAATGATGAAAAAAATATATATTTATTGGTTTTGAATTTTTCCTATTATTTTTTTTCAGTAATGACTAAAGAAACATAATAAAAACAAAGTAGTTGAACATATAAATAAAAGTCAATATTATCAAAATAGTCAATAACGCGTTTAATATTCTTAGCACATTATTATTACTATTAATATAATTCACAAACAAAATTGTTGTTTTCTTGCAAATTTGTCTTGTCTTAAATATGCATTTGTAATATAGTAATAATTTAATTTTTACTATACTACAATTTATGTCGACTTTTTGTACATGACCTTACAAGCAGGTCAATAAAATGTGCCGAAAAAAACAATCTTCGACTCGTAATACGAAAAAGAAAGTAAGAAATTGTAGTTCGAAATTTAAATAGGTTTCCCTCAGCTCTGCTTACATGCGGAAGAGATATTTTTTCCGATATTCAAGTGTTCCTATATTCTGTTATTCGTGCGGCGAGAAATCCAATAAATAAATGTCACTAACCCGGATTTGTTTCATTTTATTTTTTAATAAAAGTCTGTTAGTGTTCACCACTGAATTAAATAAATAAAAAACATTATAAAGAAACGCCTGGTAGAAAATACTTCTTATCTTTCTTTTGTAATAACTACTATTTTATATTTATAAATTCGTCGTGTTTGTATATTAAGCGTTATTTGTAGATGTGAGATGGTACGTGACGCGGCCGCTATAGGAAGAACGTGTTTAGTGAATACCACAGAGATTAGACTTGCGACTTACGAAAATATAATTACCAAGATTTTTATTTAGGTGGATTATGTGATAACTGTATCATGTTAAGTAGGGCTTTTGTAGTTTAAGTAGTCTGGGAATTTAAGTGTAGGGACGTGTAGTGTAAGTACCTACTACATCAAACAGCGCAGAGAATCGGTTAGAAAACATCATAAAAAAAGATAAATACCTTAGTAAAAAATATATTTTTATTTGCCATTTATATCCTGTTTTTTAAACCCAATCGCGTCTAATGTCTGTGGGGCCCGCTCCATACAATATCGATGATTCGTTTGCATCAATATTGACTGACGCCTAATGGATTCGCGACCCAGTGTCACCTGCTTTGTTTCCAAGTGAAAGTGAAATTCCAAACCCTACGAGATTTTATCTTTTAAATATTACAAAGTAATGGAAACAAATTTATTTTTTATGCTCTACAAATAGAAACATTTTTATCTGAGAATTTGGTAGTCTGTTTAAATTCAAAATATCGCTAAATAGCAGTTAATTTTAATCGCATTAAAACTCATAATGAACGATCTAACTTGCTGCGCGAAGGGCGTGCAATTTGCTACTGTAGTAGGGCTGGCAACACTTTAAAATTATTATACTAATTTCCATCTATCATCTATCCTGCCAGCATAAATTACGAATGAATGACGATGAAACCATACCCATGCTTCGTTTCGAATGCGAAACCTAACTTAGATCGAGTCCATTAGACATTGTGGCTTTGAAAATTAAGAAATATCGAATAAAAACAAAACCGTAAAAAAATTAAAACCTATATTTTTTCTGAATTTTATATTAATTATTAAAACATGGGAAAGTTAGATGTTGATCATTGATTTTTAACACAATTAAGATAAGCTAAGTCTCTAAGCATAGTGAGAACTAAGGTTATTGAATGACATTCTGTAAATATTAAGGAAATATTTTTACATTAATACATAAATAAGAAAGTATATTTTTTTACTATTTTGGTAGTAATAGTAACAAATCGAAAGCATCACCAAATTCAGACGTTAATGATGAAAAAAGTGACCCTTTGAACAAAATTGCTTTGTTCAAAATGATAGACATTCAGCTCGCTAAAAACGAATGACGCAGTAATTCTCATTGACAACGTTTTACCATCCCTGGCAGCCATCTTAAAATAAACTCTGGCAAATTGTGCGTGGATAAACACCGGAATAATAGATGATTGTGTTACCGCTGGGGTGATCTGTGCTACAAACTGTGGGGTGTGGAAAATTGTGTTATTTTTAGAAGAATATCGCTCCCCGAGCTGTGACCGGAAATATTAACGGTAATATCAGTAATTCGTGACAAGTTTACATTTTTATTTATAATGAAGCTAACTGGTTATCTCATGATAATAACCCTATATAAGACAATCCAATTTAAGGGTATCTCTTTGTAAGTTGTTACTTAAAAACTATTTGAGTAAAAAATGTTTAGATGATGTACAGTCACACGTATTATCCAGGCCGCCCATATATATACATCATTACTCATTTTTCCAATTACATTTGTAATTAAATAAATAAACAAAACTATGTAGAGAACAAATCTCTGTCAAATATAAAAATTATAAGAAACTTTTTTATTTTATTCACATTTTTGTTACGTCATTATTTTTACTACCTCTTAAATGAAAACCTTATATGGCAACATCGATAACAATAGAATTTAATACATGTAGGTGTAGACGAGCCAACATATACTTCAACAAGGGTTACACGTCTGCGTTAATAAATGTGTGTGCGTGAGTGTGAGTCTGTATTCGTATGCTTGATCTGTGTGACTGTGTTGTGCATATATTTTAAACAAAAGAAAATGGATATTTCTAAAATGAAATTAACATATGTTTCTTTAATTGGCTTATGTCTAGGTAATCTTTATAATGTATTTATAATGAATGCTTTTGAAATTATGTAAAGTTAATAATAATTATCTTTCTCCTGTCTGATTCTAAGAAAGAGACAGCAAAGATTCTCTTTTTTCGAAAGTGAAGATCTATAGTATTGAAATTATAATATTAATAGATACGGATTTTACAGAAGGCTGTTAATAACAGAAAATAGGTACCTCTCATAAAAAAAGAACCATATTTCAAACGCCATTTTAAAAAACCCGCGCCCACTATGTGGGAACGAAATAGCAAACATTTCGCGGGGCCATTTCCCTCAGTGTTGCCACACTAAAGAAAGATAAACTGCGGCCGTCTGCCGGTGACGCGTCCACTCGCAACGCATTAGGTTCGCCTACATGGAAACTAAGTATGTCACACACTTATTTTTTCCCCGTGGCAGTTTTAATTCCGGCTAACTGACCGTGTTCCTGACGTTCTTTGATGTATGGCAAAGGTTCGCAGGTAGATATTGGGTTTTTTGCTGGACCGTGATTAATAAAATATGTACTAGAGTTAAGACCTTTTCGTGTTTTACTAGGCCGCAGGCGTTTATGCACTATAGAAAATGTGTTTACTTGTTAAGCCGTACAATCCAGATCCAATAGAATTTAATATATAAGGTTTCAGGCAGTACTTATAACGGGGCACAACAAATTTATCTATTGTGCTTTAGGAAAAGGACGAAGTAAAGACAATAATTTCCAGGAATTTGGTAGAATTGTATAGTTCCTTGATTATTTTTATTTCTTTTCTTTACTTGTGATTAACATATAGTTGAATGGTCAAGCTACTAAACCTTGTCTTCTAAACAACAAGACGGGCTCTTATCGGGCATAATTATTTTGTTTCGTTTTTCATATTATTATTAAAAATAAATCATATTACTATGGATATACCTCCGTTATCTAGTATCCATTACACAAAACTGAATTTGAATTGAAGTTTTAAGTGAGAAATACATAGTTATTAATTTCATTTTGGTGAACTAGTTCTATACTTTTAATTTCATGATGCATAAAAATTACAGTATCTTCTAATGTGATATTTATTTAAAGAGCAGAAAAGCTTAATTTTTTCTCTTCAATTTTGAGCATCAAACTATGGACTTGCCTGTATATCACAGAAGAGGAGACGTTTTGTGTGTACTTAAAATTTTTAAGAGAATGGGAACAATTAGAATGCTTGAATTTAGAGTATCAAAAGCGTTTAACAGATAAAGTAACCACATACTACCCTGGCAGGCTATATATTTTATTTTCACTCTAATTGTATAACCAAAAAGCTGTGCTATATCTTTAAACATAGATAACTCCGTTAATTTTACTTTTAATTAACATTTCACACGCTTAATGAATTATAAAGGGTCAAATCAGTATTGTACAAGTGGCCATCGTGACGTCTCACTCGGATGCCTGTGTCCACATCTCTTTCCACCTGAGGCGTGAACGGCTATGCTCGTTTCATAATGCGGACACTCCCACAAGCACTGTGTAGTAACAACATTGAGTGGCCGATGTTTGTCTACATTTTACCTTGTACATTTACATAAACTAAAAATATTTTACTTGTATCAGGGTTGTCATAAAACTTATAGTACGAAATAGTTGTAATAAAAGTAATAAAACATAAATCGCACTATATTGGCTTTATTTTAAATTTACATAATATATTAAAATACTTCTAAGAACGGTTTCCAACATGTGAGTGGTAGACATGACGCTATGAGCGACTACTACTTAGGAGAAGGCCGTACAATAATCAAATAAGTTTAAAATTCAAAATAAATTATGAAAAATTAGTACTTTGTTTTAAATATACTAATAATATAAAATTATAAAGTAATAAATTAATGGAAATGTGAAATTTTAAGTGATAGAGCCGTACAACCCTAAGATAGACTAAAATAATTTTAGCTAAAGCCTTCGACTGGCTCCGACTGCATCGACCTCGCGCTATTTGCGGACGTGAGGCCTTCTGTTTACGCAGCCAAGACTCTAGTGGTGGACAAACATGGGACCGATCGAACGGAATTGCTTATTTTGTCTGCCTACACGCTCCCTTGTCCTGCAGGTATGGAATACCTCAGGGTAGCATTCTGGGTCCAATTTTCTAATAATATTTTTTTTTTCTACTTGTCTTAAAGTTTACCGTTATAATCCGTGTTTAAGGTACTTATCTCTGCGGAAGCGTTCTTTAATTTGTATTTGTAGTCTAATCATTCGTAAAAACGCTCTGTTGTGACTTTGTTCAATTTTGTTATTCTATTATTAAGTATTTACTGTTACATTGCATTTAACTATCATTATTTCATTATCATTGTTAAGATTTTACTTTAATTGAAAGTATTATCTAGTTTAAGATATAGTATTGTTGAAATGGTGTTACGTTAATAATAGTATTTTGTTGTAGACCACATGACGTTGCATTTATTATGAAATGGTTTTGTAGTGTGCTTTAGAAATAATATTTGATGATAATAGCAAAATATTTTGATTGGCGATCATGCTTTGGTTGTCTAATATACACACCACACAACACTAATCAACCAATTAAATGAGGCTTATAATGCAAAGCTCGTTCACGGTCGATTTCGCGCCTAATTATGAACAGATTACGCGCCATCTTTTCCCTGTTGTCTATGGCTCGCTCGTCTACGCATAGACAAGTTGTTTGTTTAGTTTTGTTTGGACTTTCTCCCGGGGCGAGACTACTGGGTTTCCTATGAAATTCAGATTGGATTTCTAAGTTGGTTTGTATTGTCTACCGTTTTAAGTGGCCTCGGGTGTCGGGTCAACGTCTTCGAGTGGTCTTTTGAAATTAGTTCAGGACAAGTAATTGTCTACCAGTTAAATCAACTTTTGGTTGGATCGTTCATTGGTGTGTTAGCGGGGAGAGTAAGATCGACGCGTTCTCATTTTCTATAATTTTATAATGATACAATTGTTCACGACCAACTACTTTTATACCACATTTTATACCATGTTGTTATTTATATTTAGTTATACCACAATTCTAAATAGAAAAATAATAACATAAGAAAATATATGTCAGTGCAAAACAAGTGCTTTTAATTATTAACAACAATAATAAAATTTGCAAAGTCTTATACGATCTCCTTTGATAAATTAAGTTTTGATTAATGATAATTAATTACTTTAATTTATGTCATAGCTTCAGAAAATACTCTTTGCATAATTCTATGTATTTGAATTTCTGAAGCTGAAAATTTGCGTCTTTGCAAACTTATCATATCAACAGGAAAGAAGCCTAAAGTGAAATAGAGAATTTTGATTTGATCCGAGTTAAAAAAACACTGTAGTTACCTATTAACAACTCACAAGCTTATAGACCAACTTTGAAGTAAACTATACTACACAATACTATACATTGATGACTCTATATTTCACAAAGTAATGTGAAATATAGAGTCATCAATGTATTGTAAAATTTGTGTGTCTTTGGAAAGAATGTTCAAAAAAATAAACTCTAATATGCTTAGTTGACATTGCATCTAGGTTATTTCATCTAAATATAGATGTCTGTTGCAATACAAGCTTACTTTTAAGCTATTCCTTCACTCTAATGGAAGATATTTACTAAAATATAAAAACTATCCTTGTTCATCTATTTATTTACCATGTATCAAAATAAATTGTGTATATGTATGCACATACAACAATTGTCTAGTTGTATAGACTGAATGGTATTTCATAAGTTTTGCTGTAAACTTCTATAGGTAGATATTGAAATTGAGGGAATAACTCTTTACAAGACTTTGATCCAATCTTTCTCTATGGATTCCTACAAACAGGTATCTCTTATTGTCTTCGTATAACTGTACGTGATTCACCTGAGCCTACTTGTGCTATGGGTATCAAATAACTCAATATAGACTAAAAGAATCGCAGATACGATACACACATTATAAACATAAATGGATGCATTGGAATATTCATTCTTATAAATACCACTTATATAGATGTCTATAATTAATAGCCTGTTAAAATTGTTATTTGAATTAAATAAATTGTCTTATATTGTTGTTCTTATTTACTGTTACTTCAAATTTATTACTATTTTATTGGTTGTGTGACAGTAATTTTGTTATTTAGATAGTTGGCAACTTGCACTAAGAAATTATGTATCTTTGAACTGTATTTGTCAATGAATGAACTATTATCATTTTAATAAATAGTCTTATTTTAACAATGAGTTAAGAAAATAACTGTAATTGTTCCATAAATTAAATAAATAATGAAATTAAAATAAGTAAATAACTGAGGGGTGGTTTAGCCAGTTATGTGATATTTAATGAGCTATTTCTAAATCGGATACTGCTTAACAAAGAGGACATGGCGATATCTTGCGCTAAAATACTGATGGATTGACAATTAACTTTGAAATTAATAAAAAGTCTGTCATGACATTTTTTTTTTAATATTGCATTGTGTCTATCCAATAGTTGTATATGTGACGGTATTAATGTATATGTATTATAAGCATAAAAAATGGTATTCATAATTCCGCACAGCGTAAACCAAGTCAAACCTACGTGAATCCTTATTTGAAGGCATTATCTATTAAATTATTCCATTTTGATTTAAAAAATAGTTCCCATTATTTTGGGAATTGTTGTTTAACTAGCAACATTAGTATCTTTGTTTTATTAATATATATATATATATATATATATATTGGAAGTATTTTTTAGGTTCGCATTATTATTGAAATAAATTAAAATAACTTTTTATATGTTCTATACTATATACTATTACCACAACAAGCTAATTACGAGTCTGTCTACATTTCTCCTGATCTTTAGCTACCGAGGACTGTGGCACGTAGGATCTTTTGTACTTTTTTTGGTTAATGGTGTTGACTTAAGATAAACTTAAACTGGCTCCACCAATAATGAAACCATGATTGAATACCCGGACGACCGCTGAATAAAATTATGTTGAATACTATGCTTATAATCATTTATTGGATGGACAAGGAACATTTTGTAACTAGAAGGTTTTATAAACATATTTTTATCTCTAATTTTTCTATTTTCCACCGACGTGCTGGTGAGAGTAGAAAGAGTGGTAGAAAATATCCCATGAATTGGTTTGATAAGTCATCCTATCCTAACAATAAGGATTCTTTGCCAATATGTAATTATTGTTATGTTTTAACTTTAGTTATTTTATTTTATATTATTTAAATTTGTCGTTAGTTATTGAATGCAAGAAACGAATTTCTATTATATTAATAGAACTAGAACTATTAATAGTTTTCTCAGGATAACTTAATACCCAGTAGGTAATAGGTATTCAGCGGTGTTTAACTGACGGACCAAAGCCAAGTGTGTTTTATTATTATTTTTCAGTGACATGAAAATGGTAATGAAACAACTCTATGGACGAGAGAATACCCCTCAGCAGAGAAGGCCAGACGGCCGAGGGTCAGGACGACAGAGAAAGGAATCAGCGGACAATCCTGACATTATCAATACCGCCCGCTGGAGCTTCGCAATCAACGATACATCACCTAGTCCCAATCTCTTCAGATGGTCGTGGGAAAAGTTGGGTCGAGGCCTTTGGTTGAGACTACGACTGGTATGATCTCAGTGGATGTCACATATCAATAACCTCGTGTGCCAGGTTCAGATACTTGATCTTTTTGTCTGATTCAGCATTCACGAGGTTTTCATCGAACGGAAACGGAACGGAACGGTATATTATTATTATTAAATATAGTATCCGTTCAACCTTTTTTTAGGACTTCACACGTTAATTGTTAAAAAAATATTGGGAAGAAGATATTAAAAAATCAGTGAAATAAACGACAACGCCGCAACGCCATGAGAAGAAACGTCAGTTTATACGCCATATTTTGTGACTTCAACTACAACACTTATCAATGGAAATCTATAGGCTACATCATGACAAGAAGGTTTTCTTGTACGGATCGGAGAGTCCGACTCGCACTTTTTTAATAAATTTCTTTACATTTCATATTTATATTGCTGATGATTCTCCGAATAATATAGTTCAAAATAAAAATTTCACTTTCCCAATATACTTTTTAATATTAACAGGTAGAGTTAGACTAACTGTGATATGTTCTAGGATTAGATCCCATCTTAAAATATGTAGTGTATCTTTGATATAATATATCTATGATATATCTCAGCAAGATATGCTTTTGTAAAAACTTATTTTGCACAACACTCAAAATAATTTTACCTATACACAAATAATCAGACATTGGACAGGCTTATTGCTAAGACAGATCTCGTTTAGGCAACTTTAGGAAGCCCGAATTTATGGAAAAGTGTGAGTGAAGGGCCATAGGGTGAGACAGTAGACTTATCAAACTGATAATATCAAAATCTTCATTTCTCCTTAATTCATAGAATATATCCAAGTACACATAACAATATACGCAGATATAACTACATAAAAACTGTTATATAAATATATATGTATAAACAAATAGTGTTTTTTTACTTTAACTTAAGAAATACCAATTATTCTGTTGGCAATCACAGTATCAACAAAAATTACGCTCAATATCCTCACTACTGTTCAAATATCACAGTATCAGATCACTGTAACAGGTATCAGTATCGCAGGGAGTACAATCACGAAATTGGCGTATGAAAACTGACACCCACTTGTGACTGAGGATGGGGAGGGTCGGGTTACCGCTACCACTGAACAGACAAAATATTGAAATCAATATATATGGATGATGGACAATTTTCTGTCTTTCGAGTGTATCTAGTGAATGTCTATTGAGTGGGCTATTTTTTTATATATATTAAGCTCAGAAAACGAATCGACACCACCCGATGATAAGCAGTAGAGGAGTCCATATGTGAAGATAGCTAGTGAAGCTAGCCTTGCCGGGCCAAAAAGTGATTTTCACTCCACTTTTAAAGGAACCCAACTATTTGCAATATATATCGTATAATAAAGTATCCTGAGACAATTTAATTACAGAATAGAAACTTCTTAATAGCTTTCAGTACAACAAATCCAGACGTTATAAAAATTCAACGTTCCTTATTACATAACACTTTACTTTTTTTGACATTTTTATTTTTCGGTTACTCTTGATATTACTTCAGATATCTTCGTTTGAATTAAAAGGATTTTCATTAGATTTTCATGAATATTATTTATTGGTTTGAACTTTTTTAGCTTGTTTATGTTTTTCTTTTCTTTTTAAGAAGCATAGCAAATGGCTCGAGACCGCCATGGTAAGCAGGAAGAGGAGTCCATACGCATAGATAATTTTTTACCGACCTCAGTTGTTCCTCGATGCCAGTACGGCACACCACGACACTAATAATGTTATTAAAGTTTTACTATTTATGGAAAATAACAAAATGGTGGCCGGTGTATGTAATATCTTTTGGTCTCTCTTCATCAACATAGAGAATTTTTACAGTTTCTTTAGCTAACAACAAAAAGCGTGGTATAATAAATCCGCCGACTCACTGGCAAACCTGGGGTCGTTGGAGGCGGGATACCAGCCGGCGCCGCGCATGTCGCCATAGTGCGGCAGGTCTGCGGGCGCGCAGCCGTAGCCTTGTACGGGCGCGCCGCCATACAACGGCACGGCGTACGGGTTGGCTGCCATGCCGCACGACGCCGCCGGACCCAGCGGCGAATTTATACTGCTACCAGAAGAATTTGATCTGTGGATAAAAGTTGAGGTTAAAAAAAAGAAATCGATATTAACACATGAGGAATCAAGTGGCATTTACAAAAACGTTTTGAACTACAATTTATCAAGCATTAGATCCGAGAAAAGTATATTCCACTTATAATTTTAAGTTAAAGTTATAATAACTAAATTCAAAATTGGTACATGGTACATTTTCTTAAATCTACCGGGTGTCTTGACCAGAGAAACATAGCAAGATTTGTACTTCCCTTTGCAACAGAAGAAAGCAACTAAATAACACCTTTTTTTGATAAAAAAATAATTGTACATATGTATATAAACTATGATATGAATTTAAATTAAATAACATTATAATTGAACATATACAACACAAATAAGTCTATTAGCGAGACTAACAAACAATATATTGTAATAAATTATTTCCCGCGCAAATTTCGCTAGATATGATTAGCCTACGTTTGTCGGCATATGCCTTCACCAGCCTACAAGCATAGGACCAGCGCGATGATGTTATTGGTCCAAACTCTTTGTGTTTCTAACATGCAGGGAAGCTTATGCCCAGCTGTGTGCTTATAGGCTGTCTGAAACTATTTTGTTGTTACGTGATCCTGTCGTAAATAAAGTTGACATCATTGGTTTTTACAGAGTGATACTACGATTTTAATTTAAATGATTGAAATTGAAAAATAACCGACTGCATTATTATGACATTTTCATTATAGTTTTAAAGTTGCTGCGAATTTCAAAAATTGATTATACTTTAATTCTCTGGAATCATAATGGCAGATATTTGACGAATGACAAAACTATGACAAATCCAATAATGATCGCAAACTAAAAGATTATTTACGATGGAAACATTATAATTTATTTAATTGGATAGACGGCCAATTATCTCCTCCACTGACATCGTCCTACTTAAAAATATTTTAGATAAAATATTGGATTATACTTATTACTGGATAAGTTATGTGTATCGAAGTTTTCAGATTCATTTATGATATTTTTTCTTACCTTGCGTTTTTTTACTATTTCTACTTGGGTTGGCTGATAGAGAATGTGCCTATTGTGCTTTTGTGCAATAAAAAATAAATAAATAAATACTTATATGTGTATGCCTATTACAAATGTGTTGAGTTAACTCACGTTACTAAATGGTAGCTAGAAATTAAGCCAGCGGGTAAAGTGTAAGTACAGTTATATTGATCATACAGTCTTACAGGTAGAGTTGAGCACAAAAAACATTTGTTTTATGCTATGTTAATTTATGTTGCCAAATTTCTAATTTAAAACTATACGTCAAAATTATTTCCTTTCAAATCTAAACAGTGCAACCCTGCCACCCACAAGCGTGGCGCCGTCGACTCGTCACTTCCAAACAATACTCAGCTTATCTACCTAATCCCTATTTACACAATTTAATCCGCAGAACCCATCTGATCATCATCCCTAACACATATCTCGGTAATTTCAAACCTTACGCCATACGTAATACAGTACACTAAGCCTAATCTAGCTTCAAAACCTATCTTGTACACTTTGACACCCCTAAAACTGCTATTACCGTGTTTGACTTGACAAATTGAGTTTTGACAGGGCGGGAAAATTTACCGCCAACTGTTTTCTGTCAGACCTTGTTAATGGGAGATAATTCCGTTTCATTATACGCTCGCTGTTTTCTTTCCATTTGGTAGCTTACTTTTTATTTAATTAAAACGGAACGTAATTTCATTTTGTGTTACGGAATGATTATTTAATAATTAAGACACAGTTTTGCTAATTGAAACTTGCAGACAAGAGGGCGTGATAGACTTGCGAAATATTAGGTACATTCTCTATCACCTGTGATTAAAATATGCAACAGTGAGAACTAACTGACATATTACGGACAGAATGCAACTATGGACACACATTCCACTGTTCTTTTGCCTAATTATACGACAATATTTTTTTTGTACAAAAGGAATTATTTTGACATTTTATTTTTTAATGTATATTTTGTCAAACACAATAACAGCTGCGTTATAGCGATGCATAAGTCAAAAATAACTTCAATACAAACAGAATATATACATATACATGATGCTTAAGATATACA
The DNA here is from genome assembly GCA_943193645.1 of Acentria ephemerella. Lineage (NCBI taxonomy): Eukaryota > Metazoa > Arthropoda > Insecta > Lepidoptera > Crambidae > Acentria > Acentria ephemerella. Next base: position 879,649 of record OW971889.1, read on the forward strand.
TCAAGAAAGTTTTATAACAAAGGTGTGCCTATAAACTGTACCTATCGCGTATGGTAGTTGCAGTTGAAACTATGAAAAATCTTCCATTTGAGGCTGATGAAGTAGCGTAATTAAAATGAGAATACATTAAGAAAATAGTTTTATTATTATTATAGAATTTTTAATGATAGATATTGAACCTTGAAACTTCAAGATTTTTAGAGATTTCTATAGAAAAACGAAGATTTTTAGGGAGTAAGTACCGTTTGATAGCAGCATTGTGTTTTTTCGAATTCCCATAACTATAAGATGTCATTCTTCTCGGAGATTTAATTATATTTGTTTGATGCGCTATGAATGCATCAGCACAGCCGCTATTTATTCTGTATGCAAAATTGTCACTTAGATTCTATTTTAATACGCTTAAAGACTAAGTTTGAACTACTTTAAAAGATACATGAAATAAATAAAAATATTTCTGCTCTTAAATATCTTTATCCTGCCTACGATAGCAGATATAATGTATAATTAAAACTAATATTATAAAAAAGTTAAGTTTGTGAGGTTGCTGGGGTAATCTCCGTAACTACTGATGAGAATCGATTTTTTTTGTGTTAGATAGTACATTTATCGGCGAAGGCTATATAATATCATAGATAGATAGATAGTCTTTATTTTCATTTCTATATCACACACAAAAATAGATCCAGACAGTTCAAGTATCATAAGAGTATGTAATGTACCCAGACTGAATAAAGGTATTTTAACCGTTAGAGTGCTAAGCAGCGATTTTGCGCTGCGACGATTTGTATCGAAAATTGCCACGCAGCGCTAAATCGCCGCGAGTCGAGCTAGATTATTTTACATTTTTATTTTCCAAACCAAATAATAATAATATTTTATGATTATTTCTTCAAATTCATATTAGCCAGATGTCTCGGGTTCGAATCCCGATACGGGAAGGTTGTTCGATGTTTGTATGTAATAAACATAGAAACAGATATTTAAATACATATTACTATATATCTTTCTCCGTTATCTAGTATCTATAACACAAGCTCTTGATGTGTGAAATATTAATATTATTATATTTTAAAATAAAGTTAGTTTTAATACAATAATTTAATTAAGTACCTTAAATACATGTTTTTAATGACTATTATTTATTAATGACTACAGACCTCATGACTCTACGGACTTTTTTGTTTTTTAATATCGCACCTACTTCTACACACTTTAGTCGATATAACTAACTATGAACATCTATGAAAATGAATTCCAGTTTTGTTCCCTTTATTGTCTTTTCTTATTTAAGACGTACCTAACCTTCCATGCTGACATTCACGCCAGCATCTTTTATACGTACATATACCACTGTATTTATAACCATTTATTATTTAGTTTGTGTTCACTGAATCGAAAATTGATGTGATTTACGTCCAATTGTAACTTGGAAATACGTAACTCGCTTCAATAAACTAAAAATTGTATCGATATATTCCGACTTTCCGACCACAATTAAATGGTTCTTGTATACTAATTTTTATAATGATGCTATGTGGTATATTAATATAAAATTAGGTGTTCTTATGGTGTATATTTCTTATATTCTTATATAAATATCAGATAAGTACATGGTTGTACCAATCTCAAACTCAGATGTGTTTTTATAAAAATAGATATTATCTATATTTGTATAGCTAACTGTCAAACAAATTACTACACACGGATCCTTTCAATTTACATTTTTTAAACAAATATTTAGCAACAACCTCGTAGCTGTTACGTGAACGTTGCCGTCGGCGAAAACGCTAATTCACCCCCCTTCACTTCACACTTGAAGATCATCAGAAAGTTCCACACAAGATATTTTCTTTCCTACAAAATAGAATACTTAGTGATGTCTATTGCTGATGGGATTTTATAATATATCTTCGGATAGTTTTGCTTATGGTGCGTTTAAAATTGGAAAATATTTACTACAGAATAATAAAACACAGTAGACAGAGATAAGTCAATGTGCAAAATAAGTATTTTCCAGAAAATCTATCAAACAGATAAGTTACCAATGTGCCTAAATAAAAGCACGATATTTAAATGATGCAAAGATACATACATAAAATTAGATCTAATCACAAGCTGTTTTACTGATAATTAATTAGAAGCTAATTTAAATTAATTGGATCAGTAGTTGCCTTATATACGTTACCTACATTTTATTTGAATATTTTTTAATTTAGGTACTAAATTTTTTATATTTCAGACGATTTATTACTGTTTTACTAACACATTTTAAGGTCTGTTCGCGGTATAATTCTTAATCCAATTCTATATAATTTAGATTAAACTCTAGACGTCAAAATATATTTGGGCTAAAATCGAGCTTAAGATCTAGATCTCAAAATTGATGCAAGTGAAACTAATTGTGTAACATTGGTAAATGAAAATACATAATTTTAAATAGATTATGTATTATGTAAGATATGCTAAAAGAAATGTAAATATGTCTGTAGTAAACCTGAAGTACTGTCAAGATACCCGTCGGTGAAGTCATCTAAAAATTTGTTGAGGCACGTTTAAGTATTTTTAAAGTTTAAATGATAATTTACATGCAACATACACACTGAGTTTTTGTTTATATGTTTTAAAGAATTATTTTACTGGCAATTAGAATGGTTGAAGTTGCAATACTTACTACAGAAGACAATAACAAAACACGTAATACTATCCAGGTATAGTTAATTATTTTATTAAAATGGAAACATTTTGTTCCCTGATGGTATTATTTAAAACAAAATTGATAGAAGGTAACCTTACAAAGATTAAACTTATTAGTCTGCATACAAATTTTAATGCGTTTAATTTACGTTGTCTCCCGTAACGCTCATTATTAATAGTATTATTATTGATTATTTACTTACTTAATTTAATGCAGCTCAATTAGAAATCATATAATAAAAGCACAAAAGAGTAATAAATAATACCTACATCAAAAATAACGAAAGTAAAGCTATTTACTAGATGATTGGGGAAGAATTATTTATTATGTTATATACTGAAATTAGTAAATAGATAGTATTAAAATACTTACATAAGTAATATAATAAAGGTAATATTTATAATCATAAGGATAATAAGATAAAGTAAAGTTAATGTTTGTGGAATTAGTTATTATGTAGGTGGAAATTGAAATCAACATTGTGAATTTGCTAAGTAATTTGTTAAATTAATAAAACAGTCAGTATAAAATAATTACTTAGGCAATTTTAAAAAGGCTGCTTGGATTGATATGTATCTTTTAGTTGTGTTCATTAGGTTTGTATTACCTACATTACCAACAGTTATTCAAATGTAAATAATCAGTTTAAAAATATTAAAACTATAAATACTTGTTGTTTGATTTGGAACTATTTAAAAAATATTGTTTAGTATTACCTGTACCTAGTCTTTCGCTTGAAATATAGTAAGAACTAATTTAATGTTCATAACACCTAATATCTAAAATCCACAAAAGTCTACAAATTTTTCTAAATAATCAGACGATTAAAGAATGTGAAATAAACTAAGACTCGCGATTAAAACCATAATTTAATAACGGACTTCAATAAGCCTTTCGATTAACTGAAGTATTCACTTTAAGATATTTCTAGTTTAATTTCTATATACTCCGTATAAGGTATCAATTTATTATTTTAGCAAGTAAGTAATACGTACATATACATATTATCTTCAACTAACATAGCGCTGCAACGTGACACGACGAGGTTCCGCAAGGAAGCACTATAGGTCCATTGTTGTAATTAGAAACTTTGATTGAAGCGCGTAATATTTAGACCGGCTTTAAAATTATTACGATTTATTTTTAAATTATAGTTGAAGAGTAGTAACGCGCGGCGCCTATCATCGATCCCGGAGTACGTCAAGAGTCCTTATTGTTAAAGCACATCGTTGACCGCACATTCACATCGCATCATCACTTGACCGCCGACCACAACATACCTGCACAAACAAACGTCACCGAACTATATCCTTCGACTACGAGCGCCGGTCGAGCACTCTCGTCGGGACCTTCGGCACTCGAAAAATCAGCGGGTGGAGGGTCCCCCCCTCCGATCGATCCACGCACCTGTACGGCGAAGGCGGGTTGTTCGCCAACTCCAGCTTGCGGTATTCCTCTATCGGCGACAGGATGTCGGTGACGGAGAAAGGCGTTGAGTGCTGAAGCTGCAGCTGGGAGAGGTTCTGCTGCAGCAGCGCTGATTTGGGCGATAAGCTCATCGCCAGCTCGGCCGCGCTCAGCTCCGGCAGCGCCTCCGCCGGACACGGCGAATAGCCGCCGCCCTCCGCGGACATCCGACCGGCCGGCACTCGACGCCACTCGACGGCTCAGCCTCTAGTGGCTCTCGGGGCGAGAGTGGCGGCCGGAGCCCCCGGCGCGGCGGCGGCCACTCGAGCGGCCCCGCCCCGCGCCTCGGCCGCGGCCCTATGGCGCGAGCCGGAGGCGCCGATTGGCTCCGGCGCCCGGTGGGAGTGCGGCCCAGGCTGCCGCGGCGCAGTCTGCCGTCGGCCCGCCGCCGGGTGGGGAGCTCCGCGCTACCTCGCTAATTGTTGCCTTCGATACGGTTACAAAATTGTGAATGTCAGTTGTAACTCGCGTCGGTATCGCCCGTAGCTCCATACGGTGACACCGGCGAGGCGCGGCCGCTCACAACGAGCTTGTTACATCCGCCCTATGTATTGTTAACAAAACCTCTTCTCCAGATAGAAATCATGAACGTGTAGAACATATATTGTAATAATACTACACATCATTAAGTTAATACTTAACTATAACGTAGATATTTAGTAAGGGATTCAGTGCAGTGTAATTTAAATTAATACAAGCTGTAACTTTTAAGACAAAGCTAGTTTTTTAGTTACATAAGAAGCCATATATCTATAGCTATAAGTAAACCAATTGTGTCTGGATAGTGCGAGTGCGGTCAAAGAGCTTCTTATCCCTTATTTCTTAAAACGTTAATTATTTTATATAACTAACAGGTGCATAGGTCGTTTTATTCACGTACCTACAAGATATGTATTTCATATAACACCTACGTAAGTGCAACAAATGGTAACAAATATTGTACTCTAACTTTACTAAATATTTACCTAAATTTGCCAAAATTCTGAGTGAAAGCGTTAAAAATAGGTACAGTACCTAGGCCTACCTATTAGGAGTCAGGGAACTGGCATTTTCACCACTTCTATCTTACGCGACCCTATAACTTTTGCACCGTAAGTAGTAGTATATGTACATATACCTATCGCTTAATATCCTCTGTGTTACGATACATATATACAAGCTGCATCTATACAGTTATGTCTTGGGTTTTAAAATCAAGAATGTAAGAATCTTAAAACACAATTTCTTATAGGTTTAATGGCTACGACTCCTTCTATCCCATTCCCTAATTGGAATGAAAAATGGGTATTATATATATATAAGATAGATATTATAATATTGTTTACTTTAAAAGGCTGCTTAGTGTTTTAAATATTTAGTATGTGCTATTGTAGTTGCACCCGTTCTGTCTCCACGGCTCAAACGCATTACTACAGTAATAGGTGGCTGCGGGTCTAATTGCCCCGCTTTGGAAAACTAGTCACGACAGAAATAAATCCCATTCAAATGTGTTAAGAGTACCGAACGACGGATACACACACGTGGATACGTCAAGTTCACTTTCGAAAAAGGAACAAACTAAAAACCGACTTCGAAACAAAACAAGGAGACAATGTAAGGTTTCAAATTAAAAATTATTTTTTTGAGTCTCTTTCTTCACTTTCTGTTTTTTCTGGAAACAATTTTGCAGGACCAATCCCAAGAAAATAATATTAAATTCCATAACTTCTTAAATTAAATTATTATGGCTTTTTGGTGTTTTTACTTCCGTTTTAAATTTTGTTGAAGAACGTAATACACGCCAATAAAGATTGCCTTCGATTCCATGGGATCCTGGTTTGATTAAAATAGGACCTCAGGAGTATACTCTGTTGAATAAAAAAAAGAATTTTGGAAAAACAATTGACAGAGAAATCCGTGTAGGTATATATATCAAAAGTTAAGATATATCTACAGTGATATTTAGAACTTCCTGCTTTTTTAAAGTCAGTTCCAAGAGAAAACCTTATGTATTCTGATCAAAAGTCAAGTCAAAATATCTTTATTTAAATAGACTCATTTACTATGTTCTTTTAAATTGTCATAGGCCGCCTTTTGTACAAAATTAGTTAAGTTTTTTTTTGTGTGTTTCTCTTTTTGAATTGGCTGATGTACAATAAAGATATATTCTATTCTATTCTATTCTATAACAGGGAATATGTATGAGCAAAAATAAACAAATGTAATTAAAGGCAATAGTGATAACTTTAAGTAAGTATCAACCGGGCATTTACAAATTGTCCCAGTTATAGAATTTAAATATGTACTAAATAAATTGTTACTTTATTAGATCGAGGAAAAAGATTAATTTGTGTTCAATTTTTCTTCATAATTGTCTACTTCGTTATCTCGCAAGTTGTTAAAAACTATAGTTATCCCGCCTTTTTTGATTCTCCTCTTTTCTGTAGATACATACATTTTTAGGCACGTCCCACTTTTATTGGCCAAGTCTTTGTTGCTAGGTTAAACCATGTTTTTAAATTGCTGGTTAAATCATAGATAATATTATCGAAGTGTTACCTGTTTGGTATAATGAATAAATGATTAAGGTTAAGAAGTTTATAAAAATAAACGGTAGGTATGTACCTATTGCATAAAAGTCAAGATGAAAATCTAGAAATATACTAAATTATCATTCATTACTCCTGAATTCGTACTCACATTAATTCGGGATTCGAATCTGCAACCTCTGACAGGGACCTACTTGCCATTTCTAAGATTTTATAAATTATGGAATAATTAATTATAATAATAAGAGGCATTAATAAAATTATTTTATTTAAGTATTTAATTATTATTCTATGTTCTACAGCATTGCATTGTAAAAAATATTTTAATTAGAAATACGTTATTATAGTGACAATTTATTTAGTACATATTTAAATACTATAACTGGGACAATTAGTAAATGCCCGGTTGATACCCAGTAAAATTATGACTATTGCCTTTATAATTATGTTTATTTATTTTCTTATACATATTCCCTGTTGTGACGATTTAAAAGAGCTTAGTAAATAAGTCTATTTAAATAAAGTTATTTTTAACTTTGACTTTGACAAAAATAGTGGCGAGCATTGGCCAAAACAGTCTTATTCCAGGGGCAATCACGAATAAGTTATAAGACGAGGAGGAAGAGGATAGTTAATTATTTATTAGCTTCAAGTTTATATAAATAACTTAATTAATTTAAGTTTTTACTAGAACGACTGATAGGAAAAATGTGACCTAGGTAAGAGACAGCACCTTTGTTTAAAATAAGTGAATTCAAACCTTCCCCCACTCCATATAAGTGAAATCTAAGTATACGGATCCATATATATATATCTGGAACATTGTAGATACTGTTAGAATAAAATAATTAATATATCTCGCGGGATTGTAAACTATCGGTAAATTGTAAACAGTAACTTACTGCTTACAATTTAACGCATTATTTTTGGGGTAGATAAAATCTAGAAGTGAAATCGTTAAATTGCGAAATGGCATTTTTGGTGACATTTAAAAAATCGTAAAAAAATCATTGGACAACTTTCTTCCTTCGAAAATAGTGCGTTTTGAGGGAGGTAAACATATTTCTATTGAATTTTTCGACCTATATGCATGAAAATACTTTGAAAGGTTTATTTTTAAGGTCGTTTGCGCTGTTAGATAATTGCATAGTTTTTAAGAACCCTCTTAGAGTTAGAACCCTCTTAATAATAAGAATTCAAAATCGTGTACGTAATTAAAACTCGTTAGTACACATTTCGTAATTTGTGTATTTTAACTGTAGTTAGACCATGTGCATGCAATATTGGCAACTGTATTGGTTTTAACTTCACCACCAAAAACTTTGTGCTTAGCAGTTTGCAATCGGCGGGTACCCTAATGCTTAAAATAGTGCGATCATCATCAACAATAATGCAAGTAATTGTTGACAAGTGGGAGGCCTGCCGCCGTGCACTCACTAATGCATCCAATTGCTTGAACACAAGTGCAAGGTCCTTTGAATAGTTGCGTCGACCAATAACTGAACTGCCTTAATACACATATGAAGTAGGTAATACAAAATTTAATTAAATAAGGTTCAAAAATATTTATATTTTAAGAATTTTATTTTCTTTTTATTCTTGACATTTTTCATTTTTATTTAGTGTCATAGGCATTAGAATTTTTTATACATTATTGTATTTTGTATATTTCCTTGTTTCTTAAAAATAGATGAAATACAATCATTTCATCTATTTTTACGTTTATTATACAACGGCCACATACCACATGGTAGTGTATCATATACTACCATTTGGTATAATATTTCGACTTTGCAACACTTAATTGATATCGCGCACAATTTGAACGCTTATTGTTACAATGGTATAAAATATTTGGTATGTCTCTTATGCTGTGTTTCAATAACCTATAGGTAGCTGGAGTGGCTAGTCCACTCAGCCAGAGGTATCGAGTTCGAAACCTGGTAGCGACAAATGTTGTTATTATGAGTTCGTTTGTTAATATTTGTTCATAAAACTAAATATCTTGTATACATATTTTGACATAAATCAACGCCACGTTAACAAACCATCTGAAGAGTATTGAAACCCAGCATGAGTTATCTTTACATTTTTCCAATATAATTTCATTTCTGGTTCACTGGTAAAAAATGCCTTAGGGATTAAGTCCGCCAATTGTGCTTTTGTGCAATGAAGAATATTCTTATTCAAATATTCTGTCGTTTTTTGTACTATAATACGTTTTCCCAAAAACTATGAAAGGTAGCACAGTACAAGTAGTATAACCAGTACCCCTTTTTTTGTGACGCTGAGGAGAAGCTCTACCAGCCGATCCCCTAACCTCTGGGGAGGACGAAGAGGAGGGTGTGTGGGGCTCTCACCCACTAAACTCCTCAGCGACGCACCTACCGTAGTAGGTTGTAGCAGAATATCAGTGCTTTGTTCACATCCCGATGTGAACAAAATTAGTCACTGAGCTGCGACCCTTTTGCACTTCTGCAGCGCACACAAAGGTCTTTGATAGCTTTATTATAAAATGTTTGTCTTTAACCTATGTACTGTCTGGATGGATTGTGTGTGATGTAGTAATGGAAATAAAGACTTATCTATCTATCTATCTACCTTAGATGGATGTAAAACGGAGACACTGTAATTTACTTTGTCTAAACTAAGTCTAAGAACATATAAATATGCCGCTATGTTGTAACACTGAGATTACGCACGCCCTTATTAATCGAGTTGTTACGTAATTCAATTCAATTCTTTATTTTGCGTTCCATAGTTACATAATATGAATCTTAAGACTATTAATGACACTATGGACCCTGTCGGGCACAACAAAATTTTTGGATATACAGGAGAAAGGTAGATTTCAAAAGGTAGGTTTAAGTTAAGTGTTTAAATTTGTATAATGGTCCAATTCAAATATATGCATTCAAAATGCTAATTATCTAGGGATTGATTGGAATTGTAAGTCAGTGTGTTTTTAAATGTAAGAAATAGATTTTATAGAATTTTTGATTTACAATTGTTTGGATGTCAGTAATATTAATAATAAATAATTCGAAATAATTATATTGTATTGTTTTTTTTTAATTCACCTGTAAAGCAATAAATAGTGTAATAAATTCACAAAGTTCCAACATCTCCGCCACTGTTTGGTAATTAATAATTAGCCATGTTGTTTTTCGTCAAATTTTAGATCACAACCAAACAACACTGTTTCTATTATCAATATAATTTACAAAAGATTCTTTGTCAAGATTATTATTACTTAAATTATTATAAAAATGACACGTGAAATTAAACAATCATTTTTACTAATTGAATGTTGTGGACTTAAAAAACATATTTTAGCATTTTTATATATTATTATTAATATATTTACTTTATTAATAAGCGTTATGTATTGTTGTAATGACAGCAAATAACGTGACAACATTTTTTTTCCAACGCTCGATTTTTATAGTTGTAGGACAGACTAGGGATAGGGCAGACTTAGTTAATCAGCGTGAATTTGTTTAGAAATTAATGGTGGATTTCCTGTACCTGTTAACTTAACCGATTGTCAATCTTAGTTAACGATAAATTATAAAGTGTTCAAGGAAAAATTACAAATTAAAAAATTACCGTTTATTTCTTCAAAGAGTCTCATCATTTTAATATCGCTTCCACTTAGATAATTTTTATGTACCCTTTTTTAATAATAACTAAGTACCTATAAGTAATAATAAATAAATATGAAACATGAAAACTTGTTTTATTTTGGAACGTATTCAGAATCAAAAAGAAAACTATCTTAAAATCAATATCATAAAGTTGTTATATATGTATATAGTATGTATATAGAATATTGGAACCGACTCTAGGACAGAATATGAACAATATGGAACGTTATTAAATTAAGTTTCTTTTCCAAATCGACATACATAGTATAGATACATGACATGTATAGTACAAAAATTATAATATACCAACTACTTACCGGTCGTAGTCTCGTAGTCGTGTGTAGCAGAACGTCGTTTTTTCGTAGCGTAAGGTTGAAATGTTGGTATGTTGCGCAATAGCGCTATCTATCGATGAGAAGCGGAAATATTATGACATCTTGACTAGCTACAGATTCATAGGTTTGTGAACTGAAAAAAGCATGCTAATCTGCCAAATGACATCTAGTAAGTCCAGCCAGAACAGTTTAGGTGAAAACACAGACTAAAATAACTACCACTACTTATATGATTTTTTAGTAGACTTTAGTAGAACATGACCAATACTAAATACATAATTATTGATATAACAACTTATGTAACTCAATTAAAGGCTATCAGCTATATAACTATTTTGATCATTCACAATTTTTACATTAATAAATACGCATTTAGTAGAATTAGAATTTATTCATCAGGCACACTTCGCAGCAGCTGGCCACATTCTCGCTGTCTCCGTTTCAGCAAGTATGTAAATGTCATTTTTATATCTTTTTTACAACATTTTTACGATATCTAAGGCAAATTAATGTTTATATATGTTTGGGCGAATTTTACGCGTGGTGTGACGTTATTTTTGGGCCGCTATGTCGGCAGCGGGGAACCATAACCTAGGTGAAGTTAGGGCAGTGTGCATCACGTAACGTCTAGAATGGCCCGATGGTGAGGACGATGGTGCTGAGTACCGAGTGGGCGCAGGTGGAAGTCGTAGATCTATCCAACGACGGGAACGGACTAGGTTTCAACCTAGTCGGGGGGCGCAGCACTGGTGTAGTGATAAAGTACGTGCTGCCTGGTGGGGCCGCAGATAAGGACGGCCGTCTGCAGAGTGGCGATCATGTGCTACAGGTTGGCTCTGTAAATCTGCGCGGCTTCACGTCCGAACAGGTGGCAGCCGTGCTGCGGCAGGCCGGTCCCACAGTGCGGCTGTTGGTTGCACGCCCTGCGGATCCCGCCGCCGCCCTTCGTGCCCCCATCCCTGGCACTGCGCTCGTACCAACTAAACTATTAGCTGACCCAGAACTCCTTGATCGCCACCTTATAGAACACGGTTACGGCGCTGTTTATGACGTTTCCCAATGCTATAATGACTACCTAAATGGACAAGAAGGCGACACGGAGAGCATCGTAGCGGCAGCCGTCTGTGTCGTAGGTGACAATCCTCAGCAGATCCCGGACCACCCCATTGTGGCGGACACTGTTTCTCCAACCATAACAATCACTGTACCTGCAGAGTTACCTGATTTACCTGAAAAAGAAGTAGTACATGTTTATTTAAGTAAAAATGTGTATGGTTTAGGCATAACTGTTGCTGGCTATGTTTGTGAAAAAGAAGAATTATCTGGAATATTTGTGAAAAGTATAATTGAAGGCAGCAGTGCTGAGCAAAGTGGTAAAATTAAGATAAATGATAGAATTATAGAAGTTGATGGTTTGCCATTAATAGATAAGAGTAATCCTCAAGCAGTGGATATTCTCAGGAGCACAGGGATATCAGTTCACTTGGTATTAGAAAGATATTTGAGAGGTCCAAAGTATGAGCACCTTCAGCTAGCTATATTTAATGAAGAGAGGCCATCTTCCCCATCACCATCAACCACTACCCTCTCTTGGTTCCCCATGCCTTCCCAAGCTGATAACAGTGTCACTGAAATAGAACCAGAACCAGAATCTAATACTACTATAGACTCTTCTGTTCTAGAAGTAGGAGACTTAGAAATTATAGAACCAACTCAAGAAGAACTAGATAGAAAACTTGATGAAATATTGGCTGTAAGTGGTGAGGAAATCAAGAAAAAATGGGAAGAAGAAGTAGGAACTGAAAAAGCTATTATTGTAGCTGAAGTTAACAAACTTGAAGGTCTTGGAATTAGCCTTGAGGGCACAGTTGATGTAGAAGGAGGGCAGGAGGTCAGGCCTCACCACTACATTAGATCTGTCCTTCCTGAAGGGCCTGTTGGCCAACAAGGCACTTTGTTGGCTGGTGATGAACTGCTTGAAGCAAATGAGTATAGGTTGCATGGTTTGACTCATACTGAAGTTGTCAATATATTGAAACAATTACCCCATCGAGTTCGATTGGTGTGTGCTCGTAGTAGTACTGACAGTGGACCAAGGCCAGTCATTAATCTAGCATCAGACAGAGAAGGATTTGAAGCTAGAAAAATTATATCTGGCAGTTTGAACAACTTAACTACATTAGTAAAAGCACAATCAGATACTTCAATAAACACATCCAGCACAGCCACATTGACAAACCACTCAAGTCACTCCAAAAAATCCCGCTCTCTTGAGTGTGTTTCTGGATTAGCCATGTGGCAGAGTAAGGAAGATATTGTTGAGCTTGTCAAGGCTGACCAAGGACTTGGTTTTTCAATTCTGGACTATCAAGATCCTATAGACCCCAACGGAACTGTAATTGTAATTAGGAGCTTAGTTCCTGGTGGAGTTGCTGAGAAAAATGGTGAGATCTCCCCAGGAGACAGGGTGATGTCAGTAAATGGTGTTAGTATTAAGAATGCTACATTGGACCAGGCTGTGCAAGCTCTGAAAGGTGCTCCGAGGGGTGTGGTGAGAGTTGGCATTGGCCGTCCCCTGCCTCCTCATGATTCTAGGTCCAAAAGCACTACTATGTTAAACAAACCAAGTTAATCTTAACTCATTGTGATTAATCAAACTGTACTAGTCAAAGTCTAAAGTCATATCTTTCTACCATGCTTAATAACTGAGCTTAGGGTGCGGCACATATCAAGCGTTTAGATGCTGTGTATTAAGCGCTTGATATTTTAGTCAGGCATTAACTAAAATGTCTTGCTTGTTAAATACAATTTCGCACACATACTATAGGCTAGTCAATACTCCGGGGTATTTTAGGGAGTGTCTGGAACTACATTTGTTTCAAACTGAAGCTCAAAATCTAAAATACAATAATATTTTACGCTTTATTAGGTAGATAACAACTTAAAGTACACTTCAAGTCCTTTTGTACTGCACAAAATTTTAATAAAACAAAATCCTTGCAATGTTTTGGATTTTTATAATCATTAAATTATTCCTGTTAACACAAATCAGAGTATTTTTAATAATTGTTCTAACATGCATAAGTATCATACTTCAACAATAATCTAATAATATTTTATATGCTATGTTCAAGACATTGCAAGAGTTAAATAAAATATCTAATAAAAATAATGTAGATTTTTAGCATAATTCTAGTTTGTAATATCACTGACTATGTAGATACTAACCTAAGGGAACAATTAAGTAAATGTAAGTTTATGTAAATAAAATTATTGACAGTTTTTTTTGGAATCTCAGTTATTATTTTATGATCATAAAGAAATGGATTTGATTGTGAATTGATTTCTTGCCAATTTTATTAAAAGTCTAGATTTTTATTATGTAATACAATTACATGGTTGTTAACGTGTTTGAATTATAATTTAGGACAAATAATGATACAAAACTTGTAATATTTATATAAATGATCAAAGGTATTCTTCATTCCTAAAACATTTTTGGTTTAATATTATCCTCTATGGAACAATTTCTTCAGTGGAAGGGTGAGTCAATTTATTATTTACGTCAAAGCGGATGCAATATCTAAATTTAGAAAGCATCTGTAGCTTTCACATGGATGTGTTGCTATTGCTATCAAATCTTTGAAACTTCAGCACTGAGATTATAGTTTAACATAGCTTGTATGTATAATCAAAAGTTTATTATTTATCCTCGTATTCTTAATTTAAACGTTCTCTGTTTATTAATTTGTAAAAAATAGAATTATTTTTGTATAATTAACATCGTCATTTATCTTGTGATCTCGCTTATAACCCTGTAAAATTAGCATTTAAATGTTTTTTACTATTTTCTTCGTTTCAATCAAATGACCAGTTCAGGTGAAAATTTTAGAATACCTGATGTGATTATTATACATTATATTTTCAACTATAATGTTATACATTTTTAATTACTGTGTTGTCCACTGTGGTACACTAATTATATTAGAAACATTATTTTTAGTCTTTTCAAAACAAAAGTATAACTGTAAATAACTGTTCCTTACAAAGTTAATTCTTTGAATCTGAAAAATTACATCATTTTGTTATGAACATAACAATCCTGGGCTTTTACGAGTACAGAAGTCAATACATATATTTAATTCATAAACAACTGTAACTTGTATTACGATTCCCTTGAGCGTAAATAGACTTGCTGCGAATCTCGAGTCTATTTAAAAAAAACTTGCTTCAAACATAATTCTCTTTAGCCATCTATATACCAAGCCCCAGTGGAAAAGTTTGTCTCACGTTTTTCTGACCCTAACTATGATGAAGTTGTAAATAAATTTCAAACGTTCAAGTATCAATAGAGGTAAATTTAGCACTTTAGTGACGCCTTCATTGCCTTGTAGATGTACCTCAATCTTTCTTAAATTGTAATACTAAATCAATTTTAGCAGTTAAACATCTGAATGTTAATTAAAAGATAAAAGTTATATAAAATTATGCGGTAAATCATAATTTTGGTTTGCCAACGTTGTTGCATTAAAGAAAACTTGCAATATCAACTCCTTTTAAAACAATTTTACGTCGAAACAATTGTAAAATATTTTTAAAACACAAAACTTGACGCGTGATTTCATTTAGTTTTGACAAAGGATATTATGTCGCGTGCCGTGTGAGTTGCCTCGGCTATGCGATATTATCACGCATGACACGCCACATACTATAAACAACCAAACGTAACCCACTGTAATAAACACGGAAATATAGTGAAATTGCCTAAAGTCAAACTTTTGGTTTCATATTTTTTATTATTGTAAGTAATCATATTCATATACTCCGCTTAGAAAAAGAGAAAGTAGAAGATGGGATTGGGTGGATATTGGATGCGGGGTTATTTAACATATGACAATTAATCTAAACCTTTTCTAAATTTGGTTTTTAGCTTCATATTAAAAAAACCAACATATTTGCAAAATTGTTTATTCGGGAATCCACATCTTACTATGACACGTTATGAATGTAGTTTTAGCTTTATACCTTGGCAACACAAATACAGAAAGGCTGGAAAAATTTAAGGATTCCCAGTTCCCGTCGGCTCCAGTATTAGAACTATTATTTTAAAGATATTCGATATTCGCTCTTATTAGAAGTGTACAGCGTAACGATTCAATCGTTAACATGATAGTCGTGAATAAGGGTTTTTTGTTCCTGGTTCAATATGATATGCCACTATAAATTTTATGCGCTTAGATAGACAGTTGCTAAATTAGTTGAATTGCTTCATGTTCAGATTTATCCTGTATCCATATTACCCTCCTCTCCTCTAATTTTAAAATATTACTTGTAGTTTCACTTAAATTGTCAATATAATCCTCACACTCTCAAGCACTCCATATTAATCTCATTTTGGAAAAAAAAACTATTTTTAGAAAACCTAATTATTTCGATTAGGTATTAATAAATTATTTTGTTGTAATACATATTGTTAAATAAAAACACATAATATACCTGTCATGTAGTTGGTTGTTTTTTTAGTAATATCCGTAAAAAATAGTCGAAATATTAAAGTTTAGTTATTCGAGTTCTCCTATTTTGAAATGTAATAATTTTGTAAGTTTCAAAATGTCGACTAATGTATAAATTTAATAAAGTTTTATATTTTTATAATTATCTAATCCTAATAAACCCAAAGCATTCATTGTTACCTGCCGCAAGATATTTTTATAGAATTCTCATTATAATTCTTGTTATTGTTGGGGTTTTTCCATGAATCTTAATTTTAAATTAAGAATGCTATATTCGTGCTAAGGTCCTATAGGCTAAATCCTACACTAGAGAAGACACGTACCTTCTGGAATTTTCCACACCTTTTAAAAATAACATCATGTAAATTAAGTTTGAATATTTGATTCCTACCCTTTTTAATATTTTATTACGTTGAGAAAAGCAAAGCATTTTGGAGCAGTAAATAATGTAACGCAGTACCTCAACAATCAGAAACGTGGCTTGATTCGCTCATACTGTATTATTTCTTAAGGTCATCGGAAAATAATCCTTTTTATTAGCTAGTATGTGAATCGGGCTCAGAATTAGATTAATCCTGTGAGACAACAGGATGTTTTAGAATTATTATTTTACGAACACAATGTTTTGACGGCCATTGTACCTATTAAAATATTTATTTATTTATACGTTATTGCAAATATAAAGGTACAATTAGCGGACTTAATGCTTAGGCATTCTCTACTAGTAATCAGAATAGTCGAGTTCAGAAAATTAAAATGAAAATATATAGAAATAATTTCATTAATTAAATATTAATCTAATTTTGAGCTCCACTCTACTTAGCTAAGTTTAGAGGAAACTAAATTATTCTGTGTGCGGTCAAAGCGAGAAAAGGGTGGAATTTTAGCAATGGTGACGTCACAAATTTGCAATTAACTTCATATCAGTGTCTACGTATAGTTTGTCAAATACGTTAGAACAATTATTTTATTGAAATTGTTTTATTATTGATAACAGTATTTGATCAACGCTTTTTATTTTAATATAAGTTACGGTTAAAGTGTTTATTTAGATCTTTTGCGGAGTTAAGTTAATTAATATGCCGTTCTATTGTTGTTTTGACCACATTATATCTTTTGTGCGTCAAATCTTCCATTCAGGCAGGCTGAAATAGTTGTAATAATTAATTATGACCTGGAAATATGTGATAGTATTCTTGTTTTGCAACATAGTATAAGCTTGATGTTCCTATATAAAAATGCCATGTTGTTTTATCATAAATTTACTGTCACATGCACTTGATCGTGTAGAAGGTTTTTGAGGACTCCTAGACATGCCTTTCTGTAAACTCTATCGCTAAATGGAGCATGTACGATAATTATTTTTTGATACATTTTGTTTATTCACAACATAATTACATACATCACAACAAATCGGAGAAGAATACATATAAACACATTCTATATTATCGCACGGTAGCTGATCAGTGCTGTTGTGAATTTCCATGCGTTTGTTTTCGTAACGTGCTAGTTTGATAATGGTCCCGTTTCCATAGTGCACGAACTAAATTAAATTTAACTTCAGTACTATTCATTCAGTACAATATAAACAAAAATAGACAGATGACCGGTGACGTCATTTGGCGTTTCCAAAATGGTGACTCTTAAACTTTTTTGCCTTATTTTAATGCGCATTATAAAACATGCCGAAAGTGTATGTATCGTTGTAAGTGTCAACTAACTTGACAATTCTTAAAGTCATTCTATCTTTTCTAAATGAATTGGTTTGAAAGAGATACGAATACATACACTTAAATTTAATTTAGTCCGTGTACCGTTGTACACAAGGACTATTATTATTATATTATAGAATTGGTGCCAGTGTATCGCTAATACCTGATGCGCACAAACTAACAAAAGCTTGGTGCAGCAGCTTAACTCTGGTCTATCCGATAACTCGTTTTGACATTTTATATTGCTACTTAAATAGTATTTATTGTACGAGTACCTAAGTGCTCAAATATGTCTGAATGCAAGCTTGATGGGGCAGACCAAATGTCGATATAACTTTTAGTTTGCAATAGATCACTACTGTATAGTTTTTTTAAGCGACAGCCAAGAAACAACACAAACATCACTTGGGTTATGTCTGACTCCTGCTTTGCATTCTACAGACTGAAACTGACTCCTCCTCGCTGTATTGTATATGGCCACTTGAGAAACTTGATGACCCTACATTGGGTAGGGTTTTCCCCAAGACCACATTGGGAAATCCCCTTCACCTCCAGGGGAAAATGGTATCGATAGATTTCTATTCTATCTCCATCGTTGGAGCAGTGCCTCCTCCTGTGTATTACCTATGCGAATGTGTTAATCTCCCTGGCTCGCTCTGCAGCCTCCTTTTGGCACATTAAATGCTCAAAAAAGGAGGCGAACGAAACCCAGTAGCAGCACACCTTACCTGCCTACTGCCCACTTTCATTTCATTCAACATTTGGCCATAAAAACTGACCAGCAAGAGCATATCGCCCTTACTCTGTAGGTAATACAGACGGGTTTTGTACTTAAATAGTTACATGTTAGCTATCGTCTTTAATCAATCCTCAGATATTTTGACGTGCTGACAAATTTTCCAGATTAACTGCCTGTTGTCAAGGCTTTTTCTGGATCGTAAAACAATAATGTTAAAAATAGACGTTAAACATTTAAATGAACTTGGTGGGTAGCACGGCAGTAGGCGCATGCTGCACTAGCTATCTTCACATATGGCCTTCTACCGCTTAGGTGGTGTACAATTGTTTGCTATAAAAAAATGTGAGGGAGTGTTTTGATCCTATACTGTACTACATTTGAACAAATGAGAACAAATCGATACTCCCATTTGGGGTTGTGTGTAATCCTTTGTTATCTCTTGTGGGGTCATTTTTCTACTGCATTACGTATTAATAAAAAGGTTTTTAATGCTTAATTGAAGACTTCTATTCTACCTCAAATAAACTTGCATTCGATACATAATTCTAGCCTCTGTCACATATTTCGCATACAAATACGCAACTGTTAAGTTTATATAAGTTAATGCACTGTAACAAATAACACTTACACTCTCTGTAAGTTGCAACAATTATAAAGGATAATAATATAAAACAAGCAATATTCCGTTGTATTATTTTTTTACCTACTAATAACATTGTTTCACGATTTTTTCGCGCCGTTACCTCCAGCATTGAGATTAGATGATTAATTAATGTTTAAGACTCAATTTCAAATTGAAAGTGAATAGTACAATGAGCCATTGATAATTGTGTCAAAATCAACTATGAAATATGTATTTGACATCTTAAATTGCTTACCTTGACAGCTTAATACATTTTATATTATGTATAAGCGCCAGTCCAAAGATTTTAAACCTTTAAGCGTTCAGAAATTCAATGTAATTTAACGGAAATGAGAATTAGGTAAATTAAAATAAGATGAAATATTAGTCAGGATTTGATTTCAAGTTGTAAGTATACCAGGACTGCTGTAATTATTGTAGACGCATTAGATTTTAGTTCATATGTCTCTCTTAATATATATTGAAAAATCATTAACAATAGGCATGTCGGAAGGTTCTTCCTTAAAATGTTAATTATTCAATAAGGTTGATAATTGAACGCACTGTACTGAGTGACAAATTTAAATTGTAGTCCCTTTTGCATTCATATTAAGATCAACTACAGATGCGCTTCACATATTTGTTGGTGTTTGTTTTCTAAACAAGAATAAATATCTGTTGACTTTTAGTTGGTTGCTGAAGACAGTAGGCATGTGGGTTCCGAACTTGCCGGTGACGCTGTGCAGCGCGCTAGCTGCCGGCGCCGGAATCGCCTGCATATTCAAGTGAGTGTTCCTTGGCGAACGTTATTGTGTGTAAATAAATTGCCTGCCCCGGACAACACAATGGTAAGAGTTGATTACGACTTTTTTATACTTTACAATTTTGGCACACTTGGTCTACGAGCGAAACGTTTTCAAAGTTACATTTCATTTTTTTCTATTAAAAACCTTTTGTTGGTAAAAAATACAGATATAAAACTCTTGCATTATCTGTCCAGCATCATCTGTCTACTTTAGGAATTATTTTCCAGTAAAACTTCCTAATAAACTTTACGAAAGTATAAAATCAAAATAGCAACATTACGAATATTGCAAAACATGTTTTTTTACAGTCCAAAAAATTTATAATGGTTTATTATATGCAATTGATCTTGTTTAAGAATCTGGTGATAATTATTTTGTCGAAATTGTTATATAAGAACAGAAGCAATAATAATTGTTACAAACAAAACGTTAATAATTAAAAATGTAAATAATGTTTTTTTGACTATATAAATAATCAATTTTGTTGAATAAATAAATTATATAACATTCGATATGCCAGACCATATGATACGAATTCTATTGAATTTTTAAGTACGACGATACAATTTCTTACATTAATAAAAATAATATTTTAATTTGACATTGTAAATCTGCTATAACCAATGTACTCTGTGTCTAAAACAGTTTGTGCGTAATAACTGATAGAAATCCTATTTATCGCATTGATTAATATATGAAAAATTACAAATGAGACAACAGATTATTATGTGCGGGTGATCTTTGACTGATAATAAATTTGAGTATTTGTTTTTGACCCCAGAGATCTGTACGGTGGGCCTCCGTACGACAGAGATGTCAGCGCCGATGGGAAGACGGTCATCATAACTGGAGCCAACACCGGTATAGGCAAAGAAGCTGCTTGGGAGTTCGCCAAAAGAGGAGCCAAGGTACTACGAGGTGCTTATGAGACATTGAGCGGCCGGAAGTGAATAGTTGTTGATAACCTATCATTAACCCGAGCTCTTTCCGCTTCATTCTGCGGAAGTATGAGATCACCGGAGGGCGTACGGCAGCGGTGTGGCAACCTTTTTAATTCTTCATCGTTGTTATGGTCTTTAGTCGTAAAATGCGTAGAATAGGTAATCTTCAATAATAAAATCGTATAATATTCGTTTACTTATTTTAATGTATTTACAAAGAAAAAAAAAGAAAATCGAATTGGATAAAAAATTGTAAAATTCGCGCGCAATTGTTTTTATAACGGCAGCGGCGTCGCCTCCTTTTCACCGCCGCGTCTTCACCGCGCTGGCTGTGTCGATTAGAAAAGAGGATCGTTGGGACGGCGTAGCCAATCATCTATCATAATATACATATTCTAGAAGTTATTGTAATTTTACATATTTGCAATAAACTTTTTGCTGAATCAAGCTCAAAATATTTTGATGATCGACTGCAGCATTTTTATTCTTAACGGGGTATATCTTGGCATTCATCTCACCTGATGCTAAGTAAAGATAAGGCCGACGATGGAGGTGAACTACACCTGGATTTCTCAACCACAGAATAACTAGCTATCTAACCGCCATCAGCCGGAATACAATAATGCTGTTAACATTACCGTTATGGCGGCAGACTTAGGAAAGATAGTGGGAGCTAGTAGCCAGGCGGACTTAGAAAAAGATCTACCACCAACTAAACCGAGAAAATATCTGCCGCCTCATTTCTGTCTCAACTAGACCACAGAGGCGGTAAGCGGTTAGATAGCGTATTCTTGATATAAATTGTTTATTAAGAAAATTGATAAATGCCGGAGTAAAATAATATGATCGCTCGCTCGCTTCGACGTTAAGCTGACATTAAAAATGTTGCTAGACAACTGCCGTCCACCTATTAGTGTTGCCATACACTTTTAAGCGTTTTTAATATAAAAATATCCTCTTATATGTTAAACAAAGTCGGAATATAAACGTCAAACCTTGACGTTAACACTTCCATGCCAGCAATATAATACTATTTTAATAGCTAATCGTCAGGTAGCCGTAGGTAGTGTAGTCATTTGCCTTCTTTGTATTTAAAACAAATAACTTGTTTCGTATAACACGCCGTATTACAAGTAGTCGCGTCGTCGCGTCAATAAAGATGATAATTATTATATGTGAATATTATTGCTGACGATAAAACTAAAACTTTGATACCAATTTGTGGAACGTTACATTACGGAAAAAATTTTCAGTCCAGTGCGCCTTCATGTAACACGATGCGTTATACGATATGACAGCGACATGTATATTAATAATTTCAGGTTTTCATGGCGTGTCGCGACATGGAGAAGTGCGAGGTGACGCGCCGCGGGATCGTGCTGGAGACAAATAACAAGTATGTGTACTGCCGGCCCTGTGACCTCGCCAGCATACAGTCCATCAGGGAGTTCGTAGAGAGGTACTTATTGGCTCTATGTTATTAGATTTCTTTGCCTATTAAAAATAGATTTCGGCGGCATTTCTTACCACAAGTTTTATAAGCATTAGCACCTTATTCAATGAAGAAAAAACTGAACAAGAAAATTCATAAAATATGACTCCATAGAAGATATCCCTTTGCCCCCTCTTTTATTGGCAAAATTATTTAAAATAATCACTTCATAATATATTTTTATATTTCAGGTTCAAATCAGAAGAACCTAAGTTGCATGTGCTAGTGAACAACGCCGCCGTCATGGAGCCGCCACAAGGCGTCACGAGAGATGGGTTTGAGACGCAGTTCGGCGTTAACCATCTCGGACACTTCCTGCTCACCAATTTACTATTAGACACTATTAAGGTGAACTATTCTGACACACATTTATATAATAAAAGTTAATTGGTTCGTTTTTTATTGTTAAATGTATAAGGAGCGTTTTCTGGCTTATTATAATTATAATATTTTAATATGTTTGTGCTTTAGAAACATTCTACCAACGTTTCTATAATCATCGTCATACTAGTGTCATACTTATTCCCTCTTATGACAATTTAAAAGCTTAGCAATTGCGTCTGTTTAAATGAAAATATTTTTAATTTGACTTTGACCTATTGGCTTAAGTATCATAAATATATTGAGCGAATTGTTGTTAAAGTTGTCTTACAGTGAATATTTAGTTCTGTTGTTCTTATCTGGTCTGATATGTTAATGAGTGTTACCTGTGTGATTGCACCAGGCGTCGGCCCCGAGCCGCGTGGTGGTGGTGTCAGCGAGCGCGCACCACAAGGGCCGCATCAACAAGGACGACTTGAACATGACCAAAAAATACGACGCGTACGCAGCGTACGCGCAGAGCAAGCTCGCCAACTTACTGTTCGCCACGGAACTCGCGAAACGGATGCTTGGTAAACATGTAACTCTTTAAACGATGTTAAAATAAGCCCCACAAGAGCCACGCCTGGCAGATTGCAAAAAAATAGAAGAAAATATCCAGATAAGCGGTTACAAAGGAACGGACATATTGGCGACTGTCTGGTCGTATGAATACGAATTTTGTTACACGAGTCGTGGATATTTTTATGTTTATTTAATATATTTCTGATATTTATTTAATGTTGTGTGTTAATTATTATTGTTTTAATTATACATACATACGGCTTGAAAACATAACCACTCTCTTAGGCTTCGCCACAGTTGAGTAAAAACCTGTGAGATTGGGTTCTGTACCGTAGTAGCGCTTTCTGTACCGTCTGTTTAGACCATAAACGCGATCCCCGTTGCGGATCGCGCGCGAATCTTTTATTCGTATTGTAAAATCAACAAGCGATGTATCGTACGAACTTTGCCGAGCCGCTCCGATCTGTGCCGAGTCTGGCTGTAGTATCACGACGCATCACACCTTTTATCATTTTTTTCAATCCAGATACTGGAGTAGCTGTAATAGCAGTCGACCCTGGGCTCACAGACACGGAGCTGACCCGCCACATGCCAATGTTTAAAAGCATGTCGCGATTCTTCATCTACCCGCTGTTCTGGCCGGTCATGAAGACACCAAAGATCGGTTCCCAGGTCATACTGCATGCTGCGCTTGACCCTGCGCTGGCCAAGTGCGCCGGAGATTATTATATGTAAGTTAATGGTTCATAAAAAAATGTTTATTTTGAGCCCAGGCATCTGAGACTCTATTTTTGATGTAATAATGCAAGAAATATGTAAATCAGACATTTAAATTTCTTGCCACGTACTTAAGTGACGCGGCATTTTACTTTCTCGACACAGAAACAGTCCGATAATTAAATTGTAAAATATAACTACATTCATAGATCGGTTTGCAAATTCTTTTGGATTATTTACGCAAACTAAATGTTCCTCATACCATTTTATTTACAGGGACATGAAGAAAGCAGAGCCGTCAAAAGATGCGCAAGATTTCGAGATGGCGCTTTGGTTGTGGAAAGTCAGTGAGAAGTGGACAAAGCTCGATGAACATAAGCGAGCAATCGCATAACCATGTCCCACAGTAGCACTTTATGCCTCGCCGCGAGTGATAAAATATGAACTATTAAAGAATTAGTTCGAAAATCTCTACTCTAGATGGCGTTAATTACAAATTCTAAGAGCTTAAATAAATGTTTTATAGTTATCGCGTATGAATGATGTTTTAGTTTTAAGCATTTGTGTGCATTTATTTTCTGGTTGTTAGTTATTTAATAAACGTAGTTATCTATTGACTTCGGTTCGTTTGTCTTCTACTTTTATACTAAGTCCTGCTCGCAGAGTAGTTAACGGCGACACAAGATATTTCAATTGGTTAATGATCAATTCTTTACTGGATTACAATATAGTTGCGAAAGGAGAAAGTTCAAGCTGTCTCGGACAGTTCTGTACTTTTTGATACACCCGATGTTACAATAGCGTTTCATCACATAAATAAATCGTATATTAAAAATATTAACCATAAGTATAATAAAAAATCCGATTTAATTGCAGAATTTGTACAACTAAATATATTTTACACGATCGAAATGATCAAGAACTTGCTGTGACAAATTGCGTGACAGGCGAGCAGCGCGTACGTCGTCTGAGACCATAACGCCCCGATCCGCTTACACAGAGCAAGGAATGTCCTTCATGACCCGGAAAATCCTATCACGTGCGCAAACGCGCTCCTACACACACACACACACACACACACACACACACACACACACACCAGGCACCAGAAACACTTTTCCAATACACCGCACTCACCGTACAAGAGTGCGAAGGCCCAGTCTACACGCGCTATACCAGGTACATGCTTATTGCTCGAGAGTCCTGGAGACTCTAAGAGACAGCGAGCCACCTCCCCTTGAGGTAATGCCTGTCGATTAGAAATCCTCCAGAGGCGAATCGCCCTTAAGGCTCGAGGACTCTCCAAGGTTCTCGCCTCCTTAAAACTCCGGTACCGCTGTAAAGGCCATCTGCGGCCAACAGCATTAGTCAAAAAAAAAGTACGTCGTCTAGGTTTGGTTAGATTATCATAAGCATGGTTTGTTTTAGTCAAATCGTAATATTAACTTCTTTTTAAGTAAAAGACGCAACGTAATCTATTATTATCAATTAATCTTGTTTGTCGTTATATCTTTTCGATACAAGCTTAGCAATAGAGTAGCGTTTTTATCGATCGAGTATATTAACCGCTTCTGAACCAACGTTTATTGAACACGACGAAGTCTGCCATAGTCCCAATTATTACGTTGGTTATATCACATGTCGCACGCCGCGTTCCTTAATTAGCGTACGTCTCTGCTTACGCGCGTTACAAACGTTGAGTATATCATTCCATCGCGCCTACATAATTTGGCGGTCAAACCATCACCGCCTATAAACAGATATCCTTCATAAACATACATCTTAAGCATTTAGATTTTTGATGAGTATCATAAAAATGAACGATTATATCTATGGGGGTAACTTAAAAATATTTTTTAAGATTACGGCTATACGTAAACCACTAATATAGAGCACCAAAGCGCGGGTATTCCCCTTAAACCGCCACTAAAAGGGGGCAAAGTCCACAATGAAGTCAAAACGTCACGTCTATGAAATAAAGCTATTATAAATAATGAAAGCTAGTAAATCTATTTTTTTGGACAGCAAATTTTGCTACTAGTTGTTCGTAGTTCAATTTGATAACTGTATAGCCGAACTCTTAACACGTAGTATTTAACGTTTCCCCGTAGTATTTGTGATATTGACAATACTATAAATATTTGAGATTGTTTAAATTTAAAACTTTTGAGTATTCGACTATCTAAAAACTATTAGTATAAGACTTAGATGGCAACTCCCAAATTTAGTTTTTTTTTTAAATATATATGAAATATCGTCAAGCCATGTATCGTGCGAACTTTGCAGAACCGCCCCGATCTGTTCCGAGTCTGGCTGTAATTAAATTTTTTAAATATATTTTAGGTTACAATTTCTTAAGTTAGAAGGTTAGAATTTTGTCAATGTTCAAAGTTGCCATAGTAAAACTACCTGGTTATAAATTACTTATTTACACTTTATTTATCTGAATATACACTGAAATTATTCCCAAATGGACGTGTGAAACTGTGGCCTGTCGAACAGGAGCGGCGTAGCTGTGAGCCCGCCGGCGGGCTTGTGCGCGTGAAGCAGCTGCAGCACGCCGGTGCCGATGGCGGCCGGCACGCCCAGGATGATGGACTCTGAGACACCCTCGATGCGGTCGCACTGCCCGTAGTACGCGGCGTCGAATAAGTGGTCCGCCGTTTTTTCGAACTGAAACATTTATAAAATTCCATCAGAGCCATCGCTCGACATCCTAAACTGACATTAATTCTTATTACACAAAACCTTTTGGCTATCCTATCTTATCTCGACCATGACAAACATCACCTTCAGCATCGCCATGACGGATTCTACAATCTTCACTTTGTCTATAGGCAGGAAGAACCCGTTGTCTTCCATGCTATTGCCAGGAGGCTCATTCTTGTTCTAGCCTGAGCATCACACCGATAAAGTAGATATTCTATACATTCCTGGCTTTCACCACATGCTCTGCAAATTTGAGTTGCGTAGAGAGAGTTGCATTTTGTTTGCATGTGGTAAATGGCAAAGTGTCAAATGTTGATTCGAACTTTTGATAAATGGCTTTTAAAATAAAATAAAAATTCGATATGCATAATAAATTCTGTCCCATAAAATTTTTCGTTGTCATTTCTGCCGACTAGAAAAAAATCCACAATTTATAGCGAGTATTTCCTTGACAAGTGCGCGAGATATGTAATGGTATAGTTACACTGGCCAGGTTGAGCACGGACTCCTTCATGCGCGCGAGTCCGTAGCGCGTGATGCCGAGGACCTCGCCCCGCGCCGTCATCTGCCCCGCCAACAGCTCCACGTGGCGCCGGTCCACGCTCATGCCGTGGCCCGCCATCACGTCCTGGATCTCGCTGATGATGGTCGACTTGGCCGCCTCGATGCCCAGCGTCTGGTACACCTGCACGACCACAACACATGGCACTAAACTCATGAAACATCACCAATATGTTATTGTTTAAAAAAGATAATATAGCGTTATTTTAGAAATTTCATGTTCTTTGAATTTCCAAACTTATTACATCTATAGTATAAATATATGATTTAAAAAATTAGTATTTTTATCTGTAGCGGTAACGGGAATTAGCCCGTATAGACCAATCAATAAAATTGTAAGTAAACCGAATAAAACGACATTATGAATTAAATAACAGTTTCAAAAATGGCACCAATTCTGTTGTGCACGAACAAAAGATTTAACTTCGTGTTACGCTTCATTATAAACCGACAGAAAGGAACAGACAATTGGCGATTGTAACATTTCAATTCTAAAAAGTCAAATGTATAAGGATGGAAAAGTCAAATGTATAAGGATGGAAAAGTCAAATGTATAAGGATGGAAAAGTCAAATGTATAAGGATGGAAAAGTCAAATGTATAAGGATGGAAAAGTCAAATGTATAAGGATGGAAAAGTCAAATGTATAAGGATGGAAAAGTCAAATGAATAAGGATGAAAAAGTCAAATGTATAAGCATGAAAAAGTCAAATGTATAAGGATGGAAAAGTCTTAAGTGTACACTAACTGAACCTCAAGCTAAGCATCAGTTCGTAAATCTATCAGGGATCTTGTCCAGAGAACAGCAGGCAAGAAACTCTGCAATATTTGTCCCCATTTTGTACGTCATTGAGAAATTATTTAAAAATGTTAAAATCCACTGACAATATTAAAAATATAAATCACAAGGTCACGAAATACATTGTTATCTTTATATATGTTTTATATATATGGCCTTTACTATTTGACACGTGACCCACCTCCAGTATATTGTTGGAGGTGGTTTTGTTCCCCTCAACGCCGTATGTGGCTATAACATCTCGTAGACCGTCTCCTTCCACGCACAGTTTGTATCTGTAAACGAAAATATATATTTTTTTTGTAGTTAATGTATAGGTTTTATAGTTTCATTAATTTAATTAAGCTCATTCTTTAGAAACTTGGTTTTCTAAAATGAAATTAGATTAGATGAAATTATGATGAAAATTCAAAATTACTAAATATGTATCTTACTATAAATATTTATTGTCTACTTTATTGCTAATTTTCATTCGAATAAATATCTTTAAAGTTTAAATATCTACCCTAAACTAAATAGTTTACAAGTAATACAAAACTATAGTAAACGATTGGATTAAGCCTTTATTTTATGAAGAAACTGAGTCCTATTCAGCATAACCTTTTGGCCAATACCTATATTTATTACTTTATTATATAACTAACATATTTAATACAATATTTGGTAACATAACATGGTTAAAAATACACACGCCCATCTTACAATACATGCATATCATTCGACACTACAACACACATAAGAATTTAAGTACCAATAATTAATGTTTCTTTACAAACAATGTAACTGTTTTTGTCTCAAAAGGCTTTAATCCGGAGCTATAAAGAAACCTGGTCTGTGCGTTGGTGTCGTCGGCGGCGATGACGGCGCGGTTGACGCGCGGCAGGCCCTGCACCACGACGGCGGGCAGCTGCCGCGACAGCTGCTGCAGCGCTATGTTGAGCGCCCCGCGGCCCGGCTCGCACGCCACCTTGATGGCCCACTCCGATACCGCGTGCACGTTCGACGACTTTAGCTTTAGCTTTGATGTGCAAATTCTGTACAGAGATTTTACAGCAACACTGTAGACAAAGTCAATGGAACCGATTCCGTTGTGCACGGACTGATATTGAATTTATGTTCGTTGGTCTGGATTCATTTTATAGGCCTTTGTGAACCATTTATCATATTTTTTTATTTTAATAGGTGATCCATATATTTTAATCAACTTTGGTACACACACACACTCACGTGTGTATATCTATACGAATATAAAATATCGTTGTCGGTATTGTTTATACGTTTTTAAACTTAATAAACGTCAATCTAAGCAGATGTGTGAAATGTCACATATCACGACATCACAATGAGCTGCTCGTACCGCAACACATTACCCTCTATTAATAATTTAAATGACTCTACTTTATTTTTTAATGGCAAAGGAATCGTAATCATAGAAAATAACTTGTAAAAATAGTAATGTAAAAATATATATAAAAATATTTAGCTGTTCCTTAGTCTACAAGGTAACTACGCTAAAACACAAAAATGTTTGACCATTTCAAATATTTTTATTGTTTTTAATTCTGTTTTTCTAGGTGTAATTTAAAAGTAAAAATAACTAGGAAAATCGTACAGAAAAACGTAAAAATATATAATTGTAAATTAATTAAAACAATATGGAAAGCAGATTGTTTGCTACCATTATCATCAATAGTCTATATAGTCCCACTGTTGGGCATAGGCTATGGGAAGAACGCATGTAGGTTTGAGCCATAATACCACGGCCCAATGTGGATAAAAGTGGTTGCGTAACAAATGGGAAACATTTAACGTGAAATGCTGAAATAATAAATAACTGAATAATGGGAAGGTTGTGTGATTGACCCATCCAGGAACCAATCACGGCGAATATTGCTTTGTTCTCGTAATCTAAACCAGAGCGCTCGAACCATTCCACCAACGAACCAGATTTGTACTCTGTTATACCCCTAAAAGTCAACAATCGCAGACATAAAAATACACGAATCCTATTGTATTTTGCACAAGATAAAATAAACTTACGAATATACAATGGAATCGACGTTAACTTCTAAACAGAGCAACTTGATCCTCTCAGCGTCGAGTCGTATCAGCAGAAAACACTCGCCCGGCAGGTATACCTCCTCTATGTACGTCGTTATCTGCGATTATCGTGTTATTATACTTATTTATAACATCAGTTCGTAGATAGATTCTTTAGAGAGAATATTCTTTATTGGACACCGGTTAATGTAAATACAGAAACAAGGTAGTATCAAAGACAAAAAAACGTTACAGACAAAGTTAAGACAAAGTTGTTAATTGAACTTAAACTAAAACAAAATCACTTTTTGGGCCGACAAGGTAGAGGTGGCTAGGGCAGTATGTTCATGCTTCACTAGCTATCATATATTCACATATCGTCTCCTATACTGCTTGGTGGTGTCGAGTCATTTGTTGTTTTTTTTTTTTATAAAAAAAATACTATGTAGCAGTTTGTTTATATTATTTATGCAGTTAGTATATTTATCGAGAGTTTTTGGCGGGATTCGGTTCGTGTCAGCTGAGTATTGTATATTTTATTTCGTATAATGTTTTGAAGTGAATTCATTGATGTGAAAAATTTGTACTTCATGTCAAAAAAGAGTCGCTCATCTATATAATGGAATACATTGACTTTCCTTTTCGATAAAATGGCGCTTACCGTGTCAAATATCGATGAAGTAAAAGGATACATTAAACTTTACACAGATATCCCAAAGCCGTGAAAGAAAGAAGCACGGATATTGTAAATTGAAGATAAGACTCAATGGTCTTAGATACCAAGCCTTTAAATAAAAAATATCTTTATGGATCATAGCCAAAGAATTTACAGCCTTGATTTTATTCGTAAAATTATGACTTAGATATTGACTATATTGAATTTATAATCAACTATTGTGTGATCGCTAGCGGGCCGATAAGTTTTGTATGTTAACTTTGCTATTAAGGAAATTTTACCCATTTTGGATTACTCTGTACTTTTTTTATTATAATGTCAAATGTTTGTTCGTTCATCAAAGTCATTATGACAACTGACCTCTCCCAAGGTGGTCTTCTCAATCCTCCCCTTGACCCTCCTGGCGAACTCCTGGTCGTAAGGGTACGTCAGCTCAGCCGTGATGATAGGCGTGGAGATGTTTCGTGAGGCGTTGATGATCTCCTTGACGCGCGGCACGCCCTGCGTGATGTTCATGGACGCCACGCCCGCGAAGTGGAACGTCTTAAGGGTCATCTGGGTGCCGGGCTCGCCTATACTCTGGAAGTTTAATTTGGGTTTTATTAGTGAATATGTGGCCGGAAGACCGACTAGTCAATATCCAAACTGACATGGCTAGTTCAAAGGACAGTACTATATGAAATGCGATATCGATACATGTGCTTTTTGTATTTGCATACATAAAAATTAACTAAATAGGACTGGTCTAAGTTAAATGACTATTAAAATATTGTATGAATATTACCTATAATTTAATGGACTATTTTCTATTTTTTTTATTTTTAACGTAGTTTAAAATAGTTTTATTATAAATTATTTTAATTTTCTAGGTACAAATAACTAAAAAACTTACTAAAGTTTTCTGCATCTTGTTGATAGGATTAATATTTTCTGCAGATAGTGTATAGAAATCAGCCGTTAATAAATAAACTTGCTTTTTTTATGAATACAAATGCAGTTAGAGATACACAAGGACGATCGCCTGCTCGATAACGGCCGCTGGTCATAGTGCGGGCCCCTGCCCCGGGTACCTGTGCGGCGAGTGCGCCCACGGCGGTGCCGGGCTCTATGACGGCCCGCTGGTACTTGTCGTGACAGGCGCGCAGGAACTGCACCAGCTGCGTCAGCGTCAGCCGCTCCAGCTGCTGGGCAATGCGGCCGCAGCCGCTGTACCTGGCGCGGAGCACCTGCACTCGGTCCGCTACCGTCTTGAGGAAAGTTCTACGTGGGAGGAGGGAAATTATATTAAAAAAGGGACATACAGTTTGAGGCACTGAAATTTAATAGTCTTTCATAGAGGGTACACTGTGTAACTTACAATAATTCATTTTTAAACTCGTCCGTGCAAGTTTTGAAGTCGTCTAGAGCTAGCGTTTCCTTAGCCGCCAGCATGATGCCATCGCCATCCAACGGCTCCTCGTCTCTGAGGACAATAATATACATTGATCACCTGTTTATGACATAAACCGGCCAGCCCCCGTGTCCCCGCGCTGTACCTGCCGGCGACGTGGCAGGTGGCCCGCACGTGGCGCAGCACCCGCGGCAGGTCGACGGGCCGGTCGCGGCCCTCCATGCAGCTGGGGTCGAGCCCGTCAGACCCGTAGCGGAACTCCACCACCTCTCCCGTCGCGTTACGGACGGTCATATCGTAGTGCAGCACCAGGTCTTCCAGAGACTACGCAAATAAACATATTGCACTATCAAATCGATTTTAGAGGAAAATAATCACTGACATCTAACGTCAGTCTTGCGTTAGCTTCCTACAGGCTTCTTCTCTCGATAAGCGAAATATTACGTTTCAACTCGATAAAAACTGGTGTTCTAGGGGCAATAGCCTCGATTCAGTTGTGCACGGATTAAACTAAAATGAAATTGAAAAGGAAAAAAAAATTTATTAAAAAATAATATTACTGTGTGAACCGTCTAACTGTAAACTAACTTGAATTTTCCAAAAGTAATTTCTGATCTAATTAGAATAAAAAAACAGACAGAGAACTGAATTTTAGTTTAAGAGACATCCAGCAGAATCGTCACCAAAATTTGTATTAAAGATTCAAGTTTAACGATTATCAATTCCACATTTTGTCGATCGATTGATGCATTCTAAAAATCCTGTAACAATAACACACACGACCTACCTTGACAAGTCGCCGCTGTAGGTAGCCAGTCTCGGCGGTTTTGACAGCTGTGTCGACGAGGCCCTCTCGACCGCCCATCGTGTGGAAGAAGAACTCCGTAGGCGTCAGACCGGAGTAGAAACTGTTCTCAACGAACCCACGTGCCGCGGGAATTTTCGCTGCAAATGTAGTAGTATTCCTTACTGCTTTGAAACTAAAGTCATTTTTCACTACTCGGAAAGTAGGTCTGAACTTGTCTGAGAAGCGGGTAGAAAGTAATTTTCAGCCTTCGGGGGGCATCGAACTGACTGTTGTAAAATTATAATAAACTTGTTTTATTTTCACATTTCTATTTAACCATGTTCCAACTTTCTATTCAGCCATTATTGTTGGCATAAAAAAAGTGGGAAACCAGCATTCAGATATATTTGTTTTTTCAAATGTAGAGTTTGTTAATGAAGCGGAGAAAGGACCAAATATGTTACTTACACCACTAGGGTAACAATGTACTATTCTTTAAACTAACAATGCCCAGTAACTGGCTCACCATCCTTTCACGGCTGAAATGGGGCTGTGGTATTCACCTGGACCACCAGGAGGCAGGGTTAACTTCGTGAAATTATAAAGCATTAATACTCACAGTGCCTCTCGAAATGCGGCAAAGAGCGGTCCTCGAAGCCGTTGGGCACACGCTTGCCGTTAAGCGCTTGCTGCCCCACGCAAGCGATCATCTGGGAGATGTTGATGTTGGACCCTACGGATGAACAGAAGCAGAAACGATCAACATAGCGTCTACATCTGGCTTGTGGGCATTTCGCGCGGGAGAAATGCAAGACAAGTTTTGCACAACGCTTGGCCATTTCGGATTGTTTTAATTCCGAATATAGACGGAGCGAACACATCCAGGATCGAGCTTGGCAATATCTGTTTCGATTTCGGAATCAAAAGTAGCTAACTAATACATTTTATCATTAACATAATAAAAATCATAACCACCAAGTTACTTGCTTATTCATTGCTGCATTATAAGGCATGTATCACATATACAAGCATTTGACTATACAAGCCTTGGCCACAACTAGGCATTTTTGAACTTCCGTAAGCGTGGCCCGACTTCGACATTCAACAAGTTCATCCATCAATGCCTTTTGCAGTATTGTACTATTAAAAATGCTTACCTTTGGAGCCACTTTGCGCCATTATTAAAGGTGCGTTTGTCGTATGAAGCTCACGGAAGCATGCTTTGGCTGCCAACTCTCTGAAACAAATATTGAATCAAAGTCAAAAAGTTTTATATTTAAATTATAAAAAGCCTGTTTAAAGTGGCATTTTTACTAAACGAAGTCAACTTAAGTTTACTGGCTTGTCAGTTTTGATGACACAAACATATTGTTGTGACAAGGTGATCGATTGAAACAATCATATTATAATGACATGTATTGAGTAGCTTCAGTAGCCTACTGACTGGTTACAACGCCGTACTGCTGATATCGGGTACCAATGAGTTTTCCTATTCTACGACAGCTACGTATAGTACCTATGTTAACCGAGTACCGATTGCTCTAACGATGAAGGTAAACATCGTGAGGAAACCTGAAAGTCTGAGATGATAAATTCTTCGAAAACTTAAACATCCAATAGAACAGTGGTGAAGCTATGCTTCTTCTTCCAAATGGCGACCGACATGGGCGGTCGTAGGATGCATTCCGAATAACAGACCACGACGTGTCTTACAAGTATTTTGTTTCTTTTGTATCGACCTACCTTTATACAGTAGAATATTATATCGTATAGTAAGATAAGATTAACGATATACTCATTTATATCATCATTCATTCCTGTGATTGAACGAACGCTGATCGCATCACTATTACATGGCAACATTATTTCACAAAGTGACATTAGGCACTGTCAGTTAGCTTGGTCTTATTAAAAAAATACGACTTTACAGCATTTACTCTATACCTTATACTGCTGAGCTCGTTCAGCATCACGTCCTCGAGGGTCTCCTCCATGGAGCAGCCAGGCTGGCACTGCAAGGTTCCCTTCTCCATCTCCAAAATATAACCGTCACACTTTGAATACCTACACAAAAGGATGGAAAACTTTTGATAAGCGAACAGAATTGGACTATTGCTTCTTCTTTGTCTGTCTGTATATTTGTACTTTTACAACTTGAGAGCCACTTAATATATTTGATGCAACTGATTACTATATTATTATTATTTGCGTTTTGGGGCTATGCAGTCTTGGGACTGTTTGCCACTGCGACCTCAAAGATCTAGAGTAGCTTCTTGATTTGAGCACTTATCATTAATTTTAGAATAATCCCAACTTAAGGGCTTTAATTTCAATTGGGTTGATTATAATCAGCAGGAAGTATCTTAATAATCGTTTTAAGTTATACACCGTCATATTACACCATAGAGCAGAGGGATTAGTTTTAATGAATAATGTCGTAGTTTCGCCTCGCAACGGTTTACAAGGCGTATTAGATTCTACAATACCATGACAATCACGTCTGAAGAAATGTCAACACTCAAAAGTTCACTCAAACTAAGTAAAAATAGACTCTATCCCAGTAGTAATAAATGTTGTATACATATTTTCAAAGCCTTAAATGGATACACCTTTTTGAAGTGATATTACTAACAATCCTATATGGAAGCATATTTCCATCTCCAAACATTGACTCTCAGGAACGAATTAACTAGTGTAGAATGAGGTGTACAGCCTTAGGTGCCTCTTTTTTTTAAATAGAAGATAGTATTTTGACCACTATGATTTAATCTTTATCCAATTAAGAATACACCACATTTTGTCGCGCAGTAGCTTATAAGTGTAAACTACGAAGCAAGTGTTAAGTACGAATAGAATAGAATGATTCCCCGACAAAACGCCGCACGAAATAACATCGCAGACAAAACGCCGCATAGACTTCTAAAAAACATAATTAATGTGCCTTTTAGTCTTAAGTGGTCATAAAAAATAACCTTATATCTACACATCCCCCACAGACATACACTGTATAGGTTGATCTTTTAAAATTATGAGACTCTTTATTTGCTTTTTACTGTGTAACATATTAATGGTAAAATACGTTACAATATGATCATCAGTGACTCTTAATTCATAACATATAATGGCCTTAATTAAAGAAGGCACGCAAATTATTTTTGGAATATAACATTACAAAATCAGAACGGCAAAAATAATTGCAATAATTCGTTCAGCAGAACGCTTCCAACAAGCAGTTGCAAATTCAATAGATTGTAAATCTAGATCTAGCTTCATATTCATAAATAGATACTAAACAAATATTAATATGATATATGTTTAAACGACTGCGATTGCCGCGAAGACGTACTTCCGCAAGTTTCTTGTAGGCTGGTGGAACTTTACATACCCAGATTCGAGTAGCTTATTTTTAGCCTCGATGAGCTTCTTGCCGGGCGTGACGTCAATGATGCCGAAGCTGAACCCTCGGTTCATCATATAATAAGAGGCCATGCGCGCCAACCTGACATGTCAGAACAAAAATATTCAATATCACCTTAAAAGTAGGGTTTTAAACAATGCTATAAATGAGAAAGTATTTTTGTTTAGATCTGTTTAAATTTAGCTGGAGATAGTTTAAAGGTGGGAGAGTTACATTGGTTAGTTTTTACCGCAAAAACGCGTCGCATTTTTATTTAAATTTATATAACTTCTTTATATAAATTGGGAAGTGTTATGAACGCAGCAGGATGAGTTTTAACAAACCTCATTCAAACATATATAAATGAAATTGTTAATAAAATAATTAAATACATACATTTTATTAAGTAATAACATAGTGTACCTCCACATGGCGCGCACGGCGAACTCTTCGCCCCAGTCCCTCAGCAGTATGTAGAAGATGCTGGTCTTGGTGCCCGAGCCTAACGTGCTCTTGTCCATCGAGCCGCAGATCAGCTCAGAGTTGCGGATTATTACATCTGCCGGATAACAAATCAACATCTTAGAATTCAAAATCAAAATATTTTATACGTTTACAAAACCTCTTTGTTACAAAATTTGGTACTGACTTTATATAAACTTCGTTCTGGCCACTATCTATGCAACGAGTTTGGATATCTAATGGAGAAAACAGAGTTTCCCAATTGTGAAGTGTACGATGTTGTAGAAGATATATGTATAAGCTGTATAGGCTTTTATGTCTGCCGCGACTTTCTTCCGACAATAACATATAAGTGATTGGCTAAGTGAATTGTAAATTTTTTAATATTCACGATAACACTGGCATATCTTTTCAGATAAACAGACTAGGCTAAGAGCAGGCTAGGGCAGTTTATCACATGCTGCAGCTATACGAGCATATGAACTCCTCTACTGTCATTTGCTGAACTTTTTATTAAAATTCCTATTGTAATAAAGTTCAATTTGGTACTGACATGAGTCCTGCACGCACATATCGTTGTTGCCCGTATAGTTCTTCCCCTTAGTCTCCAGGTTGGCCAGCACTTTGCACTTCTTATTCGGTTTTATTATCAACCTGTAAACAATCATATGAGACAGTCTTCATATTACGTAGGTGCGTTCAATACTATCGCTATTACTTTCATCTTTAAAATCATTACTGCGTACTCAAGCGAAACGTCACAATGATAAACAGTTAAGTGGCATTGGAAATATGGCGTACGTCAAAATGAAAGCGATGTATTACGAGTCAGATCATAATTTTGTATGGAAAATCGACTAACTGACATGCTAAACATTAAAGCTCTCATTACTCCGATCGCCCGCATGTAAATCATCTATTAAAATAAACCCGGCTTTAGTGGTAGTTTGTCGGTGAAACTAAGTTTACGAGTCTACTAGTAATAAATAAATAACATGTCTGAAACGTCCTCAATATTCTCAGCTAACACGAAAAATACAATAAATGTAACCTAATCAACTGTCTATAAACGACCCTCTACAGATTCCTACATTCTGAAAGCATGAGGAGTTTGAGTCAATCATATCGAGAGTTGCATTGTTAAACGAAGCCTATCAACGAAGTAACGTTGCAATACGTAGCCTAAATTGTTATAGAGCCCTAAATCAGGTGATTCCAATACAATTGTCCGATCAAAATATAAATTGGAAATTGGAATAATATGTTGTGACACGAAACGAATTACATTGAAATGGATTTTTTTACTAAAGTTTTTGGATTGTTTTAATAATAAGATTATAAATACGACACTATGGTTATCCTGTGTACAATCGGTGTTACAATATAATAATTTGTGTCAACAGATTGCAATTTTCGGGCGTACAATATACAATTGGAAATACATTTAAACATAATGGTGTACGTAATTATCATTTCCTCTAGTCCCTATCGTTAAATATTATACTTACTACACTCGTATTTAAGTGTTCTATATTATTTTTAGTGAAATACAAATGTCTGTCGCTCGCTTAGCCTAGAGCTACTTACGCAAAGATCTGTTTCCCGGTCCAGAGCTGCCTGGGCTTGAGGATGGCGGGCGCGGGCATGTGCACGGTGAGCGCGGCGTCGGGCCCGGCCAGCAGGCACGCCGCCAGCTGCTGGGCCTCCGCCCGCGTCAGGAACGTGTCGCGCTGCGTCAGGAGGTACCCGCCCGTTATGAAGTCCTGCGTCGCCGCTATGAGCAGTTCACCGTTGCGGGGCGTCACTAAATTGGATTTGTTCTGACGGTACAAGATTGTTTCTATTACTCCTCTACTGAGAATAGTTATCCAACGAATGAGTTTTCGAGACAAACGGCACGTTGTACAGTACGAACGATCTTTTCCCGACAAACCAGGAGTTTCAAGATAATATAATAAAAATCAAATCTTTCTTCCATTATATCTAGCTCAAATTAAGAATAATTAAGATAATAATGTTAAAGAAATATACTAAATAAACATTCGTGAATTGTGAAGACATTCGTACAAATATCCAATTCAAATCCGACCTCTGGCTAAGTGGACAGGGATACTGACCACTCAACCAAACGGTCTAGATGCGATTCAAAATTACTACACAAGTATATAATATTATATTTATATATGACTTTGCATTAAATTCTTATTAAATGTGTATAATATAGATAAAGTGCATAAAAATAAATAAGAAAGAAAGGATGATCAGCGTATAAGAAAATGTTTATATGCAATAAGTTTAAAAGAAATTATAGACTCTTAGAAAATTAATACAATTAAGGAGAGCAGAGGATAGAGAGGGGGTTTTCCATATCCCCTCCTTACTGGGGAAGTACCTGTAGCTTACAGAAAATCGTATCTTAATGACACTAGGTTATAATTGTAATGCTGTGTTTCTATGGTAATCTCATTAATGAAACATTGTTTTGGGAAAAGGGAGATTTATCTGCAATACAATAACAACGCAACATTAGTAATAGCAATATTGAAGGAAATCCAATATTTATTTACAATAATAAAAAAAAACATATATTTAAATCAATCATTAGTATAGTGAGGAATAACTAACCCCCATAAGGATGAGTGCCTCTGCGCGTGCCTCCTCTGTCTGCGGCAGGTGCATGTTCATCTCGTCACCGTCAAAGTCAGCATTGTATGGAGTGCACACGCATTCGTTGAACCTGCGCAGGCGCATGCAACCTTAATTATAATGCTTTGATGTCAGAATTGGTTCTTTAACCTAAATAAGTAGAATTAAACCCAATTTCGCTCTGATCACATAAGAATCGTACCCTCGTGTCCAGAGCTCACGCTCCTTGTCTAGATTCTGAAAACGGACGAAATCTAAGTACAGTACATCAATTTCGCTCAATAAGGCTTAGCACAGCACAAATGATACCTGTTATGATACTGGCATAAAGAAACTATAGACAATTGTGGCGGTTATGAAGGAAGGTTCTGCATTAAACAACCTTGTTAAAGTTCAAAATTAAACACAACTTGAAGCATCAATTAGAACTTGCGTTATGGATACTAGATAACGGAACAACATATTTAACATCATATTTATTTAAATTTTATATACAACCATGACCCGAGAACAAACATTCGTGTTTATCACACCAACTGTCTCACCAGGACTCGAACCCGGGACCGCTAGCTGAGAAGCCTGTAACTGTGGACACTGATCAGCCCGCCAGCTGGGAGGCATAATGTTCAGAATCTCAAAAACTATGGAACAATCTATTAAAACTATGGAAAAAAGGAAAGATAACTGAAGAGTAGCGTATTGAGTGAAGGAGCGGTGCGGCCACGGACCTGAAGGTGCGCTGCGGCTGCACGCGCGCGCGGTGACACATGATGGACAGCTTGTGCAGCGACGGCTGCCGGTTGAACAGCACCACGTCGCCGTCCACCAGGTGGCGCTCCACCACGTCCCCGCACTGACACAACACACTTCATCTAAATTATAACATGTCTCATATGCATAGTTGCCTCTAGATGCTAGATGCTAGATGCTCGATTGTAAGTAAATGGTTCTTTGTGCATTTGACTAAAATTTGCTTTAAAAACTTATTGCATTGTGTACGAAATCATATCTTTTTCAAAAAGGTTCGTTTTTCTTAATAATTTCACGTATTTCTCCTGGCTTTCTTCTAGTAGATTATTAAGATCATTAGTCCCTGGCTCAGCAGAAATATAAACGAAATGTTTTGCGTCTTTTGTCATTTACTTCTGTTGTATTGTGTTGAACGAGGAACGCAATTTTGAAACTTTAAGTTAGATGCGATAGATTTGTATAGAAAGAAGGATTTTTAGGTAGGATATATAGTTCGCATTATGTAGATAACTTTAAACATCAGAAAAATTAATGGATACTACTAAATTAATGTGTCCTACCTTCAACTCCTGCGCAATCTTCTCCCTGTTGCCGTACTTGAGGTACTTCTTATGATTGAGTCCCCTCTGCTGTACGTAGTTGGCCCCAGGGTGAGTGTCAGGCCCATTGCATACCAACTGCCGTAGCCATTGAAGGTTAGCGGGGAACACACGCTCTGGGTACGTCAGGATCTTTGCCACGTGGACTGGAACGCCCACCTAAAGACCATCAGTTACAAGAATGGCAAGTTATATCACACAGAATATTTTATTGTGAATGACAGATGGACACATGTAGATAGAAACTAAACATCAGATATTTTTTACAAGACAATTTAGTTTAGTTGACAGAATAAGTCCTTTTTGGTGCCAGCTGAATAGTGTTATGGCCTATGGTTATCCTCGTGTTTCTCACATGTAAGAAATTCAGTGAGACTACAAGCTTGATGACATTCCTAATCTTAAATTAGCCAAAGGATTTATTTATAATCAACTATGATTAAATACCTCTTGTATCTGGAGGT
Source organism: Acentria ephemerella (assembly GCA_943193645.1). NCBI lineage: Eukaryota > Metazoa > Arthropoda > Insecta > Lepidoptera > Crambidae > Acentria > Acentria ephemerella. Next base: position 921,030 of record OW971889.1, read on the forward strand.
TAGGGTCTGGCGAGATGACAGTCCTGCTTGAGAAATCCACTCGCTTCCCCGATAAGTTACCGCGGAAGCGGCCCTGCTTACCCTTCAACCGTTGAACCAAACCTCGTCCTGGTTTCTTAGGCTGTCAATGAAGGAATATTATTACTAGATATTATATTATTGGATCAGTAAACTTCACAAATACTTGCAACTTTTACAGTTATACAAACGGATAAGTTAAATTAATTTTTTAAAAAATCCTTATATAATTATAAGCATTTAAAATATCAAGTGTTGAAGCTAGACACCATGTCAATTAGGTTGCATTGGGTATTTATAGTAGACTATTTGCTGGATTCAGTTCGATGATGTACGGCTTAATTTCATTTTCATATTTTCCACCAAATGTGTATAAATGACATAAGTTCAGTGGTAGAATTATCAATTTTAGGTAGTAAGTAATGACCTGTACGGATATCATGTACTTTGTTATATTTTGGAGTGGAATAAGTAGCTTTACTATCTAATATTTATCATTTAGGCTCACATTTCCTTGGGTCAACGTCAGCCACTCTATTTCTGGTGCGAGTATCATCATTTCTGATTCTTTACAGAGAAACTCATCAACCGTCATGTGTTTTCTTTTATTTTTTAAACATTTTTATGGCTTGTTAAACGACCAGTAATTAAGTTATATAGTCCCCTCATTATTAGTTGCGTATACGTATACCAACTTCAATCATAAACACCGATAATTCTTTATGAGTTACAATTGCGATACTTATTTGAAAACTTGCGTACGGACCTGCATAGACAGTGGAATTCCAGAAAGTTCGCTGTTGATGTAAAGCGCCGCGTGTAGCTGAAGGTAGTCCCAGTCCTCTTGAACCAGCTCGCTCTTGCCGCCGCTAGCGATGTGCCGTGCGATCACGTCGTTGATTAGGAGGATTTCAGACTGTTTCATTGTCAGATCATCCTCATTCCTAAAATATTGAGTTACATTGTTGATATTAAATTATTCTCTAAAAAATAATATTTCTCAAATCTGGTTCGAAGCAGTATTTTTCTATCTCCGCCTGTGGACTATTCACACTACTTACCATCAACCGGTATAATTACATACCGTGCTTTTTAATGAAAAAGAAATAGTATAATGTAAAATATGAACATTTTTTTATTTAAAATAATTTTGTAAATTAGATTATTTTAATTGAAATACTTTAAATAAAATCATTTCTAAAATTGTAAAATCGCCGAATCAATAATCCGCCTGTATTAGTAGTTACTGAACTAACAAAAGAGGCGGATTATTGATCCGGCTCAAAGGACAATGTAAATTGTTCTACCTTATCAATGGAATCATTATTGTCTTAATAAGTACTACTCACGTGCCAGCTTTGATATCAGAAGCGACGCTGGGTCTGATGCAGAGCGGTGGCACCGGCAGCCTCGTCAGGATCAAGTCTTCAGGACGCGAAGTTTTTGGGTTCATTCCTAACAATGCTATGTCCTCATCAGGGATACGCCGAAAGAGATTCAAAACCTACGGAAAATCAGTAACTATTGAGAAATATATATTTCATTCTTTATTTAATATTTACACAGAGTATAATATCTTTTTGACTTGACAGTTTTAATTAAGCTTAACTGTTAAGCTGTCTATTGGATGAATGTTATCATCAGTTGTTAATAAGCTACTAAAAATGTAATAAATGTTTTGTTTTGATTCTATCTAGGGCTTAATTCTATTTTGTGTTAAAATTAACCCAGTCATAAGTGAACTATACATTGATATATGTTCATAGTGTCTTAAAAATAAACAAGCCAAATAAAAAAGGTTCATAAATTGTATTTATGCCCATCTTTTTCCAAAACAAATTATACCAAAACTATTACTTGCTTGCATGGTGTAAAAATTCTAAATATTCACCTCTAACGGACTCAGTTCTATAATAAGCCCACTGTTAATCATTGTTGCTAGATCCTTATTGGATTCCTTAGCCTCATTAAAATCCCTCAGCACCCGTTTCACTAGAGGATCTGATGGCTTCTTTGTCCTGTACTTATCATGTATGATCTTTAGTATTCCACCAGGGCTCTTTTTTACCATACCATTGAGGACATTGCAAGATGGGCACTTGGTGCATGTTTTGGCTTTCTTTAAGACTGCAGCCCGAAGGTTCTTTTTATGCAGGTATGATAATTCTGGATTCATAAATTTTCGGCGGAAGGATTTCTTGATAGTATCTGGTAACATAACTTTGGCACATTCCTATGGAAAATTAATTATGTTTTACTACTTTTTAATTAGATAAATAGATAAAATATGCTTTATTATACATATGGAGCTTGGACTCATTTTTTAATTCTTTAGTATGATTTCTGAATGTTGTCACAAAAAACTTTCATATCATGCATGAAAAAAAAATCTGAATTATTAATTTTTGTGGAGTTCATTAAGTAGTATAAGATTGGGCAATGTCCATCCAGATACAAACATAATAAAAATTTAATTTTATGTTGTTAATTTAAATTTATGTAGTTATAATTTAATTGTGTGAATTGTCATTTAATTTTGACTGATTTGATTTTAATTTGTTTGTCTATAAATAATTTCAAATTGTAAGAATTATGGACAATGTGTGAAATAAATAATTTATAATTTAATACTTATACAATACAAATACAATCCTCAATTGTAAGAATACATTCTTCATCAAAACAAATTAGATATAAAATAGGATCAGAACAAGAAGCTTTATTCTTACCTTACATATAGTCTGCAATATAGTGATAATGGAACGAAAATAACCGACATGAAATACGGGTAATGCCAATTCAATATATCCATAGTGACCAACACACTCAGCCAATCCAAGACCACAAGTTTCACAATTTGCATCTTTTTGGTTTGTTCCCTAAAAGAAAATTCAAATATATTTCTAACATTTTATTTTGATTATAATCAATCATCTCTTTCTGACACTTCACACTTCTTTCTGATGAAGAAATGTGTGTCCAGTATTCAACATGTAGACAGGTATTATTTTGTAGTCAATTTCTTCTGGATCATTGTCTAGTGTTTTAGAAGCAAATCATTATTTAGCTGGCTTAGCTTTTTTTTCTTTGAATTAAAGAAAAATGTCTAAATTTTATAATTGTATTCCTAAAATATTTTTGAAAGTACATTTTATTGCTTTGAGTTTCTTTTATTTATTTCCCTTTATTTGTTCAAAGGAAAAATATAAGAGTCAAAGTCAAAGTCAAAATATCTTTATTTAAATACTCATTTACTAAGTTCTTTTAAATCAAATAAAAAGAAATATATCATATAGTCTGGCATAATTGTTAGGACCTGTGTCCTAACAAAATATATGCCAGACTACAAAAATTATAAGGTGTTTCATCCAATTACTGTTTGTGATATATAATATTATTAATACACACCTAATGTGTATTAAGCATGTATAAATAAGAAGCAGCCTCAGATTGACGAACACAAATTATAATTAAGCTATATTATATAGCTTTAATCCAAAGTCAGCAAATAGTTATGCTATGTGTGGCTCAGTGAAAGTCAGTCTGATAACATATTCTACTCATACCATACGTCGATCCAGGACACCATATGTTGCTGGCACTCTTTGACCATCTTGAGCATACAAATTCTTAGTGATAACTTGAATGTGGGCTGCTTGTTGAATGTCTGATGCACTATCCACATTGAAGGTAACATGGGAACTACAATTTTGGAAAGATTTTAGACATGTATTATAAAAACGAATAAATGACAATTTGAATTTTTAACACAACTTTTTTGTACAAAACCTAGATAAAAATACACACAACAATAAAGACATGTTGGGAATGTAAACATAACCTGTTACACTTACATTTTTCTCCCGACATAAGTTTCTCGATATTGCTCTTTAGGCATATTGACAAAATATAATTATAATTATTTTAAACCATCTGCTCAAAATCATCTATTTACACAAACAAAACCATTTATCATATATGTAATTCATATTCAGTAGTAGAAGAGTTTTTTTTTTGTTATATTCTCCCTATTACAGGGAAGGCAAAGAGAACTCAAGCCCATACAGCCATAGTTTTTGTAAAGTTATGTCTCAAGATACCGGTATAACAATACCTCTACCCCATAGAGTTTTTGACGGCTAATGACAGGTACCGACATTTTGTTAATAAATTACAAGAAATTTTTTTGAAAATGTAATGCAATGTTAGCGATAACGATAAAACGACACAAAAGTGGAATTCTATGTAGAGCACCCAATCGAACCCGCCATTACGGACCATAAAACTCTATTCATGGAAAGATACAAGATACGCCACAGATAAGAAATACGCTCCGATACCACAGATTAGAAAGAATATTAGCGTTATCAATAACAAAATTAATAACGACGAACGATGTGTTAAAATCAAAACGCTATCAATATAATTTTTTTTTTATTATTTTTATTAACGATATTAGAGTACCAAAAAATAATTTCTATTGCAAAAATAACGTTATCATAACGACAAACATGCGACGTTGCCAAGTGGCAACAATACTATAGGCATGGGACGTTTTTCTGTTTACTAAATTATTTTATATCTTCATGACAGGGAATATGTATAAAAAATAAATAAATATTAATATATCGGAAAGAAATTAGTATCTTAACGAAAATATAAAATTATGCGTATACAGATATCCATTCTCCTGAAAATATCGCTACCACAATGTGAATTAATAACGTTCCGCCTTTTTTACCGATAGTCCAAACCCTGTAGTTAAGTATATTTCTACGCCCCATTATTTATGACGCGCTATGGATATTGACGTTTTGGCCCATTCGTTTGAAATATCTATAGCACAAGTTCTTATGATGCTTACTTTGAGCTAGTTAACAAGTTTTAATCTAAAGCTTATTGTGATTATAATTTACACTGCCACGCACAAAGTATGAAGACACCAAAAATTACGAAAACTTACGGAATCTTTAAAGCAGCTTTAATATATTTTTGCGGTTACTATTGAAGTTACTGTCAATTGGAATCATTCCCTCTTGAATCAATGTAGAAGGGGCTAAGTTTATTGAATAGGAATAGTTAAACAATTGGTCCATTATAAATCACTCAAGTGCATGAATCGAAAAATCGCGTAAGAAGTAGAGTAATAATCTAATTCGTGTTGCACCACTGATTGACTTTTTTTTTTACATTTTTATAAATTGCTGTTCATCAAGTTTGTTTGTTTAAACTAGGGTTTAATCAGCTTTTATAGCTTTCTATTGCACCAAATTCTTCTTCGAAGTTGTGACCAATTTTAAATGTAACAAATTATAATTGGTCTCAACTTTCATATATAGTTCGTAAGAGGAAGTAAGAGTAAAAGAGATTTAATGTGACTGAATTTTTTGTTCAAGAGAATTTTAAGTTTTGTTACATTCGTGTAGCATGATGAGTTCTCTACGTTTTAAGAATTTATATGATTTTGACTATGAACGAATTCTAAATCAGTGTTATTATATTTGAGTTGCTCAAATTGTTCAATTTATATAAATTAATTTTGACTATAACTTAACAATAAGCGACTTGTATGCGTACTTGTGTTTTCTACTTTTCTGTAACGTCAACTTTGTATAATATATTGTGGGTAGTATTCGCAAAACGTCTATTCCACTAAATGATTCTTTTAAATCATACATTTTAATATTTTCAGTACAGTAGAATGACACAGGTTTTAAGATACAATTTTTTCAATATTGTTTATATCACTATTATAAATTTTAATCAGAGCAATATACTAAAAAGTGTCATTTCTACCATTTAGTAGGTTTTGATAGGCCGGTAACCCTATTCATATGTTTCTGGCGTAAAAATGAAGCGCTCAGCGCGCCGTTTTTTTGGCTTGTCAACCGAAACCACGCAACAATTTTCATTTGTAATATTCTTGATAAATGTTACTATTTTCCTAATGTGTCATTCCAAAGAGTTGAGCGATCGATGCGCCGTACTATATAACGTGTAATTCTTACGGAGTGTTACAGTGAATTAGATTTGTTATCGTTTTTCCATCGAACTGACCCGCGAACTCCTAACATGCCTCTATTAAAAAGGAAAGCCTTTGAGAAATCGTCGGTTTCTGAGTACCTTCGCGACGATGATGAGGTATTCCACTGCGAGATAACCGACGAGATATTCAAGGACTATGAGTAAGTTTATTTTACTTGGTGTTTTTGGCGGATTTTTTTGCAATATCTTATAATGTGTGTAGTTATCAATGAGAAAGACGGTTTGCACTGTAGCCGTGTGTCGAGGTGCGTAATTACGCGAGCGTGACACCATGTTTTAGAGTTTCTATGACTTGTGTAGCTTTTATCTGCTGTCTTTCGAGTTTAACATGTTTATGTTTTTTAGGGAATACTGTGAGAGAATCATTTTGGTTAACTCCATGGTTTGGACATGTGAGTTGACAGGGAAGAATAACTTGACATATGCAGAGGCACTGGAAAGTGAAAAAGCTGCAAGGAAGCAACTAAAAGACTTTCCAATGGAACTTCGTATACCAATATTATATCTTGCAGTGAAGACTAAGAGGACTTCTTTTGCTGAGATGTCAGAAGATATATTCAATTTTGTCAGAGACAGATACTTTGTTGGAGAGACAGTGGAAGCCTGTTTGGAGGGTGATCTGTGGCGTGAAGCTCATGTGCTATCTGTGACAGCACAGAAGCAGCAACCGGGGAGGTTGGTTACTCATTAATGTTTACAGTTTAAGTGATAGACCTAGTATGCATATAATTCTAATATAATTAATTTTGGTGTTATGAATACATAAAATATTTACTACAACAAAAATTATTTATTTATTTATTGTGATTCTTTTTTATTGAAATAATAAGAAAGAAATTAAAAATATTATAAATGTTTAATCAAAGTCAAAATTCCTTTATTTAGATCAGATATATTACATTCTTTTATCAAATTCAAGATTGAACTAATTAAAATAAATACTTTTATATTTTAAGTAATTATAGTTTTTATTAGTTTATTAGAATATAATAAAACAATTCCGAAACTTCTTGCAGTCTTTACCATCATAAAATAGGAAATGATATTTCTCAGTTTTAAATGTAAAAAGTACTTTGTATTTTGTGCTGTAATAGACTTATTATCTTCAGTAGACTTTTTGAGAATTTGAAAACCTTTTGTTCTTATTACCTTTTATTCTGTCTACAACTTTGAGAGTAATTAATTATAACAATTATTTCATTTTTCATAAATAAAAATCTCAATTATAAACTGTACTTAAAATTATTAAACTTTTCAATTACATTTACTGTTAATATAACATTAAATTAAATTATCATTCACAGTTTTCTTACTATGTTTTATTAATCTAATGTTTATTATTATATATTTTTTTCAGCAAAACAATGCTTCCTGCTGCGGCTTACTGCTATGAGGTGGAACAGTTCCATGAATCAGACCTATCAGCTGCTGGTGAGATTGGGACTGCACCCTACGACCGCGTGCGCCGGCGCAAAGGCATTTATACCAGGGATAAGAACCGCTTGTTCTTAAAGCAGTTTGTGGTGCAGCAACAGGGTGGCATAATTGGTATTAAGGTAATCAAATCAATAAGTAACTAAACTTAAGCTCATAACTTAAGTGAAGCCACCTTTGAGTGTTTATCCTCCAGGAGGAACCATTAGAAATCCCTTTAAACCAAAGAGAGTCATTTTACCCAGAGCAGAATTAACCCTGATACTTCTAATTTGATACAAAATGGAAAAAAAAGTGGTAAAATTTTGTTTAGTTTTAATAAATATTTATTGTAAGGGAAAGTTGGATAGCTATTGCTATGAATATTTATAAATAAAAAAATATTGTCATCATAATATTAATCATTAATAAATTATTGTTTTTCATAGTTGTTAATAAATTTTATTGAATTAAAAATTGTTTACCTGTTATGAGTTATTTAAGGTTACAATTTGTTGCAATAATTATTAAAAGCTTCATTAACTATACATAATACGTCTCTTACAGACTGACATTACTTTTAAATACATTTACATCTCTTAATATGTGTATTTTTATAAAATATTTCACATAAGTTATATGGCTACCTATAGTGCTTCTAGTTACTAATAAAATGCTAATTATAATAAATTACACACATTTATAACAAACACAAAGAAATAAAGTTTATTAATGTTTTTTACAGCAAGCAGCTCTAGACAAATATAACATAGCCAAAGTGAATTTCGACCAAATATTTATTGGTTCCCCACCAGACTTCCCCTCTTCCAAAAAGCTGATAAAGACCAGCCTATCACCACCAACATCTAAAAACAATACCAAACCAAACTCTGCATCGAAACTGAACAAATCTGCTAAGAAACCCAGTCCAGATAAGAAAGGCAGGCAGGAGTCTATGGACAAGTATCTGAAGAAAACTGACAAGTCTGAAGGTACCCTGAAATATAATATTACTCACAATACCGAGTGATGCATTCTAGTTCAAATTATAATAATACCTAATTTCTGTGTAAACAGGTCCAAAACCCAAGCCACCAGTTGATCCGGCTGCAAAGAAGAGTGCTCAGGAGCTAGCAGAGAAAATGCGTCGTGCTGAAGACCAGATGCGGCAACGTAAGGAAGAAGAGAAGGCAAAGAAGAAAGAAAAGACAGCCAGACTACAAGCTTATCTCAAAGAATGGCAGAAGATCAAAGATGACTTAGACCTGGAAGATCATAAGGTAAGATTTTCAAAATTTAAATTTAAGCTCTAATAAGACATTTCTAAAAATAAATAAATATCAAAATATTCTTGTAACCAACTTCCAGCTCCATAAACAGACATTGAAATCAATTTAATAGATTCGAACTCCATACCTCCTATGTTTTATAACCCGTTACATATTTCTTTAACACTACCAAGATCAAGTCTTAATCAATGCAACATATAAATGCCAATTAAATAAACTCGTAAACAATATCTGCAGTCTGTCTGTACTCTGCACTGTCTGTTGCATCAGAATTGAAATAATACTTTAAAAAATCTCATTTACAGGTCATACCCAAAGGTACCCCTATAGAAGTAGAAGGCATTCCACAAACTCTTTTTGGGGATTTCCTTTCCGTTCTGGAGTTTGTCCACGTCTACTCTGATGTTTTGAAAACCAAGGATGTGTTCCACAACAACTTAGACCTGGAGACATTCCGAAAAAGCTTTACACAAAAAGAACATGCTGGGATTTTCAGTGATCTGATCCAGATGTTCTTAACTACTATATTCTCGTTACAAGAAGATGAGGCCGAAGAACATAATGAGAGTGGGGGAATTCAGGAGTCTACAGGTGACTATTTTATCATTTTGCTGGAATAGGTGAAATATATAATTAAATAACAGAATAATCTTAATTCTTTGGATATATAATAATGAAAGATTTAAATTCCTATCAAACTTCTTGGTAGTTTCGTGTTTCTTGTCATTTTAAAATGTAATGACGATTTATATTAATTTTGAATAGCTGTTTAACAATTTGGTAGATCTAAATTCGAACACAAAGTACTATTATTTGTCTCTGTTTGTTTTAAACTACTATGCCAGCAAACAATAGTTACAAGACAGTTTCTCTATTTTCCGAAGTAGACGTAGAGGAGCTGACTGGAGACATGGACACGAACCAGGCAGTGGAGCTGGCGACCAAGGCTAGTAAGTGGTCGCAGACGTACCTCGGCACACCGCTCAGCAAGCTACCTCTAGATCCTACCACTGTCAGCGAAGTGCTCAGGTGACTACATACACATAAATCTTTATAGTGTGATTTTCATCATCATGCTCAGCCCATATAAACACATTGCTGGTCAGCCTCTTCCCCTCTGCGCTATTAACGGTTTTCTTTGGGCCTCTTCAACCGTCCAATGTCATTAGACCATCAGAATGGCGTTTTACTCATTCTACATTACATTCATACTATATTCGGTCCTCTTGATCTATCATCATCATCAACAGCCTTTATGCGTCTCACTGCTAGTGTCTCTTGTGATCCTAGTGGGAACTGCACAATCGTTCCCACTAGGATCACAAGACACACAAGAGGAGCCATAACACCGCCATGCTGCCCCAATGTAGTTGGAGTGAAAGCAGTTGCAATAAAAACAGGGACCAACACCTTAACATGCCTTCCAAACCATGAAGGAGGTCCAGATACCAATTTTGATTAAGCCTTTCAGGGACCAACCATGGCTAAAGTTGCTTTTGTTATCGAAAACATAGGGTTCGAACCACTATACCAATGAGCTCAAACAAGTACCAGTAAGCAACCACCACAACTATAGTAGTAGTATACTATATATATAGTGAGCAAGTTTTTTACTATTAAACTTATAAAGGAGAGCCTTTATAAGTTTAATAGTAAAAAACTTAAGATTATAAGATTACTTAATTTTAATGTCTATAATCGTTTATTTTACGGAAATAGGTTTGGCAATCCGATGTCATTTCTTCAGAAAGCATTTTAGTATTTAGCTTAAACTGTGTTTCTACCATGCAGAAGTATCAAGCAATTGGTACGGCTCTGAACAATAAATTCGCCCTTCATTCGAAGTTTGGACTATAATCATACGATATTTACTTAACTGTCATATGTTTAATTCCACTTTGTATGGCTTTAGATTTTGTTAATGATGAAAATTTGTCAACGAAGAAATGTAATAATGATATAATGGTGGCAGGCTACATTTGCTATCGTCGGGCTCGGCGGCGGGCGGGCGCTGCGCCACGTGGCGCTACCACCAGCGCGGCGGGTACAGCAGCCGCGACGACCCCGGCCTGCGCCTGCGTCTGCGGCACCCGCGCCTGCTGCACCGACTGCAGCGGCACCACGTGCACGACCTCGCGCCAGGTAACGCGCTCACTCGACACACATACTACAGCATCAAAATAACATAATTGACCACGATTCACTTACAATTCATTGGCGAAAACTAAGGTATAAAACATTTTACAGTTTAAATAAATCAATATTTATATATAAGTAATACTATGATTGTATATAACCATATATTTTTAAATCAAACTATGTCCCTGATGATTTGCTTTAGTTCCGTAACTTTGTAAAGGTTCGAACTGATTTTCCATTCCGTTTGAGTGAATTCAGACCTAATGGAAACATTAAAGAAAGGTATGGTAAAGAAAATATTGTATTTGCGTATAAACGAGGGCTCAGTAGTAGAATTTTACTAGTAGAGAATAAACATCGATAGCATAGCTCGCCCTTCCAAATAATATTTTCATACACCTTATAACTGATACAACTAGTTGAGCAAAGATACAGGAATTTTTTTTGTTTGATGCGCTATGCAACATTGCATTTTTGTTTGTTTTAAGATTACCATTATATCATTATCATACAATGTAACCCTGCCTTTTAATAAGAAAATACATAGTATATTACATATCGAAATGACACTAATATTTTTTTCCAATAGAGGAGAAGTTCTTGATACTACAGTGCCTGATGAACCAGATCCTCAGCTACGCGACAGTGCGCGACATCATTGAAGAGAAACTGGACGAGCTGCGTAACACCAAGCAGGCTTTGAGGATGCTCACGGTGAGGGCTTTGATATTCTATTAAACACTAGAATTAAACCTAGAATTTTCCAATAGGATTGTTTATCATCATAAATAAATCATTGTTTAGCCCCTGACGGGATAACACACACAAAAAAAGTGTAAGGTCTAAATTGCAGAAAAGATTTGAATCAGAAGGATGTAATTTGTGAAGAAGGTGACTAGGCCAGCCTCATGAGGAGACTATAAATTTCTGTCTTTTAAGCTACTCGCTCTTGGTACTTGTAAGAGTGCTTAATAAATTTATAGATATTGATTGTTTACTACATAAGCATTCTGACAGAGCTCATTTTGGAAAAAATCTTATCTCTATTAGCTTTGTCCCTATCACACTTCATAATAAAATGTCTAAGGTCCTCAACCCTATTGCAAGTACTGCACTGTGGTGATGGTATAATGTGCATCAAATTCAAAATTTAATTAGTGGCAAGTGACCAGAACGACTCAATAATGCTGTTACCATGATTGTTATGACGGTAGACAGGTAAGATGGTGCTAGGTAGCCAGGTGGACCTAGAAAAAGCCCTACCACCAATCAAACTGTGCAGAAATTTCTGCTCCCACTGGGTATTAAACCCCAGACCTACAGATTTGAAGTAGGTGATCTCAGCCACTAGACCACAGAGGTGCAACAGTTAAGGCAGATTATTTACTTTATTATAAATAACTAATCTTTCTATTTAGATAAATGAACGCAAACGTGAAGTCCAAATGGTAGCAGCTAGGCAGGAAATAAGGAAAGAAGCAATAGCGAAGAAAGAAGAACTTAAGCTTACTGGCGAGAAGGCTAAAGCTCTAGACGAGGAAACAAAGCTCGCCTTGGAGAAACTGGCCAAGGAAAGTGATGCCAAGAAGCAAGAGTATGAGAAGAAAGTTAAGGAGTTACAGTTAGAGCTTTTCGATTATACAACTTATCTTGGTGAGTTTTATTAGATTATTAGTGATAGTGTTATAATTGATTAGAATATATATAAATTTATGAAATTTTTTAATGGTCGTCTATACATATCATCGATAGCTCATTGTCGTCCCCACCGAAGGGCTCGAGCATAACTTAAATTAGGACGACTAGGTTTTAGTCAACCACGCTTGCCAAGTGCTGGTTGGACGCACACAATCTAAGAATTTGTTCACGGGTGTGTGCACGGTCCCTCACGATGTTTTCTTCCGTCGTAAAGGCGTCGAATAAACGTACATATGAATTTAAAATTTGAAAACACATTTGTATGTGCCGGTGTTCGAACTGCTGCCTCCAGTATGGAAGAGAATGACCTTACGCTTCGATGTCTTTACATACTATAACAAGCAACTCGTGCTATGGAAAAGAATATAATGTAGTTTACATTTGTGATGCTATAGACGTGAATGAACTTCATTTCAGTGGTTTTGATTTTGCACATTTTTATCACTATGAAACTGAGTTATTTATACGTAAGTTGATGGTTTTATATAGTGATTTTGTTATGCATGATTGTGTTTGTAATGTGAATGAACAAATTTATGTGTTATTAGTGAGCTTAAGACTTAGTCACAGATATAATTTGTTGCAAAATACGCCTAAGAAGGTCTCAATGTCAAACTGAATTGTTTTTATCAGTATTTTTTCTATTTAAATAATAATATAAAATAAGACCTCTAGATGTTCTTGTTCAAAACTGTAATTTCTTAACTGCTTCAGCTTCCTTTTGATACATGGCGTTCGTGATAATTTGTGTGTGTGAGACAAAGTTTACCAGTTTAATTAGTAAAAAAATAAAATATGTGTATTATATTAAGTGTAAAATTTGTTATAACATGATTCAAATCCCTAACCAAATACATACTAAGTGAAATCATGTAACCTACAATCGCTAACACTAACCCACCTACGTACGATATATTGTTATATTCCGACATCGACGCGAATGAAGTCGCGGGCCGTAATGTTTCACGTCGCACACAGGCTCGGACCGCGCGTTCCGGCGTTACTGGGTGAACCAGCGCGTGGCGGGCCTGTTCGTGGAGGCGGGCGCCGAGCCGCGCGGGCCCTGCCGAGACAAGCCCGTGCCCCCCGCGCCCGCCGCCCCCGCGCCCGCCCCCGACACGCTCGCCTACGTCACCAGGCTCTTCGAGAGCGAGCGAGGTAACTACGCTTTCTTCGCTACACCTATCAAAAATGACCCCGAGATTAACATCTCCGAGAGCATTTTCTTATGACATTATAATTAATGATTTTTTACGGAATGACGTTTATGTTTTAAAGTGCGGTCGACAGTGCGACTGCGATTTCGATTCAATGCGATATCGCTCGTATCGCGTCGCGTCATAAGAAAATACCCTTAATCATTTTGGACAAGAGAGGAGTAAATCACGTGCTATAGGACTCTTAAAATATTTTTTAAATTCAATACTACAATCATGTTTTCAAACAGCGAGCAGTGACAAAGAGAACGACTCCGGAGCAAACTCCCGGGGGAATTCCCCAAAGAAACCGCTGACCAATTTGAATGGACTCACGCACAAACTCAACGGTCTCGACAACACTCAACACTTGCGCGAACTATACGTATGCACCGGAGATATTAACACGTGTCTCGCGCACGGGAAGGTGAGTATTAATGCTTAGACATAAAGCAGTACATTCCTATTATTTAATCAATGTATATAAATGTATAAAGTTGCCCTATCCTTATCTTTATTTATTATTTTATATCCCATTATAATCAAGTAGCTCAAATTAAGCATTAATGACAACTTACAAGCTTTATATATAAAAATGAAATGATGTTCGTCCAGCCATTCTCGGATTTAAAAATAGTAGAAAAATCACAGACCATATGATTTTGTTCGTTTCAATTCCTATATTACTGTTATAAATACAGGGAGACCGTCCCAACTGGGTGGTCTACCACACAGAGGAGCAGATTGAAGCACTGATCCAGTCGCTGAACAAGCGTGGCTTGAGAGAGAGCGACCTTCGACAAGCGCTTGAACTGGACAAGGACAATATCATTGAATACGTCAAGAAATGTCCACTTTATCTGCTTAATCCTAACGCGGCGCCGGTGAGTGATTTGTGTATTTTTTATTTGATAGACCATACTGAATAATGATGGTGACTATAAGTTGCTATGCCGCGATATTCTCTTGAAAACCTCGGGACAGTTAAAATTGCATCAATTTAATTGTGTTGTAAATAGATATTTTGCAATAGCACAAAGTAGCACCTTTTCGGATACTATCTTGATCCTTCAGATATTCATTAAATTTGCGCAAATTTTAATAAAGATTTCTCGTAACATTGGATAATAAAAACAGCTATGAAAAGTTGTTAATGTTTGATTGACATATGTGCGCAGGCGCCGGTGATGCCGCAGACGCGCCATAAGAAGACGGCGGTGTCATCGCTGCCCGTGCCGGCCGAGAGCTCGCTGGCCGAGGCGCTGGAGCTGTCGCTGAGGGACCACATCCTCGAGCTCGAAGAGAAGATCTTCCACGGCTGCCTGGGAGCGCTTAAGGTCAAGGTAATACACACCACTCGCCTAAAAACAGCCTATTTAAAACCAAAAAATTTACTGAGGTCTTAAAGTTTGTGATTTTTGAACTCAGTTGAATCTATAGTACAGTGAAATCGGGGTTAGTTTACAGCAGGTGGCTGTTTTTTTTATAGTTTTTTATTATAATTATTTTTGTGTTGACTAGGACCGTGAGGCGTGGCGCGGCACACTGATGCTGCGAGGGTACGACAAGCAGGCGGAGTACCTCACGTGGGGGCCCGATCAGAAGTACCGGGACGACTGTCACCTGCCCGACGGGGAGCTTAGGCCGCCGCCAGGTAACTGACAGCGGCCACGGCAACCGTGGAATATTGCCGCGACGACCAATTATCATATCCCACTAATGAGTAGGCAAATGATTCAACAAAATATGAATTTGCATGTTTTGTTCTCAAATACATAGGTAATATCTATCAGATACCTATCAACGCATCGCGCATGCAATATTAAAAGTATTAATGGTGCATTTTGACATAAATAAGTATGTCATATTCGTTATCGTTTTCAGGTGTAGACATATCGGAGACGCCGATCCCGGAGAACAAGTACCGGGACCCCGGGCACTACGTGTGCGGGCGCGCGGCCGAGGACGAGCGCCCGCAGCAGCTGCAGCTGGTGCGGGCGCTGGCCTCCGCGCTGCTGCAGGTGGCGCAGGCGCTGCACCACAAGTACATCCGCCGCCCGCTCGGTCAGTGCCCCCCGTGCTAGTGAAACTATGCACTATACAAGCCATCTTGATTTTGCTGACCTGCAAGATGCTTCTTTACGCTTCTTTTGAAGGACTCAGGATTGTAGGAAGGAGGGAAAACGTGTATTGGAAAAGAATTCCATTTCTTGATTGTGCGATATAGAAATGAGTTACCAAAAGGCGCAAATACTAGCTTCTGCCTACGGATCGTAAATAGAACAGTCTATATCTACTTTAAAGGAGATTCTAAATATTATGAAATAATTTTTGACACGTCATAAATTTCTTATCTATACTTACAATCTTTAACAGTTTATAATACTAGTGTAGATTAAATGAAATAAATGAGGTTATATTCTTATTGGTTCCAGGCCTAGACGAGAAAGAGCGCAAAGAACGTGAAGCCAAGAACAAGTCGTTGGAGCTGGAAGCGCTGGAGCGCTGGGAGGTGTCGCTGATGGAGTGCCGCAGCTTTGCGGCCGTAGCGCTGCACCTGTTCACGCTGGACTCGTCGGTGGCGTGGGCCGCGTCCATCCTCAACGCCAGCTGCCGCCTGTGCCGGCGCAAGGCCGACCCCGACACCATGCTGCTCTGTGACGGCTGCAACAAGGGCCACCACCTCTACTGCCTCAAGCCCAAGCTCTCGGTCAGTATCTTACAGCAGTTACACAAATTGGAAACAGGATTACAGGAAGTTGTCTCTAGAATACCAGCGGTACTATTAGCAGTACTAATAATACATGCTAATGCTATTATTAGTATGTATTATAATAAATAATACATACTAATGCTACATAAACATTGATATATCTTTTTAAATTCTTAATGGTGTAACTCTAGACCTTCATCTCACCTATGTAAGTGAAAATAAAGCCGAAGATGTAAGCAAACTACATTGATATAGCGGCAAATGTAGGAAAAGGCGGACTTAGAAAAAGCCCTACCACCTCACAAACCTAATAGAAAATGTCTGCCCCATCTCCAAAATCCGAAATTCAATCCCAGACCTCCAGATTTGAAGTTAGGGGTCTCAACCACTAGGCCACAGAGGCAGTTAACGATATCGAGAAATGGTTGATCACCATTGATAATGTAAACATTCAGTAGAGACACGACATTGAAATGCAACAATACGTAATGCAAAGCATGAATCACACTTTAAAAAGATGAAAAAGATATGATGATGATTAAGTAAGACAAACCATAGGGTAAAAAAGTTATCAAAACTTTTTAAATAAGCTTTCCCTGTAATGAACTTGATTTAAAAAAGAGGTTTTCGAATCCTCGAATAAAATGTTAACTTTATTTTTATGATACAATCTCTTGTTTCATGCTCTCAGTCTGGTTTAAGAAGAAAGGTAATTGTGCCACACTTATTCGTCCTTTGAAGTAACTTTTAACTTATAATATATAATTTTTATTAAACTTAAGAACTTTTATCATACTTGCAGAAAGTGCCCAAGGGCGACTGGTTTTGCGAACAGTGCAAACCAAAAGAGCGGACGCCGCGAAAGAGGAGGAAACTATTCTCAGATGACGACATTGAAGACGTACTTAACAGGTTAGAACATTTTTTAATCGAATCGAACCGTCTCGATGTTGTTAATCGCCAACTACCAAATTCTATTGGAACAACAGTAGCGCCTCCGTTGTGAAATATTGGAAACTACTTTTACAATGTGTATTTCTTAGCTTAACGCAACCAAGATCGTAAAACCTTCGTCTAGATATACAGATGTGTTTTGTCAATGCAGCTCGGAGTCTGAGTGTGAGAGTGGCGCGCTGAACGGCGTCTCCGTGGAGCTGTGCGGTGCCTGCGGCAGCGGCGGCCGGCTGGCGCGCTGCTGCGGCCGCTGTCGGGCCAGATACCACGAGGAGTGCGCGCCCGCCGCCCGCACCCGAGCCCGGCCCTGGCTGTGTGCCGCCTGCACCCACCCCGCCCGAGGTACACCCGAGCCCGGCCCTGGCTGTGTGCCGCCTGCACCCACCCCGCCCGAGGTACACCCGAGCCCGGCCCTGGCTGTGTGCCGCCTGCACCCACCCCGCCCGAGGTACACCCGAGCCCGGCCCTGGCTGTGTGCCGCATGCACCCACCCCGCCCGAGGTACACCCGAGCCCGGCTCTGGCTGTGTGCCGCCTGCACCCACCCCGCCCGAGGTACACCCGAGCCCGGCCCTGGCTGTGTGCCGCCTGCACCCACCCCGCCCGAGGTACACCCGAGCCCGGCCCTGGCTGTGTGCCGCATGCACCCACCCAGCCCGAGGTACACCCGAGCCCGGCCCTGGCTGTGTGCCGCCTGCACCCACCCCGCCCGAGGTACACCCGAGCCCGGCCCTGGCTGTGTGCCGCATGCACCCACCCCGCCCGAGGTACACCCGAGCCCGGCCCTGGCTGTGTGCCGCCTGCACCCACCCCGCCCGAGGTACACCCGAGCCCGGCCCTGGCTGTGTGCCGCCTGCACCCACCCCGCCCGAGGTACACCCGAGCCCGGCCCTGGCTGTGTGCCGCCTGCACCCACCCCGCCCGAGGTACACATGCGTACCTGGTTTACTCATAGTATGTTTATTGACTATGCTTTGTGGTGTGAAGTTGGTCAGAGGTACCGTCTTATTCTTATTTTGACCACATTATACTACTAGAAGGACAATTGACCAGTCGAACTGCCTCATGTTGCAGCACATCACAGCTTATAAATAAGGTATGTTTCGTTATGGTCTAGCAATAAAACATAAATAGACATAAGCAATATCACATGCTTCCTTTTGACGCACAAAACTTGACCTTCAATATATTTTGGTCAAGATTTATTACACGAGTATTACAGGAGGCTTATAATACCCGAATGTATAAAAAAGATTTTATATTAAAAGATATTTTATTACAAGTGGGACTCGTATTAATACGCCTGAAAAATTTGGCGGTAAATTTAATTTGCGAAATAAACATCTATCGCGCTAATCCGCCAAGAGTTCAATTACTATAGATATCAAATGATCTTAAGAAGGAGTAAGGGTATCAGCCAACGATATATAGATCATCAGACTATGGTTTAACGTGATTGGTTGTTTATTCCCCAAGAGTGGAGCCGGCGGCGCTGCGCTGCGGCCGCCATCGACAACATCCACCAGTACACTCGCGCCCTCCACGCGCCGGATCTCAGCGGTCCGTTTATAATCAAATCATCACCCGCTGTTAGCTTATCCCTTCATGTCCTTCATTTCTTAAGCAATACTAAAACAGTAATGCTTGCATTCACCTTTACTGTATAACATACAGTCTTTTTAAGTTTTTCTGTTCTTTTTTCATTTATTTCTATATATAATTTGATAACAATCGTATAAAAGTCCCAGAGTCCTTCCTCTTCCATGGTTTATCAATGACTTTATCTAATCGCAAGTTCTTTTGCTAATAATTTTCTTTAGTACTGTTTTCATCAATGCTTTAAACTAATCCTTTGCGATTTCATTAACTTTGCAACGTTTTTTGTTATTTCTGCCTTTAAATAATCTAATAACAATCATATAGAACTCCCACAGTTCTTTCTACTTATGGCTCAATAACGTTTACTATATTTAATAATAATATAAATATAATATGTCTCACACTCACATCTATTGGCTAGCTCAAAGTAAACTTCATTGAGAGCTTCTGCTATGGATACTAGATAATGGAGAAATATAAATAGTAATATGTATATAAATATCAGAAAATACACTCAATAAACATCTACGACTCAAAGAACAAATATTGGTACTCATACAACGATTTTTCGACGTTTACAAATTAAATTTATGAAAAAGTATGACAGGTCTTCTAATAATTAAATTAAAGGTCTCTGACCACTATCATCGTTAGTGTTAAGGAGACTAGCTGCCAGTTGATGTCGCTATAAAATAACTTGACTGACAATAAATAGATAAATTCGTTCCTATACATTATCACCAATTTTAAGGTGCACACTGCAAAACTTTACAGTTAATTGTGATTACATGTGGAATGACGGCTACACAGATGATATTGAGGGTAATTATGTAAACGCACGTGTTGCAGAACTCGACTTGCTTGTGATTTACCTCCTAACGAAAGTCCTTGTTCTTATGGCCTTGTTACGTACTTCAAAATTTAGGTCACAGAAATAAATCTACATAATACAAAAAGGTTTATTTTAACCGCCTCTGTGATCTTGTGGTTGATACCACCTACTCCAGACCTGGAGGCTAGGTTTCAATACCCAATGTGGCAATTTTCAGCTCGGTTTCGTTGGTGGTAGGGCTTTTTCAAACTCCGCTAGGCTAGTTATGAACATCTTACCGAAGTCTGCCGCCATAACAATAATTTTGTTCTAAACGTTGTGTTCTGGCCAACCAACCAGTTCCTCTGTTAAGCAATCCGGGTGAAGTTTGCTTCCATCTTCAGCCTACTCTTCACTTACCGTCAAGTGAGATGAATGCCAGGAGCTACCCTGTTAAGAATTTTAAAAAATGTTGTTAATGATGGGTTTACTAACTTACAAAATATAGGTAGCGCTGTTGTAAAGGTTCTTAAATAGATTATATTTTGATGTGTTTGAATACACAGGGAGTCACAGTCGGCACTTCAATGTTGCGAAATAGTTAATGTTTTATAGGAAAAAATATTTAATAAACATTGCAAATATGGGTATTTATATTGGGCATTGAATGTGTTAACAGAAGCCGAATTATGAAGCTGTACTTTATCTAATTCCAACAAGTAAATACTGTTAAATATATTTCATATATATTAGGTTGTATTAAGGTTAGTTATGTTGTGTGCAGAGTCTGACGACAGCGACGACAACACGGCGTTAGTGAAGCTGAAGAGCACGCGCACCTCGCAGCGAAACAGTCGCGGGCGCAGGTCTGTCTTATTATACTGTTACTAATTAATAACGTACGAGGCTTATAACTTAAAACATAGGTTCCTTTAAAAAAGCGTGAAAAAGCACTTTTTGGGCCAGCAAGGTGAGGGTGGCTAGGGCAGTATGTTCATGCTACACTAGCTATCTTCACATATGGACTCGTCTACTGCTTATCATCAGGTGGTGTCGAGTCATTTCGAACCATACACTTCTACATTTAGTGATTGCGAGAACGAGTACTCTTTGAATTTAGGGAGTCGCCTTTTAAATCGACGTTTGGTATAAGCTATAAAAGAATATTTTTATTTCCAGATCTAAAGATGATTCTGTTAACACAAGCAGAAGATCCTCACACAAGAAGTCCCTCACAAACGGAGTTCATGGTATGTTTGCGTTAGATTCTTACTCTTAAAAAGGTAAATAAAGTCTTAATGTTACCGTAAGAAAAACGTATATAAATTGGTTATCGGCAGTCCCAGAATTTTTTTTTAAATACGATATGTCTAAATTCTTTATAACTGTGTTGATTCATGTGTAAATTGTATATTGTTATTTAATGTGTCATAATACTTGTGTTTCTCCAAGAATATATAATATATAAGCAAAACCCATCAGTAGACTGATTGTTGAAACTGGTTATTAGTTAAGTTATATGTTATTTATATGTATAAATTGGATTACCTTACAAATAATCCTTATACTACTGGTTATCCAGAGGAAGGCAGCAAGAGTAAGAAGCGCAGCAGCCGTCAGTTCCCCGCCGGCATGCACGCAGACGCCGCGGCTCAGCTGCTAAAGGAAGTCCTCAAGCACAGGGACGCCTGGCCCTTCAGCGAGCCCGTCTCCACAAGCGAGGTAGGCTCGTCGTCCTATTACTTCCACATTATCCCTATACAAAATATCTTAAGGTTTTATTTACTTAGACATTTTTTTTCATTCTTGTATGGATCGTCTAAGGGTCAACTAAATTGATATTTCTAAAAGTCACTCTTTCCTTTTCCATAAGGAGAACGAAATAGAGGGAGATAACTTAATTTTAGTTTTAGTGGATGCCAGCAGAATCGCCGCCAATGTGATTTTTTTTAATTAAGTTCAGTAACTATTAAATATTTAACAACAAATAAGCTGAACATGAATGTCAGGTGCCGGACTACTTAGAGGTAATCGACCAGCCAATGGACTTCAGTACGATCAAGGGCAAGCTGGAGGCGGGCGAGTACGGCACCGACGGCGAGATGATGGACGATATCTGCCTCGTGTTCCACAACTGCTACGTCTACAACAAGGACACGCACCCCGTCGCCAAGTTAGTTCATATTTTTGTCACACCCAAACTATTATCTTGCCCAAATTGAGTATCAATAAGAGCTAGTTACAAGATTATGGATACTAGATAACAGAAAAATATTAATTAATCATACAAACATCAATGACTTGAGAACAAATATCATAAAAATATCTAGGGACCTTACCTGATTCTTAGTCTGACTAGTCGACTAGAAACTCAAAAAGGGACATGTTTTTATGATCAGTACTAACATTAATTCAAAAAGTTATCCAGCTATGCCTAATTTAAGCTAGATAATAGTTGTCCCTACACCAATTAAAATATATATTGTTATTTGGAAAAAAAGTTTTTACTGCAATTGAACTTACAATAGAACAAATGTATTTACTTACAAGACAGGTCACACTTTCACGGGGAAATATATACACATTTATAACAAATCCCGCCGTATAATTGTACTGCCTTTACACAAATTTAAAATAGGGTTCGAAAATATCAAGATGATAAGAATGCATGTACCAATTGGTTTCTTATATAAGTACCATAGATGAATAAAATATTTGGGCTTTGAGTTTGACATTCATAATTTAACTTATTATTCACAGAAAAAATTATTATTAATAATATAAGATTATTATTAATATTAATAATATAAGATTATTATTAATATTAATAATATAAGATTATTATTAATATTAATAATATAAGATTATTATTAATATCATTCCAGAGCCGGCAACCGCCTAGAAAAGTACATAAACAAGCGGTGCTCCGA
Organism: Acentria ephemerella; assembly: GCA_943193645.1. Taxonomy (NCBI): domain Eukaryota; kingdom Metazoa; phylum Arthropoda; class Insecta; order Lepidoptera; family Crambidae; genus Acentria; species Acentria ephemerella. Next base: position 943,834 of record OW971889.1, read on the forward strand.
GCTGGAGTTGCCTTCTTTGCCTGAGATCGAGCTAGAGGCGACGTCGTCGGAGGCGGGCTCAAAGCGGCGCTCGTCCGAAGACAGTGACACGCCCATCTCCAAGCGCGCGCGTCTCAAGTGACGCTCGGCCGGCCCGCGCCACCTCGCTGACTTCGTCACCTACTAACCGGATCTAGTGCAGTGGCTGTGTGTGTGCCCTCTCATGTCAAGTGAACCTTGTTACTTCAATAAACTCATGTGACGTTTGAGATCCTGTAAACTTGGTGAGTAAATAAATTGTACCTTAAACTATGTTAAATTTGTTGTATTTTAAAATGACAACTGATTATGTCATTCTTTGGAGAAGCTTTTTGATAGCAGAATCTCCATGCTGTAGTTGTAGCATCTAATCTTTAATACAGGAAAGCATTGTGTTACAGATGCTCATAGGCTTCAGTAACCACTTATATCAACTAATCCAAATGCCAAAACTTACTCAATGCTCCACAAGACAATAGACGAAAGACTTAAATTTGAGAAAATATTAATCATTAACTTTATAGAAGTCTAGGTATCTATGTAGAAGACTATTTGACTTATAAAAGTGTGAAGCATTGGTATAGGAAACTGCATTATTTCTTTATAGATTAAAAATTATATGAAACCAAACAAAATCCATGATAAATGACATAATCATATACTGATATGATTATGCCATTTATATTTTAGTATTTAATTTATGTCATTATAGAAAACCTAGTGATATTTGGAACCTAAAAGGTGCAGGCACCAATACGAGGCTCAGCTGGTCCATATTGCTTGATTTTATTCGATATATCTACTATAGAAAAATTGGCCCCGACTCTGTTGTGCACAGATGAAAGTTAAATTTAATGCTTTTTTCATTACAATCCAACCTGAAAATGTAAGGCAGCCAATGTCTAAATGGCGATTTTTAATTATTTAAATGTACAACTTAAAAAATGCTGGTTAAAGTAATTGAAAAGCGTATGAATAAAGTATCAACTTGAAGTGTCTAAAAGTAATTCCATCACTTTCATATTTACTTTGATAGACAGAGAAGCAAATAATGTTAATTTTGATTTTGGAGAATGCCAACAGAATCTACTTAATATTGTACTCTTAAAGTCGCCTGTTTGTTGTCATGGCAGTTATCATCAAATCATTACATTGACTGTCCTTTATAAACTAAACAACAATTGGGTACTATCATCAAATTATCCAATTTCTTTAGATGTATATATTCAATTTGTTTCATATTTCGGGTATACAAATTTTGATATTGCAACACTGTTCTCCAATTTGCAATGTTGCTACAATTATTGTGCCTCATAATGAAATTAGTGTTAAATAACAGCATGTAAAAATAGAATATTATGAATCTGTGCTAGATATAGAATGTAATCGATGTATTTAAATATAGGCCCTGGCTATGTTTATTCTCCATCTGTTACTAAAAAAACAACATATAAATATAAACTATTATTTTAATTAGTAAAAATAACTTTTAAACAGTTTTTATGTCAATTGATAGTTAAATTAAAAATTTCCATAATAATTGGATATTGCAAATAAAAAAATAATTGAAATTGTGTATATTGTTAGAGATAAATTATGATTGCAGCGACTGTTACATCTTGTTATAATTTTTTAATGAAAATTACAGTCCTACTAACTTTGCAATGAGAATATAAAAATTATATAATTTGGTTTATCAAAAAAATCTGATATTTGTACAATACCATCGCTAATATAATGTTTAGTTTAAAATTTAATAATGAACGCAAAAAAATATTAGTTACCAGTAACTTATCAATGATGTATAGTAACTTATCAAATAATGCAATTATGAGAATATTGAAATAAAAAGTTTACATAACATTAATTTGTAAATAATAATAAAGAAAAAACTGTTTTGTATTTAAAACCTAAAAAACTTAGTTGCATTTCTAAATTCTGCTTATATAAGCAAAATTTACGTTGAGAGAATAATTTTGAAGGTATGTTGAATAGTCATTTAGTATTTGATATGTATTCTATCTATGATATTCTCGGAAATTTACTCACATGCATCAAAATACACTTCATTTTGTAATTATTTTAAATCTGTATTAAAGTTGAGGCTTTTAACATCCCCTGGTTTGTTCATTCAATACGATAAAATCAAACATTTTGTTATTGTAATTTTAGTTGTGTTCTATCATTATAATAATGTTGTTCATGTTTGTTGAGTGTGATACAACATCCGGCAATTGCAACCTGGCTAAAAGATTGTATTATTAGTTGTTTATATATCATCTACTATTTATCTACAAAAAAACTTATAGACTAATATTAGCTTTTACCATTATCATAAGTTTAGTTAGACACTTTGGAATTAGTTTTTTTTTAAATATTTTCATGGCATCCTAAATCGATTGTTTTCGATCAGCCAATAGTTCTAGTGGGTTATGTTTTGTTTTACTAAATTTTATACTCGTTTTTCAGGCAATTAAATATAACTTTTTTGAGGCAATGCCCCCAAATTGCATTTTTAGTTTCTAAATAATTAGTGATATGTGGTAACCAGTTTTATTTTACTTTTGAATAATTGCATTCCTGAGAGCAATGTTTGATTTATAATAAAATATGTAATTATTTTCTATCTGCATTGATCATTTGCCTGGTATTATTTATTGATGTAATTTATAAGTTATTTTTATTTATATTGTAGTGAATAAAGCACCCTTACAATATTATGAGTTATTATTTTGCACCAGTAGACATTAATCTCATGAATGAATCATCTGCCCCCAATATTATGTTCATGTTAAGAATAAAGTAAGTCATCACATTGTTTAAAGTACTTAAAAATGTTGTAAATTACTTTTCTTTTTCCACTGTGAATTACCAAACCACTCATAGTTTTAAGAATAGGTGGGGTATTCATTTTTTTAAATTTTATTTAGTTACACTCAAAGCACTATTAATCAACTATTGAATAGTATGCTGTCCAGTTTGCGTCATAATTTTGATTACTTAACGCGTAATTGACTTTGTCAGCTTATACAGTTAATACAGTAAAGATCAACCTCACACTCCTAGAGATACAGAATGTCGCGGATTGCACTAAAAGTCAGTCGTCAGTGAAGTTTCAAATTCTACATTTCGTTAGTCTGTTAATACAAATGCAACTTCAATACACCGAAAATGAGGAGACAAAAATGAAAAAAAAAATGTAAACTAAAATTTTTGTGAGATATCCTATAATAATAAATATTTAATAATATTTTTATATCTTTTACAATTGACGTAATTTTTTTTAAACAGTAATAAAACTAAAACCAAAACAAAGAACTAAAATATCTAAATTTCGAAGAGTGCCACCTGCACTCATCAACCATTTAGATGTTGAGTGTGTGTATATGTATATGTGTATACACATCAGTGTGCAAATGTAAGGGTCTAAATAATGTATCCAAAAATAATATTGACATTTACATTAATAATTTCTGAAAAACAAATTACTACATCTTCAGTGTTCCAGAGAATCAGGCTAATTCAAATGAAACAATAATAACTCTAATACATGATCTTTTATTACTTGACTTACAACAAAATGTTCATACACAATAATAGTTATATGTAACCAGTACTATCTTAGTTTAGTGGTGCTCAGCTGCCTCCTGTCGCCTCTTCTCTGCCCATTTGCTCACATTCTCAGGTGAGTTTGCTGGAACAAATAAAAATTTATTTAGTATATCTTATAAATTATAAACTATAGATTAAGACATGTTACAGAAAACTGTATTTTGAATCGATAGCCCTTAAAATTGCAGTAATCCACAGTTAAAACTATTTGAAAAGTTGGCAAACTAATAGGCTTACTAAATGATAATGAGGTTTGGCATTAGCACTGGGAAAATACCTAACTGTAGATACTAGGGATATGAATGATTGGTAGTTTAGTTAAGTCACTGCGAAACCTGTTTATATAGATAAACATCAATCCAATTCAGTCAATGCACATCACTCTACTTATCACATCAATCACTCGAGATGTACTATTCTTTTTTATAAAATCATTATTATTTTATCTATAACATAAGTAGAAAAAAGAGGTAAGTAACCAAAGTGTCCTAATTTTATGTTATATCTATTTTGAAAAACTATTTAGTAAATCTATTAAAAAGCAAATGAGAAGCTATATTTACTACTTTAGGAGATCAACTTACAGTTCTTCAACTCAAAATGTAATATGTCAAGACTAATCTTAAAATGCAGTTTACACAATCAGCCTGCCATCTGAATGGTGGAAAAGCTCAGGATGTTAATTATAGATAAACTGTGTTTTGTCACTCAGTGCTCTAGCAAGCTTTATATGCTTATATTACATACATATATATCAATATTCATTAACACATTAAGCTGCTATTCTCACAAATGCATTCAGGATTGCACACATGGAAGGAGGGACAGGCAATGTTCTCATAGATCATCTATACTCTGTCAACCAAAAACCAAGATCAAGTTGAAAATTCCTTGATGACAATGTGAATGTTTGTTTACCTGTGATTATCTTGATGATGCTGAGTTATCATGAGGGCTCAACATATTTAATAATACAGACTTATTTATAGAAATTCTACATACAGTAAAATTATCAAGCAAAAAGTAACTTAATGCAAAGAATATCAACAACTGAAAAGAATAAAGGAGGTTCAAGGAACAGTCAATAGAAAGCAGCCAATTGCTGCTGCAATTTGTTGGTATTAGTGTTTTTTTTTATATATCTTAACATATTTGCATACTGGAAACCATAAACTATTTGATTATCACTATGTTTGAAACATCTTCTCCATTCCAACAAATAATGATTTTTCTATTTCAATTACCATATTATACATTGTCATTTTTTTGTAATGGTTAAGACATGCTCTTTTAAAGGCAACACATTTAAAGGACACTCAGTACAGAAGTGAGCATAAACTTATTAATTTTTTAATTAAAACTAAAATATATTGCTATATACTTATAAGAAGAAAGCTTTTGAATTAAACAATTCGGTTATATGAATAAATAATTCTATAGTAATGACCAATTCTCTTTGTTAATGTTGACAGATGAACTTATTTATACTTTTAGTGTAGCCTATATTGAAATAAATTAATATTATTTTAAATCAGTGTTTCATTCAGTGGTTTGTTGATCAGACCGGTATCATTCTGATCAGACCAAACCTAATCTGTAATCCATGATTTACAATACCTTAGTTCTATTCAGACAGTGATTTATTTCAATTTATTAGTATTCATAATAAATTACTTGTCAACTGTCAAAGCTTACCCATTTTATTGATCTTGTAGAAGACGGGTATAGAAAGAGCCAATCCAGCTACCCAATAACGCCAAATCCATTGGTTCTGCAAATAGTGCTTGAATGGAAACTGCGCTATCTTCGCAGAGAAGGTGTACGGGAACTTCATTGGACGAGCAGGAGCTTCCGATGCCATGATGGTACTTATACACTGCAATAACAAGCAATTGTATTGTAAATTATAATTATGTAATCAACGGCCAACCTGACATTCAAGTTTTTGCAATAACTAATACAAAGTCATTTATATTATATAAATCTCTTCACATTGCTTGATAATATATCTTATTTGAGTACCTTAAAATACTAGAAAATAACAATTTATACGAATAAAAATTCGAGTTCAAACTAACCTCAACTATAAAATCTTGATAAATTCTGACATTATGTTTTGTTATATTCTCCTGTTATAGGGAAAGCAAAGGAACTAAAGTCCTTACAGCCATGTCTCAGATATTGCTTTATTTCTGTCTCCAGGATACCAGTGTAACGCATCCTTTAGCAACATGGATTTTTGATAACTAATAGCAGGCACCGCCATTTTGATAATGACGAGAAATATTTTTGGAATTCAATGCAAGCGATTATGATAATATGAAACGAAAATGGAATGTTATGTTAATGATTACGATGTAATGATAGTCAAGTGAGAATCTTACACAATGTTGTAAAATTAATGAACATACCTTACAAATAAATGAATGGAAATGAAACACTAAAAAATCTCACGTAAGTCACTGATCAACCCTGAATATAATGTTAGCCGCTCAGTGATACGCATGATGAAGGAGAGACAATTAATTTCAAAAAATCCGCTGCCGTCTGCCTTTGCCCACCAGGAGTCGATATGCCCATCTGTCAATTGCCTTATGAGAACTTGCTTTTTTTCTATGTGACTCAATATCACTACTGCTGATACCAATTTATTAATTATGAACAAAAAGAGAAGATATTAAAATTACACTAATACATTTCGTCAAAAACCACAAAAAACTCACAATGACGTAAAACGTCAGTAAGTAAAATAACATAAAAAGAAACTCCAAAAAGGCCCGTTTGAGAACATCATATAGTGCACAATATGTCGATCCTTTTTGATATGAAACTACATCAATTTCATAACAAAAATTACATTACACTACACTATACGAACTAAAATATACGATAAAATAAAATGCTATTCAAATGTGAATGAACTGATAAGGTAACAATAAAAGAATAATTTATCTTACAAATGAGTGAAAAAAAAGGGAAACCGAGACACCGATCTGATAATGGATGAATATTTAACTAAACGAAATAAAATAATACCCAACAGATGTCTTTACACACCAAAAACTCTTGGTTTTTTAAATTCTCCTTATAGAAAGGAAAGCAAATGCATTATATATTATACTATCAAGTTGTAATTTTTTTCCTGAAAACCTCTTTGGAATACCAGTGGCGTGATATCACTTTTTCTGCCGGAGTTTTCACGATAAACGGTAGATGTAGGCGCTGTGGAATATTTCATTCAATAAAGCATTAAATATGTTTTGCATTCCTTCAAAAACTAATTAAATTTATGTTTAATATGGCAATAATTTGAGTTTAATTGTCAAATACGTCACAAGTCAATCATAAAGACAACTCGAAATGAAAATATCTGTGGATGAATCGGAATTGGATAAATTTGAAGTGAAATGAACTTGCTTTGTCGTCTTGTGATGCCGTTTTATTTGTGTTGATGTAGTTTATAAAATAATAAATTTAGATTGACAATATAATGTTTGACAATGGCTTCAGTAAAAGTGGCTGTAAGGGTTCGCCCGTTCAATCAAAGGTTTGTTGATAGCTTTCCAGAAGCCTTAGGAAATAATATTGTGTTATGTATTGTTTTTGTGGATGTAATTTTAAGGCTATTCACGCCCCTATAAATAAGTGATTGGTGGCTTTTTGATATTTTGGTCTAATTTATAAGTTCTGGGTATATTTTCTGTGAATAGAACTTAAAGTTATTTGGTGTAATATTGAGTAGCTATTTGGAAAGTACAAAAAAACCGTGATGTCATGTTGTATGGCAATGACTTTCACGGTTCAGTTGCATTTGGAGCACAAACTGTACCTCTAGCGGGTGATTTGGATGAAAGCAGCCAAAAAATGTATAAAATATTGACCTAAATTACCATCATTGCAGTCTCTTTCACTAGGCTGAAGTATTGCAGACATTTTATCTTTATTGTTTACAAACATGAGAAAGAATGAATAACATCACATAGAATACTAAATATTTCATAAGGTTCATTTCCAAATCTATAATCATAAGATCAAAATTTACTTTGCCCTTATAAAATATAATAAATGTTGAAAACTAAATGTTGTTATTGTTGTTGTAATACTCCTTACTTTTAAACCTGTTTCTATTTTTTTTAACCATCCTAATGTAAGTGTTTCATTTTTATGGGGAATAATAATTGCACTCAAGGAAAATAGCATTAAGACTTCAATTTTTATAATGTGAATGTGAAAGTAATGAATATTTGGACATATATGTAATGGATCAGAATCAATCTTATTGGAAAAATTAAATAAATACATAAACACACATACACTCACACACAAACACACCACACACACATGCGATAACTGACTTTTGTTTTGTTTTATTGATATTTTTTTATTATTTTATTTTGTTTTTGTTTTTGGCTTCTTGATGATTCTTTGGTAAAATAATGTGTTTCTATAATTGGCTTGTGTTTTGTTTATTATATTATATTCTGTGTGTGTAGAAAATTGCTGTTGAAACATTGTTAAGAGAAATAAATAAATAAATAAATAAATATTAAAATAAATAATTATCAATCAATATAGTGGTAAGTTATTCACATACCAACATAAAATAGAGTTTAATAGATGGAAAAAGCAAGCAATAACACCATAAAAACCAATACTCAAAAAATCTCTGTGCTTTGATGTTCCCCAATGACTAGTTCGTAATATTAACTGAAGAAATGTTTTGAATTCTGTTTATATTGTTTTAGAGAGAAAGATATGGGTGCCAAACTGATTGTCCAGATGGAAGGGAAGAAAACAAGATTACTCTCTGTAAAAGTAAGTTTCACCTTATAGTTTATGATTATCAAATCACTGTAAGAATACTATATAGTATGGTCACAGTAGTTGCACTTAGGTAGTTTGTCCTTTGAAACTAAAGTGATAACTTATTTATTATTAAATATCTTTAGCTTTTGTGGTAACATAATATTTTGAATTGTTATTATTTTATATAAAAAGTGTCAGTCTATATCTCAAAAAGAACTCCAAACCCCCAATATTATTTGTGTAACTCTCAAGTCTGACTTGACATATATAGAATTCATACAACAAGTCATAATATTAATGAAGAAGAATTGTAGGTGTAGAAAACATACTGTTAATGATTATGCAGATGGTGACTAGTTGCTTATTTAAAGCAATTGAATGCTAAAATAGCTCATGTTGCAATTAAATAAGGTAGGTATTAACTTTATTTAATTGAACTGGGTTTACTCTTTGCATCATTCTTTAATAAGATGGGGTTTATACTGAAGTAAGCTTAAGGAGCAGGTTTTACTCATTAAATACTGTATGGCATTATATTATGTCATACACAATGAAACATTATATGATATCTTGCTTTAAAGGTGTCTTGGTAATAGGCAGTCATACAAAATTTTTGTAGGGACTGCTGAAGTGGCTTATTAACAATTTAACATGTTAAATTCCAAATGTACCCTTTTGGAAACAAAAACTTAGACTTAACCAGGCCACCATGCATCCCCATGGAATCACTCTCTTCTCTGAGGCCGGTATCTCTTAAGGAATGGGAAAAATCAACATCTTCACGGAATCTGATAAGCTTAAATTTTTACACTTTTTTGACTCTCAAAGGAGAGTATTTTAGGATGTGTTAATATAACCTTTTAGATACTTTGCTAACCTATAAGATATTTTTTACCTGCCCTTTTGAGTTCAGATTAAATACATAATTAATGTTTATAGCTCAGAATGGCTTTTTTAAATGAGCAAAATTAGATCAGAAATCGGTGTGGTCTTTCTTCTATTAACAATTGCATTCAATGAATGAAGAATGAAATCATTATTCAAAAGCTACGCAATATTTATTTTTTAAAGAGGACTATTTTGAGTGATGTAATTTCACATTCACAATAGCCTGAGACAGTATTTATGATAATCACAATTTTGCCGAACTAAATAAAGAGAATATTATTTTCTTATACCATTAATGATGTTTACCATTGATGGAGATAGCGACGTAAGATCGACATCGAACTTTGCGACGATATGTACAACTAATTATTATGATTATTAATTGAATAATAATTAGTACTTACAAAGCTAATATGACAATTAATTTTAATAGTGTAAAGTGCAATATTTTTTTATTTATATATGATATATATTAAAATACTTAATTTAGAAAACATATCTGATATGCTACAGTATAACGGCGTACATAACATATGAATTAATTTAATTACGAATTAAATTAATTCTAATGTTCTGTTCACGATGCGTTCGAAATTTCTAATAGTGGCTCGCTTTCAGTCATAGAGATTACGATGTTCGAAGTTTCAGACAGTTTTTGCGCAGTAAATACTTGTTGGTCATTCAATGCTAGTGGGGTTTTAAAAAGAGTGCACCAAGTGACAGAACTAGGCTACGAATTGACTCTTTCACTTATCTCCCTTTTTTTCGCATTTCTCTGTGTTAGGTATTAAGGTTTGAATTTAGACATATTTTCCACTCTGTGATCTTTTTAGGGAGTACCTCTAGCCAAGAATAGTTTTTAGATGACGCTTTCTTTTGTTTTTCTTTCTTCCATTTTCAAACTACCGCCATATAGGAACAAACGGAAATAGCGCCATCTTCATTAGCTTTGCGTGCCAAACCCATTGGTTTGTCCTAGCGGCGGTGCTTAACATAAGATCTGTTGGCAGGACAACAGCATTATATCTCTGTATCGTTTGCGTTCATAGATGGCCACAGTAGCACGTGAAAAGAAAGTATGTTCCCGTTGCCACTGAAAACAATAAGAATTGGTTCACAATCGACATCATCAATAGATATCTCACTCGTCTATATTTTATTTCTTATCTGTATAAGTATAAAATCAAACTGAGTTCATAATTAAACAACGCAGAATAGCAAAGAGCAAAATGAGGGCAGCCGGGAGAAGTACAAGGACTTCACGTTCGACCACTCGTACTGGTCGTACGACAGCGAAGACAACCACTACGCGTCACAGGAACAGGTCAGTACATTCTTAATTTGTGCAGAACTTGAATCTTATAATGATTTTTCACTTGGAACTTGTAATAATAATAATTATACGGAACTTGTAATAATAATATTTATAACCCTTGGAGCATTTATCCTACAGATGGGGCCATATGAGACACTTGTTACTTATGTGTAGCTGAATACACATGACCGAAATGTAAAGTTTTGTCTAAAATTTTTGATCAGGTTGATTGTTAACAAATGTAGGTCAATCCTTTAGTCATAAAGCGTATATAAATGACCAAAGATACATAATACGAATGCTATTATGGATTCGCGGTGAAGTCGATACATATAAAAAAAAACTAAATCAGTAATATTTAATAATTACACTGACACAAATATCCCTTACGTAACTTATACGTAACAATCACCATAACGGGGTCTAGTGGTTGTTATCGTGCGTCGTGTTTTTTTTCAATTATACACCTGACTACAGGTGGTCAAATACTAAATACTGTTTATTGAGATAGAAGGTGAATCCCTCACGGTTCACTCAACAGGTTTAACCGTACAATCCAGACACAATTACTTTTTAAATGTCTCCATGCTACCGGGAGTACTTCGTGGCTCAATGAATGGTATAAAATATAGAAATATTACTACAATGCGTTAAAAAACTTACTCTGTGGCTTACCTTGTGAATACGAGAATGCATTGCTATTTTTTAAGAGGTACATAAGTTAAAAAGCCACGACTACCTGTCTGTAAACTGTGTTTATCTCTGCCTGCGACAATTAACGATAATTCTTTTTACAATCTGCCGAATTTAATCAGTATATGTAATATATATGAAACATCCACCGAAATAAGTAGCGTATTGTTTATTGGAGTACATTTATGATGATTGATATAGATCGACCGTTACATATTATCCCTTAGCAGCCGTTAACGGTCACTGCCCATGTTTCTATGCATAATAACTCGTCAATATCTAAGCACCGAGTAGATCCAACCGTTTTGCAGGTGTCATTGTGCCGCACACAATGCTTATATTGTGGAGAGTCTTTTGTAATATTTTGCTTGTAGCGATTACGTAGTTATAGATTATTCAGTTGCTCAGAAGTGTGTTCAACCGCAATGCCTCGTCGCAGACTCAAGGTCACACCGTGTAACACTATCTTAATACTACTACTACAAACTGTATTCTATGGAAATTAAAAAATCTATTAATGAAGATATTTCCCCAAAAAGAGTTCCAGTTTGCAGTTCAAGGGTATTACCAGGCTCATCTGAACGACTGCAAACAATATCATCATTTAACAAAATTCAGTGCGTTTCTAACTAGTTATTAATCAAATCATAAAGCAAGGATCGACCCATCGTCGACAGAATGTCGATTTCTTCTTCGTGATAAAAGTAAAAAGGTCGCACCTGTCAACTGCACAACCTCATTTAGTAATAGATACTGGAAAATATATAAATAGATCGGTTGATCATAATTCTAACAAAACGATCAGTAATTGTTCGACCCTTAATTTATTTATTATATTAAGGGTCGTTTGCTGAGTTTTATAATAAAAAAAATTGTCTTATTTGTTAGCTCCATAACCAAAAATTAAATTACATCAAAATCAGTTCTGAACTTTGAATCTATTTTTGAATGAAACTTTTGTTTAAAGTATATTTCATTAATTATAATTATGTTATAGCTCTTGAATCTGTGGACTCCATTACTCCAACCTTTCGACCATCAAAAGATCGTGTTTGATCTAATGTGGCGAGATCCTAAAGGACTATCACAATATCATACGTATATTATTATAATTTGTATTTATATTTCTCATGATTTAAAGCTACTTTAAACTACATTGATTGATTATCATTATTATTATTCGTATTGTATATCATTTGTATGTTTGAGATTTTACCGCAATCGCTGTCATTATCAGAAAAATCGTAGATGCACGGTTGTTTTGGAAAATTCGCGTGTTATCTGTACATATCAATCGAAATGTTCTAACAAATAATGTTTTTTCTATATCTAATTCTATTTTTTAATTAATAATTGTTTAAATATAATATAACTATTGCATAGCGTTGCGGTAAGAGCAAGGGTATGATCCTGAATCCTTCCAGCCTCGGCCTAGTATATAATTCTGTACTCCAAAGATGACCCCTCTGGCAAAATATCCACAAATTTTTTCTTTGACTCTAACGGATAATTTTATAATAGAATTTTCATATAACTGTTAATTACGGTAGTGTAACCATAAGAATCGATAGTTTAGTCATAACCAATTAAGTGGCTTTCATTAATATTTAAAATATTGCAAAATGGTGAAGAATAATAAAATTTTAATGAACTATATTTTAATATTCATAAGGAGAAGATAGATATTGAAATGTTGCCCCAATGATACGACAAATGGCATTTCTTGAATCGATTGACATTCCTTAGTAGGACCTTTTATATATAGTCAATTCTTCAACGTTCTTTTTACAGAGTCCCTAGATCTAAAAGTACAAAACATTTAGTTTTGTCAATATTATTACAATAAGGACAGCCGTCATATCGATATTCGGCTTCAACGAACGTGATCAAATGTTAGTTTTAGGAAAGATCTTTCTCAGATCATGTTTAGTTATCTTTGTCTTAAATTATCTATGGTTTCTTTAAAGCGGTCATCTAAGTTCCACAAGTACTTAATGAGATAAATAGATGGTTATTAATCTTTAGATTTTGAGTTATTAACCATAATTTAGTAACATTATGAGCTATTTTCTAAGTCAAATGAAAAGTTCATTTATTCAGTCTGCGTATATTGCGTTACTCATATGAAAACTATCTAGTTTAACTAGCACTAGCTCTTAGTAATCCCGTAATAATGGGTGTGAATAAGAATTTTAGTACATATATGCAGTATAAAATTATTAATTTTTAATGTTGCATGCTCTGTTTGGGTAAACTGTTGGTAATACTTTCTGAAATGTTTAACATCATTTGTACACAGTTTTGGCAATATACATATTCTATTCTAAGGAGACGAATGTTCTATATTTTCATTTAATGTCGGCAGGTATTCTCAGATCTCGGGTTAGACGTGATCGACAGCGCCTTCGAAGGGTACAATGCGTGCGTGTTCGCATACGGACAGACCGGCAGCGGAAAGACCTTCACAATGATGGGGTCACCGGTAAGAACCTCAAACTATATTGTAAAGCGTCAGTCATTTGGAGATAAATTGGTTATTTCGCTTACTCAGTGGCTGCGTAACTAAAGCTTCTATTCGTTACAATCAGGAATGCCAAGGTCTGATCCCGCGTATCTGTCGCCAACTGTTCTCGCGCGTGGCAGCCGGGAAGGAGTCGGGCTCGTCGTACCGCACAGAGGTCTCGTACTTGGAGATCTACAACGAGCGCGTCAAAGACCTTCTGGCAACTGATGCAGGGCACTCGCTCAGGGTGCGAGAGCATCCTAAGCTGGGGCCTTACGTACAGGATCTGTCTAAACACCTAGTTTCGGATTATGACGATATACAGGTAAGACTGCAAAATCATCATCAGCTATCTATAAAGATCTCACTGCTTGGCAATAGTTTTTGTTCGGTGAAAGGGGTGGTTGTAAGAATCTGGATCAACGGCTTTTACTTTTTGAAGCACGAGAAAGTTTGTGATAACGAATTAAAATTGACCTATCTGAGATTAACCATGGCGAAAGTTTTTTGTTTTTGTAATTGAAACCGGAAGCCTCAGACCACTAATCCCATGAGCTGTTAATTTAAAACGAAGTTCAAATTAACGAAGACTCGCATGTCCTAATATTTAAGTCAAGTAATGAAATGTAAAGAGCTGTTCTGGAGTCCTATTCAATTATTGATTGATTCCACAAGCTGACGACCTGTCCATCTTATTGATTGTAGGTGCGCTAGTCACTAGTCTTGAGGATTTAACCTCACTTCCTTGATAATTAAATAACACTCCAAATAATCGTTGTAGGAGTGCATGCACCGCGGCAATCTACATCGCACGACGGCGTCGACACAGATGAACGATGTATCGTCCCGCTCACACGCCATCTTCACGATCACGTTCGTGCAAGCCAGCTACTTGCGACACAACAACATGCCCAGCGAGACCGCCTCTAAGGTGCACCTGGTGGATCTGGCTGGAAGGTAATATTAACAAAGCCTTTATTGTCAGGGAAGCAGTGGACGTGAACCTTTTATCATATTGACATCTTTATCCAGGAAGAAATTATAGAAAAATATAAAATTCTTTGCCTGTCGTGTATAAAAGCCGTTGGTTTTAAATGGCTTCTATATGGTGCTTGAGACCATCAAAGTCAAAGTCAAAATGTCTTTATTTAAATAGACTCATTTACTAAGTTCTTTTAAATCGTCATAACAGGGAATATGTATGAGAAAAAATAAACAAATGTAATTAAAGGTAATAGTGATAACTTTAAGTTATAGAATTTAAATATGTATTAAATAATTTCCCGTAGAATTATTTGTACGAGTTAAATTCGCCGTGAAGCTGACATTTCCTACTCTGTTTGTTCCGTGGTAGGGCTTTTTCTAAGTTCGCCAGACTAACTACCATCTTTCCTAACTGCCGCCATTGCATTATTGTAGTCCAGCAACTGGAGGTCGTGTATTCGGATGTAGCTTTTGTCAGCTTCATCATGATAAACTAAGAGCCTAGCCAGTTCATAAAAATAGTAATTATAACTCAACCTACAAAAGGTTTACCTGCTTGCTTTGTATTTGACGTTCAGTGAGCGAGCGGACGCGACCGGCGCCACCGGGCAGCGGCTGGTGGAGGGCGCGCACATCAACAAGTCGCTGGTGACGCTCGGCTCCGTCATCTCCGCGCTCGCTGAGTCCAGCCATCAGGCCGTCGACAGTGAGTCTACACACACACACACACACACACACACACACACACACACACACACACACACACACACACACACACACACACACACACACACACACACACACACACACACACACACACACACACACACACACACACACACACACACACACACACACACACACACACACACACACACACACACACACACACACACACACACACACACACACACACACACACACACACACACACACACCTTATACAGGGCCCACATAATATTATTGAATTGTTTTAACATTTCTAAATAATATCCTTTCTCAGGGGCTTTTTAAGAAGCACCAAATGTTTTCTTTTTGAATTGTAATGAAAGAATATCATTTAGATTTTACAAAATAATTAGCGAGTGTCATTTTTTGAACCCGCTATATTAACGTTTTATTTACGATACACTCGATACGATGGTGAAAGAAAAACAATATTGTTTCCAGCTCGCACACCTAAAAGCACTAAGAAGAACGTGTTCATACCTTACCGGGACTCCGTTCTGACGTGGCTGCTAAAAGACTCGCTCGGCGGTAACTCCAAGACTATTATGATAGCTGCTGTGAGTATATTGATGATGTGCTCGCTGTTTAGCCGAAGACTTAGACTCATAAAACACTTGACATTATATTCCATATGATTTCCTATTAGATAAGCACTCATTTCTTGTACGAACATAGATGTGAACAAGTTTTTTAGTTGATCAAAAAATAAAGTAAAAACAAACTTAATTGCTTTAGCATTACAACTCAATTTGCAATGTAAGTTAAGGTTGAGTGTCTGTGAGAGATTGGAATGAAACAGTGCTATAAGCCTCGTACTTAATAGATAACAATTGATCCACGACAAGTTGGACATTATGTTGCTCATCATATTGAACGCCAATACGTAAATCTTGGTAAGCAAAGTGGTTTCTCAATGTTAAACGTGTGAAATGTGTATCAGTACCACTATGGAAGCTGCCTCTATTCGAATCGAATGAAGTGAGAGGCCACAAATTAAAACAGTTATGCTTGTAACAACACTAAACGCAATTTGAGCAAATACTTAAAAAAAAAATATCCAATAAAAACTGTAATAATACATTTCGATACGAGTGCGAAAATGTGTCGTTTGTCGTTTCGACTATTAATGTGTAACTTCATATCTATCGAGTCGTACATTGCGACGTTTTGCTTTAGGCATACTAAACACTTAGAGGGTAATGAAAATAGGACGTACGTCAAAATGAAAGAGATAGAGATAAATTCTGAGTTAGACAATGAGAGGGCTGGTTTTTTGGCCTAAGCCGAAGGCACGGTTGAACAATAGGAACCAGTGGACAAACGACGACGAATAGAGATGAATTCCGTACGTGCATCGAACGATGATTTCTAATACATTTGCAAAATAATTAAACTTCGAAAGGAAATTAAGGAAAAACAACTTAATCCTTAGACAAGTAACCATTGATATAACAGTTTGAACAATGTTGAGTGTTAAAAATTATGTTAATATCGCTGCAGCCTAATGATCTCATGGTACAAACTAGATATCGCCGGCGGACGTGAACTACGGCGAGACGCTGTCGACGCTGCGCTACGCCAACCGCGCCAAGAACATCATCAACAAGCCCACGATCAACGAGGACCCCAACGTCAAGCTCATCCGCGAACTGCGCGAGGAGATCGACAAGTTGCGCGCGCAGATCTCGCACAATACGGTACCTGCTTATTATATCACCTCAGTAGCGCAGTCGTGTTTGACGCAATCCATGGCATAGGTATTCGATTACGCTATCGAAAGAAACTTTCTTAAGCCGGTCTGCGAGTTCAGTGGCCAAGATTGGGAGCTTGTATTTTGGAAGTCACTCTTAAACCGCGGGCTAAGTTTTATTTTGCACGAAAAACATTAAACGCCTACACCGTCTGATGGTAAGTAGTAGGAGTTCATATACAGAATGTGGTATATATATACATACTGCCCTAGCCCCTACCTAACTGGCCCATAGCTTTTCACTCTTCCTGGTGAACAGTGGTTATAGGACCGAAATGTCTTTCTCCCAATAAGTTTACCTGTGTATAGAAATATGGTGTATACACGTTCACTATGAATATATTTTATTTTTTCCATTACCTTGTCGCCTATAGATACTACTGGTTTTCTTAGTGAACTCAGTTTTCTAGTACTGTCATGAACTCGTTCAACCTACTTTGGAAGTAGAAATTTCGATCCAAAATAAATGCACTTAGTAAGAATAGGTAAAAATTGACACCGAAATGTCTTTCTTTAAAAGTGTTGTTCCAAAATGTTTACTTTACAGGACCCTATCGAGACGGAACCTGGAGTCCTTGCTACGTTGCAAAGGAAAGAAGCCCAGGAGAAAGTCCTCACTGAGAAATGGACAGAAAAGTGGCGGGAAACCCAGCAGATCTTGCAGGAACAGAAGGCGCTGGGGCTGCGCAAGAGTGGTTTGGGTGTTGTATTGGACTCTGACATGCCGCACCTAGTGGGTATTGACGACAACCTGCTGTCGACTGGCGTCACGCTTTACCATCTCAAGGTCAGTGGAATTACTGAAGAATCATCAATCTACTTATTTATATATTTTCAAGTTGTACTGTAGTGTGTTCAATTTTGGGCCTTTATGAGTGTGATAAATGCACAGCCGTGCGTTCGTTAAACAAATGTGTTTGGTGTCATCTAATTTAAAAGTGTGATTGTTGCTAGGAAGGTGAAACGCTAATCGGCAGTGAGGAGTACAGCCCGACGCCTGACATAGTGCTGAGCGGTGCCGGCGTCCTCCCGCTGCACGCCAAGGTGACGCTGCAGCTGGGCGTGGCCACGCTGCAGCCCTGCGCCGGCGCACAGTGCTGGCTCAACACCGTGCTCATAGACAAACCTGCCAAGCTCAGCCAAGGTACAACACCCCCGGTGACGACCCGTTTTGTTAATTGATAACCCGACAAAAAAATTCCAAAATTGGTATCGCACATGCAAAGGTCAATAATGTCGTATTGTTGAATCTGTGAATACACATAATTTCGAGATTAAACTAGTTGAAGTCTCTTGAAGGCGAAGTGAGGGAATATATTATAGTTCAATTTTCATTTAAGTGTATCTAGAGAATCAGGGCCAGTGTAAGTGTAATGAGTTGTAGCTGTAAGTTAAGTTAGTAGTGCAGTGAGTGTAGTTGTCTTACCGTCGTAGGCTGCATCCTGCTGCTGGGGCGCACTAACATGTTCCGCTACAACGACCCGGCCGAGGCGGCCAAGCTGCGCCAGGAGGGCAGCGCGTCGCTCATGAACCTGTCGCGCTTGTCGCTGCTCAGCTGGTCCACCACCGACCTCGCCAACAGCGCCGAGAACATCACCCTCGAGTGAGTCACACACAGCCTTATCTCCCTATCCTCCAGACGGTACTGCGTACTTTGACTGTTAAGGATCTTTTCTGCCTGCTTTTACACATCTTATATCCGGAATATAAGTTTCGCTGCTTCATTATGACTAGAAAATAAAACCCAATAGTCTTCCGGCTTTGGGTATGCTATCCCCAGAAGGCTCATTCTGATTCAAGCCAGGGCATAACACCGACATAATAAATATTCTATAGACTCCTAGTTTTCACCACACGCTCGGCACATTGTTCTTAGGGTGAGTTGCATATTGAGTAGCATGGGGTATGGTAGTGACAAAGTCCCCTGTGAGGTCGCTTCAATAGTATATATGGATGTATTTATTCCATCCTCCGGCCTCTTCCCCGAAGAATGATTTGGAGTGCTTTAATCCTGGCTTATCTGCATAACAAGCATAGGTAATAAAAGAAAAAACAAATATAGGATATCCTCTATTTGTTTTTTAGATAATAGAGCTAAATGGTTTAGTTCAGATAAGGATTTTTATCGTCAAGTTTGCAATTTGTACAAATTAGTTTAAAACATTAGTATGATTAAATAAATTAATATAGAGATTCATCTAGTGTCTAAATAAGAACTGACTGCTGAATATCTGATTACGTATAGTATCACGTTTTTCTATATATTCAACTATACTTTTTTAACTGTTCTTTATTTCGTAGTGACGTAAAGATGATCCAGTAACGTCGTGATGATCTGATATTATTGTTTTCTGTTCTTTGTTTACAACAATTAAATTTACCATAATGATGACAATTTCAACTTTTATTATAATGGTAAATCGTTCTTCCATGTCAAAGGACTCTATTTATGTTTTGTTGCAACAGAGACCTAGAAGTAGACTCTCGTAACGAGCGCATTGAAGCACAGAAAGCAGAGTTGGAACGAGAACGGCAGCAGTTCCTGCTGCAGCAGCAGGAGAGGCAGCAGCGGTGGCACGCCGAGCGCGAACAGCTTGTACAGGCGCAGAAGCAGCTCGACGAGGTGAGCGGTTGTTCCTTCTATGGAAGGAGATTTACAGGGAATAACAGGGTTGGCAATTCTTCTACAGAAATCATGAAATTTTGGTATAAGAGTTCTTTAAATAATAAAAATTATTTGTTCCAAAATTTCATACAAAAAGCCATTTTAGGCATTTATTTTCACTTTCGAGTGATTTAAAAATCATTCTAGTCATTGAATCATTCTAATCACTGTATAAATTTACATGATATGGGTTAATTGTATAATCAGGAGCGCGTAGCAATGGAGCGCGAGTACGCCGCAGCTTGTCGCCGGCTGTCGGGCGACTGGCGCGCGCTCGAGAAGGGCTGGACGCACCGGCGCCGGGCCCTGCGCGCCAGGCAGCGGGAGCTACGCACGCGGGCGCTGCGGCTGCGAGCGCTGGCCGACACGCACCGCGCGCACGTACGTAGAGCAATACTTTAGCAATACTTACAATACTATCGTAGGACAAAGCTTTCAGTCTAAGCTATATTTTGAATTTACAGCGCACGTGGATAAAGCAGGATAGAATTAAATGCATTGTAATTAATTGTATCCGAGTAGTGCCTCCAGCATGAATTATTAGTTACATGACATAGTTGTTATCCTGTTAATACGGCTCTTAATTGTTAGTTAGCTGGAAGAGATCTCTTGATAGAGATGAACCCACCTTTGTAGGTGTTTTTTTCTTTAATTTACTCTTGTTTTTTATGTGTACAATAAAGGAAATAATAATTGTTATACAAATTATCATCTTAGACAATTAGTACATATAGCCAGCAAAATAGCTGTTGAGTAGGTAACATTATACTAAACTAGTAATAAATACGCTATAAAAGGGTTTTTTAATTAACAATCGTTGTTTGGTAGTTATAGTGCTCACAGTGGCATTTATCTTTGGTAACCAGTGGTGGGTTAATTTAGTTCTATTTCATAATATTTAGTTTGCTAAATACTTTTATTGTAAACTCATTTTCTCATTGGGAGTGGGGATAAGTTTTATGTTTAACATGAAATTTTTATAGTCCGATACCTTAAATTATCTCTGTATACCTATAATTATTATTTTTTAGTACATGTGCTGGTCTACGGAGTCACTCTTTCACTATATCCACGTCTACTTTGCGCACAAAGAAATGTCGTGACTTCTGACTCTGTCGCACAGCTAGAGCGTGGAATTATTTACTGGTACACGTATTCCTTAATACAACATGGGTTCCTTTAAAAAAGCATTTTTTGGGCTGTCAAGGTGGGAGTGGCTAGGCCAGTATGTTCATGCTGCACTA
Source organism: Acentria ephemerella (assembly GCA_943193645.1). Classification (NCBI taxonomy): domain Eukaryota; kingdom Metazoa; phylum Arthropoda; class Insecta; order Lepidoptera; family Crambidae; genus Acentria; species Acentria ephemerella. Next base: position 965,041 of record OW971889.1, read on the forward strand.
GCTATCTTCACATATGTCCATATGTTAAGAGGAGTCCTCCTCTACTGCTTATCATCAGGTGGTGTCGAGTAATTTGCTAAGCTTTTATAAAATTATTGTTCTAAGGTTAGTCGTCATCAATTATGCAGTGGTCGTACAAACAAGTCAGCGTGAACGGCCTAGTTATGTAAAGCTTCTGCAATCGATGTCGTTGGCCTGAATGGTACTCTTGGTTCTCGACACTGAAATTCAGGTCACTATTCAAGCGACTTATTTTAACTTTAATTTTATTGCACATCATAATTAATTCTAAACGAAATGTTTACGGATAAAATATTCTAGACCCTTCCGGGTACTGCAAAATTAAGTTGAATGAACAAGTGAGTGAATGTTTGAGTCAGAAATAATGATATGGTGTCCTCGCACAAAAGTATTTCCTATATGAGTCAAACAAATTTATTTGCTATAACAATAATAGAAAATACTTTTTTTTTCATAAATATCCTTTTATTTTTTAACAAAGAATTAGTTTGAGTTTTGAAATATAAAATATATCTTCCAATAGTAAATAACTTTATAATCAATTTCAATAAAACCAACATCCACTATTCTGTTTTCTGATTAAAATAATCGACAGTCGAGAACCAATAGTAGTGGATGCCGATACACTCACTTTTATCGGAAACAGTTTATTGTTTTAATATTTTTCTCTCATGGCGTGATCTAGTTCTGTATATTAACCGACCTGCACGCAAACGCATATTTGTTTTGCGCTCTTTTCAATTTAGTAGCGCATTTTTTCCTATTTTATCATCTTTGGATTTCTGAATTTCGCCTAATTTTAAATAATAACGGTTATACAAATTCAAACTAGTTATATTTATTTTTATCGTTTATAAAATCAAATTCACTCAGAAACGGTTCGAATTCAGAATTCCTAGTTCCCTTTTCTGTTGCTACACCTGCCGTGTCTGTAGGCGGAGAACGAGGAGGCCCGTGTCAGCGAGCTCAGAATTCAGCTGGACGCCAAGAAGTCTACGCTCGAAGAGTACGCTGCCTCCACCCTTAGGGACTTGAGGAAACTAGGCATCGAGGTAAGTTCTGGGGTATTCGGTGGATCTAGGTGGGAAACAGTATACAAACAAAGATCTGTTCTTAGGAACTATGTCATCGATTTTAGTGACAAGAAAAACTATATACATAGATTTAAAAATAAAAAATAACTTGTTCTATTTTCAAGAATCGAACAAACTTACAAAAAAAAACTTACATAATTTCTATTTGGATATCGAACGTCTAGGACGAAATGACGAACGCACCACCCGGCATATAGATTACGTTACGCTGAGAACTCCGTAGCAGTTCATCTCGTTAAAATAATATATGAACATTAGAAGAAATATTGTTGAATGCTCTTTATCATCTTAATTAGTAGAAAAGTATGATAAGTTAAATTAGATATAAATATTATAAATTACTTGTTATATTAAAGTTATTTAATTGAAACGACCATCATGATATATTTATTTGCATTTTATTTGGATCCACTTTATATCTCAGGTGCTAATTTTAACCTGGGGTTCACAAACCAAGCACGGTTTACTTTTAATTGCCGGTTAAAGAGTTAGTGAAAACCAGCCTTAGTGTTCTACGTTGTATGTTTGTATTTAGATTGAAGGGCCAATTACACTGTTTCTGTACGATGGAGGTTTTAATAGCCTTTAAGCTTTTCTCAATTACAACTGCAAGCAATGTATTATTTACAAATAGTAAAATACGTAGTAAATAAACAAATACGTACCTAATTATTGGACAGTATAATTGGCCCCAGTGCAAGTTATAAAGTTAGTAATGTTTCCCCCGAATCTCGCTTTTTGTTTCCATTTTTTAGATCTTTAGTTATTACATCAATTAGCTTGCAAATAGTTTCAAAATTGTAATAGCTTTCTTCTTTTTTAGCATGATTATAAAAATAATACAACATTTGTATCTTGTAAGTACGACCTGTTGACGTGCCAAGTTAGTAGGGGGGATTAAAATTAGTTACACTGTAACGCAGGCATTGTATTTTAAAATTCTAAACGGCGTAGCTCTTTGGCTTTCATCTCATCTGATGGTAAGTGAAGATATGGATAAAGATGGAAGTGAACTACACCTGGATCCCTCAGACACAGAGGAACTGGTTATCTTACTACTAATTACCGAAACATTACAATCCTGGTAACTTGTTTGTTATGGCTGCCAGCCTTAGGTATGAGGATGGTACCTAGCCAGGCGGACTTAGAAAAAGCACCACCACTGACCAAACCAAACAGAAAATTTCTGCCCCCACTGGGAATTGTACCTTCAGATATGGAGTGAGTGGTCTCAGCGATAAGAACACAAAGGCGAATGAACAGAAATAACAAACTGAATCATAAAATCATTAATCAAATGAATCAATTAATCGTTGCGACATCCGGCGTTGCTAGTGTACGGTCGTGGATCTGTGTACGTGAAACTGCGCAGGCGCTGTAGTGATAATTTTTGGGAACACCTATTGCCGGTTTTTCACTGAGCAAGGGAGTAGGTACTAAGTGTAAGTTTAATTTCAGAGCTCGAGCCCCGATTCGTCAGAGCCAAGCACGGAATGTCTACTAAAACTACTGAAGCAATGTGAGCCTGCTACTGCCGCCGACATCAAGGATGCCATCGAGCGCCACGTGAGTTACATTCAATATTTGATGAAATGAGGCGTTTGTTCAGAATATGAGTGAACGGTAATAAAATTACGAGTAAAGTATGGAGTGTCGAGTATTGAACAGATTGTTAATTGTTTATAGAGTAATGAAGATGCGTATTTTTTAACCAGAAAAAAGAGTTGGTAGACCTGGAGCAAGAGCTGCAGTGCCGCGCGTCGTCCGTGGCGTCGCACCGCGTGCGCGTGGAGCGGCTGCAGGCCGAGCTGGCCCTGCTGCACACACAGCAGCTGGGGCTGCGGCACGCCCTGGCCGCCGACCTCAGCCCGCCGCCCGCCCCAGCCGGTATATATTATGTCATATTAACTTAAATTTATTTTTGACCATATTTTTTTCATAACAGATTCAACCTTGTACATACTACATACATACAAGGTTGAATCATACGATATCATACCAAGTTGTTACTTTTATTATAAATATAATAAAAATTAAAATGTATGTCAACAGACAGTGCTGAGCTGTCTCCGGTGGAGGGCGTGAAGCGCAGCAAGTCAGAGCTAGTACTGCGGCCGCCGCGGCCCGACCTGCTGGAGCCGCTGTCGGCCGACGAGCGCGATGACTACCGCCTCAAGAAGATGAGGTATGTATACGTCAACTTGAACAGTTTCGAGTCATCTTGTCAACTTTTAAGTTAATTAGCTCTACCAAATCTAATTACTGTTCTTATTGTTAATTTGTTTGTCTCCCTTTTATTCCAATTCAACGTTAAAGAGATAGAATGACTTTTAGGAACGTCTAGTTTGTTGACACTTAACAATCCAAACACTTTGATTTATTTTCGTATGTGTGTTAATACGAGTCAAATATGCTTAAATGTCCCCATATTAGAAACGTCAAATGACGTCACCAAACCTACGTGAGGACTAATTGCATGCAGAACAGAAGCAATTTTAGGAAATTAACATTTTGAAGCTGTTGGAAATTATGGGAAATTCGACCTTATGCAACTCCTGTTGATTGATTATATAAAGCGAGACCAACATAATTTCATTATTTTTAAAACTTCTATTTAACTTGTAAGGGCTGTAACGCCTTGCATTTTAAAATAGCAATATTCATTGTTATAAATATGTAGAATTCATTCTTGCTTTTATAGTTTATTTACTTATTAATATTTTTATTTAATTATAACGATTAAAGTTATTTAAACTCTCAATATATTTTATTCAGATCGCCCTCTGGTTGAACATATATTAATTTATAACTAATTGTGGCTCATAAGTTGATTCTTTCTAAATTAAATTCTATTAAATTAACTATACACAACATCCTCATTAATATTACTTTAAAAAATACCTTGCTATTAAATAGATTACTACTACTATACTAATATATTATTATATTCACGTAATTCGTTCGCGCTTCTACGTCACGATCGAGATTGAGTAGCAAGCGAGAATTGAACGCATTATTGGTTGGTTCGTTTGAAATCGAATTGAAATCTTGAACTAAACCAATTGAGATGGAAGATTATCGCGGACGGCCCAAGATGGCGAATAGTTATTTTTATACTCTCCCAATATGGGTACCAATGAATGGGTTTTCTGAGAGAACGTCTACGTCAGTGATTAAAGCTGGATTTGAAAATGCTTTTTCTTACTATTATTCCCAGTTTAAGCCTAAGCCTAGACCCGCTGGCATCTCCGAACACTGTGTTAAACACAGACGGGTCGTTCCACACGGCGTCGTGTAGCTCGCCCAAGCCGTTCCCCGAGTCTAGTACTCCGTCCACGGCCGAGGCGACGCTGGGTACGGCATCCACCACCGAGGCCGTGCCGGACTTAGACGAGGTCAATGGGCCTTCGCCGCAGTTCAGGCTCGGGCCCACTGACGCTGATGACAGCGATCTGTCTAGCGCTGACGATTGTCGACAGGTAAGATGTTAAAAATTATTGATTAGACGGCTCGCTAAATAACGGTGCTAACTCAAAAATCTGGCTATAGAACTCAATCATAGCAGTATCAAGGTCCAATATCGCGTACCAATTTCACTTGTATATATTGTGTGAAAAATAGTACAATCCTTTTAAACGGACTCGTATATTGAGAGCCGCCGCTTATATGTTGAAAGTATATTCTTAACTAAATTACAATTTTTTCATAATACTCGTACAGTCTTAGAAGTCAAAAAATTTATGTCTTGTTGAATGAACAATACTTAAGGCTTATTGTAGAGTCCCCGACTAAATTATCAAATGGCCAAACTAGAGTAAGTTGGATGTTATGTAAATATCAATAAGAGTTAATATCACGTGTTCCATAGCCAAGAGTGGTTGAAGGCCAGTCGTCCAGCTCCGTGGAACGCTCGCCCGACGAAAGGCATCAGCGGGCCAAGTATAGGAGGAAGATCACAAGTAATTATTATGTTTTTTAATATATTCAACACAGGATAACGAAGTTATCTGTGACTGATTACGATCAAGAAAATGTTTAGTGCTTAGTATATTCTGTATTTATGGTAAAGCCAATAATATGAATGAAAACCTTATTTCTGCGATGCCAATATCTCCAGGACTTCAAATTCAAGACCTAGCGACAGTTTATATTAAAAAGAAACATCATTGATTGGTTCTTTGTGCAATGTTAATTGCATACAATCGGCGATAATAGAAATTAAATTTTAAGCTTTATTTCCTAGCTATACAGTTTAAAATGGAATAAAAAGTATTATGATTGTTTAGAAGTAGAGGTTGGTATCATTTTACAAAAAATTGAATTGACGTTTTTATTAATGATTGCGGAGGATATTGAATTAATATTGTTTAATTCTTTTGCCTTGTTCTAAGAGCATTCATTCTACAGGAGAGTGGTCACCGACAAATAGTCGGAAACTTTCGCAGATCTGAATTTAAAACTCTGGCATTTATTATTTAAAAAATACAAGTCAATTTAATAGCAATGACCAGTTTAGATAATGATTAAGATGGTTTAAGCGTAAGTGGAAACCAGATAAGTTCTGTAAATAGTTGAAGGTCGTGCTACCTTCTATCATCGTGCCTGATAATTAATATGTTTGTGATCGTAAGGTGAGGCGAAGGCCGGGCGGCGGCAGGTGACGGAGGCGGAGGCGCTGCGAGCCATGCAGCGGCTGTGCTCGCGCATCGCCTCGCAGAAGATGCTCGTCATCTCCTCGCTGGAGAACGACTGCTCCAAGGAAGAGCTTAACCGGCAGATCGCGGTCAGTTCTAACATATATTTATGACCAATACCTTGACTTTTAAATTCCACATATTTTGGAATCTATCGCATAAGAAGAAATTCTTAGGTGTGTGATGTCAACCAACCCGCACTTGGCCAGTGTGATGACACATCTAATTAAGCGTAGGCTTGAGCCTCTCGGTGAGGAAGTATATAAGCAGTTGATAATGATAATAAATTACTAAACATCCGAACTTTAAACATTTCAAAAACAACATTTTGAGCTATCTTTGGTTGTATGTTAACATTTTTCCAATAACTCACAAAGTCATAGCAATAAAATATCCATTTCAGGTACTTCAAGAGCTTCAAAAGAAGTACGTCCGCCTAGAGATGGCGCTACAGTACTCGTTCTTCGACAACCAAACCAACCGGCGTCCGATGATGGTGACGCCTATACAGGAGACGCCTTCGCTGACGCTCTCCGAGAGCGACATGCACGTAGCGACCGATGAGCTGGGCCCTGATGACGCCAGGTACAGCCAGTTGAATTTGATCAATTGAGGCCATTCAATAGAGTTAGATAATAAAAAACTAGAATGAGAAATTCAAAAGAGAAGTTGAATCAGTGAAAAATTGGTAGATTGACAATGAAAATTGTCGAACCAATAGGGCTAAGAAAAATAGTGGTGTGGCAATAGTGGTTAAGAAAAATATTTAGGAAAATCAAATTATTCAAATTCATATTATTTATTGCATATCAGAATGTTACATATAGGTCTTAAGGTTTAAACAATGAAACAAAATGTTCAATGACCCTGTTGGACACAGCAGAATATTTAAGATATGCCCTGGAACATAGGAGAGGATATTACTTATCAAATTGTCAAAATAATTAAAACTTGATGAAAAACTTGTTTCGAAATATTGTATCCATAGCCGTGTTAAAAAATTTAGTTTAGATTGCAACTAACGGCCAATTTTTATAGTCTATAAGATAGCGATAGACCTGTTATTTTTAGTAAATTGAACTTTAAGTTACCAATAAACTTTAGTAAGCTTACTTCTATATAAGGCTAGAATTTTTAAACCGGCCACAAATCAAGTAGTACTTTGGTTTTTTAGTCGCAGAACACAAAATGCGGAGAAGGACAAACCATCGGACACGGTCACAGAGAATGGGCACATCATTGATCCATTGTTACATCGGTAAGTTTGATAAAGTGCCATTTTGTAACGTCATAATCAAACATATACTGTCAAATTGACATCCAGCGTATATGTTCTTACTAGAATGGGATTGCGATCGCGACTGTGTTTAGAATATACGGAAACTGAAATACTGCTCCAACTATGTATATACTCACTTAATGTGTACACTTAGATTATAGAATAAGACACTCACACACACACAAACATCCACATTTTATTCAAACACAATAATTATCGAAGCGTGTGGAAGAGCGCGCTGAATTTTTAACACAGTTATCACTGCTAGTTTAAAAATCAAAGACTGATACAATATGTTTGTTATCATCTTATTAAAATTCAGTTAGTAAAATTATTATTTATTAAATATATTAATTTATATTAATCAAGAACTTTTTTTTCTTCTATTTATTTATTAGGACTTTTATCTACAAAGACATGCCAGTCCTATCGGACTCAACAACTTAAACTCGAACGATATTATACAGTAATTTTTAATCTAATTGAAAACCCACAACAGATTTACTCTTTGTAATCGTAAGTTATGAAATGTTTTAGTTATTATTATTAAGAAATTTTTCAAATGGTAGAATTGATTTCTGTTGCTATGCCTATGATTATATTATAAATCTTAACAATGTCTTAGGTTGAAAGAGCAAGACGTGGAGGGTTCTGACAACGTGTCGACGTCCAACGACGAGCTGCCCAGCTCCAGCGAGGAGCCGTGGGACCCGCTGCGGGCCGCCGCGCCCGCCCTCCGCCCGGTCGGTACTAGGCCTAGGCCTTGCTTTGTCCTGAATCAAAACTTTAAATCATTTACAAATAAACTTATATCAGTTCTGGTGTCCATCACTAGATGGCGTTGTACGGATTTGCGTAGCACTAACGAGATTTACCTTTGGTACTGTGTTTATTTGTTATGATTTTTATAACATAGGATATTTTCTTTTCTTTTTTAATGATCACCATTTTATTATTAAAAACCCTAAGTCATTATCATTATTATTGTTCCATTATTTTTCATACATTTAAAGCGTAAAAGTTAGTATTTACTGTATCGTCTAAACGAGATTGTGTATTTGTAATAAAGGGAAAATCAAAAATGTAACCATACATGTATATGTTTCAGGATCCAACAATAATATTAACAACGGGCATCGATCAATCTATAGATTTCTGTGAGTACTTTATCTATTATTTCTTTTTAATATTCGATACTGTCATTAATAAACTAGTCTCTCGTAAGTTTTTGAATCACAAATACTGATTCAATGTACGTCATTCCGTATATTCATGTGTCAGTTAAGGATGTGAGCGGACTTTGATATGTTGAGTTTGAAGAGTGTCCGTGTGGCAGGCGAGGTGGTCAGCGTGCCGGGCTGGGTGACGCGGGGCGCGGGCGCGGGCACGCACCACGAGTACGAGGTGCGCGTGTCGCTGCCCGACTGCCGGTACCTGCTGCTGCGGCGGTACCGGCGCTTCCGGGACCTCTACCTCGCCATGCGCCGCCTCTACGGACCTAAGGTACGTTTACACTAATAAGTGACGAGCATAGTAACAGACACCGAGGATAAAATTAAAATGATGATCATATTGTTACATCGAGGTAAAATACTATTTAAAATTTCAACAGTTGTTGTTAAAGATGACGTGATAGGTGCAAGAAAGGAAAAATCGGTGAAATACAAATGAAATATATTACTGTAAAAGTGGAAATTTTCACAATGACAAGCAATAATAAATTATAATCAATCAAATATATATCTTCTTTTTAAAGACTAAAACGGTCAACAAATTATATAAAAAGGAGCATAACTGTCCCCAACATCAGTAACAATGATTTTTAATAACCTTTGTATATTTGAAAATTAGGTAATTGAAATATTCAAACAGGCCTGTGACGTTACAAGTCAGCTAGCCGATAATTGTAGTTGTTATTGAAATATTCAAACAGGCCTGTGACGTTACAAGTCAGCTAGCCGATAATTGTAGTTGTTATTGAAATATTCAAACAGGCCTGTGACGTTACAAGTCAGCTAGCCGATAATTGTAGTTGTTACTGGCGAGTGTCATTTGTTTGTTTGCGGAAAAAATCCAATAAGCGTCAGATTCGTGGATTAAGTTATGGAGTAACGTCATAGAAAAGGTATCGAAACAAATAATTTTGAAACCGTCAGAATCCTTATAAGTGTGAGGCATGTGTGTTGCGTGCGTGTAGGTGGCGTCGATCCCGTTCCCGGCGCGGCAGCTGTGGTCGTCGGAGGGCGTGGCGCGCGCGCGCCGCCCGCAGCTGGAGGCCTTCCTGCGGCGACTGCTGGCCGTCTGCGCGCGCGACCAGCGCTGCGTGCTCAGCCGGGCGCCGCTCTCGAGGGACTCGCTGCTGGCCTTCTCGCCCTTCTTCAGGAAGGTCGGCCCACTACTCTAGACAAAATTATATGCACATATCAGGCGTACGGCTGATAGTTTCAATACAGTAGTCAAGAATTTAGATATAGATTTATTTAAAACTATAGCATCGGCGAAACGCCTTTTGAGACAAGAATTTGATATAAATTGTTATATTTTGTATCATATTTACTATGCTTTTTGTCTTATATACGGAGTTTTTTCACTATTATCTTCAATATTGTATATAATTGAGAAAACCTTGACTTGGCTTTCTGTTGTATATTTTATTTATTTATATTGTTAATAGCTGATGGTTTTCTATGAAATAAATAAATACCTACTTAAGATATGGCTGCATGGACTTAGCTTCCATTGCTTTCTATTTAAAAAGGGGAATTTATAAAAGATTGGTTACGCGCAGGGCGTGTTCGAGAGCGGCAAGTGCGGCACGGGATGATGCCGCGCGGAGCTCGCCGCCCGCCGGCTGCTGGCCGCGGCCGGCCGCCGTCTGCTGGCCGCCGTCGTAGCGCTGGCGCGCGCGCTGGCCGCCTGCCTGCTGCTGCTGCTACTGCTGCTGCTGCTGCACCTCACGCGCCGCGCAGGTACGGTGTACAGTGTACAGTGTACGGTGCTCGGCCTTCTTCACTAACAATAGACGTTGAACATAATTTCTTAAACAATGTATCATTACTTTTTGTTCAAACCGAACTACAAAACCACTTAATATATTATAGAATTATAATAATTATATAATTACAAAAGTAATTAAACTCCGCTTAGATAACAATCGACAAAATTATACAATCTTATGTATATGTGTTCGTTAGTATCTATAAAACTCATAAAATGTCCTTGACGATGTAAAAAAATATTGTTGTTTTTTTCGGTTCAGTTTGGGGATGGTTTAAAATATAAAAAATAGATAATCCTAAAACTAAAAACTAAATTTTAATTTAGTCTGGAAAATCCTGGCAGGATGTACTGAACTCGTTTGGCTGCTTCAGATTGTTCTAATAGATGACGTTAATAACAGTTTGTATTCAATAAATACAAATGTCTCTGAACCAATTTATTTTCTTTGTTAGATCAAAACCGTTCGGTCCAAGGCGCATATATTATGGCGAAGGAAAATTCATACCATTTTTTATTATCAAAACATTAAAATTAAAAAAAAACCTTTTTTTAAAATTTGTTATGCGTGCATAATTAAATGACATAAAAGTAAATAAAAATAATCTTTTCACATCAAGATGTTGTTAATAAATTTGACTCGCGTAATTGATAGACTTTTTGTATAAGATAAATATCTGATCGTGTTGCCTGAAATATGAGTGTTCTGAGTTACACAAGTCAATAAAATACGATATTCAACACGTATGAAATATTTATTTTTGTTTAAACGTGATTGTGACATATTTTAAAGTATTTTTGATATATTTGATAATATTTCTTCATTTATTTAGGTCGATGGCGGTGATCGTCCACTATACTAGTGGACGGCAGGCGGATAGCTTAGCCATGAGCTGTTACAATTATACGTTTCATTGGACCAAAACGGAAGCTGGAGGATGGCAACACTAAGACAAACAAGGTAACACTGTGTACACCAAACTACTTAGTCTACAAATATCAACGACCAATGAGCACCAGACAGGTGCATTCAAATCAGGACTGCGCACGCGCAGTGAAACATATCTTCTGATATAACTTACCTTGAAGCAGAAATGTAACAGCACTAAGGCAGCGGCGCATTGACCTCGGGTGCCTTCTTACCAAACGGGCAGTGTTGCCAGTCGTCACCATTTGTATTAAAATAGTAGAAAATTAATTTGTTGGTGGCGAGTGTGAACAACGTCGCGTCTGGGTTTGTCCTTACTCAAATTGTACCTACCTTATCTACTTTTAGACTCCTACAAGGGTTTTAGTTACTTCAACACAATCAAATTTATGTCAAACTAATTCCATTATACTTGTCACGTCACATTACAATGATTTTACCGTGAAGCGTTGTACTATATATTATTAAGGTTTTCTAATAAAAATACTATTTTCCTTAAAAATATAAATACAAATCTTTATTAAGTAAGTTACGTCCAATTTATATCTAATTTAAATTAGCTTAAAGTAGATAACGGGAGGCGTTCCGGTTTATTGAGTTATTTATGCGAACATATTATATCCCGATATACATTACGACAAACTTTACACATTCCTAAAGGTTTGTTTAATGTTAATGTTAAGAGTTAAGACGCGTTGTTCTTTTATACGTTATATCATTGCGTTTACATTAAGTAACTTTTGTAGCAGTCATATCAAAGAACAGATCAGTAGAATTTTTAACTTGACGGACCTCGCTGCCAGATAGAGTGGACCACTACTAAATTATTTAACATAGGTAATGTGTAAAATAATTTAATAGTGATGTGTCAAAGTTGTTATATAGATGTCGAATTAATCTGCAACTTTATATCCACATGAATGTGGTCGATAAAGAAATAAAACTTACAAGATCTATTATTTTGATAGATCACAATAAAATTTATGAAGAATAAAACAGAGCTCATAGAAATTAACACTTGTGCAACGAGATTATTTTCTTGAATAAAGTACTATTTATTTTGTCGATACCAGATTGGGCCGTCGATTAAAAATTCGACTAGTCAGATTTACGCACAAAACAACATCGCGCGTTATATGCTAAGTTATGTTAACCTAAGTAAGAGTCTTGTGCGTGGATGTATTACCAAGTTCCCTAACTTAGGCCTAAATATGCGTCGTCTTTGTATTCGAATGTAAGTTATGTTCGCGTTTGAGTTCTTTAAGTAATTGTCGTTATTTTACGTGTAGATGTTCTGTCTGTATATTTTGTGCAATTTTTAAATGTAAAGTCTTCCTGCGTTTATTGTCTTCTTTTCTCTATAAGAAAATGAGAAGGACAAAAGTTATTTCAGGCATGCGTCAACATTGACGCTTGTGACGAGGACAATCTCATATTTTCCTACTGGAACACGGTGTCGTTAATTGGTAGAAGAATTTGAACTCTGTGCCTGTACATTTTAAGCATTAAAAGCACCCAAAGTTGTAAACATATATTTTTTCATGCGGCGAGCTCCAATATAAATTTTATGCCTATAACAGGCTAATTATTAGAAATAGTTTAGTATTAATGATTTAGTTGGAATTTTCAAATTGAATACCTGGAAAGCATACCGTGATATGTTTCGAAGTAAATAGTCTGTCTATACATTTACTATTACACAATATAAGTACCTAATATAGTTTATCTAAGTCACAAAGCCAACTATATATATTTTACGTATATTTGTAGCTTAATGCATAAGAGAAAGATCTGTGCAATATGTGTTTTTTTTTATATCTTGTTGTGGGCTCGTGACTTGAGACATAACACCATCGGTTTATGTGAATTTGGAAGTTACACCACAATGAATTATTTAAATGTTTATAAATAGATTACATGAGCTTAATAATTTACAAACTAAATTGTATTTGTACCTCCTGAACACATATTTTATTAATGTGTTTATTTATCATAATATACAAATTATATATATTTTCAACACTTGCTTATTCAATAGTAATTCGGGCCTGAGCATAGTGCCATACCCCTTTATTACTTATTGGCATAATATAAATGAAATTACTTTATATATATTATAGTTAATAGTACAAATCTAATTTGACACGTTAGTAAAGCTACTGTGGTTTATTCTTTTATAATAAAAATAAGCAAACGTATTAGCTGATTAAAAAAAATTACTATCCGGCTCGAAGGATTGAAATAATTATCATCATTTGAAATTATTTCTATTTTCTTTTGAAGTGCATGAGATGATTCTGTTTCAGAACACCTGTTTTTTTTTTCAATAAATACAATTTGACATAGTTTTGTATATAGAATTAGTTTTCAATTTTGTTAATTATTTTTTTGCAAAAAATGTTTTGACGATTTCCACATTTTTTACATTAAAAGGTACGTATTTTATTTAAGTATTGCTTAGGTATTAAACGATATTTAAAATACTTATAAAATACTTTGTTTTCTTATGAATTTATTAAGTAAAAAAACGGTTAAGAAAGTCTTGGTTTATATATATTACAAATTGAATTTAAATGTTACTTTATTGCAGTATATTCACTTATGATATATTTTATACATTTAATAAATAAGTAAATAATCATCGGTAGTATATGAATATATAATAATAATATCTACATTGTGATAACTAAATGTGACCTAACTCTAAAATTGTATGTATTTTAATTAATCCCTTGTATAACGAAGTTTTAACAAAAACGACATTAAAAAAACTACATATTTTTCTACTACTTGACTTAATAGTAGCAATCTAAATATAATTTTAAACAAGTAATTTCCAGTACTATAAAAGACAGTCATATTTATTGCGTTAAGTTTGTATATTTATGGTTGTGATATAATATTAATTTTGGTCTAAACTTATCATTTCCTATTAATTTATTGGCACAAATGCTAATTTAATTTATTTGATATCTCTCTTGTGTATTTTATATTTTACGTCGCACTTGCGCTATAGTTTAACTGAATCCCTCTGTTTATGGGTGAAGCATTTTTGCGCATTGCTTTTTAATATTGTAGTTTTATTTAGTTTTGATCAGCAATTTTAAACTAACGCAAAATATTACATAGTTAATTATTGCTACTACTCTTAAGCGAGTATACTGCGAAGATGGTTTCGTGTTGCTATAATCTAACTTCAACTTAAGTTGTGATATAAAGTATTGAGCAATTCGTATTTGTGTTAGTTTAATATTTGCTTCCATTTCTGCGACGGTACCGCTTCCGTGAGCTTTGTCTTCTAAAGCCGTGCACGCATGCGTACTAGAATATCGTGAGATGGTTTTCCGTTACTTGGCGAGTGCACTACTGTGCACCTAGACAATTTCACAGTAATTAGTTTTAAGCATCAAATCTTATTTTCATTGTCTATTTGAGTTCTCGTAATTAAAAATAATATTAAATAAAACTGAGATATTTATATATAAATGTAGCATTTTCAATAAAACTTTTCTGTGTTAAGTATAGTTATCGCGCCATTTTCATTAAACTTGAACGCAAAATAATATAAATTTAGAAAAAAAAAATATCAACCCCATGTAGACAAAAGGCCTTGTAGATAATTTCGAATTTATAAAATTTAGTTAGAATATAATCAAATCTTGATATGTTCCAACACACATTGGATGAAGATATGTACTGATAGATATAGATGGATCAATGTTCAATGTAGGAAATATGAAATTATATTATTTAGTACAAAGTTTGTTCCGATTTTTGTTGTAGAACAAAGAGGAAATAGGGATAAAGACTCCGCGTTGTTCAACCAACAAGTAAACTTGCCCACGGCGCACTGCCCAAGCAAACTTCAAAAATTGACATAGAAATAACTGTATTTGCAACCTCAGCACACAAAATATTAAGTTTGTTTCGAATTGTGTTTAAACTTATTAAATATCTTGATTTTTTTCATTATCTTTGAAAACTTTTATCTAAAATGATATTCCAGTACAAATTTTACAAATCACCTATAACCAATACTTATATGTCATTGTCCGAAGAATTTCGCGGCAGACGTATAAGCCTATACAGAAGTCTGGTTTCCTCCGACAGGGTTGAGCTAAAATGCTGTGAAACACACCAATGTCTAACATATTAAGCTTACATTTTCTCCGTCCTCTTTCCTTGTACCGGACATAATCCATCAACAAGTGTTGGATATCTTCCACAACATCGCACACTTCACAGTTGGGAGACAAAAAATTTCGTTATTCATTTTAGAACGCGTCAAAATTATATAAAATATTTTTGATGTGTAGAGAAAGGGCGGAACACCAATACAGTACCCGGTTTATGTCATTTTACTTAAACGCAAATGTATGCGTAAATATTTCATTGACAGGTTAACTTCTGTCATTCACAAACGATTCACTTTCGTAGCGATACGGAGTCCTTTATCTCTATTTGCTGTTTTTGATTGAACTTCGAATTTAATTCTGCAATAATTTAATCTTTCAATCGGTGAGAGAAGACATCTCATCATTGAAACCGTATACTAAGTTACGTATAAATTATATTTATAATTTATGTTGAAAGCAACAACGTTAGGTATTTAAACACCAAATCATAACTAATTATAAGTATGTAATTGAATAATTGTCAATGAATATTTATTTTATCGTACTTTGAACGAGAATTAATTGTAGTTTATATAAATGTCCATTAAATTAATGTTTTCAATATTGAATATAGGAGTGCCTATGATTCAATATACTTTGGATGCAATATTTTCGAAAACAGTTTTATGTGGCATATGGATATATGCATCATAGTTAAATTGCAATTTGTGAAATTTATCTGTCCATCTCATATTTGTCTAAGTTTACAAAATAGAAATAGCACGTACTATATAACTTTACTGCTTTGAAGTAAGCTACGCGACATAGTCGTCAGCGTAAGGAGCGCAAGAATATCAATGGTTTTTACTCTAAACTTTACAGTCAATACTGCACAGTTCTGCGCAATTTCAGAGCAACAAAGTTAATAAGTAAATAAATAAATGCACAAGCATTCTGTAAAGACGCACACTTGCGGCGCACGCGCAGGTAATATGCACGCATGTACCAAACGGTTTCGCGCAACTTCCTCATGACCGTTTCCAATGTTTTATGATGCACGTTAACCGTAATTCATGCGTGCGCGCAGGACGTTACATCCCATTTTATCAGAGAACAGAAATTGAAGTTTATTTCGCTGTCTTAATGGAAAATGAATATTTTAAACAATATTTCATGTTAAAGTATAAAATTTGGGCTTAGTGTGCCTAATTTATATTGTAAACTGGTATCTTAGTGGACCTGAATTCAACTAGGTGTCAATTTTCAATGACAATTTATTACACTCTCGTTTCCTTGACTGCGGCAGATTATTCACGTTTTTCTATGTTATTGGATTGTTAAAATTAAATATTTTAAAGATAGCTGAAGCGATTATCGTATTTGAAAAGTTAATAATAATGTTAACCAGCATAATGTAATGGTGTAATAGTTTTGTTATGGAGAACAATAATAAATGCAAGTGTTTTACAATCATTTTGTTTTATTAGCAGCTGACATTGCCATTTATGTTATGTGGTTGAAGTACCTAGGGTAATTTACATAAGTGGAGCTATTGAACTGAATATAAGCATATTTGTTTACTTAACGAAACTTCACACTTGTGGAGTTTTTAGAATGAAAAGTAACCCCAAAGCTATTAATACCGACAGTCTTTATAAATACACTTAATATTACTACATAAGTCACAATTAGATTGTAATAAGTATACAGTTAACATTTTAAATTATCAATATATACAATATACAAAACATACTGTTTATAAAAACAAAGTACATATTAAAGGTGATATCATCTCAATATAGTATCTAAATCAAAGTTAGCATAGCAAGAGAATTCATTTGCCAAATTGTTTCTGTGATGTGGTTGGAACTGGCATAGGTTTAGACCTAGCAGTTTCTTGACATTGTCTTTCATTATTGCTCCAGTGCATAACACAATCTTATCTTTGGCCAGCAGTTTAATTGTTTGTGAAGTCTTCGTTAGGCACTCCTCAGAGAGGAACGGTGGGTCAGCCACCACCAAATTATAGCTCTGCTTAGCTTCTGATGGCACTTTTTCTGGTGTGTTGTAATCATAGAAAATGTAGTGTGGTGAGTGCACTTCAAAACGCCTATCGTACTCTAGAAGAGATACTGAACAAAGAAATAAAAACTATGTAAATACATGGAAGACATATATCTTAAATATATGACAAGGATATACGTATGGTAATAGTTGTGGACGAGAATATAATCACAAATATGCCAGAATAGAATAGTCTCCAATTCACGTAATTAATATTCATTATTTAGAGCATCTTTTAGACTATTGTCACTGAAACCTGAAAGAACACTTGTAACAATTGCGACACTCCACTTATAGATTTAAATAAATCCCAGATTTGGGTACTTCATAATTGTTCCAGCTTCAAGGGTCTTATTTTCATTAAGAGTGATTAAATGTCTGTCCCAACGAAAGCTTTTTGAATGAGATTACCACAAAAAACGGTAGGTAATTAGTGTTACTGTACCTGAGGCCCTAGCGCCAAGTTGCCTAATGAGGGGCACGAAGAGTGTAGGGCATGAAATAAGCGCAACACGGCTGCCGTCTGCCACTGAACAGTCGATCACTCGTACCAGTGCTTGGACTGTTGTTTCATCATACCAGAACTGGCTTAATTGCTGGTGAGTAATATAAATAAACATTGTTTCATGTTCATGTAACCAGAAATAATATAAAAAAAAATAATTATAGTCTTTTACAAACCTACCAGTATCTCATCTATAATGTTAGAATATCCATGGTCTAGTTTAAATTCAAAAACCCATATTTAAGAAATTAAGAAAAACTTGGAAACTTTATATTATATTTACATACAAGATAATCTAAAATAATAGCAAAAAATAAATAGCTAAAATTTGAAATAAGTTGTTCATATCTACCCAATTTTCATCAAAAAGTATATTTTCCTTGAGCTTGTCATCAGCTTCAAGTTTAGTGAATATTTCTTGCCGCTTCTGCTGCTCTACATAGAACTCCTGCAAAGCTGCAAATGTCTCCGCTGACAATGTTGGGGTGTCATCATCAACCTCCTCCATATCAACTGAATTTAAGTTTGACTAATCAGTATATTTCTTATAACACTTTCAATATCAAATTTTTTTAAGTCTGGTTTTCTTAACAATAACTTAAAAATGGCAAAAAATGTCACCCACTAGCCCATCTTGAAGAATGTTTCAATATAATTATCTGAGTTATGTATCATGATTATAGATGGCTTAAAATCAATCTGTATCAGGGAATAAAAGCAACAAGAATTTTAGTATGTGAAGATAGAGGGCCACTTTGTGAAAACATTCTTAAAGTTCTTAATAGTAAAATAATGTTTTTTTTATTTGTAACCAGGTCGTGTGATCGTTAAAATACTTTAAATATTAGATAAAATAAATAATAATTCTTTTAAATTAATAAATTGAAAAGTTGTGGATAATAACTACATACAAGACTATTATGCTAAATTAGTTCAATAATTTCTTACATTAAATCAAAACAGTGCATGAAAAGGAAGAGTATTTTTACAATGCTCTACTGGGAATGTAACATTTTAATTGGGCGAAGAACGCAACGCAAGTTAATAGACCGCACAAAATAATATGCAGCTTTATATCAAGAACCCTAATTTCAGAACTATATAAAAAGTTACGCAAAAGTAAATGTGATCGGTTGTTTTGAACTGACATAACAGATAAAAATAGGTTAGTTTCGTTCTGACTTTCGTGTATACTAGAGGCTACCATAAATTATAAGTTCAAAAAATGCACATACTGCGTATTTCAGTAGAAGACGCTGACAAAAATGTGTAGGGTTTATTCGGTGAGTTTCCCTTTACTAACTTTACTATTTATTATTAAAATCTTAAGCTAGGTTAAACAAAATGTTACAAAAATACTCTCAATTTTATTTGACAGTAGCGTCAGTTTCGTTTGACATTTTGTGATGTTTAACTGTTGATATGACTGACAGAAGACAATAAATTGTTGCCATAATTGCCAAGTATTCGACTACACACTTTTTTATAATAATTGTTAAATCATCTATAATGGTGGATATTAAATTGAAAAAATTAAAAAAATATAATACTTGTTTTTCAGCAAAAATGGACACAAAAAATCTTTCAGTATTACTACTTCATAAAAACCCAAAGTACTTAAAATCATGCTGTGATCTAATAAACGATGAGTGGCCTCGCAGCGAAATTGCCAGAATGATGTCTCTTCAAGCTTCTTGTGATGAACTCCCTACCAGCTTAATTCTGATCAATGAAAATAAACAAATCATAGGACATTGCAAATTAACCCCCATACCTGCCATACCAGAAGGCTGCTTTATAGAAACCGTCGTTATTAGTAAATATTTACGAGGTAAAAAACTAGGTAGTTTTTTAATGAGGAAAGCTGAGGAGTATTGTAAAAATGTATTGAAATTAGAAAGAGTATATTTATCAACTAAGGGACAAGAGAACTTTTATACTAAATTAGGCTATGAAATATGTGAACCTGTCTCTATTTACGGTTGCAGTATAAGATGTAAAGTAGCCACTCCAAGCCATAAAATTGAAATGTCAGTGCCACAAACGAACAGTACTCCGATAAATGGAGTACCTCCCCCGCCACCTCCACCAATGCCGTTTGCTAATGTTAATAATAATTGTAACATCAAAAGTGTCAAGACTTATATGTTTAAATATATTTAGATCAGTTTCCTGTTAAATAAAATGTTGAATTATTTGATGTTTTATTTATTTACTTTAGAAGACCAGCTGGCCGAGTGCTCTGTACCCATAACTACAGGCTACTCAACCAGTTGTCCCAGGTTGTTGTACCAACCCCCCAAGGTATACGCAAATATTTATTGTCTGTAATGTTCGTTTATATATTTAGGTTTGTATATTTCGTACTTAACTATAAAATAAATATTTAAAATATGTATATATTCCTTTTTTCTTTTAATAATTCTTTCTTTAGGCTAGTTAATAGATGTGATTGTAATAGTAATAAATATATCTATTTATAGGATCAGTGTGCTCAGAATTCTTAATAGTGCTACTTCAAAGAAACAACATATATACATGATTTGAATTTTATTTAAACTAAAACTTGGCTTTCTCTATGTATTCCATCGCTCGCTGTCTTATTTCTTCTACTTTCTCCTCATCTCCCATTTTTTCTTCAACTTCTATCCATTTTTTATAAAGTATCTTCATTTTTCTAGCTGGCAACTTTTGAGCCGTCATACGTTCCATTACTTGTCTGTATGAACACATTAAATAATTTAGTAAATTTATATATTTATCACATATTTTTTAACAGGTATAATTTAAACATAAAACGTGTTAGAACCTGACATTTAAATTAGACCATATTCGTCAGGAGAAATTTGACCCGTTTTATTAGCCTAGTACCCTTGTTCATTAATATTAATTTTACTCAATGTAATTACTAAGGTTTAGCACTGTGATAATAGAAGCATGGTCATATCTTAGCCTTTAGAAAAAATATTTTGCAACGTAACGAAGTGATGAAAGACATTGTTATATATACTCGAGGCACACCGATAGATGCAATCACAAGCGCCTTACAATTACAAGCCTCGGTGGAGTATATACCATGAACGATTAGAGAACAAATGGTGACCTGATGTGTTGCAGGTCGCCACTCTTGCGCAGCATGTCGAGGTAGGTCGCGCAGACGTCGACCCGCTGCGGGTACACGCTCAGGACTTGCTCGAACAATGCCTCGGCGCGCTCGCGCTCGCCCGCATCGCGCTCCAACAGAGCGAATTGTACCAACACTGATACGTCTAAAGCACATAAAAACAATATAAGCATGAAACTAACGCTAACAAACTAGTAGTGTATCCGTGAGTGAAGAAGGAATTTTCAATATTCTACGCATGTGGAATTGAGGCGCAGGGCTTGAGTGCTATAGTATCGATTACGAAAACAAAGCAACTTGTACCATAATCGGTCCCGGGATGGGTCAATAAAAGTATTATATCTCGACATCCTCCATGCTTCATGGTGCACGTTAAGCCATTAAGTCCAGATTGTTACGGCAACGGCTTTAACCCACTAATCCAGATTGGGCCAGTGTAGTGGTGTAATGACACAAACTCTTTATAATATTGGTCTCATGTAGGAAAGCCTGAGCCCAGTAGTAAAACGTCCTTACTCTGTGGTAAAAATAGGATCGTACCACTGACGAATTTAACTCTACAGAGGAAAGCCCAATATTCAATGAATACTAACTGTAATTGTATTATGAATAACAAGTATTTTCAATAAAAAAAAAAATTCGTGAAGATTCCTTCTTAATTTTATTTTGACTGCATCTTTGGTTTATATTTGAACTAACCTTCTTATCAAATAAAAAGAAAGCAAGCACTCCCTTTAGATAATGCTGGAACAGGCTGGTGCTGCCAGCGTAAACTTATTTATTATCATTACACATATGGTAGAATGTGCGTGAGTAATTTGACTTTCAACAAGTTAAAATGTTTTCTTTAAACAATGTACTGTTTAGATCTATTTTGTGTTTTATCAAGAAATGAAAATAAAGCTATCTATCTATCTAAGTATTTAATAAGGTATGGTCGATGTTCTCTCTCAGAAAGTTCGTCTGGACTCTTTAATTAAATTAAAATATAACCTTAAACAGACTTATAAGATGCCATGAGGAGTATAGTATAGATACTGACGGTCTTTCTTGTCGAGCACGCTGATAGCTTTCTGCATGGCCTGTCGCGCTCGGTCGAGCAGCCGCAGCGTGTAGCAGGCGGCGCCGCAGCGCACGTACACGGCGGGCTCGCGCCGGTACTTGCGCAGCATCAGGTCCACCAGCGAGCACAGCTCTTGGTGCTTGCTGGTCTCCACGTACATGTCAAGTAATTTAGAATGCACCTGTAGAGGCTCGTTCATTTGTAACGCTTCTTCCAGAACGGTTTGCTGAGATTCCTGTACAATGAAAAAAAGAGGGTAGTTCTACTGGAAGATTAACGTACGCAGTATCCGGGTCGCCGTAGAATTAAAATTTCTATTTATGCATCAAAAGCCCTTAAACTATATTAGTAACATAATTTTAACTTTTATTATTAATATTAAGCTAATAACTCCATAATTTTCAGTATTTTAATTATATTCTTCAATCTTACTCATAAGATTATATAATGTACCTAGGCCGAGTAAACCTTAACTTTGACTACATAATAGATAGACACGTGCGCATACGCATACACGGACGTCGAACGAAAATATTCGTTGCGTTTACCTTAAAAAAAACTATTTCTCAAATAAAACCTTTTAACTCTTACCAACCGCTAAGGTACTAACATAATAGGAAAATATAAAAGTTGATATTTGGGTACTTATGAATTTTAAGATGTCGATCGAACGAGTTCCGCGAGTTTGGACTCAATTACAAAGTTCTTTTAAGTCGTTTAAATTTAACCTTACTAACGTTTCCAGAAAAAACGTTGCAAGAAACTGTTCTGAAATGTTTTAAAAGTTAATTATGTTATGCCATTGCGTCTCGATATTATTATTAGTAGAATTATATTTTTTCTACAGTTTAAAAAATTGTATAACTATACATACTTATATAAATTTGTTTCACAAGTACTGTGAGTGAGACCTAAATAAATTCGTTATAAGCAGCCGAGTTAGTACGGAAATATCCGGAGTTTGAGACCTTTGTTTTTAATATTTTTTTAACCTTTATCTCAAAGTTAAGTATCTTTTCTTTCTTTTTAATTATGAAAACATAACTAAAGAATGTTCACTCTTTTTAAAGTTTCTGGACTTTTCTAAATGGTAACTGTGCTCTCGGTCTGGACGCAGGCTGCGCAGACGCAACGCCTTAAATTTAAAGGCCTTAATTTTGTTGTAGAAATCATCTTAGGCTGATATGACGATGGTGAATTTTATTTATTTATTCATACTTCATAAGAAAAGGATACAAAAGGCGGCAAGATATGTGTACAAATGACATTTAAGTCTGCTAATGGCATTCTCTACCAGTCAACATGGGGCTAAAATGAGATCTCTAAAGGATCTCTAAGAGAGATCAATTAACGATTACACAACAGACACTATACAGACTGGCATTAAGCTTATAAAGAACACACACTATTACACGCACACACCCTCATCAACATTGTCACATGGGGAGGTATACGAGTTGTTGATATAATGTAATAAATGGTAGCTACCTTTGTGCCGAACCTAGTCTCGCAGTTGAGCAGAGCGAGCCACACGTTGAGCCGCTCGTCGTCCTCGCGGAAGTTGATGGAGCGCAGCGCCCGCCGCCCCACCGCGCGCGCCTTGTCCAGCTCCGTCGACTATGACCAACGAATCTATCAATCTACATCTGATACGATAACATAGTTTAACACGTTGCGTACGGCGAACACGCCTGGCGTGTCCATTCAAACTGTGTAGCCACGCGGTGTCCTTTATATTTCATCTCAGCCACATTAAAAAAATTTAGTTTTAATGTGGAAGTGCTGCGGTTCGGTTGTTTCTATGTACGTCGCTTGCATAAAGGCTGGTTTACACATCATAACTTATTCACACGTATGACAAACGAATTATTATTATAATATATATATTCTTTTACTGTAATAAATTGATCTTGAACATTTAACAGAAACAACTCTCGAATACTTTTCTTAAATTTTGAGCTTTTTGTGTCAATTTAAGTATTGTAACATTTGTCCGCCACGCGTGAATCTCCTGAATATTTTTTTCGCATTGAACTCCATTAGCGCGGACAATAAGCGGCTGGCTGTCATGCCTTAAATATTTTCTAAATCTATGAGATTATTACAAGATAATAGATGCTAATCAAAGACAAAAATATCCCATAGAGAAATGAAATCATAATTTAAATAATCGTTTTAATATGAATGAGCAATGTATTGCTGTAAATTAGTTTTACAGTTAATAAAGGCGTGTAAAAGTTGTAATCTTAAGATCTAGATAGATTTAACAACTACATACATCTGTACTTAAAACTTAGATAAATTTTGTGTTTAGAATCAAAAGAAATATGTGTTAATTCTGCTGGTATTATCTTAAACTAAATTAAAGTTATTTTCCTCTTTTTCATTCCAGTTCTATGTGGAAGGGATAGATTTTTAGGACCGTCCAGTTAATTGGCACTAAGACGATACATACACTCTTACCTTAATAGTCTTATGAGCCGCGCTAAAATAAGTTACAGTTTTCGAAATGTCAAATGACGTCAGTGGTAGTCTGTTTTTTTCTGGTATGATTGTATTGAATGTGTAGTACAGAACTTAAATTTAATTTGAGTCCGCGCTCAACAGAATTGGAATTATTAAATATTTTATTCACTGACTTGTAAATGGAAGGCCATGTAGGCGATCCACAGCTGGCTGCAGTCAGGGTTGGCCAGCAGCGCTCGCTCGAACTGCTCGCTGGAGCGCGGCGACGATTCGCTCTCGATCGCTCGCTTCTCCAACTCCCGTACTTTCTCTTCTTCTTCCCGAACTTTTGCTAGCTTTTCCGCCACTGTCAGCTTCTTGCGTTTCTTTTTAGATTGTTCTATCTCCTATACAATGGAAATAAAATAAAATAAACAATAATATGATAATATTGATAATTTTTTAAACATAACGCTCCATTATAATGATATTGAACTATCTGAAAGTGAACTTTGTAACTTACTTCATCATCACTGCTACTAGATTGTTCCTCTGGCGCGTTATCAGCTACAGGGGCAGCGCTGGCAGACCAGAACTCTTTAGCACTCGGCACATCCAGCACTGGCTCCAGACTTTGGATTACTTTTATATCTTTCATCTTTTTTTTAGTTTCTTTTCTCTCTATATTCTTACCCTTGTCCGCTTTCAATTCTTCTTTAACTACCTCACTATTATCCTCTGTATCTTCTAGCTTATCGATTTCTTGCCTTACTTTCTTTCTTTTAATATTTTTAGGATCTTCTGCTGCGTTATAACCTAGTCCAGTTAGTTTCTCCTGTACGTTTTTCAAGGCTTCCAATAACTTCTTAATACGCTGTTCAACTACTATTTTCTCCATATGCATAGCCGTATGGAATTTCTTATTTTTCGCATTCAGCCCTTTTCTCTCTATCCTAAGAATCTTTTCATCAATTTTATCTATACGCCTAGTCCTAGCGTTTACATTCCTCAAAAGGGACACTATTCTTCTCTTACACATATGCATATCATTGCAATCTGATAAGTCTATTAAATGTAAATCCTGAGGAGTTAACACTTGATCACTATCTTCATGTATGTCCGTTTCAATTGCATCACTTTCTTCTGATGATTTATTTTCTACACTTTTCTTCTTTTTATGCTTCTTATTACTATTTTCTGCTTCATATTCATTTAAGTCATTTTCGTTGCTTTCTGCCTTAGTTTTTTTAGATTTCTTTTTTTTCTTTTCATTTTGATCATCATGAACTTCTTCGATGCTTTCTAAATCTTTTAGATTCTTATCTTTTTTCTTTTTTTTGACTGTTGTGTCTCCATCCTCAACACTATCTTCTAACTTTTTCTTATTATTCTTTTTTTCGTGTGTATTACTGTCTTCGTTCTTATATTTTTTATTAGGAACTTCATCTGGTTCATTTACAGAAATTTTTCTTTTACCTTTACTCTCACGTTTGCTCTGTAGAAAACGAAGATATTAATTTTTGTCATAACTTCAATTCGAAAACTCCGGACTTAATTAGGTACGAGACATTATAACTCACCTCCGGCCAAAACGGCACTGTAGTAAGGCTACCATTCATTTTCTTGTTTTCTGCGTCCACTCGCAATATTGTACAGTTAACCTAAAAAAAATGTGTTTTGTAATGAAACTATACATACGCTGTTATGTGAAAATGCTCAATTAATTACTAACTTAAACTGCTTAACATTTAACCAATTTAAATATATCTTGATATTGCTTCATAAAAATCTAAATATGCAGATATATGAACAACAAAAGAAAATATGCGATAAAATAGACGAAGATGGAATTTTACTACAGGAATTAAACGTATAGACTAAGTGCTATTGCCGATTATGTTCTGCCTATTCATTTGAGTTTTCTTTGAACAAATATTTACTTATTTCAGTTCATTAGCAATATGAGTACTTACGATCTGACCAAGGTGGAAGGCCTCCGACAGGTTGTCGAGCGGCTCCTTGGTGACATACTGGCGAGGTACGAACGCCGTCACATTGTTGAAGAAGGTCACAAGAATGTAATCACGTATCACCTGGTTAATAAAACAAACGTGTTTAAGAAACTGTTGTATAATAGAGGAAATAGGTAGACCATATAAATACTTTCATTGCACATGTACATTGTATGGTTTTAAATTTCTGTAATGGAAAATGTTAAAGTTCACAATCGTTTCGTCTGTTTTTACGTTAATAGTGATTATTACTGACTGTTGATGTTATCTTTTTTTAAACAATTCTTAATGACGTGGAAAGTGAGGAAGGCGGGAATATCACGCTCTGTTAATTGTCTGCCCCCTTAGACAACTTAACTAATATTGACTTAATCGTAAGTTTACAATGCCAAATGTTCCGACAGTATCACTGGCAGTAAGTAAGTTATACAAAATTTTCTACCTAAGTTGAGAATTAAACCTCGGAAACCTCTCTCTTATAAGTATAATCGACAGTAATTGATTACAGCAAAAACTAACATAAAAGTTAATTGAATTATGTTTCTGTGCTTTTTTAAAATTGCTAAAATAAAGAAGTACTTAATTTGATTTTATTAAATAAATAACCATATAATATAATTCAACTGGAACATATTTTTAAGACGATTTACAATGTAATGATAGTTTTAACACTAGATATACCAGCGATTTGAATATATGTCAACAACAAAAATTATATTTGTTACTAATGTATATAAAATATCATTAAGTTTATAAAACGTACTCTCTAATTATAGCTACAAAAGTCATAACATCATTTCTGAAAAAAAATGTGTAATATAGTAGGAATTTTGAATTGAAATTGCACGACCAGTCTAAATGACTGGTCTGGTAAATCTAGTGTTAAGCTAATCTAAATGCAACACTAAGTAGCAAAGTACGCATAGCGGAATACACAAATCTTGTTCAATTTAAGGCCCTTTCTTCTGTTGGAATACCATAAACAATTTGTAAATAGCAAACATCAAACGAAGTACTTTATATAATATAACCAGTTCTTAAGATAAAAAGACGTTTGCGGATGCAAATGATGATGCCGATAGTAGTCCAAAGTTAATAAAAATACTCACCCTAATAAAGCCAGTGTAAGCCTTCCCTATTAGCGCCTGCTCATAGCTGCTGAGCACCTCCAGATCCTCGGCCAGCAGTGAAGGCTTCAAACTAAGCAGCAAGCCTTGCTTCTCTCGGTCGATTGTCAATACGCGCGCATGCACCTCTTGACCAACCTTGAACTTTTTGGATAATCTCCGGTGCGATGCCTTTTTGGGGTCTATAAACACTCCCGCATCAGAAAAGTGTGTCTGGGGGATGTAACCTGATGAAATAAAGAGTATTTGTAGAGTACCTATTATCTTATCTTAACAAACACAGATGTCACAGTGAACTTAAACACTTTGGAATAATTTATGCGTTCCCTGCACACACGCACACACACACACACACACACACACACACACGTGTGACACTCACATTATTACTGCCCTGCATCATTAAGTATAAACGTCACTATGACGTCACTATCTGGGCAGTAATAGTCTGTAGTCTTTCAGCTTTGTGGGCCTTCTGGGTACGCCATACCCAGCAGGCCCATTCTTATTCAAGCCAGAGGGTCACACCTGACACCAATATATATATACGTTTAATAGATTTCAAGCTTTCACCATACGATCGGCACTTTGTTTTTGGGTAAATTGCCTTTTTCCTAGTATGTGGTAAATATAAAAGTGCTCTGTGTGAGCCTGTGTTTTATCATTTGTATTGTGTTTGTATTGACTCCTTTCTCCTAACCTACCCCTAATAATAATTTAGTATCTACCAACAAATGATGAGAGAAAATGTAAACGGATTACCTATTGGCTTCTCGTCTTGGACGAATTAAAAACATACATTGTAATACGAATAAGTCTCGTTATACTGCTTACATCAGGGAGTGTTGAATCTTCTTTTGATAAAAAAAAACTGATTATTTATATTACAATATAATAAATCAAACAAACATACTCAAAATAGGCTGCTACAAAGTTCAGGAATATTTAAGTGAGAAGAATGAGTGGACTATTTAAAAATGCAAATTGATTACACTTAAGCTGTAATGAAACTGAATTGAAACTTAAACTAGAAATGACGATACATACCGATGTATAAAATATCGCACTGTAAAACAAAAATAAAATAAAATATATATTTTCTAATGCTAAATATATAAGACAGAGGTAATGTCTAAACATCATTACAAATACTAAAGGCTGAGAGTCTCTTGCGCCGTTTCTCCTCTGCAGCTACTAATTCGTCGAAGCGGTGGTATAGTTAATTGGGAATATATTAGTTTTAATTTTAGAATATTTACTTTGATACTTTATTTAACTTTAAAACAATTTGCAAATACCCAGTTAATAACCACTTCAAGTTATAACGTTACTAGTGCTATACTTTTAATTATATTTATTTATATTCTCATATTTCCTGTTATGGCGATTTCAAAGAACTTAGTAAATAAGTTCATATGATATTTTGACTTTGACTTTGACTTACAACATTTTCTTTCACACAAATCAAATGCCGCCCTAGATACCTTCACCTTTCCGGCCCAAAGTGCACTTTCACACCTCTTTTAAAGGAACCGTTGTGGTTGTATAAAGTAAATATGGAGTTTTAGATTAATTACGTTAATTAATTATTTATGTTACTTTCAAATGAACGATACCTCTAAATTCAGGCTAAAAAGATTACCTACAAAGTCTCTGAACACTTTTAAATCTTTCTACGTTAGATATTGATTTTCATAATCGTAGATTTACATTGTCTTCTCCGTAGAGTTACTATGGAGATAATGCGTCACCCTCCAACATGAGTCAGGGCCGAGTAAACGAGGGATCTATTTGGGTGGATGACGTCATTTTATTCATACCGTTCGGTAAATTTGTCGATGGGTAGCAAGACTCGTTAGCTCAGTAGGTGAGAGCGCCGATATAAGAACTCACTTGACCATCGGAGGGCGGAGGTTCAAATCCTTCACGAGTCAACTTTTTTTTAACGCGAGCGATAAATTGTAAAACAGGGGCACCATCAATGCGTTATATTCATAGAAAATATTGTCGATAAGAATTTAATTTTGTATAATATATTTGTTTGCTGTGTTGGTACAGGGGTTGGGCCCAAATATATGGACCCTTATTTTGACTAAGGACCCTTCCATAATGGTACTTCGTATTTCTCACCTTTATATAATTATGCTCTATTGACAAAAGTTGAGAATTAAGTGGCAAGAAACAAAAGGTAGGAATACTAATACACACACACTTTTTTTCTATTTTAAAAGCGGTTTCTTCCTATATAAACTTTTCTAGGAATAACAAACTATCACCGTTGAATACGAAAGAAAGTTTTAATTCTGGAGAGCAAACGTCCAAACTATGGATAAAATAATTATCAAGTTCATGAACTATCTAAACAGTACATAAATTAAGTCATTTTGTAGTAGAACGTAAGTTACGACAAAGGAGTATCTTAAAATTCTTATAAAAATAAAATAAAAAGTAAAAAATAATAATTGACTCGTGAAGGATTTGAACCTCCGCCCTCCGATGGTCAAGTAAGGTCTTATATCGGCGCTCTCACCTACTGAGCTAACGAGTCTTCATGAACACTGACGAATATTACAAGGAAAAACAAAACTATTACGTCATGTAACTTCCATAACCTTGACTAAATTCGTCCTTATTGACCCGTTTATAGAGTTGGTAATGCATCTCCGTTGTATGTGATTGTGCTGCCATATTGATTTCATGAATATCATTACTTTTAGTACGAGTCGTTTAACGTTTACTCCGCAACACGATTATTGCAAGATTCATCATTAAATCGTATAATTATCTTGATTAAAGATAATTTAATAATGAATGTTACGTTGTTACTAATACCTATATCTCTAAACTAGCGATCTGTCATAAAGTGGTTTAACAAATACACATTTACGTATAAAATAAGCACGAAGCAAATCTAGATAATTGTAGATATTACATTTTATTCATAGTAACCAATTACAGTTCCAAGCAAAAACAAACATTTGTGTAAAAACAATCTGTTCTTTGTATTCCCTTCGCTCTAAATGTTAACAGAAGTAGGTAATATCTTTGTTCTCCGGTCGGGTAAATCATTTAACAACAAGGTCAGTGCCGACGATCCCTTAGATTTATCTCACTGCACCGTAAGGCCCAGAATTGCCTTATACAAGTGGAAAGTGCATCTAGCCTAATACAAGATCATTTGTACAAGAGGAAGATTTTGTGGCTTTTAATTAAAGAGTTTTAACATTTATATTGTGTAAGATTTCCTAATAAAATTAATAACACAATATTATTTATTGAAGTTAACTTCAACTTAACATTTGGAGGTTATATATTTGAAGGATATATATTTTGCTGAAGATCTGGGAGATGTCTTTACTATTTAGAGTGATTCGACATAAAATTGACCGCCGGTTGAATATCTAATACATTATAAATGGTGTATTTAACTAAGATTTTAAAATTTGTACAACATAGTAAATTCAGATTGACACGCTTAATATATATATAGCTTTTATTACTTTATATGTATTTTAAGCTTGTAGACGTTTCGTATTTTATTAGCACGCTTATATTAACTCACTCTGTTGTGTCTGCACCAGATTTTGTAATCGATTATTAAGCTACTTCCTTTAATCCGATTTTGCTAAAATTTTGCATACAAGTTTGGCCCAGGAGACAATACAATATTTTAATGTTTATTATACTTAATAATATTTAATTAAAATTGAAAAATTAATTAAAAAACCTACTAAAACCACGCTTATGTTTAAATGCAATGAAAAGGAGAATATAATTTTTTCCTGGCTAACTGAAATTTTCAGATTTATTTTTAAATGATTAATTCTAACTTTGGTTTTAAAAATCGTCAGAAATTTTCAGTGTCCAGCATTTCTTACTTTAGTGTTTGGAAATGTACAACAGTACGATATGAAATTAAATTATGTTGTTACAGAGTACATATAAAAGCTTGGAGCGCTTAATCCTCATTGTGAAATATATAGCTTAGGGACGCTCCACTCTCATAAGCGTGAAGCCCGGCCATAAGGCGGGGCTGCCTGGGGATGACTTGGTGAATTGCGTCGGCAGAACTCGGGTCACCCCCACGATGGGCAATAGAGTTACCGGGGAGTTTTAGTTGGTAGTCTCAGTGCCCCTCTATTGAGGTACTGAGTGAGCCCCACACACGCCTGTCGCTTAGCCAGTGGCGGGTAGGTCGGTAAAGGGAATCCTTCTCGAAAAAAAAAGGGACGCCCCACACTTTTATTCATACTAAAATGTAAGCGAGGTTTTTAAAAAGATTTTTCTGTTGTTAATTTTTCTATCTGTAAGTCTGTAAAAATGTAATTGGTAAGTAAATAAGAAATGAGTGTCACAGAACCTTTATTGTCAATAACTATCGATTGTTTCTTTATAATTTCAAGAAAATTTACTAAGATATTGTTGTTTAGTTTTGTATGACACTTCTAATTTCCCGATGATGTATATGTGGATAATGGATAATTTATTTATAGGGCCTCCTTACTAATAAACGTTGTATAAGTCTTTTACAGTTAAATACTGTTTTGTCTCTTTTGTACGAATTGAAAACACCCTTAGAACGAACGTGACAAAACACTGTAATAATACAACGCTTATAAAACGTTTATTAGTAAGGACATTAGAATATTCATATCAGCCGAGGGTCGCCTACTACCAGATATACATAGTTCTCCCCAAAGGTTCTCCAAACGGTCTTGCGCTATCTTCATGTCAATATTAACGATACAGCGTTAATATCAAAAAGCTGTTCATGGTTTCCCTTAGCTGTAACTCATATAAGAACTTATTTCACTTACCAGAACCAGCAGGTGACGCTCGTATCCACACAGTAGTGCCAGTCACGTGCTGGAAGGATGCTAGTCAGTTTAGAGCATCTTCTGTGATCACGTCAACTAGCATGAAGTTCTCAGTCACTGCCTTGAAGGACACGTTGACCAGGTCCCCAGATTGCAACTGGTCATGGCTGTAGTACAACCCAGCGCATAGTGGACAGTATCTAGTACAGACTTACCCATAAACCTATAGCTGTCATCCAGCAGATGTTTATCAGCAACTGTTTTGATTGCCGTGTTGACTAGGTTTCTGGTTGCAGGTGGTCAAACCTGAAGTAGTGTAATGGTCACTGTATTTTGAACGTTCCCTAGTATAGTCTTACCTAGGAGTCTATCAACTTCAACCAGTATATGGTTGTCGGCTACTGTCTTGACGGTCGCGTCGACCAGGTCCCCAGGTTGCAGTTGGTCGAGGCTGAAGTACTTGAGCTGCAGCATGGCAGGCTGGTCGCTCACCAAGTACACGTAGTCTGATAGATTGTACAGAACTACGCGCACTCGATGCTTGCTTCCTAAACCACGAAATAAATAGGATTTTTACGCTTTATTTTATAATAAACTATAGTGACAATAATGATATTATATACTTTAATATAAATATTAAATAACAAATAATTCATTTTTCATTTATTACATTTTATTAACCAAAATAACTATACAAGTGTATCGTGACATCACGAGTATGTATGCGCGTATACACTCACACACACGCACATAAACACATATACACCAACACATTCACATGCATACTGTTTTATTTTCTCTCTCTTTTAAGTTATACTCTTTATTGCTAGAATTATCATTTATTCTAATTTCTAAATATGTATTGAAACATTTTAAGCAAGTACTTCTTAATTAATTGCTACCATTATAAAAAGTATAATATGTTTCTTTAATTGGCTTATGTCTGGCTTGTAATAATAATAATATCTCTAATAATTAGAATTGAGAAACCTCATTATTTTTTGAAGTCAGTTGGAAATTCTTATGTTAAACTAAATAAAATTGAATACTACTAACCTATAGGATACGACTTGGCGATGACCTGTTCGTCAGCGAGGTCTTCGTCCACCTGGATGTGTCTCAGGCTCATGAAGCCCACGCAGCTCTTGCCCAGCTTGAAATGTACGCATCTACCGAGTATTCGCAGCACCTGCACGTAACCAGTATGGACAATTGGACGACTTTCACTACTGTGAATTCATTTCCTTTAATACCACTTTTTACTTTTTACCAACTATATAAGATACAATTGAAAGAGGTAGCCAAATTTCAAAAATGAGGACAAAGAAACGGCTTACTCGTAATTATTTTAATTATGTTAATTTTTCTAGCACATTTTCCTAAAACCACTTGTTGCCAAATTAATTGATTAAGATTTCTTTGATATTTGTTGTCTTTATTTTTTAATATATTTTGATATATGTATTGTCTTTTAATATTGCTGTTAATGTAAGGAAATTGGGATAAAAGGTCAAACAGTGATGCTGGCGTTTTATTTTGATATTTAGGTTATTAATCTCAGTCGTTCGTATTCACCACTAAAAAAATACAGTGCGCTCAATCATTCATATGAAATACAGAGAGGAAATGCAGGAGCAAGCCAATAAGCACCTTACTAAGTGTACATACAGTGTAATTTCATTACGGTCGATTGAGATAAGCCACGCGCCGTTTTCTGTCTTTATGTTGCAAATGTACCTTACGACTTAAATAATAAGGCTTATATTCAAATGTAATTATAACTAATAATCAAACTGACCTGAGCTTCCTCCACGATATCTCCTTCCTTGAGGTGCTGTTCCTCCTTCAGGTCAGGGTAAGTGGCAGAGAACACATCTTTCATGGTCAGAAACGGGGTATTTCGGGTCGGCATTACGTACAGCACGCGCGCTTTTACCTGAACATACGAATACGAATGTTCTTAATTCTTCTAGGATAATTCTATATAATTCAAATGTAAGTGGGCATTTATGGAACGAGACACAATTAACAAACAATAGTACTTACGTAATAAATCTCATATGATGTGAAATTAAAATGAGCACAGATCAGGGAAGATAGTTTTAGTAGAAATAAGAAGCGATTTATTATCGACATCACCCGAGCCGACCCGACGACTTCCGATACCTTTTGTATTCTTATAATTTTGTATTTTATATTTTACCGTTTCACCTTACCTTTTGTCCCAATGCTGGTTTTTTCCCCTTGACCTTGTCAGCATGGTTTCGCTGAATGTAAGCCGTGGTCTCATCAAATATATGTCCTTCGATGCCATTGTCTAACGGCTGTGAACAAAATAAGCAACATGTTGGTTCAAACAACATTTTCAAAATAATATAATGTAGATTATCGTTCGTTAAGATAGATTTTGACGACTGTCTGCTTGAGTGGTCAGTATCCCTGTCTAATTAGTCAGAAGTCCCTGGTTCGAATCCCTGTAGGGGCAGATGTTTGTATGATGAGTACGTACATTTGTTCATGAGTAATGGATGTTGAATGAGGATATTATGAGTTATTGAATACTCATGATTATATTAAATAGAAATATTTTTTGGCATCGTTAATTAATGGTGTACATTTTATATTATACACTTTCAAATAGAACACTAATCAGATATTATTGACATTAATTCATGGCATAATGCATGGAAAAAAAACAACTAAAAATCATCGAAAATTATCACAACAAACCTTATCAACTGTAAAATAGACTGATGTGGCGGGTAGCAAGGGTAACGAGGAGTTACGTCGTGGGCTGGCATTCTGAATAGCTGAGAGCTCGTTGCTGAGGGTCACGATGTTGGATTCTGGTGAGGGAGTTACGGCCTTCACGCAGCACCACGTTATGACTCCTGCGTCTGTGGAGTGGAGCGGTGAAAGGTCACAGATTTCCTTTGAAAATAGAGATCAAAAACAAAGTGTCAAATAAAACTTATAAATAATATACAAATAGGACAAAGAAAACTAAACATTTACAACAGAAAAATTAATAACAAAACTCAAATGGCCTTGATACGTTGCATTGTACTCACCGAGATCAATATCTGGATTGATATTTTTCATAGGTAAAAAAGGTTTTGTATTTGGAATACCGATATCCATGTAATAGCCATGGTCTTCTACCGATGACACTGCTGCCTGGAAGATGTCACCTAAAAATAATATTTTTTACTAACTACAGTATACTATTATGTATATGATAACACACAGGAAAGATAATGCACATTATCGCAACCCTTTAAAAGGCGGCTTCCAAGATACAATTCATCTGTGAGTTCTACCTTACTAAAAATAGCCGGGTATCATAGTCCTATGGTCGTGGCAGCTTCAAGCTTTTTGAAATATCATTACTCGCAGGTTTAATTTAAATTTAAATTATTTTTTAGAATCCAGTAAATTAACAGCAATTCAATATTCAAACCTCTATTATTATAATTATTGTGTTCTTAAGGTTATACACACTTTGTATGTAACAAAAGGAACACACGAAGGTCTTCTGACCCCTGTAAGTTTCAATTGTATCTAGATGTTTCGATCGTAGTTGCATTCAGATGACAAAAGCATACATTACAAGTAATTTACAATACGTCACACCAGAGGTGCTGCTGTCGTTTGCATACAAGTTAACTAACACAATCCACAATAAATTTGTTTACTCAACCCCCTTTGTGTTTGGGAATATTGTTTTATTGGTACCGATTGCTACGGCAATTAAGATGTTATTGCCCAAATTTCTACTGTTTAAATTGATGAACAGAAATAAATAAAATTAAATGATACCTTTAAAAACATCCAAATGTGTTCTTCCAGTGTTGATGTGTTGGGGCATCATAGACAACATTATATTGTTTCCCTCTACCTCCAACACTTTGACTGCAACATATTGTCCTGAACGGAATATTTCTGGAAGTTCCTTTATCTTTTCCGTCTATAAAGAAATATTTCTTTTTACTAATAAGTAATATTTTTTCTAAAATTAATATGACACTTTGACATAATGTCTTAAGCTGGTTCTTCTGGACACTATAATAATATTGGTGTCTGGTTTGTACATGATAGTCATAAGCAAACAAATGATCATTAAAATATTCAATTTCTCGAGCTGTGATGCACTCCCAGAAACCATAAACCATCAAATATAAGTGCATCTTGGCCTAACAAATTAATAGATTTGATTTAAATGGAGGTAATATTCTTCATCTAATTCTTGTCATTGTGATATTTTGGTTTCTAGTGTGCAGTAATTGTCATCTGTATGATTTGAAAGCTAAATTGTTGTTGGTTGACATTGGTTGACATTTGCGTAATTTATCTTAAAACTAAAACATCTCTAGACACATATTTTTTTACAAACAAAATGTATATTTAAATACATTCCCAATAATTATTAATATAAAATAATAATTTTTTTCAAGTTTACTCCTGTCTAACAATATATATACTGTATATATGAAAAAAAAAATACTAGGAAAAACCACTAACTGTTATGATAGTGTATGATATATAGATAAAAACATATGCAAATAATTTTGCAGATTCATCAATGTGCAAGGGCGACCTTATCGCTAATTAGCAATCTCTTACAGGCAGCCTTAGGATAGACAGGATAAATTAGAATATGATAGATGACTGACTTCATCAGTGTAACATTTAATTCTATTAAAATACTTGATAAATTAATGGCAATACATATAAAAATACTAATACATACACCAAAAGATGAGACAACATAATATATATTTATAAGAATGAAAATAGAAACTACAATAGTATAATCATTGACCAGTGTTCTGAAAATATCCTGCGATTGAGCCTTTTTTAAGTTAACAAGTAATGCATTCCATAAAAATGCTGCTTGTACAGACAAAGATTGCATAGAATTTGTCAGAATGCATTGAGGTTCCCAGTCTAAGGTTCACTATGGTATACTGTTAAGAATTGTAATTATATTTATTATACATATTAAAAATATAAAGTATGATACAAATACCTCCGAACATACTTTTGTTGGTTATGCCTAGATGGAGTCTGATTACTTACTCATAGTGCTTAAAAAACAGTATTAACACAGCTATAGGATCCATTATAAATAGTTTTTTCAGGATAAATAGCTGTATTATATGTCTTAGGAATGATCCAAGCCTGTTAGAAAAAGACAATATATTCAAGTAGTTATGCTAAATGAGACAGATGACCCTAGACATTCATAAGCATTTAAATATGAATTCAGAAATGGACATTTCTTTGTAAAATTTTAAACTAAGCGCATTAGGTTTAGATTATATTGTTATTATTTTGTTGCTACAAAATGGGTTATTGGGTTATTTGTTTACAATAAAATTAATATGAAATTAAATTTTATTTATCACTCAGTATTTGCTAGGTTTGCTAGTATGATACATATTGTGCTGTTCTCCATGTTGTATGTGTGAGTGTAAATTTTAGTTTATTATGTTATTAGAGATATTGTTATATATGTATATAAAAGTTTTGTTTTAGTTTTACTGTACAATTATTATGTAAAATTTTATCTTAGTATCAAATAAACAATCATACTAAGTCATAAAAAGTCATTTTTCATACTTTATTATCAAGCAAACAGTAGACATTAGGCCACTATGAAAAAAAATCATTACTTATAAAATTTCACATGTGAGTTTGATTCAATAAAATAATTTTTTTTTTTTCAATATCTTCTGCTGCATAATGACATGTATTTATTTATTCAAATCAACAAACTATTTTATTATACAATATGGATATATTTCATATGGAAAAAAATTACTGAAACTGAAAAAAAAATCATTATTTCATTAAATCAAACTCAATAATTTCCATGTCTAAA
Organism: Acentria ephemerella; assembly: GCA_943193645.1. Taxonomy (NCBI): domain Eukaryota; kingdom Metazoa; phylum Arthropoda; class Insecta; order Lepidoptera; family Crambidae; genus Acentria; species Acentria ephemerella. The sequence continues at coordinate 1,003,210 of OW971889.1, forward strand.
TTCAATACATTCATTCCATTACATAAACTTAAAAAATTATATCCATATTGTAAAAAAATTGTTTGTTTGAACAAATAAATACATGTCATAATACAGCAGAAGATATTAATATTATTTAAAACTCTAATGAAATTTATGTTACCTGATCATTGACATAAGCTTCCAGTAATTTATTGTAAGCTTCACTAATATGACATGCCATGACTGTTCCTGTCATGTTGCCAGGGAGGCAGACAATAAGCTTTGTCTCATGCACTTGGCGTACCCTTCCTAATATTGACACTCCTTGTTTGATAGTCTGAAATGAAAATATGTGTTCAATTAAACAAAATTAAATGTAATAAATTTAATCCTCCTTTATTTTTAAAATAGTGTAGTGTAACTAGTAGTGTACACAAAACTTTACTACTGCAATTAGCATGACAGCTTTTATTACACCATTATTATTGCAGCAAATAAAAATTAATATATGTTGTTTCATTAATAAATCACTAATACAGTTTATTTAGATAAGTTTAGAAATGTTCTATGAGGATACTGAAGAGATATTTAATTTATTACGCACTTTAAAGCTCAACCTGGAGGCACAGTTTTTGTAAGAATGGTCAACGTTTCTGATATTATCATCTGATAAATATCCATCATCGTCCTCGGTCTTCTTTTTTTGTTTCTTCTTCTTCTTTTCGCCTTTCTCGGCAGCACCTAAAAACTGTTAGATACCAAAATATTATTTTGAATTTATCATCTGCAACTAAGAACTTATTAAATTAATTAACTAACATTTCCACTTTGTTTAAAATAAGTAGTTGTAGGCTTTTTTCCACCTCGAGGAAAGTACTCTTCAGTATCACCCATTTCTTAACTAAAGTCTATTAAAACGGAAACGAATAAATTCAATTTTAAAGTAAACAGTCACACACGAGAATGGTACTTGTGAGGTTATATACGTTTTGTTTTCTTACTAACAGTGACAGCTATACATATCGTTTTGTTTTAGTTGATGAATATTTATTGATCATTAAAATATACTTTTAATTTATATATATATGACCTTTTATTTTATTTATCTCATAATCGACATATATTTAGTGCTAATATCTCCTAAGAGCAAGAATATCATAATCTCTCCAAATGAAACACTTGATTATAAATTAATATTATTTTTATATATTATTATTTATATATATTATTATTTTATGATACTTTGGTTTCCTTTTTAATGAGTATTTTAGAATAATTTATGGTGCGTAAGCATAAACCTATGTGGAAATAACAGCTTTTTAGAGGATAGATTTTTGTATGGTATGATGATCTACCACATCTTCTACATAATGTTGGGGTCCTATTTCGACGCTAGCCAAAACTTGAAATACCCTTAGTAATTTTGTCAAAATTGTCAATAAAAAGACTGTTGTATGTATTTCATTTCATATACTGTGTCAAGATGTATTTGTAATTGTCAAATCCCATACATTTTCAGAGAGCCTAGACAAGATGGGTTTTGATATAAGGTCACCCTATAGCTATCGAGCGTAATTGTCATCCTGTCATACATTTTTCATTTAGAGATTCGATTGCGATTATAGAATTGCATCTTAGAAGAATTAAAATATATGATTTCCATACATATAAACCCTTGTACTATGAGCCGTAAAACAAAAAATAAAAAATATTTAATCTGTCTTTGGGCACGGCGGTTAATTCTGGTTTCCCTTCAAAACGTATAAATCTTTCGCCTTTTAATACTACGGTTGGCTGCATTGTCTGTCTGCTGTCACTTCATTTAATATTTTTGCAGGAGTATATAGGAAATTGTGTTTCTTTGGTGTTACAACATAATTATTACTTCAATTCGCTGTGGTAAAATAAAATCACCTCTGGTATGTAGTTTATTACTGTAGTTTATTAATTTTAAAAAATTAAACTAATTCTATTACAGTGATTACTGAAATCTTTTAGTTTAAACCGGCATGTTTACATATTTTATTTGTAGAACCGGCGAGGACGACTACATTATCTCTAATAGATAATTCGGGTGATAAATCTTAAGTGGCTTGCAGATACCTTGTATGTTCGCGAACTAACCGGTTTAATAGTCTCGAGTTTCCTCTTGATCTGTAATAACGTGACTGTAATTTAAAAATTTTTTTTAGAAATGAAGAGAATTGTGGTGTTCGGATCTACCGGCATGACTGGCCTTTGCGCCTTGGAAGCTGCCGTAAAGAAAGGTATACACACTATAACTTTTTATCGGCGTTTTATTTTAACAAGTTTTACATATAAAGTTAAATAAATAATTTTTAATTTTTTATATACAAGTGTTTGGTACATACCATATCAAGTCGAAACCTACCCACGTTAATATAGTAATAAATACTATGGTGACATCAAAAATTCAAAATTGTAAAATTATTTTCAAATATAATTTCTCCATACAAATATTTCCATCAGTAAAACAAAATATATAGGAAATTTCAGAATAAATTTTACTATTATGATTTCTTATATCACTTTAGTATTTGTGTATACTTACTATGTTAACGTGGGTAGGTTTTGGCTTAGTAGGGTATGTACCAAATACCTTATATATCTTTTATTGTAGACTATATGATTATTAAACACAAATTAAACAAGAAAGACATATGTAAAGTTGGCCTTATCTCAAGCAAGGGATCTTTTCCAGCCAACCAACAATTATATTATTATAATTAATTAGTTAATTAATCAAAAGTTTTGACATTTATTGAATTTTTTGAAAGAATATTAGTATCTTATAAGAAGTAGTTTTAGTATTTATTAGTAGTAGTAGTAGAAGTATTTAGTATCATAAGAAGCTTCTCACCTTTTTGCTTCCATCTTAAATAGAATGACTACAGCCTATCTTGTATCTTATCAGATGAAATTGAGATAGTGATATGATAACAGAATTCCAGAAGTTAATACACATGGAATAAAAATTGTTAAGCCTCTACGAAGTCCACTCTGCAAAATATTATATTCACCATACATACTATTCCATATTATTTCTCTATATCTGCATATTTTCTTTTTAAAAAACTCATGTAAAAATTTATTGATTGAATAAGAAATATGTCTACTATTCATGGCTTGGTGCTTTTTTATCTAAAGAAGAACATTTCTTGTTAACCATGAAGTTATAAATCTTTTTGCCCTTCTATCTTTAGTTCGGCTTATGAATATTTTACAAACTAATTTTTATTTTGTTAAGAATAACTTGTGAGTAAAAATAACAATAAATTATTATTTTGCTATTATTATTTTACCTTAAAATTACTATTATTCTGTAATATAGGTTGCTATTGTAGCAAAATACTTTCTATGTTACCTCTTATATAACTAAAGAGATTATATACTACCTAATCCGTATTGTTATAAATATAAAATAAATAAATATATTAACTTATCTTACCCATGGAAAGAAAAAAATCAATTTAGAAAAGTATGAAAAAGTTGCTCTTTGCAAACATCTAAAGAGTTAAAATGTGCGAAATCTTTTATATATATTACTAATTATATTTATAGTGGTCTGCCCACTTAACTTTTGCTAAGAAAGAAATATTTTTCGTTATGTGGTATAAAACTCGTTCCATCTCAAAATATCTTGGGATTAGTTAATCAACCTAATACTTATCCCAAACATATACTGAACAATATAGTTGCTACTTATATAATACCGGTTTTAGTATCGCATGAATAGTGGCGATGACGTCTTCATATGTCCGTGATGATGAATAGAAAACATGTTTACCTTTAATATTTATTATTATGCGTTATGTATTGACGTTATACACGTAAATTACAAGGCTGCAAAATCCTAAAATACTGAAACATTATTATTTGTTATATGATGATAATATACTAAAAGCTAATTAATCATTAGGTAGGTCCTATGTACTGGCCACCATATCATCCTCATCAATTAAGGGTATTGATCAGACAAAAATAAAATTGTGGGGCGTAACGTAACCTGAATGGAATGGGGTAAAATCTCTATTACTAAATTTTACCAAAAGTAAAATAAACTGTAATAAAGAGCTTCAAGCAGCGGCCGCCACATTGACGCTTGCCCATGTTCTCGTGCGCACGAGTGCACTAGGTTCAAAAGCCTACTAATATCTTATAATATCGCAGATTTACATAACTTGTTTAGTATTTCAACACGGACGAATAAAGTTACTAGCGCATTTGAATTTTTATTTAAAAACCAGATAGTGGATGTACACTATGAATGTCAATTTAATAATAGTTTTGATCTTAATTATAATAATGTCAAAATGTCACACGAATGTCGTTCTTAGAACCATATATGTAGTTGTTCGGATGAAAATTTGACAGAAATTATCATGCATGTAATATCAGGATTTATAAATAATGTTGAGACACTGATGCATGTCCAACATATATGTCATCGGGCACTGCTGTGGCCCCCACTTGATTATTGACTGCAGCACCCTGTGTTGAAGAACTAAAATGCAATCTGTTAACACCCTAGCCAAAAAAGACTGGATTCTGGAGTCGTTTGGTATAGAACAGCTTTAGACGATGCTTGGCGAAACGAGAGTTTAAGCAAGCCCACGTGACGCACGGAAATCAATTGTTGAAAAAAAGACATTGGACTATTTAACTCTGCTTATAGTTTTGCAAAACTTAGTGCACTGGTGAGATTAGAAACAATAGCAGCGCGCTTTGGGATTATTGAAAAAGTGGTTTACCAATACCTGACACATTGACTGTGAGAAAATCTTTACAGTTATTACCTTATCAAAACAAAATTTAGTTTTGGTAAGGTGTACTCAGGGTGTGAGTGAAATGTATTATCTAGCCAGATATCTCGGCAGCAAGTGCAGCCAAGTGTCCCCTTTACGCAGCGGTGACCTTGGGGGACTTCATTCATCAGGGATTGTGGGCATCAATTCTTTTGGTATTTCTATATATTAGTTTTCCCGATTTTGCGAAACAAAACATGGTGGTAGTAGTGACATGAATGTCCTTACATTCAGTGGATATCAAAACAACTGAAAACTTGGTACCCTAAATAGAAAGGGGATTAGTAATTAGATTTTACTTTAGAGTAAATGTATACACGGACTTTTATGTTGACATGAAAATGACCGTTATTACAATAAATTAAGTCCTATTGTTCCAAGTGTTTAACTTTATCTACAGGCTACATCTACAGTATTCTGTATTTTTTTAAATACAATGGTTGACCAATGTAAAAGACCTTTCAAAGTTATACATAGTGTAAATAACTGTACTCTGTTTTAAATAGATTACTGAATAAATATTTATATTTCATCGTAAAACTTTAAAAATTGTTAACTAATTTAAATAACCACATCGTAAAACGTAAAACAATAAAGGTAAATCGTTGCATCGTAAAAGTTTAAAACATTGTTAACTAAATAACTAATTATCTTAATGGTTTAAAATTAAAACGGTGAATTCATCCTTGTTAAAGTAATAATATAATTTAACTGCAATATATCCAGTAACGATTTTATACCAGTTGTTGGTTATATGGTATGCGCCGAGGTTTTCCATTTACCGCTCTTTTGTTTCCTGTTGTCCATTTATCACGATGCTTCATTTTTCCGTTTGTATAAGGGTCGCAAGGAAGCCCTCAGTCCACACGACGGTAAAGCTGTGACCTTACCTCATAAACACCAAGTTGCCTACTTCGTAATAAAGGCGTCCTAAAATAAAAACGACGAAAATGTTTACTAGAAAGCATAAGAAACAAATTTATATTCCCAACACAACGCTTATGTGATGAACTCCGTATTTTATCAACCCAGGAATATGATATTACAACCTGATGCTAGTTGATTAGACTTTCCAAAGTACTCTGCTGTGATCAGGCCAGCCTTGGGTTAAGGCAGAAAATAATTCTCAGCGCAGTAATAGTAGCCTGACCATCAAGCAATCTTAATAAAACTAGGTAATTTTAGTTACGTACCTACACTCAAATAGGACAATGTATAAATAAATCAAAAACTTTTAATAAGGCGTTTAATATTGACCCAGAATGAAATATTTGTGTTGGGCCGTTTACAATTCGGTAACAGTTACCAGCATGAAAGAACATTATTGAGTAATTGTTGTAAAACACATATATATCGATTTTGCGGCCTGTTATTAAGTAGGTTTACTGGTTATCGCAATCATTCACTAAACCAGTCGTTTCTGTCCATTACCCATCTGTTATCTAATCTATACTGTAGTATCTGAACAACGGGTTTTTATTGGCTTAGGATAACGGTCTAGATGACTCTAAAATTTTTATAATATTTCAAATTCTTAGACAAAAACTAGTCATTAAAAATCTGTCTAAACAAGATTAGGTAATCGCAAGACTAAACTGTTTAATTAGCATTTGCAAATAAAAAGATATAAAATTAAAGATTTTTATGTAAAACTTTTCTAGGGTATGAAGTCCGCGCGTTCGTTCGTGACTCGGCGAAGGTACCGGATCACTTGAAAGATAAAGTAGAGATAGTGGAAGGCAATGTCCTAGAACCAGACTCTGTGTTCGATGCCGTCGAAAACATGGACGGCGTAGTTGTCGCCTTGGGCACTCGCAACTGTCTAGACCCCACCACAGATATGTCAGAGGGGACAAAGAATATTTTAGAAGCCATGAGGGCTAAGAACGTAAAGACTATCTCCGTTTGTCTGTCCGCTTTCCTCTTCTATGAGCCGGAAAAGGTACCACCAAGATTCAACAATCTGAACGATGACCACAAGAGAATGTATGAGGCATTAAAGCAGAGTCCACTCAATTATATTGCAGTGTTTCCGCCTCATATAGCAGGTTAGTTAGACTATTAATTAGAATAATCTTTTATGGTACATTAAAATGAGCAAACGAACATACTGATATTATGAAGAAAATCGCTATTGTTTTAACATTAGATTACGTTGTGTAGTCAGTTAATGATAGTCTTTTCACCACAGATGAGCCCAGCAGAGAGATAATCGTCACGGTGAACCCAGACCAGTCTCCAGGCAGGGCCATCTCCAAGTGGGACCTCGGCTCTTTCCTTGTTGACTCACTTAACGAGCCTAAATACTATAAATCGGTGATCGGTATAACTAATGTGCCAAAGTAATTCTTTTGTATATAAATAATTGCGCGTGTGCTGTTGAGATTGCACTAATACTATCGCCAGTTAGACATCTTTGGCAATCTATTGGTTATTATTATAGCAGAGAATACCACTTTTTATTTCTTTTTAAGGATTAAATAAAATTGTAAAGACTAGATATCGTATTTTGTTAATATTAAATATTATGTAATGGTTGACTGTTTTTTTATTAATCATCATCATACAGCGATTATATTTGATACATCACGTATTGGTATTCCTTTTCCTGGTTCTCTCTTCGTTAATCCGATGTAGTTCATAGGCGAGACATGACCGATTTCTTGTCTGCTCAGGATGACTGTGGTATTAATGGATACTCTGCTAACTTTTTGTAAAGTCGGTGACTCCATCGTGCTAGGGTACGTGTCAGTGTCAGATAATATTGTGATCGGACTCCAAGGGTAGTTCACTTTAACTATGGCGGAATCCATCGTCCACTCTCCTGTACTGGTGAATGTTTCGACCGTCCAAGAACTGTAAGTGTTGGATCGGGATTTACTTGGCTTATAAAGTGGTCTAACTGAATCACTGTCGCTGAATGGAGATTTATTACTTAGTAAAGTTAAGGTAATCGTATTTTTACTGTCAGTATTCAATGATTCTGTCGTAGCTCCGTAAGATGTTGAAGATTTGGGGTTAATCGTTTCAGATGACGTTGTATTCTCATTACTGTAACTCCACGAGAAAAGAGAAGATAATGCTGCACTGGTGTCCGAATTAGTGGCAGACTCCCCTGTCTCTAGAACCCCAAAAGATTCTGTGCTCCAGGGTGTACTTATCATGCTGAGGGTATTATCTGTTAGTGATGACCTCAAAGTTATAGTATTCGATTTTAGAGCCGACGACGAAGGATATTGCCAACTATTGTGCGACCATTTCACAGTCGTGTTATCTGATCTCGTCTTAGATTCTAAAGACCAATTTCCAAAAGGATGCACTGTCATCATTAAAGAGAAACAGGTTAATTGGTTGATTCTTTCACAAGCGCGGTCGACATTAGTTCAGACTGTGAGAATTTTAGACATCCAAACAATCTGGTAGCAATCAGTGGCAATTTCGACTAACCATCTGTATTCTTGGACGGACGATATAATGCATCCCAGGTATTCTAACGGATTCATGTTGTGGAATACCTGGTGAAGACAATTTATAAATACCTTAAATAAAATAAAGCATTCTTTATCGATCCCGTGTCATTACCATCTATGAGTTAGTTTGTAGTCATGAGAACTGGTTATAATTTTTTTACATAACTTACGATTTTTGAATTATTTTTGTATTTTTTGAATATTAACGTCTTGAGGTTTTCATACCTTTGACGTCGTCATTTTTGATTTATAAAATGACAGTGACGAAAAATTCCTGCCATCATTAACGTCCAAATAGGTTTTAATAGCTAAAAAAACTTAATTACCAACACACTCCAAATAAATAATTGTGTAACAAAATATTTTTATTTATTATCTATATTTACAGTAAAGTTACATTTCACAAATTGTTCCGCCAAGCTATTGGTATATATTTTGAGTAGTAAAAATGGTTACCATATCTTGTGTTTGATTGTTAGAAGCACTTAAATTCATGAAGAAAAAAATCAAAATAACAGAATAATAATCTTTATCTGACGAGGCATAGTCCTCAGCCTGATATATAACATTCTTAAAATTATATTTCAAAATTTGGTTCCTCATGATACAAACTATATTGATGGCTGTCTGGTCACGTGGTCAATACTCCTGCCTTCTAATACGCCAGAGGTCCCAGGTTTAAATCCTGATAGGGGCAGATATTTGTATGAGGAGTACAAATATTTGTTAATGAGCCTTGGTTGTTTGTATGTTAGTCTTTTATATATTTATGTAGTATCCATAACACAAGCTCCTAATGATGCTTACTTTGGGCTAGATAGTAGTTGGCAATGTATATAAAATTCTTTTTAGGTTAACAATAAGGTAACAAATCATTTAAGTATGACTTGGTAAGGATGAATTTAATAATACTATTACCAAATTCTGAGTAAATCCATTTTAATGAGTGACTCAGCTAACCAATTAAAACTGTCACAGTTTTTCCTTAGAAAATACAATAGTTTAAACTGCCAGGTTGAATATCTGATTTTATAGGTTGTAAAATCTGCCCCAACTTTATGAAATCTTTATCATATCTAATTTTGTTATTTGTCGTTTATATACAAATAAATTATTTTATGCTAAATTATGTGCTTTCTGATCTGTATTATGGTTTAAAATTTCAATGTCTAGTAATGTTCGGCCTAGATCTCCTGTCCGGAAAGCCTTGATCATGGTTCGGGCCACCTCTAGGAAGTCTGGCACATCCCGGATTCTTCCATCAAAGTCACGAGTTCTTCTAACTCGGTTGAATTTTACTGCACCAGCTAATAACACCTACAATTATTATAATTAGAATATGCAACCATTTGACATTATGAAAACTTACTAACTAACCAAAAAAACAATCTACCTTGTTTATATCATCACAGGGCTCCTCTAAGCCCATAAAATCAACATAATTGAATTTTCCATGCTTGTTTAACCAATACAGTAAGTAGTCAGCTATTGCTTCTTCACCAACCAGGTGGTCCTGCAGAGAAGCACATAGAGCCAGTTTCAGGCCCATCTCTATGTCTGATACTGAAGGCTCCAAGATGCCTAGAGTTATTGTGTTAGTTAAACATTTAATATGGGTTAATATAATATAATATTGTCAAGAGGATGTTACTATTATATTATGAACATAGAAATATTGTAGTTTTCTTACAATAATAACCATTGTCATTAAAACTTACCTGGCGTATCAAACATGAAAATTGTTGGGTTGTTATTAATTCTAATTTTCGTCATTAAACTCCTAGTGACGCCAGCAATAGCACCAACAGGCAAGGCATGTTTTATGCTCATATTTTTAGATCGCAACATATTTATAAGTGAAGATTTGCCTACATTAGGAACACCTATGATCATTACATTATAATCCATCTCTTCACTACGATTATATCTATTTGAGTCTTTGATCACATCTACCATAAGAGGTCCAAGGGTCTTTAAGCCACGACAATGTTGATCTTTGCTATTAGTAAACACTACATTTTGTAAATTCTGTTCTGCTTTCAATTGGTCCTTTATTTTTGGTATTAGTGATTGTATTGTTAAATCTTTCTTATTAAGAACGAGTATGTGAGGTTTGGCACCAGTTAATGTGTTCGTAAATTTTGGATTCCGTCCAGTAAAGGGTATTCTGGCGTCGTGAACTTCAATGATACAATCGACACTGTTTAACTTTCGCTGCATTTGCTTTAATCCTTTGTTCATATGACCAGGAAACCACCTCAACAAATCCTTGCGTATATATGGACATTTTTTGCGGAAATTATAAGCGGCAGCATCAAATTTTGTTGCCATTTTGGGATTGTTTTGATTCCACTCTAGGTTATGATATAGTTTGAGCTAATTATTTAACTCTTATTGAAACATTTAACATTGAAATTATAGTAACATTATTCACAAAAAATTGCAACGTGTTCCTGTTTTTACACGATTTTGATAAATCCAAAAAAAATCACAAAAGTCTGGACTTTTCATGCTTTTCATACAGTTCACAGATCGGATATTAATAGCAAATACAGTTCGCAGAGTTTTGACAGGAGTGTTATTGATGAGCGCTCCTTATTAAAACAAGGCAGAGAAATCTAGGATATACATCCATATTTTATATGTAATGTGTATTTCCACCCAACGCCTTGCGGAGTCTACGATAATCAGTTACCGGTAATTTTATTAATGTCTTTTAATAGAAAAAAACGGAAATGATACAATAACATTAGTTATATCGCCCCAGTCGTTCAGCGGTTACAGGATCAATTCCCTACTTAGGAAATGGTCTTGTATTGGTTCAAATACATTTCTAAATATTTATTATTTATTTATTGAATAGCTCAATTGAAATTAAAATAAACAATTGGAAAGTTTACATTTTCTAGTGTATAAAGAAAATAAAAAAGAATGTGTCACTCACTTTAGACTGGTTGAGTTTCACGTGGCACGTGTTTGTTATTTCCGTTATATTACAGACTTATTGTTTGCTCTCACTTCCTATTAAAATATCTTGTTATTGTAATAATTATTTCAAAAAATGTCACAAACATTTTTATTGGAGCCTGACATCATCGCGGCAACTGAAAATGTTTTACCAAATCTCAACAATGATTTGATAATGGCAAAGAACTTCCTCAAACAACAGTCTGCAGCAACGGGAGATAGTTTGTTGGTTACTTTTATTTAATTGACACTATAAATGTTTATTTATCTATTATCAATGTTACTGCCATAATACAACACGAATTTATTGTTTTACTGGTTTAAACTTCATTTTATCTTTTTGAATTAAAGACTTGGTTATAAATTCGTTATTACTTCAAAGTATGAATTTACAAATCACAAAACTAAACGTTGTCTTAAATCTGCTCCTACCGGTTATTGAATCTGGTCCTTAGGCGTTTTTGAATCAAATAATCTTTACTTTATAAATTGAATCCACCAACCCATACAAATTATCATTGTATAAAATAGCAACTCGTGGAGATAGTCGGCTACTAAAGAACGGCTACTACATAATAAGTGTTTATCGGATAACTACATTCGGAGTCGGTTGACAGGTACGACCATTTAGTAGACGTGATTCACAAGATCCTGTCGCAGAAGCCCCCGGACATTGTGGACAATTTTGAGCAGTACTCATGGGACGTGAAATTGGAAAAGTTCCGGCCGAACTTCGATCTCCTCAACGACATTTACTTAACGCCACCACAACTTACGATGGTCCGGCGAGTTGACGAGATGTTCAGGGTAAAATTGCTCAGACATTTGTTCAAATTCATACGTGGTCAGCGGTCCCGGTTAGGTGAAAACTCGCGGTACACTTTTATTTTTACGGTTAGTTATAACCTAGCCAAAAAACTGATTTGATAAATGAAAGATTGAATTGAATTCGTCCACCAAATCGCTAACTATGTGTCAATCACGAAGCAACTTTGCTGCATTACAAGCTTACAATGCAAATCACATCACGTGAGGTAACAGGGGATCGTCAAATAACTGTGGCTACTACTATCAAAATAAGCTTTCAAATGGCCTGTAGCGCTTTCTCTACGCCCTTTCTCCTCTGGTGTGAGTTTCAATCGTATCCCTACCCATATAAAAAACAGAGGTGCTGTCATGGTTTCGATACAGTTTGAGAGCTGACGACAAATATGATAGAAACTTACACTAGGGGGAAGGTTGGTGATCACAAGCTTACGTAATAACAGCAGAGTCCTTGGCTATTAGAGGCAAACAATGGATATTACTATTCTATTAACATGGTTGGTCATGGTATGTTTGAAGTTAAATACTGGCATGTACTTAGCTGTTTAATTAAACACAAGAGATCGTTAGCCTTGGCTGAAACTTATGTATATTAATGCTTTTAGCTTATAGCTAACAAGAACAAGAAATTAGAAGATATTGGTGAAGAGGAGCAGGAGCTGGACCTAGAGGAGGAGAACTTGAAGCCGAGAATAGCGGACTTGGTCGACCATAATTATTACTTTCGAGAGGTATTGTATCAGATTCTTGTTGTCAGGCAGATACTAGTAGAGTTGGCGATAAAAAGACGATAGAGAAACAAAAGAAGTGAACTTCAAGCTGCCTTGGGTGAATTGTCTCAAATTCATATAAAATAACCAGTTTGTTTTTCGTATAATTTTTTTTGATGATATAACGTTTTTCTGAAACATACTTATTTTGACGTTACTAATATTGCTACTCGTATGCTCATACGCTATAGTAATCTTATGGCTGTTCTTTGAGATATGTTGTACATTGTCAGGGTGGCTATGGCCTTCCGGACAGCGAGTGCTACGCTCTTTACATAGCGCTTAACATGCTTGGCGTCAAGGAACCAGTCGCAACTGTGAGGTTTGTAATATTTTTCCTCATCATATAAAATCCAATTACGGTTTACGTTCAATATACGCGAACGATAAGCATATTTTAAATACAGATCGAAGGACCAATTTGATGTGGTCGGAGAGTTCAAACCAGTTCAAATACATCAATAAGATTCATGTTTGTCCAGACGGTATGGCAAGCTTTACTTCAGCTATAAGCAAAAGGAAAATGAATTTCCCAAATTTTGAGAAATCCTTTACTACTCCTACACCTTTACTATTAGTTTCAACTAATAGTAAATTGAATTTATGACAAACTGAATGGTGTACGATGACCTCTAGCCGCAAAACACTCCCAGGAGGGTAGAGAATTGAAACCATTGCAAATATAACTTAATTTACTTTGTCATTAAGATGGATTTTCTAACGTGCAATGCAGTTAACTTTGTTTTGAATCCAAAGATTTACCAAATGTGCCTTCTTCTGTATGTAGATAACTTCGCAGGTTCTTTGGCAAGATATATGGCACGAAAGCAAATTATTATGTAGCCGAGACTGATCTCACTATAGAAGAATTGGACAGAAGAATCGCGGTAAAGTCACAGAATTTTATGTAAAACTGTGGTTAACGTTAATGTTGTTGTCGTCATGCACATCAACGGCATCAAATAGATGTAGACTTAGGAAACTTTAGATATATATAATATGCTTTATTGAAGCCCATAAAGTTAAAACAGATATAACTGTCAATCAACTCACCAGCACTGCTCACAACAAAGAGTGCGTCACTACACTTTGTTGCACAGTCAGAATGTGGAATTTTCTTTACACGCAACCGTATTTACATCTTGTTTCAACACTAACTCATGTCATTGTTAATCAAGGAGGTATACCAATACCCAATTTCAGAATTTTTGGTATTTAAGAGCAATATTTCTTCTTATATTTAAAAATGAATTGATGTTTGCAAGTCTTGCTAAAACTCAAAAACTGCATGACTTTAAATAAGTTTTATTCAGTTTAATTTAGGGTGGTTTAAAAATATAATTAACTGGGAAAAGCTTAAAAATATACAACTTATAATTGGTTATGTAGTGTGGAAAATCGTCTAACTGACATGCTAAACTTTAAATCTCTCATTTCTTCCATTGCTACTTCGGGTTTGTTTAAATAGATGGCGATTGTGGTAATTTGTCGGTGAAACGAGGTTCATCGGGTCAACTAGAATAGTATATAATTATATAGATATTACCATAGCATTACCATTGACTATATGCTTATATAAGTAAAGTATACAAAGGTAATCCAATCCTCTACGAGGACCTCCACCTTCACCTAATAGTCCTTCCACGGTTGCGCCAACATAGTCTACCGAACACCTGTGTTTATACATCACATTTCATTTATTATTTCCTTTCTAATTGATACGCTTCATTTATTCATAGACGTACATTGGATTCCGTTACACAAATAGGCAATCTACCTATCTTTCCATATCACATGTCTATACCAACAATTTAGTAAATAATGCAAACTTCCCAAAGACTGAGCTTATGTTCAATTTTCGTTAATTTTCCTATACTTTTGTTTCTAGCTTCCCTCTCTTTTTTGGGTCGTCCCACACTTTTTTATTATACTAGTAAAAAAATAAAAAGTTAGTTCTATTAATAGACAAATAGTATTACCACCTTCAAAAATGAAATTTCCGGATTTATTTTTCACTTACCATATTGATGTAGTTATTTCGCACAGTGCGCGACAGACCATTTTTTGCAAAATTCGTCTTGGTGGAGCAATATATTTTTATAAATATTTTATTATTCATAATTTTAATAATAATAATGAAACTATGTTGAGTGTTTTAGTTGTTTTATGTTTAGGAGTTTGATATGAAAGATGCCCTGGGCGAGGGTGAAGGACTGGAGGAGCACGCGCAAGAGGCAGAGGAACAAAAAGAAATGTGTAAGTTATTTTTTCAATGATTATGATAATACTTTATCTTAAGTTTATGCATATTCATACGCGTCACATACTCCACATAATTCTAAAATTACTCATATCAATCATAATATTAAAAATATACTAAAGAAATTAAAAAGTTTTCAAAGGGGAGCAGATAAGTTAGCCATTTATTAACTCTTTTGTGCACAGTGGGTGAAGGTGAGATGAGGGAGGAGATACCTAAGGAACCTGTGCCGCCGAAGCTGCCGCCAGAGCCGCTGTCTACGTGGCAGGCGCCGGCGCCTATCCCCGTCGAGCGGCCGGGGCAGGGCGTTAACAAGAAGGTGCTTATTGTTTTTATATCGTCAACTGTTCAACATTGGTCTACTGACTACACTTCAATGTACCATTTAGTACAGTGCATCGGCGGTGGACAAGCAGGCGGTCCTTCGGAGTCATACAGCGGTCATTAAGAAGAGGTTTTATCCTGATGTTGCCATGTTCCCTAACCATTATGCGTTTACATTATCCCAATAAAGTAGCATACATGTAACATATATGTACATGAAGCATATAGTTTGCCGCTGATCTAACTAGAAGCATGTCATGGAAGAGGGAGCAGGGAACTAGCTGGATTCATGTGAGGGGATTGTCGGACCGGTCGCCACTCCGTCTAAAGCTTCACAGCGGACGGACGATCTAAATATTGTACTAATTGTAACTTTTGGTTTATTTCTCGTCTTATATAATACAGTTCACATTATTTTACCAGCCACCACTATCGAGTTATCTACATATTAGTCCTTCGAGCCGGATGAAGCCATTTATTATACAGCCAGCGCTCCTTTTGCATGTTCTTGTAATCTGCTCTTCTTTGAGTTGTGAAGGACAGATTTTAGATGTATACAGTCGTATAAACCTAAGTAAATTTTAACCAAATTAGGCATGTGATATTTGTTAGGTATACTGGGTGTGCAACCAGCCGGGCGAGCCGTGGGTTGGCCTGCCGGATGTGACCCCCGACCAGATCAGGGTAGCGCGCCTCACTGTGCGCTGCATGACGGGGAATCTGGACGCTGAGGTAGTAGAAAGTACCAACCAAATATGTATATCTAAATCGCGAAATTTATTGATTTCTCCCATGCCCAGTTATTAAATTGGTTATCTTTTCATTTACATGGGACCTAGGGAACAGCTTCATGGTCGCTTAGAAAAGGTACCAGCATTAACGAGTACGTTATACGACGCGAGGTTTAAACTTTTGTAGTGATGCAGGGTCTCTAGGCTACATTAACAATACACTCTATTCCTTCCTCATCAAGCCGCCACTATCTTAAAAGTCGCTCCACAAGAAAGAAATACCCTTTACTGCTTTCGCCGAGATATGGTTTTCATTCGAGAACATCCTTACTCCAACTTTAGTTTTATCATCAGTCCTGCGTGTGCGACACATAAAGGCATCTAGAGACACTCTTAGGGCTATAACCGCCTCGTTCCTTGGTCAATAGTTTGTATTTTCCTCATAACTGTTCATCAATAAACTCGCAGGTGGTAACATTTCCCCCTTTCGAGGGCACGGAGCGCAACTACTTGCGCGCTCAGATCGGACGCATTGCAGCGGCGGTGTCCATCTCACCGCAGGGTTTTTTCACATTCGGATCGGGAGAGGAGGAAGAAGACGTTGACTTGGAGGAAGGCGGTAAGAAATCCTGTAGTGTTATGGTGTCTTGTTGATATGGAGACAAGATCTACTTGGGATATGTTGTAAGTCACTCTTGAACTGGGAAATGATGGTGTATCTGTTCTGAAGTGGTTTTCTCCAAGTTATGAACCTATATTTAGTGTAGATGTTCAGCAGAAATATGTGAGACCACTCACCGTGATATCAACGGTGGTAAATATTAATTTACTCTATGTTTATAGGAGATTTGGATTTCAACCTGAACCCGTTCTATCAGGGACACACACTGAAGGACTTGCTGGACCCTAACCTGACGTACTGGGTGCACCACGGCCGCCACATCCTTAAGCAAGGCCGCACCATCTGGTGGAACCCCAACGCTGGGATGGTTAGTGGACCACAATATCTATTCAGAATCAGTAAAAAGTTCCCTCAAGTGCCTGGTATGAATGGTTATTTTTGTTACATTAAGAACTATATGGCATTGTTAATGAAGAAATAATTGAAGGTAATTTAATAACTCAATTCTTTCAGGAATAATCCACAAATTTTGTGATAATTTTATTGGATTGGTTTCTGTAATGTTTATGGGTAAATAATAAATTAAATCTAGGATTGAATACAATATGAAATGGATTAAGACTAGGCATACATATTTTTTTCACTATTATATATATTAAATACTGAATATAATATGAAATAGTGAAAAAAAATTTGTAGACACCCAGACATACACACCCAGACATTAAATCTCCATCCATGATTGTGTAGGACGAGGCCATAGAAGAAGAGGACGACGAGGGTGTCCCGCCCATGGAGCCGGAGTGGGGCCCGCGGCTGTTCTCGCCGCTGTCGGAGGACGCGCGCGTGGAGGGTCTGCCGGCGTGGACGGCGCGCGTCAGCTGCAGCCTCGCGGCCGACCGAGCGCTCGCCGTGCTCCGGAGCAACGTGTGGCCCGGCGCCGTCGCCTACGCCACCACGGGCAAGTCAGTTTTGCCCACTAGTACCAATTGTTAGGAGTAATGCCTAAAACAGCCCGGCGTTACACTTTTACTTCATTTTAAGTAAACATTGTTGATTGCAATCTTTCTTCAGTACGTCGTTCGACATTAGCATCAAACGCCATACTTTCCACCTGTTTCTGTCTCTTCAGAATTCATTCGGCAGTGTCAGGTTAACATCAAGAGAGGACTGCCAAAACTATTTGTTGCGTTTTTCGATCAGAAGTTCCTAAATTACTACAGCAACGGGTTCATGTCTCTACCTAAAATATGGCAGAAAGTCTACAAAAGAAATGGCACATACATACTGTAATTAAATGTAAAAAAAAATCTTATATTTTCATATAAAATGCGAAGAAACTTTTTCCCTGACCTATTATTATTTAGTATGATATATCTCCTTATTCACAACTGACAACTGTCTAATCTTTCGAATCACTTTTATAGCGGAGCATCAATGCGTAGATGTGACGTGACTTTTTGCGAACCCACATTGTTGACGTCCACCGTCCACGTTTCGAGATTCTTGATTAAGGTGTCTGTCGTGTACTTCCAGGCGAGCGGAGTGCATGTACATAGGATGGGGCCTCAAGAACCAGCCGCCGAACTTCTCGCCGCTACAGCTGCCGTGGCCACAAGAGGAGTACCCCATCGGCCCGGAGGTTATGGAGATGGCGGACCCCACCTTCGCTGATGAGGAGGTATCCTATTTGTTCATACGCAATTCTTGCAACATTGCTAATATATTTTTATGGTTCAAAATCAAAACGATTTTGTCCTTTTTTTTCTTGATGAGGTAGCTTTTGGCTTTTATTTCACCTGATGGTAAGTGAAAATAAGGCTGAAGATGGAAGCGAAATTAACCCGGATTCCTCTACCTATTTCGAGTCGAGCTTTATTATTAGTATTTTGCTAATGAAATTTTGACATTATTACCTACAGATTATCAACTCAGCAAATTTACTTAGGGGATTTAAGTATTATTGTTTTCTTATAACTTCCAACTCATTTAATTATTTCGATTGGCAGGCATATCGCATTGCTCACTTGCCCCCGCCCCCACCGCCGGAGATGCCCGGCGAAGGAGAAGGCTTTGGGGAAGAAGAGGTAGATGAAGACTGATTGTGAAGTTATCTTTATAAAGATAAATTGGAATACACATCTGAGGCACTTTGTATTGAGATTATATTCAGTTTTCTCTATGCCTGGTTAGCGGTGTACTGTCTTTATTTTTCCTAGATTTATATTTCAATTGTGTATTTGAGTTAATTTTTGTAGGTTTAAATGTATTTTTTATTAAATTAAAAATAAAATAAATTTAACAATTCATATAACTATATTTGATTATACATAGATGTTCAACAGTTTAATTTTTCTCTAACAATATGGATTGAGCAAAAATTCTTTGTGGGCAATGGCCCGCCCAACGGCCCAATCATACATCAGAGCAAATTTATTTGTTTCATTCACAACGTTGACAAAAAAATAGTAACATATATAAGAAGACAAAAAAATAAAATGTTATTAACGTTTTTATTGTCTTGTGTGTTTTTATGTTATTATGTATAATATTTTATTATGCGATTTTAAGGCTTATAAAACAATGCTTCAGAAAGTCTGTTTAGGCGCAGATTTCAGTAAATTCTAATATTATAGAAATGAATTGGACACTTAAAAAATAAAGTACGGAAGGTTTAATCTCTATTCCCGTAAATAAAATTTTGTCCGCGTCGCTTAAAATATAATATCGCTTGAATATCTATTTGCTCAATACCGCGTACAATACATTGTAGTGAATGACAATGTAGTAGTTAATGTTTCAACAATATTCTACTTTATGTCTGTACGCATGCAAATGTTGATTTATAACTAGTTATAATAACTAAGTAGAAACTGTGCTGCACGAGTCAATTAAATAATTTATTTCTGAGTCTTAATTTTAAGAAAAAAAAAATTCCAAGCTTCAATAATTATCTATGGTATACCTATAGATATGCATATATATTTTTAATGTCAAATGCCAAACAAGCAGACGCTAGTAGCATCAAGAGATTGCAGTTAAAATATTATTAGTATAAAAATCAAATAAATATAAAAACTACCGGTATTCGAACTCGAGACTTCTGATTCTATAGACATGATTTAGCAACTTGAGCACTTGCCCAGCCAATCTACTTTGATAGGTGACAAAATATTTCTACACACCATAATTACAGACATCCATAACAAAATTAGTGAAAAATATTATCAACTCATCAAAAAACTCTAAATGTGTATCATAGTGATGCAAATGGGCCTAAGCTCAGTGAAGATTTTGCATTAAGAGCAAACAAAGTGATTACCAACATTCACCCGGAGACACTAACAGTGAAAAATCTGAGTACTCTGCTTGATCCAAACTGTAAGATTGTAATACATGATAAAACATCTTTTTCTTTCAAAATTTCCTGGTAACATTACTAGTCGTGAGTATGTTTTCTTAAATGGCAACATTATTTCTGGATGTCGTATTAGCTAGATAGATAGAATATGATTTATTGTACATCATTAATTATTGAAAGTGTTCTTTAGATTTTTTTCATCACTTTTGTTAACACACAGTTATTTAACTTAAAAAATAAATACCAACACAACTATCATTTCTGATTATAGCAACCACAAATCCTCCCGGTGATAACTACAGATAGGGTGCGCGTGCGCATGGAGGCGCATGGATTACGACGACCTAAGGATCCAAAACTTAATTTACGGGCGTAAACAGTATACCTTCAACTCCTGTAGGTTAGAGCTACTAGTTCTATTTCTTATGTTTATGTAGTTGCGGTGCCGATAGCTTGACCTTTCCAGGGAAGTTTCTAGCGATGTTCTCTTCTTTGACAGCCTTAAGCAGATCCTTCTCTCGCTGCGAGCACAGCTTGTCTCGAAGGAACACCTGAACGGCCGTCTTTGCCGCCTTCCCACGCTTACCGGTGCCAGGAGTCAGCTTTACTTTGTATCTAGGGAGTGATCATTACTGTTACAGCGGAGAACTTTGAACTGAATTTTCAATGCCTTAGAGAAGTTTTCAGCAAATCCAGCACATGTTAAAGAATCTAAACGTTTTGATATACCGTTTCTTAAAACAGTAACGGTTTTTTGGCTCTTAAGCCAAAAAATACTACGCCACTAATTCCAGGAAATAATTTAACCTTATTGGCACTAGTTGCCCCACTCGAAAAATTGTCCAAGCGTGAGCGTGATAGATACCAAACAACGACTTCATTCCTTGTCAAACAATCTATTTTAAAACATAATTACTATAAAAATAATTTAAAAACACTGCCACTAAGTAATCATAACAGCATTTTTTAAAAAATCTCCTGGATTTGGGCATCCATCCACTGTCTTACTTGTAATCGGTGAGCGCGCTATAGGGCGCCACGACGGGCACACAGAACAGTAGCTCGTCCTCCGACAGCGGCCGCCCCGTCAGCTGAGCCAGCAGCTCGCTGTCTCCACCAGACACTGCTGGATCCTGCTGCAGGCGGACGGGATAACAACGTTACGACAGGGTATTCGGCAACCTTTTTTTGTATTTAATAAATAAATAGTATTGCAATAATAATGAAATATTGAAACCGTCGAAGCAATCAATATTTTTCTTAAAATTTCGATATGTCAAACAAGTCACCCAAAAACATTTCATAAAAATGCTCCTTGCAAGTGACGTCACACGCGACAAAGAAGTTACCAAAATGTGCAGACGCATTCATTTTATGCGTGTATACGCAAATAGTTAATATAATAAAATTTCTTAACGTCAAAGTCAACATTTCTTTACTTAAACTAACTAACTGCTTTTAAATCGTCATCGTCAAAGTATGGCACTAGTAATAGTGATAACTTAAGTGGTTATTAACTGTGTATTTGCAAATTCATTGTTACAGTTTTAACGTTTTGACTTCTTTCTAATCAAATACAACTTTTCCCCCATCCCACTTTTCAATAATTATATACATGTTGAATTTCAACTAAAACCATTTTTTGCTAATTTTCTTTTTTATTGTCAACGCAAATGGGGAAGAATTTTATTAAATTATACAAAGATACTTTACAATTTACATACAAATAATAAAATATAATTATACCCAGCGGCATTACAACAAAAGAGGCGATGAACGCCCCTTTTGAGAAGGGCTTAAGAGAATGGCGTTTTCATAAAAGTTACCTCAGGCTCCGGATCCACGTCTTCATCAGACTCTGCCTCCAGTATGAGCGGCGCGGGCTGCGGTATCTTCTGCGTTTTTGGTCCTTTGCTTTTGTTCGTCTTCGCTGCCGCCGCTTTCTTCAAAGCCTTCTTTGACTCCTCCTCGTGTTTTCCTGACTGTAATTTGTAATCACGAAGATTTTTTACACGAAGAAGCTTTAAATGGGGTAGGGTCTGGAGGCCGTCGTAGTAACAAGAACTAGGGCGCAGTGGCTCATAATTATATAGGATTATCTTTGACAGTGCATAAAAATTATATATAACGCAGACGAAAACCCAATTATAGCTCTACAAATTAGGTTGAAATTATAATGACGAGCGAAATTGTGTATTCTCGCATCAATATTTATTTATAAAATTCGCCATAATTATTTGTTCGAGCACAAGATGAGGCTACGCAAACAAATATCAATGAGCGATTGTGACGCACGTGCAATCTACTTACAGCGATGTAGCATCTACTTGCGCAGACGCAGCTCTTTGTATTGACTAAATTTATATCTCGTCAAAATGATACAATGACTTAACTTCTACAGGAGTATGTTGTATAGCAAAAACTCAATAAGTTTTCACCTGCAACTTTCAAATTTACAAGTCACCTGGAGTAGGTCCATCATCGCCTTTTTGTCTTCTTCGTCCTGATCGAAATACTTCTCTTTGATCTTTTTTAGTTTCCCGCGCTGGCCTCGCTTCAGCTGGTTCGGTTTCTCTTCTGGTTTCTTCTGTTCTTTGCTCTTAGCTTGAGGCTTCTTACCTCCTTTCTTGGGGAGTGATGGAAACGAAAGGGTATCTTCGACTGCAAGAAAAATAAATTAATAAATGGACCATACACAAGGGATCCTTCAAAAGAGGCGTGAAAAGGCAGTTTGAGGTGACTAGGACATTGTGTCGTATGCTGCACAAGCTATCTTTACATATAATAATAATAATAATAAAATCATTTATTTTCTTTCCACAAAGTATTACAATATATATTTCATATAAGGATAATTAAATATAAAACTTTGTAAACTAAGACTGGTACATAAACTAGACATGTACATGCCTGGACATCAAGCCAAAAGGGTCCCACCTCTGGGATATATACACATATAGTATATATATATATATATGAGTTACGATCAATCCTAAATGTACTTTAACGATGTAGAACCAAGAATATCATTACCATAATAACAATTACAAAAGTTACATGGGTGTACGTGTGCATGTGTGTGTGTGTTTCTCATTCATACTTTTATACTTACTTATTAATATGATCTAGTTATTCAGTGTCATTGTATGACAGCGAAAGTAACCACTATATCTGTACTCTTTCTACTGCTTACCATCAGTCAGTGTCATTTGCTCTGATTTTTAATAAAAATAACTAAATATAGAATGCAATAAAGTTTTGATAGCTCTTCAATATATTTAAAGTTTCGTAGAATTTATTTCTGAGTTAATCAACTTACTTTTGTCGGAGGCTTCAGAAATGGTTCGTATTTTGGACTGTATTGTTACCTCTCCTGTTCCGTGGTCCACCTTTAAACATATCGAGAAATATAGAGAGATTATAATTGTATGTAATGAGCAAAAATTTGTATATAATCAAATATAAGTAGTGTCAGTTATAAATATGCCCTAATTGTCTAATCTAGTTTAATATCTGCATATGTAAGCGTGAAGTTATTATTAATTCAAGCGGTATCGTTTATTTCACAAATGGTGATTTATGTAAATTCAAGACAAAGATAGTTATAGACTTGTAGTAAATGATACTTTTAGATCAGGTATATATAAAGTGTTGTCTTAAGTTAACGGGCAACATAAAAGATACCACTCCAGCCCAGCATCAGAACGAACATTCTAATGTGATAATTAAATAGGTGTTTAATAGATAAGCTTCACAAACGTTCAAATAATAATAGTTCAGCAAAATGTGACGTCATTAAACTCATTTAAACAAATATCTAATACTAATTACTGCTTAAAAATTACTACTAAGTACAATTTTAGAAGTAATACATTACTTTCTGAAATATGTCGCAACCGATATGACTGTATCTCGCTCACAAATAAATTAAGCTATAGTCAGGCGTCAGGCTTGTACATTGTTTGCTGTTGCCCGATGTCACACTTATCCAGCTAAACGGTCACCGTTAATTCGAATGGCCAAAACCTATAAAGTTTAATTGTCTATACATAGCGGCAACGAACCAAACAACTTTTAAAATAAGCTTATTGGAACTGACAGTGAGCGAACTCTTTATAATATTTTTTTGGTAATTTGTGGTAAATGGTGCTGGTACCTCTATTATGTGTCTATCTTAATGCGATATTGTTGGTTTACCTAAATAAATTAACAAAAAAACTAATTTACTATCGCGTCAACTAGTATAAGAAATTTACTTTTAACAATTTATTTAGTACATATTGAAATACTATAACTGGGACAATTAGTAAATGCCCGGTTGATACCCAGTAAAATTATGAGTATTGCCTTTATAATTATATTTATTTATTTTCTTATACATATTCCCTGTTGTGACGATTTAAAAGAGCTTAGTAAATAAGTCTATTTAAATAAAGTTATTTTTGACTTTTGACTTTTTGACTTTTACTAAAATAACATTCTTTGACGTTACAACCTGCCACAAACGCCATCTATCAAAAGTAACCCCAAACTATCGATAGAAATGACAGTTTAGCATATGTAAGTCAGTTCGACGATTTTCTGGCTTTCCTTTGCAGAGTTAACTTGACAATTATTCGAACCCATTCTTTTTTTTACCGCATAGTAAGCTGTTTTGCCATTTCATAGTGTCTACACAGCATGACTTCAAGACTACATTTGAATGTTCGTTCTGTTGCTGCGCCGGAGCACTTTAGTGTAAGTGAGCCATGGATATATTTTTACTTCATAATTAACGAACCTTTATATGAGTGTTCGGAAATTCTGTCTCTGAAGAACGATCTTCATCACTATCTGAACTGTTATCTCCTTCCTTGTCTTCGTCGATGTCTTTCTTTGTTGTGTCATCTCCTCTCTCTGTCTTTTCGTCTTCTTTCTCTTCGTCTACAACTTGATCTTCTGTTTCTATCTTCTTAAAGAAGTTGACGTCTTTAGTGTTCTCTTTTAATTCTTCTGTTATTGTATCTAATTTTGTTTCGGTAGATTTTAAGTTATCTTTTTCTGATGGTTCATCTGTAAAGAATAGGGCACCCATAACTGTTTTGATGTCCAATAAAGTATAATTCTATTCTTTTCTACAATAAATAACATAAACTATAAAGCAAAGATTAGATAAAAGTGAAACTAAAAAGGATACCCAACATATGCTATAGCAATATTAAAGGTACTTTTTGTGCCATTCCTTTGCTTACTTACGTTTACAATTAACAAATAACGTGACGTAACGTTTATTATAGTGATGTCAAAGGGTGCCTTATTGCTCCCCTTTCCTGACACCGTAACCTCCTAAGCATTTAAAAAAAGAGTGTAGACCATTTCTACCCAGTAACTCATTTCATTTCGCACAATCAAGAAGTAGAATTCTTTGCCAGCACACGTATCCCTCCTTCCTACAATCCTGGGTCCTTTAAAAGCGGCGTGAAGAAGCATCTTGCAGGTTGGCAAGATCAAGATGGCTAGTGCAGTGCATAGTTCCACTTGCACTAGCCACATTTTTATTTGGACTCCACTTCTGTTTACCATCAGGTGAAATGGAGTCATTAGTTCAATCTTTCTATAAAAAAATGTTCTGAATTTTCACATATAACAGTCCGCCTTGGTGCGGGACGAGTTTTCAATGAGCCAAACGTTCAAGTAACACGAATTTTAGTATGCCCATGGTTTGGGAGTGAAGTGTTACCGTCGTCATCGGAAACGACAATTTCTTGTTCATCCTCTTGTATGGTGGTTACTTCGGAGGTCGCGTCGTCGCTTACTACGGACTTTCGCTCACCGCGGTGCCGCTCGATACAGCTGTCTTCCAACTGTATTGTATAAAATAAAGAATTAGGGACGACTAGGGATAATAATCTATTTTAATATTTAAGGATTGATATTACTAATTATGTTAAAATAGTTTGTTAATACCTGTTACGTAAGATCGTATTAAGTTGTATTGTTATACATTAATGACAAGCTGTTGTAATAGTAATAACAGGTGGTAATATTCGTATAGAAGACAATGCTCACCCGGAACATGAAGGTGAACCCTAGATGTAGCTGCTCAGGCAGCAGGTAGTGCTTGCGGCCGCGCACCATGAAGGAGCCGGTGGGCAGGTACTCGCCCGTGGGCGCTGACTTGGACACCTGGCTCGCGTGCACCCACCACGCCCGCGTCAGCACCTTGGCCTCCCACGCCACGCTACCCGAATTACATTAACTTTATTCTTATGTTGAGAAAAAAGTCGAACTAATGCTCGGTGTCTCGTTTTTACTACACAAGTGAGACTATTTTATTTTTCGAAAAGAACTAGGAAAATATCACTTTCAAGTGATTTCCAATTGACATTCAGTGGAATGTCAATTCAAAGAATATATATAATGTGTCACAAGATTGAAAGATTGAGTCAGTATGAAGTTACGAAGAATTAGCCAATAGTGGTATTCGAGTAGCCTTGCCGACCACAGTGATTAGTCCAAGGTTGTCACTCTCGGCAATGACGAATTGTGGTCCGCGTCGCTGAGAGTAATGCCCTCACTCCTGCGCCTGCGCTGCTTCGATTAAAATATGACGTCATTGCCATAGACACCCTAAATAACATACAAGAACAGGCATAAATCTACTCACACTGTTTTCTACCTACGAACAGCGGGATCGGGTTGTGTTGTCAAGTGCTCCTAGTAAACAATTATAAAATAACTGTTTAAAATTAAGCAAACTTGCACGACGAGTGAAATATATAAACGCAAATTTAGGTTCTGACTGTGAGTGATAGCAACAAGACCTATAGTGCACAAAATAAGAACAATACTGCAAAATAAACACTGACCGTAAGAAATTATTTTTGTTGTACCCAACCTAAAATTTAAACCGGGTAAATTGAGTGAAACGCGTAAGCGACGCGCCCTGCACGGCGCTTAAGCTGTTCTGATCGCGACGTTTAGTTCATCGTAAATTGAGAGCATTTATTAGTGTACATCTAAGCAAGATTGAGAGAAACTACTTGGAATGTGCCTTTTCTATGCGAGCATTTATTACCGTGCTACTACTAATTGATTTGCACGAATTTATAAATATATTTTTTTTAACTTTGCATCAATTAACTCTTGTCGTATTCATAAAGGCTTCGGCAAGCAAGTATGGACGTAATAGTAATGGAGTGTTGTCAGCAGAATGATGGAAGTGAGAAGTTCCTACAATGTGATATGTGTTATAAAGCCTTTCACCATAAATGTCTGGCCTTGGAGCTGTCTCATGATTTGACTTCTTGGACATGTCCTCCGTGCATTTCGAAGACGCCTAAGGATAAAAACAATGATAATACACCTGTTCGATTTAATCCAAACATAACTGTGCGCACTAATAAGAGACAAGCATTACAATCTCCACCTGATTCATCTGCGGTATCGCTTACAGAAAATGGAGTGCGTTCTATAGTGCAGGAGGTAATGGCGAGTCAGATGGAATTATTACTGGAAAAATTTACGTCAACCATGAAATTGACATTTGTTAGCGAATTAAAATCATTGCGTGACGAAATTAAGGATATTAGAGACTCCGTGAGTTTTATAAGTCTTCAGTATGAGGATATTTTACGGAAAAGTAAGGAAGATGAACGGAGAATTAAGGACTTGCAGGAGCAGAATAACAGCATAACAAGTACTATGAATGACATGTCGTCACGCCTCAATAATTTGGAACAACAGTGTCGGGCTAGCAATCTCGAGATACAATGTGTGCCCCAGAAGAAAAATGAAAATTTAATGAATATTATTACGAAATTGGGAAAACTTATCAACAGCGAGGTTAAAGAATCAGACATTTCTCATTGTACACGGGTGATGAAGTCGAATAATAGCAACAATCGGCCTAAATCTATAATAGTTCAGTTTAATACACCAAGACTCCGCGATACATTTTTGGCAGCCTCTATTAATTTTAACAGATCTAAGTCTTTTGCTGAGAAACTGAATACAGAACTCTTGGAAATTGAGGGGGAAAAATTACCGATATATGTAACAGAACACTTGAGTCTCGCTAACAAAGCACTGCATGCAGCAACACGCATTAAGGCAAGAGAAAAGGGGTATAAACATGTCTGGGTGAGAGGAGGTCGCATCTATGTGAGGAAAACAGACTTTACCGAGTACATATTAATTAGAGATTACGATTCATTAAATAAATTAAATTAAATTAAAATTAACCTTATAAAATAAGCAAATTGTATATTGTTTAATAGTATTAAAATTCACAAAACTGAGGATATTTTATCAAAATACTCGCGGATTGCGATCCAAAACTGAAACATTTTATCGTAATGTATGTTGCTCTAATTACGACGTAATTGTTATAACGGAAACTTGGTTAAATAAAGACATTGTTAGCAGTGAACTTTTCGACACTAGATATAATGTATTTCGACGAGATAGGCAACACTCAAAATTTAATTCTAAAAAAGGAGGAGGTGGCGTTTTAATTGCTGTGTCCAATAAGTTTGCTGCTACAGCAAGGTGTGATTGGAATAGTGAGTGTGAAGATCTGTGGGTGATTATAAATATTGAATCGAGTCTTAACATTGTTTTATGTGCTGCGTATTTGCCACCACCTGTGCAGAAATTATCTCTCAAACATTTTATTGATAACTTTAACTCTGTTATAGAGAAACTAAGCAACAGTTACACTGTCCTCTTGGGCGATTTTAATATGAGCGGCATTGACTGGTTTAAATTGGACGGTGCCACCGGTCTTCACAGTAATAATAATTATCCTAATTTGTATCAGGAATTTATAGATTTCACTCATCTAAACAATTTAAGGCAGTATAATACTGTCTGCAACGTTAATAATAAGATCTTAGATTTGGTTCTTGTTGATAAGTCTGACTGTCTAGTAATTGAAGCTACAGATAGCCTTTGCCAAGTAGATCCACATCATCCTCCCCTCGATATAGTTTTGAAATATAACTGTAATAAAACTCTGAAACCCAATAAAACAACAAGATTTAATTTTAACAAAGCTGATTATCATAATATCAATATTGAATTAGGAAAAATTAATTGGCATGAATTATTCGAGGATGTTACGGATCCTAACCAAATGGTACACATATTTTACGAGCATATTAGTAGGTTAATAAAATTATTTGTTCCAACCATGGTCAGTAACAATAGATCAAAGCCACCTTGGATTTCTAAGACCTTAGAGAGGTGCATCCGCGAGAAAAATAAGTACTTAAAAAGGTATAGTAAGTACAAAAACCCTATGGATAAAATTGCTCTTAGCCTATGTAGCAAACGATGTGAAAAATTGTCAAAACAGTGCTTTAAATCTTATATCGATTTCATTGAGGAAAAGATAGTAACACAACCGAGGTATTTTTGGTCTTACATGAAGGCTAGGAGAAAGGGAGCAAGTAACTACCCAAAAACAATGTCAGATGGTGAATATTCAACTAGTAATGGAGAGGATATTTGTAACATGTTTGCTTTGTATTTCCAATCAGTATACTCTCCACTTCCAACCAGCAAACTCCGGTATAACCATACTTCTGCATACTTAAGAAGGTTAACAAGTGGTTCGGACTTCTTCTCTGCCTTTCAGATAGATACTGATGATATTATTTCTGCTCTCAAAAAATTGGACGAATCTAAGAGTTCGGGATCCGATGATATACCTCCTATTTTTCTTGCTAGATGTGCTAGCGAGCTTGCATTGCCGTTATCTTCCATTTTTAATCTATCACTTAATAGTGGTATTTTCCCGGAAAAGTGGAAATTAGCCAGAGTCGTTCCAATTCACAAATCGGACTCTAAAGGTATTGTGAGTAACTATAGGCCAATATCGATTCTTCCCACGTTGGGCAAGGCTTTTGAGGCCTTGATTTGTCCAAAAATTCATAATTATTTCAAAAAATATGTATCGGATTATCAACATGGCTTTACTTCTGCAAGATCCACATGTAGTAATTTGGTAATGTTCGTGGAGGATATTATTGAGTCTGTGGATTCCAACAGACAGGTAGATGTAGTATATACGGACTTTAGTAAGGCGTTTGACAAAGTTCCACACTGCAAATTAATTGAGAAGCTCTCTTCATATGGTTTCACAGGTTCTCTTCTTAAATGGCTCAATTCTTACTTGGTTGATAGGTCCTTTTACGTAGTAACTAGTGGTTATAAATCAAATATATTCCAAATAACTTCAGGAGTACCACAAGGGTCACACCTAGGACCTATTCTCTTTAATATCTTTATTAACGACTTGCCGGATTGCTTCAGAAGCTCCAAGCCCTACTTGTTTGCCGATGATTTAAAGATAGCACGAACGATAGATAGTGTTAGTGATGCCTTGTTGCTTCAAAGTGATATTGATAAACTCTTAAATTGGTGTGCAGATAATGACATGGAACTGAATATAGAGAAATGCTCACAAATTACTTTTACCCGGAAATTAAAACCAATTACACACAAATATTGTATGAATGGTTCACACCTAAATGAAGTTGAGGTTGTTAAGGACCTAGGAGTCCTTATTGATCGGAAATTAACTTTTAATCACCATATTGATTCAGTTATCAAAAAAGGGTCAAAATCTTTAGGATTTATAATCAGAAATACCAAAACATTTCGGAAGCCTGAAACCAAGGTTTTTCTATTTAATTCGTTGGTACGTAGTCTGCTTGAACATTGTTGTGTTGTGTGGCGTCCTCATTATGCGGTGCACAGTCTCCGAATTGAACGTATCCAAAAACGTTTTTTATATCATGTCGCATACTCAGTAGGTGTTGCCAAGAAGATTAAGGACTATGATTCACGTCTCAATTTCTTCAAAATGAAACCCTTGGAAAGCAGAAGAAAGGTTCTGGATCTGTTATTTTTGTCAAAAGTTTTAGGCGGTTATATAAATTGTCCTGATCTTTTATCCAAATTTTACTTCAGAGTTCCCACCAGACATCCTCGAAGTCCCATTGATCTCCTATCTCCACCTTTCCGTAGAACCGTATTAGGTTTCAACTCCCCTGTTCCAAGGCTCTGTAAGCTTCACAACAAATATAAGACTGAAATAGACATATTTTGTTCATCCATATGCAAGCTCAAATTTCATCTTCGTGAATTACATATCGTTTAGACATTTTATAACAAAATTTCAATAGTATACCTTATTTATAATTACAACTTATCTACTATATGCATGTAGTGTTTACCGTTTAATTGTACATTTAGCTATAAGATATATATTGTTTTGTATGCATATGGTTTAGTTTTATATGTAGTGTGTATTATTGTTTTGTTTTGTATGTATCAGTGTAACAATTACTGGTGAACCAAATAAATAAATAAAAAAAAAAAAAAAAAAAAAATAATTCCGCCAATTGTGCTTCTGTCTAATGTAGAATAAATAAATAAATAAACAGTGGCTAGTGACCGACCTGTAAGCCACGGCAGCCAGCCCAGCTTCCGTCAAGGTCTTGGGCGGCACGGGCCCGCCGCCAGGGTTCTTGACGATGACGGAGGAGGCACCAGTAACCTCCGCGTGCACGTACAAGTCCCCGCTCTTCATGTATCGCTTCACTAATAACTCGTTCTGTTGTTGATCTCTTCCCCCTATCACCTATAGATGTATACTACATGAATTGCCTAGACTTTGTATCAGATATTATCTGTATCAAAATGCTCATTGGGTTTATTCAATTCGACTCTGTGAAATGCATTTATTCATTCAGTTATATAATGTTAATAGCAGCTGTAATTAGTTAATTAGAAGCTAATTAAACAATTACAAAGCTCCCATCAAATTGTACTATACTTAGCAGTCAAATAAGAATTTTTAAACATATCTTTATAGATATAATATAAGGTATTTAATTTTTTTTTATATTCTTGCCTTGGCATTTTATAGAAAGATATGAGTCAATTAGTAGCGAACCGAAATTAAAATTAAGTAATTCACTATAAACGGATAAAATGACTTTTAGGAATGTTAAGTTATTTGACACTTGGATGATCCACACGCTTTTGACTTATTTTCATCTGCATGTTTAACGATGCGCGTTAAAATAAGGCAAATATTAATAGTCGTAATTTTAGAAACGTCAAATGACGTCACTGGTAATCTATCTTTTTTAGGTCAGTAGTGATGCGTAGCGGGTGTAGGGGTAAGCGCGGGACGAGGGGCCTGAGAGGTCCGATATATGCGTCTGCGCACACCCCGCGCACGGACACTTCTCCATCGCAGCCGCGCTGCACGTATTTATTGTTGGGCTATCTTTTTGTTATTACATTACACCAGTTTATAAATACAGTCCACCTACAGTTTAATTTTCGTGGTAGTTACTTCCCCCTGAGCTCAACACAAGGAAATACGCCAACTGTCGGATTATAATGAAAAACTAGTACTGAACTTAAATTTAATTTTAGTTTGTGTACAACAGAATCGGGTTTTGTGATACAACAGCATCAGTTTACTGTCTAGTCAAGATCACGCACAAAGATTGCTATATAAAACAGTATAACGAACAAACTAATTTAGAAATTAGTGACATGTTTCTTTGCCGTATATATACCATTCTCTACCATTCGATTGATATATCATAGTTTTTTCAAAGAGGCATGAAGAGGCATGAACAGGTGCAAGCCTACCAACAAGGTAAAGAAGACTATATGCAGATGAAAATCTCCATTATGGGCTGGTAATATGAACGAGGGTTTGGCTGGGGCAATAACCTTGCCTTAGCCTGGTTTCTTAATATAGATTTAGGGTACTGATATCTTCATCCACTTATGTTTTCCTTTGACTTTGATATATATTCTCTTAGCTTATGATAAATATCATCAATTTGAGGGGAATTTGCGTGATTTATAAATAATAAAGTACCAAGTTTATGGAACAATGGTATTTAAGGGGATAATCCTGTCACACGTCCAGCTTCTATACTCACGGTGAATTTGAACCATGTGGTTGAGAAATTTGCAAAAGTTTTCAACCACATCCTTATTCGGTTTTGCATAAACTATAGTATCTCTTAGAAAGTCCACATACCAAATAATTGTCAGACGAAATGAACCAGAAGAACTTCTCGAACCAGTACGTCTTGCGAGCTTTGCTGATGCTACTGATGGTGTTCGCTTCTTTAAGCGTCTGTTTTGTCTTCCTCTCTGCGCTTTTAAGCGCTTTGCCAGCGGATTCTAATGTCTTTTGCTGTTTTTTTGCGGCGTGTCGTTTTTGATCGTAGTATCTAAAGACAATGTATAAATTTGAAACTAAAATTTCATGCATTTTTTTTACAAGATAGCTCGTTCTTAGTTACCTACTAAAAAGTCTAATAGTGGGATTTTTTCTCTAAATAATTCAAATGATATGACACTGCAAAACGAACTGTGAGTCAAATGAAGAAATCTTATAATTAAAAATTTGTTATTGCTGTATGTCATGAAATTACTTTTTCGGTAATGTTGATGGCGCGGACGTGGTTGAGCAATCTACTAGTAGGGATTATAGAAACAAGGTCTTTAGAGTTATTTGAAATTGATATTTGTTGGTCTTTAATCGGTTGTAATAAGAGTCAATATAGCACTATTGCTTATCATAACCCTGTCCGCGAGAACGTCAAACCTATTAGTGAGTGCTCAACCATCATAGAACTCAGTTACATAAATATCTTGTAGATACTAGTCTAATGAATAAGTACTTACCTTCTAGCATTGCCATATGCCGTGAGCGAGAGGTCAATATCCACCAGCATAGGCTTCAACTCCTCGTCCTGCTCGCTCTCGCTGCCTTCACAAGGGTTGGACAGGAGCAGTGTTATGTTGTTGGTTTTCAGTTTTAGGTCCTTGATGTATGACGCCACTGGGTCGGAGTTCTCTTGAGCCGTTTTCACTAAAACGCGTATGTCGTCCCAGGACATCTGAATGGACGAAGAACGCATAAATTTATTATGACTACGTGAAAATTACCGTATCACACGAAACACGCTGTCTTTGTTTTTAGAACTCACCGTGTAATATGATTTCGTGGAAAGTTATTATCATTGACAAAATGTACAAGTGTAGGGTATGTTTCCTGCTAATCAATAATTTATACTTCTAGGGATCACGCGAAATAAGTTAATGGTCTGCTAAAGTAAAAGTTTCAATTTGGTAACTATTCAGTTGTTGACTGTTTTAACTACATTTACTAATTGCAATCAAATTGTGAACTAGTATTAAATTTGCATCTGACAGAACGCACGTTGCATAGTGATGGATGGAACATTCGTAATATAATTAACTCTTTCAGTTCTTTCAAAGATTAACGATTTTAAATAGATTATCAATTAAAAAAAAACAACTTGTTTCTGTTCGCAATATTTTTGTTCGCGAAAGATTTTAAACGGAAGATTTCCCAACAATCCGGTGATATGTACAGATCGAGGAGCTTATTGGGGCAGTGTTTTGATCGCTCTAGTTTCGATTATGCAAACAAAGCAATTTTCACTGTTTGCTCTATGGATGGGTTCATAATAAGATAAGATAAGATAAATTTTATTGTGATTCTGTGTACAATAAATAGATCTTACAATCACATGCATAAGTCACAACAGATTGCCATTTTCGGGCGTACAATATTAACATTACAATTTTTAAAGATAATTCCAATTATAGTATTCATTTAAAAATTTTTTTTACTTCGTGTGTCTGTGCATTAGAAAGCACATTGGTCCTGGTTTTTAAAGGAACTGCATTCAGCTATCAAGCCGCATTGGGCGTTAAGCGTGGTGGAGCCATGACGCTAACTGCTCATATGTTTCTTGTGCCCAGCAGTGTGTTATCAGTATAAAAATAATATAATATATAATATTAAACCTGATTAGCGATGGCGGTCTGTATGGCGAGCCGAGCTTGCTCGACGAGCTGCTCGTTACGCGTGATGAGCTCGGCCTTGAGCCGGTCGCTCGCCTGTGCCTGTTCAAGCTCCGTGACACGCTTCTCGTGGTCTTTTCGGACGTTCTGCAACTTCTTCATTGCTTCCCGTTCTACTTGGATTGTCTAGGAATGAAAAATATTGGTTGTCACAACATACTAATAAGCTAAATCCTTATAACCTTTATTAATGATAGCTTGTGTTATAGATATTAAATAAAGGTAGACATGCATATATTACATTATAAATGTTTCTATATCACAATATAAGAAATATACATATATAAATAAGCATGAACGGATAGAAATCGAGCCCAGGACCCTTGGCCAAGTAGCCTGTAGTTAGCGATCATAACATATGAATATGGATGAGCTTCCCCACCTTTAAGTCAATTTTCTGTCCTTCCAAAGCCGAGAAGAACTCATCAACTGCTCGATCGAATGTTTCATACTCGACGGTAGGCAGGCTCCTGTGCTGTGCGAACACCAACGGGTGGAACTCTACATTGGTCAACAGATATGAAGGGCCATCACCTTCCGGGTTTGGACGTTCTTCCTTCTTTTGGATTATATAACCCTATAATAGGAAAGCAAATATATTAAGCCAAAATCAAAGTCCAAATATCTTTATTTAGACTCACTTAGTAAGTTCTTTTAAATCGTCATAACAGGGAATATGTATATATTATCATATTAACAGTTATGAAGACTGCAGAAGAGGAGAATGCAGTATTAAAACTAAGGTACATCACAGGCCTGTGATGTGTCTACACGTTTTTACTTGCGTGATCATAAATAAGTTACCTTGAAGGCGAGATTCCCTTCCGAGTACATCCAACTAGATTTCAAATTCGGCTAAGCAACTAAAATTTAAGGCCCTTAATAAACCTCGTTCTGTATTATTTTGCAATAATAATCTTAGTACCTATATGCGTGATTAGAAAATAGATTCTAGTTACTTTAATATTTACACAATCAATGTGAATGGAATTGTGGAGTTAACAAACTTGGATATCTCCGGAATTGTGTTCACATACAAAATCAAACTATAAGAAACAATTGTTTCTGATTTGATTTATATAGATAATTTGCCACTCTAATATTGGATGTAGTAGGTATAGGAGGAGAAAGGAATATCAGGTAAAGGTATTTCTAGACATAACCCGATACATTTCACCAAGCAATAGAAAAGCAGCAGTGCTATTAACATTTAAATTTCGATCAGATATTTTAAAAATTGTAGCAGACAACCAGCTATATATAATCTTCTACTTACTTTAGAGACTTCAGTTTTGGCAGCATCCAGCAGTTGTTCAGCTTGCTTCAGAGCAGTAACTAATTTCTCGAGGTCCCTCTCAACATAGAAACCCTTGTTGGGGTCTGAGCTCACTTTCATATTGCCAGTGAGACTATTCTCGAGGAGTACATGGTCTATTATCGCTGCTCCGTATTCTGGTAATTTTAACATGGAGGAGTTCTTGATTATATATGTGAAATTGGTTAATAAAAGGGATAAGATTATGGTGGTAGGTGGCAAAGGTCAGATAAGGTTACTTATAGTATAATTATGATTTCCAAAGACAGAGCTGCTATATATTTTACAGCAACAATGTAAATACTTCTTTTACCTAATTCATATTTGGATCCTTCACAAAATATTTTACAGTGATATTAAAACTTTTTGTTTTGAATTTTCAATTCAGATTTAATGTTAAACCTCAAATCGTATTTTCATTATTACCATATCTATTCTCCTGAAGTAACACATAACTACAACATTACTATTGTATCAATGTTTTTGAATAACCACAAGACTTTTATGATTATACAAGTAATATAATATTACCTAAATTAGGGTTGAGAGTTTTTTTAAGAGTATCCCCTGGTTTGCTTTTTGCCAATATTCCTTGTAAAATTTCACCAGATGGTGCATCATAAGTCGTCTTTGCCCTGTCTAATGGATATTTTTCTTTAACTGCAAATCTAAAAATACACTTTTGTTTAAGATAAATCATAGTCAGACATAATTTACTTGTGTATACATGATAAAAAATATATATATTTCTGATATCCATGTACATATTGCAATCAATATTTTTCTCTTATTAAGTATCCATAACACAAGCTTAGTTTGAGAATCTCAATCAAATGAAATATTAATATTATTAAGTTATAAAACCTACCTAATTTTGTCACCTTCAACATGAGGTCTCAGTACATTTAATATAGTCCAGTCAAAGTCTGTAAGAACAATGTTGCCTCTATCATACAACTCCAGAATCACATGATATGCTGCTTCTCCACTTCCAAACTGGAGGTCAACAATACGGTCAACACCAAGCTGTGTTAGCTTTTCAAGGCGTTTGTTCTTTAAGTGTTTACGTAACTGAAAAAGTAATAAAATTTTGTATAAATTTGGAGTGTTTTAATTTCTGAAATATATACAATTTTAAATATATAGCTAAATATGTTTATAGGAGGGCCAATTAAATAATTAAAGTAATGTTAAGCCAAAAATTTAAATTGCCTACTTTTTTATTGGCACTCCTTAAAGTTTAAGCACTAGTTAAAATAAAGTGATATTTGAATATTGGAGTGTAATAAATGCTGGCTATAAATAATGTGAACTTAAAGTGAACTATCAATACAATTCAATTCTTTATTTTGCTTCTTTTTTCTTTATTTTCTTTATACTATGTATGTAAGATGTTATTAGCACCCTTGATACTAATTTATATACTAATAATAATACAAAAATTTTACAACTGATCCAGGTATGTACAAGTCCCATGTTTCAGAGAACAGATGTAAATTATTACATTTAGCTTATAAACATAATATTATCTTAGTCCAATGGACATCACATAAAGTTCATTGGCCATCCAACAAAGTTATTATTATCATTACACACAACAAAGTTATTATCACAATGAAATTTTTCTAATTAACTTATGAAATATATTATCATTGTTACTTTTTTATTTTTGTTTTGTTTTTTGTATTTAACTGTTTCATAGAAATAGATTATACTGTGTGTCACTGCATTTGAAAGTTATTTGTTTATTGTAGAACCCAAATAAAAACGAGTAGGTACACAATCATACTTTCATAGTAAACCCTGAAGGTGCGACATTCTTGGGCCATTCAAACTGTGTGGTGTGGAATCTGTTTCCAGATTCTAGAAGCAGAACACTTTTCTCTTCAGACCGCTGCAAACGTATCACATAAGTACGATTGTCAATGTCGTACACCTGATTGACACGCATGCCAATCAATCTGCAAAGTTATTATTTAAAAAATATTTTAATTGTAATTAATGCATATTAGTTAAAAGTGAATAAAGTTATTAATATTAAAGTACAGAAAGAAATAATTTATTTACTTATAAGAGGTACTAGGTAGAGTAATTAATGATGAAAGTAAACAATATCACGTCATCATTATACAATTAACCATTCAAGCAATGTGTAATCAGTTGGTAATTGTGATACTCTTCATGATCAGGTTTGATGATTACAAATATAATGTACATAGGTAGTTATAAGTTTCCAATATAGATGAATAGATTAAAATTTGGATACTACTATAATACTAGGACTGACCTAAAATATCGTCTTATATTTCTATGTTGAAAGCATTTATCAACAATAACATAACCTTACCTTTGTAATTCTGTTACCATGCATATTATATCGTACGAATTAAATCGGTTCTTCATATTGGAAATATTCTTGAGCTCTTATTTCTATCTATATGTAAAATATTAATAGTAAATCGTTTCTTAAATAACAACGTCAACAACAAAAAAATTTGGGAGCTTACACAACTTACACAATAGCTGACATCTGTCAGTTCGACTGACATATAATAGTCATTGGCAGTAAGATTTTTTATACTTGAAAAGGCTACATGAAACAATTTATACATGTTATAATTTTTGATTCTTCGTCGTCGAAAACACTGCCAGACCTAAATATACGTTACACGGGTATCCTGTAGCTACAAGAAAAGGAATATTTTTATATAATAAGAAAGGCTAAAAATATAGTAGTAAAAATGGTGTCATTTCATAATAAAATGTATCACTAAATCGCGTATTGCAATACATGGTATACATTATTAGGTTTCAATTTGGTGATTATCCATTTTTATTTTTGTATCATTACTATATAACATCATTTCCGTTTCATTTCATCATTATTGTTGTCATTACATTTAATTTCCTATAATTTTAAAGTTTTTGTAAATTTTGACAAAACGTCAGCATCTACTATTTGTTTTTAAAAACTTTCAGAAACAAAGGGATTTGTTGCGCAAGTATCTTGAAACCATTAAATATTGAGAAATAAATATCTAGGTGGGTCATGACTGTATGGGGTTCAATTTCCCTTGTCTTTGCTTTCATAGTCCACGCTACTAAAGAACACTAAAAAATGTCGTTCTGTGGTCGGGTTCGTATATTTTTTTGTGAGTAATTAATAACCTGAGTAATTTTTTTGGTAAATAATTACTGCATATTTTATTTGGTAGTGTAATTTTTGATGTAAAAATGATGTACTTTTGTGCAAAAAAGTTCATTACTTCGCAAAATGTATATAATACATATATGAGGACTTTCGTGAGATTTTTCAGAGT
The DNA here is from genome assembly GCA_943193645.1 of Acentria ephemerella. NCBI lineage: Eukaryota > Metazoa > Arthropoda > Insecta > Lepidoptera > Crambidae > Acentria > Acentria ephemerella. The sequence goes on from OW971889.1 coordinate 1,042,881, forward strand.
TCAATTTCATTCATTCTTTTGATAGTCCCGTTTATTTTTTAATTTCCATTATTCGTAATAAACTCTATGAGATAAAGGGACATATAACAGTCTTATTATAGAGCAAGAAATGAAGCAAAATAACGAATTGATGTCCTTATGAGCTATAGTTTTCATTGACTTCCCTATAAGTGAAACAAAAAAAACAAAATTGAGGATCGAGTCATGTCATCTGTCATAGAGTTAAACCAAAGACGAATAAATAATATTAATCTTTATTGAACTTTATACTCAATATTCTGTCACTGTGCCATAATCATCTCTTTCTAATCTGTGATTGCACTTCGACAAACTTTCTTTAATATAGATTAGAAAATAATTCATTCTCATATTTCACAATGGGGGTCGAAGTAAATAAACTAGAAGATTTCAAACTAAAACCAATGAAATGTGAACTAAACTTTTTAAGTAAATCAGATGGGTCAGCTATTTTATCCCAAGGTAAATTGTGTTTTATTTTTATTTCTCTTGATTTAACGGCGTAAATATCTTACATAAATTTATAAAAAAATATTATCTGTTTTTTTTATTAATATAAAATTATTTCATCACTTTAAAATACTTTTGATCATATAGTTTCATGAGGTAATCATTAAAGGTTATGTTTTTGTTTACATTCCCTTATAGGTGAAACAGTGTCTGTAGTAAGTGTAAATGGTCCTTTGGATATTAAAATGCAGAGCCAGAGCATAGAAAAATCTACCTTGGACGTATTATTTTGTAGCAAAGGTGGAAAACCAACTGTTAGTGATAGGTTAGTAATGTTACATTTATTCAAACTCATGAGCAATCAGTGTATATTTTTTATTTTTCCTTACAAATATACTTGAAAAGTAGTACATAACACAAGGAAAATTAAATATATAAATATAAAGTAGTTCCATTTGGTATTTTTAGAATGCTAACCGTGCAGTGAATACCAAAAATAACAAACATAATATTAACTTGTACAATAATATAAAATTTCAGATACAAAGAAAACGTGATCCGGCAAACATGTGAAGTTTCAGTGATGGGGAGTTTGTACCCTCGCACTGGAATCACCATCACAATTCAGGAGCTGGAAGATTATGGCGGGGTAATAGCGAACATTAATAAGCATTTAGCTTTCAAAAATCATTTCACAGTGATAAAAAATTATTATCTTGATATTTATAAATTGAATAATCTATGTAATCTAAAGATAATATAGTTAGTAGAGTTTTGGTATAACCACCACATTTGTTTACACTTTTCAATGAATTTAACTGTACCTGTACCCCTATCAGAGGTCCCGGGTTCAAATCCTGGTAGGGTAGATGTTAATATTATGAGTAGGAATATTTGTTAATGAGTATGGTGTTTGTATGTTTGTTTAGTATATTTCTGATATTTATATAACTATCTATCTATATTGCTCTTTTTTCTAGTATCTATAAGACAAACTCTTAACCTTTATAGCTCCTTTGTTGGCTGACAAGACAACATTCACACATTTAAATTAGAGTTGGCTGACAAACAATATTGATAAATAATGATGCTTACTTTGGGCTAGATAATATGTGTGAGTGTGAGAAATATAATTTATTTATTTATTATTTAATTAAACTAATAAAAAGTCCATATAGCTGTTCACTATCCACAGTATTGCAGATAACTCATAATTGTACCAAATACACATACAAATTAAAAGTATTCAGTATGCAAGGCAGAACTGATCTCTGTTATTGTTATCTTGTCTTCTTTTTTTATTTTTTTCCGTAGAGTTAATTATTTTCAGTTTGTAATGAGCATATTAACAATACTCTACTCTTCTCTTATCTACACTTAAAAACAATATAAAGTGTATTATAGCAAATACCATAACAAATTAATATGATACTTGTATCAACATTTTTCTTTGCACTCACAGATCATTAAACTGAACATTGAGATATTAATTTTACAGAAAATTATATTCTCTCAACAAGAAATACAATGTTGTTTACTGAAACCACTTTATAATTTTCATTCAGTGGTTCGAATTGCTATGCTGTATTAAGTAGTGTTGTCAGTATTATTTCGTTTGAACATATTTATTTAATAGCTACTTGTATAAGTATAGGTTGAATAAAAAAATTAAGTTTAGGTTTAAAGATTCTTTATTTCCCAAAAAAGACAAATTGTGCTTATGCAGTTAAAGTTATGCAGATTTTTTTAAATATTCTACCCTCCATCTTACAGCTATTAGCATGCTGCCTCAACTGCACATGTCTGGCGCTCCTCAACAGTGGTGTGTCAATGCGGTACGTGTTCGCTGCAGTGACGTGCACCGTAGACCAGAAGGGAGATATTATTCTGGACCCCACTAAGGAGCAGCTGGAAGCATCCCGTGCTGTCATGAACTTTGTTTTTGACAGTCAGGAGAAGTGCTTAATCACTAGTGAGTGTAATATTACCTTCCATATATTGATATGGAATACATAATTCAGAATTGATTGGAGTATTATGTGCGATTTTTCAGTTTCATTTTCATACATTACTTTGTAGGTTTATTTTTTTTCATCATTTTCATCTCTCATAGACATGGCTGTATGGGCTTAAGTTTGCCTTGTCCTCACTGTAATAGCTAGAGAAACAAAACAAGAAGAGGCCGAATCATGTCATCTGTCATAGACCATAGATAATTGTATTCGATTTTCTAACTTTGTATATAGGCCTAGCAATTAAATTACATCACAATTTAGACAACACTCAAAGATCTCATTGTTAATGCATTGCAGCTAATTCTTTTATACTGCGATCCCGGACAGTTGTTTCCAATCAAATTTTGAAAATAGTATATTTTTACATTAAAATAAAATAAAAGAGGTTTGCCTACACATAATATATCAAAATTCAATTACCTGTAAGCAAATCTTCCAGTCCGTGTTCCATCCTCAGTTTTTATTTGTTGCAGATTTCACGGAAGGCACATTTAGTGAAGACACATACAAAGAGGCTTTAGCTCGGTGTCGCGCCGCCAGCGAATTGGTTTTCAGCTTCTACAGGGAGATAGTGGGCAAATACTGTAATGTTATATGACGTTAGAGTTGTATCAATAGAACAATGATTCAAGATTTATATTACAAAATTGATTGTATTGAGGTTAACTGATGCAGTCTTATCCATTCACAGTCCACATAATGTATGGTTGCGTAGACCCAGAACTGTAGTTGCTACTTTCTGTTATTAAAAAACAAAAGAATGCTACGCTTGGGTTTACTCAAATAGGAATTTTAATGCAAAGACGAATTAAATTAGATTCGGCTGTAGAAGCAAAACTTCCCTTTGCCTTACCTGTCATAGGCAGGATTTAATAAGAATATAGTTTTTATCTGGCAAGATAAGTAAATGATAAGAAATTGTGTCCGACTAGGAAACAAAAATGTGTTGACGAACAATAAAAACAATTATTCCAATATATGTGTGCCTAATCGGTCCTCTTTTGTATTCATTTATTATCTTTTTATTATTATTTTCCCTTGTAAATATGACGTTAAAAGAAATATAGTCGGTTGTCTTTCGGAAACTGTTTTTAATCACTAATTCCTCCTTTTCACCCTCTTTTAATTGCTGTCGATAACAATATGTCTATATGGTGTAAAGATGAGAATTTTACAATGTTTACCTATTAGAACTTACATCAAATATGTTAAACACTTTGGATAGGCTAGATGCCTTTGCCTTGTTTGTCTAAGGAGAATTAATAGCAAATGTTCGCAATAGGGAGAACCAATTGCAGTTTATTGCTCTATTTATCAGCTTAGTTTTATTAACTAGATTGTCATAACAGATTTCCCAATACAATACAACAAGAAAATATGTAGAAATAATAAAATGATGAAATACTATAGATATTGCCTTATGGCCTTGTTTGTTATGAAACGGGAAACAAAAATATCTTTAGATGTTCCTTACACATATTAATATTATGGTCGTCGTTATCGAAAACCACTCGAAGTTCTTTGACGCATCCTTGACGTTGGCTTTGTACCTACTTACATATTAGATAGCAACTGATAGTCAATGAAAGCTGGCTGGAAGGAACAATAGGTAAATTTAACACTAGTGATTATTTTTAAGCGGCATTTCTTATAATGTCAGTATTGCCGTGTGTGGTGAATGCGAGACTCATTAATTGGTGAGTGTTTCTGTATGATAGGTATCACTCGCTCGCAAGGAGGATACTAACGTAAATAATTGAATGCGGCTCTTTTGGCGGCGCGGGCGCTGATGCTCTGTAAAGACGCAAAACGGACAACAAAACGCGTATGCGACATTGGGTCTGGGTCACACTGAGCACTTCTTTTGATTTTATTCTTAACAGGGTAGCCCTCGGCATAGTAAAAGGCCTGATAAAGAGTTCTGGCCGCTCTAGGGTACGACAATTCTACCTCTCGCGGCTCACCTAACTTGACTGTGCTCATGCCCACCCAGCACATGAATAAACTTACCAAAAAACTTACTAAGTCTTATATTTTACTTCATTGTAAACAAGTATCAGCATACCTCGGATCTTCCGCCGTAGGCTCTAGCCTAATTAGCTTGCGTGAGAATTAGCCCCCCTCAAATAAATAAATAAATTACCAACGGCCGGAACATAACGCGTCCTCATCAAAACTGTCATGGACTGGCAGACTTAAGTGTAATTATGATAGCTAACCTCGCGTAGTACTCGTTATTACTCTAGCTCTGCGAAAAGCCCAAACGGTATTCTTCAAACACATACGATTTTAATACGATAAATAGGATAAATTACTTAAAAGTAATCACACATCAAGTATAACAAGTCTGTAGGAAAATGACTATCACATGTAAAGTGTTCAACCTGCTTTGTTATCATATGTACTTTATGGACAGATTTTTGCTTATCATAAAAACTAAATATAAGTTATCCTAATTACATTTTAATTCGAAAGAGTATAATTAATTAATTAACGGACTTTCGATTTATCTAATAAATAAAAATCTCGTGTTTCTTTCATATTTTCTCGTAAATCGATTGCTATTATACCCATTATGGCACCTAGCCTACAGATTCCGCTTCCCATCCTGGTTGTGCCCCAGGCTTCAAGTCGCTTCAATAAAGCAAAACCTTCAGATGCAAATGTCTCGCTCCAAAGACACCGCCGCGTCCACGGCGAAGACATTGCGACATTTTGTTCTATTTATACGAGAAATTTCAGGCTCAACTCTAAACTCTTGAGTGGCGGACGGTAGAAACGTGATACCAAATATGACCTCATTGTGTTTTAAAATAACGTAGGTTGGTTGTGATGGTAGTACCTGTAGCTAATATTTTTTTCAAGATTTAACGAAAATCAGTATCAATCAATATAAACAATACAGATTAGTAGCCACTACAGGTTACTCTAAGATATCCCAATCTACTGTTTCTAGTATCCATGTCATTACACCCATAACACAATCTCTTAACAATGCTTTATTTGAGCTAGATATATGTTGGTGTGTGGATTATTATTCTAGAATTTGTAGTAAAGTGTATTCTTTTCGTAGTGGTGCGAACATTACTTATATCGAAAACAAAATAACTATGGCAATGGTTCGGAAGTCAAGTTTAGCCGGTAGTTCAGGTTTTTATAACAACCACTTCACCCACAAACTCGCATTCGGCCAGCGTTAGGAAGGACTGTGCGCAGCAATGCCTCGTATATAGGCTGCTGATGATATTAATTTCCTCTAAATTCTCAATTCTTATGGCCATTCATAAGTCAGAATAAACTAAACCGGCTAAGATTCAATTAGTAAGAACTAGCACCCGAGTTTACAGATCAAACTCCGGCCGCATTAAGATCGTGGGAATGTCGGCAGACGCGGTATGTAAATCGCGCGGAGGATGAATGTGCCGCCGAGCGTCGTATATTTTGTTCTGTTACGGCTGCGTTCAGTGGCCGTTGATTTATGATGCGTTCGGTTTGAATAGCTCCTTTGTGATGCTTAGACTCTGATGTCTCGAGGCTGCGATGGAACATGAGGCTGATTAGCTTTTTGGCGTTGATACTCAATGACTATTCGCGAGTGAAAAAATTTACGCGTAAGAAATTTCTTTCTTTTCAAAAGTGAATTGTAAGCTTAATATCAACATACTTCATTTATTTTAAATGAATTTAAAAAAAACAATGAATTATTTAGTTATCTAGCCTCAGAAAGTATCTACAATTCAATCTTTTTAGCATATTTGATTTGTAAGATTAAAATGGTTTTCCCTAACGAGTATAACATGGGGTTCTTGTAAAAGTGCGTGAAAAAATATTTACAGGGTTGGCATCGCGCTGGTACGATAACCGCTTTCCATTAGGTTGGCCGTATGTTTGATTGGCTTATATTTATATATTGGATTATATTTATATACATATATAATTTATACCATTAAGAAATGGTATAAATTATATATGTATATAAATATATCAAAAAGACATAACTTACGGAGGGATCTCAAAGCGCACAAAACCGAAGGCTAACAATGAAGGCGCCTCTTTAACAAGCACTAAGATACATACTTGTTGGTAAGATGTTAACACTAGGTTATCAGTTCACCAATTCTAATGATTCGTAACTAAACTTTTAGAGAAGCTTTTCTAAAGTATGATGATAATAATAAATATTAACAATAATTTTAAACTCACAAATACTATCTAGCCTAAAGCCATACTAGGTAACAGAAAAACATTTAATTATACACATATTTTGTATAAGTATATAAGCTATGTACTTACGTATATAAACATGTCATAACGGTGTCCATAAACCAAATATTTGTGTTTATTATAGAAACATCGGTTCCGGCCGGGACTTGAAGTCGGTACACCTGGTCTAGCAGCCTGTAACTGACCACTCGGTTGTCAAATGCGTACTGTTGTTGTTGTTGACTACCCTCAAAATAAATAAAGATATTCAAAACCATCACCATCACTGCCTTTCATAAATTCACCCATCTGATGTAATTTATATATAAATCGCTGTAAAATTTGTCCACTGGAACCGAAGCTCTAAGAACGCTTGCCATTATGACGCCCTTTGTACAATTACTCCACATATCAACTGTCCATTCAATTGTATATTATTGATCACATATTGCATCATCAACAGTTCTTATAAGTTCGAGGAGCTCGAGCCTACTCTAAATTAGGCCTTAGCCAACCACGCTATGTGCGGGTTGGTATTAGTAGTTCCGGAAAAAATGAGACAATTATGCATAAAATGCGCCAATTTAGAAATGTCAAATGTCACCGGTCTCTAAGAACGCTTGCGATTATGACGCCCTTTGTACACTTACCCAACATATCAACTGTCCATTCAATTGTTTATTAGTTGGCTGATGTTTAGTAGATTTAAAAATAAATGAAGAAACCACTGTATCAACGAGGTATATCCCCGGCTGTATAATATATCCATATCAATAAAATACGTTGTCATGTTCATGGCGGGGTGGGCTTCATCGATATTCAGCATTTAATTATTACTAAAGGCACCGATGATCGCCGAGAAGCAACCTGAGGAATAGTTCTCTTAATAGTTAAAGCGCCGTGTGCACGCAGGCAACACGCAGGAGAGATTTTGTGTTGCCTTTATTGAATTGTTTCATTTTAAATACCCATTTATTAATAAATATGAATGACTACTGTGTTCGTTAATAAGCGCACTCAAGAACGGCATTACCAATTCAGCTAATATATTATTTCAAATTATGCTTTGTAGTTCGAGGAAGGTTCTCATGTCAAATAAATTGGAAAAAAGGCATGAAGAAATGTAAAATATAAATTTATCTTTTACATTCCCAAAGGTTTTGACCGAACTAAGTCTGATGGGTCAGCTATCTCTTCGAAGGGTCTTCCAGTATATTCAATAAAAAATATTAAGTCTACGATTTTTTAAAAAGTTATCAACAAAAAGTAATTTAAATTAAATTTAATAATAAAAAAATAACTAAAAAGTAAGTAATTTAAATTTTATTCATATTTTTTGTATGAATAAAAATAAATAAATAATAAATATCATAAATAATGTATGGATAATAATCTACCGTGTTTATTCGTTCATAAATGGGGAATTTTCGAAGCAATTATTTAAAAACTTGTTACAAGATCTTTCATTAATTATTATCATCTAACTACGGAGACAAGTACCAATCCTAGTCGGAAAATATCAGATATTATGATATTATAATTTGGAAAACAACACTATATCAATTAACTTAATAATATTTCTTCACTAGTAAAATGATAATTCCGCACGTGCATCGATCGACATTTCTTAATAAATTTGAGATTTTTTTTAAATAAACGTCAACAAAAGAATTTATTGACTTAGAAAAACAGATTGATTCTTCTATGTAATATGAATTATTACTTAATTCATATTACAGGGAGAACAATTTTTGGGAGTTATAATATTTAGAAAGGTCACTTTAAGGTTTGATTCTGATTATTTAATATTTGATTCAGTCTATTCAATGTTACTAATTTATCTAAATTCCTAATAATTTTAAATGCGTTAGTTATTTATTTACTTGATTATTACGTATTTGATTCATGTATTAAAAGTATTTACGTTGTAAAATAGTCATTTAATACATAAAATCTGTACAGAAAACTTTTTGATTAAAATCCTCCTCCAAGCATTTGGATGTTGTATGCAGAAGGAAAACAAAAAGTAAAAAATAATTTTCTGCACGCTAAACACACACGGAAAAGTCAACTTTTTGAGAAAATGCATTAAAAAATATTTTTTCAAACTTAAATGCTGGTTGTGGATGTAGATAATATTTTAAGAAATTACAGCTTTCCCCAGCACCTAAGGAGAACACCCGTGAGTTGTGCACCTCGTGAGCTACTGGCGCGCAGTCCTTGTAAAGCATGCGCGCAGTAGCAGCAGATATTAGCATGAAAAATTACACGCTGATCGTGGTATGTACGCGCCTGGTACAGTGAGCAAAAATAAATTATTAATGCGAAATACACAAACGTCAACTTTATTACATAAACTGTGGCTCTACTTGACCTAAGTAATATGTTCGTTGGAACTGCAATTAAGGTAAGGTTTTACGTATATTTATAAAGATCACATATTGCATCATCAACAGTTCTTATACGTTCGAGGAGCTCGAGCCTACTTTAAATTAGACCTTAGCTAACCACGCTGACTATGTGCTGGTTCGTATTAAATAATTGCCTAAGGCAATTATGCATAAAATGCGCCAATTTAGAAATGTCAAATGTCACCGGTAATTTGTTTTTTTCTGATCTGATTGTAATGAGTGAGTAGTATTGAACAAAACCAAGGTCTGTATATCTTAATCACGTACTGTTAAATGTTACATTAACGGTTACTTTACACGCTTTCTTGCAAGACAATATAATTTGTTTTTTTTAATACAAGAAAATGCTAATTTTTGAAAATTTGGCTAATGTCTGCAAACCACCTAGCCGTTAGGTACCTTTGTCCTAATCAAGGACTGCTGAGGCAGTTTGGTTAACTATATATACGTATACGTATGGAAACCAACCAAGTTGCAAACTTTATGAGCGGTTTTTGCCAACGGTCAATGCCGCGGGGTGCATGTAGCGATCTAAAACAAAACATAAATTAAAACCCAGTACCTTTCGAGCTTTCGACAATTAAAACGAAGACCTTCGGGCGGGCTCCGGCGCGGCCGCTATCTTTTATTTCTGCTTGACGGGCAGCTTTCAATCAGATTAGAAGATTAAAAATATAAACGAGTTGGTTCGATCATTAGAGGTTTTAGCTTCGAACTAATTGTGAGATTGATGTTGTTCTTATTAACATACATACATAAATCACTGAGAAAATCAGCGAAATTCTAAATTATTATTACGTAGTGTCGCCATCGGTTATTCGGTACGTCGACCTTTCCATGGCGATACTTGGTAATACTCACTTAGAAATTCGCTTTGATGTGTGTAACTAATTAAGTTTTGGGTATATTAAATAGTCATAGTTAATTTTCTCAAAGATGTCAATCACTAGATTAATATATGGGTGTTAGTACAACTTTTGGTGATAAGGCTTTTCTTCATTTCTAACAATATGAACAATATAATCAAAGATCTAAATTGAACGGAAAATTAAAATCAAACATTGTTTTGCACAAGAATCGTCGTAATTATTGTGTTGCAGATTTTCTTTTGGAAAATAATTACCTAATTGCATATAGATAAGAATTTTTGAACCAGTAAAATGTAATTGTAAAAATATAATCTTTATGTCTATTCATTGAGGAAGGTACACTTTTATACATATTTTAGCAACAAGCTTCGGGTGAATTAACATTTTTCTGTTTCTTTTTATAAATGTTCCCTTTGATATAATTTATATTAATGATGTTACCTTAATATTCGGGTCACGCAACAGAATTTTAAAGCAGTTACCTCAACCAATTGAAATGGTAATTCATGGTTAGCTAAGTGACTTTATTCTTAATCCAATATGGCTGACCATTACTTGGCGGAAACTCTTTCGCGGGAAAAAGTTTGTTGCGAAATACGAAAAAAGACTTTTTGTTACTTATTAAACATTTTTTTACATTATACTTTCTTCTGCCATATTTGGCGGTCTGTCAAATAATGGTCATGTACAAAAAAAACACAGCGATAATTGTCTTTTCCGACTTCAAAAAAGGAGGCAGTTTTAATTTGACTGCATGTTTTTTGTATGTTTGTTACACGATAAAATTGTTAACTGATTTTCAGAGAACAAGAACGAACTTTAAAAATTCAAAATAAATTATTTTCCTTATTAATTTATGACTCCTTCAAAAGAGGCGTGCAAAGGCATTGTTAAGGCAGGGCTAGGGCAGTGTGTCATATGCTGTAATAGCTAAGTTTACATATGTTTTCTTATATAATGTGATTACATAAGAAGGAGCCGACGCTGATATATGGTCTCTTTCTACTGCTTAACATCAGGCAATGACAAGTCATTTGCTATGCTTTTTATAATAAAAAAATCTTGAATGTTCGAATACCTTCGACGGAGAAAAGATAAATACAATTTAGGCACTTACTGAGTATTCCTGAAAGTAAAAATATCTAAAACTCATAAAATTTTATAGACCAATGCTTCTTATAATTATGTTGGTCAACCAACCAACATAAAGCGGCCATTTTTAATTCTTTTTTTAAATTTTGATTAATCGATCATGGAGGTTGCTTTCCACGTTTCATGCGGTATATTGTTTCTTTGCAGTTTTACGATCTTGTATCCTGATAAGGCAGCCTGTGGCAGGTTATTACTTGTATCAATTAAAAACGCGTTAACCAATTACAATGTCATTTTGAATGTTTTAATTGAAACAGTTTCATGATTGTATTACCTTCATCCATGTTTAGTACGAAACACAATTTTATTGCTGCTGCTTTTGATTTCCGCTTTTCCTTATCACTTTATTATTATTAATATTACAATCAAAACTGCAACAAAACTGTGTGAAATAAGAAGTAAAAATGAAATAATAGCTTTGCTTGATGGCCTCTCCTGTAGGATGAATGCTCTAAAGGTAATTTTATTAATAGTTAGACTATTTATAAACCCATCTATCTACTCAGACAAGTTTGAGCTAACTAAAGTAAAATTTAAGGGGGAAACAGCGCATTTTTTATTTGTCTATATGTGAAGAGTGAACTCTTTGCAGGGGCCTTAATCTCTAGTTAAAAAACATCATTACCATGGAAGCTCCGCTATGCCTGGATATAACAACTATACCTTCTATTCCACTCCTCTTGACCTTATGCCCAGTTCATCCAGTTAAGTCTTGATGGACCTTCAGGCGTTGGCTCGTGGCCACGATTCTCTTGTACATACCACCTTTTTGTTATTATTTAGCGTAGATTTTAACCTTCATCTCACCCGATGGTAAGTGAAGATAAAGCTGCACATGGAAGCGAGCTACAGCCGGAGTCCTCAGAAGACCACTCTTAATGCCCAAAGTCTGGCATCCATACAAGCAATGTGTCCCTCCACTCCTGCTTATTCCTTACTAGTCTGAAAGCCTAGACAAGCAGCAAGTTCATAATCGCAATCGAGTCGCGAAATGACAAAATGTATTTGACAACCACACTCGATTACTAAGCGAGAGATAGTAGCTCCCCAATTATTTATGCCACGAATTATTAATATCCCCATTATTATTATTATTTTTACATATATATATATATATATTAAATATTGCTCTCTTTCATAAAAGAGGTACTTTACCAAAACATGCGGGCTTTATATTATTATTATTATCCCCAATTATTAATTAATTAATAATGCCGTCTGTTACCAGCCCAAACGAAAATCTTTTGTGTTTGATATGTGGGGACATAACAGATATGCGTATTGGCTTTTCCTTTATGCATTCTCTTTTTGTTTTGCGCAAATTAATCTTTCATTCATCTCTTCTTCTTCTTTCTTATATATGAAAATGAATTGATGTACGTTAGTCTTGCTAAGACACAAGAACAGCCTGACCAATTTAAATGTTTTTTATTGTGTTTATTTCGTTTGATTCAGGGGTGGTTTAAAAAAAAATTACTGAAGATTAAGGAAAATCCTTAAGAAAAGCTTAAAAATATACAAATGAAAATTGTTCTTTTACTTAAATCTTCTAAATTTAAATCGTCTAACTGACACGCTTAACATTAAAACTTCGATTTGTCCTATCGCTACTTCGGGTTTCTTTTAATAGATGGCGTTAGTAGTCGTTGGTAGGTGATATAATGTTCACCGGGCCGACTAGTAATTAAATAAAAATAAAGTTTATTAATCAGATCTTTGCTCTTTAGTTTAGCTCATGGATCTCATGGAATAGATTGTGGGTAAGTAGTCTCTTTAGTTGTATGGCCAAAATCCCAAGCCTATATTTATTCATCGTTCGTTCGATATTTGAAAAACCTAAGATAATAGTTGGGCGGGTCTGCGCGCCTACTGGCCTGCGCGCTCGTAAATCGACGCTCGTTCCATTTTTTAAATAATGTTTTTTAATCGCTTTCGCTCCAATAATAGCGAGGACGCAGGGAGAATTTAGGTAATCTGTAAGTCTTGATAGTTATTTTGTTTATATCAATGCCTTACCTAAATAGCGCTATAACAGTACGTATACGATATATATAATACGTATAAGTAAGTCCGTTATAGCGCTATTATTTAGGTACAGGCATTATATATTCAACAATATACAGGCATTATATATATATATACGAGTAATTAATTAATGATATGCTAGTATAATTCACAAAGACATTATCAAACAATTAGTATAAAAAACGAACCAAAAATTTACATTCGATCTCAGGCTTAAATAAGGTAAAAAGGTACACGTAAAGGAACATTCAATTCGACCAAACAAGGATGTCTTTAATTATAGAATATACCCTACTATCTCAATTTTCTTTCGGTACCAAGCTGTATTGTAATTATACAGCAGTGTTATTAAACCTTTGACTTAATCATAGGATTCGCCTTTTTTAATTACGGCAACACAGCTTTTACATTTCGAATTTGGAATTCGAAAAAACATAAAACTTTTTCTTGTAATTGTAGTAAGTAATGACGTGTTAGGAAAGGTGTTGAATATACCCGTTTTAACGTATTTAAGTAATTATAAATTTTTAAGAGCGAAGCTAACTTATAACTTGTTATTTTATTTTTAATATTAATCTTTATTGTGAAAAGTAAGTGTATCTATGTCAACGGCCTATGTACATCCCACTGTTGGGCACTGGGACAAACACATGATGAGCTTGAGGCCAATTGCGTGTTGGTGAGTGTATACGGTTGTTTAACAACCGGGACTATAGATAATATTATAAATATAATAAATAGATGTAAAACATCCATGACTCATTAACGTTTCTGCCCCTACCTGAGTACGAACGCAGAGCCTCTGGTTAAATAGACAGAGGTACTGACATCTCGACCGGAGAAAAAAAAACAGAATAAATCTAACAACATTCAAGAAACTTCATACAAATAGCATTTATAAAATTTTATTCGAATTTTTTTATTCGCTACTGATTCTGCGATATTGTTTGAAAAATTCAATTCAATTATTTAACTGAGGTTTTTATTAAGAACTATCTAAGCGAAACAAACCTTTAATTATAATACATGCTGGCTACCTAATTCTTAAATTTCCACTCATCGCACGAAGCCTTCCATTAAGCAAAAGTTATGATAATCGCCGTGGTCCGGCTGCGTAAGTCAAATCTAATGGCCTCTGCGAGAATTAAAAGGTAAAGGTACGGCAAAGGGACTCCTGTGGTGAGCCTGATTGAGCATTCGATTTTGCGATAAAACGCTCATTGTCGGTGGAGATTGTATAAAGTTTATTTTGAAAATGGAATGTTAATGACGATTTACAAAGTTACTCTTTGTAATGTTGTAAACTTTTTTTAAAAGGTGCAGAACTAATGCAGCGACCGCCGCGACTATCTCATGACCATACGTAAACCTCGGTTTATCTTAAAACAATGATAAATAATGCTTTTTAGTAAGTAATAAACTATTTAAAATTAAACTTAAGCATCTTATGTATTATTCTTGAAAAAGGTTATATCATAAGTAAAGATATTTATACTTATTTATTACTAAAAAAGTCAGAAAAAAGATTTTCACAACCTCTATGAGATATATGTTACGTCAGAATATTTGACGTACATCTCTTGGATTCCTAGAAATTATTGCATGTTTTAGATATGTTTAAGAGATGTGGCTCAGATATTGCAAAGTTAAGTTTTCAGACAAATTTATTGCACAAGGCCGCTGTACTATGTTTGTTGAGGTAAGAATTTATTAAAAGCACTATTATCTACTAGTATTAGGTAGGTTTAATCGAGGTAGTAGAGTTTATGGGTAGGTACTTGAAAATGTATGTAAATGGTTACACCAACTATTTTATGGTTAGTACAGTAACTTACTACTTACTGGTAGTACAAGTCAATTGCCCAGTAATTTTTTGAATCGACCTTACAATTATAATCATGTTTTGAGTTAAGTTATTACATATTAATCTATTATTGTGTAACGAGGAATTAAGGAGTAAGTATCATCCATTTATAAAACAGAAAACAACAAAGTAATTGCGGGGCTATTCTCAAAGGACAGTCACAAATTCACTACAATAGCATTTCCACTTGCGAGTTTACCAACAGTAGCGAACATACCAATTGGTTTTGCTAGATGCAGATACTCGGAGTGGGGCCTGGGCGTGGGCAGCCCCGAACAGGACTGGCGCGACGTGGTGGGAGAGGCGGAACAGATTGTCGGCTACCCCACCTCCTTCCTCAACTTGCGCTGGCTTTTCAATGACGAGATCGCGAACACAGCCATTCAGCTGAGGAAGCTGGTGAGTTGATGCAAAGACCACGGTATTTGGAATAACAAAATATATTAATAGTATCTGTTAATATCTAAATTTAAAAGGTAATTAATAAGACGCAAAGGCATTTTAGCCTTGGTGAAAAGGTAGCTAATTTTATGATTCTTGGAGAGCAACAAATTTTATGGTTCAGCCCACCTCATGAATTGTTATCGTAGACTAAACATGGTTGTTAATCGCGCATACAGACGGCAAGACGAGGGTGGTGGGGCGGATTCCTGTAAAGAACTACCTTCTTACTCACCAAGTATAATATTGACGATACGATGTGACGATTCGGTACTTCGAATTTAATATACGTAAATATTTTTATTTATTTATTAGGCATAGTAATAATTTTGTAAATGTGTGGCCAACACCATTATCCACTGTCTTTTTTATTTTATATAAAGCTCAGCAAATGACTCAAGACCACCTGATGATAAGCAGTAGAGGACTAAATATGTGAAGATAGCTAGTGAAGCATGCTACAAACTGCCCTAGCCACCTCCACTTTGCTGGATTAAAACGTGTTTTTTTATTTTACAATAGTATCGCTGAATATGAACAAAACGTGGTAATAACTGCTAATTGTTTAAGAGTTGTGGTTCGAACTATGACTGAAGGGGCTCATGACCGAGCTACAGGTTTTAAAACTATAAATATATTGAAGTTTTAAATTACACACACGTCGAAATAGATAGATAGATAAAAGCATTTATTTCCATTTCTACATCACACACAATCCATCCAGACAGTACATAGATACTACTTACTTCTAAATAAACATATTCACATTGTAATAATTTTTAACTTCCACTACTTCTAATATACTGTGGCTACATAATTAAAGAGTAATTATATTCTGGTATGCTGTGGTGTGAGGTCCTGCCGGGTACATTATGAAATAAGGAATCAAAGTACCAATTTTCGCATTTGCCACTAAATTTTATGACCTTCTTTTTATCAGGTCGGCTCCAATCACCCTCTCCTAAAATCTGCTAAAAACCTCCTCATTGGCTCCAAAAGCAACCTCCAATCAGTTGGTCTCACTGTCCTATTGGTGTCTAAAGCTGCCGGATTCAATCCTCACGACTACACCAGGGATCAGTATGACTCTGGAGTACTCCACTCTCAAAGAGCCTTGGCAGAAATTGTGGAGATGAAAAGAACGGGTCACATGATCCACAAGACAATGGTGAATCTTCAGGAGAAGGAAAAACACGGGGAGAAGTATAAAGATTTGCTGTATGGCAACAAAATAGTATTGTTAACTGGTAAGACAATAAAGCGAATCAATTGAACCCATTATCGTTGAAATTTATCGCCATTTGATTCTTTTAGATGCTGTAGTAACTTTTTAATGGTTTAATATGTATAGGTGATTATCTTCTTGCTACCTGTCTTCAAAATCTGGGCGGTTTGCGAAACAATGAAGTTACAGAGCTCATTTCCACGGGTCTGCGTGATCTGGTAGAGGGAGATTTCTTTGGAGAACATGACAGCTCGAATAATCCGTTGCCAACAAAACCAAAAGGTATCTAGTCTGAATAAAAATCTGAACTTCAAAAGTTCTTTTAAGTTTTGGTTATTCAGTATTAGGTCCTTACATATAAATATGCGTATAAATTGGCGTGTAGTTCAAACTACCTTCAGGGAGTTTAATGACTCTCGATCTCGCGATGGTTTTTTAGTAAGGGATGAACTACCTATGGGATGGCAAAAGTGCGTCGGTAACAATGCTGCATACTTTGATTATTTATTTATTTATTGGTCTACCAATAATTGTACAATATCTAACTGTTTTGTAACAAAAAAATCGACTTTATGTTACTCCCATACAAGACGCCAATTTCATTTATAAGGATCTAATATGTATACGTGTTGTATGGCACATTTTTTAATATCTTCAGGTACTAATGACGTCATAAGGAATTACGATTGGGAAACCGAAGATAACCTGAGCAAACTGGGCTCAAACGAGTTCCTTGGCCAAGGGAAAGACGAATGGAAACTGCGGACAATGCTCACATCGGGCAGTCTCCTTGGAAAAGGCTGCCAGGGAGCTATGAAATTGGCTTGTCGAGGAGAACAGATGCAGAGGGAAGCATACATCCTTGGAGGACATTTGGCATTATTATGGCAGCTTTATCTAGACGTGAAAGACTTTTTTACCCATCCTTATTCCTACTCCTTAGTAGGAGCCCCAGTAATACTGGCCATGTGGGAGTATCCACAGATTTACGGGCACATCTTTGAGCATAAACTCGAGGGTGCTGCTATGCAATACAAGCAGTTGTATTACGCTGTAAGAAGCACCAGATCTATTGAATATTTGTCTTTGTTCTTGAACGAAGAGTTGGAGGCCATCCTTAAGTATAGTGCTAAGTTGCCAGTAGAAGACGCGAGGTGTGCGCTTCAGAAAATGGCGACTACGATACACGCCGAAGCTTTAGAGTACATGGAGAAATAACGTACCGAAAAGGTATATATAATTTTTTTAATAAATTCTTTGACTGGATCATGTAAACACATGAGAGTGTGAAATTTATTTTAGTATTTATTAATGAATTTTATTGTTTGAGAAATTTTCAGCAATATTTTTATATATAAATAATAACGAAGTTTCCACTTAGATGTAGGTAGAGATTTTATTGGAACAGATAGATTAAAGTATAAAAAAAATAGTAACTCTAAAATATGTTTTGCTTTCATTGCTGAGACAATACCAGCAAGTGTTGTGAAAATCATCAATATCTGAGAGGAGCGGCAGAGAATCAGACACAATGGCCTGAATTTACATTACGGTTGTAAAACACGTGACCCTGGTGGACACTACTATAGTTTTTGCCTTTAATATTACCTATATCAAATTTTGTAGTTGTAAAATAATTTAAAAGTACCTTTTTCAAAATGGGGGTCACAGTCACGTTCGTGTAAAATGATTCACCCGCGCCGCTTTTGTGTATAGCCTGTGCGCTTACGTCTTGCAAATGTTCCTTATGATTTAAAAAAGGTTTTAATCGCCCGCCATTGTAACTTATTTATTCGTAGTTCGCTATAGTTTTCTTTTCTATGCATGAGAAGGCGTGTTGTCCTTGACTTCTACGATTTTTTCATTGGACAGGAAGTATGAACTCGAGTTTATTATAAAATGTCCGTTACCGGTAGATTTTGACCTCCATAGGATTACGCGTATTATTTCTTTTCCCACACACCTATTATCTAGACCAAAACAAGCATCATTAAGAGCTTGTGCTATGGGTACTACATAACGGAGAAATATAGATATTAATACAATAAATATACTTAATAAACATCCATGACTCGTAAACAAATTTTCATACTCATCATACAAATATCTGCTCCTACCGGGATTCGAACCCGGGACCTCTGGCTAAGCAGTAGTCAATATAGTTAATCGATTAAATAGCTGTTTGTCCGTAGCTCCAGAAATTTTTTTCAAAAGAATCCTGTATTCATAAATAACGTTATACTTTTTTTCCTTATCATCCCTACAGTACGGTGCCAACTTTAGGGGTATCTAGGCGTTCCCCTAATACCCACTAAACATCCTCTCTGGGCTGACCGTCAGTGACTACTCGCTCTCGTCCGAAAACATTTCATCGGGTCACCGCCAAAGAACGTTATACTACATTAACCACTTTCCATCAGGTAGGGCGTATGCTTATTAGAACATTATAAATGCAGCTAATACAAGATAAATATATAATAATAAAAACCGAAGGTAGTTCTAAACAATTTTTTAATAAGGCATAATTTCTCAATAAATTCTTATTTTTTGAATGTCTAGAGGATTTCGAAAAGTAAAAATACATCCAATAAAAAACAAAATATCAAAAGTAACGGTTAATATCTTCTGAATATACAGTTTAGTTAACATAAATTTCAAATATTTTTAGAATTACATAAAATCCCTTTCATTCTATATACTTACTAGTATTGTGTGATATGTTTACAAGCAGTTGCTATTGCATTTTTATAACACATAATAAATAATTAATATTACTATTTTATGAAATTTTCATCATTCAATTTGAATCATAATAATATTTCACTTTATTGTCATCTTTTGTTTATTAATAACATATATGTTTAGAAAAACAGCCATAGGGATGAGACCACTATGGTCATAAATAATAATAATAATATAAAATACAACTAACGGTACAATTTGTAAAAAACTTTATGCAGTTTCTAACTATTTAAAAGAAAAGTATCTTCATTTGAAACAGACAATCAAGAGTCTAACATACTTAGATTTCTCTACTTTGTGTCCTTAAACAAATTATGATGACACAGATAAATAACACAGGTTTTAACTACAAAGTCTTAATTAAATTTCTAATAGTGTCTATAACTTCACTGTCACCCAACATTTGAATGTAATTGTTAGCTTTTTTCGCATTATCAATGTATAATAACTTAGTCCGCTCAATTGCATTGGTTTCCAACACTGCTATTTTAAATTTATCTAAATCAACACTGTTTATATTTTCCTTAGCATTTTCTATAATAGAATATAAATCAGGATTTTCATTTAATGCAAATAAAACAGGTGCACTGACTAATGAATAAGAATCTTTGTTTGCTTTGGTTAGTTTGTGTACTTCACTCGCCGCTTGCCATGCCAAACAAAGATGGCAACCAAATAAATATGCCTTTTCCTGTTGTTCTAAGTTCAGTCCTCTTAACAATAATGCTCCTTGGCATCCACGGCCAAATAGAGAACCTCCATTATACATTGTTCGTAGAGACCATTCTTTTATTGGAGAGCCTAAAGTTTTGGTGACATCTAAAGGAAGTGTATCGCTGCATATTTGAAACTCATCAACATTAATATTAACAGGTTTTCCTGGCACTGGCATATTCTGTGCATCTCTTATACCAAAGAACTCTCCTTCACTCATATCTCTTAAGGCAGTTGATATTAAATATGAAAGGTCCTGGTTTTTTAATCTGGCAAGCATTCCATTAGCTGTTACAAGTAGGTAATCACCTATCAGTATGGCAATTTTGTTTGCGAACATGCTAGTATCCATGTTCTTATGCCTTTCTGTGATAGGTATATTAAGTAGGCCTCTGTGTATGTAGTGGCCAGTGCGGATCATCTCAGTCAATTCAGCAAGTATCCTTTGATTTTCAGTAACAGTTTTGGCTTCTAATGATGTACTTGAAGGACTGAACGCCTTGGCAAGGAGCAGTATCACTAGTCCCCAAGGTTGAAGATTGTTGTGCTCATTGTAGAGGACAGTTTTTGCTGTCTTTATGATAGGATGATTGCTGTCAACCTGTGAAAAATTATTATTGATCAGGTAAAAGATTATTTCAATCATATTCAATATTATGTTCAAATCGATAAGTAAACTTGAGTTACAGATAATAAAATAAATACAAAAAAATAACAATAATAATAATAAATATTTATATATATAAAAATAATTATATTTTATATTGTAAAAGTATTTAATGTATTGTTTAACTATCTAAATGCTAATTAGGGATATAAATAAAAATAAAAGTAACAGGGGATTATTAATATGTAATTAAATGCATTCTCAGTCTTGTTAATGTGGATGTCAAAGTCTCAAAACCTAGTTTGTATGACGTAATTATTAGTTACTTTTTTAGGAAGTAACCTTGGAAGCCATAGACCAGTCACATGGCAAAATGTTACATAATAAATTATTTTATGAATTAAATAAACAATTTTAATAAATAAAAACTTTTTATCAATAATTTTTAAATTTTATTGTAGTAAAATTATGATTTTAAGTCTTATGATATACTTTAAAGGGGAAATAATGTTGTTAATAGTACTTACTACTTTACGTAAATGCATTGCTAAATTGGCAAATTCATCGCTCAACAACCACCGTAGGTTCATAAATGATGTTGGATATCCAACTATTCTTTCAGCTTCTCTTATAACTTTTGTCCATTGGGCCATTGGAGGCCGAAAAAGAAAAACTTCATTAGTAAGGTTGGTCATGGTTGATTCTACTCTTATTTGTTGTGACAAAAGAGCTGTACGCCGCAAATGGCGGATGAGCGCATAAGACATGCTTAGAAGATTTATCTTCTATCACTTTGCAACACTTCCACATTCAAATAATGTGTTAATTGTTCTAAAAATTAGAATACCCAGCAATTCAACCTTCGCGAGATCGAACTAGATCGCACGATTGTTATGTCACTATTTTGACGTTTCTTTGTTACGTTCGGAAATGTGGTTGAATCCTTAGAACGCTCAATACATTTTAATTTTGTTTTATTTGTGTGGTAATGCAAGTAATTTAATTCAAAGGAGACATTGAAGCTGATTGTAAATTAAACACAATCTTTCTAAATAATTAATATAAATGGAATAAAATGTAGTGCATCTCGTTCTCTCAATATGATTGCAAAAAGGAAAGATTGATATCGCGTGACGTTTAAAAAGACTATCAATTTATTAATAATTAGAAAATGCGACCATATTGGCCTGTGAATGATTTGAATTTCAGTTAAATTAGAACTTTACAATAAATCTTGGTTTCCTTAACTTCATAACAGTAAAAATATAAAACGTTGTGTTTTGACATCGTCTAACGACAAAACTAGCATTAGACCCACATCATTTATTATTTGGTGCGAACTAAAGTTTTACTTTTTTTATTGTTTAGAATAAGCAACATTATCCTTCACATTACAATAGTAAGCAGTTCATTAGCTGTCAATTAATATGTAAAAAGGTTGTTTCAAATGTTTCACCACTGAGGTCCAGCTTTCATGTTCATATGATTATACAGCTGACAACAAACATGATCGAGATGGTTAAATTTGATTGGGGTTTAGAAACATTAAGGCAACTGGAAATGGAAACATATACCTAGATACCTAGTTTTAATCCCGGGAAACTAAATGTTCCCGAGGGCCGCGATTTAACTATTTGTGTCAAAACGAAAATCTACTAAATCTAAATACTAAGTTCCAGCTGTACTTTATGTCCCTGAATTCTTATTCGTCGCTTAACGTTTTAATACCAAGTGACAAACTATCCGCCAAAGAGTAAAGTGTATATGTATTGGAAACATTCTGCGCTGTCGACCAATCACGAGCTTGCGCGCTACTATTCAAAAATAGAAGGTTCAAGGAGCCCCTGGCGAAGTCGGTGGCTTGTCCATAGCAATTAAAAATAAAAGCAATGTGTAATTTGTACGCAGTTTATGGTAGTCCATTGCTCGGCGTAAAACGATGGACATTTGCATTTTGATCAGAGCTTCCCTGATTGAGTGAGGCCATGAATGCAGGTGTAAGAGAATACCAATTTACTTATAATAATTATATTCAAACAAAATTGCAACTTTTGTGGTACAGTCTGTCAGCGCGTTGTTTCTCTGGACCGTAACAGATAGACAATTTTTATGCCAATAATTCTTGCGCACATTTATTTTACCGTAGACAAAATTGTCCATCTAAGCCGTATTAAATATAAGTACTTTGTATTGATTGCGTCAAAGTACCTAATTTTTTTATGCTGCGCTCAGAAGCAAAATGGCCAGGACCGTATCTAGGGTTCTGTTGTTTCCAAACCCGATAGAAAAAAACATTAATATGTTTTATTGATTTAAACTGTACTCGGATATTCCGTAACTATTTCTTGAAATCAGTTAATTGTTAATTGCCACAAACACAAAAAACATTCATTTGCATCTTCGATCAATAATTTGATCAAAAAATCAAATGAAATAGCGTTTTGTCTTTGAAATTAGTGAGACGCAAACTTGTTGGATATTATTGCTTCTTTCTTGCTTTTATTTCTTTAATAGCTTGAATATGTAATTGGTACGCTCATTCTTTAACTTTTGTTAAACTGTCGTAGCAATGACAGCTTTCTGAACCCTGTCTACTAAAACACAGGTCTCATGCTCGGCAGATGTTTGAAGATTTTAGGGTACAACTGGGGCCAAATGAAACCTAATAATTTAGGAGGTCGTTATTAATATAGTAAATTTTGATGACGAAAGTTGTTTTGTTTTCGTAATCAAGACCAAAGTGCAAGAGTATCCTCCGAAGTTCTTAATGATGCTTAATTCAGGCTAAAATAGGATGAGTGTAACGAAAATTTAACAAAAAATCTACATCAACGACGGTAATAAAAATAATTAATAAGTTATCTACATACAATCCATATCCAATGAGTCATTGCATTGGGTGACCTCTGAGCTCGTCCATTCCTGCCTTCGGTTCATCCAGGAGAAACAGGTATTTTATCGCATGGGATCTTGCGCGGGCGTCGCGGGGAGCACCGCGCAATTACACCTAATTGCCGCCTTCATTTCACAGAAATAACTTACTAATATACATTCCCAAGCTCCGCCCTGGCTTCGTGTACGTGTATGGTAATTTGGCGGGAAGCCATCGCTCTGATCGTGCGTACGCGACGCTTTTTGTGCTTTGGGACGGTGCTGAATTTTCTTGCAGTTGGTATTTAATTTAAGTTAGTCTATTCAAGTATGTAGAATATAACAAAACGTGACTCTCGTGGTCTTAGATATATTTTTTTGGCGGGAAGACTAGATAAGCCGTTAATAACTAAGGACGAGAAGACACCCACACTGCACTGTTTCATACCTCCCACAAGCAGTTGATTCAGTAGTTCCCTTCAAAATGCATTTCTTATGCATTACCACATATCCATAACCACCTTCAACCTTTATTATATGAGGATATATTATAATTAATAGAGAAACAAATGTACAAAACAATAAAATTGGCACAGCGAATGAAAGCTTACTATAAAATAAATTATTAGATATCTTATTGATTATAAAGCGCGGGAGTAAGTAGCTCAATGACGATTCTAACGAACGAAATAAGAATATTGACACTTGATACAATTATTTTGTACATGTCACTTCAAAAATTTAAAAGCTGTATAGTTGCTATCGAACCTTCTTTTACAAAGCTTAAGTATCCGTCGAAGCGGTGGTAGGGTTTAAGGCTATCTACCGGTGATTACTCCCTACGAAAACTCTGGCTATCAATAGAACCCTATAGTACAGCTATTAGTCATGGCTATCAATAGAACTGTATAGTTTGAGTAAAACCATCCAATAAGTAAATTATGTAGGCCACAAAACTAATTCCTGTTAATCATTTGGTTAGTAAACATATTTTTAAAATTCTGTTTAGCCAGTTATTACATAGTTATCTTAAGCATCCATTAGAAGTATTTTTATGCATATATCTTGATAACTTAAAAAGTTATACGTAATATTCTCATACAATGCGCCATTTTGGAAAAAGGAAAGTATCATACAAAATCCAACCAAAATGTTCTCAATCCAAAATGGTTAATTTTGGATTGAGAACACTTAAAATAACTCGTATTTAAGGAGCCTCTTAATTTTGACGATTTGTAACAATTTAGTAATTGAGTTCATTTAAAAAAATAACAGTTTGATATCTATTGATTTTCCTATCCGGGTCACGACAATAAGTATCTTAGCTTTCGAAATTTAGATAATATTTATATAGCACGCTAAATTACACTAATAATAATAACAAATACAAACAAAAATATACAACTAACAACAAATATAAATTTAAACTAAATATTAAATTATATATTAAAAAAGTCAATTAAATGAATAAAAAAAGTGTTCATTTGTAATTAAATAATAATATAAAGTTTGATCTTTTAGTAGTTTAGTAAGATACTCTTTCGTATAATATTTCATTGTGTTGTGTACGCATTTTTTTGGGATAATGACTCGTTAGCCGTGAATAAAGTAGTGTAAATTTTCTAATCTGTTTTATATGCAAATAAAGGACAAAAATAACAATCATATTAATCTGTAGGATGAAGATCATTTCCATCTCCGGCTTAATCATCACTTAACACCAGGTGATGTGACCTGTGTGAAAACTTACTTTATTTTAACATCTTCAATGTCCTAAGTCTTTTAAAATGAAATCGAGAAATCATCCTTTAATAACGACGACGGTTTTTAATAAAGCAATTATTGTACTACGCTGGTTTAGAAATGCTAAATGACCTCGTCAATGACCCCGGGTCCCAATTTTATTTGCGTTTCTACGAGTTTCCAATAAGCCTTGTAATGATTCAACTAGTAAGTGATACGAATTGCTTAAGCAAGAAATATCAATGAATCACTTGATACTACATAGGTAGGAAGGGCTTTGATAAACAAATGATTAAATAATAATCTCTAACAATTTCAATTTAAAAGAAATAGATTAAATAAAAATACTATTATTTTCCAAAAAATTATCGATGTAAATAATTTTTCCTTTGTTATTTCACGTCGTTAACCTTAATGCAGTATTTGTGTTTAGTCGTTCCACTTTTGTCATTTATTTAAAAATATTGTAGTCAACTACTTTTGGGTCTCTTACTCATCTTAATTATTCCGCTTAATTTCCACGAACAAAACCAAATGAACAAGCAAATGTAAATCACAATAAATAACCTACATATTATGAAGTATTTTAAGATATTATAAAGCGTATTAAGTTTACCTCCTACGGGCCTACATGAAGAATGCACACAATGCGTTGAAATTGTTTTTAAATGTTTTTTTTTATAAAAATAAATTGTACTATTTATAATCGATTAATCCAAATTTTAAGATATTATAAAGCGTATTAAGTTTACCTCCTACGGGCCTACATGAAGAATGCACACAATGCGTTGAAATTGTTTTTAAATGTTTTTTTTTATAAAAATAAATATTACTATTTTTAATCGATTAATCCTAATTTTAAATAAGCTGAAAAAATCTAATATTTGAGAAAACTAAATGATTATTACAATAATCGTATAATGCCTAGGTGTATTTACATTCTGGCGACAAGAAACCTTAAAAACCTTAAAACTTCCCTTCACACTGAAAGCAAAGTGCTTTACAATCGTTAACGTTGGAGCATCAATTTCATTAAAATGATAATAGGAATAATGATCCCGGGACATGTTTGTACATTTTAAACGTTATTCACGCCCTGTTAAAAATAAAACTGACGTCTATGGTCACCAAAAGGTTCGCTTATAAATATGCAAAGAGTAATTTTCGAAAAGGGAGTTTTAATAAGTTGGTGCACTCCTCCGGTCGACGGTAAATTGCTTCTTCGGTTATTATGCCCCCATCGCCAATCCTATCCATTTAAAACCAATTATGTTTTATTATTGAGCGAAAAGGACAGGTAACGTCGACGAGGCGTTAGAGAAGGATAGTATACCACGGACAAGTTGTTCTTAGTGGCTTGCTTTATAATCTGTGGTAAAAGAGAGCGAGCTTTTTGTTATTTTTTTATAATAGTGGCACGGGCGCGCTGTCTGATGGTCAATCGTGAATGGATGCTTAATGGATGGCTTCGAAATATAAAATTAAATCGGCCATAATGAGTTACATAGGCATCACGAGCGCTTCGACGGATCTCGTCGCTGAAGCTTTTGTTTCGGGGTCGTCGACCTCCCTCAGTAATTAACATGGCGTCCGTATCGTTTTCGAATCTTAATGCACGTTTATTTTGGAGGTATAATGAAATGTGAACATTGCTTGATTGATGGGTGATGCGGATAGAACGGAATATATTATATCGTTGTCGATAAACGTATCGCAAGTAAATGACGTGTTTGTTTTATCAGATAAAGTGCGAGCAAAGCTTGTTGAGAAAGCTGACCGCAACGGTAATAACGGCACCATAGAGATTTTTTTTAAACTGGTTAATGTAAATGCTTATTAAAATAATTAAGTAAATTACTCTCTCAGTGTTGTAATGTGAGAAACTTAACCGCATCTTGTGGTTAGTGATCGCTTGTACTTAGTTGAAACATTTCAAATACTCAACTTGAATATTTTTTAAGCAAAGATAATAATTATTTCGTTTAAGTTAAATTAAGTTTTAGTGCGAGGGTACATAAACCAGTACAATCTGCTGCTGCTATATTTCGACTTTTAGATAGATTACATTTGACTTTAGAATGAAATTTTGTATTTAAAAAGAAAGAACAAGAATTTATTATATTTTAAAAAATGAGTAGTTTGTCTTTGGCATTCTTAGTTGGGCAATCAAACTTATTCATGGCAGATTGTAAGTCGTATTACGTCGCACATACGGGTCGTATTTTTACATTGATTTGCAGGTTTGAACTAACTTTAGGGACAAAACTAAATAAATGTTTAATTTTTTTTTGTATTATCTATTATGTCTTTTTCATGTGAACCGTAGCTCTCCAAAAATTAATTCAAATAAAAATTAGAATCGGAAAACTGCATAATAAGCATTTGTAACCAAAATATATCCTAACAAAAATCACCAAAAAAAGGTTTTATTATGCTCGTTTAATTCTTTTATTTTATTATTTATTATCAGCCTAGATAGTTGAAGCAAGCCAACGTAGAACCTCGTCGAGTCTCTCGTGGACTCACCGTGGACCAATTTTGGGATCGCTCATATACAATAATCGTCTTGTCAAACTAATTCCTCAGCTAAATGTTACAGTTGAAAAACTGTTAAAATTTACTTCGATCTTTCCGTCTTAATCCCACTCAATAACACCACAAAACTTATCAAATAAAAAACTTCACATGAAATGATAGTGCAGCAATAATTATTTGAGTTCTTAATCGTTATTGGAGCCCCGAGCACCGACCGAACGTCTAATTACAACTAGGCCTGCGGAGATTCCGTAATTATCGCGGGAAAAAACAATAAGTAAACTTTGAGGAAATGACCATCAGATAATGTTCTGCATCTAAAAAGGTTTTAAGGTCTGCAAAGGTTTTTATTACAAATCTGCGAATATAGCGAATGGAGCTCTAAATATGTAGCGAATAAAATCTCTTTAGTAAAATTTCATGAATATTTTCATATTGCTTGTATTTTGGTCATTTTGTTCCAAATTTGAAAAATGCCGCCTCCATTTTTCGTGCACTTAATTCAAATTTGCTCTAAACACATGTGATTTATACATATAGGAAGGTCTGTGCCGATGCCCAATATATATACACCTAAGTCTGTTTTTACACGGTCTTTTTGTACACGGTTTTGATATAACACGGTTTGAAAATTGAATATTTTTAATTTTTTTTACACGATTTTATTCCATTTAGCACGATTTGAAATTTTATGTACTTAATTTTTTTTTGTCAAATTTAACTTTTGCGAAGTATGTTCATATCACAAAAAAGTATTTATGAAAGAAAAAAGTCTGAAACCATCGATAGTTTGCGAACAAAAAATTGAATAACCTATTCTTTTCGTTCACAACATAGTTTTTTAGTTCCTGAACTTGCCATACATTTAATTTATATTACTTTTAAGATTAGAGTGCATATCTTTTTTATCATTAATTACTATGCTTGTGAAAATAAGCATTATATATTTGATTTAATAAAATAAACATGAATTCTTGTTTTTCACTAATTTTAATAAGTTTTGGAGATTAGGAACAAATCACCCATTTTTGTATAAGATCAATGTCTTTTTTTACACGGCTTCTTCTGGAACCAATCTACCGTGTAAAAACAGACTTAGGTGTATATATATATATCTCCAAAGAAAGAGTAAATAAAGAAAAAGTAGATGCCGCTTTATAATTGAATACTTAAAATCAACAATTATTTTAATTTATTCGAAATATTGAACATTCTTAAGTCGAATGTAATCGATACACGCCAATTAATATCGAGATTGTTCATTAAGTGTGATTTTTATTATAGATAATTGATTGTAATTAACTTCTGTCGCAGAGATTTGTTTATTGTAATTTGATTTTTAATATTTTTTTATGTACTGTTTTTTAAAAGTATGAATCTCCAGCATTCGGTATTTGTCAAAAATTAGTAATATCTGTAAGTTCCTCGCTATTATCGTTTGCGGTATTGTAGTTTCAGTGTAATAAAGGAAATAATTTGTGAATAATTTAACATCGATTAACACACGATATTTTAGTATTGGCAAACCGTGTGTTTATCACAGTTTGCCAATAATTAAATAACGTAACCGTAAAAATACGATGATGTAAATTTGAATATTTTTATAATTATAAAAAAATCATGTAATTTTATAATCTTAGTTTACGAAATACACACAAATTATTTACATTCTTTGTATTTTGTTCTTGTATTCCAGTTATTTATTTTCAATGTTGCTATAAGTATACATGATACCTCCTATTTATCTGTAACTTGAAGTAAGATTTGATTTCTGATAATATATACTAAATAACAAACAAAACGCAGTCGTGCGCGTAGCTACATTGTAAGTTGAATGTAACTCCGTGGTGTCTATTTAACACTTGCATATCAAATAGTTCAGACATGTAAGGTTTACAAAAAAAGGATTGATCTGATTCAAGAGCGAAAAAAGCGTATGCTAAAGAGTCGCGGCGAGATTAAAGCGACCGGTATCATTGTACGCTAATGCGCCATTCAGACAGACGGACGAATCTGCATGTGACCATTGTATATATTTAATTTTATAGAAATGATCGCGGTCTTTCGGCGCGTGCAAGTCAGTCAGGTTGCGTTGTCGCAGACGCAATGTTGATTTAAATACGCGGTAATACTGTTTATTTATATAACTTTATTGTACCTAATTATTTTACTATATAATATGGCATTATAGATTATCTGGGTCATTATTTTAATTAATAATTTACTGGGTACACATAAACATTAACATAAGAAGTGAAAACAAGAAAAAGATCATAAAATATGTGGCTTATTAACAGAGTGCTTGGGGAAAAATTTATAAACTAGAACTTTACAAGTTATATAACTTAAATAAATAATTGAAACAAATCATTATTTGTAATTGTTCAATATTATCTTAATTAATACTACTAATGTTTTGAATAAGTATATAATTTACTCGCATCTAAAACCTAAATATGTTGCGGTACCCTTATAGGGTTCATGTTTGATACCATTAAATATAATTTACATATATAAACAATACAACATAAAAATAATTAAACAAATAAATAAAACCAAATACTAGTTAACAGTTGAAGAGAAGCGCCCGTACTTATGTACAGTTGGAGAAAATATCTATTTATTTTTAAGACGAGGTAAAACCATATATTGCAGGTGAATTCGAATGGGGCATCACGGAGAGGTTTTCTATACACAGGAAACCTCTCCGTGATGCCGTATAGAAATTGTTCTGGACCTGCCTTGATTGACTTAAAATTTTGAATATGAATACGACGAATACGGAGATGAAACACGATCGCCGCTAAGTCGTTGGTCCGTATACAGATTCCTTTTTAATATCATATTAATCATTGTCAATTATATGTAACTATTTTTTCTACACAGTTTTTAACGGCTCAATATAATAAACTAAACTAATTCACTTTAAAAATATGTTTAAAAGACTCCTCGACTAGAACCCTTTTGATGTAAATGTGAACCCTCGTTAAACCACATCACAGTTGAAGCTCGTAAAAGTTTCGCTATTGGGCACTAGATGGCGGTACGAGCTACGTTTTAGTGACAATCTTTTTCAACAAAATATTGTTTCTAATGAAATTATACGGTCAGTGTATATTTAAACAATAAATTAGTGAAAAAAAAAACAATAATAATCTTTGTTGGATATACCGTATTTGAATATATTTATTTTTAAAGAAAAGAAAATTTAAGGGTGAAACTTGATTTGAATTCTTTTATTATCATTATCTAAGGATTCTTGGAAACTTGTTTTGAACAAATGATAAAATAGTTTACTAAATATATTGTTAAGAAGTTCGTTGGCGTAGAGGTTAGAGCGTTGTGGTTTTGATAACGAAAACAAAGCCACTTACGCCATGGTTAGTTCCTGGATGGATCGATCAAATTTGCTATCACGAGCACGAAGAGCCTCCGTTCTTCAGGAGTCATGTTCAACCATTGTTCCGAGTTTCCCGGTTATTACGGAAACCGCTGTCAACTGCCTACTCGCATTGGGCCAGCGTTGTGATTTTATGGTTCAAACTTCGCGTTTGGTTCTCCCATATGGGGAGATCTGAGTCCATTAGTGGCACTTATATAGGTTGTTAGTGATAATCAGTAAGGTATTCATATAAATTAATATAACCTTTTTTGCCATTTTAAATTAGCAGTTTGTTCGAGCTCGAGCTGTTAAAATCGTAATCAGTCACCAACGTGCACAAATTTAGTCGCAAATTGATTTTCCATGAAAAGATTTCTGGATCATGAATCTCCAGATCTGATTCAGGACAAACACAAATGTATTTCAATACACATATGGTGGTAAATGCTGGCTGTGTTTTGATAAACGGCCACTAAAATGTTAATCAATGTTATCCTAAGTGTTTAATTGTCAGTTATAATGTATATGTCAGTTTTGTTTGCTGCTGATTTTAATTACGTATGTCTCTAGTAATAGACTTGACTACTAGATGTCGTTTTAACATTCGTCCAGTTAAATGGCGGTGTTAAGAATTTTACAGTGTAAATAACCTTCCTGGAGAACATCAACAAACCGTCCTCGACTTACAAACAAGTTTCTTTTCAACATTTTGTTAAGAACAGTTTACAAGGGCTACGTTTGGGTGGCTTGGTCACTAAGAGTACCTATATTAGCCAGGAACAGGATCTGACTGGCTTGCATGACCTGCCTGGTTCTGGTTCTAGCCAAAAAATCACGATCTTCAATTCCCTTCTAGCTTAATAACGAGGAATAGTGCTTCAGGTTTTTCACCGTTTTAAAAAAATATTTTTCAGGTTGTAATAGTAAATTAGCAAACTCTGGTTGTCTAGGATAGAATATATCTTTATTGTAGTATACATCAGCCAATTCAAGAAGAGAAATACTCAAAAAAAAAACAGTCTAGCTACAGTTACTATTGTCAGTTTCTATTGTTTCTGGAAATTAGACTACTTACTTACTTTAAAATACTTAATTACTACTTATACTTATTTACTTATAAATAAGATAAGTAGGTATATAACTGAACTGAATTATTTTAAATTTTTTGGAGATTTAAAATCAGTTTTTAGATTTGTTTAAAACTTTTCTTTACAGTTTTAATTGGTAACTTTACAAAGATAGTAATATAGTATCCTTTAGTATTTCCAATGCATGTATATTGGTTTTTTAATAAAATATGAATGTTTTCTCTATTAATTTGGTATCCATTAACAGATCCTCTCTTGATGACAATAGGACCACCTGAAGAGTAAATTCTATCGAATTTTAATTCACAAAATATATCGTCAAGGATAATCATCGGCTGAAATCTCCGCTTGCTTTTTCCAAATTTTGCAATTTACACTTCAAGGCTGGAGTGGAAAAGCACATTTTCGTTAAATATGTGCCAGGGTACTTAGGCCATATCTTCATTTAATATCAGTTGAGGTTGTCTGGTAAAATATTTGTATATTTATTAAAACAAAATAACTTAAATAACTTGATGATTCTGAAAATGTGAACCAGTACCGTTAATTTTTTTTTTATTCCTCGCTATAGGGTATTTGTTCATTTTAATAACTATATTCATATACTAACACTTATCAGTACAGAGTAAGCATCATTAAGAGCCTGCGTTATGGATACTAGATGACAGACAAGAAATTAATATAATTATTGATCAAACTGGTCATTCAAAAATTCATATTTTTATTTTTCCGGTCTCGTGTCAAATGATAAGTATAAGAATTTGTTATTTTACAGAGAAGACTAGGATTTTTCCTAATGTAAAATAGTCAGTGACTTCTTAAATTAACTGACTACCTACTTTTCAATAGTAGGTAGCTGGTATTCCAGTGGTACCGCCCAGACTGCTGCATAGGGGCTCTAATGTGTTTCTGATTGCGCTACTTACGGACGGACAAACGAACTTGGCTATTAGGATAACGGAGCTGCAAGGTGTCGGGCGACGCCTCAATTGGGGGCGATTATGGCGATTTAACTATTTTCTTTAAGATTTTTGTCTTTAAAACATGGCAACCCTATAATAGCCTAACCTTATATTTATAAATAAATATCTTAGAGTTTTAAGTCAAAATTCTTCTTTAATTTTTAATTTGCGCTCTGGTTGCAACACACATTCAGGCTAGATGTCTTAAATGTCCAAAAAAAGTCAAAAGTGTGGATCATCTAAGTGTCAGTCTTCTATCTCTTCTTAATGAATTGTAATGAAAGAGATGCGAATAATTTAAATTTAATTTAGTCAGTCTAGCACGGAATTGGGTTAAATTAGATCGATAGATTTATAATTAAAATTCCTGCAAATACGTTATAATTATTAAGAAAATTACAGTTTAACATTATCTGATTGAACTATGTTTCACACGTATGTTTCTTGGTCGATTTTGTCTAGTTTATCATAGCTTTTTATTAAAAAGGTAAATAATCTTTTTAAAAAGCTTTCAGAAAAACAATACATTATTTGCCAGCCAACAGTTCGAGTATTTCCCTGTCTATATAGCCAGAGGTCCCGGCTTTGAATCCCGGTAGGGTCTGATATTTGTATTTTGAGTACTAATAGTTGGATTTTTGTATTTACAGTATATTTCTGATTTCTTTATATATTTCTCCGTTATCTAGTATCCATAACAAAAGATCTAATGATGCTGTATTTGGGCTAAATAACAGGTGAGTGTGAGTAATACAATTTATTATTATAATATTAATCTTTCATACTTTAGACGAAAATACAAACACAACATGCTATTTATTTTAAACGGAGGTTGTAAGAATATCCATTATTTTTATTCCCACGACGAGTTAGTGTTCATAAAAAGACGAACAACCTTAACATGTAAATGGACGTCTAGAATTTCTTTTTCAACAAGTTATTACAGTCAAAAATCTCATATGCATAAAACTGTCACACATAGACGCCAACTAGACTCACACAGACACTTACTAGAACTAAAGTTAAATTTGTAAGTGATAGATACGCGGAGCACTCCCGGAATGTAATTTTCACACGCTCAAGCGACGTCACTGTAAACCCCCCAACCCCTCCCCCCCTTACCCGCCCCCAAAACCCCCTTCTACCAGTCTATGCCCGGAGATGGGATACAAATGTAATCCAAAGATGATTGTTTCATGAATTCTGGAATCGTTCAGATAATACAAGAGGTTCAAGTTGACAGTTTTTTAAATGCAATATTGTAATTATGTTCCTATATTTTTTATTGGAAAGTTTAGTCATTAGCATGAGCTAATAATAATGTCTGATGTTTAGTTCGTACTATATTTTAGTTTTATTGTGTATTAAATATAAATTATCATTTCAGCTGAGGCTTACATTCTGTAGAATTTTAAACGATTTTCTCATTTTCTCCGTTATCTGTTATAGTATTTGTTTGTTCGCGTTGGATAACCTTAACTTGTATATTGGAAAATAGTTGGCTGTATAGTCTAAATTATCAGAAAAGATATCCTGCACAGACTATACTAACGATTACACGGACTTTTCGCAGAATTTGTTAATCTATAAAAAACGACCATAGACAATGTTGTGTTGACATTTTAAACTTGGAAATATTTCTTCATTAAATTTTATCAATTATGTTATGTCCAGTTTATTAATTTGATTTATAAAATATTGGTATTATTAGTATATAACATATATTAATACAAAAAATACAGTAATTATCAACGAAATCTAAACAACTACGTATTTATTGGAGTGGGTGTGCCTCACAGTTCCGTGTCATATCCAATGACTAGTATTTTCAATATCCCCTTTTCGTGAACTAATTTGGGTAAATTTTCATCGCTAAACAGATATATGCAAACTTACAACAGCATGAACAGTCACGACATCAACATCTTTAGCGACCCCGAACGAGAGTTCAAAGGAAAATGCTCGCTTTGCTCAACAAATAATTTATCTAATAATTGTACTATGTTGTATATACCTGCAAAGACATATCTCTTATCCTTATACACTTGCATATATTGTATGTAAATTTCATATCGTGGATGGTGTATCTATCTTAATAAATAAACAATATCCGAATTGATGGGGTAGGCCAAATTTTTTTTCACGCCATCTAGCTGTAAGGGAGAACCCTAAAAACATTTGAAAATTGTTAAAAAATTGACAATTTTAATGGCGTTCGATCGGAAAATTTCAAGACCTAGCTGCTTACCTGTAAAACTTTTGTGACAGACGACAGACGGGCACTTGAGTGACAGCAATAGGGCTCCGTTTGGACCCTTCGGATACGGAACCCTAAAAACTCTTGTGAAAGTGTTTTCTGTACAATTACGAAGTTTTCAACAGAAAAATAACACTTGTCTTTTGTGTTGGAAGATGTACTTCCACATCTATTAAAGAGTGTTGAATTTGTAAACTGCAAGACGATGTAAAATTTAACGGCTTGTAAAAACATCCATAGATATATTATCGAAACCCAGCATAAGACTCATCAATTGTTATTCAGAAAATAAGTTGGCAGTAATAATAAATTACACTGTTATTATATCAGCCTATTATTTTGTATATATAAAGCTCAGCAAACAACTTGACATCACCTGATGATAATCAGTAGAGGAGTCCATATGTGAAGGTAGCTAGTACAGCATGCGATATACTGCCCTAGCCGCATCCCCTTGCCGGACCAAAAATTACTTTTTCACGTCTCTTTTAAAGGAACCCATTCTTGCAAGAAATAGACAATATTTGAGTTTTTACCGTGAGCTACACCATAAGCTACCAAAGAAAATTTTCCCCATAGTTAATTAAGAGTGCAAAAATTCTAGTAAGAAAATTTATGAAAAATATTTTATTGCTTTCTTTATTAAAAATCATCATCGTGGGATTCAATTATATCCTTCTTACCCATTATATGATATTCATTAAATGGATTTAATTAGATTGTTTCACACTTTCGATTCGTAAATTCAAATCCAATCTCGCTTCACACAAGCAAAGTTATTAAGAGTTTCCTTCATTGAAAATGTAAAATTATTTATGTTATTGAGTTACTTTTGAATATAAGATAACTTCCATTGATTTTACTTCTTGTGTTGTAAAAATTTAAATTTTTCAACTGTTTTTAAACTGTACTGTTGCCGAGATTTTTTTCGTTATTTTAATGACAAGTTGACTTATTAAAATTGATCTTCATGACTACTGGATACGGGAAATCTATCTACGGTTTGTTTTGTTTACGAGGCGTTGAATTTTGACATATTACACATTTGAAACATGTCAAAATCTCAGTTACGTCGTGTATATATATTGTATCGATATCTCTCTACTTGTAAAGTATTGATTGCCAACCCATTATATAGTTCCGTAAACAATTTATCATAAATATGATACATCCTGTCCCCCGGGCTATGTTCCCGCGGCCTCGACGGATGCTCCGGAAAATTGCTACAATGATTGTGAGCGGGAATGCCGGGATGAAGGAAACCCACTTGAGTCGACGGCGCTCATGCTCAATACTGCACTGCAGTTATGTACTCCGCGTATCAGTTACATTAGTCGAGATTGAAAATAGTTATACATTTTCATGCTTTTTTGCAACGTTTTAGTAAGAAAAACAATTTCAAAGTATTTTATTGCTTCGATGAGTCGTTTACAGCCATATACAACGTGTTGCAAACACATAACACCCATTTTGGTATTGCAAACATTAATAATGTATAATCATTAAAAATTATAACATTAAATAGAACAGAACATTACTTTGAGATAGTTATTTATTTTAATTTGTTATATATATTATTCACGAAAGATTGATAGAAGGTAACGATTAAGAATTGTTTTGAAATGAATATGATGCTGTAAAATCAATGGAGTAAATCGTTATTTTCTTAAATATAGTGTTCTTGAGCATACAACTGTGACTTGTAGAAGATAGCAGTTGAAAATAATACTTTGCTTTAGTCGTAACAAAGTTGCTAGATCTTTAAGAAAGCGGATCGTTGAGAAAAGTGGATTCGTGTTCTGTAAATGCTGTAAATAAAATGGCTTTCTCTTGATTTTACGGCCAGGCCACGCCAGAACAATGCCGTAGGTATTTCGAAGTAAAACGTAAGGAATCAATGAATATAGATATAGCGAGAATGGCGGTTTAAGTTTTATCAGTGATATAAGTAAATCTTAAATTGTGTGTGATGTTTTTGGAGGGTATTTTTAACATCAGCTGGGTATATTCTAACGTGTTTTCTGTCGACGTGTTTTGACGTAAAAATGGTGTAATTCTATGTCATAATACATCGCGCAATCTATGAAATACATAATTCAGCATCGTATGACAACTTGCAATGAGATTTTTTGATTAGATTGTCATTCATTTGTAAGAAAGTTAATCAGTCTTTCATAATTGTATAATTTTATCCTCATTTCCGTATCATTTATCGTTATCAATTAATTTTTTCTCTGAAAATCATCGACAAAATGGCAACGCTTAAAATCTCCTGTCAAAACTCTGCGCGGCAAAGGGATATGTTACACTGGTATCTGGTATCCTAAAGCGTATTCAAGGATGAAGAATGGAAATACAGTTATATTATTTTTGTGATATTTCTCACGCTCAATCGCTTTATTAGATGATAATATTGATAATAATATGTATATAAATATCAGAAATATACTAAATAAATATCCATTACTCTATCATACAAATTTCTGCCATTACCAGGATTACTGTACACGCGACAAGACGCCGGGACGACCTTTAGTCAGATAGGTCTCAAAGGTCTTAGATACCAAGTCAAAATCCTTTAAAAAATATTGTTGCCATCTTAAGTAAATACTACTAGTACTCAAATCACTCCAAAATTACTTCTTATAATAATTTTATACTAGTTGAGAGATGACTGACAAAGTATTATCTAATAAATAACGCTGTATATCGTTAGTTTATAATATAATTAAGATATAGCTGCTGCTTATGTGCAGGTGGCATGAGGACGCCATCTTGTCATTTCTAATAGCTTTAGGTACGCTTTGTGGAAATCCGAGCTAGAATTGACACGTGAGATGTTAGGGGGTAAAACCATGGGCGGAAAACTAGTATGCGAGTTTAAAAATGAAAATCTTTAGGCACTCGGTCTCTCAACATAGCAATAGAACGTCAAAATAAGACTGGGAGTCTTTTGTTTTCAACTTTTAACATACAATTTCACAATAAAGGGGGGATCTTATTTTATGTAACTGACGAAGTAAATGTGATTCATTACATCGCCTATTTTCTTCTAGTCGCTCGAAAAAAATGGTGTTCTAATTTTTTATGCTATTCGTACGTCGAAAATCCGGTCATGTACCAGGCGACCATAAATCACTAGACGTCGATATCTTTCAATAATCCAATCAAAGCGGGTCCCTATCCGAACTAATGTTATTGTCAAACCGACCAGCCATTATCCGAGCCAAGCGAACATCTAAATGTCCAGTCACGTCTCCAAGAACGGGACACTGATACCCATAAACTATACGAGAGAACAGGACAAAAGTAATGATGTAAACAACCGTTTCATATCCATTCTGAACAGACCTACAAAATTTTTATTATAAAGTATTATCGCCTTTATTTTGTTAGATGCAAGTTTGAAGATTGATTACACGTTAATTCGAAAATTTCAAAATCGAACGCTACTAATCTTGTATAATGTGGAAAGCATTCAATTTTTAACTCTATCTCAGCTTGATAAGATTTCTTTTTAAATTGCGATGTACATTACTTCTGTCAAATGAGGTAGTTTTCATTACTCAAGTGAAGTGGCGACATCTATCTTGTGTTTCTTATATTGACATGGCCGTCAGGTTGGTTCGGAATGAGGTAATAAAGAAATTGCGATCCCTTTTATGTACGTTTTTAACATTGTTGATGTAGATGGTAATGAATTCAACTTAATTGAATAATCTCTTTAAAAATACCGCCTGCTTGTGATGCTGTTCAGATTGTTCGAGTAAAGCATCCGGCGCGGGATATTTCTTTGGGAGATGGGACTTTTTGACTTGATGATGGCAATGTTTTATATGGGTAAGTAATATATAACTTTATAAACATGTTGAATCAATGTAACAAATATTAGTACTGTCTAAAGGATTATTTAGATTAAAAATCTATATCAGAAATAATTAAAACACATCTGTTTAAATTATACACCAGTTGTTTTGTTATTTTAACTTATAAATCTAAATCACGTTATTATAGTAAATACATCGATATAATTATTATCAAATATTTCCATTCCCTACGAGCCACTTATTTTGTAAAGACTACTTCTAACTGCTGATCGCCTAGTTGTCTAGTCTTGTTCTAGTAGGTACCAAGGTTATTATTATGCACAATGCCATGTCCATGTCATCCTGGTGTATATCAAGGGGAGACTCTAGGAGAGCATACTTTAAAATAAGTAGAAATAGTACTACAGCATGCTACTTTAAATTGTTTTATTCAAAGTTTTATTAATTATAGTGAACGTCAGAAAATTGAATATACTTTCCTTTTTCTATGCAAATTGACAGGAATAGATTTTATTTCAAATTATTTGGCCTAGTAACTAAGACCTTTAAGCCATATCTTCATTAATGTAGATTTTATCTTTATTTATGGCTCCAGGATACTGGTGCAATGTAGCCCTTTGTCCCATGGAGTTTTTGACGACTAATAGTCTAGGCCCCGCTATTTTGTTAATGAC
Organism: Acentria ephemerella; assembly: GCA_943193645.1. Taxonomy (NCBI): domain Eukaryota; kingdom Metazoa; phylum Arthropoda; class Insecta; order Lepidoptera; family Crambidae; genus Acentria; species Acentria ephemerella. Next base: position 1,082,956 of record OW971889.1, read on the forward strand.
TTACGAGAATTTTTTTGAAAATGGAATGCAATGTAAGAGATTATGATAAAATGATACGAAAATGGAATACGAAAATATTACGATGAAATGATAAGTAAATGAAATCATAAAATGTTGTTAAATAAATGAACTTACCCTACAAATGAATGAATGGAAATGAAACATTGAAAAATCTCACCTAAGCCACTAGTCAACGCTGAATGATGTATTCCATATATTGCACGATTTAAACATCCGTTTTGCCATAAAACTACACCAATTTCATGGAAAAAACAACACTACAACACAATATATGAAATAAAATATACAGCACCCAAGCGACCCGGCCATTAAGCGCCAAAAACCCAATAGAAATAGAAAACTTATAAAAAGTAAATGAAGATCAAGATGCAGTGCGTATATAAAATACAGTTGCAGTTGCAGCAGTTCTGTTTTGAAGAGACAAGGAGAAAATATGACAGGTATGACGAGATGGAAATGTCAGAAAGTCTCTTTAGAAGACCTGAATCTGTATCTGGCTTGGACAGGTTTGTCTAAGTTCTAGAATAAAAATTAGTGTTTCGTATGTTTTTTTATATATAAAGCTCAGCAAATGACTCAACACCACTTGATGATAAGCAGTAGAGGAGTCCATATGTGAAGATAGCTAGTGAAGCATGCGACATACTGCCCTAGCCACTCTCACCATGCCGGCCCAAAAGTGCTTTTTCACGCCTGTTTTAAAGGAACCCATGTTGTAAGAAGGAGAGAATACGTGTGCTGGTAAGGAATTCCATACTCTAGCTATGCGACAGAGAAAAGAGTCACACAATCTCTTAGTGCGCAAAGTAGACGTGGCAACAGTGAAGGAGTGACTCCGTAGACCAGCACGCGTACTCATTAGTAGGAAAGGAGAGGGAGGGATAAGGTCAAAGAGCTCTTCAGAGCACTCTCCATGGTACAAACGATAAAAGGCACTTAGCGATGTTATATCGCGATTAATGGCAATCATGGTAGTTTTTTTTAAATCAAATTAAATTATATGGTTTATAATTAACTTCATGATTCATAGTTCTAGTCAGAAGTTTAGGATAGATTTCTTCGTGAGAGTGGTGCATTTGTCTAGTGTTTGGTTAGGGATGAATTATGTAATGATGAACAAGAACGTTTTCTGCGCTCCTAGTATTAATGAGAGCATCTAAAGTTTATTAGCTATATCTTTAACTTTTATTACTTAAGTCCTTCGCCATAACAATAATGTTAATTATGTTGTTGTTCTAGCAGATGGAGGTAAGATAGCCAGTTCCTCTGTGGTTGAGGTACCCGGGTCTGGTTCGCTACCATCTTCAGCCTTATTTCACTTGCCACCAGGTGAAAAGAACGCCAAGAACTAACCCGTTCAGATTTAAAAAAAAATATATTTATCCGTTCTGCTCCGTTGCCCTTAAGAAGATTTCCACTGCGAGTGGAGTAGACTCCATACGGAGTTTAACTTAGATTTGGGATTTCACAGAATTTCCACTGTCATTGAAGTCAACAGCGGAGTTTACGGGAATTGATTCCGTGCAGAGTCTGATTCTAGTTAAATTGACGCTTCAGGGTCTTTCTATTTAATGATAAATATCAGTTTAACGTTGTAATTATCAGTTTACACCATTGTAGACAATATGTACATGTGCCATTACACATACACTTTTGTCTTATTCAGTGTATCAATGAGTCCGTCGCGACACCGCGACAAGGACGTTATTCGCGTAGCTAGTCGCGCGATACGTTTTTCACTGGCGTCGCGTGATGGATCGGAACGATGTCGCGGCAACGACGCGCGACGCCCGATTTAGGATGTGGTCTGGTCGGCCAAGCGATTTTACATGCGCACCCGGCCAGCTATTATTTACACTGTGCCTTTTCGGACCGCTACCGTTGATGTATCTCGTGTTAGACGCAGGATTTACGATTTTTTGTTAGTAGATTTATATTTCAAATGTGTCACCTACAGTGCGGTAAGTATGTCGGCGTTCCAAAGTCAAAATATCTTTATTTAAATAGACTCAATTACTAAAGCTTTTCTAAATCTTCATAACAGGGAAATGTTTGAGAAAAATAAATGATAACTTTAATTGATTTATTTTATTTGCAAATTATCCCAGTTTTAAAATTTAATTAGTTATTGAATAGAAATATTATATTCTAAAACTAAAACTATTACTAATATGCATATTCCCAATAAGCCCCACCGCTCCGATGAATTAGTAGCTGCAGAGAAGCTCCAACTCCAACGAAAAGCGACCCCATCGGGAGTTTTCTTTTTTCCTCTTCAATTCTCTAGATAAATAGATTTTCATTCTTCTATTTAACAGGCTTGTACATTATATGGTTTATAAATAAATACACGTATACAATTTAAAATACATTGTCTACCTTAATAATCAATTATCAATTACTTATTATTAACTCTAGTCCATAAATAAGTAAGCACCATTCAAAGCTTGTGTACTACATTAAGTGCTTGGATACTAGATAATGGAGAGACAAATTCGAAATAAACATATTTTTATATTAGAATATGACAATATACACACATAAATATATAAAAAACAATAACACAATCATCTGACCTGGCCGGGACTCGAACCCGAATGTTCGGATCGATTTGAAACTTGAGTAGGTACTTGACGCGCCGTATTTAAGCTTACCTATCCCTTTATAATGATTACTTCAATGTCAATCTCTTGACGCTTAAATTGAATATAGAATAAAAGAATATAATATTTTATTGTTTCTTTTTTTAAAATATTTTGTTTTTTTTATAATAGATTGGGGAAAAGTTTCTTCGCATTTTATATGAAAATTCAAGACTTTTTTCAAAGTTAATTTACATTTAATTACAGTGTTGCCATTTCGTTCGTGGACTTTCTGCCATCTTGTACGTAGAGACACGATCGCGTTGCTGTAGAAATTTTGGGACTTCTGATCAAAAATACGCAACAAGTACTTTTGACAGTCCTCTCTTGATGTTAACCTGAAGAAAGTTAACCAAAAGAATTTTGAAAAGATCGAAACAGGTGGAAATCTAAAGGTGCAAGGTCAGGGCTATATGGCGGATGAATTAACACCTCCCAGCCAAACTCTCTTAATTTTTTCTGAGTGGCTAAATATGTATGAGATCTAGCGTTATCGCGATGAAGACACACCCTTTCCATTGTCATACGTGATCGACTTTTCATCACCAGTTATCCATCTCTGCAAAAACATTATGTTTACGTCTACGTTACGGTTAAGTCTTAATAAAGAATCGTATATGAGTACACGGTTCATTAGGTTTCTTTCCGTGAGCTCGTGTGGCACCCAAATATCGAGCTTTTTTGTGTACCCAGCTTTTTTCAAATGGGTCAAAACTGTTTTGTGGTCAATTCCCAGTTCTTCAGCTATGTCGTAACTGCTGACATGCCGACCTTGCTCTACTTTTTCAAAAATAGCGTCAATTTTATCTGTAACAGGGCGACTAGAGCGAGGTGCATTTTTGACATCAAATTTCCCGAATTGAAAACGTTGAAACTAACTTTGTGCTACTCTTACTGACACTGCTTAATCTGCTGACTTGTGAACTTAGTGATTTTCATTGTAACTGTCAAAATTTTCCATTTAAGCATTTATTGCAAACTATAAACAAGACTTGAAGCAATCTCAAGTACGAATCATTGTAGTCCCTGTGTAGTTAAAGTTAGTGTATAGGCCCATATAGCGGTTCCATTTTTTTCCAATTACAGCGTACTATATAATATATGACCGGATGCGGACAAATGAGCAAACATTATGAGTCCACCAAACAATAACAATAACTCCGCGAAAACGGAAATTTCCTCGCGAAAAATCGTTAAAACGGCGGACAGTCCGGCCGGCTATCAAAGCAGTTATTTGGTCCATTTAACTTGAAATAGTTGCACTGGACTCGTGTAGGAGAGACGCGATTTTTATGCAATTTTCGACCTTATTTCTTAAGAATCTTTTTTTGAGTCAAGTTGCATTGAAGAATAGGTTTTAAATCGGTGGCTTACAAATTAGCATTCATTTCTCTAAGAGCTCTTTAAATAATTACAATTATACAACTCATGCGTTGTGTAAAAATACCTATGCAAACTCGTACAATATTGTTTTCATTTTTGATTGAACAAAGATTTTTAAGTGTTTTAATTAATATGCGCATGGCAGCCCCGTGGCTAACTTCTTTTTCGGTATTTAATATATGTTGACGACGTGTTTCTTTTTAAATAGATACTTTCTCATTTAATTCTTTTTACAAGTAAAATTTTGGCGCGAGATCATTTTCCTAGTGAGACTGAATCAAGGCCTCAGATTCAGGGCCATCACCAATCCTAGTCTTACTTTAACTTGTACTAGGATACTATAATACAGATGGGAGGTTTTAAAACTCGATTTATTGCTGCATCAACTGTTTAAAGGCCGGCTCACGCTGCGCGGCGCTGTCTGCCTGGTAGGCGCGCAGCTCGACGCAGCGGGACGCTGGCTTTGATGCCGCGGACCAAGCTTCGATTCCCTGTTTAATGGATAACACTGTAAGTACAGACTGTAAGATATTTTCCATACATTTTAATATTATATTCGTGATTTACGCAGATAGAGAAGGCGGGTTCGCTATTTTATATGATTTAGTGCCTGTCGGTATTATAGCTTTCTTTTGAAACTAACTGCGAATTAGCTGGTAGTTTTTTCGCCATTGAAGTAACTAGTTTCACTAAATGATACACTGTGTGGTGATTGGAACAAATACTAATAATGTTGACAACTTTATATGTCACTCATTTTTTTATATCTTCTAATAAGTAATTGAAAATGGCAACATTGTGTAGTAATTATATTGGTGTATTTAGTGTTAATGTATCGTAATTCTTTCATCGCCATACGTGCCTCTTTGTACTGTTTCTACTGGTTGACCGGTAGAGTCAATTGGTAGAGTAGTGGAATCTTGCTTGCGTGGAATAAATTATTTATTTTAATAAAACATGATACACCGATTTGCTTACTATTTATTGAGAATAGATCGCTCTTAGCTACAAGGCCGGCCATTGTACAAACATTGTCTACTATATAAAAAACCTATTTCTTCTTCTTTATATGATGTTGCTATGTAGGTACAAAAGTACTTAATAAATAAATAAATAATGAGAAATATAATAGTCATATTGAACTTTATTATGTTACATTTGTAATAATAAATAAATTGATTCTTTTCTTTAATTATTTATTATATATCTATATATAACCGGTAAATCATTATAGTTGTCATGAAATTTAAAATACCAAAAGCTATCAGAAAGTATTTGTACGGGGATGCCGTACCACTTGATAGGGGATGAGATAAGGGATTAAATGATACGATGATTTTAAAGGAGAAACGAAAAGATATAATGTAAGTACTTGTTTATACTAGGATGGGTCTAATGGTAAGATGTGAACGCGCGCTTGGCTTGATGTATGCGAACGAACTGAATAACTAATTTATTACAATATAAATGTGCATTTATAAGTAGGTCGATTATGTGCTGATGTGAACTAAATACTATGGACGCGCTTGCCCGTACAGTATTCATACTAAGATATTATTTTATAACATTTATCTCAAAACTAATCCATTTATAACTAATACAATTTTAAATTGTACTGCCACACTGCTACTGAATTATAAGACTGAAGTCCAAAGCATTACCAGTCTGCTTAACCAAATCGTAAATAGAATCAGACGGTCGCGTGTAAATCTTATGTAAAGTAATTAGTGTTGTCCATTATTTAGTTAATTACCGCGGGGCGATGGTGGCGCCACGCGGATAAATTTCAAACTTAGCTTATTGTTTCGTCGGCCGATCTACAGTATAACAGGTGTGTTTGATGCTGTAGCGATAGCAAGTAAAGTGAAATGTAATATATATTTTTATTTAACAAGATAAACAATAAGGTGATGTTTTAACTTACCTATTTAATTAAGAAAACAGTTTTTTAGTTTGAATGGAGTTAACAATTTTATTGATTAATTTGTCTAACTATTGTGTTTCTTTACTCATTTCCTAAAATGTCATGGAAGAGCGGTTCCTGGTGAAATTTACAATTAAAACAAGAAGTCAATGTTTGTTTTATTTTTTCGGAAAAATATGGTAAAGAAGTAACCATTAACTATTATAATAAAGTCCTTGTGTTTCTCTCGTCCTATGCCCAGCAGTGGTATGTAACATATAGGTTGTTGATGATGATCTATTAATTAGTCTATGGTATATTTAATATGGTATATTTAATCTTCTATGGTATATTTATCTTTATAAAACCATAAGAACTTGAAATAGTTTTATTCATTATTTATAAAAGGTTCATTGTTAGTAATTTCATAATTTTGTTTGTTTAATTTTATTTTTCAACAACAGATGGCGTTATCGTTTTGATAATCACACTATTAAAGTTCTCATCTTGATGTATATAGCTGTAATGAGATACACATTAATTGAGTTTCTTGTTCCTATCATTGTAGTTTTATTACAAAGTAGCGTTGTGGGTGAACATGCATTGTTTCTTTGTTGAGTTTTCTTTTAGGAGTTGAATGAGCGGTGCTAGTAATTACGTAGCTAGTAAATACGGTCGTATTAAAGATAAATACGTATGTTTTTACCCAGCTCCAAGAAAATATGTTTTTAAGTACATACAAATCATAAACAACAGATGTTCTATTGCGTGTGAGCACCGGCGGATTGCTTAGGGAAGTATGGTTAAATTTACTGTGGTTTTCAAAATAGATTGCTTCTTATTTTAGCTTAGTTACATAAATGTAAATAATAAATTGGAAGCTATAGATCAGTTTATAAAATTCAAAAATAAACTTTCATTTACAATTGAACATCCGTAACGTGCTCAAAATATTTACATAATTGTGTTTTTATATCGATATCGAGTATTGTTTCATGAAAATTTTGCCCCGTCACTAACTGATATATACAAAGGATGCAGGAGAAGATACAGCTCTTAGGAATTATATGAAAACAGACTATTTTTTATTGTCGAGGAAACACTTGTGGTCTGGCGGGGGTTAATAAAGGTTAATAGCTGTTCTTGATGAGAATTTAAAAGATTATATTTTAAATAATATCTAAAGCCTAACTCTGCTAACGCTCCGTTCTCCCCGCACCCCTTGGTACCTGTTTGTTTCCGCGTAAAACTTTAATTAACCAATAAACATGTCGGCCATGGTCCCGTCTTAAATTAGACCCGCGAAAATTGCGCTATCCCCGACTACAGACGACGCCATGATCTCCTGGTAGTTCTAACTGATTAAGTCACCTACTAACTAACTACTTTTTACGACTTTAAACAATGGTGGTAGGTCCAAAATATCCAAAGTCAGGTCTAGGAGTTTATGGTGCAATATCCAGTGATATTAATTTTTATTTCATTTCATTTTTTTTATTAAACATTTTTATTTTGCTTAGAACCAGAGGTTCGATTTGATCGCGTATTCTGCTTGAGAACATAATTATTATTATATTTATATCGTTAAATATGTTGAGCCGCCAGGAACCCCCCGTCTGTTAAAATTTTATTGTTTCTGGATTTTTTATGAATTAAATGAAAAACTAAACTAACCATATATATGGATAAAAAATTACAGGAATTTGTAATTAATTAAAAGACTGTATTGTCGATTGTCTGAAAATCTTTTTGACACTACTAGGTTAACATGAATGAAGCAAGTATGTACACTGTTCATCAAGTACCAGGCTGCTATAAATTTATAAGAGATTTGAATTGCTAATGAGTCCAAATGTTATAAGCCCTTGACCAATGACTCCATACCCTCTGAAGGTAAGCAGTAAGAGGAGTCCATATGTGATGACACCTAGGGCAGCATGCCTGACCTGGTGAATTGCTCGTGCAGAACCCAGGTTACCCCCGTGAAGGGCAATGGAGTTACCGGGGAGTTTTAGTGTGTATTCTCAGTGCGCTATATTGAGGTACTGTGTGAGCCCCACACACGCTCGTTGCTTAGCCAGTGGCGGGTAGGTCCGTAAATAGATTCCTCCTCGTAAAAAAAAGGGCAGCATGCGGTATACTGCCCTAGCCACCTCCATCTTGCTGGCCCAAAAATGCTGTTCAGGTCTCTTTTGAAGGACCATTTTGGTATGAAGGAGGGAATAGGTGGATTAGTAAGGAACTCTACGCTCTGGCTATACGCTAAAGAAAGGTACTACTAGGATACTAAGGACTACTAAATCTCTTTGTGAGTGGATACAGTGAGTGGTTATTTGCATATTCGCAATTATCTGTCTGTTTGACTTGCTTGATAAAATGTCCTATAGTAATTAAAAATAAGTCTAAAAAGTAATTCTCAATAAACGTCTTTTGATTTACGTATGTAGCATATATATAAAAACACAATATACATTTTCTCACAAAGGCACACGGGCAATAAATATCAAATTTGCATTTTTTCTCTTATATTTGCCACGTCTCGCGAACGTATGTAATGTGAAAAGCGAATTCCGATAATAAAAAAAGCGACAACCCATCTAGCTGGGTACCAGGGGCACATAAATTGACACAGCTTCAGTTTCATCTGAAGGCTGCGTTTCTTTTGTGGCTGGGGTAGGAGAGGGTTGGGTAAGGGTGTGAGGGGGAGGGGGCTAAGGTTGACAAATGGGCCGCTCCGAGCATCCGCGAGCGATACAATCGGTGCGTTGCTTACTGTGCTCCGTTGTACGAAAAAAGTAGGGCTGGTACTTTTTGATAATTTTTAATTAATAAATACGAAGTTAAAGTCAAAGTCGTTTCGTTACGATTACTCGATTTTGATGTATTTGATGACTCCAGGAGAATACAAGGATTTGAACTCGTTTAATACTCGCAGCACGGCCATTTGCTTCAATATTTCTAAGCTTATTGCAAATCAAACGTAAAACAAAAACACAAACAAAAAATATATTTATTGTATGAATACAATTCTTCATAGTTTTTCGTAATTACTTTCTAGATTTTCAAAATCCTTTGATGCGATATAATGTAGAAATGTTTGAAATATGTGTATGAGTGTTATTCTTTAGGATATCTATATTGCGCGAGAAAATGTATATCCAAGATATTATCCCGGCACATAGAGGATATAAAGTTTCAGGTTATTTTTATGTGTTGGCGCTCAGATTTTTTTTAATTTTTAGAAATTTTCATCTGATTCGTTAGTAAGTAATGTCTATGAATTTAAAAAATAATGTAATAAATTGGTCACTCAACAGTTTTATGAAAGTAAATTGTTACAGTGTGGTCGGAAAAAGTTCATACTCGTAACTGCAACTAATTAATAATTGACACGTGATTTAATTTGGTTTTCAATTATAATTATAATTAAAATTATAAGAATATTTTATATATTCTGCGCCATTTGACAATTCAAACGGCTTTTCATTCATTGGTTAATTTTTTAAAGAAATACCTTTTAATTGTTTACAGTTATTCTTTCGAAAATGTGGCAAAACTTCATAATTATTCGCTAGATGTAGAATAGAATATCTGACTAATGAAAAATTGACCCTTAATCTATTTCCGCTACTGATATAGAGTGTGTTATAATTGCTGCCTGATGCCACCTTATTTTATCAGCAGTATACAAATAAACATCATCGTATCTGCAACCAAAATCATTGCACTAACGAAAATAATGAAAAAATTGGTAATAATTATATTAATGAGCTACCTTGACTAAACCAATAAATTGTGACGTCAATGCTGATCTAAATTTTGTTAGTTTGAATTGGTAGAGAAGTCAAAGTCAAAGTCAAAGTTAAAAATAACTTTATTTAAATAGACTTATTTACTAAGCTCTTTTAAATCGTCACAACAGGGTATATGTATGAGAAAACAAATAAATATAATTATAAAGGCAATAGTCATAATTTTAACTGGGTATCAACTGGGCATTTACTACTTGTCCCAGTTATAGTATTTAAATATGTACTAAATAAATTGTTAGTTTTAATTTTAAAATAATATTATCTTAAAATTAAGAATAACACTAGTATGCATATTCCCAATCAACCCTACTACCGCTTCGACGAATTAGTAGCTGCAGAGAAGAAGCGGCTCAAGAAACTCTCAGCCTTTAGTATTTATAATGACATTTACAAATCAATTATGTCATTATGTATTAGTAATTAAAGTGATGTAATTTAGTGATAGGTTTACTTAGGTATTCCTTTAATATTATTATTATACCGATTCTTGAGTACCCATAAAACTATTTGTGCATACACAGCATTGCACTTAATGGCAGCCCTGCGGCACGCGTCACTGGACTCGTCCCGGCGAACCATTAGTCACTGTCGGTAGCCATTTTCGAGCGCCACGCCCGCTACGGAGCTACGACGCTACGACGTAGCGCGCCAACTGTTTGCTGCTTCTGCGAGCTTGGTACTTCTAATTATTACTAATTGCAATCATCAATGATTTCTAACTACTAAGAAAATAGTTTGTTTTAATGGGATTAAACTATCTCAGTTCCATCTTTTGCTTCTGCTAATTAGTTGAAGATATTTTCCGCCGCAAAAATGTGTTTTTGATATCATTGTTTATGTCTAACGTTCGGTTTGATATACCTTAGTTTTGATTGAGTATTTTAACTTTTTACCTATTACTTTACCTTTTAAGCAGGCAAAGTTATCAAAGTGGGTTCAAAATGCTTCAAGTGAATACAGTAAACAAAACAATATTTTAATTCCCCGCTTCAGTAACCGAGCGAGAAGCTAAGTTTTATTTTTGCCTAAATAAATTTCTGAGTTGCGAACTATCGGATCGCGCGCAAACACCTCTTGACTACTTCTGTTACTTACTGTGTAGGTTTTGTTCTGTGAATAGTCATTTAATATACTTGAATAAGCGCACTTAAGTTATTATTTTTATTATAATACTGGTACTAAGCATTTTTATATGTGGATAATACTTAAATACCACAGAAATGCCAAGATTATTGACGGTATAAATAAAATGATCTAATTAAAAAAGCCGAAACTACCAAACTCGTCTTCGAAAAACAGCAAACTTCCAAAATGGAATATTTATTTTCATACGAATGAATTTTCTTAATATTAAGTTAAAGCGTAAAAACTTAGCGAGCACTTTCAGTCTTGTAAGTTTAATTCAGTATTTATTACTTAACTATACTTGAAGATACTGAATAGGTAACCCTAGTAATACAAAATTCATTTGACTTATGCTGGGTTTCAATAATCTAACTTTTGCACACGCGTGTAAAATTTTGATCTTGTTCTTATTTTATGTATAAAAATAATTAATCTCGCTAAAATTCAAATACCGCCTTCGAATTTTAAATTATTGTGTTTAATAAATAATAAAATATGCCTCGCTATCAGATTATTTTATAGTATAAATTACACAAAAATACCAGGAGAGTAGCTATGTAATGGAGTTACAGTTAGCGGTTGGCTATGAGCAGCCAAGTGACTACTGTACTAGGTGCTCAGATGTGAATAGTGATACTCTTTGTTCGGAACGTCAAGTACCAGCCGAGCATAATAAACGAGGAGATAAACGGTTCTGACTATATTATTAATGCATAGTTTTTATTGAATGCTCTAACAAAGAATAGGTAAGAATATAAAATGCTCGATTATTCTTGTATGCAATTTGATTTTTACATTTAATAAATATTAACACTAGATATACCAGCGATTTGAATATATGTCAACAACAAAGATTATATTTGTTACTAATGTATAAAAAATAATATTAAGTTTATAAAACGTACTCTCTAATTATAGCTACAAAAGTCATAACATTATTTCTGAAAAAAAAATGTGTAATATAGTAGGAATTTTGAATTGAAATTGCACGACCAGTCTAAATGACTGGTCTGGTAAATCTAGTGTTAATTGTTGTTGTAGATAAGTTTAGATAAGAAAAGTGGCTAAATTTAGCCGAGATAATCACTTATAACTATGGGAATGTATTTAACCAAACTGATGCGTAAACATATCATTTTTCTGTGTGATAATGATTATTTAACGTATCGGTCAGCGCTATTTAGACTTATCTCTTAAGCAAGGATCTATAATGAGGTAATCTCGACTTATTATTATAAAAAGGTAAACTTTACCTAATAAGGTGGATAGTTCATTTATGGGGGAAGGTTATAGGCTATATACTCGTAACATTTGAGAGGGACCGAACTCCACGCAGGTGCAGCCACGGGTGGAAGTTGGTATTATATACAAGTAGTGGATTTGAAACAAACTTAAAATGATTTTGAGTATCTACGAGTATGTTATAAATGTATAAATGAAACAAGATATTTTTTTAGGTTTTAATATTTTTTACACAATTGGTAGCATTCATAATGCCGACACAGTTCGCGGGTCCTCGACAACGTCCCGTCAGCGCGTGGTGTTGCTAGAATTTTATTAATTATATAAACCAGTTCACTATTATGTATATTTAATATTTATAATAATATGTACCTCGCCGAAATTATACAATACAAATATATAATTAACTTTGTCTCGAACCGTTCAATAATTGAAATATTCCGCTGACAGACGTACATGTCCATTTTTAGTAGCTATATTTACAATAACTTGATGACTTTCAAATCATTATATATAATGTACATATACATATATAATAAAGAGAAAAATCAAAATAAAATTCTTCAATTAATACATTAATACCTAATAACTACTATTTAAGATTTTTCTCTTAATAAAAATATATTACACGCAATGCAAATAACAATAATAATAAAGGAAATATCAACAAAGTCAGTGGTTGCGAGAGAAATTAAAGATTGTTTACTTTTCGAAATAATTGAACATCTAATACTGAGGCTTCACTGGAAAATAAACTGTATCATACAAAGTAAAGAGACATTATACAATTATAATTTGATGATAAGTATATTTACAAAAGATAACAAACTTTTTCTAATATGAGACACTAAAAGGTGCCGTGGTTTTTTCACTGACGCTAAGTGCCGCCATCTTGTTATCATTCTTAAAATGGCGGCAGGCGTTGACGTGTTGTCTGGCTGTGCAAGCAGCAGCGTCTATGCAAAAAGCACGTCACGTGTGATTCACAAGACAATGGTGGTTTAATTATCCTAGAATAAAGCTTGTTTCCGGATAACTTACACCGCTACCTAGTTAACCGTAGCTAGGACCATTCGACATTTTATAGCTTCCGATCGTATACATGTCATAAGGCTGTAATGCAACGCATTACCTTTAACGTATTCTCATGTTTATTTAGAATTATTGAGTCAACGTTCCGTGTTTGCTGCTTTATATCATAATGAAATAGATTTCTGTGTGTATCTGAGTTTATTCGTGCCACGGAACTCGACTTGTAATCTAGGAAAAGCTCACAATACTTATATCAGTCACAAAAATCACACGATTTATGTTTTATTAAACATCTATGTGCAGGGTAAAGAACCTCCGATTAAAATGGGACGATATATCGTTGATGAGTTCCACTTTGCACAAGATCGAGCGCCCGTTTTCAATCGGTGGTCCTTTAAGCGTCACTCGCTGTCCAGCTCCGGTTGTGAAGAGACACGTGTATAATATGAAAATCTCGAGAAATAGCTTAATGGATCTCGTTGACTCTTCATCTAGGGTAGCTGGACGACGGGTGAGTCGCCTCACACAAGAGAGAACAATTAAAATTTATGGTCTCCTGGTAACAAAGGCAATCAATGTCAGGTATTTCACAAGACAAAATATACCTAAAAATCTCTTTTCAACATTGTAAAATATCATTTTAGTCATCGTATACATCGGTTACAAATTGTGCTACATTGCTGAACACGAAGGCAAGTGAGAAACAATGATATCATGATCACAATACCATTTAAATATACTTTAATAAATATATATTCAAAGATATGTATTTTAACCTGTAACGCAAAAAATTCACGAAACAACGGACAATTTAAAATTAGGTTTGCAGAAATTGACGTTCACTTAGAAGTACGTACAGAGTTTTGTTTGTAATAAATATGCGGCTAGGTGACATACAAAACGCACAAAATTAAAATTTATACGACATTTACGCTGGTGGTCGGGGAAATTACGGGCTCTCGGCATTTTGAATAACATACGCTATTGAACGCGCTGTCAGGGAACTCAAATACAACCCCATGAATCTATATTATCTATATATCTGTACAAAATTGAAATGCAAATATGACTTAGTCATGCCATTATGTTGATATTATTGTTCTTAATTAATTAACTACATTTCATAGACTTTACTTTTCAGTATAAGAAATTTAAAGCAAGACAGACAGACTGTGACAAACCATAAAATATAAATAGTTGTTTTTACCAATGATTTGAGATGATAAACAACAGTAAACATTATTCAGTGCCGAGTTCTCGTTAAACAAAAGCCGTTCAAAAATCATACCCTAACTTAATTCATACACGTTCCATTAAAAAAAGGTTCCCGCCTCTATATCCATTCGTCCCTGCGTCCCTAGTACTTCCAGTGATTGTTACACCTTATAACTAATCAATTATTATTTATATTTACGTAATAACAATACACAATTAGCTATAAATATTTATACGATAACTATCAAACCGCATTATTGTTACATTCGTCTTTGCTCGTATGTCCCGAGTGATAAAACCGTTTTATTTATATTAAGGTGATTGCACCGCTTATAATACAAGGTCCAGTGTCACTCGTTATTTTTTACATTAATTTTAACATTAAAGTTGACTTTTAAATCTTAATTTAGGAGATCGTATACTGTTTCAAATATTACAAAATGTTCCGTTTATGTACATAGTGTATCTCCTGTTATCACTAGGCGCGGGTCTAGCCGCGCGCGCCGGCGCCGGTTCCCCCGCCCGCTGCCGGCAGCGCGGCCCGCGCTCACGTGTCACTGTTATTCATATCTGGGGGGAAATGATAAAAACAGTCTTAGAAATAAAACTTTATGATCAAAATTGGCGACTAATTATGTAACAGTCTCAGAAAATACTTAGTGAGTTAGTTACTCAGGCGTAGCATAATTTTCACTCGTATTTGAAAGTGTAGTTTATAAAACCGATAAATAGATACCAAATATAGCGAATATTTTGTAGCATTTTAATTCTAGATTAAAATTACAGATCTAATCTTCTAATTTAAGTTGTCAACTAACTTTTAGATATAGATGATATTTCTGGCATCTACGTTGATATTCTCAATGAGTTGTAATTAAAAATTTAACTTACATTTACAAATGTGCAGAGTGCATTAGATATGGTGCCCGTAGTAGTCAGCGGGGTAGTGCGCGTAGCCCTGGTGGAAGGCGGGGTCTGTGGGCGGCCGGTGCATCATCTGCTGGCCGTCCATCATGTAGCCCATGGTCGCCTCCGGGCTGTATGCACCGCTGGGGCCCGCGTGGGGGAACACTGCCGGGTAAAACACTGACCGGTTAATTAGGCTGGCTGTTTGTTATATTACTGTTTATATTCCGCTATGAATTTAGAATTGGTAACAGACAGTCATAGCTGGTAGTTTTTAAACACAGTAATAGTTGGAAGCTAGTTACTCGATCGTAGCTGGGGATTGGAAAACTCGGTTATAGTTGAATAATTGTTTAAATGCGACCAAAGTTGGGGGTTAGTTAACATCAGGTCACATTTAGAGTTCACATTCTTTTACGTAATCACTTACCTTAAGTCATAAGGGATTTCATTACGTGTTTGATTACATTTTTATAAAAGTTAAAGCGGCGGTTAAGTAAAGTTATATGCGGCTTAAAATGTTGTAGGAAATGATAAAATTTCTTATTCTAAACAATTGTAACAACAGGAGTTGATTAAGATCATATGGCTATTTTTTAATTTGAAATAGAATCCTATACTACATTATTGAACAGGCGACACAGATATCACATTAAGCTTACTTAAAGGTTACATAAAAAGAACTTTTGTGATGTGTCAATCTTCTTACAGACATTAATCAGAAATGAGATTTGTTTGCAAGATCCGCAAAGCATAATGGTATAGTCGAAGGCAATTCCAAACATCGACCAAAGAAGGTACGCCTACCTATTGTCGCACGCACTAAAGTTAGGAATCCGCTCAATTTTACCACAGAACTGTTATGGCTTCCGAATGCAATATTTCCCTCGGATTATCAATCGTAAAGTAATGGTGTTCGTCCATTATAGACGCCGATTTCCGGCTTCTCCCGGCCTTTATGGTGGTACGCGCCATTGCGCTACGAGAGTTCGGGACAAACAGGCCAAACGCTAATGTCGCGATGCCGGGATTACCTTAGAGCCATAGACAATTTCTTTTATCTTTTTATGCGATTGAAACAAAAAGAAATGGCGTGATTGATTTGGGAGGTAAAAGGAAATGCAATCACATTATCTTAAATAGTCTTAATTCGATATTATTTTTTTATTGTAATGGTGGTTCTCTGTTATTTTTAAATCGATTTGTTTTTAAATTACAAAAGCACAACTTATCATAATTTCCTATTTTTTTTAAACAATCATGAAACTTTTGAGTAATCAACTTGCAATCAGGTTTTTTTGGATTTGCTAAATACATTCTTAAGATTCTAATCACATGCCGGTGTAGTGGAGCATGTCTCCGGCTACCAGGACGACAGGAAGCAATAAAGGAGCTCCCGGGTCGCGGGGCGCAGCCCCCTGACTACTAGGAAACTATGATTTAGTAGACGGTGTTTGATGCGTCCTTGATTGCGACATTGAAAAGCCACTCTCTCGAAACACTGCCTCTAATCCACTAGGGCACAAGGAGAGTACTTCGCGGCAGCAAAGAACATAAAACAGAGCGATTTCTAAATGTTCCCGGCGAGTAGACGGCGGATGTGAGCCAGCCAAGTTTGCCGACGACGGAAAATGGAAAAACCGGAGGGTGGAAGGATAGATGGAAAATTGTTTTGGCAATGGACTAAAGAAAATGGCCACCGCATTTCCTGCGGTCAAGACAAAAGGCGCTTTCCCGATCACTATATTATTTGTTCGGTGACGGCGATTTACGTATTCCCGGTGCGTGCGGGCTCCAAGAGGGAACATATTGGGAATGACTCGATCGATCGCTTTTTGTTTTCATTAATCGCCGCCCGCCATTGTACCTCCTGCGGCCGACGCACACTGAGCGGAGGCGGACGCGGTGCGTCGTCCGTCTGATGCGACCCTGTCACTGCTAGTACCCACATATATTATAGAGATAGTTGGTGTTTCAGCTCGGAACGACGGCACCGGCTAATGAATTTATTATAAGGGCATAAATTGCTCTCTGATGCGACGCCATTACCGTGCCAGCCTGTAAATTACAATTCGTTCGAACGCAGCCATCGTACGCTATTTCCGACCAATCGTTTATTGAGCTTTTCGCGAGGATTAAATCGTGTTGCTCTCATCAGTCGCAGCGATCGTTCCGGCGGGCTTATTAAAAACGTGCATAGTGAATTAAAACACGAACCTTTTTCACGATCCGCGTATTACAGACAGACAAAGAGAAAATATCTCTAATCCCGAATAGGCGAGGGCCTGGAACACATCCACACATCTAGATAAAGGCTCCGGCAAGCATACATCGGCGATAGTCGACGGAGGGGCTCGTGATGGATCGCCCGGGACGGGTCAACGAATTCGGACATTATTCTTTTTTACCCTTCTTGCGCGTTCCCGGCGTTCGCAAGAGTAAGCCCTTTTTCTGCAATGTCCTTTTTTCTGGGCGGAATTTTTGTTAGCTGCGTACGTTTTATGGACTGTGTTACAATTTCAAAGTAAAAATAGAAATGGTCGTTTGTTATTCTATTCAATATAGTTACTAGTTCCTGCGAGTGCCTAGAACGGTTGTCGTTAGAGATATTTTCGTTTAATGCAGTCATTATTTTGTGAGCGCAGCTGGGTGTAGCGAGGCGGAGCACCAGGAGGGCATAACTCTGCGGCGGTCAGCGCTAAAAGCTTGCGAAGACGGGTACCCTCGTGGGACGTTACTCAGGTGCATACGATGCATGCATACTGTATAAGGCGCCGGACTGTGGTCAGCAAACTCAATTTTCGACTTCAAAGTCGAACGGACGTGTGTTTCGCCCGCGGAACTTCTCCTAATGCCTATTGATCGCTGGAATTATTGCCCGTGCGAAGTAGATGAAGTACATTTATTATTTATTTAGTCAACTCCTGCTCAACATGTAGTGATGTAGATATATTCTACCAGTAACGTGACAATTATATAACAGATATATGAATCTAGATGTATAAGAAAAATGTTACCTGCTCTATTTGACTGGTCTATCATTGGTTGCACTATCCTACGTCTCGCGTTGATAAACCTGTAACAAAACAAAAAATCAATACAAGTTAATTCAACAGTATTATATTGGCCATTCATAAACTATCGAATTGGAAATAATAAATTGTCTTGCTGACATATAACTCCAAAAATAATAACGGTAGTTAACTTAAGACACCTATATATGCTTGCGGCGGGATCAATAACAACTTCCGTATAATTTACAGAATATAACCGCTTCAAAACTTAAAGAACGTCATTGGAGCAGCTCAGAATGGTATTAAAGGTCCGAATGATTTTAGTTGGAAATATTACAAACGCAAGTTACTTAAGTCTTACTGAAAGTAAAAATAAAATGATCAGGCGAACTACAGTAAAAGCTGATTTCATTCGTCCCATTGCTGGGCATCCAGACCTTTGTGAGAGGATTAAATATACTATACAAAAAATTTGAGGTACCAGGACCTCATAGCCAAATCAAAGTGCTCGCTGCAACAATTAGAAGAGTAATATTGTTTAACGCGGTTGTCAAACGAACAGTGACGTCACAGCCGAACTGTCAGCCATGATATATTTTGTGTGCTGAGGTTGTAAAAAGTTATGTCTGATTGGATCATAACTCAATTAATTTTTTCCCGGTAATGTTTCCGCATAACTGATGTTTTCTCCTCGTGAACCGAATTACCGACAATTGGACACAAAAGATTATAACAAGGAATACTTTTCTGACCATGTTTTGATATAATAAGGATTCTACGTAAATATAATTTTAATATATAAAGGAATCTAACACTTACTTGAACAAATTTTTGCATGATCTAATCTAAAATAATAAAAATTGCCCAACATCACTTCAGGCGTAACTTGTAGTGTAACAAGAGTTTATTGAAAGACAAGAAAAGAGTGACTGAAAAACCTATTATTACTTAATTATAGTGGAAACGTTTGTTTTTGAGCAAGTTAAAATTTTGAACAAAATTAATTAGTCTCAGCCCATTTAACACTATAATAGAATGGGCATTCGAACTCAGCTTGGACAAACTATCCCTTGCAAGGGACCAAGTAATTACTCGGCGTCC
This sequence comes from Acentria ephemerella, assembly GCA_943193645.1. NCBI lineage: Eukaryota > Metazoa > Arthropoda > Insecta > Lepidoptera > Crambidae > Acentria > Acentria ephemerella. The sequence continues at coordinate 1,102,352 of OW971889.1, forward strand.
GATGCGTCTAATGTATTGTTAATATCAAGATTAGTTCATTAACTCTTCATCCGCCGGGGCGGTCTGCGAGACCCCGGCCGATAGGGTCTGAGCGGCCCTTTCCTCAGGGAGAGACTAAAAACAGGGAATTTTACGACGCACTTGGGGCATCCGCTAAATCGCGCCTTGTATTAAATTTGACATTGCTTATTGTTATGATGTAATTTGTATAATTACGGAGTTTAGCGGTGTTACTCTTATGTTATTAAGGATGGATGGTGTCTTTAGTTTACAAGCTTTTATACTTTATATCGTCATATTTTTAACTAATAACGAAATCCAACATATAATACTTTACGTTCTACCATTGTCATGTTTTGTATTTCAACACATGATAATAATTTAATTTTACACAATCAATTCTTTGTAAAATTCACCCTTTTACGATTAAGCAAACATTTATTAATGTAACAATATTTTCGATACAATAAAGTGGCGCACCTGTTCAACCAACGCTGCATTGTTTCCAACACTACCGGGTTGTGCAAACAAATTAATATAAAAACTGAAAACTATACTATTCACCGTCATAAATATTCCAGTGCCTTTGATATATATTCGATATAACAACAAAACTTAAACAGATTCGACAAAAACAAATTATTATTACGCAACAAAAGACAGTGGCATATCTACGACATTTACATTTGTATAAATGTTATTTTATATCGGGCATAATGGCCGACCCCAGATAACAGGGCTACATAAATCATAACAGGAGATTTGGATTTGTTAATTTGCCGGCGGCAGCAAGGGTTGACGCGGTGTCAAATGCGCCCGGTGGCGGTGCATTGTTGTGCTCATACTAAAAATGCATATGCGCCTTGATAAATGCGTTTCGTATGCAGATTGGTCTAATTGTAACGAGATTAAAGTGTTAGTTGAGATAGGGACGGGTTTCACATCTTGTTGTGTTTGCGTCACCAAAGAGGATGAATTTTTATTGTGAAATCTTTACTTTGTACCTAACAAACTAAGGATTTGACAAGCTCCACGAACTAGGTGTCATGTTGAGCTCAGACTACTCTGGTTCCTCGATGTATGTAAAAATTTTAAACTACATATTAAAGGTCATTTACAGATTCGTATTTTGATAGTCAGTTTAAGCTCTGAAATTAAATATGTATATTATTAACGGAATATCATACAAATTTATGACTTCATAACTGTAATTTTGAAACATAATTGCGTATATAGAAGTTAATAATCAGACGTTTGATGGCTGAAATGAATGCGTATAGTGTAGTATTAAGCATAAAATGTTTCTTCATTACATTCTTATTGCATTGATGGAATCAGATCAGAATAGCATTCACAATAATAAGGTCAATAAGCCTATTAAAAAAATAACTTCGACTTGTATATTATTTCCAACCATTCAATCCGTATAAGGTAGTACAAATTCGCTCATTTGCCTGTAAGTGAAGGCAAGAACTAGTTTGCAGAAGATCTGTAACACGAGATAATGTAGTACAAATATGGCCTCGGGCCTTTTATGGACCCTCGCGCACTTGCAGTGTTAGAGGTCACCTTAATGTAACCACATTGTTCAACGGCGCCGACAAACTGGGAAATTGAGAGTGGAACTCTATATTTATTATTACATAAAAATGAATTAAGTTAAAATGTTTAATTTTAGAACTGTTAAATATTCTTAAATTAAATATACACACCAATGGATAAGAATGTTTTTTCATACATTTTCTGTTACTTAACATAATAACTTACGAGTCGGTTGGCATCTTATTTATATTTTTGCGATTGTTAAACACTAGATTCTCATTAAAATTGTAATTTAGCTTTCGTTTATCCGAAAAAGTATATATACGCCATCGTTTCAGCGGTAAATAATGTTTTTAACGGATATACATGTAAATTCAACGAAATACCTACTAGGGTATCATAAATATAAAGAGTTTCCGTCAATAAATAGGAAATATTGGGCAATAGTCGCTATGAGTATGTCCAAGCATTATGCGTTATGATAATAGCGACCTCCTCCTGATTCCCCGATATCCCGATAGTCCTGCTCCTTATTACTATTATTGTGGTACCGACTTTCCCTAAATAGGAAAAGTTAAAAAGGCTATTTAGACCTTGGGACACGTCTGCCTTCGAGAGGGCAATCTAAATGTTCGCCGAAGAAAACTCGCCCTTATATTAACGGAGTTGAGGGTGAATAAAATTTAATTTAGTCTCCAAGTTTTTGGATTTTAATTACTTTAAAGCAAATTAAATAAGTAAGGGTTGTGAAAATTCCTCGCGCGAGGTACCGGCGAAGGGCGGAGACGTATTTCATCCCTTAAGAATTCGCTACGTCGAATGGCTTGGTTAAATTAAAGGGTTAAGCTCGCATGTCGCTTCGGAATCCGGTTCATTAAAATGTGTTCCAAGATACTCTTCAATTGAATACTTTTTCTTCCACTGTCCTGTTTCCACCTTCACGGCAAGGTGGAGGTGGAAAGGGCAGCATATCACAGACTGCACTAGCTATCTTCATATATAGACTCCTACTATCGGGTGTTCATTGAACTGTCATTACATAATTAATTTTGATATAATCATATTTTATAATTTAATAACATCTTGTACTTGTTGTGGACGAATGTAGAAAACTATATATCGTATAGTAACAGCATCTTGTATGTACCTACCTATTTTCACAAAATAAATGTATAATATATGTGTATATGAAGCTTAGCATATGGTGTCGAGTCGTATGCTAAGCTTATTGTAAAAAAAAATCTGAAATATGTCTTTAAGAAGGTGGAACCATTTAGAAACGACGTCTGTAGTCCTAGTATAATTTATATTTTCTATCGATAGTATACAACAGTATACAGTAATACTTTTGTTGTAATTATTTGTGTTTTCTATAAGTTGTTGTTAACGTCGTTTGTATTCTAATTACAAATTTGTTTCATTACGTTTTATTTTAAAAATAGAATGTTATTTTTGATTTTTAATAATGCCATATTAAATATGGCAATATCACGTTGGAGAACCAACCAGCTTTCCATTTTCAAAATAAGTATCATCGCGACTGCTATTAAAGTACGTAATAAGGGTGCGGGTCACAAAATTGTGAAACTTTTTCAATGAAATACAAATTTTACTTGGTTTAATTTAGGAATTAGTGGAGTATGGAATTTTTATGGAAATCTGGGCTAAGTCTTTAAAATTTAACTCATTTGATAACAATTCAATCTTTTTAACATCACAAGACATTCATTTTATCATGTTATTATCCCATTTAATTTGTAAGTTCTGTCTATATCGTCGCAAAATGACATTAATGTGCAGAAGAGTCTAAAATAATTAAAAATACTTCAATATATAGACTAATATACGTATGTTCCTCATGATAATAAAACAATTGAAATACGTAGATTACTAATCAAACTTTTTCGTTATAAATTGCCGTTACCGTTTTCCCGACAGAACACTTAACTCAAGTATAACAGAAGCCCTACAAACACTACGTACATTTTGATTCAGTGTAGTACAAAGCACTCGAGTTACCCGGCAAGTGGGTAAACAAACATTTCTCCCCAATAAGGGAATTTATTAGCCGGCAGGTGGGCGGCTCATAAATTACCTTTTTCCTAATTAAGCTTTAATTCGCATCCAACTTGCTCTATAAAGGCTTTAACTTGGACGTCTTTTTTCGTAAATAGACTTCTTTTCTCGTCTAAGCGTTGGATTTTAAAAATAAAATGAAAATTATTTGTTTGAGTGTCTTTTTATGAGGTTATACTGCTTTAAAGAATGGGTAAAGAATGCGGTGTTTTTGCATTTTATTACAATTTCTATGATTTCATATATTTAAAATAAGTGTTCGTGGTATTTTGAAAGGCTCTAGAGAAACTCGCTGACAGCCATCGTATGGTTAAGTTACTTTATTAGATTGATACTAACTATATTCGCAGTTCTTTCGCAATAAAGACTTGCATTAAATTAGCATTAGGATCAAACAATCAGTATTAACTATAATGCTATATAGAGAAAGGCTAAGCCACCAGACAGTTAATTTCGCATTAAAATTACAAACACGAAGGATTCCCAAAACTTTTATCGGGCGCCGGACGGAAGTCCAAATCCCAAATTGTAATCCCGAGGTACCAGGGCGACATAGCTTATCGCTGGTGCCGGCCAAATGAAGGCATTAGTTTTCATAAAGCCGGCGCGCAGATAGCCCTCGGTCAGTCGCCCTCCTCGGCCTCTTGTAGGGGATGCCCCTGGTACCGTGATATATGGACGTTGATATGAAACTAAGACGGACTGAGAATAATCTGCTGTAGAAGCTATTTGCATTTCTTTTCTTCTAGTCCTGCTTGGAAACGTTTGAAATTTACTAGATGTAAAATATATATACTTATCTTGTATTCGTAGAGTTCACCAGAAGTTTTTTTTGGGACGTTGTATAGTGATTGGATGTTTTATTCAGAACTTAGAAAATGACTTCACGCGGTCAGTTTTTAGTTGCCAGAAAAATCCATAGACACAAATGTTAGTCAGAAACGCTTGTGATTTGAGAACCCGCTGCGTGTTCACTTACAATACATTTTAAAGCTAATCGCTTGCGCTACCAAAACGAGGGCATTTTGGAAACATTTCCACGGGCACTGTTTCGTAAGATTTTACGGTTATAGCTATATTTTCATGTGGCTTTTCAATAAGCGTTCGAATATTCTGTTATTGTTTCCATAACAAACGGTCACGTGCCTTTTATAAATGTAGAAGGGAGATCGCTCCGCTGTTACAAAAGATAGCAGGTGGAATCTACATACAGAAATAAAGTCGGGAACGTATCTGCCACGAGCTATAAACGAAGGTTGCAAATACAGTTAGACACGACAGCGGCGCAGCGTTGTGTCGGGTGGTGTGTATAATTCATTATTACCAACTTGTTTTTCCTGTCGCCACTTTGCTGCGAAACTGTTCCGAGCGACAAATTCGACGAATCCAAAATTGATCAATGGCCCGCGCTGTAAAAATTTCTGTTTCAAAACGGAATATAGAGACTTGAAGCAGAGCGTTATTTATAAGCTTAATGTGTATACAAAAACCGTAATAATTTCAATTGCATTTGCAGTCTGATATTAAACAATAAACGCTCAAAATTTCTTTTTAGTTTAGTCTTCACGAATTTTGATTATAATTTTTGACAAGGTAGCTCTTGCCTTCAAACACGACCGGTAAATGATGTTTAGGCTGAAGATGGATGAGAGCCACATCTGGATTCCTCACAATGAGAGATGATAAGCGGATATCAGAAATAAACAGGAGCATAAGTTTAATGTTTCCACTTATTAACATAGTGTTACTTAAGTTTTTCCTTGCCTTATTTAGTTTGGACTACGATAATTATTAATCAAAAATGAGTAACATCTTAAACTCCGTTGGGAGTGCTCAAAAAATGTCTTTAAAAAAATTTATTTATGACATATTGTTAATGTTGAATATAAAATATTTAAATATATTTTCATTTTTTTGTTTCACGCCTGAAAAAGGCAATCTATTGGAACTAATTATTACTTTGTAACATTGATTGTACACAGAAAAAAAACTTATCTTATGATTTCTTTCCACCTTTAAATATTGAAGAAACGGCAATAACATTTGGAATGATCTTCTAAGATTTGTTGAGATTTGTGGGCATTTGTACGGAGCTTGAGGAAGCGGAAAGGGTGAATATTTCGAGCCGAACTAAGCCGCAGGAGCCGGCAAATCCACTCGGACAGACAGATCGCGTTTTGATGCTGTTGATATAGCCGCGATTGCCGCGTGATCGATTACTAGCCGTGTGGAATTCACACTTTTTTCTTGTTTCCTATTTCTACAACGGAACAATGAAGTTCTTAGTTGATTTAGAATATTATTCTTAAAGTCGTATTCAGTTACTAAAAACGACGTCGTACGAAATGGAATGCAAAAAACATTGCCATAACAAAACATACTTAACTACTTAAGACGTGGCAGTATACCTTTGGTTTTCTTTGCTTTCCCGGCAATAAGAGAGAATTAAAAAAAATATTGCAAGTGTTAAGGAATTAAATTAGATATTCAGATGTTAACGCCTCTTATGCACTGGAATTACAACGGAATGGAATTAGATGTAAGAATAATTAAGTCATTGCAAAATTTCTTGCATTTATACTCATTTTCAATATTATTTCTGTAATTTTAATTGTTGTCTAGACACTGTTCAAAAATGGAATATCCCGTTTTGTTGCTAGTATAGTATAGACAAAATACCCTAATGACTATATAACGACACATCTGCGTTTAGCTTGCAAATAAAATTGGGGTAAATTACCATATTAATTTACTGGAATTTTATTTATTTATTGATAGTTTATCCAGTTTACGCGGTACTTAACATTTAACGTGATATAGTCAGTAAAGACTCAGCTAACGTAATTACTTATACAGATGATCCACTTAGACTGGTTGTTCTGTCCCTATGGTACCAGTAAGATCAAGTCCGAATAGTTCTCCGGTCAGCTCCGAAGGTAACAAAAGGCATCCATCGGCACGTAACAAATTCGTGTAATCCACGGGGTCCCCTTGGACAATAAATATTTTCCATGAAATCCCGCGTCGCCAGCGCGCATAGAAACTGCTCTAAATCAGGCAATTATAGGTGCGGGCTATAATAAGCTGCCAATGCGAGGTCGGATGTCCTTATGTCAGGGGTTTGGTGGTAGCCAGTGATGGTACCAGTTTATTTATACGAAGCAAATAGCATCACGATCCTTAAGACTAGCACGTATGGCTGGCAATAAGTTATTTTTATTATCACCAAGCTTCAGGATTGTGGCGGCTATGAATTAAAAAATGGATTAGCACCAGCTCCTCGAAAGCCTTCCTTTTTTTAAAAAATTGTTCAATTACTTTATACGTTTGCTGACAATCCCCAAATAAATGCATTTCTCGGTGTTACAAACAATGTATGTGATGGGAGCTCTCAAGGTTTTATAATTGTGCCTTAACTATTCTGATCATGCACCACCAAGCCTGGATATATTCTCTTAAAACACAATACCTTTAAATTGCTTATAATAACCTTCCAAAACATTTTGCATGGAAAAACACCACAAGATTTTAATCAAAAAAACTTTGTCCAACTTAATTACTGGACTAAATCCTTAATCGTCTTAATCACAAAAGCTGCGGGGAAATGTTTCATTTCAAGTCCTGGTCTTAATACCCTTCCCGTAATTACCGCGCGACACACTCGCCTCGTCGCGAATGAGCTACGCAACACATGGTACTGTGTTAATAACAACTGCGAGGGCACCAATCTGACTGATGTTTTTATTCTAATAAATCGGAGGGACGCTAATCGATTACGGCAAGTGTCAACAGTAGTGCTGTTACGGGTCAGTTATCGATTAAGTTCTAAAGAGTGAATAATTAAAATGTGATGTAATATTACCAAAATTCTATTAGCTTAATTTCGTATTTTTAAAAATTGTAAAGAAATCAAACTAAGAAAATAAAACTGTGGTTCGAACTAGAATTTAATTTTATTGTATGTATCTTAGCAACCACACGAACCATAGCTACATAAGTACAAATAACGTACGCTATGTTTGGTCTCTGATCAGCTAAACAAAATGTTTGAAACAGAAGTCCTTTCAGGCAGGACTCTCTGTGTAGTGCTGAAGGCATGTTAAGGTGATGGTTCCGGTAGTTACGACAACAGCTTCCGCCTAGCCAGTGTGGTGGGATTATCGTTCAAACACTACATATGTTTTTGCCATGTCGGAACATAAATAGGCCATTGTTGACAAAAAAACCATTTGTTGCAAAATGTAAAGATCTCATTTAACTTTAATTTTGTTAAGCTTATAAATAATGATGTTTATTAGATTCTAATAACTAAAGTGAATATTAAATTATGAATATAACTAACGAAGGTCGTGTAGCAGATTTTCGTTATTAAACTCATACAAACAAAGTAAACAGCTAACTAATTAGATAACGTGACAGCATAAATCGGCAGTAAATATCTCAAAGTGTCGCAGATGGTGTCAAACCTTCCCCGTGTGGGGCCAGAAGTCCAGCGAGCAGTATTATAGCGTCTTTGACGGTTCAGGGAATTGGAGAATTGTTGTTTGACTAATGACATTTTGTTATAATCATAACAATTAGTACGTTGCTAAACTTCTCGTTGAAATTTCTTAAGTAAATACTTAAGAAATTTATATCAACATAATTTCAAAGATATTTCTACTATTTTTAGGGAAAGATAACTGAATTTCTTATTTATAGAAAGCTAATCAATTTAAATATTTTATTTTTCATTCGTAGGTAGTATCATGATAATCTTAAAATAGTCATGAGCACGTCATAGATACAGCAACCTACAAAAATTATCAATCGAGCTTACTTAATTACATAGATATATAGGTAATCCTTTAAGGTACATCATAAATGAGTAATAAAATAAAATAATTAGGTAAGTAAATAAAGTTATTGTTTCTTCATATCGAAAGTTACTTGCTAAATATGGTATATGCTATGGTATACTTACTTGCTTGCATTGCATAGACGTACAGATTACAATGAAATTAGCTTATTCACGTGATCGCATTAAATGAACCTAAATAAATTAAGTTTGAGACCTCGGTATATTTCAGACAACATTCAAAGCATTATGAAAGTTAATATTGTAAGCATAATATAATGGTTTCAACTGCCGTCTTTAAAGCCGTGGTTTTAAGGGCCCTACCCTAAGACAGGGTCGCGGATAACATGCAATTGCGATAATAGGTCGACCCTGGCGCCATATTGCACTGATTGCCAGACGTGTAGGGCGAATTTATTTTGTATTAAATATAGCCAAATTTCTAGAAGGGTTGAGGTGCGAATCCGTTTATTTATAGACACAAGTCAACAGTTTTATTTAACTATAACATTTGCAAAAATAACATTATTATTGAGTGTATTAATTACCGACAAGAGCATGTCCAAATTTGCATATCGTCTGTTTCAATGAATATCACCTTCTTACAATACCTTCTTAATTTGAAATTTCGTCGCACTGACATTTCAAATTGGTATTTTAAAATATCAGCTTTTAAATTAAATATTGTGTTAACATGTGGTGTACGAAGTTGTTACATATAAAATACATATACATATACATATACAACACATATTTCTCTACACCTCTCAATATTTTGTTCGTTACATCGAGTATTGTCTACTTACAAATAAAGATAACTTATTTATTTGTTACTATCAATATTTTGAAAAATTATGATATTTTTATGCTTAAAGACAAAACTTAAACGCCTATACGCTAACAATCTTAGAACAAAATTTTTTTTAATAATCATTTCTTTGATACCTGTACCATAATTATCATACATGATGTCACATATTTTATGCCTCGTAATTACGTTTTGGAGTCCCATTTAAGCGACGTCCTTTCATCTGATTGTGATAATTACTATAAATATGCTTATGTAGTTATGGTATTGCAATGTCGACCGCTAATGAGTGCGACGGCAGCGCCGCGTAGCCGCTGCGGCGCCAGCGCGAACTAATTTGGCGTGATGGATTACTAGCGGCTGATGCTGTCGTTTCTACATATTAATGTCTTGTGTTTATGATCGCCTGGTATTTGTGTGTCTAATCTGCTAATCTACAACGGGTGTGTTAATTAGATTTCTAAAGAAGTCTAAAAATTTTCATTGTATACACAATTATTAGATGATCCATGGATGAGATTTAACCTCAAATATTTTTCATGATTACCGTACACGGTAGAGCCGATGACGTAGCAAATTCTACAAAAAAAATGCAATGTCATTCAATTTTCATCGACGCAGAGACTTTTCCATACTTATTATATTTCTATGCGTACACTAAAACGAAATATTCAAACCATTTTATTAAATATTAAAATCTAAGCTGACGCAGTATTCCTTTAACTAAAGTAAATGTTTTATGTATTCCTGAATTATAAAAATCATAATTACTCGGATTCCTAAACGTTTTCAAAAAAACTTCTAATATTTGTTCGTCTCAAAAACAATATATATCTAGAAGTTGAATATCGGTAAAAGCTTTTATGTTTGTTTACATTCACGTTAATTTCGTATGACGGCTGTCAGAATTGATTGTGCGATGCATCAAACCGAGTGCAATATGTATCTGATAAAAATATTAAATTTTGTTTCGTTCATTTAATAAAAATAATATCTTTAAGACCCATGATTGCCTGGTACTCGTAAAACTTGCTGTCTAGTTCTAAAAAAGAAAAAAGTTGTGATATTTCTAATTTAAATAAGCGATGTGGGAAGGCTACCCATACACGACATCCCGCGAGTGTCAGGTTAGCATCCATTTGTCAAATTAATGATGTGGGATCTCAATTTTAAGCGGGCACCTGACGGGTTTGACGTCACCGCCAATCTCTAAACATCTTTATCCGATGAGAATGCGTTTTTTGTTTTTGCAGTTCACACTTTAGTTCTGGCATCAAAAACTTGCAAGTTTTTTGTTTTCGCTTGGTATCTTAGACCATTCAGCGGTATTTATCTCAATCGTGTTAGCTGCTTCGGGTTATACATATATAAACGAATTTTTCACCAAAATTATAAAGCCATACATTATTATAACATTTTCTGTATTACTATTTCTTCCAAACGAAAACATCTGAGCCTTTGTAGACATTTGTATTACCCTACAAATGTCTACGAATTGATAATGGCTTACAACATTACTTATTTGATTACTTCCGAGCCAAATGAGTTTTTTTAGTGTTTAATACTTACGCCGGATAGCTTTCTATAACTGTTGTATTGTAATGGCGTCCTCGCGTGTGAGGCATGCTCGAATTAGCGGAGCGCGTAGGTTAATCGCCTTGTCGCCATCGAGACTAACAATGGCCAAGCGCGGGTTTTTAACAGATACGACTTCGTCTGTGGCGCCGCTACGAACGTGCATCAGTTTCCATCTAATAATGTCTTAGTTCCTTGGTCCTTAAAAATATACGAGCAAACTGAGGCTGTATGTCTACACTACCTTTGCCTTGCCATGTTATTTTGACATGTTTAACTTGTCTGTGTCTAACTTCCTCTGCTGGCCGGTCTCCGTGTGTATTATGTTCTCGTTACGTATTAAAACAAACGTAATCTTAAATAATAATTGTTGTGAAATTGTTGTTATGTATTTTGTAAACAAATCAACGACAGTAAGTACAAAAGAAAAGAATATTTTATTATTCAACACAACACTTGCACTGTTACACATCACTAATTTCTACACACTGCAACAAATATGATTAGTAATTTATAACTTAGTAATTTATGCAACAAAAAAATGTCATTAAAATCTGGTGCCAATGATAAAAGTTCCAAATAATAATCTTTTAAATCCTTATATTGAGTCCAACGGTTCTGAAATCTTTTTAATGCACATAATTTATAACACTTCAGAGGAAGAATTCTTAAGATAAACACGTTGATCGAAGACGCTCTCAGCTAGTCGCGCCGACAGAAAGTTTCCGATATCTCTTAAAACTCAGCGCCATTTTGATACATTATTTTAATGGACGCAGCGATAGTGCCATTACAGCCACACCTGTGGAAAAACGAGGTAATCCACTTCCATCCGGCTTCCGGCTGAAAATTGTGCTTTATCTTTTGATAATAACAACTATAAATTTTCACTCCATAAACTTATAGGGATATTTCAGTTGTGTAATGTATTTATCGTTTATTAACAAGTGTATCTAGTATTGAAGGCTCCGAACAGAGTACTAATGAGTTTAGCCAAGATGGGACGATAACGTATAATACTGACAACGTCGTCAACATAAATCAACTACCAACTACTAAGTTTTTTATAAGACTAAGAGATTTATGAGCATGTTTCGGAACGATTTATGCAACTAATAATTAAACGGGGAAAGTATTATTTTACAGACAAAATATTGGAACTGTCAAATCGTATTACTTTTAAACTTTCCAAAGAGTTTGCTATTCGTGAAATAGTTATTTATATAATAATGAAAGACGATGTTATCTTCAGACATTAGTAATTGAGTTCAATGTTTGATCAGTTACGGTTAACGTTATGAATACTGATACAAAAATAAAGCGTAGGGAGTTTGGCTAATCATTCTATCGAAGTAGCGAGAAAGCGAGCGTGAAATCATAACGAATAGATTTCTCGACACGATAGCTGTATCGCCGAGACAAAAGCCGCTATAAACAAAAGGATGGTTAAAATTTTAAGGGCCCCTCGGTTCAGGCGAAGCTATTAGAGACCCTTAGCGGACGTAACGAATGTGTCTCTGGCGGACTCGAGATGCCAGCGGAGATCGTACAATTGTTACTGGCCAGCGTGAAAACTTCAATAATTAAATTAAAAAGAAAACTCAAAAACGTTCAAACGTGCATCGATGGTATACTTTCGGATATCGGATTATGCGCAGCACTAATATATCTGAATAGTACAAGATATATTTTTCAAGTAAAAGAAAACTTGATTGTATGTGTTTACAAATAATTGACATTTGTCGATTTTTTTTGTTGTTTAGTTTTGAAGAAGTAATATCTTAATTTTTTGTTTTAGAATGGTTTTCCATGACTTATTAACGTTAATAGACACATTAGTCAGCGGCTGTGGTGCGGTTATTACCTCAAACTATAATATCTAGTTACAAAAAAAATGTTAACATTGTCAAAAAAATCTAACATTCAAGAGCGTTAATCTATTTGTGTTCCTATTTCAATGTTTGATATTTTGAATATATCGAGATGCGTCAAAAGAAAGTGAAAGAAATGGACGATAAAAGGTGTCAAAGGACACCAAGATTTCGATAGCATCCATTTTGAAATTGAAAAAATCTTTATTATAAAGAAATAATTTTAAAACGTCACGTTATCTTTACGAAACCTATGACGATAAAAAACCAAACACTTACTACAGAGATTGTTTACATATCCGTATTACTTTGAAATTGTAAAACTAACTAATAATTATCTTATACAAGCATTAATTATGCGAAACTATAAAATTAGCAGCGAAAATACTTCACTATTTTTTATTCCATTTTTGAAATCTAAGTACTTTGTTTCCGGTTTAATTTATGTAGATTATAGATATTTCAAATTAAGAATTCGAATGCTCGATTCGATATAACAAATTATGAAAGTCCAAAGCCGTTATTTGTAATGTGGCCCTCGTATCTTCTGCCACCACGACAGATCGTAACGATTATCGTATAATGAAATGTTAAGCTTGACACTTATTAATTGTTTCACCGTTTTATAACATTTTAACGACGTTGATATCCATTTTTTCATTGATTACATCAATGGCCGACCAGTTTTGTGACATGTGGTTGTATTTAAGTAATCGATGCTTATAAATCACGCTGTTTGAGGATTTAAGAATTTTTAATGTATTTTTACGAGTTTGTACTATTTATTTATTTAGTGTTATAAACTAATATGGTGGATATAACGAGGAGCTTGTGGCGTGGTAGCTCGAACGGTCTAGTTTCGATAGGAAAAACCAAGAAACTTTTAGTATGGTTGGTTCCTAGCTGGTTTAATCAAATTTTATATCTCGAACTTTTCCGAAGTCACGTTAAACCCGTTACTTTCGGTTGTCACGGCAACCGCATTCAGCTACCAAGCAATGGGCCAGTGTAGTCGCGCGAGGTTCAAACTCCTCATGCGTGTCAACCGTGTATGACGTATGTAGCCTGTAGCTTAGGGTGATGAAACATCAGCTAATATCTCCAAATTGTCAATTAGCAAAAAAGGTAACGAATTGTTGAATAGCTTTCACAAAAACTAGTATTAAATCTATTTTAGTGACGTCACAGTTAAATTATGAAATACAACATGAAATAAATCCATGATTGTCAGGGTTGATTTAACAGTAGGCAGTTATAACCTAAGAACGTAAGTTATTAGAAAGAAGATGTTATTAGAAGATGAGCACCTTGGTAGTTGGATTCGGACACGAAAATATAATATATCAATTTGTGCTATATTTTGTGAAATTGTAACTTCCTTACCACTCATAGGTATAATCTATGATATTTGTATCATGTGAAAAAATTTTACGACTAGGAAACAAAACCACCCCTAGTTAGATTATTGAAACTCAGCATTAGACGAGAAAGTAAACAGTTTATAAACGGTCCTGGAACGCGCCATATACACATAGTATATACATTTTAGGTTACACCAATGAAGTTAATAAACATCTCAGTCTAGTTAATAAGCGAGCAGTGGCATGCTGCATGACACCAGCGTTGCCGGATTAATGACTGGCTGATAATGCGATGGTGCAGCGGCGGCCGGATGTGACCGCCGCGTCTTGCTGTCACAATTAATTTCCGGTCGCGTTGAAATTGGCGCGAAAACTGTCGCGCGCGGGGCGCGGGCGGCGCGCCACCGCTGTGGGAATTTTAATTACGCACTCGTATTCCGAATACCAATGTCGTCTTGTTTAAATTAAATATAAATTATTCCCTCCTAGGCCCCGCTGCCGCTGCTCTCCTGGTATTGCGAATTACGTTGAATAAACAACAGTTGGATTTTAATTAGTGAGCTTTTCTGCCGAGTTCTGGATTTTCATTCACTCGATCGCGGCTTCGGGAGATGCAAACAATTTCCAGAAACGCAGAACGAAGGAGAAGTTCCGAGATGAATAGCCCTCGGCACATGTTCTCGAACACTCACAATAAAGTCTAAAAGCCGCCATAGATAATACGGCGTCAAAACTTGTTAATTCCATAATAAAACTGAGCTCAAACTCGAAACGCAATTAGAGGGTAGACGAGTCTTCACCGCGGACGGGTGCACTTCTTGCGGCGTTTAACAAACTTTGATAAAAAGATTAAGTATGACAGTTTGAAATATAGCCGCCGCAGTTGCAAGAAAAAATAACAGTGCAGAAGTTTACCGGGCGGGCTGCGGTAGTCTCGGGACAGAGTTAATGTCGCTGGAAAGAAACAAGCGGGCGCAGGTGGCCACAATCGCGCGGTATTACTTTGAGCCAGTCTGATGCCTACCTACGTATGACTGCGTTAGACAGACACAGCTGAATTCACAACGAACTTAGCGTGCGGACAAATCCGGGCTGATATGACATCGTGCGGGACTGGAGGAGCGAATACGGCGCTCTAATTGTAAATTATGGTACCCGCCGTTAGCTATTAACATAATTGTTTCAAAAGAACTAAGTAAACGATATACTAGATTGTAGTAAAGATAAATGGAGTAATTAAGAAGCATATTTGCATAGTGATGTGCCGCAGGTACCGTGACATTTCGTGGATCGCCATTTTGTTTTTATCTCGGCTGTCGCTTATCATTTTCTTAGAATGCGCGGCGATATAGGCGGCGTCCATTAGCTGAGACCTATATTTTTTATTTATCTGCCATCTTGTTATTCCGGTTCAACACGACAAAAGTGATTAAGTCGCATCTCGCTCTTGCTATGTGCATTTTAAAGCGCCATAACGTTCTTGGTGATGTAACTTTTTGCCGTTATGCACTCTTCAGATGAGAGGTAACTGTTTACAAAACTAATAAAGATTATCTCTTTACGCGACTAAAACTACACAGAAGAGCAATTAATTTTTATAATTATTCGACGCGTGAGCAGTGCGCGTGTCACCCCGTTCTTGGAATAAGCAAATGACAAAGCGGCGTAACCATTGAGATTACAAGTTAACTTTTCCGATCACAACGCCATAGACAAAGGCTTAAATTATACACGGGTGGATTGGCAGAGATGGATTTGCCCATTCACAATCACGGGAGCGGGGCGACAAATTGTTGTCTGTTATTCTGTTTACATGTCCCCTGGATTCATTCGCTCGATAAACGGAATTAATTTTGAATATTTTATTACCATAACGAGTTCAAGTCGGGATAATTACGTCGGGTACCAGGCCATCAGACAGTGGAAGGAGTAGTAAGCGGGGTCATAATTCAAAACAAGGAGTCCCGCTGATAAGAAAGTTTCATTAGCCGAAATGTTGAATTTAAAACCGGGCTTAATCAGGTTTATGGGGGTTTATCCGAAATCGAGCGCCGGACTAGCCCACCTGTGTATTTAGGGCGCGGATTACTTTGCTAAAATTTCGCTTGTATTGGTTATTAGATTAATTTTCCGCTGGCTTTCTGAGTTATATTTCTAATTACGCGGCCCTTCGGCGTGTGGTGCTGATAGGCTGTGTTCAGCGGTAGGCGGCCACGTGGGAGGTTATATTGTTTGTCTTCTATAAGTTATTGATGTTTAGTCGTGTCTGTGAATTCTGTACTTTCATGTCATTTAATATAGAATATGGTTTCTTTTGGAATTGACTCATACTTAAGTTACAGTGAAAATTACGAGAGTGGGTGCCCACTAATAATGATCAATGCAAGTGCTTGCATTGATCATTATTCGTACTCATGCTGTCGGAAATAACTTGTCTATAGGACTAGATACGATAAAGAAGCCTGGTTTTTGACTCAGAATGCAGGCTTTGCTTAGCTCTATAGAAGAGGCTTATAAATGCTTATAATTGTCCCAAATTTGGCTATTTTTAAATATTATTACTATTCAACTTATGTAAAATCAGATATAGAAGTAAACGTTAGTAAAAAACTGTATTTTTATTTTATATTATTCCCTTATATTACTTGGGGTGCAATATATAATTAGATAAATATAAAAATATAAGTTACTAAGTTGTTGAGACATTTTTTATCACTTTATATTTTTTTTATTGGTAAGTTGGTGGACTTAATTCCATTGTGTTAACAAGGTGTGCGTCTGTTTGTCCTGCGCGAGCACCAGGCCCGCAGAAAGCGTAGGAGCGTTCCCTAACCCCTTCGCAGTTTGATAAATGGCCAATTACAGCGGCCCGCCTCGTCCCTTCTGTTAGCTTGTTGCCTATTTTGAATTGCTTTTGCTTTTTCGTTTAGATTAATATCTAAATAGGATAGATACGGATCCCGCTTAGGTATTTACGTTGTTTTTAAACGTAAATTTCGGGCCGGCTTTGTATTGTCCTTTTTCGTGCGCCATTGTTTTAGTTTAATACGCATCTTTGTGCTGTCTTGCGACGTAATTCTTCTTTGTTTACCGTTTTAATTTCGGCACGGTTATGAAAGCCTGGTACCTTTGGTGCGAATACGGTAATTAATTATGGATTAATTGGTTTTGTTTTTAACTAAAGGGTTTGCATGTGGCTACGATTAAACTTTTTTATAACATTAATCTACTTTATCATGTCAAATGCATGAGGAATAACTTTAAAACTCCTTTCTTGAAGCATAACTATTTCTAAAATAGCTTGTTTTTTTAAATAGAGAAGAAATGCCTAGAATAATAAGTATTAATTAAATTAAGTACACAAAACGATCAACCGATACCGTAACTCTCAGTGCTACTTAAATCGCAATACTGTTTTAAGTTCCCTTTTATTTCGATGAAATAATACCTAAACAATTCAAGGGCTCAGGTGGCGAATGTGGGATTTTTAAGCCATGTCATTAGTTGATTAGGGCTTAGGGAGTTGTGCTCGGAGGGTATGCGGCCCCGAGCTGTTTAATAAATTTGATTCTACGAACAAATTCGTAACGAAAATTATGTCTGTTTACAATATTTAAATCTTGGCATAGGTGACTCACTATACAATCTAACTCATATATTAATCTTCTTTTCATTCGTATTCGTTATCTACACTTTTCTTTCCTTTGCGATACTAATTATAGGGTCCTTGTTAGCTATCGAGGTGCCAAAGGTAGCATATTATATAGCTTATTATTTATTTATACACCATCGACTAATCAATGTACATACGAGATAAACATATGCAAGTGTATGCAAGTGTATGCAAGGATAATAGATGGGTCTTTGCAGGTTTATACATTATCACAAAAGGAATAAACTAGACGACATAAAGCACATAGTATATTTTTCATAGACAATATTATTAAGATCTATTTATAATAATTTTATTGAGCAAAGCGAGTAATTACTTGCATTTCTCTTTGAAAGTTTATAAGAAGTTAATCTTTTTTAATACGCAATTAACAACGCCATAAGCGTAGATCGCTAATGCAGCATGCGACATACTGGCCTAGCTAGCCTTTGCTTGGACGGGCAAAACTCTAAAAAAATGTTTTAATCAGGCGGAGAATTTATTTTTTTATAGATTATAGATTATAGAAAAATTACCATCACATTGGAAGAAGAATCAAACATAGGAGCTCGGTATTTTTACATTAATTAAGACATAAATATATATATAAGTATAGTAAATCATTGTTCTTGCATGTCACAGGAAATAAAACAAAATTAACTTTCAACGAATTCCAGATTCAAGTTCACATTTAACCGAAATATGATTAATAGCTAATTATAGGAGAGCGCCTTAATTTCTCCCATGTTACTCATTATACTCATCCACCATGTTATTCGTATAATTAGAAATGTCGTAGCTATACAAAAGGTGTTACTACAATAATATCTAAAACAATGCGTCGAGTCGAAAAAATATACAACTATGTTACATGCTCCCGTGACGTGCAATTAACCTTCTTATATCTGCCGTCCATCAATCACGCAAGCAAATTGTTTGGGAAGTGAGTATAGACAATTATAACCTTACAAGTCACCAGAGACAACAATTACATCTAGATAGTGTCATGGCAAATGCCTACTATTTAGGGGCCTGTAGTCAATTGGACATCGAGGAAAGACATCGTGACAGAGAGACACATTTTAGCTTAAAAGGATAACGCGATCTCTAAAAAGATTATGCGATTAGATGCTTTTTATTAACTGTAGCAGATTAATTTAATGTATACATATAATAATTTTATATAATATCTAGGTAAAGAAAATAAGCAATAATCAAAAATCGTTTTATCAAATGCTACGGAACGATTAAACATATTTCGATATCGTTACTGGTCAAGTTTTGTTTCTTCGAACGAATTTTGACAGCTGTCAAACTTTTGACAAAGCATAATTGTCTATGCGTTTTTTGCGCAAACCACAATAATATTTATGACATATGGGCGGCGCGTATAATTGGAATGTTACTTTTGCACTAAGCACTTTTATTTGTTTCATTATTATCGTTAACAAGTCATTATTTAAATTTCATTTGCAAAATATTAATTGAACAGATACGTAAGTAATACATAAATACTAATTGGCTGCAGATTACTTGTCAAAAGCATTCTGTCATTAAGTATAGTAGTTTAATAAAATTAATTGTGAGTCTGAATGAGTCTAGACGGTTGTTTGTTTATTACTACGCGAGAAGTAATGAGTTGTATTTTCATAATAAATGAAATGTATAATTTACAAGCAAGAGTAAACATTGTTACTATGAAAATCACAAGAGGATGTAAAACAAACCTATAAATAGATATATATAATAAAAAATATAACTTTATAAAAAAATGGTAACCGCAATAAGTACCCTATTATTATAAACCTTTTTATGAATGCCAAAAGCCTTAGAAAATGTGTTTACTGTTCATTGTTTACTAAATCTTTATTCAAAGAACCGTGGAATGTCATCTTCACCTCAGCAACAGATATGACCAACACCTCTTTTAACGGTTTACAATGAAACAAATGTAACTTAAAACAAAAACAATGTAAAACTTATTTTCTAAGCTCTATTTCGATTGCTATAATAAATGTTAAAGTCATTGCACTTGGTAATTTACTATTTGAATGTAAGAAAAGCTTCTAATTTCCGCTTTCCACCGTGGTGGCGCTGTCATCGTATTAACGCCATTTTCTATAGAGAATTTGAAGTTTCTTTTTTTATTTATTACGTGTATTGTTTCAACGTTCCGCGCCGGCAGCGGCACTCCTCAAGCCCATTGGTTCCGCTCAACAATTGAAACTGATATTATAGTTACAACACGCTAGCAATCACAGTAATGAGGATAATAATAGTGATTACTAAAAACTTCATTGTATGCTGGCAGCCATTTTAAATCGAGTTACACCAATTTTATGTCAAACGTAGCCTTTGGTTGTCGCGCGCTATTACCGGTTTTGTGACGGTAAATAATAACTTAATAGATGTAATTAGGTAATGTATATTATATTTACCAACATTACAGTTTATGAATTATCTACGCTAGATATAATTTTAGTATAACGGTATATACATTTTAAAGAAAACTGGAAGTTAGAATGAAAGTTATGGCACTGATGTGAATTTGTTCTTTTTTATTTTACGCATTTTACTAAGCTTTCGGTTATTGGTCGGTAATATTTATACAGCAGTTGAGCTACTTATTCTGGAGTACAAATATATATTTTATAACTTTATTAAATATTTCTATTCTTCCTATTAAAGCTCTACCATGATTTTGTTTCTGTAATCTCTTTCACCCGTCAAACATGGTGTTATAGATAAATTACTCATACTAGTAGGTACCTTTGTGTCCAACAGTGGGACGCAATTAGTCTGTTGATACAATATTCGGTGATAAGATAACTTGTGACTCGATAGCTTTCGTCTTTATAATCATTACTGTGCAATACAAATGATACGTTACAATGATAAACAGTTTAACAGTAATAGAAGTATGGCGAACGTCAAAATGAAAGCTATATATTACGAGTCAGACAATCATGGGGCAGTTCCTCTGTGATGAATTGGGAGAGCAGCTTCCTTCTACATTTGGCATAATCTTAGCATCAGGTGGTGGTAAGGACAACCCCCGTACCATCAGGTAAGATATTTAAATTAATACAATATGATAATGACTAAAATGAATGAAAATTATAATTTATTTTATTCACAAAAGCTGATTCCTCGCGGCAAACGTTTTGACAGGTTTGCGTTTTGATAGGTCATCTCTCAAATCGGTGGGACGTCTTAAAATGTTACTAATTAAATTAAATATAGAATAACAAAACGAACCTCGGCTCCCACGGCGAGACAGGGATCAATGACCAGTCGTGTTCAACACGCGATTGATGCACAGAATCGAATATTTTGCCATGTTTTTTTTTAATGTTAAGGCGTAAGGGTTTTATACACTTTGGACATATTGAAAGGGCAACATTTTAGTTTTTAAAAATACTAACTCCGCAACTTTATTTTAACTAGTTCATATTTAAACCGCCTTTTTTTCGAATATGAACGAAACCATACGTGTTTCTTATATTATGGAGTTCAAAAAAATGGCGGTTGGCTCAATAATGATTAATGAGATCATACAAAAGAAATATACATTGCAATGCTTATTTTTATATTGTACATGAAGAATGTGATGAAGAAAATGTTTATTTGTAAATAAAATTCCTATTTTACAAGAAAACTAAAGTATTATGTTAAAACAGAAATCCCACCAATGAAATACTAAATATTGTTTTGGTAATCATATTGAAAGGAAAAAAAATTATCAATAATCCATCTTTTTAAAGCCGCTGTCATGTATTAAGAATTTTATTATGCTCAATAGCCTACATAACTGCGGTGGCAGAGGCGATAACAATTTGACTTTTATTTTTTTAAATTTAATTGCAGTATTAGCAAGTCACAGATAAAGTCACTTCGGTCTCAACTTTTTTTAGTCTTTATCTGATGGCTTACCGTTTGAATTTAAGGTACGTCAACTCTGTAAGAAGTTTTAATAGAGTCTACACAATCTGATCGTTGGGACGAAGAAAAAAAACATTAAAAAAATTGGAATCCCAACGAGCTTGGATTGTAACAATGTTGTATCTCGATCTGTTCGCTTTTTGTTTTTAGATCGACTTCGGAATATTTTAAATTTGATTTTAATTTTTTTTAATGCGACTTATTTGTTGGTTCTCTTACACTGGCATTAAAGGATGTACGACTTAGGAAGTCATTAAAGTTCTTTGAGATAAAACATTGTTGAAATATTTAAACAGTTTAGGCAGAAGTAGGTTTTACGTGTTTTCGAGTGTGCGCTAAAAATTAGTTTAAATTTAAAAAAGTTGCATTTAGAACACAAGTAACGGAAATTGCGATTTCCGTTACTTGTGTTCTAAATGCAACTAATTTGAAATAAGAACATGTTTTATTTGACAATATTAGTATTAATATTAATAGGTCTTATAGCTTAGCCTTTCAATCTGAATAATATTTTCAGTTATAAAGATTGTTACACTAAGCATTAATACTCATAATTACTTATATTATTCAATTATTTTAATGTCTTCCTGGTGAATTACATTAGCAAATGTATTGTCAAGTTTACAGAAACTTACCAGCAGGATCTTTAAAAGTAGAGGCAATATGAGGAATATTAATGTAACAGTTTTATATTATTTTTAACACGTTAATAGGCAACAAGATGCTACGAGCGTCTTCAGGTTACGGTAACTACCACCTTAAGGAGAGCCGTACGATTGTGACTGGTGTAGAATTTTCAATAGGTATTCTCTACAGGATAACTTTACTAAGTAGATTCAGCATGTTTTGGACGTTGGACGTTCTATTTGGCTCGCTCCTAATCCTATAAGCGACTTATGTTACGAAACATCGTAGGTACATCAAAACAGCTCCCCATGTCGCAAATATACGGGGAAAAGAGGGAAAAAAAGGAAAATTTGGTCACTGCGACCGGCCATAAATTCAGTTGGAGTCGCGCGAATCGCTCTAATTCCTTTGTTTGCAAAACCGAAAACTGCTATGGACATTCTGGCAATGGCACGGAACGATACTTCACTCGCTCGCACGTGACTGATTCCTGTACGTTAGAAAGTGACAGATGTACTTTGACAATTGCACGCGGACGCTCTTATTGCGACGTCTCAAAGACGATTTTTGATTGAGTCGGTGTTCTAGGATAACTTATTGTTTGATACCTATTCGTTTACGTTCTGGCAGATTTATTGGGTAGGTATTAGCTCGTAATATTTGATAGGAGTGTTTTTTGCAGACAACGCCATCTATTGGTGAATTTCAGGAGTAATACCAAAAGTTAGAAGTCACAGAACGAAATTATAATAAATGCTTACTTCAGTATCAAGACATAACCCAAGGATTCAATAACGAATACGAGAAATTGTTGGACTCGTAAATAATAATATAGAATATTATTTAATTTTACAACTTTATAGAGATTTGGACACCTATTTTATTCTCATATCATCTTTAAACTCTTAAGATACTTCCTTGTTGTTCCTTAAGGTACTCGTAGCGACAGAGCCGCATTTTTCTCATAATTTTTGCTGGTTATATGATAATTTCTATCTATCTATGCCAGATATAATCGTACAAGTCTTAATTTTAATTTGGAAACTCTAATATACAGAAAGTTATTGTAGAAAAAGTAGCATTAACTGCAAACATTTCAAAATAGCTCATTATTCATAGTTCAGATACCAATATCCTAAAGAGATTTGAATCAGACCTTTAAATCAGTTGCAATATTAGCACTATTTTCTAATAATAGTGTATAAATTATTTTTCTTTGAATTAATATCTTCATTGGTCTCCATGTTGCAGTTAAGCGCTGTTCGCTAATGTCTATCGGTATTATTCTCAAATTAATGCAGTCAGCTCGGCTGAAGTCTACAGCCTACAATGTCAGTAATCATGGCAGTAGACGTGGGCCCTAAGTGCGCTAGCTACGAAATTTAGGACATAGGAATTTTAAAAAATGTTTTTGTACAAACATGACGTGGCTAATCGATATATTGTTATAACTTAAATTAAGTTGTAACTACATTTAATGTTATCTATCTGATACTGCGGAAGAACGAAATATTGTAATAAATTCTGGTAAATTCGTTTTTAAAATAGATTTGTAAAATAGATTTTACCTTTCATTTGAACTATTCGTGATGTTTCCTTATTAATAAACTATCGTTCGACACTAGATTTAAGGTTAAATCTATTTAATATTAAATCTGGTGCCTGGTTAAAATCCACAAACCTTCGAAAATTTATATAATATTGATATTGTCTTTTGACACCGTTCGATCGTATACAGTCATGTGTTACGTGATATCTTAGGCAGGAATGTTTATAACAAAACTTTTTTAAAAGAAAACTCCTCGAATAGTCCAAATGAAAGGTTAAATCGAAAATAATTTACCAGAAAGTTATTCGAGTTTTGTATTACTATGCTTTTGTTCTTCGAAGAATCAGACATTGTATGGTTTGGTTTTATCTTTGGTTTTGACCAATTACAATATAAATGAAATACAAATGTTCATAAAATTACTTAAGAGTTTTGTATTATGGATACTAGAAAACTGAAAATATAGATCTTAATATGTATATACCATAACTTGTGAACAAATATTTGTACTCATGATTCAAAAATCTGTCCCTACTGGGATTTGAACCTTGGACGCTCTGTCCAAAACATCTCCCCCATTGCACTTGCAACAGTGCTGAAATATCGGGAACTCAAAAAAGGTAATGGTATAAATCATGTAAATAACTATCTGCATGTTAATTACAATGAACATTTAATAAAATATTACTATGTGGTAATTGTAAAATGAAGGTGAATCTCAATTATAAAGATTTCATAAAAATTGAGAATATATAAATAATATATATATTAATTTAACATTTTTCGTTGTTATATTTCTATAATTATCACTATACAGTCACTTTAACGTTGCCTGGAGGAGATCGCACTTAGCGATAAGGCAGCCCATTTCACAAACATTTTCGACTATGTTAAAAGCTATTCTCTTTTTGTGTGATGTTGTTATGTTAAATAAATAAAGATTTAATAATAATAAAAGCTGAACTTTATCTGCGGGCATTGTCTCGAGTTTTTCGCGCAGCAGTAAAAGAAAGTAACAACTTAACCAAATAATATTAAGACGCCAAATCAAATAAACATCTCGTATTCTTGGTAAAAATTAACATCTCAAAATTCGGGAGTTATCGAGTGTTCCCGAACAATAAATCGGCATCGAGGTAACAATGCAGCGTCGTAATGGCCCCTGTACATTAGCCGGCACCGAACCGGCGACACAATGGACCGGTCTGATTTATCGCGCCCGGGATAAGGCGCCGCGATGGAAAAAGGATTTTCCCCGGAAAACTTCAATGGGAATAAATTTTAAGAGGCACTGATCGATTTCGCAGATTCCGAGCGATTGCGACGGCCACGACGGCTCACTCCGCCCAGTGTTGAGGCGCTACGATTCGATTTGTTTCTATAATAGGTATTATACCTAGCACCTACCAAAACTACCATCGAAGATTACATAAACTTGGGCACAGACTTCTCTCTTACTTAGTCTGTGTAACTTACAAACAAGGAGTTTCATATCGACACGTTAAAACTTCACCGGAATAATCTACTCCTTCAGTTGTGAATTCGTCCATTAATAAATTGAGCGGCAATATACTCCCGGGTACTTCGAGACGATTAAATAACAATCGTGTCTGGATTGCATGGTTTGACAGGTTAAAAGTGCGCTAGTAACAATTGGGTAATAAATTAAATCATCTTGATAAAGATTGCAACATTACTTTTAAGTAGCTATTGAAGTTCCTAAAGACATTTATTTATTTAAAACTTGGTGACGTTGGATAGAGTAACTATTAGCTTAAGACTATAGAAGCGATTTACAATCAATCTGGATGTATATACCCTGACATACTTATGAACAATAAAATGAAGCAAAGGATGGTAAGTAGTAAGTATTTAATTAATAGCAAGCTGCGAAACAATGAGAAAATATTATCACTAAACCTTTTGACATAACACATGACGTCACAGATTATCACTATAATAATATAATTGAAAACTGCGCATTAATAATTACATACATTTAATTAATTACTCGTAAATCGTTTTCATATTTAACGAGCAGCGGGTAATTCTCCGAGCTCATTTCGTCCATTTGAAATATTTATAGCGAGCCGAGTCAGAAACAAAGGAAACCTTTTACGTTATGAACAGAGAAAAATAATATCATCATTACAGGATGAGTTGAATAACAATTATTCCCGACGGTATCCGAGCGCAGTGCAGTGGACCGCCTCCCGCACGATCTCTTGCCAAATTTTTAATTATTAAAATGAGAGAACCGAAACATCAGACGAATATATCTTACGTAACCTAGCAACCGTTCGCCAACTGCGAAGTCCACTTTGACAGCTGACAATGCTCGCAATTAAATTATAAAAGTTCGTCCCACCTCAGCGTTTTTTATTCAATGTAACTCCTAAACAGAGAGGATACATTATAGATACGCGGCGGAGCAGACACGTACAAAATGAAAATAGGGGAAAGGGAGCGAGGGTGGGGGCGGTATGGAAATGTTGGTCAAATATATCATCCGGCGTCTGACAGGCCAGTTCTCTTATCTCACGCGCGCGGCGGCAGCGCGATCTAAGCTAGCTTAGCTAATATAAAATGGTTTTAAATTCAAGTTTAATTCGGGCTATCTGCAGCTCTCCGCCACGTCGTAAATACGACCCGGACCCACGTACAAAAGGCGGGTGCGATTTACGATTTTGACGGATTCCGAATATTTTAGAGGCAAGACCAGGATTAGGCAGAGTTACGCCGCATGCGTCCTTAGGGGACATCCGATTTTAATAAGCCGAAGATAATTTACGCTGGGGCTAAGGAGACTCGTTGGCTCGCTTGCCATTTGGCGAAGCACACGGTGCACAGACAGACACAAGGTCCCAGACCACTTGACCGGGCACTGAGGCAGCCTCGCGAGCCACTAGCCATAATTAATGGATTTGATTCACACCGCTCAGGTGCATATCACGGAGGATTCTTATCTGTTTGCTCTGAAGAAATTATTCTTTGTTCAGCTTGTGGGCGGGCGAATCTGCAACGCATCAGTTTACAGCGCGAGGACATCATAAAGTGTAAACAATGACGGCGTTTTCCATTACAATATGTTTACCGATCCGTGGCGCGGCGCATTATGTATGTTATCCTGGTAGGACGCGCGGGGCGCCGCTGAATTTATGAGACTCCGGCAAATATTTGGCGCTCCCAGTTCGGACGCTGTCGACTGACAACGGGAAGATTGTCGGCGACTGTTTACACAACGGGATATGGTAATTTTTCAGTTGCCTCCCGCTCCGAGCGTATTCTGTTCACGGGCTGTTCTTTGCATAAGTTTAGCTTTGTACGTCGGAAGCGTTCCGTACGTGACGGACGGGCTGTACGGAGAGGGTTGACGTTTAGTGTCGTTAAATCTCGTAATAGGATATCATAAATTGCTAGAGGTCGGCGTGGCCGGCGGGCGGCCGGCTGTCATCGTTTGTCAGAGCATTTCACGCGTTGTTGGACAATAACGCAGACGGCGCGCGCGCTCCACACTCCGCGCCCGGCTTGCCCGCCTCTCGAACGCCTACCACCGACTGTCATGCAGATTCCTCCCTATATATCATACCTACAAGCCATTTCTGCTTGAAGAAATTCATTGAATATAAAAAAGCTAGAATGCAACTACTGTTATTATTAACATTACTATTCTGTGCAATTGGAGCGACTAACAGTTGAACATTCCACCCGGAGGCATCTCCGCATCAATACCTTTTACCCAAACCAAACATTTACTTCAAAAAATTCCTCACGCGCTCACGCTAGTTTACGAGACGCGTGAAGGTTGTAATTCTCACTTGCGGTGTCTTGTTGCGATTCAGCTTACGTTTAAGCGCTTCAACCTCTGTTCTCGTACCGCAATCAAATTTATACTGTCCCTCCAAGAAAAAAAGCATCGAAACATCAAATATGTACGGTATGCGACGTCCAAGAGATCAAATCGGGAACATAAGCTTAAAAACCGGTAAGCCAGGCCAGAAAAAAAACAAGTGTAAAATTAAAAAAAGCTAAAAGATTTGACCCCAGGGAATTGGACGCGTAAATTCGAATCAAAGGAATCAAATGTCGGTTTATGAATGCGCCGGCCATTGTAGCTGGGTGATGCTGCGGCGTATACTGTAGATACGTTTACCAGAGACTGGATTATTATAGATAACCTTTGGAAATAACGTATAAATGATCTTTATTACATTGTTTGATTTAGAACATTTTTATATGATAAATCCTTAAAATATTTTATTGAAAACTCAATAATATACGAGTATACCATTATTTCTTTAACTTTATCGACATAACTAATTGATATATATTTCTATTGGTCCCGAAGAAAACTCATGTTTGAAATGTTGCTAGAGTATGGAAGGACTACTTAGGTGGCTGCTTCAGAGCACCGAGTGAGAACGGCTATGCTAAAATCCCTTACATAAAGGAACACAACCCTATCAAACACAAAACATTTTCATATTTTTTCACTTGTACTTAAGACGAGTCTTTTATGAATACTAGAAGTTGCAAAAAAAGGCAGCATTCTCAGCTATAAATTATCAATTATTATTACTTTATGTATTATATTTTAACATCAATGTATTCACGTGATAAGTAATGAATAAAAAAGCTAGATATTTTATTTATTCTTAGCAGAACATGGAAGCGAATTACACCCGAATTCCCAACTGCCGGACACAAAAATGCTGTTAACATTATTGTTATGGTGGCAGACTTAGGTAAGATGCCCTACAACCAAACCGAGCAGAAAATTTCTGATGATAAACTGGGAATCCTCCTCCTCCAAGATCTGAAGTACGTGGACCTAGGACCAGTCTAGTGACTAGTCACTAGACCACAGAGGCGGTATACCGTCATTATTTGACAATTTAAACAAATTGTCGGAAACATTTCAGTTTAATACTTATATATTTTTAATAACTGTTACCTTTTATAACGTTTTAAGCTGACTGCTTATATATTAAAAAGCAATACCAAGAAAACTTGTCATTTTAATTACGTCGAAGTATAATTTATAAAAATACTCGTTAAAAGGTATTTTATTTCAATTTTGACTCGAAACTTGTTTCCAATATTAAAAGCAATACGCTGATGTCCGACATTTTTATTTTGTCTCTCGTTAATAAATATATAGTCTGCATTATGCTGCGGTGTTAATTATTAAAACTTGCGAACTATATCGCAGTATTATGTGACGTATCAATTAGTCGTGGTCAACTATAAATTGACTTCGCGGGAAAAAGGATTACACGGTTTTTTGTCAAATGAAGATCGGTTACGTTTATAAATAGCACGTTCGAGACTACAGAGAAATTCGCAGATTATATAGAAGGCGTAATCATTACGGCTGTCATAATATATTTCATTACTTATGACAGGTGCCATAAAGAAGTTTCACTTTTTTCAGAAACGTTAAAGTGAAATAATTCTTAATTCTTATAAAACAAAAATATATTATGTTTATTGATTTTCATAATTGAAGCATACAACCTATTTGGTGGTAAGCAAGTAGGTCGTGTGATTAAAATAAAACTTTATCTGTAAACAATAATGGTCTATCGTCGTATGACATTAAGCTTTGTTTATGGAAAGACCCTAAATATTGAAAGTTAATTATAATTTTGGTTAAATCATTTTCATTTATCAACCATTTTGTGCCCAACTGCAATAAATTAAAATATATATGCCTACAAAATATATTAAACACCGAAATATTATTTAAAATTGTCGGATTGACAAGAAAGTAATTTCAAATTTATTCCGCAACCATACACTAGGTGAACCTGATAATGCACGAGGAAGAACTTGACAAACGCACGCTCGTACCCAGATCGTTATCGATACTCATTCGGATCGAGTACTCGAGTAGTATCGAGTGACTCGGCACCGCTCTGAGTATTTATCATGAGGCTAAAGCCGTGACTACGATACTGGTCGGACTTTTTTTTAAAAACTTTTTTTTTGTTTCGTAAATAGGTTTAATTATCTGAAGTCCCTATAAAGTTTAAGCGCAAGTACAAATATAAAGGCCGTTTTGATTTTTTTTAAATAAAAAGTTGTTACCATATCTGGACTGAAGTAATGGGGTCTGACTCTCTTAACTTACCTGTAACAAAAGTAAATAAAACATTAATATAATTGAACTAGAAAGAATTACCACCTTAATTTGTAGTTAACTACAGAAATGACATAAAAATACCAACCGAACGTTGTAGTTATGGCACTCCCAAACTTTTCTAAATTTAAATTTAAATAAAGAAACTTATTCTCGCAGTGATTAAATGGTTTCATAGTATAACAGGTGTTATACCTAATGCCTTTCTAATATTATTATGAACATATCTTTCTCACAGGTCTGCTGGCGGATCTATTTAGAATTAAGCGGTGCCTATGTTCCTCTCAATTTTCTGTATAAAATTGTATTTTTTTTATATTATTGTCTATATCCATAAATGTATAAATAAACATCAGGTTTACATCTGAATAGATAAAGGTATCTTGGTAGAGGGACAGGGAGAAAGAGAGGTGTCTCTCTCTAACTCTAGATAAGCTTATACAACTTATATGTTCTCCCATCACTGGCTAGGCTATAGTACCTTTGTTTTACTTTTGTTATCTCTATCTACCCTTAGTACAGCAGCGCTCCAAGCGGCGCGTGTTGGACACAATTCATTGCCTCGTCACTACTAGTATTAAGCAACTTACTAATCACAACTTGCCAGACTGTGATTTTTACAATTACATATAATTTCTTAGGTGAAAATCATGTAATTGGACAATTTACGAGCAAAACAATAATTTGAGGGCAGACTGCTTGCGGTCAATAGTTATTTGGAGCGATTAGCAAGTTATAGAGGGCAAATTGCAAGCATGTGGTTGTTCTCAGAGGGCAGGCTCGCTGGTGGCTTTGTTAATTAGGTTCCGCGAATAGCTTCGTGTTTTACAACTACAAGTGTGTTGAATTGTACCTTGTAATCAAAGTAGGAGTTAACGCAGCAGAATTGAAATGTGAAATTTAGCAGGTACTAACCTGGTTTACAAAGTTCGGAGTTGTGAGATAAGTATAGTGTTGGGCGAGTATCAGTCGATCAGCGAGATTATTTTATTTTTATTAATAACTAAGACAAAATATATTAAAAACAAGATCGATATACTTACTTTAATTAGGGTTTCGCTTTATGGCTGTATATTTTGTTTATGTGAATGTCTTGAGTGTAAGATAATATAAATCTCAATCTAATTATTACAGAAATCATTTGAAATAATACTTCCAAATAAACTATACATATTTATTCATATTTAAATTTCCAAAAGAACTCCTTCCAATCATTTTAAATGGTTTCTCTCACGATACTTTTGTGGAATGTCTATATATTTACAATAAATAAATTGAAGTGGTCAGATACAAGTCGAGCTTGTCCAGATTGAGTGAAATGTGAAAATACACTGAGGTTAAGTAAGTACTTCTGAATTTCTTTAGACGAGAAAAACACGAGTTTAGTGAAGAAACCATTAATATTCATAAAGCGACATGGTATTACCACGAAGATTCATAGCGTTACATTACTTTAGTACCTTACGATCATTGTGATATGTGCGAAATTGAATTAATAGTTACTATAGAAGAAATACCACCGGTTATTATTGCAGAGATTAAACCAAAACTTTGTAAAATACACAAAATAATAAAAATTAAAACAAACTCAAAGAATCAATTTTTTTTCTTCAAATATATATTTATTTCTTTAAATACAAAACTTTAATTAATATATAAAGAATTCTGCAAAACTACGCATTCAGTGTCGGTTTCATCATAAAAATTTACTTATAATAAATAAATAGGGCCTAAATAATAGGTGATATTTCTTCTTAATTAAGATTTAATTTTAACTCACATAAACTTTTTGTACTGAATTCATATTCACAAAGAAATAAGTCGTTCACATTGGTGCTACCATGACAGAGTGACAAAAAATTTTTATTAAACCTATATTTAATGTAATGTTTATTTTAATAATGAAATAATTAATTGGGGTTTTGAATAGTGTTGGTTGACTTCGTGGGAACAGGCTATCTCTCAGTTCAGGGTCTGGTCCGCTGATCCTCCACCCGTCACTCAAGCTGATACGTAAATTGTTGAAAACATTCTAATTGTCCAATTTGTTCCGTCGCCCGAACCATTGTGGGCGCTCAATTGAATAGGCTGCGATCATATTATTATCTACAAATTCACTTAATTTTTATAGCGAATTACAAACAATTTGTATTGTATAAGCGTTTCATTCAAAATTGGTTGTGACTTGTGTTTATTTCTGGAAAACGTTTCCAATTGGTATTTTTATTCGTTAGTGTTTGGGAATTTTTGTGATACTTTTTTGGCTGATGTACAATAAAGATATATTCTGTTCTATGCTATTCGATACTTTTGTAATTGTTATTAAACCTCTTAACATTAGTATTGTTTGTGTATACAGTTTTAATATACTTAGTCATGTTAATAAATTGTATATATCAATAAAATCTATTTGCTCAATTCGTACTTGATAAATCCAGCGATTATTCACCCCAGATTATAAGCAGAAGTGGTTTTTACTAGCCAATTATGAACGGTAGCCATTTTAAATAATTATACTTAATTGTGGTTCAATTTATTTACATTTGCGTGTAATTTACCAATCAAAGTCAAAGTCAAAATATCTTTATTTAAATAGACTCATTTAAGTTCTTTTAAATCGTCATAACGTGGAATATGTATCAGAAAAAATAAATAAACTTAATTAAAAGTAATAGTGATAACTTTAAGTGGTTATTAACCGGGTATTTACAAATTGTCCCAGTTATAGAATTTAATTATGTATTAAATAAATCATTTTAAATTAAAACTAACATTAGTATGCATATTCCCAATTTTTGTATGCAAATTTTTGTAAAATAAAAATATCTTCAATGTCAGCAGCCGTCCCTACAATATCAAGCCATATGACATAACACTGTGGAAATAGCTAAAGTATACAAGTCTTGCTGTTTAAACATCACATAAAGACCTGATTTTCATAACAGCGTAAGCAGTTGAACATAGTCTACCAGGGAGGAATGAAATATGAGGATACTTTTGAAGTCGTAAATCTAATTCCCAGAAAGACAGTACTTTCAACGTATTGAAGTTTTTCTTCATTGATTTTAATATGTGTATCAACCTGCCTTATATTTAGTAAGGAAAATTTGATGCACTTATTTTTCTTTGAATTAAGCAATAAATTATTTTTTTCAAACCAGTACACCACTTTGATTTATTTAAATCGAACTCCTTGCTTAATTCAGGTAATTATATATGTATATTTTGATAAAGGTTTTTAATTGTAAGTAAACATAAATAATTATACAAATGCAAACGAAGCCCATTAATATATGTTAAGGTAATGTCGTCTTAGCTAATACAACTATGAGCGCCGCGAGTTGTGTGGCTTGTTGTATTAATTATTAGATAAGGCCCTGATTACTGCGGTCTAGCTAAGACGGTGCATTAAGTAAATAATAAGCAGTTCACGTCTGTAATTAGCCATGGCCGACCAGTTATTCCTATTTTCCACGTTTTTCTTCAGGTTTCCCGGCCGCCTCCGCATTTCCATCGGTAAAAAACCCGTCGGCCGTCCCTCTCGCGCGGCGTGCACTTGCACCGGTTATTATTTCCTTTTCACTCTTTTGTTTCGTCGATGTCGACATCTCGCTCCGCGCTCCGCCCATTTGTAACATCGCTGCCCGCCGTCCTTGCACCTGTCTCTTTCGCGTCCGTCTGATTTATGTGAGAGAGAGCGGGCTTGATCGACGCTTTGTTTTCCCGCTTCGATTGTCAGACGCCGTTCGTTTTTCGAAAAAAAGGCGCACTGACCTGGGGATTAGGTTATACGTTATTACCGGGTGTAAATTCTGATAATGTATCCTACGTCTCGAGTGTCGCGCTGTGGGAATCGCCGCTTGTCCTTTTTGCGCGGTAGGCGCGCCGTATTGTAAAACTATATTTACGACAATGTTATCTCGCGCGGGCGTATCACGTTACGTACCTACAGCTCGCCGTGATTAATGATGAACTCCGGCCGGAACCTCTCGAGGCGAAAATCAATTCCGAGAAGGCTGTATGCCGTCCGGCCTCCGGTGCCGGGCGCGTCGGTCCGGTTGCGGCCCGGTTCACGTCGCCGTCTATCCGGAGTGAATCATTATCAATTGAACTCGTATATAAATCGTCCGCGGCCACGGTATTCCTAAAAGAAGCGTTCAAAATTAAGATTTCAAGGCGAGTGCGCGGAATTCGCCGGCAAAAAGCTTGGCCAGTTGACAAGTTGAGAAATGTAACGGCGGCCATTTTTTGAGGTCAGTTTTGGCGGGAATGCCATTCTAATCAAAATAGTTTACGCGTCGGATTAGGATCAAGGCCGGTTCGTGGGAACGCGGCATTTTTTTTCCATTGACACCGATGGTTTTATTTTTATTTTGTTCCTTTATCTTGATGGGACCTCTAACGTATGACGAGGATCCCGTGAAAAATATCCCGACTGATTTGATTCTCGGGAATCAAAATTCAATAATCTTTATGGCGATGCCGTTCTCAGTAAAAAAAGACTAAGGCTTCAGAAATCAAAATGGCTTTGTTTTTATAAAACTTATTTGCGATGGAACTGGTATTATATGATATAAAAGTATATATTACAAGCCAATTTAACTTCATCAATAGTTAATACGGAGACACGACGACCGTCCACACAACAACATTATAGTTTCAGAATCTCTTCGCGTTCTCTGTTGACAAATCATAAAAAATGTGGCCGAAAATAGTAATCCGGGTCAGAACGGCCGATATCGCGCGACGCAACACAACCGACTGTTATAAATCACGAGAGAACAAATAAAAACGCGCGCCGAGGTGAAAACGTTATTATCTTTATAATTGCACGTCAAGGCGGGAAACTGGCGGCATTTGGCGGGCTTTCCGCCATTTTCTTTTTCTTTTTTTTACGGGACACGGTATGATATATCGGCCCATGAATACGAGATGTACTGTCGCACCTGCTTGCCTTATGAATCCGGAACGACTCCTTGACGTCATGCTCGCCTGGTGCTGTCGTGTTTAAATTGGACGAAAAATTGGGATGGATTGCACGAGGCGGGGTGAATCGCGTTTCGTATATTTTTTTCTAACAACTTATTATGAGGGGTCGCTTAAAACTCCATGAATAGGATAAACTTCATATTTCATGGAGATGTATTTATCTTTTTTAAGTACAACACGGTGATACCTCGCCAATTTATTAAAAAAGAAACGAAATCCATCCCTCGCTTTGTATGGAGATTGCTTAAACTTTTATGTAGGATAAGGCCGGACACGTAGCTAGTAAATAGTTAATTTTACTTTACAGTTAAAAAAATACAATAATTCTTAATTTCAATGCGTTACAGTCCACGAAGATATCCTTGTAAAGAAGGTACATATATAAAAATTACCAATCATGAGCCAATGGCGAAGGTCAGATGGCGCTGCTTCTTTGATCGTGGCATAATGGATGATGCGACGTGCCATTAAACTTAAAACTGCTACTTAATGTATTTATTAATGTATTATAATTGACATTGCATATGATCAACAACTTATGGTGACATTTAAAGTTTATTTATTTGTAATTTTAATTATTTATTTATCCAAAGCAGCTACAAGTTAAAATTACATACATGTCAAAATGATTACATGTGACATTGAACTGTCGAAACACTACAGTAAATATCTCATACGAATTCGTCCTGAAGGGATCGCTTTCAGCTATAAGCCCCCTTTCGTAGGTTGTCTCGAACCGAGTTTATTGTATTTCTGTCTGTGTGATTAAGTACAATTATGTTATTAATACATAAACCGCATTAAAGTGGTCGTTATAATTGTCTCAACAGACAGACGTTGTATCTTAATTGTATTGTAAAGCTTTGAAACTGTCTGTACGACAAATGTCACATGTACAAACATCGGTCTGTACCGAGTTTCAATACCCGAACAAGGACCCGTCAAATTCTAAAGATAACATCGATCTAGTTCATAACTTCAATGTAAACAGTGGACAATGTGCGGTATTTGTGTGGGTCTGATAACATACTAATACGCTGTCATAGTCGGGCCACGTGAATGATGAATTGGCGTTGTCTATGTAACGTAACACTCGCTGTGTACGGGCCCGAGACAAAAGAGCGCGAGGCATTCCACGCTACATTTTTTCTAACTCGACCGGTTCCACAATAGAGTTCTTTCCCGCAGCGGCACCTTAACCGTTATCAATATATCACAAAAAGAAACGTAACAATGAACTTACACGACTAAATCGAACGTAAACCAACAAAATACGCGATAAGAACGCCCCGTCGGTAACGAAGCGGCTCGGTATCGATGTCTCTGTCAAAAACTGTCAAAAACTTGACAGCCGCCGCGTCAGCCTAACGAGGCGGGCGCGCGGCCTCGTCATGGTGACGCAGCGGCTTCGTTACGAACCTCCGACAGAGCGCCATCTAACGCCGAGTAGGGGAGCTAGCCAGAGCGTTTTCGCAGATTGAAATAAAACAACTTATAATAATAATCTCGTCTGGACACAGAAATACATAAACATGCAAATGAACCGCGCCCCCGGCGGCCGGCGTACCAATTTATTGCTGCGCGCGCACCTCATTATCGCTAACAAGCATTGGAACCCTTTCTTTACTCCATAAATATTATATTTTACACCTGCACTAAAAGAGCCTGGACGGCTGTTTCGGAGGATATTCGCGACGGATCATTGCTCCACAATTAGTAATAATAAAGCTCCAACGAGTTCGTATATCATTGTGTATGCATTTATTTTTCTCTTGCTCACAAAACTGTGTCTAAGGAACGAAAAAGTTTTAAATCTTCTCGATAAATGTGCCACCTAACTATCTATCTATTTATGTTATCTTGGTATCTGCATTTATGTGTAAAGTCATTTTCTCATTCGGCAACTTTAACCAGTCTTCCTTTTCAAACAGATTCAAAATTAGGTTCGTTCAGCAACAGAAGTCGATCAACACCATGTCACAATAAGTCATTCACGGTGTTTATAAAATTTTTAAGTGTATAAATTAGTAATGGTAAAATGAAAAGGTACTGAAGTCGTTAGGCTGAAGCTGCGGCTTTCAACTTTTGACAGACACAGGGAGCTCATCCTCACACGTTGTAACCAAAATGGTCGTGTACTGTACGGTTAGAGAGACACTTTCTCCCCCATACCCTCATGTTGTGGAATGAATTTTCTGCGTAGGTTTTCTCTAAGGAGTACAGCACAAGATGCTTCAAAAAGGATGTGAAAAGGTTTTTACTCTGTCTGCAAGGCGCGGGTGATACCCCTGGTATTGCAAGCGTCCATAGGCTACGGTAATCGCTTCCCACCAAGTGGGCCCTACGTTTGATTGCCACCTTAATGGTATAAAAAGTTTTAATCGACTTCTGTTGCTGACTGTACATACCTATATAAAATATAATAATGAAAACTCAAAGGAATATCAAACGATAATTACCTATAAATTTAGAATAATTGGATAAAGAAAGCCAATCACCAAAGCAAGACACAAAATCACATTTCGCAACAAACCCGTTGTCAATAGTGAGCATATAAATAATGAAATAATTGCATTCGACCGCAGCGAGCGGAAGTGGCGACATTTTGACGTATCCGGTCGCTGAGTGAGAAATTTTTGCTCAGTACTTAATACAAATATTAAACATTTTCTTAATATTCAAAGGTTGTTAGGTATTCAATTTTAACACAGATATTGTTTTTTATATTATGTTAGCCTATGGGACAAGTAGGTCTATCAATAGCTTAAATTTGTAGCTTTTGGAAAGTGTTGAATTAATATTCGCATATCAAATATATCCAATAAGTTGTCCCCGAGTAAAATAAAAATATAGTTCCTTTTATTTCTCTCCAAAATACATTCCAAATGAAGGAAATGAATTGAACAAGCTTTTCAAGGGAAGCCGCAAAATATAACCGCACCTCGAGATTATTGTCAAAATACGAGCGTGGAGCCGAGTGATACCGGGATGAGGTCCCTCGGGACCCTATACAGGGAAAAAATATCAACCAAGTACCGCACCTATACATATTTAATGTGCGGGCACAATATCTTCGCGAAGCCGAACAGAAATTGAGAAGCGTTATCGTATCGGAATCCGCCGTATCTGGGCCGGCGGGCGGTCTCCGAGGAAATCATTGGGAAGGCATCCGGAAAATTTACCGCACATTCTCGTTCATGCGGCGGAACACCTGCCTTTAGCTTACGCGAGCCTATTACGTGATCTATTCGGCTGGCCACATTAATGACGAAAAACACTCTTTATGCCGCCCTCCACAAAGCAATTAGGAACCATCGATTGAATTTCCAATTATTCATAAAGCAAGGGGTTATTTACTGAAGTATGTCTAGCAATTTCAGGCGGGCGCCGCCGTAATGGAAAGTCTTGTTAATTATTCAAAATGTCGACACTATAATAGGACGTGCGTCTATAAATATTCAATAGTCGATCGGGTCGAGCCCGCGAGCTACGGACGGACGCCGAAGCGAGTAAACTAAAAATAATTGACAATCAATATGATCCCAATCAAGTCGGACATTTTAAACAATTGAAATTTAAAAATTCATATTTTAGAACACATTAATTACAATTTCGGTTGCACAATGCACGCGCCCGTTCGAATCCCGCTTTCTGGAATTTTGAATTCAAATCGAATTATCGCAATTAGGCGCGCTGAGTCACGTAACCGGAATTGCGACAATTAGGACATATTGTCAAATCGTACGGAGCGTTGGCGGTGGCGGTTTAAAAAATTCACAACGACTTGACATTTGGCCGGACGGCGCGCAACACGGCAATAATCGTTGCGGTGTCCCGCGGGTCAAAATAGGCCAATTGTGGTCTGGGCGAATTACTTGAAAACGCTTTGACATTAACGCAGGATCTGCGCTCTGCGCCCGCTGATTGGCCAAATTGTTTTGATTGCGCACGAGTTTTGACTTGGACATAATAGTAATTGCGTGTAATTTCGCTGAGACGGTTAAGAACAATGGGAGTGCTTGGGTGTTCCGGCGAGCGGCGGGCTGCACTATTGGATGCAAACGTTCTTGGCATACGTCAGTCTTGAGAGATTACATAAATTTATTTTCACATATTTATTTTAAATGCGTGTGCATATATATGTAATAACTTATCTGTGGTAGTAGTAGACCTTAGTTCAGTGCCTGTTTTTTTCCTTCAACTCACAATCGACATTAATCTTATTTTTTATCTTAGCTCTCCTTGAGATAGACAGAAAGAAATATGGCTAAGAGACATTTACCTAAAGCTTAGGGAAGATGGTTGGAACTTTGCATGGACGATGAAGATGGTGTTTTCTGTCATGGATTTTGGTAATGTCCAATTGTGGTCCAAAGCTTTTTATTGAAATGGTTAAATAAAGAGCTTAAGACCACAACTGGACATATCTCGTGGACATATCTATAAAAAATGACATTTTCATTAATTACTCCGTCACAATTTGTATTACTTTAATTTGTATTTCACATTTATATAGCTATTTTTATTCTCTCAAATACATTTGTGATCGATGTGAATAACATATGGTGGTCCTAAGAATGCGATTTGGAACCTGCGACGTAGCTTAAGTGGCGCTATTACTGGTCACTATAGCACCAATAACATTTTATTTAAAAATAAGTTAGTTGGATCGCCTTTGTGTAGGGCTTGTAGGGAGCACACTGAACAAAAGTAACACATCTGTGTAACTGTGATGCTCTTGCTAGCAAAAGAATGGGTCTCTTTGGACTGGCCTACGGCAGTCCTGAAGATATAAAGCTACTGACTCCAAGCGTATTTAGTAAGTACATTTTGGACGTATTCCAGGACAGCAGACACTACGATAAGGGAAGGGTGGTTAGGGCAGTATGTTACATGCTTCCTAGCTATCTTCACTTACGGACTCGTCTACTGCTTATCATCAGGTGGTGTCGAGTCATTTGCTGTGCTTTATATAAAAAAAAGCACAAAAAATCCCATTGGGTCGAAGTGCTCCGGGAGTAATCCTGGCCCTATATTTAGATAAGATGTTGTGATCGAAGGATATAGTGGACTAAAATACTGGTATGTTGAATGCATCATTGTATACAACAACTCTTTATATCTTATAATACCAGCATATCTAAGTAAATAAATAAGTTGTAACATTAACCTTGGCCAGTTTCCGTTACTAATACAATAAATTTATCCTTCTATTGAGAGTTACCTTATTTTAAGTACATATAAACGTATTTAAATCTAATTCCCGTATTATGTACTCGTTATCATCACATTATGTTCGCGAAGTGATTGTAAATAATGATTTTTATTACCTCATTACTGTGACAGCATTATTGGAGACGTTGTCCGCATGCGCGCGCAATCCAAGCTTTGTAATTATAATGTAACACTAGTATTTAAATTAGTAAATCTATCTAATTAAGTTAAGATGATACAAATTTATTTTCATTAACACGTAACCTATATTATACATAAATCTTAATGTTTTTGTATCATTTTACAAAATAGCTTGGTTAGTGCTTAATTAGATCTATTGCAATATAAATAAAGATCAATTCAAAACATCTAGGTGATACCTAAACTAAGAAATATCTGAGGTATCTAATTTATTTCTAAGTAAAGGTAGGTAATTAGTAATTAGTATTTGCTTTTTAATATCGGAGAGTCACAAAGTAACTCTGGAAACATCAAAACTGCGTAGAAAGATTGGAAAACCTTTTATATTGTATGCGATTTTGAAACGCATATCGTAAGATAGATGGGCCACACGAGGTTTTTAAAATTCTTAACGGGGTAGCTTTTGCTCTTCATCTCACTGCCGAAGATAGAGCCAGATTACACTCGGATTTTTAACCATAGACCACTGGAGAACATTCCAGTATAGATTTAGGTTCAGGAACATGTAACCAGTGTTTTTACAGATTTAGCAAAATATTTCTGCTCGTTTTTCTATTTGTCTAACACCAATATTTCAATCCTTTTTGGCGCGTATTTAGCGAAGGTACATTTAAATAGAATAATGAATAAATAATATCCTATTAATATTGAAGTACATATATTCATTGTTAAAAGTCAATATTGTAACAACATAGCTATTAGCTTTACAACAGCGTAATTTGCAGTTCTGCATCAACGTGCAACAGTATGAGTAATGTTAGTCCACGATCCAGGGCCAGTGCGGGCCAGGTATGGACTACAATGGCTTGTCGCAATTTGCAGCGCGAGCCAGTCCTTAAATGGCCAGCGACCTCCCCTTATATGGGCCAACGGTCCTCGCTAAAACTATTTGATGAAATGATGGAATTTGCTTCCGAAAGTAAATCGTAGCTTAATTTGAGCTACGAATTTATCAAATACCCTTTACCACTATGATGTAATCTCAAGTACCAATATGATACCTGGTAAAGAAGATAGATAAATATATTCTCCTCAAGATATTCAATTTTAATACTGCAATTATGTATTATTTTTGATATTTAGGAATTTGGTATATTAAACCCATTTTTTGCTTGATGTCAAAAAACATTATCCCTGCTGTAAGTTCTAACTATAAGTTCCCACATACCTCTATGTAGGACTGATGGTAAAGGCATTTCCCTGCAAATAATGTTTTTTTTATTAAGAAAATCATTATTTGTAAGATTAAATTAAAATATAGTTTCTAAACTGCCCATAAAGTCACTCAGGTTCCAGAGGTACAATAGCAAATATCCACGTCTTCTTTCGTCTCGCATAGCTTGTATTATTTTACAAATTTTACGCTGCCCGCATCCAGCGGCTTTCCGCGATCTTTACCAAAGATCGAAGCCTAACGTTGCATATCCGTGTACTCGGCAGCCACATGAGGCTCTGTTTGCCCAAATGGCCGTCAGTGCTTCTTGCAATGTGCCCTGCCCACGGCTACTTCAAGATTCCAACTCATTGGGTTACGTAATCGGTTCTAGTTCTCTTGTGGATAACATCATTCCTGATCAGCTCCTGCAGAGCAACTCCAAAGACTGATCGGTTTAGAGATCTTCGAGTGAGGTCTACTGAGATTAGAAGGCGTTTCACGTGACTATGATGATGATTTGAAAAAAAATCATATTTCTTTGAGCAGTAACGTATATATAAATTCAGATATCAGAAGAGCGTCTTTATTACACAACTCCGGAGACAGAGACCTGATCAAATATTTTAAGAACCATAGTGATTAAAAATAAACAAAAA
Source organism: Acentria ephemerella (assembly GCA_943193645.1). Lineage (NCBI taxonomy): Eukaryota > Metazoa > Arthropoda > Insecta > Lepidoptera > Crambidae > Acentria > Acentria ephemerella. The sequence goes on from OW971889.1 coordinate 1,144,550, forward strand.
AAGAGTAGTTTTTTTAAACACCCATAAATTATTTGGTTTGAGAAAACAGGGATCCTTTGTAATAGTATAGGCAGTTAAATGAGGACATAAAACTGTATTAAAAAGATCTTTTTAGTCGAGTGACGGCCATGTCGGTTGCGCAGACGCCTCGTTATAATTTAAGAGTAATTTACGCGTCTGTCGTTTGGTGAAAGAATTTTATTTACAGTAAATTAAACGTAAAATTTTATTAATGCGTTTTTGAATAAGTCCAAATGATGTGGAGAGTAAGTTATTTTGATATTCGTTTAATGAAAGAAAATACAATCAAGCAAACCAATGAGTGTTAATATTACATAGAATTTGGTGTTTAGTTTTTTATCTGTGCATATTATAAAGCGGGAAAGTTTGTGACGTTGTAAGGGGTAATCTGTGGAACTACTGGTTGGAATTGAAACATTCGATTCCATTTTTAAAATTTTTCTCGTAATTCATTAACAAAATAGCGGGGCCTACCATTAGTCGCCAAAAACTCCATGGGGCTAAGGGCTACATTGCCCTAGTATCCTGGAGCCATAAATAAAGATAAAAACTACATTTATGAAGATATGGCTTAAAGGTCTTAGTTACCAGGCCAAATAATTGGGGAAAAAAATGGAATATTCTATATGATATAATATATCAGGGATGGTTATAGATCTATATCATTTGTGAGAAACAGAACTACGCGAGAGCTAGTTGAAGGATAAAGGGCTTAATTACAGATTGGTTCATTATTTTTGGTATCCTTGTGGACTAAAGTAGTCTTTATGAGTTTATTTATTAATAGTTGACCCGTCGAAATTTGTATCACCGACAACCTGCCACTAACGCCATTATCATCTAAAGTAATCCGAAGTAGGTTAAAGGTTCATTTTTCAAATAAGCGTTATCCAGAGGTTATCTGCGTAAACCATAAACAGACAGACAAACAAGTTGAAATTACCAGGCGAACATAACCGCGCGGTAGTTTGCGCTCCCACGTGGCGCATTACGGCAAGACGCTTGGTCATTAGGCAGCCGTATTAGCTATTACCGGCGCCCGGCGAGCATAAGTTACAGGAGTTGTCTAGAAACCAAGCGGTACAGGTGGGCTCTGTACAGTAGGGTAAACGAGAAAAATTTTTAAAAAAAAAACGATCTCTCTCAAAGATGTCAATAAACAGTTAGAAGATACGATAACTACAGATAATGAAGGAAATTCTTGAGCCAGTAAGTTGGAGGTGGCTAGGACAGTATGTCGCATGCTGGCTCTAGCTATATGAGCATATAGACTCCACCTACTGATTACTATCAGGCGGATTTTATTCATTTGTTGTGCATTTAAAAAAACAGTGCACATACAAAGATAATTTTCACTGTCTAAGTCATGTATATGGTCTACTGCGGTCCGTACACTGTGTCTGTTATGAACTGCGCCTGGGAGTGCGCGGCACCCATTTGTCTTTCAACGAACGCTTTCGGTAATTACCTATAGTTTCGCAGATTGGTGCTCACATGTGCACAGTTCCAGTTTTGAATAACACGGGCAACAGTTTTGTAGTTACAACTGAAACGTCAACAGCATACGACACAAATTCTGCATTGCACTCGAGTCTAAATTGCAATATTTACTAACTTCAATAGTTCTGGCTTGATTTCTAATTCCAAATTTAAACTTGTAGAAGAAAGCAGTTTGAAGATTTTGGCATTTAAATAGACTAGAAGACGTTCTACTCCTCTTAAATTTCAACTATGATTATGACAGGAAACCTTTTAAAAAAACGAACAAGTCGCCAGTGAACTTTATAAATAAAATACAAACCTCTTTTAAATAATTTCCAACCAAAGCTGTGACAACATTCGTCGCAGATCATAACGCACTGATTCAAATTTAGAATCGAGAACAAGTGACGCTCTCGTGCCGGAACGGATACCATATTTTTCTTCCAAATAGTGTTGTGGTCCTTACGAGGCAGATCATAGAGACGAGGGCTCAGCATCGTAAACTCAACAAGTGCGGAGGTCGGTTTACGACGTCGTAAACGTCTGTCGTGTGACAGCTCACTAATACGTCATAAACTTAAATTGTAGGGTGAATCTTTTCCTAGACGATCTCTTGTCACTTGTTATGACTACGTTTACGAGATTAGTTCGCTCGGTTCTCTTTTAATAAAATGTCAAATTGCCGTGTTAAATACATAATGTTTACTTTTTTTTCGGGACATATTTTTACTCTCGAGGGACTCGAATCGGACTGTTTATAATAGAAATAAAAGTATTTATCACAGTTGAATAACTTAAGTAATTATTAATAAAAGTCAATAGAAATAAAACTTTATATTATTATATTTGTTTTATTTCGCACAAAAAATGATATGGGAAATATTAATTAATACTAGTTAGTGAAAACTTAGTGAAAACGGCCCTTTGAATTTTAAATAATATTTTGAAAGCTTTTATACGTATTAAACCAATAGCTATAATTTATGTAAGCAGTAAGTTAATCTGCAGTTTAGCAGCCGCAGATTGTTTTCGCACGTCGCGCAAACAGACAGACAAACAAAGGGGACTGCGCAGACGGGGTACAGTCTAGTGTTGGAATAACTATTGTAAATATCCGCTTTTATTGTTGCAAATATAACATTGAAACGGCATAAAAGTTTTTTTTTATGCGGATTGATCTTAGTATCATAGAGGATTACTTTAAATCAAATATTTATAGAATTAGTGAAACGATAAAACACAATAAACCATGGACGCCTATTTTATTTAGATTAAATCTAGATTTTTGTTTAAATATAGCAACTACGCGACTTTTACAAAATAATTAACGATATTTTAAGTAAATTAGTCGAACAACAGGTCTACTCCTATAAGTTTTATCTACGGAGAGCTTTATTAGCCTTCTGGGAGCTTGTAGATAATTATACAAACCAACTGTGATTGGATTGTATAGTTTAATAGGTTAATAAGAAAACTACTGCTTAATATTGGCATACATAGCAGGCTTCCAATATTGTTGTGGCAGCAAAAAAATAGATTTATAAATTAAAAAAAGAATTAAATACAAGTAAACTTTTACTAAAAGCGAATCCATACAAAACGTATACATTTACGGATTTCTTACTCAAATCTTGTACAAGCACATCACTAGCTTCGAGGGTGGTTCCGCCTGAGGCCCTCGCACCGCCCGACATTTGTTATGTTACGGCGTTACTTGTAATTGGAGATGCAATTATAATTACATTTCGGTAAATGTGACTGGAATATGAACGCGAAATGGAATTACTACTGATCGTACCGCGGCGTAGAGATATGAATGAGTATAAAATAAGTAATTAGTGATGGGAGCATTTCTGATGTATCGATGTTTGTACTGTTGGCAACTATAGTCGATTAAAATTTACTTAGTATTTTTTACTGACTCAGCGTATCTGGTTTATTTATCCAACTATTAGTTTCTTGTGTAAGTAGTAACTAAAAGGATATTTTTAATGGTTTAATGATATGAGGGTTGAAGTGTTATTTTTGTACTAGTTGAGTATTATTTTTTTACTGTTTCCAGCAACATTTGAGTGAATCACAACTTAAATTACAAAGAAGAAAATAGAAGCTTAAACCTTTCCTCTGCTAAGTGCCCTAACGTACGAATAGAACTATTTCTGGAGCGTAAGACAGATGCACTAGGTACCGCCCGATCGTTCCCCTCCCACCTCCTCAGTGACAATTAATCATCCCCCCTCCCGGGCCCGCCATTGTCGCGGGGAAGCGCTCAAAACTCAGCTGTTTCCATTTCATTAGGCGATAGCATTGTACATATGGAGGGGTAAACTTACAGTTTATGTACAAAGCAGGCAACTCGAAAGTTGTCAACATTTACTTTACATAATACATCCTAAAAGTGCAATCCGAAATCAATTTATAAATCGAATAGGATTCGATTCAAACATTATAAATATAAAAACTTCTATAACATAATGCTGGCCGGTTGAAATAAAAAATAACAAAAGTTAACCAAAAACAATTTTGAAATTGGAAATGCACAATGAGCGTTCGGATAAGTTCGTTCCCGCAAGGCGCGACTGGCTTTTCCACTAGTTAATATCTTAATTAAATATTTGAATATTTATAAAACTTACTTATCAAATTAGTTTTTAACGACTTCCGATACAAATCAAAATGAAGTACAATTTTTACAATACTACGTACACCATTTTTTTAATTTTTTTTGCCCAAAGTCATAGTGCCCTATAGAAAGATACCGACCGGAAATACGCGATGCCGCCCGAGCTCGCGCGAGAGCTTCCGAAAATTGCCGTGAGGGGGCGACGCAGGAAGATGTAATGATGTTTGTCAAATGGAAAATGAGATAGGGAAATGTTGAGACGGGCTGAATTCGCGACCTTTTTGCTGATGCCGAGTCGACCCCGGAGTACGACTGGATCGCGTCTCAAAGTGGCGTTTGTGCTGTGAAATTTAAGAAAGTTTTATTTTTTAATTCTCGTCTGCCAGCAATATTTATTCTAAACTGATCTGGTATAAGTATTAAACTCGTACATAATGATGATTGTTTTTTGATTAAAAAGAGGAATGGCGCAGTGCTGTTTCAACCTATTTCATGATGTTACTTACAGAAAATATAAACACATCTATGGTTTCATAGAATTTTTATTTCGTAACAAACCGTATTTGAGTATACTCACGTTTTTGTTTATTTTATAAAAAAACTTGAATAATAATTGCAAATAGTTTACTTGTATTTAATTTTTTTAAATGTCTAATAACTTCTATTTTTTTAATCAATTTTTTCTATAATGACCATATTGGAAACATGAAAATCTATTAAATATTAAGCAGTAGATTTCTTATTAACCTGTTAAATTATACGATTAAGTCACAGTTGGTTTATATAATTATCTACAAGCTCCCAGGAGTCTTATAAGGCTCTCCGTAGATAACTATACTTATTTAATTCTTATTCGATTTATATTTATTTTCAATAAAAAATTATATATTTTTTACAACATCATGGGAAACCACACTTGGTCCAACTGATGGTAAGTTAGCATTAATTATTACTCAGATTTCGTCCATTATGTAAAAGTTAAATAAACGTTATTTACAATGTTATTGTTGAATGTTTTGTAAATTAGCTTAATCGTTTATATTGACTATATCATAAACAACCTGCTATTTAGGTCGATCTCTTTTCAAATACAGATTATCGCGAAAGATTATGTTTTCATTACGGGTGCGCATATTAGTTATTCTCAACAATATACATAAGTAGGAATTAATTAATGCCGTAATAACGACTGCCCTTTTCAACCGAATGCTGGCGTTTAATTAAATAGTAAACCGTCTTATAAGGAATAAACGGTTGCGATCAATTGCTTGATAAATGGTATATGCTTCATTCGAATGTTTTAGACTATCGATAACGTATACGCGTGATTAACATTTCAAAATGTAATACGTTTTCAAATTGTTTAGGCGATTATGGCCTCACAAGGTGCTATGTCACGATCTAGTTATATGTATATAAATTATACATTAGATTAGTAAGCGAAGTTTTTTCTGTGAAATAGTTCACGCTACAATGTAACTCTTGCGACAATCACGTGTCGTATTTAAATAGAAATTATATGCATTTGGTTCAACCAATCATTATTGTATATAATCTTGGTACAGCAGTCGCTTATTACATTTTTGAATTGAATAGACGTACACCGTGTTTCACCGTCCATGTCCTGACGAGTTTAGATAGTGCCCAGATCTAGAAATTACTGAATCTTTTAAGTCGCACTTTCAAAGCGGTTGGAAACGGCTAAGTACTCCCAAACCACAAATAATGATAATAACATTGTATTAATGGTATTTCAAATTTGAATTTCGAATGTTCTTTAGCACGTTGCTGGCCGGCGCCGGCGTGTGGTGTGCAGATAAAATAAATATCAGGAACTGTGAAAAATGATGACGCGTTGGCGCGGAACACATCGCGGAAGGGTCGCGGCCCGGTCACATGGTTCGGAGCTTCTATTGTTGGTACACAAGGTACTTACTATTTTCGCAAACTCATTATTCACAATTCATTGTAGCTAAATAAATATTGGGACTGATAATGACAACGCATTTTGTGTCGTCAACTTTGACGAAATATCGGGGTATCTTTATTTAAATCTGGAATATTATTTTCCTTCAGTACCAATATAATGTTAGGTACTTCTGATTTTAATTATTGGCCACACGCGAAGCCTATAGGATTCTATCATCTACGCGCTAAAGCTACATTTTTTAGCCAAGTTGAATTAATGCTATGAAAATTTTCAATAAATTATATCACAAAAACTGATAAAACTTTCATTTTAATCGTCTTTATACACTCGCTTAATCTCTGAATTCTCTTAAAACGGAGCAAAAAAGTTAAGATATGAACTTTACCTTAATTTTCATATTTATATTAGTTACGTATACGTTTTCGTTTAAGTTAGACGTTATTACAGTGAAATTTATTATACTTACGGACTCACATGTAATTAATTTAATAGTTTTATGGCGTGTAAGGTTTATTTCCCTAACCCTTGAGGAGCAAGCGTCAGTTTTCCTCCATAACCTCGTGGGCGCCGGGTCCGACATTACGCGGCTCGTAAAGACTTCGAAGAGGTCGCTTAATGCTGCGTTAAGTGGCCCACGAGAACTCTGACCGTTTTCACACGCCCTGGTACTTGTCGATGCACCTTCATGGTGACTAACAGAAAATTTAATTATTATTTGATCGTAATAAAAAACATTTGATGCAGTTCACTTATAACTTATTATGATTTTGGAGGTGATTTTTAAATTGTCATTTTATTCTAATCACATTGCTAGCCTCGCTTACGTTTCATTTTGTTTTTAAACATCATTAGTTATTAAATAATCGTAGTGTAAAATGGTTCAAAAGATAATAATGTCAGTAGAATAACTAAAGAATATTCTTATTAATAATGTTACTATTTCAGGACTAGCCATCAGACACTTAATTTAATAATCAAGGATTTTTTGCACTGTTCCTATCTACATATACCACTCACCGATTGCGATCATTAGATATTCGTCTCGCATAATACACCAAAAGGCACTTACCTGTAACAAAAAATAAAGGAAAAATTTAATTAACATCACAAAGAAGTCAGTCATAATTTATTTACACAAAAAGCTCTTTTAATTATAATTAATATTTACAAGACGCGAAAAATTGTAAAGGAGCGGCGAAGCTTTCAGATCAAGATTCCTTTGCCTCAACTTTTTTGGCATCACGTCTCTATCTTTCTGTTCGCGTGAGAAAGGGATGAAGGTCGTTTCCCGCGTAAAGTTGTTCGCTCTAAATGACGATAGAAGGGCCTCCGAGGGAGTCCCCAAGTTATCTCGGGTAGTACCATCGTAAAATAAAGGTTTACTAGGCCGTAAAGAAAATTAAAATGAATTATTTTGACGAGTGTACGGGGTTTTTTGAAGCTTAGCCCGCTGTTTATGGCGCGGGGAGAATTGTTATGGGGCTATAAGGGGTAATTGTTTTTCTTGTGTTTAATTCGGCTTGTTCCAGCCGTAATTGTAATGTTGGCTAACCTGTAACGAGGTGCGGTTAGGCGGGAGATCATCTGATATTGTCGTTTGTGGCTTGTTGAGTTCGAAGGTTGCTTTTGTATTGACTTAATGATGTTGACTTTTAGAAATAAGAATGACAAAGGTAAAATAAGAAATGATTCTGTTTTATTTATAACATTTGAAACCGTCTGGGTTATAATATTTCAAAGAAGTTTGTGTTGTTTAGAAGATAGTCAGTATTTATGATTTAGATTGACGTATACACGTGAATAAATATTATAAAAAAAATCTTAGAATCTTTTATTGTAAGCAAACAAATCGTTAATGTCAGCCGTTTGTCAGAATTATGCTCTTGCTTAACATATATTTTACGAACTGTATTTTTATACTTATCTAATAATAGCACGATATAATTGAAAAAGACGGGTAAAATCGAATTAGGATGAAAATTTGACAGAAATATGTAAAGGATATAAGTGAGTCTGATGATATATTTATTTCGAAAATTGTCTTAATGTCCCCCAGGGCTTACGAGTGTATATAGATTACATAGATTAATATTTATAGTGGTCATGTTTGTTTGTGTTCAATTATATCGAACTATGGAGAAGAAGAATGGAGAATATAACAATTAACAATTTACAATCTCGCCAGATACGTAAATATGCGTATATACTAGTCTCGTAAGAACGGTATATATTTTTATTAAAACCACAGGCACATCATATGTGTATATTATGGAGATATACAAGAAACTGTTGAGATTAAAATTTTAACTTGTTTTATTTGTAACTTTCTCAAGACAGCAGGGAATGTACGTAACAATGTTCCCACGGGATAGTAATGGACACGCGATCACCGATTCGATACCAGAACACAATCCTAAATGACCCTTTATGGTAGAACTTGAATCTAAATAAAATTGCGAATACGAACGCAGAGTCGGGGCGCGACCGCCGATACGCATCTCTAGTAAAAATTCAGCGTCCGATTACTGCTTGAAATGGGTGTTTTATCGCGAGCGTTGCCGAAGGAGCGATCGCTGCGGCGACATACGACATACGGGGAGACGTTGCGTGCGGCAGCGACGCGGTGGGATCTTGTTATGTAAGTTGTATTTATCTTAAATGGGATAAGCAATATAGGTAAACTCTGCTATAATCTGAATACAAATTTTATTACGGTGTAACTGGTTGAATGAATCGATGTTGCACAACAAAAAGTACAAAATACTAAAATTTAATCACTTTAGTAGTGTAATTACAAATAGTCTATGCAGAGGTTTTAAATCGACTGTTGCCATTAAACTACAAAAAACACTTTTAGCACTACAGAATAAAGGTCTCTACAATATCAAATGTGTTTAAAATGTACAGTAAAATAATTTGTCACGATTTATAAATATAATGGGAAATTAAATTCAAGCATCTATTTATATTTTTATTTATTTAATTTAAAAATTCAACTCTATCCTAAAACTTTAACGACTAAAGTCGATGTAGAGTAGCTTCCATTAATGAAAGTTACTGTACATTGACAAATTAATACACGCATTGAATATCACAATCTGTTGCAACAATCAATGGTTTAAAAAAACAACTATAAAATTGGGTTATACTTTTAAATTGGAAAATAGTCAATCATTGAATTTGACGATGACGTGTGGGTCATGGATTACTAAGCACAACTCCTATCGCTGGAGATTTGAAAGAAATGAAGACTTTTAGAATCTTACAAACAATAATGTCTTGTTTTTAAGTTCATGTATGTTTGTTAAAATAAATTATCATATAGTATGTACATAATAAATTATTTCACAAATAAACAAACGCACCGTTTCCTTACACGTGTCCAGTCGTATATTTTCACGAATACATTTAAAACGAGGGAGTGAGCCATGATGTCTCGCGCCGAACGCTCGAAGGTGCACTAAACGTGAAGTAAAACGCAAAATAGTGTGTTTTCTTAACGTTATGGAGATTTCCCGCGATGGGGCGTTGTTTCGCAATGGATTCGGATGGCATCCATGAATACGGATGGTCCCGAATTGCCACTAAGGGAAGATGGTTTGATGGCGCGTTTAGATTGCACTCTCGTTGGGGAGAAACTTGATTTTTTATATGTAATCGAGGTGAGAATGCGGTTTTAGATGTTAATCACCAAAGTAAGGAAATAATTTGACGCTGCTATCACTTAGGGCGAGTTTGGCTTTCTGAGCCCGTACGCCTTTGCCTTTGAAAGAACAAATTATACCACGTAGTATTTGCTTGCTACATACACGTAAAGTAACTTTGCTTTACTAACTTATTTAAATTTTACCAATCAAAAACAATTTTAGCTATCTATAAAAATCGTGAGATTGGCTCATTTTCTATTCTGCTTCGTGGAAAATGACATAAATCATTTGTAGTTAAGGATTACCCTTTCATTATAATCCAATCATAAAAGGACACTTGAAACCTCATTTTAGCTTTAATGACAATTTTTAATTGTCAATAATTTTAAAATAAAACGTACCGATACACAAGTGGACTGGTACTCACTTCTTTTCTTTTCTTAGCGAAGTAGTATGATATAGGGACAGTCGCATTTTAATTTTAGAACTTAATGGACGCCATTATTTCTGAAAAAAAATCAACTATTTATATTTATTACAACATTATTGCTCTTTAAATTGTTATTGTTAAAAATGTTGTATATGGAGGTTACGCAATTTTACTAGAAAAAAGAAGGCTCGATTTTAGTTAGATATTTTTGTGATTTTAATAAAACGAACGAACCATATGACTAGTGCGTATTTAATTTCCCAATCCTTCTGCCCAAAAATCCAAAGGTACTAAACTGAAGTGTCGTTCACAAGTTGTTTTACGGCGCGCTGTATGGCTCGTAAACCGCGTCGGGCGGCACTGATTCTTCTTGATGGACAATTTGAGACTTTCCACCGATGTTGGGGCGCTCAACCTTGGGACGCCGCCATTCCCGAGCACATTACGAATTTATATTAAAATTCAAGCCAATGTTTTCTAGAATAGGGTATTTGACAACTTCTTTGTCAGTGTTAATAAGAAAGGAATATAGCCGAAGCGTTAGTATATTTGCAATCAATATTAAATTAAATTGGCGTATTGGTTCGAACGAAATGGTGTTAAAGCAACTGTTGGCATGGTTGCCCCTGGATGGGTCAGTTAAAATATGTTCTATCGAGCTTCTCCGTGTTTCGGAAGCCACATTAACGTTGGTCCCGGTTGTCACGGCAACTGTTTTGGAGTGGGAAAACAGTTGCCGTGACAACCGGGACCAAACCACAAAACTTCTCCTGTCCAGGAACGTTTGTGCCCAACAGTGGGACGTTTGTTGTTGATGATGAACAATCAATATATTTCAAAAGTTCTACTGGCGGGTGACGTCACCTGACGATCGATTCACTCTTTTTTGTGGTAATACTATTAATAATTTTTTTTTATTTACAAAACCCATTAATTAATCTACTCACTAAACACTCGTGAAAGTACCAGGCGGGCATAAACCCGCGGCGGTAAGTGGCTCTTGACCCGAGCACGCTGGTATTTCGGCGGCGTCAGGTGAGAGGTGTAATTGGCGCGGCCATTGGCGCCTAGCCTCGGATCCTCATGAGTGAGGAATGGTGTCAGCTAGTTATTACGTGTCTTTAAATAGATAAATAGATTATGATTCTTCGTACACCATAAAATGTTCCTTTTAAATATTCAATTAAAATATTAAATATAAGATACAATTATATCCATGAACTTTGACATAAATATTAAAATTGATTTGGAATAGTATTAATTTTATGAAATTAAATTGAAAATTAAATTATTATCTTGAAGAAGAAAATTTAAAAGTATGTATTCTCTGCTGTGCCCAACAGGGTCCATAATTATCAATTGTTCAACCTTAAGACAAATATGTAACATATATGGAACTCTCTTTTCCTTCTATCTATCTATCTAGTCTTTGTACGCGTAAAGATTAATATTTTTTATGTTACAAGAAGGTTAAAAACGGGTAGTTTATATGCGATGTTAAGAACTCCACGGTTTATGTAATAGACAATTTTTAATGAATGTAATTGTCATAGTTTTTACTTGTTTTTTTTCCTTGATTGTCTTTATAGTATTTCTGCAATAAACCATAAGTCCATTAAGCTCGAACATTTTATTTAAATAACTAAAAGTGTAATACGGTATTTTCCACATCTTCACTTTCACACTGTTTATATTGAGCATTCTAATGAGTCTGTCAGTGATATGTTTTGGTGGCTTCTGAAACTTTTCCCCATCAAGAGTGAGCAGAGAGAGTTTTAGGATTATAATTTTTTTTGTAATAATTTTGATTGAATTTTATCTAATTAATAGTGACCTTGAAATCAATTTATTCTAAGCTGCTTCATTATAATATTCTCGTCGATATTGTTTCAATGATTATTTTCTCATCACTAAAAGCACATGTCACTTGTAAAAGTGAAATGTTGTTAGGTTGTAACCAGTGGAATTAATACCCGCTACGCCGTAGCAGCTACGCCGTAGCTCACGACTGCCGTTATTATCCTGAAATCACTCATAACATAGGGTTATGTGTGCGGGGTAAGTTCCCAGTGCTGTGTAAGCGGTTTGTTTACGTAAGTAATTGTTAATACTTGTAAATTTAAAAAAATGATTTTACAGGAAATAATTTTTAATATATTAAACCATAACTATGGTTTTACAAATAGAGAATCTTTTTTGCTTATAAAAATAAATAACATTACATTATTACATTTATCGTTATTTTTATTATAAGTGATTAGTATTTTCATTTTATTGAATTTGTACCTTATTTTCAATAGTATGAGATTTCAAATAGCGATTTAAATTACAAGCATTCATCACCGCGCTCACTGGCAACCTACGAGCGAAGCTGGCAAATTGTTATATTCAAGCATACAGATCCGTCAACAGCCTTTGATGGGCCGTAGCATTATGGTCCCAGGTTGAGCTCCCCTACATTTACGACAGCCATTGCCGGCAACCTCCTGTCTACTCATGTTCGTCTGGTACGTTAAATTTTTCTGTGCTGGTCTGTTTGTTAAAAGACTTATCTTAATATAATATGATATTGACTTGAGATGTTTTTATTAGTCATTCAGATGGAATGAGATTAAATATAACGTAGCACCTATTTATTTATTATTATTAATCATTTACCTCTTTTCATAGTGTTAGTAACATCAACATCTTATGTTAGAAGCCAATTAAAAAAACAAATTTAAATTATGAGACAGGCACTACATTTAATTAAAGGTGGGGGCAGGAGCATGTATTCGTCCACCGATGCAACAGTGCAGTCTCAACGATCAGTCAGTGCTAATCATCATGTTAATCATTTGTAAAGAAAAATTAATTTTTTAGCAGATTATATGAGCCCTGTTAAGCCACAGTAGCCAGTAAGTAATATTGCGTCCATAGGCATTTAAAAAATAAATTTTCAACGAACTGAAAAATTTATTCAGTAAAAACTTTATACGTTCTAGTTCAATATGAATGCAACGAGTTGAGTATTCTTTTCTTATTCAAGTTGTACAAGCTATAATTACCATAAATAGTTATCAATCAACCGAAACATAACAATTACAATATGTCATGTTGGATAATATCAGGACAATATCCCTAACAATCTATTGAGTACTAATCAAAGATAATCCCCGAAGCCTCCTAATCTAGCTTGTATCCTAGGCTAGGCTATATGCTACACTACTGTACGCCATTGTTAGTGGCTACAGTGTCCAATTTACGCGAGGTGGCGCTTTTGTTGTGACGTCACAACATGGCGGGTCGGACGTGTAAAGAGGATTGTACTGTGGCCGTGAGAGATTTATGCTGACGTTGTTCTGTATTCATTATGTGAGCGTATCGGGGCAGTTAGCTTACCAAAGCAAGCTAATAATAAGCTATTGAGGAAGCAGCAACTTTTGGTGTATATCTTCTTACTTAGTCAATGACGAGAATACTGACCACATCATCAAGCAAGGCAACTTGCTTAAGAGGCTTTTATAAACAAATTACTTCAGTCAAATGTGTCTACACCACCTGATGCACGCAGTGGGAGGAGTCCATATTAGTAACAGCTAATGCTGTTATCAGAGTGAACATAAAAAACTTAAATAAAAAATAAAAAGCAAGAAGTAATAAAAGAAAAAGAAAAATAAGAAAAAAGAAAGAATAAGAAAAAGAAAAAGAAAAAGAAAAAGAAATAAAAGAAAAAGTATATATATATATATTGTATTGTATTATGTATATATATATATATTGTTTATTTTTTTTTCTTAAGTAAATTTTTGACGATGATGAATATGTAAAGAATGCTGTACACGCCTGTAATAGGTGTACACATCAGGACATTTTTATGTATATTTGTGTTTTTGTACAGATTAATGTGTATGCTGTTGGTGTGTCTTATGTAAATAAATAAATAAATACTGACATGTACTATTAAAACAAATTGAAACTCAGAAGGAAATATATCAACCTTTCAACCACACATCAGCATGCGAGTCGCTGCAAAAACGGTATTTAAAACAAAACTCCCAAACTATGTTTACGGTAACTGCATGTTTTGACATGCCGCTGATTCCACCAGTCGTATTATTTCAACGGCTGTTAAAAACTAATAATCACTGCGCTTGCGCGAATTTAACGAGAAACAAATAAACAGCGGCGAATTCTTCAACTGAAACTCCAGACACGTTGTTCCAAATAAATAATGCAAGGTGAGTCGGTGGGCCTAAACTGGAGACTAAACATAATACAAAACGTATTACGGGATAAGAAATTCAAGTTGTTTGGAACGAGCGACTCTCGCCCGAATAAAACATGAACCGGGCGTTTGAGCCCTCTCGGGAAACTTTGCACTAACTTATGAAAAGAAAATATCGCTTTGATAAAAATAAAACTAAGGAAAACTTCTTGTACGCTTATTCATTATAATACAATAGATATATTCTTTATTGCATACAAATTGTAAATACAAAAACCAAACAATGTTTTTACATACAATAGGGAGCCTTGTTGCTAGTTAGCAATCTCTTCCAGGCAACCTAGGGTGAGGGTAACTAAATACACTTATTTATTTATTTATGAACATATAAACGGTTTAAAGAAAACTGATATATATTGAGCACATTTCTACTTGCGACAAGAATATATGAATAAATATATTTTTCAATATGTCAGAGATAGTGAATATCGACGAAGTTCGCATAAATACGCTAGATCTGTTCTCACTGAAAAAGTATAACTCGATGAATATCTTGTTTCAACGGCTTTTGTGCAGATTTTTACAATTAGGCTTCATACGTCAAATACGTGCTTCATAGGTTAAAAATTTCCTTTTTCACTCACATCTGTAGCACGAGATATACGTTGAACATTTGGTTACTAAATAGGTAACTTTACGAAATTAATTATAAATATATTAATGTACCCTTACTGTGTTGCATAAATTCCTAATGACGATTGCAAAATGTATTCTTACTTATCCATCATGGAGGTTGGTACTAAAAGTAATATAATCTGTGTTTTATTAAATTAAAAAGAAAACGCTCCAAACTCCTTCGTCAGTGTTAAACAAAGCGAAAATCCGAGAACGGGAGAGGAAATCTATTCGTCTCCCTCGGGACGTTCCAAATTTAAAATTCAAATCGTAGACGCCTTATCAATTACAAGCGGCGGGAGCGCACAATGAGAGAGAATGACACTTCCTCATTGGCATTCTTCGCCAAATTTGCATCTCCATACAATCGCAATTAGGGCGTGTATATTTAATTCGAGACGGTCCTAACTTCGCGATGCTCCTTTCTAGGTGGGACCTTGTCTGTTAACGTTATTACAGGACATTTGCATCAATATTATGTGTTGGGCAACTAACCGTTACTTTCTATATTGGTTCGGAATAAATTCTGTTAGTGTTTATTGTTATCGCTCGACGGAGGCATTAGATGTTCACTCATTGGATTAAGACTGCCATTATCTGTTTTGTATCGGAGTTTTGTTTATCTATGGTTTGTATTAGGAAAAGGTTACATACTGTAATAAAGCTTAAATACAATTATAAAAAAACTTGCCTTTTTATCAAACATAGGAAATGCCATTAAAATTACTGATGTCATTTCCTAAGTTATATACACTATGGATTTACAATTATCGACAATATTTAAAACAGTAGGTACACATAAAAGTAGGTTTAAACATATTTCCAATTAAGGATTTTCACTCTTTCTATAATTCGAGTAAAATAATTTCAAACCTGTAGTTGTGTATGTGCCTGTGTTCATATTTTGACATTTCATAACGGAAGTTATCTAAGGAAGAAAAATTGATGAATAACGAATTAAGCAAATGCAGTTCTCTTTTTAAAATCTCAAGGATCGAAATTTAAGTTTAAACATCAAGGAGTATTATATGATATAACAATGAAGAAGATAACGGCTGAGTAACAGGCCTTAGACCTTTTTGTACTATAAAATGTAAAATTCAAAATTAAACTCAAGTTAAGCTGACCGCAATGAAATAAATATTCTTGAATTTATTAGAATATCGAACAGTCAGTAAATAGCCCAAACCACTTTGGTCCGTCGATGGCCACACATGGTCGCACGTTGACGATCCCATTAATCGAGAATCTATACTTGTAAAATATTTACATTATGGATTCCTCCCGAGAGGGCTCTGTGCGGTGACCACCTTGAAGTTTGAGCAGGACATTTTAAAATAAATTTTATTTGTGATAATACGTTACGTTATACGTAATATATAAAGCACCTGATAAGCAGTAGAGGAGTCCACATGTGAAGATAGCTAGTGAAGCATGTGACATACTGCCCTAGCCACCTTGCCGGCCCAAAAAGTGCTTTTTCAGGCCTCTTTTAAAGGAACCCATGTTATTTATATTATATTTGACCATTAGAAACGTTTATGCACCTCGTTGATAACTCCCAACAGTATATAAAGTCGCCCTGGTAAATAATTAACTCCGAATCAGGACTGTCCAAATTTATTAATAAATCTGGCAACCCTACACATCTGGCCAGCCAGGGGCTCGCACCTGATCATACGAGACCAACCCTTCCGCGCTCGTAGCCCTCCAGACTTGACTCCGATCTCCATGAATTTTACATTGCGTAAAAGCTTTTTAATTGCTCGTCTTTTATTATTATCTATGTTAAATTACAGATTATAAAATTCCTTAGTTCATAACAATGGTACTAGTGAATAAAGTGAGGTAATTCTTTTTTCGAATTCCGTTTTTCGAATACGAAACCGTTTCCTTTTCCGTTTTACGGAATTTGAATGTCAAAATCAGACACTATTGATGTTTTTTTTTACATAACATAAGTATGTAAATAATCAAACCGTATATAAAAAAGATGACAATAAAATATTGTTTTTACTAATCTGCTGTGACAGTATTTAGTGTCACAAAGTCAAACTATGACTTCAACATTCGCAGTAAAAATAATAGAATAATGCCAGGAAACATGAATAATTCAAACAATTTTTAAATACACAAAATCAAATTCAAACATAAAGTTTACGAAACATGACCAGAGTCGGCTGTCAGATCTATTTAAGACCCATTTTGAATAGTAAAAATAGAAAATTATTATCAAAAAAATGTTAATTACTAGTTTAAAATCGCCTAACGGTACCAGGCAGACATGGGCGCGAGGAGCTAGACAAAGACAAGTCGATCTTTGACCTCTGTCAGTCAAGTGTGGGCTTTCGTGCCGCGTCCAGGAGTAAACAACCTTATATATTATTTAAAAACCATAGACGTACTTAAGCATAGACATGCTTGTAATAGAAAAATAAATTACATTTGTTGGATGAATTTACGAAATATGCTAATCACAATGAGCATGCTTTGAATTTACAATAATATTTTCTATTATTTTAAATTAAAAATGATCAACATTTTAATATTGAGAGTTTTATTTAATTATCAATCTACAACGTAAACAGCGTTATAATTCTAATGAATTTAATACCTTTAACTGTTACTGGGTTACTTTGGCAGGTTTTATATGTCTACACTGACTCAATCATTAAACATTCATAACTAAACTGATTATATCTTAAAACTGTGGGTTCTCGTCTCACTAAATTAATTTATGATAATTCGAATTTTTATTTATTAGTAATTAAATATCGTTAACAAATAAACTGAATATTATTTACCAAATTATATTTGAAGAAGAGTTAAATACTCATTTCAAGTGTGAAGTGGAAAAAAGGTTTTATGCGAAATAATTAAAAGCAAAGAGTTTAGTATGTACTACAAAGGTTTAATAACAAATTATACGTTATATATGCCTCGGGCATTGACAACTCATTGCGGTACCTTCGCCGCATAGTGTGACAGGATCCTCTCATTAACGTTACAGCCAAAGTGGTTATTAAACGAATATAACACTCTGTAACTCGTTAGCTGTTACATTATTACCTGTGTGCCGTTAGAAAGGTCAAATGTCTTTGTTGAGAAAACAAAATGGCGGGTCGGACTTGAAATTATCTCGTTTAATGACATTGTTGAGATACACACTATATTTCGTAAATAAAATAATAAGTTTGAAAGAAAAACAAATTTATTTTGCGAAATAACTAACTTGGGCATGTAGTGACTTTTAAAAAATTAGTGTCACTTTATTTTCTCAAGAAAAAAGTACGAATATAAAAATACTTAGTTAAACCTTTATTGTAGCAAATTTCTATTTCATAAAAACCAATAACTTAACTTCTTTTTCACTTGATTCGAAGGCAATAGACATTGATACAGAGAAAAGGTCAAAATAGATATTAACCTCATACACAAATAATAATAAACACGAAATTCAAGTTACTATAACTTATTTATCTTAGGTAACACTTAAGCTAATGATGTGATGGCTCACAAACATTTTTGAGCTAATAATAACACTTAGCTGTTATTTACGTTAGATTCAAGTGATCGTCGGAGCTTTTGGTAGTCATTTCTCACGGTGGGAATATCCAGTGATTGGAAAAGAATAAGAATATATTACTATTGTATTTTCATATTATTCTTAGCACCGACACGCGGTCAATGTGTGTGTGTCACACACAAATTACGATATTGGGATTATCTTTTGATTATCTTTTGATTATGAATATTTATTACTAGAGTAATGTCTTCGTTACTTCAATTGCTTGTGATCACTTAAGACGTCATCAAATAAATTACTTGAGAGACATATTGAAAACTACATTTTATAATCTTTGAATCCATTAAAAATCAATTAAAAAGTAAAAAAAAACCGAATGTTAATCGTAGGTAAAATAAACGTTTCGATGGAAGAAATTCGCCATTCCGATGCGCTTGCATAACGAGACGCCAGCGGGGAACATTTATCGCTCGTTTTATGGCCCCACGTCGAGACACCCACAGTTCGCGAGCTCGATGTAGAATAACGCACAACAGTCAGTCCGCTTAAACGGTGAAATTACAAAGTAGGTATAAATTTACCACAATATATTTATTTTAATTCGACTTCAGTAAGGATGTTGAGAAATAATCACACAAGTCTTCGAGTGGTGTTTGGATTGAAAATTTTAAGATTTCTCCGAGAAAGATTAATACTGTTTGACTCTTATGGCGAAGACAAAAAGGCGTGCTAACTGTAAAATGCATATTTACTAATTAAGGCTTTCGCAATCGACTTTTAACACGCTTGGCAACACGACATTTCTTTTGATAAGAACACATAACCATTATTATATTTATAACGATCTTTAGTCTATCTTGTCTTAATTTGTCATGCAGACATATTTGTTAATTCTAGTTATCTTACTGGTCAGTACTATTATACCTACATATTATAGCTAAATAACTAAACCTTTGATTACATTCCTGTCTAAATTCCACAATCTTTACTCTAACTGACAGCTACATGAGTTAAATAACACTGTTTTTGTAGTATCTTGCAAGAATTCTTTGAGGAATCTTTCAATTGATAATAATAATATAAGGAATCTTTCAAACAGCTTCTGATTTAAAGACTAATTGACCTACTCTTCTAAATCAGCATGACCATACACCACTTCCATCTTAAGCTTCTTTGAGAAGCAACAATCAGGTATCAAAGAATTTCGAAAGCGTATACCACCTACAGAGGTTATTATGGGTTAACTCCCAGCGATGACTATTAACTAGTGGATTCTGATATTTTATGATAAATTATCATTGTTTATACTGAATTCGATGAAAAGGCATTTATTTCTAATATTATTAGGAATTTAATCAAAAAGAAGGCTTACTGATTCCCAAAATTGGAGTCTGAATACGGATTTTCGTAGTGAAGAAGAGGGTATCCTATTTCGCTACACCCTAAAGTTTATAGAGAATAATGAATACAGCCTAATTGTTTATAGTTCTCTGTTAGTGTAAGAGATTTTTGTTTTTTTTTTACCATAGAGTAATACAAAAACAGATATGCTAATAGGCTAAAACATAATGCGTTGTATATAGCGATATCAGGATAGAACCGCGAGCCTGTCCTAGCGCTCGCATGTTTATAGAGGTTCACGCTCGTTATTAAGCATATTTAATGCTAGCTTCAGATGCGGGGCTATAAAAACGGCGGTTTATATCATCCCACTTAAGATAATTATGTTACTCCACCACCAGTCACATTTGAACCACATGAACATTTAACTATTCGGAATAGGTATCAGAATAAAACGCAGTTGTAAGCAAAAGCTGAGGTCCAGATATAATGGTCGCGTGTTAAGAAATCTTCGATTTTGTACGACGATTTTAATAAGAACTTTTAACTGTCACTCAGGGGATTTTATGCTCTGTGATATTTGTGCAAAGAAATGTGCCGATGGCGCCCACAATAGTTTAATTTGGTCGGAGATTGTGGTCGAAGATAATTTTGTAATGATAAACTTTGATTTTTTTTTGTCTATACGCATTTAGTTGAGGCGATGTTTTGGTAAATAAGAATTTGCTTTATTTTCTTACTCAGACAGTATACATATGATCATAACTATGAATAATTTAAAAGCCGAAAGAAGATTAATTCATATTTGGGATTTAAGTTATATATATTTTTAATCTTTTTGTTAATTCTGGAGCCTGACCGTACTATTCTTCGATATTTTTTTATTTATAAAGGCTAACCAACGGCGGAAGTTCTTGTGAAAATCTGCCAAACTACACAGCAGTTTGTTTGTACATAGTAGTAAATAAATAACTATTTACCGTAAGCTAAAGTAATCTAATATCCTTAAATTATACTTATTACTAATTCCTTATTTTACGAATTTTATAAAGCAATATTTTTACACAAACAAAACAATGCCTTTAATAACTCAAGACTAAGCGCTCTGTGTTTTTCACAACACGAGGCGCCCAGGATTATCAGATCAGTCATTTCAAACATTAAAATGTTATATTATTTATAATGTTCCTCTCGTCTCACTGCAATTTAATAATCGTATTTAATAATAATTCCCTTAAATTATAATGTTCCTAAATTAATAATTAAATGTTTTACTCACCAATTATTTACTTGTAGTATAGTTAACCCTGTATCCTGTGCTAATTGTTTCTTTTGGTCTTCTGACGGGTACGGATGCTGCAACAAACAAAAACAAACGCAAATGAGCATTGGTCCAGCAAATTGATCCACGTGCGCTCCTAAATTGGCACTAATTAAATTAGGAATTGGTAAATCTAAGCGCGTATCTCCATTCAAATACGGTGTTGGTTAAACCAAACATGAAACGGAATGTGTTCTTTCATTTTACGATTAAAGCGCTAAGATGATATGATTCCAAAGAATTCAAGAAATATTTATTGTGTTTTAATTATGCCATGTCTAAAATTTATGTGGATCATAATTTTTTTACTTGTAAACTGTATTTTGAACAGCGAACTGTAAAAACGACATTTGAATACCTGTAAAAACGATCCATGAATATTCTTTTCTTGTTATGGAGAAATATTTTGGAATAAATAATATTTTGTTTATACTATCTTATCTTTAACGGTCGGGATTAACTCCCGAAGCACTTGAATCCAAGGGGATCTTTTGTGCTTGTATATATTATATACTATACTGTATATTGGGTATTATTTATTCACATAAGTTCCAACAAACAACATCGCCCGGGAATCGAAGAAGAAACATATTACATATTACAGCACCGAAGTACCAGGGCGACAGAAGCACGCAACACGTACGTGGCTAATGTTATTGGTTCGTTCGCCCCGCGGGAGACTTTCTCCATTTTATCCTGCTCTAGTACTTCAGGTACGTGCGTCTAAATTATTAAGTCGCCGGTTCGAGTCCCGTGTCGATACAATTTAAACGAAATGTCTATAAGAGATATGGCTACAGGTAAAAAATATATAGTACTTTAAAATAATAAAAACGACCATAGTAGCCTTTAATTTTAGATTCGATAACTAATTGATAGATTGATGACACAACTAATAGTATTTTTATCCAAATTATTATAAATTGATAATGATCGTGCGTGACATATGAGACACAATCGTTCTTAAATTGAAAATAGTGAATTACGTAATGACGAATGATTTTTCAGTATATTTATACATATACATATATATATTTTGTATTACTAACGAACAAAATTTAGCTTTAAAATTAATAAACTCGATCAATTTTATATTTATAATTAAATTGTTTATCAGGAAGCAGATCTTTTCAAGAATAAAACTAACTGTTCAGTGCCCACTGATTTGGTAGAAAATAATCGAAATCTTAACAAAACAAACATTGATCCATTATGAGCCGTCGATGCATTAGCAACAATGGCCGACATGGAATAACAAACATTGGGACCTCCCACGCTTTGTTTAGACATGTGAAGGTGAATAATAGTTACGAAACAGACAATTAAAACTGGTAAAAGAAATGTAATAAGTAATAATAAAAATTGTATTCGACATTAGATTTTTTTTACGCAAAAATTACCTTTCGTAGTTTTTTTTGTTGTAAAGGTTCAATAATTACCAATTTATTGTTATCCCTATAACGACGCAAATATTTGTTTGCCTTTGGGGTAGAGGTGCTCATTTTTTTTTTTTAAATACTACTTTGAAAAAGGCGGGGACTGTTCTCTAAAAAAAATACGAATAATTTAACGCAGTTACAAAGATATTCATTTTATCCCAACAGACACCTTCCAACCCTATTCTCCGGAATGATCTTTGAATGCCATAATAATAAAATATGGCGTCGTTTAATTGCTTATATCAATATCAATTAGATAAGAACATTAAGGAGACTTGTGTTAAATACTTTAATAACAAAACCTCATTTTTAAATGATTAAAAAAAACTTACATTTCAGATTCGACGCGATCGCGACAACACATCGACGTAATAACTAAGAAACTCCATGGGTGTATGGGTTTACTTAGCTGATGCCTGTTCTAACATTGTAGACAACACAAGCGTGTTGATTGCGTAATTGAGCAAATATTAATAAAAGATGGCACTTTCGGGGCGTCGTGTGAGGTCGACGGGTCAACAAACAAGTCAACTTATTTCTTGACACTTTTGTGTGGTACGTAAAGAAATACTAGAAGATATTTTTAAAATATTCTAAATAATTTAGATCGCAGCCAACACGGAGAAAATTTAAGATGTTATCCGAATTAAAATTATTTTTCGATTCGGAGTTTTACTTTCTATTGTTTCTTTGGTTGCATCAATAGTAGTTAATTTTGGTGATTTTTTTTAAATATAAATTGAGTGGTAAGTTTTTAAGCTCAGACTAAGATGGGTGACAGTCAGTATTGTCGACGTGATTGTCTGTTTGTCTTAGTTAATAATACTCGAAAGGTTACCGAAAAAAATGTGAAACTCGTATTACGTGCCTATGAAATTGAAAATTGAAGCATTCTCTCGATTTTACTGGAATCTCATTATCAATACCCTATCGAATAAAAATGAACTTGAAAATTGATTGATAAATCGGTGAACATACTTAATAAATATAAGAATAAAAAAAGCTTCACAAAAATAACATATCGCTCGTTTAAGGAAAAGAAAGGGCTCAAGTGAAAATCTTTGCAAAGTGTGATTTTAAACGCTAACGCCACAAAATGGTATTCTCTTCCTGTTTTCGTATTATCAAAGAACAATACTGCTGAAAAATCTATATCTTAAATAATAAGCATTCTAAACAAAAGAAATAAGCGGGAATATGGGAACCCATAATCTGTAATTTATATATTAACATTGATACACCATCGACAATATCGATGTACATACAACATAATTAAATGCAAATGTATAAGGATAAAATGTATATTATATACCTATATACAACATTATCAAAAGAGGAAAAAACTAAACAACAGTACATTCTTCAGAGATATATTATTAAAATCTAATCACATTATTTGTTGAACAAGGCGAGTACCACCTAAGGATTAACAAACGCATTATATATATCTAAAGATGCGATAATTTATTTAAAAACTAAACTGAAGCCTCTTTCTAACTGTAGATACAATATCGGAACTGTTGCTTAGAGTCAACTTGCTAGCTGTTTCAAAAGTTATTTTAACATATCCCGTTCTCAATGACCTAGGTGAAAGAGACAGTTTAAATTTAAGTTTTAAAGAACAAACGATTTTTATGTGTTTTTTGGTAAAAATCACACAAGTCCCGTAACATTCAAACTGAAATTCCGGTTCCTTACACCCTCTCTTGAAAGAACCATCATTTCATGAAGTATCATATCTTGAAGATTGTATTGTTCCTTAGCGTCTCTCATGCCCCATGATATCAGATTTACGATAATATCAAACCGATTATGACTCTTCCACGCCCCTTCTTAGGTTTTTCAAAACAGTCAGATTGTAAAGTGTAATTTTTGCCATGAATATTTTATTTTACACTCTCATGATAGTCCCCGTGCTTTTAACAACAAATACTGAGGTCCAGAAGGTTAACTTTCAGAGAGATTCATAGGAATGTTAATGTTACATTCAAACAGCATCGTAAGTAAGGTAAAAAATGTACATAAGTTTATTCTGCGCATATTTAAAATATTTACAACTCCAAAATCAATCGACTTATAGAAAATTGTTTATTTTAGTTTTTATCAAGTATATAGTTTGGTAAAATATTTCAGATATACGGCCATTTAAAGTGAACTAATTAATACTAGTTTTCATGCAATAGCTCGGAACTTCTTATTTTAACAAAACAAGCATTTTTGAAACGATCAAATTGTTATTGTTGGGTTTTTCTTTAAGGAAAATTAATCTGATTTCGTTTAAACAATTACCATATATACTTAGGCATAAATAATCGAAGAATTCAACTATTTAGATACGATTGATCCATATCAAGTAAGCGTTTATCAAGTTGACCTCCTGTTCGTTGTATATTTTGTACTTTTACGGTATGTTTTTTTACGACAAGTCAAAATGGCGGTATCGCTTTACGACGAAAGGGTGAACCGAACAAATTGGAGTGTTTATTGATTATTTGGTAAAGTACAAGGAAAAGTGACATTTTACTGTTTCAAGGTAGATTATTTGATTCTTTGACACTTTACTATATTGATACTATGTTTCTAACTATAGAATGTACTATGTTAACTTCATACGTAACAAGATTCCTACATATTATAAATTGTTTTTCTATTGTAAGTTAACTTCATCGAACCTGAAATGGACGAAAACTATTTTAAATCATTTTCATCGAAGATAGTGCACTAAATTAAGTCTCGATGAAGGTGAAAATGAGATAGGTTTCTCATTCAAAGGCTTTTATGATAATTGAAGTAATCAACTACATTTTATCAGTTACGAGGTATTATCCAACGCTAGTTACGCGGGTTAGGACTATTTTTAAATCGTTATCTGTGGAAAAAAGTCGCAAAAAAACCAGCTTTGAAATGTTTGTGATGACATTTACATATCCTCACATATCCTGACATATCCTGACATATTCTGACATATCCTTATATATCCTTATATTTATGACATCCTCTACTGCTTATCATCAGGTGTAGTCGAGTCATTTGCTGAGATTAATATAAAAGATATATATATATATATCACAACTTTGAGTTTTAGTCTGGACGAATAGTCAAGTGTCTACTTTACTAGGTTCGAGGTTAGGGCATGGATGTATGATTTTACTATCTATATACCTCCGTTATCTAATATCCGAAACACAAGCTTTGAATCTTATTTTAAACGGCACGTATGATTGTATATTTTCATTAAGACATAAAATATGTCCTAATTGCTATATATAATAATTACGAGAATACAAAAATCAACTGTCATATGTCCTTATGTACCCAGATTAATTTATTCTGTACACAAAATAATCGGGTTCTAAAAACATTTGTTCATTTTTGAGGTGATATATCTTTGACTGAGACAAAGATCAGCCGGTAAGAGCCGCGTCATTTTTGAAAAATCGTATCCAAATATACGCGGTGTTATTTAAATCTTGTAACAGTATACCGGAGCTCAGCAGTCAGCGACGTCGCCACAGTCACGTCTCGCGCTACGCCCCGAAACGTATCACGTATCAATTTCACTGACTTTAAGGATCATCTGGTTTTTACAGATTTTGGCTCGATATCAAACCAGGTTTAAGTCTTTTATGCAAAAGTTTTCGTGGTAATTGTAAAAAATCACGCGATTAAGAGCTCGCGTCCCAATTTTAATGTTTTGTCTTTTGTTTTAAAAAAGTTGGTAATTCGATACGCCACAAAATTTCCACTTTCAAATATTCCTGTGATTTTTAAAAGGTGTTATTGTTATCTACATATTTGTTTTTTTTCAACAAAAGCTTTGTACAAAATTACTTTATTACCTTTATCTACCACCTTCATCTTTAGCTTTCTTTTTTCTTCTATTTCTCTTTTGTTTTTTTACATTTTTTATCTTATTTGGAAACTTAACCTCTTTCATTTGACAAATACAACATTGATACGGCACACCATATAGAATGCGGACGCCTTGTTAAGGCGGACAGTGAGTTTTTTTGTCGTAAGTTTTTCGTGGAGTCCCTCCGCCGCGTCGCAAATCGCAAAAACGTTATCAAAAATTTATGAAGCCTATTACGGAGTACACAAAAACAGAAATGATAAACTCTCGAAGCCCTCGGCCGGCTAACGGGGCTTATCAAATTTATACTGAACAGCGCTTTTTTGATGACTACCAATTATTTTTAATTTAAAAACGATATTTCGTCGACGGTCATTGTTCTGATGTGATTGCCGCGCGGAAAAAGTGCCGGAGCCGAATTTGTCATTTCATTAGACGGGATCTTCAGAAACGATGTTATTTTAAATTCATTATTGATCACTATATACATACTTACAAGTACTGACAAGTTTTTATAATGAAGAAGGTTATAAAATTTACAAGAATAAAGATAGTAAAGCCCCCAATTTTTATACAATGTGAAAATAAGATTGAAAGACTTTTGTGACTTTAAGGTATGGTTTTCCAAAATGTAACAAAATTAACTTAACTTCTAAATAATACATTTGTTTTTATTGGTAACCTTGAGAATTTCATCAGTGCCATATTTTATACCGAATGTATAAAAATCTCACAAAATATGAAAATATGCATTTCTTGGTCTCAATACCAGAAAATCATAAGCGGCATAGAGATATCAAATTTCGAAAAGCAATCGAGCTCGACCGTTATAAATCACGCAAGCATTTAAGCCACGGGCATAAGTTACCGATAAATCGAGAACGGGGAATCGAGAAGAGTGGAATTGAGAAAAAAACTCGCGCCAAAACGCGGGAAAGTCGAGACTAACTATAAATTTTATTTGGTAGAAACAATCCATTTGTTGGCTTCCATCAATGGGGTGCCGAGGCAGAATATGTAAATACAACTCGTTGAGTGATGGCTTGATTTTTAACGGATCATACTATCGACAGGGGTTCGAATTCAATTTAAAGTCCCAGTATATTACAAGAACGTAGACAAATAAAGACTATAATAATTACTTAACTGTTATCCCAATCGACTTCACCAACCAACTCACTGAAATATTATTTTGTGAATTCTGTTAGGCTTAAAATTATATTAGTGAGCATTGAATCTTTATAATGATATTTTATAAATACACTTTTAAATCAGTATGTTATATTCGATTTTCTGTGGAAAAATACCGGCCAATTTTGGCTAGATCATCAAACAGTTAGACCAAAATTGATCCAAAAAATAGAAATATTTTTGTATTCCAAAACAGTAAAATCGAAATAAATCTCGAAAAACAAGTGGATTTAAATTTAGAATCCCTCTTCCCTCTCAATAAACAGTAATATTATTTCTAAATCTGTAAGTATTGGTAATTAAATGTTAAATCATAATATAAAATAAAATAAAAAGGTAGATGAAATTAAGACTTAATGGCAATAACTTTTCTTAGAGCACTTTAATGTTTAATATAGAATAAATGTATCTTGTTGCAAATATTTTGTCTTGATCATGAAATTGATCAAATTAGTTTCAGCAAGTAACGACAAATTCAACTCGGAAATTCAACATTCATTACCACCAACATCTTAGTTTAACGAAACGTCCCTGCATCTAGGTAGCATCGCCTTACGTATCGAGTAGTGGAAAGGTTGTCGGTTTTCAGGATATGAGAGGTATTAGCTGCTCTTGTCTCTAGGATCACAATAAGGTTTTCTAAGCTTTCGAACGGACCATACCACTTCCCCAGCTTTCGTATGTGGTCTGGATATCTCCGTGTACGTTAATCGACAAGTATATCATAGTTAGTTATTAGGTACCACTTAAAAGATGGACCCATCTGCTTGAGCTGTGTTGGCTGTTTCTATCGTGTTTGAAATTTGTTTTTTCTAAAACGCACTGCGCAGTTCTTGTTTGAATCAACCACTGATAATGCTAACCATTTCTGAGATAATGCCTTAAAATAGGTAAATATATTGAACATCAAAACATAGATTTCAGTAAAAATACCGCTGTAAAGGATACACAGTGTGCCATTCATAATATACGAGCACACCCGTCACGTCCTTGTAGCGAAAAATTTAATCCATCACCCATTCCGCGAGTCCCGTTCGAAAACTAAGACTCCGCGAGACTATGATTTTTACGACACGTCCGGAAATCACCGGGGCCCTGAATATATTATTATTGTTATGGCAACACCGAACACTGGGAAATTGTGAAATACGCCGCGCACTCCGCGAGAATTATGCTCTAGCACATATCATTAGGGAATTTCGGTTCGGTTCCCGCATTGCCTGAATTTTTCATCGCGCCTTATTTTTTGAGGATTTATTTTGCGGGCAAAGGAGTTTTTTCGCGATTCTCTGACGGGTGCAACGCTTTGCTTATATTAAAATCTTTGCTCGTCTTTTATTTAGTGACGAATGTTTTTTATGAATTACTCCAAAATAATTATATAGCGCTTTTTTTATGATACGATGATAATGGCTTTGTTTTGTGATGTCTTTTGAGTTTAATGAACGAATGAGTTATAAAAAATATACAGATTATTGATGCGTCCCAAGTTAGCTTTAATCTATTTCAAAAGTCAATAGCTACTAGGACAGCAGGAGTCGTTAGAGGGCGGGGGTCGACCACAAATAGATGTCAAAAAACTAGGGTCTCATGTACTATGCCTTTATCTATCACTAGGGACGCATAAAGGTGCGGAGCTAGCTTCAACCCTACCGGAGACGCCTGATGGATGGCGCTATCACAACCCTTCCTCTGCCTTCTCTTGTTTATTTATTTTATGTTTTGTTTATGTGCGAACGTGTAGATGCCCGCCGAACCTTTTTATTTCTCAAGTGGGCTTGGAGTGCTACTTGCTTCATCCCTTTAGTGACATTTCGGTGGAACACCATCTCCGTTAAAGCATTTTAAAATGCCAAAATGGCTCCGGCAGTCCAGGGTTAATTGGACGACACCTGTCAATTTTTTCGTAAATTCTACTACTGGAAGCACAACTTAACAGCGGATAAAGAATGCAAAAGGTCGATTCAGGAGTTACCGCGACAGGATCGCAGCTGAATTATGCAGATCTGTAATGGACAGCGAACGGTGGCCGTTTACGATGAAAATAGTTTTTGGATGTGGCGACACATCGCTTGAGTTTGTTGGCTAAAATCACTGGAATGGGATTTTGTAGTTCGAACGTGGAATTAGTTAAATTATAAAGAGTCTGAGCATTTTTGAAATTTTCTTGTCTTAAATAGGTATCTTTACAACATGAAATAAAATTTATTGAAGCGATGAGCGAAACTGCTACTTAAGGTTTAATCCTATTACCTTTACAGTTAGTAAAAAATTCCGTTTCTTAGGAAACCAGCTCAAAGCATTACTTTATATGTGAAAATATCTGTGTTTTGGGAAAAAATGGGTAACCGCAAACAATTCGCATTTAAATCAAAAACGTGGGCAATACAGATCTCTATACAAAAGATTGATTCATGAAATACAAGTTATAGAAGCATCATGAGCTGAAGTGCTTACGTAGTTTTAATCTGAATTTGTATATTAGGCATTAAAGTACATAAGAAATTCTATATCAAGAAAAGAAAATAAGCTATTACAATTAATATCTAAGTTTTGTAAATAAAATTTGTTCCTAATTCAAATTTGAATTGTTTTCAGTTGTAAGCAATTCGAATTTGAATTGGAACTGCTTTCAAAAAGCAATTCCAAAACACGTTCACCAATGCAGTACAGGCGTTCGCGTGTGAATCGACCAATAGAAACAATCGTAGTGAGACTGTAAATGGAGTCGATACTAATCTCTGGAGCCGGAAGAGGCCGCGCTGACGTCTGATCGGAAGCCGCAACTGGGCTAGGAAATGAGATAGGTGCGTTCTGTTCTACGCTGCGATGTTATTTGTGCCTGTGATTGAATTGGGCCAACTTGACGTGTGAGGGTGTTTAGTAACAATGTCTTTGACTAAATATTCGTGTGACAAATTTTTGATGTAGTGTTTTGTTTTAAGTGGTACAATAAATTATTGGAGTCGGTGTGTGATGCATGTCTACAACACCAGGGGTCGGGATTTCAATCTCAGTTGGAGCTATTACAATAACTTTTTTATTGAAACAAATTTGTTTGTTGTTTGTTTATTTACTTTGTTTATAAATAAATAGAACCAGATTACTATTTCAGTTTGATATAATTAACTTTTGATATCATCGCAGTAGATTCCAATTTAATCTTTAGTGAAACCAAAAGTATCCAAGCTGTTGAAAAACCTTTTTTTATTGGAACTGAGTTACGTTTCTTTGTACGTACTTGTTTAAGCGGACAATATAGGATTTTGCATATCAATCGGGACATCAAAGGCGCCGTATCATTAAGGTGCGCGAGCGCAGCGGCACGCTCAAACGGTTGCCAATAAATGTAAATAAATGTAAAAGAAGCAATATTCATGAGAAGCTCCGGATGCTGGCGGACCATGAGATTGATACTTGATCAGGGATGACAGACCACTTGATGAAACTTCTAATATTTGTTTTAAAAAGTTAAAACTTTTGACAGTAGAAGTTTTCTACTTTGATTTGTCACCAGATAAAATAGATTCACTTAACGGAAACTGTAAAAAGGTCTGGCTTCTAAGCTATGTTTTCTTAATATAAGGTCCTAGGTTCGAATCCCGGTAGTGTTCAATGTTTGTATAATTTCATAATATTTTTATTTTTTTATATATTTCTAATTATTTTATACATATTACTCTCTATATTCATCATACTAAATAAGTATGGAAAATCGTCACACTGAAGTTCTCTCATTTCTTCCATTGTTACTTCAAATTTCCTTTAATAGATGGCGTTAGTGGCAAATTATAAATTAATATAATATTATACATTTTGTATCTTAAGTTACAAGGGAAAACCCTATTTAGTTTTTGTTAACAAAAATGTGCAGCGCACCTAGGATACTAATCTAAAAAACAATATTAAATTTTATAAATTTGTACATGCTGACAACCCTAGCCGTCAATTGAGCGCGTTTTGCATACACAGTCTCGGCAATAAATAACGCTAGGGGTTGGAAAAGCGGGCGGTCTTCCACAGAGTAGATTGACAAGCAGCAGTAGCGGGTTCGAGTCCAATAGTGACTTGAAACACGCTCTTTACATAACTAAGTAATTCTTTATTGTCAGATGTAAGATATATGTCAGTATAATGTATTTAACGACCTGGATTCTAAATTTGGTTGTATTTTACCTTGGACATGAAGGCGATGCTTCATTTCACGGGTATAATCCAACCAGATTAAAATTACTCCCTCTATCCTGTATCTACCGAGAAGCAGTGCAATATGTTTTATTTTAGAGGGAAAGAAACTGTATTATTATAGCAAAGTCAAAGTCAAAGTCAAAATGAGTTCAGTTTCAAAATTAGACAACGAATATAATATGTTTGAATCTATTATTTGTGAATGGTGCTAAAATGTTATTACTTCTGAGTCCATTGCATAATCTGGCACATACTCTGACTATACAGTATGCTCTTTTAACAGTTAAGTTTCAAGAATATCAGAAACCAATAAAACTTGACATAGAAAAGCTCCTAGAGATCTAGCAAATCGTAAGATGTATGCAGACAAGTATAATGTGTTATACCTTTACGTTACGTACATTAAAAACTACAATTAATTTTCTTCTATGTTGAATCATGCAGCCGTTATTACAGAACAATGTGTTATTTAAATTGGAATTGCATTTAAAGCATCTCTTGTAAATATAATGCATTTGCGTTGAGTGATAGATACGCCAGGCAACCCATGACCAATATTAGTGATTCGGTTACTAAATCGACAAAACACATTGTTCTAGAAGAAAAGAGAATAGAATAGGATATATCTTTATATGTATCATATCATCATCATCTTTATTTATCTTTTTTTCTTTCTATTACGTTATTTGAAGTCAATCAATTTACGACCATATTCAACAGGTCATAATAATGAAAGTAACTACACCAAAACTAAAGTCAAATGTGGATATTATTTAATTATTTAACAAATTTGAGATACCATCAAAGCTTTGTCGTAGCAAAAGTAATACAAAACCATAAAATGGTAAAACAACAATAAGTAAAGAGTCCATATAACAAATAAACAAACACTGGAGCGATAATGCATAAATAAAAAATCTGATTCCCTTGTTTATGGCTCCCAGGATGGCTCTCCATAGAGCAGAGGTGAAGAGAGCGCCATAAAATCCTTTTTACTTTGCTTTAGACGAGAAAAACCAATATTTGAATATTGGTTATTTACTCCTTTTTACGATAATGTGTATTTCATATTAAATACGCTTTCAAAACATATTTTTTATATCATATTCAAAACAACCGAATGACTTGCCAATATACAAAATCACAATCAAACGAATAGTCCTTTTTTGGAAAAAGAAAAAACTAAACGTCATTCGAAAATTAAAAGCAGAAATGATTTTATCCGAAACGAATCGGTTGCATAAATTAAACGCGTGTCGCGCATTGATTAGCGCCGCAAGCGAATAAATAATAATCGATGTATCGGACCAATCGAGTAATCGATGCTTGGACCGTGAGTCGAATCGAATGGTCTGTCGCATTTGCACAGTTGACAGAACAGAGATATACGTTGTGTGAGATAGATATATTATTGGATGTGTTAATGTAACAAATGTCAAGATGTAATTTCAGATAAATATTATTTATTATTATTAAGTAGTTAATATTCAGTGTCGTAGAGTAGTTATTGAGAAAACTATTAAGTAAACAATACAAGTCGTTTGATCGATCGTTACTTTCTACCGGTAATTACAATGTCTAAATTTATTAATAGGTAATATAATCATATGAAGGAATTAGATGTATGTAGTTATTAAATTTATGTATCCTAAGCAATTAGGTTTGAATTTAGGCCTGTACATTATTTTGAAATATATTGCGTTATACATGGGACAGTTTAATATAAACAGACATAATTATTGTCTTTACGAACGCAACATTATAATAGTGTTGTATACTGCTAATATCATCGACAATCAAAAATGAATGAAGAAGTTTTTAATACAATTTTGGGCAATTGTAAGTCAACCAAGCCGGCAGCTTCGGGCGAGTGTCGCGGCCGCATAAACACCGCACGCCCGCTGACAAATTTCGCATCTAACAGATATCGAACCGGCGTAAATCATGCGCCCGCCTCCGACCAGAGTTATACGTGTGAACGCGCGCTGTTTCATCAGAGATAGGGTTGCCAAATATTATAGTTAATATGCAGTAAACTGTGCATTGACGTCTACGTCCGCTGGCTGGTTACGCGCACAGAGATTTTGCAACTTGATTTATTAACATATAGTAACTATAATGTGATTTTTGCCGGAGTCATGAATATCTGTTATATTTGTTAAGTTTTATGCCTATTGCCATTTGCATGATGGTTCGTAATGTGCGTCGCTATCTTTAAATTCTTAGTTTTAGCACAGAGACTTGATAATTTTCTTTTTTTGTGCTTATTAAACAAACTTACAATTTGTTTTTATTTCTATGATTATGCTGGTGTAATCATTGAAATCAATAGCATTTAAAGTAAGCTTATTAATGCGAAGAAATAAGTTAGTGACAGCCCTACCGCTAACGTGTGAAAGATGCGCTCCGATGGTCGTTTATATGTTGTGTAGTAGAGACAATGTGGTTGAGCACGATCAGTCTTGTGATCGTTTGAATGCGAGCTGTTTTGCGGTATTCTTGGCATTTAAAATATAAATTACAAGAAAATATAGTCTAGTGTCGCAAACAACAGTGAAAAATGTAACTACGTGATAATCGTTTCTGAATATCTTAAAACTTCTTTACACTACTGCATTATATTTTTATGTTGGTAATTTTTTGGATAAGCCACGTTGTTGGCAATTTTGGAAGCTAAATTAATTGTTAAATATGCAAAAAGGAATCTTAATTTTCCGTATTTCCTCAAAAACTAATGATTTTTCTAGAACTCTACCAGGAGCGCATAACCCATAGGGAGCCTAATACGGACTGCAGGAAGTTACTGTCTGCGCATCACAGTGTCAATATTTGCTCTACGCATCCATGATTGCCTGATATCTACCGTAAGCAAACACGCCTCCTGTTTTGGCGATAGCCTGGTACTTGATTTTCTATTTTGAGGACGCTCATTCTGAATATTATTTCGGTTTTTTTTTTGAATTATGTCTACGTAACTTGGTGAACTATCGAATAACGTTTCTTCAGAAATAAGATAAATTTTAACTAACCTGAAATTTGTATATTATTTATCTAAGCTTGACAATGGAGATAGTATCGTAGCTGAAAGTATTTAAAAAAAAAAGATTTAAACTAGCTTTTGTTAGAACCAGTTATGACGTCAGAGCTACGAATTAGTTAAACTATTACGACAGGAATGTATTCATTTAAAGGTCTAAAATTACTTGGATATAAATCTCTGAGTATTTAGATTGCATGTTTCGCGTAATATTTGATTATAATCACAGATAATTTATCATTGTTATTTAATACCGATGTTTGACCAACAATTCACTCACGTTACGTTTTGTGTTTGTGTGATATGATATCGCAGTATTTTCCGCTAAAATTATGCATCGTGATGTTTAGATTAAATCTAATGTTTGCTGTGTACCTATGAGAGATGACTGGAAATCAGTTTTGTTACCATGGGAAGAGAAGAATTTACCATTCGTAATAACGTTATTTTTACCCCATTTTAGTAGATTTCTGGGGATTTGATGTCGCCGCTAATTCTGCTGTTTTTGTTTTATGGAGACGGCGTTTATAATTTTAGACGTATATAAAATATCTGTTCCTTCAAGTGGATTTACCTATGTTAATATTTATTTAATTAACTGGTAAATTAAATAAATATGAAAATATACAGATCTCATTATAGATATATTATTTTTATTTTGTACATGGAACAATTTCATTAAGATAACTTTAACGAGTTGATAAGCTTCTGTTTGTTGGAAACCAAATAGGTTGAACATATTTTTAAGGAAATTAAAACTATAATTTATATCCTTATTTGTATAAAAACCTTCTTTATTAATATGGAAAATGTTTATATTTTATCTGTGGATTTTTTAACTTTTGAGCGGGAAATATTCACTTGTTTTTTTTCTTCTCAATAAATACGTGCATGTCATTAAAACTAACAAGCAGTTTTATTGTATCATATGAATACCTGAATCAGCCCAATCCTGTACTCTGTGTGTGTCAACGTTTTGGGATAATACTAATGTCTTGATGACAAAATAATCGGATTAGTTGATTCATTATGTATATCAAGGTGCCATTAAAGGTTTTAGTTTTTGTTTATAATTAACAACGTATTATTAAGCCTTCACCTCACCTGAAGGTAAGAGGTGATAAGGCCAAAGATGGTAGCGAACTACTTCCTGATTCCTGAACCACAGAGGAACCTCCTACCTTCAACTGCCGGAACAAAACAATGCTGTTAACATGACTTAGGTTAGGTCATTACGGCGAAATGTCTTCGGGCCATCCCATGTTGTCGATGGAAAACGGCTAGGTAGAAGCGTCGCTGAGGATTTTAGTGGGTGAGAGCCCCACATACCCCCTCTTCTTCCTCCCCAGAGGTTAGGGTATCGGCTGGTAGAGCTTCTCCCCAGCGTCACAAAAAAAAGGTTAGGTGGTAGCTATACAGGCGGTTATAGAAAAAGCTACTACAAATTCGACCAAGCTGAAAAATTCTGCGCTCACAGGGAATGGAATTGTAGTTTAAACTCTAACAACACCGAATCCTGCTACTAGAACCAATTTTAGTTATCCAACAGCTACCCTTGACGTGCTGTCGAACGTACCTGTCCTAAAAACGCCTGCCCTACTGATGTTCGTTCACCTGCAGACAACTGTCTCTTGCAGCCGCCCACCCAGTCGCACTAACACGTCTACGAGCGCTCGACTCCGCCAAATGTATGTTCGTTGATGGTGTGAGGGGCGGACCGGGTATGTCGTCAATTTGGAACAACGGAGAGTGACAGATCTGCCTTTTATAGTACCTTTAACTGTTAAACTGGGCTTTAAAGTATATGCGTGCTATAAACCAGACAAAGAAGAGGAGACATGATAGCTTATTAGACAATTTTAACGTAAAGGACGGTACTTGCATTACAGACAATTATAGAATCACAAAAACAAGATTTGTATACAGCTGTGATATTATGCGGCTCGAAGGACCAAGTTAAGTGGTTTACTAGCTGACTGTAACGGGTTGATGATATATGTTAGGTCAGTACTTTTGGTCTACGATGTGGTGGTGAGAGTAGATAACCAGGGAAGATATATAAATTAGAATAGCAGAACTTAGTAGGTACCGTCGGGTTCAAAAGTGGAGTACCGCTTGGTACTAAAGTGTTAATCTACTTCTGGGCCCGACTATACATATCACTGTAACTAACTTCTATTTCTAGTTAGAGAATAGATCATGTTTATTATTTTTTTAATATTTTACACTGATATATATGTGACATTGTTTTGCTTAAACAGTTGTCTTTAAGACTGCCAAAGCTCCTTATTCATGCTAATGCAATAGAAAACCATGGCTTCATTTCATGTGACGTCTATTCATTGCTGCATTACAAGGCAACATATTACAATGCGGTTTTAATAAACCTGCAATGGATTTGCAATAACTTAAGTTTATTTTAAATCAAAGAAAGTCATATTAATAAATAATCGACCTGATGTTAATAAGTAACATTCTACTATAGACACCTTCAGTAAGAGCAGTTAAAGTTACTCTTCACACCAAAACACAGCGACGTGCTTTACAGCCGAAGAAAATGGTATGGTATCTCTCAAAATACTCTCATAGCAGCTAAGATCTAATGCGTTAATTAATCCATTATATTGGGGTAAGCAGGGGACTCCCCACGATGACCGACACCAGAAATGGAATCGACAAATCAAGCGCAAGTCGTGTCCCGAGACGTGGCCGACACCCGATAAATCAGCACCGTCCGGGCACGGGTGTCCGGGTGTCCGGGAGTCAGGACGGTTAAGTAATGGTACACGGCTAGTAACTCGTAATCGTAGTTGTTAATTAACGATTGAAATTAGAAAGAACATGACTTAAGGCTGTCGTTGAGATTTGAAAACAAGGCAGAGAGGTTCAATAAAATGAAGTACTAAGTTATTATATTATGATGACAAATAAAAATTAAATTCTAACTGATAAAAAATCTATATTCAACTAGCAGTAAGTATTTTAGGGAGGAGACGTTTCTCGACCAACTGCTCTGCAATTTGGCAGATTTTAACCTTTATGTACTATATTATATTAATACGTGTGTATAAACCATATTCTATCTATCCGTCTGATGTTTTTTGGTAATAAATAATGAGATTTGTAAAAATAAACACATCACTGGAACTATTCAGATACCTTATTAAAAAGTTAATATTCCATTGTAAATCATATTTGATTGTTCGAAATCAACGACTCCGGCACATAATGGGGACTGCAAAAAACCGAATCATGAATTAGAAAACAATATGATTTGGTCCGTAAATCAAAATAGCTCTCATAAATGGTCGAACTTGCCCAATTACAGAGCACGAGCCTTCGCTGAACGTGCGTCCAAACATTTTTTCTAATCCCTTCCCACGCGTGATGCTCGCCCGTAATTACGGGTTCAACTCCGTAATAACATATCACTTCAATAAAATTGTATATCATTCCCGCGCTTTTTTCCCGCGAACACGTCGGGTGATTAGAGCGGCCATCTTGTGGGCGGGCACACCCGAAGGCGACGCGATCCCTGATTCCATTTTCAAAAATAACACTAATCGGCAAATCGAGCACGCGCGGGAACTCAGAACGTGTGTTTTTCAAATTGGGAACGTCCTTTACCGTTATTACCGGGCGGGATTTGACTACTGTCACTTCTGACAGTTGTGATTGACGTTTATAAATACCGCAAGTCAAGTGTGAGCTTGTTATGTTCGGGCCGGAAACGTAAGAAACGTTTTTATTAAGACGGAGTTCTTTTGATGTCAGCTACGACGAGTCTACCTCAAATACGACATCTTAAGACAGAGTTTCCAATGAAAATTGATTTCGTTATCTGTGAGATGTTGAATGTTAATTAACTCACGATTTTTCGAGCACCGAAGTTGAGTGCATATTGAAACGTCAAAAATCAGTGTTTCTTTTACTTTTCATTTTCGGCCAGTTCCAATATCCTCCACGTCAAGAGCGAGATAGACAGCATAGGCGGCGAGCGCCTGCTTTTTGAGAGATGAAATAGAAAAACGCCTGTTTTTCAGGAAATAGACATGAAATTGGAATTTTCAATTTCGTTTTTAGTCAGTTACTTTTGTGTTACAAATGGTTGATGCCGCTCGGACGCCAACGCCGCTCGGACAGATGCGTTTTCAAATTTTATTTTGGTTACTCATCTTAATTAAAATGGAGTTCTCTTTGTGATAAGTTTCGGAGCTGGCGCTGTTCGCATGGTGCATCTAAAAAGTTTAATCCAAGAAACGAAGAGAAAATCATTCATTCATATTCATAGTAGCGCAACGGACGGGCTTTCACGAAAATGGCTCCGTGTTCCTAGGAAGGCTGGGATGAGATGCATGAATATTAACGGGGAGCGCCGTGCGCCATAACTATGTTAGAGCTAGTGGGGGCACGTTTGAACTTGCTGTGCCGAGCTACATTCTGAAATTTGACATTTTGACAGCTCCGACGTTCGCCCCCTCCTTCTCACACGCTTCACGTTCCCATCTTTTTATCCCGCTCCCGCAATAATAACATTACGTATATGATATTCCTGTTTCTGCTCCGTCTGACTCCTGATATGAATTGTTAATGCATCGGTAATTGATATTATAATTTCGATAGTACGTCGTGTTAATGGCGGCTCGTGAGTCCCGTTACGGTATAATGGCGGACAAAGCTTTTGAACATTATAATTAAGATCATTACGTTAGCTATATCTAGCGTACGTCTTTTCACGTCAGTTCATCTGTCTCTTTTTGTTCTTTATACATGTAAACATTACAACAGAACTGATTATTTCACTAACCTGTCTGTTTTACTTAAAATTTTGAATAAGAAGACGGATTGACTTAAAGTCATTTCAAAAAATCTAACAATAAATCCTTACATTTCGGTTTTAAGAAAGGTTAAACAATTTGAGCCATGGTAAATGTATTTCGATGTCTAGAGATAATCCTAACCTAATTGTCTTTCGAGAATACCTACTATTAATATTTTAAGATCAGTTCATATACCTAAATTTAATAAAAAGTTACTTAAAATATATGTCCGTTATTCCTATCTTTCGACTCCCGAATCCACATATTCTTAGATCGCGATATGCACTTCTATCCCAGATTTAATCAGTGTCCGAAGGTTTCATCCCTTTGCAGTTTTCCCCTCTTCCTATCTCTAGAATCCTGAATCCAATATGATTTTAGCAATAAAGGCTAAAATAGTTGCCGAAGAACCGCCAAGCAATGACATAGACCGTACTAAAGGGAAAAAGACTTCGAATGACAACGAACAACCACTAACTAATCACCGCCCGCAGACAACCTACGACAACCTGTCGATCAGAAAATCCCCATTACAAACTATGTTTAAAGCTTAAATAACGTCACTCAGCCACGGCTAGTTGCCTAAATTGGAATACACCGGAAATTTGAAAAAAAAAAAATCGTTCGGTGCAAAATTTTTACCTCGAAAGTAGTGTTGTGTAGTGTATCTACCTGTTGAGCCGAATACCGAGTTTTAGTGCGAAAGTTTGGTTTTCAACTCTCGTTGGGTCGCTTTAAAGGTGGATTTAAGATGATTTACGGCTTTCCCTTATAAGGCTATTATTATACTTTGAAAACAAACTGCTCAGATTATTTATTTAGTTCAAAAACTACCTTTTGATGGAAGTCAGTTGTGTTTAAACAATTTGGGTGACTATATTTTTTATTAACACATTACACATATTGTTTTTCCGATTACAAATATAAACACTGAACATTTTGAATTTAGAACGATTTTGAAATACATTGGAACGCCATGCGCCAACTAAAAGCGAATTCATTTTTGCAACACTACGCGGCCAGATATCGCGCCGTAAACATCCAATATTATTGACGCGTGCAACACAGCGACAGTTTTTTTGCATTGTCCGATATTTTTCAATAAATTCGCACGCGTATATTATGGTATGATGTTGGTAGTGTTAAAGTTGATCAATTTTATGAGAAAGTCTTTAAAAAAATTATTTAAAGTTTATTTGATGATTTTATATGAAGAGCTTAGAATTATTTAAGCAAAGTTGTCAATAAAAGTAAACTTGGAAACTACGGATCCTTTAAAAGATCAAAGTGGTTAATAGAAAATCAAGTGGACAGAAGAAATTAAACCTTTGTGCCTATGTCTACAAACGCTTATGAAACTTGATGTCACAAATTACCAGGCGAGTATAAATCGACAAGAGCCTAAATATCAAACGGTACAAAGCAGTGTAACAAAGCGGGCCCCGCAGCTGTGCGCCTAATCAAACGTTGCTAACTTCACTTTGTAGTTTCTTTGAAGTCGCTGCCTTGATATGATTCCCTAGTACCTCTGACAGCCCGGCGGTGTGTTTGTTGATTAAACCGTTTGTCATGTAACATTTGGGCTCAGATAAAATAGTAGTAGTCAGGAGATGAAGATTGACTTGACAAAGTGATCTATTTTCTAAAAGTGAAAGACATATCTCAGACTTCTCTTAATGCTGTTAGCGTCTGAATGAGCCATGAAACTGAAATGTCAACATTTTTTTTACATATTGAAAATTAACAAATTTTTTTAAATAAACTATTTTATAGAAACAATCAAAATTGTCATAATCAACCATTACTATTCAGATAAAATGGTCCACAGGCAAACCAATTACTACAGGCTTCACCTGATCCCTAAGCTTACAGATATTTTTCTAATAGATTCTTGAATAGTCAGGTAAATTATACGACATGTCTCTGTCATTTCATTATAGAAAAGATAGGGCCGTTTCCATAATGAAATGACAGAAATGTCAAAGCTACACATATGCAATCTCCATTCCACTAAACTTCCTAAACAATAGAACTAACTTCGTAAACGTCACACCTAACGAACATATTTAACTTTTATTGGCATCGAACACTTCGACCGTTGATAAAGCCAATACAGACGAGAGACAAAACGTAAAGAGGCGTGCACACCACCGGAACAGACGCGATCACAATGCACGCCCGGGTGGGTGTCAAGCGTGCAGCGTCAGCGGAAAACTGGCCAGACACATTTCGTATTTATTCTACAGTAAATATCAATTGGATGGTGGAGACTTCAATGGCCTAGACTAGATAAGAAGAGATCCCAGGTAAGAATCCATGGGCAGATTTTTAGAGATACTTTCTCAAACCATAAATGAGATTGTTCAATTTTATTTCTTATTCTTATTTTAACTGACCGTCATAGACACGTTTTATAATGTACAATGTCCTTATATATAATTTTATAATTGTCTAACAATCTGATAATTACAGAAGTTATAAAAATAATCATCAAAAGATATCGTAGCTACTCAAACTAAAACATTAAGATTAAAAAATACTTTAACTTTAGGGAAACGATTTAAAAAAGTCAAAATATCTACTAATTAATTATATATTCAAAAACGATTTGTTAGTGAAGGTCGAGACGACAACCCCAGTCTACTTAGATTAGTAGTTCCAGGTTGGAATCTCGGTAGGAGCAGATATTTGTATGTTGAGTACGATAATGTGCTCACAAGTAATCATGTTTGTATGTTTATTTAGTATATTTCTGATGTGTATATTCATATACTCCTTCACACACACACACACACGCACGCACGCACGCACGCACACACACACACACACACGCACGCACGCACGCACGCGCACACGCACACACACACACACACACATGTATACACTTAGTGACCCATACTTCACAGGCTCACTCTCACACTTATATCATAAGTTGTTTATAAATTGTGCAAACTTTGATACTGGGACTCTGTATTCTTTTTACTGGAGGTGGGCGTTAATGTCTGCGACACAGTTTTATTTTAAACTAATGTAGCCATTATCGTTTACTTTTTTATGTATGCCTTTTTTTTTGTTCCAATAAATAAATAAAAAAAAAAAAAAAAAAAATATTACTATTAACATTTCACCATTATCTAGTATCAATGACACATGCTTTTAATGATGGTTACTTTGGGCTAGATAATAGGTATTAGCGTGAAAAAATGTTAAGAACGTTTAAATGTTAGAGTACCCGCATGTCGCGTATGGCTCGCGGCAGGACGCCGTTTTCATTGTACCGTCCCGATAACCCCGTCAGCGCGTGACGGAGTGTGCGGTTATCGCGGCATTGTTCGCTTCCATTGTGCCCGTGCGTCTTCATGCCGCGTCTGTGCGCGCCCTTACACGCGTTTAATTATCCAACACTTATGTTTCTTAGCTTTTGAAAAAGAGTTCAAATCTTTAGTTGTTTCCGTTGTGGTCGCCTAAGCTTTGTCATTATATTTGCGATTTCGAATATTGTTTGCTTCTTGATATAGTTCAGTAACTGAAATAATGGGTGGATTAATAACTGGATTTAAAGTTTCTAAGCGTAAAATTCATTTCCAAAAGAGACAGTAGAGTAGCCAGAAAATGTTGGTGTGAACGTCACTAGCGCGTTGCTATTGGCCAGCCGCCAGTCATCTGTCGCGCGTGTGATTGGCCTGACTGCGTTTAGTTGGGCGGGCGCGGGTGAATAGCAGACGAAAGAAAATGATTTTAAAATTATATTAGATACATTTGAAAAACTATTGTTTCAATAATATTAACACACCAAGAAAAGACACTAGTTATGTCATTCTTATATCATACCCACGTCGAGTTTAGATTACTAAATGTACTGACATAATTATTAAATATTAGTCTAATATCGAAGTAATATTTGAAAGATAAGAATGTTCAGAATAGTACATATCGTCAAGCGAGGTTTGAACTCGACTACAAATTAAAAACTGAAATTTTTAAAATTTATGGTAACTTTTTAATAAAACTGAGTTTTTGAATATAAAAATAGCACACAACGTAATATATGTAAAGAAATTGTTTTGCATTTCTTTATTAAATTTAGAACTGGCCGTAAGGTGTCGGTAAAGAGGTTTCATAGTGTAGGTAAAAGAGTTGTATGCTGTCTTAATTTAAAATTCCCGCGTTACGGTGTATGAGTTAGAAGCGTGACATTTATATGAGGGGTTATAAAAAGTATTAAGTTTAAGTTAAAAGATTGCTAATTACAATGAACATATCGTAGGGCTTTTTCAAAGGCAGCATGACTTGCTACCACTATTCTATTTAAGTCTGCCGCCGTAACAATAATGTTAACAGCATTATCTTGTTTCGGGAGTTGGAGGTGAGATAGCCAGTTCCTGTGGTTGACGAATCTGGGTGAAGTTTGCTTCCATCTTAAGCCTAATCTTTACTCACCATCAGAAGAGCTAACCCGTTAAGTATAAAAAATAATTATCTGCCTAATTATGTCATTTGCCAACCAATTTAAGTTTTAGTTAGTTACAGAAGGAAGCAATAGAAAATGATGTCCATTTCATGATATTAGTCTAATATAAAAATATTTTTATTATTGCGAAAGGTATATCATTTCCCATGACAATATTAAACGTATTCTTTATTTAAATTCGACATCTCAATCGTGTCAGTCGTGAAGACTCACTCGCGAATCGCGATTGTATCGGCGCGCTGCATGCCTGTTGACGCCCACCAAAGAGGTTTTACGCAAAAAGTTAAAGGAATAAAATATTACAATCCCTTTGCCTATTTTATTAAAAATTCAGTCAAATGAAAATGATGTCACAATCAATTTGAATTTAGAACTGTAGTTTGGACAATGTTTCGGTATTGCTACAGTTAGGTATTATATTTTAACTGTTTGGGTTTAAAAATATTTTTTATCGACTATTCACATTGATTAATTATTTAAGACAAGGGCGATGTCTGCTACAAAACGACTTAACAATAACATACATTTTTGTTTGTTGCCTAGAATTGTTTACTATATTATTTTGATTTTATTAATTTAGTAATTAAGAATTTTATATCTTAATATTAAAATTTGAATTTGATCTAAATTTGAATTTTATGCGTTCACAGTACACTGTGAAAAAATAAATAATAATTATTAATATTACTGAAATGTCGTATTTTGCTTACAAATCTCACGTTTTACTTT
This sequence comes from Acentria ephemerella, assembly GCA_943193645.1. Classification (NCBI taxonomy): domain Eukaryota; kingdom Metazoa; phylum Arthropoda; class Insecta; order Lepidoptera; family Crambidae; genus Acentria; species Acentria ephemerella. Next base: position 1,189,481 of record OW971889.1, read on the forward strand.
AATTTCTACTCACGTTTGATTACTTACATTCTATTCATTTATTTCAGTAAATAAAACTTAATAAGTACAGAAAACTTTCATACGTTATCTTCCAAAATTAGTTTCATAGAATTTTAAACGTCAGATCAAGTAGTTTAGTCTAGACTGACTGCGCCTGTATCTTAGTCTGTCTGAAATATAGCAGAGTGAGGGTACGAAGATGAGCTACCTCCGTTATTGGCGGCGACGGTGATGTGAGAGGCAAGCGCTTTCAAGTACCAAACAAGGTGGATATGACTCGTTATTCATAATAGACCATAATATCTGAAATATACGACACAAAACCTGTAAAGACTGAGAAATTTGAATCCTATAACGTTAGGTTATTAAATATTTTTATTATCTATATACTACGTTGATCTCTTTATATTTTAATAATAATTTTTTTAATGATGTTAAAAAAGTATTACGGATAAAAATCTCAATTTAGAAACTCGTGGTAAAATATAAAAATGGAAATCCATTTTAATACAAATAAAAATATCATAGGAAAAGCTGGATTTTCCTTTGCTTTTTTATAAGCTAAGGTTTTAAACAAGACAACTATAGAGCAATCCCAATTACATTCAACCCATCGAATGCGACACCTGGGTACAAAGGACCCACGCCAATTATTTAAAGTGTTAAGTTTAAACAGAAGAACTCTGGTGCATTATGAAAATGACTTCAGGTGCCCCCACCACCCCACACCCCAACCCCCATTCTAAGTAATTGTTTCATGAACTAAGTCTAGTGGACGTTTCAGAATGAGTTTTTCGTTTTTTCTCTTATTTGCTTCGTAATATAACAGTTTTTGACATGTTTATATTGTGATTGTGAGAAATGACGTTTTATAAGTTTAATTTAGGTTGTGAAAGTTAAACCTTAAGTCAGATAAGACTTTCTTTGTAACGTTGTCAGTGTCAAACTTAGTTGTATTTATTTCTTGCCATTTTTAATTTATATTTTAACATTTGATCTACATTTGAAACTACGATCTTTAAAATTTATAATCATTAAGACGCTGTTCGTTTTTTGTCGATTTTAAATGGTAATCAGTTTTTAAAGTTTATCTTGAAAATTCTTAAAAAAAATTGACCATAATCTGTCTGACATTTTACCATTACTTATGAATTTACCAACGTATTTGTAAAAATCAATTAGTATTTACTTGGAAGGTATTATTTAAATTACAAATGTAAGCAAAGTCGACGTACAATTTCGGAGTGAACTCTTCAATAAAATATATGTTAAAAAGGACACTCAACATCGTAAATATGACATTCCACAACTTTTTGTCATGTTATTAAGCTGCGTTAATAGGACTGTCGTGTGGTAACGTTATTGGCGGGTTTTAATAATGTACATGCTTAACCCTGCCGCCGCTGTGCAGCTTTCGTATACGACAGAGGGCATTAAATGTAACTTTTTGACATTTTTATCGGTTCCAACTGTTAATACACTAGCTCTGAAAGTTAAACACATTTTAGTATTGGAGTTAAGACGCGTTTTTTACTCGCAAGTGTTAATTTACGCTGCTGACTGTACACAGTTAGCTTTTACGAGATTTAAGTGGAATGAAACTGTATGTTTTCACTTTATCAGACTATAGCTTACCCTTTTTGGTGGTTGAAATAGGTATACACTTTATTAACGCTTACCTGTAACAAAAAATAATTACATTAAGATCTCACATAGAAATTTTTCAGTTTTACCACATGAGGTTGAGAAAGAAATTTATGCTTAAGTAACACAGGGCTTTTTTCACCAATTGTTAAGTTTAATATTATTTTAATAGTAATTAGTACTTGGGTACTTATTATTTAAACTTCTTAAAGACTGAATGGCATTATGCAATAACATAGACAGTGGAATATTATTTGTGTGTAATAAGAGTCTGAATAATAAACACTATTCAGGAAGTACAACTGTCGGTATGTATATACATATCGTTAATGAAACCAACTGATTACATTGCTTGACGGTTTTATGAATACATACCGGCGGAAACTAGATACTTATTTGGAGGGTAGTTTAAGATTGTCAAAAAAAATTTGTTGCATTTATAAAAAAAGAACAGATTATTATATTATTTATTTTTAGTGTCCAAAGTAACTTAACCATAAATATCGTAATCTACATATAAATTAATAGATTAAAATGCGTACCAATAACAATACATAAACGCCTATAACATTCAAATTAAAAATTTTGATGTTAATATAATATGACAATTTTAAAGAAAACTCTATTGCCATTACGATATTAATAGATAATAAAAGAGTGCCTTAAAATCAACATTGATAACACCAAAAAGGCGAGCCGAGCTTAAATCGAGTAATAAAAGCAATTTGCATGCTAATAACTATATTCGGCAATCAACGGTAAACAAAATCCGGGATTAGGCCGGCTGCGGAGAAGCGGTCAGCGTCTAATCGGGCGAGAGGCATTATCGCGCGCCCACTCCGGGCCTAATCGTGCGCCCACCCTGATTAGCTAAGCCTCAGCCTATCGGACCCCTGGCTCCAGATTATGCAGGCGACTTGCTGTGTACTTTGACCCGGCAGGGAAATTAGAAGGTGCCGGGGTAAAAACTAAAGCAGGGGAGTTAAATGAGGTACGATGGGATTTTGATAATGGTGATTATTTACCATATCAACTCTTAGTTATGTTTGTAACGATATATTGAAGTTCTTATGCGAATCAGACAGAACCAACTTCTGTCGTCATAACATGAACGCTAATAATATTCGACAACGCCATCTTTTGTTGGGAAATAATAATATTAAGATTTCTCACGCTGTCACTTATTATCTTGTCCAAGTTAAGCATCATCAAGAGTTTGTGTTATGGATACTAGACAACAGAGAAATATATATAGTAATATGTATATAAAATATCGAAAATATACTAAATAAACATACAAAACCAATGACTCGTGAAAAAATATTCTTACTCGTCATACAAATAAGACAGGGGTACTGACTACTCGAACAGACAGTCGTCATCAAAATAATCATCAGCATCAGCCTATATAAGTCCCACGGCTGGGCCTTAAATCGTCATGTGTGTATCCTATGTAGGAAGGCCTATACCTCATGAGGATTTTGTGCTATTACTCCACCGCGTTGGTCCAATGCGGCTTGGTGGGTGAAGACAATTCCAATAACAACCAGGATCTGAAGCCTTCAGAAGCACGGACAAGCTCAAAGTATGGAATTTTGATTGAACCATCCAGGAATCAACCATGATGACATTTGTCACCAGAGCGCTAGAACCACTTAATCAACGGGTTTCTCTGTTTAGAAATGGCTCAATTTAACTACAAAATCAACGGTTCTCTATGTAATATAGAAGAAGTTCTTTAATTTGAAAGACAAAACAGTAGGTGTCCATTATTTTTATATTTTGGTATTTTGGATCTGTCAATGGGTTAACTAATTATCCTGAATTGCTATCAGAACTATAGGTATCAGATTTAATATCAGATATGTGTGGACAATGAAATGCGGTTCGCAGACTAGCTCGGGCCAACAGTGGGCTTAATCTTCCTAAACGCGCAAATTAAACGTCAAACTACAGGCACCCGCAGCCGGCGGCACCTGGCCCATAACTCATCGACGCGAGATGCAAATGTCCGCATTATCAGTGGCACACACCCGACGTCGCTTGCCTATGCAAATGGCTTGTTTATTAAAATTAAATAAATACGGACCTGTCCCCGATGTACTAGGCATAAATTCGCGCAGATCTTTCTTTTAATTAACTCGATAGAATCGAAAACTCGCAGGCGACGGCCGCCATCATTTAGTTGGGAGTCTCGCTGGATTACTTGTGCGACGTCCACACTTGCAATTTTGTTCTTGGAAACCGGGAAAAAAGAGGAAAACATCCGGCGGGAAACACTTTCAGAGTTGGCCGCCGCTCGCTGCGAACTTCGCTCACAATCTAGATATATGGCCGAGTTAAGATGTGCATCTAAATAGCCTCTGCCGCCTTGGTACCTAACTTTAGATTACTTGCACCAACTTTACCGACTTTCCGGGAGAAAATGTTAAGTTTTCTTCGTGGAAAAATTCCCGCGTGTAACCCATTCAGTTTGCTTCAAATTTACTGCCCAAGTTTAGATACACTCCCCGCCATGGAAATTATAATGTATGCAAAACATGAGAGAAGACTTGATTATACGACGCTCTATAGCATTACGTAATTATAAACGCTTTATCACGCTGTTCCTTAGCTTTTAAAACATTAAATCAACATTTTAACTAGGGTCAGTGGTATAAGCCGTTGTTTAAGGTACGGCGTTAGGACACTATAAGATGAAGGGTTCCAAACCTCATCAAGAATTCATCGCGGAACACTCTGACCGCGCTATTAGGATCGGTCCCGATGGACGCCGTTGTCCAACTGTACATTTTTAAAGCGATACGACGATTGTAAGGTAGAGGAATTATGGGCTTTCGTTACCCTATAGGGTTGGGATAACCCTTTTTAGGCCGAAAAGCAATTTTATTTTGTGAGTTACGGTCAAACAAATAGCTACGCCCTTCCTTTAATCTTAACAGCAACAAAATAAAGACTTCAAAATATTGTTTCTGCCTGTATATCAAAAACGGGATAAAATAGATCAGGAACCCCCAAAATTACCATGTGAGACAGCTTTATAATCCTATCAGGAGAATAAACTTGCAAGGACCTCAGAAAAACCGAGGAGATCATATATCTGTGGAAGCCTCGCACGGGACAGCGCAGGTGTATTCCCTTCGCATAAATACCGAGCCGCCCTTTTTAATATACCCTAGATTTGGCGTAACACCTCCTGATGTAGGGGACTAGGCGCGCGCAATAACTGTGACAACGGGATGCATTAATCAAACAGAACTGGAATCCGCTCGGATTTTTTGGAGCTCCTCGGATATTGCTTGTCGGTAACTTATGGTTGCCTGGTATTGTTAATATCTCACTTAGGAGTTATTGTTTTAGGTACAATCGTATTAATATTTGCTGAAGCAACCATTTTGATCAAGATTTACGATATTAGGGTCGTGGTTAAGATTGGAAAAGGTTTTGTCATTCCTCCCAAATGAATATTTGACTATCAGACCAAACAAAAGATTCAAGATTTCAAGATTTTTTACTAGATTTGGGTACTTTCCATATTGTCGGATTAAAGACAATATGGAACGTAACCAAATCTAGTAAAATTTCTTATAAAAAATAATAAAATGGCAATTAAAATACGTATTAGTTAGTAATGGTTGTAATCATAGAGTCATAAGTTAATGCGTACTTACTAATAACGAAACTATATTAATTAATAATATTTACGAATTTAAAACACATAAAAAAATTTGCAACACAATACTGGCCCAAAAACAAAAACACGATAAAAGAATAGAATTTTCGAATTTCGAACAAAACGCGGAGTACTAAGTAGATTGGTCGAGCGTACCAATTTTGCTAACGCAAGATGTCCGTCGTCAAATCAGAAGCAATTACAAACAACAGCAATAAAAGGCACTCTAGTTGGTCGAGTTGACCAAAATTACCCATTTCATATCTAGCCTGTGTATCGACCCTCAGGGGCGCTGGGGGTGTCGGGGGTACCGGGGGTGCCGGGGGTCGTTAAGATAAGATATCTCAGAGTGGACCGTCTAAGGTTACAGGATACGAAGCTGGGTTTGAGGGTAAAGTCTGATAGCGGTCAGTTATGGCTTTGTAATAGTAAAACGATGAAGTTTGTTTATGGAACTGAAATGTGTTTAAAAAACTTTCATGTACTTTTCTATAAAGAATACTATTTTTTTAAAAGCTTTACTGGCTTGGATGCAAGTCCTTTAGGCCATTTCTTAATTAGAATGGCTTGGATTTTACTTCTTTGACGTCATCACAATAAAGAATACTATAATTCTGGACAAATTACAATTGATAAGTCAAAAACGTGTGATGTCTGCATTTTTTCGTTTCAAAAAAGTTCTTTTTATAAATAAATCGAGAAAATTCAAAATGGCGACGTTTCTGTATCAGTCCATTTTGTTAACTCACTGCTCGAGACTTTGATTACTCTTTTAGATAAACGGAAAACAATTCTATATGTTACTTATGTTAACAGCACATCATATGAACCACGTTACTTTAAAATTGATTCTTATTACAAGAGAGATTCGGCTCACTGTTGAGTGTTTCACTTGATATTTATTCGATTTGAAACAATACACATAACTTTAATACTACTCTTATTATGAATATTAATTTCAATCTATGTTTCCTATTAATATTAAAACATTTTGCTTACTTATCTCTTCTCAAATATTGACTGCTTGCTTTACCACTAATCTCTTCGACTACCATCTCTGTAAACAAGCCGACTGCGTCAAGGGTCCTAAGCAAACCGTGCAATACGATAACTCGTCTAATCTACCCCGGGAACCGAACCCGCACTCGCAAACACGGAAACCCTTTCGGCAAACTTGCCTATCAAATGACTGTATTAATTAAACCATGAAAAACTTGTAAAAGTTATCGGAGGTATGACGTCATAGTGGAATTAGGCGGGAAACAACGTTTTTTATTTGAATATAGGCGGTACGGAACTAAGGGCTGTATTTGAAATCTAATTACAATATTTACATTGATCATCGACAAAAATCACTTTTATAATTCCCACTAAGTCCTCAAAATTAAAATGAAATAATTATACAGAAAAGTAATAAAATAATTTGAAATAAACTGATTTGTATGTAATATCACTTAAATTTAAAGAGACATTAAATAAGTACTAACGCTTATTAAATTCAAATACGATACTCATCAATCGCGTTAATCGCATACAATTCCCTCGCAGACTCCAAATTTAAATTTTGAAGATACCACCGTTTTCTGTCCCTCTCTGACGTCTTTAAGGATGTATAATGTCATCTCACCTACACACTCTATTTCCGGCAGATCCGAATTTCCTGTCCGGTCGGTAGTCGGCGCGGCATTAAACGTCGCTTACTTAAAAAGTGGGTAGTTTTCGGAAATCTGCTCTCCGGATAAACGGAAATGATTTCTGTCGCCGCTGGGGCGCTTCGCGATGGATTTCTGAGTTTGTGTCGGAATAATAACGGTTAAGAAATGTGTAATGGACGTGTTTAGACCAGTTTAATGTATAATTTAGTTTGTGACGTATCCATATAATAGACACAATATAATTTAATTTCTGTGTTAGCGCCGGCGGGCTGGCTGAGCGGAAATTTATAAGATTTATAGCATGATCGATGATTGTAACTTCAAATATGGAGTAAGCAATATGCATTATCATCAAAACTGTCAGTGTTATATTTCTTCTTGTTTTTTACAACGCGAGCGGAGAACAACGCGGCAGTTTCCCAAGCGTCTTTTATGGGCCAATTACCATTTTCACCGCCTTGGTCTTTCTGTAAGCAGTACATTTCTTGGACGTCATTCATACCGTTTAAGTCCCATCGCATCTGTTCCTTTTTCTGTGTTTATGATACAAAAAAGAGACGAACACGTGATATGATTAAACGATAAGCTAGAGACAAGTCACTTAGGCCGAGCTTTGGCCTGTTTACTCCCAAATTAATGCAATACAAGTTTTTTTCCAAGGTTTAACTCGATCTTATCGCTAACTGGTCCCAGCGACTAAAATCCCAAGAGGTCAGCTTAAATCTGGCGCACAGTATTATCACGCACGATAAATTAGCATTAGCGCCAACAAAATTTCCATCAAACGTTTGTGTCAACGCTGTACTAGTATTTATTACGAATAAAAAAGGTCTTTGCTAGCTAATTCCGGGAGATTCCTCCAGTCCTCGGCTTCCAATATTAATAAATTCTCGTTTCCCGGATTCGCTCGCAATTTGCCCTCGGAGCGGGCAACTTACGGTCCTCTAAATAAGGGAACTTTCCTCAAGATTTTTAACACTGAAAACGGCCGAAAATTGAGTAATATTTTGGGGTAACATTATTGGGTTAGGGTAAATAAAAGCTCCGGTAGATTTTCGCGCGACATTAATAGGAGCGTCTTGGATGGACGTTGGCTTGATCCTTTTAATTTGATTTTGGTGAGGAAATTTATCTTTGCTTGTTAAGGTTGGTAGTAGCTAATGAAATGGAAATAATGGGTAGTTTCAGACGTTACTAGGCATTAGTTTTTTTGATATTTATAGGAATAATTATGCCTTATTTAAAAGATACCAATACTAACAGTGAAAGAATATCTGGGGGTTTATTGTGCACTCTTATATCCAGTTAATGGTCTACATCTAATTTTGATACTTGATCATTTTTATCAATAAGGCCATGGTGTTCATGAAGTAGTAAATATAGTCCAGTCGTTAAACTGAATGTAAATAAGAGATCGTAATACACCCCCTGTGGTTTTCCTACTCCCTTGGAACCTGATTAATCTCCTTCACGAACCAGCGATGGCCTTTGTCAGAGGGTTGATAGATGTATTACTAATATAGAGAATATAGCGAAAACATAAAAAGATCTTCTTTTTAGAAAATGTATCTACGTTTTAGAACTATGTTAAACATCTGAACGAACTCAGCTTCTTCTGAGAGACAAAACGAATGTCAGTCGTAAATATCTTGTTAAATGACTCGCAATAGAAATCTTTCATTTGAAGTCAATTTTCCATTTCTATTATCGTGTGACGTCGTGTAATAACCATAAAGAAGCATGCCTCGGGACGGTGTAACTCGTCTCTATGTGCATAAATAAAGTATAAATTTGTTCCGCGGCGTTTCAAAGGAACCCGATACTGGCGTAACTGCCGTGTCCTGCTGTAACTCAACACCAGTCTAGGAATTTAGCGCAAATTTATTAGTATGCATTTGATTTTGACACCTGTCACGTATAATGATTGTCATTTGTTATGCAGTACTAAAAAATCATGCGGCCTTTCATATAAATGCTTGGAATCAAAACTTTTTTGAATATTGTTTTGTACGATATACTCCCGCGAAGTTCGAGACAATTTTAATGTAATTATGTCTGGGTTACGATTTTGACGGCTTGACAGTTCTAAAAGGATTATTTAAGTTTATAAGTAAGAACATGATCTGCAATATTTCTTTGAATTTTAATGTTAAATTACAAATTACCGTTGAAACAACATTTCAAAATACAGAATCACTAATCAACCGAATGATGAAGGACTATACAGAAATAATCACAGTTTACCTTAACAAAGATATCAACAGTATAGTTAATTAGTAAAAGTAATCCCCCACGTTTAAGAAGGCGCAAGGAGCAGTCGTACGACAAAAACAATGTCTGTCGCCGGATTACTGGTGTCATAATTATTTTTAGCCCCGCGAGGGCTCAGGGAGCAGGATTTGCTGAGGCTGCGACGTTATTCAATATTATTTCTGGGGAAATTTTCGGGCTTTCGTACACGTTCAGGTATGGCATTAAGAGATTTGCCGCCTGCGCCGCTTCAGCCATTAATGAATGTTGTGCCGCGAGTTGAACAGACGAACATTCGCCCGATGTAGAAAAATATATATTTTAACGTTTTGACGTATTTGTAATAAAGTTGAGAAAACTAAGTATTTTGTTGCTTATAGTGTAATAGAGACATTCTTGCCGAATCAGTGAAATTGCGATTCAGAATGGACGCCACAGTGCATATATCACGGGCAGTTTTAAAATTCAAGCAGCCAACCGGACATTCAGACTGTTACCAATATTGCCAGTGCCGCGCCGCATCCAAATGCGAATGTTCATGTCATAGATACTTCGCTAACTCGCTTTCTTTTTTGGTTAACGCCTGATCGCAACTCAGATTGAATTAATTCAAACGTTTCATTCAATTCCATCATGTAGCTGTTGCAAGCACTGTAATCGCAAATCAAACGTTTCATATTCGAATCCAACCTTTGTGGTCAAACACTGAATTCATTAGTTTCGAGCCAGCGCTTCGGACAGGAGCGGTGACCAATCAGTGACCAATCAGAGGCCGAGTTCTGTATTCAAATAGCGACGGGCGCAGGTGGCGCGCTGTCACCGCATAGCGTTCCATTTCCCGCGGAGCGTAATCGAATGAGTATTATAAATGTCATGTTGACAGCTATGCAGTTCCATAGCCTGATATGTAGGTCGAATGATCTTTTCGCGCCCATTTGAAGTATAATCCACGTCCGGCCAGTCCTACGGACTACGCGTGATCAATATAAGCCAATGGTGCAAAAGAACTGCGTTTAATGTGTAAAATTTGAGCTTGAGGTCAGTTTCAATGAAAATTTTCGCTGGTTCAGCGTAGCTTAAAATAAAATAGGGGAGCAAAGCAGTTAATATTGACATGTCAGGTCCTATACAGGAACTGTTTTACAGAAGCCCGTAATGAAAGCACTTAGCGCTAAGCGAAGCAATTATAAGTAATTTGGAACGCGGTAATGGGCGCGGACAGCGAGGACGCGCAAAAACGCGCCAAACGAAAAGCGCTAAAAGCTCCCTAATTCGATTGTCGACGGTTAAATTTTTAAACTTCTAACTTTTGAAACGTAAGGGAAATAAATCTTAATATTTTAGTGAAGACAGAACGAAACGAGTAGTAAGTTTAAAATTGTACTAATAATAAATCGCTGCCCCAATATTTCAAGCATGGGAGCTAATTGTAAAAGCTTTTCCGAGTCCGCGTAATTAAAATTCGCACTTGTAACGGGAGTAGATTGTCTTTGAAATTCAGAGAATTCATAGCCATAAAGAAAGTAGGATTCGGCGGGCTCGCGGCGAATGAAACCGAAATACCAGTGAGAGACTTGCGAGCGTCACCTGAACGCCGCCGCGCGCCTTCTTCGGCCCTGGTGATTTATGGGCGCGGATCCGGACCGGTAATGAAATTGCACCCTCACCCCGCTCCCCGCCGCCACCCCAGTCCCCGCGCCAGAACCCATTCTAGAAATTACTACGCAACACTGAGCCGTGCACCCGCTGCCTGGTGCTCCATCCACCAGAGGCTGCTTATGTTAATGCCACTTTTTGCACATGAACAAATACATCAATCACAACGATCTGCGCAACTCCGTTACAATTGGAATACAGTAATTGTGTTTTCAGTGTCTTTAGAAATAGCCCTTTCAGAAGCGAGCTTTGTCTACGCAATGAAAAATTTATTGCTCCCGCGGGAAATTTTAATTGAAAAGCGACGGGGCGACTCCAAGCCTATTGTAGGCGTTTTTAACTTCCACGTGAACCACGTGAACTCTTTGTGAGCGCCAATTTTGTTCGATTCATGTTATATTGTAGATTAAAAAGTAGTTGTTTTACAACAGAGAACAGGTTGTTCGCTGTTTAGTTCCAATATAAAGTTTTTGCAGGCTATGAATAACTCCAGTGATAAACACGATAGAAAATAATCATTTTATTTCACGTCAAAACGAGAACAGGAAATCGTAATCGATTTTCTTTTTTCCAATTTCCAACTTGTAAAATCAATCAATATCAGGGTTCATTTTCTCAAACTTAAGGAGTTCATTATATTTTTATTTAATTAATGTACTCGTTTCTCTAACTACTGCCACAGACAAGATGATAGATACATCAGTGGGTGTCTGTCTCCATTTTGACAAAATTATTCAGAGAAAAGGAACATGGTACTCCTTCTCAGTAAGAGTTTGTTAGCATTTGATCGTTCAAGAAAGATGTTCAAAACAAAATTTCGAACAAATTATGAGAATTGTGAAAGCGAGATATCAAAAAAGGATAGATCGTAGCAGGACTATATCTTTTATTACAAACAAAGCTGTGATAAATTTGGAACAGAGTAATACAGATAGAGTGATAATTTTTGGCATGTTACCTATATTTTTAGTAAATACACCAATCTAAAAAATTTATAAATATTATATTCTACATTTAAAGTTAACGCTTCAATTTCGATGCTTACAATCACATTTCCTGCTTAGACGCGACGTTGGTTTGAAGTGTATCAGGTTCTCATTAACTAATGACAAACTTACCGTTAAGTGCTGAAAGAGCCACGCCCGCAGGATGTTGGTGGCCACCTTGGGGAAGATGCCTCGTTTCTTTTGGTTCTTCTTTCCGTTGGTGTCGTCATCTTCCTCGCCTGTGCCCTCCCCGGACCCGATGCTGGCGTTACTCGCGTCGCCTGTAGACAATATTACAATTAGTTGACGTCACAGGTTTGGAACGGTTTGTGTAGGTTGTTTGTAGTGTTCTGGTTTAATATAAGAATTGCTTATTTATAAAATTATTTAATTAGGTAACTTTCCAATTAAACTATTATTATGATATCATCATTTAGCAGTCAAATGTTAGCTAGGCTAAGCCTTTAAAAATGATTAATTTTCAAAACTACAAAGTATCGACGACATAAAATATCGTGGTGATATTATATGAACATTAGCTTCAATTATTTATGAATTATTGAATTATCTAATAAATAAAATAAATGTGATATTTTTGTAAAATTTCTATGAGCTAAAATCGATACTAGTTATAGAATTCTAGTTCGAACTTTCATAACCACGCCCAGTATATAATTGAGTCCTCGTATTCATCAGATCAACTTTTTAAAAGTGTTCAAATTGTTACAGAATCAACAATATACAGAGTTTTATACTGAATAGGATCAAATTATTTTGCACGAAGTATAGAACGATTTATTGTTTCAATCAAGTCTGTTTTAACTGGACCACATAATGATTTTATTGCGACAAACCCATTAAAGTACACTTCGCTACTTATATATCAGCTCTATCATAGAAACCATTAAATTTTATTATTAGCGTAAATTGAACGACTAATATCGGAGCTGTTTTCCGCAAACATCACGTACGGACAGGACTAATTTCACATAATTATAATAACGTGTTAATCATGGAATACCAGGCTCGCAGGAATCGTAGGTGATGTCTCGCGAGCGCTTATCAGTGGTGCGTCTGGCATATTAATTAGAAACGCCAAGTTGTATTTATTTAATCACCTGCCACGCCACTGATTCGTATCTTACGTACCAACGCTTAATTAATTCTTGGTGTGTCTTGTTTCAAGTGAACTGACTCGATGGAGGGACGTTTGAACTGAGCCGTCTATCGTTGCATCTGTCTGCTTACGGTATAACAAATGATACGACTGTATGGAAACAGTTAGCGTCGTCTGTTTAAAAAAAAAGAAAATTCAAAAAGAAAGATTCGTTTTGTTCCAACTTCGCCTCGGCGTTTCGTTATCCCTCAATATAAATGAGCACTAGCCCTTTTACGAGAACTATTATCTCTGTGTTTTGAATAGTCTCATCTGCTCCCTTGAAAATGATATTTGCGGAGTTGCGTCGTAACAAAACGCAATAGACAAATTTAACTGCAGTTTTCAATTTTAATAAGTCCTCTGACTTATGTTACACTTGTTTTAATTCAATTAATAGAATCCACCCTTGTATTTGCTTAATTAGAATTCCTATGAAATTAGCGGGAATTAATATAATTTTACTTAGAATAATTACTGGAGTTTACCTATTAGATATATACATTATTTTAACATAATTACAATTATACAATATTAAAACCAATGAATGTTTGTTTAGACCGTACGGTAACTTATTTATTACAAAACAAATATATAAGGGAAGATCTGTTTTTCTTGAATAATTAACGTGTGTTTCGAGTCGGCACGCTCGGCACCAGGCGAGCAGGAGATGCGAGGAGTACACGATAAACAAATTAGTGTGCACTGAGCCGTATCAAATATTCATCGCGGCACGAACAAATCGAATCAGTACGTAGCGGTGTGAGCTCCGACTTATTTCTGTTCTTCTTGTACCGATCCTTAATAATATAGCACCGAATTCGATATATCAAATCTCTTTTTCTTTCGTTTTCTGTTGTTTTATTTGTTCTGTTGTTGAAAATTAACGACAATTGCTGCGAGAATACTTGATTCATAAAAAAACAGTAATTACAGTATTGACAAATTTAACTACTCCTGTGTGGTCTTTGGAATTCAGCTTTTTAAAAAGCTGCAATAGTGATGCACGTTGACTTGTCGCGTTATCGATAAAACTTATTAAAGCGTCGCAATGTATCGAGTGTCTGCGTATCGTATTCGGCCGGTAGCATGCACATTGTGATGGTAATAGGGGCAAAGTAATAAAATTACTCTTAGGCCATTACCCGTCGCCCCTCGATGCTGTACGACCCCATCGCGATATAGGGTGTAGAAGACACAATAAAACGGTTTCAGTTTGACAAAAACAACGGGATTATTGTCTGTGTAATTGTTTTATTCGCTTACTGAGATTTATTTTCACGGATTCTGTACCGCTTTAAAACTCCATGCATACAAATTTCGTCGTAAAGCTTGGACGTGAATTGGAGTTTTCAGCCTTTATATTTATCACAAAAAAGACTGCTAGAAAGTGTCAATTTTTCCAGCAGTTTTATTAGTTATTATTACAGGAACAATGCTGTACTACCTACATGTTTAAACATATTAACTTTAAGAACACTAATAATATTATAACACCCTGTATGTGTATCGGCGTGCAAAATCAGAGTGCAGTTGCATGATGCAGTGTGTGTAATCCCCTAATTCATCTTAGGGTCACGCACACTGCGCGGCCACCCTAATCTCAACCAGGACAGCCCCAAATGACTGTGTACAAACACAACGGAGATGCGTGTGAAAAGTCAAGAGAATTTAAATTAGTCTAATATAATTGAATTGCTTTTTGGCATTCTCTTAGGAAATTCTATATTTACCGGGAAAAATATTCTTGCTACAAAAGACAAGAATATAAAAGAAGTAGAATACAAGCTATATGTAATGGAGATTGTAATTGTAGCTGTTGAAATTATTGCATAGCTGCATCAAAAACCTATCGTCAAAATAGAGGAACTCTGGTACCGCAGTGTACATTAGCGAATGTCCATCATAGTATTTACGGCTCATTGCTTCGGAAATGTGAAATTATGAAAACAAAGTGCTATCTCCATAACATAGGACAATGGATTTAATGTCCGCAAAGCTAATAACTACTCGCACTCACCTGTATTTTCAACCAGAGATTACGTCTATACCTTTAAAATTCCTATTGAAATAACAAAACTCATTAAGTTCTGTAGAATTTTATTGTTATTCTGTTGTAGTTTGTTTGATCGTACTCCGTAAGTATTCTCCCAGTTTGTTTAATACTTCTGTTACAGTATTATCAATAATTCTAAAATACGTTTACCCATAACTCATATGTAAATGTATTCCTAACGGGACGCCTTCATCCCACCTGATAGTAAGTCGTGATAATGCGGGAGATGGAAGTGAACTACACTCAGATTTTCCAGCCGCAGAAGAATTGCTTGTCTCACCTGCAACTGCTAAATCACAACTATTAACCTCATTGTACCGTTTTCAAGTTATGGCGTAAGATTTAGTTGCGATGTTGGTAGTGTTACACTACAAAACGACAATTTTATACAACTAATTGCTTTACCAGTTTGCTCATTAACGAAGCATTCATAGCTAATGACAGCTAATCCTTGTATAGAGCCGTGTACGTTTTCTTAAGCAGATTGGCTGCAACCGGACACCGAGCTGGTGGCCGAGGCGGCACGCGCCATTGCCGAGTCATTGGGGTTTGAGAGCTTCGAAGGGGAGTTGTATATATCGGATTTATTATTTTAAAGCTCACGTAAGGCTGCGCACCAGCGTGCTTAAGATTATTTGTATATTTTTTGCATGGAGAAAACAACTATATAACTACTAATATATACTATGAAGACATCTGTGCGTTTAAAGGAAAATACAGTTATGAAGACATCAAGCATTCGGTTTCTTCTCCTTTTTTCGATTGAATTTTGTTTTTTTTTAATTTAAATCTTTTCCTGTCATCCAAATGAAAGCATTAAATAATTATATTAGTTTTGAGTGACCTATCATCATGTTCAAATAATATTTAAAGAAAACCTCATTTATTAATATCTTTCAAATAAAAAATATCAAACGAATCTCAGCCAGATACTATATCAACTTCAAATAAGTTAACGGGCGGTCTTATTAGGAGTCTGTGTTAGTGTCATGGTCGATACTCCGTCATCTGTACATCACTTGGGCGCACAAGAGGCAACGATTTATCGCCCCGACATTAGTGCAGGGCGCAAATGAGTGCAGGGACTATCGAGTTACGCCAATCAACTGAAAGCACGCGCGGGGTAGTGATGTAGAAAGAGGCAATAAATTATTATCGATAAATATTTTTTACGGAAGCTTTAAATCAAAAACGATACCATGTTCATTGTTATTTCCTTTTTGAAACAAGATAATCGTATTTGTATTATATGTAATTATTTGGGAACCATTACATAATATATTTAATTTTGAGCATAGCAATTATGTTCACGTTGGAGGTGTATATAATTATAAATGTAATAATTTACTTTGACGTTCTTTATTTTTATTATAAGTAAAAATTTATACCTTAGCTTTTCTTTATGTAATGTAAACTAGAATGTCAACATTCCTTTAAAGGTATTTCAAAATAGAAGAAAAAATATTTAAAAAATACTTATTGCTTTTTGGAACATTAATTACAACTTAATCTGACACAATCTCTCGTTTGCTATTCTTGCCATAACGATATCGATATACTAGTTTATCGATACCAAACGCTTGCAACCACTATCGTGCGACAACCGTGGTGTCGTAATGCGCTCACCGATTTGATGGATTGGCTTCTTTGCAGTCCCTCCTATTTGCAAACACCCTTATCTGAGCGAGGGGTTTGAGGAGAGGGGGGCTAATTAAAATTGGCACCCGAAACGGGAGCGATCACCTAACTAACTTCAGCACTTACAACAACGTCATCAGAGTCCTGTTTCGCTTGTCGCAGTAATTTTATTAGAATGCGTTAGCGCAATATCGAATTGCATAGAGGAGGTATGAGAACATTTGGCTTGCGTTTGCGTGGGAATATTGTACGGTGGTTGTATGGTATTGCTGTGGGCAAGTCACGAGTCTCGAGCCTGGGCGTTTAGCTCATCTAGACTGATGAAAAATTGCCGGTCAAATAATTACGATTCACACAAAAATATTACAAAACCAACATAACACCGACTAATAATATAAACCTGATTTGCAAATACAGCTCCTGTTACTAGCTAGTTAGACTGTAAAATCCAGTGTTACTTTCAGCGTGAAATGGAATGTATAACCATTCTCCGTGAGACCTTGTGTCGATCGTAATAAGAGTCATTTTGTGATCGCAAAATACACTTTTAATAACCAAATAAGTGTATTTCTTATATATTATTTAGTACAGATACATGCTTTTTCTTTTTTCTAAAAAAAAACCAATAGATTAAAGGATGTCACAGGGCCGCATATATCTACACAACTTAGCGTGTCAGAACGGCAAGGATCACCCCTTTGCGCTCAAACCGCTGCGTTCGCTTAACGAGCGCCGAATCGCTTACGATGAGCTGACAGTTTCGCTTAAATATAGCGGGAAATTGTTTCATTATATCCCAGAAAATGTTGACGATACAAGATATTACACAAAAAGAAAATTTATTTATTTTAATTTGTACTTCTTTTAAAACTTTTTCGAACCCTATAACGAAACGTGGCCAAATGCGTTAAAAAAAATTATTAGCAAAAAAATTTAGCGTGGGTTTTTCGTAGCATCTCTAAGTTACAATGAATTTTAAAAAGGAACATGGCAACGTGGAGGTAAACTTATTTCGATAATATTTAGCGGCACATCTTCAAATATTTCGCATTGCAACAAGGTCAAGAACTACCCAGTTAAGGAGTAACGAAACGTAAGTAACGATTTAAAAAAACTGTTCCATTTTCGGACCAAATTTTAGTTAAAGTACCCAGTTTCAAATTAGCTTTACAACACCAGAATGACATCGTGATGTAAAGTGGGAACTAAATTAATTATTACATATTGTTGGATTAATATTTAATTTTTTACTTTGCCTTTACTTAAAATATTTAAGAAAGTTAAGAAGGTTTTTGAGTATCATTTTCCGTAAGAGCCCTGTTTGTTTTAAGGTCCAATCCTTAATCAATTGTCGCCTTGTCCCTTGGCCCAGAGTTACAGTCGACGTTGACAGTGAACCACCCGCATCAGTTTGACCCATGTTTGATTAACGAACTACTAATTCTGATGCTTATTGGGCCTGATAATCTTAAAAATGTAGCAGGATGTTCCCCCACGTAGAATTATTCTAGATCTCAACATCTAGACTACACGGTTAGAATAATCAAAAAGGTTTTAACAGTTTTATTTATATTTCAAAATTGGAACACATGCATACAGTCTTTCAAGTATTCTAGAAATCAAGATAAATCGATATGTTTTCATCAAAGGAGACAAGGCCTCTGATAAACAACAATTCTGCAATGAGCTCTGTTAAATTTAATTACCACCAGAAAAGAAACGTAAATATTGTAATTTAGCTACTATCTTCTGTAAATTAGAGGTGTTTATTTAGTAAGGTACTTTAAATTATATGTAAGCATAGAATATATGACTGGGAATTTTAAAAATCAGCAAATTTTTGAATTTAAACCCAAAAATAACTGAAACAGGGTAGACAGCAATAAAATAACCGCGCGTAACACCTCCCCAGTCAACCCTAAACTGCTCACGTCTCGCAGATTACACGACATTGAAAATTAGTTTAATATCTCAAATTGACGATTCCGCCCGGAACGGCCAATTAAGAGCGAATAACACTCCGCCGAGCAGCAGATAGCCAAGTTATGGGGTGCCTTTATAGGCCATTAAGTAAGCAGTAACTCCGAGATCCACGAATTTTGTACACTCAAAGTTTGAGCGCCAGTAAAGTTTTGATGACATGAGCGATAGTTATGGACAGGTGAGGTGAAAGAGACAAACTGATTGTAATGTCTTGTCTATGAACGCAATGGACAATGTACTCGATACAATATGTGTAAGTACTTAGATAATAGCTGATTGCGGAGATTTTGATATAAATTTCGGTTACTTATGCTTATTCAGATATGTTCATCAATTTATTCGGATCTTTCAATCTTTCTCTTACATTCTTTTAACCCACAAGAATAACACCCACATCAGCTACCTGCTTGGTTTATATTTTTGGGTTTACAGGTCACTTTTATGGGAAAATGTATACACATTTAGAATAAAGTCCCGCCAAAGGTAACTATAAGAAACTTAAATAAAATAATAATTCGTCTTCAAAAAAGTGTAATTTTTCACATCATTTTTCTATGTCACATGTCATTCATATTTCAACAATAAATATTATTTTAAAACATTAAAGGAGTTCGTAACATTCTCCCAGCACAACAAAAAAAAAACGTAAGCTTCTGCAGCAATGTAATCCTAAATGTCCATAAATAAACAAGTCATAACAGGTACATGTCTAGGTATAACTATGTCTATATAAAACAAAACTACGAAGATATTGTTAAAGGTACTAAACGAGTAAAGGGTCTCTTAAGAATGCCACCAACTGTACGAATATCTGCTACGCGTGACGTCCCGTCTCGACCTTCATAAAGTTTTGTAACGACACCTTTAGGCCAAATATTACGAGGTAGTGCAGGGTCCACCACCAATACTAACGACCCCTCCTTTAAGTCAACTCTCTTGCCTCGATTTCCCCTAGGTAACAATGTAGGCAAATATTCACGTAACCATCTCGTCCAGAAACTATCTGCAAGTCTTTGCGCGATTCGCCAACTCTTTTGTGATACTAACTCACAAGGTCCGAGCCACGGCACCTCCGAAGACTTTCCAAGTAAAAAATGATTAGGGGTCAATGCTTCTGGATCCTCGGGTGACACCGAAACGTGAGTCAGTGGTCGACAATTTACTGTATGCTCAATCTCGGCCAATACTGTAAGAAGAACTTCTTCTTTAGGCGTTTGATCGCGTAATATAACTTTCATAGCCGTTTTCACCGATCTCACCATTCTCTCCCAACATCCTCCCATATGGGGCGCTAATGGTGGATTAAAACGCCACTCTATTTTTCTGTTAGTCAAGAAAGTAGAAATCTCATTTTGATCCATCTCCCTATATACTTTTTTTAACTCGATATTGGCTCCGTGGAAATTTGTGCCATTGTCTGAATACATAACTGCTGGACACCCTCTACGGCTCATCATTCTTCGCATCGCCATTATGGTCGAATCTGTTGTTAAACTTCCTGCCAATTCGATATGTATTGCCCTTGTAGTCATACAAGTAAACAATGCACCGTACCTTTTTTCATGCCTTCGGCCTATTGTAACCACTAACGGACCAAAATAATCTAATCCGCAATGCGTAAAGGGTCGTAGATGATGAGCAAGTCTCGCCAAAGGTAAATCTCCTGTGGGTGGTTCTAAAGGTTGGCTTCTACGAATTTTACAAAACTCACAGTTATGCTGTACAAATCT
The DNA here is from genome assembly GCA_943193645.1 of Acentria ephemerella. Taxonomy (NCBI): domain Eukaryota; kingdom Metazoa; phylum Arthropoda; class Insecta; order Lepidoptera; family Crambidae; genus Acentria; species Acentria ephemerella. The sequence continues at coordinate 1,209,908 of OW971889.1, forward strand.
TACAGTTGACCTCAAGTGAACAATCCAATACTTCTGTCTTAACTCATTAACAACAGTCTCAATACTGCCATGAAACATCTTTATGTGATAATGTTTAGTTAACAGTCGTGTATACGGATGACGCCCATCAAGGATTACAGGATTCAACACGATTATATCAATATTTTGAACTGCATCAGCCCTGCCTCTTAATCTAAGAACGTCATCATCCAAATAAGTTTTCAAATTTTTCAGACGACTGTCCTTTGAGAGAGGACGATTTGTCTGTAAATTAAATATATCTTGACCAAAACTGTCACGTTGACATTGTACAATCCAAAAATTCTCGGAACGATGCAAATGGCTAGCATTCAACTGCACAATAGTTTTACGTTTTAATCGCTCAATAAATGCTAAAACAAAAGCCGTCGATCGAATCAATCTCAGCCATTGAGAAAAACGATTAATTTCTGGCAATGTATAATTTGTCCAAGTATGAGTAGTAGCGAGAATACACTCTTCCTCCGCAGGCACAGTAGGTTGTATCCGTGGCCAGTCTGTCTTGTCATACCTGAGAAAATGTGGCCCAACAATCCACATTGATTTCGCATGCTTTTTTGCTCGAGTTGCCTCATCCGCTACATTTAAATTGCCAGGCAACCATCGCCATTCTGATGAATTGGTCAATTCGTTAATTTCTGATATTCGGTTGTCAATAAATGTATTAGTTTTGACAGACTTCTTTCGTATCCAATGCCAGACAGCTTGCGAGTCAGTCCAGAAGAAACGCCTAGCGATAGATAAGTCAAGTTCCTTTTCTATCATTACTCCTAATCGTGCGCCCATAAGTGCTGATTGCAACTCAAGTCGAGGCACCGTGGTCGCTTTAAGGGGAGCTACTCTACTTTTCGAAGCCACAAACGCAACTTCTCCGTTTTCACGACGCAGGTAAGCAACCGCAGCATAGGCTTGTTCTGAAGCATCTACGAAGATATGAAGTTGAAAGCAATCTATCTGACTGAAACTATAACACCGTGGGACACTGAAATTTTGACAAGACTTCAAATCTTGTAACCAAGTAAACCAAACCTTTGCAAAGTTTTCACCTATTTCCTCGTCCCACTGTACACCGCTGCGCCAAACGTCCTGCAATAAAATTTTACCACGTATCATAAAAGGGTTAAGAAAACCTAAAGGATCGAAGACTGACATAATCACTTTGAGCATCTCTCGCTTTGTCGGCTTCTTTGTTCCATTAGATACATTTGAATTTATCTTTTTGAGACTCAGGTCAAATCCGAATACATCAGCTTTAGGCTTCCATATCATACCTAGTGTTCGTTGTGTGCTCTCATTCTCCAGAAGATTAACATTTTCCTCTAAAGACTTATCAGGTAAACAAGCAGGCTTATTCGACATGAAGCTTCGAATCTCAAATCCTCCACTGAGGTGTATCATAGAAACATCTCGAATTAACTGTTTCATTTCATCTACTGTGTCAACTGAATCGAGATAATCATCAACATAATGTCGCTCTTTTATCGCTTTTACCGCTCTTGGATGTGTTTGAGCGAACTGGTCAGCATTTCTGCGTAGAATATAAGTTGCAGTACAAGGCGAACTCTTTGCTCCGAAAGTCATAGAAGTCATCGTGTACTTACTAGGTGGACGATTTCTATCTTGTCCGCGCCATAAAAATATTTGCGATTTTTGATCTTCCGTAATTATTTTGACTCTCAAGAACATTTCTCGAATGTCTCCTGAAACCGCTACGGCTCGTTCTCTGAAACGTAACAATACACCAATCAAAGAATTAAGGAGATCTGGTCCAGCTAACAGCTCAGTATTCAATGAAACGCCTTTAGTCTCTGCTCTGGCGTCAAACACCAATCTAAGTTTTCCAGGTTTATTTGGATTTCTTACCCCAAAATGAGGTAAATACCAAATCCTATCCCCAGAAACAGCTTCTTTTAATTCTTCTGCATAGCCACGTTCAAGCATCATATTAATCTGTTTTGTGTAATCTGAAGCAAAATTAGGATCTTTATCCATCATATTTTCGATAATCACTAAACGTTGCATTGCATTCTTATAATTATCTGGCATTTTTATATCATCTGACCGCCATAACAGACCAGTTTCCCATTTATCTTCAAGCTTGTTTGATTTAGTATCCAGTATATGTATTGCACGCTTTTCATCCTGTGTATATACATCCTTACTTTTGTCATATTTTACACCCATACTGTCAATCCGAAAGTAGTTTTTAACAAGTTCATGAAGCTCTTTATCCGTTTCACTATGACTTAGGTGGTAATTGAATTCAGGAATATCTTTAGTAATCGAAGAGATATATCCATGTAGAACCCATCCGATCAAAGTACGCGATGCCACCGGTTCATTCCTCCGACCGTGTCTTATTTCTCTGCTTATTATTAAATGCCAATAATCTTGGCCAATAAGTAAAGTTGGTTGCCCAACAAATGACTGCAAAGGAACATCATTCAAATGTGAGTATTGACATAATATATTATTATCAACGTTTTGGGTAGGTAATGATAAATTATTCACCGTTCTAACTTTATCGAGTAAATGACATCCGTGTTTGGTACGTATGGTAAGGGAAACGATGCGACTTTTCATTTTATTCTTGCCTCCGACTGCTCCCTGGAGATTAAGATCTGCCTGGGGCCCATCTGCGCCAATTTCATCTGCGATATAGTTATCTACAAGACTAACAGTAGAACCTTCATCCAACAGAGCAAATGTGTCTACAGAACCACTAGGACCTTCAAGAGTGACAGGCAAAACTTTCAGGAAAACTCGTTTACTTTGCACCGCGTTAGCCCACGTATTAGCAGTTGTTTCAGGAATTGTGTCATTTGGAGGAGTATCGGTAGGTCTATCTACATTATTCACCCAGTCGTATCTATGAAGTAGGCAATGATGACCCCTGTTACATACCTTACATTGTTTCTTGCTCCTGCAGCGTTCACGGCGATGTTTAGGACTTAAGCATTTAAAACACAGCTTCTTGTTACAAACCCACGTCCATCGCTCGCTGACATCCATAGCTCTGAAAGTAGCACAGCTATCTAGCATATGTCCGTCCTTTTCGCAATATATACAAGTTATTGATTTGTCTTTTTGTGCTGAAACAACATTAATAGAGTTATCGGTTATAGTTGTTGTCAAAATAGTACGCCTGGTTGAATTAAATGTCTTAGCCTTTAGTGGTGGAACCTCTACTACCCCAGCTTGACATATGTGTTCGGCTTCTCGCATTAAATAATCAGCAAGAGCAGATAATCGAGGGTGGTGAGCATCCAGAGTAACACTAAAATCGACCCAACGATATACAAGGTTTTCTGTTAACTTGTTTACAATTTCAGAAATTAAATCATGATTATATAAATAATTAACATTTGTTGCCTTAATGGCTGCTACACAGTTAGCTACCTTAGTTGAAAGTAAAATTAATTCTGATCGAGTACCTGTTAATTTTGGAATATTTCTAATTTCATTGATTAATTTAGATAAAACCAGTTCAGGCCTACCAAAACGAAGCTCTAATGTTTTCATAATATCCGATGTTGAAGATACTGTTATGAGACGTGCAGCTACTGCTTCCCATGCTTCTCCTTGCAAGCATCGTTGTAGGCGAGCCATGTTCTCCTCATCTGAATATTGGCCAACCCTAGTAGTAGTCTCAAACGCATGCTTGAAACGAAGCCATTCAATGGGATCACCTGAAAATATTGGTAAATCGCGTGCTGATAAGCGACTCAACATTTTGTTTCCAGGAGATGCGCAGTTTGCCGTTGAGGTTGACACCTTTATTGCCTCCGTGATCGCGCGTGTTAGATTTGCTATATCATTACTTTCTTCGACTCTTGCCAGGCAAAGCTCTTTATCAGGTGCAGGACCATGAACGGGAACACTGTTATCTATCCACTGTTGTACCTTAGATCTGCAAGTCGATGCTTCCTGGTCACCATTATCATTCGCTTCTTCGTCGGTCACGTTCAGTCTCGCCGTTTCCTCCGCCAACTTTGCTTCAATAAGAGAACGTTCAGCTGTTAATCTTTCCTCCTCTAATTGTCGCAGCCGCTCAATCCTCTCCTTGGCCAGCTCGGCTAGTTCTCTTGCCGCACGCGCCTCTGCTAATCTCTTTAAAGAGGTAGTACTCGAACTAGTATTATTCGTACGGGCTGACCTTAGTGACGGGGGCTTCGATAATTTGTCTATTTTATCTTCCCTGTTTTGATCTTGCGGTTTATTTAATCTCTCACTTCTACGCAGAGTCTGATCCATATTGACGGCAAACGAAGGACCACTAATATAAGAAACTTAAATAAAATAATAATTCGTCTTCAAAAAAGTGTAATTTTTCACATCATTTTTCTATGTCACATGTCATTCATATTTCAACAATAAATATTATTTTAAAACATTAAAGGAGTTCGTAACAGTAACTGAACTGCCTTTACAGAAATTTAAAGAATATTTTCAACAAAATTTAATGAAAAAAGGCTATTATTAGGTTCAGAAATATTTAGATGATAATTTATTAACAATTTAATTTTTATTGAGTGTTATTGGCATTATTACTATTTGATATTATTGTTTTATACATTATTTTATTTTTAAGTAATTGGATATTTTAAAAACAAACAATCATTTTACCTGTTTTTACGTTCGTAGTATTACTGACTGTGGATTTAAACATTTTTCAAACAAACGTGTACAGGGAGGGACAAATTATGCTAAGTTCTTGCCTGATCTCAGGAGAAGATCCCACGCTATATTTACGAACATATGGCTAAGATTCACGTTCAATATGTGTATATATAATGTAAGAAAGTTGAATAAAATATTTTGAAGTTGAATTTGACTTAAGGCGTGTTGCTAAGCAATCATATAATTAATTGTAACTTTCGTTCACATTCGTATCTGACTTTTAACTAAATTAAGAGAGGTGTATACAACTACCAAATATAGAATTAAATAGAATATATCTTTATTGTACATCAGCCAATTCAAGAAGAGAAATACACAAATACAAATACAAATCTACAAAACTGTACACAGTACCTTTATCTAGGCCAACTAATTGTGTACAGTCTTTACGTAATAGTTATGCCTTCTCATGTCATTTATAAGTGAGGACAAAGTGTTTATTAAATTCATTAACAAGTATTTATTATTCAGTGCTCTAAAGGCATTCATTATTCGCGGTTTTTCTGATCAATAAAATAACAAATCTTCGTTTGGTGTCAATATCCAACCCAGAATAGGTCGGAGGAAGATCGCGTGATTCCTAACCACGTTACTTTGTTATATAGATTATGGCTTAAAGTGATATTTCTATAGAATTATTTATCGTAATAATCTGACAGATAGTTTCCACACTCGAACCTATTGAAGCCTTTCACGCTTCCTCAATCTTTGGGAATCAGACGCGAGACTTGAACTCTCACGTCTAACTCTTCCGATTGACCTTCAGTGACCTTAATCTTAGAAGTATCCACAAACTAAATACACTATTATAAACAAGCCTAGTAAAGGTTAAAAGTTAAGTTAGCGCGTCGAATCTTTGTACTGGAATATTTCTGTTAAATTCATCTAAACATCTTTATCTAAGTGCAAATACCGATTTATTAGCGTCTTCAACAAACTTTCTAATATTCAAATGTCAAAGTTAATTTGAAGGTAAGTGCCTAAAGTCAATCTGAAGTCACAGTACAATTTATTAACTGAACAATTCACGGCTGAAACTGGCGTCCATTGTTTTTATTGCGGTCATTCGCAGTAAGATAATGGGGTGTAGCATATGCGCCCCCGTCAGTCGCAGGGTTAAAGTATTAAAAATTGCGTCTCCGCCCTCCGCCGTTCATCCGAGCATTGATTTCAATTTGAATTTTAATTGTAGAATATTATACAAAATTACATTGCTTAATATTCACCCCGGGCTGTGATTTTTGCATATTTTTAACCCTCTACTGCGGGTGGCGCTGATAAAAATCGCATACATTAAAACGCTCCGGGTTCTGGCGATACGCCGTTTTCATTAACGATACAGCAAAGATAGGTGGCGTACTTTATTGCGTCTTAAATCCGTCCCGAAGTCTGATTTGGAGAATTGGTGGGTACAGATTGGAGATTTTAACAGCATTCTTGTTGTTTTGGAATATAAAATGTAATAACTACATTTCCTCCAGTTTTTAAAATTGTCTTGTTTCATGACGATCAATAATATATAAACTTACAAAGGTCTTATTCGTGTTATTAACTAATTCTCCGTTTAATACTAATATATAATGACATAGGTAATTTGTAAATGTCATTATGGATACTAAAGACTGAGAGTTTCTTGCGCCGCTTCTCTGCAGCTACTAAATCGTCGAAGCGGTAGTAGGGTTAATTGGGAATATGCATACTAGTGTTAGTTTTAATTTTAAAAAATATTATTTAATACATAATTAAATTCTATAACCTTTAATTACAATTATTTATTTTTTCCCATACATACATGTTATGACTATTTAAAAGAACTATGATGAGTCTATTTAAATAAAGATATTTTGACTTTAACTTTGACTTTAAATATTGGTTGTTACAGGTTTCACAATCACAAGGTTCAATTATATTGTGATTTTGTTAAACTTAATTTTTATATAAATAAAATAATATTTAAATACTCTTTATACATTATGACTTGCTATAAAGATATCGAGTAAATTTAATAAGTGTTTTTTATTTCAACTGTATAGATTCGTAATTATATATATGAAGGCTTAACAAAAGTCTTTATAAATCAAAGAAAGTGTTTACAAAAAATTGATTTTTTAAACCTCTATACGTCAGCAAATACCCTAGTATTATTCATAGTTAAAGTAGGGTTAATCGGAACCAGTGGCGTTTATGACGGACGCCAACTTCGTGATGGGTTTGACGTGATTCGATTCCCATTTGTGACCTCATTAAAATGCAAATAAATCGAGACGGCGCGGGAATGCCAATGTTGGGTGTACGTAATGTACTGTTAGAAAGATTTTCTACTTCAGTGAGCAGTTGAAGGGTTAACATCTGTTATTAACTTATTTATGAATTACATTGTAAATTTGTGATGTGTTTACATGATTATTCATTGCATTATTATCTAAATATTACAATATTAATGGGCTATTTAAACGACTTAGTGTTGTGTACCAAACAATGACATTTTACTTTTGAAATCAGAAAAACTAAATCATTTTTATTTCGAAAAATGATAATCCATTTCGTTTTTAATATAAAATCCACACATATCAAAAGGCTCCATAATGATGTCCATAAATAACGACATTGTCACACAGACAGACGGACAAGCAGAATTAATCAGACCGGTACGTCTAATATTACTCTGTACGGCTCTCATGAGTGGTCGGGAGGTTCATAAACAAGTGATATGAGGCCGCACACCGCGCCTCCTTGGATTAATGCACTCCTGGTATCTCAGGCGCGACGTAAGGTGCGTGGGAGGTGCATATATGGTTTGCGAAAAACATCTCTTGTTTTTTTTATCAAAAGGTTTTTAATGTTCTGTTTCTATGATCGATTCATTGCAAATTCACTACTACTTACTACAGTAATGTGTGTATGTTATATATGTGTATGTATATAATGTATAATGTGATGAAATCGAGGAAAAAGATAACATTTTACTCCGCTAAATTCAAAACTTTTCTGTCGACGCACCAAAGTCATAAATTAGCGCATTCATCTTTTGGAATGTTTCTGAAAGTATTTTGTAACAACTCAGAAATATTTGTCATGTGATTCCGACTAAAAATAAGTTACGTCGCTCTGTGTCGTAAGTATTTCTAAGGAATGTGTGCTCAGTGCTGATTGACTCGGACAACCGACACTCGCGGCCAGCGCACGCCGTCGAGGTATCATCCTCGTATCTCAACACGTAAATTAATACCCGAACAAAAAGAGGCAACTGGAAATATTATCAAAAAACCGCACGATGTCATCGGCCTCAGCGCGATCATTCGATACAGAGCCGACTCGACCGCCGATACAATCGCATTCTCATACTCACAATTTAACGAAATATGGCCTTTATAGCTCGCGGTTACAAGTTCTGTTCGGATACACTCGAAACCAAATTTGAAATTCGAACCCTAATTAGAGTACTAGTTGTTTGCGAGCTAGTGTCCGAAGCAGATTCGAAACGGGATCTGAATTAAAAAAAAAACGAAGAATCTGACTCGCTTTTAACTGCGATACCTATGTTCGCTAGGAGCTCTGAATTCTAAAGAGGTCGTATGTGCTCAGATTGCAGCTAATTGTTATTTGAATATGAACGTGACAAAAATGCCGCAGCCGGCGATCGCCCCGCTCGCCGCACGCTGAACGCATGTTAAGGCGATTAAAAAACTCGCTACGACGAATAAATCTTCGTAATATCTCTCCGTGATGGAACTTAACGATGCCTACGGGAAATGGGAATTTGGCACGTCAAAAGAGGAGGGAAATCGCTATGGCCGCCAAAAAACTCAAGACGTGCTAGTTGCCAAGTTTTAGTGCTGGCAGCACTGGGGATAATGCTATTCGGACAAATTGGTTTCGCCGGTGGTTGTGAAGAGTATAGGCGATCGACGTATAATTGAGCGGTTGGCTGGCAGCGTTCATTACGAGAGCGAGTCATAAAACATGCGTTTAACGATAAAGAGGAGTCGCAGGCATTATCCATAGGTGACGAATAAATCAGATGCAACACAAATATTACTGTCAGTGGCGCGGGCGTCATAAACGGGCGAGGTATTCGCAATCATTTATTTCGACTAAAATAAACGGGCTGCGCGCGCGCCACGTTGCGTCGTTAAATGCAGTTCTGCTCATTTCGCAAATAATCCGGGGATTAACACGGGATTGATGTCGACGCGTTTTTGGTGCGTCTTAGTCCATAAATAAGGGAGTATATTTGCTGGGCGGTGGTCATAAAATTAAACACAGAGAAGACGAGCTACTCTGTGGTTGGTTCATACTGAAGTGGCTCCTTAAATATGAGTGTTGCTTTAAAAGAAGTGTACTCTATCCCGCAGATACTCTATACATGTCAAATTTAAGTATATAGTTGTATGTATATTGCACTAAAATATGTCAAAATAAAAACATGCTTTATTGGGTCGTTACCCAATAAATTATAAATGTCAAGACATTTTCTTTTTTTAAATAATGCTTTTTCGTTAGAATATTATGTAATCCTCCTTACTTTCTTGATCTACATGCATAAAAGCCCTTTTAATAGATTCTAAAGATAATTAATTAGTAACTGGCTAAGCAAAATATTAATACTACGTTTATGAACTAAATTATAAACTAATATAGTTTAAGACTGACGTCATTTTCTTCTTTTGCAGTGGCAGGTTACATGATATTGTACCTTAAGAAAGATGGAATTTTTTCAAGGTATTAGCACCGTTCAATAGCTGCATTGTTTCTAAAGAAAATACTGTTTTTCATTAAAGAGATATATTTATAAACGTGTGGGAGATATTTCATAATGAAATCTACACTATGTGTGACAAAATGTGTCACCAACATAATGGCAGCCGATGCTGACGCCCACCAAATTGCGCACGTAATGGCTCAGATGCAAAATTAAATATAGACGACTTTACATTTACTTTACTTTACTTTACGTTACACCTGAGTCGTCCGTTTGGTAAAATATTGAAGGTATTTTCATTGAAGAATGATGAGCATTGAAAATGGACTTCAATAGATAAGTTCCAGGCAAAATTGGCTTTCATTATAGTACAACGACTCATGATCACTGCTCTCTCTAGTTATTTATGCCTTTGTCATAATAATCAAATAAAAACTGTCTTCGCTCGGTGAGCTTGATGTGCCTCATCTAATGGCCTTATATAGAATGTTTTACTTTTACATAGTTTGTCGGGTATACATATATCTTTACACATGTATTACATTTAAGTGCTTTTTCGCTCTAATTACGTATTTAATAGTGTGATAATAACGAGAATACAGTCCAGTGACAATGACATAACAGTTTAAATGAGGGTGTTAAATTAATTATGATACTGGGTGATAAATATTTGCTGCCGTATCTTATTTTATAATAAACTCAACTGAATGAGCCTCTAAACAGCTGTTATTAAATTAAATGTATACTAAGTTAAGCAAACGTGTCATCCGTCGGCCATGTTCGGGCGACACACTCCCGCGCATCAATCATCGCGCTTCGCCGTGGCGGCGTCGCTTGACGTCACCAGCGATGCGCGACCGCCGCGAGCTTTTGAGCTGACGCAGATGCAAGTCCTGGCGTTTATAGGGTTGCTGTGACTACCCTCATATTAGAACTAACTTTTAAATACTTGTTTACCTCTCTTAATCGTAGTATTTATTTTTAAAAAATGCATCTGTACCACCTGTTGGTTGAGTAAATCAATGAATCAACGGGTTCCATTGCCGGCCTCCCAAGACTTATGTAGTGTTTAAATTGATCAAGTCTTAATGTTATAACATTAATGCATAAAACAATATTCAAAACACGAGCCCATTACGAAGTTTCATTACGGCTTTCTAGATAGCATTAGAATATATTATATATTTTAATCTTTTACATATTTACTTTATATTACACTCAATCGGATTTCAAATGTGTGAAATACTTTTTATTATTACTGCTTTCGGAATGAACTTTTCTTTAAAGAATATAGGTGTACCTACCTACCTCTCAAATTTAGAATAGACTTATAGATATTGAACCTATTTTATGTCGACTAAGCTTAGTTTAATTTGTATATGTTCAGTTTTATCCGGTTAAAGTAAGTCTAATTGTAATTTTGAGCAGAAACCTTTATGACCAACGAAGGAGGCCCGCTAAAAACTAGGGTGAGTAAAAATGCTTAGATGTATTAGCACAGAGGTTTTATATGTGATTCAACTAACTACATAGCCTCTTTTACGACCATCCTTTCCAATCAACTGTATTATTATGCGAGACTAGTGATTTGTGTCACCATACGATAATTTAAATCAGTCAGCCATCGCTACGTGACTAGTTAATGATAATTACATACGATGATACAGTCAGCATTATATTTATGAATACACTTTTGACAACTAATTAATTTGTCTTTCTAATGGTCAAACGTAGCGACAGTAAAGTAGGAAAATTAATATTAACAGTACTTTGAACTAATACACTAATCATTAGAAATTTTCAAATGATTGTCTTGAAAATTGCAGTCATTTAATCGTTTTAAAAAAACAAAAAAATAATTACACATTAAAATATCTAGAAAAATTTAAATTAATTTCATATTACAAGTAATTAAAAGTTATTTTAATGAATTCGTTTTATCACTTCAATGTAGACTAGTTCGGTAGTCCAATTATTAAATAGTTTACTTTCTCTAAATATCTATAGACATTTAATTAGCTAATTATTCGCAGCTTACTTTAAAACGAAAATCACAAAAGGCGTTTTATTTTTACGAAAAACATTGCATTCTATCGAAATTTCATTACACTCGAAGCGTATACGTTACGCGGTAACCCTACACGGACCGTTCAAAAATGTAAACACCGACGCCACGCCCGTTTATTTTTAATTACGGCCACCGATAGCGTTTCGGAACGTACCGTCGGCCGCGAATCGTCTCCGCACTTTTGTATCGATAATTGAACGTCATGGCATACGCTTTGATGCTATAACAAGGCTTTGTATCCGAACATAGTTCTAAATTTGAAGTATGATGATTATAATACTTTTTAAGAATTGTATAAAGTGTATAAGGATAAATGGATGTCTTTGCGGTATATACAACATAGTATATTTTACAGAGACATTATTGAGATCTAATTAAAATGATTTAAATGTAATTATATATATTTATAAAAAGCTCAGCAAATTACTCGACATTACCTGATGATAAGCAGTAAAGGAGTCCATATTTGAATCAAATTGGGGTATATTGTTTAACGAATAAACTAGGAAATAGATAACAACATTCAACATTCATAATCAACAGATTTAGTTAAGCTATACTTAAGTAAATAAAAAACAATATTGAAGACGCTTTCTAAAAATTAAGGTCGACTCGAATAAATTAATGCAAGTAGAGCTAACTAATTCATAGTTAAGTGTTTGGAAAACTCCTTTTGTTATATATATTGAAAACATCTAATTTATTCTATAATGAAACTATATATAAAACATATCTCCGAATATTAAAATGTAAAATTGCAAATCAATTTCGCTAACACCATCCTCAGGTAACGCAAGTTCGAAATAGTTTCTCACCAATAAGTTTTTAACACTAGATATACCAGCGATTTGAATATATGTCAACAACAAAAATTATATTTGTTACTAATGTATATAAAATAATATTAAGTTTATAAAACGTACTCTCTAATTATAGGTACAAAAGTCATATAATCATTTCTGAAAAATAATGTGTAATATAGTAGGAATTTTGAATTGAAATTGCACGACCAGTCTAAATGACTGGTCTGGTAAATCTAGTGTTAAATGCGTACCGGAAATAAAATATCGAATTCAGTCGATTATTTCTTTAATTGTACATTAATAAAGGTCTAAGTTATTATAATTCTAGGTCATCTTTTTCTCAATTACTAAGTCCAACTAGTGATGTCAATTAATTTCTTGTTGTTATCGATAATTTAATAATACATTTAATGTGCCGTTATATCTGCGTGTGTCACTTGTCTCGGGCGCTGTGATTGGTCCCAGATTCTTTTGTTCTAATTTTATGGAGTGCTAAATGTTCGGGCGACGCCGTTAAGATGTAAATTTATGCAGAATCATAGAGATTTATGTGAGCCGTCTAATGATGTACAAACACTTGGAGTCGTGTACAATGTTATCGGGATGACTAGAGGCTGTGTGGGAGATGGTATAACGGTCGGTTATTTTCAAATTTCCGTGTTTAAGTATAATGATAAATTTACTTGACTTTAAAGTTGTTTAAAATGCTTTTTATGGGTTGACGATAAAACTAAATTTATGTGTGTATATATATATTATTATACGCCATTTATTTCTATATACCATTTACAATTTTTCACTAAGTATAAAAAATTGTAATTACCCTTATTAAAGCTAGTCTTAAGACGATGTCATATTTATCCTTTAATAATAAAGCAGAGGCATTGTCATTAGACAGCCAACTGTCAGGGATATGTTTAGTTTACTCAAACCGGATTTTTTTAATAAGAAAGAAAAAATAACATTAAGAAAAAAAGCAGTATTTTTGGAAATAATATCATAAATATTAATAATAATATTATTAGGTGGAATGGTGTCACTTGCTAGACGTCACTATAAAAAAATTAATTATCTAATTTAAAAGAAGTCTTGAAGTCAATTTAGCCTTTTTAGTGTTTTGGATACGGTTTTTACTTTTCTTTAAAACTATTGTTTTCATAATTTTGTGTTATGTTTCTAATTTCAGAGTTACATGTGTAACTGTCAGGATTGTCGACTTGCCTGCTTGTTTGTGTCTTTGGTTTATAAATGAAAATATCATTAACGCAGTGGAAGTTAATTAAAACAACTATAGTCTGATCTCACTCAAATTTATGAGCTAATAATACACGTAAAAATCATCCCGTAGAAATGAGGACCGTCTTCTTTTTTGAAATCGGTTAATAAACAAGTCTTAACCCTACGTTTACCAATGCAGTTTCTTCTTCAAAGTTTACCATTTTAGAAATTATACATTTAATCTTTTTGTTTTTGACTTAAATGTGTTTGTGAAATTCCTATTAATAATGGGGAAATTTTTCAGAATTTTAATCCGAGAAATTTTTTAGATATTTTAATTTAAAGTACATTGTGGACACTTTTGTCCACACGTGGTAAACCTAGGGTTAACCAATCGTTCTACATCTTAAAAAATAATATGAGTTATGAAACTTTTTGGGCCAATAATACTGGCATTTACGAAAAACCATAATCACGGACCTTTTTTATTATTGAACCCATCGAAAGAAAAAATATAATGATAACGTTGCGAATCTCAATCAAAAATATGTTAATTTCAGATTCCATTTTACTTTTATTGACTTATTAATAATTGAAATAATTACAAAAAGCTTTATTTTGAAGCAAACGAGGAGGAAAGGTATAATATATATTCTTTTTAGAGGTAATTATTTTTTTAAATACAAACCAAGAAATATAAACCTGCGCGGTACTAGGACGACATAAATATTAAAGAGATGGCGGTCGCGCGCCATTTGCATACGATGTTCAATTACAGAACACACGGAATATGGAATGTGATGGTTAGGTTATTATATTGTTTGGGTTATTCTCTTCTGAGAGGTGAGTGCCTTATTCCAATTGATAGTAGAATCAAAGAATCACTGTATTTGAAGGACTTGCAATAGAATACTGACGGTATCATAGAGTCAGACCAATTATAATTAATTTCATACAAAAAAACTTCATTATAAAATAAAAATATTTTTCTTTATTAAAACTTCTAGTTTATTGGATTTTCAATGTAATTTTAATAATTTAAGAAATAACAATAACCCATTTATTTCACAAAAAGCTAGTACCTGATAGATATGTCACAACTTTTCCTATTATTTATTGTTTAATAGAGATAGTTGTCATCATTTCAAAACAGACTAAATTTATTATGCGCATCAAATAAAAAATGATTGGTCTAACAACGCCATCTAGCGGCGCGTAGCGGAACTTCTGTCACGGAATCGATTTGAAATTACGGCGTGGTAAATTAGTACTGCTAGCTAATCTCGAGCGCGATTATCTTAGGCGATGCGCACTTAAGTATTAACATGAAATAGCCAAGTAATGACGGGTAGTTTTATTGAAAATGCTATATTACAAAGAATAGAGCTAGAAAACTTAATCGACTATGGGTAATTGTAGTAGTGTACGTAGTGGTTCTGACAGGAACAAAGCAACTTTTGGCATGGTTGAGCCCTGGATGCGTCAATCCAAATTTATTATCTCGAAGCCGTCCCTCGTGGAAGGCAGGTTAAGCCATTAGTCCTGGTTGCTATGCAACCACTTTCATCCACCAAACTGCATTAGGTCATCGTGTTGGTATAATGGCCCAAACTCCTATGTAGGAAGACCCGTGCCCTGCAGTGAGCCCTATATAGGCTATTGATGATGACATTAGCAATATCCATATTTTATTACCTATGTGTATCTCTTCTAAGTTTTATTACAAGAAGATTTAATAATCTTGCCTAACTTTACCGCCAATATCCGAGATGAGAGATCTGAACCTAATGGATTTTTATTTTTTTTAAGATACCTATTTATCTTTGATATAACCTTCCGACTGACTTTTAAACGTAAATTTCAAATTGCATATGTTTACCTTCTACAGCGGTTGTAAAGGCTTGTCTATGTCCTAGGTTGATTTATTGTGTAACAACCTCATATACAGCGTGTTCTTTCTCCATCAACATTGTATAGAGCACGTTGCGTTTCGTTTCGAGCGTCCATATCAACATTGCGGTTTGTCCAGATGTGCTCTAGTCCTCAAGTAAATGACAAAACGCTCTGCGGTCGGCCGCCTTACACCGCAGCATTTAAACTTATTACGGCGAGCCTCGTTATAGTTTGTTATATAGTCCGCCCGTTTGTCAGATTTATTTGCATTTTTTACGGCGTCATAACAAGAGCTGAAAAAAGCTTTGGTAATATTCTAGGTGATCTGTGAGCCGATCTAATTGAAGTCGTATGTCTTTAGAAATAAAGTGGGAAGGACAACAGCTATAAAATGAAATGAGTTCAGCGCTTGATTGATACTTTCTATATCATCAGTCTGACTATATAATATATATTATGTACTGAATAATACATAAATTATTATTAAAACTATTAAAATAATTATTAAAAGAAACCTATCTACGTCTTCCACTGTTTTCCAATAAATTCCAATTTCAAAAACCGAACGTTATTCAAATTTAATAAAAAAAAAGAGTGTTTAAATTTTAAAATAAGAATTATAGAACAACAGTGTTACGTACAGCCTATAACGCACTTGACAATGGCGATATGAGCATTAACGGTATAACTAGGTATTGATTAAAATGGCTCCATAGCGGATACGTCGCAGTAATCTGCGTGATTATTTCAAATCACCGGCACATTACATTAGAGGTAATCTGTAATAATGGCGGCGTGATTGCTTCTATGGCATTATGGCTGGTGTTGCCAGTGCTCGCTACACGACTGTATGAGAACGATCTGATAAATGCTTCTATTAAATTATATGACATATGGGCATATGTAATCTTTTTAATTGTAACTTTAATTCGTTATGTATGACTTAACTAAGTACCTATAACTATTTGGTGTACTTATTATTTATAAATCTTGGGATAAAAATGCCTAGTATAATGCCTAGTATAGTAAGTATGTATATACACATAATAACTTATATATTGGACTGATATAAGTGATAAAAATATATTTATTAGTTTGCAAAACATTATTTCAAAATATATGAATATATTGATCAGTGCAGTAAATTTATATATTAACGGTATTCTATGAGAACTATTTGACAGATTACTTACCGTTAGTATCTACCGTTTAATGTTTAATTAAGTATTGTTATTTTTCATTGGAATTCTGCTAAATTCATGATAATTCTTTGCTTGGTCGAATCAGAAATGATGGAAGAGGTCCGCAAGAGAAATAGCGTCGCCAAGCCCTAAGAATTGCGACGAAGACATTGCCAGGAGGACTGATGGACTGACGTCAGGGCCGGAAGGTCGAGAGACGGCCGCGTGTTGGACAAAGTGAACTGATCGTATAGTTAAGGTTGCGGATAGCCGTTGTATGCAAGAAACGCAGGACCGATCGGATTGGATATCCTTGGGGGCATCCTACGTTCAGTAGTGGACGTCTCTCAGCTGATATGACGATATGAAAGCAAATAATATATTTCTTCAATTAACACTAGATATACCAGCGATTTGAATATATGTCAACAACAAAAATTATATTTGTTACTAATGTATATAAAATAACATTAAGTTTATAAAACGTACTCTCTAATTATAGCTACAAAAGTCATAACATCATTTCTGAAAAAAAATATGTGTAATATAGTAGGAATTTTGAATTGAAATTGCACGACCAGTCTAAATGACTGGTCTGGTAAATCTAGTGTTAATAGAAAGCGTACAACAACCATGAAAACAAAACACAAGAAGAATGAATAAATATGTCAACATAATTATTTTGACATGTTCAGTATTGACTGTAGGCAGCCAATACTTTATAAGCTTTGTACTTTGATATCTAGATACCTCTTCAATATAGGTAAGTATGATTTGTATTTACGAAACATAATAGTCATAAAGAAATTAATCGATTGTAGAGTTGATTCTATTTAGTATTTTTATATTAGTTTTGTTACGATGATTTAAACATACCTACATACTATATAACTTACGCACATGCGAAAGTACAAGCAGTAATGCAAGGAATTAACCTACCTACTCCACCCGGATTTGCGTACCAATTACACGCATGGCACGTAATTTAAAATAACATATTTTGTGCCGGTCGCCGATGTCCGGATTACTCCGACCTGAAGGAGTTACGCGTTGCGCTAAAAAGAAAAAAACAATATGGCGGACGACCGTACGAGAAAGTAATAAGACGCACGTCAAAAATAACATGCATTACAATTTGAATCGTGCCCAATCCCAGTTTTTATTGTGACCAGAGCAGCGGGCGCGCGCGGAGACATCATTTTAATTTTCAAAAGTTCTCTACGACCTTTTCGCAATACGAAATCATATAAAAGTCTCCTGTGGTACGGGGCCTCGTATAAATTCACAATTTAATATCAGAATCATTATAATTTTTGAACGGCTTAAACGACCGCTTACGGATGAAAAAACTGTCTATATTTCGATGCAAAATTATTGTGAGCTTTTGAAAAATTTCTTAGTGTGTGGGAGAGGTGGTTGCGTGGGAAAAGGATGGCTTCATATATCGTAAATTAAATGTTTAGCGACATTTGTACTTGATAAAAATGGGTGAAAATGTAACTTTTATAACTTGTATTCAATTTAATTTACTTTTTAATTATTCTTCAGTTAAGTAACTTGCCTAATATTAACTTTTTATACCAGAGGATTTGTTAATTTAATTTAATAATGAATTGTGTACACATAAACATTAACATAAGAAATGGAAGATCACAAAAGGTGTGGCTTAGATCTAAAAGATATTTCTTCCAAATTTGAAGTGTTAGTTACTAAATTAACACGCGGACACGTCTTAAATCACGGAATTGCTATTTAATAGCGAAACATTTGTAAAAACGGATTTTTTAAATAATATTACTATTTTACTTACATAGGTACATTTTGGGAATTTTTTTTTTTTGATTTGATTTTTCATTTAACATTTGAGTGACTAAAATTGTTCTTTAGTATAATAATGAATGTACAATTACAACAATTTTATCAACTAGGAAATCAAAATGAAATTGCACATTTCCATTGTTACATTTTTTAAATATCCTTTAATTTACGTCTTGTGACTTTAATATGTTACTTTAACTAAATTAAACGTGTCAGATAAACATTGCTATTAGACATTTACCAAATGCAGTAGCCGCAGTCAATGAAACAAGGTGTTCCTGTAATCGGTCGCGTTCCTCGCATACTTCGTCTATTGCTGGGTGCTTGCCGACAAAAACTGTGTGTTTGAATCGTTTATAAGTAGATGGGTATTTTATGAAATTACTATAATTTTGGTCAAACAAAACTACGACCTGTCAAAATTGACGTCGGTAAATCATCGAGTTGGCCCTTTTTTGTGGGACTTAAATAATTTTGTTAAGAGCTTTTTAAACGGAGCGCATATTTGGAATATCTGATGGTACTTTATGGGCCGAATCATTTCTATAGGAATTTAAATGACTGACTCATTTTAAAATTGGTTTAGATTAATGTTGGATTAGAGTATTCAGATTTTTAAATTGAAGTTATTATCTTTAACAAGCTCTAGCTCGATAAACATCATGGTCAATAGGATTCGGTGTCTATGATGGTGTGGTCATGGGCCCAGCGACGTAGCGATTCTCGCCTCTGTCCGGATGTAGACTCTGTTTTCAAAGTAAATCCTGCCAATCTAACAATATCAAACAAAACAGATACTATTAAGGGCAGCTTCGGATCTCTGAAGCACAAGTCGCCGATAGCGAGCGAGTGATTTATCTTTCTCTCTCATTATTCATATCTCCACTGAGAGGGGCATAAATTACGCGCCCCGAAAATATCTAAATCCTAATCCATTCGCCTCGCCTGTCTCCGACTGAATCCGATTTTAAAATATTTATGAAAAGGCAACAATAAGAGAAAAAACGTAAGTCCAGAGACAGAATTAAAAATAAGTAAAAAAAAAATGTATACGCCTCGAGAGCGAACGTTGGAAAAAAGTTAAAATGATTGTAGGCCATCCCGATGTGGCGTTGTTTTTTTGTGGACGTATCCCCGTTTCATTAGATTCGTTTCAATTCTGTCGGGATTAGTCGGAGAAAGGTCTCTTAAGGATTAAATGCGATGTCCGTTGATTTATATAGATCCCTTCGGTGGAGACGTAATTAATTGTCCGCTCTATATATCTGTGTCGAGCGGCAGGTGAAGCGACGCCGAATGACTAGCGAGCATTTTGCTGATGTTCGCTCGTAGCAGCAAGGACGGGACGGGAGCCCACGTGCGCGGCCTCTGCTGGTGACAGCTCCCGAAATTAGTCACGTGGCCGTTAATAGCCGGGGGTGGCGAGCGCGTTTTTTCCCATCTCGCGTACGGTTGTTTACAACAGTTGGTAGGTATCGATCCGGCCTCGAAATGAGCGTGGCCGCTCGCCCCCGTCACTCGACTCAGTATTTCATTGATTTTCAGCGGACACGCGGGTCGGTCCGCCGTGTTATGTATTATCTCCTAGAAGGCTCTCCATGACGTCAGTGGCCGTGCGTGGTGCAGCGTGCGTTGTGTGCGCGGGCGCGCGCGTGTGTGCCGGCCGGGCCGGAGCCGGCGGCCGACGCCTGATTGGGCCATCCATCACGCGCCCCCGCCCCGAGCGGCCGCGACCGACTCTCGACCCTCGCCCCGCAGCCTTCGGTCCCGTTTGCCGCGCCCGCTTACGCCGCGTTAATGCCGCGACGCGCGCAACTGAGATCGAGGCGTATTTTTAAGACGGATACTTAGTGCGTTACATTATTATACTTTTGTTTTTTTTCGTCGCGGCCGTGTAACCCACACGGGCCGTGTTTTCATATGGCGGCCGCGGTCGGGTCGACGCACCGCTCCGGTTATTATATCGAATGCCTTTAGATTTTTGATTGAGGTTTTATTTTAGTTAGTGCGACGTTTGGCCTGATTACGTTTCTCGTATTCGTTCACTGGTCGGCCGGTTTTTGTTTCGACGCGTTTCATTGTTCGTAACGAGATCGATTTTAGCGATAAGCTTTCTGCTTAAACGAAGACGTGGGTGTGCAATTGCTACTCCGGACCACTTAAGGCCACTGACGGCACTTACTGCGGCCTCTGGTACCACTTCTATCAGAGGTCATGTCGCCGGATCAGTAGGAAAACCCGAATGATACTAAGACGCACGGCATGTCGCGAAAGAGCAGATCCCTCTACGGAGTAGTCAATCATGTATTAGCATATAATCGTGGCTAGTCACGGGTCACAGATCACGGCGCTCACGGATACAAATTGCATTCTCACGTACCGGACCACCACAAAACGCATTTAAAAATTAAGATAACTTGATGTGTGTTACCTCGCTCGATTAATAGCGGCCGCCACGCAGTAAAGTATACGTAACACGACAATTTCTCAATGCCTCATAAGGAGATACCACCGAAATGGATACTCGTTATTAATATTGCCAGTTTTACGACTTTTTTTATCGTTCCCCGACATTCTTGCCGTGTTTACTTCCGTTTATTGAGTCACTGTTCTGCGATACGAAGCGTTCACAGCTAGATAAGTAAGCGAAAAGTCCGGCAAATGTTTTAATGACCACGAATTGCTTTTGAAAATGCGTACGACAGGCGTGAAAATGTTTCTTTGAAACAAATAAAACAGTCTAAAGAGGTTATAAAAAGATAATAATAGTAAATAATGCGGTAGTCGGAGGACTCGGCGACCGTATCGGTTCCCAATCGATGGCCATTACAAAGTAACGTTTTAACGCTCGTTTAGACGCCACAACGAATCACGGGCAGTTATTTAAATTGTTCAAGAACTGAGAGTAATTTAGCCGGAGAAAAACTGGTTTTCGAGTTGAATTCGCGCGCTATCTCATCTCTAGTATCTGCGATCGGCACGTTAGATATTGCCGGCGGGTATAATGGCTGATGTGGTGTTCGGTCATCGACGTAATGAAGCCGCGGGACGGACCGGCTTGACCCGAAAGTCATACGTTGAATTCTCTCGCTTTAAAAGCTTCAAGCAAAATGAGCGCTCCAAGAGTTCTGGTAATACTAAAATGCATCTCTGCACTCGCGGCGAGCTTTGACTCGATTGAAGCGAGCAAGGAAAATGTCTCTCAATAAGTTTGCAATAAAAACTACTTTAGAATAGTCGGTCTGGCTGTTAAGACTTTTAGTGGCGCGCAAACTGCTAACGAACAACGATTCTCGCTCTAATTTGCGGACATGGCGAGCGATCGATCTCATTGGATTTTTGAAAAAGGAACGAACGCACCTTATGAGTCGGGCACAAATTGAGCAATTTAGTGCGCACTCTCTCACGCTCACGTATCTCGAGTGTATCATCTCGCTCATTCCAATTTCGCATTTCGAACGTGAATATTAAATGAGAATATTAAAAATTACCTGTTCGGGTCGAAGGGAAAACAAAATAGTACAAAAATTTTGCTCATTAATACGTATTATTTTTTACCATACACACTGCGAAGCATTTATTTTATTTATTTTAGTTTGTGTTAGCTTGTGAGTATTGCTTACTAAGTATATAGTATGCCTGATATTGTAGGCTGACTATAGACTCAACTAATAGTAGTTAAAGTTTTATTTATTCACAAGAAAGACACGTTTTGCTCTGCTTCAAATTGGAAGGTGTATAAAAGCCAATACTTATTTGAAGGAGTTATACCGTATGTACCTAAGTTTACGTGTAAATGTAAGCGTATTGTGGAAATTTCGCTGATGCATCAAAATTCAGTCTCAAGACGAGCGGCCCAGTCGCCACCTTAACGTCCTTAGGCAAACTCTTTAAGTAATTAAATGCGTAATGTATACATCTTAAATATAAAACGTAGTTACCTATATTTAAGAGAGATTTTTTTTATCTAAAAATTGTAATCTTAATTACATAATTTTAGTACCGTTATTATCAGAAAACATTGTATCAGCTTATTCTGGCTTTTATCATTCTGAAATCATTATAGGTATTTATTACCCGCTAAATTGGGAAAGAAACATCGGAGTAGAGCAGCCTCATTGAGCTCGTGGCTGCACAGGCATTCCAACGCGCCCGGTTGTCATAGCAACCATCGCGTCGCTTCCATGTCGTCACTCACTTCCTACTACACATTGAAATAACAACCTTATTTTTTAGACGGAAAGGATCTAATCACTAATACAGCTAAATGAAGTTATAACATTCCATTACAATACGCCACAATCGTCAATACGCAATCACGACAATGAAACTGCGACCTTAATGTCAGCATGTAACGTGCCATTTTGTGCGCGCAAACGACTTAAGAATAGCGGCATAAGGAATTGTTTTATCTCTTTCACACGTCGTAAAGACGAGATCGCGCTCGCTCGCTCGTGGCCTGGCCTCTCTGACCGAGGACAGAATCGATTTCTTCGATCCCTCTCTTTCTGGCGGAGTTTTTGCTGCCGTTACGTATTGCGATCCACGGTTATCCGTCTTCGGCGGCATTCATTCGAGATGTCAGATAAAAATCGGAATTGTAACGAATCTTTGAATAAATTGACTGCGCTTCTTCCGATTCCATTTTACTTTCTTGCCTTATTATTTTCTTTTTTATCAGACAGTTTATTTTATTTACGCATTTTCATAGAGAAAGTTCCTTGAGTAGAAACAGATATAAACAAGGTAAATTGTGTTAAGTTTGTAACGATTGATTAAAACGAAATCGCCAAAGACGCTCAGTAATTAATAGTGTAATGGAAACGGGCAATGACGGTGACGTTAAACAGTCAGACAGAGCGAGACTGTTTTAGATCGAGTACGAGTGAGCGAAATGGATATTGTTTTCGTACTAAGCACTTTAAAGATGCAAGTGCGTGAGGCTATTATTCCAATTGTGTCTTTGTCAGCTGTTGGTAAGGTTTAGTTTAGGTTGCAGTGCACCTGTTTTCCGCTCGGCCGGACAGATGGCGGTGATGTATCGATGTGTGTAAATTCAAATGGTTTTGGGGTTTGTTTTGATACTTTTATGTCTGCGAAGTCTTTTAGAGTCGTAAATACTTTTTCAGTGGTTTTTCACTTGAAAGTTTTAGATTTATATTCTCATGATGAAATTTAATTTACATCTATGTAATCGAAGCCGACTATATAAATAATAGTACTTACAATACAATAGACGCGTGTGTGATGTATGTGAAAATAAAGATTGTGATTCAGTAAAAATATAAACGTAACACAAAGGTATTTTATTTTTATCAAATTACTAGAGACAATCAACTACACTTTTAGGTTGGTATTTATATTTTAAAAATCTTCAGAAGAATACTTAATACATTCTAAATTCTCAAACCCACGCATAATAACGGTACGAGTGGCCTTATCTTGAGCGCTGATAGTTTTCAGCGAGATGGCAACACCGAGACAAGATCCAGCGATAACACCCATGATCGATGGCCGTGCACTCACCATAGATCACTATATACTATAGATCTGGCACTTCAAAGTAGTATAGGAAAATGAAATTTTTAAAATTTATCAATTCTTTCATAATTCTCAGTGATCTTATACAATAGAAAATCGATTGTGTCTTGAATCTTGCAAAGATAAAAATAAGGCGATTAAATCGAAACAAAATGCAAATCTATTTTAAACCATTCGCGTCTGTTATCTTGCGATTGAGACTTCAGATCTAGAGGCATGTAGTTAAATTCACATTGTAGGCAGAACTATGCTGTTCGGGCGTTAGTAGGGCTTTTTCAAGGCCCGTATGACTACCATCTCCTGACGAAAGTCTCCAACATAACAATCATATCTACGGCATTGTTGTTGAAGAATCTGCGTGTTGTACGCTTCTTTCGATCTTAACTCCGTTAACCATCAGGCGAGCAAAACCAGTATCAGATCTAATACTCCTAAAACTAAGTCAGCATTGTGCTAATGTTAAAATATTTGTTACATTTTAGGAGTCTACTCTCTTTGTAGTAAAACAAGTTAACAATTAGTGACCCTCAATGAGTTATCATATTGTAGTAACTTATGTTGAATATAATATTTTTGGATAATCTAAGTAATATAATATCTAACTCAAATGAGTTTATGAGAAAAATTGTGACATGTATATTGAGTGGTTTTTATGACTGTTGTGTGTTATTATCTAGATGTAGGATTTCCATTTAAAAACGCTGTTCTTTTGGTAATTACCCGTTTGCTGTAGAAAAAATATCTTTATAGAACTTATCAGTTATCAAAAGTTTCTTAATATTTTTTAAATTCTTTTAGGTCTTTATTTGCGTTTGAATTAATCGTCTAACCTCATCCTGATATGTTTCTCAAACACTTTAAAAAAGGAAAATTAAAAACAAAAATCATTCAAATTCAAAAAAGGAACAGCACCTTTAAATGACCGCTGCAGGTGATCGGAACGTTTACCTGGGT
Organism: Acentria ephemerella; assembly: GCA_943193645.1. Lineage (NCBI taxonomy): Eukaryota > Metazoa > Arthropoda > Insecta > Lepidoptera > Crambidae > Acentria > Acentria ephemerella. The sequence continues at coordinate 1,234,805 of OW971889.1, forward strand.
ACTCACCGGGGCTGCCCAGGAACACGGACTGGTAGACCCGCCGCGCCACGTCTGGCGGTGACGACCACTCTCGTCGGGACCCGCACCATTTGCCTGCGAACAATACCAAAAATTATTTTACAACACTCGATGGCTTTGGTCAACTGATGTTGGCCAATTGAAATTATGATGCAAAGACTGCCACTGTAACGTTATTTTGGCAGTACTACGAAAGTAACGTTATTATTCACACACAAAACGAATATTTATGTTTTTTTTAATTTGTCTTTCGTTTGACTAGGGTTATCTGCTCATGTAGGTGTAAACAAGATTACTAGAAGTTAACATCTTAGAACATTTGAATCATCAAAATGAAGTAAGTATCCCAACAGACACGTGGAACAATCAACGGAGCCCTCCTCCAGTCAGATAAAAAGCCATTACAATTCGTACTAATGTCCTCTAGGGCGACACATGCGTGCGACATCGTTTTTACAACCGATTTCGATTCAGTACGAAAAAACGGCTACATTAAGCTCTTCCCGCCTATCTAATGGATTCGACCAACTCTCCCAGGACCTCGATGTCATTACGCAAAAAACAGACAAAAAGAAAAAATACTCGACTCAAAAAACACCTCTTGGGAGAGTGAAGGTGTTGCCACCCTAGTCTTTTCTTACCCTAAAATGAGGGGAGGCAATATCATACACCATTAGCAATTTCTCTACTTTTTTTAACGGTGTCACACTGTATAATATTATTTGTCAGATAATGGAGTGAATACGCACATACTGATACATTATATTTACGACTTTCCTTATACTTTCGAACCCTAAAATTAAAAACAAGTCGATAAAAAGCCAAAGATATCAAAAGCAAATTCGATGCTCTTTTTAATTATGTAATTGAACGATAATCACACAACAGCGCAGTTTGTAGTTGGTTGCAGTGGGCAGCACCACGGGGGGAAAATTTCGTATTCGAATTTCAAAAAGAACGCATCCACCATAATTTCTCTCTCGCGTTATGTTCTTTTTTCGAAATTCGTAATTCGAACAAAAGCACGCGGCGCAATGGTGCATGCATGATTGATAGTCGAGCGATGACGCCGCGGCGCACAGCTCAAATGAACATTCGATTTTTGAAAAAATATACAGCCCTTGACCTCTGCTCCTCTTGTTAAGAACGTTTGTCTCTGTCCCGCTGCGGTTTGTGGTCTATTCTCTTTATAGACAATTTGCGCTTCACCCCAAGTACAGGACTAACTGGCGCGCATAAAGGCGAATTACACTGTGGAAAAAATGCAAAAATGGCCCCATTGCCGCGGCAGAGTACAAGTTAAGGCCATAAACAAATACTAAAAATCTTGTAACCGAAATAAGGCGGCACTCTAAATAAGAATTAAAGTAAAATTGCTGAGGTGTGACTCCCCCGCGCGAGGGGATATTAACGCGTTCCTCGCGACGATATTCATAACGCGAAAAATTGTAATAACCTGGCGAATTTCAGAATAGGGTGAGCTGAGGTGGCAATGCTATATTATTTATACGAGGGCGAGCCCCTTGCTACGGATTTGTTAAGGAAATTGTCTAAATATGCCTGCTTCCAGCCGTTCGTGTGTGACAGTATAATATATATCTCATGAAAAAAACATGAGAAAAAATATCAGTAATTTATATTATTCTAAAACGCGACCGTCAATATAAATTAAGTTGAAACTTGGTCGAGTTTCAACGATATTTGGAAATAGAGTAAATCTAGACCAAATATATGGCGGCAAGTTTAACGGAACGCAGTTTCTGATATTCATATTGAAAAAGAAAAAAAAATATATTACTTCTCAGTCTTTCTGTTAAGCCATTATAAATTCAAATTGTTATGTACAATTTTGTAATTGTTATCAGAACGCAGAAATGTAACGAAAATCCGTAGCGCCGTAATTTTCACGCGCTGATACATAGTTGTACCCAATTATTAAACTCCAATCAGTACAATAAAACATAGAACAATGCTAAAGGTCCGTTTCCGAACGTACCAATTACACATTCATAATTCTTTTTTTGGTGTTTCCGAATTAAAACAATTGGTGCTTCGAAACTGTTTTGATATCTATCGTTCGTTAAAAAAAATAAACGCAGATTTTTATAATAACAGCCGTTGCTTGAATCAGAAATTAGATCTGTAAGGCATAATTTAAAGAAACCAACAATTATTTTTACCCAATAATCACTATTAATTATCACTTTTTAAACGATTCGCTGCGTTCCATTGTAGCTTGTTTTGGATACGAATCGCTCAGGCGGAGAATGCTTTTTTCAATTTTGTTTTGATGTGCTGCACCATGGTTGTGAGGTCTTTATACCTTTGCTTATTTTATTCCAAAATTCAAATTTCGAATTTTGATACGACAATAAATACGAAGAGACAACGTTATATCATATTAAATTGTTCGTTACTCATGACTCTCTAAATATGACTTCATAGCTGTCAAATGACTTGATTACATTTTTTGTTTTAACAAATTATAAGATGTTGAGATGAGTGACATGACATGCCCTCACAAAGGCCCACGTGGTGGGGTCAAGCGTAATTATTATCTAAGGCCGTTATTTTGCTAACAAAAAATATATTTTTATGATATCCGACAATTGGAACGTAAAAACGGACAGGCATAAGACATAAATAATCCGTTGCGGGGTCGAAGGTACCAGGCTCGCAGCACCTGCGCGGAGGTAGGTACCCGGAGCACAAAGGCGGGAAGATGTCCTTCTTCTCACGATAAATCACTCGGAGTTTTTCTGCTCCGCGGAGACTCCCGTGTTTTATATAGCCCTGATCCCGTCGGAAGGTCTTTTGGTTGCTTTTATGTATTTTTTTCTAGATTCCGCCTGTCCGCCGCTGGCGTCGGCGATGGTCACTGTCGCCAATATTCTCGTATATTTTTTCTTGAATAATAAACACGATTGCTGGATATTTGGCATTGCCGTTAAATTTGGCTCGGACTCCAAAAGTTTGAAATAAATTCGTCGAGCACAAACTGATTGGAATTCTTGGGAGTGTATTCACTAGAAAACTGATACTTGAATCTATATTTGAGTGTTAGATTTCTGTTATTTATTTTAACAGTAACAATGAGTCGAGACCGAAGCTTATTTATTTTTAAAGAAGTGGTAATTATTGTGTTGTAATTATACTTTAAAATAATGGACAAAACTGACAACACTACTGATAGGCCAATTGAACTTATCAAATGATATAAGTCTACGACAAACCATAATTGATACAATGGCTGTTTTAATCAGTTTCAGAGTCATAAATATTCTGCCTAAATACGCCAAAGCTTGTTATGATATTTGTATTACAATACGTGCAATACTAACTCCAAACGAGTGAAACAAACCAGTTGTCAAATTCAATCCATTCGACGCAATAAAGAAGCTTTATGACCAACTTTTAAAATCTAAAACTACTATGTTCTCAATGCCACTTTGATCCAATTTAATAGTAAATTCCAAGATTAGCCATGGATAGAAGTAAAGCTCTTCCTTGGACCTGTGAGTTTGACAGGTCAGTTACCAGTCAAAGATAATCATTCGGTACCGTTAATTTCGAATCGTAATGACATCGTTGACGTTAACGATATGCATAGCAGTCTCCTTTGCAGAATTGTTTCACTTTTAAGCTCAACAATAAACCAAAGGTAACTATATCCCAGAGGTCGGACCAGGGTGCCTGATGTACAGGCGTTTACATGTCTTGTTTAGGCACCAGTCTTCCATAAAATTTGATATTTAATTTCTCCTTATATGAAATATATATGATAATACTTTGTGGAAGGAAATAAATTATTTTATTATTAACTATGTTATCTTATTATATTGCACATTAATTCAACATAATGAATAGCGGAATCCTCTCAATACAGTTTTATGAAAACTTAAAGAGATAATCCCGCTAACGAATTATGTACAATGTTCTGATAATAATAAATATTTCTATTTCCTATCTGTCTCTGATCATAATTTTCATCTACCACAACATATACATCTTATAGTTCGCCAGTAACCTATAGGTATACTTGAAGTGTACAGTATATGTTTATGTGCGGATCCGATATCCTTCGGGCTCACATAAAGCAATTTCCTTAATGGTTCGCCGATGCGTCCCGGTATAACTGGGTTTGATCCCCGATAGGACACAGAGACACGTACATATATGTATTATAAATGAACTGTTGCTGATTCAAAATATTAGGGAACGCATTCTCTTACGTAATGAAAAAATCTTTTTCGCCTTTAACTTAATTTGACCAGATATCGAGTAAAAGTTTGCAGAAGTTTTTGCCGCTTTAGTGGTTTATTAATTCATGAGGAAGCTTACTTGTTGACATCCAATAGCGTATTTAAGTCTAATAATGTTCGTGGCAAATGCTGTTAAGAGCATTACCGGCTTTTAAGGAGACCAGCACCTTGGGGGAGTTCTCAAGCCTTTTTCAAGTCGATGTGCATTTTTTTTGGATTTAAAATCAATAGGCATCAGTCTCTCTCTGTCGTTTAGTCTCCAAATCCTTGCTCACCACCTCCTAAGTCTCCAACGGCAAATTAAGAAAGCTCTATTGCAACTTTGTGTAGTGCTGTTCACTTCAGTAATCGCCAAAGGACAAAAAAGTGATGTGACTTTTCTACAATGCTATAAATATTACGCTTTCTCTAAATTTTAAGGGTAAAGATATCTAGGGATTAGTATCCATAAGAGCTTGCTTCAGTAGTGATTTAAGCGCTCTGGTTTCGATGACGAAACCGAAGCAGCTTTCGCCATGGTTGGAGCAATCAAAATTTGTTATCTCCAGTTCCTTCTAGCTGGGGAGGATACGTTAATCAGTTAAACCCGGTCGTTACGGTAACCATTACGTAGCTGTAGCTTTGAAAGAAGAAGCCTACTCTGTAAAACTAACAGTTGAACTTGAGGATCAAGGATATTCGCTTCTTTAAAGTTCCGTGAATAGTAAGAATACTTTCTAATAAGTAATAAGGTAATAAATAAATGACTATCTCAACGTTCGTGCATTACAGCGCCAGCAAGCCAGCTATTATAACGTTTTAACTTTAAATAACAGCTCCAAAAACAAACCCAACACAGTACAATTCAAAAAGGACTTCCGCGCGGCGAAACAATGAGTAATGTTGGAAAAACTGCAATTTTTAAAAACCGTTCGGATACGCGCCTAATTGCTCCCGCCCAAGGTAGGGCGGGACTGTGCGTAGACTTTGACATGATAGAAATAAGAGCGATAATCGTCAGAGCGTCTGTGAGGTTTATGTCTTACTGAAGTTGAAGTGTGGACAGCAGACTGGAGAACGTAGTAAGAAGTTCGGTAGGTGTTTGAGGAAATGGTGTTTTGTTATTGAACAGTTAAGGTTTCGTTTCGCTCAACGAGGGCGGGGGTCGATGGCTGGGGCGGGCGTGACGTAGGTAGGTAGTCGGCAGATCGATAGTACCTATTCGGGTGCAGCTTAAGTATTTGTTTTCGGCGAGGGCACTTAACTTTTACAAATAATAAACTCATTAGGCGGTAAATAACATTGGGTTTGTTTTTTCGATTGAAATAGAAAAAGTTAATGGAAACTTATTGAAATAATTACTTATTTCTGTTAAACTCCTTAAGTAAGTAAGTGGTAAACGGAGTTTCATTATTAGACATAAAGAAATCAAATCATATTTTAAATACAAACGCAGCTGAGTCAGTTAATTCTAATTGTAACAAAAACAACGCCTTTAATCTAACAAGCGGTTGTCACGGCAACTTCATTGCATAAGCTCCCTAAATACTCTTCAACCAGGTCATCGACCGGCGGGCTACGGGCTATCCATTACGGGCTGACAGCGCGCGTTTTTCAGCAGCCTGACGTCTGTCAGCGCAGCACGCCGCGACCTTGGCACCGGTGACAGTTCGTCATCGATCAGCGCGTCACAAACACTGATCTGATGCACGTCATGGTGACGTCATGCCGGGATATTGGCTGATCGGTCGTATGTCTGTCTTGATGAAGAGTTGGTGGTGTTTCAATGGGAGTGGATATTTAAGTGTCATATTGATTATGTATATTAGAAGATATAGTATCTTTTCACATCACATATATGAGTGTGATCTAAGTGAAAAAGATTCTTTTTGATAACTTTCAATGTTCAATTTCACTTTTCTTGATGGAAAAATAACCTGCTTAAGCCAGGCATCAAACAGGTGAAACAGGTGAACGATACCAACTGCAGTCATTCATAAGGATCAATTTGTTTTAAACCTAAACCTTTTAAAAATAGTTCTACCATGCTCCAACAGTTTGTAATGACATTTATGCCTTTAGGTCGTTAAGAGCAGCTGCCTAGGTATTTCTACTACCAAAGCTACGTCAAACGGAACTATCTATTTGTACTTCTGATGATTACATCAGAAAATGGCGAATGTCTGAAAAAATTTCATTTTGATATTATTGAACTAAAGTAGAAGCGGTTTAAACTCGAAATTTATGCTAAAGCCTCTAAATACGTATGATTAATTCATATTTTGGATCAAGTATTTATTAAACGACAATATATTCAAAGCGTCACGGTGCCAATGCTGCTCCCATAAGGTGACCCTCCAAAAAGGTTTTCATAGTTAATATTAAAAAAACAAACAGCTGTGCCGAGTGTCAGTAACGACAGATTGATGAGATCTACCGGCAGAACAACCGCTGAGGAGTATTATGGACTAGGGGATGTTGATGATAACTTTATCTGTGAATTATAAATAATTACAAGACCTTTGGCGGGATTCAGTTTGTGTCAGGTGAGTTTTGTATATTTTACTTCTTATATCTATTCTGTATCAATCAACTTGGTGACGGTGAGATATTTCTGTCCCATTTTCGTTAATTCATTTGTTGCATTAAAGAAAAAGATGACGCAAAAGATGCACCTTCTCACTGTCATATTCCTCCCGTCTTTTACCAAATTAAGACTTTAGTTTAACGTTAAAAACACAACGAGGCAAAGGAATTAGTTACTCCGGGATCCCAAAGCCGCATTCAAGAAAAAAAAGCAATGAATATTGTAAAATGAAGGTATGGTAATAGATAGTCTTTAGTGTGTGAGCGCCAGCGGGCTGGTGGGAAACGAAAGGTCTATGCTTACATATAAAATATATTTCTATGAAAGACTCCACTACTCAGTCCCAGTTGTTGTTGTTTCTATAAATAAAGCTATAATTGTATACAAATTTTGTACTATATAATTGTATTGTTATACAATAGAAACCTTATTTGATTCAGATTAATTGGTATTGTAAAGTTGATTGGTGTCACTGTAGCGTACAGAGCGAGCTTCTTTAACCAGTTCTTTACAAATTTGGAACAGCCGAAAATTTGTGTCAAACGTAAAAAAACTACGAAACAAACAAAAATCTTCTTTTGTTATGTCCATGGACCGTAGTCAGCATTCCCGACACAGCGATAGTCGGCTATGAGACGGCGTCTCTTGCGCATCTGATCATTTCTGATTTGATCTCAAAGAGAAACTAAACTATAAATATTTGGAGACTGATCTGGACAGTCTAGGAGACAAGTCTCCTGCTCACAATCTGTTTATAGCTAGGAGGTGGTTGGAGCATTATTTTTTATCGCATTTAAGGGAACAGTAGATGATAGTGTTACTTCTGTCGCTCGTCTGCCGTTTGTCACAGTGCTCGGGATGATTCCTTTACACGCGAACTTTTCGCCTTTACTTCTTAAACTGCGACACACAGAACTATCTACGCCTCAAGGTTGTCAAAATGTATCTTGCAGTTTTGTATCGTGTCAACAATCACTATAATGCGGCCAAAGCATGCATTGTCAAATCAATTTCGCTTAAAAAAAGCATAACTTTATACCGTATGCAAAACAAAGTACCTCCTCGCTGTGGCCGGGTAATAAAAAAAAGGTAAAAATATACTCCGATACGGAATTGTGCCAGTCACGGGGGTCGGGTATGAAGCGTTATTTTCATAAATTTCACTACCCTGCACTGCTGCGTTGGATTTTCAACTTTAAGTCATAGAAGACGATAGCCTTCTTTCACGCAAACTTTGCTTGCTTTTGAGTCGTTTTTGATTTTAAATGTTAAAGCTCGAATAAATGCTGAATGCTTAGAATGTGACTATTCATGCCGACTTTTAGAAAAAATTACAAGCAGATATGACACGGGGCCTTTATGGAGTTGGGTCGTTGACCCCGCTGATTAAACAGAAATACGCCTTTCATAATGCAAAGTGTTCGTGAGATTAATAATATAAATTGAGTAGAGATGTGACAATGACTCACAAAATAATAAACCACACGACAATAAATCGTAAACGACTTATTTTAAGAATTAATTTTTGTTGCAATGTATAATGGTCCGTTCTCTACAGCTACTAATTCGTCGAACCGGTAGTAGGGTTAATTGGGAATATGCATACTAGTGTTATTTTTAATTTTAAAATTAAAACTAACAATTTATTTAGTACATATTTAAATACTATAACTGGGACAATTTGTAAATGCCCGGTTGATACCCACTTAAAGTTATGACTATTGCCTTTAATTACATTTATTTGTTTTTCTCATACAGATTCCCTGTTGTGACGATTTAAAATAACTTAGTAAATGAGTCTATTTAAATAAAGTTTTTTACTTTGACTTTGACTTTGTCTTTGACTTTGACTTTGACTTTGGTCCGTTTACGATATCCTAAGTTCAATGACAGAGGATATAGAAATTAACACAATGACAAATGTATTAGAAAAAAGACATTCTTCAGCTATTTAACTACGACTTCTCCGAAGAGTTGATGCTCCAATCACTAGGCTTCTTAAGACTTCTGAAATTCATGGATCCCTTCTTTTGTTTCTGTTCTGCGATATAAAATGATGTGCACTTACAGTCGGTCGACATTCGGATATACACCTTTCTGAGTTTTACATATCGTTCATTATACTTACTTTATTATTAAATATTTTTAAAATAACTGTTTAGAAAATTCGAACACTTCATATTCTCGATTCCGCTTTGTTTTTGTCAATTGTTCTAATTATTCACAGATTAATTGTTTCAGCACGGTTATAATTATTTCTTCAACTTCCTTCGGTTTTAAAGTGTTTTATCATAAAATAAGAATATGAATAACCGAAGGATTTACGACAAGCTAAATTGTACTTCAAATAATAATAATAAAATTATTTTTGTACTGATCTTTGAGTTCCAAGTGTAATAAGTAAAGAAATAATATTAATAACATCTTCGTTACTTCCAAACATGACTTATTTAGTTTCTACAGCGACATGTATCGTGTGTAAATACAAAGTAATCGTAATGAATGCTGGCGTGACGGCGACCAATTATTTTCAGGATATCGAAGTAAATAAGTCTTAAGGGCACTGTATGTGTTAAAATAATGATTATGAACTATTCTACTGGGACCTATAATATTTATGATAAATAGTACTTTAAAACAGTCATAGCTCTTGTTAAGAACTGGCCATCAGGCAGGTTCACAAATAGTTTTTAATGATTTTTACTTTTTCTTTATTTTGACAGAAGGTTGACATTGTTATTCTGTTTCTCTTCTTCTTGTGAACTTGTATTTTATTTGTCTATATTTTATATTGGTTTTCTTTTACTTGAATATATTATTACTCTGAGCTGTCCACCCTATTATTTACTCCGTTACAGCTCTGGTGAACAAAAATAATAATATTTTGCCTAGAGTTCCTGCTCAGTTATTAATATCTTCTTACAGGCTGCTAATTACACGTAACAACCTCTTTGTTGAGGCTTTGAATTTGTCTTGTTTCTTTCAGTTCATGTCTTATAGCTATTACTAATACCATGATTTTCATTTGAAGTTCTATATTTCAATTCATCTACAGTATTTCACTTAACGTCATCTTTTTAAATATAGAATTGTGCCTTTTGTAATCTATCAATCATTTTGTGATCGTTGGTTTGATACGTTCTTATTTTGTTACATTGAAAAAAGTTAATTAAATTATATTAAATTAAGTTTAATAATAATAATAAATAAAGTACTATGCGGTTAAACTTAGGATCGGGTCATAGTAAGTTGTGACGTAGCTAAAGACATCAAATAATCACTTCAATGATTGCGAATGAAGTTTTGGCAATTAATTCGCGGTCATTACATCATCAAACACATACACAAATACTGAGAACTCTAACAATGGACGTAATATATTCTGTGTTGAAAAACCTGGATGACGATTTAAAAAAACTATTCGTTAAAACCTAATTGATACCCTTTTCTTACGAAAAAGAGCAACACGTTAACGTTACACGAATGTTATTTAAGAAATACCCTTTAGTTCCATAACTTAAACTTTATTTATCTTCAGGACTTAGGTCACGCGGGTTAATTACAACGACTAGGGTACCATGCTCGCACCGGTAGTTATTATAGCAGTAATTAGCGTGTAGCGTCGCGGCGGGGCTCCTTTGGCAGGTGCTCCTGACTGGTATGGACGCCTGGTAGAGATCGATAAACACCAGAAAATCCAGCTCAAAGTATTTAGAAAAGTAACAAGGCGATTTGAATAAGGTAACAAATATAACGAACATTCATTCCTTACGTTTGTAAAAACGCGTCACCAGTTCATTAGCATAAATTTGTTAATATTTAATTAAAATAATTGTGCATCTCATTAAAACTATTTTTTAAAAGCAATCTTGCATCAGTACCTTTGGCCCGAACACATTTTATATTTAAATTATTTAAAAAAAAAATCTCTTTGAATTGGCTGATATATAGAGATAATAAGTTTTATAAATAATAATATAATAATGAAGAAGCTACGACGTTTCGTGGCGGGAGTAAGTCTGAACGATGACGTCACATCCTTGTAAGAACGCGTCTTCGTTCAAAAACCTAAAACTTTTCTCACGTACTCCACTTGTCACCAAAAATAGAATGTCAAGCGAAACACATGGTGCGACGTAACCAATGATCATAGTTACCAACTAAAATCCTAAATAGGTATGCCTCAAAAAGTTAGCGGCAGCTTGGGGCGAGGGGGGGCCGGGGAGGGGCGGAGGGGGCGCGGGGACCCTCTGTAACTAAATTTTGAACTGTCACGTAGATTAATGATAGCAGCCCGTGCGATACGCGCTAATGCCTGTCGGTTAGTGTGGATACGACGGCGACGGGAGTTGAGGCTACAACCAATATGACTGAAATATGACTGACTGTTACAAAGTTTAAATCGTTTTGGAATGCCAATGATTTTTGTTTGAATTTTTCTTCGTTTCTATGTGAATTTTTTATAATGGTCCATTTGAGAGGACATCTAGCAATGCTTATACAAAGTTTTTCTGTAAGAGTTTTAATTAAATTAAGCTTTGTTGTAGTGGCAGTTGAAACGAATAAAAAATATTAAAAACAGATCAGTCTGGGTTAGTTCCAATAAGATATTAACATTAAATAGATTGAATACTTGAATCTAATGAACAATCTATATATAGTTGTCAAAACAGATTCCAAGTAAATACCTAACTAAATATAGTTAATTGAAAATTATTAAAACTTGGAATACAAAAAACATTACAAAGAATCCACAAAAATCGTATCCACACCGACCCAACGCTAGCAGCGAGGCGGCGACGCGGCGCGAGGGTACAGAATGGATTTCGGAAATCGATTGCCTCCAAAAATATTTACAGGCCCACGTGCGTACGCACCCGATGCGCGCACACCTTTACAGTAACACCACTAATTAGTGCACGCCCTTATGTTTCAAGCGTTCAGAAATTGCAATGACATAGAAGAGCTGTTTTCGATAAAAGAGATTACATTTTTACAAGACTGATCTAATGAGCTGAATTCTTTATTTTTATTTGATTCTTGAAAAGAAGGATTTATTAATTTATTTTTTGTTATATATTGAAAAAAATACATATACAATAAAGTTTTTACATAAAAATTTAAGACATGTCTTGAAGTAGACATGATTACATCAAATTCACAAAAATGACGATCAACTCCAAAAATATAAGCTATTTAAACAAAAAATGTCCATCAAATCCTTTTTTAGCACTTTAATTTAGGTTTTAAAAAATCAATTGACGAAAACAAAGAATTATATTTTGCATTTCGTTGAAATAAAACTTTATGTTTTGTGGGACAATGACTAGTTTCAGTTGCTATAAGTACGTACGCAAGGAGAAAACAATTTCTTTAAAACAACTAAATAAATATACAGTTTGAATTTAGAACTCTGCTTCAGTAGAAGTACTATGCACTTACAATATGAATAGGATCGAGTTGTCAGAAATGACATCAAAGACAAGAAAATAACTTCCATTTGGTGACTGCGTATAGTTTGTCGAAAACTTTGCAACAAAATTATTAGTTTTAAATATGTTTTTTTAATTATAATACAGATTCAGTAAGTATATTTAATGACCTTTCTTGCATAGTACTCAAAAATTTTTAGAAATATTTCTGTTTTTCCTTTTTTGGAATATTAATTCAGAAAAACCTTTAATAGGCCACGAAATTAAGTGCAGAATGTTTTTTATTAACTAAGATCTAGAGTCTTTGTTTATCAAATAATTATCAATATATTTAGTCTTAAAATTAAGTTAGCACCTCGTAAATTGAGGTACAGTCGCATTATCTTTATTGCATACCATTTGTATGTATATGACAGGAATAGGGCGCTAACAGGCGAAGTTTACGATTGTTATTCTTTTATTGATTGTAAATATAAAAATTCTTTCATATTTTATAAAAAAAAACTAAATTGTTTATAACAAACGCCTGCTCATGTAGATGAGTAATATTGCAACAGCACGTCAATTGATGAGGCGTGAGAATATTATAGATAATTTAATATTTATTGTAATTTATAAACGCTTCCGTTATTCAATGCATGCGTTCACAAACCACACAAGATATTTATGAACGTGCTCGCGCCGCGGAAACCGATATGTTAGATAAATATTCAACATTATAAATAATCCCGACCTAGTCAACCTAATAAAAAAACCGCTACAATAATATAAATTATGAAATACTACGAACGCGAGCACTAAACGTCATGGCGATCAGCTGATCAAATATATTGCTACTATAAAAAGTGAAAACGCAAACTAAACCACTGTTCCTTTCTTACGCGTCCCGAGGTACTACGCTGGAGCGAGACAGCCATAAAGCCCGTCGTAGCGTAAAATGATATATTAATGTCAGCTGTGTTTAGGACCTCGTGAGTCTACAAAATAATAGATGGTCACAAATAAATTACTCGGCGAGTGCATTTCTGAACGAAATTCGGCCGGTCGTCGACCTCGACCGTGGCGCGTAAATCACGATTGATATACTGCTTGCGAAGGTCGCCATCTTGAATGTGGTGTTCGAAATTTGAATCTTTCGCGATTGGTTCGTTCCAGGACTTGTCAGAGTGACATTTGACGGGTGTTTTCACTTTTTAGGTCATGATTTCTAATTTGAATTTGTCGTTGTGTTGTGAACGTGTGATTTATAGTGTTTGTAATAGTTGGCCATTTTGTACGTCAAATTTGAAATTGGAATCTCGCTTTATTGACTCGTTAAGAAGTTTTGTTTTCATTGTTGGAACAATATTTTTCTTGTCCCGTGGTCGACTGTGACTTTTATGATTTTGCTTGATGTGTAGGATTAGAATGGTTTGGAAAAATTGACAGATTCAAATTCTTAATTATTGACTAGAAGACCAAGTAGGTGTAAAGTACGTATGTATCTTTCCTAGTATGTTATCTAATAAATATTTTAGTTTGGACTCACTTTACAGATTTCAAGGCCATCTCTCATCAAGTGTTTTTTAAGTGTTAATTGTATTTTGTAACGACTGTTTCCTTTCTTATAGGGGAACACCCAATTTATTTAGTTCCGTAGCTAGTTGGGAGAATGTCAACTCTTTAAGACATATGTATGCAATGGAAATACACATTGTTTTGAGTACATAAGGAATTGGACCAGAAATCCTAAAGAGATTTGCCAAACTCTGCATTCGATGTAAATGACTTAAAGACCCAACAGTTTTATAAGCAACATATCTAACTACTTATTGTCTACTTTATTGTATTTTTTACAATAATACAAATCAAAATAGCACATTAAGGCTTTGATGCATACTCGTGACAATCAAGAAAAACACGCGTTAATTACGCCGTGTCATTACACAATGATACGCAGCATAATTAAGTGGCGTAATATCACGATACAACACAAAGAGTGTCGGATCTGTTAGATTGTCCATGCGATATGATCTTGTTATATGAACAATTTGTAGTTATTTATTTGAAAGATTGTAATTGCAACGCTAATTTTACAGAATTCTTATCTAATACTTTAAGCTACAACTAATTTGTGTTTTAAATCCCAAAATAACAGATCATGCATCTTATCGGTATCTTGAAACTGTCGTCTTGTAATACATATAAAGAGACATGCAGATGCGTCGACATGCAGGATGCATGGAAATGTCTGAATTAAAAATGGTCGCTATTCTTTTCACGAACTGGAATTTATTATAGCTGAAAATAGCGATAGTGCCAACCCTGACGCACCATGCACTAACCTGCTCAAGTGCTGGCAATGCTTTCACTATTCAGGATAAGAAAGATATAGATTATTTATTAGTAACTGTTTCCAATCCTGGGTCATTCAAAAGTGGCGTGAAGAAGCATATTGCATGGCGGTAAGAGCAAGGCTAGTGTAGTGCATATTTTCACTCGCACTAGCCAACTTTTGATTTGGAAACCATTTCTGCTTAACATCAGGGATGGATGCTTGACCTTACTATAAAAGAAGAAGTCCTCTAATGCCTCTATGTTAAAGGAGACCAAAAAAATATTTGTTTAAAAAACCATTATCATTCAAAAGAGTTTTAGAAATTAATTCGTTTAGTTAACATCACGACACGTCTAATAGTACAAGTGAAAGAAAGAACATCTCTCTAACAGAGCCAAACCTTTCAAGGGTAATCCTGTTTCACTCCGAAATATGGCTATTTGGAACATTTTATGGATATCTGACTAAAGAATCCAAATCTAACAATATGCCTCCTTGATCCCAAGGTTCGCTTAATTTAAAGAGTCTGCAAGCCTAAGTTTTGACACCAGTGATTTTTTAAAACTGTTTAAGGAACAAACATAAATGTAACAAAATATTCAAATAACAGAGACTAAAGCATTTTTAAAATTCTCTGTTTCCGTTTAAAACACAAAACGTATTTAAATTTCCTAAAAGAAGCCATAAATAATAATTTAATGAGCTATTACGGCGAACAGACACCTATAACGAGAAATATGCAGATCGCAATCAACTTGAAAGAAACAAAGCTCATTCTGCCAGTAATTAATATTGTGCGCCGATACCAGCGCGAACAAATCAACGGACAGACGGACAAGTCGATAACACGATTTGAAACAAAGAAAAAAGCTGCCTAACTCTGTCTCTGTTACACACCAACCGTCAGAACAGGACAAAGGTATTCAATTTCAGAGCCTCGTACGTATTTTATGATAAATAGCAAAATGAAATCGCTTGAGTGTGTTCCCGTGTCCGATTGATATTGTTCCAGATTAATTTATTTCGTTGGATGCATCGAACGGATTCGCGCCAAATGAATTCGCAGTTTTCGAACGTTGAATTCAAATTCGAATTTCGAATTTTGAAAATGGAATCGAATGTCTCAGTTATTATGTATGACTTAATAGCGCACTCACATCAGAGTGACAATCCAAAGCCAGGGAACGAAGCGAATTAAGATTCTTTTTTTTGATGAAAAACTACTCAGTTTGAGTTTGAGTTTCGAGTGGATACCACACCTTTATCTTGATGTAGGGCCAGGATTACTCCTGGAGCACGTCGACCCAATGGGATCTTTGGTGTTTTACCACACCTTTGGTGGCTACTCGAATTTTGAGCGCTCCTACCTACTACTATCGCAGCCAATATCACTACTTTTTGGAGATATAATATATATATATATATATATATATATATATATATATATATATATATATATATATATATATATATTTGTGTGTGTGTTGTAATTCTGAGTTTGGTCATCAAGCAACCGTAGTGATCAGATCAGTCCGTACAAATGATTCCCTTGTTAAAAATTCCATTGATAATTTTTATAATATTAATTCAATTTAAATTTCATAATGGAGTTAGTTTAATATATAAAATAAAATAAGCTACAATTCTCCACATCTTTGACTTAGTGGTCGAAATTGGAATTGCTCGTGGCGACTCATCTCTCAAATAAAGCATATGTATACACATATTTATACTGACTTCTGGCAAGATTTTAATAAGAATATTAGATATTGACATTAAAATGTTATTGAATTTTACATAACTTTAACTTTAAAATGGCCTTTACTAATTAAAATTTAATAGTTAAGCAGTTAATAAACAAACAGACATACTTACCCGGCTTTTACTTGCATTTTGCACCGTACAGTTAATAACCAAAGGTGATTTTTGATTACACGCAATCGGGAAACGTTAGAAAGGTCGTAAACCGCTCTAAAACTGACACGGCACAAAGAACCCTCAACAAACAATTTACGGTCGACTTTGGTCCGTCCGCAACAAATGAGAGTTGTCCGAACGCCAATAAATTAACATGCTTTAATGACCTAATCAAAGTTTATGGCGCGGGGCGAATCCCCGACTCCTAGTGTTGCCCGATTGACTTATTTTTGAATAAAAAAGCGACTCAAGCGTAATTATTTTTTGAGTTTTATGAAGATTGGAATTTTTGTGAACATGATCTTTTTACTGCGGCTGTGATTTATGGGGCTTCCTGGTGTCCCGGCAAATGTAGACTCACCCATCGCATCTGGAACAAAGAAAACACAAGCTTAGTGACAAGCAACATGACTTACATTAAGATAAACATCGAAAACTTTAAAAAACAAATCTTTATTTGAGCAGTGATTAGTTTAGACATTAATGCAGATTATTCGTTATTAAAATTATTATTACTTCGTTGAAATAAAATAACTGAGAAGCTTCAGTATTAATATAATAGAAGCTATGAATGAAAGCACATATAGTGGGCAAGAATTTCCTTCTGCCAATATAACGCATCTTCAGGTCTGCAGGGTTTTGCGACAAGGAGGAGGAACAGGGAGGAGAAAAATTTGCCCTCATGCTGTTTATGTACCATTTTCTCTATATTTTTATAGAGAGACATGCTTCCCCAGAGCACATAGTGTTCGCAAGCCTATTAGTTCGTTTCAAATACTTGTTATATATAAATTAAAAAATATTTTTTAATTTTAAGTGACATATCTTTACCTAAATTATTCAAAGTCCATTTCCGCTTTGAAGAAATAGAATCCTAATAGATGGAAACTAAAAAGGGGTATAATGTAAATTATTTTATAAAATGCTAATAAAACTAGTGGCGCGTATCCCGGGCGGGACTTTATTGACATGTAAATATGGCGAAGAACAAATGCACGCGTTCTATAAAATGTATATTCCAAATTTGAAAACCGCGTATTTTAAAACGCACAACAGAAACGCCACGGATAATATTTCTAATTGAGCAATTGTCTGCAATGAAAATAAAAGTAAATATTACAAATTAAAATGATTTAAACTTGAATTTGAAATACAAAACGATGAAACAATAGGTCTCGCGCACTAGTGATCCGATTGTGGCAAGGTTATCATCTCTTATCATGATAATCGTGACACTTTGACAACTGATAACTGATGAAGTTAGACAACATCTCAAGATGGAAACGGCAAAAAAAATGTACTTTCCAAGCACAAGTCTCAATGCAGGAATCATTATGTTGCAAATAAGAAAATAAATCCGTTAATAAAGTTGCTGATTCTAATACAGCATCGACGAAACCCTACTTAGGTATCTAGAATAAATTTTATTAAAATATTTTGAAAATACTGACTTTTAATTTACTTCTATATAAATTAAACTTCGGACATATCTGCAATAATAAATATATTTACGATAACGGCGGCAAAAGACACATAGTAACTGTTCTGTGCTCAGTAATCATGACTCTTACCAACTTTTTGTAGGAGTCAGTGTGACTCCTGCCCCCAAGTCAAACTGAAACAATCTAACCAAAATTTCCGAACGAAAGACGATTTTTCTAAATTTATAATTTATAAGAATTTTAATATTATTACCTATAATTTGGTCCAATGAAAACATACGTGAATTAAACGTAACAATAGAGTATGCTAATAAATATTTAGGTTATGATGCAAAGGAACATCCGTTTTTTAGTTCACAATTTCTGAAATCAGTTCATCTTATGCTTATACTCATTATATACGGCTCCAATAAAACCTTTTTATATTGTTCCTAATAATGTAAACAGAATTTTTTATCAATGTTTCAACCGTGAGAAACACAGCTTACTTTGTAATCGACATACCAGAATTTTCTTTAACAGGTGATAGAAGATGACTATCGCAGAATGGCCTGATTCCATTCCGCATGAATCGTTAGAAAAAATCAAAGTTTGCCGCAAGTCGGCGCAGGCGCAGGCGCAGGCGGCGTGCGCGGTTGTTGCCCGTTTTAATTCTGTTTACATTCCACGCGGGACTGCACCGCACGATCGCCCGCCGCCACCGTCCTCGGTTACCAACGTTAATCGGGTGGTTGATCTTAACTGTGGTTAGTCATCTGTCAACGAAGCTAACAGGTTGATGGGCGAGCTAGTCGCTTCAGATACCAGAGGTATCACTTCCTCAGCTACCTTTAACTGTAAAGCTGGTTCTGACTTATGGTTACATATAATAAAAGTATTTTTAGTGGGATATTCAGATTGCATATCTTGGAAATAAGATTTCTATTCTCATAAAGTACAGGAGGAAAAACAAACATCCAATCTTAAGAAAACTGGGATAATTAGATAACATTTCAAATAAAATTTTGTCAATTCGAGAATCCTATTACCGCAATATAAACACGAAAATGAATTACAAGTGTCCTTATTGACGCAAAACTAAATAAATCGAGGACCTTATTTAGGCTTTTGGTTTGGGCTTCAAGTGTTTTGAATAAGTAGATTTACATATAAACTAGATTTATCATTACAAATAATGTTATTGGAAAATCATTAAGAAAATAAAATAATTACTCTACATAAAATACCATATATTACAGATACATTAATTTTTAATGTAGTTTTTACCTACATAGTCTGTATTAAAGGTAGTAACTTGATAGTTATAATTTATGATGTCCTGTTCATCATCTTCATCATCATCAGTCGATATACGTCCGACTGCTAAGCACAGGCCTTTCTAAATGGGAGAAGCATGAGAAGTTTGGTATAAAACAGCGCCATGCTCAATGCGGCTTAGTAGGAGAAATTGTTTACTGTAACACCCGTTTGTTACCAACCGGCTTAACATTGTTCATGTGCCTTTCAAAACACGGATAAAATATTTTTATTGAGCCATCTAGAACTATGGTAAAAGTTGCTATGTTTTCGTACGAACCACAATAACTACGAGCTTCAATTTCAGTAACAAAAATCGCCTGTCATTATTTTTGTCTGTTAGCCCGCTGTCTAACCGAGGTTGATGGAAGCAGCCCGATCAGTTCGTGTCTAACTGTACGTAACGCGACCAAGCCGAGTCGCCCGTACTTGGAATCGTACGTACTATTCCTCTTACTCCCGCCACGGCTCACATGCGGCTGCCAGGAGACCAGACTTCATTAAATTGTGATCTTAAAAAACGTGTGTCATGGTTTTTTGCAGGTTTCTTAAGAATCTCTAATAGTACTTGGTTCCCAGTAAAATTATATATAATTTTGAATAAATTTTCAAATATTTCAAATATTATTTTGGTTTTTGGTATCTATTGGTTTCATAAGAACTACATTAGAGACTACAGTTGAGCATACTATAGAGACTTATTTCTAATAATTTCATTAATTACAATTCTAATGAACGAGTTTAATTTAAGTAACTAAATGATTTGAAATTGAGAAGTAGGTAGATGGTTGATTAAGAAATTAAACTATTATACTTTGTCATGTTCATGAAAATTATCAATACATTGTGCGAAAATTAAATGAGCCAATAAGTAAGTAAGTTGATTATGGCAATGGTTTTCTTTAAAAAAAATGAGCCAATAGAAAACGAAATATCGATGAGACCTCCATTTACGTCCAATTAATGTAAATAAGTAATCGGATTTCGAAATTCAAAATGACAATGTTTAGCACGCTCGAACGTCAACGGTTTCCGGTTCAAATCGTCGAGGCATGTAGTCCTTCGCTAAGTGCGTTGCGTGCGCGCCGCCGAGTGGGAGTCGCTCTTAATAAGCGGCTTATGCACAATAATAGCGGTGCACACTGGCCCTGCCGCTTGACGCACACGGCTATTTATACTAACTGACCCGAGAGGTTAACTTTGACATTTTAACAGGACATCGTGTTTTGTTTGAGAGAAATTACAGTGAGTTCGGTGAGGAAATCCTTAAAAGGGTTATTGAAGATTGTAAAACATAAAGATGAGTTGGGTTTAATTAAAATGTCAGAAAACGGCCATAGCCTATAGATGTCCGTTTGATTGGAAAATTTGATCAATACTGATGAGTTTTAGCAACGTTCTTGTCAAAATGTTACATAAATATGTACTTTAGTTTAACGATGAGGTGGTGGTATTTATATTCTATGCTGTGAAAATGAAGTCTTAAGGTCTTAAAGGCATATTTAGACTATGAGAAGTGTTTACCATTAGGCATCCCACTCGTTTGTTTCTCCTCAATCAAGCTTGGAGATGGTGGATAGAACTCTAGGTCTTCGGCCCTATAACTACTCCACACAGTCTGCCATTTCTTAAAATTACCTCCATGAAAGTTGATTTAGTCATTATCAAATAATATAACAGCACAGAGTATTTTTAGCGTATTCCACCATCTACCAAACTCGATCGCCACAAAAGTCTGATTTAAACCACGTAAAACGCTAAACAGATTAGATTTATATTATGTAATGGGTACAGATGTGTCCGTCCCTTGTAATTTATCGTCGCGACAGCGCTAATGCAGCGCTCGCGCTGAGTGATAGCGCTGCAGCGATATGATACTGGTGACGCGGCTGAGTGCGATCGCTTGTACCGCTGATACCGCCGGGTCGGCTACACCAGACCCACACGCTCACGACATGGCGCGTTCATTATTTTTAGTCCCACAGGATTACCTCCCTAGCAACTCTTGTATTTTTCCCTCTCAAAATCTGTCTCAGAAATCAAACTAAATTCAAACACAGATGTGTTATTGCCGAGAGTAAGCCCTTGCGTTTGTGATTTTCAACCTGATAGCGTCAGGCATCGTTCTAAAAGTCACTCATTATCAGGACATTATGCATATTCGATTCTTTTCACGAGTGACGTCAAAAAACCTAAAGAGTAGGTCTTCTCTAAAACTAAACGTCAAAATATATATCCATCCAAATTTAAGTATGTATAAACATCATTTTATCCGTAAGCCCGCCAGCGGCGTAGCGCACATATCTTTTATCATTTCACTGGTCCCCGATCCGGGAGCAAATCCCTGTATCCGGGGATCGGGGTAGGGATCCGGTAATCCCGGTTAATAACGCCCGCGATCCGTGCGTCGCGGACGTTTGATAACGGAGCATTAGTTCCAGTTATAATTGTTCCGTTATTACGTTCGATTACTTGAGGATATTGCTCGGTTTCCGTTACTATGTCTTCTCTTGACAAGTAATGTAGAAACAAGAATTAACGGTATGCGTTCATAGTATAGTACGTGCTAGATGTAGTGTTAAACAGATATCGACTTTAATTGAGGTGCAGAAGACTACGTTTTTGAGTTAAAAGTTGTGAGTTTCATTCTTCTAATCAGCATTCATGGTTAATCAACTCAACGGAAAAGTTGATAATGGTTAATCAACTCAACGGAAAATTTGATAAAACAACAAAAATATTGTATTAGTTAGCAACAGACGGACAACTTAACGATTGGTGGACCATGTTAGTGTTCTGCTAACCACGCAGATATATTTAAACTTATCCTTTTAATTACATCTAAGTAGGTAGAACTGTAAAAGTTCTACTTCCAGACTGAGTATGCGAATATTATTATATGTCTGTGTGTACAAATAAAGAAAATAGGGGATAAAAATAAAGAAGAAAATCCTGGTAAATTCGCCAATAGTTCCCTCAGCGGCTACGGAGGATCCCGTGGCTAATGATTTCGCGCGGAGAGCGGCTCCAACAAATCCTTCCAATATGGAGTGCGGAAAATACCTGGAAAATAGGAACGTTATTCTATTTCCTTCACGCGTTGCGTTAAGGGAATGTATGGGGTGTAACAATGGAGATAAAAGTACAAGTTAAATAACGCCCGACATGCCACTGTCTACTGACTTGATACTTTTAATTCACATTAAATTTTTTATAGGCCACAGTCTTTTGATCTCGCTACATCTGTTCAGATTTCGTCGTAAGGACTGGCCACACACGACCGTTTACGAATCGTTACAGTTTTACAGCTCGACAAACAAACACGCGGTTCCAGGCAATGCTGTAACGCTAAACGCTTGTATCAAAGGCGACGCCGAATTTCTCTTTTCTGAGTAACTACCACGAGTACAAACGAGTCTTTTGGAAATAGAACTACAATAGATTCTGTTATTGTTCTGCTCGTCAATTGTAATTTTCAAAATAAGAACTCTTTTGTTTCACGGTTTGTTGACATTTCATTGACAGTTATCAAATGTAAAAAAAAATCAATATTGCCTTTTTTTATCTAGTCTTTACAGTGAAAGAGATAAGCTATTAACTAATGTCAAAAGAAAATTTAGTCTCTAAATCTAATACTAAATCTGCAGACTATCTCAATCTGTCGAAACAAAATAAATATGATATAATCTTCAAGTCCAGACAGACACAATTTTAAAAGAAACAACCGTTCCATTTTCAAACAAAAGGGAACACCTGAACTTTGAAATTGGAATTCGAAAATTCCCGCCAAGAATAATGGCAAGTTAACGCGTTGTCTCAATACAAAGCTTGGTGATTTACATTTAAACTCTCTCGTAATAAAACGGGAATACCACCATTCCGACTGGCGGTTGGACATGAAATTTTCTATTCGAGAGGACAAAGGGCACAAATTAACGTGGCCATTGTTCGTAGGGCGAGAGAGGCTCGATTAGTTCATTATTATTTAATTTTATGTGGAACGAGCTGCACAATGCCCGTCAATATGGAATAGTTTTGAGAATTCACACATACAAGTGTTCAATAATAATAAATCACTCTATGGTGCGTTTAACCCGTGCTGCTAAACGCTTCAAGTACGCGTTAGGCCTACAATTGATAGTTATTAGAGAATAACGAAACGATATTAATGAAAAAAACTAATGAATAAATATTATACCATTAGTAACAGTTATATTTGACTTAATCTCACGCCTATTATCTACACTAGAATACGGAAAAATAGATTAATATTACAAAAATTACAATAATAGAAATATACATTTATAAAAATAATAACAACAGTGAATCAGTCCCGACAAGGATTCGAACCCGATACCACTGATAGAGTAATGACCACTCTGGCTGGACAGGCAGCCACTATTGTCATAGGACATGGATGGCATTAATATCTGTCTTAGGAATGTCAACGGATCTCTAGTATATAGTACATATTGATGTTGTTTTAATCTAGGGTAGTATCAATAAATTTGTTGCTATTCTTCGATCTACCATCAGGAGGTAGACCAACTGGCTGCTTTACATTCTCTGGTATAAAAGAAATTACTCAATTACCAGTTAAATGATGTTAAGGCTGTGAAACTGAATGAAGTCAAGAAAGAAATTTTGAATACGTTTTGTTAATCTTTCTAAATGCTTCTTGTCTTGAGCTAATATATGTAATATCGTCGTTTCTGACAACTGACTCAGGTAATCAGCTGTTAAAATATAAATTCATTCGCAGATACTGTATGAGTCAAGGATTAACTAA
Source organism: Acentria ephemerella (assembly GCA_943193645.1). Taxonomy (NCBI): domain Eukaryota; kingdom Metazoa; phylum Arthropoda; class Insecta; order Lepidoptera; family Crambidae; genus Acentria; species Acentria ephemerella. The sequence continues at coordinate 1,258,844 of OW971889.1, forward strand.
ACAGTATTTTCATATGTATAATAATATATATGATAAGATGGAATTTAGTTTTTAAGTCAACAATCAGAGACGATGCCTATTCAGTGTATCTATACTAATGTTATGATTTAACTGGTTGACTTAATTCGTCGATATTGTCGTTTGAACTGATAATTCGACCGTAAATATCGATTTTTTAAGATTTCGTTGTAACCGTTTGGGATAGAACAGGGAATGGTAGCAGAAATTAAAAGTAAGAAAGGCATGAAAGAAAAATCGAATAGTATGAAGCATGAAAGTAAGAGAAGTAGCAAATGCGAGGACTTACATGAAAGGTATAGCCATTAATGTCCTGGTGTACCATGGCCGGGGACGGAAAGTGTGGAGTAGCCAATTTTTAAAAAACTTTATAATTGATATATATACAAGCGAGATCATATCGAATTTCAAATCTTTCTGATATAGGATGTTTTGAAGTGCATCTGTGATCTGAACAGCCATAATTTTTGATATCAGAACCTCGCTTCCATCAACAATAACATCAACTTGTAGTGCTACAGACTATTTTTGTGTACATCTCGACGTAAAACTAAAATAGATTTCTCATTATTCAACGCTTTTCCAATATATTCTTTCAATAAACAGCCATTGTTTTGAGGAAGCAAGTACCAGGGCGGAAGCATCTAACGGAGGAGTATTTGTTGTTTCACCGATATCAAAGGACGCGGAGCAGTTCCGAGAACAGTTCCGTCCGGGAACTGTTCCTTTGTTCCGCAGATGGATACATTAGCCGCTATTTGTGTATCTGTTATTGTCAGAGAATTCTACTCGTTTTACGTGATCACCTGCGCCAATTTTTTTTCTGGCAATACAGTGTTATGTAATATTTAAAGTTTTCCATGATGATTTACAAAACCTGGCCTTTAAACTGATTACCTTCAAACTGATCGCCTTCCTATTTTGATAATGTAATACTACTCATTAAGCCAATAATAAGCTTATCGATCAATTAGCAGGAGGCAGTTTGAGTAGTATAGATTAAGTTCCTGATCCTTCAACTACTATTAATATTAATATTTTTTAAAACACAATATATTGGATACATTGAAACTGACTTTTAAATTTACACAAAGTTAAAACTGGTTGCTAGAGTAATTTAAACTTTAAGAGTGCTCAGTAAGAAACCGTTATAATTGTTGATGTTTTAATAGAATCTGTTCATACAATAACAGTCGATTAAACAGTAACACTAAAGTACCGTAACACGTGACCGTCCACATTAAAACTCTTTACGGCTCAAAATCAAAACTGCCGGCTCGTAAAATGCTCCCACAAAATCGCCTCTCGTACGCGATGTTTACCCCGCAGTCATAGCATTAATTACTTTACGGGGAATTAACGTTTGCTTAGAATATCATCACGAGATTAGCCCGTAAATGTCGTAAAGATAAAACGCAGCTACTCGTTGCTTTTGTTTCGTAAATGTTTGACATTCGTAACGTGCGGTGATAACACACTGGCCAATCGCCGCTGACACGCTATACGACTAAGCGAAGATAAAATTAAAAATAGAAATAAGCCATGCTTAGCTAAGCCTCCTTTAGCATTATTAATAATGGAACGCAAGCTTCAAAATTGTATCTGAAGACGTATTAAGGTCACTAATTATAAATAGCGAACGCCTTATGACCCTGTTGATTTGGGAACGTTCAGTAACTATTCGCAAGATTGAGTATCCATAACCCCAACCGTTTTAACCAATCAAAACGCATTGAGCCAACATTGGGGGTTACAGCTCACACTCCTGAGGTGTTCGTCATATGTAGGAAGGCTTGTGTCCATCAGACTAGGACCTATATAATGTAGAAGGTTAACGAAGACGATCACACAAGCTATTACTAATTTACTCTGGTAAATTAGTTTTAGCATTCCATAACTTACTCAAAACGTTTGCATACACTTTATATATTTTCTATTTTTGATATATACTTTATAAAAATGTCAATGTTATATTTCGAGCTATTTAAAACAGCTGTAATTTGTTTAAATTCACACATTGCAACACTAATTCAAATCAACAATAATTTAAAAACTAAACATCACTTGTCAAGTGTTTCGAGACACGCAACAAAGTGACATAAAAATTTAATAACATCGTGAAATAACCAGAAGTCTGTGAAACGTGAAACCGTCCACCCAATTACCGGGCAAGGATAACCGAGTGGAGCATGTCTTTGATCTACACCTTAACCATCGCATCGGCTTCACATTCCTGTTCGCCTAGTACTTTAGTTCAGCATTAACTGGCTACACCGGATCGCAGATTGTTAAGAAATATTCCACCTTCGTGATTCGGCGTTGCTATTAATTTTTCTAAGACTATTTTGGTGGCCATTAATAACGAGAACTAACGGAACGTTGATTAATTGGTTATTTTAGCGAGTGGATCCGGGGGAGGTGCTAAAAACGATTATAATTCGATACACGCAAATCCGGTATTTCTTCCAATTTTTTCTTTGATTTTAGAATTATACATGGATTTAAAAAAAGTCGATGTTAAATTGAATATTTTAGATGTAACTGTTATAGAAGAGATCTGAAACCGTAAAAAGTCTCATGACATTTGGAAGAGAAATAATCATTAAGCTATAATTATCCACTCTTAAGGTGGAAACACGATACCTACCTACTTTGTAGTTAATTTTTAAGGATACCAAAGCAAGATATCAATACGAATGTATTTGCAAGTTAGTAAAGATTTAAAGTGCTTCTTCAATCAATACCACTTTATTAAAGTTAGAAAACGACAGCTTCCGTATCACTTACGAATTGCAATGTGTGAATAAGATGATGCTAATTAATCATCAACCAATTTCATCACCGAATCATCAGGATACGCATGTCTGTCGTCATTTTTAGATGATGAAGTTAAAAAAAGGTAAATTTTACTCAAACTTAATTCAATATGCAAGCGGCTCTTCATTCTAACAGCTGATTTTATCGCAAGCCTCGTTACGGATAGTAAGTTCTTCACGGACTCGTCTATTACGCAATGAGTCAAATAGCGAGTTAGTCAGTAAGTTTGTAAGCAGTCCAGCTAGATAATAAAGACGGTCGCGTGTCCACGGCTAAAGCGCGGGGCGGGCCGCCACGCCCCGGCGACCAGGCAGCCTTTACTGCCGGTTTACGACTTCAGCACATTATGCTTCGGTCAAATTAGCTTTGCGATCACTAGGAACACAGGGATAGAAGGAACATAATAGATGTTACCGAAGACAAACGCATCACGTTTCCAGGAGAGTATACCATACTTTGATTTTGTAAGCTGTTGTTGCATGATCAACCTCTATCGTTAATGTATGTGACTAAGAATGTGAGAAAAGATTTACAAAGCGGCTTCAAACCTCTCTCTTCCTGTTATTGTTGTTTTGGATTATGCTTTTGCATAAAGACTTCTCAAATTCATGGGAATTTGCAAAAATCATATTGATATAACTAAAATTGATTCTCCAACAGATTTCTATTTTCTTTTCTTGTAGTTTCTAATAAGTGCAAGAAGTCAACGTTACTTCAATTAAAACGAATTGCCGATTAAACTCCAGTACAATTTATGCTTTTCACAATTTTACTAAGAACAAAAATCACGACTGGAAACGGATTCCAAATTCAAATTCGTGATTTTGCAAGATTTTGAATATCGAATACGTAGTAGCAACGTTCATTATAGACAGTTATTTAAAAATAATACTACCTCATGGGAATGTGAAATCCGCGTGCTAAGATAAATTGCTGCATGAGTGGAGTTAATAGAAGAATAATGAAACAATTATCTGTATTGACGGGCTCGCGTGTCCGGTAGGTGCGATCCCACCCTAACTGAGGGTACATAAGAAAAAATCGCCCCATACGAAATAATTTTGATAGACACTTCGCGTGCGACCGTCAATTATGCTCCCGATACGAATTTAGCACATTATCGGTGCGTTACGATTATTTTCGAATAATCGGCTGTTCGATAGTTCGCACCTTTGCCTATTTCGTGCTCATTAAAAAGTAGTTACGTCAAACATATGTCGTCTCGTAGTATAATTTCCGTGGGCAAACATTTGTGGTAACTGGAATAATGACACTGCAGTTATATTTTGTTCTGTATTTGAGACATTCAACAAACATAGTTGTGACGTCTGCGATTCCTCGAAGTGGACTTGAACGCAAATTGTTATAGTTTAATTATTTTAATTAACAAAATATTTGTTCTACTTAATATAGTCTGAAGATAGTAAGATTTCAGAATTGTAAATAATTCCACGTATTTCTAAGTTTCTATTAGATTACCATCAAGGTTTTGCAATGACTAATACATCAGAATCAGTGTCTGTCCGTCACACTTTCACATCGAAACTACTAAACTAACTTCAATGAAATTCGCTAGAAATTTAGGCAATAAGTCGTTGAGTAACATGAGATACTTTTTATTTCAATTCTACTCACAATTCTAGACAAATAGCTTAGTATGCTTAGACGCACTGACTACCACTTGTACTACGAACAGAAGTTAGTATGTTTAACGAATTTAAATGGGATCATAGTAAAAACCCCGGCGTGTCTGATCGCAGACAATCTCGGCTTATCTTATCGTCGGACACTGTTTGAGGAGATCAGATAAACGCATTGATATGAAAATATTTCACAAGAAATGGATGTGCTTATTTGCCACTTGAAAGTCGTCATCTGTTTTTCCCATCTAGAAAGATTTCATCCGAGCAATGGGACGTAAAAAAATTGATGGTGAAATATTTGGCACCATGGACAGGCTTATATGTAATCACTCCCACCAACTATTGGAGGGTTACCGTGGCAATAGCTTAGTAAACTTGCTTAAAAACCTTTGTTACAGTAAATAATTCCACTAATAAATATATCTCATGAATTTTCCGCAGAACAAAAGATTGCAGTTATTAATTAACAATGGGGATTCGTAGAAAGACGAGTAGAAGAGCATCTCCTTGAATTCATATAGCCAGGGCATCTATCATTGCAACTGCATTCCTGTCACTAATAATCCATATTATTTTCTGTTTCTAAGATATTTCCACTTAAAACTAAGATCAAAATTAATTAACATTAAAAGTTACTTGATTTAAGATGACTTTATAATGAAAATGTCGATTCGTTCGCAAGACAACCATTTCCAACATTTTGAGCACGATATCTTTGTAGAGGAAAATATTGAGATAATCTAGAATAAAACAGTTTTCAACTGTCGACGTCTGTCATAAGCCTCTAGAACAATATTTTGAGAAGTCGACTAACAAACAAGATCACGTCGCTCACGAGATACCGTGACGATAAATACTACTGACGCGGGTAGCTGTGAAAATATCAAATGACAAACACGAATTCATTATTTAAAGAACAGTTAGTACAGATTACCGCGGTTACGTATTTGTCGATCCCATTCAGTTTTTAAGTGGTTTTAAACAAACACCATTGAGAACGGGCCCTTGTGCTCCTGCGCAAACACTCTTGGAATATTTATATAGAAAAATCTAATCTTGACTTGGAGTGTTTTATCGCTTGTATCCGGTAAGATCTCGAGATCAGTACAAAACACTTGGTTCTGTTTTTATTTGAGAAATTATAAATTTAAGTGACAATGTGGCTGTTAGCTTTTCTCACGGCTCATTCAGTTATGGCGTATGATTGTTTAATTAGTAATTAAATAATTTCTCTCTTCCTCTCTCTGCTGCTTTGTGTCACACTTGCCACAAAAGTGTCATTAAACATAATGTTAACATCACGTCAACTAAAGCTTACGACCACTACGGATGCACATTGCTGTTCAGTGTACAAGAAATGTTGAGAATAAGCCTTCAACTCTACTGGCTTTTACCATTTTAAAGAGTTCTAGTATCATTAGATACCGGCTTCTATAAATGAAGGTTTCCCAAAATAAAACTTCCATTGGTCAACTTAATGTACCCGGATAGTGCGAAAGGATTCAGAACTAGAGCATTGTTGAGCTATTACAGATTCATTAAGAAAACTTCCGACTGCTTTTTATGTAACAGATAATTATACAATGCAACCTGTCCAAGCTTTTGAAAAAGTTTTCGCCACAGCTTCAGTTACAAAACTCCTCTCAAACCCAATCAAAATTAATGTTTTACATTCTGACGCGTCGTTTATAACTTGAAAAATGAAAAGCTGCTCTAAATGTAAACGTCAAAGCATTTTTATGTGAATCCAAGACAGTTGAAATAATGGTATACAAATGTCATCTTGTCTGGTGTGTTGCTATACAATAACATCGTCTAAAAGGCTGTGGAACACCAACAATATTAATTAACGCAAGTGACAGTTTCACACGACATTCATTAGGTATATCGTATCATTAGTCATATGTTTCTATTTTCGATATAGTTTAAACTTTTTCTCGGGACACCAAAACCTGTCCCACGTTCTGAGTTAATTAATATCAAGTGACGCGGAGTGAAAGTCGAAATAGAATCCTCGAGGAACAGAATGGAACTTATGAATGGTGCTGAATGAACTTTAATGAGATTCTCGTCAGTGTAATGGCACAGACATTGTCATTTATCAGCGGGCACATGTGAACTTTCGGAATGTGCGGTTCTGCCAGGCTGATTACTGCGCCGATAACTCAAAATAATCGGTTCCCCATCAGTTAACGAATTTGCAGGAACTTTAGTATAAACTTATTTCATTTTGACTCACAATAAAACCTACACCTATCAAACTGTCCGCTTCGATCAGACATTAAAAACTTGATCCCCTAATTTCTGTGCTTGGTACGTTCAATAGAAAAGTGATCGTATTCTCCACTACAAACTCAGCTGCACCATAAATAAAACATAAAACTCCACAAGATTCAATTCGCTAAACTGTCTCGTATTAGTATTCGAGTATCACGTCAAAATATTCAAATCGAATTGTCTCGTCATCGGAATACACAATGAATCGATTCAAATGTGGTTCGTTAACAAGGTGTTAGTGGCTAGCTCGTAACGTTTTCGGAATCTGTGATCACTATTGTCTTATTAGTACTTTTTTGTTTTGCAAGAATTTTTACAATATTGTGTATGTTTTCAAGAATATTTAAGAGCAAAATGCTGTTTTGTCTTCTGTACAAATAGTTTTAATTTGTAATAGATTATCATTTGACGTTAGTTAGCTTGTGATTGTTTTATTAAGCCTACCTTGTTTAAGCGTAATATATTCACGACAGGGCTATTTATGAGCTGATACATAAAATCATTTATGGACCGTTTTTGAAGACCATTTGAAAAACATTGCCATAACCTATTCTAGTTACCGTATAATGTTTAAAAGACGTCCTTGAGTAGAGTCGGCGGTAAGAAAATGTCTCAAACAATACACAAAGTAATAATTCTCTGTAAGTCTTCTCGTAGACAGTTAACTTCACAACGTCCATAAAGCTGTTTGCGGGTAGATTTGAAGGGTATTTTTGCATAATGCGCTCCGGGCGTGGGGCAAAAATCCTAACAAAGTAACGCTTGGCTCAAGTGTCGCCAAGTGGCGGTCTCAAATTCGATTACCGGCTGGCTGGGGGCTCTAAGTTAACGTGGTTCGCTCGAGTGCCCGATTATTCGATTTGTAGATTACAATGCGTAAGTGCTTTCGAGTTGTGGTTGAAGATTTTTTGTTGCATTTTTCGACGTCAGAACCTTATCTGATTATTCGAGGGCTTGGCTTGGACTTAGGGTTGAATGGTAAGATGTGTTTTTGTTTAGTTATAAGTAATTAAGACTGATGTGACGTCTCTACGCATTGTTATAACTGAGCTCAGTCTACAGGTGTACACAGAATGTCACGCGTGAAATTTTAATCATTTAATTTAGGCGCGATGATGTAATCAAAGCCTGTTTTTTATGGTGATCGTTATCCACTATTAAGCAGTGTGGATATTAAACTATATAGGAGCAATTCAAACGAGTCAATATCAGTAGTAGTTCAGGAAAAATCTGTACTCGTCCCTATTAAAGATACTCCCCATCAGATGAGAGCAATGGCGTCGTGTGTAGCGTTAAATAAACCCGATGGCCCATAAACCGCGGTTACTGCCGTCTTTGTCTTGAGGGTTCCATTATTATCTTGTTCACTGTATTCTTACTCGATGTCAATATTGTTGTTTTGAATATGCCTTATATTTATAAATGTTGAAACATCATCATTTATACATATATTATACAAAGTATCATCCGATTTTTCAAGATGTTATGCTATTTATATAATTTTGAAGACTTTTAGAATTTTCCCCCATTTTAATAGACAGACATAATAATTTATTAACTAGGATTACAAAGTGTTGACAGTGTCATTTCTAGATTACTTAAAGAACCTATATTTCTAGATATAGATTCAGTTTTTGCTGTTTAATAGTTCTTCAATTCAAAGACTCCTAAGTGTGATCTTAGTAGCTAAGAAGTTAAATAAAAATTTACGTTTGTACCGATGTGAATATAATTATCTTACTGTATAATCATCTTGAAATTAAGAAAGCTAAACATCGTTACGGCAACGCAATTTAAACCTGAACCAGACGATATCTCTTAAAACAAACGCGGAACAAACCGTTGCCACAAAGATCTCTTGTCTTTATTTAATCATAGCCATTGAATGGTCTCAGTCTATGGCTTGACAAATTCGCACGCCCTCTACATCGCCTTAAACGCGCACTTAAGCTTACCCTTTCCGTCTTCCACCCTCGGACGCCTTCCTTTTTATATCGCAACTTTATTAACGAATAAAAGCCTCTGATGGCCCTTTAAGAATTAGGATGCGTCCCGTGGACGCGCTCGTCCTGAACAAATGGAGTGTCGGAACTCTCCGGCTGCGCGACTGTAAGCGAGACTCGTTCGAATGAAACCGCACATTATCGGCCGTTCTTAATTTGAATTTTTTGACTATTCCGTTTTTAGTGTTCTATATTCAAAGAGCGTCTTTTGTTTTATCGTACATCCAATCCAAAGTAGATTTTAAATTGAAATCTTTTCGTTATACAATAATGTACACGTATTTTTTAGTTCTGGTGTAGTTTGTCAATGTATATTTCGCGTAATATGTATGTATAATGGTTTTACAATAGCATCATAACGTCGACAGTAATGGAGTACCTTCTCGATTTTTCTATTAAGGACGTAATGCCCAAATAACGGGGAAAATGTCGAATCGAACGAGTATTGACATCGAAAGCAATCCGATTTACATGTCTACCGGCTGTACTAAAACGAAATCATGAATGAAGCGCAGTATAGGAAACCCAAAACATTATCCTTATGCTCCCATTTTACGACCTTTACCCCCATCCAGTCGAAAGGGTCACATCAGTACGACACGCCGTAAAGCGTCCTTCCCTCTCACACTCCCGCGCCGCTCGTAAACCCGAGCGAGATAATCACGAAGATGAGTCGAAAATTATTTTTTTTATTATCACCATCGGCGGTGCTCTTTTATTTCCTTTTTACGGTCCGAGTACCTCATAAAAAGACAATAAACTTACTATTTACAGACCATCAGGAAATTGTTAGCCGAAGAGGTCCCTTTACGACACATGTTCCTCGGCTAGTCCAAGTGATGCACTCTTTACGATTGGCGCGCCCGTAAAATGTAACCAATGATACATTTTTATCACCCAGTATAAGAGTACCTATGAGTGTATCACGCCCAGGACTTTACTGGTCTTTGAGCGGCCGAAAGTTAATACCGACTCCTTGGGGGCTGTTTAACGGTTTTAATCACTGTTTTATTAAAGTCATAGCGGTAAATATTACGCGGATTTTATGTGTTTGAATTTCGAATTGACAGTTTCTCTTTTGTTTTGTTTTTTTATATTAATTATCTTTTTTTTTTACTTGTATCAAAGGTTTAAAGAGTAAATACAAATGAACCTCATTTGTATTTACAGTTTATATCAGAAGCTTCATTTCACATGCGAATTCACCTGCAACCAATCTATTCATAGTAGCAGTGTACAAAATCCCAAAAAAATTTTAGTCTAAGAGGAAGTCCTTCTCAAATAGAGTTAGTTATCAGAATTTTCTAATCATTTTCTGTATATACATTTTTTATAGTATTATAATTAAAAAATATTTAACAAAAAAGAACTTACGCCTATCGAATATTTAAATATTGTTAAATTGACATTAAATTACATTGATATTTATCATTATTTTTTAATTGGTTTGGACAATTTGAATAAATTAAAATTTAATGTCCGTTATTGTAATGAAAAATGTGTTTTTACTTCAAACATTATGTTAGAAGTTACACAACTAATTCCGTAACAAGTACTAGGGTCTCATAAACAAACAGGAGCGAAGCATTAACTTGTAGATAAACGCATAAACGGAAGCCGAGACGCGCTCCACTTTATTATAGTGGAATTTGGTCAAAATTTTTATAATAATAGTTATTAACCCGCCGCCGCGTCAGCTAATGCGGGCAAAGTGCTCTTTTATGATTTAACACTGATTCCATTCGATATTACCGCTCGTAAATTACGTTCCGGATTACCAGCTAAATTGTTTTATGATATGTTTTCATTATTTACTGCTGTGATATGTTATTGAAACGCTTTCGACGTGACGTCACTGATAGTTGAGCGGTAAAAAATGTGGTTTATTATTTTTAATCATAACTTTTATTTTTAAATTTGTAACCCAAATTCGAATGTAATGGCTTTTAATAGAGCTGTTTTATGATTATCAGGTATTTAACTATGAAGTATTTAATTTTATTACTGGCTAAAGCCAGTTTTTTTTCGGCTGTTCTGCTTCGAATTTTAAAATTAAACAAAGCCTCATGATAATAGCGGACCGCCTCTGACCACGTCGCCTTTCGGAGGTCGCATATTGTTTTGAATAAATCAAAACACGGTTGCAGAATCTTTTTTGTTCTTGAATTTTTCATCTCAAATGTAAGCTGTTGTTAGCTACATAGATGATCTAAGCTTAGATCAAATAACGTTATTTTTACATATATAGGCCGCTATGTTTACATAACCTTATGTGCAGACGAACCAATGGAGTGAAACTAAACAGCCCCGTTCATGAGGGGTTCAAACCGAAAAACCACAAGACAATCCCGAAATTCATTACACGAAGCACAGAAACATCCAAGGAATTCACAATATTGAAATCCTTGTGTTCCCTTCCCCCTCCGCCCCTTCCCAGGCTGATATTGCAAAGCTCCGATGTATGCCGCGTTATTGCAAACTACCCTTCAAGTTCATATAACGGGCTGTTTGCAGTATTTAGTGAGTCTCGCCTGTTTCACACTAGCCTGATAATAGTCATGTTGTTACCCTAATTTTCAGTGTTTCATTACCTAAAGTCACACTTCCGACGCTTGAAAAGGCTGTTCTGCTAAATGTTTTTATAGGCAGATAATTTTTGTCTCGGTTAGGTTTGTGATTTATGTCTAAAATATTCTTAGGAATTTGCTTGTGACAAAATCTGTTAAGAACTTATCGTAAAAACGAACGTTAACACAGAACATTGTTATATAAAACCGATGTATTTAAACACAGCTAGATCACGCCAATCACGATCAAGTTTGAATGAGTACCTAACCTTAGTAAAAACTCCTCAAAACAAAACTATATTATTCTTTTCTATGAGGTTTTGAGCAAACGAAGTTCTCAATACTCGTAAGTATCGTATTTAGTCAATTCTCGAGCAATTAACGTCGAAAACTGTCAATTTCTGTTCTTTATAGTTTTGTTTCCGTTGTATATACACATATATATAACTTTTTGCTGGATTTTTTTTGAAATTCGAACTAGAAAATACAGACTAGAAATAAAATCGGCACTTTAATATTTATTAAAGTAACAAAGGAGTAAATTTGACATTGGAATGTAACCACCATAGCTTGGGTAGTTCGTGCCAACCAACTTCTCAAGCGATGATAGGTATTTAAAATCACCATGAGATCCTTGGTGAGCGTGGCGTGGCACGGACGGCACGGCCCCAAATATATGGTAATAAGCTCGATATTATTTAGGTCCAGCCATTCGTATGATAAAACTGAGCCTGATATTTGCCCGCAGACAATTTCTATGGAGATTTCGGTCTTGTTTTGGGGGTTAAATCTGGGCTTGGCCATGATATACGGACGAAACGCCCGAAAACTTTCTTTAAACACAAAGAAGGTACCATAGGCAATAAAAAATAATGTAAATGCAAAGGAAATGCACAAAAAAGATTTTCGCAGCTGAAACGAAGTACCAGGAGACTACGAATTACCAACGACTGTCTAACAAATTACACACGGGCAATTATTTTTTAAACTTTTGCTTTTGGTCTTGTCTAATAAGAAAATACGAGTTCAATGAGATATTTATTTTATGATACAATCAATATTCTAAATCCAAATGCTTCCATTATTTAATTATTAAATCAAAGTTTTGTAAAAGAACTCAATTGTATAATAAGAATTGGGATAACGCACACACTATAATTGAATTCATGTTGTCCATTTATATTTAGCTAACTTCCTATTTGTAATCCATATTGTAGGAGAATTTCTCTAAAATGGTCTCCTGAACATATGAGCCTCCCGAGCACTCACCGATGGTCTTTCTTCGACGTGACGTCAGCGGGGCCCCGATTCTTATTGTCGTAAACTGTTTTGAAGCACTGCTATAGATTCTGAAGAACTTTAGTGGTAAATGTACTAATTTCTTGATATATTCGTTATACAACGGCGAACGTAATGTTTTTATGCGCACCCGACGGTCGTTCAAACGGTACTAGGTGGCAGCACTTGCAGAATAATGTTTCGTTTTACAGAAAAGCGAAGTCAGGATATTGTGAACCCATACACATATTAAGTAAGAACACTTTAAGGTTTTATAATTTAAAAATAAATATTTTTCTGATATCCCTGACAGATAATTAGTGTAAGTCTTAATTTTGAAAGGATGTAATGTAGAACAAAGGTTTAGTCATTTCTCGTTCGCTACGCTCGCTCGGTGCGCTCGCCGGCGTTCGGTGGCGGTCGGCGGACGCCCGAGGCGGGGACGTCTCTAATTAAAATCGCCCCGTTTTCTGTGGTATTCATTTTCATCCTTTAAAACGCTTTTTGTTGTGCTTATGTTATTGTTGTGGGCTGTAACTAATTTACATGTTAATGAGATGTTCGTAATCATGTAATTTACAACATCGATTACCTCAGTTAATAAAATGTCGGTGGAACATTTTTTGTTGAGAACTAATTATGTTGTTGACTAGTTTCCCTCGAGATCGTTTGGTTTAGGAAATAAAAGTAGCCTATACTACTAAACATAACATGAGCAAATTAACTATTAAAATGATTTTATAACCAAGAAAGTAATATTCAAGTGTAATTGTGACAAACATACAATTTCGTAAGTAGTGTTGACAATTGACTTACAATCTATAGTGAACAATAGGGCCAAGGAACGCAGCGCCACCAACGGTCATTTACAAATTTATTATCTTTAAAAACATTCCTAATATCTATTAGCATTTATTACAATGCTAACCAGGGAGCCAGAAGCGCGGCCACGGGCAGCATAGGCGCGCCTTTGTCCCGACCATTACGTATGCAAATGACGACCGTCCACCTGTGCCTCTTTATGTACGCCTGGTAAACAATCACCAGATGGAAATGGGAAAAGGAACTGTTTTTCTTTGTTACCCTTTTGTTTTCGTTGCTACTGTACAGTATAAATCATTGTGATTGTTTAAGTATAATTCACCCGGGAGTTGTACAATGAGGTATTGCGGTAAGCAAGCGAAAACTATGTGTATAGTGAGCGGCCAATGTACTACGTTGTATGTAGAACCCAACGACAGAATTTAAATCAGTGTTGGATTTATATAGTTTGGATTAGAGAGATAATAGCAAGTTCTTAGTTGTTAAAACTAAACAATGTTTGTTTTACATACAACACAAAAGAACTCATTATTTGAAATCTATTCCTAATTTAAATTGTGTGGATAATCTTGTGCACGGTATCAGTTTCCATATTCAAATAATAACTGACAATCACCGATTCTATTTTTGACTTTTCGTTTCTATTGCAACTAGGTATTTTAATGGCGCCTTATCCATATCCCGTGGCTCCAAGCACAGTTATTAGATTTCATCGCGCACACCATAACGTTTTAATTAGCGCATCGTAAATTATCGACCAGTAGGCCACACTCGCACATCCACAGCTCATAAATTTGATGCGGGATCGAAACCACGCATTAATTCTTAAGAAAAAACGTCCGACATCACCCAACGAGGCGGAATGATTGCACGCGAACACTCTCTCTGTGTAGCTGAAAAAATACATAAAAACAATTTCTATCTGAAGTAACATTTCGTGGTCATAGATGAACGCGTTTGATATCTATGATAATATCAGGAAAATTTATTTTGTAAGTTACCTTCATTTCTATCTACTTAACTATTGACTGCTTATATTTCATCGTAAATAAAACAGTTTTGATCTAAATTTGATATGAAAATTACTTGAAATCCATCTAGGAAACTACTATTCGAGTTCATCACAATAATGTTTTTTTGCGATTTAATAGCATATTCGAAATTAGAACACAAACGACCTTCGATGAGTCGTTTTAGCTTCTTCGTTCATTTTCATTTACAGCTAAAGCAAATTCATTAAATTCTATTTTTGAAAGTCACAATTATTAGCTGGTAGCTTTATTTAAGAATTCACAAAAAAGATGCATTGTTTTACAGAAATGTGAATTTGATAACGAAATCGTTCGAACTACGAATAACGAATTCTTCATAAGAAATAAAGATATCACGTCCCTTTTCAATCAGAAAATGAGTGGATAAATAAAAACTACTAAAGCTATTTTAGATGATATTCTGTAGACGGCTTAAGTAAATCCCAAAGATATACAAACTACGTGATGCTATTTTAAATTCAAAATGGCGGAAGCTTTGACGGATTTTTATTTTTACCAGTCTTTTTTTTACAGTCAGCAATGGTACAACGCAAAGAGGTTTACTTGGCAGTATTTTATAGTAGAGAACATACTGTGACATTTGTCTACAATGGCGCTGAGCGATATTTTCTTAGCCACTTAAAGTATTACATTCGCAACTCGAAAAGCAATAAATGAAATATATATTTGAATGTGCATTTAAATATTTATTTATACACCTATTAAATTACCACTCGAGATGTCAAGTTTTAAAGACCGGTTCCTGTGTTGCTAATTAAATAAATTGGTCGCAGAATGTTGCCAACGCGTGGTGCGCATATTTAATATGGCAGTACATCGCTTCCTAAAACAGAAATAGCCATATCTGTAAGGACAATTTTTGTTCATCTTTTTGTTAATATCATTCACATAAAACTCGATTAAGTTACGTTACATTTTAAATTTTAAATATGAATTTGACATAACAAAAACGTTAATATCTATTCCTTCTAATTACGAAAGGTAAGTCTCCTGCAAGGTATCATACCTTATCATATTTAGCTATCTTATGTACCTTCGTCACAGGCCTTACTGCATGGGCGAACCTCGTGAGGAGATTGCCCCCTAAATGGTAATACCATCTCTGGTCCTACTCGAGTTGGTTGCTGTCATCGGTTCCAGTAACAATCGGAATAGATCAAAGCTCAATCTGACTCCAAATTATGTCACTCATATATATATGTAAAGCACCAATAAATAGGCAATAATCTTCGTATAACAACCATTACTTTTAGCATGGAGTTAAAGTTTAAAGAGAATTCTTTGATAAAGTATCAAAGGAAACGGTGCAATCTAAAGACGACGAAATTTTTGATGCATATTTCTAGATAGATCTCGCGATATTTCACGCTTTAGTAAGTCCAGGTAAATTAAATTCCAATTCTTGTTTGAACTGTGTTATCATAGAGCTTTTCGCGGCGTGCACTCAACCAGTGTTCGAGTGGAAAATCGTAACGACGTGGAAGTGCCTCCGAAGCGAGGCGAAGCAGAATTTAAGCCGCTTACTTTAAAAGTTCTTCGAAACTTCTGTTCCCGCTTGGGACTAATGTACGCTTAAGACAATTATGCAACTAAGTGTTTTGTTTTTAAATTTTAAGCTTCACTTTATCTAAAGATTTCCTGATTAAAGCAATATTGATTACGTAGTCATCTTTAAGCCTTAAAAATGTGATAGAGCCATTGGTATAATTGCTTTGGACGCATTCCTTTTGATTTGATCCCCATATTTACGCAAGATATTTTCACGTGAATATGTGTCGTGTGTTGTATGCGTTTTGCATTGTAAGTGTTGTGTTGTAAATCTTTAAGTTGATTTTGAATTGGACTTTGGCGAAATGGTTGCTGGTAAGGCTTTCACTAATCCTTCTTATCACCATCTGCCATCATAACAATAATTTTAGCATAATTGTTGTGTCCAGCAGTTGGAGGTAGGGCAACCAGTTCCTCTCTGGTTGAGGATTCCGGGTGTTGCTCGCTACCATCTTCACCCGCATCATCACTTGCCATCAGATGACATGAAGGTCAGGCGCAAACACATTAAGAAAAGATTTTTTTTAATATCAGTCTCTTTCATTTTTCATATATTCCATAGGAATCATAACATACCATTTAGGATTTAAGGCTTTGTCTTAGACTCTTGTAGTCTTATTCTATCAAATAATTATACGTAGCTTCAGATGCCTTTCATCAAGTAAATTCTGGATTAGTATCGTAATGTAAGAAACTGGTTCTATAGTTTTTAAATTATTATTTATCAAACTAGTTGCATGTACCAGGGCGGTATAAAACAAAGAGTTCTAATAAACGACCACCAACGTTTGGAATTAAGAACGTCTCCGTAAATGCTAATCTTGACAACGCTTGATTTGCAAACAGTGAGATGAACCACAAGATGACGATTGTATGGTGATTCCGGACATGACGCAGTACAAGCCCACCTGCCCACGTGACGATGTCCAATGAATAGTACGCGTTATACTATAACATATGGTAGATAATAAATTATTGCGATTACTTATGCAGCGGCAGTCTCTGCAATTTGTCTTAATTGTCTTAATCTTAATTGTGCAGAAAAACGTGAAATAACTCAGGCAACTTATTGAAATTTATTTTATTTCAAACTGTTTAAGTTCCATTCAGAAAAATAAAATTGATTAAATTTCTTCAACAACGGACCCGCTTGTGCGTAACATCGTTACCTCACCCGCAAAGGCATTCCATATTCAAAATAATACTCTCTTATTTCGAAAACAGACGCGTTCTATATTTGAATCCGTCGCGGGGGACGGAGCGCCCTATCAGAGCAGGCCAGGGAAAAAAATAAAAATATCGATTGAACAGTGTTCCCGCCAACAACGCGTCGTGATAAATCACCATAGGGAAATTAAAACTGTCTTTTAAAACAATACTTTCTTTGCATCCGAGTGGCGCCCTCTATTTTGTATCACTTTCTAACGTACAGCTAAAATGTATTTGCTTCTCTGTCGCATCGGGAAGGAAGCGAACAGGGGCGAAGCAAAAGACATTACGACAGTGATGATGTTTTGTTTAGATTATTTGCAGGCGATTATGCGGCCATTTTAATTACAAGCTCTGCTTTACCTTATTTAGCGGGTAATTTTATGTTTTGTTACATTAATTGAGATAATCTGAGATTTGTACAATGATAGTAAAAAATATACATTACTTAGTATTTATAATTACTTACGGTGTCTGATGAACTAATTTATAATTTGGTGTTCGTAAGGTTCCTTGTACATGTGACATCCTTAGTAATAAGGATATATTTAATAATTAATAAGGTAATCTAACAAAATAGCACGGGCTATTTTGTTAGATTTTTTTTTTCTGGGAAATCGCGTTTAAAGATTTGGACTTCCGTGTTGCAGCGTATTTTTTTTTAAAATAAAATGCGATATATATAACTTATAAATATGAAATAAAGCAGGGTTTTTCTTTGATAACTATACAATAACGGAGAATTTCATTTTGTGCCAATGAAATCACACTTTACAAAGACTTTAAACTTGAGCCGTTATTAACGCACTTTTGTTTGTATTTTAAACATAAATAAGAATTATAAATCGAACGCGTAACACCAGGATTGCATAAATGAAATACAGGAAAATAAACTTAATTCGATTAGTTCTCGTCCGGTTGCGCAATCTGCTAATTAAGAACATCACAAATACATTAACGGGAGGCGCCGCATCAAATCTAATTTTTTTGTCTTAACAAAAAAGCGCTTAATTACATTTTCTATCTGAGAAAGCGGGAGATAAGAGTTCTATTTGAATCGTCGTTATCACAGCCTCGGCGTCATGTCGCCCTGGTACTGCACCCTTCAATCCGCCTTTTTTCTTACTTCAAAACCCCCCCACGTTATCAGATGTAAAATTTAAGATAACTAATGCCTGAAGTCATTAAGTGAAGGGAGAGTTTGATGAAAAATAAGAGAAATGCACGCAAATGCAATTTTAATACTTGCTTTAGATAACGAGGACAGAAGCGAGAAAGGTACAGCGATGTACACAACCTTTCTAAATGAAATACTTCTGTTAATGGTTATTAATAATTTATTTTCAAAAATTCATTAGTATAAAACTTATAAATCTGACCTGGTAATGGCATCACACTACTTATATATCACTACACTACAAGAGGCTTCGATATATATGAGTATTTTTTCGCAAATTTAACTGTATATATCACATTTGAAGAGCTTGTTAGCGCAGTGACTCGCAAATTCATTAGCGCAGTGACTTAATCGCTCTGATTACGATTACAAAAGCAATGCAACTATTGCTATGGTTGGTCCCTGGATGGCCAATCAAAGAAGTTGCCGAGATCGTCTGAGCTTCGGAAGGCACGTTAAATTCCTTGTAGTGCCTTGCCCAGCTGTGGGACATATATAATTTGTTGATGATAAGGATGACATAACAGTACAATGGTGATATCATTTTGTTGACATTGATCAAGATGCTGTTGTAAATTAACATAAAGTTCGTCCTACCCTTTCCTTCCAAAGTGACCAGAAAAGGACAAATTATCGGTGACGTAATTTGAAGTTTATGATCTGGCGAATTTAAAGTCAATTGGAATATCGTTAGCGCATTCAAAAACATATTATTTAGAACAATGACTGTATAGATTATCTAAGTGACAAGTAACTTGACACAGTCACTCTATCCTTTTTTATTTAAGTCAAACGAAAGAGAGACCTATAACTCAATATTAGAATGCTAGCAGAGTCGCTATATTTAGATACGGAAATGATTTGTTCAATCTGGAATTGGAAATAAAGTCGAAAATAATAGTTTAAAGGTCTCAAACTATTTTTTTTATCCATTCTGTCAGTCTTACCCGACAGTTTCCATTATAGAGACCAAATTTCACAGATAATGATGATGCAACCAATTGTTACGAGTTCAAATCAAGGATATGCTATCTTGATGTTATTAACTGTTAATTAAAGTAACGTCAGCAAAGCTATAACGGCTGTCAGTTCAGAGGTCGAAGTGAGTCTTGAGCATAATATCATTTAAATACAACCAATACTTCATTTCCTGGTCCGTAACTTTAACGACGACCGGCTCATCATGGCTGTAAACGTAAAACGTTTCAAACAATATTTATTGCAATGAAAATTTTTACTACCAAATAAAACTTTATGTTGAAAAATCCTTCTGCCTTTATTCCCGTATGTCTAATTGACCCTATGATTCTAACCACATCTCTTTAACGATCTTTAAAAAACATAAAAATAAAGATTAAAAATCGCCCGTGATGCGCCAACGTGCTCACTTTTTTCGTCTTAAAATACATAATAATCTTTGAGCAGTAAAATACTATCAGACATTTACGACAAATTCACACAAGACCTACTTAATAAATCTGACAAAACCTCAAATTTATGGTCTCGAACCTGACCGGGGTAAAAAACAAGGTTTATTTTATGATGCAGTAAATTGCTTAGAATGCGCCCAAGGAGGACATATTGAGAAAATGCTATTTAATTAAGTTTAAACGCAATGAAATCAATATATAAGATATTTGAAATTAGAATTAAAACGTTTCGATTCTAATTTCAAATATCTTAAAATAAGAATTATAAATATTTAAGCTTAACAATTAAACAATCAAATGACTGCAGCGAAAAAGAAATTGAAGTATAAATAACATGAAAGTCTAGTATAATTTTATCGCGACATATTGAAGCACAAATTAAAAAAAAAACTGGCGACTTTAATTAACTGTTTACGTGCATGAAATAAGGCATTTTTAAAATACCTTAGAGGTAAAAGTAAATGGTTTTTTTCCGCGTTTAGGAAATATTGTGTAGCCGCGACGTGAATTTTAAAATGTAGTCTTGATTAAATAAAGCGCGCTGGGAGGGGGCGTGATAAGCATTGAGATTAAGGGTCTGTTGAAGTGGCGAGGATCAACGCCCGAAATAAAAATATTTTAAAGTAATTACGATTGTTAAATTTATAAAAAAATTGTCCCACATAATGTTACCATCAATTTGTTGACCAATTTAAGTTGACTAAGTTATATTGTAACACATTTTTGGCGGCCATGTTCTTTATGCTGATTTTTAAAAAAAAATTCGTAAGGATCGCAACACTCACCAAAAGAGTCCTCGTTACAAAAAACTTGTGTGCTTACCTGTAAAAGAGAAACTTATTTAACAAAAGTTCAATAATACAGAACATAAACTAGTGAAAATGCCCCGGTTTACCTAACTTTCACAAAAAAATACCAGAGCACAGTAAAACGCACTAAAAACTCACGTAAATCGTATTCGTGCTGTTTCAGCGGTCTAAGAAAATTCAAAGAAAGGACCAGATCTACAGAACATGCAAAGATTCCGTAATACCTACAAAGGCAGAGGGTTGCCAGAAAGAATATTTTCTACCATAAATTAGGGTTGCCTCTAATGAAAGAGCGCGCGTGTGTCCATGCGGCTGTGTAACCCACGGACACAATGGGAAACTATTGCCCTATATATTTTCCGCGGAATGACCGCGAATTTTACCGAATAAATACTGGCTTTACCTTTGCTTGTGTCGTTCGCAAAAAAAACCCTAGCTTCTGAGGAACTTTTTGATAAGTTTAAATAGATGTTTTAGAAAGAGCTTCTTGTAATAAATTACTGTAATAAATAAACTATGTTTATTTTCCCTTCAACACTAGCTTTTCGTTTATTAATGATGTTGTGACAAAATCTAAAATAGGAGACGAAAACGTGTTCCGTCAACTTTATAGCATTTTCATAGGATTAAGCATGTTGAAAAATATTTATCTACGCTTTACAATTCAATTAATCTTACTCCTCACTTTAAAAGCAAGATTCGTTAGAAATGTCACAAATAATACAATACCATAATTCATTTTTACATTCGCAATTTTGAACATATATATATATATAAAGGCGAATATATATATGAAATAGTTATATTATACACAACGTCATACATAATATAAAGCTAAGAACACACGTGAAAACAATGAATGACGCATGATAATTGAAATAACTCAAATGTCACATTGCAGTAACCTATAACAGATTACTTTAAAAGTTTCTATTACTATTCGGGTTAGATTAAAAGCAGGAACACCTGCCTTGTTGAGTAAAATTTACCAAATATGGTATCATAATGTCACCAGGTTAGGCTATGGCTGTTTGAACATACTAAAACAGGTCGAGTTATGCAAATAATTGAGTGAATTTTATTGATATATTTAACAATTTATGTACACACAAAGACAATTAAAAGGACACAACAGAATATCAGAGAATTGTACAAAGGTACTGCTTATTTCTATAAGAAATCTCTTCCAGCAGCCCCTATATATGGGAAAAGTGACATCGAAAGGTAGAGGGGCGTGTATCAATACTAATATAATTAAATACATAAAAATTAATATATATCATGTTTACCCTAACATATATATATATATTATTTATTTTATTCTTTTACAATATATTTACTTTTTATTTTCAAATGTTTTCAGTTGTCTTTTCTTTTTCTGCTGACGGTATTCGTATCCACCCATATCAAGCAATGTAGGTAATAAGAGTCGAGATGTCAGGGGCCCAATCTCGACAAATACCGGCGAATACCTCGCGGACCCACCCGCTTGTTCATATCGCATTTTTTACAAGCACTCGTATATAAATGTATTGTGATATAAGGGTAAATGCTGGGAGAAGCCACTGTAACACTGAGTAGCCAAATTACGAAAGCTTGGAACAACTTTGTGTTTTAGAATTACTTAGCTATATTTATTTATATAGCATCATCACACACAAAACCAGGAAAGAGTATTTATTACACATTTTAGTATTTACTCCAAGAGAGTTGGCATCAATTTGTAGTGCGCAGGAACTTTTTTTAAATTTTGAATACGGCTAATGAAAATGCTAAATCCACCAGCTTATGATATGAAGTAAGGGTGTACAGCTGCAAACAAAAATAGTGCTCCATGAATAAACCCTTACTTTTCCAGGTTGTTTCATATAAAAATATGTCGTAGTTAATGTTTAGTGATCGTATACGTAAATGCTTTCATTTACGCACGCTTTTATTTCACCTGCATATAGTCAAGGGGACTAACTTTAAAACAAAGCCTAAAGTCGCCTTCATGTCATAGACCACATATAGCATAGACAATGCGAGCGTAGGTATCCCCTGACATCAGATTGACATCTGTCACGCGGACCCTCGCTAGAATAAATTTTTAATCAAAATATTTTCGCGGACCCCTCATCGTTAATTTGCGCATTGTCCAAGCGAGCCTGAGCCCAAATGGGTGCGGTTTGACTTTCCCAATGAATAAATTTATCCAAACGACACGCAGCTTTGAACTATTGTTTATTCTTCGGTACTTACGTTGTCAGTCATTTTATTGTTACAATTGTCAATGTTTAATGATTTTACACGTTCTTTTTTAATAATCATTTCATGTTCAATGTTTTTATTGGCTAGATGGTTAATTACTGAAATCAATATCACTGCTAAGAAATATTAGGAAATTATAAAAATTACAAGTTGTTTAACCGTAGCTTTACCTATTTAGTTAATTTAAAAAAGAACCCAATTCACTCAACTCAAGAACAATTGGTAGCCGGAAACATTGAAGAGGCATATTGCTTAACAATATACAGCGATTAATTCTAACTCTGACCAATTGTCCCGCGAAATACAACAAAAGTGGACACAGTACAATACAGTAGTAGCTTCAGAACAAAGGTTGCCAATGTAAATGATACGTCGATAACAGCCGTGAAAACTATGTGCATACTTAAATAGTGGCTTCAAACGCATGACCAAAGACAAGCGGTAATTGGCGGGAATTAGGCGCGGATGTCGAACGCACACAAAAGATGTTTGGAAAAGAAAAAAAATGAATATTCAAAATGGTACAATTGTAGCCTGAAAATATTGCCACCCTGGTTGTTGTGTTCTACAAAACTGTCCACATTCCGTTCACATCGCATCATGTCATCTCATTAAATAAATCCGAAGACATTATTTGGATAGACAAAGCAGTTGCAATATCCTTCATATTGCGTACAGTCAGAGATTGGAATCGGGAAATTCAAGAAAAAGAAAATTATTTTTGTGCAAAACTTTTATGTGTAATTTTTTTTAGACAGTATTAAGATCTTTTTAAAAAGAAACATCATAATGAAATTAGACCCAAATTACCTGTTACAAAGGATAGTGTAATCAACTTAAACGAAAACATTAATACCGACTCAACATTAACAAGCGGGCAGCGTCTTACCAACGCCGTAATCTTAATTCCCCGCTTGCTACAAGCCGAAACACATTACCCAGGAAATCTAATTTTCTAGGAACATCGCGCGCATTCTATTCTGCGGCGGCATTCTCGCCCCGTGGAGCTAGCTGGACACATAACGAACGCGTTCGGAATAAGCATTTATATCGTTTGGAATACGCAGAGGAACATGCAGTTTTCTGGCAAGAAATTCGCGGGAAAACCTACTGCGACGAATGCAGAGGAAGAAAAATTTGAATTTGGAACGACAGCGAACAATTCAAATTTTAATAATGTTATTCCTTTTCCGTACCTACCTATGTATAAAACGCAATTCTATTTTTGAAATGAAGAACCTAAATTGTATGTTGAAATTGTTTTTTATTTTATATTCCATGTGATGTGTTCTAGTAATGTAATTTTAAATAAGCGAGAAGGCACATTGTTAAAAATTTAGAAATGTTGAGTCACAAATTATCTTTGTCTCATTCACCTCATCAATATACAACGAAATGCACCATTTCTCTCAGTACACGCTACCGGAATTTTTCACAATAGCCATTTTCTTCAACTCACCAACGAAGGTAGACACCTCTAAATACTTATATTTTCTTATAAAACAAGATGCGTTTCTCGTGTGAGAAAGCCCAAGCTTAAATTGTCGTACTACATTAGCATTCTTTTAAATTTGAAATATTTATTTAAGTAGCCTATTTTAGCTTGTTTGTCTCTCAATGTAAAGGGACAAAATTTGTCCAGATAAATCATTTTCAGAATTTTAAAACGTATAAGTAGTTTCGATTTGCATAAGAAGTGTTTAATTTGTGTTGTAGGTAGGCACTACTAGAACAGTATGTGAACACGACAGTGAGAACCATGGAGGTTGGATTATTTCAAATTATAAGTTTAGGAATCTCACAAAAGAAGTTTCTACAATCTTATTTTAAATTTGGCAGCATTCTATTTTCAAATAAAACATTGTCGTAAAAAAAATTAAGCCCACAAATGACAATCAGCATCATTACATTACATATTAAATTGTGGCCCTCGCAGTAAGCATCAAAACTTCAATCCCGTGAATAAGTTGTGATTGAATAAAATGAAATAAATGTAACAGTGAATTAAATGTATCTATGGGCTTACATATTTTTTGCTCACACAATACCGGCAGATTATGTTTAATCCTAGACGAAAAAAATAACAATAGCACCGACATATGAGAATAAACTCGCTGCGCTTATGATTGCGCTTCGCTTTGATGAAAACGAAATATATATGCAGATGGTAAACTTTAAACAAATCAGTATTGTTTCTTTATAAATTTAGCACGTAGGTACATTTATGATATGTGTTAAGTGCGCCAGAGGTTCAGAGTAGATCGTATTGGAGTACAGAATTTAATGTAGTTAATTAATATCAGTTGAATATAAAGAGGTTTAAGGTCTAAATTCCTGTGGTTGGGGAAATTGATGACATGAGTAACAAAATATCGGCACCTAATGCAATCACATGGAGTTACAAATATACAATGTTACCGAATTGCGTGTAGACCCGTGGGAATATCACGAAAACCATACACAATATTTGTGATCTATATAAAATTTTATGTTTCGTTTTGTTCATTTATTTATGAGCAACCCCTCTGTGCGCATCTATTTTGTAGTTGTAATTGTCGTATCTACTATCTCAGTTGTCCGCGCTGTCTCGCTCTAGCACGCAGCTGTCATTCCTATGACGAATCACTTTGTCATTGTGACAGGTTTTTGTGCGCACGTCAATTGTCATTCTCACCCTTTTTATGTATGAGAGGCATAATAATTTTAATTTCATATTCATCTGGACTGTTTCGTTGTAACGGATAATGGTTTTGACTATTTGTCTGTGGACGCCAGTTATTGGTGGGACCGTGACGGGGTTCTACAATTTTTATAGGAGTTTATGTCTTGGAAACTTAATTTTTTAATTTTTACTAAGTGTAACATCTAATTCATTCTTATTTTAATTTATTTGCAAGAAAAATTGCAAAGATTACAAATCTTAAATAATCTTCAAGATACTGTCTTCTAAAAAATAAAGACTCGATTGAAGTTTATTTAACAAAAGAATAAGAAAGCACATTATTTCTCTTTACAGAGTATCTAAATATATTATGCGTATGTATTTGTATATAAATAGGGTAAATATGATATTAATTAGTTTTTATGTATTTAATTATATTAGTATTGGTACACGCCCCTCTGCCTTTCGATGTCACTTTTCCCATATATGGGGCTGCTGGAGGAGATTTCTTATAGGAATAAGCAGTACCTTTGTACAATTCTCTAATATTCTGTTGTGTCTTTTTAATTGTCTTTGCGTGTACATAAATAGTTAAATAATAAATAAGAATTAAAGAAAGAATAAGGTTGCACCAGCTATACACAGATCTGCATATGACAAAGCAGTCTTTATACTCGGATAACTATTAATTGCGAAACAGCGGTTCCAAACCAACCGTGTCATAAATTTCTTTGTTTTCTGTATAAAAATAAAACCAAGCCCTGATATTAACCTTACCTAACTCATATTCCGTTTTCCCCTCCTTGTCCCTATAACGATAATCAGGGATAAGCTGTGTTGAAAAACACCAAAGGGTTAGCACAGAACTCACACACGTCCATAATTCTATTGTACATTAAAAGTGCGTGTGTGTTGCAGCAATTATATTTGTTAACTTTTAAATTACGCACACATTTAAAACTTGAGTTTAATGGCTAAGATTTTTATGGGATTTCATTTGGAATGCAATCAAATGAGCTTACTTAATCAGAGCGAGGAACAACTGTCCTTGAGATTTTAAAGGCTGCCCCCAATTTGTTTCGGGATCCGTAACCTGAATCGTGTCTATGGCTTCAACGGTTCCCTTGCACCGGATCTATGACGTTAGATAGATTAGTCTAAATACGCAGAGCCGTCTAGTCTTCGAGGTTTGGTAAAAAGCTACACTCATATTACAGAGGGGCTTTTTTTGCTTATATAACGTTATAATAAAAATAGTTCTAGACACTACCGAAAAAATATTTAGGATCGATCTTTGGAGCGGCGCAGCTTGTGTGAGTTGGTTCTTTCTCTTGATTGGTTCAGATTGTTTGTAAATAAAGCTCAGCAAATGACTTGACACCACCTGATGATAAGCAGTAGAGGAGTCCATATGTGAACAGCTAATGAATCATGCGACTTACTGCCCTAGCCACCGTCACCCAAAAAGTGCTTTTTCACGCCCAGTTCCACCTGTACCTTATTTTAACGTGGAACTCCGTCAGGAGCTTATTAGTCTTCATGTCTTCGTGATTCTTCATTATACAGTAGTAATAGAAAACCCGTATCACCTTTGTGATGCGTTACAATGTTTTGTACGAACTAGCGCGTCTGTCGCACATGTTCCAGCTTGTGGTTTTGTCCGCGTTTCCTACACACCCGCTGTGGGAATTAATTCATTGTGTAATTTTATTCTTTGTAATCGTAAAGGTTAACTCGAATTAGAACCAGTAATACGATAGTTCGTTACGCTTCCTGACGTCGGCTATACGTCTTGTTTGATGACGCATTTTTGGGCGTCGTTGTGAGTGCGGAAATTTTTAAATTTTATTGTTAACGACGTAAGTAATTCAAATCATGAAACAGTAACAGCACTGCATCAACAAGACCTCATAAACGAAAAACGCCTTTAATTTTATAATATTCTACTGACAAAAACAGAAGTCAACAGTGAAATAGAAATTCCATATTTCTTGTGAAAAAATAAGGTGCAAAAGATATAAGATACAGGACTTGACGAGCAGTCCGAGCTGTGATTTATAATTAAATGACGAAGACTAAACAAACCAACATTAGTTCTCTATAACAAGTGATATAAACATTTTGCTGATATTCTTCTAATCTACTTAATTTTTCACTGTTTTACACGATATCAATCTTTTGAATTTAATGTCCTAGTTGAAAAAACTTAGTTAATGATAAAAGTTGTGATCTGACAGTTTGAACGTCGTATTGAGGCTCGTTACAGTTACATCAGAGATAGAGATATAGGAGATTCCCAAATAAGACGGATGCCGCCCTCGGCAGGTGAGACCAATCGCGAATTTTCCATTTACGGAGGAACACCGCGCCAACCAATCATAATACGGTGTAACTTAACGGGGATCTATCACGAACAGGGGAAGCCGGGCCACATCGCCCTGGCTAATCTAATATTAAACACATTCGGATATTAGATACAAAGTGAGCATTCACAGAATTTAATAACCCCGCTCCCCAACCCCTCCCGCTCTAACACACGGGCCCGTCTCTTTCCGACATGAATTATTAACAACAATTTTATGATTACATTTAGCATCAAGTGCGAGCGCGGGTGAGACGTGACGCGAAAGCCGAATGGCCGGTGAAAAATTGCGGGGAAATCGTTGCCAGTTAATATTTTATTGGTTTCGATAGGTTTGAGTTATACTAGCCCGCTGGGGCGGCGGTAATTTTCAATTTTGTGACTGAAATATTGATAAGGGCCCAAGGGAGTGGCCGAGACGCTCCGATAAGCTACCACCAAGAATTTGTAAATCATAATACAATTACGTGGCTACTGGTTAGGGTGAAAGCCGAGGAACTGCGTCAGCAGAACAAATTTCAGATCGTCATTTCAAAAACCATATACACCATTTTTCTGGTAGTTGACTAAAAACGAAAACCTGAGGTAGCTCAATACAAAGATTCAATAGAAAAGTTCTCCTTCAAGCTCGAAGCCAAATTACAAATTTTAAGAAATGTGTCTACAGTAATATTCCTCTTGATATAAATATATATATAAATGGCACATAATATGTACTCACAGTGGCAAATAAAAACAAAACTCCCCAATATTATTCCCATTCGGCTTATTTTTTCAAATATTCCAGATTCGTTACATTCATAATCATTTGGACATATATTCCTCCCCAGTCTCCCCACATTAAATGTGGGTGGTTATTCAGAAAGTTCCAATTATGTCTGCTCGTTGCATGCTTCGAGCAAACACAAAACAGACAAGCGTGAACTGGTCCGATCAGCGTGTCGTCACTTCAATTGAGGAGCGTCACGAAATGTTGATGAATTGGGTATATATAGACTTATTATTAAATTTTTTGTTAGGGTGTGAACTTCACATCGTGTAATACTAACAACAGGGAAACCAGTTCAACTTATAGATAAAGTTTATTGGTACTCATGTGAGTAGGCTGATACTGAAAGGACCATAATAGAACTGCATGTATAAGTGAAAGAATGTCAACGGTGTGATTTTGTGGGGACAAGGGATGTATATACCTCTCGTTCCTATTCTTTGTAATTACAATACCTACGTTTCCTCTCTCACACAAATACAGATAACGCAAATAAGAGGGACTAGTTACCAGCTAGTGGGATATAACGAATTGAAAATTGCAAATCGAAGATTGCGTCAAGACAAACTTCGACCACCAAAAGCAAATTGAATCAGAATGAACGAAGGCGTAGAAAAACGATACGAACAATACCATCGATCCCATTCGTTTGATTGATTATGTTCGTCAGTACAACAAAGCTTATAGCCGAGCTCACTCAGACTAAAAACTATCAACAAATTAAGCAGCCCGGATGAGGCCTCGCTGAGTTGAATTCAAGCCGCTGTCCGCCGGAGCCGTGAGCAGAATGACCAACGAGCCCCGACCACTTCGAGATAATTCCATTTGAACCACTCGCCCCGACCGCCTGCCGTCGTAACGCAATCATCGTCATATTTCAAAATTAGAACTCTCTGAAGTGGACCTTTTGTCAGTACTGAGGGAATGTACAATTAAATAAAAAATAGTGTATATTCGACTCTTTTGCAACTTTTTGAATTTAGAACAACTGTTGGAAACAATTCCAAATTGTAAATTTAAAAATATAATAAGGCCCTAGAAGACTATAATTAAGAACAAATAAAATACGTCTTTGTACCCAATTGTGAAATACTATAGAGCTCTGTAATAATTTCATAAAGTTAATATTTTAAATAAACAAAAATAAATTACAAGTAGTAAGAAGTGTAAATTAAGCTTGAATATTTTATAACATTACCTGAAAATGCCAATATTTTGCCGCGTAAAATTATAATAACACTCGGTCGCGATTGACAATTAGCGGAATCATCTCATCTCATTCGAATTTCATCGTATAATTGTCAGTTATAATTGAAAAACGCAATTATCGCAGCGAGCGCGTCAGTTAATTAATATTAAATTCGCAAATAATCGTAGCCTCCCCTCCCGCGGGAGCCGCCATCATTGAATTATAGGCAAATTTTGAATTTTGAATAATTCACAGGAGTCAGTTAGCCCTTTCGGCGCGAAAGGGTTCGGTCATGACAATTTTACTTTTTAATAAGTTGCGATATAAAGGGACTTTAGCTAACGCGGTTTTTTACTTAACTGATAAAATAATAACATTATCTTATCTAGTCAATTTATTTATAGACTACATTATGAAGACAATTATACGATATACTGATATAATTTCATGTAATAACAAATAATGCCAACTATTTTATCAGAAGACAATAAATAACTCTGGCAACTTATGAACCATTGTGACCGCAAAACATTGCTATTGACCTGAATGTATGACAAATACATAATAAATCAGGTTTTTTCTGCGTCTACGAGATGTCGCGTCCTGACACCGAATGTGTATCCGTAGACAGCAATTATAATAATAACGTTCCAGTTTTAAATAACTTACTAACAGAAACGTCGGTGGACGAACAGAATATCAACTAACAGCCCGAATTGTAACGGAAAATCAATTGGATGACATTGAATAGTTTTAACATAAACGGACAACGAGCAACAAATATTTAATTTTCCGCTCGGTTACAGTTACTTTAAAAATAGTAAAAGCCAAATGTTTTTTCACAGATCAGGGCGTCGCGGCTCACCAAAATTCAATTTCGCCGGCATTTCGCCACGTACGGCTACAAATCCGTGCGACAAACCAAACAATTACACAAACGCGTTTCGAAAGTATAATTTTTCCACCAAAACTACGTGGAGGCATGATAAAAAAGACCACCGCCCGTTTTGTTAGTTTTTCGCGTCATCGCTTCGGTCATTTTGTGACAGCTGTCAAAAGCCCCATCATCTACAGCGAGGCGTCTCTCGAAAAAGTCACACCTACAGTGTTTTTATTGGCTTTACGCGCCTCGCGGAGCAGAAAGGCAAATTTGAATAATACACAATGTAATCCCACACAAATTACCAGGCGTATAGGAATATGAAAGCGATAACCGAAGATGCAATGCAGATACGTGCATCACAAATGTCGCCGACTCGTTTCAATACGTATTGTGATCGAGCGCGTCGCCCGGGTCCGAAACGTCGTAAGGGCGCGTCCGATGCACGCTCATCCGTCATCTATGTGCACGTACATGACAATCGATGGAGTTTCAAAACGTAACATGTCATTGTTACCTGTCGACTGATTCCAACTTTCATCACCGATTCTGAACGTTGACAAACGCATGTCAAATGCTGGCGCTGAATTCTTTTTTCAAATTCGACAATCCCTTTTGTAGGAGAAGAAGGTGTCAAGATAGTGATGTGTCGACTGGATCTGTCAGATTTGAATTGGCTGTCGGCGAGTGGTGACGCGCCGCTTGTATCTAGATCTTTCTGGGGACATGTTAATTGTTAAGTGCGACAACGCGTAGGATGAGCTGCGTTAATGATGCGTTCGGCCCATTGATTGATGTTACTCTAATTGTGACGAAGGAACGAAAATTATTGAGTTCAAGCGAATACAATTTGAATCTGTATTTCCTATCATTCATTAAAATGACCACTTCACGACATCACACTTTCAAATTTTTAGAAAATCATTTTCCAAGTTCCATATGATCGAACATTGATCATTATTCGATTTCCCAATTAAATGATCAGCTCGTTGAGTACGGTGCTGAAAAGCGGTGATATTATCGCGTGCGCAAACTAATTCGTTACTTCAACACCAGTAATGAGGTTTGGACGCATAAAGATGTCAGACGTATGCCCAGAGGTGCAACGTTACTTCTGATTCATTAAGTCTGCATAAGTTTTTAATTTGATTAAAAAAGTACTCAAGTACTAACTTTAAAGGTATGAGAAGACAAGTGGCGAAGGACAGATGTAATTATTTACCATTGACCTATATAATTTTAGGTAAAGATAGATCGATAGGTAAGTCGTTAATTGCCTTAGTT
This sequence comes from Acentria ephemerella, assembly GCA_943193645.1. Classification (NCBI taxonomy): domain Eukaryota; kingdom Metazoa; phylum Arthropoda; class Insecta; order Lepidoptera; family Crambidae; genus Acentria; species Acentria ephemerella. The sequence continues at coordinate 1,290,890 of OW971889.1, forward strand.
ATATTGTAACACACACACAAATACACAAAGGAAGAATAACATTAACAAAAAAGAAGAAATAAATTAATATAAGCATAGACGCTTTGAAATACAGCACCAAGAAAGTTTTCAAAACTCAGAAACCATTAAAAACAAATCCACACACCTAGCAAAATATACAACTACCCAAAAAATTATTCAGTCAATTATTTATAGCAAACTATGGGACTTTATACGTTTTTGAATTTTTTAAAGGTTTTTTCGACAGTACTTGGTACTCCCGTATAAACTATGATTTTTCTGTGATCAAATCTTAAGCGGTTTATTTAAGATTTAAAACATGTTCTAATTCAGTCTGGTCCTGTTCTTACGTCGCGATTTGACGTTTAGCGTAGCATACTCCATCTCAAGTACAGCTTCCTAATGATCTGCATAGAGACAAACGTAGGAGACAAGCAAGTTAAACCTTATTGAATATAGGCAAAAGTACAAAATAATGTAATTGACTGTGCTCTGAATCCCTTTTCATTGGTTGTAATAGAGAAACGAATAGGATAGACATTGAATCAAAATGTATAAAAACTAATTATCTTGATGATACTGAAATTTATATACGTGAATCAAACAGAACGAAAAACACAAAAAATCCAAATATAAAACAAAAAAAAGACAATAAAATCATAAACTTTAAAGGGGAAATGCAAACTTCTTCTCCTCGTCTCCAAATATTCATTGAATCGAAGTCGAAGCGGTGGTAGGGTATAATGGACGATATATTAAAACTATGCATAAGTCCATTACAAAAGAAAGCCGACTTATTTCAAGAGTTTTAAATAGCCTGAGCTTGATTTTGTTCTTCTTCAGACTCTCCAATAAAACTGCTTTCAACCACATACCTGGATCTGTTGTGTCGAGGGTCTGCGGCGGTGGCTGGCTTAGCGGGCCGGGCGTGCCGCCGGAGCCCGGTGAACGGACGTCGTCGTTCACCGCCCCGTACGATAGCGATGATGATGGTGGTCTCTGATGACGAAAAAGACATAGTTACATAATGTATTACAAAGTTCCATTGAATTTCAAAAGAGTCTATAATAAAAAAAACAATATGGTATTTCCGCCCAAAAGTAATTAGACTCCAGAATTGAAACGATCTTGATCTCATAATTTCCATTCAAACTTAATATAACATTTTTAATATTAAACAGACTGATAGGCAGGAAAAGGTCTGAAGAAACCGCGTTGCTTTGACGTGTGATGTCTCACTCGAGGTTGCGTGGCGCTGCGCCGGCGCCGATCAAGTATGACTGGACAGCGGCAATCAACTATAAAGCCAGCTGTGCGCTGCGGATCGGAGCGGTGCTCGTACTCACTATTACTACACCATTTGAGGTGTTCAAGACATAGGTGGTGAAATATAAGGCTACCGGATTAAGTGGAAGTTCTGCAAATTTCTCCCTAATTAAGCTTAAGGTTTAAGGTCTTCAGAATTATTCACCACAATTGAAATCGGATACAAAAACATTAGGCAATATGTCCAATGAAGTATCACAGTTAGTCAGTTTAAAAATACTGCTTAGATTTTTACACTATGACAGTCTGGATGACGTAGATGAACATACCTCAATCCGTACTTGAAGCGGATAGTAAGTGGACTGTGTGTATCTCCTAGGTAATGAAAAGGCGAGCGAACAATAACAATAAAAATGGGTTTATTTTACAAACAGTCTTTGAAACAAGGCTCGGCTACAATACTATTTTCACGTTCCAAGTGTCATACAAGGAACCCAGCAATAAAATATTGTTTGAAACATGCAACATTTAACGCTCAACGTACTATATTTAAAACTAGTTTTCATTTCAACGTTTTTTTACAGTTTTTGATTGTAATATACATATTTCAATTACGATATTTTGATTCCGTAATCTTGCTTGCCTTTTGATCTTATAACAAAATTAGAAAATTTAAATGAAATTTTTTTATGTAAAAGTTATTAGCAAATTTTCAGTGCTGTTAAACTAATGAAAGTTATGAATTTTTGTTGAGCTTTGAAATGCTGTCTTTTAGGATTTGAATCATGGGATTCATCAGAAACAAAGCTAATGTGTAAAGCTTAAACCCGATGTTTATTTTCTACGAAATCATTTCTACGGATTTTCATTATTTCCAACCACAAATGTAAACGTTTTCCATAACAACAACCCATATAAGACCAGTTTCATTTGTTATCCTGTAATTTAATCATTGCAGTCTTGATGTACAGTTGGGCAAAAGCTTACCCCACTTCCTATGTAACGGTTTTGTGGAGCTGAAGCCCCAAGATACTACTCATTGTTAGCAACAGTATATTTCTTCGTCTATATTTCTCTCAGCAGTGCTATCGACATCAATTGAATTCCCCTTCGTTACTGATGTTGCGAAAGTAGGAATTTACATTAAGACATTAGTTTTTAACGTTTGGTTGTGAGTCGCGTAATGAGCCGGTGCGCACGCCACGCCGCCATTACGCGCACCTGCGCATGCGCCGTGTTGTCTATGAACGAATCAGGAAATTGTCTATGCTCAATATGGCCAGGAAACCTAACTGGAACATTACCTCCGTGGATATTAGCCCATGTTACAGCCTTAATAGTGAGGTATTTAATGTCATCGATGAAGAAGGACACTTCTTTAGACATTCCCAATCTATCGCGGTTCTAATGAAGAGATTTTTAAAAACATAGTATTTTAAGGATTTTCTTCATCTTTGGGTTCATTTCGTTTATTGTTTGCAGTACAATAAAATATACCATAGTACCATGGTTGTTACGGCTATCGCAAAACAGCGTGGTGGTATTATGACATGGACATCTCATGTGTTTTCCCCATGAAGGAAAGCCTATGCCGTAGGACGTAATAGGCTGTAGATGACGATGATGATACTATAGTATCATAGAAGTATTTTAATTCGTCGTTTCCCTCGTTTTTCTTAATCTGTCTTTCTTCTACATATTAAGTGTTAAATACATAAACAAATAGCTTCTTTCTGAAGATCGTCTTGCGGGCAATAACACTGCTGCACAATAACATAATTTCCAGTTGTACTGGGAAATATCACAGCCTATTTTCAATTGTGATTTTATTAACATTACCAGCGTCACTGAAGCCTTTACGACCTCGTATAGATTAATTTTGATTAATCTTCGTAATTTGCCACTAGTCGACTTGTAATTACCGAAAAAATAACTCTAATTGCTGTTCATACGATGTGAAACCGATTGAGCACTAACGATCGTTAGGTGTCTCATTACGCAACTATTGTTTCCATTTAAAATAATGGACGAATGCTCAATTGAATATAAACATTAGAAAGGTTTCAACTTTTAAATAATCTCTTAAGATCACCCTTGACCTTAATGATTGAGCGATTTGTAAAAATTCCACTTAATTCATTAAACGAAATATGTATTTTGCGACCACACCCACTTCGTTATATTAATGGGCATTACGAAATGTAGCTCGTTTCTTTCCTTAATTATTATTTATGATAGTCCAATTTGCTGTTTTGTAAATTGAATTCCGCGGAGAATTCTGCTTTTAAAAACTTTAAATTATGAAGGCTCATACTTCACGAATGTACGGCAATAGCTCATCATGAGGAAAACCTAGAAATAACCAACATTTTAGATTCAGTCGATGACATTTTGACTAAATGAACCGTTATTTAAAAGGTGGAACAGCTTAAGAATAATCTCTAGAAATTCCAATTCAAAAATAGATTGCGCATTCGAACTGGCAATTTCAATAATCATTAAAGAAACCGAACAGACGGCGAATTTGAATTCGTATTCAGAACAGATGTCCGCCGCTGATATTTTGGTTGGCAGTACGTAACCATGAACCATTTTCAAACCTCCTTTCGTGATAATTCTGATACCAAACAATAAAATGCATTCCAGACTCTTTCTTAATTTGAATATAAACCATATGTTTTCAAGGACTTCCTTCAAAACAAAATTTATTTAAATTTAATTAGGCCCTAATATGAGCGGCACAAGGTCTCGAATGGCGAATAAATTAAGCTTTGGATTATTCCAATGCTCATTCCTTTTTCGAATTATGGAATAGTTAGTGAAGTTTGTTTTTTTAAGGTCCTTTTTGTGGCAGGAAGCGTGGCCGCTAATGCGTTCCGTTCACACCATATGTGAGAATCAAAAATGAGTTGGCCGTTTGCGAGCTCATCGTTATAGTTGGCTTTATTGTTATAATTTTGTTTATTCACGTCATTGGGGAGGGCATAATTTAGTATCGTTAGCGAATATCTACTCGGTACGTTTGTTTAACGATCGACGAAATAATGAACAACACCTTTTGTTGTACTTATTTGTCAATATTTTTACGCTTCGATTCACTTAAGCGATGCGGACACGCGATGGATTGTAATTAATTTTATTTGTTCTAATCTATAACAGCAGCATCCTGGCGTTCGTAAATAGTTGAAACGGAACGTTGAACAGTATAATTCTGATGGAAACCTGTTGGAAAATGATTTTTTTGACGTTTTAAAATTATATTTAGTCGGTTCTTCAATAATATAAGAAATGGTGCTCTATTAAATACGATACAAGTTAATCAAATTAAGTCAGTATAATTGACAGCAGAATATTTTGAAGTCGGTCATAGAGGCGTGGTTCCTCGCAAGATTATGTCTTCGATTCCAGGAATGGAATGGAAGATGTTTGAGAATTTGATATATAGTTCAAAAACTACCGATATAAACATATTGTTGGTATATGATTTTAGCAAATGTTTATACTTTTGACGGCCTTTTGGTCGAGCGGTCAGTACGCATTTCTACTCAGCCAGAGGTCCCAGCTTCGAAGCCAGGTAGGGGCAGATATTTGTACGGTGAGACGAATATTGTTCACTGGTCACGGAGGTTTGTTTATATAGTATATTTCTGATTTTTATATACATATTACTATCAATATAACTGCGTTATCTAGTATCCATATAATGATGCCTACTTTGGGTTAGATAATAGGTATGAGGGAGATAGAAAAATTAGGAAATTCACAAGAACGATTACTTTGTGAAATTGATTGGAAACATAACATATAAAGTCGAAATGATAAACTTAGTATTATCATTTCGACTTTATATATATAGTAATAGAATATAAAAATTTATGAATTCTTGAAACAATTTAAAAACGGTTATGTCAAAAGATAAAACAAAATATTTTTGTCTATGCTAATATAGTGGTGAGATATCTTCGATTGAAATAATTCCGCCAATGAAACAAAAGTGCGGACACCATCCATTTTTAATCCCCAACCGTCCTGGAAGCGCGGACACAACGAACCTTGGACATTAAGACGTATGACCCCTTAAGATGACATCGTAGTAAAGTCTCATTTGACCAAATTAATGGTAATGGAAAAGTCCGGTTCGTGCCCCCTCCCTTTCCCTCCCCTATAGTAGGAAGGAGACCGGGATATTCGTCCATCTTTATCAGTTGAGCCCATTTGGGTCTTTTCCAAGTGACAAAGCGGGCTTGGTTTCAATATTTATTTTATTTTTATTTATTTCTCTCAGTCATTCATTATTGACTGTCTTTTGTTAATATGATTAAGATTTCTATTACTGTGTAGTATTTTATTATTATTATCGTAATAAATAAGAATAATATTGTATTACAGGGATTCTATTGAATGCAATTGTTCAGTATTTCCATATATTGTTCTTGTGCACCTTATAGTTAATGTTCTGATATTTATATATTATTTATTTTATAAATTGTATTATTTCGGAAAGTTTTGTTACAATCTGTTTTAATATATTCACTTTGTAACAATTAATTTAATAATTTTCCTTCCGTTAAAGCATGCTTAACGTTCGACGTTGCAATAGGTGAACAGAGATGATAGAAAACGGGGCCTTTCGATTTCAGACCTTATACCAGCCCCCTAGATAGGCAAAGTTTCTAAGGACAGTAAGTTTTATATTGTTTGCATCGAATCAGCCGAGTGACGCCCACAGCTGGGCTCCAAGGGTTTCCAAACTGATCGGTCCTGCGCTGTTCGCATCCAGACTCCCCGCGACTTCAACCTAACCTCTTAGACCTTTACGTTCCAACGGCAAAAAGTAACGTGCATAATTTACAAATTGATAATATGAGTTGTAATTATAAAAAAATTGCAATTTATACCCAACTGTACCACTAATTGGCGGTACAGTTGACCAAAACATCGGTTTTAATGATTTAATACGGTTAAAGGGACTCTTGTTGTGATTGGCATAAGATAGGAGGGATTGGCTCAGCAGGGAAGAAGCCTTAAGATCTTTACCCAGGATTGATTTGAGAATGAAAATGACATTCAAATAAAATTAGGATATTGTATTTATCTGTGAAACAGCAACAAAAATATTCTTAATTTGCTAAGTCCCGATTTATTTTTGGGAATCTCGCGATGATCCAAATTTAATTGTATCTGGATGGTATAGATAGACTTAACAGGTTAGCGTATGGAATTTTATAAAATATATTGGTCGAATTGCGGTGTCTATCATACAGTTTAATATAGTATTACTAGGCCTTACGAGCCTTACTATGCTCCAGCTATTAATATTCTCCAAAAAATGACAGAGTTACGAACCAGTCCCGCCCTCTTTCGACACACTATCCGAGAGAGGGTGCAGGCAGTCTATTTAATTTCGCAAACTTATCGCGATAATTGGTAATGGCGTGAGCGTTCCCACGTCACCCGACACTGCGCACGCGCCGCGCCGTGCGAACTAAGCTTTATGCTCGAAGCCTCGGGTCAAATTCATGACATAATGATGTTTTAATTCTTACTTAATTATCTATTTCACCGACTAAATAATATACTGTTAAGTTTTCTCGATTCTACGGGACTGTCTGTCAGGTCTGTATAAAATACTATCATAGACAATTAACGAAGCATGGCTACTTTGTTTATTAATAAAATATTAAAAAATGGATAGCAGAAAATGCCTTATTTGGATGCAAATTAAAGGCGTGTATACTCTTAGGCGGCGATCATATGGTATGGTCAAATTTATCTACATCGTCCATTATGTCAGATCCTCTGTGGATTTTAAACATTGTGATATAATATGAAATTTCACATTTTTTTAAATTTCTAGTAGACTGTCAACTCCACCTGGCGTAACCCGATCGTGCGCACGCGCTCAACGAAATCCGAACAAACGGTGCCAACCCTACATTGTTCTTTTTACGAATTGTTTTCGATCTAATTCATGCCGTGCGTGCGGCTGACGGCTGGCACGGGCCCGATCGACCCCGCATTGTTTCTTGAGCAAACTTCTAACCCTCCCATGTTTATTGATTTAACACTCAAAAGCAATCGGTAAATAAAAACAGCAATTGAACGAGTAATGAGGGTTAAACTATTTTTAATGTTAACGAGCTCTTGACATTACCGTTGATGCATTGGACGTAAATTGTGAACTAAAAGCTTCTAGATTCTAAAATATTTAAGTATGAATTTGTTCGGTGATTTTAGTGATATTACTATCATTGTAATAAACAAACATGATTTTTAAATTAACTTGGAACTTCTTCAAAATATTTTTATCAACGATCATTAGCAAATCATCTATGATGTAGGATGTAGGTACCATTGATTTTCTTAATTTGAATAGGATTAAAATATCTATTTTAATCATTCACAAGAAGTTATAAAAATGACTTATATTTTTAGTGCAAATTGAAATCCGTGAACGCGCAGACATTACAGCAGTAATCAGTCATAGATATATGCGCTATCTAACAATAAAACTATATCAAATTAAATTTGACTACAAAGATGGTGTTAAGCTACTGGTAAAGATACAAGGATGGCGCGAGTGATCAGTAACTCACTTGATGCACGTAACTCCGAAAGAAAGACGTGTTTTTGATAAAATAATCTGATTTCAAGAAGCTCTGAATATTCCATTAAGGGAAGGTTTGAAGTTTAAAGATAAGTAAAAAGTTTGTAAGAAAATATTTTTAATAAATATTTGTAACCACTCCAATATGCTAACAATCAAAACCCCAAGGTCTCGACTAAATGTCTCTTCTGAGGATCCTGTGATGGCACACGGCGCTTGCAGTTCACTCAACCTATACGCGGTACGTATCACGCCATATAAACGCTGTACGTGATAAGAAATACCAAGGTGCAGCTATAAATCTTATTTCCGGGCTATAGGGTTTAGACTTACAATTACTAGTAAGGTTATCAGATTTTGCGGATTGATTTTGGGGCATATCTAAAAACCCAGTTCCCATGGTGATAGCGGAAGAGTTTTGTAAGTTTGTGATAAAAGAATTTCAAGTAAATATTGAGAGTTCACTTTTTCAAAAGAATTTATATTTTGTAATCATAGAATAATAGAATTTTACAAAGAGCCCTTTATAGAATTCATTACGAGAGAATTTGTCGTATAAGTCTTGGTATCTAGCAGTCAATAATTTTGAGCCATAGAATCAGTAAACTGAAGTGGAGTCTGAAAATTAACTTTAAACTTAAGCAAGAGGCAGGGACTCAATGTTAAGCCTAGAAAATATTTCGGAATTATTTTACGTGACCACATAAAGGGACAATGCTTAACCAAGTATATAAATAGGTGATCAAAGTAAAGCCATATATATACATACTATATCAAGATGTATCTATAAATTCCACGAGAGCAACAAACCTGTGAGACAATAAAAACAAAACTCCAAGACAACACCTGAGCGGCAAAACAAAACGATTGCAGCTTAATTAAAAACATTTTAGCGGCGCAAGCGCTTGCATCACCTATCTACGGGCCGCGAAATTAATATACCCTCATTTAGAATGCAAATAGGCTAGTCTTATCTTGCTTGTCCGGTCCGTTCAATCAAAGTGTCCTTTAGCTTGCTATCCGGGCCTAGATCTCCTCTCAGACCCGGCTTCGATTTATTACCCCGCGATATCATTACGCTAATCTGTGTTTGTTTATTTCTCCCTTAGATTGAGCAATGGCTGTCTAATTAAGTGATTTGATGGCGACTTGTCTACTTCACCATGCTTAGCTTAGGTGGTTGCCCGCCTCTTCGTTGTTTATTTGCAAATTCACTTTCAACTTTACTTTTCTTAATATTTTTCTAAGCTTAACACTATTTCTGTCTCTTTCTCCAATGGATTTATTTCGTCTTCCTGGATAAAAGAGTCAGGTATTCTTTCCAAAAATGATATAATAAACAGTGAGATATTTGCAACCATGTTTGATATTGTGTTCAAGCGTTACCCGAATGGTATTAAAATCGTAACAGTGTTATCGGAATGATATTCGCATAATCACGTTTCCCCAAACTACAAGATGTAACCAATGATATTATTACAGAATTAGGCCAGCTCCCGCTAATCAGCAGCGCAACAATAGAGAGGGTTGCGGGTTCGATTCCCATTGTGCGCGTAACCTGAGCACTCTAGCCCCTCCGAGGGGATGTGTGAAAGTAAGCATATTGCTCTGGTTTTGTTTACTTCTGCGAGGCTCGTTTGTTTGTGCTTTATCTAAAGGTTGTTTTATAAATAATTCATTGCAACGTCGTCTATAAACAAATTAACTGGAGATTTTGTGTTTGCGGTATTCGGAATATGGTGTTTGATGTAGGGGAGAAGTTAAATATACACAGATATTGAAATATATATTTTTTTTTATGTAAACAAGCCTAGGATACTGCGCTTTGTATGTATATATTGAATTTGATTACGCTATTAAAACATTTTATTGAGAAATATTAATGCAAAGGTTTCTGTATGTATTCATATAACCTGCAATTTAATAAGGAAATTTGTAAATCAACTACGTCCATCATTTTTGACGAAGCCCACGATTATGATAATGACTTTTACAAACTAATAAAACTCATAATCCAGTTGAATTAACAGACGAACCGCAGACGGCCATCTCGAGTCCCGCCACGTAAGGGCGAGCATTAATATTAACTAAAAGTGAGCATTCACATACAGCGAGCACACGTCATTAGCTATTCAATGTAACGGAACGAAGTTCCATAAATATTCAGGGTCTACGCGATGGTCAGCTCAGCCTGGAGGAAGCGCGCTCTTCCGGCACACACTCTAATTGATTCTTTAATTTGAGTTTTATCGGCATGTTATTTAAATGAGATCGTACTAGATTCCTTCTGAATTAGGGAATGTCGTTAGCAATTGGGGAGATGTTTTTACGATCCGAAAGGCTCGGTAATCGGAATTTGAGTTCGGATCTTAATTGGCCAATTTCGGATAATTGCTATATTTTTAAATGCCGATAATGCCCGAATTGATTAAATTAAAGCTTGTTGTGTCAGGGTTACTGAGGTGCTGCTTTAACTACTTCAATCATTTTGAGATCAGGTTCTTGGTCTTCAAAAGACTTCAAATTCAATTTAAATCTTTATATATGTTTGGATTTCAGACGGGATTTTGGTACAATATTCACATCTAAGGTAACATTTAGAATTATGTGATTATATTTTGTTATTTGTCTATCTTCATGATGCAACAAAATACCGGTTCCTTGAATACTCCTTAACCAAATGGTGGAACAGGTATAACTGGCTAAGCCTCCAGCCAGGCACGTTGATCCAGGCTAATGAATACAGGCCCGCAGCTGATCGACCAGGTCAGCGCAACATTGTCATAGCCGTTTTCACTTTAAATGGATAATGGATCGTGTGTTACTTAAATTGGAGATAACGACTTGTTTGACGTGAAAATAAATTCAATTGTAGGCAGTTACATTGGTCGAACTACACAGCTTTTTGTATTTGTAAGATGACTAAAAATATATCAATTAATTCACTGCAAACGTTCTCAACGGTGCAAAGACTTAAATTTGTACATATCCATCAAAATTCTTTAGTATAGCTAGCAAAATCAGACTAAATTACATTAAATTATTTAATTTAAAAATGACGGAGCTAACGATAAATTTTGTCCTCCACCCAGTCAACCATTAGGCCAAGTAAATTCAATTATTGATATAATAGCAGTCTTAGTTTGATATAATAGATGATATGTAAAACGCATAAAATCAGTAAGACAAAGTTTCAAATAAAGCTTCAACTGTATTTTAGAAATCAATATCAGTGTTATTACAACGGCATTATTAACAAATTTAAGCTCTTTCAAATCACTTTCCCAAACAAAAGTCAACAGCGGAAATCCTACGTAATGTCAAACGTCTATATTAAAGCTGTTCTGTCCGTCAATAGAAGCGAGGCTTGGATTTTCAATAGGCTTTTTACAAAGTCTACCATTGTGGCCGGCTTAAAGGGTTCCCGACAATACGGCCTGGTTTAATTAACCGGGCTTAAAGCTTAATTGTAAGTGCAGTTAAGCCGTGTAACACGTGTCGGTGTCTCCGGGCTCTCCCCGGGGCCTCTCTGGGCCCGCTCTAACAATTGATATTAAAATTTTCCGCTTCTTAGATCATTGGATTGTTGATTCCCCATGAAAGTGCTATGTTTGTCATGTTTATTTAATTGTAGAAGGCTTTTAAACTTGATAACATCTTACTTGATGACCAATGTTGTTTGAAACGTTTCAATGTTGAATTCTCGACAGTCATAAAACAGTTTTTATTAAGAGATTTCTCAATTAAACTTAAAGGGCAGCCATCTGGAGCCCTGATGTTGGTTTCAATCGATTTGAAAGGTCTCGATCGTGTTTCTCATCAGCTATTATGTGCAAACGACAGCAGCACCTCTACGGAGTTTTATTGGAACTATTTATTAGCTGTACGCGAATATGATCGAAAAGTGTCATGACCATTGAAACTCACACTGCTCACTCTATGGGTATAGTACCCATAGAGTGAGCAATACCAGTACTAGTCAGGACCATTATCCCTATTTTCCTAACTTTGATAGCGATAGTAATCCTTTGCAATTTCTCTTTCATTGTTGCTATGAACATGAGAGCGCTAAAGACAGAATGCTATAGATGTTCTAGTTACAGAATAGGTTCGTTAAGAGAAATGGAATTTTTAAGCATGTAACTAACTATTATTTCATCTTCGCATAACTTCAGAACCACAAGCAATTTATCGTGAATCAGAATAATAATTATCGCACAAAAACAAATAGAAAGAAAATCATTAGGGGAGTGGTAGGGGGACCACAATGGACCCGCGGGCACAATGCTGCAGCGAGATTACCGCGTGTGGAGGGTTCGGTGCCCAGGCGTGCCACGGGCAGCGTGGGAGGGTTGTGTTTACAATTGAGATTGCACGCTTCTGCGGTTTTAATTTGTATTGGTCGTTTGGTGTGAAAAGTTCTTTGTAGTTCTGGAATCGATTCCAGATCAGTAAGGTTTCAGTTAGGAACACTTTCATCTGGTCTGTCTGTTACCAATACGACTAAAAGTCCATTCACACATATCAGTGAAGTAAAGATGAATATAATTTAAACTAAAAGAAATCATTTAAATTAATTTATTTGCCTCTTTATCATTCTATTTCGATATGTTTAACTTTAATAAATAAATCATAAGTTTATAAATCGTCATGTTTTATGATGCGCATTAAAGAAGGGAAAATATACTTAACAGTCGCCATTTTAGAAACATCGTCATCAGTCTTTTCTTGGTTGGATTATAATGGAAGAGTAGTACTGAACTTAACGTGACCATCAGGGCCTATATAACTGAACATATCTACTTCTCAGTATCAGTGACGACACAGAGCTCTCAGTGACAGTGCCGGGAATAACGGACGTAATCGGCGACGATTATATTGACGGACACCGCTGCATCAAAAACAGAATGGATCGAGCGATTAATTTAGTTGGTTATTGGAAATACTGTTTTGTATATTTGTCTCAGGCAAAGTATATGGATAATAAATACAAAACCAACTTCCGGAACGAAATAGGATAGAAATGATGTAACGATGTAACTTGTATATATTGATTGTTCCGTTTTATTCGATGGAGATTAATCAACTATCAATATAAGTTCAGAACAACGGACACGTTTTTCCACGTTATGCGATAATATTATTGTAACACCTATACGGTGTGCGGATGCGACGGAACTGTGACTTCAGTGACATGTGACCACCAGCGTACCGGAGAGAAGCACGGACGAGCTCGTGATAACAAGTTTTGTTTGACCCATCCTGCGACCAACCACGGCGAAAGTTGCTTTGTATTCGTAATAGAAACTAGAGCGCTCGAACCAAACATACATTATACCTCTCAACTTGTGAGCGAGTTTATCTTGGAAAGTTCCTCAAAAATATGCTAAGGAAGAATTCTAGCCTAAAATTGTGAATTTAGAAATGAGTTAGCATCAAATACCTTTATTTTTTTTCATCAAAACCGCCAATTGTAAGCTATTTCAACCAACACAGTATGAGGAGTTGTCTTCATTGTCAATTCATGCCGCAACAAAATTGTCAATTGCACATAGACTAGGGAGAGTAAGCGAAATCATAGCGGGCTTAGGCAGGGGCTCTGTTGTTGTTTTATAGCCGACATAGATCTAAGAAGAAAGATGATACGATATGCCGATAAAGGGAACTACTAAAATCTTTACTTCCCTCTTAACTGTCCAGTTTTACGAGTAAGATCACTAAAACCTTTTGAGAATACATATTGTTCACAGTAAAAGCTTTTCTGGATTTGCTGCTACTGATAAGATTTAAATTCAAAAAGTATTTGGTAACCCTTCATAATTTTAGATACTTAAACGTAATATAAATGAAGTTGACATTAGTTGAAATCTCAATATGTGAGATGCTAGTGTCTTAAATACAGGTCACCAGGCCCCATCCTTAAGTAATAAATTGGTGATTAAAAATTTTTGTGCAAGAATATGGAATGATTTATGTGATATTTATGACTGACAACTGATACTGAATAGTGACGTCACCATTATACTTTCAATGTCAGTACTGACACAAAAAGAAACGCCTTCTATGTAATGTGTGCATTCACATACATATTTGTCAAAATAAGATTCATTACAATTAATGTGAGTAAATTAATAATGCAAGTGTAACGAAATATGTGATTTCATCACTTTATTGACACCAATACAATCAACATGATTTCAGAATTAAACAAAATATACGTGGCCCCACTATTTATACTTGTAGGCAACATCCCTACTATCAATCAGGTTGCTTGAAATTTCAGAGAATCGCATAATTCCACAGTTATTATATCATATCCAACATTCTGACATCTGTCAATGTATTTGCGGATTCAATATCGTCCTGTTTGCATGTATGTTTGTTGGTGTGTAATCCGACACCTCCCCCGCCTTTGTCTTACACCCCTCTTCCGACCATAGACTGTTTAGAGTGGTTTGTTTTTAAACGTCTGCTCTATAGTTCTCTATAATAATTAGAGAGCTATAGAGTTCCCTTTTGAAAACCCGTTATTTCTGAAATTTAATATTACTGAAATTGAATTCAACATTCACAAAAGATGCTTGAAAAATAATTTCAAATTATCAACTTTTTAAATTTAATAAGTAATTTACAGTGTAATCGACTTTATTGTTTACAATTGAAGATATAAAAACTCATCGGTCACGCAAAGTTAATAAAAAAAAAGAAAACCGAAACTTTTCCATATTCAAAAATCTAGAACTCCAATTTCAAAAATATAAAAGCGGTGTCGTCTTGCGAGTGCTTTCCTTCGTCCTATGGCGGAAAGTTGGCGGATGATTGAAACAAACCTCGTAAAAGTTCCGAACACGTCCCTTCCTAAGTGTATTAAACCGTCTGAAGTTTGGTAAAAAGTGAAAGGAGACAAAGTGAAATAATATAAATACTTTCAATAATAAAAAGTTGATATTGGCAGAAGTTGTCGTCTGTGGGCCAAGCGATGAGCGTTGGCGATATGTGAATAATGGCTATTAGACAATTTACTAACCAGGGACCTTATTTGTTTAACTTCACATCTGTAACTGTTACATTTGAGTATGAGTTTAATTTGTAGTGCATTACATAATTGCAATAGATATTTCCCATTTATAATATTTCCATTATCGCTTTACTCACCCAATGCGCTGCAGATTATTCTTCAAATAAGTTCAGTGGTTTAAAAAAATGTAACTACACAATTAGATTTCTATTGAATACATTTTAAGCTTCTATTTTCTTTAACTTCATATAAGCGCTTTCCATTATAGTATATATTTTTTTTATTAAAAAATCTCAAAGAATTAATAACGACAGTAGAATATATTAATCCCGCAAGTCTGCTGACAGAATAAAATAAAATAAATAAGTATCGTTATACGAACCCGCCAACAACTCGTGTCTTATCCCCCACATCCGCTGAAGTTAGTCAAGGAGAGGCCCAGGAGACAGGCCCGCGATAAGGCCCGGGCCCTAACTTGGGCCACAACGTTATATTGTTTAGGTGACACACGCTATCGACAATGTTTTTGCTAAAAGCCCCCAGATATATTCGGGAAAGTTCGTGAGAGACGTCAGTACGGTAATTTTGTTTTCAAGAGCATTTTTGAGGTTTCACTCGTATGAGTTTCTAAAAGATTATGTCAGAAGTCGTATCTTCAATAATGTATTGTTATTCTTTAAGCAGAAAGAAACATGGTATTATTTTTATAAAGAGACGAAGGCTACATCTATGATAATATTTTCTATTTTTTCTGGGGGTTCAACGTTAAGATCTTAGCTTAGTGGTAAGATCAACAAAATTTGAATTTGGAACTTAAAGGGAAAAAATAGAAAAGATTTTCGATTTCAAAATTTTAATGTTATCAGTGGACAAATAAATGAAATCAATTTAAAAATAGAACTACCCATAAGGCAGTCAGGGTCAGTATACTGCCTTAGTTATATCGTAAGTATTAAACCTACAACAATCGCAGTAGACTTAAGCCAAATTTAAGGTCGATAACATCAGTCATACCAATGGAACAAGAAACGGAAACAATGGATGACGTCTTTTGACGAATTTAAAAATCCTAAATCGAATAATATCAAAGTTCAAATTCTTATTGTTGTAAGCTGTTTTTAGAGATCTGTTTGATTGGTTGGCCCCTGATTGACTGGTAAACAATGCCATAACGGGATAAGTCCGTCATTAGAGTATATATAAATAAATATTACATTACGTACATTCAAAAGTCTTGACCGACGTCTAGTTTGGCGTCCAAAGTCATTTTCTTATTGGATTGGAATGGAAGCATTCTATTACAGATAACATTTGAACTATAACATGATTAGTTTCGCCGAAACCAATTCCAAATCACCAGTTTTGATCAGGTCTGCTGCTAAATGATGAAGATATAAAAAAGAGTAAAAGGACAGAAATAACTTAAAGCCGATAGAGATCTTTGGAACTCAAATAAACCGTATATATAATGTTTGAAGCCATTCACATATTTCCACTGGCGAACTCCAAAGTGTCAGCCCAAAACTTTCAAGGATGGGACCAAGGGCTGAATAATAAAAACATTGTTCAGATAAAATAAAACTGTTGACGTGTCCGACAAATTTGTCGCGTCGATCACTCCCGGTTTGTTTGTGTATTTATTTAGAAGTTTTGACGATATCTTTCTTGTTGCAGTCGTTCTAATAAATAAAGTTTTAGATACGTAGAAACCTGCGTTTCATTATGCATGATGACTTCACAGAGAATATACTGTTGACACCAATACGCATTGCCAAGTTTATAATATAAATTAAAAATGTTATCTTAGATATTACTAGAAAAGTTAGGAGTTACAAACAAAATGGGACACTCAAATATTTGTTGATAAATGTCAGACTGTATACGATATTACAAAATTGAGAAAACTTTTCTTAGATCAATTGCAAGATACTCAAGTATTGGTATTCAGGAATTCTTTGAAAGCAAAGCATAGTATTTAGTAGCAATAGGGATGATATAATGCAATTATTTACTATAACAACAAAATACACTTAAAAAACAACAATTACTTGACAACTTTGATAGTGGGTTGGCAAATCCATTTTGATATGATTATTTTTAAAAAACCCAATATCATTTGATAAACCGTATTTATATAAACTTTTATTGGAACCTCATTCATAACATTTAATATAATAGCTGTCGAACAGAGTTACTCCACGATCCAACCTGTCTTTAACACGCCGAAAAAAAAATTGTCCTAATACTTTTACAACATTACACTCTTTAATTATATATTCAAAGCAAGTACTTATATAAACAACAGGCGGATACAACCAGGTTTCATTAACCCTTCCAAAAATATTATTAACGTTACATTATTTTGAAATCCAACATCTTAGACGCTCCACAAACCGAATCTCCCATCAGTCGTCCATCTATCTTCAAGTGCTCGCTATCTACATGTTTGCCCTGTATCGGGTTATCGGTCACTCGAGTATTTCGGCAAGATGCTTTATCATCAGATATCACGTTATCAGTCACCGTATCACCGACGTTCCCATGTCCAAGTGACATTTTTATTGATATTCCAACGTTGTACATTTTTGCAACCGCTGATTTACGATCAATTTGTTAGTTTATTGTGCCTACGTCTTGTGATTTGGAGATAAATTTATGTAATGATTTACTAATAATTGTCAAAGTTTGTAAAATATTTATTTTGATAACATTTATTGTTGTCGCCGCCATTATTTCATATTTAATACGCGTAATTATCATTTTAGGAGAAGTTTAAAAGTGTACGTCTTATTTAATATAACAATATTATATAAATAGATAGATAAAGTCTTTATTTTCATTTCTACATCACACGCAAAAATAGATTCAGATAGAACATTGGTTAAAAGACAAACATTATAAAATTTCGTTTCTTTATTAATTGTGCTTATGAAAGATAAATTCTTATGCGAAAATATTCACATTCGACATTACCATTTTATTCAAGCAATATCAGAAAGGTGAACAATAAATAAGTTCCATATCTCCGTCCCCGAGCCATGATTTATACGGAATCTGTTTACATGACGTTCCTATTGGTCGCTCGGAACAGAATTAATGAATGCGGAGTATATCACTTCCTAAGCTAACATTGGTCTTGCTAATATCAGCCACCCTAAGAGCCACCCTTTAAGAATTCTACTAATAGAATGCGGATAGACAGACAGACAATCCATCACGTCCCCTACCAATGTATTATTTATGGGGACATCCTGGGCGCAACCCACTGTTAATCTTTCAATATCTTGAGAATTTTGGGAATGCTAAGCTCGGGGACTTTGGGCTTGCAAATAGTCCAGCGGTCTTTAAGGTTAACGCATTAACGCCCAAATTTGATTGACCCGACAGCTTGATTGACAATGCATCAGTGGCAGTAGTGTCATGAGCAGAATTCGAGGCTTACGAGCTTAGTGGTAAGGGTGAAAATTGATTGATTAGATAGAAGCGGATTCCCTTGGTTTTGATAATTGCAGGATTTGTTTGTTTTGGCGAGGAATGGGCGTAATGGCATTGCATCGTGTGCGGAGTGAAATTAATGGTTTTGTTCTAATGAATATTCGTTGTGCAAATCAGAAGCGTTATCTGACTGTTTGACTGCAAATGACTACAGAAAATTACGATAATAAATAGACAATTTACTTATCTACTCTTGTTGGTTTGTTATTTTTCTATGATGTTACTTATATTAATTAGAACTATTTTAAAAAGTTTTAATCATATTTCTTAATTATACAATCTATATTGGTAGCAACCATTTCAAAGTCTTAAAACTCGTCGTATTCATTTACTCGAAGATGAAACTAAATACAAATCTTACAGTTCCCCGTCTATTTCTATAAATACATCACTTAGTGGCAGGAGAGGGAAAAAATCGAGATCCAACTAGAGGGTACCCAGAATAGATCCCTGTGGGACTCCTTTATGCTGTAACCGGAGCTAGCTTGTTTTACACACTCGTGTTGCTTAGCAGCCGTGAGTCAGCTAGTTTATTTTCGTTTCATCCATTTCGATTGTTATGATTAGTCAAAATTTAACTAGTTTTTTTTGTTAAAATAATTCTCAATACTATTGTCTCAGATAACTTTAAATTTTAAATAATTAACTTTATCGTCTTACCAAATCAGCAGTTGGTACAATATCTAATTAAATTAACACTTACCTGAAACAAAACATCAAGACAATTATTAAAAACGACATACAAAACGTCAAGCCAATAAAGTCCCAACTCAAACGAATGGCGGTAATTTAAGCAGATCCTATTCATCATCGAAGTTCTTAATTTAAAAATGACCGCGTGTAATCGACTTGATGTAAATGAAACTGCGCCCGCGCAACTCATTACCGGACTCATAACGAGCGTTCGTAAATCAAGCGAACACCCAAAGGCCATTGTCTCGCATCGAGAGATGAGATTATAAATCGATACTCATTGTGAACATCGATTCTAACAATTATCGATTCTCGGCATGCCGATTGTGTCTAATGTGATAAATGATGCATTGTTGTTGACAGGAGACGAGATCTAGTAAAAAATGTTGCTGCCCGAGAACAGGAATGACGAGTCTGTCACCTCGAATTTGGAACGAACTGCCCGTTAGTTTTCGGAGTTCCGAAATCTTTTTTTATTTTTTTGTATCCATTCTTTGATCGAACTGTTGATTCCCGAATACTTGCCTAATTATAATATGTTGTGGCCACTTAAGACTCGCTCTGATAAATTCAGAAATACCAAACAACTCATATACCAAGTCCTGTATACCACATTACACGAATAGTATCAATAATATCATCGATCCAGGCAAATATGTATACATAACGCTGGCCTCTTGGGGGCTTACTTTTCAATTTAGTTATTAAAAATTTAGCTAGCTCGGCGCCTACCCGAGACCGCACACAAACATTCTATACTCTGTGAATGTTTTATATGCGACAGCAGTTTATAGAAGCTGTCAGCTGAGGCCCGAAGAGCGCATAAATCTAGACCTTAATAGTATATGACAGGTAGGTTTGAAATTGGTCGTCAGTATTGAGACAAAGGTGATCTTGGTCGGTGACCTAGAATGCGCGGAGCGGCTGCCAAAATAATTGACAAAGTCGGTGTCATCGTGTCTCACAGCGCTGCCAGACTACGTTTCGCAATATATCTGATACGAATGCGGCTTGCGTATTGTATGCTAGTCGAAAATACGTTGCTTGCTGATGAACATTTTTATAATCCTGAAGTTGTTTACAATTGCATTAATTTCCTTTTTGAAATATCTGTAAGATTTTGGCTTGACTTATTTATATTTCGTGTTTTCATCGCTATTCGTTATCTGAAGAAGGTTGTTTACATTATTAGTTTCTACATTAAAGTCGTAACTAACCTCCGTTATTTGCCTCTTAACCTCCGTAATGTTAAAATTTAAGACATGATTTTATTAAAATCTGTATGTCCAATGTACGTCTTGATATAAATCAACTAAAAGTGATATTTCACATTGTAATCATGTGTGTTAGCATGTTGGTCAACAAGGCAATTGTTGATGATTTGCGACGTCAGCCAGCAGCCATGCCCAACATCGTCAGTAACGACCACTCAACATCTAAACCGAGTTGAAATTGAAACCCCCATGTTCAAATTAATGTCAGCCAGTTGAAGAAAACAATTGATACATTCGTTCGGGATAGTTCGTTAAACCCGTTCGTGAATCATCGGTCGGTTTCGGGTTGGCATCGGGCCTAATCGGCGGGTGTCGGCGGCGCATATATCTCGTGCGCCGTCATCGTGATCCATTCTTCGGGTGGTTGGGAGCGCTCGCTGACTGACGGGGCAGAGCGTCGGTGTCGCGGGTGACAAATTGACGCCCCGTCACCAGCCTGTCGCCTGACGGACGCTTTCATTCACTCAGTGGCGCTATCGCGGTAGGCACCTATTGACGACAAATTGGGAGAAATCTGAGTACTATGCTTACTGTATGAACCAAATCACATAACCTTCTCTGAAAACACAATTTTCTATAAATTCTTGCTAAAATAATATTTCTAATCTCTTCAAGCGTAAAATAATTGATGATAAATTAAAATATTACGGCCACCATGAAGTAGACGAGAAAAATTCCATTTACGACAATTTACGTGGTCAATGTACGCTTAATAGGTTTAGAGTTAAAATTGGTATTCAAATGAGATGTTTCTTATCAGTTTAGAGAAATATTCAGATTATGAAGAGAGCAAATAGCTCTTGTTTCTAAAATTTTCTCTACCTAAAGCTGGATCAAAAATAAAAATCTTGAAACTGCTAATAGTCTATCTATGTGACCTTGTCCAGTCTGAAATATTTGAGGCACGAAACTACAAATCCTGGTTTGTTCATATTTATAATGGATTAACTAATTGACTGTTTAAAGGTTATAATGTTCATGTATACAATTTAATATAATTTTTTACTGATAAATAAATCTTTGTTTTTGTTATTAAATAAACGGGTTTATTAGAAGACAAAACTTTATATTAAAACTAATAGATATTGCTAGTTAATTAAACTACATATTTAGTGTATTTAGAGCGTAAGAAAATTCAATGAAGATAGGTGAGTTACCGGGAGTACCAAGAGACAATAGCCCGACGGAGCTGCCGCTAACGAGTGGTAACTCGAGCCCGTAACTGATCCGTTCATTAGGCTCCTCGCTATTCAGCCTGGCGATGGTGTTCCTTTACAAGATAATAAAATTTGATACAGCCGGGGAAACACAAAGGCCCGGGTAACGTCGGCGCCGATACTGCGTGCACTATTTATTTTTGCCAAGTCTATTAATAGGATATTGATCGAGATACTCACGCCATGTTTTACAAACAAAGATGGTGACCGCTGCAAGGATGTTAAGTGAAGTGACTCCAGAATTAGCAAAAATATAACTGTCATAGACAATGCATAACTACCGCGAGCTGATGAACAGAACAAAAATTGTTCCGGATTATCCATTACAGTGATATTTTAGCTGAATCTAGTCAGTTGGCGTAACAGCCTTACAGAAGAAATGCCAAGTTGTATAAATATGGTTGCCAGTATGTCTTTCAACTATAGCTTATTGATGAAAGAGTTTAGGTCCAGTAACTCCTGTGTCTGGATCAGATATAACAATAGTTTCATGAGGTGGCTTCTTTTCTTCTTCTATTCCCCATTTCTTATTAAAATCTGTATAAATCTTATCTGTATGTATCTGTATCTGTAAATTGGTATTTTGATAAATAATCTACATTATATTCTAAAAATTTCCTCCCTTTTGCTTCAGTTTCTTAAGTTTTAAACGATTCAGTCTGGCTTATCTTTAGTTATCACGAGAACTTTATTTATTTGTCACAATAAGGTCTTAAATTGAATCAGATTACTAATTTAGTATGTTTTGTATCGTTAACATGTCAGAATCCAAACGTAGCCATTAGAGACACTTCTGGACATTGGTCACTTTTTCGCTCCTTTTAAGACGAGTCGTAAAATGTGATCGATCATTTAGCGGTCATTATATTTTTAGGTCTGAAAACTTTTACGGGTGGGCCAGTATAGCAACATTATCGAATTTCCGTACAATTAATTTGTTCATAACAACAAAATTTTTGAAATCTCGATTTTAAAAAGTCTGAATTTCACCCTAGAAGTTTACTTGAGTTGTTGAAAAGATCTAGATTGAAGAATTACTGCAAGTGGATCTAAGACATTAATTGTTTACCCTAGTCCTAAATTACACAAATTCTTTATTGACAATTACTGAGTTTTTAACTAATTCAAAGTTATCGCTCAACTGTTCTGTAACATTAACACTCATAAGTCACATTGGACTTCAAAACTACTGAAGATACATTACGACATTTTACGTAAATACTAAAATATTTTTACTTTCTCTAATTGCGAGCGATTATTCGATATTCGGAATAAAGGTCATCGGTCTTTTATCGATACAGTCATGCGATTGTGACGATAAAACTGCAAAAGAGTTGTTTTTAGGAGCTTATTACACCAATATAATAGAAAATGTATGTGGTAAGAATTATACTTTAATAAAGATTAATATATTAATTATTTATGGTATATTCATTCAAGAGAATATATCGTTAATGTTTCTTTGTATTGCTCTGATATTATTTACGAGTACTGATACATCTTTAGCATTCAAAGTGTGACGGATTAACCTTATCAATAAGGTTTATTTTTATATGTTTTGTTTCAAAATTAGACGGCCAAATTAAAACTCTTTGTTTAGTTTATAATTTAATATTAATTAATAACCTCTCATTCACATCGTCATAATTTAAGTAATTAATAATTGCAAAATACAAATCATTCACAGTATTCTTATTAAATGTTCATTGCAATCATTACGGAGCACAACATGCAATTATAATATTGAACGTAAACTAAATGATATTAATGAGAGAAGCAGACTCTAATTATTTGAATTCTAATACTTTGTGAATACATTTCAGATTTCTTTGGCAAGTTCCCGTTTTCATTTATTTTTCAATTCAGCTTATTAACAGTTATTATGTAATTCTGAGCTAACAAGTTCTTTAATGATTCTTCTATCACAAATTTTACGTAGTTTATAATAATAAGTATTTTAATGTTCATGACATTGATTTATCTTAGGTCAGGCGTGACCAAGGCATTGGTTTCTTGATGTCAAACATTTGAATAAGTTATGGTGTCTTGGTAAAATTGCTTGACCAATAAATATTCATTAGTATGTGTCATCTAGATTCAGGTTATTACAAATATGTTATTTTTAAAGACTATTTCTTCGGCGACTTCAACACCAAAGGAAATAAATCACATAATTATAAAATCCATCATTTTTTACGCAGATTATTTTTAGAAATGATTTCTCGCTTCTGATATTTAAATTTATAATTCAACAGAATTTAATAATTCTATATTATAGGGAGAAATTAGGCAATTCTTATTTCTGTCAAATATTTTTAACAGGTAACATTATGAACAATTGAATACCACTTTCGAATTTATAACTGTTCTAGATACATTTCGACTTTTTACGTAAATAGGAAAATATTTTTACTTTCTCTTTTTGTACAAAAAGGCTGTTAAGTTAGATTTTTTTAATCTTTGACAAGCAGCATTAAGAATGATTTACAATACTCATTATTGGATTTTATGCTAAGGTTAATGGTATATTGAATCCACATTTAAAATTAGGGAAGATTGTGGAAGAATGTTGGTGCACAAATATTTATTAGTATTTTTCCGTGAAGCAACCTGTACCTACTGTACCTAGTCAACCTACGCCTACTAGTTTAACCCTTTGGGCTCCTATGTCCACACGTTGTGGCCCATAGATAATTTCCCACCAACTCCTATGTCCACTACGTGTGGCCATATTTTTCTCGAGCAGTTTTGATAAACTTCAAATAGAATTTTGCTGTTTTTTAATGTAAGACACGAGGGAACATTCTAGAAATACTGACCTGTTATCTGACCATTTTATTGTCATATGGAATGTGGAAACTTTTATGAAAAAAGTTTGGAGCCCAAAGGGTTAATATACATGCTGCGCCATCAACTCAAAAAGCTCTAGAAAAGAATATTACCAAAGCACTATCACGCCAAACGGCCATTTCTACAAGTATCTCAATCTGCATTTCCCATAGAAGAAATACGATTTTAGTTTATAAGCAATTCAACACCTAACAAAACCCCCGACCAATTAGCGTGTCCTATAATTAAAATCGCAACTTTATACCAGCGACGAGCGCGAAAAGCTATCGCCCGCTCGCGTTTCGCTCGGCGTATTTTCAAAATCGTCGCGCGGTCATCTTCAAGCTCGAATTCTTGAACGAACGTCGCAGAACAGGGACGTATCTGAAACCGGCGATGTGGAAATTCCGACTTCGTATTCACGAAATAAGGTTTCGGTTTCGTCGGCTACATTCGAGATGGTTACACGATAGCGGCAAGAAAGCGCGCTGAATTATTCGCAAGATAGTTTGGAAGATATTGCGCTTGCGGTCAAAACAAAACTAATTGAAATGAGCAAATTGAGCTCTCCGAATGCGCTTCTATCTCGAGACGTGGACTCGGAATGAATCGGTACGGTGACAACACTGGTAAACTTAGGCATTCAAAGGGATCTGAATTACTACATTAATAAAGGCTGAAAGGTCTTAGTTACCAGGCCAAATAATTGAAAAAAAAAGGGATCTGAATTGGTGACACCACCGCTCACCCAGTTGCCATCAAAAGTATTGTCAAGTTAAAATTGTACTGATTCACTTCGATTCTAAATTCAAAAATTGTTTACATAAATTAATTTCAAACATTTTAATATTTCGTTGGTAGCTTTGTCGACTCTTCTCAAGTCTTTTATTTCCCTTAAACTACATTCTTGATTTATTTGTCAAAAAAATAAAATCAAATATATAGCTTCAGTTGTGTCTACTTCCAGGTCTTATTACGACGATACCATGGACTACTGAAAAACGTTAATATTACAAATGTAATTTTAGAACGGATATTATATATATAATTTTGATTTTGACTCACTCCTAACCGGACTATTGCCACAACTTCAAAATCTCTATGTATATATATATGACTGCTTCGTTTTGTCTTCTTTTCATGTTCACTGTCAGTTTTAATATTAAGGAGGTAATAATGATTTAATTAATATTTGTATAATTATTTAATAAAAATTCGTTTGGAATTTATCGTCTTTACAGTACGTTATTATTTTTTACAGTTTGAATTTCATTTAAAGATAACTTAAAATTTCCGTAAAAATTAGACTGTTGTGAGTTTTTATCTCTATTTCATATTTTTATCTCTTGATTTTCGACGGCAATAATAGAAATAGTATCATTTTGATGGTAATGCTCATGAAAGTTGTATACTTTACGTCTGTGCTAAATTGCTAATACTATGTTTGAATTACGGCACCTCCACTTGTTCGAGTCGACATGTATCTACTAGAAGGAAAGAAAAAATGGAACATGAAACTCGGCTTGAGTTAGCATTTTTGACGTTCAGTATCAAGCAATACTCAACTTTGTCTTCAAAACGTAAGCCCTGAAATTGGATATCAAAACAATTTATTTCATAGCGTATGTAATCGCGTTGGCGCGTGTACCAAATTTGAAATTGTAATAATGGCCAGTAATATTTGAAATTTAATAATGGAACCCGCTCGCGGACGCCACTTATACTTTTTAATTTTATTTCTCGATTGACCTTCGATATAGTCGGAATTAATATATCGAGACGTTTTTTCGATCTTTTGTGTCGGCCCGACGTCTTTTTGTATCGTTATAAAATCGAAATGACTACTTGCATAATATCTAGTATAACGGAGAGTACTTGAGGGCGCATGTTAAATTCATTGCGTACTGTAAAACGGAGGGCTTTAAAACGAAAAAAATATTCAAGTTACAGTGGGCTAAGTGAACACACGTGCGGCTGTCCCGGGTTCGTATCCCGGTTAAATTTAGAATGTCAGCGGGAAGAGGGAGGGGAATTAGTAACGAAGCACCTTTTTATAGAAACGCGGCGTCTCGGCCGCGTCACTCTATCTCGTAAACACACTCTGCTATAGTCAAAATGATGTATCGCTTGCTAACGAGAGACACTTTGAATTTAGAACGCGGAGGTATTTCGGCGCGCCCTCTCCGCGGCCATAGAGTAACGTTGCTCTTTAGCATCCGCGAAAATTAACCTCATGGGAACCGCCAATATGGCGCGCGTGTGAAGAATAAAAATGGTCGATTTTTACATGATTCCACAGTAAAACTGGCGAGAGACGTAGTCGACCAGCTGCATCGCTGCCAGTTGAATACAAAACACCATTATAAGTGCACAATATTTGCATTTTGAATTACGCGCTCAGAGCCCGCAAAGTACTGCCATAAAGTACTGCGACAAGGTACCATGATTGGTTCCCTCTACTGAGATTTTACATAAAGTGATAAAAGATATCTCACATAATCACAGCGGTGTCCGCAATGGGCTTGCAAAAATGGGACATGTATACGAGGCTGCGATCAAGCACTGTATATGTATTAGAGATGAAATGTCCACTTCAAGCGTGTATCTTAATAAGAGTTAGACTTAATTTACAAAATTTAAAAAATAAATCTCAGATATTTCTTACACAGTTTTTGTATTCAGACGCATGCGCACGGACCACATGCCAGATATAAACAGTAGCTGAATTAAAAAACGAGTTGTGTTTAAGATTGTATCTCCCAACATTGAGTAGGCGTGTCTGAAGTGTTCTGTGAAATTTAATATTTGCAAAAAATACGCCGCCAAATATTTTTAAGTAAAGATGCGAAGATTCATGTTACTATAACTTGTAGATTTCCAACTGTACTGTACCTCAGTTCATCTAATTATAACTAAATAGGTAAGGTGTTATATATTCAAAACGACTTACCTTTTAAAATTGGCTTATAAAATTACTCGTATAAAATTCATACTATTAAAGTGTATTCTAATTACCATATTATCCGAAACACGTGACCGCAATTTATAAGAATTATTTACAAAGTCTTTAAATGTGATTAGCATAAAAAATGTGAACTATCATGCGATGGCCTTTTATATACTTTGAAAAACCTAACACTATTCTCTCGGACATACATTAAACTCTATTTCTGCTTTGGTATATATAATTAAGAGGTGACGAACAGACGGGCCCTCTTAGAATCTGTTATACGCTAAATATACTATCCATTATGTATTTAGTGTAGCACTGCGCCTGCGCACGGGTTTGATACAAGTGTCAATAGAAACTTTTTAAATCGACATAAAGTCACTTTTTATAATGTTTACTTCTTACGTCATGATAATAATTATTTCTGATTCATAAAAGCGAATGTAATTGTATCCTCAAGACGATTTGATCATAAAATATTGCGCTTTATTACTAATTAAATATTGTTTATACTTATTTAAATACAGTTTATTACGTTAAAAAGCTCTCAAACATAAAAATTAAAAGACCTTTTATTATCAATGATTATTTTTGGTCCCTTTTACGTCGATACAGACTTGTATACTTAAAATTTACTTATAATTATGAATTGGCAAACTTTTAGTACCGACTAGTTGAACACGGTGAACTAAAGCAGTTTATAGAAAATATAGCAGTTCTAAATAACACTTCATTTAAACATTTTCTATAAATTATAACCAATATTATTAATGGAAATTAACGATTTTCAAGTATATCTTTTACTCTTTAAGATTTCTCCAGTTATATCTATTATGTTTATTTTAAACAATCCCCCAATAAAAGCGTTGTTCACTTTATTCAGGGATGGTAAAATACAAATTCAAGTCGGTCAATCCGTTCATGAGTATTAGCGAAACTAATGAATGATAGCTGGCAATTTCAACTAAACCTAATATTGATGATTGGTCTTGATAAACAGGAACTTCAGATGAGAACTATCTATAGAACTTATCTGAAGCAATGTCAAATATATATATATATAAATAAAATAAAAAAGTCAAAAAAAAAGTAAGTCAAATGATTTCCCGTACCAAATTAAACGATGTTGTATATTTAAAAAAAAAGTAAACGTAACTATGAGAAAATTTATTTAAGCTATCCGTGTATTTGAACATCGTTTAAAAATTATTGATAGCTTTATAACAATTTCTAACATCATCCAATATTCTATCGATACAGATTCAGTCAGACGGTCCCATATTCAGGTCAGGTGACTGCGCGCGAGTGGAATCGCAACGGCTTGCCGCTTACATAGAAATCATGCACGTGGTTACGTGGAAATAAAATTTATGTATCTAAGTTAGGATATAGAGTTTTAAAGAGCTACTTATTCTTTATACAATTGTCAGAAACGAGGTAAAAATAAAGTTCTCAAACGACTGTCCTCAAAGTATATCGTTTAAACGATCGACATTTTATATGTGTCTGTTCCCTATATATTGTTCTGAAATTGCAGTAAAAATAGTTTGCTAATACAATATGAAGATGAGAAATCTATAAAAACGTGTAATATCTCTCGGAAGTTCTCATTTCTATTACCAACGTCTATGGTATCTATATATTAGCATGGATCTACGTCTTCTGAACTATTAGTAGCAGGTACCATTTAATGACAATCAACCTCTTTGATCTTATTTACGAGACTCAATTAAAAATGTACATATAATCATCACCGTATTTATTCTCTGACGGTAAATGTCATCATTTCTAGTGGGATTAGTGTGAAGAACATACCGAATGTAATTATATCTAAGCCAACAGAGAAATAACTAGCGTTACTTTTATCGGTCGGTTTAAACTACACGATGAATTTAACTAGTGCGATATTCGTAAAACTGGAGGCGTTTAGTTTCTCCGTAACGACCGTAGAAGTCATAAAAATGTAGAAGCAGCCACTATAACACCTGCTCGACTTTAATTAACGTAAAACTAAATTATGAAGCGCAAAGATTTTATTGGTGTGAGCGCCGCCAACATTCGCGGTCTCTTAAACACAAATCAAAACGCCAAAGTGAACGTCACTACAAAAAAGAACATCTACTGGAAAAGCCTCGTCTTCTTCTGAATTTTAAATAATAATCACGATCAGATATACATAACTAGTTAAGCAAATTGATATTTTTAGAGGAAACAACAAACTATTTATATCTGTCATCCATAATGCTAAAGTGTTACATCATTGCAATCGTAAATACTTTGATGACGTTGATTTGTGGCAATTTTATGGACATTTCCAATGTTTCTGCTGTTTTTGTTTAAGTTTTGTAATCCTAATCATTGGATCCTCTTGTAGTTTATCATTCTATAAGTTTATTACGTTTTTACATAGTAATACTTATATATTAACTAGTATAATGTTTGCTAATGATACATTAGAATTTGTAATAAGAATCGAGACGAGATAATTGTCTAGCTGTGTTTTGTAAACAATTTAAATTGGATTATGTCTGGATTATAGTAAAAGAAACCATGTTTCCAAATTCTCAATACATTTTAGTTTATTTCAAAAAAAACAAAAACACTATCACCTCATTGAACCAGAAATTATAAAATGTAATTACGCCAAGGATGGCTGCCAGCTAGCGGATCTTTGACGAGAAACAAAGACCTGTAAACGAGTTTAAATCGCAGCCGTTTGCACGAGACCTGAATTATTAAGAAAACCACGCTACCGAAGCCATTGCCAGATTAACCAAAACAGAATAGGGAACCTTTATTTTTAAAGCAGTAAGATTTAAATTCCCCACAAAAAAGTTACTAATACAATTGCAAATGACATATCCGATTGACATATCGCGAACTCAATCTAGCCGCTTCGAGTTTTTCAAAGTGATTGCAAATTACTAAGGAGTATTATAGGTACCTAAGTGTCTTTGACATTTAATTGTTACGCTTTTTAGCGATTCCTCCTGGTGCTTTCTCACATCGTTGGCACTTCTTTTTATTGCTTCATCCTCAACGGGAATCAAACCCCGGGCGGTTATTGTTTCAGTCCCGCAGTCTGCTCATTTCTTGTCATAACATTTTTCAAATCACACGGAGCCGTCCAAACGGCTTAGCTCAGTCATTTTAATAGTACCCTCAGGTTAATTTTTTGTTTTAAAAACTTTTAAGTGCCCTTTGATACTTCTTTATATTCTTTGTGTGCACTTAAGTTATTGTTATTATATTAACTTGCTAAGCATCTGCTGAATTTGAGAGATAAGTCTTAATTACATTTACTTTGTAATTTATGTTCTGGTTTGTAAAAGTGTGAGTCTCTTCAGTGATTCGGAGAAATTGATCAGTAAATTTGATTATACTAAGCTGCCTGACGTTGTCCAGCAGCCAAAGTTATAGAACACAGACCAAGTATGACAGCAACCAAATAAATTTAGTTCTAATTAGATAATTCTCCAGCATTCCGGGCAGTTCAAAGCGACGCGTGCGCAGCTGGGTGTTGTAGTCATCTGTCACCCGTCACTGGTACAGGCCTGCTTGGCTAATTTTGGACGACTAATTAATTGGGAGACACTCTTTCTCGGTAACATTCTTAGACGAATTTAACGCTCATCGGGTACTGTACTTGAAGTGAAAAGTGGTCGCTAATCGGAATCAGCTAAGATCTATCTTATTGGTGGAAACTATCACACCAAATAACTAGTCAGATTCTCACACGAATAGACTGCGTTTGTCTGTGTTTTTTACAGGATTTTGACAGTTTTATAACAGTACAAAAGTACTCTTATATCTCTATAATGAAATAACGGAGAGACATGCGAAGTGTACAGTTGTCAAGTTAACTAAGTAGCATATAATTTAAAGATATAAATTAATTACAACATTATTATAATTAGTGTAAAATCTTTCGAAAATGATCCTAAATTTGTTGAGTTGTAAATATATTGCCTGAAAACGCAAGTGGGATTAGTTCCAATGTTTCCTCTACTAAATAATTGACATAAAAATATATATAATGATCTCATCAAAGAAAACTTATTCATAATGATAAATTTACCGATTAGTAACAAGAAGTGCGATGAACTCATTTTTCAAAAGATCATTTGTGCTAACACACTAGAACCTTCTGATGTATACAGACGTCTTCACGTAGAGATGCCTGATGATATACTGCGGTCAGAAGTGACAACTGTAGGGTGACAGGGACGCAGATATGCAAACCATACGAGTGAGAACGAGTCGCTACAACAAGCGTGAAGTATAAAAACCTGAGCCGTTGATTTTATAATTTATTTGTTACACATTTGTCGTTCCGTGAAGATGGAGAGATACATGGGCTGTTAGTAGGCAAGTAGTGGGATCTGCGCATCAGATGTGATTTGAGAAATAATTTATAGTGTTTGAACAGGATGTCGCATGCACAAGAACTCCGTAAACATGATCTTTAATGGACTTAATTACAAGGAATCGTTAAGAGAGAACATCGTAAAAAATCTATTATTTCGTAATGACTTTGGATATGAAACTAAATTTGGATTGAGAGCTCTATTCGATTTTCAAATAGAGAAATATGTTTTTTTTTATTTATAGTTTAGTTTTTCTTCGTATTGCGGTACGTTTGGAAATCAATCATGCGCGTATTAACCGTGGTTTCATGCGCGCCAACTGGCTGTCTCCCCCGACGCGCCAGCCATATTTCAAATGCGTTTGAGATATAGACCGCGTTTTATCAATGCATCGTCAAGCTGATTCCGATGATTTATACTTAATTATTCCTCTTGTTAATGTCCTTTTCACGGTACATTCCCAAACGTCTAAGAACCATTAATTTTTTAAATTTGAGTCCGTGTTAATACAAGGTTAATATATACAATTTCTTGGTGTTAGTGTTGCAATCTTTAGTGGTAAGTTTGTATTTATAAGAAACATCTTATTTCTTAAATTCTATTTCAGCTTCTACGAAAACTGCTACATCAAATAAACCTTGCGTTCTTTTAAACTAAAAGTTGAACGTCCTGCATAGCCATTCGAGCCGATTCTGACAGTTTACGCTGTGAACCCAACTTGGGATAAAATATAGCTCATGTTCAGACGGATACCGTAGTGGGGGGAGGGGGGGTTAAGGGGAGGGGAAGACGTCCGCAAATAGCGACCATCTCCGCCGAGCAAAACAATGCCAGTATGATATTATTGTACAGAGCACTGAACGCGATGAGTTTAGGAGGCATCAGTTTTTCGCCGACGCCCCGCCGATCAGTCGGGAATGTTTTGATGTAATTGTAAACAATCGCTCGAATGTCAGCTCTTGAATGTTATTGGACATATGAATAATGACGTATATTATATCTGTGGAGTGTTGGCAAGACATAAAGGACGGTAGGTATAGGGAGAGGCGACATTCCTCGATTCGTAATGAGACAAAGAGGGTAGTACACCGCCTCTGCTTGCGAGTCAGGCCTGTATACATATAATAACAGCTAAACACGGACGGACGGACGAGCGACAGCCGCGAGACGGACTATAAATAAATAATACGCCAAGATTTTATTATTATCATAGCGCGAGCACGTGCGGTGACATTCCAGCGCGCCAGAGAACTGGCAGCTTCTTACTGAAATAAATTTCACACTCTTCAACAAACAATAGAGTCAAAATTTCAGTTTGGCAGCTAGCCGGTCAACAAAATAGCATGAAACGTATTAAATTTAAATCACTTCATCGAACATTTAAATCTGTTCTTTGCTGTGAAGATACAATCTTATTATATCACTTTAATCAGACAATATGTAATTTATCTACTTTACAAACAGTTTACATATACGCGAGTGTGAGTATGTTTGTGAAACAGCAAGATACTGCGTGTCCTGAAGACATCGTCAGTATCCTCATTCGCAATATAATTTTAGCTCATCTAAATCAATTATAGACATTTAAATTCTTAGCAACGTTATTCAAGCTACGAACTGTAATAGTCTACTGAATATCTTGAAACAATATTAAGAACTGAAGAAGAAGTGAGAATTTGCTGTTATTGTTACAGTAATAACTACAATGCAAATATTTAAATAGGTAAATGCAGTCTTTTGATTGTTACTGACACTTTGACTTGGATCAGTACCGGGGGAGGGGTTTATTGCCGGTTCTTCTCAATTCTAGATCTAGCAGCATATTGACAAAGAGAAGGTATAATTTGAAGTTGAATAAAATATTTCGAGATTAACTTTGACTTTGTTCCAAGCCTGTCTTTTGCAAACTATGCCATTTAAATCGACTCCATTCAATAATCTTCGCCATGAAGCCCCAATATCATTAATCTTTCCTGCTGCAGCAGTTGCAATATTAAGCTTTAACTCAAAGAATAATATCGCAGATGTTCTGCCAACTAACGAGCAAATATAGATATATAAATAGACGTCTCCACCAACGTAGTTTTGCTTGGCGAGGTGAGTTGTCAGATCTGAAATGTGACATTTCACCAGGTGGAAAACGGGGATACCTTTTATTATGAATCGTATAGCATACCCTAGTGGATGCTAAATGCCATTTGAATTTTCTTTCGTAACGAATTCTTTAATATGAAGCAAAGAAGTTTCACTCAGTCTATTTTTATTCCATAATCAAATCAAGAATCCATTTTGAATGTAGCCAAGTTTTATCCAACTAAGACTAAGTAGATTAAAGCACTACTTTACAGAAAGGAGCGAAATCCCAGTTTTTTAAGTTCAGCTCACGAAACTATAGGCCGTCCATTTTCTTTTAAAATCGTGACAAATTAACAAGATCTATTCATGAAGTTCCATAGACACAGCCTCGAGTCGATACAAAATCAGTTCGTATCCGATTCGTTCCTTCTTTATCTCGAGACAGTTGCAGTTTTTATTAGCGATCAAACTCGAAAACGAGTCCTTTACAATCCGTTTGGTTGTTAAAGGTTTAATGCTTGCTGGATTGCCGTGAGCAAACACATCAATCATAAAATATTATTACTGGCAATACTAATCTTGTTCCCCAATTAACACCGAGAAATAACTCAAGTCGATTTAGTTTTTGGAGAAATAATCAGCTTTGCGACGGGTTGGAAAGTATTTTAATATTTTATTACGACACTTATACAAAAAATGTGAAGAATAAATTTTCTTATTGCGATTCAATAATCTCTGTCATTCATTTCAGAGTGTGCTTATGATGCTATTTTTGAATTTCGAACACGAGTTGTTGCGTTCGGAAATGTTCTCGG
The DNA here is from genome assembly GCA_943193645.1 of Acentria ephemerella. Lineage (NCBI taxonomy): Eukaryota > Metazoa > Arthropoda > Insecta > Lepidoptera > Crambidae > Acentria > Acentria ephemerella. The sequence continues at coordinate 1,325,497 of OW971889.1, forward strand.
GGTTGTTCTATTTGCGAATACGAATGGCCCGTTAGCGGTAGTCGCCTCATTGATTATTATTTTAACGCACAATTAAAATTTGATGGCCTCTTCTACTTCGTTCATCTTCGACTTGCTACGTATTAGTTTGTACTTTTACATTTCTGAACGACCAGTCGAAAGTGTTGCTAGTACAAATAACAACCCTCTTAGTTGGCAGTAAAGGCGATTGTTGAAGCGGCAATAATGTCTACATCTTCTTTTTTGAATACGAGAGCTATACATGAGTGTCGAGACTAAGCGTCAATAAAAATAGTCGTAAAACTTAGTACTCGGTGTAAATTGAACCTTGCACATTGAGCTCTTTGAGTTGATATTACGATTCCATTAAAACGCTGTAGTGAGGAACGTGTGAAATAAAAATCATGCGTATGCACACATTCGTTAAGAATTGACACTTATTAAAGGGGATAATTTTTTTAATTGGTATGACGACATCTCTTTGTTTAGCAGTTGGCCACTTAATATCGCCTGACAGAGCCTGATTTAGAAATTCCTTTAGATTGTTACGATATAACTGGAACAGCTCACTCGAGACAATCAGGAGTTCTAGTCTTGTCTATGAATTTAATAATCATTATTCTAGGAGCTTTAACTATTATGATGTACATAAAACAGATCATAAACCATAAATAGCCCTCCTTTAATTAAGGAGGATGTTTCAGTCAAGTAACAGTTGCTTCACACTCAAAATATTAATTAAATCTTTGGCTTACTAGTAGCAACGCGACCTGTAAGTTTAATTAAAAAAAAACAATCTATTCTATAATTTTATTGGGAACTTTGACGAGTCTTTAGCTGGACCGTTCCGAATTCAAATTGCTCGACTCGGATTTGGAATAATGGTGCGATCGGCCTCCCGCGCGTGACCAATCGCTAATTAGGAAATGTGTTCAAAGATGTGCTTTTACGGAAGCCGATCGCTGGTTCGTAATTAAACTTTAAGAATTTAAATCTAATTTTTGATTTCGAATGCGCCATTTCCACTCCCGGTGTTACTGTATCGGCTTGTATGGCGAGTTTGATTTTATTGTTTTGATAGAAAGTTGATAATTCACAGACAGTAGCATAACAATCTAGTGAGATTGGATTTATATATTTTTGACGCAGTTAGAACATATTGGATTTAGATTGGTATTCAACTACATTAATTAAATGTATCAGGGAATTTATGTGAGTAGTATCTTGACTAAAATCATCAGGGTTTGGTTGTGGGATTTTAATTGAGTCATTTTGTATCGTGAGAAACAGCAGCCGTTAATCAACAATTTCGAAAATGGAATGCCTTTTACAATTCCGCATCCGAACTTACGCAATTACCAGTCGGTCGTGTCCCCTATGTCTCCGGAATCACTCAAGCCTCGCGAGGGAGGTCACCCAGCGGAAACATCTCTGGTCTTCCAACAAATAGCCCCGCGGGGGACGAGCCTCCCTGCCTGGGCCGGCGTCACGCCGCGCACTCACATATACCCAGATATGTGCTTTCCAGTTTGTTTCTTTTTGTTGACGACGAGTGTAAATTTCTTTATGCATTATTAAGTACGTCTACGTGACTAGCGAATGGAATAATTCATTTTTAAAGTAGATGATAACTTTTACAAGATAGGTTAGGATTGCGTAGATGGGATGAACTTTATGTACACTAATAACGTCTATCCATCTACTTTTTATATTATCTTTATACTTTTAAAAGAATTTGGTCCAAGTACTTCAAACACGCACCATCATGATTATAAGGCTTTAATCATTTTACCCTTATATACCATAAAATTGTTTAAATTATTTTGATAATTGTATCTTGAAGCACTTTCCTCTGGTATTTTTTAGATCTAATTAAAATGCTTTTTTAATTAATGTCACGATTTATACATTTTACATCTAAAATGATTACTCAGTTTTGTATTCGAAGAAAAAGTAATGATTGAAAATTATAAAACGAATTTATTTTCCAATGTAACAATAATAATATTTTATGAAGTATATACGAGATTAATTTATGAAAGGGCTTCCTTAATGGACACGTGTAAGAAGGTTGCGTGTGGGCAGCCTGGTGTAATGGAACAACAGATGGTGCGATGACATCAGACTCGGCTCAAGATTACGTTTAACGGAGAAAAATGTAAATTTCTTTACAAAGAACTCTTGAAAATCTAACAGCTCTATCGAAATATTACAAGTGTATCAAAAAAAGAAAACATTTTCCCTCTTATTAGGGAAATAATCATTTTCCCGTTGAGTTCAGATGAAGACATCGGCGCCCCGCCGTTAGCAAATGGTTCGCCGTATCAAAAGAATCTCACAGCGGGCAACAACCTATTATTTTCATTCAAAGAAAAAAGATTAAAACAAGCCCTTTTGAAATACACACTCACAGGTGGAAATTTTACGAATAATATCACAGCCCCAGACGTCGACAATTTTTTATTTTGCTGTATCTAATAATTTATCTGTGCAGTTTCGCGCGTTGTGCGTGCAAGGCAAACGCATTAAGATGTTATTCTTATAAAAGTAATAATTACAGTGAACGCAATGACGATAAATTACCAGCATTTACGACTAATTTATTAATAGAAATTTCGCGAGTAAACCTTAGGACCGTCGTAAATAAGTTACCGCGTTGCAGCCAATGGTTGGTCATAAAATGTGTCTTCGTGTGCAGATTGGTCAGCGGCGAGCCAATGAGCCGTTCCAGATTTGAAAGCGACGGTTTACGACCGCCAGGCGGCGTCTTTTTACTGTTTTGGCGCCAAAATTGACAGATTTAGGTCTTGTATTCAAATAATTTTAGGTTAAGCCAATTCGATTCCGTTGACAAGAGTCGAAAGCATGTAATATGCCAATTGATTTATAGCAGATAAAGTAAATAAGGTTCTTATACATGTTCGTTTAATATTTCTCGCAGAAATAAAAAACGCCTATTTTTATGAAAGTTTTTATATCATATTAAAGATCTACGTCATTTATGTGTACTTAGCTGTATATGTTGCTCAATAGCAGTGCTTTTGATAATATGACTTATATTTAATATTCAGGAGATCAATCTATGAACCTTCTTTTTGGATTAATTTATGATTACATGTGATTAAGCGTCATAAAATCAATGGACACTAATTTCTTTAAGAAGAGTTATTTCTTATGTCACACTGAGTATATGTTTCATGCTATAGTAATTAACAAATATTTTTTTCCCAACAAAGGTTAACATTATTTGTTGAACTTCACTCATAAAAGGTTTCTATTGTTAATGTATTTATTTGATATCACCGATGCTATCATTGCTCTCGTCATCATCATCTCCGAATAAATGAGGGAGAGAAACAGTTTTCAGTCTAATTTAACTGAAATATGAAAAGATAAACAGAAACATACAACCGCTTAAAGTTTCTTGTTTGAAAAGAGAATTAATTAAAGAGATTTATGGAACAATTTAGAGCAGCCTATGTAAAATGGAAGAGGTTAACTAGAATTTACAATGTAATAAAGCAGTCAGGACAAACGGACAGACAGACGGGCCGGCTAGCTAATGAACATGCGCAAGCGCATTCTGAGCGCTGCGCGGCCACTTTCATGGCGCCGTACATATCAATTGGTGGTTCTGTTCACTTAATATTGTTGTTTATTCTGTGTCTCGAGTTGTGTGACTGAGTTAAACTTTGATCACTGAAACTTGACGAAGAGTTATGCATGTGGTTTATGTGAGACCAATTTATTACTGTATCTTTATTCAACCGTACAAAAATGCACCAAGTTGCACTGTATATTTAGTTATAATTTAAATATTAAGTCTTAGATATAAGTTCTCATATTTGTCTGAGCTACATAGATATAGTCTCATGTTAAATCTAAATTTTCTAGAACCATAAGCGCTAATCCCCGTGACTGCGGTGTCCGCGGCAATAATAACCATAGAGCAGATATTCCCATAGACACGCCCATGAGGACGTCACTACACCGCGACGAATCCGTGACGAATTGCCGGATCCCGCCAAATCCCGGCTTTGTCCCCTATATTATTATTTCTGTTATTGCCCGTGCCCTTTCGACGAATACTTCTACATTATTCATTGTATGTCGTTAGCTGTTATGCCGCTCATATGTGTATGTTTGTTTCCAATTTGCCGCTTTTTCCTTATTACTCCATAAAGAATTCCCGTTTCATGTCTCAGCATAAAGTGTAATTCCCTAAGTGGTGTAGCTACACTAGAGATATAGTTCGCCTTTGATATGAAGTCACCTTTAATTCGCTCCAATTACTGTGACCCCTGTTACATTTTCTCAACACCGCAATTTGCCCCCCAATCGGCATCCATCAAATGTCAATGGCAGACTATAAAAAATAAATAAAATATCAGATTGTCGCTCGACTCATTGAAAGGATTCCGGCATGTTTTTTTTATGAGACTCTGGTTAGGTATCGAGGCGACACAAAAGATTAGCGCGCGGGGTGCAGTAAAGAAACAATTTTCCGGCTTTCCCTGCGCGCCGGGGGAGCGCGGCTCACGGAGTACGCCGACATGACGAAAATACGATATCTTGCTACGGAATCTGCTACTTCAACAGTTCTCTTCAGCGTCTTCAGTTTACGGTGCATTATTGTTGTGAAAATAAACTACCATTTAATTTCAAACAGAACATTTTATTGTTTAATCCGTTCAAAAAATAAAATTATAAAATTAATCACATTGACATACAAGATGGACGTACACCAAATAGCATATACATTTACGAGTTAGATTTAAAAAATAAGTTTCAAAACACATGAGAAACCTACCGCGTCGCATATTCTATAACCTAACTTAGACATGATCCAACTACACAATTTAATGTTAAAACTCATATACAGACAAAAATAACTAATTTCAGTTTAATAAAATTAATGTCCCTTGAGTCAACATCGCAGTATTACCGGCCCTCGGCTCGGACCAGACATTATGGCTTCAATGTTAACAGAAAGGGAAATAATAATATATAACACAAACAAAACAATTCAGTCTCAACGCCCAAAAATATCCCTTAAAAATTATTAAACAATATCGTGATGTAGGTACACTTCGCTCCGACACTAGGAATAGGCACCCACCCGACGCATGTTACGTGGCTCCAGTAACTCAATACAGAATGCGTAATGGAAACGTTTAACATCATGCAATGTACAAAAATACAGCAGTAAACGTAATTATATCTTAGTATATCTAAAGTTACTGTATCGTATTTATTATATAATATAAAGAGGAGAAAGGGGAGAAATGGATCGTCGTATCAGAACACAATCAACCACCACTAATTTTTATTCTGTAGAAGCAACTAGATCTCTATTCATATAACGCACATACATATATATATATATTATTTGTCCATTCGTAGCAATCGCCTGCAGAGACGCGCCTTGCGATCTGATCTGAAGACCGTCCCGCCGGCCTCGCCGCATGCAGGCAATTCCAGGGACATTTATTACACCTAGCGTATACTGCTTACGTATTTTTTGTTTCCACTAACTAAATAGTATTCTTGTGCTTCTATCCAATAGTAAACGTAATAAATCGGCGAATATTAACTATTTACGTATATTATGTTGTATTTACTAGCCAAAACAATAACATTCTAGCATCTACCACCGTTAAATCAATTACAATAATTTAAAATCCTTAAGTAAACCTTATTATCTCACTTAGGCAAGTTAAAGTTGTATCTTTACGTATACTTCGTTTTCGAATAGTTTTTTTTTCAAGTACATCTAATTAGTTTTAATCTAAGCTCGGAACGCGCAGCTAAGTATGGCGTTGGAATCAGATTGAGCCTCTCGAGGCAGCCGAATGGCCTCCAGAGGGTTATGCTATTTTACTCACTAAAATAGTTATTAGTATACACATATTACAATCAACGTTATACGTATGTATTTTTCAATCGTATACATAATTCCGGTACTAAATAAATTTTTGAATATCGGCGCCAATATTCGCGATGAAATCAAAATAGTAAATGGCTTGATAGCCACCGCACCCGTTCTCACCCCTTCACTGTAACGTTATATTTAGTGAAAATTTTGCAAATGGAAAACTGTAAATATTCAATGAATTTAATCATCGTACAGTGTCAAGAGGTTGGCCAATTGCAAAAACGAAGATTTGTTCTAAGGAACTTAAGCTAGGCGCTTCCGAGAGGGTCGTGTGAGGACGCTCACGGAAGCGCGCGGTTACAAGCGGGGAGGCGGGAATTAGAACTAATTTGCGAGCACCCCCTTAGAGACTTCGTTTTTGCAATGGCCAGACTAAGAGCAGGGGTGCACGAGGTAGCTCGTGGTCGAGTTGGGTGCTAGCTGGGGATCGCGCCTCTGAATGAGATGGGACTTGGTGTAGGGGGTACTCACGACGTCAGGCGTGGAGGCTCCGTCGTGGGAGCTGTCGGGCGCCGAGCGTGGCTCGCCGTTGGCGTCGGGCGGCCGCGCCGACTCCCGCTCGTCGATCACCAGGTCGATGGGCATCTTGCCCTTCAGGCAGCTGATGTAGCGGTGGCAGAAGTTGTCACACAGCTCGTGTACCTGCACAACCACATCGCCATGTAATACTCCATAACTATTGAGGTTGTACACAAGCTTTGACAAGTCTCAAATGTCAAATGCAACCTGTAGGTTAATGTGCTTTAAAATTAACTCAAAAATTTTATACTATTTCGGATTCGAACGACAGCATATAATATAGATAATGCAGATTTGAGATTACTGATATTGTAAACATATATTTATAAATTAAGAAGCTAAATATAAAGCTTTGTAAAAAATATCCGTCAAGATTGTTAAGTTCAATGAACTCGAAAACATTACTTCAAAAACAACTTTTGTCGTGTACTCAAATATTTTTCTAAATAGTGTTCTGTCTTAATAATTAGCATAGAAACAAAACAAATTAACAGTCGCGCTGTACCAGCTCCACCAGCCTTGCTGTAACAACTCTTAGGCGGCAGAGATGGCAAATACGACCTTTAAACCAATATCACCATACAAAACGTCACAAAAACTCTAAACAGTAGAAAACAAAGGGAATACATTCGGAGGTGAGTCCCGCGCCAACTGTCGCTTCACACACAATTGTAAAAACTCAAAATGAATCGTAAAAACGGCATGAAACTCATATTTTTTTGTTTCATTCGACAAAATACGGCCCCCGGCGGGCGGGTATTAATTTTGTGCGTCGGCCTTATAAATTTTCATAGGCATAATTAGCTTAGAAATTAACATAAGGTAATAAAAAGACTAACGAAATTTTTAGAGAATTTACACGACAAAACATAATAAAATACGGCAGGTGTGGCGGGAAGGAGTCCCAGAGAGTCTCTGGATTTCAAAATAGAACGGACGGAAGCGGAAACAGAGCTACAAGCGCCGTTGACAGCTAATTATGTCTTTGGGATACTAATTTCCGAATCGACAGCTTTTTCTAAATTATTCATGTGAGCACGCCCCGTGGTCGCCAAATATTGAATAGTTTGTTTATCATAATTTGAATTTTACTACCCGGCCGTTGAAATTCATATTTATGACAGCGTGAATTTTATTGACACTAGAACTTAAACGCTACAGGCCCGCTGCGATGGCGGCGACCGAGCATTGCACTGCCAATGTCAAACTCATGATTGAGAGCGCTTTTATAAGCTCACAATGACAGAGTAAACACACGGGCCGAAATAAAGCTACGGTCTAATCTCGCACTCAGTGATGCCGATACTATTTTCGATTTTAGTGACAGCCGGTAAGATTTGACATCGTAACTCTTAGAGATTCAAATTTGGAACTGTCTCCACAGCAAAACATAAAGAGGTAAAGCTACTCCCTTGCGGGGCGAGTTCGGCCGTGCGTGCACCGCCAAAGAGTTACAATCGTCTGAGAGCGCCCCATTGATACAACGTTGTTTAGTTAAAATGTAATGCCTTTAATGAGATATTACGGCATTCCGAGTCGGGTTCTCGAAGATTATCGTTTCAAACATCAAACTCTTTCCAGAATTTTAAATTTGGAATGAGCGTCTCACGGATTGAGATATGGAGTGTTTCTGAACGAATACTTTTTATTTAAACTCCGAATGAAATGTGATATAATGGGATCCCGTTGACATATAGACGTACCCTATTTGAATGGTTGTCATTCTTTTGAATTTCGAGGTGAACAGGATTTTAAATATAGAATTGAAATTTTGGTTTTTGGGTTGTATGTACCGTTGTTTACGTTGACCGTTAAAGATTTTAAAGCGTATATTTCGAAAGTTTTTAAGTGTAGTCGGTCGGTTCGTGCCAAGAGCGTGGGCAGGATAAGATCTTGTGTAGAGATCTGCGGCTGTCGATTCGCAACTAAAAGGGTTTTTTCGTTATAAGCCACTTCCTCCGCTAATGCGACACGTGGGCGTGACTGCTACGCGTAAATTGAAACGTTTATTTAACATTAACTGTATCAAATCAATCATAAGATTAATAATTATATCACGTCTCGTCTAATTGAATAACGTTTGATTATACATCAACTCAATAAATTACCTACTGTTAACATATGAAACTGTTCCACGGTTATTTAAATCCTTTAGGCATGTATATGTCGGTATAATAATACCGACACGGCACATATGTACGACGAGCGCAGCCAGTGCATATTTGGCCGACATTTCTGATCGGCGGACAGGGCCGGATTCCTTTCTTTTCTTTTTTATTTTGATTTGAATAAAAAATCAACCGGTTGGCCATCCCACATTCAAATGAGACCTCGATTGCTTCTCACCTCACTTCACTCGGATATACTGGTGATATTATTCCTAGGACGATAACGGTTTATACAAGTTCATTATTTTATTTAATGTTCTCCAAATTTCTTGTCGCGCTGCAAAAATATCAGTCACAGTATTTGAGTGCGTTGTATAAAAGTTATAAAACAGCGGTCGAGGAGTCGTAAACGCGGGTCCCAAGTTCGAGCCTCAGCCCGTAAACCAACAAATCTGACCTACATCGTAAATCACTTAGCCACGTTGTTACAGATAACGTTTACGAGTTAGAAACAAAATATGAAAAAAATCGTAATACGAGTCGGCTCTTGAATTTGTTGCTTTTTAATAACGGCTTTTTATAATAGCCCACAGACGTACACAAAAGTTAAAACAAACGCAATTTAATATGAAATGTTCCAAATTGAAATCAGTCTAGTAACGAGAAACTTTTAGATTCTAAAATTAAAATTCCATACGATTGGTATTTAAATTTTTGAAAATGGAACGGATTATATTTAATAAATGCGCTTATTACCACGGGATTTGGAGCGTCCATACGATGTAATCATTATTAGGGAATAAAAAACTGGCTAGTGGCGACCAATCACAGCGACGCGCGACCGAAAAGGACTCGTGATATGGGAGCATCGGCAGTGCCGCCGGCCATGTTTAAAATATTAAAAGCATAAATCAAAAACGTTATTGGATATTTTAATGTAAATACGATCGGTCTGCTCGTTACGAACACAACTGTTTAGAGCTCCAGCGGATATATTTTTTGCTATTACATTAATTATTTCGAATACAATCATTGTATTAAGCACTTTCAATCCTCTTCACGTGTTTTATCATCTTTAGAAAACCTTTTTCTAAAAATATCCCCGTAATTATATAAAAAAGGATTTAAAAAATATTCTTAACGAGATCTCATTGAACGCATCTTGAGCCGGTGGATGTTTTTATTTTTAATTATTATAAAGGCAGAGGAAAAAAACCATCACTTGTGAACAGTGTGTAGTGAAGCGGAAATGGATCGAACTAACGGCACCTTTTTTCTTTACTTTTATTCGACAAAAACCATCCACAAGATAAAAACGGACGAGTGTAGGATATGTGCGCGGGCAAAAAACGGCAGCCACCTGAGACGTCGACGGACTGGGCTAGGCTAGGCTAAGACACGGCGCATCGTTTACCATACGCGTTCGTTACAATCATGCATTTGATTACGAAATAAAAAGTATCATTAAATCGAAACGATAAAATGAGTGATTTTCTTCAATCCAGGACTCAGTTCAGCCCGAGGCCGATATTTTGAATTTCGAACTGCGTATTACTTTTTATTTTTTAAAGGCCTTTATCTCGCCCTCCGGCCAACGATTCGTACAGAGGTATCGCATTACAGTTTATCTCGTTACAGACGGAGCTTTTTGTATTAGTACCGTGGTACTTTTTTCACCGAATTTACCGGTTTCTAACATACCTCTGGTCGATCGGAGCCCTCGCCCGGATATTTTTATGGAATCCGCTGTGAGAACGACCGCTGGAAGTATCTCGTTTCTCGAGATCATTCGTCTTGATATAGACGTTAGTCAAACTAGTTTCGTTGAAACGTGACCATAATATTGACAAGTTAAATTAATTCTTCGCCAGGCGACATCGAAACGTTGTAAAAAACATCGGAGATTTGAATTTTATGGCACTAATTAATCCGACTACGCACAAATTGTGTCTGATTTGACGGTGTGCGACAAAAAGTGATCTTCGAGTACCGTTACGTCCAGGAGTTGGGTTCAGCATAATTGTGCGAATTGGCGATGCAACACACGCAAGAAACCGGACCGACCACGGACTGAGCTCAAATTGGATATAAGGGCAAAACAAACATTCAAAATGCGAACTTGCTCCCATTCACGGCTCCAGGAACACCTGATTCAGAATAGTTTTTAAAATTTGAAATTCGAACGTTAAGTGTCGCTGTGTGCGTGCTCGCGTGTTCGGAGCTCGATGCGATATCTTGATTCGGGATCGAGCCTTCAGATAATCGAAACCTTGTTGTTGTTATATGATATTTACAAAACTGGTTTCATATCGATCGTCCGAATGTATTCCGCTTTGTGCGTGTAATGTAATAAAATGAACTTGGTACTTACTTTTTCTAATTCTAATAGGTGAAACCGTAGTACTTGTATCGCTTGCACCATCTGTAAAGATAAATTTACATGTTAATCATCAAAGCGTTTCTAACTTCACACACACGAAATTCCTGCGTACAGGTCAAGGTAATTACTATCTCGAGTATAATCTACAAAGGTAAGTGAGCAACAATGACCCGCCAGAACAATACGTCTAGGTTGAGGCTATTGCGCATACATATAACATACTTATATATTGCTGTATCGATTCCGCGTTAATTGTGATGGACAAATTAAGCGATCAATAAAATTTTCATCACCGAAAGAGAATCGGTAAAATATATCTTCGTCTACTCGGTGAAACGATCACGCGTGTCCGAAGATGAATTCCTTCATACATCGATGCTATCGGCTTACATTGTTTGATTTTGTTTGGAGATCTAATCGGGGAACTTTTTCAAATCGATACCTATCTAAAAACCGTCGGCTGATGCCGTTTTAATAGTACAACGATTTGTTTCTGATTGCCACTCGGAGACGCGGCTCGAATCCTCGACACATCCAACCCAGGCCTGATTGATGATTTACAAGTGCTTCTTACTTTTAAATTTGAAAATAATACCCAGTTCACGGACGGCTGTGTACTGATAATAAGTCGCTGTTGTTACCAGTATTTCTATTGCGTTTCGATGTAATGATCCACAATCATAAACACATTTTAATAGACTTCTTATTGCTAGAAGAAAGTCTAGTGTTTTTAGCAAAATGGCATGACAAACGTAGAAGTTGTGGAGATATTATTTATTACCGCTTGCGTAGTGTGTGCGTATCTGAACCTGAATCAGTATTGACACGATCTCAGAGTATTACGAGCATAAGCATCTGCGGAGCTCGTGCGAGTGGTATATCAATTAAAGGCAGAGAGCGCCACCCCCAGTATTTACTCAGACTAGCGACGACACAGATAAAAATATGTTTGCCTAAACACACTTGCCACCAAGCTTTGTTTGTTCAGAGGATATCGTATGGAATCTATGAGTTTCGTGTAAGCTTATCAACTAGACGAATTTCGATGCAAATAGTGTGAGCAAATAGTGATTGATGTTGTCAAAGGCCTTGTTAAAATTTATTTTTACTCCATAAAATCGACATGTACTAGTATATATAGGAAATTGACTTTTCTTTTTTAAAAAGACACACTCATCTAATATTTCAAACGATCAGAAGCAGATAAACAAAAGCACTGTTAGAAAAAAGAAAGCATTTAAACATGAGAAGACACTCCAACAAAAACAAGCCAAGTGGCGAGTTACACAGAGTCCCCGGTTATCAGTTCCTAATGACTGAACCACCGTTTATTTGCTGACGCTACTGCTGGCAGCGCGACAATGTTTGAGGAAGTTTAATGCCTCAAAAGGCTGTGACAAACCAAACACAGATGTGACGTGCGCAAACACTCCGGGCCCTACACCAGCCCGTAACCAATGCTGCGACCCGTCGATAAATACTCCGTGTTGGTTTTTAAACTATAAAACCATTGGTTTGTTTGCATTTGTAACTCTTAGGAGCTATTACAGATAGTTATCTGGTTCATTGCTCTTACATTAAGAAAAATGGAGTTCCTCAAGGTAGTATTTTGTGAGTTTAATATTCAATTTGTAATGGAATCGGGTATTTCGTATTATTCATCCCGAATAATACTAAAATAAAGCTGATATCACAAAAGCTCTCAAATGAGCTGTATTAAATGAACAAACGCCACTTAAAGCACCACATGACGTAACCGTACGCCGACACATTGCAAGCGACAATCTCCATTATCCGGAGAGCTTGTTAACCAACAATAATGCTGCCTGGTATAGGGCGCTCCAGAGGCAACAATGACCCAATGTGAAAATACAGCAAGCAGCAGACCTGTCAGTTGGTCGCACAAAAACAACAGCCCAGGGCAGCGAAAAAATGATTCCACTTGACAATCTTCGGCCTATGTATTAAGGTCGAAATTTTAAGAAAAAAACTGCCTTGAAATATTCAGTTTTACAAGTTAAAGCATATGGCCCCACACGAGTACGAATTTCTTATGAATATTTCACAAAAGATCATTCCGGAATTTTAATTGAATTGAGGTAAATTACTCGCGTGGATGCTCAAAAGACCCATTGAAAACTTGATTGGGGAACTTTGAATACATTATTGTTAAATACAAGTAATTAACGTCTGTTGCTTCTTTTTAATCGCAATACAACGTCATAGCTTCTTTATTAAAAATGACGTGTCGCATAAATTTGATGCAGAAACTGACAGAGTTGCTCCTCCTCTTCTGCATTTAATAATTGTTGCACCAAATTCAAATCTTTACCTGTCAAATATTTAACTTAAATAAATCATTATAAGAAAGTCTGTTTCGAACTTTCAAAATTCTATAAATGGAAATGCGTTACTTATTTCGAATGATTTTGAAACGAGTTTACGACTTACGTTAGATTTCTTTATTTTTAATCAATTTTTTATTTTATTATTGGAGATTTCAAAAAGCTGCTGCTTTCTTAGAAACGATAGAACAGACAAACACGTGTGCCAACACAGTGGCACCACGTGTCAGGACCGTGGACAAAAACATCAAGAATATAATTTACCTATTCCTTGGCTAGTTTGTTTTGCGCCCGGATGTCGCTGCTTGTTTGGGCTCCTTATCTATCCGGAGTTGGCTCAAGGCTCGGAGAGGCATGAATGACGCTTATCAGCTCGGGGCAGGTAAAGCTGACGTTTTAGTTTATGGCGTCACGAAGAGCTACTGTTTTAACTCACTGCTTTAATTTAAGTTATGTGTATATATAATTTCATAAAAATATGACTTCAGATAACGAATGCTAACAGGAACGCTACTCAGCATTCATAGAATATGAATTATATTACCAATTGGAAATACTGTTGTCAAATACAGTGTCTGCGGAATACACAGCTGATGATGAAGGTTGGATGCCCCCAAACAGGTTGTAACAAATTTGATTCTTGCACAAAGTCAAACATCGGCGTCGCTCGTTGCCAGCAATTCGTAATGCTTTAGATTTTATTTGTTAAAAATCGGTTAAGTATCCGTGTCGAACGCGGGCGGTGGGTGGCCACCATTTTGTTTTTATTATTTCGCTTTTTGTCCGAGCTAGCCGCGGGAGGCGCACGGTGCGATTCAGCTTTTTATGAGTGACAATATACAGACATATAATATATATTTTAATCTCATTCCCTCATTTTGTTGTTCCAAGAAATATCTCTCGTTTACCTGCGGTTAATTTTAGACAGCTCTTTAACTAATCAAATCGTAAATTATTTGGAGACGTGAACAATAAAATGTTCACCATTTAATGGTATATTAAACTCGAGATAGTTTATTTATCTGCGTGGACAGAGAGTAAATTTAAAGGATACTTACTAATGAGTCGACCTCTGGGTCCGCTATATAATAAGGTTTTTCTTGGCGTATCTGGAAACAAAGAAAATATATTTGTAAATACATTATTAATTCAATCAGATTAGAGCAATTAGGAATTACATTTTGAATGCAATGATGAGAGTCTGCAGATTAACGACAAACGCAGTCGGGTTGTAATGCTTGTACATGGTTAATAAAATGCTCGCTCGCTTGGCTGCGCGCGCGCACACGTCACAGACTATACATGACGCAGATGACATATTTTTTCTTCTTTATTTATGTAGTTCTAATTGCTCACAACAGCCGTTATAAGCATTGATATTCCAATTAATTTGTTCTATAAGAATGATAATTGGTTGACTGCTTATCAATTTAGGTTTTGTTAAATAAATCATTTCATTATTGTCTAGTTTTCAACGATACTTCTATTGTGATAAATAGCTTTGCCTACCTACAAGTGTCTTCAACTAAATAAGAAATGTCAAATCGTAGCAAAAGAAAACTTCGTTCATATTATTTATATTGAATTATTTATTGAACCGCTTTTAAGCGTTTACTCTGTGTACTGGTTCAAGAAACACTTTTTTCCAACATTTAAAACTTAACTTGACCGGAAATGCGATAGTATCGTGCATACCCGCGGCCGACGGATTTTTTTATACATAAGCATATATTTTTTACTAGCCTTCATATTGACATTTATGATGTTTTAGATTCAAGGTATGCTATTATAGAGACTGTTAATTATGTTATTATCAGACGGTGAAATCATTTGTGTACAGTAACGAAGGAACATTTTTGGACGTGGCCCCTTACTTCCAACCACTATGCACACAACGTTAGATTCCACACAGATTTAAGAGATTAGAGCACAGTAGTTGTAATACTTTATCTTATGTTAACTTAAACTTAGTTTGAGTAGGTATTGTTTCTGATATACAAATTCATTGTTTAATGCATTTTCATTCAAAGCAAGAGTGAAAATATTCTATTAAATAAATAATGTCTACCAAGGAGTCTTTTCCTGAGAAGAATAAGCAAGAAACTCAGCGAGATTTGTCCCTCCCTTTACACGTTTTTGCAATACAATATTTCTTTTCAAACGTCTAGAACTTTCTATTGAATTTGAGATTAGGCAAATGACAGCATTAATATAGTTATTATAAATGTCATTAATACTTTTTAGTAAGTTCACACTTTAAATGACACAGTCATTTGTTTGTAACAAAGGTGAATTCATTCAACGGTATCAGCTGATTTCTTACTACATATATTTTACGATATACGAAAACGACTCTCCTAAAACAACGGTTCACTGTCCACTGAGCAGTTGTAAATCACGAAGTGAATCAGAGCTTGCCGTGAAGCAATAAAATACAAATTCCTTTGACCTTTCCACGGGTAAAGTTACATTAAAAGGTATGGATTCGATTAATAATCTCGAAGCCATAAATGTTATCGAAGACGTATTGATTATGAATTTTATCAACATTAAGTTAACGTTATACTTCCAATATTCTAAACATGTATTTTTAGAAGACTTTCATTTAATTAATTTCACATTAAGCGTGAGGACAACGGGATATTTTCAACAAATAAATCTGACTCTGCGTTGTATAAAAATTATGTATCGAATTAAAACTCGGCCAAACTGACTGATTATAGCTAATCTTGTCCGAGTTATTCTTAGCAAATATTTTCATACCTTAATAAACTGCTATACGACATTTGTAACCGTTATAAAACTTCAGCGATTTAGTATCAATGTTTACTTTACTGATAATTCAATGAAATATAAAACCATACAAGAATATTGAATACGCAACCTTTACACTGTTATATATTGTCATTAAAGAATATTTATAACCTTAATAACGTATACAAGCAAAATTTGACCCAAAAAATCTTTCGTAAACCATAAATCAAATTTAACTCCAAATTTTACTATTGTTTTGTCTAACTCAACACGTGTTGCCGCGGTTAGGCACAAAACATTACAATCATAAACTGGATCGTTATAAAAACAACTATAATGACACGTAGCACGTAACTACCTACGTTGCCGGGTTGCAGGTTCAGTGCCGCCCACTGAGGGCGCATTTCCAAACGGTGTATATTTAATCCATTAATCCATAAGAATTGTTGTTAGGTATCTCATACGCAGCGCACAGTGGGTCGTGATATATAAATCAGAGAAAAAAAGGGAAATATTTTTATGGGTTTGAAAAAAGTTGGTTGATTGGTTGCTTCTGTCAATTGTTTTTGAAACCAAAGCTCATTTCTTAATATGATAGAAGACTACTGGTTGTAATGTCTGTTCTTATTGTAGTTTCTAGAATAAATTAAGTGCAATGTTTTTTGTCAACTTTTCCTCGTTTAAATTAACAAGTCAACGAACTTGAAACATCATTTATGTATCTAATAAGCTTGAAAAGGACAACCGCCCCAATCAAAGGCCCACCAATCGAAATTTGCCCAAAACATACAGAAAACACATAAATATCGCCCCTCCCCAAGCCCGCGGCGAGGAAGTCTCTCATTTAAGGGGGCACCGGGCCGTGAATCCCCCACTTTTGGACACCACGAATTAAATGCTAATAAGGCGATTGGCCGATACCGAGTTTTGTGGAAACGACCGATCCACTGAGATTCGGCAATGAATGATAACTAAATGATGATTTAGATAAAAACAGTTAGGATTGTATGGTAATTTTTTATGTTAGCTAAAAATTATGACCTCAGTAGTGTCTAGATGTTTGAAGAGGTCTTTATTGATCGTAAATTACAAAGCAATTAATTCAGTGTGCCTCTGGCGCGCTATAACTTTGGGAGCGGTACAAAAACCGCGGGCCACTGACGAAATGTTAGGTGTCGAGTTGGACACAACTTTTAGCTTTATGGGTCCGAGTTATGGCATCCCGTTTTTCTGACACTAATCGTTCGATGGGAGCTGTTATTCACTATCAATTTAACTTAAAGGAGTACGGCATAAAAGAGTTTTTATTCGTCCTCAAAAAATAAACAAACCAACAGTGTAACTTTTGACTCGTCCCAAAAATCTTTACAACAATTGTCGTTTCCTCTATTCATGACGTTTACCTGAGCGTTTATTGTTCGCCCTTTGTGCACTTTCAGGCGAAATAGTGCATTGTGTGCGTAATTGAATAAATGCCATCGTGTAGGGCTTTTGTGCTATCCCTGAGGACCCACGGGGATACGAGGACGCTACAGAATTATTTTAAAGATAATCGTTTGATTTTGTCTAATAAATTATTGGGCCGAAGAACCCTACGGTTTGCTTTTTTAAA
This sequence comes from Acentria ephemerella, assembly GCA_943193645.1. Lineage (NCBI taxonomy): Eukaryota > Metazoa > Arthropoda > Insecta > Lepidoptera > Crambidae > Acentria > Acentria ephemerella. The sequence continues at coordinate 1,343,150 of OW971889.1, forward strand.
TTTCTCCTTAGTGGGTGTCGAGCGACCGTCATTAGAGGTCCACCTGACAAGATTATTCGGCTCATCTCAATGAATATTAAGCTTTATTAGTTACACATTAAAGCGCATATTAAAATATCAGATTAATCGATGAATATAACTGAGTGGTCGCACGACGGCAACAAAATCGCTACCAAACGCAGTAACCTGTAATTTGTAATAAAAATCTATTTATAAGATAAAATAAAGCACCGAGACGCTACCTAAGATGCTCGCCGATCGATCTCGTCAGCCTTTTAATAAATCAACCTTTTCGAGCCATTTTGACGCTTGTCAAACTTAAACATATGATTTAAAATCGCACGCGCATAGGAAAAGTCTTTAATGGTAAATTATTCTATAACGCGAAGAGGTCCAGTTTTGTAATTTAGTATAGTCGCCTCCTATTTAATAACTTTTTATGTGGCGGGGCGCAGGTGGTTTTTTTGGACGAGCCTCAAAGACTGGGCGCTCGCTACTGAAGGAGTTCGGATTTTAAAATTATAGTGTATTAATACGGCATGTTTCTGTTACGAAATTTATATTTATAGCGTGCGCGTGCGGCGGTCACGTGGTGCGTCACGCTGCTGCGTCGTCGTCGCACGTCACCTGCGCTGCGCAAGCGACGCTCTCGCCTCGCCTCAGCCATAAAGAGCCGTAATGAACAAAAGTCTTTATGGTACACTTGTAAACGTCGAATATCAGTCATTTCTCCTTGGACTCACAAAAAATGTCATAAATTTTGTTAACAAAATGGCTCCTACTGAATATTGTAGCCATAAACGGAGGTCTATAAAATGAGGTTTGCTTGTTCAATTCTTGTTTGGACTCTATTCTGGAATTAAAAGAACTTGGGACGTGGGACGGGCCTTTGTTTGCCCTGGCGTCCCCAACATAAATATTATGTAAATTATAGGAAATTATTCATAACTAACAGGAATTTATAAACGCTCCACTGTTTATTTCTGTCCCCTAAACGATATGCAAAACTGTTACTTTCGAACATTTACATTTATTAATATAATTAATCGATAACAGAATAATAGATGACGGCTTTGTTTATTTAAAATATTTGTTCTTAGTAATAATAAGTTGTTTGAATTGTGAGTCAGTGTAAACGCTCGGCGTCGACTCCGGCGCATCATCCCCATAGGAAAGAGATAAAGCATACGGGTGGAAGCGAGACACTTGATATGGAAGCAGCACAGTTTTTCGTGCGTTTTTTGTCCCAAAATCCGTGCCTTCAAAAATTTTATTTTAATACAAGAAAAGTATTCAAAAGATACGAGGGCAGGTAGACGCTCCGAGTATTTACTTACTTTATTTTTTACGACGAATCCAACTTGATTTATGGCAGCGCCGTGTGACGATTTGTGACCGGTAATGTCTGATGTGACTTTTGTCACTACCCGCCATCCATATTTGATTTATTAATTTACAGAACGAGCGGGCGTGATCGCATTCTGACAGTTGTCAGAGACGTGTAATCTTTGTCTCAAACGTGTAATCTGCTGTCATTTTTTGACGTTTCTGAATTGAAATCGGAAGTTTGATTGATGCTGACGAATCGATATGGTGACCTCTGTGTTGTTGTAGTAGATTTACATAATATCTCATAATTAATAACAACTCCATCGATACTGTTACCATGACCATTGGTTGTCGAAGCTATAATGAGTGGGTCTAATAATTACGATATTTCTAGTCAAAATATTGGAATACTGTTCTCAGTGGCTTTACTTAGCTTTCTTTAAAAAAAATAATTCATAGATTAACATTTATGAAATTAATTTTAATCTAACATAACAATAGTCCATATAAATAGCCGTACCACAGTTATTTGTGACTTTATTACTAAAACGTTACCAACGCTTTTGTGAACTGCAAATGTAACTTAAAATTCGATCAGCAAACAAAACTGCTGGTTTACATGTTTGAGACGTATATGTAACGTTTTGATTATTTATTCTGCAGATACATAATGGATATCCGTATAAGTTATATCATAGGTACTTTCTTAAATAGCAATTTTTAGCTTTCACCGCTTAATAACATAGTATCGCAGTTTTATAAGCTAATTCTTTTATATTTAACTTACAATTAATAATAGGCACCTCTTTATCATAGGGATCTTTAAATCATTATGTAAAAATAATTTAAGAATTAGTATTTTGAATGTCTGTTTAATTTTGACATTTTTTCTACAGATAATACCGATTCTCCCATTTGGCAATATGAACTAAAAGTATGTTTTCAATGATTAAGCTCAGTTACCTTGTATAGCGAGAACTTTGATTAAGTTCACATTTGACCGCAAGCTAAGCGTTAAATCAGACTCGCAGGCGACATGATAGTTCCTACTTAACCGGCCTCTAGAGGGTCATTTAGACTCGGAAGGTCAGTTTTTGGGGTATTAACGCGATCAGAGGGCTGCCGGGAATTAGACGGGTAATAAAGGTGGCGGATAATGACTCACTTCGGGCCACTCCGTTAGATGTACGTACCACTATTATACGACCAGTAACTACGGCCTGAACAACGTGTTTGTTTTTGTAATATTGAAGGCAGTATATAATATATAGGGCATTTTACAAGTGGGATAACTATTTTTAACCTTTAAATGTACCGTTTTTAAATTGTGTTCCAGGTTTTTGAATATTATCATAATCAACTATATATATTTTATATATAAAGCGCAGCAAATGACTCAACACTACCTGATGATAAACAGTAGACGAGTCCATATGTGAAGAGCTAGTGAAGCATGTGACATACTGCCCTAGCTACCCTCACCTTGCCGGCCTAAAAAGTGCTTTTTCACGCCTCTTTTCAAGGAACCCATGTTATAAGAAGGAGGGAATACGTGTGCTAGTAAGGAATTCCATGCTCTAGCTGCGCGACAGAGGAGTCACTAAACTTCCAAGGATTGGGGTAAGGCTTCCTACATTTAAAAGTTGTTACTTAGACTAAAATTTTCATATAGTTCTTTTCATCTAACATTTCAATGTGCCAGTTGAGATAGCTAGTTATACATTAAATATGAATACCTTCTAATGAAATAATTTATTTAATTGAGTGACATCTTATAATGCATAAATAAACAAACGAAAGTGTTAAGTTATCTCCTAACTTGAACTCTGTGGAATAATTTATTATGCTCGACCGTTAATCGATTGTTAACAGTTTAGTAATCGATATGAAAGATTCAAACAAAGATGACTAATTTATTACAGTAATAAAGAAAATTTTAAGCTGTGAGGGAGTTTCATTTCAGTAACAAACAAATCGTAAGAAATAACTAATCTCGTATGTTTTTCCTGTGTACGGAGGTTTGTGCCCAGCAGTGGGACGTATGCATAATGATGATGATGAAGAAAGAAATCAACTTTAATGATGAGTTCTCTCGTGATGTGGGTAGTATCAGACAATTTATTGTAAACACATAAATATTAACTTCTCTTTATCTACTTTAATAAGTTGATTATTTAGAATTTATTGTAATATCATATACCTATATTACTGTAAATGAGCGATTGCTATGTTTTAGATCTATATCTGTATGGCATCCACAAACAAATATACAGCTAGAAAAAATATTATACTTAGATATAACCTTTAAAAGATGATGAACTAACTTTAACTCCAAAACATTTACGGAAGTAAACGTAGACAAGAAAGTATTGAATATAGTACAAAATTTATTTATATTTATTTTAAAATTTGTTTGAAATTCTAAATAGGTTTTTGTATAGTTCATTACTTTTCTACTTACTTATTGTATGGCTTGAAGAAATATTAATATTTCATATGAATTTTCCCTAATGCAATAGATTTTTCGTTCTTTATTGGAACACAAGGCCATATTATATATATTTGTATTCATTATTGAAAAAGTATCTAAAAAGGTATCTCTATCACTGCTAAGTAGGTACTTTTGTTTACAATAGTACCTACTTACGATGTATATTGTAAATAATATATATATATAGCTAATGAATATAATATAGCTAAGTGCAGAAGATATCTTCAATATTATTAATTTGTATGCAAAATACACATCGTATCCATAGAAAACAGTTGCGCTGACGTTGCAAATGCGAACCTTAACATCATAAGTTTAAGGTCGTTTTTATGTCAAGTACAACTTGGTGCTTAATTTTTACGATTCTGTCGTCCTAGTCTTGAGTTATTTGTAAAGTAACGATGAAGTTAACGTTATGAGAAATAAGTAACTGCATAATAAATAAGCTGTTACGACAATAATTTCCACAAATAAGCTAAACAATAGCTTATTAATTATTATAACCCTGGCAGTTTTAAAGACGCAGCTTACAATAAATAAGATCGCCAGGGCTCCTGAAGAAAGCATTTTCTTCTAGACTAGAAGACGTTATCTATCATTTTAAAATTTAGTCATTTAACATTTTTTCTAGAACATTTATATAAGAAAAAGTGTGAAATTACTAAATTGGTCAATTTTATTATTTTAATGTTATTTGTATGACTAAAATAATTGTATATCTAATTTCCGAAGATATATATTTACGAGGTATATTTGTATGATTTCGTTCACAAGTTATGAATGTTTATATGTTTATTTAGTATATTTCTAACATTTATATACATATTACTCCCTATATACCTCCGTAATCTAGTATCCATAATATATGCTTAATGATGCTTACTTTGGGCTAGATAAAAGATGGGAGTGTGAGATATATAACTATATATGTATATTGTTTTATGTGAGAAATACTCATAGCTAGAGCAAGAAAAGAAAGTTTTCTGTTGTTAGTGAAAAGGTCATATCTAGATTACCTACGGTCTCTATATAATAAATCTTATCAGCAACCAATAAAGTCCTTAGTAAGCTAGTCAATTACTCACAAAAATAGAAACTTCTTTCCACTCAAATTTGTCATTCCTCATATTTTTCTTTATAGTTAGTACTTATGTGCGGTTACGTCATTCAGGCGTCAACCGTCAACCGTGAGAACAATCGCAGGTATGTCGAATAAGTACGTATAACAAGGTACTTCTTATATCGAAGTCCAAATCAAAGCCAAGGGCGTAGTCTATTAACCCTTGAGCAGCCGGTACCACAAACAAATGCATTATGTTTACGAAACTGAAGTGTACTCACACACGCACCATTTGAAAATAAACATGCCCAAAAAGTGTTTTTTCGACAAGGAAAAACAAATTTTAAACATCAGCTAAACAAATATAAAGTGAGCCCGCTCTCAGTGGAGCCACAATACGTTCATATAATAGAATAATAGTCAAGTATTCGCGTAACCCGCGGCCGCTCGCGCGGTCCCTAAGACCCCGTGTTTAAACAAAAATAAACGCATTTAGTGCGTGGCACATTATGAATAAGTAAGCATATTCTGCACCCCTATTTTGCCTTTTTTAATTTCAAAACGGCTCCCCTCCCAAATCCCAGCGGGCTAGAAATTAAAGTGTAATGGTGCAATGTTTAATAACTTATCTGCGGGTAGCGATGTGTTTTGGCTTTTGTTAATGTAATTTTTTAAGTTAAGTTCTTTGGGGGGTCGCTAAAATCGATGCCGTTTGATGAAGGGTAGAGGAGAGGTCCTTAACACGTTTATTACAATACTTATTATTATCCTTAGAAGCAAACGAATCGATGTATTATTTCTTGTCTAATCTCTGCATCACAAATAAACACATTCGATATTTAACGCTTTAGTTAGACTATTTGATAGTACACTCGCACTCGTAAAACGATATATCCAGCTTGAGAAATGAAATTAAATCCAGCTATAAACTTTATAGCGTTTGTAGTTATAGCTTTTTAATATCGGATGTCAACAATAAAATATTTAAAATTATTTTAGCCTACCATCAATTCTGTCGTAGCAAAGCTTTAAGGGGGTTATTCGAAAACAGAAGTCTAATTCGAGAGTAGCAACATTACTTTCTACTTTGTCTAACCCCTAATTATCGACACATTGATGAAACAATCACAGGGCGAGCCAGGGCCGGAGAGACGAAGGGTTAGCCGCATTACTGGATATAATCTTGATTGATCTGCTACAAACAACGTTGGTTCCGCGTGACGAATTGACCCCCGGCTGTTTTCTTTGTTTGGTTTGTGTCGTGGAGGGTTGATTGCACTTTTCGCGTCGTACTTACATCTATGTATAGAGCAATTACAAGCCACTCTCTTTGTGGCCAATAATTACTTTCTGAGCATCGTTACGGTATAAAATGTGCCGTGTATGGTATATGAATAAAATACTGTTACAGTATCCAACCAACTACCACGACAAGATCTGACTTTTACCAAAAACTAATTTAATTAGTAGTTCAATTGATATTATTAATTTTCTGCTACAAGGGTACTCCTTGTGTAACAATATATTGATTACTACACAAATGAATGGTAGCTAAAACTTGGTTGTTCTAAAAGAAAACCCCTCTCAAACTGTTTTTATAATACCTTTTTCAGAATTCGTTTATTAAAACGACGGAAACTTTAAATTAATTTCATATGTCCTAGAAACGTGGAATGATTGACAGCGCGACGCTGTCGGCGCACGTTATAATATGAAAGAATGAATTTATAGTCTGCAATCAAGGGATATCGGAATAATAAGTACTTAAAGTTAACGGATGCCCTAGGCTATCATTTCAAGACCTAGGGGCTTTTGTACTTGGGTGAAATACCTAGGTACAAATTACAGGGGTAACTAAACGGGGTTTGATCGTGGTAAGGCTGTTAGTGTTGAAATATTCAGCAGGTCACCCTACTACAGGGTAGAACAGTAATTAGTGTTTGATTGAAAATGTTATATATTTTGTAAGCCCCTACGAATGTAATTGAGTATGATTGCGATTGAAAACTTGTAAAATGAAATATAATAGCTTAATCGAGACATTATGGTTTTTTTATATATAAAAATTAGGTACTTTGATTATAATAGGATACCTTAATAGCTTGAAACTAATTACGTAGGAACTAAATTTCAAAACAAAAAGAATTCGATATGTAAAACAGAAATAGTCACTTACTGGTCTTACAGACCGATGTCGACAGACAAAGTGTTAAATATTATTCTTATATGTGGTTAGGCACTATTCATTCATATCAGACTGTTTTGTCCTGCGACCTGAAAGATCTATTGTGACTTGCCACCAATAAATAGGTTAAAGTAGTTCATTGATCTGAGCTCTTACTATAAGCTCCATGATTTTACCAGCTTCGAGTGTTTTAAATTCATTTGGGTCAATTATGCGTCTCATAGGAGGTACATTGGGGTATCACGCTCCTGTTTACAGTACTACAAGCCTTAGAATCACTTGATCTCATTTTAAATAAGGGTCTGTTTAGTTTGCAGTGTCCTGTCAAAGTTAACTAATCAGTGCATCCATGTTGTTCTATTCATTATAGATCTTCAACGCGCTTTCCACGATAGCCTTGTATTAGAGGCTTTAATTCTATCAAACCAGGCGTCCTTAGCCGCTAGCTGTTCTAAGAAAACTTGCAGTTTAATATAAATTTTAGTCTTAAATATAAGATTAGTTGCATTGCAAATTTCGTTATCATCAATACATTAAAACGGTATTAGTTGATTACGCTTGTGGTGTTTTATCTAATGTACCTAAGTAATACATAGTCTTCTTAATATCTTGTGATCCGTTAAATCTTAAAGTTACAATTCCATTTTTTATTTCAACATATTCTAAAATGGCAGATGCAGTTTATAATACCAGCTTTAAGATGAAACATCTGATCTCTTTCTCTAGATAAAAAAATCTTTTCTGTTTGTGTAGGTATCTGCCCGGGCGTTCACAAACGGGATTATAAATATTACAATATGTTTACTATATTAAAATTCATGGTGCGGATTAAATGCTTTTTAAATAACCTTTGTGGAACGCATCTGGAGATTAAAAAGTGTAATGACGGCCATTTTGATATTTTTGGCGGGGATTTAGTTTTGTCAAATATATTTAGTAATATCAAGATCTTAATTGTAAATGAATACTATAATTACTCGCCTTTTTCCATTTTTAAATACGTCAGAGAAATACTGATAGAGATAGTCAACAAGATATTTTTTATTAGAACAAACAAATATAGCGTACAAAAATTAATTAACTATTTACTAGCCATTTTTCCTAGAATTCCCTTTAGTAACTGCACTAAATATATGGGTGTGAGTCTGTGTCACGGCGGGAAAGTGTGCAGTCATCCAAACAACATTAATTTCAATAAAAGAGGGATTGTCTATGGTGCTGTATCCGTAACACGTAGTATGATTTTTAGTCACCAGTTTATATGTAGGAGATGTTAAATAAAAATATTTGATGTTCGGATCTTCTTATGCAAGTACACAGATTACTAGCTTCTACATCCGACTGTAGCTTAGTGCTTTTGGATGCAAGCACTTCCTGTAAAATCGTGAGAAACTTGTGTCAGCATAAAATACATCCTTTGGTCGATGAGTTCTAACGCATACCTACTGCAGAAGTTGAGGTACCTATGTAAAATATACAGTTAGTTATTGGGATTAACCTTTGACAGCTGCATAAGTATTAGGTGTCACTGCCTAAATGGGAAAAGAAAAAAAAGAAAATCAAGTAAAGAGTATTACATATTAAAAGCTTTAAAATATGTATATTACGCTTTTATCTACTAAAATAGAGACCATTTACGTATACCTTTTTATGTATTTCAATTATTTTGAAGCTTCGAATGTGTTATCTTTTCTGAAGTGATTGTACTTTACCAGTTTTGGTAGAGTAAGGTAACTAACTACCTTCATATATATATTCTTAGTAGAGTAGGTTTTGTAAGATATTCTTGTGCACATGTCCAAACAAGTTTTAATCTACTAACCATTTACATGTAGAGTGGACGTTGAAATTCAATACGCAAATGGAACGTAATATAGATAGTAAAATTGCATTGCTTAGCTGTACAGCTACGGCTGTACAGTCTATATGCCTTTGCTATCTATACTGAGGAAGAAATTTTACAAATACTCATTACAAAATCAGAACGTTCTTTTTTTAAATTGTGTCTTAGGTATTAAAATTTTGAATAGTCATTACACGACGAACACCACAGAAGATCATCAAACGACAACTGAATGAGAAATTTACGAGGGCATTTACTGAAAACAGCCAGCAAGACACCTGACATTACCTACTAAATATAATTAAAGTCCATTTCTATCAATAAACAAGTAGGTACCTAACAAACTCATACCTACATCCACCCTATGTTTGTAGGTAAAAACTCCCTCTAATCCGCGTCAGCTGGCCCTGACTGGTCCCCCTACCAACCCCTAACAATGCTTATTTACACCAAAAATCCTTTAGACCCTTCGCACCAGACAGCAGCTTCCTAGCAAGAGCTCAAGCTATGCTGGTTATTAAGACAAATCGACCATTTTTTGTTGACCTCTCGGAGCGTTCAAGTCTAAGAGGAATGTCCTATAACGATTGTCGTGGCAAGGGAGCTTCGAGTCACTTTATGATGGTCAACGAGGGGCGCTAGCCCTCCTGTCAAATACATAATGAGTATTTTTTTAGTTCTTATACGTGTACGTTTAGGCGATCGATGGTGCGGGCCGGATTTTAATGGTTTTAGAATATATTCGATGGTGACTTGGTAATTAATTAAAGAGGATTGATATAACTTGATACCCGCTTTGTTTTTTTTACTTCCTACTGCGGGAAAAAAAAGGTTACGAAAATTTGATCTTTTTGAAGATTAGGATTAAAAAGATGGGCGTCCTTCCAACGTAGAAATTTGATATGAACACACAATCCAATATATTTTGTATTAATTAAGTTTGCCAGATTTTTAGTTTACTAATGTACTAAGATATAAAGTATGCTAGATTATTATTAGTAATAATTATAAGTTAACATACATAAATACTTCAAAACTGATTAAATGAGAGTAATGATGCTGTTCCGAATGAAGATCCCAGCCATCTGATTGGTTGTTAAATAATCGACAGCATTAGTTTTGCTACCGCTGCTTCGTAAATGCTACGAAGCAGCAATGTCACTGAGATATCTGAACTGACACTAGTATCTGACAAATATCCTGCTCTTTCAATCCTCAGAACCTGACCAACCTTCGTAACATTTAAAAGGAAATAAAATGACAAGAAGAGTCGGCATCGGAATTGGGAAAGCGACAATGTGTCGCGAGGAATGCGCAGCGACCATTAATAATTATACCAGTGGTCTACAGGTCCAGTGTTCAATTCACACCTCACTGATAGAGTGTGATGTCAAATTTGATTTTTAAATAATGAACGACAGTATTTTAAACATAACGTTTTATATTATCTATTTGGTTACAATTTTAAATATCAACGTAGTTTATTGAGGGATGTGGATGACTTTAAACATCATTCTATAAGTTGTCATCTTGTATATACACCTTTATATTTTTAATCCATACCATGAGGTAATAGCAATACAATTTTCACTTCAATTAATTAAGCGTCATTGCATATTTGCATATCTTTCTTAAGTTCGAAATTAAAACTTAATTGAATTGATTTTAACCAAAGAGATAAGCCACATCTGTGACCTAGGCTGAAACCACCTTCTTCAGATCAGGAAACAGGGTTCAATTCAAAGTGGGGACATAAATGCGCACATGCCTGTTTCGTTTGGTCGGTGGAAGGGCTTTTTCTTACCACCTTAACTAAGTTTTCTTTTATATCACATAACATTAATAACAATACCCAATTATAAATGTATTAAGTAGTAGGTAGTAATAATTAAAAAAAAAACAAATTTAAACCTCTTGCTTACATCTTAACCTTTTTTAATATGTTAGACAACATTCTCTTACATTATTGTAATGCTTAGGAAAAACACTATATCAAAACTATTAAAGCACTGCCGTATGATATCGTTTAAAATACCCGTGGGATTTTCAGCGCAGCCTGTATAACAAAGCATGCACCTAGTGTATTTATGTCATTATTAACCGGTGCGAATTAATACTCATTTGGCGTCCATTTTTATCGCATCTCGTGACGCGTCCGCAAAAACCGCCATACCACTCACTAGCGGCGCGCTCGCTTCTTTTTGCCGTCTGGACCGGGCGCGGGAGCAAACGAGACTTGCCTAAAACGGAACGCAATGCTAAAATACAAATAAACGTTTTGCTATAGACAAGCAGTTTTGAAAGAAAGTTAACTATTAAAAAAAAATTCTTCACATTCAAATTTCGAAGCAACATAAAAGTCTTGTGCATTAGTTCCAACGGTAGATATCCTCTTTGTCTGAATAGGTACGTTCTAATTATGAATTCACTTAAATTAAAAAACAATAATATCAAATCGTTTTTTTTTAAATGTCTTTATCTATAGATGTCTTTACCTAAAATTTTGTTGTGCCCGACAGGGTCCATAGTGTCATTTATAGTCTTAAGATTTATATTATGTAACTATGGAACGCAAAATAAAGAATTGAATTGAATTGAATTGAATAGATATCCGCCCAGGCGTATCAACTTTGTAAAGCAATGATATTATTTTTGAATGCTGTGCATGTACTATTAAGTTCCCTGGTAAATAATTGGCAGTCTAGATTATTTTACATTAGATATGTTATAATATATTACTCAATATCTTGAGGGTAGTTTAACGGTATTGTGACCTTCGGCAGCTGGACGTGAGTAAGGAAAATAACGCTGGTGCATCGGCATATATTAATGCGGTTTTAGTTAATAAAAACGCGCGAGTGACGACGGCATGTCAGCTTAATTGAGCGACGCACGCCATCGCATGGTGCAACAGACCTCAATCACTACGGAAAGGTTACAACAAATACTCCTTAATAACACACTTCAATTCTGCAACTGATCTGACTACTCCATTGACACAAATTGTGACAGCCACTTTATTACGTGTTACATTGCTCTGTGATTTTCCGTTAAGTTCTCGTATATGGCGAACTTTGTGCATTCTTCCTTTTTTCTGCTCAGTTGGGGTTTAATGCAATTTTCAAACAAAAAATTATTGTGTCATTAGCGTTGGTCTTGACGGGTGAGTACTAAATAGCTCGTTATCACGACAGGATTATTATATGACATAAATGACGCGAAAGTCGTGTCTTCATTCATTATTCAAGTAACTTTTGACAGCACTTCTTTAATTTCACAAAGAAATCTATTCGATTGAACGCCACTATCGACTGAAGACACCGTTAAATCGTCTTGTATCTTGACATGTAGAGATAAGCTCGGTGTTTCTCCATTCGCACATGAAATTATTGGCTGAAATTGAAAGTATCTACGGAACGTTTTCATCCACAAACGAACCCGAAACAAGATACGTAAGAATTCCAAACGGCAAAAACCACTCGATGGGGACGATAAAACGAAATCGCCGATGCGTTGTCGAAAAAAAATGCAAGTGCTGCGTGCGAGTGAGAGACAAAAAACGTATCGTATCGCGGTTCCACTCTAGCGCGCGCGGCTAATGAATATTGTGCAGTGCGCCGGCGCAGCTGCGCGAAACATCCGCGGATCGGTCCGCCATTATTTATTTTATTTCGGCGCGATACGTTGAATTGGATCACTGCGACAAAGAGGTTAAATTGTGCATCCAAATCCCATGACAATTGACAATCACGCCGTTAAACGAAACGTGGACAGATGTAAACAAATATAACAATATCAGAATGGTCCTGATGCGTCGGATCATAATGGGATAGGAACAGTCTCAATGTCTGCTCGCGATGGCGGCCCTGTGGATCGTACTAACTGAGTAAAAAGAAGCGGTTTTGTGGTTTTACATTATCCATTACAGCGGCATATGTTCACAAAAGATCAGAACCATCGTGACAAAAGATCGTGAGATATCTCAACGAGCCTTCTTACGCTATGTTTTTTCACCGGCTTTGCTCGCCGCGTGTAATTACGCGCGACGTGCGGTGCCCCTCAACTCTATATATTTATCGCGTTTTAATCCGACATTAAAACCGCTAGGCAATGATAATGCGTCAATGATACTACTTACAGCTATGTTTATAGCGGATTGTTAGAGAAGAAATTTTGTGATTGAAAACTTCAATGCGAATCTACTTTTTAGATTGATTTCAGTTCTGGCAGTTGACACGCGTTATGAATTTGAAAGATTGCGACTTGAAGTTGACGTGTTAACCAATATGAATTTGATTACTTATGAACATTGACTGGAATACATCGAAGAAGCTAAAAACAAATGAGATAATATCTTAAGCGGATTCCTCTCTACCGGTAGCTGATTGTACAGTATCGAACCAGACCCAAAATAGTAAAATAATAACTAATCAATTGGTAATGAATGCAAAACAATAGAAATATGACTGGTGTCTGAGTTTTCTAATGACTGTGAGAAGTTAATTAGTGAGAACTCGCCTGAAAAACGGCATGAGAATAATTCGCGGCTCACGGGTTATATCACGCGATGGAATTGATAAGACAAGTATTGAGAGTATAGAGAATCATTGCTGTAACTGTTTCCACTGCTATTAGTTTGTACGCTTCTTATCGTCCTTCACATGCCGTGGGAGCTGCTGCTTGCTTATCTCAAAGATTGATCACACAACTTGTATCCAGGCTTTGCTGTAAAATTTCTGAGTTAAAATCTCAGCTTACAGATTGACATTGATGTATTATTTACAAATATAATTGTCACACCTTAGTATGGCTTAGTTAGCTATCTCTATCGGACTCTGCAACTGTATGGGCGACAACACTAATTAAAGAAAGTTCCCAAACTCTGATTTATCACAAAGCATGTTTGGATCAATTGGATATTTCCGGATTCTATTATGTCACATTATCGTTGGAATGGCTTTGGAGCTTTGTCAGCAGATTAGCATTAGCGGTTAACCACACGATTACGAGTAAAAGATAAAATATTAAAATGCGTCATCTGTCACATAGTAATAAGTTTAAAGAAAATAAACTGTTTTATAAGATACAAGTTCGTATTAATCAAAGAGTCTTTATAAAACTCTGCCAGGGTCTTTTCATTTTAACGATCAATAGAATAACTCGGCATTAATGAAATATATTACACTGTGTGTGCAAAACACTGAATGCTACAATTGAATGACATATCGATAGCATCCACCCTCCTTCATTAAAACGTTATAATTACGCCTTCGCTGTAATTACTCTTTCTTCTAAATATCGACCCCGATAGATTTCAGAAAACCCTTATATTTTTATTGCTACATTCTTGAGCCTATTAAGATCGTATTATATACTTAATTACTTTGCAATTTATCGTTTAATCAACTTCTACATCTGCAATGTCAAGTCTAATTGTAAATAAACAGATAAGGACAATAAACTACGAAAATATCTATGCAAAAAATCGACCGCATTGACTCCTAACAAAACATTAGGCACAAAAAACTACATCATTAATGACAACAAAAAGAGCGAATTCATGATGTGTCAACGTACTCGAATACTTGAACGGTGGTCACTCGATTGCATTACTGCGTAGTGCCGATGCCGAGCCGCGGGATGACACTATCACTACTAACCCGATCGTTCGCCACAGAGAGCACTATATCAATCACTCGGCACACAATCGCACCGCGTGCCACTTAAATAAATTTATAACATTTTAAGTACGTCGAAAATAAACACTTTACCGTTTATGATTTATTTCTTGTGCCGATGAATTATAGACGTCACTTATTAAGACCATGTAAGAGCGAGAGGTCCTAATTTTTATGATTTTTTTGTGGCAATTTCACATGCTACCGCTGCCGATAAACATTTTACTGCAGTAATTAAAACAAGAGAAGCCGCACATGACACAAACATGACAAATGTGACGTTTAAATACGTAATCTGAAACGATATGACGCTATCAGTTACCTGTCAAAATTGTTTTTTTTTATGTTTACAGTTTTGATAATGTTTAGTTGCAATGAGTGCATCAGACGCTGGGTTCATCAGAAATAGTCTGTGGTCAGTTCCATGACACTGACAACTTATCTTTCTCAGTTATCGGGGTCTTAGGTCAGCACTCTTAGTAACAGTATCGAAGCTATAAATACAGTTCAATTTCAATAATTACTATGCAATGGAGTCTTTGACTGATAACGAATCAATATTACCGTTGTGACAGTTCAAAATGTGAAATTCAATATAACGGATCGCCGATACAAAGTCACTTCCGGCAGAATTCATTTCCCCCGATGTGTTGAAGACGTCAAACTTTTTAAATTGCATATCACCGCAACATGTCAACGCCTATTGTGCCAGTTGTGTAGAAAAGAAATAAAAAAGTCTTCCAAAGTAATTGTGGTATTATAAATTTGTAAAATAAATTACGGAGCCCTTGATTGAGGGTTTGTGTTCAGATTACCTGTTTTACGAAGCCGAATTGTTACAAAATGACTCCATTTATGAGGTCTTTTTTGTCGTTCAAATAATAGGTGTTACTATGTCGATTTGACTCATCATGTTATTACCGGGGACCGCGTAATGAAATATTGGTTAAACGCCTTGTTCGGAGCACTTTCATTTTAATGCTTTATGTTTGTATTTTAAAATATCGTTGTAACCCAAGTGACTTCCGAGAAGACGAGAGGAGTTCTTTTTTTAGAGACAGACACTTTTTTAGTCATTTTTTGTTTAGTTTGGGACTAATTTTGGACTGAGTATGTCTCCGAATGGGATCATAAATCATTCTGTTGACAAAAGCATTCTGTGTATTTTATTCTTTCACCGGTACAAATGAAAACGAAATTAATTTGGTCAAATGTTAAACCTTATACCTTGTCTTCTTAACACAGTAAATTAGTAATAAAAACGAGCCGAATCGATTACTATCGATACAAAAGCTAATTTACATGTAGTAGCGATAAAAATTTGCTCGGAAACAATCAATCTTGATTCAATCGATTCTAAAATGAAAGCCGAATGGCGATTCGTGAAAAAACAGCGTAAAGAATCAATATTAAGCAGTAGCACAAGCCAATCCATGTAGAAATTCCCGTTACTAATTACACTTTATAGTTATTAAAGCATTATGCTAAAGAAATTGCTGCTACTGATTTACGAGCAGCCATTTTGTGCGCGACATTTTAATATCCGAATGCGTTCGCGCGCTTTTTTTACTTTTTAACTCAGGGCTGGGAGGCAGGTGCGTCCGTACAAAGTTATTGAGTCAGGTATTTTCTCTTTTTAACGTAATTTTCGGATGGACCCTCAATGGATTTTGGTGAATAGAATTGGCCACAGGTTTTTTATATTTCTTCTATTTAATTTCTCATTTCTATCTCAAAAGTAAGGTATTCATTACGTAAAATTTGCCATAAAAACTATAGTTAAGGATCTGTTATCATTAAGATTTAAACGTAAGAAGTAGTAGCAGTAGAATTGACTTTCAGCTAGGTACTGAAAGTCTTTGATATCGATACCTCTTGCGTCTCGTGCGAGATATAATAAGTATACTATGTAAATATAAAGTATATAATTTAATCGATGACCTTTTATGTTAATATTATTTACTTACATAAAAAAACATTACATAATTATATATGTAATGAATATTTAATGTTGTAAGCTATGCCATTTTATACTTTAGACGTTGAAAGGGTTCAATAATCAATCTACAAATAGCTTTCGCTTACCGAGTTAGCTAAACATCCGCAGATAGATGATTGTACATAAACCTACATTAGTAAGGTACTGACCTGTTTACTGAAGACCGCTATATCCTCGTTGAAGGACTCTGAGGAGCAGACGTCGCCTCCCGCGACGCCGGGGTCCCGCGGTGTGCATGTCGCTAGCTCGCACTTCTCAAAGATCAGCGCCAGCAGCGGAAATAAGGGGTGCCTGGAACATCACCAGGAATTAGGATACAGTACTAAAGGAGTCTTTAAATTTAACGTCTTATAGTCATTATCACTATGTAAAATGTTGATAAGGCCTTTTCATTGGAACGGTTGAATACTTAGAAATAAGTAATTTTTCCTTATTGCTTAGAATTAACTTTGTAACAGCTAGAATATTTTCCTTGACTTCTGCGTATGAGCCTCTTTAGATAACCACGAGAATATCAAATACCTAGCAATCTAAGTATGTAATTTATTAGTATTAAAATGAGTTTCCTATATTCTAATATTCAACTACAACTTAGAAGAAAATGTCTTCTACTTATGAAAAAGGTACAATGCTTTCTTTCTGCTGTCTTTAGATATATTAATGAGTTATTTTTTATGCAATCAGATACATAAACTGATCCTATTACTTGAGAGATAATGAAATAAATTTAAAATTAATGTTAATTACTAAAAGTTCGTCAGTAGGTTGAAGATTATTCTTACAAGAACTTTATATTTTATAACCATCAATTTAATTTTCAAAGCGTTGATGGCTTAGTGCGTAAGGTCATTGTTTTCCATGCGGTAGGCAACGGTTCAAACCCCGCCACGTACCGTATATGATACAAGATGCAGGTGGCTTCGACAGTATATTACTAGTTATCTGCGTATCGAGTGCCCGAAATCATTTGCTGTACTGTTTAAAAGAGAATAGTGACAGAAACTAAAAATATCTAAACTCAAAAATATCGCTAGCAATAGTTTAGTTACGTAAATAAATAAATAAACAATAGGCCCTATTAAGCCGATATCTCCGGCTATAAAACTAAAGAGGGTAATTGAGAGCAACCCGCGACCTCGCGATCACAGATTAGATGCAGATTGCGCAGACGTGACGCTGATACCATCGCCTCTGCTTTTCTTGATAGTCCTGTGGTTGCATTGTCAGCGGGAAACACATGACATATACAAGTCATACGTGGTATGGTATTAGCTACTTGAATCGCAAAATAAAGTGGAATCTATTATTTTTAAAACTATAAATTCTAGTGGAGTAGAAAATTAGTAGTAGTAAATCGAGTATACATATTAGAAATCAGACTTAAAACAGGTATAGTTTTGGTGAGTTTCTTAAGGGGCTGGTGATGGTCTGGTGATCCCAGGTCACACCCGCGAAGGCCAAAGGAGTTTCGGGGAAGTTTTATTGGATATACCCAGTGCCATTTTGATCAGGCCCGCCACGTATCCAGTCCGTAAACGGATTCCTCCGAGAAAAAGGTGAGTGTCTTGAAGGTGGCTAATAAATAATTAATATGATAGAAACAAATACAACTTTTGATAGCTTATATGACAATTCGCGAATACAAATAAATACGAACTGTCATATCAGCTAATTTTATTTAAAGTCTACTAGAAGGTTCGCGATATATAGCACTACGTAGTTTCTCTTTAAATAGTCTTTACAGATAGATAGTACAAACATATAACATTGTCGTTGTGTTGAGAATACATGTTCAAGGTCATGTGCTTCCAACTTAATGATTTAATGCTTTCCTTATGAAACGTGGAATATTAACTTGTAATGTATTCGGGAGTTTTTTTATTTATTATTATGTGAAAATAATATAGTTCGTAACAATAAACAAATTCCAGTAATATTGGTTCTGTAGGTTCTTAACCTGATATGATGTTAATGAAACCCAAAAAATGTATTGGACAACAAAAACAAAACAGAAATAGATTTCAACGTCCACAAAATACAATAAATCAAAGAAACCACATTACTTGAACATCAGCCGACGCTGCAACTAAGATTTCTAGTTAACTTGACTGATGAACTTGTCTTAACTAACCATTGTTAAAAATACTTACAAAGTGATTCAAGTTAATTACCATGCTAATCAAATTCAAATCTCGAAATTCACTTTCTACACTAACTTGGGAATCTTCATGATAATAAAAACAGCCGGACGAAGCAAAAAAGAGGGTTCACATAAAAATAAGCATTAACTTGAATTTTTATATACACAGAGGAAATTGCCTCAAAAACAAGTATTCAAATCGATAGTAAGTGTAATAAGTCTGTCCCCGGAGCCGGGGAGCGTGACGCCAGCAATATTATTTATTAACGCTTGAAGTTAAACTCTAAGGCAGTGGTGTGTAAAGGAAAAAAGTCTGGCTTGTCATGGATGTATGGGCAAGGTAGCAGTATGCTATATTCATTTAATATTCAAAAGATTTCATTTAAATAATACAACAAAAGCGTTTTGATATTTAGTATATGTCACTTTTGCCATATATGGGGCTGCTGGAATAGATTTCTTATAGAAATAAGCAGTATCTTTGTACAGATCTCTAATATTCTGTTGTGTTCTTTTAATTGTCTTTGTGTGTACATAAATTGTTACATAAAATAAATAATAAATAAATATATTGCTTTCCGACACTTGTTCAAAGGTAATCATAAATTACTTTAATAGATGATGAAAAACTATTAGTTAAATGTATATTTACTTTCTTATTGATCAACAAACATTACAAGTAAAAGTTTTGAACATCATTCTACCACTTTACTTACACTATGCCTGTGAATATGAAAGAAATGATTCAAATTATAACGCGAAATTATACACATAAATTGCTCTTAAGAACTTTTTGTGCCATTAGCGAATAAAAACGCAACGGATGTGTGACCTTTGCAAAGCATCGTTCTGAAGCAAACCTAGGATTAAGTGCAGAAATCGTTTAGAAACTTCTCAACACGAGTTCTAGTTGCATATTTATCGGTGCTACTTTGTAATAACAGCTAAAGTTCAGTTTTTAAATTAAATTTATAGAGTTAATATCGAATATGAACTTAGAATGCAGAAAACAAAATAATAATTTGTTCCGTCATTTTTCTTTTAATTTTTCAGTGACTGTTACTTAAGATTATAGAATTAGGCACGCCAAGGTGTACATTACGAGAGTCACGTAATCTCCACATTAGACTTCTTAATTTCCTATTACCACATAACAAGGTAAGTTCAATTTAGTGCAATTCAGATTCTTATGTTTTATGTGTCATCA
The DNA here is from genome assembly GCA_943193645.1 of Acentria ephemerella. NCBI lineage: Eukaryota > Metazoa > Arthropoda > Insecta > Lepidoptera > Crambidae > Acentria > Acentria ephemerella. Next base: position 1,363,082 of record OW971889.1, read on the forward strand.
ATTGTCCGTAGAGTAGTTCCCACTGTCACTGTGACCCCACCTCCAACAGAAGCTCCTTCAAGTTTCCTGACAAGTTTTGATCTGATAAAATTGAGAACGCGCTGAATGACGCTCAAGTGCTAAGCCGGTCTTATTATAGTCACCTTTTGATCTGATCGTGAATTCTAAACACAATAATAGTCATTAGTATGAACGTTCCAACTAGGCAACGTTAACCTATTGATATTTTATAAAATTTACGTTGGCTGTATAATTAATGCTCCTTTGCGCACATTTTTAAAGAGAACTGAAATATAAAGTTGTCAATATAAGGATGAAAAATCTAACTAGATAACTTACATAGAGAAAGTTAAACCATTTTTGTGTTTTATTAATGTTAGTTACAGAAAAACTGCGTAAACTAACGCGTTGCCAGTTAGCCGCGTAGTTCCAGTAGAAGGAGCATAGATAACTATTATTTTTAATCTTCGCTCGGTGTTTATTCAACGGACGACGTCGATTTTAAATTGCTCATTACGTCGTATCGTTACGTACTTTACTTAAGAATTATGTTGCTCGATTGAAAAATCAGCCAGACTACACTGTATTATTCTTTGTTAAACCACGGCCAATGATTGTAAATTAAACCCTAATAATGTACGAATACGAGAGTTTAGTTATAAGAGCGACAAAATTAAACTGTGCGGTGTAAATCGCCATATTTAAAATATTTTCTAAGTCGCAGTTGATCAGTTCTGTCTTTAAAGTTATATTATTTCCCATATGTGAATCAAATAGTTAGACGACATAAATTGAATCTAAGCATTGAGATGTACAGACTTGTTAGTAAACAATGTAGTAGATAAATGTTACTAGGTTAGTTTACCTCAAATACAAAATAGTAGTAAATGTTAAGCTAGACACTGGCTAAGCAAAGAAATGTTATTCCTAGTTACTCCGATGCATAAAAACCTTAACGATTAAGGAAATTTCTGTAGTGTTTTATTATTTCGAACACTGTTCTAACCAACTCTAACTGGGATAAGTGAATTTAGTTTAGAGTTAGGTTAGTAATGTGTATAGCAAGCGTTATTTTCAAGTTTTCCTCCAACTCTAATTCTACTGGGATTTTCAACCCTAAACCCGGGTGAAACCTATTTACTAATGAAGATTATTGCAGTAATTTGATGAGTTCTTTCTTGATCTCTAAACAAAATTGCCTATTTGTTATTCTGTATCAGCTAAAGAAGTCCTCTTTTCCTATCTCAAATCGGTAGTGCCATACATGAACCAACAAGGGCTCCAATCCTTCTGAGTCTTATACCAAATGATTCTAAGTTATAGATAATTAACTCCCAAAGTATTACATAAGTAAGTCTGTTAAATTTACATTTTAAACTTAATAGTGTTTGAGATGAACTCAAAATCACAGTACCACTCACCCGTATATGGCGTCCTTGTCCCTCTTGTGGACGAGCGGCTCGCCCGGCAGCGCGTGCGCAGGCGCCGCAGGCGGAGGATAGTGCACGGGCGGCAGGTGGGGGTGCGACAGCCGGTGCTCGTGGTACATCGCGCCGCCCTCCATGTAGCCTCCGCCGTGAAGGCTTTCGTCGTACTGTTGTGAAAAATTATATGTTAGGTTTTTGTGGTGACTGTGGATAATTGAGATTGAGTGTTGTCAACGTCTGAACATGACGATGATTATTTTAGACATCTTATTATTGGTTTAGTTTGACAAAAAATATGTATTACAAAATGTTATGAAAATTATTGGTTTCCGTGATTAATAAGTAGTAATTATGACAAGACATTTATTTCATCGCGAGCACATTTTGCATTATCATCTTTTTATATTGACTGCACAATGTGACGTGCTGTGAATATATTATATACACTGCTTTCTGACCACTTAGCTTTAATGAGGTATCAAGATGCAATGATGTTAAACATGACAATTTAGCCTAACACCTATTTTTCTTTAGATGATGTCTCTCTCTTCTTAATGCAGTGTAGAAGAGATAGCTAAGTATGCGTAAATAAAGTTGAGATTCATTCTCAAATCAAAAAGTGTTGACAGATGTTTGTGTAACTGTAACATGTAATATTTTTTATTATTGACAGTTTAAACGATTAATTAAACCGATAATATTGAATATACAACTTTGTCAGTAGATGGCCTAGACATGGCGGAGAAATACAGTTTTCTTTACGAAAGCACAACTAATTTAATAACGTTATTTAACTTCGAGTGGATTTAAACTGAACGCCGAATTCATTGAATAGTTAAGTCATCCTCAGATCACCTCGTCCCATCAATTAACTGGCTTTTAAAACCTTTGCTTTTAGAGATTACTGTTTAAAAAAAGTTGCATTTGACAGCTCCAATGGAGAGCTTTTGTCTTGAATCAAATGTTAATGTGCGCATACATTATGTTTTTTTAATCTACCAACCTATAATGGGAGATATCTGTTGAATGTGTTTGATGAGAAAAAAATATTCAACGGAAACATTCGACGCTAAAATTAACCTTAAATCTTAATGCTTATAAGTGGGAGAAGAATATAAGTAAGGATCATGTTAATAACATTAATAGATTATGTAATTTATTTAAAAAGTTTATTTTATCTACATGTAGAACTTTGCAAATATACAAATAACATATAAAATATTATTTTTGCTGCGGATTGTGGATATTGTGCAATCCCTTTGATTATCTACTTGATTTGATATGAACTAAACAACAGATCGAAATTTGAAGGATAATTCTCTGAAAGTGAATGCGCGTCCGAAGTAGACGATGAAAACAATGGCTTACGTTTTAATTTCATTATATTACTTAATAAAAATATCTTCACTACACTATTCAAAGACTATTTACAAAGACTTAAGGTAATGACTTTTGAAAAAATTAAAGATTCTCTTAAAACTCGCGACTTACTTGAACTTGAACCTGCACCTTTGAAACACAAAAAATTGTATGTCTGTTGCGTTGTAACATTACAAGCACTTAACAAATTTAACTTGAATTTTTGTGGTACTTAACATAACCACAGAAGAATAACATAAGCTAGTCAAATGTAGTAAAGTTTATATTTTATTATAATAATATGTGACAATGTGTATTTCACAAAAATAATCTTTAGTAGTTAGAAACACACATTTTGCAGCAGTTGTAAAAAGTGTTTAATTAAAACTTGTTTTAGAAAAATTTGTATAAAAGGACGCCTTCTCCCAGGTCCTGGACAACTTAGTAGTTACAGCAAAGTTGTTTCGAATTCTACATCGATACCTGACTATACTTAGTGTAATAATTTCCAGAAGAAATCTATTAATAATTAAAAATTAATTAACATCAATAATTGTGCTTATACTTTGTGTTTATATAGCTATCTATATTCAAATGATTCTAGTGAAAATATCAGTTCTATTACAGCGACTGTTGTTTCAGACGTAAGAAAATAAAGTATTTGCAACCGAAATAAGAAGAAAAGAATTGTTTGAAGAGTTTTTATTCTAAGCGAAGATAAATTATTGTTTACTCTATGACGGGCGCACGCATGAATATTCAATGGTAACCAACTGGTTTGTGGTGTCCAAAGGTTGAACATTCATATTTATGCTAAACTCGAAATACCGGAGTCTAAATTGTTTACATGACGTTAATTTGTATTTTGTAATAACAGACATATTACAAAATACAAATTATTAATAATAGAAGTCATTTTATATATTTAAAGAAAATTTTAATGAAAATCCCACATGTTAAATTAAAATCGTTAATGGAGAATTTTCCTTGTATTCAAAGTAAAATAACTAAATAAAAGAAATGAAACTGCATAATCTGTAAGCACGTTAAAATTATATGAACCTTATTACCTAGGCAAATAGTATCAAATTTAAATAAATTCAAAATGTAATTTTTTTATAAATAAAGTAGATACATCTCTGTTATTTTATTCCTTAAATATAAGAGAAGAAGGTCCATAGAGAAATCAAATCTTTGGTAGATAATGGCCCCGATCCCGTTGCACTTTTGTTTTTCAAATGTTCACATGTAAGCAATATTGTCAATTAATTTAAGCTCAATGAACTGTAAGTAAATTAAAATATTACTTTCATAATACGATAAGAACCGTTGATTTTGAAATAAAGACAAGATATTTTCTTCCAGCATCATTTTTGCTATCGTATTGAGGAAATGAAATGATAATGTAGGTATTGTATTACCACAAACTACCAAATTAAACCTGAAACTAAATTAACCTCGAATTTAAATTTGTGGTTTTAAATTACTGTTTGGATGTTTCTAAATATACATATATATATATCTCTCTTTCTCGATATACCTGCATTATCATGCTTTTTCTCTTTATTATTGTTAATGTGAGTAGTTACAAATTTAAAAAAACCGTTTGCTACCCTTCCTTAATCCATATCAGCGACCAAGGTATTTCAAGAGGCAGAGCTGGCCATCAAATACAGTGACGTTGCTATTTTGACGATCGATACCCCGACCCTGTCATTACGGGTATTACGACACACCTGACGGTACTTTTTTATTTTCTCATAATTCGAAAAAGGAGTTCGTATTTAAAAATAATGCGTTCTGATAACATGTACAAACATTTTGTGATTCTAATTTTAAACTGTTTGAAATTGTGAGTAAGATGAAGTACTTCTTTAATTATTACGAAATTAAGACTGGCCTAAAAAACTGCCCTGATTAAGTAAATAATAAAAAAACTACTCAAGTTAAGGAGATCATCAATGTGTTACTCTAAATATAACGACAAGTAATATAACCTTTATTAAGTGCATACAGAAAGTTAAATTTGATCTTGGAATGAAGACAGCTGTTTGCCTTTTTTTTAATTAGTATGCTTTTCTCTAGGCAACTTTTATTGAGAAATTAAATTATACGTGCCTATTATATTACTTTTGCAGGTACAGTCGGACTCATAAATAGCTTAACGCTTTAGTAATATGTCATAGAAAAAAATACATTTCTATTTTTAAGCGACGTAGACTACATAACCATCTATGGGTGGCGACTATCAGACACTTAGTAGTTGGTATGGTACTAAAGTGTTAAGCATAGAAGCTATATAAAATGGAGGGTTCCAATTAAGCGCATTAACATAGTTGTCTCTGCGGTGTTTAGTAATAAAAGATATTATATTCCCGTTGCAATATAGGGAAGAGTATTTAATATTGAGCATAAGCCCGAACAGTGCACATTGCAGAAATGAAACGGACCTTTTTATTAAATTTATGTAAAAACGAGTATTTCTAGTTTTTAGGTAATTTCTTAACCCTTTTATCCTGCTCATAAACTATTCATATTTTTAAAGTCTATGAATTTTCAACGCCTTTTGATATTAAAATACAATAGGTGGAAATATAAAGATAATACAATTAAAGACCCCTTCTACTTAAAGACATAAATAGTCTTTGAATTCTCAAATCTTTTGTCAGAGAACCCTAGCATGTTGTCCTTCTCGCACTTCATTCTTACCTTACGTGTTAACACTGTTGTCATTTATCTACCTTAACACTTAATATAAAGGCTGATTATTGATCGGTAGCTGCTCAACTTGATATGTCGTCGACAGTACATATAGTGTTGTATGTGGGCATATATCCTACTGTTACAGTAATCATACTAGGCCTCGTTACCGGTTCTACTCGCCATGCCATGAAAGTAATTAACAAGTAAACAATACAGAATGTAGAGTCAACATATCAATAATGTAGTGGTTTTTCTCTGTGCTTTCCATGTAAACGTGAAAATCAGAATTTCTCTATCCATAAAAAATATTATAATTTGATAATAACTGCCGGAAATTTAGTAGGTCTGGTTGGTCTGTTAAATGTTCCTAGGTTCAAGACGCGATACAAACATGAACTTTTATTCTCAAGAGATTGATTCGTTAGTTTTGTTTAACATAAGCATTGCTAAAGTCAAGGTGAAAATATCTTTATTTAAATAGTCTTAATTACTAAGTTCATTTAAATCGACATAACAGGGAATATGTTTGAGTAAAAATCAGGCAAACTAAATCATCAGGATAATTACCGACAGTCTATAAATGTCATAAATAGATTAATACTCTAACTGCTTTTTTCCATTGCGAATGCAAATAGTTTTGTTTCAAAGAAGCCAAGTATAATTCGGTTCCCAAAGGCCACAATTTTATTTCACAGTCAGTTGCAACTTTACATTTAGTTCTAAGAGGAAATGTTAAATAAAGAACAGGTAATACAATAGATATTAAATTAATTAAAAGTAATATTAAAGAAGATATCTACGTTGATTATTAAAATACATAAATTAACACTACAAATATGTGTACAAACAACACGGCGACTCTAATAAGGGTTTCCATTGGGCATGTACGAGTATATGAGCCCACAGATACCCGACGTGATATTTTTGATCTCGCCACTAAGTTTTAGTAAGTATACCTTAGCTAGAAACTATTTTAAAACACGCGAAAATCGTAAAACTCCGCCCATCCGAACTTGGAAGAAAATTTCTGAACCTAGTAACTCTAAATCTCAATTATTCTCAACCACTACATCAGAGAGGTGGTTCGCCCAGTAATAATTTGTATAAGATTTTATTATAAGTAATTTAATGAAAATAATTCGTTATTTATCACTAGCGCAGCAAAGTGCGTATTAAATTTACACAATACACAATATTTAATACGCATTATAACAAGGGCGTAGCAGTTATCGCACCACAATAAAATACTAATCTTTTCTGCGATCTGTACAATGGTGCGTTTATGATGCACTGGAGGTGTTTTATTGGTGTATCGATGTATGGCCGTCGTAATTGGCATGTTTCTTTCTTTATCGCGTGTTAAGGAAACTTTGGAACAACACCAAGTACTGAAGACTGCATAATAAGGGTGACAGGCAAATTTTACTTAGCAATCAAACTCAAGATCGTCAACATGGAGAAATCGTATTTAAATGTTTTTTAATGTAAATATTAGAAATTGAAAACTTATATCAGTGCATAATATTTAATTAAGGTTAAATGAAACTACAATAAAATTTGAAAGACAGCGACATTGCTCTGTTGACGGTACTAGCAGTAGGTAAGCAAAAACTACCACAATGTCAATAGCTTCATTAGTCGCATGCGCATGTTTTGTGCGACTTATTCATTCTAGATCTATATCTGTAGGCATACCTACTGATAGAGAAATAATACGTTTTTTCTTTGAACATCATTAAATTGACTAGTATAACCTAAGTTTGTACCTAAATAAGTATCCGGCTGTGTCAGGTGCTAATTTTTAGTTAATTATTTAACTAACTAAATTTTAATTAAATACTCATCTCTTTTCTATTCATTATGATTCTGAATTTGATAGAATCTTTTTTTTACCAACAATAACTTAAGGTCGTATGTCCATTCCAAAAACGGCTGATTAAGTTATCTATTATCTCTTTTTTTTTGTTTAATGGTTGTAGGATCAGAGGCATTTCATTTACAATAAGGTTTCCCTTGTGGGAAGGTCTATGCCCAACAGTGGGACGTAAATAGGCTTTTGATATTGATAAAGAAGTTATGTTAGTTATTTTATGCTAAATTTACTTTCAGTAATGGTCTGTAATGTTGATTTATATTCAATAAAAAAACTTCAACAATTTCGTTTATTAAATACTAATAGATATCTTCTAGCTTAGTCTAAAGTTTAAAGGAAACTAATCATCCACTGATGGCCACGTCTAGGAAGTGCACGTGATAAACATACGAGCACTATCACGCTGGTCCATTGCAACTTGGTGGGTGTAAGCGGTTGCTGTATCAACCGACCACAGGTTGTACTTTACGAAGCACTGAGGGATAACAAGAGAAAACTAATTTGATTAACTCCTGGAATCAATCCTGGCGAAAGTTAGTTTGTATACATTATCGAAATCGCTATGATATTAAGATCCTTATTAAATATAATAACTTCTTTCAAACAAATCGAATAGCAAAGTAATTTAATCTATATACAATGTCTCTTCTCTACCACAATATGATAGCTTATGTCGTTTTGTTTCGAGCGTGACGTATGTACGTAACCAAATAGTATATAAGTTCTATGTAGGTATGTTCTACGCAGTTTTTGCATTGTTTCCGCTCGTGAGAATGTTTCAGAATTTCTCCGGCATACGGGCTGTTTCTGTGATGTAACCCCACTTGGGAATTTTCAAATTAATCGATACCGATAAATTATAAATTACACCACGAAACATGAGTAGGACAGTTACAAAAAATATCCACCACATTTTTCTTTGACTTTCATAATGACTTAGGATTATTTAAATAGCAAGAAAACATTTTGACATATCACAGTAATTTTTTGTAAAGTTTCCTTAAGCATAAGCATTTATTAAGATGAGTGTAAATGCCTCTTAGATATGTTTAGTATCCAAAGTCCAAAATTTGTATATCTAAAGTCTTAAAATTTTGAATATTTCTTTGAGACTATAACATTATTTTTGTCACAAATTATACATTATTTAAAATAACTTATAAGAACAATACCAAGAGCTATGCATTACCACCACAAACAACCCCATTCAGTGCAGGGAACATAGTAGGTAATCCTACCGGTGGTGCACTACCGCTTGCCCTCTGCCTATTGTCCGATATTACCTTAATTATAGCTTTACCAATGTGACATTTATATAGTCTACCCTGGAGGGATGAGGTAAGTATTAAAGACAATTGAACGTTATTAAAATTTCAAGTTTGGAACTATTCAAATGAATTCTTCTTATAGAGTTTTTTAAAAATAAATTGAATGAGGTCGAATATCCGAATAAGTATAAATTCCTGTCTTTCTTGAAAGCATCAGTCTCCACAAAAGCTTCTTTGAGAATTAATTATACTTATTGAGAAATCTAGTCGCCTTTAACTTAAAATAAATAATTTTTTTTAATTTTACACAGAGATTAAAAATAACAAAATATATGTGAATTACTAAGAAAGCGAGATACCAAATATACATTATTTATAAATTACTATACGTTAAAGAAATGTAAAATTTATCATATAGGTAAATAGAGAAACTTCAATTTATAACAGAAAATGTTACTTATTTCCAATGAGCCAAGGCCTATAATCAATAAAATACACGTGGTTCCGTACATAAGTATGCAGCCAAAGATTATCGAAGCATAGATTATAAAATTACAAATTAAAAAAATATATCTTTTGCACTAACCGCGATCGTGTTATTGATACGATTATGCAATATTATCAATACCATATTTTATCATAGTTACAGTTCAGCGATTGTAATTAATAATATAATAACTGATTCAATTAATAAGACTTATTTATGACGAACAATCACAAAAGCCACTATTTTTGAGATTATAGAGATTCTCTAAATAATACGATAGTGAAACTCTATAGTAAGCATGGCCTTCTATTAACACTAGATATACCAGCGATTTGAATATATGTCAACAACAAAAATTATATTTGTTACTAATGTATATAAAATAACATTAAGTTTATAAAACGTACTCTCTAATTATAGCTACAAAAGTTATAACATCATTTCTGAAAAAAAATGTGTAATATAGTAGGAATTTTGAATTGAAATTGCACGAGCAGTCTAAATGACTGGTCTGGTAAATCTAGTGTTAAGATTTTTAAAAAATGATAATCTTAACCGATACAAAGATATGGAAAAAGTATTGGATGTGATTTAGACGACATGCTCATTAAATATTTAATTTTTAAATGAATTGTCATTTTATTAATTAACGTATATAAAATTCACAAAACCTTGGAAGAAAAATCTTTACAGTTATTCTAAGACGTGCTCTATCGTTAGTGTCTAGTGTCTAGTACCTTATTGTTACATATTTAGCGAATAAATGTATTTGAATACCCTAAATGTATTTGTATATACTTATAAGACTTTAAATTTGACTCACATTTATGAAAAATATAAAATACCTACTTACATTCAAATATAAACTCAGAGTTAATGAGTTAAAAAACATTACTTATCAAACGTTATATCGCGGCTATTGGCTGGTCGTATACCATAGTTTACTTAAAGAATTCAGTCAAGATATTAATAATCAATTCTTAAAACATAATAATCACCTATGTATATGACAAAGACCAGCATGGGTTTGTGAATGTGAATCATAGGTAGATTGGAAGATCTCTTCTTCTTGTTGTATTTAAAAATCTTATTCCAAATACATTAAAGTGTAAATTATTAAAAATAAACTACTGAGGTTATTACCAACTCAATGTTGACGTCATTCCGTTATAGAAGACATAGTCCCAGATTGTTGATATTCCCATATCGCAACATATGTCATTCCTTATCTAATAGTATCCAACGATAATTCTTTTATCGCTCAAATGTCATAATTTAATTATAATCCGTAATAACGTCAACAACTTACTACTGAAATCTTATCGACGGCCATGTAATTTAACAAATAATTGTCTTTAAGTAAAGTTGTCGCCAATAAACTGACATTGAATGTAAATTCGCGTTAGCTTTGTGATAAAAACAGCATTTTATAATTAAAAATACCGAATTCGACAGAAAACTGTTTTTTTTTCGAGAAATATATCTAGTGGATAATTAATTATCGACTTAAATACGTCTCTCGAGATTTTTAATGTTGAATAAGTCAGTCGATAGAAATATGCCTTAGACTCACTTAACATTAATAATAATAATGGCCGTGTAGATAGTTATACGTATATAAATATCAAAAATATACTTTTTATAGATACAAATATCCGAATTAAATAAATCGAAAAAGCCATTATAAGAACTAAGTCTAATTTAATATTAAGTATGTTAGGAAATAATGATAATTTTTATTATTGAAAGCTTTTGTAGAATTTAAATGATAAAATTACTTAACAATCTGGTAAAAATCATATTATTTCTAATTTAAGGAAAGCCGTTGATGGTTCTAAAGCGTGAAATTGTAAAAATAAAGTGTTATATTACGAAAAAATAACAATGTTACAATAAATAAACATCCAAACTTTCAATAAGAATCCAATAACCAATAGTGTACTTATCAAGTAGGTAGAGAAATAAACTATAAAATGTCATATTTTTGAGGGAATCCCCAAATGAAGCAGTTAAAATATCATCAATTAAATACGCCAGCGAGGTTAATCAAAGGAACAGCGTAACAAAACAGAGCTGCTTTAAGATCGCCATTATTAAGAAACCACTGTAATCGCTTGTTTGTAACTGTTTTTGTAGGTTCCATTATGAACCTTAACCCATCCTAATAACATACGACAAGAAGCATTATTACGTTTTCGCACTTCTGTATTAATTTAGTAAATTCTTAAGTTATTTTGTGAAGTATAAAAGTATTTGTTACTTTCTTAATAATTGTATTTCATTATTATTGTATTACATATTCTTATTTATTATTCTGTACTTAACTACAACCCTAATCTTTATTAAATACGTACATTTGAGACAAACATAATCCTAATAAACCTTGCTTTTTCTTTCCAATATATAATTAAGTATAATGACAATAAAATTAACTTTCGTTCTTTATTGTAATACATAGTTACAAAGAAGGTTTATACTAAAAATTACTGTGTATGTTTAAACGTGAAAACGTTGCCTAGCCGCCATTTTTATATTAAGCGTTCCGAAACAATGGCGAGATTGTATTTGACCGTAAGCTATAAACAGTTTGAAACATTTAACATGGATTCGATTGAAGAATAATTTAAGCAAGACATAAATCAGGAAGATATTTATAATACTTGACATTATGAGATAATTTTAGACAATAACTTCAAACAAGCTTTGACTTAAACTCTGCATAAAAACATTACCAATTGGACCATCTATTTAAAAATCGAAGAACACAAATCTACTAGATGGTAACATTCTCGTGACAATGACATGTGAAATTGTGAACGTAGAATCTATGATGGCGCCTAAAAATTTAACGGCCATTTTCCAAAATGGCCGCCGGGAAAAACGCGCCGCATTCGTTTTAGTTCGGCAAATTGTAATAGCAACACGCACGCAACGATACGGCTTTGATAAGAGTCAACCTTACGAATGTTTGGGGATGACGGCACCAGTATAATACTATAATCACGTAAACTATACGGCAGCCATTTTTTCTAATTAAATCCATATAATCAAGTAATTTTCCTGATTAGGACTTATTATTTTGTCATCAACACTCGCTAAGACAAATAGCCAATCATCGTTTATCTATATTGCCTGACAACGGATTATTGCTAGCACAAAAAATGGTTGATTGTTTTTAATTCCATGGAATCAACTGAAAGATTAACGTTTGTCCGACTATCTGCACGCCAAAAAACATTGGTATTATCTGAAAAATGGTCGTGGTAAAACAAGGTTAAAAGTGTATCGTGGTAGAAATAAACATGCAGTGTTTTGAGACGTCACGATCAATCAAAAGTCGAGAGTGGTCGCACGCCACCATGACACAGATCGGGGACGTACTGACGTCACTCGTAGGCGGTTGTCGCATTACATGTGCTGCGTACCAGCCAGGCCCGGCCAAAACAAATCACACTGAATTATGACTCGTAGATACACAAAAATTAAGTTCACACTTGCTATGCGCCGCGTGTTACACACTAGCGGAATAAAAAATATTTTCCCATAAATTTTAGGTCAGTGCCGGCTCACATTCCGTCACGTATAGAGGGATGGGGGTAATTAAAATTCTATAATGATCGCATTGACACCTCGCTCGCAATTATAAAACTTGTATGAATGCAATTTGCTTACGGAATAGTTTGATAAACAAAAACATTGAAATGATCTCATCTCTTCATTTCAGGGTCTGTTCATGTAAACTCTCCCAAAGTTGAACGTCGTAAACTAGTCGATATAATCTATGCGCGAGCTTGCACCGGCCACAAAATATGTAATGACTACCTTTTGACGTTTTGAAAGCCGGTTCCAAAATTAAAATGATACGTTTTAAAAATGGAATCGCTCAGGCCCGCCTTTTTTCCCGAGATAACCTTTAGTCCATTTGTGTTGCCATAAAGAAAAAATAAGCATCTTACATTTTAATTTTTTTAAATGACATTCTTGTGGTTTTTTGTGGATGGGAATCTTCGCCTCGTAATAAGTTCTTTTCGAACGGCCGGTTTTTGCAAGCGGCATGGTTTCATGCATTTGTTTCTTTATAGCACAATGTGATTAAATTTCGACGGTCGGTTACGCATTGTCGTGGATTTTAGACATAAGTCATGCCGTCAAACTCTGATGAGCTCCGAGCCCTGGTGCGCTAATTAAGGCCCGCGGTTATTAATCGCTTCAGTTATTTAAATTTTGCTTGAAATACGCCCGTGGGTCATCGTTTTTTACGACTTGCGGTTTCGAGATTAGCGTAGGTCGATTCTGAGAAGTAGAAAGAATTAAACCTTTTGCGGGATTCAACCACGAGGCCAGCTAGTAGTGAGTTGTTCCATGACGACGGCTCAAGAGATACCGAAGCAGTCAGTCATATAGTAAGTACATAAAGAAAAAGCTTAAACGGGCCGAGGATTTCGAACGCAGACGATTGGGGAAGACAGGAACGTCACTTGTGCGCGACGCAGGGTGCCCCTCCCCCTGCCGCCCGGCCCCTTGCTCACCCTGTCATCTGCCAACGTATTCACATGTCTGGGGGGTACCAGAAGCGATTCGTAACAGTGAATATGTATTTGAATAGTTCACAATACCTAATAATAATAATATAGGCCGGGCGGGAATCATTGCATCGCCTGCAGACTACGACGCATCGCACCTCACGAGTCGATCGCATCATTCGTATCTCATACGCGATATAAATTTGGCTGATTAAGTGAAACATTAAAGCGAAGTAGGTAGCAATCATTCAGGTGTATTTTTAAATTGATAGTGGTAAATCAGACATCGTTAGGCCGTCCAGATCGCTCGTATCGAATTTTACTGCGGCGCTCGACCCAACCGTAATACAACCGTAAAACTTAGAAAAATCTTTATATACTACACGCACAACGCGAACGAATTAAGACGTGCGATCTCGACATATGTCTATTCAACGACACTGACCACTTAAATTTATCAGCCATATAACATTATTGCGGGCACTAGTCATAAATTCGGTTTCATTCATGATACTCGCATCGTAAGAGCCAGAAGAATGTTCCATGTGTTTGTTTCACGACCATAAATACTAATAAAACGGCCTCGTTACGGGGACAGTTCGAAAATCGGGCACACGACTTCTTAACGACACCTATTAGGGATCTTCTGTCTGGTCGATTTAATTGAAAAATTGTATCCAGAGCGTTGCAAGAGTTGTATCCGACTCCCGCGCCGGATGCGGGCCCAGACGTCCATTATTCCATTTGCTCATCCGCATGGGGACAACGCAACACTACACGTGTCAATAAACCGATCGCGCGGGCGGCCCCGCTCGCCACCTACCTTAATTACTGGCAACTCTTCACCGTTCTATATTTGAATTAGAATCTCGTAGGGCTCGAGCTAAATTCGAAATTCGAAGGTTGAGCCACCAGATGCAGTCGCTGCTTTGAAGCGTACAACGATTCAATATTCATCTTGTGTAAGCTAGAGTGTTTTTCTTGCTACTTTTTAAAAATAGAACGAGTGAGCGATGTTCGGCGTACGGATTCAGTCGATTCGCGAGCAGATTTATCGTTGGGAAAGTATCGGGAGGAACGTTAACACCCGTTTTAAGGCCGCGGATGAAAGTTTTAGGTGCCATTCCATTTATAATTTGAACTGTTTAAAAAAAACAAACACGATAACTGGCGCGCGCTCAGCTGATCCAAACGTACAAAAGTTATCATGTTCATAATTGTTATTGGGTCTTAAAATTAATTTTAAGAGACTATTAACCCGGGGTCTCGCGATTAACATAACAAATTGTGACTATTGTCGGTATTGTCTGGGCAATATGAAATTGTTGTGAATATTATTGTGTGTTGGATGTAAACAGTGAGGTCGATAGCTGGCCCATGACCGGCGATAGGCCGTTATCGTCTGCTGCACTCAGGACAGCTCCAGCTCTCAGTCAGATTTCACGTAAATATGCGCTCGTTAAGATAACGATTTCCTTCGGCGCGACGCGACGGTCGAGTATCTTTTAGCTTTTGTTGAAACTTACTTAAATGGAACTTAATTGAATTAAGAAAGTGGGAGCGGTTTACTAAAAATATATTTTTTTATTATTCCGTTTCACTATGCCCGTCAATTTATTTAGAAACATCTTAATCAATGTTGTACACGTATATAAATAAAAATAGCCTAAAGTCCTCTAAAAACTGAATCTACTATCTTACTATATTTAGGATTTAAATCAATATTAACCCGCGAGTGGTAAAGGTACTTTAAAATAATGCAGTTGTTTTTTATATATTCTTAGAAAAATGTGACCATTTTTGTTTTGGTATAGATATTTGGTTCGAAATTTAGAATAAATCTTAATAAATTAATTATGCGCAATGCGCGTCCCTAATTCTATATATTGTTTAGCTTATCTAAGAAAAGGTTATAATTTAATATTAAAGATCATATAAAGAAATGTCGTTAGAGAAATAAATAGTAGGTACTTCATTTTAAAATGTTCTTATTTATTAGTTAACTGAATATTGAAATCCTATTTAGTAATTAAGAAGTTTACAATTCCGAGAATTACTGTATCTCTCAAAAAATAATCCGTAAGCATTTTAAAAATAGAACTACAATCTTCAATTTCGAAATGAAAGTTTTTCAGTGTTGCTATACAGCAAAAAGTAGGAAAAAAGGTGTCTCATCATAAATAACGTTGACATAAAGCCGCCCACGCGCGTCTTATTAACGCGTCTGTGAGTTTGCCCGTTCGTTACCTCTATTGTGGCTGTGAATGCTGGATTAGCCACACCGGCTCTCGTGATTGACTATTTAGAGTTCGAGTTCTGAGTGACGCGCTCGGACCTCGGTGGTATTTCTTGGCTTTATATTACTAACTCCTTTGTTTGGTCTTTGCTTTTTTAAAATGTTAAGTGTAGCTAATACGTTTAAAATAGATCCTTAGATACGGGAATATCAAGCGTGCTTAACTGCGATTAAAAATAAACATTACTGTTTTTTGTGTTTATATCACACTTTCAAGAAATGCAGTTTATCAAAATTATAAACAAGAAGAAGGATACTATTTTTGCTATTTTTACTAATTATTCTTCTAGATTCTAAGAAAGATTCATTTTAATTGACATAAAGCGTCTAGATACATCATAAAAATCGGTATTAAGTTTTTCAAAGTGTTGCCATAGACAATTTTCATAAACAATTTATGTTTGTTGCCGGTGTCTTCGGTGTTCGAGGATGCGGTACGTACGGCGCAATCTGAAGCCGAGCTATTTCTGTTAATGATAGTTCTCGTGCAAGAGTGAGGCCGAGGCTAGTTGTTTCATCTGCGCCTTCGCCCCGCCTCCGGTGGTCACCCACACTTGTAGCTCTAATTGCCTGATTCGATCATTTACTCAAGATATAGGAAAATTTCTTAGCCATTTCTTATTAGGTACCTATACTACATTGGAGATTTTCATCCGAGACAATTGAGACTTCACTTGCCTTTTAAATTATTGTTTTTGTGCTTCAGTCCCAGTCCCGAACAATCCCAGACACAACAACATTGTACCCGCACCACAAATGAGCATAAATAGCCTCGTAATGTAAATCCTTAATTTTTTACAAAAGTGTTTTATTGAGATTTACACAGGACGAGGGATCATGTTGGATCGTGCCACTTCCACTGGGCGCGACTCGTTCTTAGCAATAATTTGGTCATCGCCCCTTCGCTTCAGGCCGCATGGACCGCTAAACAACCGTCTCGGGTACTACTTACGATAAATACCTACTACGAACGATTTATTCAAAGAGTGATCCAAGTAATCTAACAGACAGAAGACACGCTAATTACCCTTTACTGCTCGCTATTAATCTTGGCTATTCTAAAAAAATATCAACAGACCATTGCTAAATGGCCCGGTAACGGACCATCGTGATTCCAATTTCAAACCTCGTTATCGTACTCCAGAAATAGAAGATCGCACGATATTGGAACACCAAAAAGGCGCCATTTTAAAAATGGAACTTTCGAACATGCATGCTAACCGTGCCAGCGCCACCGACCGTTACTCAAAGGCCGAGCTCATTGTTCCAACTTCCAACCCTTCGACACATTCTGCCGAATCATCTAGCGTCAATTAATATTGTTTGATGCATCTATAGGTCCAAGTGTCACGGTTACACTGTTTCAGGAGTTAGATTTAAAGATGACATATACATATCAGTGATTCTTTAAGTGCGAGAGGAGGTTGTCACGGGCGCGTGTATATACATACTTCTATATGTGTATCGAAATATCTGCCGGTTAAATATTAGTTTGATTTATTGTTTGTATTTCAAGGCAGCGACGTAACATTATTTTGACAAGAGATTACACATATGTTTAACCTATCAAGCATTCGGTGGAAGTGCGTTTAAAGGATGTATAGCACAATAAACCCTCAAATTAGCGATCGTGCGAATTAGCGTTGAATCTAAAGTGCGCAATTAAGGCGCGTCTACAAAGAGCCAATTCGAAAATGAACAGCGATATTCAAATTGAAAAAGGAACGCGGTTCGAATAAAACAATGAGGAGTCGGTACCTGCGGGCGGCGGCGGCGGTATGCGGCGGACGCATCTAGAGCGGCCGCGACCGCGCGAATCCAAATTCAAAAATGGAATGGAACAGGGAAATTTAAATAACAAATTAGAGGGTGAGTTTATAAAGCGCGTCGGGTTCGGAATGATTCGAATTGATTTTTATGTTCGAATTATGTAAAGTTTTTTCTGACGGAAATCTCGGGAAATTTAAATAATATTTTCCATAACGTCTTAAGTGACTACTGACCTAGCTACACCAATTTTTATATTATCTAATTGTTTTCATTGACTACCCTCACTTTATCACTTACTGTAATTTAATTTAATTTTATTACTATTGTAAATTCATCGCAGATAATAGTGAGTATATTCCCTTCATTTTTTATTACTTCCTTTCCGCTGTAGGTTCTTCGATGACTAAAGTTTTTGGCTATTATTTTATGAATGAAGTTAGGTATTAACGTTTTAGTCTAAGTATCTTTACAAAATCAACGCCTCCTACATCATTTTAATTGTAGTGTTTTTCTCAATACTTTTCCTGGATTCAAAAAACGTAGGTGCACACCTACCTATGGAAAAAATAGATATTTAAGTATCTAAGTATATACTTCTGAACGTCACAACTCTAATCTACACCCACAATCGAAAATATATGTCAAAAACAGTGACATGCCGGAAAGCGAGCCATCTTCTATCGTATAATAATCGTGTTTGAAAAATGGCCACTTCTAATCATCATATCACATTAAAAAACGTAATGTCTTTAGACCGGTCGGTCTGGTTATGTGTTTTATTATATTAATATATCATTTTCTCGTATACACTGTTATATAACATATCAAACCTAATTTATCTGGTCACACAGAGCCGTTGACCGTTTTAAGTAGCGTTTATCTTAAGAACGAGACTCGCGTTCGAATTTTGAAATTTAAAAATTAGGAATCGTAGCGCGCCCATTAGCTGCGCAAGATGGCGTCGTGGCGGAGAACAAACTTGTAAAATTAAAACTAATAATTTTATTTTAAATGAGATTTCAATGTTGGATGTAGGTTGGATTCCTTCTTATTAAAAAGTTTTTTATAACGTAAACTATTAATATTTAATTGGCATCTTAAGAAGAATTCCTAGAATTTTGGCTCACGGAATGAATGAGTAGTTTGTTGCAACATTTTGACCAAACTCAATCAGTACGCATTAGTTTCTCAATTAAAGTTATTTCTAAAGTAAGTGATAATAAATATTTCAATAAAAATACCCATATTATCGATACATTTTATTACCTCCATATTAATATCAATATATATCTACCTAACTTATTATAAATATACTAACCTAACCTCACTGAGTCTAATACATAATTATTTATTAAGTTGTATATAATGTAATACGTGTATCAAAACAACGCAACGATTTATAAGGTATTTTGGAATAGGTATCCATTGAACTCGTACTAACAAACCGAGTTTCTTAACGGAAACCTTGAGTTAAGCAGTTGTAGTATCGTTTTAAATGAATTTTATCGTCTTTATACGGTACATTTAAATTTAATATAACGGGAAATGTTATTTTATCCTCTATAAAAAAGGTGATAACGTTATGTCTGTTATCAACATCTTAAGATATATTTTAAAAGCTCTTAGACGCCATATTGCAGATTTAATTGATTTAAAAATTTAATCGATTAAACAATGCCGCCGTGCGACCGAAGTACGTATTTGAAGCAAAGGTCTGCTTAAGTAATCTTTAGTGCTTAGATAAATTATTCTAACTATCGCCATAACTTCCCGTACAAGTCATTATTTAGCACCTAGCTTGCGTAAGTGTTGCAAACGTTAAAAATTAAAATATACACACACTATGTTGCCGCGTTATCTTTCCGTACCGATGTTACTAATGGCCGAACATTTTTCAACACTTTAAACATAAAATCGAGTTGTTTTATCGCAAAATGTGGACAAAATTACCTATACAATACCGGTATTATCTTTACTGTTCAAAATAAGTGCCAATAATAAGTTTAATGCGTTGGGAGCCCGCAGCCAAAAATCAGCGACTTCTTAGAAATAATAAAATCCCAATAATGGCGGCCGGATTACTTAAGTCTGTGTTAATTATCACTTTTATGCGCTTCTTTAAAATGCCCATAATGTTGGTTTTACACAATTTATAAACACACAAAATTGAATTACAAACTCATTTAACGTTATTAAGTAATTTATAAAAATTAACGTAGGTAACCCATACTTTTTGGTGAATTTAGTATTTAGAAAAAAGCAGAGATAGTGTTACCTGTGCTATATTGAGTGTTTACAATACGGCTTACATGGTTAACGTTCGTTTTTCGCATCGCTCTGTATAATTATACTTTAACTTGATAAAACTATAAAAAACTTTTTTTAAATTTCTGAACTAAAAATTATTATTCAACATATTAATTTTAAATCCTTAACATTTTTAGACATTTAAAGTCTTCAGTGTGGAAATCACAAAGCATGAGAATGTACATAGAATCGATGTTAAGTTCATAGAAATATTTGGAAATTATTATAAACTAGGATTGATTTGAGTCCTATAAATCAATACAGCCGATATTGTAATAAGGTTGGTTGCATTATTTTAAGGCAAAGGTATTTTTTTTACCTAACTGTTTGTCTATGATTTTAAAATGAGGATGTATCTTTATCGCATCTTTAAATAAACATTACCTGGTGAACTTCGTATCACCCTAGTTTAGACAAAAAGTTCACCCGATTTGCCACTACCGCCATCTATCAAAAGTTATCCGAATTAGAGACGGAAGTAATAACAGTCTTAAATTGGCCAACAGCTAGATTTTCTATATTAAATACAAAAACACATTGAATTATTTCCAAACAAAACCGAAACTATTGAGATCAATCAAGCCGTTCTTCAGTTTCAGCAAGATTAACGAATGCAATTCATTTTTTTATATACGAAGATAAACATAAAGAGTAAGATAGAATTCCGTAAAAGTATCCATATTTATAATTCTAAGGTAACCAAAGTCTTTGACATTAATAGATATTAAATATTCTTAATAACAAGTTAGAAAAGAAGTAATTTCTAGAGAAACATGAGAAATATTAATACTAAACTAAATAGTCTTCTATCAATGATAGTGATTTGTCACCTGTGACGATACATAAAATAATTTTAAAATAAATGAATTAAGTATTTTTAAATAGATCGTTCACTAAAATACCAAGAAGCTGACCTACCTATACCTGCGTAGTTATCAAAAGTGACGGAAATGCAGCCTTTAAGATACCTAACAGATTTCATTTTATCTAAGTCTGATAATATTCCTAATAAAAACGGTATAAAGATATTAAATTAAAAATATCCTCCTTACTCCATTTGTGCAGCGAATTATTTTTCTTTTTTATATTATTTATGAGCACTGCAATGTTCCAAGGAGTTTTAATTAAAAATGTCACATTTTGTTGTTGTTGACAGTTCAAAATACCGTTATCGGGTCTCATTTAGTGGGCCACTGCCAAACCTGGCATTATCAGAGATTACGACTGGCTATTAGTAGGGAAATTGATATCCTTATCGACGCCATCATAAAATTTACGATACCTCTCAGTTTACAGTGTGTCGGACAAGTCTTCTGCAAATATAATTTGGTGGCAATTTGTGAGGTAATATCAAATTATCGCGGGTTACACGGATTATGATGTAAATATCGCGTAAACATTGTAAAGTTTTCTCGTCGAGTGCCTTATAACTACCTACACGAATTTAATCTAGTTCACTTATTTATAATTTTATCTAGATTTCATTAAAGCGCCATTTTAATGATAATCTACGGTATCTAAACCATAACATAAAAAAACCATATTCTTTTATTGCTAAGTTATAATACCTTTACAAATCCTGGTTATCTTTTTATATGTTCATAGATATGAGCAACATTTAATCAAATGTTGTTATATTAATAAAATAATAAGTTCTTATGGTAATTTGGGGCACGGAAGCGGATTCGCCAAGTCAACCGAATATGAACATTAAATGTGATTGACATAAGTTAGGTATACATAAGCAAGTAATTTTTTTTGTATATAATGACATTAGGTAGTGTGAGACATGTTTTAACTGTATTACCTGAAGTTTGAGATTGACAATAGACAATAGATAATACTGTAAATATTATATGTATGGGTAGGTTGTTGAGAAAGCAGTAAATAATACTCTATGCCAGCTCTGCTAGTCTATTGGTTGGTTGCCATGGTGTTGTTAGTAAAAATCTTGATTATTGTCGGTTCACTATTATTTAATATATATCTTATATTATATTTAACTTAGGTAATACCTATAATCGAATATATAAACCCTCTAACACACAGACGTAAGAATTGATAATATAGGGATACACCTAAGTCTGTTTTTACACGGTAGATTGGTTCCAGAAGAAGCCGTGTAAAAAAAGACATTGATCTTATACAAAAATGGGTGATTTGTTCCTAATCTCTAAAACCTATTAAAATTAGAGAAAAACAAGAATTTTTAAGAACAAGAATTCATGTTTATTTTATTAAATCAAATATATAATGCTTATTTTCACAAGCATAGTAATTAATGATAAAAAAGATATGCACTCTAATCTTAAAAGTAATATAAATAAAATGTATGGCAAGTTCAGGAACTAAAAAACTATGTTGTGAACGAAAAGAATAGGTTATTCAATTTTTTAGGTAAAAAATAAAATAAAATAGAATAAGTGATAATCATAAATACAACAACATAAATTTAATTGCTGTCGTCATCAGTTACATATTCAATTTTCAAACCGTGTTATATCAAAACCGTGTACAAAAAGACCGTGTAAAAACAGACTTAGGTGTATTTACAAAAGTGCATGATTTATAAGTAAATAATACGCACCTAATATAATTTGTATATTTTATAATTATAATTATACTAAGCTTTAAATCTAACGCGTGTCTGTAGTAAGTTTATTTGAGTAAGTGTGTGTTTTCCATGCGTAAAATGAGTTTATTTAATTATTTTTATTTATTAAATGAAATCATAAATACAATATGTATATCAAAAAATAGACAGATCATATTGTAATAGATAAAAATCATTATTTTCTATAATTATCTAACGTCATATGTAATTTGTTTGTAAGGATTTAATGTTAAAGAAAATCTCGGGTTTTAAATTGTTTACTTAATTAATTATATATACACGATTGCTATACCTACCTAATACATAAACGTTTCAGGTAAATGTTTGTTTTTTATGTTTTCGGTAGTTTTTATGTACGAGTCATGGATATGCGTTTATTTAGTATATTTCTGATATTTATATACATATTAATATATTTCTTCTTTATCTAGTATCCTTAGGTCTTAATAATGCTTATATTGTTATAATAGGTGTATGTATGAGAGATATAATTATTATTAAGTATTCATTTAATTTACTTGACGCAGAGACTTATAATTTACTAGTTAATTTTGTTTTTTTTGTGTCTCGTCAAAGAATACAATAAAGTTAATTCTAAAAATCTAACGAGTTAATATGGTATGTAGGCGCATGTCTAGTTTCTAAACTTTATTTTCTATCTAGCTTTTTAGTTACAATATTACTAACACAGCTGGCATTACTTAACAGTTTTATATTGAGTAATAGTAAATTGTTAACTACCGACGCGTTTGAGTGATTATAACTATACATAGTTAGATAGCTACTGTCTATTATATAATCCAAAATATGTACTTTTTTTCTTTATGCCAATTATTTTGTTGTACCGACCACAACTGAATTTTAATTCATATTCAAATTTAATTGAGAAAAAAGATATAATTTTTAACCTGCACCAGTTATTTATATATGTAATTAAGTATACTTAAATAACATACTTATAAATGTTTAAAGAGTTTATTTATTTTAATATCAATACCCTATTAGATTATCCTTACATTGCAATAAGGAATATTTTCCATTTATATTTTTGCTACATTATCGTTTGCCTGTGCAATACCATTTTAGACTCAACGAGGAGCTAAACCCTAATAAAAATGACAAAGGTATTGTGCTAGTTGGAAGATAAAACATTAGTAAACGAACATAAGAACAGCCTGTCCATCTGTCTTCAAGTTTTGACTTTGATAACCTTAAGACAGTGAACGTCACCGTGCACCATCGTAAGCAAAATCATCGCTCACCATCAGGCGTGGTTCTGATCAAAAGTTTGTCTATTTAATCGGAAACAAAGGCTTTTAACTACTGGAATATATTTTAAATCCGTGAAAAACTTAAATAATTAACACTATTATTAGTTCTTTTGTTTGTATTCTATCTATATACTGTTCTAATATTTTTTATAGCAAGTTAAATATTTTTTTTATCTATAATCTTTATTTAGATATATTCATGGAGATTCAAAACCTCTTTAGAGAGTACAATGAAAAAGAAGTCTGTATATTTTCATCTGGTGCCAATATAGTTACTTTAACATAAATTATCGTTGTTTTGATTCTACTAGTTACTATCTTAGGTACGAAATCATGAGGATAGGCCAAAAAAATTATCTTTAAACGATTCTCTTCAACAACTACATTAGTAATAAAAATTAGTTAAATGTTTTACAATTTAGCACTTAACAATCAACAATTTATAGGCAGCAAGTTGATTTGTTTCACAGTAATTTGATCCGTCGCCATTTATATAAGTAGTACAATAAAAATCTTTGTAATTTTACTGTAGGACTTCAACTTCATAATTGTCCAGGAGTGTATAATTGAGAAAATATATTTATTTAACTTTGCAGGAAAAATAATTATTCCTTATTGTTTGTAACTTATAGTTTTTTTGTACCTAAGCTATAGGAACTTCCAAAGATCTTGTTTCAATGTAGACAAGTTGGTTGGTAACTTTTATAATATATAAGTTTTATTACCGCCGATATCAACTTAAAATGCCTACCAAAAAGTTATATTTAAAACGACAGTTGAAAACAAAATTTATGTTTTTAATTTAAGCTAGATTCCACCGAAAAAGTTATATTTTATTTAACTATATTTTGTTATGTTTAGGCTGGTAATTAAGTATTGAAAAGATGGCATTTTGATTTATTACATATTTAATTTTACCACCGTATCTATTCATCTATTTTTAGTATTTTTATAATAGTCCCAATTTATAATAAAATCTTGTATTTTGTTACATTAGTTTCTTTATTATTAAAAAGAATATTGTTTAACTTGTGTATAAGTTTTTACTTCTAGTACTTATTCAAGTTTGATAGCGTCTCGTTTCTATCAATTCTATAAATATTGGCTTTCTAGAATGTTTCGCAAAGTAGTTAACATATTGAATGAATACCCTAACCATTTACAAAGGCTTTTTATGCTTAACGGCGAAATTTAAAATTTTATAAATACTTGAGTTATTTACAAATAATTACTGCGTTATCTTTATCATTATTTCATTGTCATACAGCATTATCACACGGCTAAGTATTTGATTGATGTTATTAGGTAACGCAACCGTAATTTGATTAGTTGTCAAAATAATTGTATGTTCAATTAGATGATCTATATACCTAACGATTATATCATCGATTTTTTGGTACGTTAACCTGTCTTGTTCTATTTAATCATGAGGATATTTTGTATCTTATTTTTAATTACAATTAATTTTATTTTTATTTATATTATCACAAAGTTTCGTCTTTGTTTCACACAACAAAAGATAGATTAACTAGCACACCCTAAGCAAAAACAATGCAACCCCTAAATCTTTAGAAAGTTGTCGCCGAATTCCGTTAGAACATCTTTCTAGAATTGACAAAAGATTTTTTTCCTGCACATTGTCAATTGAATTTTATTGTTGGTTTCTGAGTTACTCTTTTGTGCCCAACCGTGCGTTTAAAGCCGCTTGTTGCAGTCCCATCCCGGCCATAAGAGAGCATCCACTCACAATGGGCTCCCCGCTGGAAGCCATTTCATCCCATTTATTGTGACGAACGCTCACAAAGTTAAATTCCGTCAGGTGTCCAATATATGGAGACTCATTCATGTATTCGCCGACGAGTGCGATTTATTCCACGCATTATCATAGCATAGTTTGTGTTAAATTCGGTAAAAGACACTAGTTAAGTACCAACGCTAATGGCGATATGCAAACTTTATACGATTTAGCGCACTTAGATATTCTCATTACTGGAACTAACAATTTTTTGATCGTATCGCGTTCATTTCGTTTTCATTATCAGCGGCGATGCGACGGCGGTGATTCGACGCATTCTAACGCTGCATTACGTATTCCGTGCGCGTACTGCTTGTTAAACTACTGGCCTGGTGTTAGGACACGGTTAATGTATATCGTCCCTGACGGCTCACTGTTTATGGACATGTCTTAATTTTGATTTATTTCTGCAACTACAAGCCGCGCGAGTTTGACTCTTATCACATCGTCTGTTACGAACGTTTGTTACTACCTACTACCGTTGTTGTTTGTTATATATTAACGACCTACTAGTTTGTTTATTTAGTCACTATCTCATAGATCACGTTTTTAAGCCATATCACCGGACTCATTGTTGTCACTATCTTTTAATTGAGATTGATCGCCTAGGCCATCGACCGCAGGTCGCCTATCGTGTCGAGTGTGAAATGAAAGCTGCAGTACGTACCCTAGGCTGAGCCATGAAAGCTCGGCCCGAGCCCGGGTGCAAGGCTCCGCTGGCCACCACGAAAGTTTTTCGTCACGGGCCCAACCTAACACAACACACAAGCACGTGAACACATACACATGGATTATTTGACACCGTCACAGCGGCCCGCTAGCTCACTAGTGTCATAATGCACTCGCGACGGTCGTAAACTGGAGGTTTTGTAAAGGTTCGATCACGGGACGCGGCGTGGCCGAGCGAGGCGCGGGGAAGCGGGAGGCCCGGCGCGCTCGGCAGTCTGGCGGACACTGGCACGGCGGCGGCTCGCGGGCGCGCGGCTGGGGCGTGGCGGGCCTGCCCCCGGCGACCGCTCCAATGGCGCGCGCCCCCGCCCCGCCCGCGCGCCCTGGCTCCCGCCCGCCCCGCGCCGGCCCCACTCCCCGCGCGGCTCCACACCGCGCGCGCGCTCCACACACGTCGGTCGTGCGTTTCCACTGTCTTGTGACAATTAAATATCAGTTTTCCACTTCGGATTTGCAGTATCTGAACCAAATTTCTTAATTCATTTCACACGGAACGCATCGTATATAGATGATGCAGTCATCAGCAAGCTCTTCGAATGGATGATATATTTCGGATGTTATTCTAAGTATGCTTTTCTTCGCATCGTAGTAAACTTCTAAGCGATGCAGCAACATTACACAATGTTTTTAAATAAAACAAGTGTTCATGACGTGGATTGCGCATGCGTCAAGTTTCCATTGTAGGACCGTAGATAAAAGTGTTTGATGTGAAAACTTTGTGTCTCGGGAGTGACCCACCAATGTCCATAATTTAGATTTAGAAATAATTAATGAGTTACCGTTATTAAATTAAAGGCTGCAAGGGTTTCAAAACAAAGAATGAACGTAGATACCTTTACCAGCATAAAATTTAAATTTGGTAAACGATACGTTTTAACTAAGGTACAAACAAAAGATCATTTGAATTTGGAATGTCAATTTCATATTTATGAAATCAGCGTTTTTTTTTAATAAAATGAGGTCATCTAAACATGCAAACATAATGCCAATTTTCCAAGACGCCGACTAAATTAACGAATCTATCAAACTTATCTTGTTCATTTTAATTTTATTAAATAGCAATTTTTGCAGTAACAATAAAGGTTTACTCACACATTATATATTGATTTATTTGAAAGAAACCAAGGATTGAGTCCAAGGTATTAGGATTTTAGGTGTTTGGGTGTCGTGTTAGAACCTACGGGTGATGCAAATAGTATAGCTAGCTTACGTACGGATTTACTAAAAAATATTATTCCACAAAATTAAAGGAAACATCTATTTATACATTTCTTTGTTTCTAAATCCATTATATTAAAATAAAAAGGGTGGGTTACGTAGAGATGCTGTGATTGTTAAAAGACAAGTAGCTATAAGTTAACATTAACAAAAGATAGGTATGTTGAGAATAAAGTGTGGAATTATCTATTTCAGTAGGTAGATCCATATTATATTTTAGCTTGATTCGCGGATAAATCCTTATCCTTATTTTTAAACACTAACCTACAAATCGTCGGAGATAGTGCGAAGTCATGTAACTGGCACTGGACAATTAGGAGGAGATGGTATCAGAACAAATGACAATTGTAAAAAGAAGACATTAATATTGACAACTACCATCTACTACCGTTGCTATTGAGTTGCTTTTAAAACAACTAATTATTTAGTTATTAAAAAAACAAAAAACTAGCACAGCGTAAAGTTTATTAGCATTATAATTAATGCTAATAATTTAAGATTATAATATCATCTAGTTGTTACCAAATTGTCACGTTTAGGAACAGGTAAGCTTATTGTAGACGTCTTAATGTTCGTCACGAGTAATCTATTAGAGAAGTAAGGTAGTAATCGGTGAAGATAGAAGTTCCGAAGGTAGAAGATGATTACGACAGGCGACAGTAGGAACAAATACAAAACTATACACTTATTCTCTTTAAACTTTACACTTATTTAAGAAAGATTTTAAATGGTATATTATACGCTTACTGTACACCATAAAAACCATATTTAGTCTTCATTGTAAGTCCAACAACATTACATCAATCTTGCAATATTGGACAACGAAGTACCTGCGTAGATATTACATGGCTATACATGGCCCCGTGGATGCCAGTTCTAGATAATTAGTGTAAGAATATTTGAAAACGAAGGTCTACTTACATCCTAACACGAGAAAGGTGATACCCAGTTAAAATTATGACTATTGCCTTTATAATTATATTTATTTGTTTTCTCATACATATGCCCTGTTGTGACGATTTAAATGAGCTTAGTAAATAAGTTTATTTAAATAAAGTTATTTTTGACTTTGACTTTGACTTGAGGTCAAAGTGGTAGTTACTCCATTTTAGGCATCCACCTGAGCTTATGTTTCGTTACGGAACAACGCAGCTAAATGATCAGTATATTTTTAAAATATCACCAAAATAATTAAAAACAACACAACCTACTTTATATTTGTACAATTCTCTAATATTATTTATATTATTTTGAGTCCTTTTAATTGTCTTTGTGTGTACATAAATAGTTAAATAAATAAAATTGAAATTACTAAAACATTGTTTCGTTGAGCATTTAGCTGTTGTCCAATTGATCAACTAACTTTAAGTTGTTAGCCATTTTACTTATGTTGTTTTGCCTCGATAAAAGCGTGTGCTTTTAAAGTGGTTTGGTTAAGGGACTCTTCTAATTTCTTTAACTTCTTAATAATGATATAAAAACTGACATTTTAAAGAATTTTCTTATCTTAAAACTTCAAGATTCATATCCAAATATTTATAGTCAAAAGCCATAGATTAGTTACGTGCCATCTTAGGGGCTACTGTCTAATAGTATTTGAAATTCCAAACTCATTTTCGGTTAATGGTCTCTGGACTAAAACACATGCCTTCGATGTATTCACATTACTTATGTTTCTTATTAATTACAAACATTAATAAAAGTCAATTAATAAGATTTTAACTGATTAAAATCACATACAGAGCAAGTATAAAAAATATTAGTGCTAAAAGATATTTATCGATATTAATTAAATAAGTGGCAGCAATTAGTTATTCATATATTAATAAATAATCAATACTAAGTTGTAAGTAACAACGAAGACTTCATATTTAATTTATTTATTTAAGGTATCACGATCTTTCATATAGTTATACACATTACATTATGTATATTACTATTTTTAAATATCGAATGTATTACACTACTCACACACACACTGACTCACACACATATGTGTACGTGTATGTGTGTGTGGGTGTGTAAATTTTCACGAAAGTGATTTTTTAAATAATAGAATGGATTCAACTTCGTATTTTTAATATTCTTGAAAAGTTGGTAAATATGTACACACTACTTCAGATACTAGAGAAAATATTTACGGAAATTAGTTTTAAAATTATAAAAGCAATAAAAAACTAACAATTTCTAGATATTTAAATTACAGATATCCAAGATGACTATTTTTTTCGAATTTCCAATTAAATTCGATTTATTATCTCACTTAAACAAGTTTCTGTCTAATAGCGTCACCAAAAAGAAAAGACTCGCTTATACTAGTTGTTTTTTAATCTGCTGTTAAAAAATGACTGATCTACCTCTTATTACGGTCGAAAAAATACATAAGAACAATCTTCAAAATCAAGAGACAATTATGTTTATTTCTATAGTATTTGCTATTTGAGAAATATACACATATCTTTACCAACATAATTTTTATATAGATTAGCAAAGCAATTGATTATATATATACGTAAACTTGTGAGCATACTACATACTTACACCTATAATCATTGAGTAAAATAACTTTAATACAAACAATTAATTAATTAAGAAATTTCTATAAATGTAAGTAATTAAAAAATTTAGAACGGGAAAGTGTGTATTAACTACTCCTACGAAAGTCCAGAATGAAAAATAAAACGAACATAATTTTATATTACTGAAAATTATTGAATTATGCGTTTAATATTAAGAAACAGTTCCATTACTTCCATAAATTTTTCCTATACCCGTTGGTAAATTATGAAAAAATTTATTTAAATTCACAACTAGGTATCTTCGAAAATTATTGTATTTAATTATTGGAATTATTTCTTAAAATAATAAATAAAACATGAGAACTAGTATATCTTTTGCATAAAAATGTGGAACGGTAATATTTATTTAAGAAGATCCACAAACTTTTTGAAGATATTTTACACCACAATTCGGCCATTAACCATTTTAAACTGGACCCCGCTAAGTAATTTCTCTTTTGCCTCGTAATGATGTTTCAATTTTATTTCAAATATAGAAGTTATATTCGAAAGATTTTAAATTACCCCGCCTACTATTAAACTTTTTAAAAATTTAAATTTCGAACGCGCTATTTCGATTGCGTGCACCAAATAGTTAGTACGCCTTACAAGCACATTGAATTTATTAGGAATGGCTGTAAGACATCGACCGGCGGTTTTAATACAGAAACTCCATGTTAAAAGCCCTGCACTGGCCACCATGGAAAACTCCATTAGTTGGCAGTACCTAAATAAAACAAGGCGGGGCTGCGACGGTGTGGAAACGCCTTGAATCACCATAGACATGCAACCTTGCACAAGTAATTAGACCTCCGTGGTTGAAAAAATTTAGCATAGATTAAAATGCTGCATTTGCGGTAAATTTTATCACTCATATTTTTTATTGGACGTAAAGTTTATTTAAAAATTAATTTTTGATTTTGAAATTATTTTGATTTATGACTATGTTTCTTTAAAGTAATAAAATCCGAAATTTAAATGAACTGGACTTAACTTTGGACTAAGTTATTTCTAGATGGATATCATCATTTACTTAGGAGCTTGTTATTTCACGATAGAAATAAATAATTCCATATAGCAAAATATTATATATTATTTATACTACAAAAACATGTCTGAGTGTAGGGATAGATTCAATAGGTAGGTATAGTATCAATTCAATTCAATTCTTTATTTTGCGTTCCATAGTTACATAATACGTAGATCTTAAGACTATTATTGACACTATGGACCCTGTCGGGCACAACAAAATTTAGGATATACAGGAGAAAGGTAGATTACAAAAGGTAGGTTTAAGTTAAGTGTTTAAATTTGTATAATGGTCCAATTCAAATATATGCATTCAATATAATATTTCCACTTGTAAATTTCACTAATTTCTTCTTGTAAATTTCATTATACTAGAGCATAGGTCGGCAACCTACGGCTCTTTGGATTTTATATTTTCACGGGAAATAATGTATTTAACAACTCAACCTCACTAATTAATATTATTAAATATTTGTAATTGTTGTATGGTACATACACTACCTAGCTTAAAAAATCTTTGAATAAGATCTCTCGTAACTTGTCTTAAAATATGCTCGTAAAGAATATATAATTTAAGATTTATGTTAAAGGGAATCTTAATGTTCGCATTTATCTTTTAATTATTATTTGTATTATGAGTAATGTAACTTAATATAGTTAATGTTATGCACATTTAGATGAGATGTTTAAAAATAGACGCATTTATTACTCCATTAAGAATTCCGAAAACATATTTTAACATCTCGATTAGTATTGAAGGAACTGTATGGAAGTGTAAAAATTTAGCATGTTAAAATATTTCATTAATACCAAACATAATTTTATATGTAATTTAATATGTAGCATATTATATATATTTTTTATTAAGATGCATACTTACCTATAATACATATGTATGCATTTTAATGCAATGGTTTAGAAACTCTTGTTTTAGGACTAAGACTAAATTTTACTGTAAATACGTTTTATACATTAGAAATAAAAAATATATTCTGATATCTGAAGCCAAATCCACTAAGCAATTTTAAAAAGTACCCAAGTAAGCAGAATTGTATCTGAAACAACATGTTAAAACTAGCGTAATTAACAGTCAATACTTAAAATGACATTATGGAAACGCGTGTATAAATTAGACAAAATGTTGGTGACAAATTAATTTCAAATTTCGAATGCCCATATAAATTTAAAAATAATTTCATTAAAAAAATAATTGTTACTACAGATGAAAATGAAAGTTCGCTTTCATTAAAAAGTGACTTATACACGTGAGTAAAATCTTAAACTAATTGGTGTTTCGTAGAGAACACCATGGGCCGGATGCTATTCCAAGATGGCAATCTTAAATCAAGCTGTGTCATATTCTAGGATGGTGACTTGAAATTCCTGACACATTAAGCTTGTTGAATAAGTACCTATTTAACCATAACTTTTAAATTAATGAATTAGTTTCTACTGAGATGGATATTTAATTTGTACCAAACATTAAGCCGAAGATATAAGAAATAAGACATAGTATGTATGTTGCTTAAACTTACGATTCTTATACGATATAATTTTTCAATACGATGCGAAGCATCCGTTTGAGGTGTCGTGCGGTACAGCTAGCGCCATCTATTGTCGAGTAGCGGAACTACATGAACGATAATTTAGGAAGTTTAGATTCAGGTTAAAATGAAGTTTTGACAGTAAATCTAGATATAAAAACCAGCTACAAATGAGCCTGAATTTTTGTTGGAATATTGTAATTGTATAGTAATCGAGAATACAACACGACAATAAATTTATATTAGAACATTATTTATCAAACTTCATAGAAAAGTAGTTACATTATAACTATATAATTGTTTTAATCGTTTTCTAAAAACATTCCTATACACTAATACTTACAGCAGATTTTTAAATGTATTTTAAGTCTAATAAAACTATAATACTATAATCACAGGCTTAAAGTGATAAAGGCCTTAAAAATATACATTGTTATGACACAAACTAATAAATAAGTTCATATATTTATATCTAAATGAACATTTATATGACACTACACTATAGTAAAGGAGTTAATTTTCCGTAGATTCCTACTAAGTGTATTTATTTTAAGATAACAACCAAATTATCCCCAGTTCTCAGTGACTTAGTACCTAAGCTTCGAGTTCTACTTTTTTGGGATTTGATGTCGTAAATTAGAAATCGTAAGTTTAATAGGAAAATGACTACTTTGAAGGATTAAAACGGAAAATGTGCAATCACATCTTAAAATGTATACATTAAAGACATCAAAAATAGATATAATGAATATAAGAAAAAACGAAAATTCTAAATTATAAGAATTTTTGTCAACTACAGGGATAAAATATACAGTAAAAAAACAATATGACTAAAAGTGCGATCGGATCAGCATAATATTAATATGTCTGCGCAGTGCCACAAAGCTTAAAACTAAGGATATTTTTAATAGAAATAAGCTTTCAATTGGAAATAATATCAATGTAAGATTGATACCTTTGTAGATTTGATTTTTTCCGCAATTGTCTTTTGCCGTAATTTTATTACAAAATAAATTTATGTTGCGTATAAACAGTAGCAATTAATGGTGCTTACATATTGGTATAACTAAAGAGTCCATATCTGTTAGACCAAACCTTTTTTTAATATAACTATAATATACAACACCCTGGCTGCATAGTTTGTGACATATATTTTTTCTAATAATATTGTATTCTATTATTATGTCACATCTTTTTGGCTTGTCGAATTATACACTGCAATCTTTACTTTAGGAATTTCATTCATAATTTTTAGAAATATCTACCTATTTTTAAACTCAGGGTCTAGAGTACATCTTTTCTGATGCGACTCTACCATTTGTCAAATAATTAGTTTTTTGTTAGATAGTTTATTTCTCTAGAAATAACTACATAATTATTGGTAGGTATTATAGTATAATAAAAATATAGATTAACTAAACTCGCGTGGTTCATGTATGCTGTTTCTGCTTACAAGCACCTTTTTTATAGTTTAATTAATTATAGAATTTTTTTTTCTCATTTGAAGGCATTGGCATCTATTCTATTGGTATTCATGATAACATTTGCATTTGTTAATAGAATTCACATGTAAACAAAAGAGTTCTAAATACCAGAAAATATAAAAACGATCATTCACGAAAAAAAAACAAAAAAAATAATTGCTAATTATTTCTTATGTAACACGTTTTGGTTCGTTCAAGGAGAAAAAGTTTCGATTTTAGAAATTTAAACTGAGCTCTGTGTACCATATGTCCGGACATGTGGCGGGGCGGCAGCCTAGCGTGGACACGGCTTTTATCAATTGTTGCGTTAGTAGGTCCCTCAAGGAAGAAAGATCTGGTAAAGTCTCCAAACTGATAGGTCTAGTATCAGTTTGGAGAACCTTGTGGGAGGCCAAAGCCCAACGGTGGGCGTGGGATATTATACTTATGATGATATTGTTATCATTAGATGGATACTTTCTACTATTTTAGTTCTAATTTACTTAAAAACTAATTTAAAGTTCAACGCCCGGTATGCAAAATCATTCGTAGATAGATTATTGAAATCCACCATCCATCATTTTGATATAAATGTTAGCTTATGATATACCTGAAACAAAATTAGAAAGACTTAATTGGAAGAAATTCGTAGCGAGTTCCAAGACCAGTGTTTGGAGCAGTCAGCCGTATTGTGAAAAGTCTTGGGTTCGCATCCTTTCCTAGAATATTATTATTTTTTATGGGAAAAACTTTAGTTATAGGTTAATAACATAGCTTAGATCGCAAAACAGAGTTGCTAAAATCAAACCGAGTTAATATAAATTATTTACCGTGACAGAGGAACCATGGCTGAGTTGCAATTAAGATATTACAATGACGTCATAAGAAAGCAGCAGTGAATTTTCAATAAACTTCAGATGTAGTCCTTTAAATTATCTATAACTTATAATTACAAGGCAATTGGAAAAAAGTAAAACTTCTCTGAAACTTTGAATAGAACGAAATATAAAATACAAAACACGATGCGACAATAGAGAACTTTTAATTTGGAACAGGAAAGTACAGTCTAACGATAAAGGTTTCCCAAAAACATCTCCTAAATAATATTAATATTTCCCACACTTACACCTATTCCCAAATCTAGCCCAAATTAAGCATTATTAAGAGCTATAT
Organism: Acentria ephemerella; assembly: GCA_943193645.1. Classification (NCBI taxonomy): domain Eukaryota; kingdom Metazoa; phylum Arthropoda; class Insecta; order Lepidoptera; family Crambidae; genus Acentria; species Acentria ephemerella. Next base: position 1,398,489 of record OW971889.1, read on the forward strand.
AAATATCATAGATTCGCTAAATAAACATACAAACATTCATGACTCATGAACAAATATACAAATATCTGCCCCTACCGGGGTTCGAACCCGAGACCACTCGACCAGAGGGTAGTCAAAATAATTTATAACTAAACACTTTTACGAACTAGTCATCTTAACTCTCTCAGGCTTGGAGAACATGCTGTTTCAGGATACAGTCAAGGTTTGTTCGATCAACATCCGTGGACAGCGCCGTTTAGCGTCTCCTGCCAGTTGTACCATGGAGAATGCTCTGAAGAGCTTTTAGACCCTACCCCTCGCTCCTTCCTTACTCAGAAGCACGCGAACCGTTCACTGAAGTCACCCATTCATTATCTCCACCTTAACTTGGCGCTGAAAGAGTTCGTGACAGTTTTCATTTTCAGTCAGAGAATACCATTATGTATAGGCAAACGAGGAAATTCTTGTTAATGTAACCATGGGCTCCTTGAAAAGAGGTATGAAAATGAGGCTGTATGTAATATACTGCACTATTTATCCTGGACACTTTCCTTCGGACGGTATAGAGGCATTTCCTGTTCTTTGGACCATAAACCAAACTAAAAACCACACGGTGTATAGCGTTCGTCATCCGATAATCATTTATTACTGTACTCTTACTATTCGTTGCATCAATTTCATTCTTAATAACAAAAGCACTCTCCATGCTCACGAACTATGTTAAAATCTTAACATAACTAATGCGTCCGCGGAAAGCTCTAAGCCGAGATAATTATCGTTTTTTTGTCCCGCTCTAATGCCCGACAAATGACGGGCGTCATGGCGGCCGGACGCGCCCTCACTTCATTATACAACCAATTGGTATCCTGATTATTAGAGTTTGTGACGAGTGATATATCGATTTGTCCAAATTTTTAATTACGTAAGTATTAAGAAATGTTATTTATTAATAGCATAGAGCCAACTTCAAAATTACAGTGTCAGCCAACTGTGACGTCAGACATAAAATTTTCTTTGCTACAGTGACTGCATAGTTTTCCACATATATACTTAAATATGGTACACATCACCTACAGCCTGTACCTATAAGTCCCCTGGTGAGTACTGGCCTTACTATACGAGAAAACACATAAGGAGTGGTTCATAACATCTCCTGGCCGCATGGGGGTTGGTGGTTGTAAGCAGTTGCCGCAACAATCAGGACCAACAGCTTAACGTACTTTCCGAAACGTGGGCAGCGGAATCGTGGCGACTATTGCATATAAACACCAAGAATAATTATACAGGCTACCTTTTCCTACACAACAGTACATAGGGAACTGCTTCAAGGTTGAAATTGGAAAGACAGGGGTTGCCTACACAGATAATACTGCAGACGGTACTGCACCCAAATGGCATGTAATCAGTAGTATATTCAGTGAAGGAATTCTTCTAGTCGATTATAAGAGCTTCCTTGTATTAACTAATGCTGGGTTTCAGTAATCTGTCTACAGACGGATTTTATTACCAGACACAAAATCATATGTTAAATAGATTACAAGCTTAACCGTCAAACGTTTTGGTACATAAATTATTTTAATAAAAGATTGGGCCAAGTTCGGTGAGGGCCACCCTTATCACCTGGGGATATAAGAAATAGCCTATCTACCCCTCATACCTACCAAACTTAATAAAAAAATCATTAAAATCTGTCAAGCCATTTTGTAGAATTTAAACTGAGCTTAAAATCTTTTTTGAATAACATTTCTATAGCAAAGTTTATCTCTTAAAACGAAGCTAATTGTATATCCCGTGTATATACTTATCTGAATAAGGAAGCACATGCCACACCAGGGCTCATCACTTCACGTTAATCATCATCACCGTAGTGACATCATTTTCAACATGGCGATTGTTCCCAAACAGAATCTATCATGTAAACAATGACCAATAAAAGGTTCTAACTACAATAAAGTGTTTGATGGACGCCATTACGTGGACGTAAATATGTAGACGCCCTCACAGGCCATCCGTGACATCATAAGGTTGGTAAAAATGTGACCTCATAGTCTACACAGGGTCGACAGATCTGGGAGCGGTATGCCGGCTGCTTCAGTCGTTTATATATGTCATCATAGAATACAAATTGACAAAAAAAACAAGGTTATGAACACTAGATATACCAACGATTTGAATATATGTCAACAACAAAAATTATATTTGTTACTAATGTATATAAAATAACATTAAGTTTATATAAAGTACTCTCTAATTATAACTACAAAAGTCATATAATCATTATTGAAAAAAAAAGTGTAATATAGTAGGAAATTTGAATTGAAATTGCACGACCAGTCTAAATGACTGGTCTGGTAAATGTAGTGTTAAAATCAATTACAATTTATATGTATATCAATATATTTAGTACCTAAATTAGTATGTATGTATTAGTCTGAATTCACATTTTATAATATTTTTTATATTATATTAGAGTTTTATCAGTTTTTTCATTAATAAACTTTATGTTTTGTTAATCATGAAAGCTATTTTGACGTTACGAAATATTCTGTACGTTAACTGTCAAAATACTTGTGACAGTTATACCGTGAATATAAGTTTTATTACTATTATATAACAAAGAAACAAAATCGCAGTAAAGGTGAATGATATAAAATCATTTATTAATGCTTTTTTTTTAAAAAAAAACAACGCTTAGTATTTAATATCTTATTTGAAGGCATAAACATAAGTAGTATAATTATACTCACTGACCGTTAAATATTAAATGAAGTTATATAATTTTTTTTTATCTTACCAAGGAATAGCTGTGATACAATTAGCTACTACCTTTTTTGAGGTTGGTTGAATATATAACAAACTAGTTCGGTCTCTTACAAATGTTATATAGCCTATAACCTTACCCGAATAATGGTCTACAGAAATAGAGTTTATGAATGCCAACCAGTATATCCAGAATTTTCTCCCTACAATCTCACAAACTTTACCTCTTCATAAAATTAGTATAGATGACGTTAATGACGTAGAAGTATCTTTCACATTTGTATTTATTAATTATCCCCATGAACGATTTTAATACTGCTTTCTGCCACATGGTATTTAAATCCAAAACCGTCAAAATGGTTGGAAGCAAGTTAAGTTTTTTACTGATTCCGAAAGAGCGTTCATTTCACCCATACATTTTTTTTGCTTGCGAGCAAATATTTTGATTTGAAACATATTTATGGCCTGTTTAGTTGGACGCCACTCGGAGACCTGATTTAAATGCACGTGTGTTCAAAATGCGTTAAACATGGTATAATCCGTGCCGAAAATAAAAGGTGAATTTCTTGCTGGCCCGTGGAAGCCACGCCTCTACTTGTAATTTGAATTTGGAACTGAAATAAAAACAGTGATTTGACAGTGATCGTTTACATAACACATATATGGTGATTGAACCTTTACCTTATCTCTCTGAAATTGATGGATCTTTCTATTTCCTTTCGCAAATAATTAAATAATCACATACAAAATTTGCTCCTTATAAGTTTATCGATTATCTTTTTATAATTCGTACAGTGAGGTAATGTCGTCATACATATAATGATTGATTTCAAATGAGATTATTCATCTATTAGTATAAATAATAAAAGATACGTATCTAGCTTTTACTTAACAAGTCTTGTCTTGATTGACGCATTGACGAGTTAACCTTTCAAATAATAGTAATTTGCTACTGGCCTTGTTAAGTAAAACCATAGAGTAAAACTTAAAAAAATATATAAAATATAATTTTTAGAATAAATAAAGTTAATGGCAAAAACGTTCTAGTTCACTGCTTGGTACATTTATAACTAATTAAAAAGATATTATCTATATTTATACATTAATGCCTTAGGGAACATTCAGGTGTTGATGTGATCTTGTTTTGTTACATTGTATTACATTTATTACAAGGCAAAGAAAATTACTTTATTTAACAATACAATTTGAAAAGTATTTAAATTACTAACACCGGTATCAATATGTAAACTAATAATTTGTGGGTATAATGAGGTGTATTTATTGAGCTACTTAGTTTTTGGCGGGATTCGGAGATATACTGAGTCGAAGTTTATTTTCAATATACAAATGTTGTAATGTCATATTAAAAATGAATTGTCAGAATGTCTATTGAAAATTGAATAAGTTTGGTGACTTTGATGTGGTTAGCAGTGCCCCGTTCATTCATTTATGGCATAAGTAATTATTTTTTAACTTATATTGCCAAATAAGAAAAACATTTTTATTTACTTACTTAAATAAGATTATTGAGCTTTAGTATTGATAATATTATTATTGGAGGAAAACATTAAAGAGTAACATATTATTAATGAAATTTACAACCAATACTTACATATTTAATTAATTTTCAAAGTAATTACCAATTAATATGTATGTGACAATTTTTTCACTATGCATAAATATTTTTGTATGATAAAAACTAAAACTCAATATAATGGATACAAAATCTTTCTTATCTGCTTTTAAATTTAAAATTGTATGAAAATTAATTTCATAGCTTCATAATAAAAATGTTTCTTATGAAGCTATGACATTAATTATATATGTACGGATATCAGAGTGCTAAAAAGATAAATGAACAGTTTTTTCACATAATTGCTTTAAATTTAAACACACCACACTTTAACCGCCAAAACCGCAAGCACCTCTCGTCTATAGAATAAATTGATGGCTTTATAATTGACATGTCATCCTTACCATAGAGTCACTTTTTTCTTAAGTCTATTCTCTCTGCTCCAGAGCACTCATTCCCGCCATTGTTGAGGGCTTACTCAAATAACACGTAGAGTATTAATATAATAATTTTCAATATTTTAAATGGTGATTGATTATGGTGACGTGGCGATTTCTCTTTGTGGAACACGGTATAACATTTTTGAAAGTTAACCTTTGTCTATGGACGGTATCTTCGTAAAGGTTTGGTTTTGAATTTCGAATAGAGACGTGAATTTTGTTTTGAGAAGTGTCAATCAAGTTATTTAAAAATTTAAATAGTTCTTTATTAATTATTTTTTAATCGGTCGTGGGCAATGTTGACTTTCAGTAAGTTTGTAATGTTATATGCTAGTAGAATATTTCATAAGTAATTGAGACGGTACCGCCAGATGAAATTCTGTCATATCACGATTACAAGATTAGAGATGCGTGGCGACAATGCACCTTACGGCCATGTTGGTCACATAAATAAAAACTGTAGACATTTTTCTAATGAAAAATATGACATTAATAAAAATGAAATGAAATGAAATAAGCAGTACCTTTGTCCAATTATCTAATATTCTGTTGTGTCCTTTTAATTGTCTTTGTGTGTACATAAATTGTTAAACAAATAAATAAATAAGTAACATTAAAGGTTTAACACAGAAAAATACGTGAAGTAATTGTGGCGACATCATCAAACAACCTACGGCTTGGCGGAGTTGATTAGAGAAACGGTTGCAAAACAACTAGAACTAACGGCAATGAAATTATTTGTATACAAAAATAATTCAATCATTCACTGGAGTTTCAATTAAACTGTATTATATACTGTATTATTATAGTTTGATAATGTATAAAGTGGCTAGATTCCATAACCTAACAAAAGCAGATGCTTCGTGATCTTTAGCCGCTATGAACAGCGAGCGTTAAACCGGCGCGTGCGCACCGACTGATAACAAAACAGAAACAGATTGAAAGTCTTTAAAAGGGAACTCATGCATCAGCTTGTTAGAATACCTTTTGTCTTCAAACCAAAGAAGTGTCTCGCCCCCTTAGTCCAGTCAACCTGAGCTTATCCCTAAACCAGTGCTATACGCATCACTTATATTTTAACTATTATTTTTTCGACTATATTTTGTTTCCTATAAGACTTCCTGTACTAGGAAGTTACTTCTCTGCTGTATCATCATTATTATCAGTAATATAAAAACGTTACGCTGCGAGCACCGGCCTTTCTTCTTGGGAGAAATGCTTGAGGGTTTAGGGCATGCATAAATGCTAGATCAAATCCCTAATAACTAGGAATAGCAGATTAACGAGGCTTCCGATATACAAGAGTTTTAAATTAAAAAAATAATTAACCCATCTGGGAACCTCTATAGTGAAAGACGCTCTGTTTTCGAAATCAAAACCAGAACTATCATACCACAACCTTTCGTGTGTATGAAGGTAACTTGAGGAACAGTTATATATAATATTGACATTAAATATATAGAAGCACAGAGATGAAAATGCCTATCCCAATATTCTCACAAGCTCAAAGGTCAGTCCGTGCCCCACCGGGTGCCGAACCCAGGCCATTCGTCATCATCACGGTAGTGGTAGCCGATGCCGAGATACCGACAAATCGGTCAATCGGATTTGTTTGTTTATCGATTGTTCGGGGAAATCGATCAAGCATCGATAACAATTAAGACTTTGAGCTTTTTTTTATTTTTGTATTGGTTTTTTCCGTAAAAAAATATATGTTATAATTAAGTTAACGATTGTTAGTTCCTATGCTAACTGTTTTAAACATTTATCAAGCAAAAATTCATGGGTTTGTAAAATTTTTTATTCATTTTCTTATTCTTTCCTTCGATCTGTGCGGAGGTCAAAAAGGATAATATTTCTCCTTAAATCTGTGAAAATGACCATTTCAACAAATATTACTTAGTTCGATATAAACAATAGCGCAATGATGCATTATTTTCCGTTGGTGGAATAACTTAATAAAATCGTTTTTTATCTTAATATAGTATATTGTTATATTTATAATAAGATTACCAAAGAAACATCTTTCTTCAGTATAAATAATGCTACAACGTTATGAAGGGTCAGTGTATTCATGAGAAAGATTTTTTTTGTATTTATTAATGCTGTTGAAACAATGTTGAATTAAATAAATAAATAATTTATAGTTATCAATACCGCTTCAAACTTGAACGACAATTTCACCAATATTACAAGACAATCTACAACATGCAAGACCATTAACAACTATCAAGAGCCAAGCGACAAATTATACGACTCTATTTTGTCAATTTAAATAAACAAACATAAAGCGATCATAAATTTAACAAAAGCCACTCCAGAAATGTTAAGCTGCTCAAATGTAACGCCCATTTAGCGGATTCCATAACTGAATTCAGGAATAATAATATCTGACGAGCGAAAGCCGACCCATGTGGTCCGCTAACTTTGAAACTCAAAAAAACACCTATCCGCACATGACGCCTTATCCAAAATCCAAAGCGGTCTCACGCTGCGTTCCAAAAAAATATTCGTTCTCTCTGCCCTGTTCTTTTTTCAAATACCATTTTTTTTTCTCCGATCCATTGTCGAGAACGCATCCGACCGACCCTAGACGCTTTATTAACAAGATTTTTGAATATTCCATTGTCGCTAACACTTTCGAAATTCAAATTTTTTTCTGTACAGTTTGGACATTTCGCTTGAATTATCGCCGGCCAGTTTTGTTAAAAGGTTTAAGGCCGATTGCTCTTTTTTTCATAAATGTCGCTTTTGACGTGGGTGAGCGCGTGTATAATTGCTATCAGGTAGTTTTGAGCTCCGAATTTGTAATATATGGATAATTAAAGGACGGCTTAAGGTGGAATTTTTGTCAAAGTTTATCGGCGTTTTGATTGAGGTTACGACTTTGGCTGTTACGTTGCGGCGATGGCCCGTGAAGACGTTATGGCGGTAGCTTTATGGTTCTATAATAATATTCCAAGCGTATCTCGTTTCATAGAGATTGAGTCGATTTGTCTTGCTAGATTATAAAAACATAGAAAATGACCATTATGTTGGTTGATCGTAAACGGACCTCCTTTGATTGACTTTTATTAAATATAGAAACGATTTGTTTTTTTATGTTTTAATATCACCCAGCTATGGTATGAGTAATAAAAACATTATGTGATATTATCAGTCGTTCGATATTATCGTTTGGTGGTTATTCTGACACCTAGATCGATCATAGTAGAAGTTAACTCGAGTTCCGTGAAATGCATTCGCGTAAACACGTTAAGAGAAGGTTATCTTGAATCTTGTAACTGACGGGTACCTGTGTTCATGCGATTTAGTTGCAAGAATCGCGCGTTCGCCATGTTTGATTCTAGAAAATACATTACTTATATCTATCAATTATTTTAATATCTAGCAATTCCTTAAATCAGGTATCGAATTGAAAAGTATAAGAACAAGATGTGTATACTTATTAATTATTGTATTAAAATATTATTGGAATAATAGTCAAGAACTCAAAATCAAGAGCCAAATATTTTATATTTACAGAAAACAAGGTAACACTATTATTTTTTAATCTATCAACTTATTGCAATATTAGTTTGCTAGTATTGTAAAATATATATATATATTAAAAATACAGCATTAAATGACCTCATTAAATAACCTATACCAATTTATGATAAGAACATACCGATTTTATCACTTATTCCGATCAAAGTTTAACTTTTTAATAATAAAATGGGTTTATATAGGAAATTTATATAAGGACACACTTGGAATTAAAATTTAACCTGGTGTGATATATGTAAACAAAATTTTTTTCAGGCGAGAACATTCAAATTTCGAAAATCGATTGTTTGACATTTAAATGTTTTTAGATTCGACCTTAAATGTCTTTTCTTTTAAAATCAAATGTAAAATATGTATTACGATTTTCAATACAAGTTCCCTTGTAAAACTGCTTGCAATATCGATGCTGCGTTCGGAGAGGATATGTTACAAATGGCGCATTTGGTTAAATTGATTCCGTACTGGAAACTTCGAATTGAAGAATGAACCACGAGGAAAACCTTCTTCTAAGGTAAATAATGACGAATCGAAAGCGATGGTGGAAGCCGATCCATGTGAAACTACCAAAGAGTAAGTGTCATGGTTTCACTTTAGCTTACCCACAATATTGATATGTACCAAATCAGTAAAATAAATAAAAAATTATACAAAACTAAAAACAGTACAAAAAACTCTTTTCTTGGAGGTCATGCTAAGTTATTTTCAGAAACAATAGAAAGTTAAACTCTAACTCCGAAAAATAATTTTAAATTGCTTACATAATTAATAACCGCTGATACCTACCGAGCACAACTTCGAACTATGATCGAATGACATCATTTGAATGTGAAACATCTAATTATGTTTTTAAGTGTTTGAGTAAAATACATACAATAGAACTGTCAACTTATTGTCTAAATCGCATCTAAATATTTTTTTATTAATGTACAAAATAAAGTTCATATAGGGCCAATCATGGCTGTACTTATTTAATAATCAACACCTTTGTTATTCAATAAATGTAATAATTACTGTTTTGGTCATTGATTTTGTTAATGAATCTAAATAGATCCAAAAACCAATACTAGAATTCGAATTAAGTAGTAATTATTAATTATTATTAAATACAAGTGTATCTTTTAATATTAATCGTTCAGGTCGTCTTATAGATTTAAAAAGGTTAATAGTTATATATTTAACTGTAGTTTCTAATCGATCTGTGTTATGTGGGAATACTGCCATTATACTTTGTTATTATTTTCTATGACATTTTTATTCAGATTTATTATTAACTCAAAACTGGAGTGAAAAGAGAAACCATAAGTTTCACACGAATCGTATGCCAACTGTTACACAGTAGAAAGCTGCAAAGCAAACTATTGTTATAGAAAAGATGCCTCAGCGGAAACATTACTTCAGGAACGTTTGCGAAACTCTCTTAATACAGACATTCGTTACGTGCCGAGACAAAGCAACCAATCTCAGACAGAAAAACAACAATAACACTATAACAATGTCCTCTAATTAACTCGCCTCGCTTAGCCACCGCCATCTCACTGAAAATACGACGTTGTAAAATAATATTCCAATTGCTCTTTCAGACGTCAAGCGCAAATCGAACTTCACTAAGGACCTTCTGTTCCTTATTCAAATAAATACCATAAACAATAATTGAAACTTAAGGCGACGAAATCAAATTGTTATCGAGTCGCATCGAACCACCGCTGTCAAATTTGAATTTGAAATTGGAAAGGGCGCGGTCCGAATTTTTATCTCGTATTCGACGACAGGTTGACATCATTAACGTGACGAGCATAGATAATAATCGTGTTACCGTTTCGTTTTTGTAAAATATTGCGGTTGTAACATCTTTTGAGCGTGTCAACGTATTCGGGGCAGCTCACATTAATCTTGAGCGCAGGGTCTATTAATCTGTGGACGTTCGTTCGGTCGGAGCGATCTTTAATTTAGCCGATGTCATACTCGCGCGGTTCAAGCACACATCTTCATTTTCAACAATACGCTGTAAAATTAAGTACTTCAGTTATTGCTGATTGTTCCGAAAACTTAATGCACTTCATAAGCGTCTCAAAGTGACAGTATCTTTTTGTGGATTACAATAAAACCTCTCATGTTTGAACTCTCCTCTTGAGTATATTTACCGAAGCTATATCAACTGCAAATTAAAAAATCTTTACAAATATACGTAATAGATAATGGCTAGTGAATTCATAGATATCACAGTTTAGAAACAGGAAATGGCTGCCCTATTCTAATCAAAACGTTAAATGCTTATGTGAAAAGTCAATATAGATAGAAATGTTTCCTTATACTATTGTACTTGTATTTTATAAGTAGTTACGATTTTCAAGTAGTTCATTTTCATAAGTCTAAATAATAATAATAAACATAAATTACTAAATTATTGGTTTATAAATAATAAAACGTTTCCAATATAAAATTATTCAATTCTATTGCAATGCCATTGACGTAGAGTTAGTTTCATGCCTTTGGCGTCACAATTTGGTGCCAGTTCCATTTTATTAATTTTGACCGCAGCGTACCTAAATAAGTGTATTTAAAGAGTTTTTAGGGCATTTTGTATGTCTTTAAGACCATAGATGTTATTTTATTTCGAAACTTTTCTATATATTTACTTAATAATAAATTATTAAACACTTTTAATTTATTTTATACAGCATGGAACGTATATTGTTTTATAAAAAATATTTCTGATACAACAGAGATAAGTGCTTCAACATTTGATTACTGACATCAAACTTATCTCCATCCAAACAATCTTCAATCTATTATGTAAAAAGCGGGAAAAGATATATTTTATGAATGTTTCCATTATATTCATCTGTAATAAGTATATGAAACTTTAAAATACAGTTATATAGAGTCCTCAGCGACGTCTGCCTACGCATTTCAATAGAGTTCAACAAAGGCCGACGAGCACGGCGCCCGCGCACTAGCGCACGAGATAATGTCTCCGGCCGCCGCTAAGCCTCCGCTATCTAAAATCTCATTTGCCGTTGTCTCACCGTTCTACGTCTTTATCATAACAAACTCTCCATTTTAAAAATATCACAAACACAATATTTGCCCTCTTATCCCCGCATCCTTGTTTTGTTGGCGGATGCCAAACGGTAGCGCTCAAAATTATGACATACGGCTCTATCTTATCTATGACCACTCTGCAACATATGTTACAACGACGACTAATGGAACACCTCAGCTAATTCAACATTTCAGCCCTAAAACTCGATTCGTTTGAGCGCAATCCGGCCACGAACACAGCGTGTACTATTTTTGAAAAAAAAAACAAAACAAAGTTGATTTTTTTTTATAAAGTGACACTAATGAAGGTACACAATAGGAGCGCGCCTTCTTGGAGCGATCGGTTCCTGAACGGGCTCACTAATTTCGCGCCCTTTCACCTGTCAATCAGCCGTCGGCCGCGTGAGCGCGCTAAGCTGGAATTAGCGACGGCGAGCGTCGTTGCGAAAAAGGCATTCGCAAATTGCGTTACATTTCACTAAACTCAGTAATAAGATGTAAAGCCTATGATTTAAGATTTAGGACGATGTGCTGGACGATTAAATGGAGGAATCGTGAGGAAATGCGCGCGATCATCAAACTATTCGCGGAGTAATTTGTCACGCGTTTTGGCGAGAAAATCGTGTCCGAAAAGCGCGGGCGGCTTTATCGTATCGTCGCATGTCAGATTAAACATTCTAAATGATACAAACGGCGCGACAAACGATTATGTTGACATATTAGATTAATGTCAAACGCTTGACGAATTGATTCTTCTCTGAATACATTTTGGAAAAGTGTTTTTAAGTTGTGGGTCAATGAACTTGAAATTTATAGCTCGCGACAAGATATTGCTTTCTCGGCGTGACAGATAAATAATTACAATTACTTGACCCGTTGAACTTTTTATCACCTTAGCTTAGATGATAGGTTCACCGGATGAGTATATAAGCACTAAATTTGTTTGACCCTACCGCCATCTACCAAAAGTTATTTGAACTAAAGATGGAAGATATGACAGTTTTGAATAACACAACAGTTAGAACAGTTCCCATACCAAATTACTTATTATAAATTATTAGTTAAGGTTTTCTTAAGGATTTTCTCTATATTTATATTATATTTATATTTTTAAACCAAAACACAAAAAAAATTAACAAAAAATTTACAAAAGTAGTTTTTTTTTAAAATATAACGCTATTTTACATATGCCACATTGTGCATATAGCTAATTAGCGATCGCTATTTACCTTCGTTAATAGCTTGGTCATTAGAGGATACACAAGAATATGATATATATATATATATATATATATATATATATATATATATATATATACGACGTATTTTATTGTATTATAATATTTAATAAATTAACATGACATGACAACATAAAAATAAAATCTAAACGTACAACCTCTTCACAAAAATGAAATGTCAATGTCAATCAAATGTCAATTATTGAAGTCATAACATTCCCCGATAATCATGCTTCCTCAGCACTGTGACTGAGAGTTCCTTAAGGATAAGCTCAGAGATCTCGTATAGTATATGTATAACAATATACATATACTATAGGCAAAAAAATCCCAAAAATAAAATTATTCTTGCAGAAATTATTGTGATGTATGTCATAGTTTTCTTGTCCTCTCTAATATGGCGTTGCTATTGAGATAATACTCCCACATTAAAATGTGGGAGTATGTGTGTGTATGTGTTTATGTGTGTGTTAAAATGTATTCTTGCATAAATGCAAAAATGAAGTAACACTATAAGGTAAGTGGAATTCAAGCGCTCTGGATATTAGTCCTTAAACAAATCAAATTTAGCCATTGTTGGCCCTTGTATGAGTCAATCAAAACTGGCTATATCAAGCTCATTAAACCGTTGGTACCGGTTGTTACGGCAACCAAGCGATATTAGGTTAGCATAGTGGTATTAGGGCGAGGGGCGGTGGGTGATTGGATAGGGCCCCATCACTTACCATACACTTAGCCCCAGCGTGTGAGGGATGTCCATCGTGTCCCGGGGACATCTCTCGGAGGAGTAGAGGTCGGTGACAACCGATGCCGGTGCACCACGCGAACGCCTACTCTGTTCCTCGCGTGGTGCATCCTTTCTTATGGGATGTGCGCTTCCGGGATACTGTTGGTTTTTTAGTCGGTACACTGCGACTCTTAGGCAGGACTCCGACATAACCTCGGCGTGGCCCCTTATCACGTCGGGGTACGTATAAAACGTTTTTCAACATTAAAAAAAAGTGGTATTAGGGCCAAACTTCTCATCTCTTTGTCACATGTAGCCAGGCCTGTGACCAGCATGACACGAATGAAGTGTGTCGCGTTCCTGTGATTAGTTAAATCGCCTGTGCATAGTGGAAAAGTATTATGTTGGTAGCAGGTACGTTGGTATCATTAAGTTACCCTATTTATGTGTAGATTCTAACGCCCTGATTCCGATTACAAAAACAAAGAAAGTTGGTTGGAGATGAACACTAAGTTAACTTTTGTTTATAAGCTACTGTAACATAGCTGAATTGACAGCACTTATTGCAATTCTCACGTTTGCTATCCATAATTTTGCACGCTTGCGCGGAGAGGGGCATCGCGATCTTGTGAGTAGCCTAGCAACAATAATATAGAATTTTTCCCATGTTTGCTATATTTCGAATTAATAATAAAATTACTAAACAAATAAGTGTTTTTGGGATATTTTGACAATTATATATCGATATTTTTCATTACTTTTTTTGGACTCTGTTTTATTTGTCACTAGTTGATCCGGTGAACTTTGGAACACAATTTCCAATTTTAAATTATATTAAGCTTTTTCTTTAGTTTTTTCCGTGGCCTTTTTATTTTTAAGATACCCCTGAATTAAATCAAATAAAATGCATTAAAAGTTATTCAAATCGTTAAGTGGTTTTTGAGTTTTACCGAGACTAAAGAACAGCTACTAATTTTTATGTAATATAAGACTAGATAGAATCAATTTCAAATTCAAATTTACTTTTGCATTCCCTTTTTAAAATACGCTATGTACATAATGAGGATGGCTTAGTGGTTCGAACGCTCCGGTTTAGATAATGAAAACAAAGCAACTTTCTCGATGGTTGGTTCCTGGATGGGTCAATTAAATTAGTTATGCCGAACACCTTCGTGCTTCGGTAGGCACGTTAAACTGTTGATCCAGGTTGTCAAAGTAACCACTTTCGTGGTGTTATGATCTAAATTCCGTATATGTATCTCTCATGAAGGAAGGACTGTGCCCAGCCATGGGCTGTAGATAATGATAGTGATGTATGTATATGCAAAACTATCCATACGTAGTCATTAAAAATTGTAATACTAATACATAATGACATAGGTGATTTGTAAATGTCATTATAAATACTAAAGGCTGAGAGTTTCTTGCGCCGTTTCCTCTCTGCAGCTACTAATTCGTCGAAGCGGTAGTAGGGTTGATTGGGATGCATATTATAACAATTTATTTAGTACATATTTAAATTCTATAACTGGGACAATTTGTAAATGCCCGGTTGATACCCACTTAAAGTTATCACTATTGCCTTTAATTACATTTGTTTGTTTTTATCATAGATATTCCTTCATATATATTTAAAAGAACTTAGTAAATGAGTCTATTTCAATAAAAATATTTTGACATTGACTTTGACTTTTGACTTTGACTTTCGAATTTACCCTGAAACAACGTATAGCACACATCCTTCAAGACTTAGTCACAAATTTGATGCTAAACTTAGCGAAATCTTTGGTCATATACGAGCACGCGTAAACCTTTCTATGAATGATCGTAATGTTATAAAATAATAGTAATTTTATTTGATTAGGTGACTCCTTTCTTTGTCGCATAGCCAGAGTTTGGAATTCCTTTCCGGGACACTTATTCTCCTTCATACAACATGGGTCATACTTTAAAAGAGGCATGGAAAGGAACTTAAAAGGTCGACTAGGTGGAGGGGGCCAGGGCAGTGTGTCTCTTGCTGCACTAGCTGCTTTTGCATATGGACTGCTTCTACTGCTTACCATCAAGCAGTGTAATGTGTATGTTTTTTTCAATCATGAGTCAGTTTCTAAGTCCAAAGTTAGATGGGTGTCCATCAGTATTGTCCTTGTCCGTTTGTTTGAAATTAGAAGTTCAAAAAAATGCTCTTAAAATAAATACTACTGCGCCAAACTCAATTAAATTTTTATGATAGCAAATAGCAACTGTTTCGCATCGAACAAAACAATATCACGTTAATCGTATAAGTAATCACGCTGTAATCGGTGGTCTTACATAAAATATATACCAACCGAATTGAATATATACTTCTTTTTGATGTCGCTTTAAAATCATCTCAACTAATCAAACAATACTACAATAATTTGATTAAACAGGCAAAGAAGAGCTCTCTCTGTAAAGAAGGTACAGTTTACTAGTCTTGATTTTCCAATCAGTGGCTAAAAATTACGCATACTACTTAAAAACTTAAGTCCTCGTATGCATACTATTTTGAATTAATTAAAGAGTTAAATTATAATTTCTACAATATTAAGCAGCGATTTTGCTTAGAAGAAATAAACTTTTTAGTCATTAAAATTTACTTACAAGTCAGACAACCGCTGTTTGTAAACGGTTAAAATTAGTATATAAAAAATTTATTCATTACAATTTTAGGGTTATTAATTACTTATCTACTAAGTACCTACGTTGTGACCTCGTTAAAGAGAAATACTTACTTTTATTCATTTTATAAAATTAGTTAGGTCTTTATTTATTACAATGTAATCACTACCGATTGTCCTGATAAATGAATAATGAAATGAAATGAAATTCTTTATTTAATCATTTAGTAGTTACACTTATGACGCGTCAAAAATAATGAAACTTGACAAACAATTTATATACTTTTACTTTTTTACCTCTACTTTTTTACAAACACGGCTTTTACGTTTCGAAAATGGGAGGGCTCTGAAAAGCTCTCTTCTTAATCAGGAGCACGCGTGCTGGTCTTCGGAGTCACTCTCTATCTCCACGTTTAGTTTGCAAACAAAGAGATTTGTTGACTTCTTTCTTTGTCACAAAGCCAGAGCGTGGAATTCCTTATTGGTACACGTATTCCATACTAAATGGTTTCCTCCAAAAGTGCCTAGGCCTAAAAGTGAGGTGACTAGGGCAGGGTGTCGCATGCTGCACTAGCTATACGAGTAATATGCTGTGCTTAAAAAAATGTGATAGGGGGTAATAGATCCCTTATTTTCTTACAATGAGAACGATATCAATCGATTTCAATTTCAAAATCATTGTTTTTAAAATAAATTTCACAATGGTAACTGTCTTTTCCAAACCATCGATGGATTTACACCTTCACAGTGGTCAGAGTTACAATTTAAGGTTATTCTTAGAAACATAACAGCTACCTAAAAAGCCACAGCCGTCAGATGTTCTGACTGTAAATTGCAGATGAACATCAATCGAACATCATCGGAATTAGTATATTTAGGACCCAGTATTCATTAAATTAACATTGAGTTGATTCGAGTGTTATTAATTATTTCAAGTCATAAAAGCTACACCCTGTATATACTCGTCAGTTGTCAGTTTGTCACACCGACCGCTACTGATAGCGAATATTACTACACAAACAACACTACAAGTATAGGTGTCATCACTAATGGCATTCGCTAAAATCTACCTTGTTTTTCTAATCTGTGGAGGTCCCACTCAAAAAGGTTAGTGATTTCTCCTACACCGTTTCTCAATAAAAAGGTTTGATGTACCTGTCATATTGAATGGAATAGCTTAATGGTTACACACCTTACTGATAATGGAAAAATAGAAGAGACTAGTAGTAGAAAAATTTGAATTCCTTTGTAGACTAGAGTTTTTAGAAAAATAAAACAGTTTTATAAATGGCATATATTTCGCACTCTGTGAATTAGCAATCAGCGCCATTCAGCGAAGTAAGTCAGACTTATTGGTAAAATCTGGTTATGTTTTGATGTTGAAATAATCTGTGCTTTATTACAGAACAACTAGGTTATAATTTTAATTAAATTTATTTTTTTAACATAATTCCATCTAAAATATTAATACAAATTATAAAAGCTGTTTTATAACAGCCATTCTTTAGTTTCAGTAAATTACTTAATATAAATACTATAATAATATTTAATATTTAGCGCAAAGTAAGCATCATTAAAGCTTGCGTTATATACTAATGGAAAATATATATTATATAAAGTACATATATATTTTTATATTTTTACTATGTTAAATAACCATGACCCTAGAGCAAATGTTAAAAATACCAACTGCCTCTGCAGGGACTCTACCTCTACCTCGAACTCTCTACTATGAAGGCCTCCATACTGAGCCATCAGCATTTGGATTCCACCATTCGCCCCTCGTATAGATCAATTATATGGTATGTTGGTAATTTCTGTTCATCATATAAGCCGAGTGGCCATCGGCCATCCCCAAGGATCCTGATCTGTCCACATTAAGCGGTTTCCCGCGACCCTTACCAGATGAAGCAGATATTTTGGCTTACACGTCGTCTCCCGATACGCGACTGCCACTCAAGTACCTTCCCGCCGCAATAGATGTCAGTCCTCTTTGCAATGTACTGATAGTTCACAATCGCAATTCTTTGGGCTATGCCGGTGACCCCACTTCTCTCGCGGATCTCATCTCTTCATTTTTTTCTAGATTATCGTTAATTTTGAGAAGAACTTACTAATACCTTCAGTTACTTGGCTTCCATTAAGAACAAGACACTGTTGTTACTATGTGGGATCTCGAATTGAATTATAAATTCGGCTTCCTCCGTGTTTAGCAAAGATACACAATGTAATTCTATCAACGGAGTAGAGTTATAGTCCTCAAATTTTAAAATATTTCGCCCATGTAGGTACAAGAAGCTCGCTGGCGTTGAGGTACCAGCACTGAAGTTCTTTTAGTATATAACTATAACCTAATTGTATTTTTAGTGTTCTAAGAACAATCCCAATTTATAAGCTAATAAAGTTTCACACTACTCAGGTCCACCCACGCAGTACTGGATGAAGCCAGCGGGGCCTGTAGCAAATTCAATCAAGGGGTCCTTAGACTGTTTAAGGTTAGGTAATTATAGTGTATTATAAATGTAATTATAGTTGATCATTTTGATGCAAATATTTTATTCTTAGTAATTGTGAGTTGTGACTAAATCTAATATATAAATAATACTTTTTGAAAACGTTGGTGCGCGGGGCTCCAAACGCGCGGGACCCGGAGCATTTGCTACTCTTGCTTCGCGGCTAATCCGGCACTGCACCCACGCAAAACTGAATAGGATTGAAATCAATCGAAATTGATCTCCTTCAAAAAGGCACTGAGTTTGATTGGTGTAAGTAGTGACTACATACTACGACCATCATGCAGTTAATGAGCCGTCATTACCAAGTCACTGACCTGAGCCATCCCATAGGTGCTAACAATATTACCTACTCGTAAGACCGGACCTGAGTTTTGTGTAACAATCTTCACCTCAGTTTATTTGAAGGCTAACTCCACTAAAATATTACCTACTAAATACTTACCAGCCTCGATATTTTTACTTTACTCTGGCTACATCATTGCTAACTTAAAATTATTCTAACTCACAAAAATAATTAAATTAAATAACCTCCATTACGTATACACCTTTCGTTTATCAGAAAAATCTTTAAGTATTTTAATAACCTTTAGTTATGCCAATTGCGAATTCTAAATTTAATTTAGTAGGTAGATAATACCGACGACACGAGTCCTTCCAAGAACGCTGAGATATAGCTGCACATGAATCTATGGCTGTAACGTGAACCGCGTGTCCACCGCCAGTTGACATCATAATTTCCAACTGGCCATCAAGTCTTCAACGCCTCTAAAGCTAACATAACCCCAGTCACCGCCCACCTACAAAGAACAACCCAGATTTATCGCAAGATTAATGCCACTACAATCTATAAATCCATCAAACATCGCATCAGAACGTGTTAATTCACTAACATAAATCTTCAACAGATTTACGTTATGTGCTACGAAATCGACGCCATATTATCATACTGCCGAATCAAAAAGAGGCATCGCGAAATGACAGCTCTCGATCGACAGGTGTCGCCAGAGCCGGCAGCGCAGTGCTGCCCATAAACAAATGCTGAAAAAATATTTACTTCGAAAATAGAATTCGAATTCCCGCGCCTAATTGCGCTCCTGCCAATGAGAACGCACCGCGTGCGAGTAAGATGCGCGGAAATTGGAGCGAGATAGACCACTGAAAGATCGTTAGCCCCGCCCCGTTAACAACATGGCGTATAAGTTGATTGGCGGGCTTTTGGCGGGAGCCACCCAGAGCGTAGGCTGACGTATCGAAGGAGCGCGGGAAAGTCGCAGGCTGCGGGAAATGTCGCGGTGACGAACAACGCGGGGCGAGTTGGCGGGAAAGTCGGCATGCATCTTGTTTCTTGTTTGAAATCGTGTTCGAATTTCAAAAACTGTGTTCGGTCCGGCGGCCGACATTCCATGGATGGTCGCAAGCGGAATTACCTTCAAAAATTGAGTTTATAGGAATGTCCATTAAATTTGCCGCGCTTAATTGCAACTGTTCTAATAATCGCCGTTTATCAGACTAAATAGGATTATTACTGTATTATATCAAATAAATTATTCTTTATTCTATTATTTTACGTAGGTTATTTTTTACAAATAACCTACGTATCTACTGTATGAAGTCTTTAGAGCAATCTTTACACTGAGCATCGACATTAGAGCAGTTCTTATAAGTTGAGCTTGCATATTATACAGGTTACAAAACACAAGTTGCAAATCATTAAATTACTGAGGTATAAGGTATTAAGGTCAATGACAATTGTCTAAATGAGAAATTAATTTCTTTAGTTAAAAAGAATTAATGTAAATATTAGTGGACGTTGTAGTAAGTATCTACTTGTCTCTATGATATGTTGTGGTTGGTTATTTCTGTAGATTAACTTCCCCACAAAAATTGCTTCCTTTTTTTTTATTAAAAGCACTGCAAATGACTCGACACCACCTGATGATAAGCAGTAGAGGAGAGTAAAGGAGATCTTCACACATGGAAGAAGATAGCTAGTGAAGCATATGCTTTTTCACGCCTCTTTTAAAGGAACCCAAGTCCAACTTTCCTAAATTTACTTTTAAAGCAGGCAGAAGTTAAGCGTTGATAGTTTTTTTAACAAGACAAGTTACCAACTTGATAGCCATTATTTGTAAAGTGGTAGCCACTGAGTTATCTTTGACGTCATTGTGACAATTGCCTTGTAAAGAAGCGATGGATACCTAAGCAATTAGCCTCGCAGTGAACAAGACGGTTGATAAGTAGAAGAGAATAGTTGCACAAAACCAATGAATGATGAATTGGCGATATTTGACTTTTAGTGTATGTTAGAGCCATTGAGACCTTTTTATCTGTATTATATATTATAAAATAGATGCATATATATATGGTAGATACTTAATTTGGGCACTTTCCATAAAAGACAACATTCAATTCTTGCCATTCGTTAACACGAATAAACGAAAAATGTCAATTTACTAATAATATTTTATTAATTTGCATTTCATATTAACTATAGGGAATACTCTGTAGAAATAGGTTTATATTCATTTCAACATATACAATATGTTAATTCAAAGTATATAATAAGACCATTATAATCAACTAGATAATCTATCGGTTTACCTGATTCAATATTTTTCAAAATAAATGCATTTACTTTGTATATTTACGATCAATACTCATCATTGTGTGGATTACTTTCTATTTTGACATTATACAAAGCAAATTCCACAAAGATGTTCCCTTAAAGTCCTGATTTATTAACTTGAGGCAGCAAAGCCGCCATTTCCATCAACCACCGATTATTTCTAGGACATTCATGGATGCTTGTGCACCTAACAAAGCTGGGATAGGTTACTCAGTGATGTGAACCGACGAAGACACCCAGGAGCACATTTTCTTTTCCTGCCCTTCACCACGCTCTTTGTTCAATATTTACCGCCCTATATTCCCAGGCCTACTGACTTCAAGACCGGGCTGAACTGTCTTTACACTATCTGTTAATGTTTTGTTAGAATTCATAGCTACTAATAAATTAAATTGTAACCCGTTATGCAATGTGTATAACACTTTATATCGCTCCTAACATTTAATGATGCTTTTAGCTTTGATTTAAGTTCTTCAACAGCGGCGTCAACTCAACATTTCACCTCACCCTAGCAATTTTTACTATCACTGACTGACAATGCATTGACAGAATTCGATATGTCAAAAAGCCATAATATAAAAGAAAAATATTTCTTTGCTTTTCGCAATGGACCTTGATTCTTCCCTTTCAAGCAGCCCAGGCATACCAATTTTTTTTTTAAATTGTTTTATTTCATATGTAACCATCCTATTAAAACGAATGTATCCCATAGCACTTACATATTGAAATATACCTAAATATACATTTCGATACAATTATATGTTTATATATTTATGAATGAGAGTCGCGGAAAATCGGGAGCATTCGACAAGTGTATAATAGGTTGATTTTATATTTATATTCTTTTTTCATGGAATAAACAATTAACTGTATCGTTTATTATTAGTTAAATTGTGTATTCATGAATAGCCTAAGTGCCTATATAAAATGGATCTTCTTAAGATCTTCTTAACCTTAAGTGATTTCATTTGGGTTGATATGTGCCTCCCCTCTCTTACCTATCACTCGTATCATAATGCAAGCATCGTGTAATTATCTCTCGCTAGTACATTTTAATGAATGTTATATATTTCAAGGTAAACCTACCCACAAAAGTTTAATATAAGTAAGCTTCAGTAAATTTTTATTTAAGGAAAAGATGCAAACGCCTAAAAGTTTATTCGTAGCAATGTGTCCGTAAATGACAAATTACATTCGTTGCGCTTGTTTTTTTCAACTGTAGAGCAGCGCTTGAATCATAAATAATGTGATACTGTGGACCTAAATGATAATACTTATATAGAAATTATGTAGAAATATATATACATCTTTTTTTTACGAGGAGGAATCAATTTACTCAGTACCTCAATAGAGCGGCACTGAGAATACCCACTAAAACTCTCCGGTAACTCCATTGCCCTTCACAGTGGTAACCTGGGTTCTGCACGAGTAATTCACCAGGTCAGAAGTATATACACCAAAGTAAATAATAGAAATTAATGAAATTTTCGTAAAAGGAAGAGAAACGTGATAATCATTCAATAATTTTGAATTGATTTTATTGCAATTATAACTATTTAATTACGTACACCGTTGAACAAAATAGTATTACCTAACACCTTATTTCAATGATTTACATAATAACCTACAGGGCATGTACATGAATACCCATGCCAATAAATGTAAAACCAAATTTTAAAATTATTGCCTTTGTGGTGCTGCTCAAGTATAGTTAAGGGGTCAATCAAATTTATTACCTTGAAGTCCTTCGTACTTCGGAAGGCATGGTAAGCCATCGGTCAAAGTGGTTACGGCAATAGCTTTCGCTCAACAAACCACATTATAATGGCCCCAAACTCCTCATGCTTTTCTCACATGTAGGAAGGTGTGTCACAGCAGTGCGAAATAAATAGGCCGTTAATGAAATTTAAAGAATATGACATGGTTTTTCAAAGCACGGAAGAGCTCAAGATAATAAATTTGATGGACCCATCCAGGGTATATTTCAATAAGATAAGATAAGATAACATTTTATTGTGATTCTGTGTACAATCGATCTTACAATTTCATGCACTTAAGTTACAACAGATTGCCATTGAATGAAGGCAATTTGAACATAAAATTAAAAATCTTTATTATTCCGAATTTGTATCGTCTCTAGATTGTTTCATTTGTATTTACTTACTTTAATTTAATAGTTGCATACACTATATCATAAATAAAAAATCAGTGCGGGAGATAGTAATAATTTTATTAAATATCAAACAATAATTATACAATTCAACTGATGGACCTAATTAGTCCTTACTTGGTGATTCACATCGGTTTAAAATACAATTAAGTTAAAAGGTTGATTATTTCAAAGTCAAAGTCAAAAATAACTTTATTTAAATAGACTCAATTACTAAGTTCTTTTAAATCGTCACAACAGGGAATATGTATGAGAAAAACAAATAAATATAATTAAAGGCAATAGTCATAACTTTAAGTGGGTATCAACCGGGCATTTACAAATTATCCCAGTCATAGTATTTAAATATGTACTAAATAAATTGTTAGTAATTAATTATTAATTAAAAATAACACTAGTATACATATTCCCAATCAACCCTACTACCGGTTCGGCGAATTAGTAGCTGCAGAGAAGAAGCGGCGCAAGAAACTCTCAGCCTTTAGTATTTATAATGACATTTACAAATCTATTATGTCATTATGTATTAGTATTACAAATATATACGTGTTTTGTTTTACAGTGCAATCAAAAATCTATTTTTAAATATTGCAAAATATAATAAATAGTATTTACCGGTGAACCCTTTACCTAGCCTGACTATATACCTTTTAATCATTAGGAGCCCGCTGGGTGGTATAGCGTCTACTCGCAACAGGAAAACTTTTGAGACAGACTTAACAAGCCTCTCCCTAGATTCCTAGCATAGAAATTTATGTTTTTAACTTTTCTCATTTGACATAAGGTTCTTATTTTGTTCTTATATATTGATATGTTCCCCTTTTATTTAATATTATATCCATTAACCTGCACTGAACACGCTTTTATTTCACTCCACCAACTCGTAGTTAAGAGAGATGAGGCAAAAGTTAGGCGGTGTTGGTGGTTTGGGTGTGGAGGCTCACGCGGGTCAGCGTTGAAGCCCGAGTGTGGGTTCGATTTTGTGACAACGTAATAAAAATATCGTTGGAGACTAGCGTTTTATTTTAGATTAATATAGAAATTATAGAAATAAATAGGAAGTAGTAAGGAACTGGAAAAATAAGTAGAAACTTATAAACTATTGCACAAATATATAATGATGGAGAATTGCGATAGTGGTGATGATGTGATCATTGTAACTGACTCCAAATTAGGGGTTCCTTTATTAAAATGTACCAATATATTGATATTTGTAGTGGGCTCACATAATAATCTGTTTAGTTATCATTATGTAAAGGTAATAGAACAACAGATAAAAGAATATGACAGTATTCATTTTGGGTGTTCCATTTTTTAAAACTTGTCCAAATCAAATCAACCAGCTTAGAGAAACGATGGACCTAAGGAAGTCACATCATAACAAGCTTACCAGTGTTCATTGAAAAAGTGTTACCTTGGATGCAGGGGTTCTTATGGTAGCTACGCTTCATCACGTTTTACGTGAGTAGTGAGTGCCCATGGTGATTTCATAGATTACGATAAGCTTACCATAACGCCGTAATTATTTAAAACCTCTGTGGTGTAGAAAGCTCTATTTTTAGTGTAATTTTGAAGTTAATCATTCCTTTTTTATTTTGATTGCGCCTGCGCACAATTGTTTTCATCGTCGATTGTGTGAAGCTTTCTGTGCTTCATTTTCCACACAAAATAATCAGTCGTTGATTGTCTGGCGGGTGCAGGAGCGCATAACGAAACCATTCTTTGATATTTTTATTTATTTATTCTAAAACTTCTTTTTACCTACTTGATCTACAGAAAATATTTTCTCAACTAACAGATAGTTTACCGCCAAACGCCAAATCATAGACAAATAAAAAGGCCGGGCATATGCGAGCGCCACCTACCGCGCGGTCACCTATAAATCAATCATCCCGCCATCCTGTATTATGACGTGTCCTGACGCCATCTTGGAGAAGCCTTGGTGTGTGTGGTCCTTCGAGTGCTAATGAGTGTTTGTTAAAGAAAATTTGTCGTCTAATATATACTGGTGGGATGAAGTTAATTTATATGTTGTTTATTTAAGATGTTGACATTCTTCAAGCGCTTACAATATGTTTTTATTTATTCAACTAATTAGCTTTAATTGATGTAAACTGAGAAATATTAGCAACCTACTATTCCCGGTGAATGCTGCGAGATATGGAAATTTAAGATGCACGCACTCGTGGAAAATAACTCCACACCAGAATCTGTATTTCGCCGCTGCGTGATTACTAACACAGGTGAGAAACTAACTAAAATCCTCAGGAAATTTATTCGTAGTACTTACGTGTTTGCTAAAATTCTGCACACGAATTATAACAAAACCGCGCAGTGGGACTTCACAGTGTGGCTTCACCCTTAGAAACCTACTTAAAACAAAAATTATCATTACACTATCTTTACAGTTACTTTATTTAATTTGTTTAATTATTATATCCGGAGAAATTCTTGGTTTCTCTGCAAAATAAGTTGAGAAGTTTCTAACACAAACTGCGTTACTTAATACAAAGTGAATTTAAAGATCTGTTATAATAAAATACTTTTAAACAATTAAGAGTACTTTCTTACTTATCTTCGTATACGTATACAATTGTTTTCAATAAAATATATACCTATATACTTAAGTAAAGATAATATTGTATGTGTTTTTGTTATTATACATCTACTTAGAGACACAAAGTTAAATTGTTTTTAGGTAATATTGTTACTTTGAGAACAATTCTAAATTTATAGGGTTATATTGAATATTTTACATGCCGGCAAATTAAATAAAAATTACAATTTAATAATGTTAAACCTATGCTAATGTTTAACCACAACTATTAAAATTATATCAGTCGTAAACACTATTCTGTTAAAATATCTCACTATTTCTAAACACGACTAATTATAAAAATTCAGAAGATTTAAATTTAACGAATGGAAGTATAGATTTAACTTTGTATAATTCAAACAAGCGCGACACCTACCCTTGTTTGTACGCATAGCATTCTTGGTATAATTTGTTCACCTAACACGTTAGTTTAATTATATTCATTGGTTGAACATCTGTTGTGTCAGCCGGTCGAATTTTGTAATGTATTTGTGACTTAATTAATTGTAACATCTACAAGTTTAACAGAT
The DNA here is from genome assembly GCA_943193645.1 of Acentria ephemerella. Classification (NCBI taxonomy): domain Eukaryota; kingdom Metazoa; phylum Arthropoda; class Insecta; order Lepidoptera; family Crambidae; genus Acentria; species Acentria ephemerella. The sequence goes on from OW971889.1 coordinate 1,424,877, forward strand.
TATCTTAGATATGATACTATTATAATATCTTATCTTCTTCCTTAAGATCTTATTTTCAGTCGGTTACACAGTTTTTGGGATAAATAATTGTCCTAAATAAATTGTAAATGACGCATTAATGTTATACAATTGACGATCGTCTGGTCGAGTTGTCAGTAATACTATGATTACGGATATTTGTTCACGAGAATATATTACTCACTCTGTTGTTGTTTGTATGTTTATTTAGTATAATTCTGATATTTATATTTCTCAGTTTTCTAGTTAACACACACTCTTAAAGATGCTTACTTTAGGGTAATATGTTTGTGTATTGGTTTTTTTCTTTTTGGTTGCATTAACCGTTATCCTCTGCCTCTTTTCGATATCGAAGAAATCTCTCCCAGGAGGTAAAGAGAAGGATATTGTAATAAATTGTGGCAGGTCATAATCGTGGATAGCAGAAGACATAAAGAAAAACAGATAGATAGAATATGCTTTATCTTACACCTAAGATAGACAAAAATTTAGTTAACTAAATCACAGAGATAATAAATAACTGAACTGATTATAATGAAATTGTAAAAGACTTTGTATCTGTCTTAAAGAGAAGGCTAGATGTTCTGATTTTAACATGTAGGTACCACTACAACAGAGATTTACCGCAAATTCAAAAGTGACAAATATTTAAAAAAAATATAAAAATAACCTTATAGACAAAAAACTTTTTATTATACATAGACACTGGAAAGAAGAAAATACAAAATAAAATATATATGGACAAAAGGCGGCTACCTTTACAATTTCTACCAGGCTACCTAATAAGTCGCGGCTGCGTGTGTGGGTGGCTCCCACGCACGCATTGCACAGGCCGCCACGTCTGGGATTGCCCAAGTAACTCTGGGCAATCTCCATTGGCGCGAAGCCCAGTTGTAAGGCTGGACTGCCTGGAGGTGACCTGGAGAATTGCTCGTGCAGAACCCAGGTTACCCCCGTGAAGGGCAATGGAGTTACCGGGGAGTTTTAGTGGGTATTCTCAGTGCCGCTATATTGAGGTACTGTGTGAGCCCCACACACGCTCGTCGCTTAGCCAGTGGCGGGTAGGTCCGTAAATGGATTCCTCCTCGTAAAAAAAAAAGGCTACCTAATAAGTATGTGAAATTGAAACAGTTGTGCAAGTGCACTTGCGCCCGTCTCTATTTCAATTTCACATCACATAAGTATACATAAATATATAAGCTTAGTGATATTTTCATCAAATAGGCACATTCAATTAAAACTTTACTAATAGTGAAATAAATACATTTTTATAAAGCATCACATAATATCATTTCAACTTTATCCAGTAATAATAGAACGGTTTTTTCAATACAACTGTTTCACTTGATATTTTTTGATAGAACTTTACGCAAACAAAGTGTAATATAGAACCTTATTCGTTGGTCATAAATTTCATTTTGTAACAGCACTCTGCAATACTAAGTTACGTAGAATCTACAATACAGATACAACAAGCCTAGAATCATTAATTCACATCTCAATAAGTCACTTAGATAGGCTCTTTTTCCACATAAGTAATGCTGTTTAAATGCTCTTTTTTGCGTGGTTACCAAGCGGTGGGTAATTAGTGCGTTGCGTGCGCGTGCGCCGGCCACTCTTACGTAATCTATTGTGGACGGTGCGCTCAAGTCAACGGCGAAACAAAACTGTACTATAGACTTATTTATATTTATTTATTTAAACATTACCTTTTTTATTTTTACCTCTCATAAAAAATATAACTCAATTCGGTTGGATCTATTAATTAGTATATATAACTAGTTGACCGGGTGAAATTTGTGTCACCTTTGCTTAGACAATAGGTTCATCAAATGTTAACTAATCTGTGTGCCACTACCGCCATCTATCAAAAGTTGGAATTAGAGATAGAAGAAATGATAGTTTTGAATAGCAAGCCAGTTACGAATTTTCCATGCTAAATTACTAGTTTCTGATTATTATTTTCAAAGGTTTTTATTAAGTTTTCACTATATTTGATATTTTTAAACCACCCTTTTATTAAACCTAACAAAACACGTTAAAATAACAATTCTGTCAAGTCATTTTTTAATTTTAGCGAACCTAACGAGCAGCTGACGATCATAAAAATAATTAGATACGAGAAATGAGGTTATAATAATTATATTTGTTATAATTAATGTTCCTGGTTATTTGTTATTAAATAAATTTGGCGTTATTTTACCTATGCCCAATTATGTACAATCTTACGAATTCTTTCATTTACTTTCCTAAGCTAGACCATAGCATCCATAAATAGCGTTAATTGTCAATTGCAATCGAAATGTACAACCAGGAAAACACGGGATTGCCACGTAGAAACCAATTCTAAAGATAAAAATTTATTATTTAAAACAATAGACATTGTATTGTTTTTAATACGTGGATACTTCATATAACATTTTGGCTATCAACATGATGCTACTAAAATAAATCCATAATGATCAATTGTACAACCTTAAGACCGATATGTAACATTATGGTGGGCAATAAATTATTTGAATTTGAATATACAAAACCTCTTCGTTTGTTCTCGGCTGCTAAGTTATTTAACTAAACATAATTTAACCCTACCACCTCTTCGATGAATATGTATTAGCTGTGGAGAAGAAACTATTATTTGAGAAACTTATTGGAACAGACTTTTCTATGCGTCACTCGCTGCGCGCTCATGACTCTTACCAACCGCTGTAAGTACAGAATACATGTCGCTCTTCCGGTGACTGGCTTCCGTCTGTATTATCTGCCCGTCTTTGTTTTTATTGTGCTTTATTACTGTGCAACCAGGTCAATATGGAACGTAAGACTTTGGACTCTATTAGTACTAAAAAAGGACTATGCTTTAAGCGTGCAATATGCTTACAAACGAAGAAGAGGTCGGGTACCTTTCTTGATGTAGGGCCAGGATTATTTACTCCCGGAGCACGTCGACCCAATGGGATCTTTTGTGCTTCGGGTACCTTTAGTACGACTTGTTCTAAAACGAGTAATCGAGGAGATTGTATTAATCCTTAAATATAGAGTCATCTGATGTTACGTTTTATTCCTGTTTTGATAACTTATCTGCAGAAACATGTCACCTATTTATTATGATGAGGCTTTCAGACTACTCTGTAACACAAAACTGGGCAAAAAATTTGACGGTTTTTTAGCGAAAAAAATGTCAAAATACGATACTTTATTTGCAGTAGGCTCTCTTTCTATCTATTTACTATCTATGGTAAAATTCATCCTTAGCCTACATACATCCCATTGCCGCGCAAATTCCTTCCTAAATGACAGAACCACATGAAGAGTTTTGGTCAAAACACCACCACGGTAGCCCAATGCGGCTTGGTCAAATCTGGACCAAACATGGCGATAGATTTTTTGTTTTGTTATCGAAACCATAGTATTCGAACCACTACGTCAACCTGCGCTATCGGGCTCCTCGAGATAACAAATAAACATTTAATTTTCTATAGCCTACAATAAATGTCTTTGCACTACTGTCAAATTTGACAGAATGTTATAGATGTCTTAGATAAAAAAAAACCTCTGGTGACCCTTGTTCTACTCTTTGACTTGTCGTTTGTTAAGAATCATCTTATAAAAATTTAAAAAATATTACGTACGTATGTTAAGTTAATTTCTAAATGGCTTCCTGCTTACTTTGGGTTCACAAGTTTCAGTCCAAGTGCAGTCCGTACCAAGGTTTAGTTTGAAGAATGTTTATAAGAGTCAAGAGCCAAGCATAAAATACCTACTCTTGTACTGGACAAAGGCTGGCATAAGACGTCATTCTTGCTGGGTTCTAAACGAAGATCTTCTTCAGAGGTTTGGAGCAGGAAGGAGGATTCCTTTTTCAGTGGTTTATTTACTGGAGCAAGCAAGTAGGCAGACAAGGCATGCATTAATGACATTTTGCTGTCATATATATTAAACTTAGGTCGCTAGAGTGATCTGGTCCTGTCAAAGGGCTTCATTACGAACGGGACGGTCGTTCTTTTACCCATGCTATTAATGTAGACCCTCTGATTGGTTCGTATTCTTTAAAAAAAAACTCAATTGGACCTATCTTTTCGCTATGTTAATTGGACAAATCATCTCATAAAACTTTACAAACACTTAACATTCTATTACGCATTACTTAATCTATTTGCGAGGCGGTAAAAATATCTTTATTTACATATAAACTTATTATGCTTAAAAATTTAATGCGTCACTGTTGTCGTCCTGTAAACTGCAAGCGCACCCTGCCCCAATATATGTTGTGGCTTATGACAGCTTTTTAAAGAATAGGAAGAAAAAATACTGTAAGAGAGGCACAACAGATCCCAGTGGGTTGAAATGCACTGTGACTTGATCATCATCTCATAAGATAAGATTAGATACTCCTCTAGATAATTTTCGTTCACTGTTTGCATACTGATTGAATATTCCTTTCATTAAAAAAATTGGGAAATTCATTAAAAAAAGTGTATGCTTAGAATGTTTTAATCTAAGATAATTATGAAATTGATAAGCACCTATCTGTGACCATCGATAGGCTATATTTCCACATAAGTAACATCTCAACGGTATTTTGACATTGCCGGCAGAAACAAGTTCTTTTATGACATAAAAGGTTATATAAAACATTTTTGCCGAACTGCACGAGTCGGTTAGTTTTAAATTGGAGCCATAAATATTACCTTACCTTTCTCACATCACAATTTAATCATTATATCATATCAGTATCTAGGCTAAGTTATGTAACTACCGAAATGAGGTTGCGTCTGTTAATCAGTTACGTATTATATAACTTAATCCACATATTATGTTTCTAGTCTATATCAAGAATGAAATTAAATAATTAGTCTCCCGTCCCTTGTTTCATTATTATAGGAACTAAAATTAACAGTTTACAAACATTAGCACTGGAGTTGTGTACAAAGACGGCTGGCAAGTCATCTGTAGTTTTCCTAAACCAGCAGAAGCCAGCTTTGTATACAAATGCACGGACACTTTCATATAAGACCTATATCTTAGGTATAAAACGGTTATCCTTAGCGAATAATAGAATGTTAAGTGTTTGTAAACTCAAAATTTTGAGATGGGTTTAAAAAAAAGTGAACTCAACTTAAAAGTGAACGCATATTTTATTAACGTGTCAAATTTAAGTCAATAATTTTATGAACATTTTACTAAAATTTCCTAATTTATAAAATTATGTAAGATTTTTTTATTTTTTTTCTAAATGTTCCTTTCATTTAATATATTACTTCGTATCTGGTTAAGCAGCTTTTTACTGTATTATATTTATGAAACAAATTTTAAATCAAATTAATTTTGTGACTTACGTAATTTACTTCTGTGGCATACAGTGATGAAGTGATATTGAACTTTGAAACTGCTAGAAGAACAGAAATCTATATGTAGCCGGTATTTTTAAATTAATCTAGCCACGATATATATCTAAATTTTATATTGGAAGCCCAAGGGAAGCATTGCTTGGAGCAAATATTATGCTTAACACACTTATATCTTATGAATTGCCTCTATATCATTAGTTTTATGGTACTCTACTGCTATGTAAGGCAGCGGTCCTAAATACGGCGACCTGAGCTGATCTCCTGCTCCGATGACCCAATAAGCGTTACTCAGTCTATATAGAGATAGAGTCTATAGAGATTCTTACTAAACAGTAAAGTATTTTTTACTGTTTAGTAAGAATCTCTAGCTGATTAGGCAATCAGATAAGCGTTTCGATTTCCTTTATCCTACGTTTGGCGTCCTCTTTATGAATTGTGTGGAACAACCAGCAAATGGACATTCCTTTTTTTTTAGAGAATAGAATAGAATAGAAAGAAGTCTTTTAATAAGAGTAAGTTTTCAAGGTATGTTAAAGTCAGTCAGTATGTAATGTAATACTTAACATAATATATACTTAATATAATTATTTTAAATTAACAAATAAATCACTACTGCTCACACACAGGTTAACTGGAAGAGTTATCAATTAGAGATATCTCCGTTTGTATACTGCTGTATACATTTATTTTTCTCTGTATTTTGTGAATAATTATGAAGAGTTTATTTAATATATTATGGTGTAGTACTATTATCGAAGACATACAAATTTACAAAAGTACGTAAGCGGTTTCAAGTTCTCCGCTGTCACTCGGACCACTATCTAAACGTGCTTCTTATACCTGTGGTACAAATTTAAACACTTCCTATCTTTTAAACTTACCTCAAGCTATTATCTCCTAAGTATATCTAGGATCAGATTAAAATGGAAATAGTGTATTGACTTAAATTTCTACAGTACAGAGGTTCGCGCGTCAAGTTTGCGATTCTACGTATTAAATGACTAAACGTAATGGAATGAAAATGTCTTGATATGCGAGCGATTGTACTTTCACGGGTGCTGTTATACAAACACTTCGATGTTTGTTTGAAATAAGAACTACCATACGTATTATAGATATTATAATAGACGTGTGTGTGTGCGTGTGTGTGTGTGTATGATTATTATTGGAAATGCATTGAATGAAACCACTCGCAGTGACGTCAAGTTCACTGTCATCAGATCTTTACGAACTGTTTCTGTTGCATTATTTCAACATTTCAATCACTCTCATTTTTAATCTTATATAAAGTCAAATATCTTTTACATTACAACTGAAAGTCAAACAATAATTGTCATATATAATCTTTTTTTTAATTTAGAATATTCCTTGTGTTGTCTTCCATCGACGGCCTTATCTCTACTTACCATCAGGGATCGCAGTATTATTAATAAATATACAAAATTTTAATTCTAGGCTATGGTTAAGCATTTTTATTCTAGATTGTGGTCCTTTTTCAATGTTAAGCGAGCGAGTGATTTCGCTATGATCGCTATATGACTCGCCAGAGTGATTATGCCATTAATGTTTCTGCAGTTGCATTGTCATTCTTGAGATAGTAGATATCTCCAAGATGAAAGTACAGCAGTAGTATGAAGGTTCTGAATATTGCTTGTGTCAAGCAATATTGCGGTGGTAATCACTTCCTTGGCCACTTGATTATCTGACATTCCCTGACACTATATCCTTGATAAGTTCTGATGATCTTACTCGTCGTAATATCATAAAAACTACTATTACAAGTCACGGCACATCAAGGAGCGCGAAGTGATACCCTACACTACATATGAAGACATTTTTTTATTGGTATCTAGATAGTTTTTAATATGTGAAATACACTTTAATCATTTATTTTATACACCGCCTACATCTGGAGAACGTATTAGATGTCAAGTATTCTCAATTTAAAGTAAGCTATTATAGCTCAATGAGCTAAAATTGTGTGGAAGTTCCATTGGGTAATAATGACATTCAAATTTAAACAAAAATCTCTACCAAAAATATTTTCGAAAAAAGTATGAATACATCGTTAAAAGGAGTTTTTAAATAAAAAATTCGACAAACCAAAGAGACTTTAAATAAAGAACTAATTCATACTTTTTTTGTTTGACCTACGTATAATTATATAATATAAAGCAGTAGGTATGCTCCTCGGGCATAAAGGTTTCATCAGTTTCATTTCAAACTTAATACGCTTCCCCGTGACACTAAACACTAGTTTATCCTGATGGTGCTTAATCTACCATTATTTTATGCGGTGCAGCATCAAAAAAATATACATAGATAGACTTTATTATTTAACAATAAAAGGTCTAAAATTACTGTAATTTTACATTAAATTAAACAAGTAATCATATGGAAAGATGTGGCTTGACTTGCAGCTTTGTGTCATTATCAAGTTATATATTATTGACTGAGCATTTCGATGTCAATTTCAAAGCCGTTATTTACAAATATATTTTTTACTATGGCACTTTCTTGAGTATGTATATACATATTAATGATAACAAACAGCTAAAATCACATTAAAACAAATACCCAAACACTGTAATACTGTTATTGTTATGTTCTATTTTCTATTCCTACGGTAAGTTTTTTTTTATTTGAGCTCTATCTGTTATGTTGACAATAAGTCGAAAATAGAACTACTAAATTAAATACATCGTCTGTGAAGATTGAAAAAAATAACTGGGTCCGTACCAAGTAACAAAACCAATTAATAATCCTACTGTCGCACAACTTTCTATTATCAATGTTTATAAAAGTAAATATCTCGCACACATCTAGACAAAATCAAAACAAAACCAAAAAGTGGTTTTAACTTCTCCTTATTAACACCGAAATAGTACAATCGAAAAGTATTACGATATTCTTCACTATCACTATCAATAACAGTGCATAAAAAAATTCCAAGACCATAACTGGTTCCGAGCTCAAGTCTCGATTCAATCTCCCAACTAAATTTGCAATGTATGCTAAACAGTTAATATTTTACGTAATCATAGATTACAGAAGTGAGCGTCATGGTATGCAATTGCTATCGCTGAATGGAAAGGTGGTCTGTACATTTCACTTAGTATAAAATGATCGTGGGACAGAAGACCGCATCAGTCAGTACTAAGACGTCGACAACCTCACCTAAACAAGTCAACATGATCGCTTTTGTAAGTTTCTTGCATAGTACGCGTGAATTGGAACAAAACATAATGTGACATAATCTGTGGAAATGGACCGTAACTTAAGTCTATGCTTTTTTGTCTGTGACTTAATATGGCCGAAAAACGTTATTTACTAACCCAATTTAATAAGATACCTACTTATTAGTCTTAAATAAGATATTTTTTGATTTTGATTTTATTAGTCAATTGTAAGTTAGATTGTATTTTGAGAAGTAACTTTACATAATTTCGTGGCTAATTAACTTTAAACTAATACTTAATGTTGTCTCCCGATCCAGAGTTAATGTTACAATACAACCTCATTCAAATAATTCAAGTTATTGAATCTTTTGTAAAATCAAATACATTGATTCTTTGCAGCAAGTTACTATAGTAGGTTTTAACTCTTATGAGAAATGTAGACTAACCGAACCATTTATTCTCCTTGCAGAAGACAGCAGCCGTCCTCCTCCTCGCTGCCTTCGCAGCAGCTCGCCCCTCCGACGGATGGGAGCCCGAAGGTCACTCGCACACGGAGCACACGAAGCCGTACCACGTGACGGTGGTCAAGAAAATCGGCGTGCCAATACCGCATCCTGTGGCCGTGTCCGTGCCTCAGTACGTGAAGATCCCCATCCCGCAGCCGTACCCCGTTCATGTGACGGTGGAACAGCCCATCCACGTTCCTGTTTACAAGGTACGAACTGCTACTATAAGCACATATGAACTCCTCTACTGCTTATCATAAGGTGCAGTCGAAACATATGCTGAGTAAAAAAAAACTCTTGATACTTGGATCAGGTGGGTCCAAGCGAATTCATAATTATCATAAATCTAACAATGAGAACATTTGCTGTATTAGTTTATAAATAGACTATGAAATTACCATATAAACTGTTAATGTTTTTTTAAAATGTATAATGCTTCTTCGTCGTCTCAAGTACAGTATCAAATAGGCCTTCCACTTTTGTTTATAATGTTCTTACTAGAGCACTATGGTCACTAATGGCACTTACAATCCCAACATACCATCAAAAGAATTCACTGTCAGTGTTCCTTCCTTGTCATGTCTTAGAGCATCAACTGTCACCATCATATGCCGTGAGTGAAACTATAACTCTATGATTAGCTCCCAAATCGTAACTAAAGTATCTTAATTGAATTACTTTATAAAGGCTTTCATATATCTGTTTTTCTTCATAGTTCTTTCAGGTTAACAGATAATTACAAGTCTTGATGATGATCTCATATACTTATTCTAGGAAGTTAAAACTGCCTTCCGCTATTACGAGACGGATTAATGTCTTGTAGTAAAAGTAAATCAAATTGCGAAATTGCAGCAAAATTTAGTAGGTTAACTTATGTCCAATCGTCCAACGGTGAAAGGACCTTGCTGCTCCAGATATAACTCGTTTGGGTATCGATTTTAGAACCATTTGCTATCATTTATTACATTGCATTTTGATAGCACGTAACCTGATCAGAAGAAATGACATTTTAATCATTCTTAAATGTCGGATTACATAATTTATTCTAAAGAAATTTCCTTCATTCTTTATGTTCTGTGATATGTCTACGAGTATAATTGGTTCTGATAACATCTTAAATGCTAGATTTTTAACCCTAAAATGTTTAACGTCGACGATTTCGCGTCGAACTGTTTTGTTGTCATCTCTTTTAAAATTCTTAATTCCATACTGAAAATTTAAGAATTATTTTGTAAAAGCTTTCCCTAATAGATTTGTAAAAATACCAGAAAATTATTGCTTTTTATCACCGTTCAATTGTCTCAGTAGTAGCATTTCACCTTTATTTCACACAACACTTCGTTTCGAATAGAAACTTCGCAATTTTCTTAGCAACAATACTATACCATAGATTAGATCACTGCTATTGTCCCCTACACTTTTTGTATACCGTGCGATCCGTGACATTAAACCACATTAATGTCACCACAACCACAATTATTATGTAACTGTAACTGACACGATGAAAGTAAAAGTACTCAACGGACCGTGTGTTTAAAAAATTTACGTTCACGCGCCTTTTTTGAATTTATAGTTTTGTTTTTAATTTAAATGCAAATGCATTGAGAGTTTTGCAGCAAAAAGTCATTTTTTATAAATTAGTGGTAATAGCGGAGTTTCAATGGATTTTTAATGTCTACACGTTTATTCCATTAGCTTGTAATCTTTTGTTGCTTTGAATTGATTATAATTTTTTAAACATGGACGAAAGACATGACACGATTGTTGGATAATTAATAGATAATGCATAATTTACGTGTATTATATAAATAGGCAATATTTAAATGTCAAGCAAGATACTATTAATTATATGAAAAAATCTTTATAAGCTTTTAGAATGTCAAACAGAATATTATAAAAATCCCATTTTTTTCAGGTTGTTACCCAAGTAGTGGAGAAACCAGTGCCCTACACCGTTGAGAAGCCCGTCCCTTATGAGGTAGAGAGGCCCTATCCCGTGGAAGTCGAGAAGAAAGTTGAGGTCCCAATCCCCAAGCCCTACCCCGTCCACGTGCCTGTCTACAAACACATCTACCACCACAAGGGCGGCAAGCACTAAACACTTCTACAGAAATAAACGGAACGTGCATTTCGAGGAATATAATTTGACAAGTCAAATCTAGAAAGCTTTCCAAAAGAGGTGGCACTATCATCGCTAGCTTCTTTATATATAAAAAAAGGTTATATTTCGAATTCTGCCAAATTATATTCTTCGTTTTGAAAAGGGAATTAAGAAATTAAAAAGAAAATAGCTTACTTTGTAAGCCTTTCGCTATCGCGGCTAGCGTTGTGTAAATATGTTTTTAAATAAGACTTACGTATATTCGTCGGAGATATTTCCGTCAGCATTGACTAGTTGTTTCTTTGTTTGTTGAAATGTGATATTTATTGTGTGTCGGTCAAGTTACATTGTTGCTGTTGTCTATAGCGTTGTTGATTATTGTGTAATTGTTGAATATTATTAGTACATTGTTGTAAAATATATAATTTTCTAAAAAAAATCCCACTTTTTTTCTGAACTACATTTGGATAAGGGAGTAAACCATTTTGATCCAAAGTCCTCGTGAAGAACGGTAGCATGCGCCCAACAGTGGAATAGCTTTGCTCATAAATCATGGCTGTAAATTTTTTTTTATAAAACCGATATTTTCAAACTACCTGCTTCATATAATGAACCTGAACTCCAATGGCCATGACACACTGAGTTCACAATGTAGATATTTTTAGCACGCAGGTACGTTAATTAAGGTCGATAAACTGTGGTGTATTTGTGCGAGGAAAGGCGATGACGTAATTACGCATTACGTGAATATATTACTGTAATATCGACTTAGTTGTTATGATCATTTTCCCATGAATATTGAGAAGCTGGTCATGTTTTGACACGTAGCCTTACCACCACCAACAATAAAAACCTATAGCAATACTAATCATGTATCTATGGTGTAATTGCTTCCGTCTATAGACATTTTGCTATCAGGTCATCGTAAGCACAAGATAATCACCATATGTATTTGGATAGATCTCTAAGGTTTCTAGTCATTGTAATTCTTAACACTAGATTTACCAGACCAGTTATTTAGACTGGTCGTGCAATTTCAATTCAAAATTCCTACTATATTACACATTTTTTTTTCAGAAATGATGTTATGACTTTTGTAGCTATAATTAGAGAGTACGTTTTATAAACTTAATCTTATTTTATATAAATTAGTAACAAATATAATTATTGTTGTTGACATATACTCAAATCGCTGGTATATATAGTGTTAAAGTAAAACGAATGAACTACTTTTCACGGCAAATTAGCATGATCTAGGTCCGATATTTATACATGATTATGACACATAATCTTTATCATATTCTTTAAATCGGTTGTAAAGTGTGCGTGCCTCCGCGTGGTTGGTGTCACTGCCAAAACACTTTCACTGGCGGTCAAGGCGCGTCAATCGATTACATCACGAGCAATAAGTTATATCACTAATAACGCCTTATCCGTCCATAAATTAAAGGATAATTAAATTCCAGAAGCGGTATTACTAGCAGTACAACCATACCAATCACCTAGAGTTACCAGTGAAGCGGATTTCTTGTAGATGATCCTCAAGCAGTATGCGCGTCAGACTAACCTGGTCTTCTCAAGACACTGATAACTGCTTTTTTTCTCTCTCTTTCACGCCGGCCTGTGTCCTCAACAATGGAACAGCACTATTCCTGAATTTGCTCCAGCATATGCATTTCCCAGCTATTTTTTCTTCTAAAGTTTACCAGGCACGGAGATGGAGAACCATATGAAATATTTGATGCAGCTTCAGCTGTCTACAGACTGTTATACTCTCTCAATACATTTATTTCGATTTTCAATTTGTAGGCTCATGGAACCAATTCACGGTGGTGGGTTTACAATACACAGAGACTTGTCGTCACAAACCGTCGAAAGGGCTTTGTTTAAAGAAAATTGATATAATGACCAAAGCTTTAGTTTTATATTTCAATAAACTAACACATGAAACTAGATTATAGTGGCTGCATAATTCATAATGAACATAGAGTATCTAGAATAACTACCGAGAGTCAAAAGAGCCACAGAGTTTAATTAAAAACATTACTTATTGATCGCCATCAGTAACCTTCGCCATAAAAATGTTCAATATTTTCTTGACTTCTTTTTCGTGTTTCATCCTTATCTTCTGGTCTGATCAAGGATGTCACTTTTGTTTCATGAATAGACTCAGGTGGCAGATTTAGGTATTATAATTTATTCCACGAATTCTTATATAAAACAGTTACAACCAAAAAAATGACATCAGGCGAAGAAGCTATAATCATGGATTTTGTTATTGTTTTAGTTTTGAAGCTATCTAGATTTTGAGATTGTTTGTCTCTGAGAACTGAAAGATCTCTTATGACTTTTCACCAATAAGTTAAAGAAGCTCTTTGATTTTCAATAACTCTTTAGGTTTAAAGCTCTTTGCTATATCATGTCCTTTTTGTTTTAGAGTTCGTGATATTTTGAGATATTTTGGGACTGTTCCAAGCGCCATGACCACGGAGGTAACTGACGATTTTGCGGGTGAGATGTTATAGGCAGAAATATCGATCTAACGTCTTTCGAGAACTTTTACTGCGTTTGAAGCCAGTACCGCTGTCTCTAAACTCACTATCCCGTTAATAACTATCTATTTATTAATGACCATAAAAGTTTAGAATAATATTTGTAAAGAGTTCCTGCAAAGTGCAACTTCTTCGCGAAATTCGCACACTGATCACTGCTTAACTGCATTCACTGCAAGTACTTATGCATGGTCGTGACTTGCACCTCCTCCAATCATATTTAATTAGCTCATACATTCCAACAACATTGAAATTGACAGACAACCCTGCTATAGAGTATATTCATACATACAAAAGCACGCATGTCCGACTGCTGATACCGGTGGCCAGAAGGCACCCCGCGGTGCGAACACGTTGCGGTGTACGCGCACAGAGCGGAGCATAGGAGTCTCTTAGTAAATATTATTATATCTATCCAGCATATGTTCGCTGTGCAGATGCTAACAAAAATCAGCTACTATATACTAAATTAACACTAAATACCTAATTAGTGGAATCAAATAAAGAAAAAGATTTAAGGACTACTGTTGTCAAACGAATATGGCCTTTACAGCGTCACTGAAAATCTAAAAAACAAGAACCTGGGTAACTCCTCGAATTGAACAGGCTTTATTGATTTCTTATAAACATACATCGCACCTCCTGAGAATGTGTCTAGCTTTTATCTTTATTTTCGGATTCCTAAACATGAGAGATGTATATATATATATATATATATATATATATATATATATATATATATATATATTCCTAGATATAAAACGGTAAGCGGTGGTGGCTTCATGCGTAAGGTCATTGACTTCCATGCAGGAGTACCACTTACCGTTATACAAATTATGTATTAGAAAGATATCAACTTAATTCATTTAATAATTTCGTGTATTTACATACGTCTTGAAATTCTTAAAAAGGTGTATTTCCACCTTCATTGAGAATTTACGCAGTTCAAGTTGCATATGGACCTTTTTTAACGCTACCATAAAGTTGTGTGGAGTCATTTTCAATTATTGAACTATATTTTCAGTTTCCAAATAGTGCGATTAGTTTTTGCATGTAAGTGTAGTAAATAAATATATAACTAGAACTTTAGCTTATAAAACACCATAGATATTTAAGCACTGTACCAAAATTCACGCTCGTCTGTCAGGCTGCGTGCGCGCACCTGTCAGCCCCCCGCCGGCTCCCGACGGATTAATGCCAGTTTTCTACCATCACACGAACAAAAAAACAACGCAAGTGTTTTTTATTTAGAATTATAGGTGCGTCGGTGGACTTATGTCTGTAAAACAATAATTGGTTGTTCTATAATACGTGTCAGTTTTTTACTTAAGTAACTTAGAACCTGCTTAGTTTTATTTCATGATCAAGTTACGTGCTACTCGCTTCTCCGGTGAAGAAGTTCGTCCTACAAAAAGCAAAATAACGTTTCCTCATTTTGTCCTACACAATATTGAAGCCTAATATTTCCTCAGTAATGTCGCTTGAGTTATATAATTGACAGTATACATTACATACTAACGCTTAATTTGTCAAACCATTCAACGTTCAATACAGTCACAATTATTTTTTAACTTACAATAAGATTACTATAAAATTTTATCTTAATTTTCTCAAGTTTTCCGACAGTAAAACGCGAATTAATAAGTAGGCTTAATAAATCCTACTTAGAGTTCTTTTACCTACAATCTGAATATTGCGACGTTAATCGTCAATTATTTAAATCATCTATCTAACATATCTAACACACTATATACATACATAAATTATATGAAGTACCCACGACATTACAGACAGTAAACTTTCTATTGTGTTAAACTTTGATTTTAACTTGTATTTTCATAAAAAATATTATAATTCAAAACTCATCTTGTATCTGGTGAAATTAATTTTTACCGATTTACAAGCAGCAGTGTAAACAGACACACAACAATAAGGCATGAAAAATCCCTAAATTTGATAACAAAATAAACACTGAACGCATACATCCGAACTAAACATAAACATAACCCCAATTTTAGAGCAATTGGAAAAACATTAGCTCGACTATTAACAGCCTTTAATTCCAAGTAATACAGCTTAAATTTTACACAAAATTTATTGTTAGGAGTAAAACCTATTTATGTTCACAGGTAAACATATGGGTTGGGAAATTGCGCGCGCAAAATCTGGATAATTTCGCGCGTTCTGTCAACAAACATGGCCGCTGACAGCGTCTGAAATTGATGTGTCGAAATATAGAAATATAATCTAGCATCAATCGTTTATTACGTAACAACATTATCTAATATGATAAATTTTTAATTACATTTTTTGTATATTTACAAAGAGACTTACACAAAGAATTATAAACAAATAGTCCCAGGAAGGCATGAGTAAGGTATGTTTTTGTGTAAGGACTAAAATTAAATATAGATTATTTCTTCTCAATACAATCGATCAGAAATAGACAAGCGACCGGTGACGGTAACGGTCGGATTCAATATTCTATCTACAGATAGCAAATTGGCCTACCTCAGTTTAGTTACAAATCAATCTCTTTTATTTTAGTAAATTAATAAAGAATCTGAAGTAACAATACTTTAGTAAGCTACTTGTTGGGTCGTAATGTAACAATAACTGTGTGGACATCGGTGCCATTTCATATACTGCCAGAAATGTTAATGTTGTTCAACTTTTTTTTTAATGTAAAATGGTAGTGAGTATTATAAATAATAATAACATTTCTCACACTCACACCTAATTTAGCCAAAATTAAGCACCACTATATCAAGTTCATAACTTGTTATAGTTACAAGATAACGGGGAAATATATGTATAAAAATATAATATATTTACTAAATAAACATACAAACATCCAAGTCTCATGAACAAATATTCGTACTCATTATACAAATACCTGCTCTTACCGGGAGTAGCTGTCCCAAAATATCAAAACAATAAAAAATCTAAGTTCTAGTGCACTAAACATAGGAAATGACGTACAAGACATTTGAAATATTTGTTCAGAGTGATTGTAATGCTAAAATTGCATGCTAAAACTGGCGGTAAGTCGCAAATCCTCGCATTAAGCCCCACCTGCTGGTACACCAATTAACATTGCCTTAATAACTGCTGACTCCGCAGTGACGATTGCATGCACTTTCCTTATTAGAGCCAGTTTCACACTGAAAACTGTATTAAAAAGTAAAAAATGCATTCATTTTAAATTTTTTCACATTCGCAGCAATTAACTTTAGCTACACTTCATATTTTAACGTCAAACATAACTGAAAAATTTGTTATTTTTTCCAAAAAAGGAAAGCAAAGGGATCGATTTCTTTTCCTTTGCCTGCCTGTTTTGAACCGTATTTTTTATTTTTATTAATATATTGCTTCAAAGAGCAATGCCGTTATTTTGTCCAAACAAAAAGAGGCATGAATTAAATAACCATAATTGTATAAGATTAATACACCTGTTGCTGAAATAAGAAAGTCATCGCAACATTATATTATTATAGAGGCTTTGCGTTGTTTAAATGCCATAACTCATATTTCTCTAATCATGCTAGCCTCTTAGAAGGTCAGGTGCAGTAAGAAGTTGTTAACATGATGTTAACTAATGCAGAACGTTACAGAGTGCCAAATAAGTCATCTAGTAGAAAATTCGTTGAATTTAGTTTAGTTTAGTCTAGTTATTTTTTGGTGCGTATATACAAAACTAGTTTGTTCTTTCCGGTCTCCTCAGAAACGGTTTACGAACGGACGCCTTTAAAATTTAAATTTCTATTATCCTACAGGGCTTTCAGAAACTTCTTTCGTCTTACAAAAGAGAATTTGTATGAATAGAATGATCGTTTTTATTTTGAAATATAGAATTAGTCTTATTTGTCAGTATATTATGAACTCTAATTTCTATTATTTATTTATTTTAATATTTTTTCCAGTCTATGGCTTTTCTTATCGATTAATTGGTAAAAGAAATTATTTACTGCCTAATACAAACGGTAATACAACCTAGATTTAGATTTTAGTGTTTCGGTGTAAGAAAATGTGGTTATAGCCTTATTTCTAAGCATGAATAATCAGTGCAGAGCAGTGTGTTACTGCTTAGTGAACTAAAAAATCGCAATGTATATGAGGGTTCGGTCGCGATCGCATGCGACTGGCAGCGGCTGCGATTGCAGGCGGCGATGGAAATTGCACGCGACGACGCGCCCCTTCACGCCCCCACCCTTCACCTGCTATTAGCGAATATAACTTACATACCCGCGAAACTGCTACGACAAAATTTTAAAAAACTGAACAAAGTCCCACGCATTTAAGGGGTAGGTGTACAAAGATTTTGATTTTGGGAAAACGTATGTCAAACACTATCACAGAGTGGTAGAATGGGTTTTTCACTGTGTGTTCTGACTTTTAATTCTACTTTCATAACGATTTAAAAAAGTCCAAAACAATATGAAAAGAATAGTGCTTGCCACGAACGCCATCTATTGAAAGTAATCCGAAGTGTAGACAGAAGAAATGACAGTGATGACAAATACAGATGGTAGATTTTTGAATTTCCAATTGCTAAATAACAAAATGGTAACCCCTGATGATCAGACGATTAAGGATAACCCACCTGATGGTAAATGGTAATCATTGTTCATAGACAGCTGCCATCAAAGATCATTTGATATCGATATTCTGGAGATAAAAGATGTTAATAACTCCCAAGACCTAAAAGGAAGCCAATTAAATTTGATTTCTTTTACTTCACACCAAAGCGGTGCAAGAAATAAAAGAGTGTGTTTATTAGGCATAAGACTCTGGAATCGCATGCAGTGTAGATTGGAGATATTTATATTGTTACTATTTTATATTTTTATTATTACTTATAATTACCTAAGGTCATGTATTAATATATATTGTTTTTTTTTTCTTTCATACATTTTCGGCGATGATTACTAAGTAAAGAATGCTGTACACGCCTGTACACATCAGGACATTTTTATCATATTTGTGTTTTTGTACAGATTGATGTGTGTGCTGTTGGTGTGTCATATGAAAATAAATAAATAAATAAATTTCTTTACGGAATTACTTGGCCTTCAGCTCACTTGATGGTAAGTTAAGATAAGGCTGAAGATGGAAGCGGACTACACCGAAAGGAAACACAAGGAAACTAACTATCTTACCCAAAAATGCTGTTAACATTATTATGTTATGGCGACAGTCTTAGGTAAAATGGTGGTGGTGGTAGCTAGCGAGGCCGACTTAGATAAAGCTACACCATCAACAAAACCCAGCAGAAATTTTTTGACCCACTAGGAATTGAACCCCGGACCTCCAATCTGTAATAGGTGGTCACAGCCTCTAGACCAGAGAGGCGGTTACATTAGTGTAATGTAACATATAAGAATCATGTCACAGTATTTATCGAACTTCTCTGAAACGGCGTGACAGATTTTTATGAATTTTTTTGTGATTATTTGGAAGGTCAGAGAATAACTCGTAGTCTACGAGTATTTTTAAAACAACGAAGTGATACGGTTGATCCTCCCCTTAAATTTATTTTAAATATGTGTTATAATTCAGAAGATCCTGTATGCGAGTGTATTATGTAGTTATTTATTGTAGCGCCTTGAACATTCTCCCACATTTCTCTTGGGCTTTATTATATATGCAACTTTTAACACGACGCTTTTCAGTTCGGTATCAAAGTGTTGGAATAACATCCCTCCATTGCCACAAAGCTTGAGTATTGGTAAGTTGAAGTATAAAAAATTATTAATGGATGGTTGGAATAACAAATATAATATATAGAAATTATTTTAAAAAACCATTTGTTGTTTATTGTATATTTATAATTATGTATTTCTTTATTAAATCTGGTGTTGAGCAGAAAAAGAGAACTTTACTATTTGCACTATCCTTGACGCCGCCCGTTGGAATTGTCATTGACATGACGTCATTGACGTTGACATTTTGGATACCACAATGCAGAACACGAGCGTCGAAGTAGTCTGTGCCTCGTCAAAAGCTGAACGGGAACCTATTTGGCTTACAAACTATTTTGAATTTGAGTATTTTTCTTGCTTTTAGTATTTAAACCTGCTTGCTTAGATAGATTAGAAATACCTCCCTGGATACTAAGAATCCAAACCATTTGTATTCAAATAACATCAATGACTGGTCCATCAAACCCACAGCAAAACAATGTCATTAAAGATCAGTTTTCCTTGTCCCTATCTCTCATCTCCAAAATAAAACAGCACAGAATGAACCACTGATAACACATCTCCTCCTAATCGAACCAACCGATCAGAGCTACACAACTAATTTACATCTGATCAATGCAATATGGACCTTATCATTACGAGGGTTACGCTAATCAGACTAGACACAAGTGCACTAACAAACTATGTTAGTATGAAAGTCGACATTCCAAAGTCGCAGCGGACAACTCAATTTAAATTTATTTCAAGTATATCATAACTCTATTTGTGCTTTTTAATTTATTAAAGCTAGTACTAAAAGGTACTAATCCCATGTTTGATTTTGTAATATGGTATTTTTCAACTTATTAGTAAATATATATTAAATAGTTTGACGATAATAAACGAGATAATTGTGGTTAGGTAAAAAGGTCCAAGTATGACGTCACACATTTGGAAGTGGTACTTCTTCCTTGTAATTTATGCGTTTACATTCATGGTTGGCTTTATTAGAGTCGTATACGAGATATAGCGCTGGACGAATCAGCTAACGAAAAGTTGGAGAGTGAGATGTAATAACGTTTCAATCCTGCGTGAACTTAAATCACGATAAGGCTACCATCTACCATCTGCCGCCGCAGTCCTCGAGTATTTCGGATTTTTTTAATTTACTTAATACTATTAACACGTTTTGTATACCTATGTCAACATTACATACAATGTTACTACCCTTAAGTCAAAGAAGAGTCTCAAGACAATAATGAACTATTAAGCCCAGAGAATTAAAATACAAAAACATTATACGCATTTTATCGTCATCAAAAATGTATGTTCGTCTTATTTTGATGTATAGGATACTGTTAACCGGCATATCATTGGTTACAGATTCAAAACCTTATTGATATTGGAGGAATCCGTCGTGATTGCGACTTCAGATGTGTTCTAATTAATTCCTAAATAGATAAATTTACCCAAATGGATAAAATTTGACTTTTAAAAATCTTGTTGCTGATTGTACCTGCATACAATTTAAAATATTATCCCACGCTGTCAGAAAGACAACATCCAATACCAACAAGACCATAGACAAAACATTAGTCTACCTGTCAAACTCGCAGCGAGACGTCACGCCATCCATAAAGCTGTCACCGGTAGCCGTCGAATTAAAAAACCGTCAAGCAAAGGACATCATTCCGTTCAGCCATGGTCCTGTTGATGTATTGTGACATGTTCGGCTTGGTGATTTTGATTAACTATAGCTTGTGATGCGCCCGTCAGGCCCCGTAATAGAGTTGGTGATTTGTTCTAAATATCTCGACATAATTAATCGTGGTACGAATCGACGTAGCATTAGCCTGAAGACAGCATGGCGGGGATGGAAAGAATTCTTTTTATTTTTTTAGAATACTGCCTTGAGAGTTTGCAATTTTAAGAGCAATCAGTACTTTATTTCAAATTAATGTCATTCAGACTTTTCCATTAATTATGTTACTCTTCTAGACGTCTATTTTACCGTCTTTTAATTTCCCTACCCGACTTACATTTTCTTTACTATATTTTTCTACTTAATAAAATTATAGAGATTAATATGTAGTAATTTATTTACTCTAAAATTAAAATACTATTTTATACGAAATTCAATGCACGTTGGTTAATCTTTAACATGCGTTGAATTTGGAATATCATACTGATTATGTTTATTACGTATAGACTGTAGGTGTGCCTTATTAATGAAAAAAATGTATATCTACTATACTACTGACAAATATAAATGAAAAGTATTATAATATAATCGTAAAAAGCAATGCTGCGTGCGCACTTTGACTTTACCATCTATTGTTTTTGTATTTATGATTTATTGTATTTATAACATCATGTATGGTATTTAGAGACTTCATCCGATTACGAGAAAATGTATTACAATTTTACTTTTCACTTCATTAAAATTGTATCCTATCCCTTGTACTACAAGTCCCAGCATCGTTTATCAAGTTGATAAGTTGCGGTTAAAAAAATGAACAAATAAACTTTAGCAGACAACAATAGCGGCGTATTTGAATTGAATCCACCAAAAAGATCCCCACGTCTTCTACGCTTTTTCAAATGTCCACCGAGCGAAGAAAAAAATGGTTGCATACTATCTCTTAATTTGAATGGGCTAAACGACTTTAGCTTCAATTAAAATAGCTTTGCATTCGGTTCCCGCTACTGCAAATAAAATGGCGACGAGTCCATTACTGCTTTTGTCGTATCAATTTGTTAATGAACTGTACCTATTGCAGTCTATATAGTATAAATTAAACGGCCTGGATATGGATCCAGGTGACTTAAAAGTTTAAATTTTAATTTATTTAATTTTAATAAAATATTTTTCTTGTGTTCTTTATATAAAATTAATTAATTTTATTATAAATACTTTTTTAACTAGTTATATTATCATTTACAATTTTAACTTAAAATTAATATAAACTTTAAAGTTTAATACTCTACTTCAGTCAGAATACTTGAGATACTAAGTTACCATAAATATTGTTTTAAAGTTATCAGATGTCGTTATGACATTTTTCCCAAAGAAGCTTCCTCGGACTACAAAAAATATTTTAAAGATTAGGTTAATATGTTCTCTACTTTTGAGCTTAGCAACCAGTTTAATCGTTGATATTTATTTATTGGAGAAATCAACTATAACGTCTTACTTGTTAAAATAAAATACACGTATGATAACTTATTATTGGAAAAAAAAGTATTGAACACTTCTAAGTGTTAAATGACACGAATTACGTGTCCTTTTAATTTTTTCTTTGTCAATACATACAATATAGTAAGTTATATGTATTATATATAACATTTTCTAGACTACATAAGAAAAACTCGTTACCTTTCAGATCCGAGTAACCGCTCTGAGCTTCGGAATTACCGAAACTTTGAATTAAACGCATGAAATCGCTCCTATTTTTATTTCCAAACTTTTTTCCTACTAAATAATATTGTACTCCATAAAAAATTGTTATACACCCACCTTCATTTATTATTACGAATAGTTCCCTATAGCAGTAGTAATGACGATTAATTTGGGGTAGATAATAAATGCGTGTGTTAAAGAAATTCTAAAGCATCTAAGTGTCAGATTCATATAAACTGGAGAAAAGTATAATTTAAATCTTAGTAAAATCTGGTCTCTAATTATTTGGATGCAGCTTTTCATTGCTTCGTGGAAAGTTTCCCCATAGTGTTGTTGAACTTCAAGGATATATAATTTTTTACACAAAATCATCATGATTTCAATGATATAAACTGTAGTAAATAAGGCACACAATACAACATAATAACGAATACATACCCTAATCATGGCCTACAGGCTTATGCTCCCCGTTCAGTGCGCGCTAATTTACATACGGTATAATTTAGGTGCGCGCACGCAGCTTGCCCGCACCTGCAATTTTTCTGGATGCCACCATTATTCTTGTTAATTGCGGCTGTGGACTTTAATTTAATTTTACAAAGGTTAAGTCAGCTTACAAACTAAATGGTCGTTGAAAGAAATGAAAGTGCTCATTTTTATTACTTCATCAAACTAACTAGTTTTGAGACGATATTTGGCTTACACTTCAGGGTTTCAATGAAAATATATGGAATAATTATTAAGGTTAATTAAGATAAATAAAGCTAATTATATAGACAAAATTTCCAAGTAAAAGCTTATTCAGATTGAAATATCGTCATTAACTATAAAAACATTCTAAAATGGAAGTTAATCATTGGTCAACCTCTGCGGTACGACTTAAATCAAATTTAAGAATAATTTGCATGCGAATATTGGTAGATATTTTTTCACAGCATTTTAATTTTATTGTAAACGTAATGTTAGAAGGAAATGGATCTGCTTAATACTGTGAACCTACACATTGTCGACGAAGATTTAGATCTGTTTTACAAATACCACTTACAGCAGTACTAAATTAACTTAACATTATCGACCAACAAAAAACCAAATTTTTTGTGAAATTTTCTGAATAAAGTTAAGCCTTTTTGGTACTGTTTTAATCACATCACAACAACGTTCGGAGCGAGTTGTGAGTGAGTGCCGGCCCCACAATTTGTCCGCGGAGGGCGTACCGGCCTGTAAGTGGCGGGATGGAAGCGATAAAAATACTGTGTATTTAAAACTCAAAAACACGCCTTGTTATTTAGACCCCCACTACTTTTTTGTGCGTCTAGGAATCGCAAATATTGTACATACGTTTTAAATTTTCACATATGGACTTCTACTGTTTACTCATCATGCGGTGTTGAGTAATTTGCTGGTTTTTTTTATAAAATTAGTAATAAGAGGTCAAAAATAGGTATTCAAAAATATCTTTAAATAGACTCATTTACTAAGTTCTTTTAAATCGTCATAACAGGGAATATGTATGAGAATAAATAATAAATGTAATTAAAAGTAACAGTGATAACTTTAAGAGGGTATTAAACGTTTATTTATAAATTTAATTATGTATTAAATAAATTATTTATTCCAAAGGAAAGCTACTTTCGAAATGTTTCTCATTTGTCATCATGAGTCATTCAAAAATCTATGATTTTGAGTCTCAGTTTTAATGACACTATTAAAACAACTTTCTCCATTGACGCAGGATGGATAAAAAAGATGTAATATCCATTTCAAAACTCATACGTAGTAAAGACATTACGGTACGTGAAAAAGCAGTGGATGATGATGATGGTGGAAGAAGCAGACAGACCACCTGGTTACTTTATAATGCTGCTTTTAGATGCGGTCAAAAAAGAATAGAATATAATTGACAGCAGTTTGTGACGTCATAGACATGAAATCTGTGACGGCGTTCTGCCAAAAACGTAACAACAAAAATTTTAATCTGTAAATCTTGTTTTTACAAAATTCTATGCTTTTTTAAATTGAGAAATGTTTTACACTAGTGGCAAACTAGGCTAGAAACGAGCTTAGCTTCAGTGATAGTTAAAGTATCAATATCATCATTATCGTCATAATCATCATTATCATAATCAAGAGCCTTTATTACGTCCCACTGCGGGAACTCCATGATGACCCACCGCTGTTGCCGCTGCTGTTCCTGTGTTAAAGGAACGTTTAGGAAAAAACCTAATATAATAAGGAAGCCTTGATGAAAAAAAAGTCAATAAAACACCTTTTTAGTGTAATGATAATGATTCGAAAGGACGAAAGAATGACAGAATATTAATAAGAATAGTTGAAAAAAAGGATACAAAAGAAAATGACAAACGTGAGAATAATAATATATGTGATATGGCTCAGGAACGAGACTCAAAGTTTTTAATAATAAAGAACTGGATGGGGAAGACATTACAACGACAAAATTAAATTAGAAGCCAGGCCGAAAATAGTTGCTATCGTATACTGCTGGCTTAAAAGGGTACATATCTAATACTGACGAATGTTGAAGGAAAATAAAGAAAGACATACTGTGTTGATACTAGATTCGATTTAAACAAGTTAAAAAAATCAACATAAACGTAATAAGAAAACAAAAAACATTAACATGAACATAATAAGTTTAGATGTTTCCAAAAACCTATGTTTTATAATGTTCATCAAGGTCGCGAATAAAACACTCATTCCTTAATGGTTGCTAAAATATTTTCAATGTTGTAAAAGTGTATGTCTATACGAATAAATTTGAAAATTGTAATATCAAAGTATAAGCCCAACCATAATTCGTACGCTCAATTTAATCATAACTTCGTCACGTTTAATGCAAATAGAATTTATTTAAATACCGTAACGTTAGTTTGTTAGGCGGGTATCTGTTTTTAAATTAGGTACGTGGTATCTTAGGGCGACATCTAAGCTCGAGCAGCAGTAAATTACATCGAAACTGGTGCAGCCAACACATTGTATGCAGATCAGCTCGCAGCGCGTCCTACCGTATTTGCATCAACTTTCGGACTGAGAAATTTGCAAATAAGTACTACCTAATTATACTTATACACTAAATAAACATCAGCAAAAGACAGGCTGCCTAATAAAGCCCGTAATATTGGGTGTTCAAACGCCCACATATCACCCCAAGTTATCCACTATAATTTTCAGTAGTAGAAACAATAGCTTCAAACCAGCCATTGTTCATATCACAATAGCCTCTCTCATTACTCAGTCGCTCGTTAACGTCTCGAACACTGCAAAATACTAACTTTATCAGTCGCCAGCGTCAAATATCTTCTGATCTCAAACAATATCTGAAAAGGGACAATCGAAAAATAAAACGAGTCCTCAACATGACTCGGACGCGACGTCGGCAACCAGCCAGATGTGTATCGGCGCGCCAAAAAGCAGAATCCGAGCGGACGATGATATGACGTTTCCCGCGTTTTCCTTTTTCGAAATGCCCGCGAATTGTCAACCATAGACAACGGGCGCATTTGAATACGAGCGATTTGAATATAAAGGTCGGTGTCGCCGTCGCCATACATCAACTGTGGAGGCTTTAAGTCTCACGGACGCTTTTCGGTCGCAAATAAGTGTCTGATGTTCGACAGAAGGCGCATAATACGGTCCGATTTAGTCCTGCTTGGTGCCACCGCTATTTATGAGACGCGCGTGATGAAAGCGCAGCCGCGAGGCAGTTCCGCGGACGGGGTGAGAATGTTTAAACGGCATACCTCATTCGCCCGAGTGTTGTGTAAATGACGAATTTAACCTCTTTAATTCCTCTTTGAGATAAACGCTTAAAGTATTTATAGCGTGTAAAGGTCGATAGTAAGGCGGTAGACACCCACGAGAGAACTCGTATCGCCCAATGCCATATTTCATTTGACCACAATTACAACCATTAAACTGGGCGCAACTCTTTGATATTCCTCTTTTTATTTATTGTAGCGAACTTATTAGGATATTGTGGCATTAATGATGACAGATGAGGCCAGGTATCGAGGCTTAATGCGTTTTGTGTCGGCTCTCGAACGGGCCGTAGTGCTCATGAAAAAAAAATTGAATTACGTAAATTATTTTGGATCGAAACATAATGACGTCATACCACAAACCCATATTATAAGACCGATCAGGTTGACTAATTATAATTAAAATAACATAGGTGCCTGCGTACCTACTTTCATAATGAAAACGGGAATCAAATAAGTAACACTTAAGCTATGAACAGTTTTTGTGTATGATTTAATGTTCTATTTCATTTATTTTAGTTCTAGTTTCTACGAGAATTAGTTAATGTGAATTATGATCCTTATTGTTAACTAATACCACCCAAAATTTTCAAAGCGACCTTGGATAATTCAATAAGTTCATACTTACAAAGACTCGGTAGACTTGTTGGTATTATCCCAAAATATATTCTCGTCATTTGTACATGGCGCTTAATACATGTGCTTTTAGACCACTATTACAGAAAACATAATTCGTCTTATTGAATAAAAATAGAGAATAGAATAAAAATATAGAATAGAGCACTATCTTAATGTTCACTGAACTATTTATTTTGTTTTAACACCAGACAAAATTAATGTATCGCATTAACCGTCGAAATTTAATTATCAACTCATTATTTTTCGAGCGGTGACCCTTTCGTTTCCAA
The DNA here is from genome assembly GCA_943193645.1 of Acentria ephemerella. Taxonomy (NCBI): domain Eukaryota; kingdom Metazoa; phylum Arthropoda; class Insecta; order Lepidoptera; family Crambidae; genus Acentria; species Acentria ephemerella. The sequence continues at coordinate 1,452,349 of OW971889.1, forward strand.
GAATGCTTCAAGTAACCGGAGAGACAATTTATTTTCTTTTTTCTTCATACTTTAGATAAAGACAAACGAAACGTGACCCTTTTCGGTGCTCCACCCGCAGTCATAGACAAATTAGCACAGATCGAATCTATTTTGAATTTGAATAGCGAACGCAGTGGACGGAAACACGTTGTTTTTACCGCGTTTTAATTTAATTTGAATTCGGAATGTCGTCCGGCGCGCGCCCCCCGCTGCGTTTACAAATGGCGTCGATACATCAAGCCGATGATATCTCTTTCAATTTTGAAAGCAGCCCGGCATGGGCAGTGAATTAATAAATGGTAGATATAAAAAAAATTAACCATACATATTTTTGGATACGTAAGATTTAAATTATTGAGATAGAGTTCTTTATATAGCTATTCTAGCTAAGGTGTTAAAGCAAAAGTTAATAAAAGGATAACAATGTACATCATAAATTAGGCTTCCTTCTGTGACGAAGTACGCCCAGTTTCGGAATCATGACTATGTCAATCCTTTGTCGATTATAGCCATTAAGGATATATATATGATATAGCCTAGCTTACACTGCCCTAACCTAGCCTACTTACTACGCTCAATCACATGGGCTGCCAAAAAAAAAACCTGCTGAAAAAAAATCTTTCTTATGTAGAAAACATCGTTCAGCCCTTGAACATACTTTGTAGAAATGCCGGAAATGTCGCTAATTAATCATTTTCATTCAGTGTGATAATATGATTTGTAAAGTGGTATGAGTGAATTCATTAATTTTTATATTCTTTATTATGAACAAATCACTATTTCATGATAATGGCGATTTCAAAACACATTTATTTCTGTATGTATAACCCACAGAACAGACAAAAGTGGTGTAAACAGCAAATGTGTCCACAGCAGAGGTAAAAAAGAAAGAACAGAAACTATTGTTTTATTACCTTACTACGCAAAAAACTAAGTACGCTAAATTACTCTTATTTTCGTATTATAAATTACAAATACGTTCATAATTAAAAACAAAATTAAAATATTAAAACTTTTACAGAAAGGGATTTCTTTACCCAAACATTTTAAAAATCGCAATTGCAGTGGCGAGTTGAGTCAAACTAGCTTAAGCTACCATCTTAAGCTTTCAAGCTGGGTCTCTTAAAGGGTTGCAGTTGAGTAAAAATCTAAACTGCGCCTACTGTTTAATACCGCGTTTAAATTTAAAAATTCTGAACTGCGAACTTTATTAATTCCAATATCCGTAAGTAAATATAGGACTATGCGCTAAAAAATTTGCCATTTAGGTATATATCGTGCTTACCAAGCAAATTTTTTCTTAATATTTGCCTATGTACCCACGTGTAAAAACGAAATTAAGTAGACTTTATGCGCCTGGTGTATTTTTAGAAGCAAATTATAGGAAATAAAATATTGACTTTACAAAATGGCAGGCACAAATCAAACCTATTGTTTCAGATTTCTTGATAATGGCTACTTTTTATGATATGACATTTGTGAGGTGATATTCATTATATACTTATTTAGTTTTTTTCCTTCTGTCAAGCATCGCTGAAATAAAATTTAAAGTCTACCCTAGTTTTTACGTTAAATCCAAGACAGCTAAACGGACAGGTGCAGTTCCCAGTGGAGAAAAAAGTTCTGCTTAGTTACGTTGTTGGTAGGGTTTTATTTGAATTTCAGTATTGTTGTGATCTGGTAGTCGGAGGTACTAAAATTACTTCCTATGTAGTAGAAAAATCCGGACGAATAAAACTTTCAAGGATTCTTTAAATTTGTTTACCAATTTAAGAAAAAGTCATTGTTTTTACGGTTTATAAAAATTACTATAATGGACTCTGCGTTTCAATCCTTATGGTTATTATTGCAATCCATTTTCATAAATTTGTCTGGTAATACATTAACAAAATTACGGTGCCTAAAAATTTGCCCTTAATAACTCCATGAGGTTACGTTACACCTATAACCCGGAGTCAGAAATACAGAACAAAAATAGACTGTTTTTATTTTTTTTGGGCAGGTAATTGATCACTTGAGTGCTTTATATTTTATTTCATATATTGAGTAGTAGTGTAGTTTTATGCGGAAAAGGATAGTTACATGGTGTAATATATGGAATACGTCCTGATCATACTTACAGTATTGATTTTTATTCATTAATTTGTAGGTTTTATTCATTTTGATTTAATATTATCGTATCATTTATTTGTAATCATTGGATTTACTTCGTAACCACTAACATTACTGTTGATTTTCATATCATTTCATAGTAAGCTTTAACATAATATTGGTATCATTTTATCGTAATCACTAACATTGCATTCCATTTTCAAAAAAATTTCTCGTTAGACATTATCAAAATTGCGGAGTCTACCATTAGTCTCCAAAAATTTGGGGCAAAGGGATACATTACACTGGTGTCCCAGAGCCAGAAATCAAGAAATAATCACATAAGACATTGCTGTATGGGCTTTAGTCCTTTGTTTTAACTATTATAGGCAGAATTTAAAAAATAATAAGTAAACTGTCACTGTCAGTGTAGTGTCAAGAAGACAGAACTTGTCAAGTCAACGTGTTGAATTGGCGTTTATTCATAGTAAATTTATTCAAACTGCTCCCCACCACGACAGGCAGCTTTCACCATGGTATTCGTCTTACAGTATCATTATTGTACCATACGATGCGGTAAACGCGAGTCTACAACTAATATAACTGTACTTTTGTTAGGCCACTGCAATGTTTGCACGAGTGACTTTTTATCCAAGTCTTTTCTACAATGTGGTGATGGAGAAGGTCTCGAGCAGGCGATGGTTTGATAGGATAGATGATACAGTTATCCTTGGGGCACTTCCATTCCAGGGGATGACAAAACAGGTAAATATTTGATGACCAACTTTGTCATACATATTTAGGTGTAATGAATGAAAGGTTGTCTTATAAATTGTCAAAGGATGTACAACACTAAATTTTAGACCCATAAATATATAAAACTTATTTTCTAGTGTAATACTAGATAAAAATACTGGTTTCTACATTTATTATCTTGAAGTATATATGTACTTTATAATTAATAGTCCTTTAAAAAATAACTTTTGCTATCATCAGAATCACTTGGGAATTATTTCTTTTCAATTCAGTATACATATAGTTATTTACCGAAGGCTCTTTATGTACACAATTTCTTAACTTCAGTCAAGTTATACTGATATAAAATTTATTAATACAAAAGATGAAAGTTAATTTGTGTTTATATTATTGTAGTAATATTGACTAAGAAATTGATTTCAAGTAAATTAATTTACTTGCACAGTTCCTTTTTGAATGAAATTTTACTTGTACTGTAATTTAAACAAAAGAGAAAAGTTAACTGTGTGTATTGTTCATACAAAGATTTGATATTTAAGAAAATGTAATTTTTAACAACATTGCTGTATACAGAATTTGCTAATAAACTTGGTCACTGAATATAAGTTTCCAAGGTGATCACCAAGAAGTAAATACTTATAGTCATTTTATGTTGTAATGAACAGAAAAACCCCTAGCAGTGATTCAGTCTTTATTGGGTTAAATGTATTAGTAATCAGACCTCCTGAAAGTCCTGATAACAAATGTGTGTCATAAACTTTATGGTAAATTTCAGCTGAAAGAAGACGAGAATCTAAAAGGTGTTGTATCAATGAATGAGACATATGAACTGAAATTATTCTCCAATGATGCAGAGGTAAGGAATTAAAAATAATAATATAAATATTGATGGAAAAAATCATTAAAACAAATTAATATTAGCTGTAATTTCTTTGAAAAGAATTCAATAAATACTTTATAAACATATTTACTAGACTCATTGTGAATTTAAAACAACATAATTTGCATGTTACAAGTTAGCACATTAAAATAATTTACATACGTCTCTGCAACACACTGCTGGTTGTGTTCGCATTTATATAATTATTAGAGATGGACTGATCATGACCTTGGCTGACCAGCCCCCTAGCCAATTAGTTGGTTGTAAAGAGGCTGACTAGACTGCCAAGCCAATCACAGTTTCAGAGATTTCCATGCTTCATTTAATTCCCACGCAAGTCGTTACAACTGCCAGTGCAGGTGTCATGTACATGCTTTAATATTTCTTAGGTTCTTAATAACAGTAATCCTACTCTTTTAATTTTTTCTTTATTTTGTGCTACACAGACAATCTGTAATAATTATCTGTTAAATTAATTATTAATGTTTACATATCTCTTATAAAATAAATACTTCTCATAACTTACCACTCAGCAGTATATCATCTTTAGTGTTGAAAACTTAGAAATTAGATCAGTGTTACAAAACTCTGCTATGGAATGTTAGTTGAATAACAACTTATTCACACAGAAATGGCGAGAATACGGCATTGAATTTCTTCAGCTGGCCACTACAGATATCTTTGAAGCTCCTGACCAGGACAAATTATATGAAGGTGTCAAATTCATCAACAGGTAAGTGTAGATAAATAAATGGACGAGAAACACTGCAAGTGGAGTCCTATTCGAAACCAAAAGGCAAGAAGGAAGAAAATAACGATCTCATAATATTAAAAATTGATAGGCATAAGTATAAAGTAGTGATTTGAAAAAACATGTCGCTTCGAGAACTGATGGGTAAAAAATAAAATATTAAAGTAAAAAAATGTATTCTATTTACTACAAGTATCTTGTACAGTAATCTATAAAATGCCGACGAGTCACAAAGCAATGTAAGCAAGGGAAGCATTTTAGTCAGCCATCATCAAATAATCTATCCCTTCTCTTTGCTTATTAAAAACAAAGTAATCTTAATAGACATATAGAATAAATTTTTAATTGTAACTGCATATCGCCCAGGTTCCTGCCGATAGGAGCGAAGTTAACTGGCGTGCCAGCCGACAGTCAGCAGGTGAACTGTGGGTCAGTGTACGTGCACTGCAAGGCGGGGCGCACGCGCAGCGCGACGCTAGTCGGATGTTACCTTATGATGGTGAGATATACAACTACACATAGTCTAAGTTGACAGTCAGCCAGTCAACTGTAGATACACTAGTACGTCAATTGAAGGCAATGCGCACGCGCATCGCTTCGAAAACTTTGACATTATACAAGATTATCATTGCAAATATTATCGGTTATCACAAAGTGACCAATGGTAGATTTATACAATGATAGGCTGTAAAAAAGGTTCTGGACTGGTATATGTTCACATCAGTGTTAACATATACCAGTCTAGAACGGTTACGGTTTATATTCAAATATTTTTTCTCTGTGATTTGATCTCAGGGAAGGAAAATTTCAAAATAACAATATTGTTTCAGAAAAACGGCTGGTCTCCCCAAGAGGCGGTCGAGTACATGCGCTCGAAGCGGCAACATATACTTCTTCATACGAAGCAGTGGGAGGCGCTAAGCATATTCCACAGTAGGCACGTGCGGACTTAACCCACGGTAGCAATAGTATAGGTAGAATATTTATTAAACAAAATAGGTACCAACGAACAAGTCAATTGTCCTAATTCGTCGATGATTGAAGTTACTATCTATTATATCAGAAGTCCACAGTCTAAATAATATTTTGCTAAATTATATTTACATTTAAAATACAAAATTTTAATCAAGACTGTAAACTTCTGATAATTGTAAACTTCCATTATTTTAGTAATATCATTAATATGTTACAGCTACTTAAATCGCATTTTCACAGTAAAGTTCACCAATCACTACTACACGAGGGAACGACATGAAGACTTAATGACTATAGTCAACCATTTTGTTAACCCACCCTGAACGTACCATGGCTAGGCGAAAGTTCTTTATTTTCGTAATTGAGGCGATAAATCGCTCTGATTACATTCGTAAATATATACACATAATTTCACACCTGTCAAAGTATAGTATTTCAATAATACACCACGTATTATTGAAATACTATACTTATAACATATTAAAGGGATTAAAATAAATGGAAGCCGCCATTTTGTATCGGCGACTATCGAAGATTTGACATTATTTATGATGAACTGTATAATATTAGTCAGGCCCTTTGGATATATGATCAAACCCTAAATATATTATTGAGTAGGTTTGATAGTATATGTTATCCGCAATTTTGTGTAACAGCCATCCTGTGTTGTATCAGATCAACTTTTCAACAGGATAGGGGTAAAGTTACATTTAATAAAATTGACCTACAAAAAATGTTTAATAAAAAAGAGGTCTTCTGAATGACAAGGTTATTTCGATGAATGTTATTGTGTGTGCCTAAGAGTTGGATGTCATACAAATTTAATGTGTGTGCATGTGTTCGATTTTAAAATATTTTTTATTAAATTATTTAATCACTGGTGTTTGACAATTACTGTATAGAAAAAATGTAAAAAAATTCATCACTAGTTCTACGTGTTTTTGTCAAACTAAAAATGCAGTCACATACAAATGTTTAATTCACGTTATTTAAAGAAATTATCCTTCTCTAATAGGTCTTAATCTATTTTGAGAAAATATTGTTATTAAAATATTATAAGTAATAATTATGTTGGTAATGAAATATTGTTTGTATTAAACTAGTAAATATTATCAAAGTCTACGTATAATATTTTTAATCGGACCCGTCTAACTGGAAGACAAAATCGCTTATTCGCAAGTGATCTAAGTATTAAAGATATAATTTCACAACATATGTATAAACAAAACTAACTAGCTATTTGTGAATATAAACATATGTATAAATAAAACTTAACTAGCTATTTGTGAACGTGACAACACCATTTCATTGATGGCTGAATTTACATTTGTTTGTGGTGTAGCATGAAATAGATAATAACAATGATGTCTGTTCTAAAAAAGAATATATCCATTGAAAGTCATCGCGATAATGTGAAAAAGACGTCTTGTAATGTCTATTGTGGTATGTAAATATGCGCATACTCTATTATACGTTGATGTGTGATAACGCTCTATCGCTCTATCTCGTGAGTTAATAAAATATTTAAAATGTTATACATTCAAGATATTCTAAACAGTTTGGGGGTATTGTAAAGCAGTCTTAATCTTTAGTTTATTTGTATTATCATACCTATTTAATTATTACTCTCCAACACCATATTGATTTTGTACTATTTACTTTAGTTTTACTTTTCAATTGAATATTGAAAAATACTATTTTTACATTATTTACAATTAAAATACCTCCAACAGATCAATAGGATTGCTTTAATCGTCCAGCTCCCTCTAAAACTTAGATTTTAATAACCTTTACTAACAGATAACAATTACGTCGCTTTTTTAATAAACTAACATATGAAGGGCATTAAGTAAAAAAACCGACTTCAAAACACTAAACATTAAAAAATAATGCAATTTTATCTAAATCAAAAGGATTCTTTGTAATTGGACCTTCACTTTCTATTGTTTCTAGAAGCAACTTAGCGCCAAATACAAAAAATATTTATAAATTGAACTTGAATTATTTTTGCTGATTTAGCGTTTTTAATATTTTTTCACAATTGATGGTAAGTTTCTAAAGTGAAAGTTGGATGGGCGATCGTCAATGTTATCGATTTCCCTATCAGTTAAGACGCTAGATTCCCCCAGGACGCTGATTTCCCCGGAATTTTATCATCACATCCTAACTTGGGAACAATGGGAAAACCTGAGTATACTCTATCGAATTAAAGATTGAATATCAGCTCACAATTGGCGTAGAAATCAGTGAACATTAATTAAATACAGTGGAATATTCTCTTTCTTTGGAAGTCTGCTCAAATGCGACAGGAGTAATGCCGGCCTCCGATATTATTATTAACCACAATAATAGATGTCTTCATTTCGGGATATAAATGGGAACAGAGAAGTAAACTCTTCACTATTGAAATAAAACTCAATATTGACTAAAATCCCTTATTTTTTTTTGTACAACAATAAATTAATTCACAAGTACCATTCACATAATCTTTCGCATCGCATTCAATAAATAGGTATTGACGTAACAGCATAATACATTGTAACAATAACAGAATGAATACAAAATAAAATTTCGATCGAATGTAGTGCTTCGCGTTAAGTACCGAATAGGGTAAGTACAGTGATTTTTAATCCGAAAAATATTAGCAGATTATTTTGTGCATTTCGCTTATTTTCACAATAAAAATATCGACAAGACAATAAGTATTCCTTTTTAAATTAGTGATTTCATACCAAAGAATTTTTGTATTGGATATTGACGCACATGTGACAACTGCAAAGCTTTCATTCCACCAATTCATAAAATAAGCTTAAGCTATTATTGTCCTAAAGTACCGCAAATACTTTTAGCAAAACAAAGAGATCTTTCGTGTCGAGTCCCTAATTTAACGAATGATATAACTATTCTTTCAATAATTATAATAAATACTGATTTTTTACCAAACAAAATGGAATCGACTTTGTTTTTGGAAACAAGAAGTCATAAGTTTCACATGTTGAATACATTTCAATATTTACAGCAATGTATGTATATACTTGTATTGACTTTGTTTTTAATTAATATATGGTGTCTACATATCGAGCAGAGTTAAGTGGTTCTGTGGTCGCTCTATATTTCAAGGTCATGGTGCCTACTTAATTTTGAAGAAATTTCCAAACGAGTTGTGTTAAAATAACCATCGATTCAGAGTATATCTCAGAAGATCACCGATTACTATCTACTTGATAATCTCGCAATGTCATACGAGCAATGCGCTCAAGCCTGTTTGTGATTTACCAGAAAATGTTGTGTGTTTAGACCCACTGAGAGATCAGAATACTACTAATACTACTTACTGTTTATCCAACATAACTAAAATATCTGCCTTTCTTGTAATTTTAATTAGAGGTTAGAGAGATATTTAACGGCTTTTTGAACTGTCTTGTTTTATCTTATATGATCCATTATCTTTGACTTATCTCCTATTATCCTCTTGTATACTTAATATTATAAAGAGGTAATATTTGTGAAGTTGTAGGGAGTCATCTCTGAAACTAGTGGTCGGAATTAAAAAAATATTTTTATGTTGGCTAGTCCATTTATCGGGGAATGTAATAGGTTATAAACATTTGTGACAGAATGAACTCCAAGCGGGCGGAAGCTAGTTTCAAATATAGATTTTAACCCGACCACAACGTGCCCAGCTCAATGTGTATGCGATCACTATTTTTACTTTGGTCAACCAAAAGGTTAATAACCCAAACTTGGTAGAAACAATAGTTATAAACAAATCGTTACATGTATATTCATAACAAACATTTTATTCTCATGAAAGTAGAATCGAACCAGTACTAAACTAGATAGTGTTACGATACGTACAATCAGTAAGCTTACTCTGAAATCTAATAACGATTGATATACGTTGAACTTGTGTACTTATTGTATTTTATTATATTGGATTAATAAAATACTAGATACAACATTACATTATTCGCTAATACTCTCTTGTACATAAAAGTCATTCGTATTTTTACGTTGGTCAAAAATTAAAATAATATTGACCAACATAAAAATTAAAGGCCAATAGAAGTTGGACTTGCGCACGCGCAACCTTCTATGTATTTTGTTAATCAAAGACCATTCAGGAGTAAGCTCAGAGAACGGTAAATATTTATTATTCGAGTACGTCAATATCCAATGTTATCAGCCTACGCCTTCTGTTCAGACTTGATGGCCCAGAATTGCCTGACCGCGTTAGCGAGGCCAACGTCGTGACTGATCAAGTAGAATAATCCACCCAGCGTGGCGATGGACAGCAAGTACACTAGCCCGATGGCGATTTTGGGAATTATAGGACCTACCACTGAGGCGCGCGCGTAATCAACAGCGATTGCTTCTAGGCCCCTGAAATAAAAACAAATGTTAATTTAAAGATTGGTCGCTTCGACTTAAGACCGGGCAGAACTAACCGCTCATCACACACACCGCTTCGTAAAAATATGCACAAATCTAAACACCATAATAAGCCGTTGGTCGCAGCTAATAAAAGTAATTTTTCTATTAGATTTTTTTTTATATAAAGCACAGCAAATGGCTCTACACCACCTGATAATAAGCAGTATAGGAGTCCATATGTGAAGATAGCTAGTGAAGCATGTGACATACTGCCCTAGCTACCCTCACCTTGCCGGCCCAAAACGTGCTTTTTCACGCCTCTTTTAAAGGAACCCATGTTATAAGAAAGAGGGAATACGTGTGCTGGAAAGGAATTCCATGCTCTAGCTGTGCGACAGAGAAAGGAGTCACAAAATCTCTTAGTACGTAAAGTGGACGTGGCTACAGTGAAGGAGTGACTCCGTAGACCAACACGCGTACTCCTTAGTAGGAAAGGAGAGGGAGGGATAAAGTCGAAGAGCTCGCTAAGCTCATATTGGCTCACATAGCTTTCATATTCTTATTCAATTAAATGCCATAAACCTGAGAGCTCTTGGGCGGAGCCGTGTCTTTGGGCTTCCTCATGTTCCGCCATATCTTCCAGAAGGCCCTGCAGAGGCCGATGTCATTGAAGTTGAGATAGAAAAGCCCGCCCAGCATGAGCGCCGTCAATGTGTACACCACGCCCATCGCCACTTTGGGAACCATGGGTCCAAAGAGCAGCTCTCTCAGATATTCTACTACCATGGCTTCGAGGCCCCTGGTTTGGGAGGAACAAAGGATATGTTTGAGGTTAAGGAGGAAAGGAATGTCTGGATTTAATTTGCAATGTTTTGTACGGGATTTAAAAGGAAGGAAATTGTGGATTCTCATTATTACCTATTATAAAATTACTTAACGTTTCTTAGGCATCGTTAAGAGAGACGTGATACATCTGAATCGTTTAATTAGCACGTCCCACAATATCGTAAGTTAATAATGATATATAAAACTCAAGGGCATTAACAAAAATAAATAATAAAACATATCCACCTTGATTTAGAACTATATATAGTGAATTGCAAAGAACATCCTAATGCATGTTCCGAAACAGAAAGTATTTTTTAAAAAAACCTTTCCACGCCTGTAGGTTGCTGTGCATAAAACTACATTCTAAGTGACACCATCCATACATCAGAGGGCCTAGACATTTCTGACGGACAAATATACGGGATTTGACCCATGTCAAAATACCTATGTATGAGAGCATACGCCCTCGCTTAACTATTGAGCGTAATTGTAAAATCCCATACATTTCTCATTCCGCTATTCGATAACTTTTATAGGAATGAATATTATTTTGATCGTCAGACCTCAAATGGAGTCGATTCTGTTCTGTTGTTGTTTTTGTAGGCATTCTCGTTCATGCTGCTAAATAAGATAAGGTGGAATGACTTTTAGAGACATTAGTTGACTTACACTATCCACACACTTTCTACTTAATTTAAGCGGCATGTTTTTAGTTTGCACGCAAATTTATACAAGTGTTCATTATGTCATTTTCTGACCGGATTGTAATGAAGGAGTAAAATTAAACTAGTTTCAAAAATCTCACCAAAAACTGTGGGCCGTAATCAGTATCGCGAGCAGTGAGTCAAAGATCTTGTTGGGCATGAGAAGCCCAAGCGGGATGAGAGGCACAAGAAGTGCCGACGTCGCCTTTTCTATGACCCATAACTTGGAGTGGTCATGTGGCTTCTCACTAGAGAGACGCACACTTGTGGTACGGAATGGTCGTACCTGATAATAAAAATAATATGATATTTTACAAAGAAATGGTTCTTTGTTTCATTATTTAATCAGTATTTATTCAAATTAAGATGGGTTTCAATAATATATCTATGGATGTATTTATAAACTTAAAACGGTCATAAAAGCGATAATATGTCAGAAAATTTACTATAAAATAAATGATTATCTTAATGGTATTAAAGCATGTTAGAGATATTGCTCAATGATTCATCAAAAATAAAAATGTATTGATATGTAATAAATCAAAACTTTACACCCTGTTAAATAACATCCTCCATTGATATATCAGTGAAACCCAGCATGTCTCTTTTAAATAATGCCAAAATAAACAAGTGAACATTACAGATACTTACAGAATTTAAAATTGGTGTTTTAGTTTCATTGACAACAAGGGTCTTTGTGACCAGTGCACTGGTCATGGATCTCTGAGTGAGTGTGGGCTGTGAGGCTAACCTGAACATTTGCTGCCTTACAAGATTTGTACATACTGAAAATACAAAAAAAACAGCAATCATTATTATTTCATCCACAGACAGCGTGAAGTTTGAGTGTGTACACATCACTGTATTTTTTACATTGTTAGATTATATAACACTACATTTTCCAGTGGTTTATAATCTTTTCATTTTGTTCACAATGTTACAGCAGCATAATATATAAGTGTACTTCCCTTAAGGGAAGGTACATCTAAATGCATCCTATGTAACTGTGATGCTCTTACTAGGAACAGAATTGGTATGGTGGTTCAGCCCTATGGCTGACTCTAAGTGTACTTAGTAATTACATCTTAGTTATTCCAGGATAGCTGGCACTATGAAAAGGGAAGCACAAAAGATCACATTGAGTTGCAAGTGCTTTGGGAGTAAAGCCTGGGCCTTTACTAAGATAAAATAAGATTGCTAAATGTGCCTTTTTGAAATAATTTTCATCACTTCTCTGAGTCGGTCGAACACTAGTTTTAAAAATGAAAACAATGAAACTTTCAGTGGTTAGTAACTAGAGTGAATTTGTTATCTCGAGCTTTATAAGGCATGTTAATCTGTTGGTCCCAGTTATCCTGCTTCAACCCACCAAGCCTCAACGTTTTGTGATTTTATATGAATTTAGCAATAATTAAGGTCAAAGTAATGTTTAAGAAAGATGTAGTTTTTTTTAGAATTCTTTTGTGTACTCCGACATTTAAATTATGATGAAAATAATGGATAACTTAACCATTAATTTAAAATGAAAATTCATGGTTGACTTGATCACCATTAGTCATTGCATTAAGACAAATACCTAATACTAAAATACCTGTAGACATTTAGTTGGAGTATATGTTTATACTAACAGTAAATAATTATCTGATCAGTATGAAAGATTTTACACGTAATAGTAAATTAATTCAGTCAAACAAGAAACAATCCTGTAGGTTATTTGATGTTTGTTTTTAACAAATAAAATCTACTAGAATTAATGCAATGTGATAGTGTAATAGACCGATGCATGTAATATTGTTATTAAATATTGTACAATACAATGTTCCTTGTGTTTTATAATTTTTAAAAATCGAATAATTGTAAAGTTATGTAATAACAATAATAAAGACACTAGAAATACCTGGGTTTCGAAGAAATACTGAGAAGGCCATTATAGTAATTTTTAATTACGTAAAAACGAACTATAAGCAAAAAATTAGTAGTAAATTATCAAGTGACGATTACGGTCTGAAAGGGAATAGAATGTGATTTTTTCGAATATAAATCCACGATCGACATTTGACTCTGTCAAAACGGATCTATTTGGCATTGACAGTAGAAAGCAAAATGATTTTTGACAGAAGTAACAATGTTGCCGTTCATTAATTTATAATTTTAATTAATATTTCTAGGGCATTCTAAAAGCATACCACAAATCGGAAATGAAATTCAGTCTATAACTTTCTTTCCATTCAGGATGAACTATACTACACATAAGCATGTTGATGATTCTTATGTGTAATATGGACCAGCCCACATTTTTTTCTTTCTATACAACCGACTAAAGGTGATTGCAACTTTATCTGATAGTCTATGTTGTGACTGTTATAATAATTATTACTATGTCGTTGCTAGATCAGCGATGGATTCGGATTCTTTAAAATATATCAATAAAAATAAATAAAAAAATATTCAGTTCATTTTCTCAAAATAGCAACACAGATTCGAATGACAATTCATTTTTGTGATTGAGGTTTTTTGTTTGGAGAATAAATTTCTAAAACTAAATTAAAAGAAACTAAGAAATTAATCATTTAAAATAATAAACCGACACTATGGCTACTACAACGCTTGAAGATAAATCTATCTGGGAAGATGGTGAAGAGGCACTCAGTGAGGAAGTTCTACGGATGCCAACTGATGAAATTATAAGCCGCAGCAGACTCTTGGACAATGAAATAAAAATCATGAAGAGTGAAGTCATGAGGATCACTCACGAGTTGCAGGCACAGAATGAAAAGATTAAAGAAAACACTGAAAAAATTAAAGTCAATAAGACATTGCCATACCTTGTGTCCAATGTTATCGAATTGTTGGATGTAGACCCACAAGAAGAAGAAGAGGACGGTGCAGTGGTAGACTTAGACTCACAGAGAAAAGGAAAATGTGCAGTCATCAAAACTTCCACTCGTCAAACATACTTTTTGCCTGTCATTGGATTGGTTGACGCTGAAAAGTTAAAACCTGGTGATCTGGTTGGTGTAAACAAAGACTCTTATTTAATTTTGGAGACCTTACCGGCAGAGTATGATGCTAGAGTAAAAGCTATGGAAGTAGATGAGAGGCCTACTGAGCAATATTCAGATATTGGTGGACTTGACAAACAAATTCAGGTTAGTTTTTAAATTAGACTAGTTTAATGTATTTATGTTTTGTCAGTTTACAAAAAAAAGCACATGTGCACATGCCACAAAATCGCATTATTATCTCTATTATTTTAAGTTGTAATTGAATTTTACACAATGTAACCCCAAAGCTGTAATACTAAAACAACCTTATATAATAATAATATAAATATTTTGTATATATATCCTTATGTGTTATCAGGAGCTTATTGAGGCTGTTGTACTTCCAATGACACATAAAGAGAAGTTTGTGAATCTTGGTATTCACCCACCCAAGGGAGTGCTATTATATGGGCCTCCTGGTACTGGCAAGACCTTGCTGGCCAGGGCCTGCGCTGCACAGACCAAATCCACCTTCTTGAAGCTGGCTGGTCCACAACTAGTGCAAATGTTTATTGGTAAGAAAATATAAGAATAATATAAGTATAGAAAAATTTATAATAATAAATTACAAACAATGATAACAAACCCACTTACCATTGAATGATTGTTGGGTTTTATTCATAGTTATCTTAGATTACCATGAATAGTATGTGAGAAATCTCAATTTTTTATATTAATGCATGTGAAACAAGTGAAAGATTTGAACTTTCTGGTCATATCAGGTATATTTTGTTGTACTTTCATAAAAAATTACAAATTTTAAATACATAGACTTTTTGCTTTACATTGGGTTCATACCCAATATTCAATTCAACTCTATATTATAAAAAAGGTTTCACCTTGTATTGTCCTGATTAAATATTTATATCCTACTTCTCATTTCTTTCAGGTGATGGTGCCAAGCTGGTACGTGATGCATTTGCTTTAGCTAAAGAGAAAGCCCCTGCAATCATATTTATTGATGAATTGGATGCCATTGGTACCAAGAGGTTTGACTCTGAGAAGGCTGGTGATCGTGAAGTGCAACGTACTATGTTAGAACTGCTCAATCAACTTGATGGTTTCAGTTCTACTGCAGATATTAAGGTGGGATTTGCAAATCGATTTATTATTTTTAAAAGAGTTCTTTATTTCCCTTTTTTATATTTTTATAACATTTAAAATACTTGTTTCAAAAGGGATCTAGTAAATTAGTATGTGAAAGCCAAATCTTCTTCCATTGCTCCCTGTCCCTGCCCAGTGGCAGGTCAGCTTTCCAATGTATCTGGGTTTTCCCACTTTTCTTCTGTCTGATTTAGGTGTTGCCCAAACTGTAGTTTCTATTGTCCACATGTATTGTCATTATTATTGTTAATATAATTACCCTTGCTATTAAATATATAACCATTAAATTAATGAACCAAGCTATTTAAGGCCAAAATCATTTTACACCACTTTATAAACTTATTACTTGCAGGTTATTGCTGCCACCAATAGAGTAGACATTCTAGACCCTGCTTTATTGAGGTCAGGCCGACTGGACAGAAAGATTGAATTCCCACATCCAAATGAAGAAGCGAGAGCTAGAATTATGCAGATCCATTCAAGGTACATGATTATATTTTATATATATATATAATGACAAAAGTTGTTCTGCACCTTAAGTAAACTGTAATTGTCAAATCTAAAATGTGTTATAAATATAACATTAAAATTTCATCAAAATTATTCTTATTTAAATAACAATTTAGTGTCCTCATTCTAGAATTCGTCAGCTATGCATTCTACACTTATTCTTATATTTCACAAGACTCACGGGATAAATATATTAGCTTCATGAAGGGACTCAATTAACAGTTGAAAGGGGTGTTTTCTTATGCTATGTCCTGGTTTGAAGCTAATATATTTATCCCATTAAAGTCTAATGAAAAAAATCATTAAAAAGTTCAATTTAATAATGTTTTGTTTGCATGCTGTGTAGTAAGATAAATGTTACATATTAAAACAGTATTACATGGGTGGTATGGTATTGCATTGGCTTTTCTCTTATGCTGTAAAACCTGTCATGTTGTACAGTCTATTGATAACAGTAACCACTTGCCATTTCATTGTGCTACAAACAATCAAGAAAAATACTTTTCACAGGAAAATGAATGTCAGTCCTGATGTAAACTTCGAGGAACTTTCACGTTCCACTGACGACTTCAACGGGGCGCAGTGCAAAGCAGTGTGTGTGGAAGCTGGCATGATCGCCCTTCGACGTTCCGCTACCGCCGTCACTCATGAAGACTTTATGGACGCCATCCTCGAGGTGCAAGCTAAGAAGAAGGCCAACCTCAGCTACTACGCTTAGATTATCTATGGAATTATATTATCTACTAATATTTGTAAGTTGCTAACCAGTAAAAAAATTTAACTACCCTCGTTTTTTTTAAGACCCAGTACCTAGAGGAAATAATCTAGAATACTAATACTGCCCTGAAATATACTCAATATAGTAATAATAATAATATTGATTCTCACACGCTCATCTATTTTATGTAGCCCAAAGTAGCTTGTGTTATTGTCACTGGATAACAGAGAAATATAGATAATAATATGCATATAAGTATCAGTAAAATACCAAATAAACAGATACGTCGAAGATTCGTGAGCAAATATTAGCACTCGTACATATATCTGCTCCTACCGGGATTTCTACTCGGGATCTCCGGCTAACGACTTGACTAGCCGTTAAACACCGGTAATCCGATAAAATCGTAGATGGTACAGTTTTAGTTCATGGAACTATATTTACCTGCTACCATCGTACTTAAGTGCCGCCATTATCAAATCAAAGCAAGAACTACCCTTCTAAGGCTTTTCAAATATATAAAACAGTGAATAATCCCTCTCTTAGCTATCAAACGTAATTGTCAAGGTCCTTACATTTTAATTTAGTGATCCGATAATCGAAATCGAATCGCTCCATGATAAATGTTTAAGATTTGGCTTTTATGCTCGATAGCAAAGCCAGGGCTAATGTCAAATTCTATAAATTTTCCACTAATATAGATTTATAGAAAAATAGCTTTAGTAATTACTTAAATACTTCATACCTTATGAAGATTAATTTACCATATATATAAATTATGACCATTTTCTATTTCTCTCTAGATTTATTTATACTGAAAAGCTTTAAAAAAAAATAGTATAATTTAATTTTCTCGAACGTTGCTGTAGCATATTTTGAACGCGCGTGCGTATTGCTAAAATTTAAAAATATCAGAATGGAGATGTCAAAATTTCAGTAAATTAGTTTAGAGAATAGTAGATTTAAATAAAAAGTACCGTAAAACTTAGAAATGTGAAATTATTAGTGCAAACTCAATCTTTAACCGCATACCCCCGGTAAAGAAAATAAGCATTAATCGTGAGTACATAACCTATTGCTAATATCTGCTTCTACTTGACATTGAAAATAAACATTTGTCTACAATAAATGCCGCATAACGATATCGATTTGTGAATGTTAGACTATGTATAAGCTGTGAATTGCAGTGTTGATTTATTACTACTTTGCTTCATGTCTTCTCTGTCGCTTTTGGGATGACCCCTATTTTAAAAATCAAATTTGTTTTGTATTGTGTTTAAAATACTAAGAACTTACATCGTAATGTCAATTATACTCTAATATTTACGGGTCAAAATTATATATTGTGTACACAATAATATTTAAATTTTAAAAATACATAATTACTTTATAATAATGAACTATTCGAATTTTTTAATCAAGAAACAGAACACTAGTTATTTTCTTCTTTTTCCATAAATAAGAACAACCATGGACCCAGAAGAAGGCTGTAAGATTCCATGTAAGATAGCCTCATGTGATATTCCCAAAGTACACAAAATAGGCAACCACAACCGTCCACACTCCAGGTTTTTTTTTATCAATGTAGTGCAACTACTTTTAACATTCAGCACATTAATTATTTTAATGTAATTACAGTGCCTTGTAAAAAATATACTTAGATTTTTACTTGATACATAATTAGGTCTTCAATTTATCTTTCTAGATTTATTTATTTCCTTAGAAGGTACAGCAGTTTATGGTAGAGATGGTATGCAGGACCACTTAGCAATGTTCACAATATGCCAATAAGGTCGATATTTTCAACATTATTTGTACTATCTGTTAAACTATTTGATCATTACCTAAAGCAATTTTGTTTATCAAATAAATTATGAAAAGTATTTATAAGAAATATTCTCAATTTATAGTACTGATATCTTTCTGAATAAATCCTACCATGTGGACCTGGATAGCTAACTCAGGGAACCTCTATATAATTATTGTTTGTATTTTATCCATATTTAATTATATATATACATATATATATTTTGATTAATATATTATTTTTAACTATAAGAATATATTACGGTTTCTATCTTTATAACTTAATTCCTGCTTGCATGAATTTTCAAGTGTATTTATCTTTTAATTCACTGTCATGCTGCCTATATGCATATCAGAACATCATAAAATTTCCAGCAACTATGCCTAAGTCATGAGTCACAAGTATGAAATGTCTATTTCTTATTAAATAATTACAACTAATTGCAATTATTAATTTAATTACAAAGCACAAAAGATCTCATTGGCTCGACATGCTCCAGGAGTAATCTGGGCCCTACATCAATTTAATTACAATTAAACATATTATTGATTTTATAAGAGTTTATTCACTCTTTTTGGTTGTTGTTATCCAACACTAACTGAATAAGTTTTAACAAACAACTGCCATAGAATTATGTTTTTGAAGTTTGAAAGCTGCCTTCCATTGACTTATAGTTTGTACAGACATCAGAGAAAATTTAATATGCTTCAGAGCTTTTGGACAATTTCTAGATGAATATTCTTTCTTAGTCCATAGTTCCTACTATGGGCTACACTATGATTGCATATGGCAGCTTACGTGTGAATACAAAACAAATAATCTTTCACATACCAACACAATATACTATGCCATCAGCCAACAATATGTAAATGAAACAAGTCTATAATTTCCGACATTTTGTAAAAAGGGTTTCCTATCTTATTGTCTGCTCCGTAAAATACGAAACTAAGAAAAAACAATAGATTAGCACCATATAAATTCAAAAATATCTATCCTTCCTATGATCCAGGACTTATCTAAAATATTGATCGATCAATTGTTTTACCTTAAAACCTACGTGTTATAATAATGGCGTATATTATGGTAAGCAATAAATAATTTGAGTTTGAAAAGATTTATAATCGACTTAGAGCGATAATCATTTTTAAATGCCGACACTTTGTGGGGATAGCCGTTTCATTTGGAATTTTCACAACATATTGCTCTGAAAAAAATAAATACCATTGTCATATAATAGTTAGTAAAAGACCTCGATTTTTTTCGAGAGTCACATAACAATATGAAAGAAAACGTGAAGAAATCTGCACAAACCTGTGACAAAATTCTAAGTTTCTGTGTGAAGTTGACTAATCCTCACTTGGCCAATGTTGGAATAAGGCCTAATCATCCTAATTTAGGGTAGGGTCGAACCCCTCCGTGGGTACGTATATGAGCTGCTGATAAAGATGATGTCACACAGAAACCGCTAGGCAGTGGCGGTACCGCCCCAGTGAGTTCAGAGCTATTGTTATAATTAACAAATAATATTACTATTTCTTGCAACAATACAAGCTCATTAAATTAATCGAAAGCAACCATTGATACATGAATCTGTTAATACTCTGGTTTTTATAGACCGCATTTTTCATGTTTCTCAGTGTGTAAATTCTTGAACTCCGTGTGGCAGACAGTATCTAAGACTTAACCGTTAATATGTTTGTCGACAGTACCTACGTATTTGTATACTGTCGCCAACGGAATACAAATAACAGGTTTGAATTGATATATGATTGTTATATAATACAAGCTACTTAAATAGTCAGTATAAATATATAACTTCACTCCAGAAACTTCTTTATCATTATCAAAAACGAGAAAAGAGATTCAGATCTTTCAATTGTGTGTGAATATCAGCAGAGCATACAGCAATATACGGAAATAAAACACCAAAGAAAGTCCTTAGAATTCGCGTCCGTTCGTTATATTGTCATGTCGTGCAGAACATTATTTGACTCATCGCATTGCTAAGTTTAGCCGATCCAGGGACCATTTGCGTGAATAACTATAAAGTTTGAGTATCGAAGTTTGGCACCAGTTGTTAATGTTCCCATTATAATAAGACGCCTGTAACTTTATTATATCTTCATTGCATGTTTTCTATTTTGAATTAATCGTGTAAATTTAGCTTCGAGTTAAGTGTTGTGATTTTAACTTATAATCTGAAGCTTATAAACTTCACTAAGCACCGCTGAGCAAGTAAGCTAAATATAATAAATTGTAATACGGTAGTTATATGTAGCTATAGCATTCACAAGGTACTATAGTTGACTATAGAATCAGAAACATTGAACAATACTGGATTTAGAACATCTAAATGGAGTTATAATGTATGTAAGTACTACATCTCCACGGTGTTCTATAAATCGATCTTTGCAATAATAGGTTGGGAAAAAAGCTTCTTCGCATTTTATATGAAAATTCAAAACTTTTTCTTCAAAGGTAATTTACATTTAATTACAATATTTTTTGTGCCATTTTGTTCGTAGACTTTCTACCATCTTGTAGGTAGGGACATGATCCCGTTGCTATAGAAATTTTGGGACTTCTGATCAAAAAAATGTAACAAGTCGTTTTGGCAGTCCTCTCTTGATGTTAACCTGACACTGCCTAAAGAATTCTGAAGAGATCGAATCAGGTGGAATTCAGAAGGTGCAAAGTCAGGGCTATATGGCGGATCATTAACACCTCCAAACTAACAAAACACAATAAAATTTATTAAAATCGTTTAAACTGTTTTTGAGTTAGCGAGACTAAGGAACAGTTATATATTTTTATATTTAGAAGAAGAATATTTGCTCATAACTGTTCATTGCAATTGTTCCGAGTAAGCATTACCGTAGCATATGGAGTGGCATTGAGTACGTAACGTTCCGCACGGCCGTCAGCCCGGCCCTCGCCCAGTCACCTGTAGCCGGTCAGCCGTGAGCGTGACTAACTTAACTACCTCACTTAGTATCGGTCCAAGTGACGGCATTGTTACGTTCTGTCCACTGATTTGAACCATTCAAATCTGTGTTTTCTAACCGACATGGGAAAAGTTTTTATGTGAGTAAAATTATCTCAATTTCGTACAAATAATAAATTTAAATCTAAAGCTATTAGGTTAATGAGAAGTGAACTAGCTATCTCCCAAAGTTTCTGCTCTTACAGTTTGCATATAGGCACGTTCTACTATGTAACTAAATGTATAACTTTGTTATTACATTAGTCTCATCACATCATTTGTTGAATTTCTTTATTTACAAAACATTATAGGAATTGCGGTTATCCACAAACAAAATTAAACATCAGTCTGTGGTTTTTTGCTAGATTATACTTGTATCAAGAATAACTGCAGTAAACATATGTATTTCCCTTTTTATTGTTACTATATTATACTTGCAAGAACGGATATACGTGGCTCAGCGCGATATCACATGTAAACATAAACAGATAGTCATTGAATCTCATTGAATACGAAATAAATCCACGGATATTGCACGGAACAATGTGCTATTCCTGACGATCGTAAAATAGAATATGAATGGAAGGCGAATGCTTTTGTTGTAAAATCGTACATACTGCCAATAACATAACGTTCAATAATGTGATTTAACGTATCCTAGAGACGTGTGGTATAGAGAGCGTTGATAATCAATTTGTGCTTACGGAACGGGACTTTTACGGGACTTGTGTTGTGTATTTGTGGCAGAATATTATTACGGTAACTCCGCATGATCGTAAATCATGTTTGCTACTTGTTATCGTTCTTACATCCAAGGGATAGCACGTAACTGTGTGGTATTGCTAAGGTAACAAGCGATAGCGGGAAAGATTCTCGTTGGTCCATCAAACTTTAGTTGGCCAAGTTACATGTTTATGGCGCGTTTGCCGATGCAATTAAAAATAGTATAATTTACGGTGATAATAACACAATACAACAATTTCAAATTATAAATTGTTGTATTAGAAATATAATTATATATATATCAATTTTAATTGGATGCATATAAACAATATTTTTCTATACCTAATATATTTTCTATAGTGACAACAATTTCTTAAGCTTTACTAGCAAAAATATTTTTTTTATTTTATTTCGATTGTCACAATAACATGTTTAATTTTTTATAATTATTCAATTTTCTACAACAGTTAATTCTCGGTACATTCACAATTGAGAATCTTAAGTTACTGTCTATCAATCTATTTGAAGAAACAATTTTTGTTGACGAAATTTACGGTTCTAACACGCATCAGCAATTATTTCACAAGAAACAACTTTTTTTGTTGTCATCTCATGGAAGCGATGTTTGTATTCCCATGGCGATTTGTCCACTGCCACCGTCGGTCTCCCCTCGCTTACGGCCACGTACTCGCTAGTAAATGATCAATACCCCAACAGGCTGTCAGTTGCCACGGTGACTCTGCTGTAGCTACCGCACAGACCATCCAAAACTGTTCTGGGGACGCAAGAGGCGGTACGTTAATTTTTTGACAACCCTAATATTTTATGTAAGTGCCTTACTTATTAAATTAAGTACTTAATTCAATATTACAACTTTTTTCATTAACAACTGATTTACTTACTAATGAGTTTCGATGGTGTCGTAGTATTATTAAAGTTTAAATAATTTAAGTTTATTATAAATTGATAAACTCAGATAATATTCTTTTATTTACAACTAACGTCACATTATTATCAAGTACTGTGTCTAAATTTCGAATTACAACGAAGTTTATTAAATAAAAAAACTAGCGTGTGCTCTATTTATATAGTAAGATCCTAAGTGCTCATACATCTCCCGGAATAACTAGATAGACCTATTATTATGTTGTGGTGGTGATAACTGAGTGACAGTACTTTATTACCAAACTTTTTTTTATTTTAGGGGAGGTCACTGCTTATTTAGAGCTGATTTTTCAATACTCAGATAACTTTTAACAAATTAATAACTTTGATAAGTGGAAAGATTTTCGATCTAAAATATGTCAAAACGTCAAAATTATTCGCTAGATAATTATTATATGACTATTGAAAATCGGACTTTAGAAATACATATATTAAAAAACACATCGCGGAGCTAATAACAATATCGACTTGTTTTCTTTGGTCTTAAACATTTGAGCAGTTCGTCTGAATTAACTATTTCACCATTAATCTGTCAAGCCGCACAATCCACATTTAATTAATCTTTTACTGTATCCTGTTTCTGGGAAGAATATCGCGAATCAATAAATAAATATCTAAATATTTTTTTACATGCAAAAAAAAATATTTAATAGACCAAGAGACTTGGAATGAACAACCCTATTGCATTAATTGCGTTACATTAAATTTTTTAACTCGCGCCTTGCTATAATAATCCTAAATTTCATCGCATTGTGCACTTAATAATATATTGAAGCGTTAAAAAATTTTATCTTTGAAGACTGAAAACTTTCACTAACGCCATAAATCATCGCTCGTCGCAAGAATTTAAGGGTTCCCGTCAGCGTTCTATGACATAATACTGCCAAATGTAGTGGAGACGTATAATTGTCTGCTATTCGTGATGTGAAATTTAATTATGCAATTTACACCCACCGGCGCTGTGCACCGCCCTCACGATGAGGTCGATGTACTCGCAAGTTTTTCGAACATCCGCCCACAATTTTAATTTGTTTTTTTCTTAATTATGGCTCTTTGTCTTGTTATTCATAAACCAACCAATAACCATATTCAATATTTAAAAAATCAAATAGATACAACTGGTTAAAAGAGAAACTGTAAAAAAGCTTACTGTAAAATAAATGAAACTAAATCCCTGGGTGTAAATAGCTCAATGACTATTCACCGAAAATAAAGAAAGTATTAATATTAAAAATATTGATTGACACGTAATGACATAAATAATAATTAAATCTCATTACAAACATTTAAAAGCTGTGGTGTTCAAGTATACATCGAAGCGGTGTAGGGTTTATTTTTGACAAAAAGACCTTTTTAATTTCGATCACAGGGTAATATATTTTAAAGATATTAGAAAACTCTTATCTTGGTTGTTAACAGTTGTAGCAAAACACCAGAGCCTTATCATTCTTACATTATTCAATTCTGCTTTAAAAACATTTTTAAAAACCTTACCGTTTTGTTTACCTTACGGTTATCTAAAATTCGACACATTTTTCAATGACGATGTTCGCTCATCCTGGGGTCAAAGTACATTGGCTGTAATCATTTGTTTCGTTTTTCCGTATCAAAATTCAATCTTGTATCCCACGTCGAAGTGAAAATAGACTTTTCCGAAATTACGAAGCTTCAGAATTTGTAACCACGTGGTTATATTTTATAATATATATTTTCAGCGGCTTTACATACAATCTAATAAAATATCATGTCACAGTTTTTATCGAATTCCTCCGAAACGGCTTCACCGATAATTACGATGGTTTTTGTATATATTTGGTAGATCTGAGAACAGGTATAGGATATTTTTATACCCCTTGTGGATATGGGTGGCATTCTCCCGAATATTATTCAGAATTTTTTGCGTATGTCGAGCTAGTACTATATAATTTTTGTGAATCAATTACAAGTATTTATATTTTATAATACATACTTAAAAACTATACCCACTTATTCGGTTGCCCAAGACAAAAACATGCCGTTGAAGAAATGTCATTAGCCTTCCTAAATGGGAAAAAAAAATACTGCGTTAGTTGGCTTCACGTTCTGATTGCAATAATTTGTTTTTGAACGTTATTCTACGTTTAGTTTTTGCAGCTTTTTGAAGATTATACAATGTTTATTATAATCATCAAATGCTTGTGTTGCGTTTTGTTTACGTAATCGTGTTTAGACGTTCGTGACTGCACCACCAAGTAAAAAGACATAATTGCTACTTTTTCCATACTTTCACTAGCGGTTAAGAATTCCTTCTTATTATTCGATTTTAAAAAAAACTCGTTTTCAGGCGACATTCTTGTACAATATCCAATAATATCTAGTATTTTCTGTTCCCCCAACGTCTACTTCTTTATTCATCATTAATCATTTCATCATCAGTAAACATTTGGGAAACTTTTAAGTCATCCGAATAAACTATTACAAAAAAATCTTTGCAGATAAACATCTTTGAAGTACCTCACCTTTGTACCACAGAAAATATGAAATTGAAAGAAAATTAGAAATAGAGAGATCACTTTTGACACTTGTAAAATCAGTTTTTACTAGTTATTACGCAACATATTTACTTAACAGAAACATTTGAAACCAAGCTTGGTATGCTTGAATTACTTATAGCACTGGGTCATTGCTAAACGGACAGTATAAATTAACAATGTGCAATTGACAATAAAATGACGCTTAGCGAATTAATCCTCGGAACGTGGCGTGCGCGCACGCATCGATGTTTGAGGTCAACATCAACATAGCTTTAATTGTGTATAGGTACAATAAATAATATGAATGCAGGGCAAAGATTTTTTTTAATAATTTCATAAAACACCAAATTCTATCACCATCGTATTAGAACAGGAAACAGCTGTAATGACTATGTTATTCAGATGGTGTTTTCAACATTTTGAGTCAAACATCAATCGGGGAAAAGGATGAGCCGCCCTTATATTAGATATATTTTAACCCTTACCACTCCACCTTACCTGTTTTAATATTGTTTATGGCGCCAACGGAGTGGTAAGGGTTTATTGTAAAATGTATCAAAGACTCACGTTCGAAACGTCAGTGGATATACGGCCACGTGTTTATTTTTAAATTGTCTACATTTAAACTGTTAAAATGGTTAAAATTTTGCTTTTAAAGTAAAATTTATTAATTAGACGCATAGCAACTCTTTGAGTGAGAATCATGTCAGTCAACAGCCGGTGTTTACATCGCACTTGCCCTTATAAAGCGCTCGCAATGTCCTATTGACCACTGACCAGCCATATGTTCGCCGTATGCGACCACATTTGCATATGACACACGTTGCGCTTGCGCAATATTGTAAGCTATCCTTGTATATTATAAAACGCCTTTATTATTTCAAATATGGAATGGTTTAATACTTTTAGTACAGTTATATTTTTAGCTTAAACTTGCTCAGTTTAGTTATTTACCTGTACACAAAAAATCGACTTCGATATTTTCGAATATCTCGCTGTAACTGTTTGAGAAACGATTAATAATGAGAGCTTTGCATTTATGCAGTCAACTGTAAAGTAATAATAAGAATTCTTATATATTATAAGTTTTTATCCACCTTATTACAAAACATGGTTTAAAGTTAGTTTAGAACTGTTTTAGTTTAGATCTTATAATGTTATTTAAGGTAGATATTGACAGCATGATGTTTAAACCAGGTTTAGATTTTAGATCGCGTTTTGTAATAACGCAGAATAAGTCTGTATCTATTATATTTTATATATACAAAATATACTTATTACTAGATATTTTTAATACTTAAATATTAAACAACAATTTCCACAAAACAGTTCGCACATATATATGTCTCAAGGTCATGCCTGCCACGCTGCCTTAGTTAAATTTCATCTTTTAGCGTTACACCTTTGCTTCCCTGGCACTTACATGTCTCTCTCGAAGTAATTGAAATATGTTATTTCCAGTCCACATGTATCATCAGAAACTACAATTCCGTCTACATCAGGCCTTCAGTCAAAAGAACAAGACAGCATGAGAAAAAATGACGATGAAACCACCAAAGAAAATGAAAATGAGGGTTCGCTATCCGACTGGGTTGCAGGAGGGCCGGTGGGGTCCAAGGGGGCGGTGCTGGTATTCCGGTCATGTGTCTTAGCATCCCGGACACCATCAATGGAGTCCACGACAAAAACGATTGGCAATAACACCGGGACAACGATCCTGCTGAACAAGGCAAAGAACATGGCCAAGAGGTTGGTGGCGGAGCCTCACTCATTTAGCGTAAGACCAAAAACTATAATGCACGATGTGATGGAAACATTTGGAAATAGCAATAAGTATACAGGTCAAGCTTATGTGGTGAGGCATGTGAGTGAAGCTGAGGTTCCACAGACTATATCAATAGAGGAGCAGGGCCACGAACCACACAAACGGGATATACAAGACGTATTAAACGACCTTAGTAAGATTACCTTAAAGAAACACCTGAATATAGAAAACACGACAGCTAACATCAAACCGCCGGAAGAACCACCACCTCCTCCTACAGGTAAAACTCATACGGTTATATATTAATCAATACCATGATCAGGCCAGAACCTATTTAAACAAGTACATAACTTTGCAAACTTTCAAAGGTCTCAAGGAATTTTCTTTTACGTCTGCACTGTTCTTTTATGAGGTGGTTTTGCTACAGGATATTGTCTTATTTGAGATGATTTAAATACGCCACTATTCCTTACACCATTGAATTGAATTGAAAATGCTTACTTATAGTTGATACGAAAGAAGAAAAGAAATGCAAAAAGACCAAAGGCAAAAACAGAAGAAAGACGCAAATACAACGGACGCTCTCCCCCGCACTTGATAGTGATGACTCGGAGAATCAGCTGGTCAAAGAGGTTGATAATGTTAAAGTGAGAAAATATTTATTTATCTAATTATATTTATTTTTTTGTACCCAATTTTTATACCATTAAAAGAAAACTCGAGGATGCTATAGGATGCTATATAAAAATCTAGATCAAGCAATTACGGAAATTATTTTATTTTGCAATTTTCAATACATTAATGACTGAACTCTATTTATATCAGACTACTCATTAAAGCCAAACATCTAGAATCCATATATCGATGATTATAAATGTCGAAAAGGTTAACTAACTCCTAATTGTATAACCGAATGTCTTGGACTTGAAAAGTGATTGTTTTCAAATCATCAGGTCCTAGATAGCAACCAGATGCCGGCTCGCATGCTCAAGATCTCGTATAAGCTAGTGAACACGGAGACGAAGCTGCTTCACCGGCTGCTTGAAGCTCACGGGCTAATAGAAGTCGGCCCGGAAGAGAAGAATTTCAACCTTCTCTGGTCTGGTCTCCATCCTAAACCAGATGTATTAAGATCATTGTCGCCATATCAAAGAGTCAATCATTTCCCTAGGTGAGACACAATTACTTACTGATTCAAATGATTACAGTATAAATCATGATATAAGAAATAAAACTTGACTAGAGACGTGTGTAGACACGTGTCAGCTTGTTCTTGTTCACGTAAAAATAATATACTTCCTGTAAACTGTATATTATTGATACTTAGTATTGAGCAAGAGAAATCTTCACCAATATCATCATGGATAAATTTATAAAGTTAGAATGTGCAATTAAAGATCCCTAAACCTATTTAGAGTTTAAAGAAAGTTGAATGAATTGGCAATAATCACCGATGTAGGGCAATACAATAACATTCCCTTTTAGTTCTGAAGTAAATCAGCCGCAGGTTTGCAGTAGCCACATGCAAAATGAGTTACAAGATGCACTCCTCACCACGTACCAGCTACTAAGATGACGCTTCACAGATCCTACGAGTTGACGCGCAAAGACAAGTTGTTCAAGAACATAGAGAAGATGCAGTACTTCCGCGGCATGAAACACTTCGACTTCATTCCGACGACGTTCCTGATGCCGGCCGAGTACAAGGAGCTATGCACTACGCACTTCAGGACTAAGGGCCCATGGATCGTGAAGCCGGCCGCTTCCAGCCGCGGCAGGGGCATTTATATTGTTAACACGGTAAGTTGCTACTGTTTCAAATTTCCTAACAAGATAATGTTCCTGTCGTGAGTTAACTATGTTCTAGTCTAACATGTTCGTTACACTGTCGGAATTTTCATATTTCTACACGCAAGCCATATGTCAGACTTTTTATGTGTAAGAATGCAAACAAAAACACGGGTCACTTGACGGTGAGTGGTGAACCTAAACACTTGCAATGTAAAGGTTGCTTTATATTACTGTTCCGGTGAAATTTTGTAGTCAGGGGCCTAAAGTAGTTAAAGTGGGTAAACTAATTATGTCCAGCAATTTAATAGAACCTTATTAAATTGTAACGTATGTGTCTGAAGCTTATGGAATGTTTCTAAATGCTTAGAAACTGTAGATAACTTGAGTCGATATAGCTAAAGTAATTAATTCAACATACATTGAAACACCCAATCCCTTTTTGACAGCCAGAACAGATCCCTAAAGGCGAAAACGTAGTGGTAGCCAAGTATATTGACAAGCCCCTTCTGATCGGCGGTCACAAGTGCGACCTTCGGTTGTACGTGTGTGTTACCTCCATCGATCCGTTGCTGATATACCTGTACGAGGAGGGCCTCGTCAGGTTTGCTACGGTCAAGTACGATAGCACCAACAAGAACCTATGGAACCCGTGCATGCATCTCTGTAACTACAGCATCAACAAATACCATACGGATTACATCAAGTAAGTGAAGGCCTAAGGTCAGGTCAGTCTCTTTTGGACATGCATTTTTGATTGGCATGGATGTCTGCCCACTACGTACTTTTATTTTGTATTGTTTATCCGATTTTTAAGTCAATCTAAATCAATAATTTTGGGATCTTCTCTAGCAATTGCATGTGGTAATATTTGTAAATAATCTACATATCATCTTTACCAACGTTCAAGTTTGCGTTTAAAATAGTATCTCCTGATATTGAAAGTAAATGAATTAAGAACCTGTACATTGTAAAACAGATATTTAAGTTATGTGTATTTCTCTTACCTGATTGCATGAGCTGATAATTGATCTGTTTTGACTATAAAATTTTTCGTTATGTCCTTTTAATGTACATAACTATATGATTTCTAGATGCGATGACCCAAACGCTGGTAACATAGGTCACAAATGGACATTGTCCGCGTTGCTGCGACACCTGCGCAAACAGGGCCGCAACACGACGGTTCTGATGGCCGCCATCGAGGACCTGGTGGTCAAGTCCATCCTATCATCAGCTCAAACCATCACTGCCGCCGCCAGAGTATTTGTTCCTAATTTCTTTAATTGCTTTGGTAAGTTTAAATGTTTTTAATTTAATAATGACGCAAGGGGACAAAGTAACCTGAACCATATAAAATAATTAAAGTTATTTTCTACTATCTATTTGGCACATTAACTAGATTAATCTATGAAAAAAGTAATTTAATTAATTTAGTCCATATAAATAATAACAATAAAAAACTTGATAAAAAATATGTACCAACCATATGATGTTGATCTTAAGGTTGAATATTGTTTGTTGGGTACTGAGAGACACTATATATATTATATATAAAGCGAATGTAAATGTTTTAATAATAAAAGTTTATAGAAATTGTATGGGTTACCCAACAATATAGGTTTTTTAATGAATTTAATTATTTTAAAATGGACTTGCCGAGCTTTTACTAAAAATCAAATGACACACAAGCTATTAAACTAATTGTTCTTTCAGTCTATTTATTTATATATATAATTTATATAGATAGTAAATAATTATTAGGGGTGTAGTTAATACTACTAGTGGACTTATTTTGTTTTCAGAACTCTTCGGCTATGACATCCTAGTGGATGACATGTTGAAACCATGGCTGTTAGAAATCAACCTATCACCAAGGTATATTAACTACTTATGGTTAATTGTACCTTTAATTATTTAGACCAGAAAGGAGCATTTAAAGTGTATCGTCAACTGTCTAATGATATGACAGTATATTGTTAATAAAAGAGACAAAACAGTTTTTAGATTAATAAATCTTCATTATTTGTGTTATCGTGGTTTAGATTAAATTGATAAATTATTTCCTATGTATTTCTTTACAAATTTATTAATCAGTCTAGCGTGTGAGAGCCCGCTGGACGCCCGCGTCAAGTCCGCCTTGATGGCTGACACGCTGACGCTGGTGGGTCTACCGGCGTACTCCTGCGTCAAAGACCTCACTGCGCCGCCGCACTCGCTCAAAATGAGGATCGGAGCCGTGAGTATTTTTACTTTAGAATCGTTAGCAGGCGACAAACAATCTGGACGTCACATCTTTGTTATTTTAAAGATGCTTTTGGAAATAAAAAAGGGAAAAGGAAATAAAAAACGAAAACTTAACAGTCTGGTATTATTATCTATCTAAACACCTTTCCACGCCAAAAGAAGCCTTTTAAATATTTTAATAATCATTAAAACTAATCTAGTTGACACTTAGTCGATCTTTAATCTGTATATCAATTTTAGTTGAGATGTTTTTGTGTAAAGTATTCAAAATGATATCACTGCAGAACTATACTAATGAAAGCACTAACATGTGTACATCGTTAGTCCGCAACGGACCGACTTGAGTTCTCACCGAGCTCATAAACGTATTTAAAATGTATCTTAAAATTTACATCTTAAGGACCAGTTACTGATCGTAACTGGTCGTAGTTCATTTGAACTACGACCAGTTACGATCAGTAACTCACCGGAGCGGGGATTTACCACCGTCCACTCCAATGTGTTATTAAAGCGGTCCGCATATTCACTGCATCGTCAGCTGTTTTGTAAATCGTATCTACAAAATACGATTTAAAGTCTAAATTTAAATGTTCTGTTTTGACAACTTGGGTGGCTTGGAACGACGAACAAGAATGGCTTGCATCTGGTGATAAGATGCTTGTTTTTCATCAGTGTCGCCGGGTTCACTCGGCAGAGAACGTGTGTGTCCGCGGCAAGGCCCCCCCGGTGGGTCCGCCGGGTGCGACGGGCGCGACGGGCGCGGCGCTCAGCGCGCTCACGGGCGAGGAGCTCCGCCTGGTGCGCGCCGTGAAGGCGCAGTACGCTCGGAGGGGCGGCTTCGTCAGGATTTTCCCCAGCCAGAACAGCTGGCAGAAGTACTCGCAGTATCTAGGTACGACTCCTCAATGATTATTATTAACTACCCTATTATAATTAGCTCGCTTTTATTGTATATCGTTTTGGATGATTCAAATCTATGTACCTAGCGTTGGATAATACCGCGTATCTAAAAAATTGTAGGTAATTACTTAAATTAGCATAAAAGCCTTTATTTTTTTCTTATCAGAAAATAATCCAATTATAATTTTCTTGAGACTAAATTAAGTACAGATACGCGGACCTTACCTATACTAGCACTATCTCCGACGATATTACTAAAACGGAAAATATAGATATTCCTAAATATTTCAAAAATAGAATTATTGAAATGCTAAATAAGGCTTGCAATTTGTATTTCTTTCGTATGATTCCAAAACTATGTGATCTAAAAATTTCAAAAACACTTGTATCATTTCTTTTTTTTTCTCACATTAAATGTCACAACGTTAACAGTTCGCAAATATACTATTAATTATGCAATACATATTTCATTACTATAAGCAAGCTACTCATGTTTGTCAAAACTAATCACTTTATTTTTATTGAAATCGGATCTGCAGTATTTTTGGCTATTTCACTGTAATGGTTATTGGATTAGTGGTCCATAAGAATATGACAATGTATACGTTGTCATCAGACCCAGTGAGCGGCATCCCGGTGTGCTCGACGTCGCTGAACAACAACGTGCCGTACCAGGTGCTGCAGCACAACTACAACCTGCTCGTACACTCGCACGTGCTGCCGCAGTTCTCGCACGCCACCGCCGACACCAACGCCTCCGACAGGTACCCACTGATACCGACTGATACCGACAGATACCGACCGGTAGCCCTGCTGCTGCAGCGGCTGCATCATTATTGTAACAGTGCTAAAACGAATAACACGAGATTTACAAAATAAAGCCGAATTAGTAACTTTAAGCAACAAAACCATAATGACTACTGACGTATCCTAACCGCAGCCCCCCGTCGGCTCACACAATGTCGACAAATAATGCATGTAAAATGTTGAAAACAAACCGAAATACTCAGTAATCGTTAACGTATCCTTTTGCCTCGTGGCAGATTTGACGACAAATAGTAGACACCATTTTCTAAATGAATTCTCGAAGAAATTATAGAAAAGTATAACAATGAAAATGATATGTAAATAATGATGAAAAGACTTTAATAACGATAATAAAATTAAACGATTAGATTACAAAAATGGACCTGGATTAAGGAAAATGAATTTTTACTATAAGTCACCAAAATGATGCTTGATTGTTTCTTAATTCTATTTACTGCATTGGATGCGAGCCTTTTTGACATAACACTACACCATTTCACAAAAAAGATAGATTTATATAAATAAAAAAATACCTTAATATAAATCTTCAATGCGATTAAGCCAGTGGAACAAAGTCGAACTTAAACAGCCTGATCTCGACAATACCCCATGCTTATTTAGGACGCAATAAATATTGAAGTGGCTCGAGATAAGCGCGCCTCTTTACTCAATACCGCCTTAATTTATTGTAACACACTCAAATCTACCAATACATGGATGGCCTAATGCATTAGATAAGCTATTTTACTTAAAATTATTGACACCAATTTATTATTTTATTCCTTATATTTATATCTATAGTGTAACAATTTTAATATTTGCATAGTACTTTCAGTTCATGGTAACTTCGTATACATACTACACACAATCACAGAGTTATAGACTTAAAAATGTCTTCATAACCATTTTTGGGCAATATCAGGTTAAAACGCTACGAAGCAGTAGCAGTGACTTCGACGGCGCCGGCCATCTCGTTGGGCGAGTCACCGCCCCCTCCGCACCACGACGGGCGCCGCGCCAAGGAACTGGTCAAGGGGCAGCTGGCCGCCGGGATGAGGCTCACGTGAGTACCTGCTATACCACAATACCAGCATTACTTCTCATTTTCATATGACAAGTTTCTGGTATCTTACAGTGATCGTCGGTCGCACGTATTGTAATGTTAGTAAATTAGTTGTTTTGACTTATATTGGGTTATATCAATCAATCTTTTGATGATGTAGCTTACGAGCTGTTGAATTTTGACCTAATGTCCCTTTGAAAGCATGACTAAATGGCGTGTTGTATGTGTTCCCAGTATGGGCGAGGCGCGGCGCGCGTTCGGCCTGTTCCTGACGCACGTGCTGAAGCGCGTGTCGTGCGCCGGCGGCGAGCTGGCCGCGCAGCACGCCGCGCTCGTGCTGCGCTTCATGCGCCGAGCCGCCGCCGCGCTCAGGATGCCATACAACGTCAAGGTGACTCCGCGTGCCTCTCAACGTCAAGCTGAGCCATTTACTATATAAAAAAATCCTATACAGTCAGCGCGTAGAGGCGAACTACATACATCATAGTACTTCGTTGTAAACTTTTCTAATGATCGTGGATCATATAGTTATTATCATATACTAATCATCCTCAGGGCCCGCCGCCTAAGATGTGCGACAAGGACCGTTGTGCCGTGATCGCCAAGCAGCTGAACGACTTCCTGTACATGTACTACCGCGAGACAGACCTCTACACGGACAGTGAGGACCGCGACGGATGTGTCTCGAATATACATTTTGCGCAGTTTCTCTACTCCGCTAGGTGAGTTAAGTATTAAATTGGCTTATAACATTGTTACTTATACCCGTTATTTGCAAACTTTTTCTCTTGAAAAACGAAGGCAATAGAATCAAGGCTATACAGCCATGTATGATGGCTTTTATGAAAAATTTCTACTGCTATTGTCGAAACAGAGTTGTTACATTTTTTAAGCCACCCTGTAATAGTTTGAATTGATGACAACATCAATACTCCCATGATGTTACTGCAATGAGTGTCTCACGCAACACGTTATTATTATTTATTACATTGATATTTCATATTTATTCGTAATGCAGACATTAAATTTACAAAATCACACCTGTTTTATTATCCCTCCCCCTCCTTCCCTACTAGAGTGCGCCAGAGCACTCTTGTCGATGATATGTCGTCTCGTCAGTCGCTCATTCACTATCTGCTTTACGCACAAAGAAATTTTGTGTCTCATTTCTGTCACACAGCCAGACCGTGGAATTCCTTTCTGGCACATGTATTCCCTCTTTCATATAATATGAGTTCCTTCAAAAAAAGCGTGTAAAGAACTTTTTCGGCCGGCAAGGTGATAGTGGCTAGAGCAGTGTGTCGGATGCTTCACTAGCTATACGAGCATATGGACGAAACATAGTGTCGGGTCATTTATGGCGACTTTTATATAATAAATAATAATAACGCTGAATTAAATGGTATGGTATAAGGTAATGGTAACAAAACAATATGTTTCATTTCCTGTTAAGAGCAGATAAAAGGATCTAAATCACAACAATATGTGGCACACGACTTAATACGTCTTTATCATATTTATTATATTATATACGTCTCACTTCTGGGTATAGACCTTCGTCCGATATGGAACATATGAGGATTTTGGGTCGTAACACGTAATACGTGACAATTGACTCAGTCTCGAAAACATTAACGAATATTCAATGTTAATAAATTTGGTGCATGCAGTGAGGCGGACTTGGAAGATGTGCTGCTCCTTCTTCTGAAGATGGAGAACTATGTGGTGACGTTTCTGGGAGACACGCGGAGCTCCTTCTGCGTGGACCTGCCGGCCGGCCGGCTGGGCGCGGCGGCCCCCCCGCGGCACACGCTGCTGCGGCATCTAGCCTGTCTGGCGCCGCTCTCCGCGCGCAGGTACAGGTACTGTCCACACTGGTTGCTTCATTATCTGTTGGGTGCTGGATATTTCATTCAGTATATGGTTTCAAAATCTATTTTTGATGTAAAAATGGTGTATTTTCAAATCTGAAAGGATCTCAGCATACTTCATATTGAATACATAATGTCACACAAGTTTGATGTTTTAAGGTGAGATTTTTCAATGTCCCATTTTTATTCATTATTTGGATGATATTTCGTTTTTTGTCATTGTCGTATCATGGTACCTGTCCCTATTGGACAAATGTTCAATAGGGACAGGTACCTAGTAGGGACAGTACCAGTAGTAGTAGTTTCTACTACTACTAGGGTATGAAAATGTCAAAGTCATGCTGCGTACGTTTGTTCCAAAACAACTAACCAAACCATTGAAGTGATTTCTTTGAAATAATTTTCGCTCTAAAATGACCGAAGTGCTACGTAGCTGGCACTAAAAATTTGGAATTTACAAATCTGATCTGATAGGTCATGTCCGACTCAGTATGATGAAAATGATTATCGGTTTGTAAGTTTATAAATGGGATACCAATGTATGTTCGAATTGATTTAAGGTTATTTATAACAAACATATCTCTGTGTACAATAGCGAACATTTTTAAAAGTTATTTACGATCAAAAATACCAAACTAGTGTGTAAATGAGGCAAAATCGTACCGTTGTACCGCTCTGGTATCATAAATATTCAAATATAATTCTCAAAGTAACGAAAACGAAAAATGGTTGAATAGTGTTTAATTTCTAACGTAACAACCATTCTCTTTTTTCTTCCCTTTGCCAACCCACCCGTTTTTTATTTGCTTTAACCTGAACTTTGAACTTACCATGATGAATAATATTTTTATCCATATTGAACATAAACTTCTTATACCAATTTAAAATTGCTCTTTTTGTTTTCAAACGAGCGCCATTTAGTAACAAACGGTCTATTAATGCCATCTACAATAGTTTTGCGTTGATAGACCCCGCCCCCTCGCGCCTCCTCCCCCGCGTGACAACAGTGTCCATATTAATCTATACTGTCCAATGAACGAAGTTTGTTTAGGTTAACCTTTTGATAAAAACAATATTAACACTGCTGAAAAAGTTGTCTTTATTTAATATCCAGGCCTCCATCAGACCAGTCCAGCAAATGTGATGAAGATGAGATATCATTGACGCAGCCCACTCTCACCACCTCCGAGATAGTCTTCAAGGAGTCCCTCAAGGAAGAGAAGTCTCTGCCCCAAGCGCTAAAATACGCCCGCTCGTAGACATTCACAGAACAAGATACAGAGTTATGTAACTATTGGTTTAAAGGTAATATTAAACATTTTAAATTTTTATTGGCAAATCTCATAAAGACTTCGCAGTAAATTTTGTTCAGTCACCAAATTATATTCTGAACTATCAAAAGTGATTGATTGATAACATTTCATATTTTGTAACTGCTTACTTTTGGTACGATGGTATAGATTATGTCTGATAGAACTCCGACAAAAATCAAATGTTTTTGGTAGGCACATTCACACGTTGACTGCAATTAAGAAATTAAGGTTTTCTCATTTATACCGAAACATATAAGTTAAATTAAAAAATAATACAACATATTTCTTTTGAATGATCTCAAATCTATGTGATATTGTAATTAAAAGAAACTGATTTGAATATTAAACAATTGTTAAAAACATTTGTACAGTCAGATCACTCTGATACAACAATTTTTATTTTTCCAACTGTGCATAAAAACGTAAAGATTATCAAGTATTTCCATGTGTTTTATATTTGGTAACGTCTGACGTCACATGCACGCGGCGTTTTTGGGCAAAAGATTTTGAGTAAGTTATTAATAGGAAATGTTGTCATGTCATCGTATTTGATAGTAAATATATGCCTCAAGGATGAAGAAGAATGCTTACTTTGGCGTATTGAAATTTAATTAGTTACAGTATAGTTTATATATCAGAAATATATAAAATATTTCTTTATAATGCTTTATATATTTCTGATGTTAATTTAACAATAATCTTACAGATTAATTATTAATTCAATATGAAAAGGGGAAATCTATTGTGTTCAATATTATTGCGTAACACTTGTTTATTATAAATTGATAGTAGAATTTAATGAAGTGTTCTCTAAATCATTTAGGAATTAACGTCTAGACTGTAAATGTTAACCAATCTATTTTGACATCTATCAACCGTATCTTTAGGGTTAATGTCGTTGAAACTAGATGACGTTACATGTCGTGTCTATTGAAATATAAAATGTTGCTGTTATACAGAATAATTTTGTTTAGGGAGCGCTGATTCTGGCGCGTCGATGTTTCTCATTTTCGCATTGTCTATGAAAGAGGTAGAAAACATTTAAATTTTAAG
The DNA here is from genome assembly GCA_943193645.1 of Acentria ephemerella. Taxonomy (NCBI): domain Eukaryota; kingdom Metazoa; phylum Arthropoda; class Insecta; order Lepidoptera; family Crambidae; genus Acentria; species Acentria ephemerella. The sequence continues at coordinate 1,490,883 of OW971889.1, forward strand.
GAAAGACATTAAGTCACTAGGGTTTTTTTCCATACTTAAGTTAGCATAGTTCAGTCCCGTGTTTCCTCCAGATAAATATTAATTACTTAAATTCAATAGCCAATTTTGTTATGTCCCTTTTATTCAGAAATACTTAAATATCTATTAGAACCGAGACAATTGCTAGATTTTCTACTGTGGCCAGCAAACAAATTCAAAGACAAAATATTTTATTTTAACAGTCTGACCTGCAGTTGTCCTTATCGCGCTCCATAGCCGTTATTAGGGCACAGCGAGAAAGCAATAGATTGTATAACTCTCTGCTCTGCTGCTGTAAAGAGCAATATATTTTTTCATGCATGTTCCCTATTTGTCGGCTACTTAAACTTACTACGATCATTATCAACTGAATTACTTTACTAAACAGTATGGAAGAAGTCTCTTTTTGAAACCAATTTTTCTCAACAAATCAATTATTTCTGTATAACAGCAAAAATACACTAGCAGTGACTTATCAAAGGTACAAAATTAAAACTATTTTATTGAGAGCCTCCGCTATTTAGGTAAATATACTGCAGCGTGTATTGCGGACTGTGGAGTTGATATATCTCTGAATTCAAATGTAGACTTGCCTATCGTCTGTTTAGTGTAAACTTTAGTATTTGTAATAAATAAGAATGTTACCCACCAATCTGTAGGTCGGGAATGATGGAATAATAATACATATTTACGTAATAATGAAGAGAAATAATATTTCAGTTCTCTTTGAGATGACTTTACGATTCCTATCAGTTACCTTAGTGAAGGTTATTATTCACAAACACTGTTTCTAATATCACTGCCCCTTAAATTATATATATCAAACTGTCACAGCATACCAAGTAAATATTGTGTTATAATGCAATCTTAATAGATTATATAAAACTAATTTATTTTAATTGTTCAATTAATAAAATTTTGTCCAAACTTTATGATCAAGGTTAGTTTAATGAAAATTGGTAGTTTATACAAAGTTCAATAGTTTTGAATAGTGTTGCGGTTTAATACTCCGCGTATTATGGAAATAAACGTTTGTCATTTAAAAATATAAAAATTTAAACAAATAAATCAACTTAAAATTGATATGTTTAAACATTATATTTAAACTTTGAATATTGTTAACGTTAACCAGTTCTGGCGACCTAAGAAAATTTATAACAAAAGTGAAAGGTGAAATGTGTGTTGTGAATATTCAATAAGGAAGCTCTAGATATTACTCACGATTGGTTCACTATTTTATGACAATTAATAGGTACTTACGTCTTATTAATTCTACATCTATTTATACAGAGTGTAAAAGAATGAGCGGTAACACTCGAGTAGTTACTTAGCTCAATTAATTAGCTTAACTAGCACATATTTTACAATTGTATAACCAATAGGGCAGTCTCGACGAGAAATCAATGCCAAAATTCGTTGTATCGTGCAAAATTAATAACATCGCTTCAAATACACATAGCGTTGCCTTTGCCTTCAATAATTAGCAATAAATAATATTAATTAGTGTAAAAGTATAAACTAGTTACCGTGCAGCCAAAGATAGACAGACGTGACATATTTACAAGTGTTAGTATCTCTTGGAGGGAGATAGTACCTATCTATCTCTCATGTTTCTCCTATGTAGAAAAATAGCTCGTATCCGGTAGTGAGAGGTATATACGCTGTTTTTCAGTATCACTTAGCTTAGAAGAATATCAATTAAGGTGCTAACAGAGGCAAGTGGTTGCTATTTTAAAAATGATTGCATACACAGCAAGAAGGATTAAAATCTTATTTTGTTTCAAATAACGACTTTAAAATTCTTTATAAAATAAAAATTTAGAGTTCAAATCTAAATACGTTTTTATTCTAGGCCAGGCAGTATCCCTTCTACCGTATGCTTTCCACAGAACAAGATCTACTAAACAATGCTCGTTTTTTTACCACGATAAGGATTTACTACTGCATACTATGAAAATAATCTCGTAGATTAAATATTATCTCAAATTTTCTAAAGTTAAATAGAAGCTTCTAGAAAAAACCTTCCTCCGGTTAGTTAATAAATAATAATTTAACAAAATCGATAACATGACCGCGCGCCTCCCATATTGCTGCCTGTGAGGTCAGGAACCCATCTGTGGTAAATTTAAGTTATTATTTGTGATTAAACCTAAAACCTATATCATTTTTAAATGAGCCGGCGCTTAACAAAAATATATCATCGTCTGTGATTTAGCAAAATCAAACGTGTTCTAAGTAATAGCGTATGATGTCTACTTCATGCAATGTAAATGTGAAATTTTTGAGTATATGTTAAACTGACATTAATAATTAGCTAAATATTTTATACGAGTAAAGGCACCTCTTGGCGAGCCGAGAACGAATGCTCGTTCTTAAAAAATATTCGTTTTATCTGCTCCTATTTTAATCACTTTTTTAGATTTATATGCAATATGACATTTTAAGTTATAATATAAATTAACTTAGAGCGTGGTTTAATAACGCCGAGCTAAGCTAAGCAGCCGATTACCGATTATAAAAGCACGGCTATAGGAAGTGCAAGGTGCCCATACCATAATATTAGTAATTGCACTTTACACATTACTTTTCATACAGTGTGGAAATCACGGTACGATGTTAAACTAGAACATAGGATTGATTAGGTAGAAATGTTATGAAGTTATCAAATCCAAAGAATTATTTTGAGAATTTCCACTTTTGTACAAAATGAATACGCCCTTTTGGTTTAGATATAAAAATATAATAATCATCATAACGGCCCTTAATGGGCGCACGTCTTCTTAGATGGGGGATATACACGAAGAGTTGCCCAATGCGGCTTGGTGGGTTAAAGTTGTTGTAACAACTCGGACGTTGGACAATATCTGATTGACAGAGGGACCAAACATGGCAAAAGGCACTTAGTATTCATAATCTCAACCCCTAATGTAAGTCGTGTTTGTCGCCATCTAATCATTTGATAACGACCACAGCGAAGTGTTGAAAACTATTTACTGTAACTATGTGCATTTCTCAGCTTAACTTAAGTAGTAACGTCTCGATACGCTTGAAACTCGTACAAAGAGTAAAGAGCACCTCTCTATTGATATATAAAAAATAAAATAATATAATAACAAGCACAAAAAGGTGTAATAACATTTATATGTTGTCAGCTTAGCATAGTAAAACTACTTCGTTACAGGCTTTTTCAAAATCCACTTGTCTAGCTCACCACCATATAACCTAACACTATCGCCATAACAATAAACAGTTTCTCTAAGCTTGATGAATACGTGTGTATTTCGCTTCCATGTTCGGCCTTATCTTCACTTACCAACTGGTGAGATGAAGGGCAAGAGCTACATACGTTAGAAATAATTTAAAAAAAACAGTACGTCAACTTTGCTGTACGTACTGGTTTGTAGGTTTTATGTTTGAGAGGCACAAACTTATTATTTGTTTAATAATTATTTTAATTTTCTAAATTAACTTTAATCTGACAACACATTTAACGCACTAAAATATCCCTAAAGGCAGGAGAAAGCTGACTCCTGTCAACGTCAGTGGAGTACTAACGAGACGTCTTCACGTCAATCTGGATACATATAGTAGGAATGTTTTGTTTCAATTAAATGTCATACTGTGGTGTTCACACTGTTAGTATCATTTTAAACATAAATAAGGGTGCATAGAATATCACACCATGTATCGTGTATGTGTTCTTGGGGTCTAACTAAATAAGTCGTGATTTAAAAGTATTATTGAGTAAAATGTATCTCATTTTCAGTGCGCTAAGTGAATCTATAAAATAGAATATAGTTATTATTTATTGAGTACTTAAAATTAATTTCATTCATAAACTAAATTATTGTCATCGATTTATATAAGAATGTTAAATAAAAAAGCTGGTGTACTTAACATTGGTTAGTGTTACATTACGTTAGTGATCTGAATACCCGATGCTAGTCGACTTTGGTCACATTTAGAACTCTGTAAGCTTCTACTACCAAAGGTTCAAGGTTAATTTGCAAGTTTAGTTTATTTATATGAGAAAAAAGAGGAAGAGAAAATTTATCTGCGAAATTCTATAAAATGGAAACCTTAGTAGCGTATTGAAATATATTTTTATTAATTTAGTAATAAACATTCTGCCTTATTATAAATTGTGGACTAATGTCAATCCAGAAATCCAGGTTTAAGTGATACCATCTCTATTTGAGTCTATTGATAGAACTGAGAGGATTTCCGGTTTAGACCCATAAGTCTATAATTATGTTGTAATAAGGTGTAATGTTTTTATTAAATGTTTATATATATGTTGTGTAATACAATACAGATCCATCCAAATATAACGAATCTCTTTAACTAGTATTTAATAAAAGAATTTAAATATTTATCATTGTAATTTTGTACTTAGCACTAAATGTGTTTTATACTTGAGTGTAATGTTTTTATGATTCATATGTTTATTTGAGACAACATATCACAAGAACGTATGAACTGTAAAAACAAGTTATCCACAAACTAAACCTTCATTCTTGGAAATACGCAGCTAGTCTGACGTGTGTAATTAGCTTGTTTCAATATCTATGGTGAGAAATGGTCAAATCTGACACAATGTGCTTTTCTCTATTGTTTTTGGTACATCCGCAATTTAATGGTATTATACAAGACCTAAAATTATATCCAGTATTGTAGACTGTATCTAAAGAAATATTATTTTAAATATATATAAAAAATATTATTTTGTTTTAAATTGGTTCCATACGTAGTGATCTCTGTATTAATATAAATATTTTTTAATCATTGAATGTTTGTTATCAGCTTAGCTGATTTTTTTGTCAAGATAAAATGAATTGATATTCTAATATTGCTAATGAAATTGTACATCCGCATTATATTTATCGTTATTTTATGTTAGTGCCATAAAAATAAAATAGCAGTGTTATACATCCGACGCTTTCAGTATTGCTATATTTAATATAATCTTATGATATAAATTAAAGTAAACAAATGGAAGCTTCGCTTGGGTACAAAGTGTGATAATTTTAATGAATAACGTCAGCAAAAGTTTTAATGTCATACTGTAAAAATATATTTTGAATATGCTAATAAAAATAAATATAAACCTGTTTTTTATTATTACCTATTCTGGGGATTTTTACCTATTCTGATGCAAATAGATTTTGATTGTCACAAAATAGTACTATAGACGCGTTAAAAAGGTACTTACATTTTAAAGTTTGCTACGTACATACCATATGGAGCAAAAATGCCCATGTTCACATAATAATATAATATAATGTTAAACTGTCTATATTTGCCATTATATTTACAAACTTTGAATTCAGTACCATATTAATATCACTATGTTTAGAACATAATTATATATTTATTCTACAATTATAGATAACCGTAGAAAAAAAATGTCAATGATACATTCTCGTATGTAATGCCTATCATTTTAACACCTATTTCATTCCTTCCACAACGACTACTACAAGTAATGCAATGCCACTGTTGCTACACGAAATTACTGCTGATTAAAGACGCGAACTCTCACACAGGTCGATTGCTAATCGATTGAAATATGGACTCGTTACAACCGAGTAAGATGCATGTTTTTTATTTTAATTAATTTCATCAGCAAGCATGATCAGCGCCAGAAGCAAGAACACCATTAGTACCAGTGTAGATTCCTCCTGCTAATATTTTTATATAAAAAACCATGCTAAACTATGTGTTATTATGTATCTTAGCAAGTACTTAGCGGTGTGAAGTTTAGTTCTAGATGGTACTAAATTGTAAGCTAATTCTGAGGCAGACCGTATCTAACTAACCTCAGAAACCACAAGATTTCACTAAAAAATTAATAATCCTCGGATCCATTTGCACATTTAGAGGGCTATTTTGTTTTATGTTGTATATTATATACTAAATCATAAAAATATATATTGAAATCTTATTATATATGTTGGAATATACAATTCTTTGAAGCCTTTAATGTCTACATCTTTTCAGATGTGACTGCACACTGGTTTAAATAGATATTAAAATCAATCGAAAACATTTGGTTTTAAGTGGTAGGGCAAAAATTAAATCCGAAAATAAATTACAATCACAATTTTATTTCACCAAAAGCTTATCACCACTCGGGATCACTTTTCTTCTCTTACAAAGACTTGGAGGCAGTTGGTCTCATCTTCAACAGAGCAGAGCAGCCCGAGTCTCATCCGGGAGTGTAATACCTGTAAAATATTGTACACTTTAGTAAGAAGTAAAACATGTTTAAATTTGACGAATTAAATCAGGCGAGTTTTCGAAACTGTTTTTTTGTTTAATTTAAATGATAATGAGCCTGGTTTAACCTTAGCAACGACCTCATAAGAGCGTAAGTTTTAAGACTAATTGATTCCGCCTGATTCTAAACAAACGTTATAGAAATGCTAGCCCTTGGTTGGTGGGCATAAATCGTCGTCAGTCGCTGCGCTGCTCAGTTGCTAGGCTGCGCCTAGCTCTAGATTCGGTATGCTGTTGACAACTCCGTCAGAGCGGTCGACAATCGCACGCCGCAGAACGAGATGCATCTATTGGCCGTACTTACGATTGTTAATTTCCGTATCCGTTGTCTTCAGTCGAGGTCGCCTAACGTTTAACGTGGTCGTTTGCATCGACTACGCACGCATCGCCGCCGGAAACGCTCGCCGTGCGTGACGTCACGCCGCAAATAACTATCTGAAAACGACTCGCACGCACTTTCTGATGTGAAAGTCGACGCTCGACAACGTTAGGCACATATAATTGTATGTAGTAGCGCAGAGTACAGAGCAGGCCGCTCGCGTACCGCCGCCCCTGACAGCCGTCCTAAGCTGCTCTGTATAACCGCTGTAGGGCGCCGCTGCTGACATCGTACCAAGCATTATATATTCTTATTATTTCCATAAATGTGGATTTACCACTTTATTCACATCATCAGAATGTACTCGCAATAAGGATCGCGTTACGGTACACAGTATTTATTTTAGAATAAGACAAGCAATAATAATAATCATGTTTGTCAAAATAATAAGGAAAACAACTAACATGAAGGGAGAGACTCGTGAAGTCCATCAGAGTTCCGCAACCAACCGAACAAAGCTGACGAAGCTAAGAATGATGAACATGCATGATTGTCTTTCATATTTTGAATGCAGTGTGGGCGGTTTTAGTGCGAAAAAGGGCTATTAATAAAGGAAAAATAGTCTACTGATAAAAGAATTTAATCTAAAAAAATATACAACTAAAAATACAAATACCTTAACTCTAATCATTAAGATAAAATCCATAATAATAAACACAAATCATGTTCAGTTAAATGTAAAAGATGAACATATCATTCGTTGGACCCTATCATCAGGTGATAAAGAAAACTGTCGATTAAAATTATCCTCATTTATTAAATTTCAAAGTGATTCACATAATTTAATTTCACTGAATGGATACTTAATTCTATAGCAACCTTACCATGTATGTGTGAACCTAGCCAACGTTAGGGCCGCGAGTAGTGCGCGCGCGCTACGTACGAGTGTCGCTGTCGGGACGCGCGGGTCCCGGCCGCGTCGGTCGGGAAGACTAAGGTAGGTACACTTTGTTCATGTCACATGATTCCTAATCTAGGGCTTAAGCTAGGAGTGTCGGCGAGGTCCGCTAGTAGCGGCGCGGGCCCAGGGCGCCGCCTCCGGCCAGCTCCCTACCGCCGCGCGCCGCGCCGCCGCCCCCGCCCCCGCTACAAACAGACCAGTCAGCTCACGCACGCCCCGCCCCTACCCGCCCCCACACGCCCCCTACGGCCACCACTTAGCTCATAGTGAACCTCAGCCTCGCACACGCAGGCTGATCCAATCCAACTCTTGCACTCTTTACAACACGTTCAACTGTATGGTTACAGTAAAACGATTCCGAAACGCAACGTCTAAACCGATACTGGTACTGATGAAACTAATCCCGTCACTATAATCTAAGGGGCGTCCCGTCAAGTTGACTATGTGAAGGCATCTCAGAATAAAATTTGACTATACAGAAAAATTTTCACCTTAGTTTTCACTAATCCAGCATCGCATTAGCTGCATGACAAAAGTGGTATCGAGGTGAGTGTTACTGAACACGAAATTCGTTAATATTATTCCGTTATTACATCAGATTTATATAGTTGTTCGTATAATTCAAAGGAATGACTCGTTAGACACGACACGACACGAGTGGCCCATGAGTAAACAGATTGCATATTTTCCTGTTACATAAACACCTATTCAAATAATTGAAATATTTGTGTACAGAAAATCATTTTACTATATTATTATAAACTAAAAATTCTGTTTCATAATTCTACTTTATTACTTATAAAATACTGATATTACAAATGTAAACAGTTACAGAATATAATAAGTTCACATAAGACGGCTACTGTGACGTCAAAAAGTTTATTGCAGATATTAAAAATTGTTCATGTAATTTCATGGGTTTTTGCTTTTATGTCACTTTACCCATCCTAAGTGAAAATAATTTAACATCAAATATTACATTTGAAAGTTTCAAACAGATTCACACTTGTAAAAACTCTAAATTACTTAATGTTAAATATAAAGCAAAGAACATGATGTTTTCTCATGAGCCACTGACTGATCAGTTGTAACACAGAGGACTGTGCTTACCGTCCCATAGGGGGGTACTGCTGTGCATAAGGGTCCCGGTCATAGCCTCCAGGTCCTGCTGGCCCTCCTCGCCTGGAAAAGCAACATTATCACAATAAGTATATTGGTTATATCTGAATATTGGACACTGGAAATTCTATGTTGGACTTCTGAATCATTAAATATTATTAGGCCTTTATCAGAACATTGGCTCTCTTCAACAAAAGAATATTCATTTTGTGGTTAGGTACTTCACCGATTTAGAATAAATGTTAGGTTATGTAATATTATTAAAAATAACAGACCATAATAACACAAGGTCCAAGGTTATCTCATCTATCTCACATCAGGGTGTTGACTGATCTCAGTACAAAAGGAAGCGTGCCATTCGCAATTTTTTATTGCTTTTTTTAATTAGTCCATGATACATGACAATTTTAAAGATTTGATTGTATATAGTGGTGAGACTTAATTAAAGTAATCCTCTACAGTTAATTAAACCAATAATGCTATAAATTCTGGCATTATGCAGATTTTAAAGTTGACAAATAGATCTAAAGTAGTTCTATAATAAACCAATGGCAAGTAACTGAAGCTTCATTCGGAAGCTCTCTTAGTCATTGGAGTATACTGAAGCTTTATTTAAATATAGAAAAAGAAGCACTACCTCAAAATATGATGACAATATTTGATTTTCCATCATAATAAAATGAATGTATTCATTACAAAGTCCCACCGTCTTGTTGCAATCCTATTTATTGTTACATCCTTTTGAATTTCATTTTAATATATCAATGTACTAAAACAATGTACTTTAACAAAGTAAAAAAGCACAAGTGATTGAAAGAAGACTTATTAGAAATGAAAACATGGGAATAAGATTACTGAAACAGACCTAGACTTGATTCAATAGTGCTCATCACATCTTTATACCGAGATAAACAATGACTGTAGTAACAATAAAAAAAAAAAAAACAAAATGATTGATTTGTGTGATAGAACAAGAATTAACATACATAATGACAAGCCAGACTACAACTAGGCAAAACTGTACCTGGTTGACAGTTTGATTCTTATTTCATCATATTATCCCAAGCTTAGCAACTAACATTAGAAAATGAAGTATTGACATAAGTAACTTACATTGGTGAGCGTCTGCTGAACATATCTCCGTTGCCCATGGGCGCAGCACGAGGTGGTACACTACGGTCATAGCCCGAGGACATAGGCATGGGGTGGCGCATAGGCGCGCGGCGGTCCATCATGTCACGTTCATCAGGGTACATGGGCGCTCGCCGTTCCTCGCCGTACATGGGCATCTCCTCTGCCGGCGCGCCGCCGTAGCCGCGCCGGTCGTCGTACATGGGCGCCGCAGCGTACGGATCGCGTGCACGACCTTCCATCAGCGCGAAACCACGCCGGTCCTCGCCTCCATAACCGTTGTAGCCGCGGTCGTCGTACACCGGTCGCTCGGCACCGCGGTCGTAGCCGCCACCCATACCATTACGCATGCCTTGATGGTGCGGAGGGCCGGCGCGCATAGGGGGCCGCGAGTATGGCGCGTCACGGCCACCACCGGGCCCGCGCATGGGTCCTCCACCGCGCCTGTCGCCGCCGCCGCGCATTCCACCGCGAGGGCCTCCTCCGCGGCCTCCACGCTGGCCGCGCTCTTTAATGCGCCCGCGCTCCACCGAAATAACGCCACCGTTGAACGTGGTATTATTGAGACCGCGGATGGCGGCCGTGGCTTCCTCCTCTGTCTGCATATGTACGAACCCGCAACGGTTCATGATATCGCACTCGGTGACGACGCCGAATCGCTCGAACAACTTCCGCAGGTCTTCGGGCTTCGAGCCCTGGGGCAAGCTGCCAACGAAGACCTTCGTTTGCTGTGGAGTGACGCACATTTTTACGTTGAAATATTTGCTAAGAAACCGCACGCGAAAGCTTTGTATGAACACCAATTTACATAAATAGTATATGAATACTCACCGGCACCATTGTCTTGGGTTTATCAAAAATTTCACCTTAATTCACGACAAACACTACAATATAAAATTATGACGCCACAGAACCTTAACCTCGCTTGCTTTCTTGTGACAAAATGGCGGGGCGTCGAGTCGTGCTAAATGACGACAGTGACAGCCGGTGTCTATTTTCTGTGATTGGTCAATTCGACTACAGATTATTTCACCATTGGATAGTTATGACAAGCAAAGGTGAATTCATTCGTAGTAGTAAAAACCCAAGCTAAACTCTTGACCAATAAAAAATTATGCAAATTTTTAACGTTCCTAATCATCACTGAATTATCCTTGTAGAAGTATTGGGTTGAGATGGATTAACAGTTCTTTAAATTTATACATCACTTTAATACCTTCAATCTCTTTAACATTGTAATTTAATGACAAAAACCAATTGAGCGTTTTTTTCTTTCATCTAGTGATAACAGAGGGATAAAACTTTATTACAGTAATTTTCCCTGTTATATTATGCTTTGTTCAAATTTAAGTTGAAGAATCCAGGTCTTCGGGGGAGATGAAGGGCAGCTACCCCATTAAAAGTGAAAAAATGTATTTGAATAAGTCTTTAGCTAAGATCGTATCTTAAATGAGTGTGCTTTATGATACAGGTACCGGTGTTGAACAACAATATGAAGGATTAGTGAAATAAAACACGATGTGGACGTATTACGGTGTACATCATCCCTTTGCCATCCCTTTGATACGAAGAATCCTAGATAATTAGGAGACAATTCTAAACGTTGTTTTGGGTGGCGCTAAAAATAAAAACAAGAATAATGGTGCATAACGTTAATTATATTAATATTTTATATGATATTACTAAATAAAAGATTAATATTATCGTAAACTGACGTAAAATATAGCAGTAAATAACTATACTATAATAGCTTATTACAAAGTTTTCTTAAATTTCTCGATATATTACTTAAAATATAATATTTAATAAATACAGAATACATCACGAACATCCCTGCTGTTGTTGCTTTTGTCTTCTTTCTTGTACGAGTATAATATTGCAATAAGAATTTCAAAACCTTAGCACAAAAAAAAATTGGAATCGATACATAAATGATCTAAATGTCATCTTAATGAGTCTAAATATGATGACGCATTATAAATAGATTTCATTAATTTTAACATTTGGAAGTTAATGGAACTCCTAACATATTCACTTAAATTATAATTGTTAATAGGACCACAGTCATTAAGGTTGCATTGGAATATATCGTAGAGCTTCGCCCTTATTTTCTCCGGGTCATTATGGTGAACAGCTTTGGGTGGTATTCGCCTCGCCTTCTTAAATAAATGGTCTGCTGCCGCAGTTACATTCGTAGAAAGAATATCATTTTTGCGCTTGATTTCAGTTCGCGCCATTCGACCCAGCAAATATCCTGAAAATAATATTCATCGGTCAATTATCCAATTTAAGTAACCCTATGATGTTAAATTAATATAGATATATACTCTGAAATAAGTAGTTATTATACCTACCTTACACATATAAAAAACCCTATTCTATATAAAATAAATAGATATGGTAAAGAAAAAGCCATTAGATAATTACGATTCTAACCACTGAGATACTAAGACTAGTTTTTGTATCATATCGTTGCTGTCATTATTATGCATTTGTCAAATTAAAAAAAAATCTAGTAATGAATTAATTTGATAATGTTATATTTTAATTTATTATTGATCAAAGAAATTAAAGTAATTATTTAAATATTACATGTAACGCTTCAGTTAGAAAATAACTCTAATACAATTGATCTGAAATATAACAAATATCTTTTCTAACAATTATTACATATTCTATGTTAAATAAATATAGCTGGGGTGAGCTCGAAACTATAAACTCATAAACAAATATTCAGGCTCACTTGCAGCAAAATTTATTGAATCTAGATTCAACAGTACAAGTGAAACTATATTAACGCTGTAACAGAGTTTTAAAAACACTTAATTTAGTTTAAAAAAATTGCTATAAGCAGATCTGGAAACAATATTGCCGCCAAAAATTCAGTCTCCTAATGGGTCGATTAAATTAAATTTGACCGATTTTCCCCATCAGTTTAAATAATTTGAATAACCACAGCAGCTTTTTGTACCAGCAACCACATTTAGGTCAGATCCATGTCTTATGGTAGGTGTATTTTCCAAAATAGATCCAGAGTTTCCATTATAATCCATTAATATAAGAACACCTCATTCAGTACATTAATGCACCTACACATTGCATATAAAAGTGTATTTTTAATGAATTAATGAAATGAAACACCCTATTTTAAATGAACGTAAACTTTCACATATTTTACCAACAAAATAATTATTAGCACGTGCTATGTATTTGTTAGTAAATAAATAATATCTTATTCTCACCACCGAATATACAGATGAGCCCGATAAACAGGACCACCGTGGCGAACAGTCGCTTGCTGACGTGCGCCGAGGACGAGGGCCCGGAGTACGAGCGACGCTCCATACTCTGAGCCAAACTGTCTCGCAGACGTACGTCCGTCCGTCAGTCTTCGGCGCGCAATGGCCATATTTTCGTTACCGCGCGACTCGCCGCCGGCCGTGAATTCTATTCTATTATTAGCTTAACTTCATGCTGAATGCGGTAAATGTATCAGATTTTTCTTCATGGAAAAATGAATGATGTGAGGACAGATCAAAGAACTGTTGAGAACCTTTGCCAAAGTAAGACAGATCAGAATAATCGCTGGAGATCTCTCATTTTTCTTTTCATTTTAATTAGTCGGTATTAATATCGGGAGCAAAGTTCCAATTCCAACCGCGCTGTCTTTGAATGTCTTTGTTTATACTTGTTAGTTATATTCTTGAAGTCTCCCGCGAGCAGCGAAGTAAAATATTTAAAGACATACTTATGGAGCGACAAGAAATTTACAGGCATAGAGGTAATAGGCATGATGACAACTTTTTTTGGTGTGTTATTGAAAGACAGCATGATTACATATTATATATAAATATTGGTGAAATAATTGTTTTGATAGCATGGAAACTCTTCGAGATATAACTATTTGATTAGCACATTTATTCCTCGCTTAACTCTCCTAATGGGTAATGCAGCATGACGTCACGCCGTGGTATTATGTTTGCATCGCGGAGCAACTCTTTTAAAAGTTTTAATGTAAATAGTTTCATAATAAAAGTTTATAGAAATTTAATTTGTTATCCAAAGATATTGTATAACCCATTAAATTTCGGTTCAAAATAAATAATTAAATTCATCCTACCGAATTTTAAATAACTGTAAAACAGAAATTAAACAATTATCAAACAATTAAAAATGTTATTTATTTAAAACGAGTCTTATAAATTGTTCATTACTACATACTATTAAAATAATAATCATTACAATAGTCAATAGTCATTATTTCAAGTCTACAATTAATGTGACGTTTGCAACCTAAATCTATTTACGAGATCAGAGCAAAGTTCAAAATTATATTTAAAATAGGTACATGGTTATTTACGAGCAGTTACAACTTCAGGCTATGAGTCTAAACAACTATATTTTACATACTAACTATGAAACTGGTCTAAAATTAAAACAGTGAAGTGTTCCGAGATGAATGGAAACGAAAATTGTCATCAACACGCGCGGGGTTAATGATTCATTAAATTTAGTTACATTCTTCATCCATTAATAATAAAATTAAAATCATTATATGTACATTATCACAATTACGATATTCACAAAATGATTAAGTAGTTCTTGATAAACTTATAAAATTGTGTTTACAACGAAAGGAAAATATTTTTAAACTATGACAAAGACAAAAATAATAGGAACCAATATGAACGTTGTAATAATTTCTATTTACTAATTCTTTCTCGGACAAAGTTACAAACGTTACTGTTAGTCATATCAGCTAGAATAGGAAATTAATAAGTAGCCGATAATTAAATACACTTTGTTACATAAAAACTCTACAAACACGACTAAAATGTGCAATGCCTGAGCATGCGCTAAAACCCTATTGTATCTGAAGTTGATTAAAAATTTAGAACGTATCGAAGTCTTGGAAGCTCATTAGTGGATTTACTTAGTAATTATTGTCAAAAAGGTTTTCTTTAAGCAACCATATATCAGTTATAATATTTTCTGCGAACGCTAGAGAATCTTTATCAAAATGTATGGGGGCATCAACATAATAAACAATATCTCTGTTATTTATTTTTAGGTAAACAAATGGTATAAATGTTTTAAAGCAATATTTAATATTTATTGAAAACTTTTTAATAATAATAAATAAATTCTTAAAAGTCTATTAACATTAAAAATGAATGAAGCATTTATTTTCTTTTCTTAAAAGCCTGCAGTGATATATGACTAACATGAAGGGTGGAGACAAAGTAAACGGAGGTAGTTATCTTTTATAATATATGTAATAGTTTACTGTGCCATATTGAACAGTAGTTTGAGGTCTTCAATGGAGAGCTTGGAGCCATTGGTGTGCCTGGCGCCCGTCAAGACGTTATCCGCCAGCTCGAGTTTCGCCTCCTGAAGCTTCCTTATCGTTTGCTCCACGGTGTCCACACACATGAACCTGGACAAAGATATTAAAAATAAGTGAAAAAGCAATCGCAATGATTGCCGATTTGAATTTCTTCTTTAATTGAAGTAGTTATGATTTTTTAGATCATTTCAAAAAGCAAATCAGGAAGTCCCTACATTTTGGATGACTGACTTTGATGATAAGAGATTACTTATATTTTTGGTTATTGTATTAGTGTGTATGTTAGGTGTACTTATATGTATAATATAATATATGTATAAGAATATACTTATACATAATTTTATGTATATAAGTATTATATATAAGAATATAATATATTTGACTGTATTGAGCTGCTAATGTATGTTTACCTGTTGTTTAGTCTTGTAACCTTATTGTATTAAACCAGTTATATATAATAAGAATATACGTAAGAGGAAAACCGGTTATTGGCCATATTTGTGTTAGCCAGTTGTTTTTTTGGCCAATTGTTTTAAGTTACATACTTTGTAAATACGCTGTTTGTTTTCTTATAATTAATAACCTGTATAGGATGGAGGGTCAATGGACCTCCAATGGATGCAAATAGGATGGATGTCCTGTAATACAGGATTTATGCTAATTCAAGTACTACCTTCGTTATGGATTCACTGATTACCATCAACATAACTGTGCCTTTAAACTTGTAATATACACTTATTAAATTGTAATATACACCTTGTTCTTGTTAAAACTTTGTAATTTCATTTACTATGGCCAGCAAATAAACGTTATTATTATCAATGTGTGAACCTAAGGAGTAGCATCCTGAACAGATGTGTTTACCACGCGACCAAATTTTAGAGTATAAACGTAGATAAGCTCGTAACATCGACTTTTAAATTAAGTGTGATTCTGGTCAAACTTGCTTGTAATACCGTTTAAATACTTAAATTTAATTAGTATCTACCTACATTCAGTGAACAAAAGCATTTATGGTGTCCCTGATGCGAGCAAAAATGGTATTTATATAGAAACTAAATTTCAAGGTCTCTTTTGTTATGCTCTCAATATTTAAATCACTAAAATGCGTCATGTTCATTGCAGACGACATTCTTTTGGTTTGATTTGACGCCTGATTTCATAAAAGTAAACATGTCTATATATCTGTGTCAGTACATTCCAATGGGGTATTATGTATTTTATCATTAAAGATTCTGCATATGCATAAGCAGTATCTTTGTTAAACAATTTCTAAAACGCTTATTCCTGTTAATTTATTTTGTTCCTTAATGATAAAATACATAAATGTACTGACACAGATGATATATATATATCACATTCAAATCTTAAATTAAACTTAAGATTTGTATATACTAGTGTTTTACATAATTTTACAACAAATCTTTCTCGGTAAAAGCTGTTTTACTGTGGAACAGTTCACATAGGTTCACTGTTCACATAAGCTCATTCAACAGTTTTAAAAAGCTGGTGTTTGAACACTATTTGTCAATCTGATACTTGAATAATTATTCTACATAGTATCTTTATAGTAGTTTGTGATTTTATGTATTTTAGTAGATATATATATTTAGTGGTTGTATGTAATATTATTTATCATGTATGTATACGTTATAAGTCCCCGTACATTATTTTTAATACTGTCCATCCAAGGTTACCTGGAACAGATCACTTTTAGCGATAAGGTCTCCTTTGTAAAAATTTGTTAACAATTCCCTATTTATTTCTCTTTTCAAATTGTTTGATGTACAGTAAAGATATATTCAATTGTTAATGACCGGAATAAATCAAATGATTACTACATAAATGCAATATATGCATATACATGTACAAACATACATACATTAAACAATAACATCATAATCAATTAATAAAATAAAGTTTAACTTATGTCTTGACAGTTACAAAGTTTGCTAATCGTCAAATACAAATTGGCTATGACTGTATAAAAATTGCAAAAGTAGTATATACCGGTTTTTAAAAGAATTCCCAATTTTTGTTTAAATTTTAAACATGTCTTGCCAGACGTGATGTACTACTTGTCATAAAATGTGTCATTTAATTTTACAGCACTCATTAAATATGAGAGTAAAATTACACGGAACAAAGCTGGAGACTTGTAAACAAATGTCTAGTGACTCAACATTTAGACGATATTAATTTTTATAGCCGAGAACCTCGTCCGGACGGTACAGCCAAATTCTTGGGACGAGACGAAATACTTGGCAAGATTTTAGATGCGTTTAATTTCACAATGAATTCTGAAATACATCTATATGTGTAAAGTTACACGTCTGTCTGTCGTTCCGCGCCGGCTCGACGCCGGATGTAGAATGCTTCCGAAAACGTTCAGAGAGAAACGGATTATTATTTTTATTGTATACACTAGCGTCAGTTTAAAATAAACATGTCCAATTTCTATTGGACATGTTTATTTTGTGATAAGATGTGTAAAATATAGTGACGGACACTGCACTTATTATGTTTTACTAAAATCACGAATACTTATAATTTATGATTCAGTTATTGAGAAAATTTTATTCGTAGGCAGTAGTTTCCGTTCTGAGAATCTTTACGCAATCCTATAAAATTTCATATGGATGACACAAAGAATATCAGATAAATTCTTGGAAGCGACGAATATTTGTTAGAAAACATTTTTATTCTGATTCAAAGATATTCCTTAAGTTAAAGAAAAAGAAGGGTAAAAGATATTATCACTGACCATCACGTAAAGCCCCTGTATTTGCGCGTGTCCTTTCTAGCATACGTTGTATATACTATCTTATACAAGCATAAAACAGTTCAAATTCGACAACCTTCTTTTTAAAAATCAGTTCCAGTACCAAACAAGTATCTATCAGCTAGTAGTAGTAGAATAACTAGATTATTGTATAGACCAACTTGTAAGTGATATAATCATAAAGATACATGATTTATCCTGCTCCGTCTGTAGATTCTATCATAAATTTGCTGCTCCAGATGAAGGTCCAGCAGCAGATAATTGTTTCTGAGAGGTCCAACTATGATAACCTAAGTAGTACGAACAAACCCTCCTGTATATAAACGCATCTTTCGTTCTAACCTGTAGATCCTTTTTTGAACTTGCTTTTTAAATGAAGGTAAAGCAGCACATGGTTATTTCACACAGGTGTTATTAACACGTAGCTGCCAGGTGCAGACCCACCTGTATATATTCACGTCTTTCTTCTGGCCCACACGGTAGACCCTGTCTTGTGCCTGCTCCTCCAGCTGAGGGTTCCAGTGAGGGTCCAGCAGTAGCAGGTGGTTGGCGCCGCACAAATTCAATCCCACGCCGCCCGCACATAGCGACAGCAGCATCACCTGATACAGATTAAATTACTTTATATAGTAATTATTAAAATAAAAAATAAAAATACAGGTCAGAGAGGACACCTCAGACGGAGTTCACCCGCGAGGCTCACCTTGACATCGGAGCTTGGGTTGTTGAGCGCGTCGATGAGCGGCGCACGCGCAGGAACCGGCACGGTCCCACTAAGCGTCACGCTGCGGACTTTCATCCGCGTCAACTCCTTCTCCACCAAACGCAGTACAGATGTCCATTGCGACACCACTACTGCTTTATCACCTGCCAACATACATTTCAATCATATCATATAATTATTTTATACCATTTTTGTTACAGAGATTATATTGAGATTGAACCATAGAATGGGTTATTTAAAAAATCTTTTTATGCAGTTTTGATTCTAGAAATATATTTTCAAATTCAAGCCCACGAAAAATTCCGCCCTGAAAATGGGGTTATGTTGGATGATTATGTGGTGGTCTATAGTCATTTATTTCTGTTGCTTTACTTAGGGTCACTTGAGGCTTGGAAAATGGCATTGTTTTCTCAATCAGAATCGATTTCGATGACGCGTTTCACTGAATTCAATATAAGCGCTGAAGGGTGACATTCAGCGCTTATATTGAATTCAGTTCAAACGTATGATGACGGATGGTTTCACCTACGAGGCGTTGAATTTGACATTATTTGGACATATACGACGAGCTCCGGACGAACAGTGTCGATCTGAATTCTGTTGAGAAAGACAAGGCCCTCCATTTTCAATTAAGTTTTAAAGAAATAACTTCTGTCAGAAATAAAGCAGAGCATTTATTAATGCTGGGTTTCCATAAACTATCTATGGTTTTTTTAAATCATAATTATGATAAAATAATATATCATAATTTAATGCCTCGTAAGCAAACCAAGACCATGGAATCCAGCATGAGTGTGAATGACATAATTACCAGGATTAGTGAGCACGTGAGATTGCAGGCAGTCCATGACGGCGCTGATCTTGGAGGAGGGCCGGCTCAGCTCGAACACCGGGTTGTTGGACGACAGCACCGAGCGGATGGCCTCCGCCACGCTCGTGCTCTCCTGCGGCTCCTCCTCCTCGGCCTCGTCCTTCTTGTTGCTCTGTCAACAATTGTACGTCGGCACTTGTAACTTTTTATTTTTCAATGAGTGCCAAACACCCAGATGACATTTTTGTATATAAATATATATTGTAACAAAGAGGTCTTAAATTTAAAAATAACATCATTAGGGATGATGGGTGCTGCAAACAAGGAAAAGAGGAGCAAGTAAAACAATAATTTTTAATTTAAACTAACTGCCCCGAGGGACTTCTGGAAAACATTGAATTTATATAATTTTATTATTTAATTGAAAATATCATATAAATACAACATATTTCAGAGTGATCACTATTTTATTTATTAAATAACGATTACTTACAATTTTTTTTAAATATTTTTTCCATTCCTTCCTAGAAATGCAATCAGGCTGTATACATATTAATCTACATATGTATACAGCCTGATCAACTTGAATGAATACCAAAAATAATCAAAACGGCCCTTTGTTTTACTATAAATTGAGAATGCTTGACATATACGTGCTCCAGATGCAGATAGTGTATATAAAATATTGTTATACACTAGAAATGGTGTACCTTCCTCTTATTCGTAGTCTCCTCGAGCGAGAGCTTGTTGAGCTCGGCCAGCAGATCCTGGCCGGCGAGGTCGTCGGCGGCGCCCTGTTCGTGGTCCAGCATGGCGGCGATGAGGCCGCAGTGGCAGCACACCTGCCGCAGCCGCAGCAGCAGCACCAGGATCTCGTGGGACTTCACGGGCTTGGCCCCTGGCCGACACACCGACACACATAGTATATTCACTTTGGGACATAGTCACACCTTTTAATGAACTTGCGTCAGCCCATTGCGCATTCCACGTTCGTATATTAATGCCTCGTTTGCCTACCACTACAGTAATAAATCCTTTATTACAAAAATAAATAAAATATAACATATAATTGGAAAAAACATGTACAAATGAGCTTATCTGTAAAAGAGATCTCTTCGAGCCAACCCTTGCCAGTAATATAATATAAATAAAAAGTAACACTAATATACTATTTCTCCCACCCAAGAACAATACAAAAAATAAAATAAATATAAAAACCAAATGAACAAGTGTAAGGTACCTTGCAAAGCGATCATCTTTTTGTGCATGTTGGCATAGGCGGTGTCCTTTTCCGGCGGGATGTCTCCTTGTGAATCTGCCATCTTCTCTGCGCGTTGGTGAAGGAATTGCGCGAACAGGGTCTTGGAGAATACTAGGACCTGATGATAAGGGATTAAATTATAATGTATTGTGAGTAAAAGGCATTTAATCAGTATGAATAGACAAGAAAATCGGGCCCGAACAGAAACTGATAGAAAACTTTGCGAAACGCAGTACAGCTTAGACACGACATTTTGACTTAAACCCTATAGGAGCAATGCCACCTCAACTTCAGCATTATCTATAATTTTCTGACAAAGTTAACGTAATTATCAACTGCATAAGTTAAAATATTTTTTTCCCAAAGGAAACAGCATTGACCACTGTTGATCTATAAAAGTGCGCAAAGATCTATGATGTTAGAGATCTTAAATAATTTGACCTAAGCATAATTGTTTTCAATTATTCATTTATCTTTGTAACCATGAAATTTAATCGTGCGATACCCGTGTGAGCCGATTTTTATACTGACCCGTGTAATAAAATAAGAGGTAGTATGTTTGATTGAAGATGTACATCACGAGTGTATTCTGACCTTCTGGTAGACATTCATCTCATCCTTAGTAAGGGTGACCAGCTGCTGGTGGGCCGTCCTGGCGGGCAGGCATGCCAGCTGCCCCCGTTGTTGCAGCTGGACTTTGGTCCTTCGAAGCAGGATACAACGCATTATAGTGCTAAGTCGTTCTTGCCCGCCAATGCTTTTATTGTCGATCCATTTTTTCCACATCTGTTAAAATAAAAATGTATCAGTAAAAATTGGGCTTTAGCGGATATTAACGAGAATTCCCTTTTCAAAATTGCTAAACCCTCATTAGTGAAATTTGAAATTAAACATATTGAGTCTGAGCTAATTGTGATGGAAACACCGATATACTGATGTAACTGAATTTATTATTAACATAACTATACTAATAATAACAAGTAATAAGATACTGTGAAAAAACGAGATGTAAGCAGTAAGTAACAACTATGCAAAGAACTATAAACATTAACTATAAACTATAAATATATATTTAAAATATATATATATTAAAAACATAATTTATATATTATATAAAAAATAAAATAAGAACAAAAAAGTTTGGGAGTCACTAATCAGTTTCTAACAGATTTTGATTTTGAAGAAAATCGTTCTGCTAATTTGAAAACAACAGAAGAAGAAAGAAATGCTTAAAAAACATGCCAAAACGCAGGTTTCAGGAAGCACCATCGTATGTGCCTTCGAAGTTGTCTATGGTTCCTTTATTTATAGTTCTTACTCTTTTCCTATATTTCTTTTCAGTATAATATATAATAAGAGAGAAGGTTCTATAGAACTTTATTTCAGGGCGTGTCGTCAGAATTAGGTCTATTGTGTTAAAACATAAGAGTTCCTTTCCCAAGCAGTTGTGACTAGGCCTGATTCTGCAGTACACACTATAAATCTAAATTACTGTTCAGTGCATCTCGTTCTCTGTAATATGATTGCAAGTATATCATATTACATGGCATTTAGAAAGGCTTTCGATCTTAACAAATTTTTGAATTACTTCCTAAGTATCTCCGTACATGTGGTTCTGAATTGTCTATAAAGTTGGTTGACAGTTCTAAATATTCGCTATCCTTTTTCTTTACATAAAGAGAGATCGGGAGACAGTATTGTTCGGCTGTGGGAGGTACCTGCAGGTCGTCGAAGGGCGTGACGACGAGGAACTTCATGAGCGCGAACAGGTCGAGGTCCTTGTTGTGCACGGGCGTGCCGGTGAGCGCCCAGCGGCGGCGCGCGCGCAGGCCGCACACGGCGGCCGACGTGGCCGACTTGTGGTTGCGGACGATGTGCGCCTCGTCCAGCGCCACGCGGCGCCAGCGCACGCGGGTCAGCACGCCGCCCTGACCATCACGACACATACATACATACCACTGCAGCGGCGGGAAACTAAGTAGTGCCTCCGAAAATTATTTTATTTTTAAATCAATAGTTTCTTATGCACATAAAAAATGATTACTTCTTTTCATTAAATTTTTATTTACAAATCAGTTTGAACGTCCTAAGTTACCTTTTACCATGGTTGCTGTGTTTCAGAATAAAAATCTTTTCAAATTTTTAAAAACACGACAGAAATGAAATCGCATGCAAACACTGCCGACCGCTTAACACGAAAGATGAGAGGTTTCATCAAATTCAAATCATTCATTTGTAAACATACGTAGTATGATGGTACATAATACCAAAAACGCCAGTAGTGGTCGGCTATGTCTGTATGACTATACAATAACTTGTCGTTCGCTGGATGCTACCTTCTGCAGTATGTAGTAGGTGGAGCGGTACCTTGTCGGTGTCCCGCTGCAGTATGTTGTGGGTGGAGCGGTACCTTGTCGGTGTCCCGCTGCAGTATGTTGTAGGTGGAGCGGTACCTTGTCGGTGTCCCGCTGCAGTATGTTGTGGGTGGAGCGGTACCTTGTCGGTGTCCCGCTGCAGTATGTTGTAGGTGGAGCGGTACCTTGTCGGTGTCCCGCTGCAGTATGTTGTGGGTGGAGCGGTACCTTGTCGGTGTCCCGCTGCAGTATGTTGTAGGTGGAGCGGTACCTTGTCGGTGTCCCGCTGCAGTATGTTGTGGGTGGAGCGGTACCTTGTCGGTGTCCCGCTGCAGTATGTTGTAGGTGGAGCGGTACCTTGTCGGTGTCCCGCTGCAGTATGTTGTGGGTGGAGCGGTACCTTGTCGGTGTCCCGCTGCAGTATGTTGTAGGTGGAGCGGTACCTTGTCGGTGTCCCGCTGCAGTATGTTGTGGGTGGAGCGGTACCTTGTCGGTGTCCCGCTGCAGTATGTTGTAGGTGGAGCGGTACCTTGTCGGTGTCCCGCTGCAGTATGTTGTGGGTGGAGCGGTACCTTGTCGGTGTCCCGCTGCAGTATGTTGTAGGTGGAGCGGTACCTTGTCGGTGTCCCGCTGCAGTATGTTGTGGGTGGAGCGGTACCTTGTCGGTGTCCCGCTGCAGTATGTTGTAGGTGGAGCGGTACCTTGTCGGTGTCCCGCTGCAGTATGTTGTAGGTGGAGCGGTACCTTGTCGGTGTCCCGCTGCAGTATGTTGTGGGTGGAGCGGTACCTTGTCGGTGTCCCGCTGCAGTATGTTGTAGGTGGAGCGGTACCTTGTTGGTGTCCCGCTGCAGTATGTTGTGGGTGGAGCGGTACCTTGTCGGTGTCCCGCTGCAGTATGTTGTAGGTGGAGCGGTACCTTGTCGGTGTCCCGCTGCAGTATGTTGTGGGTGGAGCGGTACCTTGTCGGTGTCCCGCTGCAGTATGTTGTAGGTGGAGCGGTACCTTGTCGGTGTCCCGCTGCAGTATGTTGTGGGTGGAGCGGTACCTTGTCGGTGTCCCGCTGCAGTATGTTGTAGGTGGAGCGGTACCTTGTCGGTGTCCCGCTGCAGTATGTTGTGGGTGGAGCGGTACCTTGTCGGTGTCCCGCTGCAGTATGTTGTAGGTGGAGCGGTACCTTGTCGGTGTCCCGCTGCAGTATGTTGTGGGTGGAGCGGTACCTTGTCGGTGTCCCGCTGCAGTATGTTGTAGGTGGAGCGGTACCTTGTCGGTGTCCCGCTGCAGTATGTTGTGGGTGGAGCGGTACCTTGTCGGTGTCCCGCTGCAGTATGTTGTAGGTGGTGAGCACGAGGTGGTGCGCGGCCAGGCGATGGGGCTGCTGGGCGCGCGCCGCGCCGTGATGCAGACACAGCCTCAAGCTGTGCGGGCGGCAGTGCTTGCCCACCTCGTCGGCCCACTGCTGCATCAGCGACGCGGGGCACACCACCAGTGTGCCGCCGCGGACCACTGATGTGTTTATTAGAAATTATTAAAAAATAATATAAATTTATTTATTTCATATGATGTTTCCGTGGTGAAGAACTGACAATTTAAATTACCTTTTTTGTTTTGTTTAAATTTTGTCTCAGGGCAAAATGAATACCCATTAACATGACGCTAACAGCTTCTCAAACATATCGTTATACATCAGAAAATATATAAAAATAATAATATTTCACAGACTATTTATAATTAGGTTGTGTTATGGATACCTGATAGCAGAGAAATATGGATAGTAATATGTATATAAATATCAACAATATAATAAATAAACATACACACATCTATGACTGGTGAGCAAATATACATACAAATATCTGCCCCTACCGCGATTCGAATCCGGGACCGCTGGTTAAGTGATGTACTAACTACAGTGGTGTACTAACTACACGAACAGACTGGTAAACGTTTATTTGTGCAATATGTCTTAATATTGATTTTAACATTCTGTTTATTTATGAAAAAAAAAATCAATTATCTTGTCATCATTGGGCACATATTCCGTGTTTTATATTTCTTTAAAAATATATTCGAGTATTTTTAACAAACACAAACAGACATGCAAGTTGACAATACCGACATCCTTCTTTGACTTTAGAAACTTACCATTCAAAATATTTTGACAAAAATAATATAATATTACACCAATTTACAATTTTTGGAATTGGTGCTTAGTTGTTTCCAGAAACAATAGAAAGTGAAGCACCGACTTCAAAAAAATACTTAAAAATTGAATTATTTTTGCCTTTTACAGTGATGAAGTCTGTTTTTAGTTTTGTTGAAACCTCTCTTTAAAGACAAAATAATTTCATAAATGAAATTTTCTACATGTCACATAAAACTAGATGTATGTCACTTATATTAAGACTCAGAATGCGTACTTTTTGTGTGTGTGTAAGACCAATTGATTTCATTCGACCCTTACATGAAAATCTACTACTGCATTCAATATTAAGTTATTTATTTACGTTTCGAGCTGCTCCACTGTCGGTCGTCGTCGTCCTCGTCGCCGTCGTCGTCGTCGTCAATCTTGTCCTCATTGTCGCTCAGGATCAAAGATATCATAGTGATCGTTTTGCCGAGACCCATGTCGTCAGCTGGGAACAGAACAGAATCATGGTACCCATTACCTTTCAAGATGCGGAACGCTGGTCCCAGATCAACAAGTCTCCACCCCTAAGTGCTCCTAACAGTCCTTTTTTATTCTTAACGGTGCTCTTGGGCTTAATCTCAGCTCATGGTACGTGAAGTTAAGTCCAAACGTCGAAACGATCTATACACGGATTTCTGACCACAGAGGAACTGGTTATGTTACCTCCAACGGAACACAACAACACTATTAATATTACTTTTATGGCGGTAAACTAGTTGGCCAGGCGGACTAGACAAAAGCCCTATCACTTTTGTTTGTTTTTAAATGTTTTTGTACGCGCGTCGTTTCTGTTTGGATAATAAAATAATGCGTACGCTGTTCTATGTGTATATGTATTCGTTAGTGAAGTCCAACTGTGAACAATGTATAGTATGTGAGTGACCTAGTATCCCGCCGCAGGGGCGCTGCGTCTCCCGCCAGCGCAGCCAGGCGAGCGCGTGCAGCTGGTGCGGCATGAGCGCGGTGCGCAGCGCGGCCGGCGGCGCGGCGTGCGCGCGCTCCGCCGGCCGCGAGCCCAGCGACGCGTGCAGGTCGCCCAGCCGGGACAGGATCAGGTTGCGCTCCGCCAAGTGGCTCGCCATCGCTGCACACCAAACACGATCACAGTTGTCATGTTCGGCATTTTAGTTAGAAACATTTGTAAAATCGTTTCTAGCAAGGCAACATCCCAAGATATTTTTTTTAAAGATTAGTTAAACATATTTTATATTTCAAAATATGATAAATGTCAATGTTACAATTTTTTAAAATATAGTGTTGACAAGTTTTTGCCTATTCAATCATACAAAAATAATCAATGATAAACCTAATAAAATTAAAAAATTTACAATATCTACATTATATTTAAAATTAAAGATCATGACTCGTCCAAAAATAGGTACTATATTTCCACAAATCTCCTTCACGGAAGGAGCTGGTCAAAAAATATAAAAGGAGATATAACCTTGCTTTCCAAACATGCGAGGCTGCACAGCATTGCTGGCTTTCTGTAAGTCGTCCCAGGACATGCCCTTGTTGAATCCATCCCTAGCGACGTCTTCTGGCGTTGGTACGTCTGAAACATTAATATGATTTTCACCTCGAAACGGTACAGTCAAAACTATTGTAATATTCATAAATGTCTTACTCGGTTCAACAACCATGTTGGCGACCTTGTCCCCTTGGCTCCGTACAGAGGACTCGAGCGCTGTGAGTCGTTCTATCAACTTAACACCACCGTCCGGCAGCGTGCTTACATCCATGTTGTCAAGAAGATTCTAGAACAAAATATTATAGCATATTGTATGCTTTATTTCTTCTGCCGTCCACGAATGTATCAACCACAGGCAACGCTCATCTGCGCTGCCTGTGGTTAAGTACTAATTAGTTATGGACTTATTGTGTTAATTTCATTAAAGTCAATTTATAAAGTTAAACATACAAATTTCATGCTGCTTTTCAATTTATCTATAAAGAATATTAAGTGGGAACTAGGAAGTACGGTAAATTAAGATTTTTTAGTATATAGTTTTATACAAGTTCCAATTTTTAACTGAATATAATTGCCTATAAAATTTATATCTTGTGATAGATACGTACTACAGCATCATAAATTCATTTACTTGCGACCTATATCAATATTTTATTTCGTTTACTACGTTCCACGGGTCGGCACAGGCCTTCCATACAAATACATCAAAGTAAAGCAATACATAAGCCTTAACACCATCACGCTGGCGCTATGTGGGTGGTGAGTTAAAACGATTGCCGTAACAACCTGATTATTACAGCAACCAGCGGCTTTAAGTTGCTTCCGAGGTACGGAGGAATCTCAATATAATAAATTTTCATTGCGCCATTCACAAAAGGGAAAATAGCCCAAGCAAGTGCCCTCACATTCTCCAGCGATTCAGTCTGTATACCATAAGGTAGGCAGGAACATGAGTTGTTGGAGGGAATGTTCCATTCATAGACTAACCACGGCGAAAGGTGCTTTGTTTTCAAGTTTGAAACCACTCCCCAACGAACTCCTCAATCCGGACCGACTAAATAACAATACAAATTTATATTTACCCGAATATTTACTAGGTCCTCCTGCATCCCATTAAGCTTCCTGAGCTCATTCTCGCGGACCTCTTTCTTGACGTACACCACCTGGTTGGGGTAGCTGGGGGGCACTAGGTACTGCCCGATAGTGTTCTGATTGCCTCTCACGGAAGTATTTTCATCTTTCACTTTGGGGGACTTCCCGGGCGACTTCTTGATCTTTGGAGATTTTTTCTCTTTATCCTGATTAAGATTGGTTTCTATGTATGAAAACACTTGAAATAATAATATTCTAAACCGAAAATAATGACAAAAGTACATTAAATTACACTTTAGTAAGCGATTCCATTGTAACACAATTTAGGAATCAAAATTTAGGATCGGTATCATAGCCCTATCTGTAGATTTCTTTTTTAATCTGTCAGATATACGATGAGACGCAATATTTTACTTTAAATTGAATATATTTATTTAACAATTTATTGTTTACATATAAACAAGTAAAAAATATATAAAAATAACAAGAAAAGTTCACAATTTATTTAAAAAAGAAATTCCTTCCATACCGATTGGATAAATACCTAATATAAATATATAAATTGGCTCGAGGTATCTGTAAAGTGGATTAATGATTAATAATATCAAAAGAAGGGCTGCATATATAAAAATTTTTGGTTAAGTATAAAAATTGTAATTGTAATGGTGTGCGATTTATTACATAAATTTTCGTCATAACAGCCCTATGTCTATATGAGACATATTCCCTGTTATGACAATTTAAAAAAACTTAGTATATTAGTCTATTTAAATAAAGATATTTTGACTTTGTCTTTGATTCCCACGTGAAATTGTGGCATTTGACTAAAATAAGGAGTATGCGTAGCTAACGATGATTTTTCCAATGGTGAATTTAAGTTAGAGATCTGCACCTATTGTTAACCTGAAATTGTGAGACGGCGTTTGCTACGTCTAGATTGGTTTTGATTAACACTAATGTGGTGTCCCAAGGATATGTAACTTTGAATCCTGATATTTTAAGCATTGAGTTGCCTTGTCATATTTCCCTACATTATATATTGAACTTGTAATTCATTAAAATTTTCATACTTACAACTTTAGGACTTCGTGGCATTTTTAATATTTTAAACCTTCATTGAAATCATAAATTTATTCCTTCATACACGAATACAGAAATATATTAAACATTAATCATATAAAATATCATTTGCACAGCACCAATAAATGTTACACTAGATATTTATTACTCAATCTTTAACTACCCTCAATAATTTAAGATATAAGTAATCTATAAAGTACCCTCAAAATAGGCATAGGTAATAGATTATTTTGTTGAATAAGATCGTTACCAGTTAGACCCCAACAGTCTTATTGTTAAAGATTCACTTAAGTTTACACTCGTATGAAATCTGGTAATTTTAGAACATACGTCTCGAAACTTTGAAACCTTCGGGCCATAATGACTTTTCAGTTTGTTCAAGGGCAAACCAGTTTTAATTTTTCTGCCCTTAACTATATTTCTAGACTAGAATAGTCGCAAACTTACGCTTTTTTTGCATTTCAATTATTAAAAAACTAAATTACAAACTTTGGCCCGCGGGCCGTAGTTTGGAGCTAGCTGATTTAGAACATAGAAAGCCTATTTTACTTAGACATTTCTGAAATGTATTTGGTGAAAAAAAATGTATCCAATTTATTTTCTTCATTTAATACATTAAGTAAATAATAATTACTAGTTACATAACTATCTGATAATACAAGATAGATAAGTTTAAGCAAATATTAGTTATATCTTATTTTATTACCTTTAGTATTTAAACAAAATTGTGTGGAATATATTTTGTAAAATATACTGATATAATTAAATTAGTAATTAATGAGTTCTTAAGTACATAGTCTAAACTGTAAATATAATACAAAAATTTTAGTACCTCATCTTCATCATCACTGCTCAGTGCAATAATTTCAGGAATACTCTCTACAACAGTAACATCGTCGTCTATAAGCTCATTCTCTTCTGCATCTAGATCGATAACAGGTATATGTGGACTGTTCGCTTTTTGGCTATTTCTTGAGTTGAACTCATTAGTTACATCTTTGAGAGGACTTGAGAATGGTGAACATGAAATCCTGTTGGTTTCATTTTCATCAGTTACACACTCAACAAAGTTGAGGGGAGATTTAGGAATGGACCCACTAATATCCGGCAAATCATTGAGACTGCACTTTGATCCCCTGTGTGAATTAGGCTTACTCTGAAAGTCAATAATAAATTTCGAAATATTATCAAGAAGCCTTATTATTAACTATACAGAGTTACTTCTGAAAGAATTGCCAAATTTTGTATACTTTTTTATAAACGTAAATTTTTGTAATATTTGATACTTTGAACAAAGGTCTAGTTATTAATAGAAAAGGACGATTTTACTCTTGGTACTTATTTTAATCTTATTAATTTCAAGTTACATTTACCACCAAACTCAATAAATGGACAACATATGGGGTTTATGTTGTATCAGTAATAGCCAGTACCCTACAATATACGCAGCTTTTGCTGTGGTATGGTACTTAAGTGTGAAGCTACTTCTAGCCAGGCCGCGTTGCGGTCAATTCATGCCAAATGCTCTTTGTTTAGCGTCGCCAGCTAACTCTTTGTTACAAATGTACATTTTAAGTAAAGAGTAAGGCTTATATTCGCGTAATAATTACCTTTACATTTTACTTCATAGTTCGCTATAGGCTTCTTCTAGATCACATACATACTTTTCTATAAATAAGATGTAAAATGAAAATAAAAGTAAATTAATAAATTAATTATTAATATTGTGTGATCAATTAAGTTACCAAATATTAGTGGCTTCAGAAATTTTGGCAAGTCCTTGCAAAGTGAACCTATATAGATTAATAAACTCACATCATCTGACTGTATGAAATCAGATTCATCACTATCGTTATCCTTTGGTATCACTCCCATGATACTCATTCTTGTTGCCCGTGACATCACCAGTTGATCTTCATCTGGCCCATCATCGTCGTCTTCAACATTGCTAATGTGATCAATATCAGTTTTTGTGCAATCATCACTTGCAACAACTTCATCATGATTACTAATGTTATCATCACTATAGTCAATAACTTTTTTACCACTAACAATCTTTAATGGTGTATCTTTCAAACAAGTAACCTTTTTGTTTTTGTCATGTTCTATAATTATTGAATCTTCTGTATCTGAATCGATACGCAACATGCGCTTTTTAGATTTAATTCGTCTTATAAACGAGTTACAGGCTGTTTCTTTAGGTTTTGGTTGCAGTAAACGTTTTCTAGGTACTATTTCGGGTGATAAATCATCTTCTGAACTTTGACATTCTAAATTGAACCAGAACACAATCTTTTACATTTATTATTATAAATAAAACTTTATCAAAATAAACATTTCATTCTAAACCTTAATCCATACCATTAGTTATATTAATTAAGCCCAAATAAAAAAATAAATAAACTGAGTATTGATTTAAAAATAGGAACCAAAAAAATAAATGAAACTTTGATGACAGTGAGAAATAAATGAAGGGATTTTATGTATTAAGTATATAACAGGTAGTTATTTTCAAAATAATGTACTTCGCTTGATGTGCAACAAGTTGTATTTATATACCTTCATCAGAAGAGCTGAATACTACTTTATTAGATGATGTATTTGATTGTCTTCTTATACTTCCGCTTCTACTAGTATCTGTTTTAAGGAATATTTTACCATGTTTAGTTTAGTTGGCCATTACAATAAATGGGGTTAAACAAATAACTGTCCTTGAAACTTTACTAGATAAAAGAATTTGAAAAAATAAAAATACTATTCAACTATGGTTTAACAATTAAACAAAATAAAGGCTGAAATAGCTAGATAGATATTAATATAGAATTTATATTGATCTTAAACCGAACAATAGTTGGTGAATATTATTCATCATCTATTACTGGGTTTCAACATGTAAATACAGATATATTTAGAAAAATCAACAAGAAGCTGTGAAATAGGTCTAACTTGTAAGCAAAATTACATTATAGATGAATTATTCGAACTGAGCATAGGCTTGTAATATGTCTTGTTTGTAGGTCACAAATTAATTTAATGGTTACAAAAACTTCAGTCTTTTTAAGGGCAATATTTAAAACAACAAACAAAAGTGTATACATACCATCACCACTACTTAATACTAAATGTGGTTCAGATAATCGACTTCTCCTGACTTTAAAATATTGTTTACTGCTGCCATTTTGTTTCATTAAATCCAGGTCCTCATCAGAAGCTTTAAGTTACACAAAAATAAAATTTAATAAAAATAAATAATTCTGTTCTACACTATTACTATATAGAAGCTGCTTTAAAATATTGCAATAAGGCAAAAATAAATTTATATTTTATTATACATAAGTATGTTTGGTATCTATTATATACAGGTATATTTATGTATAAAAATAATACCATACTCCTTTCATTGTACTATTTAATAAATTAGGGAAATCTGTTATTGGCCGAACTTTTACTATAGTTTTCAATATATAAGAATGACTGTATACGCTGTTATTTTTCGGAATAAAATAAATAAATCAAAATTTAAGCTCACCGTCTGTACCGGTTTCATCGGATTCAGCTACGAAAACCGTTCGATTTTTTAGTACTGGTTTCTTTTTCACATTAAATGAATCTACCACAACTAAACTATTATCAATAATTTCAGAATCTGAGTCCGTCACAACACCAGTTGTATCACGGTATTCGAAAAACGAATCCTCCATTATTTTTGTAGCTATTAATTAAAGTTCCTGTAATGTAAATAAAATTATATTAATGAAAATAAAAACAAAACCTTGTATTCATCATTTCCAATTTTTGAAATGAAATGTCGTTGTGAGCGTTTCGTTTTACATTCAATCATTAAAATTACTACATGGCGTCTACTTAGTCTGTGGGAATACCCACTGAGCATATAAACAGAACATCATTGAAAGGTACGAAGGGCCCGCATTGTTAGTGTTATGGCCCAAACTTCTCATGTGTTTCTCTCATGTAGGAAGGCTTTAAAAGAATATTCATAGAATGAGATAATATGTCAATAATAAAGTTATTTACAATTATTAAAGGTATTTAAAAAATAACTAAATAATCGTTGAGTTTTGCACTAATGAATAGAAAAATTCTGTGTAGTCATAATATTCACTGAGCATATGTAATATTATAATCACTGAGCATATAAACACATTATAATATCCATGTAATAGAAATTGGAAAAATTTAAAACTTGGAATTAGAAAGGTGAATCAAACCATGGTCAAGAAAAGGCAAAGGAGTTGAGGCCATATGTTCTATTTAATGCTTTTATTGTTTTGTTGACATTGTGGTGTTTTCTATGGAAAAGAATCGCTGCATGGTACGATTCAGAATTATTTTGGGGATACATAAATATTTTTACTACCCATAAAGTGATGAAAAAATTGATGTATATTATTAATATATACAGTATTTATAGTATTTTTTCTTTACCATTCGTTGTAATATTTTCATTGTAATGACATTTTACTTTCTTCAAAACTTCTTTCATAAGTCGTTGACAAAATGGCTACCATTTGTTACCACAAAATATACCATACATAATTCAGTGTTGTTGGGCGAGTTTTTCAACAAACCTTGAGATTTTTCAGTGTTCTATTTTCGTTTAATAATTTGTAGATTTATTAAATTTTTTAATATTATCGTATAGATTCTCATATTCCGTATCATTTCATCGTAATCATTAACATTACATACCATTTTCATGTTATTTTATCGTAATCGTTAACCCTGCATTCCATTTGCAATTTTTACCCACCATTAGTCGCCAAAAACTCTTTATGGCAAATGGATCTTATCTTATTTTGATGACCAGGCTTAATCCCGAAGCACGTTGACCCAATGGGATCTTTTGTGCCTATGGCAAATGAATACATTGTAACCAGTGTAATTTATGGCAAATGGATTCATTACGCCAAGAGAAATAATCACATAAGATATGGCTGTATGAGCTTCAGTTTCATTTGCTTTCCCTATAATAGGAAGAATTAAAAAAACTATCACTCATGTTGCGTCATTTGTCGGTTGTTGCTTATTCATTCTTATCTGTGGTTTGTTGCTTGTTCGTCGTGGTCACCGGCGTTCGTCTTACTAAATGAGATTTGGTATGTTATGGCACACATGCATAAAACTATATCACTGTAGTTGTTGATAATATATACCAGAGCAAAAAATAATTGCTTTCAAATTTAACAAATTTTAATACTGACAACACGGGCAAATGGCCTCCATTGTTGTTATTTGTGTTGATCAAGTTTTAATGCGTAATAAGTTGTTATCAATAAAGGTGGCTATTTTAAGTGTGATTAGTTGCATACTTTAATTGTGTAGCCTAATATAATAGTTTTCACACGGCAAAACGCGTATCCATTTAGTTGTCATATTCTATAAGTTATATTTGGACTATTAAGGTTAAGTAGCGATTGTATTAAGTTTGGGAAAAAATGTCTGTTAACGATCACAGAAAATGCAGTAAGTGTCGTAGAATACAAGCTCAAGATCCAATGGTTACCTTCCATAGGTTTCCCAACCATGGAAAGAATAATATAAAAAAGTAAGTGCAAATAAAACCATATATTCTATAAATATAAAGCTTGTCAAATTTGTTTTTTATGGAGCTGGATCATTTTGAAACAATATCATTATGTATTGTTTATTTATGATTATTGTTTATAGCACTTTTTTGTCTACATAAATATTTTTCAAATTTCAAATTCAATTAATGTAATTGTGTTATATTTTAATTTACTCCTTTAATTGCAGAGGTTATCAAGTCAAGTCCAACGAGAACAACCAAGTATGAGAGAGAATATGCTGTAGAGAAAACCATTAATGCAAATTAATAATATTACAGTTGAACCATCAACTAGTAGTTTGCAGTGTACAAATAAAATTAACATAGATACTGAGAGAAAATCTTTCAAAAAATGAAAAGGTAATATTTTGGCTTTCTAATTTCTATGATCTTATGAGATAGATGACTAGTGCTTTTCTCTCATGATACACAATAATAAATAGGTAGATAGTGATATTTTATATTGGCAAGATGAATGAATTTAGTCATAAAGGTATATAATCTGTTCTAATGAATGTTAAGGGGTTATAAAATATATGTAGTTGTTATCATCTTGTTTTATTTTTATAATTAACTTAATATTTCTTTTGATCAATTTTAGCAAGTGTCTGCTCAAAATAGTCCAGCAACATGTGCAATTGCAACTGGTGTGCAGAAAAAATTGAAGAAACCTTTTACCATCTTAAAAGCAATTAATACATTGAAATTAAAAGAACTAACGGAAAGAGAGATCAAATTATATTTTATTTGCAGAAATGAGATTATAGAAACAAATTAAACTGATAATTTTTCATTTGTATTAAAAGGTATAATATACTTAAAAACCATGAATTGGAGGAAGAAGAACAACTAAAATCTTTTTAACGAAAATTGAATAAATAAAATATTTAAATCTGCTGTTTTCTTCAATGTACAATTACATTTGGAAGAAAATGAGTCTGTAACAATAACCTCAATATATTGGAGCTAGATTTAAGTTTCTTTAATAAATAAATAAAAGTAATTATTATTTAGAAACTCCAATATTGTAGGTTTTTGTTTCTAACCCGTTTTCTTTGTAACCTTAAAAAAATTTCAAAATGTTTAAAATCTATTTCAAAATTCCCGCCCGTAATTTAAATTTGTTGCTATTACGCAATGGCGCTAGTATCACGTATATGTGTATGTGTATGGTTGCTAAAAATATCTATGGAGTTACCATTCTTCTCCTCGTAGAGGAGTATTATATTCTTTGGTCGTGGTTGTTATTTATGTGCGAGGACAAAACAAATAATATATAATTATTTCCTTAATTTATTTACATTACCTAGAACTTTTTAAAAATGACAGAAGTACAGTTGCAAGAGTTTAAATTGGATCCTGATTCTGAGCTGCGGTTTGAAGTAGAATCCAAGAACGAAAAAGTTGTTTTAGAAGTTCGTAAATATTCTTTACTGAAATGTATTAAATAATGTAAACAAATAATTTTAATTAATATTTGCAACGTATACTTTTAATTATAAAATATCTTTTTAAAATTGTAGGTTAAAAGTGGTTATGCGGAGTTATTCGGCACAGAATTAGTCAAAGGAAAGCCATATGAATTCCACACAGGTGCAAAAGTAGCCGTATTTACGTGGCACGGCTGCACCGTCGAGTTAAGAGGACGTACAGAAGTCAGCTATATTGCAAAGGAAACTCCTATGGTAGGCATATTTAATTTTAAGATAATTTAAAACAACAAAAAACATAACAAAATATTATGAGCTTTATGCTAACAAATTTAATTGAATATTATTTTTAGTATTGTGTAGTGATCATAAAGGATTTTTTTTGTGGAATAAACTTGCAATTTTTGATCACATTGATTATTTATAATTAGTAATTAATATAACAAACATAATAATTGGAATATATTATTGAAATTTCAGGTTGTGTATCTAAATGTCCATGCTGCTCTTGAGCAGCAGAGGGTGGCCGCTGAGCAGGAAGGCACTCGAGGTCCAGTTACAATGGTGGTAGGCCCTGGAGATGTGGGAAAGTCCACGTTAACAAGAATACTGCTCAACTATGCAGTCAGGATGGGAAGGAGACCCATTTTTGTGGATTTAGATGTTGGGCAGGGAAACATAAGTATTCCAGGCACTATTGGTAAGTAATTAAAAGCTATACTATAATTTTAAACTTAATTAATAATTTGTAATGTTTTGAATGTTTTACATAAACTTTCTCAAAATTTGAATACACATGTAATAACACCAAACTTACAAGGATTACCAAATTTATAAGCACTGTCCATCATACTGCAAAGCAAAGTCGATAAAAATTCATTGATGAAATCTAGAAATTGTGCTGATAATTCCATCCTTTTCTTATTTTGTAGCTTACTAAAATGAATTATGTATTATTTTTTCTTTTTAGGAGCCACTTTAGTTGAGCGACCAGCATCTATTGAGGAAGGTTTCAGTCAACAGGCTCCTCTAGTGTATCATTTTGGACACAAATCTCCTGATGACAACCTCGAGCTGTACAATACTATTGTTTCAAGATTAGCGGAAGTTGTGGCTGAGCGATGTGAGCACAATAAGAAAGGTTTGTTTTTTTAACATAATATGGTATTTAACATATACTTAACATATTTTTAATATAATCTTGTATAACTAGTGTTCCCAAGTGATGCAAGAAACAATGTGCTGACTAGCTTGAACCTGACAAGCAA
Organism: Acentria ephemerella; assembly: GCA_943193645.1. Lineage (NCBI taxonomy): Eukaryota > Metazoa > Arthropoda > Insecta > Lepidoptera > Crambidae > Acentria > Acentria ephemerella. The sequence continues at coordinate 1,528,105 of OW971889.1, forward strand.
AACCCAATTTAATACTGAAAAAGAAATGTTCAATTTCATCATTGAATACACAAAAATTTTATGTATACTTACTGCCAGTTTAGTTGAAAGGGTTCTGTGTTCCTTCTCAGGGTCATACTATGATTTTAGTAATGATTTTGAAACTTATTCTTTAATATTTAAAATGCTTCTGTAAAGCTATTTCCATTGTCCAGCATCATCATCTGGAGTTATAATCAACACATGTGGATGGATAAAAGGAGCTGGCTACAAAGTTTTAACACATGCAGCTCAGGCCTTTGAGGTGAGGAAATATAGATTAATTTGTGTAATTTATTAATTTATGCAAATAAACTATTTTTGTTCTCAATATTGAATTATTTTTTACAGGTTGATGTCATTTTAGTTCTAGATAATGAAAGGTTATTCATAGAACTTAAAAGGGACATGCCGAAGTTTGTGAAAGTTGTGTACCTGCCAAAGAGTGGAGGGGTGAGTTGATTGGTTTTGGCACTACCAGACTTTGTGATAAGTTCATGTCAGTTTATATTTATTATCCAACCAATTTCATTTTAATATTTGTAGGTGGTGGAGCGATCAACAACACAGAGAGTTGAGTCGCGAGATGCCCGCATCCGCGAGTACTTCTATGGAAAGAGAACACCATACTACCCACATTCATTTGATGTCAAGTTTTCAGATTTAAAAATATTCAAGGTAGGTATTCAAGTTAAATAATATTATAATTTATTTTTCTGTATATTTGTGAAGTTTACCCTAAACCAGACACAATACCTAAATTCTATTGATGAGATATACGACCGTGGACTGTTTCAAAGTGTAATAGATTTTTAATTGGGATATCATAGCATGTGTTAACTTGGACACAAATCTTAACTACATCAATGGTTGTAATTCAATTGTAAGTGTATTGTCGACGATGTAGCATCAATCCTATACCCATACGTAAGCTGTGCCTGCCTCGTGTATGTCGCTGGGTATGCAAAGGCCGGGTTCCGGGCCGCGGAGTGTGGTAGTAGTGTAATGACTGGGGCTGTGTGTAGGTGGGCGCTGCGTCCCTGCCTGCCTCGTGTATGTCGCTGGGTATGCAAAGGCCGGGTTCCGGGCCGCGGAGTGTGGTAGTAGTGTAATGACTGGGGCTGTGTGTAGGTGGGCGCTGCGTCCCTGCCTGCCTCGTGTATGTCGCTGGGTATGCAAAGGCCGGGTTCCGGGCCGCGGAGTGTGGTAGTAGTGTAATGACTGGGGCTGTGTGTAGGTGGGCGCTGCGTCCCTGCCTGCCTCGTGTATGTCGCTGGGTATGCAAAGGCCGGGTTCCGGGCCGCGGAGTGTGGTAGTAGTGTAATGACTGGGGCTGTGTGTAGGTGGGCGCTGCGTCCCTGCCTGCCTCGTGTATGTCGCTGGGTATGCAAAGGCCGGGTTCCGGGCCGCGGAGTGTGGTAGTAGTGTAATGACTGGGGCTGTGTGTAGGTGGGCGCTGCGTCCCTGCCTGCCTCGTGTATGTCGCTGGGTATGCAAAGGCCGGGTTCCGGGCCGCGGAGTGTGGTAGTAGTGTAATGACTGGGGCTGTGTGTAGGTGGGCGCTGCGTCCCTGCCTGCCTCGTGTATGTCGCTGGGTATGCAAAGGCCGGGTTCCGGGCCGCGGAGTGTGGTAGTAGTGTAATGACTGGGGCTGTGTGTAGGTGGGCGCGGCGTCCCTGCCTGCGTCGTGTATGCCGCTGGGCATGCGGGCGGCGGAGGCCCAGACGCGGGTGGTGGGTGTGTCAGCGGGCGCGGCGCTGGCGCACCGTCTGCTGGCGGTGTCGTTCGCCGCGGCGCCCGACGACGATCTGCTACACACCAACCTCGCCGGATTCGTTTGCGTGTGAGTACCAAATACCTTTTACATCTCTTTTAATATCTCTTTGAAATTTTATACGTTTTGTATGACTTATTACTGTTCAAACGTTCCTGTTATTATTAAATAGCAGCATCCAGTCTATAATAATATAACTTTTATTGTCATAAAATATGAAAATAATATTTTTAGACTTATGTGTTATGTGTTAGGTGTTTTATAAGTAAGTGCTCACTCTATTCAACGTGTATTTATCAAAGACGCCAGCGGCATCCTGTTTGCATATTTTATTTTTTGTTGAGTATTCTCCACAAAAGGAAAGCCGTGTGCGCATCATTATCTAACATCTGAACACTCAAAAGTTGCTTAAATTTGAGGTTGTTACATATTTTAAGCATTTCCTTGATTATAAGTTCATTGTTCATTGCTCAGAGGATTGTGAAATAAATATAAAATGTTCTAAATTCACCATATGATCCAATGACGACGCTAGTGGGTACTATTACAAAAGGAATAAGTACAGACCCTGTGTGAGCGATGATAGCCTACTCAAGTAGCGATGTCGCTTTTAGTCATCGCAGAGTTAATGCTACAAAGCGCGTTACAATAATCCACAAAAACAAAATACTTAATTTTTTCTTTCTCTCTTCTCTTCTTCAAAAATACAAAATCTCAGGTTTTTCGTATTCAAAAATTGTACAACCTAAATGTAGAACAGAACAACACTAAAATATTTTCTTTATCGATATGAAGCAAACTTTGAGCTTCATAAATAAATATATTATGGACTCTTTGGCTTTTTGTTGTAAATCTTTGTTATACTTTTTTTTACAGTTTCATCAAGAATCAATTATATTGCTAAACCTAAAAATACATGTATATTTCCCTATTCCTGCTTTAATTTCTCTAATTTTTATGTTTTTTTCCAGGACTGCGGTGGACACAGAACGACAAACATTGACTATTCTGTCTCCTCAGCCACGCCCTCTGCCGAATACTGTGTTATTATTATCAGAACTACAATACATGGACAATCATTAGCTTTACCTTAGAATGATTTTACTTCTGTATTCTGTACATAGTTTTAAATGAATTGTAAATTTTTTGATGATGTTAATTAAATATATTATTTTTATATTTAATAGTCTTTTTTTCAATGGCAAAGGGTAAATAAAAATACGATGTCGTATAATATTTATTGAATCCACGACTGCCACACGTTACGTCATTACGGTCTTTTTAAATTGTATACATCTAATTCTAAATTTAAGTTCAGTTACAAAAAATTAAAAAAGAGGATATTATTATTTAATCACGTCTTTTGTTAGCAATAAAAAAATCATATTGCTTCTGACACTCAATTTATTTATAAATAAATAATTGTTAAATACCATTTAGTTGAATCTAATTATTATCGTAGTATTATAAATTTATTAACAGTTAAGACAGGCAAGAGGTAGACAATACTCTATAGTCTATTGGAAATAAACCTTGTGCTCATACAGCAACTGTGAACACAGTGGGACATTGGTGGGGATTCTGCTAATGCAGCAAAAATAATTCTTAAACTCAAATAATAATTTAAAAAAAAGAAGTATAATGACTTAGGAACGTCAAGTTAGTTGACACTTTTGATTGATTTTTAGAGGGATATTTTATTTAAAAAAGGGTAAACATTCAAAAAGTGAAATAAGACAGAAATTTTCAAAAGCAGCCATTTAAGAAACATCTAATGATGATTTGATAGGTCGTTTGTCCTTTCCCCATTGTAACAAAAGTGTAGTACAGAACTTAAATTTAATTTTAGTTAGTACACAACTCAACAGGGCCACTTTGGTCAACAAGATTTAAGGATTTATTGATAATTTTGATAAAAATATATCTCAATTGTATCACATTAGAAACACACACCACTTATTGGGTCTGTTTTAGACAGCACATTTAGATTTGGATAAATCTAAAACTTTAGTTACATCCCTTTCTCTCATTTTGATAGGAAAGGATAGCAAAACCTATAACTTTCAAATAATTTAAAAATGTTTTGAAGTAACTTAAGAAAATTTTAGAAGGCACGTAGGGAGATGTTTCCAAAAACATACATTATACGATGAAGCACGGAGCTATCAGCTCAAAATAACAAATTTCTATGATTCATCTAAGAACCAACTAGAGTGTTCGAACCTTTACACCCAAGAGCTTTTCAATAAAATTTCTATTATCACAATTTTATGACAGTAGAGTATCAATCATGAACGCAGTAGAGTCATATACACCACACTAAATAAAAACAAAATCAATATTCCTTATTTATGTCATTGAAGCCGCGAATTGATCTTTTTCCTACAGTTAGGAAAAATTATAGTTAATTCTGCTGCCTGTTCTTAGTTGGTCCGGCGTGAGGCTGAACTTTGTCCGCGGGAACATCTTTAGTGTGCGCCTGCGCATACTTGATAGCTATGCGCATCGCGTCTTGCACCAGTTGTTCGCAGTTTATTAGGCTCACCTGCCAATAAAGACAATCAATATATTGTTGATAGATCACAATAGAAGATAGTAGACAAAAAATATATTTGGTATTGTCATGTTCCTTAGTAAGATTGTCAAAGCATAAATAGAAGGATGGAATTTCAATAAATACCTTAGTGCCTGTCATCTGTGCGTACGTGGCGGGATCGCAGCCAGCGGCCGGCGGCAGGACGTCCCCGTCGAACACCGGCACGATGCAACGGAGCCAGCGCTCCGCCGTGAACTTGTCTCGAACCATCTCCTATTTAGATCGAAGCGTTTTGAGGCGACTCATAAAATATCATCCATAACAATGATAGCTAGCTCCCTAAAAACATCCGATACTCTATACAACTCTATCGTAGCAACTTCAAAGTTCAGAATAGCGTACCCCGCTTCAACACAGTATATGGTGTGGGATTGCCTTCACCTGTTTCAAGTCGCATTGAGGTAGCCACTTTTAATTTAATAAATCGGACTGGTTCCGGATCGAGAAGTCCTTACGATATCGGTCAAACACAGAGCAGTAAAAGTCATAAAATAACCACGTTAATCAATTGCTTGTTAGTAGTTACAACTAGAAACTGAGGATTGACCCATCCAGAACCAACCATGACACAACTTTCGTAATCAAACTACGCCTTTAATTAATTGAAAAGTTTGAGTTTGAAATCAAGTTAAATGTTATAGGTTAATAAAAGCCTATTATTGGTTTGAAATAATAATTAAAGATAGGATAATAAGTCCAGCATTATTAACGGAATCGATTCTGTGTGTCGCTTGTTAGTTATTAGTTTTTCATCTCACTTGTTTGTTGTTTTTTGAAGAGTTCCCATCTTGTCTTGGAACATCTTCATCAGATGATTAAAAAGGAACGGACCCCGAATAAAGATATTATCCTTTAAAACAATGATCGAAATCGATTCTGAATTGATGGGGAAGTCGAAAAATACAAACAAAAAATAGATTGATATTGAACTTTTTTAAATTTTTGTTGATTTGTTGACTAAAGTAAGGATCTCCACCTGGGGGACTGAACAAGCGGCCACTATGACTCCCCCGGCACAGCCCAGCAGTAGGGCCGGCGAGGGCACGCTGCAGGAGGCTAGCGCTTGGCTGAGACCTTCGTCCTGCATCAGGTACGAGCACCGCAGGAAGTGGACCACGAATCGGCGACCTTCACATTGGGCGGTTTGAAAAGCCTCGCGTACTTCAGTTTCTGCTACAGCCCTGTGGATAAATAAATGGGTATTGGTGTCAAATCTACTAACTTCTCTAAATTCAGTTATTTTCCTCAATTTCCGACTGCTTAAAATTCTGTTATCTGCTTTTTATATTAAACTTCAATAAGAAAGACACAGTATTATTTTAAAAAGACAAATTAGTCGATACTTACACTATTCCTCTTTTTCTCACAAAATAGCATCACATTAAAAAAAAGTATTTTACATAATCTACTAAATTATTTAGAAAAAGTTTAGTAAAATATACAATGAACCCGTCTCCTAAGTTTTTAAGATCAATTTGTGTACACTGACTATAAAATATGTTTGTCCTTTACAAATAAAATTAGTTTAGTTTATTACGGAATAAATGTTTTTATTTGAATGTGACGTCTACATTTCTAAAAATGTTTGAAAAATACTTTTATAGGGATATTATTTAAAAAATTAAATGCATAATAATTTGATTGCTTTTTTTAATAAAAATGAGCATTAGTAAACTCACTGCATCGCCACGTTAGTATTCGGCGGTCTCTTCTGTAAGTTGTCCAGTAGTTGCAGGCACTGCGCGTACTCGCCGTAGGGGGCTCCGCCCGCGCCGCACAGAGTCGCTAGCTGCCGCTTCATGCTCGATATCTCTTCTTTTTTCCGATCTGGATCCACTAACTCGATCACTTGTTCCAATTTTCGTGCTCGGCAAAATAGTTCTCGTGCCTATAGTATGCGTATGATTATAAAATCACTATTTATTTGTAAATGCAATAGGTTCTGAACTTAAAAAACAAACTCATTTCGTAATATCTAAATCAACAAGGAATGTTAGATATATTGAAGCGTTAGATGTATGAAGCGTTCAATCGATACGTCGTGTGATTTAACATGATCGATTACAATCACTTGACCGAAGGAAATAACATGACAATAATAATAACATGATTATTGTTATAAGTACATTATTTTCTGGATATTTCTTTCAAAAAAATGTGTATTTTTTCTATAAGAATGTTTTCTCTGTAGAAATCGAATTGTATGAAACAATAATTTCATAGTATCTCCAAACTGAAGGCAATAGCGCTTGCCAAAATACTGTCAGATGAAGCTCGTATGCAATTGGCAAGTTTGAAATGAAACGAAATTGCCTTTCCTTGCTTTAAAGGCAAAAACACCTATTGATAGATTAAAAAAAACCTGTATAAATTCTCGATATCATGATTAGAAGTGTCCTACTCCTGAACACGGCCTGTAGTATATACATGTCAGAAATACATGAAGAGTTCGGAACTCTCACCACCACGCTGGCCTAATGGGGATTAGTGGACTAAAATGGTTGGCGCTTCTACCAGGACCAACGGCTTAAGGTGCCTTCCGAAGCACAAAGGAGTTCGAGATATATTTGATAGACTCATCCTGGAGTCAATCATAGTGACAGTTGCTTTGTTCCCGTAATCGAAAAACACGAGCTCGACATTTGATATTATGCAAAGTATCCAGATCCCGCAGGTGTACCTGTTTAGCGCAGAAGCCGGTGAGAGCGTGCACTACGGGCGCGTGACCTCCGGCGCCCTTCACCAGCGTCACGCAGAACTCCTCGATAAAGCCCGTCGAAGGCACGTGGGTGCCGCAGCACAGCTCCCTGCCAGCAAAGCGAGTGAACACATACTGGCTAAATTATGATATTTATTTGACGATTCATGATTATCTCAATATCGGCGCAAAAACGGTACCTATTACACTGCTCTTGGCCATCATCTCACCTGATGGTAAGTGATGATAAGTTCCAAGATAGAAGCGAGCTACACGAGCCCCTGAATTAAAAACTCCAATAATGACTAATGATGCGTACAGCACTATATACGGGCCGGTTCAGGTGTAACGGCAGGACGAGGGGCCTGTGGGGTCCTATTTATGCTTCAGCGCAGACCCCGCGTGACAGTTCACCATCACAGCATAAAATACAGTCCACCTTTCATTTTCATGGTAGTTAGTTCACCTTGGATTGAAAACATATGAACTACGATCGGTGGATAGTGGTCTTCACCGCTAGACCATAGATGCGGTTTTGTCCATTGGACCCGTCCCGACTATACTAGAGAACATCGTCTGTCCTGAGTTACGAAATTGAATTGGTACACATAATCGATTGACATATGGAAATGGGGCAAAAATGTTCTGAGTGGTGATTAGTTGGATGGCAATCCCGAATGGTAATTTCAGGTTCATTACATGTCTATCGATGGCTGGATTATTACATATACTCACTTGGATCGCAATGGGGCTGAAGCTGAGACAACCCTAAGGCCGTGCTCAGGGTATGTTTCCCCCGGGATGGTGATTAATTCAGGCTCACGAGACACCTCGATGCCATCCATCACTCGCGTCTCAATGGGCACGTCGAATTTAATTGACTCCCTGTGAATGTGCCACAGTGGGATGTAAAATAAAATATTTTGGGTTTAAGAGGTAGGTAGAGGTAGATTTAGACAAATCAACCAAAAAAAAATAGTTTGCAATATCATAATAAATCAACCTGTAAAAATTGTGGTCAGAAAATATGAAAGGACAAATTGATCTATATCAAACTGTTTTAATAATCTATCAATGGATGGCATTTTAAAACGTAATACATGTGAAATAAATCAATACTCAATGCCTCGTCAGCAAAACGTACTGTATGTAGATTATTGAAACTCAGTATTAACTGTTAATTCCTCAAAAGATGTTATATACAATATTTATCCATTACTAAATGGTTGAGCTGCGAATATTTCTGGAAAACTCTAATCGGGAGACAAAAGTATGGCCGGACTGTATGGATGGAATAAAATTACCTTATTAATTCTTGTGCATCTAAAATCGCTTTTTGTGATACTTTCTCGCCATAAACTGACAAATTTAAGTTAAGTCCAGTGTCTGTCACCTTCGAGCCAGTCGGACAAACCACACTCCTCGGCAGTACCTTCCTGATAGCAGCGTTCAAAAGGTGTATCGCAGTATGGTTCCTCATTACACTAAGTCTTTTATTCACATCTATTTCCAAAGTCACATCACTACAGTAATTCACATACTTATTGTCACCACCGATGTCAATTTTAAAATAACCTTTATGAAAAACAAAATCTCTAATTTTGAACACACTGTCCACTGCAAAAGACATATTTTGGTTTACACTAATTACTCCACTGTCAGCAATCTGTCCACCTTCTTCGCAATAGAAATTTGTATCTTCAGTTACTAAATAGTAAGGTCTATTTTCGCTTGGCTCTAAGAAGTCTATCCATTCGCAGTCTTCATTTAAAATAGCTGCTAATTTTGTTTTGAGAGGTTTAATTTCTATTTTTTTCTCCAGAGGTAAATAGTTATATTTGTGTTGGTCGTTAGTTGACTTTAGACCACGTTCAATAAGTTTTTCCACCGCTTGGTCAAATAATAAGCCGCGGTTTTCCATCTGTTCCTTAAAAACAGTCTTATGCCTAGACTTGTGCTCAGAGAGCAGTTTCCAGAACCCGTTCTTGTCGATTTCTAAGTGATTCAATTGTGCTATTCTTTCTATGTGGTCCTCTTGGAAGCCGTGTGTGTCATATAATTTAAAAACTAATTCGCCAGGTATGGTGTGCGAGTTGTTTTTTGACATTACCTAAAAGTAAAGTTCTATTACTGAAAAATTATAATTGTAAAAGTACTACTTCAAATTACTGGATTGTATATTTTTCGCATATTTGATAAAATAAATATCAAAAAGTTTTATTAATAAAACGTTTTAATTTTTTTTCCCCTTTTTAATTTAGAAAAAATAAAACTTTTTTAAATGGGTTTATTCGCCCCCGAGTTCTCTAATATGTTAGTAAATTTTAAAACATATTAGTGAACGCGGGGACGACTATATCAAACTCATACAGATATGTAGACTTAAAAGTTTTAGATTTGTAAAGATCATATACTTGCATATTTCGAGATTGCGACATGTTTCTACAAGACAAGACAAATTGTTAGCTCTATGGTATGTGCCACGGTTGGGCAAAGAGTCTTGAGTCATAACACCACCACCCAGTATCGATATGTATTTGTACTCACTTCTTTAAAATCACTGTATCCTCGCGCAAATCCTGATAGTTCAATATCACTGATTTCTTCAACTTCGGGATATTTATTCACAAGATCTTTCCACTTCTTTGATAATTCTGCCTTCATTTTCCCATAAGCAACGGTTTCGTGTTCTATAATTAGTTTGCTGTCTTTCTCCTTGGTTATCAACTCAGGGTATGTGGGGCCTAGGGTCTCCATAACTTGCTGGTACAAGATTGGAAGGAGTTGAGGGTTTTGGAAGACTTCAGTTGCGATTTTGAACGACTTGCGAATGACCTGCTTTAGATTAAGACTGAAATAAATTAATAAATTGTGTAAACAGTATTCGAAATCAAAGTTTTAAACTAAACAAAAATATAATCACATAACACAGCATTTCAAACTATGTACTATCTTAGTTTTATCTTCTGTAGGACTTATTTTATAAAAGTCATGTACCAATTTCTTTTTACATATGACACTTATTTTGAATTAAAGTATTTCGTAGACTAGTAGACTTTAATCTGACATAATTAATACTCTCAATACAATGAGCAATCAATTGTTCTTATACTTACATGATTTTTGGAAAGAGGCTATATGATAGAATGATTAATTTATACTTAAAAAACATATAAATAAGCAGTAAATTACCTTGAAGCAGGGAAAACTCCGTCAGCTAGGCAGATGCTGATCATCCTCGCATGGTCGGCCAGTCGTCGGTACGCGGTGTCCAAGACCGCGTCGGCACCGAACTTACCGCTGTAAGGGGACACGCCCTTACTGTTCTGCCGTTACCAAATATAATCTGACATTTATATATACAATAATTTTAAAATTTAAAAAACAAAAAAAATAATCAGTGAAATTTTCATCTAATAATAGCAATAATATTATGTTAGATTCGAAGCTGCGAGCATAGGGCAGTCCACAGGAAAAGTCAGCTATATTGAAAATGGAATAAGGTTGTAAATCAATTGCCCTTTTATTTTAATGCCTGCCTGTCAAAGAAATGTAATTACCTCCTCAATAGCCCTGATGAGAGGTGTGAATAGATCAGTGTCATAGTTGGACGGCACATTGTTTAGCAGAGTGGTCATGCGCTCCAGCCCCATACCGGTGTCCACGTGCTGCCGCCGCAGGCTCGTTATTTTACCGTTAGATTCTCTACAAATAAAGTGATTAATTACCAACCAATATATTACAATGTAACAAACATTGTTCATTTTTGTTTACATTCGGTTTTATTTTCAAACAAATAATGTGAAACCTGAAGTCTACTATTTATTTGTTATGGAAAAGTATTCTTAAATTAGTTTTAATTTTGATAAAACCTATTGAAGGATACTGTATAGTTAAAAAAAATACAGGCAGTTTTTAATTTTTCTAACTTCTCTATAAAATTAACCCTATTAATTGATTTATTTAATATTAAAAATGGGGTTACAAATTTAATGTAATTTTATTACTCAACACTACCGCCAGGTCACACTAGCCATGGTCACAAGCAGTGTTATCAACAGCTGGCCGAGTTAGTAGATTTTTCTTCATCCACCTATACTTACCTATTATATTGTATAAAAACAAGATTCCATATTTCAGTAAGTGTGCCATTTGGGTTTACATGGTGGATCTCAGTACAGGGTCCACATGGACCTGTTGTTCCCATTTCCCAGAAATTGTCCTTTGAGTCTAATGCTTTCAGTCTACTCTCGGGAATGCTGGAATTGTGATGATATCAATAGTTTTGTATTTTTTCTCACTTTTTGTTTTAGGTGTAATATCAATGTGAAGCAAAATTTACATAAAACATAATATTTTAATTTCACACAAAAAAAAATTCAGATATACTCTCTACCCTATAGATCTCCAAATATCCCTGCATTCTCTATCTTCAGTAAGCCCCAACACTACATCTCCGGCAAAGTATGTCACCACCAAATTCTCAGGTTTCAGTCTGTATGGACCAAGGAGTAGGTCCCAAGCCATTATGCAAGCTTCTTTCTAAAAACAGATAAAAATTAAATCATTGAACAATAATTGAAATTAAAATATTATGTTTCATGTAAATTTTGCTATTCTGTAATGAAAATAACATTAAAATAACTTGTTTCATGTCAATTTTGCTAATCTGTAATTTTAAAGTTAAAATTTAAAAAATATTTTAATTTCACTCAAAAAAGTTTTTAGGTATATTTTTACCCTATAGATCTCAAAATATCCCTGCATTCTCTATCTTCAATAAGGCCCATCTCCAGCAAAGTATGGACACTTGAAAAAATTAAAGACAAGGAACAGTAGACTTCAAATACCTTATAATAATCACCAAAGGACCAATTGCCTAGCATTTCAAAGAAAGTATGATGGTGACCATCATTTCCAACCACTTCTAAGTCATTATGTTTGCCTCCCACTCTAACACACTTCTGGGAGTTCACTGCTCGGGGATATGGGGCTTCGGTCTTACCAAGGAACACTCCTTTGAACTGTAAATAAAATTTAGTTAAATTCTTTACATCCTGAGGATATATAAATATTTTGGAAACTATCAACACTAGTGTTCAAAAATAATCATGAACAGTATCTACATACAAATATAAATTACTGTGACGGAAATAATTGACAGAGTTTAATTCCCTCAAAGCAAATTTAAAATAATAAGTAAATATACCTGGTTCATGCCTGCATTTATAAATGGAACCGTAGAATCACACAGAGGTACCACAGGACTTGATTTCATGAACTTGTGATCATGTTTACTAACAAAATAGTCCACAAACGTGCTCCTAATATATTCACTCGAACTATTAGACTTCGATCGTAAGTTACGATGAATAGTTTTAGTTCTAACTGGTATTCGAAACATATTGTATTTTGATGCAAAACAGACAAAAAATATCACAATACTAGAACAGTTTCATCAACCACAACACAATCTAGCTTTACGTGCTCATTTTATGTAATTTTGCCCAAAACAAATACTATTTATTTTAGTATTTTGCTAATTTGAAGAATGATATGACTTACATTTGACAACATGTCAATGTCAATACTTTTTTTAAATTTTAACTGGCCTGGATACAAGTTCTTTAGGCCATTTCTTAATAAGAATGGCTTGGATTTTTATGAGCAGCCAAATAAATAAATTCCATTATGTCTGCTGTGTAATTGAAACTAAAATTTTTTGGATAATGTAAATCGTACTTTTTACAGATGTTTTCTTTCTTCTTGTTAAAACTAGTTTAAAAAAATGTTATTCAAGCTGGCTGAGAAGTTTTTCTCAATGTTAGTAGAAACGTATTAAATAAATACAAATGACATGGCAGTATGGGATTCAGTTCCTTTTGCCTTATTTTTTTAACATCATTGTATAATTTTATTCTAATTTTCGTATCATTACATCGTAATCGCTAAGATAGAATTTTTTATAAAACCAATCTAGCAAGTCTTTAACAAAATGGCAAGAAGGGTCATCAGTCGCCAAAAACTACTTGGGGCAAAGGGATATATTACACCGGTATCTCGGAGCCAAAAATAAAGAAATAATCACATAAGATATGGCTGTATGGACTTTAGATTCCTTTGTTTTCCCTATAATAGAGAGAATTAAAAAAAGGGAAAAATGTCAAAATATTCACAGCGATATGTGACATTTTTCGAGAAAAATTTAAGTACCTATTTTGTAGGTGTGTAAGTATTTAAAATTTAATTCAATTAGCTGTAAACGTGTTTGTATTGGATTGGTATTCGTAAGGAAAGGTTTATAATCTAGTCGTACTAAAATTGCCGGGTCAAAAGAAGTTTGTGTTTGTTATGAAATAAAGGACACGTAATCCTTATATTTTGTTGGTTTTTTACACCAATTTTGTACCAATATGCGACATTTTAAGTATTTTATGATTTCTTTGTGTATTGGACTGTCAATTGCCGAGTTACTGGGCCCTGAAGCTCGCAAAGAAAATCAGAAAACTGAAGACGAAGATGAAGCTTCTGGTAGTTTGGATACTAACGCAAAAATGGACCCTGAATACGCTAAGGCACTAGCTGATGCTGTCAACAAAGAAATTATAAGTTTACAGGAGTATGCTGATGCCATAAGAGACCTGAAAGACCCTAAAGATGAAAATATTAAAGGTTATTAATTAAAACAATATTTATCATAGCTGTTAAATTTTTTTCACTTGATCACGGTATTACCAATATAAAATATAGAATAATTTTTATTTTACAGCTAAAGAGCATATGAGCTAATTCAATAAGCTACACTTGATTAGTATTCTCATAGCTGTACGATTGAAAACTGGAATAACAATAAACAGTTATATATTTTCAGATAACAACATTGAACAAATGGAATTCACTCTAAAACTGTTGAAAAAAAGTTTGCTGAGACATACAGCTCATACAGAACCAGGTTGGATCCTTGACAAACCATCTGAGTCTGGTGGTAGTGAAATTGATGTAAGCAAAATCTTGAAATTAAACTTTGCTAAATTATTGAAGATGAAATTAAAAAATAGCTATTATGCAATTTAGATAGTTTTGCTTTTGAATATTATATTCATTGGATGTTAATGTTAGTATGTTTAATATTTTCACTACCCCTGTAAATTTTTCAGCTTTTAATATTTTTCAATTCAAGAGTGCCCTGACTTTGTGCACTTGTCTTTTAATTTTTATATAGCAAATAACTAAAATATTTTGAAATAATTGAAAATACTCCTTATTATTTTCAACATTTTAGAACACAAATATAGGAACTGTGAAAAACTAGATAAAATAATGTATTCACATCTTAAACATCCTTTACTACAATACAAATTAGAGGCTGACTTCTGGTGTTTAAGAATTTTATTTTATTGTTATGAAGTGTGGTTCAAACCAACTTGGTTGGTCTTCTCTCTGTAAAACGGTCTGCACCAAGCTAATATGAGCAATTTTTCTCTGCATTGAATGAGTTAAATCAATTTTAGTTTGTGTTTTATTATCCATCTTATGTTTTTATAGAAACCAGAAGAGAATCCGCAAACAATTTTAGACAGTCTTCTTCCATTACCTCCTGAAGAAGAAGAAGTTTTAACACCAGAACTCCAAGAAGGTAAATTTGATTGAGTAACAATTAAAACTATTTGCAACATTATCATTTTGAATTAGTACAAATGACATAATACAAATATTCTTTGTTTGTGTACAATAAATTAATATTGAAAAATAAAATAGTGATAATTGCAAACTGACACTTTATTGTGTAAAATATCAGAAGACCAAAATTTATCAATATTTATATATTACAGCAAAAGACATATATGACACGGCTATTGCAAAACTGAAGCGTCGCTCTCCAGATTTACGTGGCACCATATTGCAGATACAAAATGCTGCCAATAAGGGTTATGTGCCAGCCAAGATCAAGCTTGCTTGGTCTCACATATTTGGAGAGGGTGTTGAACTTGATATTGAGAAAGCAAAGACCATATTTGAAGCACTGTCTGAGGAGGGAAATGCTGATGCGCATGCGGTAGACTGATTATTTAATATATTAGCCATTTGCCACTCAATCAAATGTTAAGGCCACAATAACCTGACTGGCATATTGGTATAATTGATTTAACTTAATCACAACCTTATAATTTCAAGTTTCTATTGGTAATCCTCTGCATCCCAGTTTTGATGTGTATAAACAAAACTGTCTAAATTGCGAATTGTTCTTAGATCTTACCAGTCATGACAAACCAAATTTCTATCATCGAGAACCTATATTCGTAAATCGCACCTTTATAAGAGAACTACTAGTCATAAGTAATAAAACTATAAATATGGATTGATATATTTCCCAGGGTATGGGCTTTCTCTACGCTACAGGGTTGACAGTGAATGTGTCTCAAGCGAAGGCCCTAGTTCATTACATGCAAGGTGCACTCGGAGATAGTGACTATGCGCAGATGGCTCTTGCGTACCGCTACTGGGCTGGAGTTACTGTACCCTCATCCTGCCCTAAAGCTATGGATCTTTACATGAAAGTTGCCGCCAAAGGTAACATGATAAAACTCTCTTGGTAAAACTAATTTTAATATGCCTTTCAATTTTGTTGATGATAGTTATTTTACTGATCCAGATTACAGTCTTTATAGCTTTCATTACTAAATACCTATCTTGATATAGGGCTAGGATTAATCCTGGTGCACTTTGACCCAATGGGATTCTTTATGCTAACTATGTACCTAAATGGAATGTTATTTTTTACATAAATTGTATAGGAACTACAATTTCTTAGGAAATTCAATTGAAATTTAATGGTAAACTAAAATAATTCATAATATCATAATAGATTTGAAAGCTCATTGATTGATTCTCCAAGATATGTGTACAATGGACTGCACTGCATGACATCAAAAGGCCAGGACTTTCAAGAAATGGCAAAAATATATGTAATATACTTTTTATATGTGAAAAAATCCTAAAATATACACTTATTTTGTGTATTTTTGAAAGCCCTAATAGATTATATCACTAACTTCCATTTTTTAAGATGGTGAGAAGGATTAAATATTGTTAATTATGATGTTAGTGGCTCGTCAAGTAAGTTGGAGTGGTGGACCCGCAATCCATCGCGCACGGCTGGCAGACGAGGCTGAGGGCGGTGGTGGAGCCCTGGACTCCGATCTCATAGAGTACTATCAACTGCTGGCTGAGAAGGGCGACGTGCAGGCTCAGGTACTCAAGCAAGTGCATTGAGTTGTAGTGTTCGACTCCGACTACATTGACGCTAAAAGTACTTTAACCTTTCAGGCCATCACCATAATTCAAAGTCTAGTATGCATGTGATGCATCGATATGCTGATACGATAACGTTACCGACTTATTTTTGAAATTCTCGGCGATATCGATATAGACTCAATTAAACTTAAAGCTAGTCGATGTTACGCATTAAAGTAAAATCGGATATTCGAATGTATGTAAAAAGGGATTTGGAAAAGATAAATGCTAGCTTATTATCATAAAAAAAATATATTAAAATATTAGACAGGTGGGGCTGAAAACCAATGAATTTTAGTAACTATACAAAAAGAATGACATGCAATGCCCTTCAATTAACATTTAAAGTGTGTAGTTCATAATAAAACTGACCAAATAAGTAAAAATATATATACATACTTGCAAAGATTCCATTATTGAGTTTCTCAGAGATCTCATCCCTTTTGTAATCAGAGAACGTTGTAGATTATAACGTTATAGACTACTGATTTTTTATATTGTTATCAACCGCTATCGAAGTACGGCTTTATTTGATTTGCCACTCTCATGTTCAAGGTCGGCCTGGGCCAGCTGCACTTCCAAGGCGGGCGCGGAGTGACCCTGGACATCAACAAAGCGCTGCACTACTTCACGCAGGCCGCTAAGACAGGAAACGCTGTCGCTAATGCTTTCCTCGGGAAGGTAAGCTATCTTTTGATTATAGCGTATTAATCACTAAAAATACAAATGTAAGTTGTCGCTATGATCAACTTAGTAAGGCTGGGTGATTTTGATATCAAGGTCAAATTGCTAGGCTTGATGATCAGTCGACTGTACTTATACAACTAAATAGTTATGAACTGACTAGCTTTACCAGCGAGTTCTTCCGCGGAATTAAAACGTATATTATGTCAAAACTGAATCAATCTCGAGTCTCGTGGTTGACTGATTTTTATTAAAAAATTAAATTAAATTGTGTATATTTGGTAGTTCTTAGAATAGGTGAGAGGCCATTTTTTTATACTTCCAAGTGATAACGGTGGCCCTCTACACTTGTTTTCAGAAATAATAAGGCATAACAACGATTGCCTGGTTAGCTTTAGTTTTAATATACAATTAGTAGACCCGTTGAACTATGCATCACTCATATATATTTCCTGTCATGAAGCCATGAAGGAATGACAGTTTAAAATTAGTACGTTAATAAGACGTTTCTCCATACTAAGTTAACAATTTCCAATTATATTTTATCAAAGCTTCTCTTGGGGATTTGCCTGTAATTTTAATTTTTAAACCACCTCTAAATTGAAGCATATTAAAATCAATTAAAATGATTAAATTAACAGCATATAATACGCAGCATTACACACACTAATTATTTTTTTGTTATTTATTATTTTAGTTTAGCTTTTCGCTATTTTTTATTATAAATATATTATTATTTTTATTTATTAAATATTACTTATAGAAGAAGTATGAGGAAGATACATGTGAAATATAACGAACTTCTCCATCCATCCATTGACAGATAATTAAGTCCATCGTCAATAGATTTTGTTTTTTTGATTAAACCAATAACAAATTGAACACTCATTCGAAATACTCGGGACAATTTTGAATAAAGTTCTTGTAAAAAGTGAAACAATTTTCCAAATTATTGCATCGGTAGCAAAATCCCGTCTAAGTAGCACATCAGACACGTTTTTCTTCAGATCTACCTGGAAGGCGGCGATGGCATCAAAGCTGATAACGAGACAGCTCTTCGGTACTTCGGGAAGGCAGCCGAATTGAACAACCCAGTCGGACAGAGCGGGCTCGGCATCATGTACTTACAAGTGAGCGCTTATTATTTAATTTATAAAGGAGATGTAATATATTGATTAGTTTTGATTTGGGTTCAGTGATGGAAGTCGTTTTTTATATTATTTGTTTGGTCCTAAGGGGGGGGGGGGGGGGTTAACGAGGTGGTTTAGCTATTTAGAATATTTTTATCTAGGTCTGGTGTTAGATAGAGGAGTTTTTTTGGCGTAGAATTTGCAGCGCTCTGGTTTTGATTACGCAAAGCTAACTTTCGCCGTGGTTGGTCAATCAAAATTTGCTATATTGAGTATCCTCCGTGGGGTCTGGTTGAAACGGAAACAGCTTTCACCCAGCAAGCCGCATTGGACCAGTATTGTTCAAAATCCTCATGTATTTATCCCATGTAGGAAGGCCTGTGCCGACGTAAAAAGGCTGATGATTCGAAGGTCGATCACCTTCGAATCATCAGCAAGGTTTTACATTTGCTACATTTGTTTGACATTAATTTCAAAGTTTACTGTAGATGGTCCAAAATTGGAGAATAAGAGACAAATTAAAGAATACTCTTTTTTGCAAAGGGTCGCGGAGTTCCCAAAGATACGCGAATGGCGTTCAAGTACTTCACTATGGCCGCCAACCAGGGCTGGGTGGAAGGTCAGCTGCACTTAGGGTTTATGTACTTCGGTAAGTTGTTCAGGTTGTTTATTTTTAAGTTGACGTATAAGACAAGGTGATGTTATAGAACAGTGGCTAAGGAAGTGGTTCACAACAAACAAACACACAGTCTCTAATAAGTAACAAGGCTACTGTTGCAAATGTGCTGAAGAGCTTATTAGGCTCAGCAGGAAAAACATTGGTAATGGGTAATAAAATCATTCTTAAAATTTTAGAGCACGCTATTATAACACATAATTAATCAACTATTCATCTATTTTATATTGTTTTTTATTAGTGTTCACTGCTTATTGTGTTCAAATAATGAACACTGTCATTATTTGGACTAGAAACATTGATGTTTCCAACTTTCTATAACATGGATTCCTTCAGAAGGGTCATGTAAAAGCATCTTGTTCTACAGTACGGTAGAAGTGGTCACAGTAGCGAGATGAGTAGTTTGTTCCTTCATGCTGCTATAGCTATCTTCGCAAATTGCCACTACTTACCAGTTAGTGATGGGGAGTCGCCGATTTGCTTACAGTAAAAAAAGATTAATAACATTGCGTTGTCGGGTTCTCAATTGGCTATCGATTTATTGCTAGCCAAACTCCACATGTAGGAAGGCCGTCCCCTGTAGTGGAAAGAATATAGGCTGATAATAATGATGACGATAATTTTACCTTCATCCAATAATGATCTTTATATATTTACCTGATAAAACTTGATTTCTATGACTCTTAATGACTGGATGTTTCCTGATATGTCTTTCAGGTGGTATCGGTGTCCGACGCGACTTCAAGCAAGCCAACAAGTACTTCTCCCTGGCGTCTCAGTCAGGCCACGTGCTTGCGCTTTACCACCTCGGCCAGATGCACGCCCAGGGACTGGGTGTATTGCGCTCGTGCACGACGGCCGTCGAGGTGAGTGCTGCTGTACTTTCTCCGCCAGACTTTTGAAACCTGCTCTTAGATTTTTTCATTAAGTGTTCCCTACTACAGGGCAAGCAAGGAAAATCAAGTTTATACTGCCATGTTTTATTTTCTTTCTTTATTTATGCCTCCGAGATACCGGCGTAACTTTATTCATTGGCCTTGTTTTTTGAATTGAGTTTTGAGTACTAACAATAGGCGCCGCCATTTTGTCGATTCTTTACGTTAATAATTAAATGAATAGGAAACTAAATTAAATGATAAAGAAATTATATAATGAAATTATATAAGTAATGATAAAACAGTGAACTTATTCCACAAATGAATGAACGAACATGGAATATCTCACAAACATCACCAATATGAAAAAAAAACACAAAATGCACAAAATGGATGAATATTTTATATACATTTACACACTAGACATTGTTGGTCTTACGTATATGTGCCTCGGCATCGCCTCGCCCCAAATTTACACGTTCGTCTATCGATGCCTCTATTGTTGGCCGCTGAAGTAATGTAATATTATTTGCATATGTCGGAAGGCCGGCGACCTTGAGCGTGTAATGATAGCAAGTATGATCGGTGACGTGGTGTTTGCCTGTGGTTGCGCAGTTGTTCAAGAACGTGTGCGAGCGCGGCTGGTGGAGCGGGCGGCTGATGCTGGCGCACGCGGCGTGGCGCGCGCGGGACACGGACTCCGCGCTGCTGCAGTACCTGGCCCTGGCCGAGCGGGGCCTCGAGCTCGCGCAGACCAACGCCGCCTACGTGCTCGACAACGGTACGACAACGGACGGCTCTGCCACCAATGTACTGGACTATCAGCCGATGTCTAATTACTTCTTTGTCCAAAATTCTATAGATCGCTGGTTTAAATCCGGCTCGAAGGACCTCATGGAAGGGCATTATGAACAAGAAGGCAACAAAGCATTGTGTCTCCGAGTACATTATAAAGATGTTGTACCAGGGTGTAAGCTTATGTTGGTAGGGTGTGTGTATGGCAGGGTATAAGCTTTTTAGTATATTTATATATTAATTATTCTACAGTACATATTCCATAGGGTTTTTTATCTCTCATAGGTATAAACTGCTAACGATGCTGGTTGGCGCCTAATATTCGCCTGGTAGTTCGAACATATATCATATAAGCTCGCTGAGTATAGACGTTTTTGAGTCAAGCTTTGATGAGTGTGTAGGTGAGGGCAGCGTGTTCGCGGAGCGGGAGCGGTACCCGCGGGCGCTGCAGATGTGGGCTCGTGCGGCGGCACAGGGCTGCGCGGCCGCTCGCGTCAAGCTCGGCGACTACCACTACTACGGGCTCGGGACCAGGCAGGACCTGGAGTTGGCCGCGCACCACTACAGGTGAGCCTCATCTTTACTAGCTGCGCCGCCACTGCGCCTGCGCAAGCTTGACAAATTGACTCATTTAGTAAAATACTTACAACCCTAGCGAATATTAAATTGTTCGTGTATACATTCCTGTTGAGTCGCTGTATTTATTGACGTAAACAACATTAGCATGCGTTGGTTCATCAGGTTTCAATAATCTATTATGTTATTTGAGTTAAATTTTGAATTGTATAATTTTTCAAAATTTTTAATATTTTATTTTAATGTACTATTTCTATTAAAATAAAAAATGTCTACTAATTTTGATTACAATGTTTTGATATAACAGTGGTAACAATTCCATTCTTGCTTAAATATAATCTCATTGAGATGCTTTGCTTTGCACCTTAATAAAAAAAATTAAGCCCATTTAATTTTTATTAGATTATATCAATTTCAAGTTAGTAAATGCAAGTTAACGTAAAAAAACGTGAAATAAACGTTTAAATATTTGTCGCATCAGCTCGCGACAATAGATTTTACGATGATATATGTAAGGTGTAATAAAATGAATAAGGCGTCCTTGTTCATTATTTACCGCGGGAGTATCTATTGCGCACACGCATCTCCTTTGCAGTCATAATAAGATTAGGAAATTGTGTCGTCACAGGCTTGAGCCTTTACTTTAGTGCCTGCGTTCTAAATTTAAAAACTCAATTTCTATTCATTCAAATGAATGAATGCGTTTTTTTGCATTTTTATGGTTTTTGTAATACAAATAAGGTAAACAATTGTAGTATTTTTTGATCTTCTAATTTGGACCGTATAGTAAGGCATCATTAGGTAGTTAGAAGGTTGTGCGGTATGTGAGAGTGTGTTGTGGCCGCAGGATAGCGTCGGAGCAGCTGCACAGCGCGCAGGCGACGTTCAACCTGGGCTACATGCACGCGCGGGGGCTGGGCCTCACGCGGGACCTGCACCTCGCCAAGCGCTGCTACGACCTGGCCGCAGACACCTCGCCCGACGCCCGCCTGCCCGCCGCGCTCGCCTTGGCCGCGCTCGCCGCCTCCACCGCCGCCCGGGACCTGGCCCAGGTACATGCCGCCCGGACCTGGCCCAGGTACATGCCGCCCGGACCTGGGGCAGACACTGACCACTCCCAATGTTAATGACAATGGACTTCCGCTCACCAAGCCGCATAGGACTAACGTGGTGGTATTATTACGGCCAAGCTCCTCATGTATTTCTCAGGCCTGTTCTGAATTGTATTTTTATTTTGCACTCTATTTTATTGTTTAATTTTATGTTGTGTTTTTATGAAAAATGTATTTATTTTTATCATATGTTATCAACAGACAATACAAGAAAGTCCACTGGCGCTGATATTCCTCGGTGGTGAACCGATGGCGGTGTCCAACTGGGACCTGTATCTGGTGACGCTGCTGGTCCTTGCACTGGCGATCGTCATCTACCTCCGGGTGACGCTGCCCCAGCAACCACAGTGAGGAAGCTAGCGGAATTTACTAAAGAAATACTTTATGAAGATCACATTGAATCAAGAACTGCATTCGAACAATTTAAGGAGCCTTACTAGTTAAACGAGCACAACCTTTTTTCAGAAATCTACAGTCAGCAAATTTAATTAAGAGGCTATTACCTAAATACGAGTTGATTTTAAAGTACTCGATCCCGCACATACTTAAATAAATTTAATGGTTCATTCATATTTGACAATGGAACATATTTAATCACAATTTACAATATGGTGGGTTTCTGTAAGCATATTTCACCTTAGTTTCTCAAGTTATATGCTTCTAAAACTAATTAAGATAATTGATTCAGAACTGGATAATCATAATTTTAACACTATATTTATTAACAAATAAAACACGATAATAGTTTTGTGATTTACGTCATTCATTTCTGTGGTATACCGTGTTGATCGGGGTAAGTGATGTTGAATCATGAAGCAGTCGATTAAGTTCAAACGATCACTGGATATTTTTAGCAAGTAACCGCTATAGACTTTACTTAGCAAATGTGTTGAGAGTTTTGTTCTTGGCGAAAAGTGCGCTACTCCAGTAAGCTATCCAATCATTCTAGACTCTAGAGCACTAGAATAGAATATATCTTACAATAATATATCTGTTTTTATATCTCTTTTCTACTAGGTAGAGTATTTGGTGGTCATCCCACTGTAGTCTCTTGGAGTAACTTCTTGTTTTCAGGAATATTTCCAATATTTCCTGATCTCGATTTTTGAAATTGCTCCATGACAGTATCCATTATCAAAAATCTTGTGAATCTGTTGCTGGTGTTAGCATGGCTCCTTAAATGGTTCACTTAGGACGTTAGTCCGAACTGACGTTTTCTGTAAATAAACATCTTAAAGTTATAAGGCTCTTATAGGTTTATTGAACGTGTAAAAAATATTGTAAAGATTGGAAATTATGGCGGACAAAAATGGTGATCGAATTTGTTTTGTTTCGTTTGATCTACGGGGTCCAAGGCTATGCGACATGAACGGGAAATAAAAAACTATAATTTGGCAGATAGGATATTTTGCTTATTTTTAAAAGTACTAATACTGCATAAACAAATCGAAAGTAACGAAGTCAATTCCTTATTTTTTGTAAATTAATTAATTTTATAATCAATATGTTATCCTTCGTTTCTTAAAAAACTCGTTTATTAAGTTTTTGTTATTATCGTTTTGGTAAGCTCGCTGTCTGTTGATTTTCAATTCATGTCAAGGTGAATACTGGATAAGATTCGTCTTACCTCGCCACGTTGTCCTTTTGCTTCTTGTACATCAACTCTTTCACGTATTCATAAGAAGTAATCGAGCGAATCGATCTTTCCCTCCATGTCGCATAGCTGAGACGCCGGTATAGTGTGTCATTCAGCCTCGAAAATGGTGAGAAAATGCATAAATTGTCATGTTTATCTATTTTAAACAGTAGTTACTGCGCAAAACAAGGTCAACCAAAATCATTATCTGTAACGTATCGTATTCCTATTATAAATGATATAAAAAAAAAAAGATTTTATGTTTTTCATAGATTCCACATTTTGGTATCAAATTGATGTAATTTTTTGCAAACCATACATAGTCATAGAAATGAAGTTAACTTCATCTCGGTGATGTCACAATAACATCTAATTTTTATTTTGACTAGTATATTAAATAGTAACCGTAATTGGCAGTCAAACATCATAACATAATATTGGCAAAATATCATTTAACTGTTAGTAAATA
The DNA here is from genome assembly GCA_943193645.1 of Acentria ephemerella. Classification (NCBI taxonomy): domain Eukaryota; kingdom Metazoa; phylum Arthropoda; class Insecta; order Lepidoptera; family Crambidae; genus Acentria; species Acentria ephemerella. Next base: position 1,552,438 of record OW971889.1, read on the forward strand.
TTCTTACGAAATCACATATTCGAAACTGAATTAATTTATTTTATTTAGAAGTGCTTTGAATTATCTAGTGCCTACAACAATCTGAATTACTCACTTAATGTCAATTTAAGTCTCTCGCTCAATTTACATTTTTTTCTCTCTTTTAGAAAAATGAATTTCTTAAACTACCTTTTTTAGTTGTTAAAATGCATTTATGCACACGCGGGTACTGTGGAGCCCACTTAGGTAGAGTGGGACTTAAGGCACTGAAGCCCAATACCCACTAAATACCAACGTTGACCTTTGTTGTAAGGACATAGACAACGCAAACTACTGCACAAAAGTGTAAAAGCCACGTTAACCGCCACTACTGAACCCAGCAAGGTGAAGATGCTCATATCGAGCATTATTAAACTGCGGGGTGTTAAATACCGGTGACAGGACCACACCTTATCACATGCCACCCTGACTGACTATCTAGGCATCTTGAAAAGTGCACTCAATAATATACCAGAACGAACGTTAAATGTATTAGGACTTTTCTGAACTTCTTACACGCTTAAAACATGAATATATTCTATTCTGGTCTTTTCATGTTATGGATCGAGATGGGTTTTATTTTGTACGAGATTCAGGCCCATTGCATTTTTATTCTTAATGATTTTCTATTTATATTTGTCTTTGAACTTTGTTTATTTACGATGCTATAAGGATTAACAGTAAATTCAAGGATCTTAGACTTTGTTGTAAATAGTTCTCGTTATTTTAACTACAATGGATAATGTTCTAAGGACGGTGAGTGCTTTGTACATTTGTGAACCAGAAAAATTGTGTACATGTTGATAGTAATAAATCTATTTAATTAAGATTGAAGTTTTATTTTTATCATTATTTTTCTGATATTATTGCATTTATTAATGCAAAGATATTGATATTGTCTTAAAAAAACTTGTTTAATTAAACTTAACTAAAATAAAATCTTTACCTAAGGGTTTTCCATTATAAGTATTTATAATTTTTATCTAAATTAATATATTAATCATATGAAACTTGTATAGGAGCTGTCAAGCGAACCGTGAGATATGCATACATAAAGAGGCAGTGACGTTTTTGCTTCTAATCTCTTAAGTAGCGGTGGACAATTTGATCGTATACTTATAATAGACTAACATTATTAATAAATAGATAAAAAAAAATATAAAATATTTAATTACAAATATTTAGGAAAAACCTTAAGAAATGTTTTTATTATAGGATTTAAAACCAATCCCAATCTATACCATCATAATGTTTATGGACAAGGAAAACAAAAGAATCTAACAGTTCATTGCTTAAATTCATTTATTGTAGGACTTATTGTAACTATATGTAGCTTATAATTATTTTGATTAAACTAGTTTATAAATATATAATAATATTTGAACAAATCACACATCCATTCTTTCATTATTTAAAAGTGTGTGCTCAATTCTAACGGCATAATGTATGGTATTGCCTTGTTACATTTTTTTTGTATTATTTAGGTGATTATAGAGTAACTAACAGATGTGTTACTCTGAAATTATAACGTAGTTACAATACCAATACGTAAATCGATTACCCATCCGTATTCTGACATCGGAACATTATTTTACGATCATCACATAGCTAAACTCTCGCTACCACTTAACCAAGCACCTCTTTCAATTTGAAATGAAAAACATTTGATTTCTGCCAATAAACAATTTAACGCATTACGTATTCCCTTGTCTTTCTAAGAGTTCAATTTTGCGTGTGATGTCGTCTGCAGAAAACGCGTAATCCATTGAGTATTCTGGTTTCACTTCAGTCGACGCGTTGTTATTGTTCTGAAATACAAAATAATGAATATTACAATAAAATTGCCACTTGTTCTTCTTAGGCTCTCAACAAACGCTAGCTGTCATATAATTGCAAATTAGAAAGTTATGTTAAAGTTTCGACCTTAATGAATGGTTTCTTAGAGATATTTGATATAAACCTTTTTGCTATGTATAGACAGACTCATAATACACAATATCACATATTGTTATCAGGAAACGTACTTCCTGATAAAAACTTAATCATGAGTGTCAAGAATTAATCTTGCTGTTATTTTAACCAAGCGCCAAATCACGAGTCTCCATTGACTTTCGCACTTTATAGATTGAAAAGGGACACTATTACGCCGTACTCCTTCATGGCTCGACTGCTTAGAGAATTAGATTAATGCTCTGCCAATAACGTTGAGAGAAAAGTTCCTACTCTAAAAGTTTACTTTTTAATGAAAATGTTCTCAAGTGTTAAGTTGACAAGTGTTAATATGTATATAGACATTAAGTTTATCTGCCACTACCGCCATCTATTAAAAGTTATCCGAATAAGAGATGGAAGACCATTTAGAAGGTTGCCTTACTGAATTATAAAATTTATCTTAGGGTTTTCCCCATTTTTATAATTTTAAACTATTCTTGAATTAAACAGAAATTAATATACCAATTGGTCAAGCCGTTTACGCGTTTTGACGAGACCAACTAACAGCTACAAATCTCATATATAATAATCTCGTTTCAGTGTTTTTTTTATCGAAAATCCTCTAAAACGGCTTGACCGATACTTATGGAAATGGAATTTGTGTATATTTGGTAGGTCTTAAAATAGGTCGTATTGTGGTGTTAATAGAGATTTTCTCCAAAATTAGATTTAGAAATAATTTATATGGTTGAAAAACGTTGTTTTTGTATTTAAAACGATTGTGAACATTGATTCTTACGTCCGTTACATATTAAACCATAGTTGTTTCACTGCCACAATCATCAAACCAAACACCTGGCTACACTTATTTATTATATTTTGCAATATTTAAAAATAGATTTTTGATTGCACTGTAAAACAAAACATGTATATGTTTGTAATACTAATACATAATGACATATTGATTTGTAAATGTCATTATAAATACTAAAGGCTGAGAGTTTCTTGCGTCTTCTCTGCAGCTACTAATTCGTCGAAGCGGTAGTAGGGTTAATTGGGAATATGCATACTAGTGTTATTTTTAATTTTAAAATAAATATTATTTTAAAATTAATACTAATCATTTATTTAGTACATATTTTAATACTGGAACAATTTGTAAATGCCTAGTTGATACCCACTTAAAGTTATGACTATTGCCTGTAATTACATTATTTGTTTTTCTCATACATATTCCCTGTTGTGACGATATAAAAGAACTTAGTAAATGAATCTATTTAAATAAAGTTATTTTTGACTTTTGACTTTTGACTAGCACCTTTAAACTTTTATTTGCGTATTACTAAAATGAAATTTTCTGTTGGGAAGCAATTAAAAAAAATATTGTGAAAAATAACTAGATGTGATCAAAGTAAAACATACTCTCAATTAAATTTATATCTCTGTCTTAGATAAGTGTCGCTCTCTTAAATTAGCAGTGCAGTGCGTCACGTGCTCTGTTCTGATAGACTCTTAACAACTACATATCCATGTTTCAAGCAATAAATACATGAACTAACTATATTTATGAATTCCTTTGCTGTTGTTCCTGTTACATGGAAAAATAACTCACCCAGAATTGCGAATACTCCGGTGATACAGACTGCAGGTACGCGATCTTATCCTCCATTTCCTTGAGGCGTTTGAACACGTCCCTGGAGACGGCTTTTATGTTGAGGAACTTCTCGACGCTGAGCACGCGCTCCGCGATGGAGGCCGGCAACCCCGCCGCCGCCGCCGCCTCCACCCCCGCCCCCGCCCCCGACCCCTGTCCTGCCCCCGCGCCCGCCGCAGCCTCGAAGCTGTGCACCGTCTGAGGACCCCACTCGTTGTGTACTTTGCGAACTGTAAATGTAACGTATAACCATATAATTACTAATTTTTATTAATTTATCAATGAATAGTAGTATATAAAAATAATATTTTTCACACTCACGTGGATATTATTTAGTCTAAATTAAGCATTTTTATGCACATGGGTTATCGGTACTAGATAATGGAATAATATTGATAGTAATACGTATATAAAAATCAGAAAAATACACATAGAAACATCCATGAGGACAAATATTCATATTTATCAAATAAATACCTATACCATAACTACTACCTATACCTATACCATAACTAGTCTACCTATAACGAGATTAAAAACCCAAGACCTCTAGCGAAGTAAATAGGGGTCTGATCACTCGACCAGATAGACTGTCGCTCATTATATGATATTATCATTAAACTATCATCATATCATCATCAACAGCTCATACAGGTCCCCACCGAGGGGCTCAATACTAAATTAGGGCGATAAGCCCTTAGACAACCACGCTGGCCAAGAGTGGATAGGTCGGCTTCACACCCAACCTTAGATTTTTTTGTGTTTAGGTGTGTGCAGGTTAACTCACGATGTTTTCCTTAGATAGATCCTCCTCATATTAGATGATAATGAGGCGTTGTAATGTCAAAATTCAACGCTTCGTAATCAAATCGACTATCTAATAATCTATCTACAGGTTACTGAAATCTAGCATTAGTCAGTGCTATTAAACTTAGAAAAATTAAATCAAAAATCTATACTAGCATTGCGATCACATCATTGAACAGGCTGCTAGGAACAGGCCTTCCTACCACCACTATGATAACCAACGCACTTGGTGGCCGAATGCGGTTGTTTTCATTCCTAGTGTTAAAGCAATGACAAATATAAAGTAGTCTCAGTGTTATCATGCCTCTTACTATTGGCAAGGCAATGTGTGATTATAGACGCTTTAAAGTAACACTTACGTTAGGAAACCATTTATCAAGGAGGTTGTTTTTGACCACTCTAGTCATTTTAATAATCATTCTGTGAAAAAATCATCTGCTACGCTCAAATGCGATGTTAAACATTAATTAATACAGCGAATACTTACTTTTTAAATGCCCTTTGGAATCGCTCCGCCTAACAAACTGCGTTCGCACTCTGGCGCATGTGTCTGTATCGTCCCCACTCTCATCTCGTTTAGGTATGAAATCATGAATATTACTTAAATTAACTTGTTCGCGTTTTCTCTCTATGAAATTCTGAATACGCTGCTGTAGTTCTTCACTAGACACATTTATTTGAATTAGGTTCTTGTCTATGGGCTCAGGGCTTTGCGCTAGTGATTGTGAATGACATGGAGTTTCAGTACCTGGAAGGATATAGGAATGTGGTGATGAAATGTGCGTTATCAGGCTCAAAGGACCAAAATAAAAAGATAATAAAAATACAATGTCCAACGAATACATTTATTCAAGTTTTAAATGTATATTAAAATATAATCTGCAAGTTAAAATATTATATTTCATTTATGTAAAAAACTACTATGTATTTTAAGTTTAATATAAAAACAATATTGTATTACAACAGGTGGTATATTATTATGCATTTATTAATCTATTAACAAATAGTAAGTAAATATGTTATATATAATATATCAAACTAAATAATAAATCTTATAACCTTTGAATAGAGCATAATCTATTCATTGTGCTTATTTAGTGCTATAAAACAAACAAATCTTTTAAATCAACAACCTATTCGTAAAACAACTTGAGCAAAAATTGTACCTAGTCCTCAAGCACATTGTAATTCTAAATTTGAGTTTAGTATATCGCATTCTCTCATTACGTACAGGGAAAAGGATAGCAAAGTAACAAAAATTTTGACAGCTTTAAAGAAATAGTATAAATGTTGAGAAAGCATCTAGGGAGATGCTTCCAAAGACGAAGATTACATGACGTTTCATTTAGGTCGTAAATGGAAAACACCTCTTTAAACGTCACGTGGCATGTTCTTTTTTAATCATTTTGAGAGAACTAGACGAAACACTAAAATTAAGATTTAAAATAGAATCAAGTTCAATGTGTCCTATAATAATTATAATAATCAGTATAATTTGGAAAAGGAACGTGGATTTCATATATTAAGATATATCCACAATAAAGTCAACAAGGGTTAATATTTCTTCACAGCCAACCGATTTAAAAGAATATTCTAGATAATTTTATTAAAACATTTGTCATCAAAAAATTTTCATAGATAAAAATACTATGGGCAAACTTGATAAAAAGGAAACCATAGCCTTAATAAACTAAATACTAAGAAGTGATTATACAGGTGGAGACCAAAATACTCATCATCAGTTTATAAATGGCCCATGACGGTTTGGTGGGTGAAAGCGGACCAGTATACTGCATTCATTTAAAACATCCTGGTTGGGATCATTAACACTGATCCAGAGGTAGTCAGTCAATTTATCGAGTTGACTGGACAGAACCCCTGCCTAATAAGCCAGAGGACGACGGACCACTTGATCGCCGTAAAATTAATTCATTATTTACAGTCATCTGGTCGAGTGGTCTACTGAGCGGAGTACTCCTCTGCCTTTTAAGCAAGAGATAACGGGTTCAAATACCTTAACGGGCAGATGAGTAACAATATTTGTTCATGAGTCATGGATGTTTGAATGTGTATTAACTTTACACATCTCCGTTCTAGTATCCAAAACACAAGGTCATAATAATGCTTTCTTTGGGCTAGATATAGGTGTTAGTGTGAGAAATTTATAATATTAATGCTTCCAATATCCTAATTCAATTTCGTATTGTCATCTCCACACTGCATAACTAATATATCTACTTCAATATTGTAGTAAGGGAAGTCGACTAAAACACATTGAGAGTGAAACAACAAGAGTGGGCCTGATTCTGTATACACAGTCTTAATCTAAATTTAAGTGAAGTTCATCTTGTGCAGTCTATAAGTATAATTTTAAAAAATCGAGTTGCAGGTAATATCTGTAGCTGACCTTTTTAAAATGCTTTCTTTTAAAAAAATTACCATGTATGATGAATGTATCTTGATATAATATCTTTCATTAATTACATTATTTATTTATCTTGCATTTTTTATCTTTTCGTCCAGTAAATATGTTTAAGTTTAAGTTATTTTATAGTTCTAAATTGTTGCTCTTCTTTTCCATGACAAGAATGTTCCTGAAGATATTAAGTTTTATCTCTGGGACCATTTTCATTATGAACACATTAATTATTTTATATTTTATGTTACATTTGCAAATACATTTGGAATTGAATAAAACGTGAATTGGCAATTATGTATTACTTTTTACCCAATTCGGTAAAGCAATAGAGAAACTAAAATATTTGACTGCACTTAACAATTACAGCAAAAATAAAGACACTTTTACATGAGACAACCTTATTAATTGTAGAAAATAACTTAAAAACTAAACTTTGTAATATACTACTTCCTTTGTAAGTTAATATACATAGGAACAGTGTATAACCATGAGATAATTGAATTTTAGAATGTGCTTTGAGAATCAGACCCAATAAACGTAAAATAAAATGGTTGCGTCATATTTACCTATACTGCAAATATTACAATGGATTTACGTTAACACTTGTATGAATACCTACACCTACTTATTTGCATAATATACACATGTATATCATGCTCTGATAATTCAGAGCGAAAGTGATTAATTAGCAGCTGAAATGTACCGAATCATGTCATACGTTTTAAATGGTTCTATATAACTTTGTTATTGAGCAAAGGGGCATAGAAAACCTTAAATAGGGATTATATTAAAGGTTAATGATGGGTTTCAATAAGCTACTAATAGATGGTTTGCATAATCAAACATAATCAAAAATGTCAAAATTTAACCCTTCGTTATCGAACCCATCCGTAGATCACATTATTGAAACCCAACGTTAGGTCACATGTGCTAAAACAATAACTCAATTTAAAATCGTGTTCTTTGATAAAACAAATCATAACTTTTTCTTTTTATAATCCCTATCAAACTCTCTGCCCGTTGGTATTATTACTTGACCACGCACATTCCTGGTTCTCCTTCCAGACGGGTGCGTCGCCCTCGTACACCTCTTTCTTCCAGATGGGCACGGAGGCTTTGAGCCGTTCGATGCAGTGTGACACCGCGTCCAGGGAGTCCCGCCGATGAGGGCTACTCACCGCTATCACTACCGACGCTTCCCTGCACGGCACAATGCCAAGTCTGGAACAAATAATCTCTTTTAAACAGGAAATTTTAACTGAAACCGTCGATGTATAGTACCTAAATATATTGCGCTGTTTTTTCCATAAAGATATAGATAAGGCTAGATATATGTATTCCAGAGTCCTCGTAACAATTATTTATGCCATATTGGATGTGTACATAAGAATGTTATAATAAAATACTAATACCCAGTGATTTAGTATCTACATTAACTACATCAACACTAATCTCTCACAGGATGCATGTAATTTGTTTCAAATTAATACTGACTCGTGGCCTTGCCAACTACAATTACGCAAACCGACAATTTTTATGAACTAATGCTAATGATTAGGCTTAATCGAACTTCAGTTGTCATTCTAGAGATTTTTATTTATTTTTATGAAGGTCGTTATAATATGAATGATCAGGTGCAAATTTTTCTTTTAATGCAAGTTATTTCTGTCTACCTAAGAATTGTTTAAAGTGAGAAGGTTAACTACAATTACTTAAAATGACTGGTCGTTGTTATTTGTTTTATCAAATTAAACTAGCTTCTATCCACCACTTCGTACTTTGTGGAATTTTGAATACATTTTTTTTGCTGCAGTAAAATGGAGCCTGAACTGTTTTTGCATACTGTGTGTACAGACAAACAATAAAAATACTATATATTGTTGTGTGTTTTTTATAATAGACAGACATCTAACATTTACTATTTGATTGTATGTACAGATAAAAGTAAATAAACCCTGTACTTTTAAATGATTATTCAAAACTAGACTCTACCATTGATTTGAGATATTAATATTGATGGAATAGAACTACTTGGACAGTATTTAAGCTGTCATTTGAAATACATAACATAAAATAATTAAAACATATACATATACATTATATACAGAATTAGTTTTAGCGAGTGTTAGCTGCATTATAAAAATACAAACTACGTAAAACTAATAGAAGATTATTGCCGATTGTGAAAGTGGAATTAACAAAAAGTATTAACATAATGTAAAAAAAATAAAGATTGGCAGTCAACATGGCATATCAAAATCATATAAATAATAAAAGTGAGATTTTTTAGTTATTTTTTTGTATTGTGTACTCTGATATGTTGGAACTATATTGTTTTGATTAGATTTCATTGATTAGAGCAGCTATAAACAACTTAATATCTTGAGTACCAATAAATATGGACTCAAGTCAAAAAATTTGATTTAACCCTTAAGAGGTCGCGTGGGGTCCAAATGGTCCATATCAAACTTTAAACAGTGGTAATTTCTAAACTTGCATACCTACGAACTTCAAATTTTTTTAATGTTCCCCTACACTTATAACTAAAACATTCAAGAAAGAAAAATGGACGCTCAACGATTAGAAGAAAATTTAGAAAAAGAAAATGATTCGAGTTTTTATTTTCGCGCGACCTCTAAAGGGTTAAAGACATCCATCTCGTTAAGTTGTCAGTACCCCTGTCTATTTGGCCGGAGGTTTGGGATACAAATCTAGTCGGGGCAAATATTTGTTCATGAGTCACAGATGTTTGCATGTGTTATTAATATATTTCTGATTTTTATTTCAAAAATATTTTTTTAAGTCAATTGTTAATTTAATTTTTAAAAATCAGTGTGTATTTGATGATGCAAATAAATTCTATATCTATCTATTTATTGAATAATTAATGTACACAAAATTAACTACAAGGAAAAAGGTTTGTAAAGATAAATTGTATAAAGGTACTCCTTATTTCTGAAATCTTCTTACTGAAATCTTCCAGTAGTCCTAACCATAGAGAAAACACATACACATATTGTCAGAGATAGCAAAAGTAATAACATGATTTAGTCACACAGGAGAAGGTAAAAATTTGGTAAGTTTCTTTTAAAGGGTATTGCGCTAATTTAAACAATAGGCTAAATTTTTACATATATACAGAATTATCCAACACTTGTGGATTTACACTATCCCCAATGACATATATATTTTTATTTCAACATTAACTAGTATTATAAACACAAGCTCTTAATAATGCCTTATAAGTGTGTGTAATAATTATAAATATTTAAATAATCATTTATGTAAGAATTCCTTACCTATGGTAAATAGCAATGCCATGCACAACAGGCCATTTGCTGCGTACTTCATCACAGATGTTTTTCATGGCTTTCAAAGCCATTGATTCATAAGCCTCATATTCTAACTGTATTACCTGTGAAATCATTCATAAGTATAAAGTAAAAATATATTTAAAAAAGTGTATTTGAGACAACATGCAGTTATGAACCTTAGTCATTAATTTCATTATCAATCGATTTCAAATCACTATCAATGTGAATAATAATGATAACTGATATTAATAAGTACCCACTGTATTTCTTATTTTATAACTTACAATCTAGTTCTGTAATTAGCTTCAATTAAATTACATTTTACCATGTTATATTGTTAGACTTTAAGCTGTTCATTTATTGGTAAATAATAAAAAAAAATAAACCTTTTTATCTTCAAAATTATCTCGAGTAGTTCCAACAAAAATAGAGACAGCCCCACAGCTACTGTCTATAACAAGATCACTTATTGCATCTACTGATAATTTGTCTACAGTCAACTTTAGATGATCCATTTTAGTATTCAGTATTTAGCCTCCACTTAAGGGTGGTATCACAGCAATACTATCCTTTTCACTTATTTCTATATCAGCTGTATCTTCACAGACTTGTTCGTTCTTAGCTAACAATATATTGTTTTTAATAGCACCTAAGTTGTATCTTTCTATTATGTAATTCAGAAGCTGATAGTAACTAATTTTTGATGGTAACAGTACAGTAGTTTCACGAACACCAGCCAATTCTTTGGATTTAGCAAAGAACAATATTTTTACTGTAACACCATGATCAATGTCCATATTTCATTCTGAAATAAAAATAAAATTTATACAACATACATGCACAAAAATACTACCCACACTTGTTCTTTCTAAATTGCAAACAATTACAGTTTCTGGAATAATGTATCTGAATAATTTTGAATGAAATACTTTCAAAATAAACACTAAATTGTTATTATAGCTTGCCTATATTTATATCCAGGGACTTCAAGGCAGTTAAACTAACTATATTTGTTTTTATATAAATTATACTATATTTTTTAGAAACTTAAATAGTACACATCAATAATAAAACACCATTTAAATACAAAAATCCACGTTAACTGAGTCAATGAAACACCAATTCACAATTAAACCAGCGATAAAGATGCTAAAAAACCGGTTTTATGACACTTCAATTCTTAAATTAAATTAATTAAAACAGCTCAAATAAAAATAATTAATTAGGTATAGAAAACATTTATCTAAAACTATATAACTATAGTAGATTATTTTAGCTTGAGCAAATCATGAAGGTTTTACTGATAAGTTAATTTTTAAAATTTAATGTTTTTGACCTTGTACCTACTGTAATAACCTCAATATAATTGTAAACAATGACATATTGCTTGCTTCAATCATGGTTCAGAGTTAATCCAGCAAAAGATATCCTAAATCAAAACAGTTTAAGATCAAATATATTAAGCACCTAATACAAGTATTTTAACTTTAATTAATACTTACAGCGCAGTTATAAATAAAAATTACAGATAACTATACTACATAGAATAAATATTTTTTTAAATAGTTTAACCGCCTCTGGCTTTTGCTGAATGCTTCCAGCCGAAAGCTGGCCGAAAGAATCACTACAAATAGTAAAGTGTTTTTTTTATAATTTTCCCTATTACAGGGAAGGCGTAGGAAACTGAAGCCCATACAGCAAATAGCTGTATGGGCTATGGCTTAATATGGGCTTATAAACCTAAGATTTTTAATTAATAATAATAATAATTTTAATTAATAAAATATATAGCACCTAACTGACCTCATAGGTCAGTTAGGTGCTATATATTTTATTTAATTAAATAACAATATTTAATTAAAATTTCATTAGCACAAGTTTGAATGAAATTTTTGTGTAATGTGAAACTAGATCAAGTTTCATGCTTCGAAGGATCATTACTTTTTGAAATATTTGGAATAGATAATTAGTCTAAGTAGTTTAAAATCTCACATAAGACTATGCGAGATTTTGATAAAAAATATGTTTGTTACTTTAATGAGTAAAATAAATATATAGCTGTAAATATAACAATGAGATTATTGCATTAGTGGAGTAAAATTTACCGACATTATAAGACAAAAACTCCATGGGGTAAACAGATACGTTTCACCGGTATCTCGGAGTTATTAAGAAATAACTACAAAATCCATGGTTGTATGGGCTTCAGTTTGCTATGTCTGCCATGCAATAAGGAGAATTTAACAAAATGATTTAGAAAAAATACGGTTCTTGGTGCGTAATGATAGGGTAGGTAGGGTATTATAAATTTTATTACGTATATTATGTTATTGGTGTAGTTTTATACCGAAAAGGATCGTTATATCGTGCAATATATGGAATACATTATTAAGTATTGATTTTTTAGTGTTTTCATTATATTTTCACGTAAATCATTCACAAATTAGTGTGGCGTACCAGGTAGAGGGATACGTTGCAACGGTATTCCCGATCCTTACAGAAAAAACTACATAAGATATAGTTGTATAGGGTTCAGTTCCTTTTGCTTTCCTTTTAATAGGGAGAAATTTAATAAAAAAAATTGCATATTATTATGACAGTTCTTCTTGACAGTTTGAATTATAAAAAAGTTACCGGATTTCAAACGGTTTTGTAGTTTGTGTAGCCGTCAAATGTATGTTGAAGTCCGTCGCTTCTACTTTTTGGCAACATTCCCTCGGGAGCTAGTTACATAAAACGTACGACGCATCACAAAAAGGATAAAAATAGATCTTCACAGTGAGTTGCGTGTTCGTTTCTCCGACATTTTTGTTTATAGTGACATACCTACATACCGCGTCGTGATTACCTTACATATTAGAAATCTCAGTGAAACTATCTGAAATCATTTAACTGTAAACATTGAACTGATTTTTTTATTTGTCTTCAGATTGATGTGCAGTGCCGATAACGAGTGCTAAGATCTGTAACAACAGTGGTGGTTTTTCTCTACCCCAACATTGGCCCCGCAATTTGTATGTAGTGCAGTGTATTTTATCAATCATTGTGATGGCTCACAACGTCGAGCCTATGGACATTGACAATATTGATAGTGACTTTGATAATAAGGAAAACAGTGTTCATCACAACAATGTGTATCCTCGGACACCATGCACGGAAAAGGGCTATGAAGAACTAGATGTGTCAGAATTAAATATGAAATTAAGATATTCCATTACACCAATTTCAACACCAATGTCCAAAAGTTACACTGCTAATTATGGTGATATTAAACACCAGGAATCCAGTGACAGTATTTTAAATGCAAACTTAACTCACTCATTAAATGCTTCCATCTCAAAAAGTGATGTCAAGAATAAGTCTGTTAAGTCCTTGCCACTACAATCTATGAATGCAGACCAATTAGTTGACAGCAATAGAAATATGTCAGTGTTGAGATCCTTAGATGCACCAACTGTTATCACCACAGGAAATGCTACAATAACAGTAACTGAACCAAATGATATCGATGAGAACTTATCTATAGTTAGTTCATTATCTTCAAATGGCCATACCCCAGAATTAACAACCCCCACGAAAGGCATAACTGCAACTGATGGTGGATCTCCTATTATGAGAGGTCTAAAAACTGTTTTAAATATGTTTCGGTCATCTCAGAGTCCTATACCACCTGAAAGTGAAGTTTGTGACACCACACAAGTATTGAGTCCATCGGATTTAACTGGTGATGCAAATTTAAAATCATCACAGGCAATTTTGGCATCAACACCAATCACAGCACATAGAAACAAGGAGGCAAATGTTTCAAAAAGAAATAGTCCACTCAAAGAAAGCATAGTTTTCAATGAAGATTTAGAAAAAGAATTGCTTTGGAAGGATGAGACAACAATACTTTTTAGTGAAGAAAAGATACCAATTCATAAATTATTTTTCCAGCAACCTATACCTAATATTTCAGGGCTCACAAAACCAAAAGAAGAAATCTCTGATGATTTGAATTCAACAGTTGAGTATATGGAAATTTCATACAACAATAGTAGTTTACAAAATAAAACAATCACTGATGTTCAATCTGAAGTACCATCAAGTTTTGTTGAGTCTGAAGGAGAGTTTGTGGATTGTGAAACAACACTTAATGAAAACAGTCATAATTTAGTTTATGAATGTGGTAAGAATGAACCTTTAGGAAATGAGAATATAACTAATGTGTTGGCAGAGAAAATAGATAATGTAGATTATTTACCTAGTCAATTATTGGATAAAAATAAAGGAAAAATAAGTCCCACTATTCCAAATTCTGATAACTCTGAACCATTAGGTTCTTCATTAAGAATTTTAGAATTAAATGAAAGTAAACCTAGAACTGCTGATAATTTAGATGTGGTAGATAATGGTGACAAAAGTAATGCTGCAAATGTATCAACTAATCCCAATGAAAATATTGTCAAGGAGCGAATGCCAGATTCCATAATATCTGATAAAATTGTTAAAGATCTAGATTCTGAAGCACAAATATATAATCAACCTCAGTTAAATATTCCGAAGTCTGATAAAACAACTATCCAAGATAGTATTAATGTTTCTAAAGAGAACACTATTATTATGCTATCTTCGGAGCCTTTAAGTCCTGAAAACAATTTAACTATAATGAACTATGCAAATACTTTAATAACTGAAGACATTAAAAACAAGAACGAAGCAGAGAATAATCAAGATATACCTGCCAATATTCCATTGCCTGATGAGGATGAAACTGAAAGTAATTTAGTGCCAAATAATGTATTTACCAAATTAGAAAGTATACTCCATGTTGACAACATGCAAATTGAAACAATAAGTCCAGCCAAACCCATAAATAAAAATAAAGCAATTAATGAGAATATCACTTCTGAATTGGATGGAACACAGAATGTTAAAAATTCAGATGGTCAGATCCTAAACTCTATCCAGATAACTGAGAATAATATCAATTTAGATCACTCTTTAAAAATAAAAACAGATGATTTTGAATTCAGACAGAGTGTTTTAACAGATATTAACAACATTATTAATGATGCACAAGATTGTGTTAATCGTCAACAAAATGATTTACTACAAACTACTAGTCAATTAAATGCTATAGAAGCAGGTGTTAGTATCATTCTTAAAACTAATGAAATTACCGAAAAAAACTTCAGTGATATGGAGTTAAAACAGGGTGTATTAGTAAAATGTGCAAACTCCAATTTAGAAACTGAAAATATCCATAATAATAAGTTTGAAAAACACACTACACAAAATATAAACCTAGCTGCTATGAATCAAAAAGAATCTAAACCAAATGGGAATCAATTTAAAATGAGCATAGAAGTTGGAAATATTCCTGATACCGAAAATGATTTGAAACCTATTGAACATACATTGAGTGGTAGTACTGACACTTCAATGGCAGACAATAATTCTCTTAAAATTAATAATCATCAAGAACCTCAACTTGAAATTGAAACACTACCTGATGTAATTCCTAATTTAATATGTGATACCCCTGTTAGTAATCAAAGTATTCCTGTTGAAAATAATTTCAATACAGAAAAAATCCTTGACGAAACTGACAAAATTACTGAAGAAGTCGTAAATGAACAATCAGTAGTCAATAAAGATGAAGCAGAAAATAATGTTGATGTAGAAATAACTGTATCTGAAAGGGATAGTCAAATAGATGGAAAAATTGAAATAATTCCCGAACACTCCATGAATTTTGGCAATATTGAAAATCCTTTCACTACTAAAACAGATGTTGTAATATCACCACCAGTTTCACCTCAAATTGTTTCGAAAGGATACAACTTTGATTTTGGTGAAATAGATGATCCTTTTGCTACTAAAACCAAAATTAGAATGTCACCGCCTCTCTATTCACCGAAAAACATGACTCCAATGACAGAGAAAGCACCAAAAGTTGTAGATAAATACCGACGAAATTCTCAATCGGAGAGAAGGAAGCCTGGTTTAATAAACGAACACGATGTAAAGCCTGTAATAAAACTAGATTCTGATATATTAGCCGATGTTTCAGAAATTAGTGCCAATGATGGTTCAAATAAAAAGGTCGAGATTTTAGAATCTAATAATGTCAGCGTAACTAATATACTTCAATGTGAAAGTACTAATCCTGTTTTAAATGCAGAAATTGAATCACAATTTGCTGATAAAGGAAGTCAAATGAATTATAAAGAAGCTAGAATTACAAATGCAATTAACAACGAAAACAACGAAACGAAAATTTTTAACAAAGTCGAAGGTGAGATTTGCATGGAAAACAGTAAATCTTTACTAGAATCATTACATAATTCAAATGACGTTAAAAATACATCCTCATCAGAACAATCAACCTATTACTCTGCTGGAAATTCATGGGGAGAAAACTTTGTAGGCAGAAATGTATTTAACATTCCTGAGATTGAAGAATTCAATCCTATAACAAGTAAATCTAAAATGCGTCTGTCACCCCCAATGGATAAACAAATTGAATCCAGTTCTGAAATCAATAGTTCATCCCTAGAGGAATGCAAAAAAATTACAGAAGACAAAGATGTTGGAATTTTGGATGATTGTGTTAATGCCAGTAATACTACTACTTCTTCTAAGAGTACAGATGAAAAAGATATTACAGTGCAGGAAGTTTTTACTGAAGATGAGGATACTGTCGAAGGTCCATTTCTCGAAGCTGAAGATGAAAAAGTAGATGATAAAATGTCTGATTTTGATGGAAAAGATTTGATGATGTTTTCGGAATTACCGAAGCAAGTAAATGAAGATAATTTGGATGGTGGAGAGTTATTTATTGATGCAGAGGCATTTGAATTCTTATTGAATCAGAATCAAAGTAATGCTGTTACTGATAGCGCCAAGGAAAGTCTTTTCCTAAAATTTGATCCTCTCTTTGCAAAAAGAGTTTCTACAGATGGGGTGCTGTCAGTTCTGAAGAAAGTTCAAAAAAGACAAAGTACACCACAAAAGACATCAGTATCTCAACAGCTAAACTCTACATTTGAGAAACATATTGCTGGTCCTTCCAATGTTAACGTGACCCAAGACGTCTCTATTAATGTCACTGCTGAAGAAAGTTCAGATGACATTAATATGACTGTAACGAAACCGATGATGGCAGTAACTCCTGCAGTCAATCCAATTGTTCCATCAAGAAATAAATCCTCAACACCTACAAGCTCGAACAGGCGTTCTATCACATTTACTTCACCTGCCATAGCTGTTATTGATAGACTTCTTTCTATGAGTGGTAATAATTCCATGCTTGGTGATACTACTGTAACTCAAATAAATACAGAACAAAATGAAGCTGAGCTTGCTCTTACAGAGCTAAGAGAACTCCTTGCAGATAAAGAAATGCATGTATATAATTTAAGATCTGAAACTAGAGAATTAAAAGATAGATTATCAAATTTGGAATCTCAGATGCGGACATTAGAATCTGAAAGTGAAACCCGACTGAAAAAAGTAAATGAATTAAATGAAAAACTTTGTGAAAAAACAAAACTTAATAAAAGTATGGCAGGGGTTGTCGAGGAATATGAGAGAACGATTGCAAGCTTGATAGCTGAAATTGAGCAGGATAAAAAGCGAAACAATGAAGAGAAAATAAAACTAATACAAGAAAGAGATGAACAAACTACTCATTTAGCTAGTATGGAAGTTTCTTTCAGTGATTTACATAGCAAATATGAAAAGAGTAAACAAATCATTCTTACTTGTAAAGCTAACGAAGATGCTTACAAGAAATCCATTAAAGTGTTTGAGGATAATGTATCAAAATTGGAGGCTAACTATGAACTCTTAAAACAGCATGCTACTTCTAAGTTAAACCATGCTAATCAAGAACTGGAAAAGCTTAATCGTGGTCATGAAGCTGAGGTGTTAAAATTGAATGCCATGATTAAGAGGAAAGATTTACATATAACATCATTAGAGGAAACACTTGCTCAGAAAACTAAAGCAAATGAGGAATTAGCTGCAATATGTGATGAACTCATTAACAAAGTTGGATGAGAACTATATGTATTTGGCATATCTAAATATTTGCTCTGTTTATTAGTGTCTATGATCTAGACTGATATTTCTAAGTTCGTTGCTTGTTCGTTTATCTTACGATAAATGCATTGTCAGCTAGTCCCTAACACAAGTGCCAAATCACGTTAGTGCCTATGATAAAATTCCTGTTTGTAATTAAAGACTGCCAATTGTGATAAAAGTTAAAATTTACTATAACGATTAACAACTTTGTCAAATCAGTCTATTATTTGAAATTATGTCATAGTTTTTCGGGTATGAAGGTCCTATTTACACATTTTTACTATGCTGGGCATAAATAAAATGTGTAATCATTTCACTCCATTAGTATACGTAAAAATAATGGTAATTTTTATAAAAGAATAAAACGTTAATTTATATGGTAATTATTTTCAATACACACATTTTTATATTTTATTTTGATAGAATCGGAACCAGCAAATATTTTTGGGATCATGTTTATCTAAGTAATATTTTAGTAGCATATATTGAATATTTAAATATGATATAGTTTTTGAAAAATTTCTGAGTTCAATATAATAAGTGTTACTTCGAAATTAAGATGAGAATATAGGCTTCGGTTCCACCAGGCTTATTGTATATGCCGAAAAATAGATGTAAGTAAAGCAGTACAATCGATGGCACATTAATTGTAACGTGTGTTATGAAAACGGCCTCATTACGCTTAATGTGTTTTCGATTATATTTATGTAGCAATATAGGCGAAAGCTGTCTTAAAAAAATATCCATATCAGACATGTGGCGCCCGGTGCCGCCGTCCCCGGGCTGTACCAGCTTAAATATCTTCATCTGTATAATGTTTAATAAAATTGACAATTTATATTATTGACATAGAAATAGTAACTTTATTTTAAGATCTCTACATTTTATAAAATGATGACCAAATACTCTAAATGTCACTTACAATTGAGATAGTTAAGTGGAAAATTGGTCATAGAAATAATGCACGGGTTGTTTATTCAACTATTTTTGTATGGTAGAATATTTTAGTTAATAAAGTTTTAATGTTTTTATATGTTTTTTATTATTTTTGACTCTTATAGACGAAGTAACAAACTGCTGAGTGGCAAAGGCATTTATTCCGCTAATTTATTCTATTTATACTAACCAATTCTAGTTTAAACATCTCCCTAATCAATTTCGCCCTAGATTAGAACATTTAAGTATAAACATCCAGATTTGATGACCTTTTCTCTCGTATAAAGTCTATTGATATCTGAAATTGCATTGTTTTCTAATGCGTGCTTTGACAATCACGTAAATAAGGAAAATAATATTTGCCTCAGTTGTACCACTCTGTACCATGAGTAGAAAGAAAAAATAATCCAGGTCAACGGACTTATAGCACGTTGTAGTTCACCATAGCGTCACATTGCTATTCCCTTGAGAGGTGCAGCCGAGGAGGTTCGTGCTGCGCTGAAAAGCGTTGCTATGGCAACCAGGGACAAACACTGCCAAACATTCGCTGTCAACGAACACGCACACGGAAGTTATTGCGTAGCGAACGAATATGTCCACGGAATGTATGACGAAACGGTTCCCGTGTTGAATGCAAGAGAAATTGAAAGTCCGTCTAATTCCGAGGAGGAACAGGTGGTGAAGGCAGTTATGTCAAAGTTCAATCCACCGGTGCGGCACATTGCACGACATGACTTCGATTCCGAGAGTGATAGTGACTCCGAGCCGGATAAGTTTTTGGACAACTTATCTGGTGAAGATGAGGTGAGATATTTTTATTAAATTTAAATAAGATCCGCCTAAAAATCGATGGGGACGGCCTTTGTCCAACATTGGACATTGGGCCTTATTAAGACGGCACACTCTAAAATTAAGTATATCCACTTTTTCATTTTAATCTATATTAAAAAGGAAGAATAAGAACTCAACCTTAATTTAGACAGTTTAAAAGGAACTATAAACAATATTAGAACACATAGTACATCTTTGTCAATGTTACGATATTTCGTAATATAAAGATGAGCATACATATCTGCTGATCTTTTTGTTATCTTTCTGATATATCAAGATGCAATGACAATGTAACCAAATCTTTTAGTTTATGTATTTTATAATCAGTCCCATGGCTTAAATTATCAAGTACATTTTGTATCCTAATATATAAAACCCATATTAAACAGCATTAGAGCTGCTGTTATGTATACTAGATAACAGAGAAATGTGGAAAGTTATATGTATATCAAAAATAGACTAAATAAACATACAAACATCCACGACTTGTGAACAAATATTCATACTCATCAAACAAATATCTTCCTCTACCTGGATTCGAACCCGGAACCTCTGGCTAAGATGACAGGGGTACTGCCCATTCGACCAGACCGTTAATAATATCACAGACTGAAACCATAAGCCATAACCATATATTGTACGTTAGGACGATAGTTACTTTGAAATTTCTTTAACTAAAGCATTTATGTTAATGTTTGGTATCATTAAGTACCTACATATTTTATTTTTTAATAAGCCATGATATGATACCTTATCGTGTCATGGATGAAAGGTGGAGATCAGAATGGCAAAGTCACGCATTGTTAATTCACAACAAAAATTTACATAGCTTTCTCCAAGGACGCCACGTGTCTGTCTCTTCGGAAAACCATGGCAAAGCTCTGTCTTCAGTTTTAGTGTCGAGGGAAAATTTTTCATAAAACTGCAGTGTAAACTTTTTGGGTTTAATTAGGTCAAAATCCAATTTGGCTTTAGCGCCAGTGGCTTGAGCATATTTTGATTAAAAAAACAGTAACCTTTGCTAGATGATTTCAAAATGATATCCAGCCTTTCATGTTTTGGAAGGCACGTTAAGTTGTTGGTTTCATTTCACTCACCATCCCACATTGAGCTAGTAAACTCCTCATGTGTCCATCAGTGGAGCGAATCAGATATATGTTGATGATGACAAAACAAATTTTCGTTGGTCCTCAACAGCCGTTTATAATCCATTGCATTATAAAGTCAACTTCGTGCTGATTCTCTTCTGACCCACGAAATTAGAACAATTCATAAAAGATATAGGACATGAGATCTCTCAATCAACGGAACAGCGGATGATGCAACTGCTATCAAATAGAAATAGAAGTCAAACTGCAGTAGATAGGTCAGTGGCTCAGTGCTAATTTAGTTCATGTACTCTAGATTCGGATTTGATTGATGAAATAATATTAATAGATATTATTACTACTTTCAATCACATGAAAGAAGTAATATTATCAAAATGTACCTAATTGAGGATCATATTGTATAATCTTTTACTGTATTGTTATTGACAATAAATGGATATTGGTGTTCATATGCCTGCAGTACAAGAAATAGAATTATGGAATACAATTACTCAGTTTTTTTCAACTACAGTGTTTTGACTGATGTGTATCCGTATGTGCAGTTTTATTCTATAGATACCTATAATTATTCTCGGATTTATAATGTCATTGACTTTTTCCAATCTGTAAAATATACTAATTTATTTATTTATTCAGGGCACCAAACAACTGTACAAAAACTGAGTAATTGAGAGGTACATAATAAAAATTATTAATTAATTTAGAATTATTCCTGTCAATCTAAAGATTACGTGGCAGAAATCGTTTTAAGTGATAAGGTCGCTCTTTAGACAGGTACTCGCAATATTATTTGTCCATTATGTTTTTTATTTAGCTGTACAATAAAGATTTCTAAAATATATTTAACAGCTGAACAACATCGTTTTAATCATAATATCGTTACAACTGTATACTAACAAGTTACTACAAATTATATTTCAAATAGGTAGCGTTGAGCTAGGTTTTACTTACCCATGAGCTTACCATGTAGATACCGCTATGAAGAATTGAGGCTAGTATGAATTACAAATTAGTATGAACTAGTTCCATATTTTCTTTTATCTCAACTGACTAATTATTTATACGTGCTTGAGCGTTACATGAATGTATAATAAAGTGATTTAATTACTACTGAATAGTTACATATAGATGAGCTCGTTGGCGTAGTGATTCGAATGCTCTGGTTTCCATTAAAAACAAAGCAACTCTCCCGTGGTTGGTCCTAGGATGGTTCAATCAGAATTGGTTATTTCCGAAGGTATAGAATAAGCCGATGTCCCCAGTGGTTAAGCAACCACTTTCACCCATTAATCCTTATGGGGCTAGGTATTTGCTCTATGTAGTAAGGTATGTGTCAAGCATTAGGAAAAAGGCCCATGAAAATGAAATAGTGTTATCTAAAGATACTTAACATTACTAATTTATTAAATCTCTCTTTTTAATGCTTTAGTTACCAGCCCGGAGTAGAACGCCAGGGGATAAATCAAAAGAAAATCGGAAACAACCTTCTAAAGACAGCGCTGGAAGGGTGAAGCAGGTCTTCAGGCCATCGGATTCTTCAAATTCTGGTACTCTTTTAAATGTTAGTAACGTAAACTCAGCAAACAGCAACATTTGATGAAATCCATACCACTCCATGTGTAACGTGCCACTTAAGTTGTATTCTACTTGCTTCCGCGGTTGCACCTGTTTGGAGTTCCGTCTGTCACAAATTTTATGTAGTCTGTAACCTTTCCCGATAAATTCAACACACAAATAATTTTACAAATCGGTCCAGTAGATCTAGTGATCACCATCTACAACCTCACAAACTTTATCTCTTCATAATATTAATATAGATTTGTAAAGCCATCCGTACCCATAAACTATCGGCTTTAGTGAGCTTCTTTCTTAGTCTTAAGAAATTATCTATTTCTTTCTACTGACAAATACCGATATATTTCTTAATTGTGAACTCTACAATAAATTCCTACTTATTAGATCTTTTTATGAAAAACATGCCTAATAATGTGATCTTTTATTTCACTTTTAGAATCGGACAGTGGTGACGTAGAAGGCGAAAAACCGGGCCCCTTGCTGGGGAGTGGACGCAAGCGTGGGGCCGGCGTGGTGATACCGGCGGAGGGCGCTTACGATCCTAAACAGTTTCAGGATCTTAAGGTGCCCGCGGACATGGAGAATATATTCCAGTACATCATGAAGTGAGTTGAAAAATTATTAAAATATCCGGCTCGAAGGACCAATGAGTGCCAAGTTTTGTTATTTATGTAGTGTAGAAGTTTAGGGTCTACTAATCAGCGGCTCCCCCAAAAGTAAGTAATTTGATAGTCTTTTAATATAAGTAAAATACTGTCCAATTCTTTTTATTTTGTTGTCATTTTTTTCATTTCGGGGTACTGAAATTTCAGTCACCAAGATTTAAAAAGGTTTTACGTAATATATTATTATCGTAATGGATTTTACCTACCTACCTGCATTCGGCCAAATGGTGAAGTATCTCATGTGCAGTCTATTTACGGGTGAAAAGCAAAAAAAAAACTATTGTCTCTTTTTCATTGCCAATATTGTAAAACGCTCAAGTGAGACGCAAAATTTTATGTTAGTGATTACACAGTTTATCCTATTTGCTAATTACAGCTAGTTGGCAGTGAAAAGTTTTATAAGTCCCGTCATAATAATATCATAAATCGTCTAGCGCATGACATTAACTAGACGTCCTTGCTCTAAATACAATAAATAGGTCTTCTAGCGCAGTGGATTACTGTTTTACGCATAGAGTTAATTAACATTGACTCTGCTATACTCGATTATAAGACCTTCTTGATCTAAAATGATATTAATTCTATTTTCTCAATATGATTAGGACTACTTTGCTCGCCCAAGTCAATCACCCAAAGTAGTCGGAGTCATATCATATATGTCCGTCTTCGAGTCCGAGAGGTAGATACCTAATTTTTTATGTCTAGATGTAATGTGACTTCCTCCTACCTTTCGTCATTTACCGATCTGATTATAAGTATATATCTTGTCATATCGATATAAAATTAGCTGTTTCTCGTGACCACCCGTGGTATTCGAATTTTCTACCTTATTCTCTTTATTTCCCAATGGTAAAATGAAGCCTATATTTTAAGTAAGACATCTAGTAAGTAATACATTGTTGAATATTATATTCAAGTTGAAGCAGTACTTTTTGTATGATGCGTGTTCAAAAATACAGACATAGATAAAAGATTTGGTTTGGCTTCTGTTTCTCTTGTTTTTGTTTCTCCAATAAAAACTCCACGATTACTCCAGATTTTTTAAATATAATTCACAGATTGTTTCAATAATATTATATTCATACATGCTCGGCTGAAATTAAATGCTCGCCCACGAAGTCGCACACATCGCATTTACGTTGTGTTGCGTATTACGCCGTCGTTACGTTAAGTTCATGGTCATGGTGGACTAAATTATTTCGGCAATTTTTGATAAGTAATTCGTTCGCACAAAGACATCATACTGCACCACTGGCGCTCCGATGCTGCGCGAACTGCGCGCTGACTTCATGATCCAGTCTGCGTTGCCGTTGACTTCGTGCGCGAGGCTTATAATGATGCGTTAGATGGTTGGATGGCGATGAATAGTACGTGGGTTTAAGTAGTGTGGAAGTGTTGTTACTGGCTATTGTTTGTATTCTAGCCCATTCGCTTCTACATACTTGATATTATTGAAGACTTGTTTTTTGTATTTAAATTGCTTAAACTGCAGTCTTACTTAAAACCTCAAAATATGTTTCAGCGAAAACAGTTCTAGATATAATTATGCTTTAGTGAATGGTGTACAGCAGTATGGTATATCAAACAAAAGTCAAAAGTCAAAAAAGTCAAAAGTCAAAAATAACTTTATTTAAATAGACTTATTTACTAAGCTCTTTTAAATCGTCACAACATGGAATATGTATAAGAAAATAAATAAATATAATTATAAAGGCAATACTCATAATTTTACTGGGTATCAACCGGGCATTTACTAATTGTCCCAGTTATAGTATTTCAATATGTACTAAATAAATTGTTAGTTTTAATTTTAAAATAATACTTATTTTAAAATTAAAAATAACACTAGTATGCATATTCCCAATCAACCCTACTACCGCTTCGACGAATTAGTAGCTGCAGAGAAGAAGCGGCGCAAGAAACTCTCAGCCTTTAGTATTTATAATGACATTTACAAATCAATTATGTCATTATGTATTAGTATTATAAACATATACATGTTTTGTTTTACAGTGCATTAAAAAATATATTTTTAAATATTGCAAAATATAATAAATAAGTGCAGAGAAGCAAATTATAGTGGCCACAAATTTTTATCTTTAAAATAATCTTCTACCTTGTAATACAATTTAAAAAATCTTTAAAAAATCTTTTATTAACAATTTAAAAAATCTTTTATTTAAATTAAGACGAAACTCAATAATACAAATATGGATAATTTCAAAATGTAAAATATACGGATAGCGCAATCAGTGCCTCAAGCTTTGTACGTTACCTTGATTATATATATTATTAAAATGAGGTCTCAATATATCGGGCGATACACGCCCCTTACCCCATAGGCTTCCCATTCTATCCAACCTGATTGGTCATGCGCTGCCGGATGGTCGGTACATCTTGTTCGAGGCTTTCCAACTTTTTTCGAGGAGGAATCCATTTACGTATCTACCTGCCATTGGCTATGCGGCGGGCGTGTGCGGGCTCAATCAGTGCCTCATGAGAGAGAAACTGAGAATACCCACTAAAACTACCCGGTAATTCTATTGCCTTTTACGGGGGTGACCTGAGATCTGCCGAAGCAATCCGCTTGGCCGCCCCCAAATACCCTAGCTTTAGCGCCGATGGAAATTGCCCAACACAATATATTGCCTGTGCAATGCGTACTTGGAACCACCACATACGTGTCCGCGCAAGGAGGTTTCCCAACTAATAATTATTAAATTTGGCAAATAATACTCTATATTCTAGGTATACCCCCCAAAAGATCGACATAGAGTTCAAGCTGCAGCCGTTCGTGCCGGAGTATGTGCCGGCGGTGGGTGACATCGACGCGTTCCTCAAGGTGACCACGCCTGCTTGCAACGTGCGCGCGCAGCCGCTGGCCGACCACGTGCTCGAGCACATTGACAACTTGGGTATAACACGAACCGCTTTCATAAAAATCGTTTTATAGTTTTTAAAATAATTCAACGAATTGCTCGTTGGCGGAGTGGTCCCACGTAATAACGCTAATTTAAATTAACCCATCCGAGGACCTCGATTATCTCATCCATGCTTCGGAAGGTACGTTAAGTCCTGTTGTACGGCATTGACGCGTGTTAATGTATTGGCCCAAACACGTGTCTTTCTCTTAAATAGAACCCCGAAAGTCAACCACCTCGTGGTAAATGCCTTCCATCCCCTGTACACTGTCTGCCATTCAGTTATTAGGCAGGCATATATTTAGAACTATATATGTGGTCTTGCGTGTGTGCATAATAATTCGTTATGATTACACCTAGGTTCATGTATATATGTCATGCCTTTTATCATGATTTAACTCCGCATTTTTCAAATGTAGGAAGGCCCGTGCTTAGCAGTAGCTCGCATGTAAGCTGTTAACGATGATATTGATGCTTGCTTTGATTTAATTCTTTTCTGTGTTTATTAGCACTTACCAATGCTGGATTTCAAGAACTTGTAGTTAGAATATTAGCCAGTAAAATTTGCAAGTTGTCATGGCGCATCAGTCCTGGACGCTAGGCGCTTAAAATCTTGTCCTAAACCTGATCTTTAACATACCTTTAGATGGTACACAACAAAAATTACACACTAATATTACACTACACAGAAAACAAAATTAAGTATACATCACCCAACCTACCTCGCCGTTACGTGGCAGACAATAATTTAGTTTCTACATTTTTAGCATACGCTGAAATAAGTTTCATATGACGTCATAATTTTCTGCCAACTGCAATGTTAGTTCATTTATTTATTTGCGATTATAAGCAGCATTCACAATACATATTTTGATCACAATACAGATATTTATTATTAAGTCGCCCACACCATTATCCTGAAATAATATTTGTGTTAGTCATTACTTTAACATAAGGTACAAGTGTCATTATATTATTATACATTATACACTATTTTTTTATCATGTCGCAAATGTGATTTGAGGTCTTACGGTGTTGGACGAGCCATCGGCGGAGCAGAGCGACTCTGCACTGTTACACCTGCAGCTGCGAGCCATCTCCAAGACCAACTATTCGAAGGCCACCGTCGTAAGTACTTGCTTGATAAGGGAATCACTTTGAAACAACTTGCAGTGATGTATCATAATATTGCAATTCACCCCACTGCCTCAATCGTTTAAATTGAAGCTAAAGTATTCGTCGAAGCGATGGTAAAGTTAGAATTTGACTTTTGAATAACAAACAGATTTAGTGACTCGTTTTCTTTCCTCGTTTTTTGTCGCACAGCCATAGCGTGGGATACCTTACTGGCACTCGTATTTCCTCCTTCAAGGAATTTGGGACAACATGGGTTCCTTCAAAAAATAACAACGTTATTATTTAGTCTATTTAAATAAAGAGCATTTTGATTATAGGCGACCGTTTCTTTTTTGACCACATTATAATATAGTATTCTCCAAAGCCCTGAGTTGCTCAGTGCTAATCGCGACACATGGGAGTGAAATGTCGTGTCACTAGAATACAGACATACTGGAAAAGTCTTCTCTATCCTTCTTCTTTTTCGTGCCATTTATGACATTTAAGGTAAAATTATAGTTTTTTCATTCGTAGTTTTGAAAATTCATTAAGATTCAATTGTTGATAGTTAACCAAAAAGTTAGAAAATGCAGAGAAGAATTCAAAGGCCATTGAGCGATGGATCAAAGACGTTAGCGAGCTGCACCTGTCGAAGCCAGCGCCCACCGTGATGTATACTAGGTAATATTTAACAACTATAAGGTGATCAATCACATAGAGATATGCTTCGCTGTGCTGTGCTATGTTCTATTTAGTCGTTGAATCGCTCCTCTTTATAATGAAGTAATGAACTGATACTGCTGCGCTGCGATTCGATAAAAACAGCAAGGATCATGCGAATTATGAGCTCGTTGGTCTGTTGGTGGCGTTTTTGAAAACAAAATGACTTTTGTCATGGTTGGACACTGGATGGGTCAATCAAAATTTTACCTTTAGCTGCTCCGTGCTTAAATGGCTCGTCAAGCCGCTGGTCTCGGTTGTTATGGCAACAAACCGCTTTTACCCACCAAACCGTATTGAGCTAAATAAATATGAAATTAACGAATTAAAAATAACAGTTTCTGAGGAACAGTCCAAATTAAGCTCATAAGCAATGAGCGCTGCGAGTGCACTAATAGTCGTTCCATGTGATATTTTTATTGCGCTTAAAGCGCAGTGAACGCTCATGAGCTAGATTTGAAATGTAAC
Organism: Acentria ephemerella; assembly: GCA_943193645.1. Lineage (NCBI taxonomy): Eukaryota > Metazoa > Arthropoda > Insecta > Lepidoptera > Crambidae > Acentria > Acentria ephemerella. The sequence goes on from OW971889.1 coordinate 1,580,993, forward strand.
GTATTCCTTAAGTACATACCCAAATCCATGTGCAAGACATCTTGTTTTAAAAATATGAACGCAAAAAGTATAGATGACATATTTGCTAAGAAAGGTGAATCTTTTAATCGGACTTAAGTGGTTTCAATTTTAAGACTAGCAAAAATCAGAGTGCAACTAAAGAGACGAGTGGGTCGCTATTTTTTCTGCTACTTATCTATCAAAACTGTCAACATTTTTTTTATCTAATGAAAAGTTTTGTTGAAAAATGTGTCATATTAGAAAAATTAAACAAATACTCAATTAAAATCATACTTTTTCATTCGTAGATTTGAAAATTAATTAAGATTAAATTGTTGAATTGTTGACTGTTAATCAAAAGATTATATATCAAAACTTTCAACAAGTTTTTTTTATTTAAAGCTAAGTTTTGTTGATAGTTGTGACATATTTGATTGCGACCAAGGAGGATTTAGCAGTCAATCAATTTGTTAAGCCGTTATATAAGTCGAGAACATCAATACAATAAATTTTACGACTTGAGATATAAGCCATATTCCGTAGCCAGGAAAAGTCATCAAAGTACGTATCATATGTTTTGAAGCAAAATTACTCTTCTCAGTAAAATGCCAGACATAGACCACCTCATGGAAGAATGGCCAGAGACAATGGAGGAAACGCTAAACGAAGTAGGTTTCCCGCCGTCGACGTTGGACTGCTCCCTCTCGCAGTACGTAGACCTCGTGTGCGCGTTGTTCGACATCCCCATACCGGGTGACACGCTTAATGATCGGATACAAGCGTTGCATCTGTTGTTCAGTTTGTATTCCGCCGTCAAAAATTCCCAGCTCTATGTGGAGAGGCAGAAAGAAGAAGTGTAGCACATAAGATGAAATAAATACCTTAGTTATGTTTCATTGGAGTGTTTCATTTTAAATTACTTTTGATGTTACATTTGTTTAGTCAAAGTTCTTCAACACACACATAATTAAATTACATAAAACACACCTTACAGTCTGATTCTTCATAATGTAAATTTCTAACTCCGAAAAATATTAATAAGTTTAAAAAATATATCAAAATAACCAAATTTACATACAGATACCTGCTAAAACATAATAAACCTGCTAAAAAATAATGGGTAGCTCTTTTTTACAGGTGATTGAAATAATAACATGATATTTTTACCACTAGACAATTAATACGATGTAGAATAACTAAAAATTACAAAATATGGATATATAGGGAACTATAGGGAACATTACTGACAAAAATTTACAAATATAAAAAAAAACTGTTTTTTGCTCATGTTGAATATCGTTCGAGGGCAACGTGCCTTGTTTTTAATTTTTTTAAAGAACGCCTCTTCATTATACTAATTCTCGCCACTAATTATAAAGTTAAAAATAATGTATCATCATTTTTAGAGTAAAGAAGATAAAGATACCAACGTTTTAAAGATTACATTAAAATTCAATTAAAAAATATTTAATTTTTTATGATATTTTCCGTCGATAAAATTAAACATAGTTATCCATTTCCGATCTTTGTCATCCATTTTAGGTTTAATTTCTGCTTATGTCGCATAGCGAAGTCTGACAGATACATATAACAAATAATGCGTGGCAATTAAAACTAACCTTAGAATCTAGGCAGAACTTTTTATTTGAAAATACACTTATTGAATATACTGTTCCAAATTTAAATAAAAGCTTTGAATAATTAAGTCCTTGGTTGTTATGTCTCGGAGTAAAAGATCGTTCAATTTTTTAATTACACGGCAGATATGAGTTTAAATAGTAATTTATTTGGCCACTAATACAAGACAGATATGGATTTTCATACAACAATTCAATAGCAATTTCGATTTATCTCGAAGAAGGTTATCATATAATGCTTAAACTTCCAAGCATGTTTGAGAAAAATATCTTTTTAAATATAGCCGTTAAGTACTCAGAACCCACTAGAGTGTACCGAACACTCGCCGATGATTGAGTAGTGCTGTGGCCCTAACACCTCATGTGTTTTAGGATGTCCTGTGACCTGCAATTGATTAAACTGTTGATGATAACAACAGTTACAAAACTTTCCTGTGTATTATTATAATTATGCCAATCCTAGACTCAATGTCAGTAAACGTACATTCGTAGAATCTACGTTGTTTGTTGAAATCTACTGAATAGTAGATATGTTTCCCACGTAACGGTCACTTTGAAAAATAGTCTTATTACAATCGGTGTAAGAATTATTGTCACTTGGTACTGATCTCATGATACAAGATCTTGGTGCAAGAACGATATCTCCGACCGACTTAATTACAACTTAGTTGATGAAGTAAAAAATAAAACAACAATATGCTTTGGCAATTCTTACATTTATTTATCAATCGTTACAACAGTCTAGACAAAAATATAACACTCTATGCCGCTGTCGGTCGCTACATCCTTCGCTCCGTGATTACTAGCCTCCTGGGCTTATTTGATAATCTATATAAATTATGGCTTACTTATCCAACAGTGTCCAATAGGCCCCTGAACATTATTAGCTAGAAAGGAACTACGAGGTAATACATATGTTGTATTGAAAATTAGAACGCGTTTTATTCTGGTCAAAGCTAGTATAAACCGGATTTTCTCAGTTACAACCAGAATAAACTGACACTCAAAATTGAAACTAGTTTTAAATAAACAAAACGCGTTTTAACAAAAGCTCTCCTCTCTATTATAGCTGTCACTTTATATTGCGGTGCTTCAAGGCGAGACAAGACGTGAGTTTCAGAATAGAATCCATGATCTAACAGTTGTGAAGAGTTCAGATTAACATAAAAATGTTTAAATACGTTTTAAAATTGTTTTTGATAACCCGGATGGGCCGATTTTGTAATGACCAGTTTAATATACGATATTTCATTCATGTAATATTTTTCGGCATTTGGTTTAGCGACCCCGATTTTTTATGTTATTACATTTTTAATACGTATTCCATGACATTCGTTCTCTTAATCAGTTAAAAATCGAATACATTTGTAAGGAAAATAATGAAAAGTTTCCACTAAGTTTCAAACCTCAAAAAGAATGTTGTTCAGGTCAGTAAATCCTTTGGCAGTATTACAACAATTTAAAAAGATTTGCGTTAATATTCATTTCATTACAATGACATTTATATAACATTCTGAAGAGTTGTGAAATATCATTATTGAGTATCTATTGTTGCAAGGACTAGATTAAAAATATCCGTCTTATAATATATGGTTAGTTTTTTCATTTGAGTGTAAACGAGAATCAAAACACGTTAGTACAGTTCTCTTAACAAAAGTAGTTTTATTGTGAATGTAAAAGTCCTAATTGTATAGCTAAAGGGGCTTATTGAACGGTCGACGTAAAGTAGTGACGTCATACTGTTTGTAGCAGTTTGGACGGGTAACAAATATAACAGATCGAACAATTTATCTGCGAAACAACTTTGTAATTATTAATAATTTAGTCATAAATATTGCTATTAAATTTTGTTACAAAATAAAACTAAAAATAAACATTTCGTCTCCAATACCTAAATATATTGAATAAAATATTTAAATTATTAAAAAATATTATAACATAACTTTTCTAATCTTTAACATATAAATTTGTCGATATGTAAGCATACAATGACAGCTTAATTAAACAGTTCGAGAAATAATTAATTTAATAATAATAGGAAAATGGAAATTTATACATGTATTGGACTATTTATTAAAATTGACTTTTCATTTAGTAATATATTAATGTTACATTAAATAGCTATATAATTTGAAACGACTAAGCGTTGGGGTGATGTCAAGCGAAATTGAGATCTACATATTTACATTAAGATTACTAATTGGAAGACTACACGGTTCAAAATTCATACTTTGCTGCATACCCTAAAATGTGGACCATTTCAATTTGTTAATAAACGATTCAACTATAACTGGGGTAATAGTCAAAATACAAACGTTACGATAAATGCAGACTTCTACATACAAATGTAGACATTAGTCTTATTTTATTTTATTAAAAATTTTGATTGGAGTCTTCGGTGACTAAGTTTGTTACTACAATAAATTTAGAGTAACTACTGTATTGTGAAATTAGTAAGATTTTGTATGAAAATGTATAGAATAATTGAAATAATCGATTACCCATTTCTTGAGAAAGAATTTAAGTTTTAATTGGGGCTTTCCACAGCATGGGTCGCCACTAAAGTAGGTAATCGTTCATTTCAATGATTCTATTTCCACGTCTGTATAAATCGTAACGTCTGTATGTAACTGTCTGAAACTACCAAGGCATTCCAGTTTCTTTCCACCTTCATACCAATACAATAACAGCAGATAAAGTAAAATTACGAAGACTTGGCTGTATAAGTTTTATCTCTTTGCGGGATCGGAAATAGAGAAATTGACAAAAAACTAAAAATATGGAAAAGTTTATGAATTTTAAGAATTTGGGTTATACCGCTGGTTTTGTAACAGAATCATCGGTCCACACACTGTTCGTTCTAATCAAACATCACTACATTTTACAATTATTATAAACTATATTATTTACATTGTAGCAAAATACAAAGCTTCCCAGCTATCACAGTTCCATGTTTGCACCCACACATGACTAATTACTAGATCAAACAATCATGCAAATAATGCGTATTCTCAAACCAAAAATTTCACTCAATAGATGGCGCTAAACACATTTGAAATGACGTTAATGGTTTACGAATACGTTTTGTTACAGCAAGATAGAAATGTGGTGAGGATTTTTTGCGAATTTATAATTAAATCACTAGAGACATATCTATATCGCTATTTCTATCTTACCGAAACATTTTGGTCGCTTCCAAAGTTATGTCGTCTGAATGCTAGTGAATGAAAGTTCTGAACAAAACTTTATAGCACTTACTGCACTTGCAAAAAGACTAATTTTAGGAAAAATGAGGAGCTCACTAGAGTACTGGTAACCAGGATCTAGTTTAAGTTAAGAAAAATAACTCGCCGTGGTTCATTCCAGGACGGGTCAATCAAACTTTGTTACCACCAGCTGCTTCGGAAGACACGTTAAGCTGTTGCTCCCGGTCGTTCCGGTAACCGCTGTCCCCCACCAACCCGAATTGTGCCAACGTGGACCAAAACTCCTCATGTGTTTCTCTCATGTAGGAAGCCTTTTGGTTGACGTGAATAAGTCTGTTGATGATAATGACTGCATTCAGCATGACAAAACTTTGAACGCGATATAAACAGCCATTGAAACATTCAAAATAATTGGTAATTAAAAAACTAATTGGTAAAATCACAAGAATATGTTGAGTAAACACTTAAAGTATTATTTCGTGCTCAACTTTAGGAGTAACAGAGTAATATTCTTCTAGAATTTTGTGAAGATTCCGTATACTAATGGATTTTTTAGCCGCTGTCTCCACAATCTTGCGCACTGTGAAATAAATGAAATATTATAAATGTATGTATGTTTCAGTTCAGATCCCGATTTTTGTATGAGGGGAAGGAAATCGGATTTTAAATTTAGATCTGATTGCAGCACGTGTGGTATAATAGAAGATATACAAGATATGCTGACGGACAGGCCGAAAAAAAAGACGGAAAAGAATCGCTGTTTGAAACATTTTAATTAAATATTCGAGACAGTTTTGGTAGAAATCATTCTAACACACCTAGAATCTGATATGGCTAATAATATGCACTGTTGTAAATCTGACCGAACAGTGATTCCCTATCTCATTTGCATACCTACCTAATTAATAAGTTTTAATTATAAAAAATAATTACAATATCCCAAAGCCGAAATTTTTTTCAATTTAAAAAAAAATCGCATAAATCATCTAAATGTTCCTTTTGGAGGACGCTAGATGGCAGAGCAGATAAATTTCGTTATTGTGTGCGTGCAGAGAAGTGTAGGCTGACACGTAAGAAACAAGCCACATTGTCGCCATTATATCAAGTCGACCCACCTGTACTTTTTATTATTTTACGAGCTCAAAATGCTTATTATTCCTAATAATATTATTTTATTACCTGCATCAGTGGTAGTGGAAGAGGTTGAAAAGTCGTCGGTTGAAGAGCGGCTGCTGCTTGAGCTCTGAGAGCGGCTCGTCGTCGTTGCGGATGCAGAAGTAGCTCGTGATCGCGCTGCGGCAGATAGGGCACTTGTCTAGCTTGGCTGGAAGTGGACAAGTTCAATGAATGACTACTCTCATATAGATTAAGGATATCTTCATCGCCAGGGAGTACATTTTATTATGAAGAATAAGTTTCTAAAATTTCAAAGATTGGTGTAATAAAAAATTTGTTCTATAGTTTATTCACATTCAAAAGAAACAGTGTTTCTTATACTAACAATAAAGGTAAACCCATAAATTACAAAAAACAGGGTTACCTACTTTGAAAAGTTTTGTCAAAATTTAAAAATAAGGTTTGGTTGAAGCGATTGTATGCCATATTGAAACATGAAGCTTAACGACAGAGTTATTATTTGAGGGAGTTAGTAACGTGATATAGCTGGATTGTATTCAAGAAGCCATCTCCTGATTACAAATATCATAATTAACTGCGTTTATTGCAGCTTCATACAAAATAGACAGGTCATTTCCAGAAGAAATTTCTCAAAGCAACGAGATGCCCACGCCAGTTCATATTGATATCTTTACGAGCACATTACGTCATAATGCTGTTTAGTTTTTATTAGACAGCATCAATTTAGTCAATTTTGCGTTCTTAAATTTATCTATAATGTATTCTATCTCATGATCATGTCATGACTAGACGTAGAGCATCCTGTCACGTAGTGTCATCTCGTGGAGGGCGACGCTGATGTCACTGGCAACACGTATCCGATGGTACACACCTCGATGAATTATGATTAGTTAAGGTGGGTGTACATCTACATGCAGCTTACATTTACTAACTAGATACAAGCGAATCGGGCTAGCTTCGTAAACTTTTCAATATATATTTTGGTGTTGTGAATCCGTATCAATTTTACCAATGACTGCTTTAAATGATATTAATTTGAATTGAGTAACTCTGAATTGGAAAACGATTTGATAAATCACATATGTCTTGCCGTCACGCATATAATATACTAAGTTAAATAATAATAACTACTATGTAGGTTTTCAACGTGGCACACATATTTATTAATTACTTTGACATTTGGGTGCCGTCTATACATACAGTAATTTCTTAAAAGATATACATTTGAGGCTTTATATATACATTACATGTATACCATATTTCATGTAAGTAAAATTGTTAAACTTCATTATTTATCATTTTATGGCGTGTTACCCCAGAATCATTTAATTACTTTGTAGTATGTCATCAGCTTAACAATAACCGATCAAGTGCAAACTACTGAAGCAGCTGACGCTTCTTGAATAACTACTACCTATAATAAGGATAATCGATAAGCCGCGCGACCGGCGACACGTCTTGATTATACTTTTGGTTTTCATTGAATTATAAATGAGATGACTTAACTGGTAATTGGACCTCGGAAATATTCCCCTACTGTCTTATTAAATCTTGATTATATCAAACATCAGTAATTGACATTTAAAACTTTATTTATCGAGTCTTCCAATCCATAGCCCCGGTAATGGGACAATTAAGACTGATATCATAAGAGAGTAAATCGATACAAAAGGTACAATAACAACAAATACTTAGAGAAACTCTCTCTGTGTCTGATATGTTGTTTCAATCATAGATATTAGATTTATATTAGGTAACATATCTAGAAACAACAAATACGCAATCTCATCCAATTTGAGTAAAATACAAATTCGGTAGAGATTGCATATTAGCAATAAGGCAACCTTTTGAGTGCAAATATTGTTTTGTCCTTCAGTTTTAACTTAATTATTTGAGTGTAATACACATTGAATTATTTGAGTGCAAGACATTTTTACATAGCTCGCGCATAGCAAATTTAAAATAACGACTCCATTTTATCATAGGAATATCCCATTCAGATTATTTTAAATTTAATATTAATCAAAGTCAAAGTCAAGTCAAAATAACTTTATTCAAATAGACTCATTTACTAAGTTATTTTAAATCGTCACTACAGGGAATATGTATGAGAAAAACAAATAAATGTAATTAAAGGCAATAGTGATCACTTTAAGTGGGTATCAACCGGGCATTTACAAATTGCCCCAGTTATAGAATTTAAATATGTACTAAATAAATTGTTAGTTTTAATTTTAAAATAATATTTATTTTAAAATTAAAACGTTATCATGTCATTTAATGATAGATACTTAATATCTATGATTAGCGAGTAAAAGGTAGTCATTTAATGTCAATAGAATACTCACGGAAGCACCTGGCGCACAGACACGCATGCCTGCAGGGCAGCAGCGCCCGCGACAGCGGCTGCGCGGCGCACACGCAGCACAGCGCCTCGTGCGCTTCATGCGGCGCGTGCGTCTCACCAGCGTACTCCTCCGCCTCGCCGCTCACGTACAGTTGCTGCATACAACACTTTTTATACTACCCACAAATAAAGTCAAATAAATGGAATAGGATAGGAGTTTATATTACACCCCCTAGCTAGAGGATTCTGACCAATTAATTCACTACGAGATTCTAAAATCACCTTTACCATAGTGTTGGTAAATTTGTTGAGGATATAAGATATTTTTGAAAGAGATAAATAATTTTACATTGACAGATTTTATTAATAAAATCGATGGTATACAGAACGGCTTTATGTTTGGACACCAAAAGGTATCTCAACGCTTGTCGTCAATTAAATAAAAGCATTACCATTACCTTAAGACAGGATAAGTGTCCGTTAGCCTGTTTTAGATACTGCGCAATGATGCCACTAGGTAGGGGACACTGCTCGTCACGTATGTGCACCACGCTCACTAGCGCCACCTTTAAACAGATACAAAATAAGGTTCAAATTCTTTGTGGAGTATAAAATTAAGGCAGTTAATATTGGTTTTTTGAGATAGCACAATAAATTAGTTTGCCGTTGGACGCCAGAGCTTTATAGCGTCATCGGGTTTAAGGAGGCGAAGTACGCAACCTAACACTTCGTATTGTAGTTAATATTGTTAGAGTCTTTGTGGTTGAGAAATCTTGGTGCAGCTTGTCCACTTCCATCTTGGGCTTTATCATCATTCACTATCAGGTGTGATGAAAGCCAAGAGCTGACCCGTTTAAAAACTATTATCTAGACTTATTAATTTTACTTTCGTATCAGTTTCTTCGAGTATGACGTACAAAGAAAAATTATAATTTAAGTATACGACGTCAGTTACTACTATGACTGACAAGACAATGCCCACTTTTGATATCATTGGCACAGGCGTTAGAGTGAATCGACAATTAATAAGCATATTTTTCTGAAATTTTCATTTTCATTCTCATTAGAATTGAATTGTTTATTTATCATACAAAATACCGGAAATAACAAGCAACATCCTTCAAGGTCAATGTCATATTATTTATGCATGACAATATTAACATTAATTTTAATGAACATAAAAGCAAGTCGTTAAAAAAATTTAAACAAAGTTTATAATTTATGAGCATTTTTTAATAAAATGCGATTTCTATAAACATTTTTAATCAACAGTAACTTTTGATGGACTTTATAATTGGATTACTACATTGTTTGGTATGTACGTGACAATAAATTTTATATTGTTCTTGGATATTTACGACTTATTCATAAAGTGAAAATGTTTGCATATAGTTAACGGTATGTAAAGTGCTCGCCTGTATTGATGTTTCGATAAAGAAATTGCTTGTATGGTTTCATTACTATTACTGCATAAACAACGATTATAATACCTAGCCGGTTGGCAACGCATAGGCCCCAGATATAAGCCGTTCGAGAATCCTCACCGTATTGTAGTTCCGGATGGATGGTAAAAAAAAACCAATGCACTAATTTTTCTTACAGTTATACATATAAAACAAAATTATTATTGGCCACGCAGTCGCCGCTTTCACACAGATTAAGTTGTTATAAATCAAAGTGGGGACAGAGACTGTTTTTCTGTTTGGGATAACTTAAAAACCTATTGCATAGATATTGATGCATGTTTCACGAATAAATAGGACGATTCATTAGGAAGGTTTAGGTATATAAACATACGCAGGGCGGTTAGATAGTTCTAAATATTATAAGCAAATTAATTTTTCTAAATTGATATTTAACTTTTTACTCTTTAAATATTCTAAAACATATTTGTATTAATTGATAGCAAATAGTCTCATTTTTGAGAATCCATCTTGAATTTGAATCAATTGTTACACCTAAGGCTTATCCTATCTTATCTTGATAAAGGGCTAGCATTTACTCCCGGAGCACTTCAACCAAATGGGATCTTTTGAGCTTCTCTTATTGAAGTGACTGCTGTCTTGGAATACCTCCAAGATGTACTTACTAAGTACGCTTGGAGTCAGCAGCTTTGTATGTTAAGGACTGGGGTATCCCATTCCAAAACGGAAAAGAACGAGTCTCCCGTTCTTTTCCTAGTAAAAGCATTACAGTTACAAAAGATATGCTCCATTTGTTCAGTGTGCTAACCCTAGGGTTAAACCTAAGCACATATTTGGGCCAGAGGTGGGTAGAACTACTAGTAGGGATTAACTGGCAGGAATAAGCATTTAAAAGGTTCCTATCAAAAATTGTAAGATACTTTCTTTTTTTTACTACTGGCTTGTGAAGAAGACTTGACAGTGGAGCCGAAGGACGATAGCTTCACTATACCAGCGGGAGACGATCGCAAGTTGCACTGTCAGTCTGTCACGTCGCCTTAACGTAATATTACCCATAGGCATGAGTTGGCCCTCCCCGTGCAGGCTCCCCGTCATGACGCAGGTGAGAGGCCTCATGCTGCAGAATGAGTGTCAGGTGAAACGTTATGTCAATATCCAGTTGCAACCATAACCAATGAGAGATTTGTACAATAGACCTCTTTTCTAAAGTGCCTGGTAAATTGGTACCTCAGACCCCCATAGTCAAACTACTTCCTATCCCTATTTTTCCCTATTAATACAAAATACTTAAATATTTTGCTCATCATTATTTATGTCTACCCCTGGGAAACCAATTTCAAAGGGGTTGATATCAACCACTCTGGGAATCCCTGCTTTAGACAGACCTTTTCAAGACGATCACGCCTCTTTTGCTTGGCACTGTTGTATTCCTGCCGGATCCGAGAGGTCCTACCTAGTAATGATAATTAGCAACCTTTGTGGTGTAGACAATGAACAATCCTCACCGTATCGTCAGGCCGAAGGTCACTAGTGTCCCTGTGGTCCCGAGCCAGGATAACAACAAGAGGGTAGCACGCCCGTGGTGGAGGGCCTAGCTGGAGCGGCTCGTTTAGCGAAAGCCTCAGCGGCTTCTCGTCATGGGAATTGCTCCTGGAAATAATAAATATTATTTCATAAAGTAGAATAAGGAATATTTATTAGAATGTTTACATATTTCAGCTAACCGCAACTACGATCGAAACGAATCTACACTAGTACAGCTTACATGGTCGTCAGGGTCCTTTTTTAATTTGACCGTGAAGCAGTACGGTTCAGTGTTAAGGGAAAGTTGCTGGTGTTATCGAAGAGCAATTAATATCTTTCATATTATAATTTTTTAACATGAAAAAGGTTTTAAATAAAACTAAACAGAAAACACTAAAAAGGCTGAAACACTACGAACTTTTTGGAGTCGGAGCTACAATCTATTGTACCTGTAAAAGTAAAAGGTGTTAAGTAGACACCAAATCCAAATAATAATTCGAAATTGGTTTGAACTTCTTATATTGAATTTATTTGCATTCAAAATAATTTTTGGAGTCGGAGTTACAGTTTCTGTAAACAACTCAGCACAATTCCAAAAAATAATTTGACATTGGATAACTTGTTGAATTGAAATATTGAGTTATAAATTTCTAAGGTCAAAGTTAGATGGATAACTGTTAGTTTTTTTAAAATATATTTCTTACACTTACACCTATAACGATGCTTATTTTTCCATTATTATTGTTATTTAGTATTGTCGCCTTGTCTGCCTTTTTGTCGTGTGATTAAATATTCTCGAAAGTCTAGTAAAAAAATATAATACACGTTACACGTGTCTATAAAATTTAAAAGTTGCCCTCGTTTTCTCTGGGATCGCATCATCGGGGATTCAATTTACCATTGACAGGGAAATCGGTGACAATGCATACATACAAAAAAACCACTTTTTTAAAGTCGGTCCAAACTAAGCCATTAGTTGTGTAAACAGTCTTAGGTTCGCAGAACATTGCTCATTAAGCGTTGTTTCAAAATGCCTTACCACCAGACTTCATCTAAGAAACGGGTGCACAGAATGGTAGCGTTATCAAACAGTAGATATAACCACCAAATCTGCCGAAGTCTAGATCAAGTAATAAACGTGTACTCGGTAGAACTGTTTCATGGTTGTAATAATGAAAGTCAAGAAAACTACTGTACAACACTCTACAAAACTTTCGCTTACACCTTTTCATTGGAGTACTGGAAATTCCAAGTTAAATTGGCCGGTTAGCGATAGCCAAGAAGCAACTGTTAGATTTATCATCAACAGTATATTTACATCTCACTGTCTTCTTTCATGGATGATAAAATAGATAGTAAATTGGTTTAAATACGTGACTTGTGTGCGAGTTTTATCTACACTAACATTATAAAAAGGTAAAATATGTTACGTTGTAGAAAGTAATCTCTGGAACTACTGGTTAAAACTGAAAAAATATTTTTGTGTTGGCATTTATAGGAGGTTATAGGCTATAAAAAATTTGTGAGAAGCGAAAGCTAGCTTCTGATACATTTTTACCAACCCATCAGGGATAAAGTATTTCTAAAGTAGCTTTGTTTCCGATATCGAATGCTGAGCGCTCGATCTACCGCCAGCGAGACGCCGTGTCGACGAATACTAGTACATTGGTAAACATATGATCTAACTTCGCTCAATTGATGAAATAACTGCCTACCAAATATTGATAAACTTTAAATACCTCACATGAGTCATAATTAGCCAAAAAAACAAGTTTTTCAAGTTCCTAAACGATTAATGGACCAGTTGACACATACTAAATCATACAAGCCTTGTATAGCGAAAATTTAAAAAGAACATAAAATGATTATTTTAGTATTATTAAGGACTTTAAAAAAACCATTAAAAAACCGACTCCAAAACACTAATAACGCAAACATAATTCCAGTTACACCAGTTATAATTATTTTTGTAGTAAGTTCTAAGTTGTTTCCAATAGAACAATATAAAGCGAAGCGTCAACGAAAATCTCCAAAAAGTAATTTTAAATTGGATAACTTTTTAAATTGAGTTATTTTTACCTTTTTAGTGTTTCGAATACGGTTTTTAGTTTAGTTTAAAACTTTTGCAACGTGCAAATTATACTAATTCCTACGCACTGTCAACAAAGTGTATTTAATAGAAAACCAACAAAACTTTTCGGCGAATATTAAGAAAAAATTACTTACATTACTTTTACAGACGTCAAATGTAATTGTAAGAAAACTGTTGAAATTTAGTCATATATTTTCCAGCTAAATTAGTGTCTATTGTTTTCGGCGTAAGATCGATTTAAACATTGAAACGTCTCAACAATAAACAGCCATGATCCTTAAGGAAATAGAGCGCATTATCTAAACTGCTGTACGTTTTATAGGTCCCCGTAAGGTCATCAATCATCACTTTAATGCGCGTCACACACAGGCGTCACTGAAGCGTGCTGTATGTATCGGAAGAAAATAAATTATTCCTTCAATAATGGGACTTGAAATCGATTATTAGTATTAGTGTTTTGGTTAATATAAAAGAAAGCCAACCAAAACAGGCTCACCTGATGGTAATGATAAGGTAACCATCGCCTTTAAATATGATTTTTTTTAAATTTATTTTAAGGGCAGTCAACAAAAACACATACTAACAAAAATATTAAACTGTAGCGTAGACATTAAATTAAGTTAAGTATTAAATTAAGTATAGTTAGAATTACTTTATATTGCTTCCCTTCTTATTCCCATTCACATGGAGACACAGCTAGTACCTAGAGTCAGACGGACGGACACAGATGACAACGATCGAACGATGACGACGACGACATTGGTAAACGGAACATATATACCCCTACTCTAGTTAACATCTAAATACTGTGTGAAAAAGAGAGAAGTGGAAGAGTAGAGAGGGAAAAGGAGGAAAACGTAAATTAGTGGTGCTTATTTTAGCAGAAATAACAAACAAACTGCATTAAGAGTACCATAAATACTAATATTATAAAGTTGTAGAGTTTGTTTGGTTAAACGCACTAATCTCTCGAACTACTGGTTGGAATAGAATAATTCTCTTTATGTTGGATAGTCCATTTATCGGGGGAGATAATTGGACTATATAACATGAGTGTCAAACCGAACTCCACGTGGGAGCAGCCTCGGGAGGAAATTATATAGAGAATGCTGTATAGCAATTAGTCAGCCATTAGTAACATTTTGCTTTGCTTATTTTACTGTGGACTGTGCGCTGCCGTGCTATATAATTGTGCATGCTAATGGGTTTCACTAGTACGTCGCGTCTATGTCACGCGCCCTTTAATCCGGATTTACCTTCAGAAATATTAAGCAATCACTTTGATTTCTGCTAGATTTCCTTCCTGTTGTTGCTGGTATTTTAGTTCGATTAAATAAACCAAACGTTCACTGACTTGTTCAAATTATTCAAAATCGTAAATTCTTTACTTAGAAGCAAAGACGATACCGGAACTTTCAGCAAAAACAACACAGAAAAATCATAATAAAAAATAGACGTAGAATTATCGAAAACCCTCTGTTTGTTATAAATTGATAAAATAAATGATATGATAACTGTCGGCGACTCGCAAGTCCTGGTGTTGCTAGGGTACATAAGCTAACGTTAAGGCTTTTCATCAACCGGCCGTATTTCGGCCTGTATTTTTTGTTTTGACATGAGTCTATAACGTAAAATGATTGGGGAAAAAGTTTCTTCGAATAATATAGTGAATTGCCTCTGCATAAATTAAGTCAACTATTAAAAGTTGTTTGATGAAAAAGGGGTATTACAAGGTGGAAGATTATTTTAAAGATTTGTGGCCACTATAATTTGCTTCTCTGACTTTGACTTTGACTTATACGAAAATTCAGGACTTTCTTTCTCAAAGTTAATTTACATTTAGTTACAGTATATATGTGCCATTTTGTTAGTAGACTTTCTGCCATCTTGTAGGTAGAGACATGTTCTTGTCATACGTGATCCACGTGTCATTACCACTCATCAATCTCTTCAAAAACGGTTTGATTTCATTACGTCTCAATAATGAATCGCAAACGAGTACACGGTTCGTTAGGTTTCATTCAGTGATCGCGTGTGGCACCCAATATCGAGCTTTTTTGTGTGCCCAGCTTTTTCAAATGAGTCGAACTGTTTTGTTGTCAAGTCCTAGATCTTCAGCTATGTCGTAACTGTCGATATGCCGATCTTGCACCACTTTTTCAAAAATAGCTTCCATTTTATTTGTGACAGGGCGACAGGAGCGAGGTGCATCGTTGACATCAAAATTCCCGGATTGAAATCTCTTAAATCAACTTTGTGCTACTATTAAAATATACATAAACGTCACAATTTTTTTCGCGGCCTGCGTTGCGATTTTTCCTTTTTTGTAATAAAATTTTAAAATGTTAGATAAATTTCAAAATTTCTTCATTCATTTTGAATTAATGAAAAATAGTGAGAAACGAAATTTTCATAATTTGATTCCTTTTGTAAAATGTCACAATGTCGGGATGCACTGAACTTAAATTTAGATAGTATGTACTCTAGTATTAGGCCCAATGTATTTCTCATTTTTTAACAAGAACCCCCTTCTTTTTCAATTAATTAAGAACTCTAAAGTAAATAAGAAAAAGCGGTACAGAACGGTATAACACAGTAATTTGAAATTCGGTTTTGTTTTTGTCAACCTGCACAAAAATCATAGATGTTGAAACTGCTAATGAAATGTTAAATAAATGTTCTCCATCTTTGTTATCATCTTAAATCTAAAAGAGATAAAGATATATGATAATAAGTTAGAACAGATTTAGAATATTTCTTTTATCGTATCTAACAGATATCTCGTTTATGACAAATTAGCATTTATTTGGTAAACTCCGTTACAATCCGTATCATATTATGGCGGCGTCCTACAGTAAGAAATAAATACATATAATTGAGCAATATATTACCCGTCAAAAGTAAACTGACCTTAACGAATAAAAATTAAAAATGTTTCATATCGGCGAGCGAGTTGCGCAACATTTTAGCATATCCAATACATTGGAATTTTATTATTACACTAGCTCTTTCAATGTCAGCACGAATAAAGAGTAATTTGGTATTATGGATATATTTTTAAATTGGTTCTTTTTTATAATCGCGAATAAATTTCGGGAGTGTTAAATGCTGAACAGGATTTCGAAATTGGAGCTACCCACGTGAGTTGGTATGGATACTCAAAGGTAATGTTCAAGACTGAAGATGGCTGTGCGCTACCAAGCAATATATGATGCGCCCTAAAGTAATAAGACTGATTATCCGGCATAAAGTTTTAGAACAGATTATTATTAACCATTCGTAAACGACAATTGACTCAGAGTATTTTTCGTGACATTTATTTTGTGTCTATCAACGGCATATACTTTATGGCGTTGATAGACGCAAGAACAATAAAGAAGACCACAAAATACCGTTGTGTCTTAATTTATCGTACAAATCAATACTTCTATATTATGTCAAGGTAGGATAGATCTTACCATGTCCGCACGGAACCCAAAAACAAACTTCAAACATGTGAATTGATGACAAAAACACGTTACTGGGTCATGGCACTTGCCACCGCTTAGAGACATTGACATCTAAAACTCTAAACTGGTTCCTAACGTAAACTCTGTGTTTTGATATAAACAAACAACTCGCATAAATCACACGAAATTTAACTGATGGGGAAATAACGGACACAAATTATATTTACATGCCACAATTATATTGTGCCGATCGATTTCTATTCACGGGTGTGTTAAAACCGCTGCAATGACAAGCGTGAATCGAAATTTGAAGATGGTCTTAACAACAAACAACAAAAAACAACAGTAAGACATGAGGGTAGATATTTTCATAATGAATTTATTTTTAGAACATCTAAAAACATCCTGAATATGGGTTATTTGAGTGTATCAAAGCTCAATCTAAGTTTATCTTCAACGTTGAAAAAGATGTGTGAAGCAACAACTCAGAAGACTTATTATTGCCACAATATATTAAAATGTATAATATTTATATGTTGCCATAATACTGTTTTAGCAACGACAAAGTTCTAGGAAGATTTATCTTTTAACCAGTCCAATTCCATTAAGTACTATTTGGTGGGCCATATTCATACGGATGCTAAATTATTCAAATGTCACTAATTTGCAGTTCTGAAGGCCGAACTGTGTCAACTTTATTCAATCCGTGTAGCTATTAAAGAGGACTAAAATTAAGAAGCATTCAAAAGAAATATTTGTCCTGTTTAAGAATGTAAATAAAAGAACTGAATCAAACACAGATGATGATGAGTCACTATGTACCCAGTGAATATCTTACGGTAATGGTCACGTTTATAAAACAAATGGACAGGTCACGATAACGGCAGATAAATAGCAACCGGTCATTACATCTACACTGATAAAGATTCTTGATTTGATTTTGATTTGAATTTTATTAGTATTTTTAACGCAAAGTATAAACAAGTTGTTTTAGATAAAGTCACTACTTGTCGCATCAATGTATCTTAAAACGAAAAGCATTAATTTTCATCTAATAAAATAATGATTAGAATAATTATATTTGATGATATTATTTAACAGAACACGCAAACACTTTAATTGGATTTAGATGTGGGATTGGAACATCACATTGGCAGGAATTCTAGAAACAATGCTTAGTAAATTTGGATGTTAACAGCTGCTTACTGTCTTATCTATGAGTCAGAAATATTACTATTCAGCGCATTTGACATAAACAACAATATTTTGGGTAGAGGACAAGGGAGAGTAAGTAGATAATTGTTTACAAGCCTGATGAACACAGTTCAACAATAGATTCTCAATTCAATAGTAAGATTATCACGATACTGTTAAGTAATGTTGTGGAAAAATGTGCGCCTGAAGAACAATGGTGCATGTTATTTAAACAAGTGGAATGTTTTATGTCTCTTTATTAAAACTGTTTTGTTCATTGATTGGTTATCTTTAATGAAACTGCGAGAGGTTGAGGATATTTTCACCGAAACATTTTCTCTGTAGACGTTTTTGATCTTACAGACGTGGCGTAGCAGAAATGTTTACTACGCCAAGGTATAAACTGTAAATTCCAAACGTTTAAATAATGACGCGATGATAATTTGCATTGTAGTGGATTATGTAATCAAATTGTTTCAACTTAAACGCAATATAATGAGGATTTGACATGAACATAAGTACCTAAGCGATAATCATTACCACAAACACGATTTTGAAACTGGTAGGTAATTTGACAATATTTTTGTATGAAATCAATTAAAGTCAATAATTAGTTTCCTCATTTTACTGTAATGAATCTATTGTAACTTTTAAATCCTCTATTACTTAATGATTTTGTAAATAAAAAACTGAGTATTCTGATACGAGAAATTTTAATAATTTAAGACTGGAACTTGATATAGTCAGAATTGAAGAAAATTGTAACAGTAATTATACGTTACCATTGTATTTTAAAATTTTGTGAATTTTATCGCTACAAGAATATTTACAGCACTCAATTCTTTTCCTTTTGTTCTTCATTCAATATTAAAGCCCCTTTATTTTCTGTAAAGTTAATGCAGCGCTATGACTGCTGTCATAATGCCCTTTGACCTATTTTGTCACATATCTATATTGTATCATAGTCCTCTACAATACGAGGTCATTTCCTTTGATAGCTAGAGAGCATATTGATAAAAGGGAGTGATACCGTTACGATAAATATGATATCTATTAAATAATACAACGATTTGTAAACCAGCTCCAGATTATTCTTTTGTTCTCATTTGTTTCACGATAAATATAACGATGTACTATAATTTCAAAAGTCGATATTATTTAAATAAAAAGAGACAATTAAACTAGAAACTTAAATGTGTAAAAAGAATTAAATTTAAGGAAAATTAAAATGCCTTTCCGAAACGCAGTAAAAGTTACAAAGAGCCAAGGAGAAGGAGCCAAATGTAGGGAATGTATAAAACATTACAATTAATACAATTTTATGAGGAGTCTCATAAAAATTTTTTGTTAAACTAGTTTGTTTTTGCACTCCTTAAATACGGCTCACCTATTTTTTATACCCGTAGGTGATAAAGGGTGGCCCTTTCAAGATTTTTTTTAGTAAATTAATATAATTTAAATGGCTAAACATATAAAATAAATAATAATAGTTACTAAATAGGCCTACACATATTAATATCATATGAATTTAACTTACAACGTGAAGTCCAAATGTCTGGAGGAGAAGATATCTGTCAACGTGCCCCACAGTGTCCTGTGGAGTTCTCGCACTGGCGCTCCCCACCAACTTGCATGCCAGTACCGCACAGTCGATGACACTACACATGTCACACCTGAAACAATTAATATTTTTATAAAATGGGTAATAGAGACCATAAGACCATTTTAAGATACAAAACCAGAACTAAATCATTACAATTTTCTTTCTTATTATCTCTATGTAATTAATTTTACTTTAGAGATAGTAACATAAACCAGAACAAAATTAATAATTTCTGAAAAAAATTGGGCGGCTTCCTAAAACCTACATTGATGGACGCATTTTAAAGACAAAACTTGAATACACTTTAATATCATGTGATATACCAGATATCCTTTTTGTAATTATACTGATAGAAACGAGTTGCAAAAAGAATCAGGCCCAGTGTGATTACAAGACATGAGAGGCATTAACATACAGTGATTTCTTTGATATTGCAATTGCATTGTCTGGATTGCCGCCAACAGGGATCCCATGGAATAGTTCATTGGCTTCGGGTCTCACTGATGTTTTAGCGTTAATGTTTAAGTGGCCATTTAAGTTACCAATATCAATTTGTAAATGGTGTCACGTCCACAATACCATTAATCACTTGTGTCAAAGGGCGGTGGCGGGAAAGTTTAACAATGAACCTTACCCTATAGTGTATACACTATAGTGTGTTCATATACTTGTACGGTGTTGGGGACTGATAAAACCCACATTCAAGGAATTTAGTTATCTCGTTGTTAGATGTTACGGTCAGCTTAATGAGTGTTGTATTCTTTACCACGTCATCACACCACAGTGCACACCACACTGGGTGTTTTTAGTCTCAGGAAACTATCTTTCTATATTCTTTACAATATAGCTGCCATTAGCTATATAAAATAGAGATAAATATATGTTTTTTAATGTTTAGTTTTAAATAATATGTAACAACTTGTTTATTCCTTTTTGCAAATAAAAATTATGTAAATTATGTTAAAAGTCATAATCTCAATCAGATTTAATTATTATTATTCTCAAGCTTTCTAAATATTGTAAAACTTTCTAATTTCAATTAAGAAAACCAATTTTGGGATTAAATTTTCTGACATGACTTTCCCAAACAATCAACATCAGCTATAATCTTAGTATCTTTATCTACATTAAGTTTTAAATTTACAGCAACCACAGAGACAAATGAGACTAGAAAGGTCGACGCACGATTGTAAGTCAACGGGTGTATCAAATTAGTTTGTGGGTCAAGTGTGTTCGGTCTGACCGAAACGAGTTTTATTTTGAAGTGAAATGAAAAAGTCTAAAGACGCTGTCATATCAAGTCGAGCTTGTGTTAATAGCACTCAAGCAGTACAGAACACTATTAGTTTTTGTTTACCACTAAAACAAAGTTCCCACTCCCCATGGAAGATAATAAGTGTTAGCTGTGATATCCTGTAAGGTAGATGGATCAACTTCATCTTTTTTAGTAATAACAACTACTTTATAATACCTACCAAGTTTACTATCATCATAGAA
The DNA here is from genome assembly GCA_943193645.1 of Acentria ephemerella. Classification (NCBI taxonomy): domain Eukaryota; kingdom Metazoa; phylum Arthropoda; class Insecta; order Lepidoptera; family Crambidae; genus Acentria; species Acentria ephemerella. Next base: position 1,602,103 of record OW971889.1, read on the forward strand.
ATCCTAAAACTCGTCAAAGCTTCCCATAATGGGAGCAACACTGGAGTTCTGGGCATTATACTGCCACACTGGCTGAAAAGCAAGTGGACTGTAAATGCTTACTTCGTGCTTTTTAAAGCACGTACGTAGGCGCGAGAAACCAGAGATTACTGTTGTTTGAGACACCCGAGATCAGCAATGGAGAAAGTTGCATTGATTTTGTAAAAAAAAACAAAAGAGCTATAACATCAAAGGGCTTCATACAGGTTATCAGTCGTGCTTCTTCAACAAAAAATAATCCGTTCAGGTAGAAGCCTATTATCGTTAGTTTTTCCAAGGCCTACTTATTATTCACACAAGCATTGTTTTATGTCATACCAAGGCAGAACGAATATTATTCTCAATCAAACACACGTACAATGAAAAACAGAACACTTAATGGGATTATGTGTTCTAGAATAGAATAGAATATCTTTATTGTACATCAGCCAATTCAAGATGAGAAATACACAAAAAAACTTTTAACTAATTTTGTGCAAAGGGCGACCTTATCTCTAAAAGCGATCTGTTCCAGGAGAATAAATTTAATGTTCTAATGTGTGAAATCCGTTTAAAATCAGAGAGTTTCTATGTAATATTTTTTACAAATCTGAGGTATCGCATGCAGTGTGGAACCAAGCAGATAAATGAGTATCTCGTTACTTAATTCTAAAAACAATCTGTTTACAGATACATTTCAAGCAAAATATGGAGTATGTCGTACAAAATCAAATGTCAATGACGTTTTTGCACGCTTAACCAGCGCTGTCGTATAGAATCTATAGATATGTCACAGAATATACCCCGTTTACTTACCGCACTACTTATGGAAGTAAAACACATTAACCTAGATACATAATATCCTGACTACATTATCGTACTTAGCAGGGCCTGATGGGTCATCCTCCCCTGTCTTAATTGACTTTAGACAGAAGTAAAGTAACTTATGTAAAAAAACCAAAAGTTATCAAACGTGCTAAAAGAGATTGCTTCTAATGAAAGCTATACAGTATACATCTATTAATTAGTCACATGATAACACAGCAGTATTATATTAAGAGTTTAATTGACAATTCGTAGTGCTTACTGACCATCGACACCTGTTGTGTCGAAACTACTAATATAATACTGCTGTGTATTCATGTGATTAATTAATAGATGTACACTATAGTCAGTACCTCTATTGATTTCTGTTCAATATAACGTAACAATAAATACACGTCCAAGTGGAAGCAAAAATATGCAGTCTGGATACATGTATAATTTATGACGTTTTCATGCATTGAAGAATCAACGATGTAATACAGGAAGCGGAAATCCAGAACCCTAATCGTAATATTCGTAGTAAATGGATTGGAATGGAAGTATAATATGCTAATATGTTTGGTATTGTATTACTTATGAAAGTCAAGAGATTCATTAAGTGATAGCGTAGATCACAAAAATCTTACTTTTCTGAATACATACAATATAAATTATACAGGAGTGCTGTATTGAAGATAATATTACGTATCATTATATAAAACGCGATGTTTGTTGAGATAACAACTATCTTTTATGTATTTCAAATACATGTCTATACTTGAATTTCGTCACTTATGATCGATCAGTTCTTTATGTAGATAATACCTATTTAAAACATGGCCGGTGTAAGAACTATCGTATATCAGTTCTAATATATTGTATATCAGTTCTTTATAAATTTTTAATTCACTTTTCGCTCTCTGCTACATATTTTTGTAGGTTTACACTTTTATATTTATTTTGTTATTTATGTCTAGGTTTAATATTTTAATGTAATATTTAAATTTCATCAATTACTCCGTAACTTAATCAATTGATTAAGTATTTGTAAATACAAATATATAGTATCTATAGTTTTTTATTAGTTTCAGATTAAATATCTGGTTTAGGTACCATATTAAATGTATATTTCTAATATAGATACCTAGATTTAAAACCGGTTTTAATTATACTGAGAGAAGACTTTCAATACTTTCGCTTCTAATGAAATTTCTCTGATAACTTTCGGAGGTGAATTATTATCAGAATTTTGCAAAGAGAAAGTCAATGTACTTATATTTCATAAGAGCATGATTAAAATAAAAATACTGCACTTATTATCTGATAAACAGTGGAGTTTTTTGACCACATTTCAAGATATACACTTTTTTATTTTCCCTTTAAAAATACAACACTATAATCAAAATTATGAGAATCTCACATTTTGACCAAAACCATTTTTTAGATACCTTGGTTCAAATCATTGCGGTCAACTGACCTGCCGCAGTGATATGTTATTGGAGAATTGCACGATTTTGTGGTTTGGTATTTACGAGTATTAGTCGAGAGATTGGGTTCAATCATCGTTCAATGTCCAATGCCCACGCCGAGTTGGGTTCGGTGACACGCATGATCAGTGGCGATGGGAATTACAGGGAAAGTGTTAGCGGGCAAGTTGATTTCAAAGTTGCTTCTTCCACAGTCTACACACCGAGAGCGTTATATCTATATTAAGCACAATAAGGTGTAAACACAAGGCCGATTGTATAGGCGTAAGTAACTGAAAGTCTAGCATAGCTAGAAAGTCACGAATGTACTGTTCAAAATAGTTGGCACAGTTTTGTGAAGTATTGATGCGTAAGCTACAATTGCTAAATAGTTGGAAGGTTTTAATAATTATAAGCTAATTTATGAGCGAGACATTTGAGCTGAGAAGCTAGTTGCACGCTTGCATCAAGCACACAAGCAGACTGAGATTTGACTGTCTGCGGGAGCGGCCGGTATCAGTATGCAATTGTCGCGTGCCACTCCACTGTAGATTAGTAGGCCTGTTTTGGTCATTAACCTGTACATGTATGACGATGTAGTATAACCATTCCAGATATAAGGTTACGTGCATATTTAAAAAAGATTTCGAAGTATAAGTGCTTCCCCTACACTATAGTACATAGGAGTTACCAATATTTTTAGGACCGCCAAATTAGATGACAGTTAAATTACCCGGTGAATTTTGACATAATTTACGCGGCGTGTTTTATTAACACTAGATATACCAGCGATTTGAATATATGTCAACAACAAAAATTATATTTGTTACTTATGTATATAAAATAACATTAAGTTTATAAAATGTACTCTCTAATTATAGCTACAAAAGTCATAACATCATCTCTGAAAAAAAAATGTGTAATAAAGTAGGAATTTTGAATTGAAATTGCACGACCAGTCTGGTAAATCTAGTGTTAATATTATATTAAATCACCATTAAATTCATGAAATAAGTGCATTTAGTTTTAAACAACGCACAGACACGCGGTAATGATTTAAAAATAGTTTCGCATATCTTTTTTACACATATTTCGTATATAAAATCACGTTATTTTCGCAACCATAAACAAACAGTGTCGATATCTCAAGTGCGCACGCACCGAGCTGTTTAGTCAAGTGCTAGATATAGACGATAAATTGTATTTTGAAAGATAACGCGGTGTGATGTCGTACTAGCTAGTTGTGAGGAGGGCCGTTGCAAAATCCGAATGAATACAAAATCACAGCATAATTATGGCTAAATATATTCGACATTACAGATTTGCTTAACTCCTGACTATAACATGACATCTTACCTTATAGTATTCTACGTCGTACTAACTTTTACTACTTACCGTCTCTAATTTTGTTTGTGTGTGTTTATAAAGTCCAATAGAATAAAACTTTATTATTAACTTATTTAATTTTTACTTGTTAAAGTATCAAGGAGTCGATGGATTTCTAACAAACTATTTTGAACATCTCAACATAAATTTATTATATGTTTGATGACTAAATAATGGGGAAAAAAATAACTTATGTTTTGAAGTAGTAAAAAGGCGAAAATAATTCAATTAAAAAGTTACACCATTTAAAATTATTAAGTTGGACCTATGTTGTTTTCCAGAGATTAATAGAAAGTGAATCTCCGACTCTAAAAAATAATTTTAATTGTTATAACTTATTAGATGGGATTATTTTTGCCTTTTTAGTGTTATGAAGTCGTTTTTTAGTTTTTTTTTTGTCTTATATTTGATTGTGCACACTGTAATACAAATACAACGTAAGAAATACAATCATACCTGCCTACTAATTTCGTATTTGAAATGAATTTCCTTTTAACGTTTGTTAGACATAAATTACCGTTTTATAGAGTTAAAGAAAATATAGTACGTATACTGTCATGACAAAGACATGTTTCTTTATGTGTAGGCAGATGAGCAGTTCTATATAAGGGACGACGAATAAAGGACGGGAGTCATTCAACCCGCAGAAACTGGTTAAGCGAGGTTAATTTTCAATACATACGATTTGATGAGTGTCAAAAGTAAATTGACAAAGAAATGTATGCAACTATTAACCAGTGAACCGGCGATAATATTACACAATAGGTCAACATAGCACACCACTACCAGTATTACTTAACTGCAAGACTCTGTTCCATTACAAAAACTAATATCAAATTCTAGTTTTAACAGACTTCAAAAAAGGAGGAAGGTCTTTGTTCCACTGCAAAACCAATTCAATTTAAATAGTTATCTATTTTTAAATTATTGTCCAAGTTGTTTTTAGAAACAATACACAGTGAAGTCGACTCAAAACAATAATTTGTAGTTGGATAACTTCTTAAACTAAATTATTTCTTTTTAGTGTTTGTAGTCGTTTTTATTTTTGTTTATTCTGTCGAGAATATGAAAATATTGATTAGTAAAAGTTCCATTAATTTGTACTCTTGTGCAAAACAAATTTTAAATAGCTATGATTACGTTTACATTACAATCTTTTATTATTGAACAGCACAGCTGTTCTACAATGTCACTAGTATCACGACTACACAACCTTTCGACAATCAGTTTATTGCTTTGAACCATGAAATGATAAACAATGACATCAGTGATGTTTATATAATACGAAATACATCGGTAATCAACGTGTTTGATAACGTGTTTCGTATAGCAATGAAAGGTTTATTTCCATGACAATAGGTGAATTCGAAAGTGGAATTAAGAAAGCAAACGATCAAGTCGATATGTAGTTGTTAGACCATGACATTGAACGATGTCCGATGCCTATTTGAATAAGTGCAGAGGTGGTAAACAATTTAGATAGCACTAAATATGTTTAAAGTTGATTCTCTGCCAAATAGCCCATTGGCATCGTCTGTTATACCGGCAACGGATAGGTTAATGGCCTTACATCTCCTTGCTGATAAGCTTGTGTTAATTTCAACATTCATTTATCTTCATAATCGCAATTATAAAAGATTTTTATCTTTTTTACATAGTTAATATTAATTATCATAAAGAGAGCCTGTGTTCATACTACGACATAATAAATTATGCTTAAGCATTAATAAATTTTCACGAGGACGAAAGTCACTACGATTATAAGATGTAATATAAATATTATGAACTTCAGAAATCTTCACTACGAATATAACTTTAGTGTATGAATGAATATGTTTTGAAAGTTTTTGTTCCACACAAGGACTTGTCAGATTGGTCAACTATCATTTAAAAATCAAGGTCTGACTGCCCACACCTAAATAATTTTACTGGCTTAGAAGCCAAGTTTCGCACATTTCCATATAAGGAACATAATTCTTTAAAAATGACCTTAAACTTTCCATTTGACTACATTCAGACTATAAACATTAAACAAGTAAACAGGTACTGTTTGTATATTTTGTTCTACAAGTTTTGTATTCACTTTATTAAATCCATGAAGATAATTACAAGCAACGGGAGAAAATAATATATTCAGTGCTTTCTTCCTTGCTATTGTTATCTAAATTTTTATTATGATAATAAGAAAAAATAAAAATGATTCATAGAGAACTGTTCTTAGACTTCACTTAACACATCATTGAAGAAGAGCTTGATCTCTTCAGGTGAATGGGGATAAACTAAAAATTAACTCACCATCATACCCTATAGGTTTGTTCTCCTGTAGTTTGAAGGTGAACGGAATGTGTACTCTTTGCATGAGGAGTCTAGGAGGCTGCATTGCGCGACTCCATGTGTCTTCTCGGCCTTCACCCACAATGCCGATCACTTCCATGTTCCTATGGAACAAAAGAGTGTTTTTAAAAATCAGATAACCCATATAGGCTCTTTTAGTTTGTAACAAGTACATTCGTAAAGAATATATGAATCCCAAAAAAATCAAATATGAATAATCTTCAGGTTACTGGGAGTAGACCATGTTGCAACAAATCAAAATCTTTAATTTTACAAAAATATTGTACTACCTATTAGTTGTAAAAAAGGCACACATAAATTGTTACAGCCTATAGTTATACAGGTCCCCTGTATAAAACTAGACACATTAAAATTTTCATTTATGTGGTTAATTTCATAAGGCAGGATAGAGTTAAGGTACAATTACCTTCTTAATTTTTAATCTTTAATTATATTTAATTGCTATGTTTAATTTTTCAGGACCCTGCTTAAACTGGCTTGGTTGGTTGGATTTTGATTTCTTAAATGTAAAGCAGTATTTGTAAATTATGCAAATCATTTATTTTGTCACAGCCATAATATAGACACTTTTTTTTAAAATTGTCTCCAGCTATCCAGGCCAATTGTCAGTCAATAAATTTAAAGTAATAATGAATGTATCAAATTAATAATTTTAATCAAATTTTTTCATATAGAGGTGTGTAAAAACATGAATTTAATAATCTTATTGATTTACAAGGTATTCTCTACATTGTTGAAAGATTATATGATATTTCACTCTTATTCTTAAGAAAGAAATTTTGAGTATCTACTTGATAAATATTTTAAGCTTTTCAAATATAAAGTAATATATTTTCATACAAAATATTTGTAAAAATAGATATTTCCGACTAATGATAGGGATATTACAATTAAGTACTGTCTAATTAAGACTAATTTAAAAAATATTTTTGGTAAGTGATTATAGTGATTATAGTAATTAAATTTAATACTTATCTTATCTTGATCACTCTAATTAACCTATTGCACTTATTAAGTTTATTGTTTTATAAATGCTTATGTTTCATTGTGTAATAATTATCAAGATTGTATTGCCTCAGAAAACATTTTTAATATAATATTAGAAACCCAAAGGATAAATTAAGCTACAGTATAAATGTACTTTAACTTTAGAGCTTTCTGTGTAAAAATAGATTCAGTATCTTACCTAAGAAGTATGACCAGCATCACAAAGAGAGCAATGAGGGCTCCAATCATAATAAAAATATTTGGCAAGTCTGCCAGAGTCAATCCTGTCGACCCCATTATCACTACACTTTACAGTCACAATACCAACAGTTAGAAACACAAATAATTTATAGGTTCAAAAGTAATACGCATTAGTTCACGCAAAAAAGTTCGGTTTTTAATTCAAGGCACCAAGACCTTGCCAAAAGATCTAATTCGCATTGTCAATGAAAAGTCTGTTTAGAGCTCCAGTCACCGGCGCTTACGTTACGCAATACTTTGCTCAATACACTTACGGTTTTAAAAATAATTTTGTAAATTAAGATTAGTTATTAGTTCCAAAAATAAAAACAAATCCAATGACCATTGATCGAAAACGCAAACAAAACACACTGTGAAGACACTGCGTATGTACGAGCGGGCGTTTGACAGAATGTCAGAAAAATGAATGGCATATGAATGGGTTCTTGAGCCCGCGACTGACTTTGACTTGAGCGGCTGTACGCACGTTCCATTTCAAGCATGATAAATCAATGAAGTATTTATATATATATTTTTATTTGTTTGTATATAAATAAAAAGGTGGTTTTAAATAAAACCCAACAATATGGCCAAACGCTTCATTAATTAGTGTATTTATGTTTCGTTTATATCTATTTTATCATCATTTATTGTTTTATTTACTTATATTTTAATAATAATAAATAAGACTATTTATCTAATTATTCCTCTCTGTATGTATAAACTTGTAATAAAATATCTTTGGCTGTACTATTTGCATCTGGCTGGTTTTCATGACATTGAAAAGGCGACATTTTAAAAAAAGAATCAAATTTGGAAAATTTTGTTTCCCACTATTTTTCATTTGTGTATCTTTCTGTCAAAATTAATGAATTGAATGAAGAGAATGAGATTAGATATATTTTTAAATTTTATTACAAAAAAGGAAAAAATGCAACCCAAGCCGCGAATAAAATTAGTGACGTTTATAGCCCTAATGCAGGGGCAGTGAGAGAGAGTAAGAGAGCACAAAGTTGGATTAAGCGTTTTTAATCCAGTCCTTTAGGCAGTATCAGGTTAACATCAAGAGAAGACTGCCAAAATTACATGTTGCGTTTTTTTGATCAGAAGTCCCAAAATTTCTACAGCATGTCTCTACCCACAAGATGGCAGAAAGACTACAAATAATATGACACAGATATACCGTAATTAAATGTAAAATGTGAAAAAAATCCTTGAATTTTCAAATTAAATGCGAAGAAACATTTCTCCCAACCTATTATACTAATATTATAAAGAGTAAGTAAAATTTATGTGGTTGTAGGAGTAACCTCTGGAACTACTGGTTGGAATAGAACAATTCTTTTTGTGTTGGAAAGTCCATTTATCGGGCAGGTTATAGGCTATATAACATTTGCTAGAGACCAAACTCCATGTGAGTGGAAGCCAGTTGTTAATCAATTTTAAAATTTCATGGGAATTATAATACTGTTTTGAAATTTTGACTTCCTATTTTGACTGCTTATTTTTTCACAGAAAACTTCCCTTTAGAATGTTCTTAGGCCATACAGCTACTGCATGTACAGTAAAAAATAAACCAAGAATATTTTTTTTTATAAATGTTAACTGGTAATGATTTTATGAACAAGCTCTTTAGCACTTGGTTCATAAATGAAAGGCTTGAAAAGATTACTTTAATTCATGCTTAAATATTTAATCAAAACCTCAGTTTCTCATTGATGTTGTACGAGTACCAACTAATATAGGTTGTTCTTTGAATAACATTTTACGGATTTCAATTGATATACACTATGAAAGATAAGATATGAATAGTTAAGTAGAATTTAACCAATCAAATAAATAGGTGGCTTTTCCAAAACACCTGTAGCAAAAGTAGATGGATATGAAGATACCATGAAAGTGCTCCCATTGCACACAAGAATTGAGAGCTCAATAAAATAAATTATAACAATAAAACTTAACTAGATTAGTAGAAACTTTTTAAATGAGTAATTAATACTAATATCAGTTTAGAACAGGAATGCAAGAATTTAAATTTAATTCTTAAAGAACTCCTGTGACCGAGCCTCCCTTATACTCTTATGTAAATAATTCTACAATCAATACACATAAGGCGCCAGGAAATCATTAACAGCAGAAGAGGAGTGTAAGGGAGGAATCAAGAAACGGAGCCTGAAGTAGGAAACATTGTAAAATTAACATTAAAAATAAATCTTATGACAGATTAGAATAGAATTATTTATTTAATTGTGCACTGGTATATTTATTTATTTAATAACAAATTTATTCACAATACAGTTTCAGGAAAACAAATGTGTGAGGATAAATAAGAAAAGGTAATGGAAAGGAAGAAATGCTTAAAACTAAAATAAATACTTTTTAAATTCATAATATATAAAAATGTTACAAAAAAATTAATTACGACATAAATAAATTATATGATATATAAACATACATACATAAAACAATAATAGATTAACATAATAGAGATTAAATTATAACAAAGAATGATAATAAGCTTTAACTTGTGTTTTAAACTTCGTAATTTTTACTTATTACCGTCATTTGAAATTAGTAATTAATGGAGGAAAACTTTGTTTCTAGATTTAATGGGGGGGTTAGTTCAGTTAACTGTATTAATGTTTGATAAGTGACTATTAATTAAGTAGTTAATGGTAATGGTGGTACATTGTTTACATATTTATTAATGCTATTTGCAATCGTCCACCAGAGCTATGGTTCTAGGAGTCGTTAATCCACCCATTAAACATAACAGTAATTTAAAATTATTTTTACAGTACTTTTTTGTTGAAAATTCATTTTAAAACTGAACAATATTTGTTTCGTGAATAATTTAAGAGCATCACGAATATTATCTTTGGTTTTTGGATGAGTGATAAGGCAAATTGTTAACAAAGTTAAAGGCATTTCTACCTGTAACTTTGGCCAAATATATAAAGTATACGAGCATGGAGATATCAGGAGGTTCCATTTGGCAATGGAACGGTAATATCTATGTTACAAAATTTATTCAAGTTTTAACGAACGCTGCTTTATAAGTGACTTTTATTTGGAAAGCAAATGACTTGTGGAAACTCTATGCTATGAGCTAACTTTATCATATCACATCATATCTAGCATTTGGAAATATTTTGGTGTGCCTTGTTTTTGAAATTAGCATGCAAGTTCGTACTCTCCCTCATGCATAGAGCGTGAATGACGAAATTTAAATGTCTTTTCAACAAACTAAAATCAACATATGGGAGTGCTGATACTGAGCCCGGTGTTTAAACCACTAGCCTAGGTACATCTGTTCCACCGGTCCCGCCACCACAGCGGTTGTCATGTATACAGGCCGACATAAACCGTAAACACAACGGAGATCGATATACCCGCTAGTCGGATTAAAACCTTTGCAGCCTTCGCGAGTCTGCCAAACTTTCTAGTCATAAACACAAAATACTTATCCACAGCAATATTTTTAATTTTTCTGCGGGAAATGCACAAGGATTGATTCAGGAACGTGGATGAGTAGCGCGATTGTGTCGTACTGTTTGGTCTTCAAATCGTGGTGCACCGTGGCGTCCTGTATGGAGAAATGGTTCGGTGATAAACGGCTGTGGTTATTTGGTAACAACCTGCCGCTGCTACCAAGAAGGTAAATTAGCTATTTTTTTACGTGGAAGTTTTCAGGCATATCTATTACCCTAATTATACAATATATTCTTTCATAGCTATCAAGTTCTTACATTAATCTGACTAATCTCTTTTTCACTGTGGATCTGTATTGAAACCTATATTGGAGCTGAACAGAGATCCCTTGTTTGATCGACAAGAGTAATAAATGGGTACTTCCCCAAAATCTCTTGTAACTCTCAACGTAAAGAATCCTAAGCATAGAAAATCTACTCTTGTTCGTAGGCGCAGCAAAGTCAAGTCGCCTGGAAGGTGTTGATTGTCGAAATTGTTTAAAATAATATAAGTGGATGACAAAAGCAGTATTTACTAACAAAAGTTAAAAGATATAGCATCGTTAGGAGTATAATTGTTAAAGTAATGATAACGCCTAGAAGGATAGTTCTATATCAACTGTGTTGTCAAACGCGTAGCCGAAACTTATTCAAACATATCATTCGTTTAAAAAAATAAAAAATAAAAATGAAGTTCACCTAAATAGGTGTACTAGGGTGAACTCGAACGCGTATTTACGCAGTACGTCACAAGGAAAATGTAAATGTTGTTTTCTGAATCACATTTTGACATAAATTATCTAATCAAAGATATCTTAAGAGTGCTGGTCTAGTTGGACTTAAACTTGGGAAACAGTACCTACTCAACAAGCCTTGTTTTGAGCTTTGAAAGCTCAAAAATTAGGCTTTCTGACTTCGGCGGTGAACTCTTTCACGGTTTTTTTCTATGATTGTAATGCAATTTGAAGATATTTATAAGTTTTTCCATGTAAAAATAATTCTTAATATGAAGGTAATCAGTTGATATCAGCTCAGCACACACGCTCAGCTTTAAACGCCTGAAAAACAGAAACCGCACCGTTTGTGATGTCCCGTGCTAACTAGACTTGTTACTTCTAAATCGATAGTATCTATTCGTTACTGATACTTAAGGGGAGTTAGCATGCAACAAAAAAAACTACTTTAAGCAATAGAAAACAATAATATTCTCATTTGTTAACTTTGCGGTCTATAATTAATTATCTAAACTCTTTTTTGCAATAATATTCTCATAGACTGTGATATGACAGTTTATGTTCCTTATAATAATGCTATTTTTATTTAAAAAAATCTCGTCAATGTTAATGATAGACAGTTCGCATAAGTTGTAGAATATTTCTTTATGTTATTGTCATGTATTGCGACTCTTTGACCTTCGATTGCTTAACCTGGCCATTAAAAAAAACCAATATACAATCATAGACAAAACATATCTAGACAAGCAGCCCTAGGACTCCCCAAATCCTAGTTAGTGACGCAGCGTAAGTACAAAAGCAATAATAAATTGCGCTTTTGATTCCACTGAACTTTATCCACTAATACCATAGACAACATAACCAAATTGGTTATGTAGTCTATAACTAATATCAACCAATATCTTTCTTACGTATTTGTTATATACGTACTTCTATGGTACGTTTAGCTAATTAGTTATGGTATTCCTTCTGTTTAAATAATTAGTACAAATTCGTGTTCGTGAAAATTGAAATCGTCATCAGACTATATACGTACCATTGCTGGATGAACTTCCTACATGGGGGAAACACGAGGAGTTTGGGCCATAATACTACCACGCTAGCCCGATAAGAATTGGGGGATCCTGAAAGCGATTGTCACAAAAACTACGACCAACAGCTTAATATGCCTTGCGAAGTAGGAAAAACACTAAGGCGTGATTGACCCATCCAGGGACTGACCTTGGCGCAAGTTGTTTTGTTTTAGTAATCGAAAGCGCTCAAACCACCGGGCTGTTCGTCAATAAGGTCTAAATCGTCATAAATATGTTTACGCTGAAAAAACTTGATTGATTTTGTTGAAAACGACGTCGGCATCAGCCAGAAAATCAATGTACAATAATCAACTTTGAAATCACAATATCCATTAAAAGGAAACCTTGAACTTTTTCGATGCCGTACACAAGGCTAGTTCTTTTCACACACGGCATATTATAATTGAAAAACATTAGAATCGTGGGAAAATATCGCTCATTTTTTTATTTAATCGTTTGATAATGAATTCATGTAATTTTTGACAAAATTATATTGTACATTTTAATCAAACATATTTTGTGTACCGAAATGTAAGGAAACTTTATATTTTTATGGTAACACCATCTTCGAAAGGAATAACTTATTTATTTTGTCGTCTGGTCGAGTGTTCAGTGTCTACTAGCCAGATGTCCCGGATTCGAATCCCAGGCAGATATTTGTATGATGAGTATGAATATTTATTAATGAGATATTTTAAACTTACAAACTGTTTAAATATAAACCCTATCTAGTGATGATATTAGCCTTTTTTCTTACTCATAATGAAATAAATAATATAGCTTAAAAGTTATTTATTGATAATTTTTATTAATAGTTTCTATTTAATTATTTATATACTTTAATTAAATATATCTTTATTATTTATATCATTACAACTATTTATTTTTAATGACTATTTTTTATTTTGGGTTAGTGACATTTAAAAAAGACACATTAAAAATGTTATTCCAAATATTGTGTATTATAATAAAATGACAATATAACAATTTTATGAATTTTACTACGTATAGCACATATCACAAATAAAAATCGAAGATCACCCTAGTAATATTTTGTTTTGACTTTTTCCATGTAATAAATTATAATAATAATTTTCAGGTTTCAATTATAATATTCGTATGATCATTTCGTACCCTGTCGTAGCACGTACATCGTAGCAAGTTACAGCGAATGAATATTTCGTAGCATTCTCGTAGTCATATGCTTATTCTCGTAGTTAAATTTTATTTAAATTCATACATCATCTGAGTTTGTAACTATATTTTTTTCACTTTTTATCGGCCATAGACAAACTGAATTCGTATTTCATCAATTGACTACTCTTCTGCCTATTTCTCTTTCAAAGTCGTTGTCAGATATGCGCAAACTTAATTTTGACAAAATTGACGCCTAGGTTATGTTATGCTTAAATTAAATATTATTCTCGTGGGTGCATTGGCTCGCAAAATAGTAAAAATTATGCTTTATGGGTAAATCGAAACGTTTAATTTAATTTAAGTTATTTTGTAATTAATATTCAAAATCGTAGTGGTAAATTTTAACAATGAAAGGAGAAATCAATAGGGCTATAACTTCACCGGAAGTTGTGACGGCCAGGTTAGTAAATGTATGTAGAAAGTATATATGTTTCGGAGTATTATTTTTAGTAGAGTTGGCTGTAATTTTTGCCTTTAAACCAATTATATTCGCTACTGGTGGTTATTATCCGATAAAAAAGGAAGTCCACAGAATAGATTTAACATGTACTGTGATACTAAAGCATTGAATATATCGCATTGAAAGTATTTAAACTTAGTATATGGTTCCTGGAACCTTTTGGTTTGACAAATTGTAATAATTATTTATTCTCATAACAAAATAAAGATAAAGAGACTACGAAACTACAATATATTGATATCTTATAAAGATTATCATTGGATAATTATGTCAATTTTTGGCTTTTAATATGAAACTTATTTACATGATATTTAATGTATATATAGCCGTTGAACAGAGTTGCTCTGCGATGCATACACACTACCACGGTGTGGCGAACTCTTTTCTTTGATGAGTTTTTTTCGGAGTCAAAAAATATGATATTTAAATTGTAATATCTCGGGGAGGAAACAATTAATTTACTAATGTTTCCATTACCATGCTGCCTTTCAAAAACACTCGTAACAAAAAATTGTCATCGGCCTATTTCTTATTTTCATAGATTTTACTATTAATAAGTTCATTTAATATACGTTGATAACGTTTAGTGAAAATATAGAAATAATATGACTAAATTATGGTCCTTATATACCTTTTCAACGGAATTATTATTATGAACAAAATCAATTAAATAAAAAATATTACACTATTTTTTCATACTTTATATAAATTTCTACTGTTTTATTACTGTATCTTGTATGTACAAAACAATAATTTATTTCTGTAATTATATTGAAGCACATTTATGTGCTTACATCAGACTTTGACTTGATTTTTAAAATAAATATCCAGAAGGAAAAGAATTATAGTAATATACATAAAGCATTTTGCAATCCGAAGAAATCTATTTGTAATTCCAATCCTAATGACAAAATTTCATAACATTTAAAGTTTTATACTGTTTTTCGAAGGCTGTTATTCCGTGTCGAAGGGCAGTACGTAATAAATAACAGTCACAACAAATGTTTATATTATTTAACGGCTTAATAAATGTTCAAGAAAGATAATCCAACTAAGTTACTTAACAATACGTATTAGGTAAAGTTAAAATTATATACTAGGCGTGCTCGTGACTTCGTTTGTATAGATGTCGTATGCAGGTGGGTAGGTTACATGATTTTACTCATTTAGCTAACAAATTATATCAAGCTTACAAATATACCTTCGCAGATAATACATTAAAATTTCAGCAAACACGATTTATGCGTAATTTTAACCGTTTACTCAGAGCACGCAACAAAAGTTTTAAAAGGGAATATTTTTTCCCATTTGTGCAACATTTTTCATTAATGCTCAGCTCCTATTCATCGTAGCGTGATGTTATATAGTCAATAGCCGATAAATGGAATCCAATACAGAAATAATTTTTCAATATGAATCATCAGTTCCAGTGATTAGCGCGTTCAACGAAACAAACTCTTCAGCTTTATAATATTTAGTATAGATGTATTATATATTATTAGAATATTTATGTGGAATCAGGGTATTTAACGAAGATACTGTAAATAACCTTTTTAGTAAATGTGTTACCTTTTCAGTGAATGTGAAACATAGATTAAGTTATGAATATGTAACTTAAACGTGCTGTTTGTTTCCCAAGACGTAAATAAAAAAAGTAAAACAGTAGTAGAAGTAGTAACTGAGCGTGCTTAAAGTAGATCTTTCTTAAATAAACAGGCACATAAAGCGAAAGGTTTGATGATATTTGCAATAAACGGGGGCGTAGTTGACCTTTAGACGCCTAGGCTTATCTAAGGTTTTGGCTGTTTCCTAATGCTTAAATGTTAAAGGTAGTCAAGTACCGAGCACTGAAGGTCAGGTTAGAAATGTGTGGGAAATTTACTTTTGTTACGCTATAGGGGTTGTTGGCTACTAAGGGCTGTTCATCGGCTATCATTTCCCAGTGGATATTAATATCCGAAGTTTGAACTAAAATATATTACATTCATCGGCCAGTTACTTGATAGATATTCTGCTAATTCATTAAAAAGGGTTACCATCCTTGCTAATAACGGTATAAATAACTTAATTAATTAAATATTTAATTAACGGTAATACAGTATCTTGGTTTTTTCTAGTCGAATTGGAAACTTGTAAAAGACCGACCAGTAAGCAGTGAGTAACTTAAGAGTGTACTCAAGAGCTACGTAAACTGATCCCGCCTTCTTTATTTCACTATATGCCGACTAGTCGCTCGGCAGGTTACCTACACTTGGTCGATATACCATATATCTGAACAAAACGCTTCTCTTCTCCTTTCATAATGCGCACGGACAGTGGAATACGCTGCCGGCTCCAGTTTTCCCCACTGCATATAGCCTGGGTTCTTCTTAGCTGGATTAAATAGGAACCTGGCTGGCTAATATCCATCAGCCAGAGCGTGGAATAACTTTACTTGAACACGCATTGAACTTCACAAAAGTGTGTTGTTTTTAAGGAGATTGAAAGAAAAGGGTACTTTTGCACCACCGCCTGTAATAGCTATTTTCGCATATGAACCTTCTTCAGGCGGAATCAAGTTATTGGCTGTCCTTATTAAAAAATGTTGTATTTCTGCGTTAATTCTTTCTTTTGCAACAAAGGCTTTTATGCTGTTAACATATCTCATTGATTAGTTCATGCGTAAGTAAGGCTACTTGTTGTTGCCAATTCTTTTCAACTCCTAAGCGTTTCCACTCGTAGGCAGTATACTTGTGTGCCCACAGTTTTAGAGCGCAGAATATTAATAAAATCCTTTAGAAAACTTTTGTATCCGCATTGTAATATAGCAATTTTTGTTTCGCCAGGTCGCGCGCTAGTAGCCGTGCGATGGAACGCTATGAGAAGCTGGCGAAGCTAGGCGAGGGTTCCTACGGGCTCGTGTATAAGTGCCGCAACCGGGACACGGGCGAGATAGTCGCTGTCAAGAAGTTTGTGGAGAATGAAGACGACCCACTCATCAGGAAGATTGCGCTTCGGGAGATCAGGATGTTAAAGGTAATGACTCAACTTGAAGGTAGGGAAGGGAAAACTAAAAGAGCACTTTTGATGGAACGTGAGTCTTATTACAGAAGTAGTAAATAATATGAGCTCGTTGACATAGTGCTTCAAACGGTATGATTACGATAACAATAACGAAGCAACTTTCGCCGTGGTTAGTACTTGAATGTGTCAAACCAATTTGTTATCTTAAGCCGTTGCTCCCGGTTGTTAAGGCAACTGCTTTCTTCCACCAAGCTGAATTTGGCCAACGCTGTGGTGTTCCACTGTAGCTAAAATTACCATTTTCTAAGATAAAATGCTCAAAAATATATAGTAATGAAAGATAGCTTGTGTACTTGTCTTAGTTATTGATACGGCAAATTTAATAGTTTTGTCACACACAACTATTAATAGTAAGTACAAGGAAAGCATGCTACATTTAATACAAGATACGTTAGGCACGTTTGGTTATATAGGTTCATTTTAACTTCATTTCACTGTTTAATTTAATACCATCAATCATGGCGATAAAAATCTTTTTGGAACAACTACCTATGGCTTAGGCATTGAAATTTGGAACAAGAAACGACTGTTATACCGCTTATCATTAGGTATTCAGTGTTTTGATACTGCTTTGTCACTTTTAGGCCGCTAAAAGATCTATTGTGACTTGCCACCAAAAAGTTTAAGTAGCTCCATCATTTGGGCACTTCCAATAAACTTTAGGATCTTCCCAGTCTTATTTACATAAGTAGTGTATTGGGATTTTTCACTCCTGTCTCCTGTTCACAGTACTTACAAACATTATAATCGCAACAACATGGGTTCCTTTAAAAGAGGCCTTGCCGGCCCAAAAAGCACTTTGGGCCGGCAAGGTGAGGGTGGTTAGGGCGGTATGTCGCATGCTTCTCTAGCTATCTTCACATATGGGCTCCTCAACTGCTTATCATCAGGTAGTGTCGAGTCATTTTCTGAGCTTTATATAAAAAAAAATCGCTTAATCTCATCTTCTCTTTATATCTACTTTATTATTATGACTTTTATTTGTGTTGTGGGTAAAAGTCCATCACCCCTTTGCATGAGAGTATCCACCATATTATCATAATGGTACTCGAGCAATATCATAGCATGTCATGTCATGCGGGTCTACATGTACATTTCATATTTAAATCAGGCTACTTTCGTGCCGCTCAGCTCTGCAGGCATTTACTAATGTCAATCAAAATAATAATGTAACGTATAACAAGAACGAAACAGCTGTAGGTACTTATGAATTATTTACTTATGAAAAAGCTATTAGGGTACGGTGTGGGTGTGGGAAATACGTGAAGAAATTATGAGCTTATTAAAGTAAAAAAATCGTGGTATTTACTCATGTCATGGTATTTTTTTTACCGCACAATGACTGTGTTCGGAAAAAGTAGTTCTAAAAATACTTTTTAAATAAAATCACGAATTTATTTTTTTAAAGTGGACATCAAAGTACAAAGATCCTTCAATTACTTTTTTAATAGACTTAAGTGAATATAATGAGTATGAAAAGAAGGTGAGACAACACACATCGGGTGGGGACATGGTAGGGTGAGAGATGGTCGAAAGAATTCAAAATTAGTAAGCAAGTATCTCACCAGAAATATTTTGATGTAATATGTTGTTGAGATGAGATCTTAAAGATCGCACTGTCAAAGAGTTATCAAATCTCATAAGAGCTTCTAGCTCTATACCTTATTTACATGGGCATAAGATAAAAAATGTATTGCTTATTACTTTTCTGTTATACAATAGTTCCTGTAGTCACGAAATGGCCTAAGATGTAGAGTATGGTCTTGACAACATTTTCTATGAAAATGTTTTTGGTGGGATACTAACTTATTAATTTATAAATCTTTTTCCAATCTTTCAAACTTAAGTCATGAATGTTCAAAGAAATGAAGAGGTGCTTCTAGAAAAGCCCTAGTGCGCTTGAGCTTCACTTGGCTCGTCTTGGCGGGGGCGCTACCTTAACCCAAGACAGATGCAAGGAGATTTTATTTGCGGGAAGAAAATATGTGATCCAGTCGGACCGAATGGTATCCGTATTAACGGAAAAAAACGGTTAAAACGGAGTAAATAAAGTTCAGTTTACAATATTTATACAGTGTTAACCGTTCATTATTGTTGATTATAATTGAAGGCAGTGTGAAGCGATCACTGTATACAATTTACAAAAACTAGACGGCCGATTAGCCAAATGATTAGGAGTGCTAAAATTCTTTTTAAGATTTGACGGTTTAGCTCTTAGCCTTAATCTCTCCTAATGGTAAGAGATGATAAGGTTGAAGATGGAAGCGAGCTACAGCTGGATTGGTCAAGAGGAACTGGCTATCTTACCTCTAATTACCGGAAGCTAATATTGTTGACATAATTGTTAAGGCGGCAGACTTAGGTAAGAGGTGGTAGCTAGCCAGCGGACATTAAAAAAGGTTTAAAATCCACTGGGAATTGAATCCCAAGCCACTAGATCTGAAGTGGTATTAACTACACTACACGCCACTGTGGTATCACATTAGACTACAGAGGTGGTTTAAACGGTGATTGAGTAAAAACACCCAACGGTACACATTTCCAAAATTATATTTAAAAAATGTCTTCTTTTTGTCGCACAGAATCTAAAACACCCGAACCTGGTGAACCTGATCGAGGTATTTCGTCGAAAGCGCAAGCTGCATCTCGTGTTCGAGTACTGCGACCACACGGTGCTGCATGAACTAGAGAAGTATCCGGCTGTGAGTTCGCTACATTCATTTTTTGTGAAACATCTGTGAACATTTTCTGTAAGACCAGCAATTTTTATTTTAAAGTAGTTTGATACTAGCCAAATATTATCTCTAAAATAAGATAAAAAGAATGCGGAATGAATACGAAAAAGGTAAATAAAAATGTTTAACCGACAAGCCCGTCTTTTCGCTTACTCATATTGACAATGTGAATATCACCGAGTAAATTGCTAATCCATTGATTTCGTTACGAGTGAAGTGTAACTTTGACCTTATGGAAACGTTGCAGTGTACTTGTGAATAATTTCGTGGCTAAATTTAGGTATCAAAATAAGTTACCGAATTAATTACCTAAGGTATACGTGCTGAAAGCGCATAAAGCTTAATCTTTAGATCGCTCTTACTACGTTCGAAAAATAGTTAAATAGTATACTTAATAAAAACTGATCAAGTGACATAATGATTTAATATCGTCGTCAGTATTGGAATGAAATAAAACTTAAATTTCGAGTCTTGCTGAAATTTTCAACAAGGTCTCTTCAAAGTTTTTCTTTGCCTTAACAAAGTTTAATTGCTCTCAAAATGATAATGATATTTTAAGTATTATTTTTGTCTTAAACTCGCACTTATCATCCAGCCCAAAGTAATTACACTTTTTTCGTGTTAAATCGACAGAGCGGGTCTAAAAGTATATTTGTATAGAGATAGAAATCTTTAAATTCTATATATAAATTAGTTATGTGTTATGTTTATCAGCATACACTTTAGTACTTCGAACTGGGCCAAGCTCTGAAACCGTAAGCAAAGTCATAATTATTTTATTAACAACAGACTGTTAATTTTCAGTATGAGCTTGGTTGATTTTTAAAACCGTCAATAAAGATACATTGTTACATATGTTGACAAAAGCGTCAATAATGACCTGTACGTATGTCGGCTATTGCATTTTCTTCAAAATCCCCGTCAAAGTAGCCACTGCTGCATACCTATATGGATTTATGAATTTTCACACAGAGTTGTGAGACTCCTAACCAAAAGATATTACCAAAAGATTTCTTTTTAATTGTACAAATATCACAATACATACTTCTATAGTCACGGTAAAGTAACATTATGTTCAAAATAAAACTTTTTGTTCGTCACCTTTTTTCAATCCTTCGCGTGCTAGCCGTCCCGTTTATTTACGTGTTGCCTGAAGGGTGGCCTTGACCCTGTGTTGTGGGGTAAGGAATTATGATGTTTGATGGGGGGGAATATAGCGTAGTCACGTAGGCTCAAACTTTGCGCAGAGTTCCATCCAATTCGCATTTGAAACTGTCCGGGAGGACCACTGAGGAAAGGCGGGGTATGTGGCATTGTACAGTTGGCACTGTACTGTAGCGATGATGCTTAAATGCTGACAAAAAAAGGGTTTTCAGATAATATAATGGGAAAGTGTGTTGGTAGAGATCGTGGACACCGTAAGTGCCGTGCTTTTTTTATTCTTAACGGTCGAGCTCTTGGCCTCCTTCTTACCTGATAGTAAGTAATGATAAGACTGGACATGATGAGATGGAACAAAACTATCCGCGGATTCCTCAACCAAGATATGGATATGACACATCTCCAACTGTCGGAACACAATAATGCTGTCAACATAATGGTTATAGTGGCAGACTTTTGCAAGATGTTGGTAGGTTATCCCCATGAAGGGTAAAGGAGTTATAGGGGAGTTTTAGTATTCGCAGTGCCGCTCTGATGAGGCATTGATGACCACTGATAAGGCACACACGTCCGCCTCTTAGCCAGTAGGTCCGTAAACGATAAAAAAGGGTAAGATGACTGTAGCTAGCCACATAGTCAGCCTTACCAGCAAGTATTTAGTGTGCAGTTAAAATATAGAATCAGGTAACAATTATTGTAATTGTATCTAATATCCATAACACAAGCTCATAATGATGCTTCATTTGGGTTAGATAATAGTAGTAAATGTAACAATATATAATATTACGACTTGGTCAGATTATGAGACTTATACTATTTATTTACTTATAAATTTATTTCACTGTTTCTTCACCAACCGTTTTGTACGGCTGACAACCCTAAGTATTTAATAATTTGGGTATTTTTTGCTCGATTGACGTTCTGGGGTTGATTCTTAGCATTTGTAAGAATAATGTAGCGAGTTGCAGTTATGGTAGACGGTCATTTGTTACTCTATGACATTGGGAACTAAATATACCACAGAAAATAAATCGGTGAAAGTTGTTGAAGTAATATTGCTTTTTATGAATTATTTGTATGTACCGATGTTGGTTGTTTAAATTTAAAACCAAAAAATATGACTAAATGTGATAATGACATTTTAGAAGTGGCTTCCTAAATACAATTTGTTCTTAAAGTTTTTTAATCCCGCATACACTATAATTGCTGTACATGTAGCATTTAAGAATGCTGGTATGTATGGTAGTATTTAAGTAAGGTGTGGTACTTTGGTTGTTCTGTAATTCTGTATGCGTGCGAGCATTGGGTTTTTGTAACTGTTACACTACTGTGTTTGTTTTAGTAAATTTTAATCTATAAATTGGAACGCGCATTCTTGTCTTTAGTTTTGCTTTTTTTTATTTTTTAAGTGAATTTAATTCGTGTAGATAGTAAAAATCGCTTTTAGCGATAAAGTCGCCCTTTGTTCAATTGGTGAACTATTCCCTGTTTAATTTTTTTTAAAGGTTGATGTACAATATACATATGTTATATTGTATTCTAAATTCAGTTTATTATGAATTGGCCCACTTGCAATTAGTCCAATTTTTGGTTGGTAAACGAAAGTCAGGCGAACCAAAAATTTTTTTTCCCTTTGATGGGTTCTTTGACTCCCACTCTTCAGACTCTTCAGCTTAAGGAAAATGTAAATTCAAGCAGGTGGAAAATGTAAATTACCGTGTGAGTGAGCTGGTTTGTAATTTTTCAAAATTAAATATCAGAAATTTCGCCATCTTTTAATTACCTAAGAACTCGGTAAAAATTCAATTTTTAGTCGCGCGTACGGCGATTGAACATTGATGTAATTCGGTCACGCGATTATTTACCGGTTGAATGTACTTATAAATTGCAATACCGAAAGATAGTAGCTGCGCTATAACCGGTTAATGGACCCAATTCCGGTATACTCGCTAACAGGTACATCTTTCTCAAGTCGGACTTTAGACTGGAGGGTTCCGT
The DNA here is from genome assembly GCA_943193645.1 of Acentria ephemerella. Taxonomy (NCBI): domain Eukaryota; kingdom Metazoa; phylum Arthropoda; class Insecta; order Lepidoptera; family Crambidae; genus Acentria; species Acentria ephemerella. The sequence goes on from OW971889.1 coordinate 1,625,250, forward strand.
AAAATCATATAGGTATATAAAAAGTTCACCTGTAAATTTAATTTATTTATTTGAAACATTTTTTTCTCTCGTCAGTATTTAATTAATATTGAATTAAAAATCTGTATACCCAAGGATTTTGAATTTTGAATAGGCATGAGTGAGTTATGACTTTTACACCGATTTTGAGTGCCATGTAACAAGTTATCAAGCCATATGTCTTATAAATCATATGCTGTGCTATTTAAAAACTAGTTACTGATTTTATTTCCATAATCAGGGGAAGAAAATGTTTTAAAGTACAGGGCTTTGTATAATTATGATAATAATAGTTAACTAAAAACTCGCGTGAATATCTGCGTTCAGTATAATAAATGGTACGAAGTTTATTACGTCTGGATAGAATCGGTTGTGAGTTGCAAGTGTTTCCCCTGATATCTTGTCGCCTGTACAAGTTGAACAACCCACGTTACGTAATATTTGCCGGTCGGCTGACAGCTCCACACGTGACACGTGGTGACGATCATTGCGGAACTTCAAGTTCGAGGCCAAGAACTTATTATTTTATTTTGAATCTTCAACGAATACTTTATTTAATTGTATGAATAATAAAACATTACACGAATGGCTTAGGCTTACACGAATTTAAAAACTATGTAATTACTGTTTGAGAACCGGTATAGCTGCGTATGTCACAGCAGTTTAGGGTGTTCGTGCACAACAATTACAATTGATAATCAAACTACATATACATTTTTATCCTACTTTCCAACAACATAAATTAAGGCTGCTTTATGCCGCCATGGAGATGGACGGAATGACTCATTATGGCCACCATATAATATAAATATACATAGGCTTCAAATTGTGACTTATAAATCCAATATTCTAAGTAAGGCGTTAATATAACTTTGACATTTCAGATATGAAATGAGCGTAAATTGGTCAGCTCGTACTGATATTATAACTAATGTAAAAATTAATCTCATTTTCCCTAGGGTTGTCCAGAGCTTCTCTCCAAGCAAATAATTTGGCAAACGCTCCAAGGAGTGGCATACTGCCACAGACACAATTGCATCCATCGGGACGTGAAGCCGGAGAATATTCTTCTTACCAATGATGGCGTAGTCAAGCTGTGTGACTTCGGCTTCGCGAGAATGATCAGTGCGTATACTTTCTATTTTACTTTTTAGAAAGATTATACATCGTTTGTAGTTTTTGTAACCATTTAAATTGGGCTATAATAATGTCAGATATGCTTTATAAATAAGTACGGCTAAGAGCACCTAAGAAAAGATATTCTCTTTCCACTTGACTAGGGAGTGACGCTTACTTGGTGGTAGAACCAACTGTAAGTCGTTGCGCTTATGGATACCACAGATTTTGCAATTGAATCAGTTCGCTGTGTATTAATGTGAAGGGAAAGTTAGCCAATTATTAACAGGACATGGAAATCCACGTAAAATAAGTTGAGAACCACCTTTGTGTGTCGAAAAGGAAAGCTCTCAGCTGGAACACTAAAGTCTCCTTTACTACTTAATGCATATCCTTATTGCCTTCTTCCTCGCTTCCCTTCCCTAATTTCCATCCCTTTCCAGGTGGTAGCTGTACGTCGGAGTATTCAGTTCACACGATGATTCCCTTCGGCGTGGACGTGCGAAGGAGAGCTAGTAAATATTTAATCTGATTTTCGTAAATGCGAATACATGCGGAATTGACTTACACTGCAAAAAAAAACTAGGTACCTACACATGCCATGGCACATGGCATTGATGCTTTGGTTTGATTACTAAAACCAAACAACTTTCGCCGTGCAACGAAACAACGGTCTCTCAACGGATATTGGTTAGAAAAAAATTGTAAGATCGAACATCACCATTCTTCGTCCTTCTTTGCTTAGCTAGAATTCCCAAACCTCTCAACCCACACGTTAGAAATAACTCTTAGACAACACCTATGCGTTTCAAAAGCTAACACAATTATTATTATCATTAACCTTTTGAGCCCAGAGATTGCTCGATATAGGCCTCACCCAAGGTTTTCCAAGCCGATCGGTCCAGCTACCTGTATCCAGCGGCTTCCTACAACCGGAACCAGAGCGTCGGTTCACCTAGTGGGAGGGCTTCCAACGTTACGGTACGCAGCGGGCACTCGAGGACCATTCGTCCCACGGACGGAAGTCCACATCCATGTCAGGCTCGCACTACGTTGGGCTACGTCAGCCACCTTAGTTCTCGGATGGCATCATTTCTGGCCTTTGAGTGACTCTGAGCCTTCTTATGAGAGTCATTGTAAGCGACCGCGTCATGGTTCCGTACGAGATCACTGGCAACAGTCAAAGTCTTTCGTCTTGGGAACTGTGTTAATTGGGGGGAGAATATGATGCGAAGCTTCCCAAACACTGCCCAACCGAGTTAAATTCGTCGATTGACCTCATTCTGAAAATTGGTCTTATTAAGTTGGACAATTGTCCCAGGTAAACAATTGTCGACAATTTCCAGAGTAGAGTAATCAACCTTTACAGGAGTGGGTAAGACATGACAATTCGACATAATTTTCGTCTTGTCCATGTTCATTTTAGGCCTACTTGTTGGGAAACAGACCTCTGAGCATTGTGCCAAGTCTTCCAGGGTATAAGCCATGACTACGATATCATCAACAAAACGAATGTGAGACAGACTCGCCGTCTATGACGATGCCAAGTCCTCTCTAGGTCATAGGATTAAACAATATCTCTAACGTATACTGTGAACACTTTAAGCGAAATATCGTCACCCTGTCTCGTACCTCACTGACTGACATGATGGCATGTATAATCGATTCGTGATAAATGATATGATGAATATGATGTTTGACATAAGCCCTCGCTCAGGGGGCTCGCTATGGTGCGTAGGTAGTTTTCAAATTTTTCATTTAGAAATTCGATTGGATTTATCGAAATTCACGTTATGTGCAATAGGACGGAAAACTTTGAACAGGCACAATATAATAAATAATGGGTCCCAGAGTTACTTACATATAATGAATAAAAGGTATTTAACTTATACTTAGCTTTAAACTTTTACTTATATTATTAGTATATCAGTTAGACATGAGGTGATCTATACGTATCAAATCACACTTGTATTTACACGAACGACACAATAAAAGAAGTTATTTAAGACGGTCATAGGCTCGGTATCGCTGCCATTTCAATTCTACCGTGCAAATTTATAATGTAACGTTTATGTAACAAAGTTCCTATATCTTTCTACCAAACACTTCTATATATATATATAGATATACTTCGTTATACTTTCTCCAACAAGATATATTCATTATATATAAAAAAATCTATTTACTAAATAAATTATTCTATAAAATCTGGAGAAAATCATCCTGACTTTATTTATGTACACATTGATCTTGCAGGCTTACAGATAGAATATAAACCGCCTTCAAATTTAAATAACCTTAATGGGTCGATATAACCACTTCGGGTAAACTCCTTATCGTCAATCGGCCTCGGGCATTTTATTACATGCCTTCGGCTCGGTAATGTTTTGCTTTCATTACTCTGATAAAAAGTTAAGATTAACTTTAGTTGCTTATTTCTTACGAGGTCTACGGGGCTGGAATACACGTGATTAATTTATCGCTAATATTGAAGGTCTCTGAAGTTACCGCTTTGAACTCAAGGTTTTTCTATGCGGTTATTATAACGGTTAACAGCAGTAATTATATAAACTATGTATCTTAAGATGATTTTGGTTTAGTGTTTCGTGAAACCACAACAAATGATTCTTTATTTTTGTAAACACAAAACGAGATTCTCGTAGCAATGGATTTGAAACAGAGTCTTATAGAGTTTTATACTATTAATTTTTTAATTCTTTCTCTAAGAAGTTTCCGTTTGTGTAATCTTGGCTTAATTTTAAACTGATGATAAGTGGTAAGATGAAAACGATCTACACCCGGATCAGTCAATCACAAAGAAACTGGGTATCTTACCTCCAAGTGCCGGAACATAACAATGCTATTAACATTATTGTTAAGCGACAGACTTAGGTAAGTTCGTAACAGCTTGTCAGGTGGATATAAGAAAAGCTGTACTACCAAACGAATCAGGCAGAAAATTGAACCCAGATCTAACAGATCTGAAGTAGGCGGTCATTTATAAAGAAAAGTTATAAATGACAAGTTTCATCTCTCAACCTTTCTTTAACTTTTATGATAAATACTTATTTCATCACCGGTTTTTGTACATAATGAACAGTGTTGGTCAATAACAATCACAACTTGAAATTAAAATGTTAAGTTGTGACGTTGCATAGTTAAAAACTTATAAACCTATGATCTCTTAGTTAAGTTTCAAAAGGTTAGCTTCCATTCGCTTTGAGTCTTTCGACATCTGTGGGCTTAAGTTGCGGCAAAGAGTCTATAATTGATTTATTCTTGAGACATCTACATACCAACTTCTTGTACTGGTTGCGCATGCGCATACGTATTTAAAATTTTGTTTGGATAATACGACAGTCAATAACTTTAAGCAATGTAAATTATTTGAAGTAATATTAATGCAATTGAGAAAAGGATTTTTAAAAGTCAATCAAGACTGATCTATTGAGTTTCTTAGGTAGGTTTAATAGGTAGGTATTTTTATTTAATAAAAACATAACTTAATCTTCTAAGGTCGATTTTCAAATACTTAGAGAATGTTTATCTATTAAAGAATATGATTTGTCAGATTTGGTATTGGATAACTGTCATAGTAAAAAGCATTGAAAAACATTATTATTTTATAGAAAGTGCTAATATGTTTTCTTATTATTTTCTATTTTTTGGGCGATATCTACCCTCAGCGAATACCACCTTACTTATACCTTATTTAAGTGCATTTCAAGGCGTTATAATGGTAAAAACAATTAACATTTGGAATAGGTTTTCGTGGAATACATCTGTTATTTAATGAATTTTTCATAATTTTGTATCTCGTTCTTTTTTAAAGTGGTTTTTATAAGTATACAATAACAAGAATTATAAATGAGAAACGTGCAATTTATTAATTATGGGCTACATTATGGCTTATCAACATTAGGGTTTTAAAAGTAACAGCGTAGGTAATGAAATTATTCATTTTAATGACAAGCAATTGCGACGGTGTTTTAAATAATCAATTAAGTCATAATAAGTTAATTAAAATTTAAACTTGAATCTAATCTACATTTTGACCTTCACCTTTTACTAACCAACGCGTTGATGTTTTAACGAATATGTTACTTAATCAAAAAACTGTACCTACATAAGGCGATACCTGCCTATTTAAATATTTAATTATTTTAATATCTACAGAATAATAATCTTCATTCAAAAACATTTCCACAGATTGAACTTTTAAAGTTCACTTAAATTATTTTTACGTAAAATTGTGTTTATATGGTAATTATTTGGATAATACCAATATATTGGTATTAAGAGTTACTACCCCGATACCGTCCTCAAATAAAGTTAGGAACATGGGTTGTAGGATTATATACGATAGATCATTGACTGCAATAACTTATGTAAAAATGAATTAGTAGAAATATAACAATAATATAATCATAGAATAGTATATAATGATCACGTACCAGTGTACATATAGGTGTAGGTACTTACTTGGATTTTACTATTAAATAAGAGCAGGCGCCATGGTATTAATTAGTTGCCAGTACTCGCGTTAAACTAATATCCGAGTTCAGTTTTGAGAGCCTTTGTACGCCGCTTTGATTCCTGTGTAACAACCACGAATTAGAACCGTGTTACTCCGAATATTATTTAGAATCGTTTTTTTATGAAAAGGAATAGAAGCGAAGCGATATTCTTAGAAGCGAATTCCTGATTCATGAAGTGTTATACATATATAACACTTCATGAATCAGTAATTCGCTTTAAAGAATAAAATCGCATGCTTATAATTTAAATTAAATAGATTCTGAAGACATCATAATGAAATGGTGTTATGTAATTCCTATATCGATCAGGTAAATATCCTATACTTAAGAACAAGGCAAACTTATACCTAATAGTGACATAAAATTATACAGCGAGCCGACAAATGACTACCATTAGTACTTTACTGACAAGGTATAAGAGTGATATTGCAACGATTTATGTGGTTGCATAAATACTTTACCCTTGAACTTCAACAGCTGAACTAGCAAGCAATTTCTCATGATATAAAGCGAATAACATTAACTACTGATATAACTAGTAAAAAATGTTATAATAAAGATTATCGATTAAATCATAACTGTGAAATTAATAAAGTAATAATTATAGACTACTTACTTACTTACATATGAAATTATAACTGACAAATAGTATTATCAGTTGATAGCCGTGAATATGTTGAGACATGTCAAAGCCGCAAGTGATTGCTTAGTAGTAATCAAATGCTTCTATCGTAAGTTTTGAACGAATTAAACCATCTTGATTGTATTTGTTGTCTGTCAAATCGTATTAAAATTACTGCACCGCCTCTATTCTGAATTAATGAAACCTACTTTTATGTATAGTATGAAAACTGCTCATATAGAATGGTCAGCGAAAGCAACTGAGATTGAAATGTCTCGATTCGTTTGAAACTTACACTGGTGCTACTGACGTTGATCAAGATATGATGCTTTACGACGTCTAATAACCAGATATAAATGAACATTAAATACATAATGATTAATGATAAGAATAAACATGAAAACACAAAGGAATATGTGAAATGATAAAAACGTCAAATGTGTAATAGGCACCGTCGGTCACATTTCACATGACACACTCTTAAAATTTATTTAAGTGCAGTATATCTCTGTCTCTGATTATGTTATAGGAACAATGATAGCAAGAATAAGATCTGTCAAATAACCTAAATTTGGACAGTTAACTTTACCCAAATACCGAAGGCATACGCATGATGACAATAATTGAAACACTGGCAGAATAATTTTACTCTCCGCTAGATTTGAACTCGCCAATAAACGATCTTAAGAAACGCGTAAATCAAGAACTGTAAGAACCGTCGGATTGTGTAAGGTCTTCTGAATCCCACCTTATGACGTAGCTGAAGTCTACATTTATCTAAATGTCAAAATCTAATCAATCAAAACGATAATGTTATTTATGTATACGGTAATCGATAACTGTAGTGGCTAGTTAGATGCTACATCTTGGACCTGCGCGTGACCTTGCGAAGGCTGCGCAGGATTCAGTTCGTTTAGAAGCGGAGAGTTGAGGCAGCTTGCAACATCCATAATTGGTCGATGCCGATGGTTCAAACGGTTGAAATAGTACTTATCTATGTTGTATGACCGTGGCACAATATTTATCGCTAGGGTTGCCGCTTATGGTTTCATGTATTAGCGGTGGGATGCCAAGGTGCAGTCGGTTCACGATTCGACAGGGTTGGATTTATTCTTAAAAGGCTTTTTGAACTGCAGTTCAAGGCCCCGAGGATATAATGTGCTCCCAGCCTTATTTAGAATAGTAATATGAGGAAATAAGGCGCATTTTGAAATATCGCCACCTGCGCCCGATCAACGTCGGCTCCGCGCCATTCCGTGTTTTTAAATTACGCTATATTCCGTTAGACTACGTTTAAAATTCGAGTGAAGCCCCGCGTGACATCCGCGCCAGATCGCTATGAGTTTGTGAATTGATATACAACAGAATTACTTACTAAATAGTATCTACACAAATTTTCTGGAACGACTAAGAATCAATTATTCGATCTCCGGTAAAATCAAAATATCATCATCGTATCAGGATCTCAAGCCTACCTTAGATTGGGGCGATTAGGCCTTAGCCCAGCATACTGACCAAGTGCCATGAACCAATGTGTTTTAAAATTTTAGCTTGTGTGTGAAGTCGACCAATCTACAAAAAAGTGATACGGCATTTTATTTTCCACTTAAAGTACACAGTTGTAAAGTCTTGTTCCGTTTGTAATTTCCTAACCCTTGCAAACTTTGTGTTAAAACTTTCCATTGGAGTTATAAAAATAGAAATGAAGAATGTAGGTCGCACGGTCTCCGTTACCTGTAACTGAAACTCCAGTAGTCGTAATCTATTCATGTATACGTAGACGGCTACAAGCTTATAGTAGGTAACTAAACAGAAAAGGTTGTGGGGTGGAGCTGATGGTTACAAGCTATTTATCAACAACAATGTGCGTGCAAAACAGGCTGTAATAGTAATCTTTTTATAGAACGTAGTAGGTATCTTGCCGTTTCAATCTCTGATTTAGAAAATTATAGACTAAGTTAGTAGGTATGTATCTACCTATTTACGTAAGTACTTTTTGAACTAATCTATTCATGATATTATCTGGAAAATGAATATGTATATGATTTATGAACGGATATTTTAAAATTACATATGACATTTTCAAATCAATGCATTTAATTGTAATTAGGTTATTCACTAGCTTCTTAAAGGGTGCAGTTTAAAATTATTTTGTATATTTTGTTACGGCGTACCTTTACTTACGTTAAACTTTTACGTTTTTTTTTACGATACGTACGAACGATACAATCTTACCTTCACAAATGGTGCTATACGAACTATATCGTTATCAATAAGCGTTACTCAATTCCGAAATACTTTAATTCGCATTTGAAAAATACTTGCATATCAACATTACTGATTGCACAGAATTTTTTGTTGGTTAACTAAGTATAATGTGTAGTTGAATACAAACCTTTATACACAAACCAAATAAGTTTGTTTGACATATATACAAATCTTTTAAATAACAGAAGTTGGACTGCGATTTTTTCGTTTTTATGAGTATAAAAAGGCAATCTTGCGATTTGTGACAAATAAATTACGTACTTGAAGGTTACATAATTCATGCAGCAGAGTCGAAGCGTATCTAAATCAGTCACATCGTAACATAAATTAAAACGAAAAATTAATTCTCATAGAAATCCTCGCACTAAAAATTTCGTTAATTGCGTATTCCCGTAGAATGCTCGCATATTCGCGCTTTTTTTTAATTTGAAGTAATATGAGCTTTAATTTCTTGAAATTACGAAGAATTTACTATGTTAACCTTGCGCTAGAAAGAGTGGACCTAAAAAAACTTAAAAGTAACGTGGCTATTTCGTTATACATGTCCAGGTCCTGGCGAGAGCTACACAGATTACGTGGCGACGCGTTGGTACAGAGCTCCTGAGCTCTTGGTGGGAGACACCATGTACAGCACACCCGTTGACGTCTGGGCGATCGGTGAGTGGTTTATTACTGTGTCTTAAAAGTTTAAGGCTCAACGAAAGCTGCACAATGTGACGTCTAAAGTCGTCGTCGTCTAGGCGATTATATGGATATGAATTGATTCCTAGACAGTATTTGAATGGTCTATAACTGTCTAGGAATATTTATACTTGTCTAGGAATCAACGGAAGCTGCACAGAACATCAAGAAAAACTAGTACCAAATAGGGTATCGTTAGGTTGCTTGATAGTAAATACTTATTTATTGGTAATGAATTTTAATAGCAATACTGAATTCTGTACTTATTGCTGTTTAGTTTTACAAGGAGTTATAGGAAATCAATTTATTACGGATTAACAAACAGAGCCTTTTCAAAAATCACAGACAGTTTCGTAGTTCAATAAGTTACATGTATGCATTTTAATCAATTATTATAAATTTAGTACAATTATAGAAAAAGTTGATTTACAATCATGCAAGATCATAACGGAGAGCTAATAAATACATGACACGTAATATTAACTATATGCGAAGGTAGCTAACAAACATACAGTCTCTCTAAGTAAGACTAACATTCGAAATGGTTTGTTTTGGGATCCGGTATATATATATATATATATATATATATATATATATATATATATATATATATATATGTATATATAGAGTATTTTCTCATACTAATCGAAAGGAGCAATATGGTATAGCATGGATACTTCCGACCGTACAATAAAAGTAAAACGGTTTAACTTTAAAGCAACCATTCCGGCAAAATTCATTGAACTTCAAACTACTTATTCAACGTAAACAATTTTGAATAAGTGATTCATTCTAATACTTGATAGCATCAAATATAATAATATACTAACTTAAAATAAATAATAAAACGATACTTTAGATGCACAGTCGACAGTATAAACGCGATAACGTTTTTCGAATCGCGAGATGAGAAAATATACTGTGTCCTTCTCCTTACCAGGTTGTGTATTTGCTGAACTGCTATCCAGTGAAGCTTTATGGCCTGGAAAGAGTGACCTGGACCAGTTATACCTCATACGGAAGACACTTGGAGATCTTCTACCTAGGCACATGACAATATTTTCACAGAATACTTTTTTTCAGGTATGTAATAGTCATAGTTCTCATTAATGTGATGAGGCGCTTTCTTTGTTTCCACCACAAATGTTTGGGGCTAAACGTTATCAAAGAAAGACTGTCTTAAGATGGGGCATCCTTTTTATTTGTTTTTTCTCAATATTAGTAAACACTAAAGAAATTAGTAATGAAAAGGTTATACGACTTCATTTAATTTTAATCCACTCGACTAGACGAGACACACGACGAGAGATCAGCTGTTTGTTAATCCACATGAAATACAATTACCAAAAAGATTTAACTAGGAAAGGTAATTATGCTTTTTGTTTTCAGGGAATGGCGTTACCTGAACCGACGACAATAGAATCACTGGAAAAGAAAATTCCCCCGCGTTATGCTAATAATGAACTTGTCATAGATTTTTTACAAGTAAGCAAAGCAATATGGTAATATGATAGCTATCCCTCTTATATCATATTAAAGAAAAGAGACTGCATCACTAAAATTTAGTGTTTTGAGGTGTGCTTTGGTGCTACATATCTAAAGGCGTGCGCTTGCTGTGCTGTAGGGGAACTACGGGCTCGAACTACGTGTCATGTATTTATTTACGATGATAGAAAGTCTCGGCCAGTTTCTGTGTTGAGTTTTGAAGCTAAGCAAGCACGTCTCAATCAATAATTAATCAATGCTGCGCTTTCAATTTTTTAACGGGCCATTTACGTCATGATTCTATACAAAAATTTGTTAATTTATTTACTATAATTTCAGAAATGTTTGGACAAGGACCCAATGATGAGATGGACCTGCGAGCAGTTGTTACGGCACCCAATATTCGAGAACTTCCTATTCACAGTGCCCCACTCAGACCACGAGGAATATGAGAAAGCCAGAAGAGCACAGGTAAGAAGTAGAAGTTCTTTTTATAAGTACTAAAATGACTCAATCGGTACTTGGGAACGGATCGGCAACAAAACTGTTGTAAGATAGCGTCATGTTTGGTGAGAAAAATCTTAGGAACAAATAGAGATATTTTATATTGATAGGTAGCTTATAATGCTTGTGTGATGAGTGAGGTCTTATAGGTTCCTTATTAAGACTTTAAATGGGCACGGTGGCGGCTGCTGAACGTATCGTAAAGAAAAATGGATACGGTCTCATTTCGGTATCCGTATCCTACCAGGGCTTCAGAAACAGGTACGAATCTACTAAAATGAACGATAAGTATATTTGGGTTGAAAAACGAGTTTTTTTTTCTATTTACACTAGCTTTATAATTTTGTTAAGGGACAAGGGATGTTAGCACCAATATGTCTTTTTGAATGTTTTCTCAACCACAGCATGAGTTCAATCAACGGCGAATAGGCATAGACGAGGACCAACAAACATCACCAGCGGATACGACACAAGCACCACCAGCATCCAAGAAAGGAAAGGGAAAGAAATAGTTCAAGATATCGATTCTAGCAAGGCCTGTGGTGACTTAATGATAAAGTGATTTTATTATTTGTAATGTAGACAGTGATATATGAAATCATATTCCTCATTACAGCTGACAGCGCTGTATTATTCACTTGTGCTCATTTTCATTAATAGGTTTTATTTGAGGATCTTTATAATAATTATGTATTTGTAAGTAGAATAGTATCATTAGTACATATTTGTAATTTGAATGTTTTCATTTTGTTAAGTAGTAGATATATCATAATAGTTAGATGCGTAAATTTTGTTGCCACTGGTTGAGGATCTCGTTGGCGTTAGGGTAAGCGCGCACTGGTTTCGATTAAAACAAACGAATTTTGCGATGGTTGTTCCTTAGATGGGTGAATCAAAACTTGATATAAGCTCTTCCGTGCTTCTAGAAGGAAAGTTAAGCCTTTGGTCCCAGTTGTTACTGCTATCGTTATCCCAAATTGGGCCAGCGTGGTGGTCCAAACTACTCATGTGATGTATTAGTGTTTAGGCTGTTGATGATACTTTTTTAAATTTAGAGATACCTATTATGTAAAAGTATATTCTCTTCTTATGATCAACCAAGGCTTTTTTACGCTTTATACAAAAAAAATATTAGCACGTGTATGTGGTTTATGCTGCAGGTGCAGTCATCGCCGTTGCTGCCGCAGATCGTGAGCGAGCGTGGCGCCCCCCACAAAGGCAAGAAGACGGAACTGGATGCGCGCAGCCATCTACCCACCATATGACTAGCGCCTACGCGGCACAGAAACTGACTGTCAATAAACAGATGAAACATCTACCAATTCTAGTTTTATTTGTACACTTAAAAAGGAGAGATATATATATATATATATGATATTTTACACTATAACTTTTAACATAATTTCTAGACTTAATAAGGCAAATAGGCAATCTTTATCAAGGTTATCTTTACACAGCCTGTCGTTCAGCCAGTTGCAGGTTCATCATCCAAGGATTGGATTTTGCCTCGTAAAATAGGATATTAAAATAACTATTTATTGTTTATGAATATGACCATTAGAAAATATATTAAAACCTTTGAAAATTATTTTTAAAGTACTTTATTCTAACTTAAATAAATATTAACCCAGTTTGTCTAAACAATTTACATTACTAATTAATGAATCCACTAAATTTCTTAGTTGTGGCATATTTACATTTAGGGCATTATACAAAATGCTCATTATTTTAATCTTCTGATGACATGTTTTTTATCATCTGAAACAATAAAAAATGTAATAATGGTAGCCATGCTGTGTTCTGACTAAAATTAATGATTATGATTTTGATATTTGTGACAGGAATTAACAAAAAGAAAAAAAATGTCAACTTTAATTTTACAGTATACTTTTATTCAATGAACTGAATTTCAAGTTCTTAAATATGTTACTAGACATGTCTAAATGTTAAGACTGGGAAAACAGTGCATCAAAAGTTGTACAGAGTTTACACCGCACAATATAATTTTGTATAATCATAATTTTTACTCCACTCTGCAATCATTTAAATATCATCAGTTTAGTATGCATTAAACGGCGTAAACTCATATCATATCATTGTATCGGGTAGCATAAATAGCAAGTATCAATAAAGACATTTTCATCACCAAACTATCACTTTATCTATCATAATATCAAAATAAAGTGTGTGCAAAAAATAAAGTTTAAATATATAATAATAAAGTAAAAAATAAAGTTTTGTATGAGCAGAAGCTCATAAAAAAGCCATCAACTGGATGATAAATCATATTCAATGTCTGAAATCAAAACAATAGAGAATATCTTGATATCCAAAGCTTTTGGTATCAAGTAATAATGAAGTAATACTGAAAAAAGTTGTGTCTAAATGTGTGTTAGAAAAATAATAATAATAAGTTTGCCTTTCACATGGTATTGCTCAGGCATTTTTCATTTTGTCCCATAACAGAGTTGCCTTACACAAAATTATAATCTATTGTCTAGTTTTCAAGTACTTAACAAATTAATGGAATATGTAAAATAATGAGCTGTACTGCAGTTTGCTCAACTCTAATACCTATATATACTGATGAGCATAAAACCCACCTGATAGTAAGTGGTAACGACCTGGCAATATATTTCTATGAACCATACATTGAAATCCTGAATACTGCAGTAGTAACGCCTCCCAACACTGGTTACCTTACCTTTCACATCAAAACACATTGAGATCATTCAAAAGAGGTATGAAAAAGCATCTCTTTGCCCTACTGCTTACCATCAGAAAGTGTCGAGTCATTTGATGTGCTTTTATAAATAAAAAATGAGCTACATAAGTCGCACATCCTGTAAAAATCAATAGAAATATCATTATGGCTTCAAAGACTTAAAAGATCCCAACATAATGCTTCTTCCTTGATGATCTCTAGAGAACTCATTTATCGCAGAAACACGATACTACAAAATAATGATTCTTGGCTGTGATTATCTACATGGTTAAGGTGTATCTTGCCCGACCTGAGTCCTATCTGCTCTAAATTCGAGAAAAATAACATTATGAACTTTGATGTATAATAATATCTGAAACGTTTCATAAATACCTTTACAATCGGCAACTTGTTTCTTTCTGCAGGACTGACAAGACTGTCAATTTCTTGTAATTTGTACCAACCGTAATGTGCGCAAGCAATTGCAGGTACCATTACTAGAGCAACCATATTTTTTTTAAAGAACAGTTTTACACCCATTTTAAAGTTAGAAGTCTAGTAAGGTTTTTGTAAAACAGAATTGCTCTTTACTTTCATCAACTTCGCTTTTAGGTTAAGAGAAATTAGGATGGATTTACAATTTTTTTAAATAAATTATATTTCATGGTGATGGATACAAGTCCTTCAGTCGCATACAATGGCTTTACGTAAAAAATACACACACTAAAATAACAAATATTAATAAATATAAGCATACTAATTTGAGCCCGTATCTTTATGATACCTATGATAAAGTAATTCTCGAAATTAAAATTTACCGTACTATACGTCAACGTCAATGTCAAATCAGCGTCAAAAGGGAGGTAACGTTTTCTTTATTCATTCTTTTATATCTAATAATTATTGTAATTATAATAAAAGTCAATAATTTTTTTTTAAATAAAGTATAATTCAAATAAAGTTTAATAACATAATGATTGGTTATTAAAATTAAGTCATACTTATGTAAGTTTCTAAAAAACATTCATACAGTTTGTTTCTTCTTGCCTTTAATTTGTTTGAGACCAATTACAAAACCGGATTGTAGCCTTATCGACCAATCACATGTATACAGAAAAATGACATGTAACAGCAATGGAGGGGGAACAATAATTTCAGAAACATGGTGGCAGCTCAGTAAAGTGGGTGATATTTTCGGCTAGTCATTAAATTTTTCGAAGCTTATTTAGCAAGAGTGTTTGATACAAATTGTGAGTACGCAGTTTTACTTAACAAATATTATATGATGTGAAAAAAACTAAAATATTTTATTAATTTCAGGTAAACACCAACCAATAAGCTTCCTAGAATTCAGTATGACGTCTGAAGAAACCCAGATTTCTGAACACCTGAAAGGGTGTTACGAAAATCTTATTGTAATCGATATAGGCGCAAACCTGACGAACAAGAAGTACGGCCGTGATCTCGATTCCGTTATTCAAAGGGCAAAGGATGCAGGCTAGTACCTACAGAACTATGTATTACTTTTTGGCCTAAATAGCGTGTGTTATAGCAATAATTTATTAAACGGCTGCTAGTTACAGTCAGGTTTAATGAATACGCATTTCAAATTATTGCGCCAGTGAATTCCGTTGTTGATTTATTGCTTCTGAGTACATTCGCTCACACTTTTTCTACAAGATTGAATTCAAAATTCTTTACAGATACTATGACTTGAACTAATGCACTCTGAGTGTAAGTGATTAATATGACTGTAGTTGTGTACTTTATTTAACATTGTGATTCAAGTAGTAAATTGAAATTGTTCATCACACAAAAGGCAATATTATTCCATTTTAAACTTGGAACAAGACTACAACTTCTTGTGTATGAGATATCTTCAGAATTACTCATAGTTGTATTAATCACTTTATTTTAGATATTGTGTTGAAGTAGCACTAATTTAAACAGATTTATATTGTTTTTACCTTAAGGTATTTTAATCCGTGTAAATAGATTTTCTTTATTTATACAGGTGTCCAAAAGATCATGGTAACTGGTACTTCAGTAAGAAACAGTAAAGAAGCATTAAGACTAACCCGCCTCTACCCAGGAACAATATATTGTACAGCAGGTAAATTCTTTTTAAATTATTATTAACAGCCTACAAATGTTTGGGTCATTTGCAGCCTAGCAGGGCTCAAGCCTTCCTACATTGGGGAAAAACATGAGTAGTTTCGATGTTATTATGATGCTGGCACAATGTGTTTTGGTGGGTGAATGTGATTGCTGTAGCAACAGACCAATGGCTTGACATGCCTTCTCAAGTAAAGAAAAGCTCTTGATGGTTTGTGCTTATATTTGCCAAACCATCCAAATATATTTTATGAAATGAAAAAATAAGATAATAAAACTTTGTTTAATTATCTGTGGCAAATTTGGATGGTTTTCATTTCATAAGTATTAAGTTCTCAATTAATTAAATTTCCTTCACTTAGTTTTTTTATAACTTAAACATAAAATTGAAATAATTATTATAAATTAGTAACTGAAATTAGAACACAATAAGGAAAATCATTTTGTCACATTTAACGTAAAAGTGACTATTCCTAGTCATTCACTTCAATGAATTTTAGTTATGTATTATCTTTATAGAATCATATTTAGTATTTTGTTCGCATTATTTTGTTATGAAGGCTTCATGAATAATGGTATTTATATGTAAATTTAATATAGTACTGTCTAAAATTGCCCAACCATGGCTAGGAATAATCAAGTATTATGTAGTGAAAGCGCATAAATACATAAATCTTATGATAAAAGACTCCTCGGGTTGTGGATATTAGCAACGTTTTTTTGTTGTTTCCAAAATGGTGTGTTTTTGTGTGAATGTAACATATTTCTGCTTATTTTCAAGATATACAATGTAAATACTACAATAGATTATTAAGATAACTAATTAGAAACCGTCAAAGTAAAATTTACTAACTATAATATAATAATAAATGCTTGAAACTGCATGATAAAGTTCTATAGATCACTGGAGATGTTTTGGGATTAAGCATCAATAGATAGCTGGATTCTATTTGGGAGCCACATCTTAAATATCTCATGAGGAGCATGTTGGCGTTGTGGTTTAAAGGCTCCAGTTTCGATGACGAAAACAAAGTATTTCGGATTGCAAGCAGCTTCCGAATTTTTGCTCCGTGCTTTAGAAAGCATTGTTGACATGGCCACCGCTTCCACCTACCAAATCACATTAGACCAGTGTGATGTCGTAATAGCTCAAACTCCTCATATGATCTTCCATGTGGGCAGGGCTGTGCTTTGCAGTGGATCGTATGTAGACTGATCATATATATGTTAAATATCTAATAATGGTCACAATGTTAGGTGTCCACCCTCACGATGCCAAGTCAATGGTAGAAGAAGACTTGTGGACAGAACTACATCAAATGGCGAGCGCTCCCGAATGTGTGGCGGTAGGCGAGTGCGGACTCAACTATAGCAAGGACTTTTCTGAACCCCAAGTGCAGAGAACAGTGTTCAAACGGCAGGTCAGTTTCGAATATGTCGTATTAGGTACTTTTAGTAGTTTTAAAGTTTTATTATTTGTTTTATTTTATTAATTAACTTTAGATATAAACAGTCGTATATAACTGATTTTATTTAAATAACAAACAGACTTTTAGTACTATTAATATATGTATAACAACTAAAATATATAGTCCATTTTATTTGGTGTACTTCGTATAACTTGGCATTAAAGCTAGATTGCAGCAAAATGATTGTAATCTCGATTTTATCTAGAGTTCGCCTAGACATAAGTGTCATCACAGAAATAAATTGGAAACAATTCTCAACAATAACAGCTTAAGTAACAGCTTAAACAGCTTTCATTTCAGACCATGTTTTAATTGCAGTTGGTTTTAAGATAAGAAAAAAAGATATCATTATATTGTAAATAATGAGTACATATAAAAATTTGTATTGAGTATAGTTTAAACCAAATTGAGTAAACAATTTTACTCACTTATCATAATTATTAATAATAAGCATGTATTATTTATTAAAATTTTGTTTGTATTGGATATGAGTATACATTTAAATATTATGTTATTATATATATATATTTTATTATAAGTAGAGTAAGTAACTTATATGATTATTATTGATGAACATTGTGCCTCCACCAGTACAGTTTCTGTTTAGCTCAATCGTTGATTGGTAGAGAATGACCTTAGTGGTTAAGTCCGCTATATGTACATTTTTATGGACATTAAAGATTAAATAAATATACATAAGTAGATATATCTACATTAAAAATAGTTGCAAGGCTATACAAATATAGTCCCCTATTTCGTCCTTCGATAATCTAATTACAACAGTAACTCGACATATTAAATAAATATTTTAAAAATTCCAAAAAACAATTCAATTTAAAAACAATTTCCGTTCCAAAGTACAATTCTCTGTTATTCTGTTGTGTCCTTTTAATTGCCTTTGTGTGTACATAAATTGTTAAATAAACAAAGTAGTTTTCTAATTTAATCTAGTAAAAACTTTAAATATCATTAGGTGTATCAGTTTGGTTGACCTTAGAAACCTCTGGGCCAGTAACCAAATATTAAGTTTACCTCTTTTTTCGGTAACTATGTTATTATAGATAATTCTCTAAACACATTATAGAAAAGCGATATAGCTACACGAGAACAAAATTATATTCCATATTAAAATTATTATATATCTCACTCACACTTGTTATCTTGTCTTGAGAGCTAGCGTTATGGATACTATATAAGGGAAAATAAAGAAACTAATATATTATGTAAGTATATAAATTTCCGCCGCCTTGTCGAGAGGCCAGTACCCCTGTCTACCATGCTAGAGGTTCGAGGTTTGAATCCCGATAGGGCAGATATTTGTACTAATAAGAGTATGATTTTTTTACGACTTATGAATGTTTGAATGTGTATAAAGCCTATTTAATGTATGTTATATACATATTACTATCTATATTTCTCTGTAATCTAGTATACATAAAAACTCTTAATGATGCTTAAGTTGGGCTAGATAGTAGGTGTGAGCGTGACAAATATAATATGTCGCCCAAATTAAGCATCATTTATTCATCAGCTTTTGTTATAGATACTAGATAACAGAGAAATATAGACAATTATATGTGTATAAATATCGGAAATATACTAAATACATACAAACATACATGACTCGTAAACAAATATTCGTACTTATCATAAAATATCTGCTTCAGCGGGGATTTGAACCCGGGACCTCTGGCTAAGTAGACAGGGGTACTGACCACTCAAAACGACATTATCAAGAAACGAATAACCTAAAAATAATACATTCTTCAGAAAGACAAGATACATAACACATTATATAAAAGTATTTTAAGAACTAAGATTAAATTTCTTTTTTTATTGAGCAAGGCGAGTAATTCCTTAAATTTTCATTCAAAAGAAAATATTCTCGTTCGGTGGTTGCTAAAGATGTTGATTGTAGTGTTACAACTGTGAGTGCACTAATTTGTAGTAGTTTCATTTTGTATCCATCTTTTGTACTCTGACAAAGGCATGTATATAGATACACATGCCTTTGTCAGTCACAGACAGCAATTTATAGCATCCGTTACGATTTCATAATGGATTCTTATAATATTTATATGTGTGTGTCCAACATAAACTTGTGCCGAGCCGTGGGACAAACGTATATAGGATGTTGATGATGCCGATGAAATAAGTAGAAAATATGAAATGGAATCAGGTTTATTTATAAACAAAAGCAATACGCTTCTATACTCTTATCGCATTACATCTATTAGCTATGCAAGATTAGAGGATACAATTCAAACGCGCTCTCGAGTGTTTGCCAAGTGCATGAGTCAGCGGTGCACTGAATTAGGTCTAATTTGTGAAGATGCAATGTCAATTGATTTGACTTGCGAAAATCGGGGACACCATTCCATACTCAGCTTTACTCTTATTCCAATCCTGCTGTTCAATATCTTCTAAATCACGTGATAAAATAAAAATCATTTATTTTCAGACCACATTAAGCCATAGTACCATAGCATTGAATCCAGTTTTCAATAATGCACTGCTAGTGGTTCATTTTAAAGTAAAGGTTCCATTTTATTGTATGAAATTATGATTATAATGACATTTGAATAAGCATGTTTGTATTAAAATACCCTCAATTAACAAAAGCAAGCTTTAACGTACTTAATATAAACATGCTCATTACATCATCAATTATAATAAGGGGCTGTATAAAAGTAATTGGTATTTCTAGTGTTTTAAGTTGTGAATAATAGTTTTGTTTACACCAAAATTTTCTTCATGATTTTGTGACCAAGAAATGCCTTAGAATAATTATGTAAATATCTTCTCATATTGCAGGATATTATGTCCTTTTTGGGAATAAAACCTCTTTAAATCCAAAATATCCATATAGAAACTAGATTAGTATTATCTAAAAGTGATTTTTTCAGGTTGAAATGGCGTGTGATCTCCAAAAGCCCCTGTTCGTCCACGAGAAAGAAGCTCAGGACGACCTGATCAAGATCCTGGATGAGTACAGCAGCCGGCTGCCGGCCGTTGTCATACACTCATTTACGGGTTCTGTGGACCAGGGCATCAAATATATCGAGAAAGGATTCTACATTGGCATTACAGGTAGGTTATTTTTATATTCATTGTCATTGACAACATATATGCGTCCCACTGTTGGGCATAGGTTTCTTATATTGAAGAAACACGGGTTATAACAACACCTCGCTGATTACATGAAAAAGAAATTGGTACGGCGTCTATCTCATAGCCACCGTATGCCATGTAAGCGCTAACGAAAACAAGATCTTTTCTGACAGCCGTTTTCAATATTGTATCTGCAGGTCAGAAAATAATAACGCCTTTATTGTGTGTACAGTACACACACCTGATAAGCAAAATGAGGCTTCTAGCGTCGACTGTATCAACGCAACATTTGATTTTTTTAACACTGATTTTAAAGTCGTTTAAGAACAAAAACAACAAGACAGAACATTAGTTCCTACGAATTTTTTTCTCAAAATAATTGTAGCTATTCTGCTTGTACTCACTTATACTAAAATTAATTTGTTCTCTCTTTCCTTCAAGTTGAATGTGAATGAGAGAGGCGAACTAAATAGAATAATAAAGGATAGAAAGACTGTAAGGAACTTCAAGATACTTGACACTTAAACGATCCATACACTTTTGATTTATTTTAATCGACGTGTTTATCGATGCGCGTTAAAATAAGATTGTGCACGAGCGCATACTTTTATATATATATTGTTTTAATTTTATATGACGTTATTGTTATTGTGTTTTGTTAATACTGTCAGAAAATATAATTATTGGTGAAGCTGCGAAGTACTTTATTTCTCTATTATAAGCATATTATTACGCCAAAAAGACAAATATAATTAAGAGTCGTCATTTTAATCTTAAACGTTAATGAAACGTTATCTGGCTTTTCTTTGATTGGATTTTACTTAAAGCATTATACTATTCTAAAATTTAGTTTTAGTTCGTAAACAAGGGAATTGGGGCTATTGCCTCTGTCACTCAATTTTTAAAATAACAATACTAGACATAACATATATGTATCTATCTGCGGATAGAATATTGAACCGGCTGTAAACGTCACGTTTGTTTATCGTGAGGCTAAAACGGAATGATCATCATTCAGTTTTAAATATAAAATCTTCTTGCAGAAACTACAGCTTGGAGTAAATACTGTTTTAAAATGAGAAGGAAATGAGGTATATAATATCAGATTATTTTAGTAATTTTAAGGAATAAAAAAGCATTGCTAGCCATCTGGCTTTTATTTTCTATTGGTTTCTAAAAACATCGAATTTTCTTCCTTACGTCCATGCACTACAGTTAGTTTTTGAATGTCCTACCTCAGTAATGAAAGTTTACACATTTCAGAGCAGTGATTGAATCGGGAATTAGTTTATTTTTAAAACATCTGAAGTGACTAATGAAATGAATCAGGCATTACTGGTCAATGTTACGTTTTGTATTTTTACTGAAAGGAGGCGTTTCATATTGTTGTTATTATTATTTGAACCCACAACATGGCTCACAGCGGTATACGTGGAAATGAGTGCACATAATCAACAATATAAATTATATCTTTATAACCTATCACATTTAATCTAAATTAAAGTCCACTATCCAACGGTATTTTAAGTCGTCATAAAAAGTAATATTTTGAGATTACATAACAGCAAAATTACAATCGGCGTTTTAGTACTTTTTCATTAATAATTTTATTATAATTACTGTTATTTGAAATGTCACGAATATTCAAATACTATGAGGATGGATATAGGATGGACTAGTATCAATGTCTTTCCTTATTATAAGTTTAAATCAATGTCATGATGCAATTTCTTAGTCACTACCAGATATGTACAAAAGTGGTTGATGTAAAGTTTTTGAATGCAAAACTAACTTTTGTAATATTTTTAGTGTTTTTTATATTCTTTATTGGTTTTTTATGGCGCTGAGCTCAGTTCAGTGCCCTTAGTGACAAGTACCTTCGGGCGTTTTTATACAAAATAGTTAATAAGTTAAGAAAATAACTTCAAAAT
The DNA here is from genome assembly GCA_943193645.1 of Acentria ephemerella. Taxonomy (NCBI): domain Eukaryota; kingdom Metazoa; phylum Arthropoda; class Insecta; order Lepidoptera; family Crambidae; genus Acentria; species Acentria ephemerella. The sequence continues at coordinate 1,647,812 of OW971889.1, forward strand.
TGTTTTTGTTACATGGTATTTATATACAAAATAGAGAAAAGCTATAATCCAATCGATTTTAAAAAACACGTATTTTGAATAAATCGCATCACTGTTCACTGCTGCTTCAGCTACTCCAGGGATTCCTAAACTATTTTCAACAAGGGACTGCTTTTAAAACTGAACTACTAACTCAGACCCCCCCCTAGGCAAATTACTTTAAAATCCTATTTCAATTTTTATGCCTATTGAAACAAAATTTTTATATATTTAAAAACATAATCAGTTTCTTTTTATCAGTCCCCAAGGGGTCAAAATTTACTACTTTGGGAATCCATTTTTAACATAAAACCAAGTTTTATTTTTGATCATGTTATTGGACGACACGTGTCTTTATTTTCAGGGTATATCTGTAAGGACAAGTCCGACGGAGGCATCAGACGACTGCTCTCTGAACGAGTTCTGCCGCTAGACAAGTTGTTGGTGGAAACAGATTCGCCCTTCATGTACCCAAATATGCGCGCTTCCAAACTGCCGTTGCATGTTAAGGACTCGCTTACGGAAAGGTAATATTTTAGTACAATTGGATAAAATTTAAGATAGTCGGGGATAGTGCAAATCTGCGAATCTATAGGTACGGTCCGCGTATCTTCAATTAATGTAGTATCAAGGGCAACGTTTTAACTTGATAAGTATCTAATTTTTACATTTGGCTAAATTTTACGACATACGCGGAATTATCCAGTGCTAGTTACGCGGATTTGCAATATCCCCAACGAAAGTGTCGTTTACTATGTAACAAAAAACGGAGTAACCTGTGAAAAATCTCGAAAGTTTAGCTCGAAAAGCATTGTCTTAAAATCCCACAATTTTGTTGTCTAACTAGAAACTTCTAAGACCATGTACTTCAGCTCTAGAGATCATTCCCGCTAACCACCCCCAGCTTTGCCCCCTCTTTTGGCGAATGGGATTCGACTTGGGAGAAATGTCAGTTACCACAAAAATAAAATGATAAATTTCAAATTTGTGGGGGTTCTTATGCGAACTTCCCCATTGTCCTTTGCATGCTTCATAGTTATATAATTCAATTTCTTTATATCCTTCAGGTCAACCTTTAGACGAACGTCTGGCCGAGTGGTCAGTGCTATTGTTTTACTCGGAGATTTCAATAGTGATTAAATATATCGGCGATGGTATATATCTATCATTCGCTTACTATACCCATTATAATGTTTTAAAAATCACGTATAATGCAGCAATTGCAAAGCTAATTAGACTACTACAGTATTAATACTTATAACTTTCAATACGTTAGACCTTAATCTCTAATATTTTGGAGTTAACGCAACAAAATTACGGGCGCGAGAATAAAATTAGACCTCATTCTCGTAGCGATGCCTGAACTCGCTTGATGCGGCCGCGAATTTTCTATTACCATACAAACCAGACGATTTACGTCAAACATTTGACGTAAATCGTCACTGTCAATTGAAAAAAAGTCTTGCAGTCTACGAAATAGAAAACATATATTTGTAAGTAAGTAGTCGTTGTTGATTGTTAAGATATATTTAAAGTGAGCACTCTGAAATACTAATTTTTTCTATTAACTTGACAGCACAAAGACTGTTCGGGTTCCCGGTTCGTAGTTTTACAAATGTTTTTCCGTTATCAAGTATTCATAACACAAGCTCTTAATGATGCTTACTTTGGTGTGAGAATAAAATTAACATTATAAATAAATAACCATTTATGTTACAGATCCATGAACTTCGTGAATCGTTACTGCACGTTCCAACGGAACGAGCCGTGTGCTCTCCCCGCGATCGTAGAGTTGGCCGCTGGCTTCATGGGGAAGAGTCCTGAAGACGTAGCGCTGGCTACTGCATTCAATGCGTTGAAGATCTTTGGGCTCAGTCAGTGAGGTAGACCATGAACGAACGGGAAATAGACGGAACATATTTGACAAGGAATTGTAAGGGTCGACGTAAAAACAGCATAACAAGACAACAAAGTATCCTTGGGAGTGTACGTTGACTACATTGATACTGAGTACCTTTGTAAAAGTTTTATTAACTATAATGTCAAAAAATGTAGGTGTAATTTGAGGGTAGACAGAGTTTTATCAATTAAACCTACCAAGTTCAAAGTAAAGAGTAACATTGTGAAGACTGAATGGTGTTCTTGATAACACACAACATTAGGGTTGTCTTGGTACGTGCGAAAATTGCATTCAGTTTGATGTACAGTGAGCCACATAAAGTGTAAAAATTTGACCTTGATCTGACCTTACGTTCGTGATAGTTGTTTTTTTTTGTATGTTTTTGTTCAACTGTTACGCGTGGCAAACTGTCGTCAACACAAAGCAATTAGTCCGTAAACTTTAGTACCAAGTTATGTTGCATTGACAACTATGCAAAACTAATTCAATAGTAAGTAGCATAGTGACAAGACATCTTAGTTGTCCGTCTGTTTCCCAGATTGTGAGTTATTACAAGCTCTTCATGTATTTGACTGAGAAATTTCTAAATTGCAGAAAGTAGGAAAAATTTGCGAATTAATTGCTTGTGATAATTCACAAGGCAAAATGGTGGGGGTTAGTTTTGCCAAAGTTTTGTAGACTAAGCAATTATAAATCCGTTCGCAGTGATTGTGATTGATCACAATATATTGACAATAACATAATAATATTATAAATAAAATGTAACGGGCTTACAATTCAGTGCCTTATTAAAGAGAGATAACAATAATAATACGAAGGTATAAACATATAATATATAAGACCTTTTCAAGATTAGAACGTAATAATTTATGAATAAAAAAACGAAATAAATTTGGTTTCTTCATACGTCATCGAGAAATTTCGAAAATATAAAATAAAATACTCAAAATATGGTTCCATGTCCATGTTGGAGGCTATTTACTAACCGTTACTTGATTAAAAAGGAAACTTGCCAACGTTTAAGAATAAGGATAAATTAACCTGTAATATTATCGCCTCTCTAAAATCGTAAGGAATATTACAAATATTAACAGAATTGTTTTTTTTTAATAGACTGCAGCTAATATTTTATTTTTCAAAATAGTTTTAGTGTCGAATTGATTTAAGTAATATAAGTATACCGATGCCAATTCTAAAGCATAATAATTTGTATACGTTTTATTTATAGTTAGTTATTGCTTTATGTGAAGGTATTACGGAATTGGTTTGAAGCAAATTCAGCTTTAAACTTTTGCAGTTAAGAGTGTAAATTACTTTGTTTTAAAAGCACTCACGTTTTTCATAAAGCTGTTTTTCGTTTGAATGGCTGCATTGATTTGAAAACCCAATAGGACGCCTAACACGGAGCCAGCACTGAGGTTAATTTTTATGACGTGTTTTTGAAGCAGAATAATATTTAATAGGCATTTAGCTCTGTGTGCAGCGTCCATGCGAGCTACTACACATGGGTTGTTAGCAGTAAATGAATACGGTGGCAATGTTGCAGATCCTTAGTCACACTGATCTCATTCATGTTACTGTGCGAATGACTGATAATATACTTAATTATATTTATTAACTGCATTCTGAGTCCGCGACGCACTTTGTTACTGTTTAAGAGATTAATTGATTGTTAATGACGAGTCATTTAATGACTCGAGTCGCGGTTCAGTGTGAATGCTACAATATACACTTGTTGTGATCATTTACAGTAATATATACATGATACGGTATGTTTACTTGAGATAGCGTTTCTGGTAGATTTGATCGTGAAATTCGGTTACAATTAAGAAAATTTTGAAAGATTCAAATAAGACGCTAAGTCAAGTAAATGTTCATCTGTCACATGACATCTGTCAATGTCACCGCGCGTTAAGTTTCCAATTTGCCATTAGTTATAGCAAACACGTGTATTTTTGTATTGTATAGACGATATTGCCCCCTGTTCATTGTTATTATCTTGTAGCTGTTTACGGCCGGCTTCTGAGATTTGTAGCTAAGCACGTCTCAAACTATACTTTGTGACATTTTGTATGAAATATATTCTAAATGAACGAGTATCGATTTAGATTCGCTTAGCTCCAAATTCTCATTTCAGAAACCGACCATTTTAATTGGTTAAGATATCTTGTAGCATATAGCTCTGCGCAGAGTAATCCTAATCGAATTATATTTTTCATCGAATATATTGTAAATAGTTATTTTATACTGGTAGTCACAACGTAATCAAAGACTGCAAGTATTGAAAATGTGGAATTTGACATTTTTAATAATTATTATTGATGTCGTCTAATGTAATATTTTTTACGTATATAATCGTTTTATTGTGTATTAATACTGTTATTGATTCGTTTATTTTTTGACAATCACCTGTAGTAATAATTATATATAGTTGGGGGCCCTCTTGTGTAAAGATAATTAGAATTATACATAATATATTTTCGTCTCTATTTGAGAGCATTATAATGCTTGATTATTGTACATTAGTGAAGAATATTTTGTAATGTAATTTATACAATAAATTATGAAGAAGGGTCCTGGGGCCGGTGTAGTGCCTTCGATAAAACGTCCTTTTGTGATACAATATTTTCATAGAATGTACAGATATTATTCTTTTTAATATACAAATCGAAAAATACTATTCGTTTCTATTAATTTTTTAACACTAAAAACTTACAAACTTCTTTGTTATATGTATGTCCATATTAATGGTCACAAGCAGCTTACGTCCTCAATTTGGTGCGCCAAGGGAACCATATGACCATAGGTAGACTATGGAAAGTATAATGATAGTTTCAAAACATTTCAATTATCTAAAATTGCTATGAAGCTACCCTTAAAGCATTCTACACAGGAACTAGGGCTCAACAAATAAAATACAATGAAAAATAATATAAAAAATCATAACATTAACTTTATTTTTCAACATAATTATAATTGCAAAAGACCTGTTTCTTATGGCATACAAGGGTCACTTATTTTTTTATACCATCATATTTTGATATATTTGATGAAATTAATGAGAAATTCAGATAATTGGGTTTGTGCTTGGCTCAATAATCTACTTGCTTACGAGGCGAAGTAGATAAATTGTGGAAACCCAGCATTATAGTACCGATTGCATTGCATCCATGTAAGGTCCAATACGAAATAAACTATTTTCGTACAGCGTCGCAGAATATGGAAATTCATTAATATTATTTATTAAGACAAGATCCTTGCCTTATGACTGTGAAAAGTGATACCAGTGATCACCGGTACCATATTATCAGTCTCATAAGTGCAATCTCTCAATATCAATCTTTATGTTTTTTTGATAAATAAGTCTTAGTGTCAGACTTCAATTTTTTGGCCATGCTGTCGAGAAATGTAATAAACTTCTGTACTTTTATACACTAACGTAGCCTAATAACTGTTACGCGTCGAAAGTAGTACTAAACATTATGACACTCCACAGTTCCATTCCTGGACGGCCCTAAGCAATCAAAAAGTTGGTCCTTAGAGCCAGATCGTACTCTCGCAGCCTTTACTAATCACAAAACAAGTCACTAGTTAAGACAATCCTAAGTCCACATATCACAGAATCCTAGCTCTTGTCCAGTTTCCTCACGAGTGGGGGAGGCGGCGATGCGAGGACCTTTCGACTGAGGCGGACTTGACCCGACGCTGGGTCTCGTCCGAAGTACTTCACTTGGATCTCCGACCCGACTTCTAAGCCTAGAGCTGATGGGTGCATTATCTGAAACAGGACAGTTTTGTTCAATCTTCGACAAATCGATAAGATTAGCAGTTAAATATATTCAAGGGTTTAAAAAGTTAGCTAGAACTAAATTTATAACCGACTTCGAAACACTAGAAAGGCAGAAATAATTGTTATAAGAATTTATCCAATTGAGAACTGTTTTTATATCAGGAGCGAGCTTCACTTTTTTATTATTGAAAACAACATAATAAAACCCACTAAACAAAAAATACTTTGAAATTAGATAAGTTTTTAGTTTTGTTTAAAACTTTTATTTCCACTATTTTGAGAAGTACGTTTAAATTGTAAGGTCCAAGATAACAACCAGTAATGTCAAATTGCCTGTCTGTTTGTCGTTGGTTTGAAATGAGAACATCATCGACGTAATCAGAGTCAATTTAAAACGCATTGTTAGGGATAACTCAATAACTACTCGTCAGATCTAGCTCAAATTCAAATGCGACCACCTGACAAGCACCAGCTTTCGAATATAAAAAGAATCATCAAAGTCGGCACAACCAGTAAAAAATCAAGAGGTAACACACAAAAAAAAATATAGTCAAATTGAAAACCTCCTTTTGAAGTCTGTTAAAAAATTACCAAGTGTGACAAACAATAGTTTTTGTATGATGTTTGGATGTTTATGTCCCACTTTTGCCATTACGATATGGTTTTTTTTAGGACAGAATACACAAGATTGCATATACTTATATTTTAGTAATATTTTGTATACATACTACATTGAGAAAAGCTGTAGACAAACATGTAGTGTTAATCTAGACTAAACTAGAGTGTAAGTTAACAATTAGAAAAGATATTTGTGATATACCTTCCTATGATCCAGCTGTGTGTTATGCAGTAATGCCGGCGCCATTCCGGGGTAAAGAGTCACCATAACCCCTATATCCCTGACCTCCACAACCCTCGCCTTATAAACGGCTCCAAACTCCAGCTCCGGGGTTCTTTCAGCCGAGAGCCAGTTGTCTATACGAGCTCGAGCCTCGTCCATTGCTGCTTGGGATGGCGCGAATACGCTGTACTTTATTTCGTCTATCGGTGTAACCTGGTAGAGATGGGATGAATATTGTGAAAGTTGAAACAACACATTGAAGTGTTTATCAGACCAAAAAATAATTTAGTTTTTTAAACAAACTGTAATCTACCATTACATAAGTGACTTAATAAGACAAACGAGTTATTTAACTTGATATAACTGACACCTCTTTTTTAAAACAATTATTTGGAAATTTTGAAGCTTATTACCAATATAGTTTTATAAATAAATCTATCGTAATAACATATAAAATACCCTTCAAAACTAAAAAATAAACTACAATACAAATATTCTTTGAAGTCAGTGAGCTAGTGGCCACAGTTCTGTTGTAAGGGACTTAAATGAAATTCAAGGTTGTGCTATCTTTGAATGTAAGAATATAAAAGTGGAACAATTTTATTAATTGAAAACAAACACATTGCCACATGTTTTTTACAATTTTATTATGATTATTAACTCTATAGGAAGCTACATTAAAAATTTCTCTTTAAATTTACTTATTACTTGAATAATATGAGTAAGTAGATTTTGACGAACCTGCACGCCTGTCTCTACGTACAGCCGCTTAAGGTTGACGCCGCCTGACCCAAGGAGCTTAGCGCGCTTGTGGATTTCTACTTCCATTTCTTCCATCACAGGCATATTTTCTTTGCGATTTTGTCTGGAGATCAAAGTTAATTGTTAAAAATCATGACACGGATAAATGTTGAAGAAGAAACGTTATTTTACCTTCCGTCACTTAACTTTTCGCTCACACATGAAAGAAATCTAGTTATAATTTTAACATTTCAACAGATTTCCTATACTTTAAAATTATGTGAACTTTTGAAAATATTTTATTCAACTTTGGTACATATATGCACACATATTAAACGTTAATCTAAGCTATCTGACAAGAACATAGTAAGATTTGACTAGCCCTCACACGTTATTAATTTTTAGAAAAATGTAAAAATATATAAAAACATTATGAACGTAAAAACACATGAAAATTGCGGTTATTAAATTTTTCAAACAATCTCAAAAAGTTATTCACTGCATATATTTTTACAATTATTTTTCTTTGGTTTCCGCATGGCAACACTATCGTTAAGCTGTTGCAATTTGCTCTTAAATATAAAAAAAAAATGATGTGTAAAGGAGATATTATATTCAATAATGTGACGCAAATATTTTGACTTTGCCATATAAAAGTTTACAAAATTTACTTACCTAGGTTTGTCTATACACTGGTTCATGATATCTATGATCTTGCTCTTAGCGTCGCAAGCCTTCTGAACTGACTCCATGACTATCTTCAGAGGTAGACCAGGGATCTTAATGTCAGCCTGTAGCGCTGTGATGCCTTTTTTAGAGCCAGCCAATTTGAAGTCCATATCACCCATATAATCTTCTATACCCTGACAATATTTTTATACTGAAGTTAGTTAGTGCCAGCAAGATATAAAAGCCTTACGGTACACATCAGTGGCAAAATGACTCTTAATTTAACCGATCAAGGTTTAGTTCATATCAAAGTTGAAATTTATATGACGCAATTATTAAAGATCTTTTTTGAACATTTCTCACTCTAACTTCAATACTAATGAATCTCAAATCATTTGACGCTGTATACTTTCTATATTAGAGAAACATGTTAGGAATTTGGGGCATAAAGTCACCATCATTGGCCAGCGAGACCAGCGGCTTAGCGTTCCCTCGAATGTCGCTTCGTTATCATTATCAAAACTACAATGCTCCACTTCAAAATGCAATTAAAGCGATTATTTGTCGAGTGACTCACTAACAAATCAGTCAATATCCTGTAATCTTGACCGTTGGTGACAAGGCCAATGGCGACTCCTGCAGCGGGGGCCGTGAGCGGGACCCCCGCGTCCAACAGGGCTAAGGACCCGCCGCACACTGAAGCCATTGAACTGGACCCTGAGGAACATTTTTAATTTCAAACACAAACGCCCACATACGGAGTACGTGCACTGAAATTGAAGCCAGTAAAATTGAGCAATTCTGGCTTAGTTTGCTCAACATACCCAATTAGACAATTTTTAAGCTTTTCTTTGGACAAAATAGGTAACTTCTCGATTCCCCCTGACGGTTACCTTTTGAAGTCTCTATTGGAAGAGATTAAGATGAATGAATGGCCAGAGAATACCTCTGATGGTAAACATTACCGCCATCATCTCACGCTGATTAAAAATACTTTTACTTTCAGGGAGAATTTTTTTTCTAATGGCAATATTGCCATGATTACATACATTACTGCGTAATTAAAAGCAAAATCGCTTTGCGCTTTTTGACTACGCAACTTTTTAATGCAGTCTTCGTGAATAGATAGAATGGGGCAAATGGTAGGTTTATACATTGTGTTTAATGATTGATCTACTTCGCACCAGTGCGACACCGGAGTTTGTCACATGTGACGACCTTACAGTGCTTCAATGGTCACAGCGGGTCGCGTGGGAACTACGCTTCCGATGAACTCGCAAGGAGAGGTTCTGATAGGAAACCGGTTCGTCCGGAACCAATCATGGCTCTTCCAGTAAGCTGGTTTAAAGGTAAATACTACTGGACTGCAGACAGGCAAAAAAAAGTTGATCCTCGCTTCTGCATAACAATTATAAGGTTCTACAGACCACGCCCGCGCCTAAATACAGGGGTGCTAATTGGTCAATTTTAACAGGCACATTTTTAATATAGGTATCACGGCCAGCAGAGCATGCATGGAGGCAGAAGAAAACAAACCGCTCACATGCTACTGGAATTTAGAGGAATGCCAACTACCAGGCCAACCGCCTGGAAAACCTGTAGTCCGGGAGATGAACAGTGACATCAATGCACTGGGAGACTTCCTGGAGGAGCAGGGATGGTTCGAACAACCCAGCTCATCACCCCCCGACGCAACAGGCCAGTGAGATGAAGGCAAAGAGCTACCCCGTTAAGACAAAAAAATGTCCCAATTTCCAAACTAAATGTAATACCCGTATACTTAAAATACACACGAATATAATAGTTAAAATAGTCATAGTTGGAATGTGTATGGGAATGAGTATAAATGACAAGTCTAGCAAGCATAGGTCTACCAGGCAGTTTAACACATTCGTCATTAAATGCTTACCATTAGACTCCAGCACTTCTGCGGTAAGCCTGACGGCGTAAGGCAGATGAGGTACTACTGGCATCAGGCCCCTCTCGGCCAGGGCTCCGTGGCCGGCTTCGCGACGCCCCGGGGCTCCGGTACGGCCCACCTCGCCCGTCGCGTATGATGGGAACTCATAGTGGAGGAAGAAGCTCTTTTCTTTTATACCACTGTTGAGATTGTGGATTGATTATGAATTACACAAAGGGTCTACACGGACTAACTTAATTTATTCAACACTTAATGTGTACAGGTAACAATGTCAGAAGGAGAAAAACTTGAGTTAGGAACATTATTCAAAGGTACTGCTCACTCCTTATTAAAAAAAAAGATAGACAAGTGTGTAACAACATATTTAGAATTAAACAATCGACAGACAACGCCGACTTTAGTAAGGACTTGTGACCGAGAATTACACGGATAAAATTGACAAGTACACTCAGCTACAAGATTTCAATTTATTTTCCAAATTAAAAATGGTGCCACGCGAAATTTTATGATATTATAACCTTACTTTCTTTCTAGCAATATTTTCAATATTATTAGTGTATTTAATACTATGATAGTGTATCTTAACACTTAATTTTTAAAAACAATAATTTATCATTAATATCTTAAATTGGATCATTTATTTATTAAATCGACTAAAGATACGTAGGAAATCTAAAAAAAAATTAAAAAAAAATAATCTTATATTAAACAATAATAACTATAATAAATGTGTCTTTGAGGATCTCACCTGGTGAGCATTGTCAGGGTGTCCATCTTGAGCGCGCTGTCGGGAGAGTCGAACGCAACTGTGCATAGAACCTGCGTCTGTCCGCGTTGAAACACTGCGCTGCCGTGAAGAGGCTCGTACAGTGACACCTGGGGAGATATAAAAACCAAGTCATGATTCCGCGGTTTCATCAAGCATATTTCATTTGAAAAAATATTTTGTTACTTAGTAACAAGGGTTTTATAATAGTTTAGGACTCCCGGGAGTTTTAATGCCGTTTAAAAACCAATAGTGCTTGTCTAGAATGTGCGGATTTGGCATACCGTGTATATATATACAGTATATATAACGTATGGTAAACCATATACTCGGGATGTTAACGCTAACGGACTATTAATTTGTTATATTATTTTTAGTAAAAATATAGGCTACTGAATTTGGGATTGAATGCAGGACTTGTCTGCGCCGCGAAAACCACGCGAGCGGCGCTTGCGCACCATTGACACAATGTCTACACTACATATACATGCGATAACAAGCAAGAACGCATACGCTTGGCTTTTTTGTGGAGCCTCTAAACATTTCTATATTTGTTTAGAATACACACACACACAAACACACACGCAGATCATGGAAAAGATTGACATATTTTGGTACCTAAAACTATTGTAATAAGTGTCATTTTTCAAATGACATATATTAGTAAATCTTACCTCACAACTGATCTTCCTCAGATCATCCAAGTGTCTTCCATCACATCTAGTGTCAGTCTCGAAAATCATATCCCTGAATATCTGCCTAAGGTTGGTGTTGAAGTAGTCCTGTAGTAGTCCCGGGTCTGAACTCGCCTCCCGAAGCTGGTTGAGGACTAACTGACGTAGCTCCGAGATCGCATTGTCTCTAGACATCTTGTCATGTGAGTGGTCACTGAAAGAATAATCATGATCATTATTTTTGGGATTAAATACGTCAGTTAGTTTATAGTGTAAGTTCAGTGGCAATGGCAATTATGACACTATTTTTGTGTTGACATAGAAAAAAATACGTTACATAGTAAGCAGTGTGTTACGATTCACGATCTACATATATTTGCACGAATTTTTTATAAATTGTTTCAGTAGCTACAGTCACAGACACAGTGATTTCAGTATTTGTAATATAAATTTAGATTTCGTGGAAGTAATATTTTCCAACTAGATACGGATCAAAACATGACAAAAAAGCTTAAGTCAACCCTGTAGTAGAATATTTGTGAATTTATAGCTCTTGAAACTACATTACCCAAATGTAATTTAATCATTACAGCGTTTAGTGTATGTAAAGGTTTATATATCGCAGTTTCTATTTAATAGATATACGGATTTACTGCATATTAGCAACGTTAAGGTCAAAATATCTTTATTTAAATAGACTCATTTACTAAGACTACTTTGACTTCATAGTATAATGAATCAAAATAGGATAAAAAAATCTTATGTGTACCCAGAGAATTTACAATTGTTGAAACCACATAACGGCAACAAAGAATCTTTTAATCTAAATATATCTTAAGAGATTTAATAATAAGAAGTCACCTGAGTATTTCTCTAATCTTCATCGAGGACAATGTTTTGATAGTGTCAACAATTTTCTCATCCATTGGCGCTTGGGTTTCAAACTCACGCTTAGTCTTTCCGTGATCTTTTTGTAATTGTTCTATGGCTCTCACGATGTTTTGGGCTTCTTTTGTACCTATTTATAAAAATATTTTGTAAGTAATTGATAGAAAGTGACACGTAGATTATATGTTGGACATTGAGTGTTAAAGAGACAAATTATTGCAATAAATTCTAAAAAGTATTGGGAGTTAAGAGGGGGGGGGGAGACTTAAGAATTGGTAATTTTAATTGTATAACTTAAAGAATAAACAATGGTCTCCCTTCACATTGAAAAGTGAAAAATTAATTGGCAATAGCTCACATATGTATAAAGATTATAAATGATGAAATATTATCAATGTTTCAAAAAATTCATAAATTATTTCACATTCAGTTTTAATTTCGCAAAATATATCGAAAGGCACTGAAGTGAAATATAATATGTATAACGTTATAATATGGTGAAAGCAGTAAAAACCGGGACCAGCAGATTATCGTGCCTTTCGCACACAGAAGCTTGAGATAATTAATTTTATTGACTCATCCAGAGACCATAAGTTAAAAATTTCAGCTCAATTCAAATTAAACAGTTCTACATTACAACCTGTCATACACAATTAATATACCTTGTGCAATCATATAACTTTGCCCAGATAGTTTTTATAAAATATATACCTAAGCAAAACACTCTCTATACTGGCGGAATCTATTAAGAAAGCGCCATAAAACCCCAAAGAAGAAGAAGAAAATTTCAGTATTTTCCAATAAATTCATGGTTACTAAAAATATAATATTAAAAACATACATAAACAAACTTTCTTACATTAAATACAAATTTGACTTACTTTCCTACCTAGTTTGATAGCCTTCAACAGATCCTGCTGCAGAATGTCAGATGCACTGCCCTCCAGCATTACGACTAAATTGCTCTTGGTAGCAGCCACCACAAGATTCAAGGTAGACTTTTCTAGATCTTTCCGAGTAGGATTCACAATTACTTCATTGTCAATTTGGCCTAATCTGATAGAAAAAATAATGTTATGGTTAAATGTAATAGTAGGGATTGTATGTGATTGAAATAAACTACATTATTTTAAAACTGTCCTATTGATCCGGTTGAAATTTTTAGGTTAACAAAGGTTTTCCATCACAGTTTTATAGCATGAGAATGAAAACATAATGAATAGCACAGATCTGCAGTCTTTGCATATTAACTTAAATTATTATTTAGTAAAAGACTAACTTTACTTGAGTGTAAACGCGTCGAATACACGTCCGAATGAATTCTGAATTTGAAAACACATTAGTAGGCGATGGGGTTGACTCGCTGCCGCCAGTAAGACAATAACTTTACATAGTAAGCCATCAATGCTAATCTAAATAAAATGTATTGAACATACCCTCCCCTGATAAACATGCTAATAGACAGGTTATTTATTACAGTATCTACTTACCTTACAGCTCCAACAGGTCCTCTCCATGGTACATCAGACAATGCTAGAGCTGCACTGGCAGCATTTATAGCAATTGTTTCTGGAGGATTTATAGAGTCAACAGCTAGCATGTTACAAACTATTTGTGTATCATAATTGTAATTTGGAGGGAAGAGTGGCCGCAGAGATCTATCTATAAGTCGAGAAGTGAGGATTTCTCTTTCTGTTGGTCCTGAAAATAAAATATTGAAAATGAGTAACATTATTTTTTAAATTTTAAATATTATAATTTGGATTTACATGTAACACTTGTACCAAATTTATTGAAATAAACAATAAGCAAATTTTTTATTATCAATTAGTAGGTTTTGTGTACCATTCAAAAACAAATATTATCCTTTGCTTTTGCAAATATTTCCTTTGATTATGGTTAGTAATTTAGCAAGGTTATGAACATCAAAATATTTATGGTATTCACATTGATTACAAAATACACCAAATAAATAAATGTGTTCTGATTATGTAATTACACCAGTGTGACCATATTTATAATAGACAGGATTTTAAGAATTACTAAAGCAATCTTTTTAGTAAGATATCTTTTTCATTGTTATGTTATAGTATAATGTATATGATAGCCCATTCTAATATACCTTTTGTATTAACTTACCTAGCTCTCGTCTCAAAAAGTTAGTAGGTATACGGCCAGCAGCTGCAGCTTTCTGCCTGTAATCTACTACTAAAGGCAGAAATGAACTTGTGCTTGCTTTGGCCTTTGATACAACTGTGGAGAGCACACTTGTATTGCCTATTGTAGCCACACAGGCCCCATCAGCGAAACGAGCATAGCGACCCGATGATAAAGTCAATTTCATTCTGCATAAGAGAAAATATGGTGATTGGATTGTTTACTGCATATTTACCAACACTAATAATACTGAATTTATTAAAGTTAAATTAGCATTTAACAAATTAATTTGAGAAATATATTTAAATTTTAGAAGTATTTTTTGATTTCATCAATTCATAAGCATTATTTAATTTAATTTAATACTGACACTTTGTTCGTTAATCGTTTTATTTCAATGTCTAAAATGTCTCATTATAATTTAAATGTTTAAATTTCGCAATTCCAAGTATTGTCAAACAAAAATATGGAAAGTATTATTTAATAATACAAAAAACTGGGCCAGTGTCATTTAATTAACAACACTCTGGTCAAGTTTTATTTACTGATAGTGCCAAGAATGTGCAGTCAATCAAAATTTCGCAATGATAAAACTGAGTTATATAAAGAACACATAACCTACAATATAACCTCTCTCTTACCCATTTGTGAATAAAACATCAGCCTCGGCAACATTGGCGGACGATGAAAAATATTTATAATATTGCAAGCTTTTCCTCCTTAATCTTGATAATATAACGCGGTGTTTAGACAACATTCTGATTTCCAAAATTATTTATTAAGTCAACCTAGGAAAAATTATAATGCAAGCAGTGCAAGTCACACTTTATCTATATTAATTTCACCTCTACTTTTTACTTTAGATTGCAATGAAATTTTCAATTAGGTTCTTATTAAAAGTAAAATTATGAATTTGAATTGAAACAACCAAGATAAATCCAAATTGCTCAGCACCGGCAATTTTCTAAGACTAAGTAATTTGAAAAAGAATGACATTTACTTGTTTGACTGATTAGGGGTGTACTAACATCATGATAACTAACTACAGAAATTCAAGTGTTACCTTTTTTTATAATGATAATATTTTGGTATACTACCAATTTTAAAAGTGAAGTATTATAATGTAATATTATTTTACTTTTTTCAGGTAATTTAAGATTTTAATTTACTATCCCACGATTATATCATACTATTCGGAATCTTTTTTTAATTTTTAATTTTATTTTAAATAAAGCACAGCAAATAACTCGACACCGCCTGATGATAAGCAGTACAGCAGTCCATATGTGAAGATAGCTAGTGAAGCATGCGACATACTGCTCTAGCCACCGTTACCTTGCCGCCCCAAAAAGTGCTTCTTCACGCCTCTTTTAAAGGAACCCATGTTAATTATCTCAAGATAATTACGTTTAATTGATTGAGGGTTGTAAGACTTGACCAATTTATGTATCGAAAGAGGCAGTAGTGATATACTGGAGCATCATTCAGTATCTGTGGTAAAATTAAATATAATATTATTAAAAACCTTAAGACATATTCGTCATCATAATAAAATACAATCAAGCTACTTTGCAGACCATGTTGCGGGCTCTATTTTCAAGAACAGAATTAGCTGCATTACTATTAGGATCATCAACATAATAGTAGGCTACAATCGGCAATCCAAATCAGGGAAAAATTCTAGTGAGCAAGATGGGTAAAGAATATGCAATGGATAAATAATATTTGACGCTTTTGATCTTCATTTTTGTTTCGATAATATATTTTAGTTATTATTTTCCCCCATATGTGAGAGCATTAATTTATGGTGTCTACTGATAGTTACTTAAAATAAAAAAACGAAGAGGATATTTATTTATCGATATTTTCTTTGCGCAGCACTATTGGCTACTGAACGTTCAGTACTAGTACGAAATATCATTTTTAGTTCCTTTCGGTTATAATACATAATTGATTTATTTTTAATTTATTTCAAGTAAAACTATAGTTTTTTTTGTTTTCCGTAAAAGTGAGTATTTCAAACAATGTAATATATTGTTTATCATTAGCATTTTATGAAAAATCTATGCAATCCTAAACGAATAACAGCTGATTGTCAACGTCAAATTTTTGTTTTAATAGAAATATTTGATACAAAACTTTTAGCATTTTAAGTTAATTTTGTTGTTTGTTCATTTGTCCTTCTCTTCAGGGTCCTGTCTCGTGGAAGCTTTAAAAAAATCTAATAATATGAAAAAAGTTCAAGGGAATGATTCATTTCAACGTATGAATTTTTTATATCAAGTATGTTCAATATTGCCAAATTGTTACTTAATTATTAATAATGCTTAATCCACAGCAAATAAAAATAACCATAGTCATTGTTAAAAGTTTTATTTTGCTTTTGGTGCTTTGAATACTAGTGTCCTATGCAACATAATTTCTATTGTTTATTTTCCAGATCAGTAAATACATGTCTGAGAAGAACCCTGCTCTTTCCTCATATTATGGAAATTTAGTTGTAAATGTTGCTAAGAAAAATGTCTTGAAAATGTATGTATCCGTCTCATAAATTAAATAATATTTTATCTGATTATGCTTTACTGAGATAAATTTATATTTAACTCACCTACTTAATTCGACCATTGAGTGGCATAGGAAATAAAACACAAATGGTATCTGAATGCTTCACAGATTAATTATTTTAGTAAGCTTTACTCATTTTTAACCAACTTTAAAAAGGAGGAAGTTCTCAAATTAAGATAATTGGCTGACCTGGTGAACCATTTAGTACCTACAGGTGGAGTGATAGGATTTTCCAATAAATATCATTTATCAAAAGTAATTTTAAGGAGCAGTGGAAGTGTACACACTTAATGACACTCATAACTCTGTGAGTGCTCTAAAAGTACCAAATGGAATGACTTTTAGTGGGTTTTGGAATACTAAATTATCTTTATAAGCTTTTAAGGATTTTTGCTATTATTTTTGTTCCATTTTAACTATCCCTGGATTAAAATGAACAAATAAGAGAGTCTAGACAAATAATTTGCATTGATCAAGACATTTTTGAGTGATATCAAGACTAACAGTATATACAGTATATACTATCACATACTACTATTATCCTGTTAATCTGTTCAATCCAGTCACAATAAGTATTTAATTATAATCTGTTAATATTTCAGACATCCAGAGATAAAGAGGCAAATGTGTAAAAAGTGTAAATGCATGCTTATAAACAATTCTACAGCCAAAGTGAAAATAAAAAGCAAGAACAAGACTAAATTTGTTGAGTGGACATGTCATATATGTGGCGCAAAGAGGAAATTACCTGCAGCTAAAGATCGGAACCACACACTATGGCTTGAAAGACCAGAAGCTGTTGTTGAAGTAATAAGTTAAATGTGAATATACAATAAAGCAAAAAATATTATGGTTTGTTTATTTTGTTCACATTATTCTAACATTACAAACATTTAATAATTTATTAAACAATTAATGAAACAAATTTAGCAATTGTTCGTATCAATCGCTCTTCCGCAATGGCGATTGAACAATTGTTACTTAATAACTTTTCTAAATGTTTTTCCTGGCTTTCCTGTTACTAATTTATGTGGTAATTAATTAGTGTGGTATCTACCTTTGCTTCTAGCTCGATCTCTAGGATACAAAAATATTATTATTTTAGAAAATGATTCTAAAATAATAATATTTTTGTATCCTAGAATATGAGTGAAAGAAAATTAAAAATATCAAATTAATTACCTAAAGTACAAACTTTCATGCCTCTTATGGCGATAGATAGAGAGATGGAGTAGTCTCTTGTGAAGCACGCTACCTTACATAGTTTTTATTATTTATCAAAGTATTCAGGGATGACATGTAGAAATTATGGAGGGATGTAATAAATTTGAAGAATATTTAATTTTGTCGTCGTAAGATTTTAAACGAGTAAAAGTGTAAAAAAAAATTACAATTATATATGTAACTTATTTTTTATGGTTAACCGATATTAGCGTCGGTGAAAGCGCGCAGATAGATATACGTGAAGTTAATTCGACTCCTTCCTCCGTATTCATGGCGCATGCAATTGAGCCGAAATATCTAGAACTGATAAAAACAGATTACATGGTATATGTCTGGTTTATAATTGTAATTCAAATATTGGAAAATTACATTATTAGTATTGTTTTTTATTATTTTGTGAACATCAGAATATTTTTTCCGTTTATCAAATAATTCTTCTCAATATGCGGAAATTGTAAATAATAATGAAAACTAACTGAAAACATTCCTCAATATTCAATAGTAAAATAGGTAGGTACGTTTAAGCAATCACATCGTAAACATTCTAGAAAACTCCGAAACGTTCAGGTATTTCGCAATTTGACACGTGATGCTATAAATATTTTATGTTAATCGATTTTGACTTCAACTTAATTCAGAGGCTTACTCGGGAGACATGAAACTTGTTCTTCATGTATTTTTATTGAGTAGATACTTGATATTAATTTGTTCATACACAAACGAAAAAACCAATGTTATTAGATTACTACAAAGATCGTTAGCTCATTCAGAAAACGATGAATCTATGTTTGATAACAAGAAGGAAGAGGCAAAAGTCCTTAAAGATATCGAGAAGACGATTTACAATTCAAAGCTTGAAAAAAGATTTAAGAAAATAAATACGAGATCACAGGGTAATAAAGGAGTAAAGGCAAAACTCAACTCCAAAATAAAATATGTTACAGACCCTGTACTTACATTGGTCGTAACGAATTTAAAAAATAAAATGCTAGAAAGTATTTCGGAAAGTTCTAGTTTAGAGTTGGAAAATTGGAAAGACGAGTGGAGAGAACAGGTTGAAGCTAACAGTTCTTCAGAGCCGAGAGAGGATACGGTTAACATTGTTGGGGCAAGTAAGTGAGCCTTTAATTTGAGGTATTGGCTCAGTAGTTAGTTTATTACTGGATAAGTAAGGTGACACTTAATGATATGAGATTACTCACAATTTGAATACATATACATAGTATTTCAGTGTTGTCAAACTGTCTGTCAATTAGGTATATATTTCGGGATTGCCTATATCTAGAAAGATCATCTTCAAAATCAAGTTTCCTGTATATATGAACGTTAAAAGGTACTGTTGATGACGGCCACACTGCCATCTAGTACCTAATGTTCATTGTAAGCGCCTTTTGAATTTTTTAAACAAGTAGACACTCAGCATATAAAACCTACGTTTTACTAGGTTACACTAGTTGAGTGAACAACGCATCTGAACGGGACTTATCCCCTCCGGCGTTTGTTTGCGACTATATTGTCGGAGAGGAGGGGGGGGGGGGGACATACAACAGTATCAAGACGTCCCAAGAAACGGTCGCGATGTATAGTCTGCGCACAAATTGTACTCGAGCTTTACCGGAAGCTTTTAGTTTTATTTTCTCCCTTTTCCTTGACCTCTATCATCTATTTAATTATTAACATAACACCATATATACCTATAAAGTTATAATAAATGTTTATAATTGTCTCTATATATTGCCTTCACATAAATCATTTTATAGCTGTCTAAAAGACATTTATTATATATTTTTATTTTGTGAAGTATTAACTTAATTTAATTCATTTCAAGAATCCTGGGGTGTTTCATGTGGTGTCCCGAACCAGCACGATAAGCCTTGGGGCAAATGCATGCGGCCAATGGAATGTGAGCCAGAATTCAGGATATACCGAGGCGATTACTTCTGCGATAGCACTCAATTTATTTGCTGTGCACTACAGGTAAAAAGGTATAATATGTATCAAGGTTTTGATGCGTCAATTGCTGACTCTAGCTTAGCAAAAGAATCAGAAAAAAGGAACAGAGCCAAAGACTCACAGGAGAGAAATAAAAAAACGAAAGACAAGAAAAGACGAACACGTGACCGAGAGAATAGTAAGTATAAATTAAAAAGAAACATTGAAAATATTGCAAGAGAAATAAGTAATATATTGAGTGATGCGGACACTACGATGAGGAAGAAGAAAACGAAGCAATTGGAGAAGTTAATTGACAATTTGAAGAAGCAATATAAGGGAGATCGGCAGTTAATTAAGAACATTTACAGGCATGAAGTGGAGAAGATCGACGTTACTACAGAAACTAGATTGAATAAAATTATGAGAGGTAATATTACACCAGACATAGCGATTATGCAGTTGGCAACCTATCCGGATCAAGCTTCCATGCTAAACCCAATATCTAATCGTTATAAATCTCGAATTTATCAAATATCACACAATTCTTAGTGCGCAATAAAGCCCAACTTTCGCTTAAATTCTTTATGTCCTTAATTACCTTTGCTTACGTTTATATCTTCTATCGGGTTACAGTAGGATTTCTAGGAGTGGAAATTTGTAATAATAATAATTATAACCTTAGATACCTTATTATAATCCACTTGCCGCAGCCAGTGCTCGAAAACGACCGTGCTCGGTTGTACTGGGACCGGTCATTATTATGCACAGGAAATTGGGATTGGGTGATGGACCAATGATTGCGAGGCTCCAGCGGCCAGTCTTGCTCGATAACACCAGAATTATCCGCCGATTCCTCTCTCTCTCGTCCTGACCCTGGGCAGTTTGGTTTCCTCTGCCGAGGGGTATTCTTTCGTCCGTTTTTATCTAGCCGTCAAGGGACTGGGAACAGTTAAAAATTTATTTTTAAATAATAATAAGTTGTCGTCAGTCTTAGTCTCAACCAATGGCCTCGTACTTACTTCTATTCGCGACTGAGTGTGCTTGGCTAGATTAGCCTCAGGCTGACCTAGATTTCTGCTTAATATTCGCGCAGGTCGCTGAAGCGATAACTTCCCAGTTATATACTCCCGTCATATACTACGTATACGTCATATACGTCATATACTCCCGTATATGACGTCTTCTGAATCCTTAATATATCCAAAATTTTTATGTAGCAGAGATTGGGATATAATATGTCTCAGTACGAGAATAGGCCCGTAGAACTGTCACTTGGTTTTTGAATATACTTACTTTATTTGAATAGGTTATAGCTTACCGGCCTGCTAAGTCATCGAGTAAGTACCATAATGTTTTCCTATTTTGATCTTGAAGCTGATAACTATGTTTCCATGTATATTTCCTGCAAAGCCAATGTAATTTCAGAGTATAATCATCATTTGTTTTAAAGCGTCCCATTGCTGGGACTGACATGGGAGAAACAGATGAGCAGTTTGAGCCTATAATAATACCACGCTGACCCAAATGCAGCTTAGTGGGTCTTTCACCCACCAAACTTCATTGGGATAGTTTGCCGTAACAACTGAGGCTGTTTGACGTGGCTTTTGAGTCACAGAAAATATTGAGATAACGAGTTGTTTTGTTTTCGTAAGCGATATAAGAGATTTTGTATCTCTATGCCACCGAGATCACCTACTGCTTCAGATGGTCACACACTTCTATAAAGTGATGAATAAAGGTCCCAACCCTCATCAAAACATGGAATCAGCGGAACCATTTACTCCTAACCTATTTACTATAGAGTTTCAAATTGCCAAATACCCTTGACGCCCATACGTCTAAGCTTTCTATTGCTATATAATAAAAAAGTTATTACATTAAAGGTAAGGGATAGAAAAAGACAGATACGGCTGCTTTAGAAATAGAAAGGAAGAAAAAAAATTGTGTTAGTATTAATAAAAAAAGTATCATGTTTTCGTATATAACGTTGGACACCAGGGAGTAGTAACTTGATAATAATGGTTTATTAGGCAGACAATTCAGGTGTCCCATGCCCGGAAATTACGTTGGCTATGTTTGTCTTCACATTGCAACACAATTATAGCAGTATGGTTGAAAGAAGCTGTCACCTAAGACGGCCCTGCAGACAGCTATGGCACCAATTGTCTGTCTTACTCTTATTCATTATATTTATCAACAGTCTATTTACGTCCCAATGCTGGGCATACGGAGAAACACACGAGGAGTATTTTACTCAATTTAAGAAATACCTCTTATTATAAATCTATCCCATTAGTAAAAGTTATTTTTTCATTTTATCGGGGTTAAAAAACTGTGAGCACAATCTTACAACAATCAATGATTGTAGATACAGAATATGTTTCATTGCATCACCAACAACATTAACTACATATTACATTACAAATTGTTTAAAAAAAGTGGTGACGTACATCTCGATTTAAAAGAAGAACTTAATGTCAAATATGATATCCTCCTTAAGACTAGTTTAACACCTTAATAAAGCACGAGTAATCGTTGAAGAGGCGATTCCTTTTTAAGAACAGTTGGATTAAAAGAAATGTAACCTAATCAAATCCACAAACGGTATAATATATTTTGTCAAATTTAAGCACGACTATATTTATCTTTGTAAATTTAACTAAATTCTGCTCAAACAAAACCGTAATTTATTGGACTTTGTACGATACCTTCTTATTTACAAATGTTGCATTTTGCATATTACGTATTTCTCCTTACTTTCTCGATCAATAAACATTAAAATACTTTTATGATAATTAATTCATGCCTGACAAGTTATTAACCAAATAATATATGAAAATTACTTTTGAATGAAGTAGTTTAAATCTGTAGTATACGATGTTGAAGCGGGGTTCGCGACATTGATCCTTGTAGCTGCCAAAAAAGAAATAGCTGCATGTTTTAGGAAGTTAGTATATACAGTCGGATAGTCGGCTTGATATATGGGAGCTGCCTTTTAAAGTGTAAAGTTCTCATATGTAATGCATGGTTTACAGTTGTAATATAATAACTTCATGTTATTTATCAATTCATGTTAACGTTCTTAAAATCAAAATTTTTGTCTAAGATCTTATAAAAAATAATCACCGTTTCGACGAATACTTTAGCTTAGGAGAAGAAGCGGTGCAAGAAACTCAGATTTCAATTATTTGTAATGTCATTTACAAATTATTTATGCCGTTTCATGTCAATATTCTTAATATTAATATATCTATTATTTTTAATGAATCATCATTGAGAAATTTAGTCTCAGGCTTTAGTATTAATACGATAATCATTTGTTTAATAGTAAGTCTTCGCTTCGTTTTTATCGTATTACTTTTTATAGGTAGGTAATTATAACGCTTGTGTAACTTTTTGTTGCAAAATACATGACACATGTAACTTTATAGTTCTATTTTCAATAAAAAACTTCTTATCTTCTTCTATCATAAAAATGAATTGCTGTTCGTTAGTCTAGTATGGAAAATCGTCTAACTTGACATGCAAACATAAAAATTGTAAATTCTTTCATCGCTACTTTGGGTTTCTTTTAATAGATGGCGTTAGTGGTAGTTTGTCGGGGAAACAAAGTTCACCTGGTCAAAATAAGTATTATAATTTAAACATACCGTGATGTCCATCCGAATGATGAACATCACGGTATGTTTACTAGCCGTTAACTGATTCTCGATGACAGCGAGACGTCATAGACATGTGTATTCTTTATAGTGTTGGTAACACCTAACATTAACTCTCTAATGTAATGAAATTAAACAATCCCAGTAGATATAATTCAACACAGTTTATTTCCCAGATACTTTCTAATTATTATACAACACTTACACTACTCCACACAACACTCGTTAGCTGACTGAAATTTCAAGAGAGACAACTGCCGCTTAATGCAGTAAGCGGCTTTTATAAATTTTTAACCGGAAATAGGTTTCCAAGGCAATGACGAATGTTAACGAAATCCCAAGTCTTTTTTAAGTTAACAATAGAAATAACATTAAAGTAAACTAAAATAGATTTTATTATTAAAAATAGTTTACGAGATAATTAATAGCTTAGAGACTTTTAATTTGTTTTGTAATAAACAATTTCCAATTAGTCAAAATAGAACGTAATATAATTGTAAATTGTAATTTGATTTCGCTTGTCACTGTAAAAATAAGGCAATAATTTCGAAATCATTACACTAATACTCGTATTGATTGGCATCTTGTTAAAACGCATATATAGCGCCTTTAAATAATTGATGATCCTGTGGAGACGAGAACGTCGCCAAAAAGATCATGTTTCTTCCGTTTACTCACATCATGAGTGAGTGATGCATCATGAGTCTAATATATATTGTGATGATACGATTAGAGTCTTCATCATTCCAAGTTGTTATAAAAGCTCTGACAGACAATAAACACAATTTTCAAAAATGATGTTTATTTCTGGAGCACTCTCCCAGAATTTCGCTACACATAATACTATGAAAATAGCTGAAGTAAACGAGTGATTAATCTAAGTACTAATTTAGCTACTTTATATGCCGATAATGCATTTGCTATCCTATTTTCGTCTCTATGGGCAACCACTGACATCGTGTTGCGTTATCTATTTCTATAGTGCAGAAGGTAATTCGATCGAATTCAATTGTCATTTGAACGAATATGAGAAAACACTTGTACAAAAATAGCTTGTATGTAGAAGAAAATTGAAGTGAATATACAGTGTATTGACCTTATCCTCTTTCGAGCAATATAACAGGCTGCTAATCTTATTTCTTTTATTGTACACATTTAAACACCAAAGTTAATTAAAGAAGAAACAGTAAACAACACTTAACTTCAAGACGGCATTTGCGGGGTGACTGTTTGTGTGTATGAAAATTTTGCAGATACATACACTATAAATGTATTACATAATATTTATTTAAATTATTATTGACATATATGAATACATAATTATTAACTAAGTCGTTATGAAGTTGATTGATTTTCATCAGAAATTAATTGCTCCTACAAACTATTTTTAAATTTATAAGCAGTGGCGCTTTCGCGAATGCTTGGCGGTAACTTATTCCACAAGCGAGCGGCATTGGCAGTAAAAGAGTTATTGTAAAAGTTTGTGCGATACGAGGGGTAGACGAGAGTTCTCGTGATGCATGAACCGGGACCGATTGAGAGTGGGGAGTTCTTCTAAATACAGTCGAATCTTAATATTAAAGTAAGTTCTGCTAGACATTAAACCAGGGATATAATGTTAGCTCCTGAACAAATATCATATAAGTACTATTAAACATTGTATTCCGAAGTGAATGCTTCATGCATTCACCATATAAATCAGAGCAGTGATATTTCGCTGCAGACGATGCAATAAATCTTAACTCGATCTGGCTTCTCTCCAGATGACGTACAGTTACCATCCCATCATTCGTGAACTTGCAACTGCCATTATAACTCTTCTCAAGAGGGAATAGAGTGTACAGCATTGTTGAAGTATGATAATTAAATTTCGCGGAAGAAAGGTGTTCTTGCGTTTGTTGGCATGGAGACAACATGTGCGTCGAAATAATGTTGTTCTTATTAATGTGGGTCAGTATATTTGTTAGAAGCTATTGTGAGCTTTATTATAACAGAAACAATTGACAAGGCAATTTGTTTTGCGGAATGTACAGGGTATTCCCCAACTCATTAGAAAATATTAAAATTATAGATAAAAGTTTTAGTTATTTTTAATTGTTGTTTTTTAGTTTTGACAATAACTCCCGTTCAGATTTTACCCTTTTTGGGACTAGTTTTTTCAGCAATAGTTATTCAAGGCTGATTTTTGGGGGAATATCGGACCATATCACCTAGATAAACGTGCATTTCGATCATCGCTAACGAAATTTTTTGATGAAAAATGTATTGTATTTGACATTAGCCCTCGACTAGCTAACAAGCGTAATTGTCAAATACCATTCATTTTTCATCCAGTGACTCGATTCTGATGTATCGAATGATATATTGTCCATGCCTTCTAAATTCGTAACTTAATTTTATCACTGGCTTTCTTCTAACCTGATTTTGACTTTTCCTAACAAGTGCCCGTGACAATAATATAAGTGGAAATCATGAGCAAATATAAAACCTTTGTACAAGGAAGAAAAACTATAGGTTTTAATATACACAGATTTATAACTTTACTTTAATCATACACAAAAAAAATTAAAAACGTCTCCTTCACTTAGTTTCCTTGAGCACAACGAGAAATCTGAAAGTCTTATATTGCTTAATTTAATAATATTTATGGAAACAACTTAGCACAAACTAAAAAAAATGTATAAAAATATTAGTTGATTGCAAGTTGTAGACACAAGAATACGTTATATTTTTTTTACTTTTTAGTGCATTTACAGAATATATTTATTGATGTCGTTTGTTTTTTTTCAATTTTCACAGTCATTTGTTTCTCAATTTTTTCTTGATTTTCAATGTATCTATAGGTCAATTTTATCAGAACATCACCAAACTAAAAAGGGACCATCTCGAAATACTACGATGCTCTTCCAAACCATCTTACACAGTATTGGTGTTTATTTTATACTTAAGATGTAACAAAGAGTACAAATGTACGTACATAAAGTATATGTAATGTATTTTAATAAATTGTGTGTATGTATATAAATGGTTAAATAAATAAATAATATATTAATTACATAACACATAAGTATAATCTAATTTCTCATATATTCAACTCAATATATAAATATATTTAATTTGAGCGAGATCTGATGAGTAATTCATCAGATCTCACTCAAATTTAAATGGAATCCCGTGATAAGAAACATCTTTCAACTAAAAAAAGGATCATAAAGACCGGGTACAGCCAGCAAAATATTAACACAAATTATTAAAAAAAGGCAATCGAACTACCTCCTTTGTTCCGTCGGTTCAAAATAAAGTAACTCAAAGCAAACGTAAAAGTAATTATTTTTCTTTATTCTTTTATTTCAACTAATGATATTATTAATTTTGTGTGTCATGTAAATAAAATGAGATATTTAAGAATTTTATTTTCCTTAAGAAATATTTTAATAGGTTATCTAATTAAATTTGATGTATCACGTATGTGGTTAGATTAAATCTAAGGAAATTCTAATAATAACGAAACAAAGAGATAATGATTATAAGTTAATAGAGGAAATATAAATTAGAATAGAATAGAATATATCTTTATTGTACATCAGCCAATTCAAAAAGAGAAACACTCAAAAAAAACTTTTAACTAATTTTGTACAAAGGGCGACTTAATTAATACCAAACATCACATCAGCCACACAGAAAAGTAATAATATAAATTGAACCTGCTAAATTAAGGGGCACAGATGTGTAGGGAAGGACGATCATAAGGTTTCTTTAAGGAAATCGACCATATTTCAGGACCAGATTTATGAGAACCAATTTATTGTTTAGACATTCATGACATTCACCGCAACGAATGTTATTATTTCAGTACACATAAAAATTATAACCAAATTTAAATATACAACAGAGTAGTGTATACGCATAACAAAAATTTTAAGTTCTTCAGAATGTCCATAAATATCTTATTAAATGTAAAAGTTTTGCGGTGGTCTATTGAATGCTGGCTACGATCCAAGATGCCGTGGATACTGGAAGCTGTTAGAGCCTGCAACGTAAAGTCCTTTTTAGAATATTGGTCGTTAAATTGTGTGCCTTCAGTTAGTCTGATAGAAAGAAGGAAATATGGAGTACCTTAATGGTCTTTATTATGTCAATTAGTGCTGAACTTGTAGGCGTAGTGATTCGAACGCATCGAACGTTCGCCATGGTTGGTTCTAGATGGGCTAATGAAAATGTCCGTGCTTCGAAGGCACGATTAGCCTTTGATCAATGTTGTTACGGCCGCTACTCCCACCTACCAAGCCATTTTAGTAGTGTTATAGTAGCCCACAACTCTCCGCGTGTTTCTGTAGTAGTGTAGTGTAGTAGTGGGACGTACATGGGTTGATGATGAAGATGATGTTACATCAATAATATAAAGTTAAACATGCAGTTGGTCGACCTTTGAGTAGTAATTGTTATGCATTTATATCAAGATATCACTTAATATTATAGGAGCGCTAAATTCTGGAGACAAGAGATATCTATCGCTCCCATATTCTTTAAAGTCAAAGTGAAAATACATTTATTCAGTACAGGTACAGATTACAACAGATTGTCAATGACAATACCGTTGAGGAGGGACAGATAAATTGTATCTTATCAATTACCTGGCGGGCTGGCAGTACTCTAATACTGAGGCAATAAAAATCGTGTATGATATGGCTAGTTCAAAGATTAATTTGTTCTGTAGGCGTGCGTGTAATGTGCTACGATTGAAATAACTCATAATAAATTTAACCATATTCCTCTTTCGTTTTTATAAAATAAACAATTTATGATTGAATTGGATTGAATTATTTTCTTCTCATCAACTCAAAGAAGAGGGTAAAACGGTACACTCCTAACTCGCTTTAATTTACCTCCCCATCGCTATATATATGAAAAAGGAATAATTTTTGCTATAATAACGGACTACTCGAGCAAGGCAATTGAAATCATTATGAAAATTTATATCACCTAAATTAAGATCTAAGGTTTTATTACGTTTTAAGAAAAGCAATGCATGTACTCTACTTTCCTTACTTACACTGAATAAGTTTCCGGATTGACCTGTGGGGGTATTTTCCGGTGTTTATTGTACAGATCGTCCCAGAAGGTTTTCCTTCTCATGAAATCACTGTTCAACTCGTTTAGAACCTCCACGTCTTTGCTTAGAAATAGGTAAGTTAAATTCTGTGCGGGGTGGACTGGTGGCCAGACGACTGGGATTAGATCTGTTTTTCTTGGTGTCGGTTGGCTGAAAGAAAAAGATTACTTTTACTAAAAGAAATTAATATTACCTTATCATTTGTAATTCATCTGTAGATGAGTTGCTAACTGAGGTGACAATACATAACATTTCATATTTGCGCTTGCTTATATTTATCTTTAATTAATCTAATAATTTATAGGTCTTAAACTTTGTAGGTTTAGATAATGACTCAAATTATTCAAAAATCGTTAGTCAATGACCTATATAGAGTCTTTGAATCCAACATATAGTATACAGGTATATTAAATAGTTTTAGGAGTTTCTTACTTATGCTTTACAAAATTAGTAATTATTGTGGACATTCTTTCAACAGCTATTCTGTCAGCGTCATTGTTTATTGGGTTGATTAAAATCGCATGTTTGATAGCGTCGCCGTGACCAGGCAAGTTTATAGACTCGTAAAATTTCTCATAACTGCCCATATGGCCCTTATAGGCAAACTCCATCAAATAAACAGGATTACTGTTACTCGCGTGAATTTCCACAGAGTTCAGGAGACCGTGCAAAAGGAGATTATCCCCAAAATAATTCAGATAATCAGTTATTCTATCGTTATCAATAGGATTTTCCCCGAAATAGAATTGTTTTACTTTCTTTGCCGTGACATTCTTAAGCTTTTCACTGTCAAATATAAGATCAGCTGGTAGGAAATCATCGAAATGAGCTTCCATTCTCTCTTTGTAATTAAGTTCATAATACTCCATGCTGCGAATGTAAAGGCCTTCTAAACTTACAAAAATAAACATCACTGGCACATTATTGTAGCGCTGTCTTGTTAATAATTCGTGTGGGGACTTAGTTATGAAGGGTTTAACTCCCTTTAATGGTTTTTCAACACAAGGAACGAATGCAAAAGTACCGTCTACAAGATCAGTATAGTATTTAAAATTGGCTTTACTAAGCGCCAGTGCTGATACTGTTTTGTAATAACTTGCTAAGTTGTTCAAATAATTATCAATAGGAAAATTGAGATACTTAGCAACTTCTACAGCTGTCTTAATTGGATTGGCGGCACTGGCCCAAACAGGTGTAGCTGATCCAGATTCTATAATAGCATTTCTAAATAAACCTTCACTCATTTTGGACAATATTAGGTATTCGACGGCAGCTCCACCAGCACTCATTCCGTGTATTGTAACTTTTCCTGGGTTACCTCCAAAATGCTCTATGTTATTTTGTATCCATGTTAACGCTGCTACTTGGTCTTTGAGACCAGCATTTCCAGGGGCTTCTTCGATACCCAAACATAAAAATCCTAGTGCTCCAAGTCTGAAGTTGATAGTAACTACAATAATGTCTTGTTTTATCAAAGGCTCTACTCCTTCAGTTTGACCGGATCCCAATAAGAAAGATCCTCCATGAATGTACAATAGCACGGGTAATGGTTCCGTTATTACTCTAGTAGGAGTGAAAACGTTTAAGATCAGACAGTCTTCTTCGCCTTCATCTCTTTGTGGGCATTTTACTTTGCGGGTGGCGTCATATACTCCACTCCACGGTATTGGTGGTTTAGGATCCTAGAAAGTAATATTTTTTTTGTATTTGTTCTATAGTGTAAAGCTAATTTTATAAAAAAATTAGTTTCGAAGTGTTTTCTAATAAAAAGAGCCGACTTGAAAACACAAAAAAGGCAAAAATAATTGGCAGCACGTTAATTCGTTTGTTTCGGTTGTTATAGCAACCACTTTTGCCTATGAGGCCAGCGTGGAGGTGTATTGATGATGATAAATCAAAGACCTGAAATATATTATAGGTCTAATTTCTTAGGTCAGGGTCAAGTTTCAATTGATAGAATCTAGGAAGAATAAATAAAGGGCGTTATAATTTGTCAGATAAATACACATTTATATTTATTTATTTTTAATCCTTAAAATATGATAGAATCTTTTATTATTTTACCCTTCTAACCAAGGAGGATAGTAATGTTTTTCGTGCGTAATTATCTCATCGGGTTTGTATTTCGGTTACTTTTATTTTTTAACTTGTTTCATTTACTTATTTGTATAATAACCAGTTAATTAATAGGGCACCTGACATCGGAGCATTATGAACTAGTTTTAAATGCCTATACTACGGTAAACAAATAAAAATCAACGACAGTGAGACAATCAAGTTGAATCTCAAATCAATTGAATAGTTTTCCTTGTTATTAAATTCTATAGTAACCATAGTTAAAGTATGAGCGAGAAATGACACGTTGATACTATTTTTATAAAAAGGAAATAAATATTGTAAAAAATATCTCACCTTAAATCTATTCTCCCCTAGAGGGGGCGCTGCGTAAGGGATGCCAAGGAAAGCCAAATAGTTCCCATCTACTGCTGTTCGCCCTCTTACTATACCACTGTCTGTAGACACATCTCTATACCGCATTGTACCCGAGAGTATACCCCCAAAACAATTGACAAGCAGACAGATAGCTGCCACAAACATGGCCGCCCGACACAAATTCTTTCGCAATAATGACTTCTTAAGGACTAGTCTCATGATTCTCCTTGCTTGGAAATGAAATCTAAAGAGTATTATTATTTAATACAATTTTGCTGTGTTGACAAACATAGATGATCCCATATTAATGCTACTTATATTGTAAATTGCCGTAATTAAGATTATAATTAGACTGCAATAATTTTAATTGTGCAAATTACAACAATAAAAAGCATTCCATTTAAAACTAACCATTCATTTATTAGATTAAATATTTCAATTTTTAATTTTAGATTTTATTTAGTATATATAAATAAATTAAAAAATTGATGCATGCAGAACTAAATTAAATATTTTCTAAATTTTTTATTTTAAATGTATTTTTTATTATTATAATACTAAAATATTTATTCCTTTTATTTTGTTTGAATATTAAAATATTTTTTGTGACATAAAGTGCAGTAAGCACTAATTATTTTTTGTATTAGTGTAAGTATTTAAATATAATAAAAGTTCACTATATGTAAGTATCACTTACGTAATAAGAAGGAGCGCTCAAAAATAACCCAATAATGAAACTTTGCGAACCATATTATTGTTATTTTTTTAATGATTTGAATCGAATAGGTACTTTTTGTTTGTATTAAGTACAAATAATATTAGGTTTATCTATCATAAAGATATCTTTGTCACATTATGAATGATAAAGTATTTTATATATTATCTAATTCAACAGCGGGCTATAAATAAATATCAGTGGATGACAAGACGTTAAAATAGATAAAATCTGTCGGTATTATTTCATTGTTGCGTTTGAATAATCATTTAATTCAGTTTTTTGCTATTTAACGCATAACATTACATTTAAAATATAGTTTGTAATAATTTAAGACGTTTTAGTATTATTTTTAACTATAATATAATATGGGTATGAGTATTAAAAAATTTGCTAGTAAATTTTTCACACCGGAATGAGGGCAAACCTTCAACATAATATTGTGATAATTTTTAAAATACTTGGCAGGTATTATCGGAAGTTTGCAAGATAGCGAAACGTGATAGATGAGATATCAAAAATCATCATCGTCTTTGCAGTTACTTATAGACACGTAGTGTTAGATACTGTTGAGAGGACATACAAGACAGTGCAGTACATTTGTCCTGCACATGATAGCAAAATGAAGGAGCGGAAAAGTTCATATCCAGATTTACTCACTCTCCCTAAGTAACCTATAGTGTAAGGGAGAGAGTCGAGTCCTTTGCACTACACTTAATGTAGTCGCATTACTCGTCACATCAATTGTAATATTACATTATTATAAAGTTTATTTGTACTAGTACATCAGACGTATTGATGAATGACAGTAGGTACGACTCCCCTCACGATGAGAGAAGAACCAGAGATGAACCATATTCAATTAAAAATCATTATTTGTATGAATATGGTTCCATAATGTTTAATCTTTAGTAATAATATTTGTTAGTTTTGTTTGTTGCTGATTGTAATTATGTATATCCCTAGTTAAAGACTTGACTACTAGATGTTGTTGTCACATTCGACCAGTTATGTAAATAGCGCTGTTAAGAATTTCACCGTGTAAATAACCGTCCTGGAGAATATTAATAAAGCGAACTACAAACTACAAACTAGATTGTAATTAAGTTGTTTTCTTTGCAGCACTTGTTTAAGAACAGTTTCCAAGAGCTACATTTGTGTGGAATTGTTCTTGGTCCTTCGAGCCGGATATATGTTTTATTGTTTGATTTTAACATACTCCTTCAATTATTGAAGTGCAAATGTTACTAAATTCAGAAATTTGTTATTAAATTCGAGCTAATATCGTAAAACAATCATAATTTTAACAATTTAGATTGATATAATGGTGATATAAGAAATTGAAGAATATTCTCAGGTTAAGTCACTCTCAGTTCCTATAACACTACTTCCGTTTATAGCCAATCCGAACAGGTTACAGATAAAATAATAAAACTCACTGCTGCTGAGTATGTTCCGTAATAAAATGCATTTATTTCCCCTTATGTACGTACTTTATGTTTCATATTTAAAGAAACGTCGCGCGTGACCCGTATAGTATCGGAAATCAGTTTAGGGTGCTGGTCACGTCTTTGGAAAAATATGCGATTTGACTCGCACATTTACGGTAACTGGAATACCATGATAATGGTAACACTCATCTTGTGCAATAACAAATAAATAGGTATACAGAAGGGCGTCAATATTTATAATAGACAAAAATTTCACTGTTCCACGTCTACTTTACGCACAAAGAGATTTCGTGACGCCTTTCTTTGTCGCACAGCCTGAGCGTGGAATTCCTTACCGGTAAAAGTTTTTCCTCCTTCATACATCTTGGTTTCCTTCAAAAGAGGCGTGAAATGGCACTTTTTGGGCCGGAAAGGTGGAATTGGCTAGGGCAGTATGTCGCATGCCGCACTAGTTATCTTCACATATGAATCTCTCCTTAGGAATTTTAGTTTAATTTAAATTTCATTTTTCTAAATTTTCAGCGGTAGGTTAGTTTCTAAGGTTAAAGTTAGATAGGTTACTGTCAGTTGTCGACTTGCCTGACAGTTTGTCGTTAGTTACAAATACTCGAATAGCCTCAGAAAAAAAATTAAATCACGTAATACGTGCCTACAATATTGCTGACAACGAAATCATCTCAAGATGTCACACTCTATCGAATGAAAATTCTTGTCTTGTTCAATAAAATACCAATTCGCTATATGCATGCCTATAATCTTTGAAGAGTTCCCTCGATTCCTCATTTTCCCATCATTAAAACTGGACTTTGATAGTGGTGGAACCAAACTGGAAGAATGTTCTTTGGAAGGAGTTCTGAGTAGTTATTTTGTTGTCTGAGGGACGTTCAGAGAAAGTCGTGCAAACTCGGAAAACGGGAATAAACCTTTAGGGTTTAACTTCGAATTCTGTGCGTTCTTTGTGTGTACTCACTTACGTAAGTTAACGTGTGTACTTATGTATTTTTGAAATAAAGTTATATATTTATCTATCTACATAATTGTCTACAATATGTAGCCTACATTAAATTAGGCTTCATTAGTTCATAAAAAACTCGAATTCATTTGTTGGTTGCATAAAATTCTATGAACTAGTTAGTATTATAGTCAACGATAATAATCAAATAAAAGTGTAATATTGAATTAAAAAGCTTTTAGTATCTTTAACGTATATTTATTAATATTCATTGGATGTGTAGGGTTTATGTTGTCATATATTTGGATTCACATTTCTGCTCCATTTGCGTTGCTGTTGATGCGGAATAGCGATATCGTATGCCATAGATAGGAAGACAACATAAAACAGATGCCAGGAGTATGTAAGTTAGTGTATGTACGGATGGTTTAAAACAGAATATTATTATTTTTCACTTTACTTTTTCGACTTTATAAATTAAAAAAATATCTTTTAAGGGTTACTCATTAAAACCTTTTTTTTGGTAATCAAATAGGTTATAAATCCTTAACTAAATAAGTACAATCATTTAAACTATCCACCTACGTACATGTTGTTATTTTTCGATATTCTCGCGAACGTTTGTATTTCTATTTACAGTTGTATTTATAATTATTGTAATACGGCTGCGCGGCAACACCTTCTGTACATAAAACTTTCGTTCTTCTTGTAAACGAAAAGATAACATGAAACATTTTTATCCAACGAATATCATATTATTATATAATCAAAAGCTCACATTATATAGTGAATTAACACATCTACACACACGCACACACACACACGCACATAATTATATACAAGAGCGTGTGTAAGAGGGCGCTGTATCTGAGATACAGGTATCATCACATTTAGATTAGGAATCAGAATGGTAAATATGTTAGTAATATTCATATTAATATAATTAAATGTATAATTATTATATTTTTTAAACAAAGAATGCTAGACGAATATGCTACTTGATTAACGCTTATGCAAACCAGTGACGCCACTATTCGCTGTGTATAAGCATTTTTACAACACAATATTTTTTTTAGTTTGTCAATGAATTCGATTAATGGGAAAGCAACGACTATCTTAAATATTAGGTTTTGATCGAAAAGCAGTCTTAGTTGTTTTCATTTATCTACAAACATTTATTTACTTAACATTTTATGTACACACAAGGACTATTAAAAGGATACAACAGAATATCAGAAAATTGTACAAAGGTACTGCTTATTTATATAAGAAACATCTTGAGTATTTACAGTTTTCTTATCGGAATTAACAAAATGCTTCAAATCATAATGCCAATTGCGAATCATTTTTATTAAAAAATATCTATTTCGCTCAAACAGTTATTGATTTCATTCCCTGTGATCCAATTTCTTTTCGCTCACTCAAATTACAGAGTAATTGGATGTTGGAGGTGTGACAGTGACTGACACTTGGTATCGGGATTAGGGGATATAAATTTTATCAAAATTTATGTTAGCAAGAAAATTGAAGAAACAGCAGTATGCAATTTATGTACACGCAAACACATTAGAAAGATGTCCCACTGCCCTATGAATCTTCCAATTAATAAAACGTTTACCTAATGTTGAAAAATATATCTACTAATTTTGTATTAGAAATGTTTTTTCTATGGTCTAACACATCTTTGAATGTATATAAATTTGTCCAATCAAAAATGACGCGATATTAACATTCACAAAACTTCGTCAGTGCTTACAAACATTATGAAATTCTTTTATTTATTCTGTTTAACGTCGTAAGTAAACTTAATATACCCACTATTTATTAAAATTGCGATCAAATCATATCAATTCATTCATCATTCGTTCTTTGCACTCAGTCAATAATGTAACAATAGCTATTTGTCAAACTTCCATGAATACTTAAGCTGTTAAGCTCGTCTTTGATTAGACGATCAGATTCAAATCGAAAATAGATTAAGAAAAAATACTTAAATTACATCCTGGATTGAAATTTCTTCCATATCATTTGTGAAAAATTTGCTATTCAAAAATTGACTTCTGGAAGATCTCAACAGATTTTGATTTCACTTATCTGGAGGTAACTTTGGCTTTTTTTGTCTGAACCGCCATCTTAGTGGCGAGATACGCGTCTTATTTTCCTTCTGCTAATATTGAGAATAAATGTGATATGAGCTTAACGCTGAAGCCCGTCTCGATCCGATATAGGTAATTCTTATCATGGCCGGGATTAGTGTCCTAGGAGACTGATGATTTGTATATGGAGTTATAATAATGTCTGATAAGAAAATCTCATGAAAGACGGGTTTGGTTGTAACAAAAACCATTATAACTGGTATTAATACCTAATTTATAGACATTAATTAGTCTAAGGGTCAAATAATGTTAGCGAATAAATATGAAAAGTTCACCCTTATTCAAAAGCCTATATATAAAGAGCATTTCAAAGGTTTCGCCTGTAGGTTATTAAGATAAATCAAATTTTGGATATCCCTGAGGTAAATTGTTTGATGCATTTGGACTCTGCTTAAACATACATGATTACAAACCATTACAAATCCAATTAAAATATGATTATTAAAAACAATGGAGACTCTAGTGTTCTAGAATATTTAGAACACTTTTATTCCAAATACGAATTTTCATTAAGTTTTATTTTTAAATCTTCCTAAAGATCTTTTTCCAGAAAATTACCAGTTTCTGGGTTTTTAGCTTCTTTAATACCAACATTACAGAATGTAACTGACTTCTCCGGATGGAATGTTTTGCAGAGCCCATGTTAGGGTGGTATTATTATGCCCTGAAGCGAGGTTGCTTCTATCTATAGCGATCAATCAATAATAAGAGTAAAATATTTATAAATAAAGAAATCAAAAGAAAAGAAGTGCTTTCATTTTCAGAGGTCCATATATTATGTTACAAACGTGATCATGACACGCTATGAATAAAAATACAAAGATTAAAAAAAAGATCCTAAATGAATATGTTAATAACAATTTACCAGCAGCTACATGTGCATGACATCTAGTTTAATAAATCTGCTTAATGTAGGGCCATCCAGTCGCTCCGCGAAAACCGCAGTATGCCGTTAGGCTTCTCTTCACAACGGAGGCAATTTTCTTGCGTTTTGATGCATGAAATACATCAGTGTGTGTATTAGCTAACATGCCTGTTGTTCAAGTGTTATTATATCGTATTCACAGGATGTTTTATGCTTTCAGGGGTAATAGAACAGGCTGCTGGTAAAACGTGTAACTTTAACCTCTACAGAACAGAGAGCGGACTTGAAGGCAGCATATTTCAACGCCTTGCGTCCCCTTTCTGTATCTCTATCATCTTTAAGGTAATCAGTAACAATTTATCCTGGACCCTTGAAATGTTCGACTTTATCCAAAAATGAACCAAACAATTACTATACATTTTTGTTTTCTTTCAAAAATTCGTACGATTAAGCACAGGGATATATTTACTGAAATTTTTTCGACAGTTACAATGCCACTATTACCTCCAGTGAACTCTCTTTAACTATTATTAGTTCTACAACAGAAAAAGAATAATACAAAATTTTGTCTTGTTATTTCTAATGAATAACACAAAATGTATGTACATATTGAAGCTTAACTATACGTTATTTGTGTTGTTGTTATGATTTCTACATTCAACTCGACTCTGCCGTTTTAACCTTGTCTAAAACGTCGTACAAACTGCCGTCCATAGCGAACTTACTTCACATAAAGCCTTATGGTTCGTCTACATTTATTAAGTACGCGGAATGCAAAGGAATATTTAATTAAGTGCTTTTGTTTTAAACTAAATTTGAACAATCAGCCTTGTTCATTACACACATATTTAAGCATAATCGTAACACAACCCTTAATAGCCCACAGCTGGGTATAAGCTTCTTCATTAGTACGCCATTTCGCTGTTAACTACTCTGTGTAGTTCGTCACTCCACCGATCTTGATGACGTTTGACACTGCGTTTGCCTAATTGGTGTCCACTCAAATTCCATTTACTCCAGTGGGCAACATTTCAGATGACATGGCTCATTACCAATCTTTTGCTATTGCTTTAATATTGCTTTTTGATTGAACATTGAACAAAGTGCACATTATTTTTATTCTTATTATATAACTTTTTTAAAATGTGAAATTACAATATGTGAAAAATCTGTCTGTCTCTTGTTTTGGTAATATGATCATTACCAGTAATTATATTTTTTGATCAATCCATCTTTCTCTTGATCTATCTCTCTTTCTTTAGATAAATGATTCTGCACATTTAGTCTACATTATGCACTCTTCAATTAATGAATTTATAAGTAAGGTTACTACATAGTTTTATTTTAATAAATGTATATTTGTTATTTAATATAATAATTATTAGTAGCTATAAGCGGTACCCTTGAGTTTATATGTCGGAATCAATTACCGCAGGACACTTCAAGGTGAATGAAGAAGAGTCTTGAGAGAGTCAGAATTCGTTATAGTAGCCCCTCTGACCTAAATAGGCACCAAATTTCAGGAATTGTGAGCGTTATAGATATTTTATTATTTCAATAAGTCTCAATTATAGTATAGGTCTTAAGTAATGTTGTATAAAACAATCTTTGCGTTTTTAAAAAAATAAATAAAGTTATAAATTCCTTGTTTTAAATTTTTTTTGATTACGTTCAGCAAATGCAGTCACACCATCATTCGTATCCTACACCGTCCACCACTTGACTGGCCCAGGGCCAAAATCTTCTTTACATTTTGACAACTTAACAGATTTTACTGCAGTGCGTAAGGCATTGAGTTAAAGTTAGTTTTAGCTTATCGGTAGTTCCGTTAAAATTGGTTATTTGGTCGACAAATGTTAGCGGCCGCTGTATATAGGAAGGAGGGTAGAAACGGATTTATCTATATAATTTATAGTTAAACATCAGTATTCAATTAAAATGTTGCTTTCTAAAATTATCTTATTTAAAAACTACTAGTCTATTGGTTAGTTTCAACGGGGAAGTCCTTGATATGGATATGGATATATAATTAAGAAGGTCCTAGAAATTAATCTATACAGTAATTTAAATATATTTATTGTATTCTCTGTAAAGTATAAAGATACGTTTTTGCTTCCTAATCTATTAATTATTTTATTTTATATTTTGAACGAGATAATATTTCATTTCGTAATTTTATAATCGTAACCCGTCATTCATATTTCATAAGTTACCATGAACGATATTTAATTCATATTGTACCTTAATATTAATGAATACAGATATATCAGTTCAAAAGCGAGCGATGTCGGCGACGTGACAAGACTGCAGACCAAGTTATAAACTTTGTAATTTGAGGATACCGTAACTAGTTGTAATAAGAGTCCTTTTCCAATTGACATGTCATGATGATATACCGCTGTACATGATTAAACCACAGCATACACAGCTATCAGAATCAGTATTATTAATATTCATGTATTACCAACGGTAATTAAATAATTTTAGTGAACCCTAAATGTAATAACAGTATGTGATGCCTTGAAAACGAATGAAAATGGTTTCGACTGTGCTTCTTAAACAGTTTCTGTTCCTGGATAAAGAATAAAACGGAATAATGTTGCGCTTGTTGCTATAACTTTGATACGAGTAACGAATGCGACACCATCGTAGCAGTTGTAGCACTCGTAGTAGTCGTAGCACGTAGGTCAAGCAGGCTGTAGCGGAATATCTTCTTGCTCAATTCTTACGTGTGTTTGAATGAAATAATGATGCACAAAATAGTTGCAAATACCTCAAAGTACTATGCAATTTGAATAAGAGATAATAGGATAGAGTTAAAAGCAAATAGCATTGTCTTAGACATGAAATTGATCAAGTATTCACTTCGGCAACTTTGATTAATTTTTCAAAACCTTTATAACAAAAATGAACCTTAAAGTAATATAAGAATAATTTAAAATGTTTTATTTTACAACTACGTAAGTGCCTATGGCTATAAGTAATTATGGCCATTTAACTTTTATTGACCTTGTGGAGTGAAGTGAGTGTTGCTGTCGTTTTCCTATTTTTGTTAGTGTAGTATTTATTAGCTTAGTTAGCGTCACGTGTTTACGTTACGCTAACTAAGCCTTACTCATCCTATTTATACCATTATAAATAAGATGCTATGTTAATTGAAATGTAAACTAATATTCATTTTTTATGTAATCTTTAAATTTTATGTTTCTTTTACTTAGTTTACTTTTATTTTTATTATTATGCGCGTGTACCTGTTTTCTTCAAGCTTTGATTATTTATGTTTATCTGTGTGCAGATATACATTCACACACTTATACGTGTGAGTTATTACACACATAGGAATGAATTTTCAATTTGTTCTTTAGTTTTATCATGTTTTGACTTTTGATCGGATAAAGAAAACGTAGATAATCATCAATTTAAAAATTTATTTGTAATCTATTCAGATTTTAATTTTATTCGGATCTATACTATATTAATATATATTCTTTTATATTATTTATATATTCTATTCTATTCTATTCTATACTTCCCATTGACTGTCAGTTTAGGAACACAATTTGTTAGCATCTAATTTCAATCCAAATTTGACAATTTTAAATTAGTGGCTCTATGGCGCTCTAGATTTATTGTTGTAATTCTAAAAAATTAAATTTTATATTTAACTGGGTTTTTATTGAATTTGTTGAAATATCTAATTATTTTCAGCAATTATTTATTTATTTTTATAGACGTTTGATGTCCTACTGATGTGTTAAGTCGCAACTTTTTCCATTCCTTTCTGTCCTTGGCCATCTCACCTCAGTTCACTCGGTGCGCTTCCAGGTCATCGCATATATTGTATCGACTTAAACATTAAAAAACTATTTTCTCTCGAATTGAGAAATAAAACTGCAGAATATTATTAAACCTTCATTTATTTTCATTTGGAATTAAATAATAATAAAAAAGAAAAAGACAAATAGCTTTCCTAAATTACGCTTTGCTAGGTGATAGGTTAGAATGTGAGATTTTTTTGTCGGCCGTTTGTTTCATGCATGTATCTTCGCATATCTATCTTTTAAATCTTCTTGATGCTTACCACATAAGCACAAGCAACTCCACGATATTTGATGAGCTTATTATAAAATACATTTATTTTGTGTTGATTAGAAATTATACGTTCGGTGCGACCTTAATTTCTACTGATATATATTATGTAGTTTTTTAATAAAGAAAGTTCTCAATGACAATAAGTCAAAGTCAAAAATAACTTTATTTAAATATACTTATTTACTAAGCTCTTTTAAATCGTCACAACAGGGAATATGTATAAGAAAATAAATAAATATAATTATAAAGGCAATAGTCATAATTTTACTGGGTATCAACCGGGCATTTACTAATTGTCCCAGTTATAGTATTTAAATATCTACTAAATAAATTGTTAGTTTTAATTTTAAAATAATACTTATTTTAAAATTAAAAATAACTAGTATGCATATTCCCAATCAACCCTACTACCGCTTCGACGAATTAGTAGCTGCAGAGAAGAACCGGCGCAAGAAACTCTCAGCCTTTAGTATTTATAATGACATTTACAAATCAATTATGTCATTATGTATTAGTATTATAAACATATACATGTTTTGTTTTACAGTGCATTAAAAAATATATTTTTAAATATTGCAAAATATAATAATACCACCGCTATAACGTACGTACCGATGACAATGTGGTCTCACAATTAATCATAATTCTGTATCGTTCATCCCTCCCGAATTATTTCCTTTTTCGGTTGCCACTTCGAAATTGTATTCGTATATAATAGGCCTATAGAACACGAAAGTGTTAATAATATAATTAAATCGGAGTAAAATTTCCATGGCGGAAGCTGCTTTGTTTTTGTTATCGAAACTAGAGCACTCGAACCATTAAGCCAACAAACCGACATAGATAGATAAATATGCCTATTGCACACTATAAATTACAAATACAGACATAGTAATATGTAATTGTTTTTAATAATATTAGACTTCTTTAGCTCTTCGTATGTTGATTGATATAAGGACATGTATGGTCAAATAAAATAAAATTTTATAAAAAATAAACGGAAATTTCATAGGAAGTTGAACCGTATCCCAGTGAGGTAAGAAGCATTGCTACCAATAGCGAAATGGCTTCAACCCTATTGTTATTCCATCACACAAGCACAGTGAACACCGAATCACACTAAAAACTTTTGAATTCCAGCCATCTCTTTGCCTTCTTGAACTATGTGAAGACTTCAAAAACATTGTTATCCCATTATATACTTTATAGCCATCGCATTAAGGATATCGCATAGGTAGAGAGTAGTAAAAAGACAAACGTTCAAATTTGAACTTTATTCTTTGACACATAAGGAAGGAAG
The DNA here is from genome assembly GCA_943193645.1 of Acentria ephemerella. Classification (NCBI taxonomy): domain Eukaryota; kingdom Metazoa; phylum Arthropoda; class Insecta; order Lepidoptera; family Crambidae; genus Acentria; species Acentria ephemerella. The sequence continues at coordinate 1,690,637 of OW971889.1, forward strand.
TACGTGTTGCTTATTTCGAAAACCTGGGGGTTTTCGCCACAAAATCTTTCCAACATAATAACAAAGTGGTACAGTTAACATTAAAATTAAGGCTGGCGGAGGAATGTTTATTTATTTTATGTTAATATTATTTCATTGAACATTTCGTGATTTATGAATGAATTCGGTAACTTTTGACAGTTTTAATGCTGAATCATTTATGGAATTGTTGATTGTGTAACGGAACATTTAATTATATCAATTTATTAATTCACTATTTTAAATATACAGGGTGTATAAAAAAATACAATCAAGTCAAGACCTCTTTTCAAATTTCTCACTCACACGCAGCGCGGCTATGAAACTCCTGGCCTGAATGTCTTAGGAGGCCCAGTACTCTGGAATTCTTTAAAAGCTAGGCTTGGTACCACTTTCTTCACGTCCGCCTTAATTCTTTTTATCTCCCACGCACGCATTGCACAGGCCGCCACGTCTGGGATTGCCCAAGTAACTCTGGGCTCTCCATTGGCGCGAAGCCCATTTATAAGGCTGGGCTACCTGGAGGTGACCTGGTGAAATGCTCCGCAGATCCCAGGTTACCCATGTGAAGGGCAATGGAGTTACCGGGGAGTTTTAGTGGGTATGGTAACTGGAGTTTTTAAATTTTTTAATAAAAATAACAGACAAAATTATTTAAGAATATTACCACGTTAAGTTATCAAATAGTATAAAATTAAGTAGAAACAAAAGGTGTATAAAAACAAATATTTAAATATGGAATCTATAGGATAAACTCGGTAGTTACATTTGAAGTAAAACTCACCCGAAAGTAACTCTTGTAGAAGAAAACGTATCATAAATTATCCACACAACTGTACTCTATTTTGTCCCTAGACCGCAATAAAAACGTTCCATTTTACGCTAATGTGTCGGCACATTTAGTTAATAGCGTGTCTACTTCATCTGGTCATTATAGACACCTTATAGCAACAGTACAACTACAAAATAATATGACATGGCAATTTGAACTTTAACGTCGAAGGAAGAAAAGGACTCAGAGTTTTAATCCACATGTAAAACAAAATAGTTAATTATTAAGAAAAATCTGTTTGAAACTTCGGATTCGTACAAAGTCAACGTAAGTTTTGTATTGATTTTGAACTTCGATATGGACTAATAGAGATTGTTCGTGGGGTAAACTAAATAGGTTTTCATAATAAACAAATTATATTAAGACATGAAACAGTTACATAATTATACCCTTTTGTTTTCCGGGGCATTTAGTTTATTTATGTTATATGTAGTCAATATCTTGGTTGCTTCATTTTATATAAGTGTACCTCTCCATATTTTTTATCTCTTATATGCTTCTTTTTCTCTCTACGCTGGATGAGTGTTTGTTAATTTTTTTTAGTTTAGTTTTTTCTGTAACTGTTCTGTATGTATATAAAGCCACAGACACGTTAGGGGTCAATTACTGCGACATGTTTGGGAGCATTTCCCAACATGGCTTCTGTGGCGATTTATGTTGCGAACATACTAATTACGGGAGAAAAGGATAGTAGCATCTTGTATGGTCGGATTTAAATCAATCTACAAGAAAGGTATTCATTTCTCTAAAACTCAAATTAAAATCAAATCATTATATAGCATACTCACACACGCACATGCACGATCAACCACACTCTCATCGATTCACACATTCGCACAAATACACACACTCGCCCACACAATTCACACAAACATTACTTTGTAGCATCTATTTTAATTTGGTAATATCGGTTTGTATTCTTTCTATCTAAAAAGTGTCAATTCGCCCAGAATTGTTATGATAAGGGTAAGAGCGGTAGTCAAGTATTTATGACTCTCTGGGGCATCTCAATAAAATTTGTGTATAATTTTGGGAAATAAAAAAAAAATTATGTAACAAAACATTTCTGAGTATTTATATTTCTCAGAGTATACTGTTTTATTATTATAAACAAACAATTTGGTGCTTACTCAAAAGCTCTTTCGTAAGTACCTATTTAAATACTCTTCCATAGCTTCTTCAGTTTAAGTAATTTAGCATAAAGGGAAGCGTGTATCAAATGGGGTACCATGCAATAAATTTACAACAGGTACCAGTAATTTGAATAAGGTTTAATTTAGCAGAAATGAGTGCTCTCAATAGACATATTTGTCGGTAGTGCCCTTAAGTAACTTAGAAATAGATTTAAGATTTATACAACTGGCATGTTAATTAAAATTTTAAAAAGTTTTTGTTACAGTACTCATCACGTGATGACTATTATGCCCAACAGTGGGATGCCCATTCATCCCACTGTTGGGCACATGCCTTCCACGGAGGAACTCGAGATAACAAATTTGATTGACCCATCCAGGGACCAATCATGGGGAAAGGTGCTTTGCATTGGACATCGAAACCATATAATTGCTCACTTAAAATTTTTCCTAGCCCTAATGTCTGTTTGTTGGCTTCTGAAGTAACTTCAGAAGCTTGCTTGTAACTTCAGAAGCTAACAAGCTGTATATTCTTTGATACATACTGTAACACAGTCGTACCTACAGGGTAAATTAGTTGAAACGGAACTCCACAGTAGTTTCTATTCCAATTTCCGCTGAGTACTAAAAGAAGGCTGCTTCACTTATTGAGTTTTCTTCACGACTTGGAATTTTGGTCCTTATGCTTTTCTTTTAAGGTGTGATCTTCTAATATTTTCTGATATCTATTACTTTGTGTTTTCTTTTATTGTCAATATGAAGATTTCTTATGACAATATTGCCAGAATCTACATTGAATATTTCTGTAAGTTACTTTATACTTTTGGGATCCCTTGCCTATACAAATATGTATAAGATATAAACCTTTTCGAGTTATTTGTTTGTCTGTCTGTCTTATAAGATCCTCCTTAAAAACATGTGTAAAAATTACAAAATTTGCGTGGCTTATCCTGGATCGACCATGGTGACTTTCGCCATTATTGAAATTTAACACACAATTTTTTTTTATTTTACCTACATTTTAAACAGCTTTTTTTCATCAATTACTATCATTGTAGGTCATTTAATTACCAATGTAGATTTTTCATTTTATTAAATTACTAGTAGCCATTTGCTTCGCAATGGTGATGGTGAATGGTGATTATCGTAGAGTAGTAATTAAGACTTTATCAAGTCTTAATTACTACTCTACGATTTAAAGGGCAACTGGTCTAAGGCCTATTGAATATTTTATTGTAATATGTAAAGCTATGGCGGATAAGTAATAAAATCTCGTCTGTCTTAAGGAGTTCTTTTATAAGCTTAACAGTTTATATTTAAGAGTCACGAGTTTCATTTTTTTTAATAGTCGATTTATACAAAGCATACCCAGATTACGATACAGCTTTCTGCTTTTAAAATTCAACTAAATATAGGTATGATACCGACTCCAGGCGCGGAGCCCAGTTATAAGACTGGTGGTATTCTCAGTGCCGCTCTATTGAGGTACTGAGTGAGCCCCACACACGCCCGTCGCTTAGCCAGTGGCGGGTAGGTCCGTAAATGGATGAAAAAAAAGGTATGATACCGAATTCCGCACGGACAAAGTCGCTGGCAACAGCTAATATGAATTATAAATGAAAATACATTAATATTATTTATACCATAAACATTGGGGCCTCTATGGAAAATGCAAAACTCATTAAAAGTTTGCGACAATTGTAATTGATGTCAGTTGAGAGTACTCAGATGTGTTAATTTCCATCTCGGATTAATTATAAAGAACAGTTGAAATAATTTATTATGAAAATACTTTTGTCGTGATTATTTATGTTAATACCCTTTTGTTAGAAGTGTTATGGGATAAGAAATCCATAAATATCAGAATACTAAATTCGTATAACTATGATGCATATAAGATTTGTACATGCACCTAAATTTAAGTCAAGAAAAAAGGGTTCTTGGCTTAAGATCTCCTAGTACGCCCACTGTACAAGCACTCAAGATAAAATGTCTGTAAGAATATCTGATAATTTTATTTAAATGTTTCATTGAAATATAAAAAATAATAATTTGATATTGTGTGGTTAACGTACCGCGTAAAGGCAGGCTTCACGTTTAACAGTTCGGTTGACATAGTTCTATGACTAAAATATATAATCTGTAACATTTTACCGCAGACTTTAAATACCTGTAATAACACCATTCTCGTGAAACCTTTCTAAAAGATGAAGTAGGTATCAAATATAATTTCAATTTAATCGACTTCCAAAAAAGGATTTCTCTGTCTATTGTGAATTAATTTACAAAATTCTTTTTTTTTCGATGACGCGTGAGGTGTTCCCATTGTCATCAAGTTAGGATCTGATGGTGGGAAATCATCTCGTGTTTAATATTTTTTATAAAGCTATTCCAATATATTTAACATGGAAAAACAGACACCCAAATCGAAAGTACTTGCGGTCACCAATCTGTTTTTGATCTTAGAAACTTATAATAAACATGAAAAAAGAAATATTAAGTTAAGTTTCAAAACACCAAAAAGGCCAAACACAATTCCATTTAGGAAGTTATCTAATCCAAAATTATCTTTTGGAGTTGATGCTAGGTTTCTAGAAGGGGGCGTAACAATTGCTACGCTTCACTCGCCGTCGTGTGTACTTTAGTTTGGAATTAATAATATTGGATGGAAACCAATTTCTTGGTCGTCTGCACGTAGGTATTCATTCTTTGGTCGCAAGCTGTGGTTCGCAAACGTGGTATTTGGAAGAATCCGTCGTATTTCACTAATAAAAATTGGTGCACACATGCGCAGGTATTGTGAAGGTCATAGTTAAAGTAATATAGCAGAAAACTATTTTATATTATACGAATGAAAACTTTGGGGGGATAAGGCGTAGTCAAGTAGATTTAAATTTTGCGCACAGTTCCACCCCATCCGCTATGACACTGACTGGGAGAAACGATCCTTTTTAAGGCCAGGGGAGGATTACTCTTGGTATTGGCCGGCCTTTAAGACGGGAGTCGTTTGTCGATCCCGACGACGGAGTGCAGGGCCCGGAAAGGCACAACCCGGTGAAATGTTCTCTTGAGAGCCAAAGTCGCCGAAATGTGGCAGTAATTCCGGATAGGTTATTTAGTGGGTAGCAGGGGAACGCCTTTACCCCGAGTCCCATTACCTCTACACTTGCCACCGTACTATATGGATGATGCGTAAATTCATTCTCTTAAAAATACAAATAAGGATAAAGATTTACGATAAAGCAGTCCCCTACCTCCTAGAGTATAAGTATATTTTTGGATAGTTCATAAGCAAAGCGGGAGGTCTTGTTATGGGGCTGGTACGGAATTCTACGTCCAGCTGTTGGCCTTTAGAAAGCTATACCAATGAATATGATTATAATAAAGATATGATCTGAAAAATTCTGAGTTAGTGCGATGGACACAGAGATAACATTTGAGTATGTTATGTCTGTCTGTGTTTCGTCACACCACCCCTAGTCAAAGATAGACTTAGAAGAAGAAAGTTTTTACGAGTGGATCATATTTATAAATAAGCTGTTTTTTTAATTAATCCACGATTCACTAGATGAAAGGTTAGTTTAGATAAATCATAAGTATCAGACCACTTAGTTTCCAAACTAAATTGATTGCATCTTAAGTAACAGTCGAAATTTTTATGTCTCAGTAAGTTAAATATTCCTCGTATCATCGACTTATATCTAATGCAGGTCTTCTTGCGGAGCCGTTAAAAGGGCTGAGTGTTTGCATAATGTCGGTCAAGTCTTAGGGCGGTCAACACGGAGTTTAATAAAAACCAAAAATAGTCAAAATAAGACTGATTTGTTCCTTTTTGTTGCCACTATTTTATGATTATTGCGTTTATAAAATTGGCCCAGTGGACAGAATTGAGATATTTCAGTATTTATTTTTTTGTTCAACTCTCTGGTTGGTTGTAAGAATTTTTAGTAGTTGTGTACCGTAAAGTCTAAATAAAAGTGACAACCCTAACCATATGATAATGTAATATAAGGCAGGAATGACTCGGCCATATCTTTATTGATTCAGTTCGTATACGTTCGTGTTCATTCTACTGAAGTAGAGAAAAGTTAGCTAGCTGTAGAAAAAACATGAAAGTATATATATTTTTGGAAAATCAACTTGATAATAGATTTAAAATAATGAAAATTGGACAAGTCCACACTGGGTGTTATAGGCCAAACTCCTCGTATGTTTATATAATAATATGTAGGAAAGCCTGTGCCCAGCAGTAGTAGTAGTGTATATACTATAGTCGTTAATGACAAATTTACAAAATTTTAAAACAATCTAACACTCATGATATTGAATAACTAAATATAATTTCTTTATCACTAAAAATCTAGGTGTCTTTGAGTGTCAAATGTAAGCTCCCTTAATATTATACTTTTAAATCCAAACTGAAATCTCTGCTCTAAAAAAACACAACTGAGTGTTTTGCTAATTAAAAATAACACTCAACGCTATCAGAAAAGGGAGACATAGATATACTCATAGCCCCCGATTAATTTGGACGCCAGTGCGGGTGCTCGTTTAAGGATGAATTTTTAAAATGTCCAGTTCGCTTTAAATTCGTTTGTGGTTAGGGTTGGCACAAAAGAAACAATATACAAACGGAAAATAATTGAAAGAATAAAAGTATATTTACGTTTCTATTTAAAATTTTGCTGTATCCAAACGTCTTTAATTTTCAATTTCTTGATCATTGTATAATTTTTTTACACAATGACATTCGTATACTTTTGTTGAGGACCTGTTGGTCCGAAATCGTGAAATCAAGGCTCAAATAGAGGCCGAAATATGCCTCCAAACTCTACAGAAAACAAAAAAATTAAAGTCGTGTCATCGTCGATATTTACTTCTTATAATAAAATGGGATACTCCGGACAAGCGCGATGAGGTACCTAATAAGGCATCTGCAGGCTGCACTCGCTGTCTTCTGAATTTAAATCTCACGTTCCGCTTGCAATTAAAGTTAAGTCATTTAACATCCCAAACAGGAACAAAACTTGATACAAACGACAAGCGGTAACGCTCACTTAAATAGAGCGGTATACAAGAAGTCTCATTACTATTCATTAGCACGTCAGAGTAGACGGAAGGAAGTGCATGGAATATTTGCAATAATTTTAAATTAGTCTAACATACAACTGTTTCCGATTCTAACGGTTGCGCAGAATGTATTGTATGTATTTTATGACTCCTTTCTCTGTCGCACAGCTAGAACATGGAATTTCTTACGCTGGTAACGTATTCCCTCCTTCTTACAACATGTGTGAGGCAAAAGAGGCGTGAAAAAGCACTTTTTAGGCCGGCAAGGTGAGGGTGGCTAGGGCAGTATGCCACTAGCTATCTTCACATATGGACTCCTCTACTGCTTATCATCAAGTGGTGTCAAGTTATTTCCTGTGCTTTATATAAAAAAATGTCACATAATTTCATAATATTTTCAAAGATGAGATTCTTTGTGGTTAACATGCCGTATTTGTTTAGGGAGTATTAATACTTGTCTACGCAAACATCTAAAAGCAATGGTTAATGCCTTGAATGCCATGATAATTTATTTTTAACAAAAATCTATTTTATTTTAAATTTATTTTTGCATATTTGACAGCCCTGCTTGTATGAAATATCTTACCCGGCATTTTATAGCTTGTATCTTACGAGAAAAGATGATCACTTTGGCTACTGAGTCATCGTTATTTTTTTGTCTAAATTGGAAAAATTTATATTAATATGTTAAATAAAGAGGCCAAGAAGTATTAAAAAAAAGTATACTTAAATGTATAACTGTTAAATGTTAAATGTATACTTTGAGATAACTTTTTATTTTTATAAAATCAACTCCCCCTTCCCCTTTTCCTTACTACGTGCGAATCGTGGGATCTATTTATTTTATTTTAAACCCTTTACCGTTATGAAATATTATTTCGCATACATGTTCAGTTTGATGACAGTATTTTTGTCAATTTCTGTGAATTTTTTCCATGACTACGTTTAATTTAATAAAAAATTTTGAAGAGTTATATTTTGTTGATATTGATTGATTTTGAGTTATGTGTCTTGGATGAGAAACATTTTAAAGTCACTAAATATGTTTTGTATAATACACGTTTGAATTTATTAAAAGTGTATAGACAGAAAAGGGGAAGAACCTAGATAACGAAACCTAGTCTGCCTTTTAAAATGAATTAAAAGTTAGAAAATAAATATGAAATTTAAATTTGCTAACAGAAGAGACTTATATTTCCAAATCAATAAACAGATATGAATATAAAATCGCTCGTAAAATCAAGCATTGTGCTGTTCGCCATGATAAGAACAATATTTTTAACCAAATATTTAAATTTTTAAAATACTGATCTCTATATTTAGAGAGATCAATGTCCTATTCTTTACATATTATCGCTCGAATTAGCTTTGTTTCTTACATAAACATTAAATTTTTAATAATAAGAAGGTATTATAATGGCCTACTCAAAAACTGCGGCATTATTCTGCAAAGCGCTAATTAATAATTACACAATTTGTAGAGAATTTTTTGAGGTTGCAAAATAGGTCATATTAAAAGGTATTAAACCCAATAAATTTGCTGAACTGATCTGTATACATTTGTCTGGACCATACGTTATTACATTGCAATAAGAGTGATTTTATGATGTTTTGTGCTTAATGTGTGGCCGACTGTACATTATTTGGGTCAAAGGTGTAGTTTATTGTGCGTCGTTAAAATGAAATACAGTAAATAAGTGAGCTTTCAGTAAGGCAACTTTATTTAAATAAATGGACTCATTTACGCAGAAACATTTGCCAGAGCCGAGTAAATGTTACTCGTCATTTGTACTGACAAATCTGTAAGAGATTAGACTCTGAATGGAAGTCTATAAAAACACTTTACTATTGTTTAAATTGGAAGCAATTACAGCTTTGACGTTTATGGTGAAACACAATTTCCTTACGAAAGTAATAAAAATTGAAATATTAATTGGATGCATGTTTAGTTTAAAAACATAGTGTGAAATTTGAGTTACTGCTTTAAGCTTATGTTATGTACTAACTGTGACTGATGTGTCGTTTTATAGTCGCATAACTTTATAGCCTACAAAAGATTGAAATAAAAATGAATGGATTTTTTATTAACCTACGTGTGTTTAATTTATTTCTAGCATAAAAGAGGCTTTGCTTTTTACTATATTACGAACATATTTTTGTGAATAGATTTAAAATTACAGTCTTATGAAAGGTAGGCCATAGGTAGGTAATTGTCACTAAAATTTTGAACGTCAGGATGGAAAGCGTAGATCATAACAAATAAAAATACTAGAGATTGTATTGTGTTTATAAACATTAATGCAATAACTATGTAACGTGATCTTGACATGTGAAATCTAAGAAACAATATTTGTAATACAAAGTATTTGATGAAATAGGTATAAGTCTACATAAGTGTATCTCGTGACGAGACGTATTAAGAAGATTATACATTGATTGAATTTTAAGATCGATTTTCTTTGTAGAGTGATTAAATAAAAATATATTATTTTAACAATGTTTTTTACATTTTTATCAAGTTCAGGACAAAATCATTTATGTGATTATAACAGTTTTCTCCGCTTACTGATAATGTTCCCGGTGTTGGTAGGTGGATACATCAGTACTTATAGTATCGTGACGAAACCGAAGTGCTTTTTAAGTAGAGCTTTGTAGATTCAGATTGCAGAACTTTGCGTTATATTCAAAAAGTGTAGAGAAAGAGTCCACATGTGAAATCTGGTAAACCCGAGGGTACTAACGAGTTCCTTTGGTGTGATAACAATATCACACCAAAAGAACTCGTTAGTAACTCGTTAGCCATAAGTACAAACTTATGGCAAAAATATGGTATTTTGATAGTTATTTAAAGTCCCATATATATTCTCCACAGCAACAATATCATTTTAATTGCTTTTTTTACTTGCCAGATTCATTCTACTTTATCCTTAGTTAAATCTCAAAATTTTAAATAAGGAACAGTTTTATTGTGTAAGAAGGTAGCTCTATATTTGAAATCGTTATTAACGGTCGTCAATTCAGTGTAGCTCCGGCCTTATAAGAACACAATAGCTTTGTTATGTTAATGGCTTGTCGGCTTTTGTTTGCCAAACTTTGTCATATATCGAATAAATTTTCAATGCTATGTTTACGTCAATTTTCAGTTCATTATAACCTCGGAATTCTCTGTCATATATAAAATAAATTAACCACTATGACGCATAATTGACCAGTATTATTGGACAGCTGAATAAAGCCATTTTTAATTGTAAGTTGGAAAAATATAACTGTTCTTATTTAAAAATATATTAATAAATAAACAAATTTGATTGTTAATGATTATTGAAACTTGCGTTATAAAATTTTATTTATCCATCCAATACAAGAATATCATCAGCCAACATCATTTATTTGATATATTTCAGGAAGTATAATCTGCGAATGCAAAAGTTCTTCCATTTTAATTTCAAAGACTATATACACACAATAAGTAAGAATGATTTTTAACATCTTTATCAAGTTTAAATTTGCAAGTAAAAATAATTGTAATTTAAGTAGATGCGATACTCATCGCAGTAAAAAAGTATCTAGATAGTAGTAAATAGTAATTTATTTTTAATTTTTGTCACTGATTGCATAAACAGGTTATTATGTGTTTACAAAAAATGCCTAGCACAGAAGATGCTATGCAGTGTCAGAACTCTTAATCTTAAGATATTTAAAACAAGAAATATCGACGGATTGTAATTTTCAATTTGACATCAAACATGTTATTTGTGATTTATAAGTAATAAGTCCCTTGATAATTTGGATTTTAATGATGTTTTATTTATTTCTCCCACGCCTAAAAATTTGGGATATTAACATAAGGAAAGTCTATGTCAGCTAAATGTATTTCTAATGCAGATGAAATAAAAATATATATCTTGAAATATTGGGTTGCGAGGAGGGTTTGCGTTTGCAGAGTGATAAAGATAAAGTATAATATCAAGAGAACACTCAACCACATCATAATGTCAACCACACACCTAGATCCCTGACTTTAATCTGACAGTTAAATATAATATTGTTTATAGTGTAATTATTTTAATAGGAAACTTTTTTGTAAATGTAATAATGCAGCATTTCACAATATCTATTATAAAGTATAATATCACAAGTGAAGCCTGTTCATAAAAGAATGGATTTAAATGTTGTGAAATGCTGCATTATAACATTTACAAAGAAGTTTTCTATTAAAATAATTATACTATAAACAATATTATATTTAACTGTTAGATTATAGTCAGGGATCTAAGTGTGTGGTTGGATTCTAATTTAAATTTTATATTCCACTATGAAAGTATTTTATCAAAGTAAATAAGGCTAAAGATTTTATTTTTAGAATTGTAAAACCTTTTTGAAGGCTCAGTAGTCTGTTATTATAATAATATATTGATAAGTTGGAGGCTATCCAAATGCAGTCTTTGCGTTATTTGATTTCCAAGTTCGGCATCAGACGTATATAACATATGAATCCAGACTTCAGTACTTCAGTGTCGACACTAAACAGTCTAGACGCTTGGTTCAGAAGTTAGCGACACTTCACATAATTGTTAACAATCAGTGAGATGCAATCTATTTGTTGAGTCATCTTTCACTTAAAACGAGTGATACTAAGAGGAACTCAAAACTTTTTCTGTGCCTTATTGGAGTAACAATGTCCCATTTAATAATCCTTTATATTGTAAATGCAGAGCTTATAACGATAAATTTAAAGACTTAGAAATATTCTCTCAAAGTTTTTATTCAAACATCGTGATTAATTTAACTTCATAAGTGCCTCATTATTAAGTAAGTTTTCAACCAAATGAAATGACTTAACATATATAAGTTGGACTCTTGTTTTGTTTTTATAGCATATCTAGAATAAATGCTGTGTGCAGTAATTATCGTAATACGAAAAGTTAAGATTTATCAAGCAAATTGTGATCTGTAGCTGTGCCTTATTTAAATAAATAAATGGCCGGAAGTGGACGCAAACGGAAGGGGGTCAAATCAGGCGTCGCGGGCAAACGCAGCTACATTGAATTTCCGACCTTAAAGGCATAAAAGGAGTATTTGGGTCAAGACCGAAGTATTTTATTTGTAATGATATAATGTAGTATTAGTTTTAAAGGGTTAACTTCATTTATAAGCTTTAATTGTGGATTAAAATTTAACGTCTATCATTTTCAGATCTATTAATTGCCAAAAAGATGTATGAAGATCTTAATAGCAGTGTTTATTCACTTCAAAACTTTTATAAGCTTTCACTCTAGAAAGAAGTGAATTCTAATAATTTAACTACGAAACTACAAAGTTAATGTTTCATAATAATTTGCTAACTTAACGCCACGTTAAGGAATACCTTGGCTAATCCCAAAGCGAGAAAGTTTGGCAATTAGTTGTTAGGAGGGTCAGGATGTTACCTGTGGGTGTGATGATGGGTCCTCAGATGTCAAGACTTGTTTTGAATGTTGAGGATACGCGAAAAATTTTATGTTTAAATGTTAGCTTTGGATTTGTAGGAATAAAAATTATCAATTTATTTAATCTGATAAATGAGAATGGTTTTAAGATATGAAGTGTGATAAGGTAATTGTATTGAACAGTAATAAAGTACTGGTGACAGATTTTCATTTGAACAATTAAAAAAATAAAATAAAAATAATTATATATTCTATTCTATTCTATTCTACCATACCAACTTAATAATATAAAAAAATGATTATTTCTGTAATATATTTACATTGTATATTTAAGGGTGTAGTGTTAATATATTTTATAAGATTAATCGAGTATCATTTACGTAAACACTATCCCTGCTTATATTTTAATATTTAAAAACCTAGTGTCAGTGTATTTTTTAAGATCTCTCCTGAAATCGATTTTTATGAAATCTGTTGTGTATATTTGGAATACTGAGAATAGTGTACTTGTACTGAGAATAGTGATAAGAGTGGAGTCTCCAAAATTTTTTTGTAGATATTATTTATATGACATTATTACATTCCCCGGTTCAGCCAGTATGTATTATAATATAAAGGCTAGGGTTGATTGGAGTATTTATCTTAAAAAATAAGTTATGATCTGACTGAGTTATGTAATATATAGGTTTAAATATCTACTCCAATTACATACATATATCAAGGGTGAATCCCCCTTTTGATATAGCTGTGTACATAAAACTATTAACCGTAGGTAGTGACCATTTTAAGAGCACGTACTGTATACACATATTAAAAAATAAAAAGTGTAAACAGAACGTTTAAAGAAGGAAGGTCCTATTTAGCGCGTCTATTTCACAGCTCAGTTGGTTACGCATACCACCTAGTATCACGTATCTACGATCTTACTTAACATGAAGCCTTCTAATTTCCAAAAGATAGCTTGGTTTACTACGATGTCATCAAAGTCGGCTTAGTCTGTACAGCGTGTTAATATAAATCAAATGGATAGCACTTGACAATTTAGGCTCTCAAGCGATTAATTACATTAGATTGACAAGAGTGCTACGTCGTAGCATGTACTACGACGTAGTGTTACGATGTAGTATTATTTCGTAGTAATATAGTTGAATTTTTTAACTGATTAGTTTTCGAAAACTATTTTATAGCATAAGTTATTGAGCTAAGTCCATGGTTGATTTCGTCCTCACCCCAATTTTAAAAGGCACGTGATTTCATACTTAGCTGCTTAATGAAGTTCTCCTAAGCAGAAACAGAAAAATTTGTGACCAGTAGTTAGCTAAATATTCACGCGCTATTGCGTTTGTGTTTGTGTGTGTTTTTTACAAAGCGGTTAAATTTATTAAGTGAAGTAACTTTAATATTGTTTAGTTTGTTATCCCTAAGTGGTAAAAGTTGTTTATAATTTATATATACAATCATTTTAATAGTATAATAGTATTTATAATAATTTCGAACAAAATGCAATTTATATATATATAAAAGTCAATCGAAGTTATAATAAAATTACCTTAAAATCTTATTTTATTAGTTAATTGTGATGTTTGGAAAGCTTGAAAAGAAAGAGAAGAATATTTGAAAATAAATTGATTTATTTTTTATTATAAATTACATAATTCAGTGTTCAAACAATCTTTAGTCTACTGTTCATTGTGTATTCCCGTAACTGTTGTATATCTAGTCTTATATAACCCTATCAAGATTTCAAATATTTGTTCCAAAAGCCTTGTTAGGTTGTATTATTTCGTTCAATTAAAGAGAATGCCGTCTTATTTACTTTTAGTAGCGTACGGCTTCGGGGAAACAACAATGCGAACGATGTTATTAGTCTCTAAATGAAATATTTAGAAAAAAATATTTTGGATAGCGAGAAGAATGTTTTTAATGATGACTTTATAAGTAGGTACGTAACCTTTGAAGTCTTTTTTCATTTTTCATAAAGTACAACACTCCAAGTCCAAATCACCCACCAGCCTATGTCGGCAACATTTAGATGTTGGACTAGTTAGCGGTTTCACTTATAGCAAGTCGTAAAAACATTATGTGTTTGGAGACAATGATTTTTTTTGTCAGAAAAAATATACCAGTACCTCACTACACAGTAGTTACACGTTAGTCGCAAAGATATCCAACTGTCAGCGGGTAGCACGCGCGGGCGCATGTCATCAACTTGATAATTTCAGGCCAGTCAATCTGTCGGCGGACTCTGTCACGTGGGCCGGCGGACTTTGGTGTATTTTCCGCTTTAAAATTATTCCTTTGTTATAAAAGCAAACGCAGACGCACTGTTGTGAAATCAATTTAACCTCTAAAACTAAAGGTATATGTACTGAAACAAACTTCATAATCGCGTGTCTTAGAACTTTGGGAGCGTTTAGTTTTTATACATGGGTATGGTTTCCATAATGCAATATTTCCCAGGACATATATCTTATTTTATATTTATGTCAGTAACTTTTTAAATTCCTTTTAATTGCATCTACATTAACAGATGAGTTTATTACCAGTATTTCTTGTCATTATCCATGAAAAATCGGAAGTGGAGTTGAATAAATATTAAAAGATATTTTTTAGCAATTCGATATCATGTTTACATACGAGATAGTCGTTATGTATTTATGTCTAGACTAGAACTTATACATTTTGTAGGGTAATTGATCTACCAAAATTGCTTTAGAAGTAAAATTTAATACACCTTATTTATGAAAATTCACCAATTTTCGTAGGTTAATTTACTGTATATAAAGACTTCTTGTAAAAATATTTATCAAGTCAGATTTCACCAGAAAGAAGCTGTAGCTAAGGACATGGTCATAGGTTTTCTGGAAGACAGTAAAGTCAACAGTAACCATTTTTCTATCGCGAGTTTTGTTTATTAATTATTTAATTAAACATTTATATACACACACAATTTGTAGACAGCGATTTTGTATCTCATTCATCAATTGTTTATGCCGTACATTTGACATACAACTTAATGATTATTCCAATTATCACTGTCTGCTTTACCTTTGTTATTGTAACATGGTGACTTTAGTTTCGTGTTTTCCTCAGGCGTGGCGGCTTTGCGCTAAAAGCTTCCCTGAGTTAAACCATTAGAGTTTGAGAACAATTATATCTGAAACAACTAGACATGTTTGGTGAGTCAGTTCAACAAACACTAAACTCTCTATCTAACAAAACGTTTGTTAGAGATACATAGTTGAGACCTGGTGAATTGCTAGTGCAGAATCCAGGTTACCCCCGTGAAGGGCAATGGAGTTACCGGGGAGTTTTAGTGGGTATTCTCAGTGCCGCTCTATTGAGGTACTGAGTGAGTCCGTCGCTTAGCCAGTGGCGGGTAGTTCCGTAAATGTATATCTCCTCGTGAAAAAAAAGGTATGATACCGAATTCTGTACGGACAAAGTCGTGGGCAACAGCTAATATGATAATAGATAATTTTGTGATGTGTGATGTCCGTAAATGGATTCCTCCTCGTAAAAAAGAGAGATACATAATTGAAAATAGAGATTAAGGAAATCGAGTTGTTTCTAAACGAATAGACACTGCATGTTAAGATTGACGCGTCAGAAATGCCTTATATGGTTACATAAGTGATTATTTTATTTTATTAGTAAATATATAATAAAAATTAATATTTTTACTAATGATTAAATTAATATTTATTAAATACTTTATGCACAGTGCAATGCAAAAAAAGACTTTAAGGTCACTTATTTTTACAGACTAGTTTTGTGTAGAAACTTTGTTATTATTATTCCCCATAAAAGAACTAACTAGAAAATACTAACACTAACTTTTCTTTTATTTTTATTTTTTATGTTTGTACAATTAAGCAATTTTCTTCATCTTCTACTCAAAGCAAATCAAATAGTATAATATACAATAAAAAAACTAATCAGGTTTTATATAATTAAATTAAATTTCAATTTAATAGTGTAATTGACATAGCAATCATTAGTCACAGTCAACGTCCCTAAATAATGAATATATGCAGATTAATCTTAAATAGATGCATAAAATAATAATAATAATATTACTTAATCTTTATGTAACACTTAATTGCAGCGAATGACTGAACGTCAGTTTCGTATGTACTACACTTAATTAACTGACGTTCAGTCATTCGTTGAAATTAATTGTAATTGAACCGTGCTTTGGTCTTGTGGTGTTCGTTTTTATGGAATCAAAACACAACAAACCTCTTCAGTTTATCCCCCAGAACATAATAACAGGGATTTGACGTTACGTCTAATGGATTGCAAACAATTTCTTATTTCACCGCTCATTGGTCCTCGAGTGGCGGAAAATATGGTTGTGTTTAAAAAAATCCCATTTAGCACCACTGGCTGTAAGTAGAGTGTTTAATTTTTTTTAAATTAATTTCTGCACACACATTTTAACCAAAGTATTCCGAAAGTGGGTTCCAAAGAGTATGTACAAAAACTAATAAAGTTTTTAAATTAGTACGTATTTTGAATCAATGTGAAAAATACTGGAAATTGAATTTTTAAAGCATTTTGGCCAAAATTTTTTTTGGAAATGGGGTCTCTTCCTCAATAAGTTTGGGAATCTCTGCTTCAAATTGTTATGCTTCTGACTGGCCCCAATAGTAAATTAATCTGAAGTGCCAGTTGTTCCCAGAAAAGACGGTTTCTCGAAAGGTCGTTAATTACTTTTATTATTATATATAATTCATTAATTACTCCTCTGTGACTGACGTTATAATACGTAGATGTCATTGCAACAGTAATTGTAACTGTCATGACTTGTCTGTCATGTTGATAACTATATACTATATTTTGCTATAAGTCGAAGTAACTATATCGACAAAAATCAATATCAAGTAAATATATCGACTTATATTTTTTGGATGTAACCTCAGAATGTATATAAAATAAAAACACTTCTTTTTGATGATTCTCCCTCATCTTCGATATTGGATTTCGCAAGAAATTGTAGTATACATTACTTAATCTGACAATATTCACATAAAGTGACAATAGCATTATTGTGACGTTGTTACATTTGTTTCAATAATTTTGTTTTATATCGAGGGAATGGTTAGTCGAAAAACTCCTAATTAAGCCCATTAACCGCTGATTAAATAACGTTAACTAGCGGGTGAGACATACCGACATTATTTCTTTGAATTCCTTATTTCTTTGCAACAACACCTACCGCTTACGATCAGGCGGTGTCGAGTCGTTTGAGGTGCTTTCAACAACAACAAAAAAATAACATTCTAAACACAAATACACCAAACCTCTTTCGTTGTCTTTATAAATGTAACATTATAAAATATAATAATGTCCCGTTGTATTTTACTTACAAAGTAGCTAGATTTTCCAATTAATGTGTAGAATAGAAAATCTAAATGGCTACCGAGAAAAGACTGCTTGGTGGCAGAAAATACTCTTTTAGCTTCCTGATGATTCTTTGGAAAAATAATGTGTTTCTTTAATTGGCATGTGTCTTGATTATTGTATTATATTCTGTGTGTGTAGAAAATTGCTGTTCAAACAGTGTTAAGATAAATAAATAAATAAATTTTGTTTTTGTCCGTCCGCTCGCTGTGGATCTGACCGTAGGAACTGTATTATTATAGATTACGCTCTCGGGATTTAGTGTTGTGGTCGTGTGATTATTAGAGTTTACGTCTTTCTGGTCCATTCTAATTTAAATTTCAAATTTTCCTTACAGAGTACATTAAAAAAGCTTTTACAGTACGTTTTCTTTCACACTAAATTGTGTTTGTTAATTAATTTATCCCTTTATACAAGTGAAGTTGTTTATAGAAGGGGTAAAAGTGGAGGTTCTATCTCTCGGGACAAAGAGTCCGAAGCATATTAAGATAATCAATGTTGATTACCCAATCCTTTTTTTTTGTGACGCTGAGAAGAAGCTCTACCAGCCGATCCCCTAACCTCTAGGGAGGAGAAAGAGGGGGGTGTGTGGGGCTCTCACCCACTAAACTCCTCAGCGACGCACCTACCTAGCCACCATCCATCGACAACACGGGATGGCCCGAAGACATTTCGCCGTAGTATCGATGAAGCGGCCGACCGTAGTTTGGTCCCATCTCTGATTAACCAATCCTAGACCAACCATGGAGAAAGTGGTTATGCTTTCGTTATAAAAGCCGTGTCGTTAGGACCACTACGCCAGCGAGACTTAATTAATAAAAAGTCTAAGTTGATAACGTATGACTTAAAAGTAGTTAACATTTTCACGGTGACGAAAAAAGAACAATAATTTGATTAGTAAATCACCCGTTTTACCAAACATGCCATATGTAATTTGAATAAGTGGTCTTGACTCCTAACGAACTTTTAAATACGAGGGTAACCTTACGATAGCGCTATAATAAGCGCTATTATGAGGTGAGTCCGGTTCGAAAATCAGCAGACGGTCTTTATAATAACAGAATAGTGTTTTATATCAAACTCGAATTCTAAATAAAGAGCATTCAATTTGGTTAATTTCATTTGTTAAAGAATACTAAACAATGTTTTTCGTACAAAGAATATACTTAAATTTTATATAAAAACTCGCTTACAAACTTGTCCATTTATTTAGTAGGTATGATGTCACAGAAACACCTTTTATTCCTACACACAGCTAGCGGTGTGTCAGTGTTAAGGATGTCTTTCTGAGTTGAGCGAACTTGTCGGGGCTCTGTTGGTAAGGTACCTTCCACAGCATGAAGCTTTTGTTGGTCTCAGTTTTCACGGCATTAGCTTACACCCATCAAATAGCATTGAACCAGCGTGGTGGTTGTATGGCTTAAAGTCTTAATATTGTTCTCCCACGTAGGAAGACTTGTGCTCAGCTGTAGGACGTATAAGTGTAGGCTGTATATGATGAATTATGTAAGGATCAACACGTAATATATTGGTCAATATTCCTTAGTAATTTTTCGTGTGACTTTTTAAATTTTTGTAATGACTTTGTTGGCTTTCATTTAGATCTGTTATACTAAATTAAGCAGCTAATTTGTAATTGGTAAATGTAATTCGTAATAAATCGTTTTGCACCGTTATTGAATATTTAAAAATATTTGCATGACCGCGGTGCTACCGCGAGCCTTGCATCCGGGATAAAGACTTTCATCCTGGAGTATTAAGATACTAATAAATGTATTAAGATACTAAGATAAGTAAGAAGTATAAAGATACTAGTAGTATTAAGATACTTAAATAGTATCTTGAATATATATAGTTATAGTTTGAAAGTCAAGTTTTTCACAGAAGCATAAGTGCTTCTGTTAAAAACTTGACTTTCAAACATTTGGAAAATAGATAGATTCGTACAAAACAATTTCAAAGAAAGTGGTCAACTACAAAGAAATGTTTAAATAGAGATAGACAGATGTATAAAGAGTGTTGAATAAAGGATTGTGATCTCGATTTTATTAAATAGCGAGATTAATTACGTACCCAGTATAATGCTAGATTATACAGATATATTCGTATTCGACCCTTAATTTGCATGTATGTATGCAATTTTGTCGAAAAATATAAATCTGATTTAAATGGGGGTTTTATTGAGATACATATTTTCAGAAAATGATTTTCTAGATAACATATTAGGATTTTCTAAGGGACAGTTTTATCTTTTCAATATCTAAGCCCTAACTTAATGGTTTCTCACTTGGGAAATATGAGGCTGTTTCCTACGCGATAATTTTATATTTATATTTGATACTGCTTGTCAAAGTATCTTACAGTCGATAAACATAACGACATTATCTTTCGTATATTTTTATTACAACAATATCATTTTAATATTGGTTTTTCTCTGCCTACGTGTGTATTAAATAACAATAAAAACAATCTTTTGTATACTAGCTTCGCACGCATGATTTGTACGAAATAATGACTCTCTCATGGTAGAACAAACATAAATCATCATCATCATCACATCAGCTGGGAAATTGGCATTCTCAAAGTATCTCTAAAGTGATCAGTTTTGCGCTGTCAGCATCATTCTGTAGGAGGCCTACAAACGCTACGTCTCCTGGTTCGCCGCCGCAACGCGAGTAATTTTTCACCCCTAAGGCAAATCAGTCCTTCTTTGCAATGTGCCCTGCCACCTGCCCGCTTTCGGCTCACAATTCTTTGGAATATGTCAGCTACCCTAGTTCTACAAACATTAGTAGGTCAAACATAGCAGAAAAACATAATACATACAACTTGTTCGTGCGAACAATAATACTATAGATTAAAAAGATATGAAATATACTATTAAAATATGGTATTTACAATCTATTGTAAAATAAAAGAAAAAAGTAGTCAACAAGAAGAAAAGAAACAAAAGACAATCGCCGATCTCGGCTTTATTCTAAAAAGTCACACACTTCAATGCTTCAAGGAGGCGGCATATCTTCCGCTACGGAGCCTCCTTGCTAGTTTTGCGCGTGAACACAACTAATATGTGGAATGAGATTCTCTTGTATGGTTTTAACTGAATTCAAAGCGTTCGAACAAAGACGTGCTGTAACACAGCTGATTTGACAGCCCTTATTCCAACTCTCATAGTCGCCATCCTTAATTTTGCACGCTTGCGCGGAAACGGGCATCGCGATCGAGTTGTGTAGTAGCCTAGCAACGAAATATATAGAATTTTCCCATATTTTATTTTATAATAATAAAATTATCAAACAAACAGTGCTTTTTGGATATTCCGACTATTATAGTGCTTAATTTACTATACAGCAGTCTGTTAAATCAAGCAAAATTTAGTCCATTCCATTTTTATCTGAGAAAAATCATTAGAATATTTTTCTTTTAAATGTACCTACGTCCATCAGTATCACCGTTTACCGTTGACACACTTTTCCACGTCTTTTTCAAAATACTTATGCATTTTAAGTCTCATTTTATGCAAAAGTTGTTTATGACAACTTTTTTTTAGATGTTTTACTGGCCTGGATGCAAGGTTTTTAAGGTACATAACTTTAAAATACCCATATTTGTGATTGAATGATCGTCATGTGTCTTATTTTAAAACAATTTTTTGAATTTACTCCGTCTTAACAAAAAGTTTTTCTTACAAATTCCCAGATAGCGTAACGGTTAAATGACGATAACATTTTTTTCTAAGTCTGATTTTGATGAAACAAAGCCTAAATGTAAGATTTAAAATTGCATCAATATCAATATGATATCCAGTAGGTTCGGAGATTATCGCATACAGACAGACAGAAAATAATTTTGCAAATTGTTTCTTTATGTTCTTCTACTGTGCTTCGGTCTGACTCAATATTTGGTGATTATATTCAATGTATAGAATCGCGATTCCTACAGTTTTATTATATTATGTTTATTATATTTTTATATGAGATGCTATCTATGCGAGTGATAAATAAATATCGTAGAAACATCTAGATAGATACATCTGTAAGCAATTGATATCTCTATCGGTGTGAGGATCTATTGGCTTGTGTATGGAGAAAATTAATTTTTGCATTGTAATTTATATGTCTTAATAAAAGTCGTTACGTTTTGTGTATGTATCCCGTTTGTTTAATCCAATTTTAATTTCACCCCAATTATTTCGATAATAGTTGGCGGTTGAATCAATCAGAACCATTATTTATTATCTTCAACTAAAACTTCTCCTAATAATAAAATGGGAATTAGAACAATAGCTTGTTAACCTTTAGAAAGCCAATGCACAAGATAATAGTGTTGAAATTAGAGTGAAAAGATTTGTACACATGAGAGTGTTTAAAGCTATAGACCTGGGGGTAAGGATTAACAAAGGAAATAAAACTACGGAAATGTGTGATATTAATCAACCTTCGTGGCGGAACTTCAAGGTAACTGGCTGAATAATTGTTGAGCAATTTAAAATCGAGTGTATTGTGTATCGACGTCGTTTGCGAATGCTTATGCGACTGAAATAAATTGAGCAATAAACATTGAATGTCCTGCTGGGAGCATAAGATCGAAATTACAACACAAAAAAATTTTAAGCCCAAAAAAGTTTGATCCTTATTACCTGCAGACTATAGTTCATTATATAAAAAAATATATTGTCTATCAACCAATTTACGTTTATGATTGTGCAAGAAAGTAACAGGAAATGTTTGAATTTTGTTTAAAATTCTAAAAGAAACTGAAATTGTAGTGTCAGTAACATGTTAAGTATTGGTTGACAGATACAATTAGTTTCTTTCTAAGAGATATTTCAATTACTAGAATATTTTTGTGTTCATCTGGGGACATCGGTCATAAATTTGTGTTTTAACTTAACAAAATGTTATACAATTGTCAAGCGGTCTTTTTTTAAAAGCTTCGTTCCGTATCGAGAATATTCGTAATATCTTACTGAAACTCACTTTCCCAATATCGCTAGGGGAACAGTATTCGTAATTTTAGAACTCTAAACCAAGTTTTAATAAGAACGCGTCAAATAACCTTTATTTTTTAACTGCTTGCCCAAGTTTATGGCACGCTCCGGCTATAAAACGCCTTCGGGAGTTCATTGGTGTGAAAGACGGTTCACTCGCTGCGAGTTTTAGACGATACCATTTGCACAGCAAGAATCTTACTTACGTTTACAGGTTAACAAAAACTTAACGGTGTACAGCATACATAAAATTTTCCTAAAAACGTGTTACAGCAACGGTGGAATAAAAAATTTAAAATTCTAGACAGTTTGTGATTACAGAAACCGTTTTGGCCCACATGGTGGTTCTCATTCATAGGAAGATGTGGAAAACATGAAGGCTGAATATCATCTTTACACTCGACAAAACGATCCTTCTGCAGCTATTTATTTTGCACTTGAAAGGCTCAGTACAGTGCGGGAGGGCGGTAACGCGGCGTCGCGACGCTCAGTCGGGCGCCGGCCTCGTGCAGCGCCGGTCGCCGCGCATGGCCCGCGTCACCTAACGCGGCATGCGGCCCGCGCTCGCCGCGCTCGCGGCTTGCTGCGTGGTGGCCCGCGCTGAGCTGCCAACCACGCGCCTTGCCCCACGCAACACCACCCCCCAGCATGTCCTTCAATGCTCCGACGGCGTTGTCCTGCCAGCTTGGCGACCCCTCGAGGATGTCCCGACCCTCGAGATTGCCATTCGAGGCTTCGTCTACTTTTTGGGTCTCATGTATCTGTTCATTGGCGTGTCCATTGTCTCCGACCGATTCATGGCCGCCATCGAAGTTATTACCTCGCGCGAAAAAGAGGTGCGCGTGCGACGCAACGGAAGCGAACAAATTATTGTTGTCAGAGTATGGAATGAAACTGTTGCCAACTTGACCCTGATGGCCTTGGGGTCTAGTGCTCCAGAAATTTTACTTTCAGTTATTGAGATAGCCGGGAAGAACTTCGAAGCGGGTGATCTAGGGCCGGGCACTATTGTGGGCTCTGCCGCTTACAATTTGTTTGTGATAATGGCCATATGCGTTGTGGTTATACCCGATGGCGAAGTGCGGAAGATTAAACATCTTAGGGTGTTTCTTGTGACTGCTACTTGGTCGATATTTGCATACGTATGGCTTTATCTCATCTTAGCTGTCATATCACCAAGTGAAGTAGAAATTTGGGAGGGAGCTGTTACCTTTCTATTCTTCCCGGCAACTGTATTAACAGCATACATCGCAGACAGACGTTTGCTGGTTTATAAGTATCTAAAAAAAGGTTATAGAGTGAACGAACGGGGAGTGATAGTCGAAGGTGAAGGTGATGGTTCAGTTGAAATGGCATTGAAGCCGAGTGGTGATGATTTTTTTACTGATGATGAAGAGGGTCGAGAATTAGAAAAATCTCGTAAAGAATATGTCACTGTGCTCAGAGACTTGAGGAAACAAAACCCAGATGAGGATTTGGAAACAGTAGAGCGTATGGCTTTGGAAGCTTTGATGTCCCGGGGTCCTAAATCCCGGGCATTTTATCGAGTAGCTGCTACAAGGAAAATGACTGGAGGCGGAGACTTCTCTCGAAAAATATCGGAGAGAGCTCAAAGTGATTTGAGTGAAGTGAAAGCCGAGTTACAAAGACGAGAATCTAGTTCTCTATCGGTAGAGCCTAAAGGACCTAATGTAAGATTTGATCCTGATCACTATACTGTTATGGAAAACTGTGGATCTTTTGAGGCCAGGGTTGTACGAGCTGGGGATTTGAATAGTGAGATTTCAGTAAACTACACAACTGAAGATGGTTCGGCGGAAGCTGGATCTGATTATATAGCGGCTCAAGGCTCACTAGTGTTCAAACATGGAGAAACCGAGAAAACCTTCAACGTCCAAGTGATTGATGATGACGTGTTTGAAGAAGATGAGCATTTTTACTTGCGATTGAGCTCTCCAAAAGGAGCATGTCTGGCGTCACCGTCAACTGCGACTGTGGTGATATTAGACGATGATCATTCTGGTGTGTTCTCGTTTCCACAAAGAGATTTCGAGCTTACTGAATCGGTTGGAACGTACGATCTTCGTGTGGTGAGAACGGCTGGTGCCCGTGGGAAGGTGCGGGTGCCATACTGGACCGAAGATGGCACCGCTAAGAGTGGCTCTCAATATGAACCTGCTCAAGGGTACATCATCTTCGAGAACAACGAAACTGAGTAAGTAATTTTTTTTTAATGTGAATATTTTGAAGCTCGATTTATTGGAATCCCGTCAATTGAAAATAAAATTATAAATTGGACTGTGCACAATTTTTTCAGATTCTTCAAACGTTACTGAATGTCTTTTCTACGCGTAGGAATTCACATTAATAACGGTTCGTTCGTAGCTTTTTGTTATGGTCAAATATATAGACAACTTTTGTTTTACAAAAACACTAATAATCAGTCAAAATAGCTTTTCATAAAAGTTAAAAAAATACCATTTTCAAAGAGTTCGCATGAATAACCATTATTGAAAGTAACGCTATAGAATTGGATTGGATTCAATATTTTCCAAGCAGTATTAATTTATTGATAATTTTTAGTTTGGTTTACCAGTTATGTAACGATCTCACAGGCCAGGAGGGCTCCAATTGCCACGACATTTTAATAAGTCACGGCATTTTTTTTCAAATTGGGTCTTTTTGAATCCTTCTTTATTATTATGGCTGCGCAAGCAATATACAAAATCAAAGCTTTGCGTAGCTTTTAAGGAGTAATTAAAATTTAATTGCGTACACACCTAGAAATGATTGAATATCGTTGATAAGAGAAATAAATCATGAGTGTTTGTTCAGGAATTTCAATTAATGAACAGTTTTCGCTTTAGTGATATATAAGACTGATATTGATATATTGCAACAAGATTAAAGAAATAAAAACCTCTTTTTTACATTGTGATTCTTACATAGAGTAAGTAATATGTGAAATGATTTTGTATTAAACACACGATATAATACTGTAAAGGTAATCTTTTTCTTCTCATATGTAAATGAATAGCTGTTCCAGAAAGTCCTAAAGGAAATTTAAAAATATATAACTGAATATTAGTAATTAAATATAAAGAAATTAGCATATGGCTGCATGCTTCTTTGTAATAGGGAGATCATAAACAAATTAAAATACTATATTAATTTAAGACTGCCATTTCTTCACTACTACTTCAGTTCGTGGTAGGTTATCATGGGTGTAACAAAGTTTACTAATATAAATATAAACTAAAAGCAGTTAATATATTGGGAGCTAGCCAGCCAGAGGGACTAAGGCCCACTTGCAGCTGTGTTTTATATCCAAATGGAGGGACATTGAAACTCAAATAATTGACATCTACGGCTACATTTTGATTTAATAAAATAGAGTTTTCGAAGATTTCGTTGTGAGCTGTAGAAAAATCTTGCTTCCAAACTAACCAAACAGAATATTTCTGTGCCCCTGGTAATTGAACTCTAGACCTCTAGATCTGAGGTCATCTCACCTTCTAAGAACAAAGTATCGTTCATGCGATGAAAATCAAATGTCGTCATATTATCATTACCAGCACATATATCAAATCTTCTAGCTCCTAATCACAAGTCTTCATATCAGCCAAGTGACGTTGTTGCTGGCTTCTCCTAAAGATCACCAAACCGATTAGTCCTGCGATGTCCGCATCCAGCGACTTCCCGCGACCTTTACCAGAGTAATGCTGCGTCTCCCGATACGTGGCCGTAACTAGAGGAACTTTTTTCCCCAACGGCAGTCCTTCTTGCAATACAAATGGCTCTGCCACTTCAGGCTCGCAACACACTAATAGTTAATCCCCACAAAATATGAAGAACGAAATAAAAAACACTTTTAACATCAACTTTATTTACGAACAAGTTTATTGTTTGAACGCTAAGGTCCATTTATTTTTATTAACGCACCCGTGATCCTAAAATATGGCAGTTGCCCAGCGTAGGTACGGTGTTATTTATAATTTGCGAACAATCAAACGCATACGAGATAACGTGGGAAAGGTCATTCGTTGGTTTTACTAAAATTTATGTTGTTTATAAAAAATAAACGCAAACAAGTTCGATGTGGTCATAACTCCCCAACAAATACAATTTATTTGCCATAAATACAACCATATTTATTCAGGTAGTACCTCCCATTGTATGACTTACAGAACTTGCCTATACTGACCGGTATACATACAATTTCGTTACGTGATAAGCAGATCTTTTGTGCTCATTTATCACCCAATTAATAGTGCGTTTTCTGTCATTTGTGCATAAATAAATTAAATGCACCATCTATTTTATGTATAAAAAAGTAAATAGAGCGATAATATAATAGCAAAACTCGTCTACATATTTAATGTGTCAGTATTGTAAT
This sequence comes from Acentria ephemerella, assembly GCA_943193645.1. Taxonomy (NCBI): domain Eukaryota; kingdom Metazoa; phylum Arthropoda; class Insecta; order Lepidoptera; family Crambidae; genus Acentria; species Acentria ephemerella. Next base: position 1,717,911 of record OW971889.1, read on the forward strand.
TATTCTAGACTGATAAAAGGAGTTTTTTTTAAACTACACAATACTACTTTCCTAGTAGTCTAACGTAACAAAACATATATCTAACCAAAAATAAAGCTGCCTTACTAAGGTTGCAAAAGCCATACAAGCGTGTGTAGATTGATCTGCAGTATTAAGCTGCGTGTCCACTGAAGCAAGTACCGTCACTTACATAAAACTATAAATATTTTATAATTTCACCATGTGGTACACTTCTTGATTTCATTTGTAGGTAGACCTTCTAAAGGGCCTAGCCATGATATATTTCGATAATGGCAAATAAATCGCCAAATGAACTTGTATGGAATTTGACAATTACGCTTGATAGTTAAGCTAGAGGTTATGTCAAATCCTATACATTTTACACTAATCGATTCGATTTCGTTATCGAATTGCATCTTTACTCGGCATTCTAAAGTGTTTCTGGGTTAATTCCACAGCTTATTTTATTCCAGACGTGAAGGAGTTCGCTGTGTTCTAACAAAAGCGTTAAAACCGTTAATTATAGCCTGTTTTGTGGAATTCAAATTCATTCCTCTCTCCAAAATTTTTATGCTAAAATACTGGCTGTGTGAACTTACACACACAGAATCCTCATAAGTTATGATTGGTTTAAATGAAAGATTATATATATAGATATTTAAGATATATTTTTTATTGTCTTTCCCGAATGTTAACGCGTCGGTAAAATCTTTATGTCATATGCAATAGTTTTGACTTGGTGTACTATCTTTGGTTTGATATTGTAAAAAATTAACATAATAATTCTAGTACCCTAGGTTTGATATTCAAGCATAAAATGATAGTTTCAGTTTCATCAATCCTTCCTGCGTATCAAAACCGATTAATATAAGCAAAACAACAACATACAAGTTGACAACATACAGTTTTCTAAAAAAATACACCATAATTGGCTGCATGGATTACACCTTTACCTGTCTCAGACGAATCATATTTATTGTATCTATAATCTGTCTATGGTACGAAGTTTCTAGCGTGATTCAATACGCGTGAGTTTTGTCCTGCATATTTTATTTACTTTTACTGTATCAAAGTGTTTGTTTTATGTGAAAACGATGTAGTTTCGTGTCAAAATTACACAACTACACAAGTTTCGGACCTCTGGATGATGCAATGTATGGAGTGAAATAAATAGTATATTTCACTTTAATATTAATCTCCCGGTAGTCACTGACAAAATGGCTGCCAACCGTTTGTCGTCAGAAACTCCACGAGAAGTGGCAGCCATTTTTAATAAGACCTTTCATTTTATAAAAATAGAATTTAACAAGAAATTTCTATGGCACGTTAATTGGCGTGTTTATGTGTAGTTGTGTTGGTGCGTAAGCTAATAAATATAATGTACACATATGTACATAATATGTAATGTACATGTATGTATGTGTATGTACGCTTCAGTGGACGGGCAGCCGTACGATACTGCGCGATCTACTATATGTTTTTCCCTTGATGCTGGCCTCGGAGTAAACTGCGTAATCCCTTTAAAAAATCCTTGCCTTGCCCTCCTAATTATCAGATAATAAAGGATAAACAGTAATACGCGCTGTTGTTTACTTTGGAGGTTAAAACAGGGTGAATAGGTTACGTCAATATTACATTAGGATATTTTTATTTAATACCCATTACTTGTTCCATACAATTTTTTTAACCAAATAATATCAACAAGATATGACGCTGTGTGGCGTAGATGTTAAATGGCTACATAGCTTTTATTTTCTGCTGTTGTAAATTGTTACGCAGTTATCCAAATAAAACTTCTCATTATGAAAATAATATTTATTTAAATTCGTTTCCGGACTGAAACTCAAATCGTTCAGATTAATGGCGTCGGAACTCTGGTAGAAACGTCTCTAACCACGGCCAATAGTAGAATGAACACTTCAAAGGGCAAAGTAATATGGATAGTAGATAAAAACGAATTAAGCGCCAAAATGTGTCAAAAGATTTTGAATTTAAGTGATTGTGCATTTGTTTAAAGATTCTCGTAAACAATTTAAAAGTTGCTTAACAACGTGAATGCACTACTTTGAAGCTTATTCAGCTTATCTTACCTTAATTAGTGGGCACTATAAAAACCCAGAGCACTTTGACCCAAGGGAACCGTTAGTGCTTCCCTTATCCTAATGTCTGCTGTCCTGGAATAAATCTAGAACCTTCTTGCTACGTACGCTTGTCCTTATGTCTTGAGATTAAGGGTAGCCCAGAAGAAAGAAATCCATTCTTTTCGTAGCTAAAGCATCACAATTACATTATTTGTTTAGTGTGCTCTCTACAGGCCCCACACAGAGGTTATTCTACTAACTTCAATTTTAATAGCATTCTATTCGTGCTATAGTGGCCAGTAATTGCGCCACTTAAGCCACGCAGGTATTTAGCTTAAAACTAAGTGGTTATTACAATATGCCGCATAGAATAAAAATCTACTTTGTCATGCTGCTATAAAGCAAACAGATATTGTATGTCAAGAAATGCCAGTAGACCAAATGGCCAACCTGACTGTAAGTACTTACCTTAGAAACCAGCAATATACCATGTTGGTACGTTGATATTCCGGAGATAGTATTATAACTACCATGTCCTGTAATAACAGAAGCTACTTTTGTGTTCTAAACGCCAATTTATTCACTAAGAAAAGAATCTATCTGTAACGAAGTAAATAAAAGGGTGGACAGCTCAGAGTAATATATTATATTCAAGTAAAAGAAAACCAATATAAAATATAGCCAAATAAAAAGACAAGATAACAAGAAGAAAGAAAAACAGAACAATAATGACAACCTTCTGTCAAAAAAAAAACAGTAAAAAACATTAAAAACTATTTGTGAACCTGCCTGATGGCCAGTTCTTAACACTATCTAATTAAACAAAATGTTTAGCTAATTTAATGAATGTCGTGACGAGTAGAAAGAACAATCGTCATGTTCAGGCAACTACGAGACCCTGTTGCCACCCATTGATATTCAAGCAGTTCATGTGAAATTTTAAAATGAAAATAGAACTTGAACAAAATATCCGCGAAGTTATATGAAACAAAAGGTTATACACAATATAATCGAAAGGCAATTTTCTCAAGATTCATCCCGGGCGTGCCAATAATAAAAATGTGTAATTTCTATCTTCTACGTCTTTATTTTAAAAGGCATGTCACGTTTGTACCAATATTTTCATGCTTTAACTCGTTTGGATCAGTATCTTGGTATAGAACCGTAACATATATATTAAATCTTGTCTCACAGTGTTTGTTATCAAAATCCTTCGAAACACGGTCTGACAGAATTTTTTGTGTGTGCTTGGTCGGTCGTAGGCTATTTTTTATACCGGTAGATGATAAGGACGGCCCTCTCCAGATGGTTTTTAAGAAATCATTTAATTGGCAAAATAAAGTTAACCGGATTCGCTACAATATAAGTACAAATACAACAAATACAATACAGTAATGCCTACAATATAGTAATGCCTATTCTCTTCTACGATAAGGTTCTTCTACGATAAGGCGGAAAAATCAAAATTCCTAGGTGAAATCAATGTGATTACTATAAACGATGTGCTTCAAGAGTAAAAGTTAAGAGAAATATTTCAAAAACTACCACGAATAGACTGCTTAAGCCAAGCGATAATTTCTATTGAACAGTTCTCTACAATAAAAACCTGTCAAACGCCAATTTAATTTTATAAATTTCTGCAATTAATGCAGTTATGTTAAATATTATTTAGCCTGTCAAGCTATACAATCACAATTAAATTCTTGACTTTCTGTAAAGTGTCTTCGTAATAATTTATGTGCCACATTAAAATCGTAGAGCTATCAATTAAATCTCTTGTTTTATTATTATTTAAATCAGTATGCATAGCAATAATTCTCTTTATTACTATGTAGACTGATTTCATAGCGGTCTTGCTTTGCCGTCAAATGGAATTGTTTAGGAAAGTCTCGTTAGACGCATGATATTTGCTTACCTATATCTGCCTAGCTACCTGACCCGCTCATTGCATTATGTTAACCCCCCCAATCTACTAGTTCCTTCCCGGCGCTTGACTGAATGACATAGATACCCTCGGTGTACGCCACGTTGCCCTCGTTGTCATGTTTTCTGTGCCCATCAGTGCTATCCTAGTGCCATCAGTGTTGTGCCTACCAAGTGAGACCCGGGATACACCTACATACCTGTATCGGCGAGAGGGTAACGTACCTAGATATACCAACCTATACAATAAACTAACTTAGCCCAGCACCTTCCATAAACAGAATTGTGATTAAAAACCGTACCGTTATTGTAATAAGCTACTTGTTTAAGAGCTTAAGACCTCAACAACACGCACGTAAAGATACGGAACAAAGGACTATTAATTAAGAAAAACTTACATTCAAACAGATAAATATCATTATGTCGTTGAGCATAAAGTTCGAAATACAATGTAAATTACAAATGACTTGAATACGTTCCTAAGCATTGCGTCATTTCGAATCGAGCCTTACATTGATTACATTTTCAAACGTTGAAGCTCGTAATTTTCTTCTGAAACCATAAACTTGACGTATGTAAATTGAGTCATGCCATAGATATTTACGTAATAACTTTTTTATATAAGAATGATTTTTGGAATAATTTATTTTAAGTAAATATTGTTTTGAAGATTTTATTAAGAAAAGCTAGAAGCATCTTTAATAAAACTGAACTTTATAACATGTATAATGACGAATTAACCTGACGAAGACTTAGGTTTTTTGCAATTTAAGTGAAAAAATGATGCGTAGCCCAAGTGACTGAAGAGATTTTTGTCAATATAAGATCACCATCTGCCGTCTTGGTATCGAATATTACTTTGCGACTTTATTTCAAGTTGAAAAAAGGAATAAAAGGATTATTATAACATTTAAGATTACAATACGTTCAGAAACGTCTAAGAAGTACAAAGACCACTAATAAAGTGAAAAAGCCTAACAATAAACGGCTTGAGTATTCTGAGCAAGCAATTCGTAGAATTCGATCAGAATTCCCGAGATCCATTCTATATCCTTAACAATAATGCGGAAGAAAATTTCTTAGAGGCGAGATAATTTCTTCTCGAGACCTCAGCGATAAACTTCAGAAGTACATGCCTAGTCCAGTTTTCTTGACAGCTACTTACAATATTGCTTCTGCATTAAGAATACAAAGGCAATGAAACACACGATATACTAAAAGGCAAGTAGCTAGTCTAAATTTGATACTGGGAAACGCACACACGCCTGTCCCTCGTGGAAGATGATGAGGAGTTTAGGTTAAGAAACCTGCAATGACTTAGCGTACCTTATAAATGCAAAAACTTAGGGAAGAGCTTGAGTGAACCAATTTTGTCGACCCTTCCGAGACCATAACAATCAAAGCCATAGTTGATTTGTTTCCGTAATCGAAAAGAATACTTAATGAATATTTAGGCTAAAAACTTATATTAACATTTATTATTCATTATTTTCTTTTCATTAAACTTTCATTATGACTTATCCATAGACAATAAAAAACATGAAAGAAAAGATACGCGGCACTTTTTAAACATCATTTAACGCTTTGTTTAAATCATTATATGGTACATATTTCTAGAGGTAGATCCCTGGTGGCCTGATGTACAGGCATAGAGTACATGTTTAGTTTAGGCACCAGTATTCCACAAACATTGATATATAATTTATCCTTATATGAAATATATACTGTAATAAGTTTGCGGAAAGAAAATAAATGATTTTTTTATTTTGTTTCCTTAATAAAAAATATACACTTTATACAAGAACAAAAGGAAGGGGATTCGTTTCGGATGAATATCAAGGCGAGATAAATAGTAAAAGTTTTAACCCAGCTAGTTAACCAGCCAGCAAACGTGGCGCGTTTTCTGAACAAACATTCCTAATTAGTTAGTTGTTTGAGTTTAGTTAAACATTTTACAATCATATGAAAAAGTTTTCAAAAGTGTTAAAAAGGCAAAGAAAAAATGTAAAAGTTGTCCAAATTAAAATTATTTGGAGTTGGTGCTAAGTTCTATTCAGAAATTTTGAAAATGAAACGCCAGTTTTGAGTATTATGTTTCTAACGATAAAGTTATATGCGTGGCGGTCAGGATTGTCAACTTGCCTTTCTGCTTGTCGTTTACTAAAAATACTCGAACAGTTTTAAAAAGAAAAGAAATTCGTGCCTATAAAATTTGACGGTTGACCTTGATTTTCTCGGAATCCCATCATCAGATCCTGACCTGTTGACAATGAGAGCTTCTCAGGAGTAAACTTTATCGAATCAAATAATAATTTTGAATATCGGTTCACAATTGAAAGAGAAATCGCGTAACAAACAGAATCTTAAAATTTTATAAATTGCAGATGCTCATTGCTATTCCAAAAGATAAATATAATTAATGAGGAAATCTGGTAATTGGGAGTCAAATTCTATTTTAATGTGGGCACAAGATCGTGTACCTTCCAGTTAATATAATCTGACAAAATTCTCTCGGCCCCAACGGGTTTGAGCTTTGCATTAGAGCTCTGCTGGCAAATTAGCGAGTTTGTAATGGACGAAATCCCTCATTAAGTCACTTGTAATTTCCACAAGACCGTTCTACAATCTCTGCTAGTTTAATAATTCAAATTTGGTTTACTGAAACTTATGGAGCGATGAGTTTATAGCCAACTATACAATAATATTATACAACAATATGACGACGGTCTGGTCGAGTGGTCAATACGCCTGTCTACTTATCCAGAGATCCAAATCCGGGCAGAGGCGGATGATTGTGTGTTAAGTACGAATATTTGGCCACGAGTTATGCTTCTATGTTTATTTAGTATATTTCTGAGATTTATTTACTTTATTTCTCTGTTATTTAGTATCCATAACACAAGATCTTAATTATGCTTAAGAATATGAGAGAAAAAAACTATCTGGGAGGTACACGATCTTGTGTACATTAAAATGGAATTCGACTCCGATTTACCAGATCAACCATTAATTATATTTATATTTTGGGATAACAATTAGCAACCCAATTTTCAAAATTGTAAGGTTATAATTTGTGACTATTTTCTCTCCAGAGTGTTCATCTATGACATCAAGCAATGCACTGATGATTGGAGGCCAGTTTTTATTAACTATTTGAAAGAAATAACGAAGTTCTTATTTCACCTGTATGTCATAATATATGTTTGTTACGCGATTTCTCTGTTAATTGTGAACTAATCTGCGCCCTCTGGTTCATTCAGGTCAAATTGCTCATCCATTACTGTCCTCTGTCTAACTTTAACGACGTTGACGTACAGAGATATCCTAAGTTAAGATCAGTTTCAAATTACGTTACGACTGCCCCGTCTGTTGCGATCATATAATGACAGTTGACATTGGAACTGGCAACAAAATAGTAGATTTTGTTTATGCACTAGTTAGTGATAATACCCGTCAGTTTATATTCGAATATGACATTTAAACTCACCTCGAGACTAGACATTGAAATGGGAAATGAAGAATTTTGGACTTAGCGCCCACTTAATTCTTTTATAACCTGCAGTGCGAGCATGGAACTGGTCGATCAACGTACTCACCGTTCGACCAACGTATTTCTTTTATCGAACTTTATAGAGAACCACTACTATGGAACTGGCATGGACGTTAACTTGATAATTTTTTCGAGATGAGTAACATTTACGGAAATATATAGACGACTTTCGTTATGCATTCATTCTTTTATTTATTAAAAATGTTTCATAGATTAAATAATTTTATGTATCTTTATGAATTTAAACTTAGTGATTTTTTTTAATTCTGTGAATGACAGGAAGGGAATTTTTGGTTACATCACAAGAAAGCTATGCAGATATCTATCCATCAAAAATGTCAAAAAAAGTTCCATTCTTAGTTCATCGAGTTTTATTGATTAAGAAAATAAAATTTGTCCACTCGTTTGATCGATAAAAAAGAATCACATTTACGACATCAATAAATTGTCGATCAATATCGAGTTTCTTTATTAAATTTGGTTTATCTAGTGTTCCATACTCGAACTACTGAGTTTTTAAGATTGTTGAAAATCACACAATCCCAATCACAAAATCAATATAATTGCGAAAGTTACTATAGAGTTACTTTTAGTTCATACTTTTACTAGAGCTTGGAGAAGAACAAATACAGAAGGAAACAGAAGAAACTGGAAAAGAACAGGACACTTTAATATTTGTATGTAATAACTTTTATCATGTATGTATTCTTTATGCGTCGCCAAGTTCCCTCAAGTATTTACTTTATCTTTAAACCTGTCCATCCTAAGGTTACCGGAAGAGATCGCTTTTAGCGATAAGACCGCCCTTTGTACAAAATTAGTCAAATGTTTTTTGTGTATTTATCTTCTTGAATTGTCTGATGTACAATAAAGACATATTCTATACTATTCTTTAAAATATTCATGGTTTAGCAAAGGATTGAAAATTCTATTTTATATCCTACACTATAAAAATGATTTTAAAAGCTATTTATTCTGCCTCGAGTCCCGTGCGCTGCGATGCGTTATTTATATTCGAGATTGAGAAAATGACACACGATAAAACTCACACGATTATTTCTTAAGGTGTATATTAAAAAAGAACAAACGAGGAAACGAAAAAGAGGTATGTAATATATTTTAGTCTCGAGAGTCTCCAAAATCTCGAGGCTGTCCAGTTCTGAGTGCATTACTCTTTACAGACGGAACAACTTCAGTCATAACTGATGTACTAATAAATATATTTAGATGCTAATTTTATAAGCTATCCTCGAGCAATGTAGAAAGAAATTGAGGGTCCTTAAAAATTAAATACAACAACTATTAAGCGCACACAAAGTTCTTTAATACCTTTATTTTAAAATATTTGTCTGTTAATCTATGTACTATCTGGATGGATTGTGTGTGATGTAGAGATGGAAATAAATGTTTTATCTATCTATCTATCTAACTAAGACCTGTGTTTTGTTTTCCAATCAGCTCGAAAAATAAACAGTTGTGTAATAGAATCATTATCGATCGTCGCCTTTTCGCCGCAGAAAATCACTTCTGCTTTTCCCAGGCAAATTGATTCGTGTTAGTTTAGGTTTGGCGTTACGATATCTTCGGGGTATTGTTACTAATGAGATTTACTTACATTAAAAGGTTCGATTTGATGAACAAGGTATTTCTTCTTTAAATAGCTATAAAATGATTTATGCTTTTCTTACTTTATGATGAACGCTGCAGTTTCTTAAATTAAGCCACTTTTTTGACTGATCCGAAATTGGCAAACTCATTGGTCTATAAAAATTATGTGAAAAATTGGCTTTCAACTTTTCCTTCATTTCTTTTGATTCTTCAAGTCTTTGGATTCCTTTATATCTTCCATATTATCTTTACTTTTAAAGCGTGAATGAGGCTGTTACTTAGCAACGATCTTTTTAATAATCAGTTCAAAATCTTAGCTAATATATATTTCTAAATGTAATAAATAATTTAGGTTATAAATTTTCGTGTACTATTTACTATCGATATATCATGTTGTATTTACTCCAACGTATAACGTGTTTCTGTGGTAAACAATGCTGGTAGAGTTTCTAGGAACTGTGATACTGGCTGTGGGATCTAATTCATATGCTGAGGATGTAACGGATCGTCCTAATATTTACAGGTTAGACCACGCACGACTGATGCCTACTGATCTTGTAAATAGATTATATTGGCTACCGTTAACCGTGGCTAGGGCGTTTATTTGTTTGCATAGGGAAAATTGAGTTTGATATTTATGTGAAAGTTCGATGTGAAAAGTTTTGATATCATTTGACACTACATATTTTTTTATATTTCAAAACCTACAGAAATTTGCTATCCTATAATAATCTAGGTTCTTTACTTGGTGCATGAGCAATCTCTTTTGTTTTGATTAATTACTTTAAATGCCTCTCTTCCCTTTGCTTACTCCTTTCTTAGCCTTATATAGTAAAGTTTTACTCAATCTAGCTAATTCTTCTCAATTTACATAGTATCCTTCTTCACAAAATTGTTTAATACTTAACACTTTCTCAGCACACTTTCTATATTCTTTATATCCATGATAAAATCTATATTAGCCATGTGTGAATTACAAATAAGTATAATATTATTAGAATGTCTACTTTAGGACTCTCTTAGGTTTCAGTGTTCAGCGTGGCATAATACCAAATGCTCTTGTAGATTGTGAAGCTGAAACTAGATTGACATATATAGCATTCATTCTATAGAATTATAAACTAAACATTATTAAACAATGCACGTTTTTAACCTAAACCAACATGCAGATTCCGCGACACGTCTTCATACGTAATACAATATCATTTTGAAAATCTGTCCCAGCTGATGCGGTGGATACAAGATTGCCGGACAATTGAGTACTATATTGCGCTTGGCAGAGAGCTTTTTGTTGCTTTTTCAAAAAAAACTCTAGTAAATAATTTATTAAATTGGGTAGGAAAGTTGTCTGCAATTTCAGCAAGACAATTTAATAGAATTCCCAGCGTATTTAGATACGTGCCTATAAAATTTGAAGGTTACCCTCGATTTCCCTGGGATCCCATTATCAGATCCTGATTTACAATGGGATTAGGACAGGAAAATTATCTATCGAATGAATAAGTATTTTGAAAATCGATTCAGAATAGACAGAGCAATCGGTGAATCATATTTTGGTAATATAAATGTTGCAATGACGCTTGGTATCTTGGTATAAGAAAATTACCGACAGCAAACAGAAGTAAACTTTGTAAAAGAATAAATATTACTGCGTTGGCAAACACGAAAATCACGCACTTACCTTCTAATCAATGATATTAATGAGGTTTCATTTAAAAACAGATACCTGTACAATCGAGCTGTGGGAATGGTTAATAATTTAAGGAACTTTAATTCGTTGAAGGTTGTATTGATAACTAATTATTTATCTGGATGAGTCGTACCACATCTTCGAGTGGACAAAAGCAAATTTCGCAAGGCAGCTAGCGTTCTTTATGTATAGAAGTAGAAACACGAAGATGCAGAACTAGATAATTAGAACATCCCAACATTTTAATCTATACGACTATCAGTCTTCAATAACTCTAGAACAGTTGATCACAAGAAACATAAACTGGTTACTGTTAACTGGTAATGTTTATATTACAAAAGAAAAGGCACATTCATTAATTCGTTTAATCGAAAAGGTGTAAGCTGTTTTATAACAGGACGCGATAATTTGTGAAACGGCTACAGAAACTCGATAGATAATAGTGTGAAATGTAAAATTAACATTGAATAAAAGGTTGTCCATAATATTTCATAAAATTTATCTGGGTTCATTAACTTGAGTGCCAGACCCGAGATTGTAGATGAACAAGAGATTTATTGCTGGATATTTTTCAAGATAACAATAATGCAAAAGTTTCACTTTTGAAAACTTGTCTTCTAAAACATCTTAAGATTCTAAAAGCGAGGAAAATTTTCAAATTGTCTCATGTTGATATAAGTATGTGGAGTAGAATTGTTTTTTTAATAAATAATTTTACAAAAAGGTGTATTAAGAAAGTTTAACTACAGAAATATTGGTGGACGAAATAAAAAAATACTTAAAACATTTTATAAAGCATAAGTTTTTGATAACTTTGTTCTTAGATAATTATCAGGGTCATAAAAACTGTTCGTATTTTTAATAGAAAAGACGTCTGGGTATAGCAAAGCAGTTTATAAAAGTAAAGATTACACGTTCATGTTTTGGTACCATTCCGAATTTGTCTCAGACCTGAATGTACAATACAATGTACAAATAAATTCGAATGAGCGAAGACCGCAGCGGGAATTGCATTGTATATGCATAGACCGGTTGGACCCGTTAAATTGTTCTAGCGAAAATATGCAGGAATCCGTGGAAATACCGGAATTTTCTTATACCTATATCACGCGGGAACGAGGAATAGTTTGCGATCGGGAATGGGCCTAACAAACGCGAGTGGAAGAAAATGCGACCAATTTAAGTGCTTTTCTTCTCGTCCCTTTATTTAGGTAACTTTGTCCTGTCCTCGATTTTGTTGGAGTATTTCAAATTTGTATTCATATTTTGTTCTATTGGCTTTTTTCTTTCTCGTCTACTGTTTTATTATTTAATAATCATTCTGAAGGTTTATATATATATATATATATATATATATATATATATATATATATATATATATATATATATATATATATATATAACATTCACTGGTAGGAATTTCAGTGTACTAATAATAGTTCTGCTTTTCCCAGGCAAATTGGTTCGTGCTAGTAAAGGTTTAGTATTACTATATCTGCAGGGTTACTAATGAGATTTAATTTGGTTTAAAAGGTTCGATTTGATGTTCGATTTTTAGCGATTTGTTTGTTTTTTTTATTATTTCTTTCTTCGTTAAATAGCTATGAAATTATTTAATGCCTTACTTTATTGAATGCTGCAATTTCGTAAATTTAACTCAGCAACTTTTTGACAGATCAAAAAATGTTATCAGGATTTTCAATATACTAATAATAGTTTCACTGTTCTATTATTATGAATTAACTCATGTGTGTTGTTGAACAGTAATTTAGTTGTAAGCTTATAACTGTCTTACTAATTACTATTGAGGCGAAATTTGATGATGAAAATATTATGTAGACGTCAACTTTAGTATATAAAAAGCGACCCAAAGATATTAAGGACGTATCTTCAGAAAAGAAATTCCAAACTATCCACAACTAGTCTCAGTATGGCTTTATATGTAAATTACTAATTTATTGCACTATCGGAGCGAAGAGAAAATAAAATACCACTGTACACTTAACCGTTTAGGAGTACCTGGAGCAATAACCAATCTTTACCAATTGCAATACCGATGAATATTCTATGTAGCGATAGTATTAGGTTACCTGCGTATAAATTGTTTCACAATCGATGTAAGTATTTGTTGGTGCAGTTTATCGATACTGACATTCTAATTTGACGTGTGTATTTTATTTATTTATTTAGCTTTCGAATTAAGAAATTAAATATTAGTTGTAGAAGAAGTGTACAAAAGGACGTAAGGTAAAAAAATATAAAATTTTTTGAAAAAAAAACAATTAAAAAAAAAATATGATTTTGTACAGAATAATAACGGATTATTCGTTCGCGGTGACTCGATCTGTTATACAGTTTCTAAGTTAATTTTTGAATTAAATTTTAATGTAACATCGATAGCTTAAAATATAGAGGTTTATCCTCTATGATGTGGATTTTTCAAAATGTATATAAAGGTACATATAATTAAAAAAGAGAATTCTGGGTCCTTCTCAATCTTATGCAACTGGTACAAATAAAACCTATAATAAAAACAGAAATTTTCGTTGCCATGTATACAATTCTCTTGATACTCTTGTAGGTACATCTTTTTTTTTACGAGGAGGAATCCATTTAAGGACCTACCCGCCACTGGCTAAGCGACGGGCGTGTGTGGGGCTCACTCAGTACCTCAATAGAGCGGCACTGAGAATACCCACTAAAGCTCCCCGGTAATTCCATTGCCCTACACGGGGGTAACCTGGGTTCTGCACGAGCAATTCACCAGGTCACGTAGGTACGTCTACAAATTACACAGCTTACGTAAGGAACTTATTGAGTCTAAAAAATAATGCATATAATGTTGTTCTACTTTGTTAAATACAAACATTATTTCATAGAAAAACTAAGGCTTTTTGTTCCGATAGTTATTTGTGGGATTGTTCCCACAAATAACTATCGGAACAAAAATTTATCACTGACCCCAAATTCTCAACCAATTCTAGTTTCATGGTATAGGATCTTTTATTTGATATCGTGTATTGTGGTTTTCTCGTGTAAGATGAATTACTTGTATGATACTGCATATGTGTGCATAGTATTCGTATAAATCGAAAATGTATAGTCGCTACCGCAGCCGCCGTAAATATCGTCCATGTGTCATTTGTCATACGTGCTCTCAGCTCTCCAGAATCAGTTTGAATATACGTTACATAAATATTAGCTAACAAAAGAGTTTATTTATTGAACAGATTAAACTTTAGATTATTGTTGTCACTGCTGGTGGGTATTACTGTTATTTGAAATTGATCATTTTGATTGTAACCTCTTTTCTGTGAAGCTCTTTATGTATTTATAAAATTAATTCAAGAAAAAACACAATCACGCATAAAAAGCAGCACGGAGGAAACTACGTCTTAATCTACATGACACAAGTATATTGACAACTGCTCAAGAAAACAAACAAAAGACTAACAAATTTGATCTATACACAAAAGGTAAAAAAGACTGAGGCTGATTAGCTATCAGCAACTTCGTAAATAGTGCAAATCCACATAAAGTACTGAATAAATCCGCGTATCTAACAAAATATACCCACTTGAAGCCGTATAAAAAAGAAAATTTTAAGTACTTTAGTCTTTAAGCAGATACGCGCCGTTAGGTAGATTCGCGGGTTATCACTATATATTTCTTTTGAAACTAAGATTCAGTATTAATTAACATTAAGAAATAAAATATTAAATCAGGAATAATATATATGTTATAAAAACTTTTTTGTGCAAAAAAATTAAATTTTTTTTTTTTCGCTTTTCATACTGAATACTTAGTAAAATCAGTTATCGCTTATGTCGACCCCTGGGAAAAACGTAGTACAGAATCGCCAATAAGAAGTGTTTAGGTATCGACTTACGAAATTAGTGTATACCTTAACGAATTGTATTACAAATTATTTGTCAATTTAACCTTAATTAAATCATTATTAGATTATAGAGAGACATCGTTCTTGAGTTAATAAGTGTGTCATAAAATCAGTATTTTGATTTTAGTAATCTCTATTCGTAATCCAAGCCTTCCCTGAGGACAGTGATAATAAGCGATCGGATTTGTGATTCTACACTTGTTCTATATTAACGACAATGGGATGTTTTGAATATTTAATCCTATTCAATTTAATAAATTTTTTTACAACCGTGTGTTTATATAAGTAGTTCTTGTTATTATTTATGTGTATGTGTATGGCTATGTGTTTTAGAGTAAAATAAAAGAAATCTTATTATTAATGTTAAATCTAAAATCAAATTAAAACTTTTTATTAAAATGACAATAAAACAAGCTACAACATGTTTTTTTTTTTAAAAAATTGAACACTCAAGTCGTTAATTTATGACCTCTTAATTCATAAACTTATTGCATTAATAGAAAAGGTAAGGCCAACCTGAAAAGTGACACTAGTCTTATAATTCTGTACCTGAAGATTACTTTAAAACATTTGTAAAATAGTTTGATTTCATTTAAAGTTGTGGCCAAAGATTTAATATCACTGCGAATTATTTTAAACATTTTATTTATAAATTAAAATGTTAAATTTTACTTCTTATGTTTTAAAGAAATTATAATCATGATTTCTCTTAATGGTTTACTTCTAATTTAATGTTTTTGATAATACTATTCTATTTTGGATTATTTTAATTATTTTATTTATTATATTATTATTAATTTATTAATGTACCTTAATTTTTTATACCTACTATCTAAGTATGAAGTATCAATGTAGCACCTTCTTCGTAGGGCGGTGAGATGGAACTTTCCGTATATTACGTATTATTTAGAAAATCATAAATTATTCCGTTCCAGTTAACAAAGTTCTAATCTGATGGAAACTTGTACCGGAATAGGACCTTGTTGACGTAAATAGGTAAGAAACTAATATCGATGAACCATATTATTTATACTTTACTATATACTTTGATAGTAGTATATAAAATAGTAATTTTACTATTAACTGGAAGTTATTAGACATAACATGATTAAAAATGTAACTAATATCTCTTGCCATATGAGAAACTATAGAAATATGTGTAATAATCATTTCCAAACCAATTTGCACTTTACGCACATCATGCAATGGCTTATTGTACACTACAACATTCAACTTTATGACGTCACGTGTCTACGTTCTTCGTATGAATAATTGGAAGCCAGCAAAGTTCATCGCCATAGGAATGCCGTTGGTACATTTTCGTGACTTAACTGCTAAGTCAGACCCGTATTAACCCAGTTCAGTATCATGTAACATTGTTTGAAGGCTTGTATTGAATTCTTAATAATATGAACCTTATTTAAGATGTTTTGTAGACAGATAATCACAAAAACCATATTGTGTCAACGTAGAAGAAAATGTGTGACCGCAAGCAAAATATTAATTAATATTTAAAATGCGAATGTTACGTCAATAACATATAACAACTCCACTCTTTTTAATGAAATATGGCTTGGAAATAGAAAAAACCTAAGAAAAGACGTAAGAAAAGATGTATTTATAACGTTTCCATAACGTATTTATGTTAAATATATTATGTAATATTATGTATTTGATATGCCGCAATCTATTTTAAATAATTTTTAAATAAATAGAAATATTTTTTTGGAAAAAAGATACGTTCAAAGACAAAGGAGAGGTTAAAAAGAACCTTGTTGACGGAGTGGTTTGAGCTCTCTGGTTTCGATTACGAGAACGTATAGAGGCTTTAATATTGATAATTGAATCCTTAAATCTATTTTCTGCTTTTTTAATGGTTTCTTTTTCATTTCCTTTGCGAATATCATAATCCCTTTTAATATACACAGGGTTATATAATGCGTCATGAATTTCAGTTATTCGCCTGAATATTCTGTGCCTTCCTGTAAATTATTGCTGCTGTACGTTGTTAAGGCATGTGCTGCGAATTCAGATTGCGGCGATTGTCTATTACGATTATCTGTAATAAAATGTGCACTTACAGTGTTACAGCATACGGTTTGTATTCCTTTATTTGCAGTCGTGTTTTATATCAAAACCTTATTTAAGACAATACATTCAATGACGAAAAAGATACACAGATGTATAAAAAGTATTCCACGAAAGCATTGAAGACTCTTTTTAACTTTTTTTTATTTAATTCCAATAAAGAAAATGATACGCTGCGATTATTGGTTAATTATTATTGGCATAAAAGAATCATGTTATTGATGGGTAAATACTTAAGTGGTACTCACACTGTACCGCATAAATTGACATTAGTTAACACCAAGGTTTTAATCGAATTTCAGATATATTTTACAGCAAATGTGCATTTGTGGTTATAATGACTTATTATGTTTGACAAAATTGCTTGTAGATACATCAAATTATGAAATAACTTGTTTCTAATGAATTCTATTACATTAAGCTATGACTATACTTACAATCATCTTGCGTTTTATAATGCTTAATACATCTCAGAGCATCAATTCTTACTGTCCAGGATATGGAATCAAATGATCAGTATCAGGTTTAACAATAAATAAAACGCTTGTCTTTTGTATCTCGGTGTTCTCCAGGGAAATACTCTTGGTCCAACTGTTAACTATTAGAACTAACGTTGCAAGCAATGGCCTCTGCTTTTGTTATAGAGTCAAGCATGGCTGATAAGTTTTGATGCCGCTTTATTTAATGGTCACATTTGTGAAGGTCATTAGCCGTTTAATTAATGACCAATACTCAACAGTCATTATAGGTTATAGTTCATGTCCAACCAGTTAATTAATCGTATTTACCGACAGTCCTCATAATATGTTACGATTACGCATCGTATACATAATGTTTTAATTTTTCCAAACCCTTCCTATATGATTTGACATTCCTAATTAAGATTTGAGAGCATATTAACTTTTCATATTTGGACCA
Organism: Acentria ephemerella; assembly: GCA_943193645.1. NCBI lineage: Eukaryota > Metazoa > Arthropoda > Insecta > Lepidoptera > Crambidae > Acentria > Acentria ephemerella. The sequence goes on from OW971889.1 coordinate 1,735,667, forward strand.
TTTTATTGTAAAGCAATAAACGTTATTGCCGACCTTATCTCTGATCATATCTTTTTTAAATATCTCTAGACGTACAATTTTAGAACACGGGTTTATAATAAAAACGTGACTAAGTTAAAACTTAATATCTTTGACACGTTCTTAGGTAGTAGAGGGAGAGAAAATATATTTGAACAGAGGTCAAGAGTAAGCCCTGAGGGTTCAAAAGTAGATATTTTAATAATTTGCTTTTTGCCATCTATCAGTATTGTTAACTAAACTGGCTAACCAAAGGTGATTAGTTACCTATATAATTATTAAAACCTTTAAGTTTAATGTATCTATCTATCGCTTCCAGAATGTTAATAATGCATATCCACCGTTGGTGGAGTACCACCAAGAAAATCACAATGCCTTAACATAGTTAACCTTAAATGTATTCACACAAATTGTCTAATCGATAAATCCTTTATTTGACTTCTTCTTGTCGTTCGTTTCGTACATTAGAAGAAGATATAATATTATCTTTAAATATTATTTTCAATTAATAAAAAATGCTCTTTATCACAACTACTGAACAATTCATCTTAAGAGCTTCCAGCGCGCAATCAAAGCCGTTGGCCGCCAAATGAATTACGTGTTATAAAGTTTTAATTGCTTAAGTTGGATCACTCAGATTTTAGTTCACATTCATCAAAGAAGCTTAGAAAATTCTCGAACTAAACGTTGCTGAGAATTATAATCTTGTGTAATTAAAAAATCTATTAAAAAAGTAATAATTTGTTAGATAAACCAATCTATTGACACGTACTTTTTGTGAGAAATTAAACATCATTGAAACAAAGGAGACTAATGTGGTAAAGTCTTATAAGTAATATAATTATTGGACTAAAGATAGATTGACAAGGCAGTACAAGTTTATTACTAGTATAAAAAGCAAAATGACAAGACACAGTCCATCAAGGACGTATGTTATTATAATGAGGTTAGAAATGTTTGCTACAATTGTACCGAATTAATTATGAACAAAACATGTATTTTTGAACTCATGACATTTTTTAGTTATACCTTGTTTATATATCATATAAATATCTGAACTGTGTACACCAATTTAGCAATAATAAATTGTAATTAAGGTTGATTTTTAAATAACATTAGGTAACTATCATAATTACTAATGTATTGTCGCAAAGTTTTATGCAGAAATAAATATACCTAAGTTCTAAGATTAATTGTCACATAATTATTGTGGAAATGTATACTCGTGATTTACAAATAAATGATATCTCATGTTAAGTCAAAGTCAAAGTCAAAGTCAAAAATAACTTTATTTAAATAGACTTATTTACTAAGCTCTTTTAAATCGTCACAACAGGGAATATGTATAAGAAAATAAATAAATATAATTATTACCGGGCATTTACTAATTGTCCCAGTTATAGTATTTCAATATGTACTAAATAAATTGTTAGTTTTAATTTTAAAATAATACTTATTTTAAAATTAAAAATAACACTAGTATGCATATTCCCAATCAACCCTACTACCGCTTCGACGAATTAGTAGCTGCAGAGAAGAAGCGGCGCAAGAAACTCTCAGCCTTTAGTATTTATAATGACATTTACAAATCAATTATGTCATTATGTATTAGTATTATAAACATATACATGTTTTGTTTTACAGTGCATTAAAAAATATATTTTTAAATATTGCAAAATATAATAAATAAGTGCAGAGAAGCAAATTATAGTGGCCACAAATTTTTATCTTTAAAATAATCTTCTACCTTGTAATACCCCTTTTTCATCAAACAACTTTTAATAGTTGACTTAAATTTATGCAGAGGCAATTCAATAAAACTTTGTGGTATCATATTGTACATTTTTATACTTATTTCTATAAAACAATTACCGGTCTTATGCAGTCTGTGGCTTGGAAAGTTATATTATCTTACCTTATCTTATCTTATCTTATTTTGTCAATTAGCGTTATAGATATTTGTCTTTATGCTATCAAAACTCAAAGTTCGTCAAATGATCCTGACTTCAGAACGAACGGATATTAAGTTTCATCTTGTTTCGCAGAGTCTATTCGATCATCTCATCGTAGCTAAATATTTTGAAACAGATATGATAAATTGTATTGAGCTCACAGAAGTAGGATATTGTACAATAGATTTCGACTTTATGTAGTTGATGATTTATGAGCTTTGAATTCCCTCAATATGTGAATTTTCGTCAGAATGAATCTTTTAATGTGGCACATTATTTGTTTGTCCGGTAAAAGAGGTTGGTTGGTTGGCTTTGTGTTTATCAAAAAGCTATCAAGGTGCTTTGTTCAGTAGATATAAATTAATATGTACAACTAGTATGTGTCACAAAAAATTAATTTAATTAATTGTATTTTGGTCATGTATTTTGTAAGGCTGATAAGTTTGTCATGCATTTTAACGTGTTCATTTAAATCTTGTGGAAACGAAGCAACTGTCATATTATTTTTAATAAAACTAATGCAGATGTTAATACTTACCCTGATATAAATATTGTTTCTTCTGTTATTTTCACGTTATGTAAATTGTCAATGCAATTGGAATCTACTCAATAAAGTTTATTTTTATTAATTATACTATAATGTTTTACACGTCAATTTTTACGCGTATTTGTAATTTTATTTAGTCCATTATTACAATTTTAAACGTTTAAATCAAATTTGATGTGTGTTACTACATTAGAATCATAATGAAACAGTATGAGATGATTTTAAAAAGTTTTAGCTTACGATTTCGATCCCTCTATTATGTCGACTATTTTTACAGTGGCGTTTGTTTTTAAATTGTGTCTTATGTCTCATTCTGTTATTTACTATCAATTAAGTTCTATCAATTTTGCTCCTTGTTAGAAGAGTTAACGTGAAATGATATCGAACCAGCATTGTGGGTCAAGGTTTCTTGGTCACTGCATGGTTGGAGAATTTTAGCGCAGTATCGATAAATTCTTATAATGAATCAATTAAGTGGCGTTCAATTTCATGAGATTCGTGATTTATATCAGAGGAATGGTCTTGTTTAATTTTAGTTTTGATTTAAACTTCATTTACGGGATCATTTAGAATTACTAACTTGTGGGTTTGTATTGCCAACAACAAAAGAAAGGCATTCATTTTAACATTTGCTCATATTTTAATAAGTGTCCATTTAATTGGAATAGCAATGGAGATAATTCTACAGAATGTATAAATGTCAATCCTGAAAGATTGCTGTTAAAATTATGTATAATCTAGATGACTATATGAAGTTTGCAAGTTTGAGTTGAAAGTTTGAGCTGTCAATTGCGGAAGATGGTGGTGTTCCAAATTCAATAAAAAACAAATGCGTTTATTCCGTGCAATTTCTGATATTTTAGTAATGATAATAGTAATTCTGCTATTCGGGCGGAGGTGAATACATTCAATTTGAGATTATTAAAATCAGGCCAGCCGTTTTTGAGTTATCAATGGTGTTACTATCCAAATTTTTTTTTTGGATTCCCGTTTTACGGTCGATTATTAAATCCAGTCCAGTCCAGTAACTCTTCTGTAGGTTTAAGTTAGCGGGGTTGGCTGACAAATGCACGAATAAAAAGTAGTCTCCTACTTCACAACAGAGGCGCTGCTGTAGTTTGCATATAGTTTGACAGCTGACGACAAATGTAGATTTAAATTTTTATCTAAAGATATTAATTAATTGTACTATTTCCAAAAGACCTGAAGATAAGTCTCCATGAATTCGGTCAGATACTAATCGATTCGGTACAATCGTGTTCCCGTGCAGGATTTTAGAATTTCAAACGAGTTGCTTTTGATTTCGAGGTTTTTGTTGCTTGCCCCAGTTACGAGCAGGTTATCGTATTCACCAGCACAAGAAGGTTTAGCTTAATCGATAAAGGATGCATTGGTACGTTTCATCGGTCTGGCAGCAAAAGGCAAATCATTTAAAAAGGTTCCAAGTCCTTCGATGAACGAAAAACATTTCATGCAGCACATTTACTATCATAGATTATGCTGTTACACTGTTACACCAAATTATATTGAATAAGTATCATAGGAGAGCGCGTTGGTGTAGTAGCTCGATTGCTCTGATTTCGATAACGGAAACAAAGCAACTATCTCCACGGTTGGCCCCTGATGGGTCAATCAATTTTTATCAAATTTTGTTATTACGAAATTAGTTCTTCATGATTCGGAAGTCATTATAAGCTGTTGGACCTGATTGTAATAGCCCAAACTTTTCATGTGTCCTGTACTCCCATGTAGGATGTTCTGAGCCCAGTGATGGGACGTTTATGGGCTTTATAATTATCATTGTGAAATCTTTCTTCATGATAAATATAATATTATTACACCAATAATTAGTTCTTTGATTAATTCAATTCAAAAATCTCTTGCTCTATTATGTGACATACAATATCTTTCGAAATATTATTAAGTGGTGATAGTGTGAATAAGACAGTTATAAAAAGTAAAACGTTAGTTTACAGGCATAAATTTTTTTTGCACACAAATTTTTTACTCATGATATCTTACTGTTAAGTAATATCATACATATCACCCTTAGTAATACAAAAAATAGTTTTTAGGAAGGTTATGGGATCCCAAATTACAGTTTATTTTTAAATAAAATGATTCTTATTACTTAATTGTTTTTAGTTTTAAATGTGAAATTCAGCATTCAGTGCTTTGATTATTACTTTATAGCTGGTAGAGAGATCATATTTATTTATTTAACAAGTTATGTACACACGAAGACAACACACGAAGATGAAGATGCTGGTATGATAATCATTGTAGTTTATATGATTTCCTATTGCGATCTTAGGTCTACAGGTCTTGCGGCGGAGTTGTTTGTTACAAGTGGCCTATAAAATAATTTCTGGCAACTGGTCTACGGACAATATTAGGTAAGGCGCTGCCGTTAGTTCATTGGGCACAATGCCATGCTCATTAGTTAAATATTTGAATGCACTAGTTAATACAGTTTGGTCTATTTTCATCTAGCAGCAAAGATTGGCTACTGCATACGTCATGAGATTTATAGATATTATTAGGTACGATGGTGTATCTAATGGTCAAACTAAAACACAATTAATTCGAATACTAAAATATTCAAATCTTTAAAAAAGATTTGAATGAATAAGCGCAAAATAGATTTAATATTCACTTCCACCGGTGTTATCGAAGGTCGATGGAGCCCTTGGGAGCCGAAGGTCATCAATTACAGGCTTAGTCTTGTATTTACCCACATATGCCCAGATGAACGTTAGTAATTGCTTGGTAAGGCCCTGGCGATGCAATTAAGGAGTATAATGAAAATATTGAATTCGGTAATTTAACGGCAGTAGGTAATGAAATTAATTTAATAACTAAGAAAATATGGTTCTACGCAAAACTTAGGTCAGTTAAAATCTGTTAAAATGAAATACAATGTTATAGAAACTCTGTAACTCATACTTCAAGACTTTAATACCACAAAACAGTGTAGTGGACATTAAACTGAACTTTCCCCCTTATTATCTAACGGTAATAATGATTGCAATTGCTTTCTATATGACTTTTATTGCCGTTGTAAACATAGCTGCTTGCCCGATTTTCCTGGACATTTAAAAACACAAGGCTAATTCTTTATTCTAACCTCTTTCGAAATATTTCAAATTTCCCAATTAGTTTAAATTCGGTGTTCTGGTAAAAATCGTTACCGTAGAGAATCTTAATGTAATTCTTAAAAGAAATCACACAATCTTCCATATGCGTTGACATCGGTTGCACATAAAATATATCAATGTATCCCACACCTTTCTCTTCACATTGCGACCCAAAAAACTGACGTTATAATGGCTTAAACAATCAACAGTAAATTTGACTGACTATACTAGTCAACAGGATATGTCAGGAACAGGATACATCAAAGAATAGCAGGCATCACATGGAGAAGGAAGATACAAAAAGCACTTCATAGAAAGCTTTGGGAAAGGACTATGCTGGAAATGTAGACAATCTTCGCTAAACTCGTAAATTTTTATTATTTACCATTATTTGTAAAAATAAGTTTTAAGGAATATTCATTATAAACGCTTTTAATTTTAATATTATAACAAGCGCTAAGGAAGAAAGAATAACCATCAGACTGCAAGTGACTTCTTAAAATTAGCTGAAACAGGTCGAAACTACGTACTTTGATGAATCTCATATCCTTAAAATCGCGGACTAGCCTTTAGTATTTAGTAATAAAGACCGTCTGAATGAATCTCTCAGTAAGAAGGCAATAAAGTTTCTTAACTCAAATGAACGTCCAAGCAGTTCACAGCATAAAATGTATACAGAACAAAGAAATGTTATACTTAAATCTTTATTCACCGTAAAGACATTATTTCAAAGCGCAGACAGCGGTGGCATTGCTCGTTTCCACTTAAAAAGCGCTGTAGACGTTTTTTTTAAATCTGGACAAGTGCGAGTGGAATACACGTAAGGGTTCGGCACGTAAGTTCCAAATCTACTAAGAAAAATATGACTTGAAAATATTTTTAAAGTCAAAATAAAATAAATCTCAAACTCTTTAGTAAAATGTTGATAAGGTCATTAATCACTAATAAACTAAATCCGTCGATTTTGATAGAAACTTCTTAGGACTATGGTATATTTTGACAGTTTGATATTATTATAATCACTATGACGACAGAAATGGCAATTTCTCCGATGTACTAAAATGTCATTGTGATAATTTAGATATTTCATTTCGTTATTATCAATTAGACTGTCATATCTGTCGTTGATCGACAAATAATCGAGTTCTCTATTGATTTCAACATTCATAGAATCAGCATCAGGTACGACAAGTTAATTTTTTACACCATAACGTACTGAATCCGTATTGAAAACAAGTTTAACCCTAATAAAAACTATAAAATGGTTTTAAAAGTGAGAAGAGTATCAAGGAGCGGTCTTTAATACCCCTATAGGCTGTTTAGTGTTTTATTCCGTCGCGTGACTGCTAGCAGTGTTACTACCTCATCGTTTGTTATCAGACGTTGTCTGATAGTTATCCGTCACGGAAAATATTTCGATAAGAAATTTTCACCTTTACTTACTGTTCAAGTATCTGACCCTATTGTATTTTAAAGTTAAGTGTTACATTATTTCGATGATAATGAATTAGTGAAGTTTTGAGGTTTATCTGTATTTATTGTTAAAATTATTAAACATTAATTCTTAGAAAATTAAAGATGATGACATGTGTACAAAAAGTCAAATATGTAAAATCACACCACTTAACCACTCGGTTACTATTTATATTATAGTTAACTTCTCAGTTTATACAATTATAACTTCAGTTACGCTTGTTAACAGCTGGAGCACCCGAAAAAGAATGCTTCGTCGATTTTCGTATCGTTTCCTCGCAGAGTCGGTAACCGCCATTTTAAAAGTTAAACAGCGCGCCTCTTTCTCGGAAAACGATACCAAATCAAATTGGCTACTATTTCATTTAAATAAAGCATACATCTAAAAAAACCAAGATTAAAAGACTATCAACGGGATTATGATAGTATATATTTATATACTTACTAGTTTTAATATTCATAATAAATATAATAGTTAAAGCTTACACATGTATCTACAAGGAATTGTTAATATTTGTCGACAAAGCGCGAGATAATTTTATAGGCATGTATATATGACTATGATCATTGTCCATTGAGTCAAGTATATATCTAATGACCACTTGAGTAACATAAAAAACATCTTATTTTTTCTTTATCTGAAGCTCTAGTGGATTGTCCACAAAACACTCACATCGGAGACCACGTATCGGCGAATTTAGTGTAAGACATTCCTTGTGTAAACCAAAGATACAGTGTCTAAGATTTAGGAATTGTATTGGGAATCACACGAAAATACAGGGGTCATATAGATAGTAAAACTTCTAAATTGTACTCTTTCCCTGTATACATTCCTGAGACCCACGTAAATGACATCTGTATATATTTATAGTCACAACTTTACTTTATTCAAGTGGAGTTTTTCTCGTGATTATATAAAATTTGTATTAGCTCTTTTAGGGTTGAATATAAGTTATAATGCTGATTTTTTTACATATCGAATTGGCTAAGAGTGATTCTGACAGGAAATAAGGGTTCCGTTTGTAATGTGTTGTTCCTTGCTTGTGAGTATATGTTAACATTGTTTTTAAACTTACTAATCTTTCAAAATTGGAATTGTTTCTTCGTTAGAGTTTTGAAAAAGGTTTCATGGCTGATTTTTCCATTAATTGAAGTAATATCTCATAAAACATACATTAGTAATATTTGTTTAACTTTAGGAACTAATTTTCTTCTTAACCGACTTAAAAATGAGGAGGTTCTGATTCAACTGAATTCTTTTTATTTAGTGTATTACCGATATTGATATATATATATTAGTATCTATGGTTATCCGTTATCTATATACCATCTATTAAACTATTGACCATGATGCATAACGTGGGCTAGATAATAGGTGTGTCGAGTGTGAGAAATTCAACCAAACCCACATTCAGTTGAGAACCCGGTCTCTAAAACTGCAGCGATTACCTTATCAGACTGCTGATGTCACTCAACAATAGATTTTGTATTGTATCTAATCTTTAGGTACTTCGAAATGGCTTTTAAATTTAGCATCTGTAGCACTCATTATTAATATCTATTTATAATTGATAGGTCACGATTCTCTTTTGTTACACCTAATATTGTCATAATTAATATACGTGACGACTGTCAGGCCATTGTTTTAGCGGTAAAGACGTACCAAATTACGAGTGTTGGATAAAGTGAGTCTTATTCGTTTTAAATAAAGAGTAGAATGGCCTGTAGGATGAATAAGCGTTTAAATTTGTACTATTACCTCTCGTCGCGATAACAATCGATATAAGATTATCGGACCCCATTAAAGACCGTTTAAATCATACGATCTAAATCTTAGAAATGGATATTATTTAACAATCTTAATTCAGGCATTTTTGGAATTACAAAACAGTACTAATACAACGTTACTATTCTAAATCAAACAGTAGTAACAAGTTTGTCATGAAACTAGGGCACTTGATGAGGGAAACTGTGCTCTTTGTACTTGTTTCAAGAGTCGAATTGAAATAGTTAGTTGTTTGTAGGTGTGGGTTAATCTACATAGTTACGGAATGCGCACAATTGGATCAGTTCCTATTTACTGGATGACCCACTTATTTTGAGAATTGTCTAAATGGATGCAGCATATACCTCAGAAACTTCTTAGTCATCGAACACATTAGTAAAGATAACTTTTATCGAGAATGTCCATTCGATTAGTAGCTTTTGTAATCGATCATTAACAGCTTATATACTATCACAGATACACACACACACACACACACACACACTATAGCACCAATTCATTGATCCAAACCAGGTTGGTGGATGCAGCGGTAGCCATAACAACCAGAACCAACTCCTTAACGTGCCTTGCAAAGCCCAGTAGATCTGGAGATAACCCATTTTATTAATACATCCATAGACCTATCAAGGCGGAGAATACGAACACAAGGCGTTTTCGTATTCCTGCAGGGCTTCGAACCGCTATTAAAAATGTAAATGTAAAATCGTTTGCCCTTATGAATATCATAATAATTCTTAAAAGTGCTCCCATTTTAATGTCATTCCTCTTATGAAATGATGTAAAATTTGGACTATTTGGATTTTTAGTAACAAAGTTTGGTTTTACAAACTAAACACACTGTAGATAGGAACTGCTCACGTGATATTTATTCTTATCATTATAGTCATATCAGCCGAGAAACTCACACTGCTGGACAAACCTACCCAAGAATCTCCAAATTGATCGGTCTTGCACTACTTGTGTCTAGTAGCTTCCTGTGATTTTACATTGTCCGTCCAATGGGAGCCCTAGCGAAGCTGCGCCCGGTTTACACGTGCAGATAGCAGTTCACATGTAAAGATAGTTAGTCGCCTTGTTTTCTAATAAAGAAACTTTTAATGTAGAATGCAATGTAAAACTTTTCATCCGATTTCTGTTTCATCGCAATTTAAATGAACTTTCGGAGTGGATAAAGCCAAATTTAAATCCCATTTTAATCACACTATGAATTCGTCATAACCGCGGTTAGAACCACCCATATAATATCACTAGTGCACGTTCAAAAATCGACCTTGCGGCGTTTAAGCTCTATTCATGGTAAATATTAACACACGTTACTGAAAGTTGCTTATAACTCTTGAGTGGAGTTTCCCCTGGGAAAACATCGTGGTAACATTTATCACTCGCTGTAACGCGATGTTGGCTGAAATTTTCATAGCAGACATAAAAATCTATTCCATGATAAATACTCACTCGGGAACCCAGAAATTTATGTCATGTGATATATGGGTAACTTTATTACATTTAGCAAGCTTAAAGCTAAGTTGACAGTTAACAAAATCATTTAGTCGGGGATAATGCATATCTCCGAATCTATTATTATATAATATTTAATAAAGATATTTTGACTTTGACTTTGACTTTACTAATGGTAACGTTAGTGTATCTGTACTAAATTTAGTCACACAGAGGAAGGTTGAAATTTGATAATTTTCTTATTTTGAAGGGTTCCATGAAAATTTAAGAAATTGACTACATTTTGTCAGACACTGAATAATTCTTTTGAAGAATTTCTTCTAAAGAATTCTAATACATAGCTAACGATAGTTACGCGCATTGGCACTATCCGCGGCCATTTTAGTAGCTATGAATAATAAGATTATTGGGCCATTTACAGATTTTATCGTACAAATACATCGTTAAACATAATTATTTATATTTAACAATGTATTTTACATTTAATTTTATTAAAAATACTGGGCACACAGCTTCCTTTCTTCACGAGATACATTACGACTCAATATGAAATGGTAGATGTAAAGAACTTGACCAGTGACTCAAAGTGCTATCAGGAACTTATTCTTAAGTTAAGCCCTGGTTATTAAATCATCTTTTTGATAGCTAGGATAGATTTTCAACCATATTGAGAGATAAGTACGTATACCTTTACCAAAATGCCTTCCCGTGTCTCTTACGCGCTTGCCTTAGGGGATATATTATTCCTATAAAATATTTTTTGGCTGTAAAAATAAATGTTATTATTAAAATATTGAAGAAGGTTTCAACCTTGGAAATGACAGTAATCGTATATTGTATATTGTAATCGTATATTTACGTTGGTAAAAACTCTAGACCGACCCTCGAAGTGGGTTTTAAGCAATAAAATTGTAAACCAGAAGCTGGCGAACTTTTACTGATTTATTGATATTGCTGACGTTATACAAGACGCTACGGTGCTTACGTTACATACACTTAGAGTTCAAGATTGCAAGTTTATTTCCATTAAATTCGATATCATAAAAATTCAAAAAAAAATAGCAAAAATACGATATCTTTACTGATAAGTTCAAAGCGAAAGATTTGTATCGATTTTACTTATTTGCTTTGAGTTTTAAATGTGAAATTCAGCATTCATTTCTTTGATTACTACTTTATAGCTGGTAGAGAATTTCATTTACAAACATTATGACTTGAGATCTTATATTACTAAACGACATGTTTATGGACGCCATTTGGCAGCAAATGGCTGATTATTATGAAAATGACAACTCAGACCAAAATATAACTGCTAAAACATTAGGTTAGAAATACAGAGTTTCAAGAAACAACGTTTAATTAAATACACTCTACATGTCTCCTTACAGCAATGCCTACAAACTTGAACGTATGACATTTTCATCAACTGTTGAAATAAATCAGTGAGATTAATTTAAACTATACTGTTACAAATTATGGAAGCATATTTTTACTAGTATTTGTAGTAGTTAAGGCTTGTATTAAAATATTTTAGGGTACACACTGAAAACAGTTATGGATGGGTAGCTAAAACAGACGTACAAAGGATTATATATTTTTTATATAAAGCACAGCAAATGACTCACCACTTGATGGTAAGCAGTAGAGGAGTCCATATGTGAAGATAGCTAGTGAAGCATGCGACATACTACCAAAAAAAAACAAAAACAAAGAAATATACAAAGGATTATATGGCGAATACCTAGCCGTTAGCGCATATGTTTATATAATGGAAGATATCATAAATTAAAGATAAATAAGGTATTAGCCTCAATTCCATTGTCCACGGACTAAATGAAATTTAAGTTACATTTAAACAAATTTAAGTAGCATCTCGTATTTATTATTGAATTGGAACGAAGGAACAAATCACTTTTTGAAACATCAAGTTATTTGACACTTAGACAATCCATAAACTTTTGACTTATTTTAATCGGCATTTTTTATGGTGCCCAATGTCAAATGACGTCTACTGTCAACTGTCTTTTTTGGTTGTATTTTACGGAAAGGAAAATACTAAACTTAAATTTAATTTATATCGTGCACAATGCAATTGGGGCCATTGGCTGAGAAGTCTATATCTCTAGCTAGGGGCACTTGGCTAATGGTCCCGGGTTCCAGTCCTGACCGGGACAGATGTGTGATAAACACGAAAATTTTGTTCTCTGGTCATAAATTAAATATAAAGTATGTTAGTATATTTTTTATATTGAAGTATAAAAATTGAATATTTTTTCCATTATCTAGTATCCATAAAACAAGCTCTTAAGGATGCTGACTTTGTGATAGATAATAGGTGTCTATCTAAGAATTTACTATATGTAATTGTATATTGTAATGTTTCACAATCTTTGAAATTTATTAATTCATCTGTCCCTCTTTTATTTATATTTTTTATTACTTCCCTTCTCTGAAAATAATTTAATAACAAGACGATTCTTTTCTGACTACAGATACCTCTGTTATTTCATGAGTATGGTTTTAGATTTGAAATTTAATTAATATTCGTAAATGATGCCTAAAAAACTTTTGAACGAATTATGTTTGTACAACTAATATGAAGCGATTTGTATTAGCGGATCCCTCAGTTCACTTACATAAGTACACAATTCATTATAATAGTTTGAATTTGCTGAACATTTACAGAGAAAACAGACAACACATGTCTTTGTAAATCAGTCGCTTTGAACATTATCACACAATTCCAAGCATGTTTTCTTTGTCGTCACCTAAACTTTATCTTTGTATTTCGTTACACATCAGTCTTAAGTTGTGTTATAAGAAGTATTCTGTATATGTAAATCATCTTTCTTAAAGTGAATTGTCGATATAATTATCTTTGGAGCCCTTTAAAAAGGAGGTTCTATGTTCCAATATGTTTTTGTTTACTGATTTTCAAATTTTTTTTTACTCATAGTCAGGATCCAATGTTGGAATCCCGGATTAATTAAGGTAAATCAACCCTCAAATTTAACTCATTGTAATAGCCAGAATAATATCCAAAACACATATTTCTTTAATATTTTAATATTTGTAATACATGGGAAAATCTCAGATAAACGTTGTTAAGCTACTGACAAAAAGATCGCGATGCCCCTTCAAGCGTGCTAAATTATGGATAGCAAACATGAAAATTGCAATTAAGGCTGTTGAATCAGCTGTATTACATCATTGATATAGAATTCCTAATAAAAATACTTTTCAAAGTTACCGAGCAATTGAAATTACATTGAAAATTTCGAACAATAGAAACCTTGAGACTCCCTACAAAAACAATTTCTACGTTACCTTTAAACATTGTCAACATTCAACATTGTAACTGGATTAAATAATTTATGACGACTAAAATAGCAGACGCAGAGACATCTCCTATTACAACATAAACCAGAAACCGTTACCAACGAAAACGCACTTTGTCATTTCATTATTTACATTTAAATGTATTTCATTTCGCGTATTTCTCTCGCAATTATCAAAACTTTCTAAAAGCTTATAATTAACGGTATCAAGGTTTATAACAGACGTTAAATAGGATGTATTCAATACTAAATAAGTTATCGGTAATTATACGTTTGCGTCCTCGGTTAGGCCTCCCACAAGGTGGACCGTGGATCTAGTTAGGGCTGCGGGAAGCCGCCCGATACGAGAAGCGCAGGATCGATCGGTTTGGAGATCCTATGTCCAGCAGACGACTCGCGACTGATATGATGTCGGTGATGATAGATACGCTTGCCTTTCGGTAACTGTGCACTGTGTTGCAGTGTGAGGGGAAAAGCAATCAGTCTAACTACAGGGCCAGATATTCATTAATGTCTGCCTTATCCATTTCGGCAGAGAAAGAGCGCTGTGTTTTGGTATATAGGGAAAGGTTATTAGTAGCCTAGACAACATACTACATAGACAAATTGATATCGAATATCCGGTGTGAATTTAAGAATTTTTATAAATGTTATAATTATGAAATTCTCTTAGTTTACTCTGCATAAATAATTTCTGCGAGGCGAATTACAGCCTCATAGTATATTTCATATTTTATGATTGGCAACTGTCGACCACGTTCACGCATACATAAATTTTAATATATTTCTACCTTAATTTTGCACAAGGTACTAAATTAGCCAATGTTTGTGATGTGTTCACATAAATAAAACTTCGAAAACTAATATCAATTAAGTCCCCCCTACAAAGTTCATTCACAATTTTTTCATCGCTTGTCTCTTGATAGAATCGTTAAACTTTTATATCTAAACCCCTTCGACATTCTATTGGGATGAATTAAGTGCATTCTGAATGGAACGTTAAAGTGAAAACCGTAAGAGCTCTTCATTGTATAAGTTGAATCAATTTTAAGGGTCCCGTTTCGCGGTTGCGGCAAAAGACCTAGTTACGGAATTCGATGATTGGTTTGAGTTCAAAGCGACACATCGGAAAGACCTTTTGGTCTTGTTGTAACATTTATTTATAGCGAAAGGTCTTTCGGTTATTTTTTATGGGTTCTCGTAAATGAAACGGTTATTTCTCGTCATAATGTTGGTGTGATTTACGATGTAGGATCAGAATACCGGCTTGTAATGATCAAAAGACGTTTATATAAGCAGTTAAGGGAACACAATACTACAAAATCCTGTTAACATAGAATTTCTATTACTTTTAGTACTTATAACGTTATTGTATCTATAAGTGTCTTGCTAGAAATACAACCTGAACTGACCTGACCTGACTTTGTATTTTGACCTTTATATGTGTATATTTTGTTTAATTTACTCCTGTGTTTTATGTATACAATGAAGTATATAATAAATTTATTAATTCACCCACATTTAATAGACTAATAACAATCACACTATATTTTTACATTAAAGTATACTAATTGAAATATATATACAAATTTTATGTAAAATATAGTTTTAGATCTGAGGCTTAATAAAAGTATATTAATACTTTTATGGCTATAAACATATTTATGAATCTAAACAGCGTGTTTGACTAACTAATTCATGCCTTCAATGGAGAGGGAACTCGTTAGCGGTACACACGTTCCTGGTATTTGTCGATAGTCCAGTGACTCACTTGTGTTCAAGGTTTTTAGTGAATTCTGTAAAATTTGTTAAACCTACAGTGTTATTTCTCGCCTGCACGCCACAATATGAATCTTTGTCGGCCACACTACACGATACTTTACGAAAAGAAGAAAATAATTGACTGTGTTAAATACCTTGCCACATATTAATAACACACACACTATATCTTTTGTTAAGAACACATATTATAATGTAATCTTAACTCGGAACTACAAAGCATTGTTATGAACATATTCTATCCTAATAATTTTTGTAACAAAGAGAGTCTCCTAATGATGAAACAGAGACAATCTATAACATAATGGAATATGTGGAATAATCTACAATTTGATTTTAAAATAAAATTCAAATCATAGATTTTGTTGATTACACCTAAGTCTGTTTTTACACGGTCTTTTTGTACACGGTATTTTTAATTTTTTTACACGATTTTATTCCATTTAGCACGATTTGAAATTATATAATATTCAATTTTCAAACCGTGTTATATCAAAACCGTGTACAAAAAGACCGTGTAAAAACAGACTTAGGTGTATAAAAGATTATAACCATCAACTTGGGCATTCGTTAATTTCTCTCCATACTCTCTACACTTTGCTAGTATTGCAAAGAATTTCAAGCAACTAAGTGCCTTTAGTACTAAGTATTGGCTTAGTATAGAATAGTTATAGTATTTTTTAGCTTGGTGGATGAGAGCGGTTGCTGTAAAACCGGAATCAACGGTTTATTGTGCCTTCGGAAGCCCTAGACCCTCCGTGCTTCAGGAATATTAAGTTTATTGTGCCTTCGGAAGCCCTAGACCCTCCGTGCCTCAGGAATATTAAACCATTGATTATTAGTCAATGCATAAAAAAAAACCATTAACACTAAATAAAAATAAAATTCTCAATAAACACTCCTAGTTCGAAAGAATTGCAAGTGGGCTTAATATAAACTAAGCGGAATTAATGTTTTTTTTTCATCAACACAAGCCCTGACCGTCATTCCGACTCTATTTTTATGGGAGTTCTTAATGGCGAGAAAGTTGGGTTGGTGTTATTTTAAATATATAAGGGTATTTAAGTTGCAAAGTTTCAAAACTCCTTGTTTTTGTGAAAATTCCGACTCAGAGATGTACTCACATAATAAAAGTATATATTCAGTATATATCTATTAAGAAAAGTCTTTAAATATTTCGAGTATTATCTGTGTAACACATGAGATCCTAGAATTGATTGATAATTAAATTGTATTCGGTTGAGTGGATTAATAGGTATTCACACATTTTTTATTGGATACAAACTTAAGGATTAATAGTGTTGGAACTATAAATCTATTTATGTACGAATACATGAATTGTATTAAAATTAACCATTTAAGAATATTAGTGATATATCGACGGTAAATAAAGTTTAAAATCCATGTAAAGGAAAGCAATGTCTATGGGGTAACATTATATCTAAAGATATAATGAAATAATTAAAATTAAGAAGTTTCTACGCCAATATTTACTTCGAAATAGAGAATCCATTAAACTGGTTTTAAGTACAGATTAATACAAATTCAATACCAATCTTATTTCAATCAGTAGTTTCATTTAGGGTCAAAAGGAGAACCGTAATCTAGAATGTTCAGTGCGATTTCATTTTCGCATAGAGTATTTGGGCGTGCGAGTATTTTGTGTGATAAGTAAGACGTGGTCGAAAGATTGGGTTCGTTTGATAGCGGCTTGAATAATTTATTCGATCAGAGAAGGCAGTATCTTCTAGCTTAGCCAATCGTAACTGACTTAAGTTGTAGCGGCTTTGGCTCCAGTACTTATTACTTATTATTATACTTATTATTTCAACAAACAAACTTGTATGACTCTTGTTGATGCTTAACATGTAAAATTCATATTCGAAATTATTCTTGCCAATACTTTTTACCATTAGTCCGGGTTCTTTTAATTATTCGTAATTATTTATTAGTTTTTAGGTATATCGGTTTTAAATGTACAAACAAATACACGACGTTCCATCTTGTAGCGTCTGCCCATTTCAAGTTTTATAATTAAACAATAATTGGATATAATCATTTCAGCTCAGTTTAACTCTGATTCATATTACTAATCCTGGTTGAGTCTACTCATATTAGAATAAAATATAAATAAAATTCTATAATAATTATTTTTAACGCTCTCAGTCAGACCCCGTATTGGCCAAGGCTCGTTTAATCGGGGTCGCGTAAGTCCCTGTCCCCGAGGACATTGCGATATCATTGTACTTAGTCCGTTTACTGCTAACATTCCTGCTATCTCTGCTGATGCAATAAAAAGTGAGAATAAGCTTTATTTATTCAATAAGGTAGAGAAATAAAAGTACAGCTAGTTTTATAAATAGTAGGGGGTTTGGACTCATAGCCTCTATTACTAAATAAAGTTAAGTTTATTCTTCTTTATTCTTTAACTTTAAACTACGTTGAAACCTTCGTAGTAGGCTATCTATAATTAATTGGCATATTTTTTTTTTTATTCTGACCTTTCAGACCTACTGGTCATGATGTTCAAATCTCTAACGGAGAAAGTAACGTCAACTTTGAATCCGCTTGGATACGACCTCCTTAATTAAGTTTATATTGTTGTGTTCGGGCAGTTGGAGGTGAGTTAACCAGTTCCTCTGTGGTTGAGGAATCCGGGTGTATTTTGCTTCCATATTCGGCCTTATATAGGTGAGATGATGGCCAAGAGGCATCCCGTTGTGTGATGCATTTTTTTTATAAATAGCACAGCAAATGACTCGACACCACCTGATGATAAGCAGTAGACGAGTCATGTGACATGTGACATGTGAAGATAGCTAGTGAAGCATGTGATATACTGCCCTAGCCACCCTTACCTTGCCGGCCCAAAAAGTGCTTTTTCACGCCTCTTTTAAAGCAACCCATGCCCAATAAACTGGATCACAGTAATAAAGTCAAGGCACATCTCGACTTGTATCATTGGCTTTGTCCACGTCTTATTAGGATATCTTTATGTTAATATTATAAATGGTAGGTGTATATAGAAATGTGTTTTGTACATACGTTACCATCCGGGAGCGTTTCTTTGTCTATTTCCTGTGAAAACCCCGGCTTCGTTTTGCTCCTAAACGAACCTATTTACTGTTGGAGTTAAATGGTGAGATATGTTCGTGGAGATTAACTTAATGCATACGGGCTTTCTGTTTGAACTGGGTTCTGTCCAAGTGACCTTATTTAGCTGACATTTTGGTGTTTTGCCTCCTGTAATAGTGCTGGGATTTTTGGATTGAGTATCGATGTAAATAGTGTCTTATGAATAATTTAAGAACGTCCTTAAAATAATTATTTTTTTATATATATTTCAAGGAGTTCAATTACAAAGATATTAAAGGCGTAAGGGCAGATTTGTAATTTGTGTTATGCCAATATTGAAAATATAGCTTATATACAATTTAGAATTAAGTTTATATTCGCACGTCATAAGAACGTTTTACATTTTGCTTCATAGTTCGTTGTAATTTTTTTGCAGATAACGCGCGTTCTTTTCTCAAATTTCAAATTAATGTGATTTAGAATCAGAACGTAGGTTCAAGGATTCAACTGTTTTTTATTAATTTCCTTTCGATGTTTTTATTTCTTTTGCAAATGTAATAAAAAACGCCGTTAGATGAAGGTGCGGAATTATCATTTCCACTCGGTCCTATCGTTGAAGTGCGCCTTCGGCTTGGGTCAGCAAACCGGGAGGTTTGCTGACCCAAGCCGAAGGCTCGTGTAGAAATGAAATACTTTTCACACATATATCGAAATATATTCATTTAGTTATTATTCATTTACTGTATTTTTTATAATATGTAAATGTTCATTTGAGTATCGCAAATGATTCTCATATTACGTTTCTTATTGATATCAGTGAATACTCGAAGTATATTGTCGTTTATTTACTATTATTAAAGATACTATCTCAAGTGTTCCATTATTGTATTATAAAACGTCTTCTTGAATAATCGAATGATCTACATTGCGGTTTCATACCTTATCTTAGGTACCTTACTTACGTATACACGGCAGTTTATAATAAGTTATAAGCGTAGAAAAATCAAAATAATATTTATTATATTATGTATTCAAAATTCTATTTTCCTGTTTTTCTATATTGTTAAAGCTTGTGTTTAGGTAACGTATAAATTAAATTATCGTAAACGATTTAAAGCTTTTACTTGTATAAGGTGACAATACAATACAGTAATTTTTGCACGATCATAATTGCAACAGTGGCGCCGTAAGTGGTAAATTGGCGCACTAAACTTCCAATAGTTAAGTCTCTTCATATGACAGTAGGTGGCGGTAACATATATATATATATATATATTCTATAAACATGGATATACTGTGTAATGTGTAATGTAACCTTCAAACAGAATAATGTATTCAAAAGAAACAAAGTTAAATTTAACGTGTTTTTCTGTAAAAATGGAACTCCACAAAGTGTGACTTTATTTTAAAAACAAATTCAGAGTCTCAGCTTCAAAGACGAACACGTTAACCTGTTTTAAATTGTGTATCTATTATATGGGAAAATAATTGTTTCTGTTGTGGAATATTGTGTGATGATTGCATTAGCTCTTTGACTGTTACCTTGTTTAGATTTCTAAATATATTTACGTTTTAAGGTAAATAAAATATTAAAGTGATCTGTCAGTGACGTCACGTTTTGCAATAATTCTTATTCACACCGTTGGGATTCAAAGAAATCAATTATAATGACGTTAGGTGGTATGTTAGACTTAATCAAGGAGTAGAAGTGTAATCAAACACCAACTCTCCTTGAATCAAGATGAATCTGGTGTAGTTTCCGAGCAAATGAGATCATAGTTTAATCTACGTTGTGTAATATTACGTAAACTTATGTACTTACTTATGGATACTTATGTAAATGGTAATTGGATATGTGATATTGTCAAAGCTTGTACAGGGGATTCCCGTGATTATAAAAAAATCAAACCTAAAAAACGATTTTAAAATACTAAAAAGGAAAAATTATTGAATTTAATAACTTGCTTCAATTTCCATTGTTCCTCGAAACAACCAAGCACCTACAAAAAATACTTTATAATTTGATATGTATTTAAATGAATACCTTTTGCAGTATATAAAGTTATAGTTTTTATATAATTATAAGTGGTAATTTCCTAAGTCTCGTCAGTATGGCCAACTCGCCTGTCTGTAAAGCGCTCGTTGAAATACTTATATATTGTTTTTATATAATATTCAGGGTCGCCCTCAATCACCGTGGGATCCCATCATTAGATCTTAATTAGTAATTTTGGAAATGGCCCGCGCTTATTTTAGGATATATTTTTAATAGTTTAGATGTGGTTTATATTAACTTACTAATCTTAGTGTAGGTAATCTGAGTTTGAAGTCGAAATTCAATTTTCTAGCTGCGGTTTAAGCTTCAGCCTTGAATAGTTAATCAATTTGTGTGGTTGTGTTATAATGAATCAATTAATGTGACGCGCGGTACAAAGTGTCAGCTAATAACTTGCCTAGGACCTTAAGAAATAATAAATTAAAACCAGCGTTCAAATAAATGACTACACACAATTTTAGAATACCTTAGCTTTTGTGACTACAGTATTGAAATTGAGTATATGAGTATTGTATATATGAGTATTGAAAAATCAGTCCTAAGCCTGACTAGGCTTAGGGCTGATTTTTCAATAATCAGATAACTTTTAAACCTTTTCTATATAAAATAGAATAGAATAGAATATATCTTTATTGTACATCAGCCAAAATATGTCAAATCGTGACAATTATTCGGTAGATAATTGTCATCTTACTATTGAAAAATCGAGCCTTGATCGACCAATAATTTAATTCTTCTGTTTCTGTTCCAAATATGGGATTTTCAATCGTAATAACGATTTTTTTTATTAATTTCTAATTCTCGCATTACCAATCGATCCTGTAGATATAGCAATAAATACTTTAATGGTTACTTGCTTAAGTAAAAGCAGTATTAAAAACACAATAAAATTACGTGTATGTGTATTAAAAATATAAGATAAGATAGGATAATATAAAACTCCTTCCTCCCCAGAGGTTAGGGGATCGGCTGGTAGAGCTTCTCCTCAGCGTCACAAAAAAAAGGATAAAATAAAACTCCTACTTGATACGCTTTTATGTATAACTTTCAAATTTGTCTTAAAAATGAATTGAATAACTTAAAGTTTCTATTGGTACAAGCGACAGCACATCGCAATTTGATTTACAGTCCAAAAAACGCTAAATAGATCCACACTTGGCTATGCTCGGTCATTTGGATCGTAGGTTTGCCCAAATAACTTACCAGCGGGTAAGATTATTACCCGAATAATTGGACTAGTATCGTGGCTGTAAATGAGCAAGAATTTCGAAGAAACTCTTCATTTCATTTCATTTTATCATGACTATAATTTCTTGATTCTACGAAATAATATATTTCAGTAATTTTATTTTATAATAATATATAGTTGTTATTTTTATTTCATACACTAATTTAAATAACCTGTGTTATACACGTCAAAATTCAGTTAAATATGTCTAAAGAATAATTTAAATTATTTTATTGGTTCACTTTTGTATTATAATTTTTAATAACTATTTTTTCTTAAACACTGGAGTAGCCACCACTGAATTATAAGCTACATTGTAAATATTCCAGTGAAAAATATAATTTTAAAATTATAATGAACGTATAAAGTCAATATTAAGATTTTAAGGCGTAACATTACACTTTACAATAATTAAACCAATATAAACAGCAGCAGAAAACGTTCTTTAACACTAGATATACCAGCGATTTGTATATATGTCAACAACAAAAATTATATTTGTTACTAATGTATATAAAATAACATTAAGTTTATAAAACGTACTCTCTAATTATAGCTACAAAAGTAATAACATCATCAGTTGTATGCTAAGCTATCAAAGTCCACACCATTGTTAACGTTGCTTGACTTTGAAATCATTCAAGTGGGCTTCTCAAAACGAGATATTATCTTCAAACGACATTTATTTCATGTTTATTATGGATCGTAACTAGTAATATGACGTGGTTATAGAAGTTATGTATATACGCTTGATTACTCGTTACTGTTCGCAGCCATATTTAAATCACGGCAGTGTCTGCCCGCTTAATTTCGTTTTATGTCGATATAGCAATTTATTATGCGATTTTCATAGTGATTGCTTTTTTATATACCTGGTCGTTCGTATGTTTTTTGTTTTTATGAAAAAACAACAGTGATCGACGACATTAAACGTAGTAGGTGAATATAGGTACACACACACACGCTCACAGACACTGTGTGTTTCGGTGTGTGTGTAGTATGTGTACAATATGATAACTATTATGATGTTTATAAAATATAGTGTATTTTAACGGTCTAACTATCTGGTATGTGGCTCTGCCGGGATTAGAGCCCAGACCACTGGATGTGTGGTTAGCGGATCCGTCGCTAACACCACGAACGCCACCTATTTATTATTTGTCTTGTTGCTGCCTACGTATCCTAGTTAAATAAAATATAAGTAGCTATTATTATATAATAAAAATTGGTCATTATAGCTTACAAACTGCACTACAGTTTGTTGGAGTGTGAAAATTAATTATAAGTTGTATCTAGTTAATCTAATAAATAAATAAATAAATCGGTCAGGCTGTGGTCAGACAAAGGTGGTATCATTGATATTTTTGATATTGACATACTTATTAAGTGCAAAGTAAATGACTCAGATTCCGAATTATATTAATAATAATCTTCTTACACTCAAAACTACTATATAGCCCAAGTTATTACCATAAAGAACTTGTGTCATGGATACTAGATAACATATTAAATATTTTCCATAAGAGATATTATACACACAACAGCTCCTGCTGGGAGTCGAACCCGGGACCCTGGCTGAGTAGCCTGTAGCTAGAGATACTAACCACTGAGCCAGCCGGTCGTCATTATGATGGTAACCATTAGGAGGATTACATACTACCCTAGCCACCTCTTTGCCGGCCCAAAAGGTGCATTTACACGCCTCTTTTATATAAGCCCATGATATATTAAGGACACAAGTACTGGCCAGCAATTCCACGCTCTAGTTATTCGCTAATAAACGAATTACTAGTATTTTTGTTATCCTTGCGATCCAGAATCCAAAGGTGTCTTTGTTGGAGTTGTATATATATTAAAAAAATAATAAATATATTAAATAAATACAAGTCTATTGTAATCGACTTGTTACGACGCATGTCATTTTTGATAGTAGACATTAATTGTATAGTGGTTTGAATCTACTGTCAGTATGCAAAAATAAATGTAATATTTTCTGGTGAAAACATTGCTTTAATGTACTTCGCTTGTGATATCTTCTGGATGGTGATTTCCAACAGGCTTTAGTCCTTACCAGCCCAATGGAGCTGACTTATAAAAATGGTCCACCACATTTCACCCACAAGGAAGAAGGTGTAGATAAAATCATTTGTCTTGAAAGCGATACGCTAAAACATTCTTTGATTCAAAGTGCGGTTAAATACATTCAATTTATCAACCAGTAGAAAAAATATGGTTTCAAAAGCAACTTTTTTTGAAATATACATGTGACTAGTTTTAAAGCACTTTCTACACAGATATATTCTGGCTAAAGGTCCATGCTACCATTTCAATTTGTGCGCGTTCATTGGCTATCAATCAACGGCCGGTCAGAGCGAACAGATAAGGTTAATGTGATTAAGCTTCTACGATATTTGTCAAATTCTTGGGACCCTCAACAAATCTGCAAAGAAAAATCAACTCTGCTTCTAAGGCCAAAGATTGAGATTCAGCTGATTTGTTGGATTTTTCCTCTTCGGGACAAAAATCAGGTGATGGCGTATTTGCTGATAAAAAAAATGTGGTTAAAGTTTTCCATTATATCTGTAGTTACCTAACATAGATGTATATATATATTTTCCAAATAAGTTTAGGCTTTAGAAGCAGAACAGATTTTTTTTCGTAAATTTCAGGGTCCTAGAAATGGCTATAAAACTGCTCATCGAAATCAAGTAATGTATTAATGCTCGGAGGCAAAAGTAATAATATGACTAACAAAACGTCAAATTTTGACCAGTCTATATAAGGTCGGTATGGAAACTTTATCATCGCGATTCACAATTGCATAGAGCCATCTCTTGAGGAAATTAGTAACTAAATATCTCAGTTTATTATCACGGTGTATATATTTTTATTGTAATGTCTTTATTGGTCAGATTGGCTTAAATGTCAGTAACCATCAGTTTATTGAAAATTACAGACAGAAAACATTATATTATTTTTATTTCTAGATATTTAAGGAGTTTTTATCCTATTGCATATGCCAAGTCAACTATATCGTACCGTAAAGCTTAAATTAACATAAAGTATTCAAATAAATGTAATTTATTTCTATGCACAAGGCCACATAAACGTTTCACAACTTGTTAAGTAGGTTCTAATAAAGCAATTGGAGTCTATTTCTATTTTTAGTGTGAATCATAATATATAATAATAAAATATGATACGATGAAATTAAAATTTGAAACACGAAGAGGAATGCTAAATTTCTAATCATGTTTTAAACATTAATAAAAAAGGTAAGTTTCAAAAAGATTTTGATTATCATTCAACTCGGGTCACGTCTGGTTGAAACATTCTGAATTTTTACTGAACTTTCGGGCTGAATTTCAAGTTAGAGGCAGTCGTGCTATTCGATTCAAATTGACTTAAACTCAACCCCAACTTCATGACGATTCTTACTTATTATGAATCGATAAAGTTTTCCTTAATTACACAGACGCTTAGGTGCTTTGTAAGCTACTAATTATCATAAAAGCTTCTCCAATAACCACCACTTTTTGATCCCAAAACGATTAAAGCGCTCGAAAACATGACCCAGTTTCTCGAAGACCGTCTAAGGAACTTTATTCTTGACGCTAGCAATGAACTTTAATTCAATACGATAAAGTCCAGTTTCGTATATAATACAAAACCAATTATGATCATAAACGTTTCACAACTTGTTAAGTAGGTTCTAATAAAGCAATTGGAGTCTATTTCTATTTTTAGTGTGAATCATAATATATAATAATAAAATATGATACGATGAAATTAAAATTTGAAACACGAAGAGGAATGCTAAATTTCTAATCATGTTTTAAACATTAATAAAAAAGGTAAGTTTCAAAAAGATTTTGATTATCATTCAACTCGGGTCACGTCTGGTTGAAACATTCTGAATTTTTACTGAACTTTCGGGCTGAATTTCAAGTTAGAGGCAGTCGTGCTATTCGATTCAAATTGACTTAAACTCAACCCCAACTTCATGACGATTCTTACTTATTATGAATCGATAAAGTTTTCCTTAATTACACAGACGCTTAGGTGCTTTGTAAGCTACTAATTATCATAAAAGCTTCTCCAATAACCACCACTTTTTGATCCCAAAACGATTAAAGCGCTCGAAAACATGACCCAGTTTCTCGAAGACCGTCTAAGGAACTTTATTCTTGACGCTAGCAATGAACTTTAATTCAATACGATAAAGTCCAGTTTCGTATATAATACAAAACCAATTATGATCTCGGCCACATGGTGCGCATTCGGAATCACAGGGTGAACAATTGCTTTTCTTTTGCTTATCCGCGCTATTCGACCTGTATTGTGGTTTTGTCTAGAACATTCGACTCAACGGAAATATTCGAACCAATTGGATAACTCTCGATACCTCAGTATCATAGTAAATAATCTCTGAATATTTATTACAATGTTGAAAAAACAAATATATCCTAAAAACAACTTTTTTCGATTCTATTTATAACCTTAAGGCTTCATATTATTTTTTCACTGTGAACTGAAACTAAAGTGTATTTTGGGTGGACTAAAATTAGCAATAAATTATTAAATACATTAGACGTAATAGATCCTGGTTGGATATTAAATTTAAAGTCATCTATAGCGATTGTGTTATAGAACTGTATCTCTCTTTCTATCTCTTAATAAAAGGTCCTATTCTTCAAAACGAGAGTTTATGTATAGCGTTTTGTAAAAAGGTTCTAATTGAACAGTTTCTTGGATCATACGCTCATATTTTGTAAATTTGAGGTCTGTGCTCCTTGAGATCATTACTCAAGGCACTTTCAATGCGTCTGCAAGCGAACCAAAACGTTCTGAAAGTTCATTAGTTGATCTCTGCCTCAGCGTCATTAATTTTTGAGCTGTATATACTGTATTTATGCTACATGAGTAATAATTGAGAGTTGAATCTAAAATTACCCTTATCTTCTGCAATATTAAATTGAGAATAAATCATACACGCTTAGTATGATGATATAGCAAGTTAGCTAATATCAAATGCAATGTTTTGCATTTGCCATTGACTGACTAAGGCCAGGAAAGTAATAAAGATTTCTTCAAAATTCTGTGAATTTTATAATCTTTGAGGGGATCTTGAACGCATACTTACTTATATAGCATACATACTTTAAAAGGTAATTGCATAGGGTTGTTTTTTTCAACATGTAAATAGCTAACATATTAAACGTGTTGTAATGTATATTACGTTATGATATACTTAGATATTCTAATATCTTGAAAACGGTATGTAAACATCGTTGAATACAACCTTCTTTATTCCACGTAATTTGACATGTTTTCGACAGTTACAAGTTGATAAAAAAGCGATTTCATTCTCTGCAGTATAAAAGTACAAAAAGATTGATTGTTTGTGTTATCCACACAGAAGATTTATTTTTAAGCACTTCTGGGACAGATGAGTTTAAGTTTCCAAGAAACTTATAAAGCCCCTACGACTTAAAGGCATCTATAGCATTTCGGGCTTTCTCTTACCTTTAACTTTCTTATATCATAATGTACTCACTCTTTTATATAATCAATCCATCGTTTTCTTCGTCTTCTTCGTTAGAGATTTAACACAAAAATCTCCATAAATCATTGAATAACAGGTTTTATAGGCCAAATATTTGTTATTGCATAATTAAATACGTCTGTGAGGAGATCTGGCAATTATAACTCATTACCGGAATAAAACTTCACAAAAAGATAAGTAGTTTAACCATAGTTTTCTGCCATGGACAAATACCTTTTTCATAATAAACTATTGAACTATAGTGCTTTTTCACGCCCCTTTTAAAGGAACTCATATTGTATGGAGGGAAGGATTACATGTAGCGGTAGGGAAATCCATGCTCTAGCTGTGCAACAGAGAAAGGAGCCACGGAATCTCTTTGTGCGTAAAGACATGCATCTTCTCTTCTTCTTCTTATATCGATATTACTTTTGTGCCTGTCTTGCGTCCCATCCCAACTCCTCCAGGAAGTCTCCCAGCGCCTTGACGTTGCTGAACACCGCTGGGAGGCTACCCGAGTTTCCAAGGTAGTTGGCCACTTCACTACATTCCAGTAGAACGTCAACGGCTGTTTCTTCTGTCTCTATGCATGCTCTGCATAGGGGGCTGTCGGTGATACCTATTTTAAAATTTGTCTCAAGATAAAGTGTTGCATATTACTAGTGGAAACCAAAATATGTTACAACACAGGTGTGCATAACAGGCACGAAAGAGCTTCAATGTATTAAGGCGACAGTTAAAGATACATCGAGGTTATATTATGGTGGTGTCACTACCATAATATAACCTCGATGTACTTTTTATAATAGATTAGGGAGCATGCTCAACGGTATTTTTCACGCGAAATATCACTTTGATGAGATAATACATCTTCCTGACGCTGAATACGATTGGATGATAATGTAGCGCTAAAAATGAGAAGATTTTCTCTTGTATGAGAATCCAAAGGCAAATCGTTGGTTATTGGAAAAGTAAAACATTATTTTGTATCAAAACTGTTTCAAGAAAGCATGGAAAATCCTTAGCTTTTTCTGCAAAGGAAACGATACGAATATCGCTGTAATCGATCAAGGCTCGGAAATCGAATTTGTGACTGTACACTTGAAGGAGATGAAACCCTCCGAATAGAAATGTTTTGATATTTCACTGATTTGCATTGATTTTTATTTTTAATATAGGTTTGCCTTATGTCAGATACATTAAATCGTCATAGAATTAATTTTACAAAATGTAGAGTTATTTTTGATATAATAACACAATTAAATATAAAAATACTTTCTTACTCTGTTAAATAACTGTATCAGTTTAATTTCAACAGTAATTTAAATCATATCAATTCGGTATATAAAAGAAAGAATGTAAGAGACAGATATAATGTTGATAAGGGTTACCTGAATGCGTTTGACGGATTCGGGAAATGTCTTACATACACTGAAACGTAAAAATGTCGTTTCTTTAATGGGCTAAATGGAATTGAAATGTCAATTTGTCATGTTTGTCATTTTGATGTCAAAGCTAAATGACAATTCGTTTTCGAGCTTGCCATACAACAGGGGCAGGGCTACCCGAACCTTGGTAAACATGTGACTATTTTATTAAATATTATTTATTGTATTAAAATTAGTTTTAATATGTATGAGTTTCGCTATCGAATAAGGCCTGTAAGACTTATTACATCTGTAATGAAAGATACACGTACTATGAAAATAAATAAATAAGTAGTTTAAAAAGTTATAGGTATGCATTATCACATATTTCATCTTAATACACATATTTTTGTACGTAATAACAACACTAGCTCGGTGTCCTGAAAAAGTTGTACACCTGGTATGAAACTCATCTCAACCACGCAGGCACTGAACTTGTACAATCTTGGGCAATCTCCATCGGTTCGAAGCCCAGCCCAAAAGCTTGACTCCTTGGGACATTCTAGTGAATTGCTTCTCACTCGTCACCCCCGTAATTGATGTCTCCGAAGGCCGCTTCGGAGTCATAAACATATGCCTGTATGTATAAATATATGTTGTATGAATAAATATATGAATATAAATATTTGTTGTATTATCATATGCAAACGAATGAAATTTAACTTGCAAAAGTTGTTACTTTTTAGTTACTTAGATTTTTGAATGTCAACTGTTTGACATTCAAAAATCTACTCCAAATGATAAATTAGGTTTCGGAGACTTTGTAAGAGAAACTTGAAGGATTCCACTACAAAATTTAAAAAAAGCCAACATGTACATGTAATTATTCTGACACAGCATACCGGCACTCTTTTTGTTATTTGTCGTAGGTAACAGACCGTCATTTGCCGTACAGTAAAGGTTAACCAACCCAAGTTAACGATCTAATTAGATGCTATTCACCTGGCGATTCCATGAGAATTTCCGGATTGAGGATTAGAACTAAAGTTCATAAAAAAGGAAAAAGTAATTTAGATTGTATTTGGACAAGGTTTTAGCTTTGATAAGGTAATGTTAAAGAATCCAAGCCTGAAGAAATAAAATTACGAACTTAAAGTTCACCCTAATTCAAACTAATTGTTAAATAGGTTAAGAGTACATCTCCTGCTTTGTCTGGAAAAGTAAATTGTTTCAAAACAATGATAAATTAAGTTAGGCTGCAGAGAATTGTTGGCAAGAGATGCAGTGTCTTGACAGCGAATTATTTCTAATATTTGAACTTATGGAACAAGTAATAAAAATTTATTGTCTTCTCTTTGGCATGTACATTAAATATTTTACAACTTCCTTATAAAATTTTAATACTAATAAGATAGACACACAAATAATACGTAATTGTATTTTACAACCATCAAAAAATTGTCTTCATTACAATATGACAAACTTTAGTCAAAAACAGATAAAGTTTATTAAAGTATTCAAAATATAGTATAGTATTAAATATTTTGAACTTGTTAACCTTCAGAGCATTCAATAAATCAGATATTTTCAAAATATAGTTCGTACATTATATAGAATTAATATAGCATAGAAAAATTTTTACTAAAAAACAAAAATTGTCGATGGTAAAGGAATATGACTCTTATCGTGTTTACTTACTTACTTAATTCATATACTGAAGTCGTAATCTGGAGATTCTTTATAGAAAATCATCAATTTTCCATAAGGAATCAAATCAAAAATTGATAAAAATCCAATTGTTTCCTAAAATATTTTGATTTCACTCAAAACAACCCTTTTTAAGTAACCATATAGAGTTTGAATTCTTCAGGCGTGTCCATATCATTATATCATCTTTTTAAAATATTTTTTCTTCATGTAGAAATGAACCATTTTCCGTTAAATGTCAAGCTTAAAATTTATTACGCTTTGTCTAAATAGTTTCGTAAATACAGTATTGACTTACTAGTTATGGCTGTATCTAAAAAACGTTTGATGAAATTAAATCCTAAAGACCAAGAATTAAAACTCAGTTTCACGGCAATGAGAAAAGTCTATTTCATCATTGCCAAAATTTACCCGGTCACACTGAGGTACAATTAATATTACTTAAAAACAAAATTTTAATGTTTCCCTGGGAAACTTTGTACAACATTCTGTTTGCACACGGGCTGTTTCAGAAGCGACTTTGTAAACAGTGCGCTAAGAGGTATGGCAACCGTACAACTAATTAAATTGTTCCTCAGCTTATAAATAAATATAGTATTTATGTGATAGTATATCGACCAATAATTCAAAACTTAAACAGAAGAATTCTTTTCATAATTCAATTTAGAACCATTATATTTCGTGATGTGAGTATCGAGTATGGGAAGTGTATAAGGAATTTTGCTTGAAACACTTTTATATTCTGATGTATTTGTTAAAATTAATACATTTGTTGGTTAAACATTGTTTCTAATATCCTTGTGGATTTTCATGTAAACATGAATTAGTATAAAATTAAACTTAACATAATAATAATAAATAAAATATTTATTTAATCTTTCACTGGTCTACTCACCCTTCCTTGCCTCAACCTCTCGGTTGCTATTGTAAAATGTCCGTCGTTAAGATCCAACGCGGAATGCAGAGTAATGATCTAATTTTTCCGTGTCGTAATTTTGTATCTAGGAGAGAAATGGGGCTTTACCCGAAGCTGGTGAGAACGATTTTGAGGTGTCTCCTGACTAGATAAAAGAGAATTTTATACTTTTTTCAAATTAAGTAAGAGTATGTATTACTCATAAAACAGCTTACGTTAGATTTAAACAAAATAGATTGCTAAAAGCTACTTATCATATCGTCTGTGATGTGACCTTTGCACCCAGTAAAGGTTCGAAGCATTCTCAAAAATAAATATAATGCCTGTCTTTTATGGTACTTACATTTGTAGGAAACCAATTCGCAGTTTAGATATAGTCGTAAGTTGACCACGCAGTGAATATAACTTACTTTGAGTTTATTGTTATTGTTTCTTCTGTCATTAAATTGTTATTGTGAATTTTACGGGTTGGATTACTGCAGATTACTTTCTTACTGTAGATACGTTATCTGGATATACCGAATTTGAAATATTTAAATACCTAAAAGTTTTTAAGATACGAGGAGAAAAGGGAGTAACTGGAACAGTGTCGCAGTTAGGTATACAGCCTTTTTTATTTCGGTCGTGAAGAGAACGGAAGCTTGTGTGTTTACAGGACACAGGAATAATTAATCTTGTCTAGTGAATGTCATATAACTTCAATATCAAGTGATTTTGTGATGGAAGTTATGTTAATACAGAATAGCGAAGCAAGTATACATCAGTGTCATCATCACTATTACAATAATATTCCATATTGAATAAGCATTATCCATGCAGAAGTACCAAGGCATGATGATTGTGAGTGTATTTAAATATAAACAAATAAATAATCAGATTGTCATCTGTATTTATTTACAAATACACTCAAGATCCCTTGAAAGGTGTTACACTCATATTTCTTATTTCTTCTTTCCCATATTTATTATATTACTGATGAAACAATAAACGCGATCGTGTTACTTAAACATGTTATACGCACACACGCGTTGACTAGAAGGGATCTCTAATAGAGATATAAATCTTTCCTTGTTATAGTTATTGCAACAAAGTCTTTAGAGTTTAGACATTGCTTTAATTAATAAAAAAACAAAAGAGACCACCTTCACCCTTTTTCGTATGTATTCTAATTAAATATCCAGATTAGGAAATGTCATACATTTAAAATTAAAAATGTATATCGCGTTAAATCACACCACATTTGCAAATGTAGTTTATTATAGCCACATTATCGTCATCATACTAAACGAAATTATTCTGATTAGTGTATAGAACGGGTCGTTAGCAGCAATTATGTCACCCGTTATAATCACGGGAAGTTTAAATTGTCTGCTTTAGACATTAATTATAAGTTTATTATATTAACTGTGTTTTGGGGATCTTAAAGTTTAGGACATGGAAGGGAATGATGACGTTTTTGAATAAGGATTATGTTGCTGCTTATACTATACACATTCACATAGATGTACAGATGTCTGTTATAATATTAATATCTTGTTTTTGTGAAATTTATATCAGTCGAAATACACTAGTTGCTCAGAACACACGGTCTTTGTGTTTCTCTCAGTACCCAACAAACCATAATCAACCTTAAAGCACAGATTAAAATTAAAAATGTAGATAAAAACTGATCACCAATTTCGAAAATAGAACACGCAAAAGCAGTTAGACACTTTTATAGAGAGTTTATTATGATTTCAACATTTGAATCTTTTATCACGTTCATTCGAATGACAATCGAAACTCGAACCAAGGTAATAAAACACCGAACACAACAAGCTTATATAATATTAGTGCATCCCTTGGTAATTACATATTTGTTATTATTTTGATTTCATAGTATGTTTTAAACAAAGCTGGTGATCTTGGCACAGACTACGTGTTTACTCAATGTATCGGGAATAGCCCCTCCATCGACACTAAGGCGAAATGTCGTCTTGTGCCGTCGATGGGAAGCGGCTAGAGTCGCACCCAGTCTCTGAGGAGCTTAGTGGGTGAGATTCCCGCATATTCCCTTCCATTCTTCCATTCTCATAGCAGTCATCGTAACTTCGGAGAAGATTAATCAAAAAAAGCCCTTTCCAATTCAAAATGAAGTAAGTGGAATCGCTATGTGAATTTGATGCTCTTGCTAGTAAAAGAATGATTCATTTGGACCAGGGTCCACCTCACGCCTGAAGACATTAGACCGCTGACTCCTAGCGTATTTAGTACATCGTACATTCTGAAAGTATCCCAGGGCAGAAGACATCAGGATAAGAGAAGAGATCGACAAAAGATTCCCTTCGAAGCGCTCCGAGAGTGAATTCTGGCCTACAATGAAGTTAAGAGTTTTTAAACTGTAAAAGTCCGTTCTTTCTCTATTCTAGTTCATGAATTTCTGGCAGTTTATTTTTTAACAATAAACTTTATATTAAATGAGATAAGAATTAACATTGTTAACACAACCAAGGTAAGGATGCAGCCATAGTACCGCTGTAAATACTGCGGAAGCGGTATTTAATCCGACAGGTTTCCGACACCACTGTTATTTATAAACGATTCTTTTACATAAGCCATATACTTGTCAGCTTTATGTACATAACTACTTAATAAAGAATTAGATACAAGGTTTTCCAATGAAACATATGATGGTCGAAAACGTGATCTTTGCAAGTAATTAGTTTTATCCCAAAAAGGGAAAGAGAGAAATAAAAGAGAGATGCAAAGATAAGGTGGTGGGAAGCAGCTGGATGCGACTACTAAATGTACATTATATACGAGTACTTCAGGATAATATTCCTTTCTCTTCGTCTTCTTCTTATATATAAAATGTTCTTCTTCTATATATATATATTCATATAATTGAGTTGATTTGTCAGGCTCAATATTAAAAAAAAAAACAATAATGCTAATTTCTAACATTGTATGTATCTTTTCTTTTATATTTAGATTGATTTGTCGCATATGCATTAGTATATCATAGTAATTTAGGCAAAATTACGTAATGAGTGTGCTCTTATATGCAAGTTCTCCTTCCGCGGGTCCACTGGAAGAGATTTATGTTGAAATAATTAGTATCCTTGTAAATTCTTTACATATACATTATCCCTTTAAATTATAAGTATATTAAAAATAAAATTTTAGTCCCACAGAGAAACTCGTTCAGCTTAATGGTCTTATTCAATTTCTTCAATATTAATGGTAGATTTTTTATAGTACCACAGCAGGGAATATCTTGTAGAGAGAAAATACAGGATGACAAGATAATGCAAAATGTTTTACAGTATATAACAACTATACGAATTTTAAGCGTCTACAAATTTTAGCCAGACTTTGTCGTGATCCTGCGGTGAGTTAAGTGGCTACGAGTCGACTTTACGCTTTGTCGATTTTCACAAAGTAGGCAACGCGTTAGTGAACTTTGGTAACATGAGCTTATAGATTACAAAAGAATCATTTTTTTCAACAAATAAACAAAAAACAAAACAAAAACTAAACAAAAAATATTTAACTATAGCATAGACATTAAATTAAGTATTAGTTAATTGTTTAAAATACAAATAATGTTGATGTACATCATCGTCCCTCAGTTGGGTTCAGGACTCAAGGCCTTATAAAGAAAATATTATGGATGATGCCTGTAAGATGGTCTGGTAAGGAATTAAATATTAAAGCCTAATTATTAAATTCAATAATAAATTTCTTCTTTACTAGTAAAAACTTATTAACGATAAATCACTCGTTACATTATCTACGTTGTAAATTAGAACGTTAATTAGCCTCGACAAGCGACTAGAATAATTTAAGCGCTATGTTGCAGTAACATTAACGTAATCGTAATATTGAGATAATGTCTGTTTAAATTAAATAATTAAAACTTTCAATATTTTATCCGTTAAATTGTTTAATTAACATATATTAATATTGTATTCGACTTTAAATAAAATATTTATTACCAAAAAATTCTACACTGCATGAAAACTAGAAATGAAATTTAGTTTGACTCTGATGCTGCGTTTATTAACAAGATCTAACTCAGCCTTTGTCTATTATCTTCATATCCAAAATACAAGATCCCAATAATGATTCACTTTTAAAGTCGAACAATCCATACACCGATTAGTTTTTTAATGACGGTCAGTTCCCAGTGGTGTATCGCGGCTTAGTAAAATATTTTACTTTGATAATTTTATAGATTAAAAATTGTAGCCAGTTAATGTAACCAAACAAAGGGACCAATTGATTTCTGCTTACAAATTCAAATTTCGTCCCTAATATATCCACTAGCGTTTTCACTTACTAGGTGATCTAAATATTCACTGTTTAGAATGTTTTTGCATTAGATTTTAACTTCTCTTTTGGCTACTAAAGTGACATTTTAATTTTTGACATTTTAAATCGTTTTTGTTCTTTACCTTGGTAACCGTTGTTATGGAGTTATGTTCAGATTGTTTTCTTCCATTATTTTCGCCATTTCATTTCATAAAAATATTAGCTCTCACATTCGTCATTATCATTCAATTCTTATATTATTAATGTAACAATATTCCCAGTTATAGTACGTTTATTACAATTACCAGTTTGGTCATCTTCCTGCCACATTTCTATCACGGTTTGACTAACGAACTTGTCTGTCGTCGGATGATCGACGCTTGAACGATGAAACATGTCCTATGTCGGTCGGCAACATGTTGTGGATGCTGTTCTTGTTGTAAGTGAATTTCGTGACTTGTTGATTGAGTTTACATTTCAGTTTAACTTATCTGATGAGAATAGCTGAAGCTCTTGAATAGAAGCTGCTATCTTTGAAGGAGGACATCCTTCGTTAGCTTAGGGTAGATTGTATAGGAGAAGCTGTAAGTAATATTTTCTGCATAAACCATTACAGTTTAGACTTCAGATAGGCTATTATGAAAAAGGACATCCAAATCTGAAACCAAATCTTGAAACAAGAAACATTGAACACATGAAGTGTGCATAAATTACAAGTCTTTCATACGAAGAACGAATATTTGTTTACGAGTCGCGGATATTTGTTTGTTTATTTAGTACTAGTTGACCCGGTGACCATTTTATCACTTGCAATCTGTAACGCCATCTATTAAAACGAACCCTAAGAAGCGATGGCCAAATAACAGTTCTAATGCTTAGCATGTCAGCTATACGATTATCCATACGGAATTACCAACTTTAATTTTCATTGGTTGGCTCTAAAATTTTCCCTATTATTATTGTTTTCATACCACCTCTGAATTAATGCCAACATAACACAATAACATGTATGGAAATCAGTCAAACCGTTCGTTCGACTAACGTGCAGCTGTTCATTTTTATTTCGAAACATTTAGACTTTATTTTTAAACGCATTACTATCTTTATTTCTTCCTTAGCTAGTATCCATAATGCAAGCTCATGTTGACGCTTAGATAATATGTGTGAGTGTATTATTTTGACTAATAGAGAACTATAACGAAGTTGACAAAACTGTAAGGTTTCGACAAAAATTAAATTAAATTTTATTAAATTAAAATAAATTAATTTTTTGTCTAAATTTACTTAAATAAAAAGAACACTAAGCTTAGTTTTACGGAACCTATATTTAATAGCTTATCCTAAAATATTGCTGCAACGTATAGCTTTAGTATTAATAATTCGCAGCAACCATCTTAATTTTGATATAATTCCGATACTTAATTAATACGTTATGAATTAATAGGAAGAATACCTGTATTATATTATTAACATATAGGTTTGTTATGATGATTAATTTAACTTAATTTAATTAATAAAACGCTACGTAATTAAACATATATTTATCAAATACAGCAATAATCTGTAATAACTCCCCGCCTCCCCGCCTTTCTTAATATTGTATCATGTAGACGAAGTCTTGCGGTTTTCATTATATCTAATCATATATGCCGTGGATTACAAGGCACTTCGTCCTAGATATAGCATTTAGCAAGAAATGATTTAGATTTAAATTTTACATATAAGTTTAATCGTTATCAATTTCGTCGAGCTCTCGAGCGTATCATAAAACCAAAGAATTATTGTTTAAATTTATTCACTTCGAATCACACTGCCAATTGAGTTAAATTGGCACTTTTTTCAAATACTGATATTAAAACATTTTATTCAACAATTAAACCAGGTTACTACGGACACCTTACATTATTGAGGCTAAACTAACATTAAAGTTAAGGGGAATAAGGCTTTTATATTACAGAAAATAAGGCACATAATGTTTGGCATAAACTTATAGTAAATAATGAAAATATACGGGGAAGTGACCTTATTAAACCTGTACCTTAATATACATCTATTGATCGTCAACTGTATGCTGTCAGAGGTTCATGGGACAATCCTTCATTGGTTTAGATTTCCTCTATGAATATTATTTATTACCAAAAAGACTTGAGAACGAGATTAACACGCTAAAGAGAAATAGCCAAATTTGCCAATAAATACGGAATCAAATTATTAGAGTATATATAGGTGTGTTATGATTAAAAAATAGAGTATAAATAGAAAAAATATATGTCACATACTAACCAGTCAGCCAGTGTTTTATATTATAAACTTCAAATTAAAAAAAAACGTTTGGTTCACAAATTGTACATTCAAGCAAGTGTGTGTTGCCCGTAATGACCATAAACTATCCTTATCTATTTAACTGTACCGTGGCGTTACGAACATATGCCGTGCATTCGTTACTACCTAGAAGAACAAGGGTGTATCTGAAGGGAGCGGGCAAATTACTCGACTTGTCTCTAGAAAAAGTTATTGTTAGAAACATGTTTACTAGTTAGCAGTTAGTGCTATGTAACATCATTAACGAATATTGTATGCTTAGGTATCATTAAATATAAAATAAAAGCCGACTATTTTTGTCAGTTGACGTTAATTTTTATCGGTCTAGTTCAGCTAGCTCCTAACTACGGCCCGCGGGCCAAAGTTTGTAATATATTTTTCTAATAATTGAAATGCAAAAAAACGTAAGTTTAGGTCGCGCACTTTGCGACTATTATTACTATAGTCTAGAAATATAGTTAAGGGCAGAAAAATTAAAACTGGTTTGGTCCTTGGAACAAACTGAAAAATTATTATGGCCCGAAGGCTTCAAAGTTTGGAGACATATGGTCTAGATCATGCTTATTTGCTTAAAAACCATTAAAGTGATCGATTTCTCCACGTAAAAGGATCTATTTGTAAAGGATAAAACAATACAAGTCTTATTTTACTTAGATTATTCGCTATATTTTTTCAATGACTTTAAGGAAACCCCGATGCTGTATGAACATATTCACTGACAAAATGTCGGTAGATGTTAATTATGGACCTCATAATATGGCACTACGGTTATTGCCGGTGATTTAAAATATGTCAAAAGTGGGATTTGGAAGCCGGAAGGTCGTGCCAAACATTTGCAAATTTCATGAGCGTAAAATTACTTGTTGGGTGCATCAGCGCCTTACACTGCTATGACGTATGCGGCTCATGTCACGCGTTGACACGCTCGCACTAATTACATAGTTTTAAAGTTAGTATAAGCCATTGCATTAACACGTGCACTCGCGTACCATATACATTTAACATTAACATAAGACATTAAATTTTAACATTAACACAATATATCGTGTTAAGGAAACACTTTTTTTTATGAGGAGGAATCCATTGACGGACCGACCCACCACTGGCTAAGCGACGGGCGTGTGTGGGGCTCACTCAGTACCTCAATAGAGCGGCACTGAGAATACCCACTAAAACTCCCCGGTAACTTCATTGCCCTTCACGGGGGTAACCTGGGTTCTGCACGAGCAATTCACCAGGTCAAATGTTATGGGAACACTTATATTATTTAACAATTACACCACCTCAACCCGCATTTCACCCCAAACAAAACGAAATACAATTAAGTAATAAAATAATCAAAATGACAAATGTAAAACACATTTAAGATCAGAATATCGTCCACATCCGACTATCTTGAATGACTCTATGCCGTTTAAAACTGTAATATAGACTGTTAGTGCAACATCACCTGCGCGTGCGCACAAGTTACCTCTGTCACGCAAACCATCTTCAAGAACACCGTGTTATGATATTCCGTCTATGCTCAAACGGTTTACCTACACATGCGACCCAACAATCGCAACACTCACTTTTAAAATCGAATAATGTGGTAAACCATAGACGTGATATTATATTCTATGAAAAGTTTGTATGTCATATCGCAAAATATTGTCAATAATTTATGTGCGTGAACGTGTTAATGACTAATAATATTTCACTTCATCATAAGCTCTATGTCCTCACTTATAAAGTTTACAACAAAACTAGAGGTAGGCCCAATGCAAATATAAGCTTATAATACACCCCATATTTTAAAAAATCCTTATGACTCTTATTTTAGAGTTAAAAATCTGGGTCATATGAAAAGTTTGTATGTCATATCGCAAATTATTGTCAATAATTTATGTGCGTGAACGTGTTAATGACTAATAATGTTTCCCTGCATCATAAACTCTATATACGCATTTATAAAGTTCACAACAAAACTAGAGGTAGACCCAATGCAAATATAAGCTACAACCCATATTTGAAAAAAATCCTTATGACTCTTATTTTAGAGTTAAAAATCTGGGACATTGATTCGAAAAGTTGCTGACTCGTTAATCTTTCGCAACTCTCGTGATTTTCAAAAGTTTCTGCCAGGAAATTGTGAATTATACCTTTGGGAATGCTTTTCGGAGTATTTTAATATTTCCGTCATTCCAACCTTCATTGTTGTCTTACCTTTTACTTTCTAAATATCGTGTTAAAATCGTCGTTAAGTACACCTAAGTTGTAATCTAACCACGCTCGTTCATACAAGCCGATTCCATTAAATCTTATTCTCACTTCCTGATAACCATGCCTGCGGTAAGATGATGTCATAATATTGCGCCTCAATCTGTTTTATCCCCCTTTAACCTTCATTAATATTTTGCCTCTCTCTTGCACGTGCCGGATAAGATTATTAGCCATTATGTAAATAAATAACAGGATAAAAAATTCAATGTCTCTCTGGATGTTCCCGTTGCTTCTAGAATATTTTAAATCTGATTCTGGCTCTGTAGCAGAACCAAATTGTAATTTAAACCGTCCGCACTGAATACAAAATAAAGTGTACTATGTTTAGGGTTTTAATCGTCTGATAAGGAAACTTTGAGAGAACTGTCCGTTTGTTCAAGACGTGGACGTGATTTAAATAATGATTCAATTGTTAATTAATACATAACTGTTTATTGATAGTAGAAAACCGAACAGTTACTTCAAAGTTCTCGAATCAACTAAGAAATAATTTAACTTAAAATAATTTAATTTACATTTTGTAATACTAATACATAATGACATAATTGATTTGTAAATGTCATTATAAATACTAAAGGCCGAGAGTTTCTTGCGCCGTTTCTTCTCTGCAGCTACTAACTCGTCGAAGCGGTAGTAGGGTTGATTGGGAATATGCATACTAGTGTTATTTAGTACATATTTAAATTCTATAACTGGGACAATTTGTAAATGCCCGGTTGATACCCACTTAAAGTTATCACTATTGTCTTTAATTACATTTATTTGTTTTTCTCATACATATTCCCTGTTGTGACGATTTGAAAGAACTTAGTAAATCAGTCTATTTAAATAAAGTTATTTTTTTGACTTTGACTTTTTAACAAAAACATTTTACGCTTTAAAAACATCGTCAAAGCCTTTAAAAAATTATGTAGGTTTATTTAGTACCACGCATGTATTATAACGGATTTCTGGCTATTGTTTTGCTAACCATGTTATAATAATAAGGATACAACAGGATTGTCCGCCGATTCCTCTCTCTGTCGTCCTGACCCATATTTGGTAGTACAATATTATAATTCTTAAGATGTTTAAAACCGTTTGGGATTGCCCAAGCAGATGTTTGTATGATTGTGATTGTAAGAAA
This sequence comes from Acentria ephemerella, assembly GCA_943193645.1. NCBI lineage: Eukaryota > Metazoa > Arthropoda > Insecta > Lepidoptera > Crambidae > Acentria > Acentria ephemerella. Next base: position 1,777,049 of record OW971889.1, read on the forward strand.
TAGTATTTCTTTAGCTCACAATAACCTATCTTAGTTGTAGAGTTGTAGTAGCAATAGAATGAATGTGATGCCCGTGATGGGGGCGAAGGAGGATGACGACCTTTGGGCGTCTTATGCAGCCGTAACACCTGCTGGGCTTCGGGCACGGCTGGGGGCCGTACCTGGACCGCTTAGCCCAGTCAGCGTACCTGCGCACGGTGCGCCGACTTTAAACACCGGATGGTTTGGGGGGTTTTCTGTTACCCCCCGCAAAATACTCTGAGGTGGGACCAAACCACGGTCGGGCCGCTCCATCGATACTACGGCGAAATGTCTTCGGGCCATCCCGTGTTGTCGATGGAAAGCGGCTAGGTAGGTGCGTCACTGAGGAGTTTAGCAATAGAATAGATAAAGGTTGGCAACACTTACATCAGCTTCGGGCGCATCACGCTTGTCCCCAGCACATAAAGGCTTATCTCTCTGTACCACACAAAGGAAGATATCTCTTAAGACGTTATTTTTATTTTCCTTAAGCAAAAGTACTTTACGACTAAAAGCTATTACAAAAAGAAAATAGGATGTGGCAAAATATGCACACATTGCAAAAAAAAACACACACACACACAGGCAAACACTTAATTGCTACTAACTTTGTAATAAAAATTTTACTTCTCGGATTAGTCTTGGAATAGCTATTCCGTATTGTCTTATGATAGTGAATGAAAGCATCGTGAGGAACCTTTGTGAAGTCGGCCAACACTCACATGGCCAGCGTAAGCCTGGCAATCGTCCTAATTTAGGGTAGGCCCCTCAGCAGGGACGTATAAGAGCTCGACCGATGATGATGATGTTGTTTTATACGCACGTTTGCACGATGACACATGTAATCACGACGAAAAATGCTGTTCTGAGGACCATGGAGTACAGTTTAATAATTCCGTAAGTGATCCTTACATAGTCCTTGTAAGTAATCCTCATCCTTTGCTGAGCTTGCTATAAAAAATATACATTGAAGGAACTTCTTCAGTGAATGGCAATATTATTATTTTAAAAACATTTAATCAACCTGTTTGCCATTTCGAACAGTGCAGCTGCATATATTAAATATGAAAGGGATATATAGATAGTTTTTAACGGTATTTAAGCCATGTACGTTTTTGTTTCTCAGTTCCCAATATTTCGGCACTGTCGGAAGCGCCATGAACACGGAGATAACTGACGATTTAGCGGATGAGATGCTATGGGCAGAAATATCGATCTACCCTCTTTCGAAGCTTTTTATTGCGGTTGAAGCCGGTACCATGGTCTCTAAACTCACTATTTACACGCACTGTTCACGACACACTATACTGACAGTAACTGATCGCGAAACATCAGTTTTTCTATTTGTTTAAATTAAAGAGGTACCAATAAAGAATACAAAGTATAGTTTCTTATCAACCAAGCTCCAGTGTGAAGCCAAATCGATTACTGTAGGTGTTAAAATCACGCATTTAAGCGGCAAAGCACGCAACCAAGAAATATAAAATTGACGTAGATATTTCAATGATATTTTGCAGTTATAATATCGGAGAAACAAAAAGAGTGTTGACTTTAAATTAGGTGCGTGTAGACCCTTTCTGGGCGTTATTATTCTACTATAGGGCTGTACGAAGTTCATATTGAAAGTAGTTTTTCTTGTGAAGAAAAGGCCTTTTTTTCTCGGAGAGTAATCTGTTTACGGACCTACGGAACTCCTGGCTATGTGCCTGATAAAACAGCACTGGGAATACCCACTAAGACTCCCCGGTGATTCCGCTGCCCTTCACAGGGATAATCTAGGCTCTGCCAAAGCAATTCAGCAGGGAGCTATGCCTTACAGCCGGGCTTCGCACCGAAGGAGATTGCCCAGAGCTACTTGGGCAATCCCAGAAATGGCAGCGTATGTAATGCGTGGGAGCCACCCACGCACTCGGCCCCGCTTAGGGCATAGGAAGACAGGCGAATGAAGGAAAACTTAGACCAACCATGGAATATATATCTATCCCTCTTGCGCACTCTCCCACATAACATGAAATAGAAAGTAGAAGTGAAATACGAAACATGACTTATTTAATTAAACTTTTAATTTGTACCTAAATAACATTCGTAATGAGTACTTCTGGCGATTATATGATTACTTTTCACGGTTACTCTTCTAACAGAATAATTGATTATATTTATGATCTTGTATTCAAGTCGCCATAAAACGCTTTGAAAGATTTATCGGCTTTTTAATATTATTAGTTGCCTCGAAAATAAATTTCCGCTTCTGTTAAGGCCCATCAGACTTCAAAGTCGTTAATCTGGATGAGCGTCTTGTCAAAAGAAACAATTTATTTTTAAGATTACCAACGAGCTCACGGTGGACGATTTAAGTGACAGTATACAATTTATAAACCGTCTTAAGTTTACTGTTAAACTTGTTAAAAAAATTGAAATAATTCTCTTAAAGAAGACTTTCTCGAATAATTTAGAGTTACATTCTCTTAATCAATATCAATTATGCATTTAGGAGAGACATTACTTCCAAACCTACCCGATTATAATTGTAAATAATTACTAAGGGAATTGGCTTAAACAGAATATAAATACATTGTTGTACAAAAATATAAACTACAGATGCCGCAAAATAATCCTTAGCTAAAAATCTATCGACCGTTGTGGATCTGTCACAGAACAAATAAAGTGTATTCTGACCACGTTCTCACATGTCATTTAATAGCCTGAGTAGACGAACTCAGTATGAGTTTTCCGATAGACAGTGAGTGCGAAGTCGTTGGAGCTGCATCCCAACAGCAAACTGACATTGTTGGTATTACCATAGATATTATTCCAGATGCTTTCAAAATGCACCTAACCTACCTCTCCCCATTATTTAACTAAATACAGTTTTAATGGAAGACAAACTGAAACTGTTTTTAGTTTTAACAGCCAGACAAAATTCGTACACTACAAAACAAATAATTGTTTTGAAAAACAAAGTTGTGAAAACGCTTTCTTTAAATTATACGAAATAGAAAAATAAAGCCAGTAATAGCTTTAATACTAGTGAATTTAAAAGAAAATGATTTAGTAGAGATAGCAAAAAAAGTGTTAAAAGTATCAGGACGTAACATCGAAATACTTAATTGCCTACTCCGTAGTATTAAAATTATAGAAAATACAAATTCTTCGAACAATAAGTGGCGTTATTGCGAGTGCATTAACGCCGCTTATTGTTACTGATTATTTTAAAAACAACGAAGCAATTTACGACTTAATTATTAAGAGTTGCCTGCTAAAAATAAGAAACAAGTACCAATTTCCATACCATTGATTCAGTAATGGTTGGATTGTGCTTTGGAGTCGGCTCATTAGCTTACGCACTTGAAAACTCGGTAGACAACTTAAGAAGGTCGAGTATCGAGGCATTTTTAAATATTCCAGTTCAATCGAGTTCAAAAACGATGTTAGGTTAATTAGCGTTGAGTTTTTTGTTCACTTAATTATGGATTCAACTCCAGACTTCTCCATGAACTTGTGAACAAATCGCATAATATTTATAGTATATTATTTACCTAAGTTAAATGAAATGTTTTAAATTTTACTTTGACTATATGAAATGACTTGAACATTCAACTTATTGTCAACTCTAGTTAAATTCAGGTTCGGCTTTTAAAGCTCACTATGCCATTCCACGTAGCCAATTGAAATCTATAGTAAAAAATTACGTGACTTACTTATTTAATGAATTTTCTGTTTTTATTTTTAAATAGAATGAGGCTGGATCTCTGACTCGAGTTTCTTTTTAGGATTTGGAACCCTAGAACACGAGCTTGTAATGCAAAACTACTAAAGCTTAGAAGCGAGACTCGACTGGAAACACTACTAATTTGAAAAAAAGTCTTAATTGATAAGTGTGTATATGCCAGATGGTATTGCACTGACAAGTGATAAGTTACCATCCGGCGTATACACTTAACTATGTTAATTAAATAACAGGAAAATGTAAATTGTACCAACATTTAATTTTGTTAATTCCAAAGATCGTTAGTTTCAAAGGAACAAAATTCAAAGCTAGGAACGCGTTTTCCTCGAGACGCGCTCTCAATTTATTGTCCACTTTATTAAGAATCTGCTTTCTCTACTTTACCAAGTACGTGGTGAGTATTTTTATTAGTTAAAAACAAAAGAAATATCAGAATAAATTATGGTGTTTTCTTTTTTTAGTTCTCTGGGACTATTTTACATAGATCCATACCAATATTGTAATTGTGTCCGTATATCTACCTCTTTTTGCGACGAGGAATACGCTTACGGACCAACCCGCCACTGGCTAAGTATCGGGTGTGGGACTTGCCCAGTTCATGTCCACGACATTGACAATACCAGTGGGTATCCCGTCCTTGATGAGGGTGGGCTGTTGAAGCTATTTATCAAACCATCCCCAAGGTTACTTCGTTTTTACACGAGTAATCTGTAATAGACCCACCCGGATATTTATGGACTGCTCGTGGCGGCGGGCCTGATAAAACGGACCTGGGAATACCCACTTTAAATTCCCAAACTCTACACCCTTCCCAGAAGTGATCTGGGTTCTGGGGAAATTCACCAGACCAATACCAGGTACTGCAGCCTGCCAGCAGGGTTTTGCGCAGATGAAGATCGCCTCACGCGACATACAGTCTACGACCTCTTATACTTAGGTTCTTGTTTATCTCAGAAAAATAGTTATCGTCTTTTTATTTAAAAAAAGTATTAGATAAACTTTCCATGTACACTGTAAAAGAGAAAATAAAAATATTGCTTAGTATTTGTTCCGTAAATACTCCTTTGTGTTCATTTTTATTCTTTGTCTAAAAGAAACACCGTTCTAATATTTTTCATTTTAATGAAACTTTATTTTTAAAGTTTTAACTTGACTACGGTATAATTTAAGTGGGAATCGACTGTCGATTCAAAGTAAATTGAGTTTAAATATTCAGTGCAAGAATACCGCAATTAAGTACGTCTCAATAAGGCTGTTAAAGTCCAATTTACTATATTTCTTGTGTTATTGGAAAAATTGTAATAAGCAAGCTCTGTTTTGTAAACCTTTTTCATGGTGTTGGACTTTCAATTGAAATTACCGAAGAAAATAAATATTCCTACTTCAGTAGTCTTATATTATATTCAGATTAACCCTGTAAAGAATTGCAGTTCTATCAATAAGTTTGGCTCGAGACAAAAGTACTTATAAAATTATATACTTATATACGTACTTAAAAGTACGTATATATAAATATACAACTTATAGGACGTATTTCTACCAAAACTTTTACACCTAACTATGTTAAATTAATGGTTTAAAAAAGCATACTATACATAATGTATATATCTACTATGACAACCTATTTGTGCTCATATAACTATTAATCTGATACATTCAAAAAGGCTTGAGGTAGTAAGTCAGTAAAGATATAATTAAAAAAATGCGCAAGTCATCAGCACTCGCCACTTGTCATTTATCAAACCGGCAAGCAAAAAGTAAAGCGGAGAGCGTCAGCAAAAATGTCGTAGTTAAATTTCAATTCAGTATTGCGGTATGAAGAAATTAAAAATGGTATTCACTGATTTTGATGCTCGAGGAGTGCTTAGCAGGCGATCATTAAATTTGCTTGGAGTCTGCCCAGGTTTATCGAAATAGGATGGCCAAATAATTCTATATACAGGTTGTAGATGAAGTTACATCTACACCCTATATATAGAATTTGTAGTTATCTGTCCTGAAAAGAGAAACAAGTGATGACTTTTCTTAAAATGCCGACTCCGAAGCATATTTGCTTTATTTACTCACTAAAATGTATTTAAACTGGTTTTTTAGAGTTTGTGCCATACAAATATACGTGTAAGTCTACATATACTGAATCCTAGAATTTTAAACTTAAAAAAATAGTGTTTTTAATAAACTGCATGATTCGGTTCATTATTGAATTAAATAATTTATTTATTTCAACGGCAATCATAATACTTAAGTTAAGTAGATATTATAATTATAACTGTTAGTCCACATCGCATGCCGTGGCTGTCTTTAATTAAAAACTGTACTAAATTTAATATCTATGCTATAGTTAAATATTTTTTGTTTGTATGTGTTTTTTGATTGCCCTTGAAATAAATAAATTATTTAATTTTGGTTTCTATTCTATTCTATTGTATTGTCAATATCTTCGTTACACACAAAGGTTGTTTCATTGTTTCAAGATATTGAAATATCATTCATAAAGGTCTTTACTCTACCTCTTTTTTACAAGTGAAATAGTTCTTGTGAGAACATAAATCTGGAATCCAAAATATTACAGGTAGCTCAGTTTCTTTAGTGCCAAGTGTACAATTAATACACCAGTCTGAATTATCAGCCGGATGACCATATCCGGCTGATAATTCAGAGACTTTCACCAAAATATCTAAAAATATCTTTTGAGTTTTCCCAAAATCATGCCCTTTTGCTGACACTCAAAGCTTTTGTAATGAATCTCAAAGATTCTTAGACGTAATAAGTTCTCTGGAGTTACAGCAGTATCTGGGTAAGTATTGTGCTGGTTTATGACGTCATTTGCGCGGCAATTGTGCTCCCGAGGCGTTGAGTACTTCAATGATTTCACAAAATGATGTAATATTTATTTCTAAGAGAAGTTATGTGTAACGATACTTTATACTGTGGAACTTATGAGTGAGATCCATATATCTGATGATTATTTTCACTGCAATTTACCAATTTTTTTTGCATTTTTTTTTTACCTTTCACTGGGCCCAATTCAATCAGTATTCAGTATTTAATTTTCTTATTATGGGACAAGGATAGCAAGAACGAGAATATTTTCTTAAAAATTCACATTCTCTAAAAAACTTCCTCAGCGTAGCGTCGATCGTTAGTGGCGTAATGCCTAATGTCACTAATTTGTCTTCACCATGCGAAAGGCAGCGGTTTGACGCCCTGCCACGTATCAAATGTTGATTTAATATGTAAGTTACAGTGACGGAAAAGATTGTGAATAAACTTGCGTAATATTCGTGAAGACATTCTCAGGTTGTGTGTGAAGTCGACCAACCCGCACATGGCCAGTCGCGGTCTGTTGTCGAATCCAAGACACACAGGTTTTAAACGGAGCACAGTAGGGCCTGTAAGGATAAGGGCCCGGTAAAATATTCTCGGGGATGGCCAAGTCGTCATCGATCGGTCGGGTCGGCGCAGAGAGTATTTTTAATAGGTAATGAGGAGGTATAATGTGTAGTGGGGGAACGTCTTTACCTAGAGTCCCATATACCCCTACAGTTGATACCGTAGTGGGGGAACGTCTTTACCTAGAGTCCCATATACCCCTACAGTTGATACCGTACTGTAGGAATGATACCTATATGCATTCGACCTTTCCAGAAACAAAATAATTGAGGGTAGGCTTAAGCTCCTCGGTGAGGACGTATATAAGCTGATGAAGAGGCTCATTATTGTCATGTAATATCTGGACATGAAATATCCAAAAATTATGTAATGCTTCATTAAGCTTTCATTTACGCGCTTTTAATGCAATAGGATTGTATTTTGAGGCAAATATTAAAGTGCAGAAATTGGCTGTTTTGACAAAGAAAACATAATATAGATTTACCGTTAATATGACATAAATCAACATAATCTAAGGAAAAACATTAAATGCTTTCAATTTATCAGATAAAAGGGAAAGACACCTTTTTTGTAGGCTAGGAAGAGGCTATGGAGTTGTGCTTTAGCTTTAGCTATCTTCGCTTCAACAATACGCATACCATTAAGCGATGAGAATTAAAATAAAGCATTAATATTTAAATATACATGATCGGACCTGTAAAGAAGATTTAGCTTTTTATTTACCATAGGATTCTTCTAAAGAAAAGATTTGGGCCTGCACCATGGAGGTGGCTAAGGCGGTATGCTATGCGCACATACGGAGTCCTACTGCTTACGATCAAGCTAGGTTCAGTAAATTTCTGTTCTTTTTTATAAGAAACAAGATGATAATATCAACATTTAAATTTTTTTTATTTCAAATTATCTCTAAGAAGATGAGCAGCGCTCAATAAGTGGATTCAAAGAAAAATTACCATAATTGTTTCGTATCGCAAATATTACTTAAACGTCCTGAAACGGTGTTCTGGTATTATTTTAATTCAAGCCATTACGCTTTTTGGGGTGAGCCATTAAAGCATGTTATCGTATAATTCTAGATTTTGACTTTAAGATACATAGCATATTTTTTGTTGAGATTGATTTAAGAATATGCGTTATCTATTTTTACCTTCTGTCTAACGCCTAGGGTTGTCAACATTTCATTGGCGAAATATATAGTATGATATTTTACAAAATACGTTATAAAAAATATAGTATTTTATGGAAAGAGAAAAAAATAAATAAATATAGTTAAAACTTAAGAACAATTCTTTGATGTAGGTTACAAAGCGCGTGTGTTGTAAATTGTTTGTAGTCAAATTAAATAGGCACTTTAATTTTAAAGGTTTAAGTGCACCACACGTAACAATGTTCATTCACTATATGTTACATTGTGACGTTTGTGGCTGATCGTAAACGGTAAGAAGTTGTAAAATGGATGTTTACGATAAAACGCGTCGCACCGTCAAGTTTCGGGTAAATATATCCTTCATTAAAACTATTTCATGCGTTTTGAATATATACTGGGTTCATTGTATGAAAGATTTCTTCTAAACAAATTAAGAAAATTGAAATATTACGTAACTTGCATTTTTTGGGAAGAGATTAAGACTGTAGGCTGAAGATAGTTACTAAAGCTTAATCTCAAGCATTTAGTTCTGGTGGAATTTAAATTTCTGTCATTTTGTAAAATCTAGACAAAATGGATTTCAGTTGTCTCGAGATTTCCCAGTATAGCGAGTAAATACACTTACATTCAGCAACTCTCATATAATTTTCAGTCAAATCGAGACGTTTCGATCGCAGTGGCAATCTATATAACAGTACACACCCTCTTCAAGTTAGTTGACTGCACTATGACGTCATTAACACAGAAATCAAACTGTAATATAACAAATTAGAAGCTTCGTGCGTAAATACCACATAAGAATAACAATACCAAATTGCTTTGTCCGTACAGAGAGTTACATTGTTAATCCCGACAACTTATGTACCTACTGACTTGTTTTATTATCTACACCAATGTGACATGCATCCAATGTGACGTCACGGGAGAGTAATAGAGGCACACGAGGTTACTGATATGTGGAGGGTGACATCTACTGAGATCATACCAATCGTAGTCTCAACCAATGGTCTCGTCCCAACTTCTCTCCGCGACCATCTGAAGAGATTGGGACTGGGTGATGGACCAATGCGAGGCTCCAGCGGGCAGTCTTGCTCGATAATGCCAGAATTGTCCGCCGATTCCTCTCTCTGTCGTCCTGACCCTCGGCCGTCTGGCCTACTCTGTCGAGGGGTATTCTCCCATCCCTCGGGCCGTCGAGGGATTGGGAAGAGTTTCAGTTGATTTCTAAATAATAATAATATGATCTTAATACATGATATTAATAATTTATGATGTATTAACGGGATATCTTAAACACTATATTCCTCTGTCTTACCAACTAGATGAGGTTTATAGTGTGATTAAACTATAATAATGTTATTTACGATGAACTGAAGAACAAGTTAGTTCGTGCTGGCCCTGAGCCAAACTTAATATGTTGTAGATCTTTGATTTTGTAAATATATGTCTAAGTGCTGTTCACAAACATGCCTAAATGAGAGTAACATGAAGGGCTTGGGCAATCACACACCACACTGCAACAATGAGGTTGGGTGGGTAAAAACGGTTACCATAGCAACCCAGACCAACATCTTAACGTATATTATGAAGCACTAAGGAGCTCGGTACAACAAATTTTGATTGACCCATCTATAGACCACACCCATTTTGGCGTAATAATATGCTTATAATAGAGAAATAAAGTACTTCGCAGCTTCACCAATAATTATATTTTCTGACAGTATTAATAAAACACAATAACAATAACGTCATATAAAATTAAAACTATATATATAAAAAAGTATGCCCTCGTGCACACCCATGTTCCGTTGCCTTTGGAAACATAACCAGAGCGTTCGAATGACTGGCAACGAGATCCTCCTCCCTTAGGTAACTGCTTATAGTGACTGCTTCAGGGATTTTGATCTGAGTAGGACGGACAAGAAAGTCCTCTTTAGACGTCCAAAGAATAATAAATGCTAGTTTTTAACAATTTACTATTAGTATGAAAATCTATTATTGGAAGATTTTCATCATACATACAAATTACAAAAATGTAATGAGCTTATACAATATTCCATATCAATCGAGCCGTTAAATGGTAATTCTCTCTTTTCAAGTACAGTCTTAAAATGTGTTTAGATTATATGAGAGATTGACAACATATTATATTTCTATAAACTAGAATTGTATACCTTATTCACTGGTGTGAAAATCCAAATCAGTAATAAATTAAAAGCCATGGATGACTTTAATGTCGCCGGTCTGCACAAATAGTCCTTAACAAAAACAAATAACTGCTGTAATATTTCATTTATAATTGGTTCAATCAATTATTCATGACAGATTCTATACTAATTACGTATCTACAGTGAATCTGTGATTGTGCAAAAATAGCTCATTATACAAGCAGGAGAAATACCATTATCAATTGATTTTTATTAACGTACTTACACCGTAATACTTTACATACAATTACAAATACTTACGGAGGGAAAATACACACACACACACATCTATATCATTTTGAGTCATATGGTGTAAGTGTCTTTGACAATTATTCTTTTTAATTTTAGATTGGCTTTTTATAGTTTTAATTTGATTTTTAGTTTATGATATTGATTTTTAATTTTGATATTTTATTTTGTAACTTTGATTCTGGATTTGTTGTTTGACTTTTGATTCCAAAATCAAAAACCATTGTCCTACACAGTGAATCCACAACAGTACAGAAAGTAAAAAGGCGTATTTAGCTTGTATTCAGCCAGTTCGTAACAATATCTACATATTACCACATATTACTACATATTACATATTATACCTGTATATTACCTATATACCAATATACTAATATTCGTAAATACTTGTGTTCTCAGTTTCTTACAATCAAAATTACTAAGAACTGATTTCAGCTTCAAATATCCAAATAATCCATCACGCCATCGCCACCATGAACTCCTTACGTAAGATCTGCCCAAGGACGATCTAAACTTAGCTCATGGTTGTCGGTAACCGTAAAATCGATAGCCTATTGCATACACCATTGATGTTTCAAGAAAACCGTTTAAGTATTAAAAGCTTTATGCATTGAAGTTTATTAACTGACATCAAAAAGGACGAGATACTAAATTCGACTATTTTTTATGTTTGTTAAACGATTTCTCTGTCAATTGTAAACTGACATTAAAAATTCTTTTTTTATTCGATAGGATATACCCCTGCAGTGGTCCTATAGTCACCGAGTCAGGACCCTGAGAGAGGGTAACCTTCAGTTTTTATAAGCGCCAGTTTCATTTTTTTTCTATAGCTATTAGAGTGTTTTAACAATGAAAGTAGACATGCGAGTCGACCATACTGATTATCACCTCTTATCTTTGACCTTAACAATACTCAAAAATATGACAAAAACAGTTTAATAAAAACCGACCTCAGAACACTAAAAAGTAAAAAATAATTCAAAATAAGAAGTTTCCAGAAACAATAGACAGTGAAGCTCCGACTACAAAAAAGTATTTTAAATTGGAATACGACTAATATTGAATAATTTTTGCCTTTTAAGTGTTTTTTAGTCAGCATTTGTTTTTGTTTAAAACTTTTTTAATTTTATGCAGTTATTATTATATATATTAAACTTGTTTTTTTTTCTATCTGGAATTAATTTATTTCTATGAGTATAAAGGTTCATGTTACTATATATATATTTTTTCGTTAGAATATCCATAACTCAAGCTCTTAGTGTTGCTTTATTTAGGCGGGATAATAGGTACGTGTGAGAAATTAAAATAATATAAAAATTCAGAAACGCGAAAACGCGAACGCGAACGCGTCTTTCCTGTATAAAAGTAGTGTTAATTCCTGTATGATAATAAATACTCTAAAGTTGAATGCATTCATAACGTGAAGTCATTGCGGGTTCAAAGTCGTATAAAGAAACAGTAGTACTTTGAGTTTTTGTGTGAAGGGAAACATAGTCTTTATTTAAAGAGAATAAGAGTCACAAGAATGACCAAGTACTTGCAATATCAAATGATTTCTTGATATCGTAATAATAAAATAAATACATTTTTTTATTAGCTTCAATTGAATAAAAAAATCGTAATGACCAGTAGTTTAAAAAGAGTTTAAACTATACTAGCCCATGTCAGGAGACACTGCTCTTACTTAAAAAAGACTTTTTCACTTTGTGATAAGAGCATTGATTTTTTAAGTACATTATGTTTAGTGAATGTGCGCGCATGTGTGCACGCCAATGTTGATAAATACCTTTAGTTTCTTTAACTGGCCTTATATTATAATATATGGATATATTATGTGGAAAAATGATGCCACGACAGATAGTACATCAACTATTTTATTTCTAAACTGAAAAATCAATCACACAAACCAAATTATCTAAACTAATATGGAAGTGGTTAGTACCCGTGTCTTCTTAGCCAACGATCCCGATTTCGAATTTATGCTGCGAAAATATTTGTATCATCAATACGAATATTTTTGTATGATTATTTTGTATTTTTCTTATATCTATGTACATGTTACTATATTTATTTCTCCGTTATCTAGTATTCATAAGACAAGATCTAAACTACCCCAATATCTACTTGGAGAGAAGATAAAGCTAATAATACTAACGTTTGCTACTGACTGAAAATTAAAACTTCATGAAGACATGAAAAAAAACCGTCTCTTTGCATAAAATTATTTATGTATAAATTTAAATGTTCCGCAATGTGTAAAATATATCTTATACGAATTTATTTTGAAACATGGTTACCATTAAGTGAATTTGCGAGGACACGAACATTGTGTGAGTGTATAGAATAATTTATGACTATGAACCTTCGCGTTTACTCGATTCATTATTTAATCTGTGGTAAATTGAATCACATTGAATTTTCATCATGGTTGAATTGAATTGTACTAAGTTTCAATTTTCATAGTTTTTCTTACAAACGCTTATTATATCTAATTAAGAGAGTCTTTTTTTATTCTTTCGATTATTTTTTGTATTTCTTCCGCTCTTTCTAGAAGTTTTTAAAATTAAAATAGGTGACTAGGACTTATTTATAACATCAATTTTATTTCAATATTTAAAATAAGTTGCAAATTTCTTCTTATAAATAGTAAATTAAATAAAATAAGATTTCTTTTATTGAAAGCTCAGCAAACGACACGACATCAACTGATGACAAGCAGCAGAGGAGTCCATATGTCAAGATAGGTCCGTTGTTGGCCCGAAAAGAAGAAACCCATGTTGCGTTAGGAGGGAATACGTTTGCCAGTTAAAAATCGAGCTGTGCGATAGAGCCTTTCTCTGTCACAAAATCTCAAAATTCAAAATTAACATCTTTGTATTTATATGACTATGTGAATACTGCCGACTGCCTTTTGTTTATAGTGTAACTTCGCTTTCTAATACTATTCCAAGAAAGAGAGGACTCTCAATAATTATCAGCCTTTTGCTTCGGATAACGTATTTTTATAACTACACGACTTATCTACCCACATAATCACGTATTTTATAAAAACCCAGTTCGTAAATTTATTACTTAACAAAATCAAAAAAAAATCAAAAATATTAATAATAAGTCTCTTCTTTTAAGTTAAAGAAAACCTGTATTAGAAAAGACCCCTCTCTTTTCTGTATAGCAATTATAACAATTAACACTAACTTTATTATTTACACAAATGTCTCTTTGTTCCAGGAAATTCATTCCTCTTCACATAATCGAAGAAGACAGTTATGAGAAGGATGTTCTCTTCTACGTTAATCTTGGCGAGCCAGAGTTACTTGGAGGTGAGATACTTCTTAAAAAATTCACGAAACCAGTACTCAAACATTGCTCCAATGCTAAGGAGACATTTTTACGTCTTCGCAAAGCTGTGTAGTATTTGGCCGTAATTTTTATAATACACTAAATAATTGAATGCTTTTCAAAGTGATCTTAAGACTCAATATTCAGATAAGCCTGTAGAAATGCATATAATGCTTAAAGATATCCATTGACAATTGCATGACTAAGCAAAATAGTTCTCTGTAACTCATATTAATTTCTACTTTGGAATGATTGATTATTGACTTATTACTTTTCTCTTTTCTCTTTGTGACTGATCAATGTGAAATTCTTACAATGTAAATTGATTTCAGAGCCGTTATTGTTTCTTAAACTTTAAATTTATAGTGTGTTATGTATCGTCAATCAGACTGCTTATTTGATGTTATAATATATTAGTAATATTTACTTTACCTTGATCAGACATCAGAGTAGTATAACTTAATATGAATTTTGTTATTTTTCATCTTTCTTACATAATATTTTCAAGATTCCTCTGAGACCTTTCATATTTTATTAACGAGACTTGTAAATAAACTCTAACAGTATTTTCTATTGTAATAAGGTCGAAAATTGAACAACACCTATTTTAAAAAGTCGTACTTAACTTAGTTAAAGTGTGTTTACTTTTGGAAAAGAATTGGAAGGTCTCAAATGTAGATTTATTATTAACGTAAAATGATCCTTTACTCAGCTTCTTTAGAATATTTTTTGCATGTATTAATTTTATTTCTCAGAATTGTTTGAAACGTACCTGCCTGATATGTCTGCCAAGGTGTCAGTAGAATTTTCCCCAGGTAAGTTGATTTTGTGTGTGAGAATGTTCGAAGAATAAAGTAGCAGCAGACAAGTTGATGTTCTTTTGAACCGGATAATGCAAAACTGCACAAGTATCATATTTATAATATATAATACAGTTGTATGTAGGAATATGCCAGGGCACGCCACATGATCACCGAAAAGGGAATGTTCAGTACGAATTCGAAGTTTCAATCGTGTCTCATAAAAGGTTTTAACAAAACCAAAAAATTCTTCAAAACATTATAAAGGCAAAAATAATTCAATTTAAGAAGTTGAAGAAAGTTGTCGAAGTTGTTGTTATTCCGTTGGTTAAAATACCCGAATAATTAAAAATGTATGAATTACGTAATACGTTGCCCTCAAATTCCCTGGGATCCTATGATGAAATCTGGACAATGAGACCACCTCAGGGGTACACTTTATAGGAGGATAGGAGTATACTATATAAAAAATATTTTGAAAATGCATGCATAACGCAAGACATAGAAATCACGTAACAAACATATAAAAAAACTGTTTCGAAACCGACTTTGAAAAAGGAGGAGATTCTCAAAATCGCGATTGAGGCTTTTGCAATACATATAATGAAGTTCATTGTAGCTAACGCTGATGAATCGTTTACTTATTTGTCTGTGGAGCGCTGTTTGGTTATATATAATTAAAGGTAGCGCTAAGATGAAGTCGTTAGAATAAAAATTAAATTAATTTAGAAATCCGGAACACCTAATCAGCTTCAATATCTGTACAAATTTCTATTACATCAATTACAATCCCTTAATATCTCTTCAATTGAAAAGCTTATAAAAAGGGAAATTCGCTAGGGTTGTCACTATAAGAAAAACTCTAATAATTGCAAATTAATTAAACACTTACCCCATTACCATATCCTTACCTGTTTTGAGTCACCTCAACAACACTTATCGTTATTTTGAATAATAGTTATTTTGTTTTTTTTTCGTCCAGACTATATCGACTTCATGTTATAATCTTTCTTTAAATGGCAACTAAAAATGTGGCATTTTCTTGAAAATTCTAATTTATATTGAAATAGCCTTATTAAATAACAAAATATAGTTACCAAGTATTTTAGTTTCATCCAAATGGTATTTGAAATTAAAAAAGAGATAAAACTGCACAGTTACTGTATGAATGGTTATAAAATATAAATTACAATTACTTTCTTACGTTTCCCTTAGTTTAATAAATTCCAGTTGTATAATTAGTGATGATTTCCGTGAAGGTCGATATATGACCATGACGAAGACACAAACAGCATGTTTTGTTCTAACTTTCTCAGCAAAAATTGTCATGGCCAAGTCCTAATATAACTAATTTCCGTTAAAGTGATTCACTTCTTAAGTTCACCAAATCAAATGCCTGCCAAAGTTGTTTTGCATTAAAGTCTCTATACACGCGTAAGCGAAGACTATGCGCCTATTTAAAAAAATATACATTATACAATCAATTCATAATGATAGATCCATCTGTTAATTCCATTTGTATCAATTATAATAACAAAATTTCTTACAGGAATATTTTGACATACACATAGATACACTTGCACCACACTCTCGCACGCTCAAACACACCCACACACACGCACACATAAATACATACACACAAAGACACTTTGTCATTGATTCCGTGCAAAAGGAGGATCTGATATATTTTCTCTCCAGAATATCAACGGACAATGTTATCAAAATATTCTTAAAAGCGGTTAGTGTTTTTTGGGCGGGTATCAGGAGATTCTGCTGGGATTCTCTGAACCTAGAATTGAGTTATTTTCCTCTTTTAGATTCTCGTTCAGTAAGAAAGCTATAGTACAACTTTAAGGCACATCTAGTTACTTTTACATTTAGATGATCCATACAGCTTTGATTTATTTTAATCGGCCAATTTTATGATGCACTTTTTAAATAATGCTAATATACTTAAAAGGCGCCATTTTGGAATCGTCTAAAGACATCTTTGTCTGGTTGTATTGAATTGAAATAATAGTACTTAAATGAAATAAAAAAAAACATAGTTTTTAATACTGTATAATATTTTGTTGAATTATTTTTTACTATTTTAACACTTAAAAGATATTTAATTAGATATATTTCCAAATATTGCTGTTCAAATTTAAACTTAAATATGTTCTTGAATTATTTGCTGATCGTAAAGTCGAAATTAAAATAAGTAAACTCTTAAGACAGTTCATCACTCTTGAACGAAAGCAATAACAACAATGACAACGGAAAATATGGATATAGGAAGTCTCCCTATTTTCCGTTGTCATTGGTCGTTTGGCCATGCTTTTGTTGGTTTCACAGAAGCAATATAGTTCTTGACGTTGATGCACTTAAAAAAACGTTTGCAAGACCATTGCTGGTTGGCAGAAGCTAGGTAGAGTTATCGGTGAGTTTTAGGGGGTATTCCCGGTGTCGTTTATCAGGTACTTGGCAATTACCACCCACGACGCTTAGCCAATGGCTTGTAAGCACGTACAAAGGAAAAAGAGTCGCAATAAGACGCCTTTCTGCAAGCTACTGTAACACAACAAAAGAATGGCTTTCGAGAGTTTCTAACTTAAATAGCTTTAATAACTGTCAAAATGCGATTTCGAAATTATAGTGCCAGCTCTTTGAAAGAAAGGATTGGCTCACCCTAATTAACAATGACACATATATATTCACAAGAACATCCGAGCAAAGTTCACACTAACACACATACTACATTCATTATGTATAAGCAAAGGTTTAACTGAGATTTTTTCTATTTAACAATATTGCATAACTGGGTACTGAGTAAACTTGCCATATTGACTATGACAGTTATTTTATCTTGGGGGTAATATGATACGTCATAGTGTACTTCGAAACTATATTTTCCCTTTAGGTTTCTCTCCTTCTTTTACACTATTATGTCCATCATTTAGCTGAACTAAGGATCACTATGTCTGCATGCAGCCAACATAGTTACAACCAATACTGGCTCGGATACAATAATATATTCATTAATTACGAAAATTAATGATTAGACAGAAAACTAGAATAATGCGTGCGAAATCCATGTTTTGAATACAAATAGTATTTCATGTTTATAAGTATAATATTGACTTATTGCATAAGTCAAAGACAAAGTCAAAATATCTTTATTTATATACTCATTTACTAAGTTCTTTTAAATCGTCATAACAGGGAATATGTATGAGAAAAAATAAACAAATGTAATTAAAGGTAATAGTGATGACTTTAAGTAGGTATTAACCGGATATTTATAAATTCTCCCAGTTATAGTATTAAAATATGTATTTAATAAATTATTTTAAAATTAAAACTAATTATGCATATTCCCAATTAACCCTATTACTACATCGACGAATTAGTAGCTGCAGTGATGAAACGGCGCAAGAAACTCTCAGCCTTTAGTATTTATAATGACATTTACAAATTACCTATGTCATTATGTATTAGTAAATTACAAACATATGTTTTATTTCAAAATCAAAATTAATAGAGACATATATTTTTAATCAAGTGGCAACCCTAAGTTCGCCTCATACTTGAGGACAGGATTCAATTTGCCATTTTCCGCTTCGCACAATCCGGCTCGAGGGAGAGCTGAGCACGTTAATTTGTATCGGGCATGGTGACGCTGACATGACTTTATCTGGTTTTCTCTCCACATTCATTCGAATAATTGATTTTTTGTGTATTTGCTGGGACTTTTACAGGATGTAAAGATAAGTTTTCAGCTCTAAACTAAAGCTGAAATTCCATTAAATATTGGCTGCACAGTTGTCAGTACTGCATCTATTATATTCCTGATAATGGAAGTCTTAAATTTCATTTCTCCAATATTTCTTTTCATATAAACCGAAACGAATAATAATTAAGCAATACAAGTAACGATTTAGTGCAAATTTATACTTCAACATGTATACAGTAGATAAATAGTGTATTTGTTGAATTAAACACGGTATACACATCGTACCATAAATATAGTTATGTTCGCGCCACCTAGTGACAAACGCGAGAATAACATGCGCGACGGTCGAGTGAATCGATTTGAACGCAACTGTGCTATATACGTGTCAATTATATTTCAAGAAATTATACGAATTAATTTGACCTAGCCGTTTTCCATTAATTCGACAATTACCTGAGCTGAAACAGTTGCAAAGTAGAAAACGGCTGCCTGCCGCCATCATCATAAATGGTATAAGAAACTTAAATAAAATAATTATTCATCTTCAAAAAAGTGTAATTTTTCTCATCATTTTTCTATGTCACATGTCATTCATATTTCAACAATAAAATAAAATATTATTTTTAAACATTAAAGGAGTTCGTAACATTCTCCCAGCACAACAAAAAAAAAACGTAAGCTTCTGCAGCAATGTAATCCTAAATGTCCATAAATAAACAAGTCATAACAGGTACATGTCTAGGTATAACTATGTCTATATAAAACAAAACTACGAAGATATTGTTAAAGGTACTAAACGAGTAAAGGGTCTCTTAAGAATGCCACCAACTGTACGAATATCTGCTACGCGTGACGTCCCGTCTCGACCTTCATAAAGTTTTGTAACGACACCTTTAGGCCAAATATTACGAGGTAGTGCAGGGTCCACCACCAATACTAACGACCCCTCCTTTAAGTCAACTCTCTTGCCTCGATTTCCCCTAGGTAACAATGTAGGCAAATATTCACGTAACCATCTCGTCCAGAAACTATCTGCAAGTCTTTGCGCGATTCGCCAACTCTTTCGTGATACTAACTCACAAGGTCCGAGCCACGGCACCTCCGAAGACTTTCCAAGTAAAAAATGATTAGGGGTCAATGCTTCTGGATCCTCGGGTGACACCGAAACGTGAGTCAGTGGTCGACAATTTACTGTATGCTCAATCTCGGCCAATACTGTAAGAAGAACTTCTTCTTTAGGCGTTTGATCGCGTAATATAACTTTCATAGCCGTTTTCACCGATCTCACCATTCTCTCCCAACATCCTCCCATATGGGGCGCTAATGGTGGATTAAAACGCCACTCTATTTTTCTGTTAGTCAAGAAAGTAGAAATCTCATTTTGATCCATCTCCCTATATACTTTTTTTAACTCGATATTGGCTCCGTGGAAATTTGTGCCATTGTCTGAATACATAACTGCTGGACACCCTCTACGGCTCATCATTCTTCGCATCGCCATTATGGTCGAATCTGTTGTTAAACTTCCTGCCAATTCGATATGTATTGCCCTTGTAGTCATACAAGTAAACAATGCACCGTACCTTTTTTCATGCCTTCGGCCTATTGTAACCACTAACGGACCAAAATAATCTAATCCGCAATGCGTAAAGGGTCGTAGATGATGAGCAAGTCTCGCCAAAGGTAAATCTCCTGTGGGTGGTTCTAAAGGTTGGCTTCTACGAATTTTACAAAACTCACAGTTATGCTGTACAAATCTTACAGTTGACCTCAAGTGAACAATCCAATACTTCTGTCTTAACTCATTAACAACAGTCTCAATACTGCCATGAAACATCTTTATGTGATAATGTTTAGTTAACAGTCGTGTATACGGATGACGCCCATCAAGGATTACAGGATTCAACACGATTATATCAATATTTTGAACTGCATCAGCCCTGCCTCTTAATCTAAGAACGTCATCATCCAAATAAG
Organism: Acentria ephemerella; assembly: GCA_943193645.1. Classification (NCBI taxonomy): domain Eukaryota; kingdom Metazoa; phylum Arthropoda; class Insecta; order Lepidoptera; family Crambidae; genus Acentria; species Acentria ephemerella. The sequence continues at coordinate 1,797,624 of OW971889.1, forward strand.
TTTTCAAATTTTTCAGACGACTGTCCTTTGAGAGAGGACGATTTGTTTGTAAATTAAATATATCTTGACCAAAACTGTCACGTTGACATTGTACAATCCAAAAATTCTCGGAACGATGCAAATGGCTAGCATTCAACTGCACAATAGTTTTACGTTTTAATCGCTCAATAAATGCTAAAACAAAAGCCGTCGATCGAATCAATCTCAGCCATTGAGAAAAACGATTAATTTCTGGCAATGTATAATTTGTCCAAGTATGAGTAGTAGCGAGAATACACTCTTCCTCCGCAGGCACAGTAGGTTGTATTCGTGGCCAGTCTGTCTTGTCATACCTGAGAAAATGTGGCCCAACAATCCACATTGATTTCGCATGCTTTTTTGCTCGAGTTGCCTCATCCGCTACATTTAAATTGCCAGGCAACCATCGCCATTCTGATGAATTGGTCAATTCGTTAATTTCTGATATTCGGTTGTCAATAAATGTATTAGTTTTGACAGACTTCTTTCGTATCCAATGCCAGACAGCTTGTGAGTCAGTCCAGAAGAAACGCCTAGCGATAGATAAGTCAAGTTCCTTTTCTATCATTACTCCTAATCGTGCGCCCATAAGTGCTGATTGCAGCTCAAGTCGAGGCACCGTGGTCGCTTTAAGGGGAGCTACTCTACTTTTCGAAGCCACAAACGCAACTTCTCCGTTTTCACGACGCAGGTAAGCAACAGCAGCATAGGCTTGTTCTGAAGCATCTACGAAGATATGAAGTTGAAAGCAATCTATCTGACTGAAACTATAACACCGTGGGACACTGAAAGTTTGACAAGACTTCAAATCTTGTAACCAAGTAAACCAAACCTTTGCAAAGTTTTCACCTATTTCCTCGTCCCACTGTACACCGCTGCGCCAAACGTCCTGCAATAAAATTTTACCACGTATCATAAAAGGGTTAAGAAAACCTAAAGGATCGAAGACTGACATAATCACTTTGAGCATTTCTCGCTTTGTCGGCTTCTTTGTTCCATTAGATCTTATCTTATCTTGATGTAGGGCCAGGATTATTACTCCCGGTGCACGTCGACCCAATGGGATCTTTTGTGCTTCCCTAATCCTATTGACTGCTGTCCTGGAATACCTCCAAGATGTACTTGCTAAGTACACTCGGAGACAGCAGCCTTATATCTTCAGGACTGGGATAGCCCAGTCCAAAGAGACCCATTCTCTTCCTAGCAAGAGCATCACAATTACATAGGATGTGTTCCATTTGTTCGGTGTGCTCCCCACAGACCCTACATAGAGGCGATCCAACAAGTTTCATCTTGAACAACATGCTATTGGTACCAAAGTGGCCAGTAATAGCGCCACTTAAGCCCCGTAGTCTGTTACGTTGTAAGTTCCATATCGCCTTCTTCGGACCTCCAAGTGGATACATAAATCGCTTGGAGTGTGCGAGAGAGGCAATCTTATCCCATTCTTCTGATTGCATCCTCTCTGCATACTTCCTAAATGCCATTCGCACCGTACTGTACGAGATTCCAACGCAGGGCTCGGGCCCAACAATGTTTTCCCCGGACCCCTTCCTTGCAAGCTCGTCAGCTCTTTCGTTGCCTGGGACACCGGTGTGTCCAGGCACCCAAATGAGGCTTACCCTGTTATGCTTACCGAGCCTGTTCAGCGTTTGTATAGCATTCAGGATCAGCCTCGAGTCCACCCTGTGCGAGGTTAGAGCTTTCAACACAGCTTGGCTGTCACTGAGGATGTAGATAGTTTTATCTCTGATATTCCTATCCACATTCTCCTGCGCACAAGCGATGATGGCAAATGCTTCCGCCTGAAATACGGTTGCCCATCTTCCCATGCTTTGACTAAGCTCGTAGTTCCTACCATGAACACCAGCTCCGGTGCCAGTGTCCATTTTAGAGCCATCAGTATACCACACAATACAGTCTTGGTTCGGGGGGTTCAGTCCTCGTTTCCATTCCTGGCGTGTTGGTATCTGTACCCTGAAGAATTTATTGAAAACGTGCACCAACTGCATTTTGTCACAGTTCATGCTCGTCATCATGTCCAATTCCCTATCTTCCTCAAACTTAGTGTGCCGAGTGCTGGGTGCAGGTGTACATCCACCGGATATGGTCAGTCTATACAGAGTCATCCTTGCATTGGTCTCAATGACCGTATGCAGTGGGATGAGATCTAATAGTCTTTCCATCGCTGCCGTAGGTGTGGTTTTAAAGGCCCCAGATATAGCTAGACATGCTGTTCTTTGCACTTTCGCAAGGGCATTGCGGCACGTTACTAGCTTGACTCTTGGCCACCATACCACACTGCCGTATGTAATGATTGGAACTACCATCATCATATACAGCCATTTTAGGATCTTTGGTTTTAGTCCCCACGTCTTCCCATACGTAGATCTGCACATCGCAAAGACTCTAAGAGCTTTCACGATAGTGGCGTCCACGTGTGATTTCCATGTAAGTTCTTTATCTAGGGTAATTCCTAGATATTTTACTTCCGTGGACCAATTTAATTGTATTCCTGAGAGATTGAGACTGCCTAACTGTGCTAGCAGTCGTCTCCTTGTAAATGGTACGATAGTGGCTTTATTTGGGTTAATAGAGAGATGGCTTGTTTGGCACCATCTTTCCACCTTACGTAAGGCCACTTGCATTAGATTCGATACCGTACTGGGGAAGATTCCGCTTACTAATATAACTATATCATCAGCATATCCCACTGCACGGTAAGGTCCCCTGTTTAATTCTACAATTAGTGAGTCTATCACTAAGCACCAAAGTAATGGAGAGAGTACCCCTCCCTGGGGACAGCCTTTAGTGGTCTTAATCCGAAGGTCTTCGCCCATGTGGTGCGAAGTGATGATTCTCCCTCGGAGCATGTTACCAATCCACCTTCTAAGGGTAGCGTTGATATCATGCTCCTCCGCTGCCTTTTGGATTGAGTCGAAAGTCGTACAATCAAAGGCCCCTTCTATGTCCAAAAATGCCCCTATACATAGCTCTTTATTATCAAGAGCTACTTCTGCTTGGCTTACCACCAAGTGAAGAGCCGTCTCAGTTGACTTCCCTGGCTGGTATGCACATTGAAGTTCGTGTAGCGGCTTCTTCCTTAGTGGCCCGTCCCTGATGAACCTATCCACTAGTTTTTCAAGTGTTTTAAGCAGAAACGACGTTAAGCTGATCGGCCTGAATGCTTTAGCATCCTCATAGTCAGATTTACCTGCTATAGGTTCCATTAGATACATCTGAATTTATCTTTTTGAGACTTAGGTCAAATCCGAATACATCAGCTTTAGGCTTCCATATCATACCTAGTGTTCGTTGTGTGCTCTCATTCTCCAGAAGATTTACATTTTCCTCTAAAGACTTATCAGGTAAACAAGCAGGCTTATTCGACATGAAGCTTCGAATCTCAAATCCTCCACTGAGGTGTATCATAGAAACATCTCGAATTAACTGTTTCATTTCATCTACTGTGTCAACTGAATCGAGATAATCATCAACATAATGTCGCTCTTTTATAGCTTTTACCGCTCTTGGATGTGTTTGAGCGAACTGGTCAGCATTTCTGCGTAGAATATAAGTTGCAGTACAAGGCGAACTCTTTGCTCCGAAAGTCATAGAAGTCATCGTGTACTTACTAGGTAGACGATTTCTATCTTGTCCGCGCCATAAAAATATTTGCGATTTTTGATCTTCCGTAATTATTTTGACTCTCAAGAACATTTCTCGAATGTCTCCTGAAACCGCTACGGCTCGTTCTCTGAAACGTAACAATACACCAATCAAAGAATTAAGGAGATCTGGTCCAGCTAACAGCTCAGTATTCAATGAAACGCCTTTAGTCTCTGCTCTGGCGTCAAACACCAATCTAAGTTTTCCAGGTTTATTTGGATTTCTTACCCCAAAATGAGGTAAATACCAAATCCTATCCCCAGAAACAGCTTCTTTTAATTCTTCTGCATAGCCACGTTCAAGCATCATATTAATCTGTTTTGTGTAATCTGAAGCAAAATTAGGATCTTTATCCATCATATTTTCGATAATCACTAAACGTTGCATTGCATTCTTATAATTATCTGGCATTTTTATATCATCTGACCGCCATAACAGACCAGTTTCCCATTTATCTTCAAGCTTATTTGATTTAGTATCCAGTATATGTATTGCACGCTTTTCATCCTGTGTATATACATCCTTACTTTTGTCATATTTTACACCGATACTGTCAATCCGAAAGTAGTTTTTAACAAGTTCATGAAGCTCTTTATCCGTTTCACTATGACTTAGGTGGTAATTGAATTCAGGAATATCTTTAGTAATCGAAGAGATATATCCATGTAGAACCCATCCGATCAAAGTACGCGATGCCACCGGTTCATTCCTCCGACCGTGTCTTATTTCTCTGCTTATAATTAAATGCCAATAATCCTGGCCAATAAGTAAAGTTGGTTGCCCAACAAATGACTGCAAAGGAACATCATTCAAATGTGAGTATTGACATAATATATTATTATCAACGTTTTGGGTAGGTAATGATAAATTATTCACCGTTCTAACTTTATCGAGTAAATGACATCCGTGTTTGGTACGTATGGTAAGGGAAACGATGCGACTTTTCATTTTATTCTTGCCTCCGACTGCTCCCTGGAGATTAAGATCTGCCTGGGGCCCATCTGCGCCAATTTCATCTGCGATATAGTTATCTACAAGACTAACAGTAGAACCTTCATCCAACAGAGCAAATGTGTCTACAGAACCACTAGGACCTTCAAGAGTGACAGGCAAAACTTTCAGGAAAACTCGTTTACTTTGCACCGCGTTAGCCCACGTATTAGCAGTTGTTTCAGGAATTGTGTCATTTGGAGGAGTATCGGTAGGTCTATCTACATTATTCACCCAGTCGTATCTATGAAGTAGGCAATGATGACCCCTGTTACATACCTTACATTGTTTCTTGCTCCTGCAGCGTTCACGGCGATGTTTAGGACTTAAGCATTTAAAACACAGCTTCTTGTTACAAACCCACGTCCATCGCTCGCTGACATCCATAGCTCTGAAAGTAGCACAGCTATCTAGCATATGTCCGTCCTTTTCGCAATATATACAAGTTATTGATTTGTCTTTTTGTGCTGAAACAACATTAATAGAGTTATCGGTTATAGTTGTTGTCAAAATAGTACGCCTGGTTGAATTAAATGTCTTAGCCTTTAGTGGTGGAACCTCTACTACCCCAGCTTGACATATGTGTTCGGCTTCTCGCATTAAATAATCAGCAAGAGCAGATAATCGAGGGTGGTGAGCATCCAGAGTAACACTAAAATCGACCCAACGATACACAAGGTTTTCTGTTAACTTGTTTACAATTTCAGAAATTAAATCATGATTATATAAATAATTAACATTTGTTGCCTTAATGGCTGCTACACAGTTAGCTACCTTAGTTGAAAGTAAAATTAATTCTGATCGAGTACCTGTTAATTTTGGAATATTTCTAATTTCATTGATTAATTTAGATAAAACCAGTTCAGGCCTACCAAAACGAAGCTCTAATGTTTTCATAATATCCGATGTTGAAGATACTGTTATGAGACGTGCAGCTACTGCTTCCCATGCTTCTCCTTGCAAGCATCGTTGTAGGCGAGCCATGTTCTCCTCATCTGAATATTGGCCAACCCTAGTAGTAGTCTCAAACGCATGCTTGAAACGAAGCCATTCAATGGGATCACCTGAAAATATTGGTAAATCGCGTGCTGATAAGCGACTCAACATTTTGTTTCCAGGAGATGCGCAGTTTGCCGTTGAGGTTGACACCTTTATTGCCTCCGTGATCGCGCGTGTTAGATTTGCTATATCATTACTTTCTTCGACTCTTGCCAGGCAAAGCTCTTTATCAGGTGCAGGACCATGAACGGGAACACTGTTATCTATCCACTGTTGTACCTTAGATCTGCAAGTCGATGCTTCCTGGTCACCATTATCATTCGCTTCTTCGTCGGTCACGTTCAGTCTCGCCGTTTCCTCCGCCAACTTTGCTTCAATAAGAGAACGTTCAGCTGTTAATCTTTCCTCCTCTAATTGTCGCAGCCGCTCAATCCTCTCCTTGGCCAGCTCGGCTAGTTCTCTTGCCGCACGCGCCTCTGCTAATCTCTTTAAAGAGGTAGTACTCGAACTAGTATTATTCGTACGGGCTGACCTTAGTGACGGGGGCTTCGATAATTTGTCTATTTTATCTTCCCTGTTTTGATCTTGCGGTTTATTTAATCTCTCACTTCTACGCAGAGTCTGATCCATATTGACGGCAAACGAAGGACCACTAATATAAGAAACTTAAATAAAATAATTATTCATCTTCAAAAAAGTGTAATTTTTCTCATCATTTTTCTATGTCACATGTCATTCATATTTCAACAATAAAATAAAATATTATTTTTAAACATTAAAGGAGTTCGTAACAAATGGTTATAGTACTTAGTAACTTAAGCCGTAGTTTTATTTTTATAATTTCTTGGTTTTCTTAACAAATAAATAAATATTAATTACGTGTTACAAGCTGGATAAAATAACTGATATTGTTTATATTATTAGTTCATCAAATAAAAAAGTTAAACTCAGTATACAATTTATTGCAACACCACTCGCAATCCGTAATGATACCCTACACCTTCAAAGGTAAACAAATTAGTTAACCGTCTCTTAAAATGGCGAGGCGATAGCAAAAAGCTACCGACATTTTTATCTCGATTTTAAGGCGGGAACTCAAATGAAAATGGAGAAAGATAAATTTGTTATTCAAAAGCCTCTTTGAATAATGCAGTAGTGCTTAGAGCGACAAAAGATTTTACTGTCACATCGTTATGTATCAAATTCGGTTCGTAGCTAGACATTGAGGGAATTTATAAAAACTGTTTTTGATAATATTGATATTAATAACATTACATACACAAAAATTACGTATTCCATTACATCATCAAAGGAATCATGGAAGGATATGCTAGTTTTCCACATGATTTATAGTTTAAGTTTAAATATTATGTTACGATAATTAAGGTACTTTTTGTTAAGGTACTTTTTGTGGTGAAAATAATAAAAGATTTTTAACCATACGATGGTTAAAAATCTTTTGTTACTTTCACTTTACGTAAAGAGGAGGTTCTAAATTCGACTGTATTTTTTTAATATGCGTTCAAGTTATGTGTATATACTTATGACGTCTGTCATTCGAGCCAATGACTAACAGACAAGTCGATAATACTGGAGGTCACCCATCTAAATTTGATCTTAGAAATACCACTCAAAATTAGCACTAAATTTGAAATATTTGTTTAATTTGTAGTATTTACTTTTAAAGTTTTCTTTTGAATTTTAATAATTATTCATTTTTATATTATTACTATTAAATCAGTATTACTACTTTATTTGAAAATCCATGCTAAGATATATAACTTACCTGTGTCCATAAATAAGACTTATTGAAAGTGAAATTAAAAACATGAACCTCAAATTAAGGTAGAAGCGTATCTATGTATGTATGGATTATCTAACTGTCAATTGACTGTTTTTATCCTTTTCTGATTGAAGCAGAATGTAAGAGAAGCATAAATTAATTTAAGTTGTATAGAATGCTTCTTATACTCGTACCTGGTATCAAACACAAAATAAGTATCATTAAGAGCTAGTGATATGGATACTACAAAACGGAAAGAAACATTGAATATTATACAAATAATTAGATTGAAATAAAAGAAAATGTACATAAATAAGTATTTAAACAGCAAATATTCCACTTTATTGTATAATAAAGTGGAATAGTATTAACATAAGCAAGCCACATAGATCCAAGTAGCTTTAAGCTATGAGTACTGTTCACACGGTTATCGCAATTTCATTATTGTATAAACTTTAAATACCGAATTAAATATATCAGCAGTGACAACCCTACGCGCACTTAGCGAGGCTCAGTTTATTTCCCACAGACACCGTTTATTTCGAAGCGCCTACAGCTAAACATTATAAATCTCTATTTTTTATCTCCCCCGCGTTCGTTAAATGTATTTCAAACTAATAGAAATTGATTAGTTTGCTTTTAATATTACCAATTGATTTATAAATACTCGTAAGTATAAAAAATTAGGATTCAGATTATTACATTCATACAATTACAACTTACAACAGCATATATAACAGCAGTACATAGATTCAGTTTTAGATTTAGGTTAATTTCATATTTTATATTTTTATTCACTGCATACTATCGTTATACTATAGTTAGATAACATATATTCTACTAACAATAAAATATCTGTAAAATTTTCGCTACAAGTTTAGTATTTTCATTTTCAGTATTTAAAACTCTTCTTCTTTTAAAAAAATAGTTATCACACAGTCAAAACACAAATATCTTTAAGCATTTAAAACTAATAATCCAGGTTGATCCAGATTGTGCAAACTACACTAAATTTCAGAGAAAATGTATTAGTGACGGATTTGGTTATTCAACAAACTATAAAATCTGAGATGAGAGAAACACGGTTATGTCTTGTAATTCCTTTCAATATATACCTTCTGATATTTCGTACCATTACAATTGAAAATATTCGTAACACAACAAAAGAAAATACATTTCTGTGAAATGATTATTTTATATTATTTTTTATAAACATAATGAATAACAATACGCTGTTGAGGATAGCACAAGCTTAAAGAGGTTTTAAGTAAAAAACAAAGTATAATTGGAAACAGAAAAATGAAATTAAATAAAAACCTAATAAATTTTCTCATAAGAAAGGTTATTGGATATACCAAATTTTCACGTTAACACATAATTAAAGTTATGAATATAATGATGATAATGTACTTAACATTAACTATATTCCATCATATAGGTAGCAAATTTGGTATTGGGATCCATATATCGTAACCATCATTATATAATCCAAGAGATTCCCAAAGCTGGAAATACTCATAGGCCTTCCCAAAGCATTTCCAAACAAATATGTCGTACACTACCCTCGTCTAGAAGCTTCCCACGACCGTCAGAATGCTTATTAATTATTCAACTTTAATATCATTGTATGTATCAATTATCCATAACACTGTGTTAGTTTTCTAAATAAAATTAATTTTGTTTAGCGCATACTAGCTCCAAAACTATCAGTGAATGAAATTTGTTAATATTTTTAAGGTTATTCAAGTAATGCGTACACGTGCTTAACCTAACTGCTTTTGTTTCATATTAACATTTATAGTATTATATGCACTATTTTCACTTTTATTTAATTATATTTTTTTCTCTGCTGTTGTCTATCTAATGTAATATCTATTATTGTTATTATGTTAATTATTATATATTTTATATCTTTTGTTTTGGATTACACTTGCATTCTTTTATGGCTATTTGGATGGATTGAACTTTTCTCTTGTAAGTTTCATTATTCATTATTTTTTAGTATTTCATTTATATGTTCCTTGTAATGTATTTAATTTAGTATCATTTGGTATACATTTTATATACGGGCATTTGGTATACATGCTACCTTATTTTTCAAACTTATTAAGTCATTAGTTTGCTGCTATCAATTGGCCTGCTTAGTATCCAATGAAATAAAGTAGTTTTTAATTAAAAACACACATTTTTTTCAAAATAACTTTTCTTATAATTATAATAATATGTAATTGGTTGTATTATATTTATGAATTACGTTGAGAATGTGTTATATTGGGCATTTATTAAAATATAAAAGTATTTTAGTTTTTTATTAAAAGAATATGATAGTACATTACATTAAGAAAATTAAGATTTACATTAAGAAAAAACTGCTTATAACACAACAATATTTTTTTGTTTTATCACAATTGGGTAATAATGGCGCATAGATTCGCATTATGAAGAGTATTTATAGATACCTTGAAATTCTTATATTGCATTAATAAAATTAATAACTTTTCTCTGTTTTCATCAAAATCTCTGTTAAGATTAATAGATAATGAAAGTGAACTGAAGATAAAGAATAACGTCAAAGTGAAATACTTTGCTAATAAAATATTAATCGTTGGGTGAAACATGAAATAAAAGGCTATAAGAAATTGTTGGCAAGCTAGCAGCAACGAATAAATTATCTGCATTCAATTTTACTCCTAAAATTGAATGCAAATAAATATTTGAGTAAAATATTAAAGTTCACAATTGCATTAATCTACGTGTATTTTAATAACACTTTTGTCGTCACAGAATTTAAATCACGTAAAATCAGCCGCGTCCAATTTATTTTGGACTTTATTGTGTGGTAGTGCGTTGTTTGGAAATAGGTCAAGTTCTGTTTGTGAGTTGAATGGAAATTATTTTGAATATTTCGTAGTAGTATTAAATTGAAAATTTAATTTATCAAATATTATCATGTGAATCAAGACTTGTTTTGTTGTTATGCGTAATGCAATTAGCACTAAGCTTGGGTGATTGCTTCCTGCTACAAATTTCATTTATAGTCGCCCCATTTTGCCTTTCTCCTCTATCATTTGATATTTCAATATCCCTTCCTTCTTCAGCCATATCATCAGTTAATCTATCTTCACATGCTCATTACTTGTCTTCGTCTTTTATTTCGTTGTTCAATGTTAGACTTTTACCTAGTCTTTACAATTATCAGCTATAAATATTATTTCACGTATCTTTTGTAAAAACATATTACAACATTAATATGTGTGGACTTATCCATCCGCAATCCACAATTATTAGAAAAAAGCTCTGTTAGATTTTGAAATAAACAAAGATTCGCAATTTACGGCTTGAGACTAAAATACGGTTGTACTAGCGCCTAATGTTCTTAATATCATGTCTTTGTGTAGTGCTCCAACTTAACTGAAATCTCACGGACAAATTTTGTTTTGTTTTTATTTTGTTTGTATTTTGTTTTTGTTTTTTTTTGTTATATTTAAAGATTTTTAAACAGATTTGTAAGAAACAAAGTGGCTCAGTGTATATAACACATAACTACAACTACAAGCAATATACTCATATTGTTTGTAGTTGTAGTTGTGTATTGTATTAAAGTCTGATTTGCAATTCAAATATTATTCTAAACAGAGAGACCAAATAAAATTAAACATTCACTATTTAGATAATTTGAGAACATAACAGTACAAGTTGTATTTACTGGCTGATCCTTATACCTTATTACTTACACTGTAATAAACGTCTTCAAAAGAGGGTAGATTGTTATTTCTGCCCATAACATAAACTCGTCAGTTATCTTATCATATCATGAGCGCTTGCATCAGTGCCGGAATATTATAACTAAAAAACAAAAAGGTACATGGAATAAATCCCGTCAATCTACATCTACACAGTGTGATGCTGTGGCCAGAACTAGAATGAGACTCCTGGGCGAGGCATGCTAAAAGCCGGAAGGCTATAAGCTCTTCCTGTCCAGAGACATATTGATGATAATGGGAGCTAAATTCTGTAACATCCAAAGAGTAAAATTAATGGACACAAAAGATCCCAAAGAACCAAAGATGATAAGATAAGATGAAAAATGAATGAGTAAGGTATATCTTGGCTGCGTAGAGATAATAATATATTCTTCTTATATATGAAAATTAACTACTGTTCGTTATTCTTTAAAAACGGATTGACACATTTTAATATATTTTACTATGTTTTATTCAGTTTAATTAAGAGAAGATTTATTAATAAAAATAACTAGGAATATCATAAAAAAAACACATCTGAAAATTGGTTACTTAGTATGGATAATCGTCTAGCTGAGGTGCTAAAATTGGTTACGTAGTATGGATAATCGTCTAGCTGCGATGCTAAAATTGGGTACTTAGTATGGATAATCGTCTAGCTGAGATGCTAAACATTAAAGCTCATTTCTTCTATTGCTACTTCGAGTTTATTTTAAAAGATGGTGTTAGTAATAGTTTGTGTGTGTTACAAAATTGACCGAGTCAACAAGTATATGTAATAATATAATTTCTCATACTCACACCTATTATCTAGACTTAATAAAGCACCATATAGATAATAATATATATACATAGACGGGGAAATTTAACTTTACGTGGCATTGCACAAAAAGTCTGTTTGAAATGGCCTTCCCCATAAGAAAATAAAATTAAACCTGTATTATATCTCACAGATGATGATAACCCTGTACCTGGTAATGAAGCAAACCACCTGGCGACACTGCCAGAGGAAGAAGCTGCCGTCGCCATGATGGGGCTGCCGAGGGCCGGAGAGATCACCAGGGCGCAGCTCAGGATCAAGGAAAGCAAGGAGTTTAAGGTAACTAGATAATGCATTAAAAATAAACTATAAATTCGAATCAACATTTGACCAAGATGTGTTTCAATGGACATCTGCCACTGTATTTTGATGTATATCGAATTCGACGCCTATCTACTGCACGAGAATCATCCTTCTGGGATTTGTTATCATACCTTCAACAAACACATCTGTATATATTATGCGCTCGAAGAAACAGCTCATTTCACTGCTAGTTATAATTAAAATATGCAAAATATGTATATATTTTTAATCTCTAGCATTGAAAGCTCTAGAATACTCAATTTAAACTTCTGTAATAAACGTTTTATTAGCAATGTTACTTAAATTAAAACGTTTAACGTCAATTAAAATTCTGTATGTATTTCAGGCTAAATTTACGGCTAGAACTATTTGGGAATCTGAGGAAAAGCCATTTTCATGTTAAAATTGTATTCCAAGAATTGCCACAATTAATTCGTAAAATTGTTCACAGAATACTGTCGACAAATTAGTGCAAAGAGCAAACGCTTCGATAATAATTGGGACTTCGTCGTGGCGGGAACAATTTACAGAAGCCCTTACAGCCAGTTCAGGTAACGGATCTATCTATCTCTGTCTTGCTTAATGTGTTGCGAAAGGGAAAGGAAATATAAATTTAATTTTGTGTGTATTCTGTGGTCTTCGCCTATGCTTGTGATCTTTGTATTCAAAGTATACATTTTTTTTTTAAATTTCAAAAATTTTACTCATAGATATTTGAGGTTAAGTTAAAATATTTCAGTCACGGTTATGATAACGAGTGAAGCATATATTCAGATTGGATTATCGTTATTGGTTTAAGATCTGTTTAACGACTAACAATAAATTTGATACAGTCTCAGATTTTTAGTTTCTATTGATACTTCTAAATTTTATAACTACATTTAAAAGCAAACTCAATCCCTCGCTTAATGTTAACGTAAAATATTAAGTAATAGCAAACGTTATGGCTCACGACGTAGGGTATTGCTATGTTGATGAGCTCAGTAATAATAAACTTTATTTTATGTTCAGTAGGTATTAAAATCTTATAAGGCGTGCCGATGACGTAGCAAATTTTATTCTGATAATGTCTTTTTGTAATGCATTGCTCGCGTGTGGAAATTAATCAAGATTATGATCAGTTGTATTACAAAATTTTGTATCAACTTTTAGGTCTGTAGATGCTTAAAATAAAAGTGTTCTTCATAAATTAAGTTTATTAATAAACAATCATAAAATAAAGTCAATGAAAATGTAAGTATGAAATAGTTGTTGTTTTGTATACGAATAAACTTTGCCTCTAAAGTTACTAAATTTGTTTCAGAGATTTGTGTGAATTTATATTTAACTAAATGTATTGCCTTTACTCTTACTGCTATATCTGTGATTGAGTATGTTATTTATATGTTGTATTCTCTTTTCACTATGCCTTCTTTCTTGCACTTACTTTGAATGGAAACTTTTATGTGAGTAAATCATTTTGAAGCCACCATCATTAGCTTTGTTAATTTAAGATGCATCTTTAGCTAATTACAAAACAGTCTAATTTCATTGGAGATCTATCTGTATTCAAATAGTATTTCAATCTATATTTGTGTGAACGAAATGTTGTTAATAAGATAAGAGATATACAGCACTCGCACGTGTGAGTCTTCAAACAATCAGTGAGCTAGTAACAATTAAATTTGACGTGCATTCTACCACAACAGCGATTCCTACAAAATTCTTTGCAAATTTATAAGATATAATATGTATTCAAAATGTTTCATCTCATCTATAATGTAATCATTTTAAATTTATATATTAGCTGCTAAAGTTCAAAGGTTCGTAGCTTTGTGTCTGTGCTCAAACTACGGGATGTTGTAAGCCGCGAGACTGCAACCCTATGCAAAGATTTGAAAATACCCAATTATACCCCGTATTTGTAATGGCTACCAAATCTAAAGCTAATTCTTTAAACAAATGAATAACGCGAAGTCGGAGAAAAATGAGTTCCTGATACAACACGATTGAGACATCTGTGTCTCACTCGTAATGTATGGCTTCGTAGTTGTGCGTCTCTGTTATGAAATACTGGTAATAATTTTTATATGCGCAATAATCAGCTGAACGTCAAAACGTTTTGATATGATTGAAACTCACACTAGGGGCTGTACTCCTAACATAACGGGGAACGTTGGAAAGGACATGATTTGATAAACCTATTTATGAAAACCTTATTTGGGAAAGGTATTATGAAATTATAATTTAAACTTGTGAAAACTGTAACAGCTGCAACCCTTAACCTTCCTAATTAAATGCATTGCTCTAAATTGCTCTAAACTCAACTCTTTATTGTGTACGCTGTTTGTAAACACAAGTAAATGGAAAAAAAACTTCACAGAGTTTATGTTAAACTTTTGGGTCTACATTAAGTTGAGTTTGAGAGCTGTATTGTATTGTATTTTTTAAAAGTTCTTCTCCGTAGTTGTGCATTAGTTAAAGTTACAGCCAGAGCAGGTTTGTATTATAATATAACTATCAAGTCGTTGTTCGAGAATCTCGCTCGCATAGAGTACGCTTTACGCTAGTTGTTAAAATAAAGCATTTCTGCTATGGTTCCCGAGTCAATCGAAATTATAATCTCGAAGTCTTCCTTGCTAAGAAAGTTCTTTGTCGTTCAAAGCAATACTTTTAAGAGAAAATTTAACATTAACTGGTCGGCGCCGGTCTGGTTTTACCGGCACCACAGACAATAACGAGCAAAGAGAATGACATTAACCGACCACAAATTTTACATTATTTTAATTTTTTTTTAAGAAAACTACATTAGCAGTTGTTTCTTATTGTTATTCACTCACACAAGTCTGCATAGAGGTCTGTGTTATTATCATGTAGGTGGTATGTGTCTTTATAGGATTATGATTATAATTCAGAATAAAGTTGAAGTATGTTTCCAGGTTCAGATGATCCAGACGAGCCTCCTTCTTGGTCTGACTATTTAATGCACGTGCTTACATTATTCTGGAAGATCATTTTCGCCTTCGTTCCTCCCACGGGTAAGTTCAATTTCAATATCATTGCTTTTATAAACTCATGTCAATTCTGTTGGTATTACCTAAAATTAAAAGCTATTTGAGTCTTTTTCAGAAAGGCATATAATTAAGTCGAATATTGTCAAGTCAATTTGACCCTTATCCATAAGAATTTTAGTTTCTTTGTGCTTGAGAAAGCACGATAAGCTGTTGGTCCTAGCTGTTACGGCCAGCGTGATGGCGGTATGGCCCAAACTCCTCATGTAAGATAGCCTAAGCCCATTCAATGGGACTGATGATGAAAATGACAAGTGTATTAGAAGAATTGAATCATATTAATATATCACAATATTTGGGCATCTTCAGTTTAACTTTCAAATAATCTTTGTCCTTATATCAACTAAACTAGGCTAAGCATCGAGGTATCAGCTCGAGAAGTAATAAAGACCTGTTCAATTACTTTCATTAGATATCGGAGGTGGCTACGTATGCTTCGTAGTTTCAATCATCTGCATCGGTCTTGTGACTGCTGTCATTGGTGACGTTGCGTCCCACTTCGGGTGCACACTTGGTATCAAGGACTCAGTGACTGCTATAGTATTTGTTGCACTCGGGACTAGTATACCAGGTACTTAATGATGATTACTATCAGTTTATATTTCCAATTATTTTATATAATAAATTCAGTTTTATTATATAAAATAATTGGAATTTCTGAAGTGGTCTGTAAGAGTGTTAGTGAGTCTTCTATTAACATATTTTCTTAAGGTATTTTAAAATGTTTAATGAAAGAATCCAAAATTGCACTACTAGCAAAAATAAATATTAAGAATTGCTATCATATTGCTAATGCCTTTTCAGATACATTCGCGAGCAAAGTCGCCGCTATCCAAGAC
This sequence comes from Acentria ephemerella, assembly GCA_943193645.1. Classification (NCBI taxonomy): domain Eukaryota; kingdom Metazoa; phylum Arthropoda; class Insecta; order Lepidoptera; family Crambidae; genus Acentria; species Acentria ephemerella. The sequence goes on from OW971889.1 coordinate 1,813,838, forward strand.
AAGTACGCAGATGCTTCTGTGGGAAATGTCACAGGGTCAAATGCCGTTAACGTATTCCTTGGTATAGGAGTAGCATGGACTGTTGCTGCGATTGTCCATTGGACCAGGAATGAGAAGTTTATTGTAAATCCTGGCAAGTAAGTAAATGCGAGGTTGGGATTAATGTGCTTAATCATAGGTCCACTTGCAGGGATGCTTGGAAAAAGAAATATAGTAAATTGAATAATTTGATAAATATTAAAACTGAATCTTGATTTTTTACAGTCTCGCCTTCAGTGTCACCATGTTCTGCTCAGAAGCGGTTCTTGCTGTCTTGGTATTGGTCCTTAGAAGACGTAAATCCATTGGTGGCGAGCTTGGTGGCCCCAAGCTCATCAAGATCCTTACTTCCATCTTCTTATTCTCTCTTTGGCTGTTTTACCTTACTGTTTCTAGCTTGGAAGCTTATGACGTCATTAAAGGTTTCTAAATGATTAGGGGAATTGATTTTAGTTATTATGAAGCAGAGCTAGGAGGATATGAATTTTTCTGTTAAAACATTGCATTGTTAAAAAGTTAGCAATTAAGTACGTTAGATGTGTAGATGTTTTAAAACGTTAGTGCCATGTGTTAATGCATTGGCTGTGATTCATGGCTTGCTTTAAAAAAGTAAAAATCATTTCAATATCTTTTGATGTTATACATGTCAAATATATTATGAATGATTTATATGGTTTCGAGAAAGATATCATAGGCGTAGAATTAAAGATGGCTTAAAAATAACAAAAGAAAAAATCTTTTGACTTCATCTTAGATTGGAAGATAACAATTGTAGTTGGTTATGCGTGTGCTCAAATGAAATTCTTAGAGCCATTTCTTCCTCTAGAACTTTCTATGATACAATTTTTTGAAGAATTAATAATAATTGTTACAATGTAGCCTTTGTAGGCTGTGGTTAACGCCTATTTTAGACAAAGAATCCATATTTATACTATGAATTACATTATAAATTAATTATTAATTGATAATTTTAATTGCAATAAACATTTTGGACGAGTTCTTTGCCGTTGTTCAACCTCACTGGACTCAATAGCGAAAACAAAACAACTTTTACCATGGCAAAACCTTGGGTCAATCAAAATTTACTACCTCGGACGGTTATTATAGCAGCCGTTTCACCCGCAAGGCGAGGTAGTGTTATGGTCCAAGTTATGCGTTTCTTCAATGTAGGAGAGCTTTGCCCAGGGTTTGGTCGTAATCATATGCAGTTGATGATAATTAAAATTAATTGCATGTGACTGCAAGTGATGGTATCTTTTGACAACGAAAAATTTATTAATAACAATATGAATCAATCAGCTTTAAGGTATCTTTAATTTGCCTATCTCAATTCTCATTACTCATAATAATGAGTCACAAAGTTTTATTACAAATAATGATTTTTATTTGGTTACTGGACATTAAAATTTTGAACCACGCTTTAAAATTCGGAATTTCTCCTAAACTGCACAAGTTAGAGTTTTAAACCAAAAAAAATGTTGTAGAAAATTTAATCAATCTATTTAAAATTATAGTTATTCATAAATTAGAAACGATTTTAATCTAAAAAGTAAACAAAATCCAAAAAATTAAACTATCTATTTAAAAAGTCATACAACAATTACCTTGATACACTGAAACAGCAAAAAACGTATTCCCTCCTACATACAACATGGGTAAAGTAAAAACATTAAAAGTGGCCTGAAAAAGCTCTTTTTGGCCAGGTAGCTGGGGCAGTATGTCATGCTTCTCTAGCTATCTTCACATATGGACTCCTCTACTGCTTATCATCAGTTGGTTTCGAGTCATTTGCTGAGCTTTATATATATATGTGTAAAAAAGTATGTTTTACCCCCTTTATTATAGATTCATGATTATATTTACTAATATGATCTTGCATACATTATCAGTATGTTGCCAGATTAATATAACAATTTTAACGATTCTGACTTCTACAATTAGGAGAAAATCCAATTTTAAAAGTTAATTACTTTAAACGTGTTGTCTACTGTAAGGAGAATATTAACAGAATGTGTAGTAACTGTAACGATTTATAGGCTTAAAAGCATTTATCTTTGGCACTTAGGAAACTGTAATTTATAATTCCACTAGCACTTTGATGTGTTATAAGATAATGGTACTTAATCTAGTGAAACTTATTGTGGTCTAATCAGTTAGTGCAATAAGTATTTTCCACTTATAATGGACTTAATTGCAACATAGGTTTAAACTGCAGTTACGACTTATTGATTTCATTAGTGAAATATAACATTTACTTTTCTATGCATTCTGCTAAAATTCTTCATATAACTACGTAGAGTAGAGTTAGTTATACAATAAATTATCCCATTGGACTCTACGCAATAAGTGTCACGAAGTAAAAAGTTTTAACTTATTTTTGACGTTGACATTGACACGTGAAAAATAGTAAATGTTTATGTATCTAAATAAATAGCAATAGACATTTTGCTTGACTCACGCCACCTTATTACAGAACGTGGTCTAAAGTTAAACCTGGTTTAAACCTAAAGCCGTCTCTATCTACCATCTATATCAATATGAGATAGAATGAGTTCTAAACCAAGACTGACTTTACTACGTTTTGTAATAAGGTGAACGGTGTTTAGTAAGATTTGTATTACATTTTTGAAATTTATCGCAATCTCAATTCTTGTAGAAATGTTTTATCAAGTGCTACAAAGCTAGTGAAGTTCCCAGAGAATATTATTAGTATTTATTTACATCAGAATTGAAATTGCAATAAAACGACAGATTGTATTATTATATCATAGATATAGCGTTAATTTATAGGTTAATATTATGTAAATAGACAACGACAGATACATATTTATTGTTTAGCTTTAGATAAAGCTTAGTATATTCAAGTTGGGTGCAGTTCATGAAGATAAGGGTTGATCACTCTTGCAGCAATATTGGTCGCCTTAAGACTTAGAATTGGATTGAGTTATAAATTGTTTTAATTGAGTTATTTGCAAAGAACATAACTTAAGACGATGAATGGGAACGGAGATGAAGTCGGACTTATCACTGGTCAACTTCAATGGATTGTAAAAATAATTACCAATTCGGTTTACATTATCTTATTAATATACCGGCATAAATTCTAACAGTTTGACACATTAAATGATTACAAAATATTTTCAAACCGCGCTGTATTTATAGAAACATTTTTACCGAACTACGAAACTAAAGCCTAAATTATTATTTTTTCTTTTAAAATGTTAAATTTTTTGTTTATTTCTACATTTGTTTAGATATAATATTTAATAAACAAGACACGGTTGCTGCATGTGTGAGTAGCCTGAAGCACCAAGACAAATGCTCGGACGTTTTTAGAAGTAAATAGTGTTTAATAAGTTTAAAATAAATTACTTATCATTTAATATCTACATCGAAATGTAACTCATCTTTTGTCGACGTCACAGCGTTTGTGTTGGCGCCATTTTTATATAATATTTTGATGGATAGTACTGCCATTATTGTAAGCTATTTATTTTTGGAGTGCTTACTTTAAGCTGTAAGTGTTTAATTTACACATTTATTTTAAAGGGCCTTTTGTTTTAAATAACTTGGTTTCAAGTAAATAAATTTGTATTTATTTAACTTTTATATGACTTAAACAATAATAATAATAGTAATATTCTACCGTAATTTGCCATATTTTAACTGAAATTGTGGTAATATCATGTAATAAGTATAGTTATTTCAAGATGGCATTTTAATAATGATTGAATTTCATGCCAATAAACGAAATTTAACTGTGGAAGTATTGAAAATGTACACTATCAGCATTATAATAAGTAATTTATGAAACAACAGTAACATATTTACGTTACTTATTATTGTTGTTAAATTTTAAATTATATAATAATTTGTGGCTTAAAATATGTAGTTACGAGAAATTAGAAATATACACATTTACAAAAGTAACATCTTTACTGGTTTTGATATCATTTTTGGTAATTTATTATTAATATTAAACTAAACTCAGTATTTAAAACCTTAGGCCCATAAAATAGATAATTTATTAAATGTGTATTTACCGTTTTTATGTAGTGAGTATTACAATTAGAAGGTATGTATGAGGGATATGTAATGTTGAGTATATACCGTTTGTCTGATTGTTCTATTGAGATAAATAAATAATTAATATCATAAATACTACACGATATTGTAGATTCGTTCAAGGGAATTCCTATTACCATAATTTTGCAACTTTACACAGACCGCAATTTAAAGCATTTTATTTTTAATAATGCCTTTTTCTATTTTCTAATAACTTTGTCTATTCAAAACTTTTTTCTATTTAATCTGTAGTTTCTGTAGTGGTTTCAGACACAATATTTAAAAAAAAATTAATCTCTGCCTAAATTTGGACCAAATTCGTTCATTTCGAATTTATTTATGGTAGATATTTTCTATGCTAACGAATGTTTTTAAGTGGAACTCTGTAGATTTTCTAAATTTTTTCAACTCTGTAGCCTCTTGAGCTCTTTTAGATGACATTAGAACATGCCTATGTTGCTAAACTAGAGTTATAGATTAAATCGTTGTGTTAGTTGTTTAAAAAGCACGCCAATATTTGTCTTCGTAAAAAATCTATAAATGTTATAGACATAGGTAGGTTACATTCACTTAAACCAATCTCATTCGTAGGAAATGGACGGCAGATAAGGATAGGGACTGAAAAATAATCATTCAGTTTTTTAATCAAATTATTTTATTTTAATTTGATACAACTATATTAACACCCTTATTTAACATCATATCTAATTCATGTGTTTAAGTTTAATTAATAGAATTCACCAAAGAATTACCACATACTCAAAACAATTCAAATTCTCAATATATACTTTTAACCCATAGACTTGCGTTAAGTCATTTTGATTAATTTTAGTTAATATGCTGGAAATTTACCAGTATACCAATTTTCCAGATAGTTTCTTATTCACATCGCAGGAACGTAATTTAAGAGGTTTATTGACTGCAAGATGCAAAATTCTAAGGGCAAATTATGGCGTGTTTATTTTCACAATAAAACTTTAAAATCTAGCATTATTACTTATTTAAATGCAATAGCTAACCCTCATCTTTAGAAGGAACTAATGAATCCAATCGCTTTTGAATAATGATCATAAATTCTAGCGTATAGACCTAAATAGTAGATGATAACAACTAGACATTCAAGTCGTTCAATTTATATATTTACTCGTTTCTGAGTAATTAAAAGGATAATATTGGTTTCACAATAGTTCATTAAATTTACGAGGATTTTGAGGTTATGTCAGAATTATGTATTAAATATTTACGGCAACAAATCAACTTACTAGTTTTATTTATCATAAACGACATAAAGAGGTTATTAATATAAAAAGTTAATTATTGACCTGGTTCCGCTGCGCAAGAACTAAATTAAATTTAAGTTCAATACCAACAACTAGTGACCTAATTTGTCGTTTCTAAACTTGTTAAGAATTATTGACTTATTCTAACGCGCATCATAAAACATGCCGATTAAAATAAGCCAAAATTTGTTAAGCCAAATCGTGTAAGCGTCAACTAACTGGATGTTGCTATAAGTCAGTCTATCCTTTCTTATTGAATTGTAATGACAGAGATGCGTGTAACTTAAATTAAATTTAGTTTATAAATTAAAATGCGTTAAGCTATTTACTAAATAATTATATCAGTAAGTTTGTTTTCAATTTTTGTTTTACAGAAACTAAGGACTTCAACTCGTTACTTTAATTTCAGAACAGAATGAACGTAACTAATTAAATATTTTAAAAATTGTGAAATTAATATTACATACTATAACAAATTTTACATAAACTCTAAATGTCGTGTGTGTATAGATTTCTCTGATTCCTCTCTTCGGGTGTATTATATAATTATATAACCCACTCAATTTTGTAGTTATATCGAACTGATAGTGTAAATAGAAAATCAAATTAGACCGTTGATTAGATTAACATTGGAGTTTTGTAATTGGAGTTTTGTATATCATTATGATTGCCAACTTTGAAATTTAAATTATTAGTTTCTTGGAATACTAATAATTTAAATTTACCTCTGGTAAATCCATTCGAAAACATGCTCGCGGATTTGAAGAACTTTAACATGCCATACCAAAACTTTCCTAATGAGAATAGGGAATTCGAAGTAGCTGAAGAAAAATCAAACGACAGTGCTTACGAAGACGATTTAAGGAGCCGCAGACGATTTTAGTCTTGAAATAGCACATCTATCAAATTTTTTGTTGCCACGTTAAAAGCCAATGGGGATACTTCATCTATTCATAGTCTAATTATATATTTAGGACACTAGTGGGCGAAATTGGAAGTTTTTTCTATTAGTAGTAAATAAAGTATTGATATTATTATTCGACAATAAGTTGCGAGCTATTAAGCATGAAAAAAAGCTTTTATAATCTACTGGTATTCCCAAAACCGTGAGAATCACCCGGATGTGTCAAACGGATGTGAAAATTAATCCTTAACTTGCATCTATGGCTGCATCAACGAATTTTTGCCAGTCATGTTCCCCTATAGAACTCACCCAAACTGAAGATTATAAAATAGGGGCCTCGTGTTGCACTAAAACGAATAAAAAATGATCTTGAATATAGTTAAAAAAAGTCGTCAAATTTAATAATTGTATTGATATTAACTCTACAGTTATGTTGCGATTTGGATTCGATTGAAGTATAATCTTTAAGTAGAAATGGTTCCTAGATCACAACTTAAATGAGTAACTATTAATATTTACCTGAAGCATCGCCATTTAAATTTGATACAATAGTTATATTTTTTCAACTCAATGCCTCGTAGCCCACTTCCATCACGTGCTACCTTCTCGTGGTGTTACACGTGTTATTGGATAATTTTTTTGTTTTTTAATGGTGCAAGTAATCAAATTGGTAAATAAAAGAACGTTATTAATAACGAAACGTAATCAAATCATATAATTTGCCAAGCCGTCCGAACGAAAGAGAAAACAATTGAAAATTAACAAAGGTTTTTGATTTTATAATTGTCAGTGCCCACAAGAAAAGGTTCTGTTTTTGTTATTATTAATATTAATTTTACTTATTATCGGGTTAGCGTGTTAGGGACGTGAACTCTCTCAGAACTATGTAAACAAAATGCGAAAGCAGTTGTTTTGAAATAATTAACCGGCAATCATGATTAGCTCCCCATTACATAACATAACGAGAAATCCTCCAATGGAATTGGCCTTTATAAAATGAAATGAAATATTTTTTTCTGCAACACATAAATATTAAGATGTCGAAATACACAATGACGCTGGTTGTCCGTGGATACCCAGTAATGCACCACAAGGCTGCTTAAAACGCCATTGTGATAATAAGCCTTGATACCCAGCCATGGATAAGCGATAAACATCAGGTGAAGCTAATAGCATTTATTATTTAGTAACGTTATAAGCTAAAATTACACTCGACTGTGTCCATTTATTTATATTGCCAGACACATTTTAAAACATGCTCTAATAAATAATGCCAAATTATTTAGTTCACTTAATTACAATCAGGAAATGAACGGTTTTCGATTATCGAAATTTATAGTAGCAAAATTTAAAAAATGCTTCTTTATGACTTTCATGCTAGCTGTTGTTGAAAATGTTTTGTGAATTTAAAATATAAATAATATTAATATATGTGTTTTATTGTAACATAAAAATACGTCACATGCAGGTTCGTGACCGGACTAAAAATATAGCGCTGCGTTTAAATTAAAGACCAGCTTTAAGTTTCTTTTATTATACGCTATGTGTAAATAGAGCATAGAAACATATATACATATATATATAGAATGTCGTCGAATAAAATATTCCTATTTATCCTAATCTCCGTCTAATCTAATGTTTTACCCGCTAGTGTATCTCTAGTATTAAAATTTAGTTGAAAAGTTTCGATCGTAGTTAAATCTTTAGTTTGTTACCTAAAACTAAATTTGGTTTATCTTTTTCATTTCTCAAAACAGGATAGAAACGATGTAATGACTATAAACGTTTTGGATACGTTTTAGCATGCTAACTAAATTATTGAAAAGTACTATCATATGTAAGGCGTATATCAGTCATACAAAATTACGTTTCTATAATTCTATGTATTTTTATTACTAAAAATTACAGAATAAATACCTAACAGTGACCCTGTACTGTTCTTATAAATACTTCTGGCCTAGTTTACGCTTTATTACCGTCTAAAGGTATGATTGTCGATTTAAAAAGTATATAACACCCATACATATCCCCATTTAAGTATGTAAGCGGTTGGTAATAAATTAACTTTCTCTAAATATATACGTATAAAGATTAAATCATACCTTAGATGTTTTTTTATTATAAAAATCGAAACGTCAAGCATTCTTCTGAAAATCTACCAGATTAATTGTAATTATTTATCATAATATAGTATATGTTGCGTACAACAACCCCCAAAGTAAATAATTAAATAGACAATTTTCAAATAGAGCTGGGATTCGTTTATCGATACTTACAAGTGTAATACAAGCAGTTATCAATGTAAGTACCGAGTGAGACCGTGTTTACGTACTGTTATGACGATTATGGTTATGAATTTTGCCATTGGTACTAAAACAAATAGGCACCATGTTATTACATTTGCATTACAATGTACTTGCAAGTGTGCACCACTTGTAAGCACTTGTATTACAATGTACTTGTAAATTTCGATAAGTAGCCCAGACATTGCACCTTGGCTTAAGTTCACACAGTTGTTTTGTAAACACTGCATAATGAAATAGTTATATGTTATAGTAAATGGTAAATATAAATGCAGCACGCATGCGCCGACAGGATAATATATCATAGATGATTATGTTATTTTGATAAATTATTGTTATTGAACAATTAATTAAAGTGTTTGTAAAGTACTTAATTTCGTTTTTTATTTACATTATACAACAAGAAATATTATTAATTCTAAACTATTCTTTTTCCACAAACCCGATAGGTGAATTAGAAGTAACGGCAGACTCACTAAGCACATCAATATAAATATTTTCAAATGGATTTTATTGATTAAAAACATTAAAGATTTATTTAAAAAATGGTTTTTTGCTTCCAAAAATATAAATTTCGTATGAATAATAAAATACAAAAATATATAAAAAGCAAAAGGAGGCTAAAACTATGCTGGTTTTCAGGCACTCTCGCCTCTCTTTTTATTTATTTATACTTAATAAGGAAGAACTGATATTTTACTTTATATTACAAATTACTATTTTTTATTTATATATTTAAATCTAATCTTATATAAATTAAATAATTAAACAAAGTTCTTAATACAATTACGTCATACTTGTCGTACATTTAAATAAAATAACTAAAGTCATGACACTATAAGCGACCAACATGAATTTATTAAGTGTAACGTAATTAAATATTTTTTTCTCTTTATTTAGGGACTTTTATACATCTGTACATGATAGTCCTATAAGTAATCAAATCATATTGGATAGCCATCGTATTAAGCATGTGCAAGAGCGCGTCAGCGAGCGACGGCTGCAGCAAGTTGGTGCGCGCGCGCACCTTGTTCCATATACTCGTATGGTACTCAAAAAGTGTTTTAGTTACGTAATAATTTAAATATCGGCATTTTTAACATACTTCAAAAAAGGAGGAGGTAAATTTACTACTTTATCTTTCAAACGGTCCACGGTTTTCAAATTTATTTTTTTAATAGATACCGTTGTCAGCAAGATAGGTTCTGACGACGGTATCCCAGGAAAATCAAGGGCCACCTTCAAACTTTATAAGCACTTTTATATATATAATATTCTTTATTGAACACCAGTTAATAAAATACAGAAATAAAGTAGTAACAAAGGCATTTACAACAGGTGGTCTTATCACTATATAGCGATTTCTTCCAGACAACCTTTGGATGGCTAGGTATGACAAAATAAATGATTATTATAAATTTTAAGCTTAACGAGAATTTTAACCAAGGACAAACAGGTAAGGTCGTTAACTTTAAAAATATTTTAATTTGAATAACTTAAATCGAATTATTTTTGCCGTTTTAGTATTTTGAGGCGGATTTTTTTTTTTTTGATCTCACCATAACCAATACAAATATAACACTATGTTTATTGGGTATAGTGGAAAACATAAGTCTAGAAAGAGATTTAAACTCAGAAGAATAGTAAGAGTAAGCTCATCGCCTTTATAATTATTATAAAAAAACAATCATTATATACTTATATGATTGTATTTTTTATATATCAAATTAAGATTTAACATTGTATTAATACAATTAGTCGTTACAAATTTTCATGAGAATTCTCATTTACTTCAGTCGTTGATGTGGTAACACGCTTTATATTCCAATAATTGAGTTTGAGTTTAATAGGCGAGGAAAGGGTAATTGTTACCTAGAAACATAAAGAAGTTGAATATCATCTTCATAGAAGGTCATCTTCATACCCAAACACACATCCAATTACTTTCTTACAGCGTAAATATTTGCAGTAAAAGCAGTTGGCAAGGATAGCTTTGCCACAAGAATTAATTAGAGTTCTTTTTTATTTGTATTTTCAATGCCGTATTGTATCTAAGCAATTTTAATGAATATAAACGTTTAGAAATAAAATACAAAAAAATTACAGTTTATTTTTTAAACAGTTTAATTTTAAGACTCCCTCAATCTTATTTTTATTTTCAAAATATTTAACAAAAAAAAACATAATTTTCACTGAAACCTTTTCCACTCGCTAATGTATTTGCGTCCATTCAACCAACGCTGCGCTAACCTAAAATTAATGTTCATTCATAAACACTCAAGTTACACAGCTCCTAATGTTATTTTAATAACGTTACAGAGGTTAATATTCATTATCAAGTAAATTATTCAAAAAGTTTCAACGGGAATAAAGTTTTTGAATAGCACCGAGAATTTCTATAATAATAAACAAAATTGGTTAAATCAAAGAACTTCTAAACTGGATTTAAATTTATATAAATGTATAAAGACATTAAGTACTTTAACGAGGAAGGAGGTTTTTAATTCGATTGTATGTTTTTTTTATATTTGTTACGCGATTTTTCTGTCAACTGTAAATATGTTCATTAATTTTTTATTCGATAGATACTCTTTGTTGATTACGTATACTCTTCCTGGGATATTGAGGGAAACCTTTAAACTTTATAGGCAAAGCTGTTCGAGTATTTATGACAATTATACAGATAAGGTCACCTCTCTAACTATGACAATGGAAACTTACCCTCTATGACCATAGTTTGACACTCAAAATAATGAAATAATGGCTATAAACAAAATAAAAAGGCAAAGGCTTTAAACACTAAAAAGGCATAAATAATTTAAACTAAGAAGTTATCCAATTAATTAAATATGTTCTTATTTTTTTAGTTATTAAAACTAACCTTAACAACATAACTATTTTTTGCCCCAACTTACATATCATTATATCTTATTCTTTTGTTTATTTTGATATTTAATTATTCAAATTGAATCTGTGTTGTATAACATCTAGCTATTATGTAAAATTCAGATTTAAACATTTATCCAAATAAATTAATATTTTTCACAATTCAACAACAAACAATTCTTTAGTTCTACACAAGTTTCTTAAAATACAACAACACTACAATGAAACATGTAGGTACAATAGACGACCTTATTGCTAATGAGTAATCTATTCCAGGCAACCTTGTCGAAAATATTTTACACTTTTCACAACGTATCACACGAAATTAGTCCTGCCTACGGACGCTCGAAGGATCATTTGATGTAGGAGTTAAGATGCTATACCAGAATAAATGAAAATATTTGTTTTACCGATATACTTTTAACTGTCACACATTAATATATAATGATATGTATGCGAGTCGCGAGTTGATGGCGAACTGAACGACGGCCCGCGCTCCGGTTTCGATGCCTTGTTGGAAAAGTGCTGCATCGACAATGTGCGGTGTTTTGTACCGTACAAAATCATTAAAAAAATATATTTATCATTCAGATAGATGGACACTTATGCCTCTTCACATCTCGCCGGCGTATCTCTATATAATTGTTTTATTTACTCGTGTGAATTAAAGTGTCTAATATATGTAATAAATAGGCGTCAATTACTATATTAATTTTTTAGCATTTTGCAGTCTGATTTTCAATTGTGACTTGCATTTCTTCAATATAAAAATCATATTTCTCGAAATCATATCTCATGACTTTCATGACAAAGGCCAGAGAAATGTTTTCCAGTTAATGACTTCACGCATGACATATATTTTATATTGCGTTCATTTTCACAGAAATAAAAATCGAATGGATGATTCAATCTTGTATCGAGTAACATTAGAATATAGAGGTTCGGAGAGTCGAGTACGTTTTTATTACTCCAAATCGATAGCAATATTTCTCACTGGATGGCTGTTAACCTGCCACCGAAATAGATACCGCGGATCCGAATAGAATACAATTTATCTCAGTCAATATAGCTGCTGGTATTTGTAGCATTTATTTCATTTATTTAGAAAGTTTAAGCCAACATATTATATATGTATAAGAGTATATACGTATTTGTATACTTGTACGGTAGCGATACTTAATTTAATTTAATAAGAAATTTTTTTGTGCCTCCTTTCTCTGTCGCACAGCTAGAGCGTGGAATTTCTTACCGTCACATGTATTCCCTCCTTCATGTTACTAACCAACTGATCCCCCAGTTAGTAAACGACTTTTCTTCATTGTCACGTAATAAATATCCTGTCCACTTACACTTCAACTGGTCTATCCCTTCTCGCCATTCAATAGCAAAATAAATGATAAAATATTTATTTAATAAATTCAAATTCGTGTCACATATAGATTCAGTGTTAAATATTATAATCTATAAGCGTGGTAATATTATACAATATTGTAACTTTGAATAAATAAGATCCTTAATGTGTGAGAGATATTATTATCATTGTAACATTCGACATAAAAGTCAAACCCAAAGCACTTTCTTCGATTGGATAAAAATCAACAAAGCGTTCACGAAGATGGCCTCAAAATAACCTTCAGACCATCAGTTTCTTATCTATCCAACGACGACCCAACAAAACGCTCTCTGAATTTAGGTTAGATATTGAAATTCAGTTTTCGCCTCTATATTCTTGATTTACCTTACATTTGGGGTGACCAAATTTAAAAAAAGGTATACTGTAAAGGATAATAATAATGTACTATGACTTTAGAAATAAAATTAAGGCTGTCATAATGAACATTTTTTCCAAGAAATATGTAATATATAATTCTTTCAATATTTTTCGCCATAACAAGCAACTCTAATTACCGGGTACACTACATAAATACGAAAAACTTTATACCGATAAAAACGGAATCCCAATCACGAAATTCAAAATTAAGAATAGTATTATTCCAAATATTTGGAAATTCGAATAAAAGAAACCCAATTTATTGTCAATCATATTTAAAAAAAATCTAATATTCTTAATTTGTAATGTACATAATTACGGTTATCAGAATCTCGAATTTCAAAATTCCGATTATCAACCTTGTAAAACTACATAAACCTTGTAAAACTACATGACCAAATTTAGTAGCTAGCCGCCGCGCCTCGATCTATTTAAAGAGATCATTGAGAACTTTCTGGAGGTAGAAGAAACAATCACGCATAATTATAGATTACGTTGAAGGTCAAAATTAATCACGTGATGAGTTATCCTTATTGTTTATCCGAACGCATGCATGCATTAGTTATGCTCTTCTCTAGTTCCGTTACTGTAAGCGAGGATTGCCATCCCACCGCGCCTTCGGCTTTTAAATTGCACTCTTGTATAGGGCAGGAAAGTAGCACGGCAGTACGGCCACGGCGAATATGGTTTCAGCTTTATATTTATATCATATTTATTTTGTTATTTTTTTATTTTAACAATTAATTTTCGGAAATTTATAATTCGGAATATCGTAATTCAGGTCACTGTGAAATTGAAAAATTAAAAATGCGTATTTATGACACTCGAGAAAAATAAAAATCGTGTTTTTGAGTAGTCGAAATTTTGTTTTTAAACAAATATAATATTCGGAATTTTGGTAAATTGGATACTTTAATACTGAACTAAATATTTTGATAGCCATCTAAACGACACCGGCGAAATTATTTTAAATTAATCTTATCACAAAATCCTAGATTTTTTCGAAAAATATATTTTTCGAGTTAGCAATACAGTCTGCAGTCTTGGTGTTTAGTTTTTGGAGTTGTGGCTTTAAAATTATTGATAACTGGCTAGTCAGTTAATTGAGTAGGTGTAGTTACAAAAATTTATATAACACCTCTGGTTAGCTAAGAATTTAGTGAAATAAGTCAGTGTCACCCTATAAAATGGTAAATTATGATAGCAGGCTCTGTTCGTATTTGATACCTGATCCTGTTACTAAATTTTCGACTCTAGTAATTCCTTCTCATCGTTTGCCCGCAGGAGGTTTTCAAGATATCTTCAAATTATTATGTCAACCTTTTTTGCTATTTATTGAGCTGTTAATAATCTAAAATATTAAGCAGAATACTGACGTTCCGATAATTTCTCAGAATTAGATTCTTCGCTTGAAATTAAATTATATTTTATTTTAATCATCAGCTAATATAAATTGATAATTTAAGCTTGTAGTAACATCAGGTTTAATAAACTGAATGCACACATGTGTGTATCTGTAATACAGATTGTTATATGTAGTGATTATTGAAATAGAAATAGGTATTCGTATTTTTCGTCCTCGTCGCCAGTTGTTGTGTATAAGTCAATGAAACGCAGAGATCCGATACAGACTGATTTACTAGTTTTATATGACAAGCCAAGTTAACAATTTTGCATCTACCTACTAACAATTTATAATTATATATATATCTACATAACAATTATTACCGTAGATAACACAAAGATAAGATAGAAATACAATTACAATACATTTTGAAATAAATATAAATAATACCAATAGCATCTATATATGCTATAATTTACGTAAGCGCAGACCCCGCGCCATACTTCTCCATTACAGCTGTGCTTGTGATAGTTAAATGACAAGCTTTACTTTGCTAAATACAGATAATTATAGGTTTAGGCCTTTTGTGTACAAAATTAGTTGAATGTTCCCTATGTGTTGCTCTTTATGAATTGGTTAATGTGCAATAAAGATACATTCTCTTCTATTCTATCATTATACCAGCCTAAAATACACTCCAGCTTTCAGTTTCATAGTAGTTCGTTCCCCCTGGATCGAATACAGAAGAACTACGCCAATAATATTTGAGAAAAAGGTCTGCTGACTGACCTCTTCGCTACACGCTGGCAGTAGTTAAGCTAATTATACAAAACGATTGTACATTTCCACCATTTCAAATATTTGTCGAGTAATTTAAATCACTTCATTTCGTAGTTAGATATATATAAACTAGTATCAATACTAATATGCTAAGGGTGGATCAACTTCTGTACCTCTACGTGAGATATTTATCCAGAGGTTTCCACGCATTCAGAGTAAATCAGACCCGATAGCCAAATTAGTATAACCGATGATAATTGTAGCCCTACCTAAATCCTTATAGTAGTGGTCAATGTCAATAAGCCAATGAGTGGTTCAACTTTGAACCTCCGTGTGAGATATTTATCCAGGGTTTCCACGCATTCCGTCAGTTTATCAGATCCTGTCAATAAGCCAATGAGTGGTCCAACTTTGAACCTCCGTGTGAGATATTTATCCAGGGTTTCCACGCATTCCGTAAGTTTATCAGATCCTGTCAATAAGCCAATGAGTGGTCCAACTTTGAACCTCCGTGTGAGATATTTATCCAGGGTTTCCACGCATTCCGTAAGTTTATCAGATCCATCAGTCAGATTAACATTGATAATCTGTAGAACGTATAAGTGAGGGTGTTCCTTACACCGGCGCATTCACGTTTATAAATATGTCGGCAAGGTGAGCATCACTATCCGGCAGACAGAATAACGTTGTGTTTTGATGATTGGTAGATTGTAGAATATCAGTGTGCATGATTTCAAATGTAAGTCAGCAGTCCTTATCATGCTGTTATATAGCAATTTGACTTAAGTATGAATTATCTGGTACTTATTGTAGGCCAACCATAGGACAGGGACGCAAAATGTTTTCACCTTGCAAATAATCTGCTAAGGGAATATAACCTTAATTATGGTAAGTTATTGATATCTGGGTGTTTAATTCACCAAATGGTTTTGTAATATTGTGCAACCATTATTTCGGTGCGTTCGTAAAAAAATAATATATAGACTAATCACAGCCTCATAATCGTATACCTAAGCTCACTAACATCATCCTGGTCAGTAGTCATACATTCAATAATATAACCCATGAGTGAGTAACCGCAAAATGTTTTAAAATAAGTAAGTAGGTAACGGGAAATAAGTTAATTATAGAAGTAAAATATTTGTAAATATTAGTTACGTAATTAGAAGTTATTACTTGGCTGAAAAAGAAATACAATTAGTAATAAAAATTAATAAAGATTAAATTTAAGTTAATAAAATTAAAGATACATTCTCTTCTATTCTATCATTATACCAGCCTAAAATACACTCCAGCTTTCAGTTTTATAGTAGTTCGTTCCCCCTGGATCGAATACAGAAGAACTACGCCAATAATATTTGAGAAAAAGGTCTGCTGACTGACCTCTTCGCTACGCGCTGGCAGTAGTTAAGCTAATTATACAAAACGGTTGTACATTTCCACCATTTCAAATATTTGTCGAGTAACTTAAATCACTTCATTTCGTAGTTAGATATATATAAACTAGTATTGGATTGGAAATCGAGTAAATATTTACAGTCTGCAATCGTATACGATCGGCGTTACTGTGTAGTTACAATTTATCGTATACAATTGGCGTTACTTTGTAGTTACAATTTATCGTATATAATAGGCGTTACTGTGTAGTTACAATTTATCGTATATAATCGGCGTTACTGTGTAGTTATAATTTATCGTATACAATTGGCGTTACTTTGTAGTTACAATTTATCGTATATAATCGGCGTTACTGTGTAGTTACAATTTATCGTATACAATTGGCGTTACTTTGTAGTTACAATTTATCGTATATAATCGGCGTTACTGTGTAGTTACAATTTATCGTATATAATCGGCGTTACTGTGTAGTTACAATTTATCGTATATAATCGGCGTTACTGTGTAGTTACAATTTATCGTATATAATCGGCGTTACTGTGTAGTTACAATTTATCGTATATAATCGGCGTTACTGTGTAGTTACAATTTATCATATACAATTGGCGTTACTTTGTAGTTACAATTTATCGTATATAATCGGCGTTACTGTGTAGTTACAATTTATCGTATATAATCGGCGTTACTGTGTAGTTACAATTTATCGTATATAATCGGCGTTACTATGTAGTTACAATTTATCGTATACAATTGGCGTTACTGTGTAGTTACAATTTATGATATCTGCTTATGATAGGGCATCAGAAAGCAGTTGCATATAGAATTGAAATACTGTGCTTGACATGAACATACGACCTGATAGGATGGAAGTACGTAACTACTATTGGGGATAACGTTTTGTTATTTCTTAAAATAAGTTCTTTCAATTAAGGCTGGTTTAAATAAGGCTGGTGTTAACCAATACTTCATGATCATCATCAAAAGCCATTGCTGGGCACAGTTACGAGACATCTGATGTCACCAGAACACTGCTACGCTGGTCATGCGGGTTGGTAGTTGAAAGAGTAAGGCGACCGTAACAACTTAGACCAACGGCTTAAAGCACGTAGGAACTCGATACAAGAAATTTAGATTAACCCATCCAGGGTTGAACCATGGCGAACGCTGCTTTTTTTCGCAATCAAAACCATTACTATTCAACCATCGGTTTTTAGTTTTATTTTCTAGTCATAACTGTATTCTCTATATAATACTCTCCATTAATTATATAATCTTGAGTTATGGATTATATATATAGGAGAAATATATAATAATTTATATAAACATGAAAACTAAAGAAAATAAAAAAAAATATCTCATCACACAAACAACTCTCCACGTAGGGATAGAACCCGGGATCTCATCATGAATATAAAGATAAAATCAGGTACACCGTAAGATCATTTGCCAAACGTACAATAGACCTTATCTGAATTATCTTTACTATTAAAATCCCTAGAAATTTTATTTTTACATACAAATTACCAACGTGCTTTGAATTTGGAAAAATAAGAAAGTTTCCAAGGGATTGTAAACCTTATTTCCTTAAACATAAAATGGTGCAGGATTTCTACTAAACGCATTGTAATTAAGAGCTTAGTAGCGGTTTGTTTTAGTCTCTTGCTCTCCGATAGCTTGACAGTGATGGATGAATTAATGATGGAATTTTCTTGACGATAACAAAAATAGCATTAAATACCATTAGCTAAGTTCGCTACTGTTTTCTTATTTTCGTTATTTATAATTATCAAACCTTTTCATTTAAATCGAAAGGTCCTAATTTTAATCATTAAGACGTTATTCTTAATTATTAAAATTAGGACCTTTATGTTCGAAATTATAGACTCAAGACTTTAATGGATAACTTGGATTAATTTAAAAAGATTCTTATCTGTAAGAAATATTTACTTCGGTTATTTTCATAATATTTTCTTATGGAATTCTTCAATGAGGTTACACCGCAGATATAAATACCATTTTGTTTTGCAAAGAAGAGCTGTAAGAACTATAAGTCAACTTTGCTCTCGATACCCACTCAGAGAATAATTCTAGTAGGTGAACATTCTAACTGCATCGTAACATGTATTTGAAAACCTAATGTATGTATGAAAAAATAGAACACATTTTGTGGAATTTAGTGATACTCATAATGTGAATACGCGATGAGATATAATCTTATAGGACGCACTACTCGTCTCCACCGACTAATAAATTATTTTATGGAGCAATGTATAGGCTTTTACAACAAGCTTCCAATCGATATTAGGAAATTACCTATAAATATATTTAAAACTACGATAAAAGTGAAACTATGTAAGAGTGTTTACAATAAAATAAATAATATTCTGAATAATACTAAAGCGTATGAGTAAATTGGCATGAAAAATAAAAGAGGCATTAATTAACGAAGACTCTGAGGAGGTTTACAACTATGTAAAATTATGTATATATCTAATATTTAAAATTATGTCACTTTCTCACTGCAAAAAAATATATGTGGTTTATTCATAGGTGCTATGATTTTATTTTTATTAGAACGTTATTTAGTGCTTCTAAATAACGTTCTACGGACAGAGATACATTTTTCGTGAATTTCGCTACGGTTTTCGTAGTATTTGCTACGGATTGTTGTAGCATTACTACGAATATTTGTAGCATTCGTTACCGGTTTTCGAAGTAAGGCGCCGCCAGTTTGTGTATTACGAATTCATATTTCGAGTCAGTTTATTCCCCTTAGTATTGTACTTAGAGTTGATTGTATAGATAATTTCTTTTGCTTAACTCATTAGTGCAAATTCCAGTAACTAGCCAATAGCTAACTGCAAAAATGAGTTCAATAGTCTTTAAAATAAGAAACCTTTTTTAAAACTAGATTTAGTGAAAATACATACTATTTACCTTTGGTAGACCTGCGGATTTGCACCTTAATGACGAGGTTTCGTGATTCTTTACTTATCGCATAGCCAGAGTGTGAAAATAATTACCAGCACACGTATTCGTATTAAACGTGTTTGTTAAGCGATTTCTCTATCAATTGTGAACCGTTTTCAAAGTTCTTTTTTATTCGATAGATAAATAGTTGAAAAACAAACAGGCATATCGACAATACCCATCACCCATCTAACTTGTTAAACTGTAAAAAAAGTTTTTAACAAATATTTAGTAGAGATAACTACTTACAATGAATTATTTTTGCTTTTTTAATGATTTGAAGTCGGTATTTATTTTCGTATTAATTACGCACTTACTCTTGATATTGGGATGTTAAGCCTCTAATTATTTGACCCAGCCTTTTACGTGTTCTAAGTTTTGGGTGTAACAGTTCACGTACTTGAATAAAGAGTTAAACTTTAGCAATATAGGAGAACTCAGCTTTTCTATGAAGATTTAATCTTCGTTTATCTTCCCAGATCAATAATCCCACACTTCCCCTATTTGGGGGAAGATTTAATTGAATCGTTAAAGCTCTTTGTCCTTTTGGGTCACAGTCTATAAATTACAAGCTCTATTGAGAAGATTGAAACTTCAAGGACAAAGGAATTGAAAAAAACGTGTAGTGGAATTCCTATTTCACTTTCTAAGTGTATTCAATATTTTTTATTTATTCAGTTACTTTTGGCCCCATATGTAACTTTGACCAGTCACACTACACAACGAGGCTAGGTCGTTGATTCCAGAAATTTCCAGATTCTTTGTGCAGTGATATGTTGCACTTCCTCAGGATGCATTGTGTGCTTCTCTAGATAAATGCTTCATTTATGCATTAAAGTACTGTAGGACCAGAGACCATTCATTGCGGTTTCGTCTGACTCCTGACAGAACCTACTTACTGCGTCTCGCTTCATACGAATTTGAAAGAAGTGTTTATTTAATTTGCAGTGCCCTGTAAGGATAAGGGTTTTCAATATGAACCAAAAATTGTAAGTTGCTGCAGTTTTGATGCTATTTTGTTTTTTCAACTGCACGTTGGACGACCCCACCTTGCCTTGGCACCCCCAACCCGCACTTGGTTGACAAAGGCCTGACATTCTCATGTCAGGCCTTTGTCAACCAAGTGCGGGTTAGTCGACTTCACACACAACCAGAGAATTTCTTCACGGGTGTGTGCAGGTTTCCTCACGATGTTTTCCCTGGCCGTAAAACCGTCGAATAAATGTACATATGAATTCAAAATTTGTAAACACATTGGTACGTACTCCCGCATGGAAGACAATGTACAGACGCACTGAGCCACAGACGTCATTTTTATGTTATTGATATTTCATTTATTTATAGTGTCCACGAAAACACACGACTCAATAAATATGGCTGTAGTAATTTTGCTTACAAAATACTTATACTATTTCATTATTATAGGTACTTATTATAGGCTTTATCTTTGAACATGTAACGGGAAGTATACAAAGGGTGGACTTTTATGACTGAGATATTATATCTGCTTTACAAATGAAATTTTAATATCTTTTCAAGTAGTTTTATTTTTATTTGTTTTTTTTTTCTTTTACATTGAGAATAATGACGATTACCAACTAATAAGTGGTTTTAATCAAAAAAGTTCCAAGCCATAAGTGGAACCCATGTTGGGTACATGGGTTCCACTTATGGTTGTTTCTTTTATTAGATAACTTTAACAGTGAGGAAGTTATACCGAGCACAGGAAAGCTTTCCATCAGCTTTTATAGATCATAAAACGTGACAAGAGCAATTGATTACTGTTACTGTCCGAGTTTCGTACTCTAGTACAGCAAAAGATCGTATAATATATGTGACATAGATTATTATCAACAGTACTGCACATAATGTAACGGTCAGTTATTCTCTGAGATGAAGAATTCTTATTTTAAAAGATGTATATAATTTTATACGTGTAAACTTGAAGTTTTACCATCATTTTTATGTAGCAGGAGGTACGTAGGTAAGCGATTAAATAACAGTTCCCAACCCTGATTTCCTATTACAATAAAGTCCTGATGTAATCTCGAACCCGATGGTCACTAGTAACTGCCTAACGACAACACCACCAATTCATTATCACGTCAATCGCGTAGATAAACTACGTATGCAGTTAACAAGATCCACTTGGTACGGTGGTTGAGATGGTTGAAGTTCCGCCTAACATCAATAAAAGGACTTTCCTCTGGACAAATACGTTGTTTAATTAAACCGACGATAATTTAAAATTCTTTTCTAGGTTCGAAATTTAAAAAACAATGTTTTGAGGTTAAGTTTAAAATTTAACAGAACAAATGTCAACCTAAAAGCTTAGCATAAAATAAATTCGCTAGATCATATATTATCTTTGTCTCGTATAGTCACCGACTAGCATTGATAAATAGAGATATAATTGACTATACTACTTGACATCTGACACACTGTCAAGATATTTTATTTTTAAAATAACATTTTATTTTATATGAAATTCTATAAAATCTATTTCTTACATTTAAAAACACACTGACTTACAATTCCAAACAATCCCAAGATAATTATTATATTGAATGCATATATTTGATTTTGACCATTATACAAATTTAAACACTTAATTTAAACCTACTTTTTGTAATCTACCTTTCTCCTGTATATCCTAAAATTTTGTTGTGCCCGACAGGGTCCATAATGTCATTAATAGTCTTAAGATCTACATATTATGTAACTATGGAACGCAAAATAAAGAATTGAATTGAATAAAACGAACCGAGTGCAACGTATACGATAGAGAATAAAACCTGTCTTTATGGTTTCAAAACAATTGTCAGCAAAGTTGTTAAAATAAATAATTATGCGATCGTAAACCACATGAAATTTCTATAAAAGTTAAAGTTAGTCGTCTGTCTTCGAAAGCCCGTTCTTGTCCGCACTGACGCCGTTACAACCACTCTTCTGTTTTAACCTTTCATTTTATTACCCAGCAAATAAACCAGAAGAGACTTGGGGCCCGAGAATGGATTGCTGCTTCCCTCCAATTCACCACCAGTTACGATTTAAGACTGCAATCTTTTTGGTGCAATCGCTAGGTATCTTTTTCAAGTTAGTTGGAAAATTGTGGTCTAGTGAACCTTTTCTTTTCTTATATAATTTTTATGAGTTTCAAAATAAAGCAGTGAATATATTATTTTATGTTTGTAAGATGCCTTTTTTACGAGGAGGAATCCGTTTACGGACCTGCCTTTACTTAGCGGTGGGCGTGTATGGGGCTTACCCAGTGCACCATCATAGCAGCACTGGGAATACCCACTAAAATTCCCCGGTAACTTCAAACTTACCCCAAAACACCATATTTCCGGCAAAATGGTACTTAGTATATAGGTACAAATATAACTAACAAGCTTCCGCCCGTGGCTGTGCCTACATGGAGTTCGGTCTGTCACAAATGTTATAAGCCTACCTCCTCCGATAATCTAAAAATAAGAAATATACATTACAAAATATATATGTATATATATAGTTAATTATTCCAAATTTAGAACATAATTAAATTGTTGATTTTATCTAAAAATATTAAAATCTTAAACATATGAAAACTTTTACACATTTTCAATCTTCTAGATTTTTGTAGAATTTATCATTGTGTGGCTTGTAATTAATATATATAAATAATAGTAAATTCATTAATTTAGTATATATTCTAATATATAAAACAGTACTACGAACAACAGAACAAGAAACGAAATGAACATTAAGACGTCAAATACTTGGTTTAATATTATTATAAACCATTACCCTGCTCGCCAGTGTAACTTGACCTAGTTTTCGTCTAGGTGAGAATATTTTATCATGAGAGACCTATAGAAAAAGTGGAAGATGTGCAAAGTTTAATATAAAGAAGGTAATCCACCTTGCCGTCGGGTTCAAATTATGATAACTTGTTGGGACATAATTTGACAAGGAGACATAGACATACAAATAAGCAAAGAATTGGTTTAAAAATATACTTTTCTCTTCTCAACGAACCACTTAACCGCAATATTACCGAATGATTTAGTTAAGATCTTTTTTGATAATTTTTGTTATTATTTTTAATACATTTTGATATGTCTTTTATATATATTGCTGTCAATATAAGAAAAATAGGATAAAGGATCTAAAAGTGTTGCTTGAGTTTTACTTTGCTATTTGGGATATTAAACTCAGTCGTTCGTCTTCAGTCATCATCGAAACATCGTTTTTTACAAATCCATTTAAAATACGTTCAATTATAATGCGTAATATCCTTTTTAACTAGATTGTGTGATCTTTTTTAGTAATATGAACATTGAAGTACATTGGTGACGATTTAACTAGTCTTCACATAAACTAAAATCAAGAACAAGCCTCTCTTTCATTCAATTGAATATGAAAAGGATAGAATAATTTTTAGGAACGACAAGCTAATTGACGTTGATAATTATAATTTTTTTTTTCTTATTTTTTTTTTAATTTTATTTGTTTTTTTTTTGCCTTGTGTCACATATTTAATTGTAATTTTCACGCTCACACCTATTATCTAGCCCAAATTAAGCTTCGTTAAGAACTTGTGTTATAGATACTAGATAACGGAGATACAGAGATAGTAATGTGTTTATGAATATCGGAAATATACCAACTTAACGTACATACTTGACAAATAAACAGATATTCATACTTTCTAAGAAATAAGGAATAATATATACATAGAAAAATGTTGAGTTTTAGCGTTATATAAATAGACAAATTGATATCGAGTAACTGAGAAAAGGTTGATCTGCTAAAAGTACTACAATGTAACTGAGACGATACATGACATTTAAAACGTCACAAAACGTAATGCAAAGCTTGAATTACGCTTACAAAGTTTGCTAGTGTCATCAGTATAAAAGGTCGGGCCGCGAACCATAATCTGTTGTTTGTTTCGCTTGCTTAGGTTCATTTGTTCGATATCAATTAACACTAGATATACCAGCGATTTGAATATATGTCAACAACAAAAATTATATTTGTTACTAATGTATATAAAATAACATTAAGTTTATAAAACGTACTCTCTAATTATAGCTACAAAAGTCATAACATCATTTCTGAAAAAAAAATGTGTAATATAGTAGGAATTTTGAATTGAAATTGCACGACCACTCTAAATGACTGGTTTGGTAAATCTAGTGTTAAGAACCGTATTCTTAAATTTCACATATATGTATTGCTTGATCGGTTTTGAATACATTCATTTCGTTTCAATCAATTCTTATTCAGAGGGCCGACTCTTAAAGTGTCCCGAAACCGTTTAAGTGAGAACCAGTGTAACTGTCACCGAACTGACCAATATACCAATATCACTCCACCATCTATCACGTGACGGCAGACAGAGCGTAGGAAGGTACGTGACGACGATTTTTCACGGGACTTAGCACCGATTTGGGTGATAAATGATTGAGAAGTTAGCTTCATTCATATCACAAAAGGCACTGTTCGTCTTTTTGCAGATTTTTACTTGAAATCATTACTTCTATAGGCAGGATTAGCTACGTTTTGAAAGTGGCAGGAAATTGTTGTTTACGCATTTCCTTAATAATATTACGAAACAGAAAAAAAATCTAAAAAATAAATTACTTCCGGGAATAAAATACAAAATGGATTGAGGATATAAGCTTGTAGTAGTGATTTCACCACTCTAGTAAAAAATTTGACACCTGGATGAGTCAAGTCATTTTCTCACAGTGGTTAGTCCCGGATGAGTCAAGAAATTTTTTTTGCTCAATCTACTCTGTGCTGCAATATTTTGTATAAGTACTTGTTATTAACTAATAATCTTTATGTTTTGATATGTACATTGTTGATTAACATTACATTCACGGCTAATAATCTTGTTTTAAACTCTAAGAAAACCAAGTGTATTAAATTTAGTATGCCTAATGTAAGGCGGGTCAATATTTGTATTAAGATAAATGAGGAACCAATAGAAATAATTAATTCTACAACATTTCTTGGAATTACTATAGATTCCAAACTACAATGGGGCCCACATATTACGGCTCTGGCAGGAAGATTAAGTTCAGCTGCGCATGCAGTTCGAAAAATAAGACGGCTTACTGATGTGGAAACGGCGAGATTAGTTTATTTCAGCTATTTTCACAGCTTAATGTCGTATGGTCTACTGTTGTGGGGCTCCGCTGCTGACATACAGACGATCTTTGTACTTCAAAAGAGAGCCATTCGTGCAATATACAACCTTAGACCACGTGACTCGCTAAAAGAATTATTTAAGGAAATTAACATACTAACCGTGGCGTCTCAATACATTTTTGATTGTATTATGTATGTAAGTAAATACAGTGGTTCTTTTCTTAGAAATTCAGACTGCCATAGCTTCAACACCAGAAATAAGCATAAGCTCGCCTTTCCAAGCCATAGACTGCATAAGACCGGTAATTGTTTTATAGAAATAAGTATAAAAATGTACAATATGATACCACAAAGTTTTATTGAATTGCCTCTGCATAAATTTAAGTCAACTATTAAAAGTTGTTTGATGAAAAAGGGGTATTACAAGGTAGAAGATTATTTTAAAGATAAAAATTTGTGGCCGCTATAATTTGCTTCTCTGCACTTATTTATTATATTTTGCAATATTTAAAAATATATTTTTTAATGCACTGTAAAACAAAACATGTATATGTTTATAATACTAATACATAATGACATAATTGATTTGTAAATGTCATTATAAATACTAAAGGCTGAGAGTTTCTTGCGCCGCTTCTTCTCTGCAGCTACTAATTCGTCGAAGCGGTAGTAGGGTTGATTGGGAATATGCATACTAGTGTTATTTTTAATTTTAAAATAAGTATTATTTTAAAATTAAAACTAACAATTTATTTAGTACATATTGAAATACTATAACTGGGACAATTAGTAAATGCCCGGTTGATACCCAGTAAAATTATGAGTATTGCCTTTATAATTATATTTATTTATTTTCTTATACATATTCCCTGTTGTGACGATTTAAAAGAGCTTAGTAAATAAGTCTATTTAAATAAAGTTATTTTTGACTTTGACTTTGATTTAAATATTGGATGAGCTTATTACGGCCATTGTTGTTCACAACTATAATATTGAACGAAATGGGGGAGAATCAATTAGACTGTTTAAAAGAGGTTATTTTAATTATACAGTTAAAACAATTAACATTGGCAGAATTTTTCTATGTGTGGATAACATTAAGTTCGCAGAGATAGGCTGAAAAACTATATAGTGGTTATCTTTATAAATTACGCAATGTGTGTACAACATTAAGTTCACAGTGATACGCAAAAGATGAGGTATCTGTCAAAAGCTTCCCTAGATATATATCGTGCTTCAATCTGGCCAATTTTCGTTCCAATATAACAGGCAAATAAAGGGCTAATTGTATTTGTTCCCGTTGTTTTACAAAGAAAAACAAAAACTTTGTGCCGGGGTACGGTGATTCGTTTTCAAAGGCATTTTCATAAATTAAAATAACAAAACTTTGCTGAATACTGAAATTGGGGCGTTCGACGAGCTGAACACTGGGTAATTAACAGAGAGAATAGATTCATACCTTAAAAATGCTTACTACAATAAAATAATGAAATACTATGTTGTATTTCCATTAACCTAGTTTTAACGTTTTACGACGTTGACAGGTTTACGACGTTGAGGTAATAAGATAACGAGTAAAAACCACTTTATTTCTCTTTACAGAGAATCTATATATATATAGACGCACACACACGCACACGCACACACACGCACACACACACACACACACACACATAATACATCTTGCTTGTACATGAGCCAATTCAAGAAGAGAAATACTAAAAAAAACTTAAAATAAAATATGATGTATATTAATTTTTATGTGTTTAATTATATTAGTATTGGTACACGCCCCTCTAACTTCCGATGTCACTTTTCTCATATATGGGGCTGCTGGAAGAGATGTTTATACAAAGTTGTTGTAATAAATTATCAAAATAAATGATATGCGGTCTATCAATGTATTAGATATAACAGTGGTTGTAGAGCCAATCTAGTACGCTCATACATAATACATACATACATACATACATACATTTCGTTTTATTGCATCTTTTTTTGTGTGTATGTGTGTGTGTGTTTCTGAGTGCGTGGGTGAGAGAGAGAGAGAGTTGTCGATAAGTCTTTTGGATATGATATTACTATTTCATTGTTAAACAAACATCACTCATTCATCTTATAATTGAATAATTATATTATTACTTATTATATTGACATTCCATGTCAATTTATATATTAAAATGAAGCCTTCAGCCTTCCTTACTTCCATTTTTATTATTTCTAGAAAATTATGTCAGTTTAAATATTGTGTTCCAAATAATAAGTGTGTGGAAGTTATTCCAAATGAACACTTTCTTTATCTATTTAGTCATTCTTTACACAAGTGAAGGCATGTAATATGTGCGTACCTTTTTAAATAAATGTGGACTCATTGACCCGTATCAAAGATATGATATGAAAGTGCGGGTTTGCATTAAAAAAACCCTATTTCAGTCACCTGAAAGCTAGGGTTGCAACAGTAGAAAATTTCGTTAGCTATTTCAAATTTAAAAGTAATACTGTTAAGGTTAACGATATAAGGTTAGCAATAACTTGACATTTTGTATGCAATCTTAAGATATACTTTCGTTTCTGCAAAATATAAAAATTATTTATAACGTGTACTAATTACGAACAGCCACAGCGTGGAATTCCTTACCAGCACGAATATTCCATCCTCCATACAATATGCTTTCCTCCAAAAGACGAATGAAACACTTTTTAGGCCAGTAAGATAGAAGAGACTACCTTCTTTAGAAGTGTTGAGTCATTTGCTCTTCATTTTATATAAAAAATGTAGATTTTTATCTACTTATAATCTTTAAATAACAAATACATAGCTTATATATATATATATATATATATATATATATATATATATATATATATATATATATTATGGTTAAATAATAATTGGTGTTACTCTGAGAATATTATTTTTGTTTTCGAATGCCAATATCATAATATAACAGATATTCTCAGATCACATTATGTTACATTAAGGCCCAAACGTACCCAAGGGTGCTTATTGGATTTACCGAATAAAAATCATAAGCTTCAGCGGGCTTACCAATGATTTATCGCTTTTTATAACAACTATCTAAGTTATTAGATTCCTGACCGTCTATGGCAAGTAAAACTGTCTTTTATATTTTTTTGTTCGTAAGGAATAGAACCAAGTATATGTTTTTAACTTCTCATGAGTTTTTAGACATTATTTGTATATATTGTATATATATAATATATATTTGGAATATATGCATAACATTAATTGAGTTATATTTATTAATAGTATCAATTATCCATTCTTATATGTATAATATAGGGCTCCGGTTGGCTGGAAGAGATCGCTCTTAGAGATGATTTACTCGCCCTTGTGCATGTTTATTTTATTTTCTTTATTTCTACAATAAAGGATACACACATACACATAGACACATACACACACACGCACAGACACAGTCGTATATGTTCTAGAGAACTCATTTGTCATGGATTACCATGTAATTTGTTTTGTCTTAATAATTCTAATTTTTTGTTAAAAACTAAGACAGCGTGAATTAAGCAGTCATTATTATTTGGTAACCTCTCTAATAGATACATTTTTGTTTTATGTAACACTACTTTACAGAATTCAAGGTGTTTTACTCATTAGTTAGAATACCTGTAATCTTTCTTCCCTTAACGAGCCGCCCAATCTTGGCGGAAATTTAGTATGTACTTTTTCATGATTTTCAGAACTGTCTATATTAAAATGAATAGTCTTCATCGTTATAAATCGTTAGATATCGCATCAGTTACCTTACATATATTTTAATTGAGTTCCTCTGGCTAAAGATGGTAATATATAATTATTTATATGTCACCTCAATCATTTTTATCTGTAAGCGTTCAGAAATTTTATGTTTTAACAATAATATACAGAATAAGAATATAATATATGCATTTCTGTACTAATAATCTCGGTTACTATTTGTCACTGTCACTCGTTGGTTGGTGGAAAGAGATAAAAAAGCTATCTCATTTGAATAGGAAACTGGCTGACATTTGCGGGTACGTACAGACATCAGTTAAACTAAGCTTTCGCTGACAGTTCATGGGCGTAATTGCTACAGTAATAAGAGACCCCAGCTATCAGGATGTGTACAATCTTAGTAAAAGGAATAAGTCAGTCGTCTTTAGCAAATGCATTGATAGCGATTTATATGTGTGCACGTCTATAGTTAAACATCACTAAATGCACCCAATAATTAAATCTAAAAAAAGGTATGTAACTCCACAACTAGTAAAAACGATATCCTTACATGAATATGCATACGAATATATATTTTTATATTATGTTTTGTCAAAGTATTTTTACTGTCTTATGTACATACTTAGTTCTGATATTGGTAATCACAATACTTTAGACACATTATCAAATGGATAATTAAAAGTACCCTTACTACCCTTGTGTGTTATCCCATAAAACATTAAAAGTTGTTTACGCGCTAAACCTGCAAGGAGGTTTCGTAGCGGGAGACACATGCCGCCTCCTTGAAGTATTGAAGAGCGGCGTGTGCTTTTTTTTTTTTAGAAGAAAGTTGAGAAGGGCGATGGTATTTTGTTTTTTCTTCTTTGACAACTACTATTTTTTATTTTATAATTTATTGTAATTACCATCTTTTAAATATTATATTTGATACTTATCCCTGGTATTATTGTTCGCAAGAACACAAGTAGTAAAGGTAATCGTAAGATAACACCAAGTTCGTTTAGTGCCGATTTAAAAATCAATTAATAAAAAGTAAAATTAAGTTGAAAAACTAAGTTTTTAGTTCAAAATTTTAAAACGGGTAATTTAATATGCCGCTTCTTGAGAGTAAACATGAGTAATATAAGACTTATAAACTTAAGAACTTATATGTAATATAATAACACAATAATATACCACCGCTATATATTACATAACCATGATATTCATATATATATACATATAATGATATTCTTAAGGAAATTTATAAATGAAACAAAGACGTAATTGCGTTTCTCTCTAAAAACAAAAGCTTTATTTCAGATTCTTTTTTTACAACATTAAAATCAAAATAATAATAACAATATAAATTCACTCACCTTTAAAGACAAAAGAAACAACATTTAAAGCCTTTATTCCAGGTCTCATCTTATTAAATTTAACAAATATTTATTGCTTTTAATAATTACCTTAATATTATAAGTAAAATTCAATCAATTAATTAATATCTGACAACTGTCAGTTTACACAGTACTGCGCCGAACGCAACCAGTACTAAATTAAGAAAAGAGGTTTTATATCATTAAAACAAACTATTTTTTTTACATACATAAATCATTATCGTAGTCCTACTCACTAAAAAGTTTTTTAATGTGATTCGTTTTCTTTTTCTCAAATCTTGAGTCACTGGATGATATATTATATATTATATTTTAGTCCTGTTTCTGTAGCACATTGCGTGTGTATTGTTATAATGCTTGGATGAGTTGATGAGGGAGAATTGAACTTTTTGTATAACAACCTGTCAGACTAGCTTGATAGATTACGTATTCTTATTAAGGAACACAACCCTTGTAATAATTTTGTACTTGTGTTAATTTTGTGGGTGTTCGTTACATACCCTATTAAGTTGAAACCTTGGGTAGGTTTTATCATAGTCATATAAAAACTAAGGTGTGATAAAAAATTATGATAAATTTCAAATTTCTCTACAAATAAAAATTAAATAGATTTTTTTGTACAATTTTGGATTATTCATTACATTATCTTAACATGGGTACGTATCTTTCTGATTGGATATTTATAAAACACCATATATAAAATTATACATTGCTAATTATAAATATGTATCCCGAAATCTACCATACCCGGATCTGATACTCAATAGCTACCATGCTCTGGGGATCTGCCGAAAATCCAATTAAAGAAATTAAACAAGTCTCATCTCAAATAAATTTCGTTGGTCAATTGGCAATAATTTAAAGTATATAAGAAGTATGTACAAGTCAAATAGCAAACCGCTTTTTATAATTCTTCGGTGTTTCAAACGACAGATATTCAGTTTGATCTCATTAATATCAACGTCCAGTTCTGATGATGGGAAGCATGAGGAATCAAGGGAACTCATTAAAGTTTATAGATATGCAAATGCTATTTGAGTATTTGTAACCAACGACAAATAAATAGGTAAGTCGACAATAGTGACCTTAGAACCTCACTACTCTATGTAGAGTAGTGAGGTTCTAACTATTATAGATATCTATAATAGTTCAAAATTAAAATTCTTTAGGATAACTACTTAAATTAAATAATTTTAGCCTTATTAGTGTTTTGAAGTCAGTTTTACAGTTTTTTAGAAACCTAACTAACGTCGTAATAATTAATATAGATTACTGAAATAAAATTGAGCTAATTACAAGTTTTATATTACAATAAGGTAGATACGTCTGTTATAAATTTGTTATACTGTTACTTATATTACTGGATAAAAATATACATGAATGTGTGTAATAATTTGCTAACAAGTAGACAAGAATATCGCACAAGGACGCAAAAATACTTATTTGTGTTTATTTTACAATTAAACATAAAACCCTTTTCATAAGAAGATGTTGTAATTGATGGTTACCAGGCTACCGTTTTGCGAGACCTGCAGTGTAGAAGACATGCCGAAAACGACAGATGTAAATACCTTCCATTATGCTCTAGTTGCCTTCACACCAAAATACAGCAGATCACTTCATGACTGAAATAGAGAAGGTGATAGAAACAGAAACATAATTAATTGACCCAGTTTCCAGTACCACAGTTACACTACGTTACATTGTTTTGAAAAAATAACCATTGTATAATACATTCTTAAGAGCTTATAGTGATTTATTGAGACAATAAACACTCGTCTTACAAAAGGAAACGCATTTAAAGGCTTATTCACATGATACGAGCTCGCTGTTTGTAAAGGAAATATTCGTGGCAATAAAATCCACTATAACGATGGCATGACTTAGAAATGACAACGGATTGAAGTCAAACTAATCAAAAGCCTGTTTTAAGTCCAGTGGTTGGTTTTCATTCACTCATAAATAGTAATTTCATACTTAATCTAACATAATGGGAACGAAGAGGTGTACCTGTAGCAGATCGTATAACGTCTATGTTCATCGTAACAGGTGTAACGTCTGTGTTGCAAATGTACTTTAAGCCACCGTAATTTTAGTATGAGGTAGTAATAAAAAATATCAATATTCGCATGTAATAATAACTAATTACACTTCACTTTATAGCTCACTGCAGTTAACTTTAACCACGCGTACATTTTTTATTGGGACCAAAAACCTATTACGATAAAGTAAGTTTTCTTTCGTTAATTTTTTTGAGTTCCTCATTCAAAGTTGCTCCAGAAAATTTGGCAAGTTCTTGTAAAGTCACGTGTTTAAAAGTACTACTAGCTTTACGCATGAGGCTTCGCCAACTGAAAAAGAATAGTTTTGCCCCGTTTTACATTTTCTTATTACTCATAGCGTGACATAATATAGCCATAGTAAAAATTGAATTTGAATCGGTAGTTCCTGAGGTTTTCACGTTCATCGTGTTGTTATGGATGGTTGATGTTATATTATGTTGATTTTTAGTTGTTTCTATATAGAATTAATAAGTTATTTGCTCTAATAATAAAGAAAGCATGGCTATCAAAATATTGTCAAAATATAGCTCATAAGTGTTAAAATTTTTCTCCTGTATGAATGAGATAATTATCTTTTAAATTTAAAAGTAACCTTTCCTGCTCTCAAGCCCTAAAACTATATCCACACAAGAAATTATAATTAATCTATCTACCTAGCTAGCTACTTATCAAAAGATCTTGGAAGATGAAGAAAAACACATTTTGGCGTTTATGTTTTAGCACACTAGTCTTGTAGCCGCTAGTACTGTGGCATTGTGTGACCGAACCTTTACTCCTCGAGATAATGCGCAACGGTGCCACCAAAACGACCATAAATTACGTCATCCGCAGAGAACTGCGTTTTGTTTGCGAGAAAATTATCACGGAAAATTTCCACTGTAAGCCATTGTGACGGCGCACGTACGATAGCAAAAAATATCTCCTGGGAAGAGAAATCCCTAAAAATCAAATGTAATTGCCAGTTGTCATGTACCTATTTCCATTATTTACATAAAATTATAACAATTCATTTAATTGAGCAGCGATTTACTCCTGGGAACAATTAATTAGGAAAATAATTAGAATTTAATTGTATCTGGATTATGAAGCTTGACTTGACTCAAATCATAAAAAATCAATATTAGCTAAAAAGTATATTTATTGGAGATGTGGTTTTAAAAATGTTACGATTTGATTTTCCCAAACTTGTTCAAAATTTTTCTAGATATTTATAACTGAAATTTCACGAATCATCGGAAATTGTTAATAGAGCAATTAATTACACAGACAGACAGCTCGAAGTGGAATTACAATGAGACATCAAACAAAGAAACTCCTACAAATGTTATAAATCAAATCGCTTATAAATCTCACAAGGTGATAATTTATTGCTCAATTCAAAGCAGGTTCCCCCTTTTGTATAATTATTCCATTTATTGAAATTGAGTATTATACATAAACTGTGTAAAATTTTCGATATTTGGACGCAATTACTTATTTCCTCAAATACCTAAATAGATAAGAAGAAATAAATAAATTCTTAATTTATCTAACATCTATATGTACAAACTAAAAGTCTTCAGTACTGAACTATATTATGTGTATCCATAGAAAAGTGGGTCAGATCGCGTTTGATACGTGGAGTGGTTATTGACACTCTAGAACACTGACGTAGACGAATGCTCCCAGTTGACAGGGGATTGTTCAGAGAAGCATTTGTTTTTGTAGAAAACGTAAGTAGGTGTCTTTTACTTAAGGGTGTCGAACCGCTTTACGCGGCAAGATAACACTATCGAGTTTTTCCTGTGGTAAAGTGTTATCTAAAAATTTTATTCACTTTGACAATTTAAGTGTTAACACTTAGATATATTTAATACATAATTAAATTCTATAAGTGGGACAATTTGTTAATAACCACTTAAAGTTATCACTATTACCTTTAATTACATTTATTTATTTCTTCCGATACATATTCCCTGTTATGACGTTTTAAAAGGACTTAGTAAATTAGGCTATTTAAATAAAGATATTTTGACTTTGACTATCAAACTAAGCTGGAGGCAGCGTTGTATTGACAGCATATGTTCTAAAACCTCATCTAATGAGTCCTAGAACTCCTGCACCAAACACAACCTTTCCCGATCAGCCGCAAGCTTTCATCACTATGAATAATTAAACTACTTTATTTGTTTGACCAAAGCTTTTTTTTTTACAATATACGACACCCTGGCTGCTTAGTTTGTGACATATATTTTTCTAATAATATTGTATTCTTTTATTATGTCACATCTTTTTGGCTTGTCGAATTATACACTACAATCTCTACTTTAGAAATTCTATTCCTTATTTTTAGAATCATCTCACAATTGCAGGCAATCTCAAGGGTGTAAAACACAAGTAGAACTAATGTAACTTTTAATATTTTGCTGACAACACTATCTCCGATATACCTTTTTTTATTTTTATTATTAGTAATCATAGAATCAATAGTATTATCAAAATAATTGGATGACAATAACTGATTCTTATATTCTTTTAATCTATTAGTAATGTAAATCTGTCCAATGTAGACTTTTCGTAGGAGTTGAGTTGAAGTGGTAAAATATGGTTTTGTAATATATATAAAAATGTGTCAGTTTTGAAGTTGCGTGAATGATATTTATAATTACGATTTATCTTACTTATACATTCTTATTAATATAAAATGAAATACAATACAATTACAGTTGGTAATTTTCATTAGCATGCAATAAAGAATCTGAATTAGACTACGGTTTATAGACTGATGTGTTTCACTTAAATTACATTTTTTGATATACTTTTCTATCATTGACGATATATTTATCCAATATAATAATTTATAGCTCGTTTTCCTCATCTGCTTCAACATATCATTACATAATATTTACGGAATAAAAAGCTTATCATTATAAAATAAAATGATATCTTTAACTATTATACTAACGTTTAATTTATAAAAATGATGTAATTCTGAAATGTTTTTTACAATATGTGTTCCATTCTGTATTTAAATACTTAACAATCTTTACTAAACCAGTATGTTTAACAGATTTTTATTATGCGAACTGCTTAAAGTGGAACTCTTTAACGGATCATTATAATCTGGACATCTTTAAAGCCACAGTGAATAAGTATCTTCTAGGCGAGTGTTCACCATACAAATCACCTTTTCTAATTATTTCTAAAATAGTAAACCCCTGCGTGCGTAGTTGCATTTTCTCTGCCACGACTAAAAGCGTCATCCTTACATGAGGAGGCTATATTCTCTCACATGGGGTCTGAGTAAGCTTACTTATTTTCTTTCACTATGGTAATAGCGAAACCTCCTCATCTATCTTGAAGGCAATAAAACTGTCAGAATCAGATGCTATCTGAGGCCAGGTTGCTCGCATCTACACGTCAAATGACCTTTGACGGTAATCACCACTACACTATACAAACAGTTGTAAATTACAATATAATGACGGAGTAAAAATAAACATTTATTTATTTACATTTTTTTTAACATTTATTTTTTCATTTAATTATTTATATATTAAAAAGTTAAAATATAATGTAAAACTCAAATACGTATTAACTTATTTCAATATATTAAATTGTGTTATGTTGGCTTTAAATGCGGGGGATTAAAAACAATAATGGTAAGAAAAATTCTTAAAGTATGCCCACGGTAAAATAAAGAGTATAAGTAGGTAATTTCGTATGGAAATTCGTATAGATCACATGCTAAAAATTGAAACTGTAATTTTTTCCATTGTCACTGGGTTACTTTTAATAGACAGTGTAATAAAGATCACCGGGTAAACTAGAACTCAAATAAAATGATGGTAGTCGTCAGTGGTTAACGCTTTGGTTTCTATTACATAAACAATGGTCCCTGCATGGTTCTAACCCAATTTTTTCCCAAGTGTTCCCGGTTTTCACTTCAACTCACTAAGCCGCATCTGGCCGGCGTAGTTGTGGACAAGGGAGGCTTTGCCCAGCATTACGACGTTATTAGGTTGTTAATATTGACACCACGCGCCCAACACACGCGCCCAACACACGCGCGCATACACACTCACACACGCGCACACACACAAATATAAAATCATCTATACATTGAATTTAGGTTTAAAAACTATTGGAGCCGAAAGAGTTTAATTAAATATATTTAGTTTAGTAATTATAATTAGTCAAAGTCATTATTTCTGCAAATGTTAATAAAAATTAATGTATATAGCGTATATGCAAGGGTAAACTATCTCTTTTCGTTTTCTTCTGTATATATAGTAATATATATATAATTAATTAATTAAAAAATGATTTATAAAGTTTACAATAATCAATATTTCTTGCACGCAACCATGAGTACGGGAAAAAGTAAACAAATACTAGTTATTAATTATTTATTTCATAAATTTAATGAATCACCAATGTAGGTACAGGCTCATTAGAATTAGGATAATTATTTTTATCAATAATCATGACCAGCGCCAGATATGGACGACTAAGTAGGTACGTAATCTCTAAGTAAAGCAATTAAGAATCCTTAGACCAATAGTTCATTATCATCAACTACCCATATACGTACTGCTGAGCACAGACTTCCTACACGGAGAAACACATTACGAAGTTGAGCCTACACTTAATGAGTAAAAAAAAGGCTTCCGAAACATGGCGGAGCTTGAGATAAGAAATTGTTATTGACCCATCCAGGGGGCAACCATGGTACAAGTTTCTTTGTTTTCGTTATTGAACCCAGAAAGTTTGAATCACTCCACCAACTCTAAATGACAATTTGTTGTTAAGATAAGATAAGATAAATATTATTGTGATTCTGTGCACAATAAATATATCTTACAATTTCATGCATAAGTTACAACAGATTGCCATTTTCGGGCGTACAATATTAACATTTTGAAATATAATTTTTATTAATTAGTACTATTGTATATTTGACGGATTATATCCATTAAGGTCACGAACCATTAAGGTAAGGAGCTAATAAGAATTAGATTCTTTATTCTTATAAATAATCACCACTTGCACTATACAGATAGCTAAACAAGTAGGTGTAATTACTAAGTTATTCTGTCTGGGATTACTAAGTTAAGATCTGATGAAGCTACTAATCTCCTACAAGTTTCTGTTTTGCTAAGACTGAGATTATTCCAAATAGTTTAATTACTGGAGTGTTTAACTAACAAATCTATTTTAATGCGGCAATTTAGGTACCAAACATCAAACTTCCCGGACAAATTCGTAATACATATCTAATTGAAATAAGATTTTTTTTAAATCTTATTACGTAACTAAATATAATTGGTTTGTTTAAGTTAAAATTACCGTACCGGATGAATAAAAATCCCCACTTTTCTCACTTACCCAAAATGGGATCTTTGCTCGACTTCTAAAACTAATACCTACATTTGAATCAGTTATAAGTGTCCGTAAGAAAAATTCCGTTCAAATATAAATCTAAAAAGTCAGTTCGTGACGATTTAAAAGAGCTTAGTAAATAAGTCTATTTAAATAAAGTTATTTTTGACTTTGACTTTGACTTGACTTTGACTAAGATATTAGTGAGTGAGCACCAAAGATCTTAAGTACATACGTAAAGTAATTAGTTAAGTTTTAAATTTGTGTTCACGGAAAACTTTGCCCTCACTAGGGTTGTCACATAAATTGATAAACAATGGCTTTAAAAAGAGATTAAAATGAACTCGACAACGCATGAGAGCGCGAGTCCATATGCGAAGTTGCTAGTACACTTTGCAACATATAAAGGCGGGAATACTTGTAAAAAACCACGTACCTATCCTATACGTACGCACGCTTACAAATTTCTCTCACAATCACATTATTATGATTGCGTTGAATTCCTCCGTCAACAACAGTATTGGTTATTAATATAAATGTCCGTTATCACCAATCGATAGGTCAGCAGTTCAGTGAAGCTCTTGTCTTGGGGACAACGCGTCGCCTTTATCACCGCTCTTTATACAAATAGTGCAGACAATTAATTAATAATAACTAAGAAATGGACGCGGAGACCCAACCGTTACTAAACCACACTATTGTGGTAACGAGGTGTAGACTATTTAGGTAAATATTAATATAAGTTTATTATGTATATAGTAATTTTACTAATTCGAATTCAGAGTCAAAAAATTAAAATCAAACTGCAAATAACTTCCGTAGCATGGATACAGGACGCTTGGTAAAAGTACAATTGGCAACTTAATGCTTTTATGCATTCTCTTCCAGTCTACTAGAGTCGAATGCAGAAAGTCTGATATAATAATTCTTATTCATATTATTCGTGTAAACACCGTTTGCCTTAATAATATTTAAACTCAATAAATTATTGTCAACTGGAAGATATTAGTTTCAAAATAAGCAGATAAATATAAATTACTTGTTGTTACTAAATGGTTCAGAGCGCCCTTGTTTCGATTACGAAAACAGGGCAACTTTCGTAAGGGTTAGGTTCAAGATGGGTCAATTCCTGCACCAACCCGTCCGGCCTACCTTGCGGCACACACACCGTATCATGGGAGAGCGCTAAGCTACTTGCATTGGGCTCTTTCCCCTTCGGCGCTGATCTGTGCTTCCTACAATCTTTATCCGTCCCATCTGTTACCAATTCTTCCCCTTCTGGAGCTAGACGACACAATATATGACTTCAGGCTTCTCTGTATGTTTTACCTTTCGAATTATTGTCGGATGGTGTGCCAGTAGTGCCCAAAATGTGTCAATAAAAAATGTCATTTCAAGCTACTCTGCGATTCGGAAGACACGTTAAATTGTTTGTTCTGGTTGTTACGGCTGCTGTTTTCGCCTACCAACAACTTTGGGCCAGCGTGGGGATGATAAGACCCAAACGCCTCATATGTTTTGGCTGGCTGGCTTAAACACGAAGAGTTTGCTGTACATGGTGATATCTAGATTTCCATAATGTGCCTATATATCGAAATATTACTAAAGAGAGGGAAAGTTTCAGTTTTTACAATTTTTAACTACCTTCTATATTAATAAACAAAACTTTTTTTCCAGACCACTAAGCCATGCCGCAGTCATCGACGCGCAGAAACACGTATCTTGGCGTCGCGCACGCTTCAGTTTAGTCCTTATATTTTGGGCCGTAATGGCGATATTGCTATGTATTATCACGTGTATTTTGGTTACAACAACCAAGTGCAGGCCGTACGACGTGGATGTAGGATTGATTCCTTCAGTGCCTCCAGTGCATATGTCGTTCACGCCTTTGGTGTCTAGCGGCAGAGCGGTTTACAATAATTTGGTTTATACTATGTAAATAGATGCATACTTTCTAAGTAGAGTACACTATTGATTCCGCTTAATTTAATGGGCCCCGTAATACTCCCGGGAACCTCTAAACAATTGAAATCTAAGTTTGTCTAAATATTACGGTCCGACTAGTTTAATAAATTTAAGGGGCGGTCATTCTATCGTAATATTTTTTACTAATGCGCTGTACACGCATTACGATTAGAGGCCCTTGCTGGAAGACTTCTAAAATCTATATATTCTTCAAATATCTGGATGTTCAGAGGGATTCTTGGACGGGATCTTGATATTCATATAAGCAAATCTATGATGAACTCAACCATACGTGTAACATTATATAATCATTTGTTTTTTAATCATTTTAACTGTTTTCATTTTTTAAGTACAAAAATATACAAATGTTATTTGAAAGTATATAATACAAAAATGTACAAAGTAACTGTCAGTTTACACTAACTATTTAACAGACAATGGCCCTGATTTTGTTGCGCTGTTCCATTTTCGGTTACTTATTTTACTTAAAAAGGAAAAAAAATGTGACATATGTCAATCATCAAGCTATAACGGACAGAGCACAGTCTTCAATACATGAAAAATACTTATACTTAATTAATTAAAAAAAGTACAGTCAGGATTTAAACTGGGAAGCCTCTAAGATTGATTATGGCGACTAGGCATTTCATTACATAACCATTATTAACCATTTTAATTTTTGATAGGTCATAAAATAAACCTTATTCATTCTAATCTACGGTACATTATTTTACAACCTATCTTTGTATGTCAATTATAAGGAAAGTACGCGTGGTTTCAATATTCTATCTACAGATAGCAATAGTTATTACTATATGTGATATTTCACATTTTAGTTACCAAGTTAGTTTTCGAAAATTAATGGTAGGTATACTTCATTAAGGTTGCTTTTTCTGTAGATAGAATATAGAAACCAGCCGTAAGTCAATAAACATAAGATTATACCAACAACAGAAATTCCATTCCGATTAAGATCAGCTAATATAGCATTAATAAATTCATGTTACTATTATATTGGGTATGCCGAAAAACTGTCCTTATAGTAAATCAATTACGTCGTATGTTCAATGAACATGCGACATTCAAGTGCTTGTGTTATGGAAAATTATTAGAATTATACGAATTATACAAACATCCATGACTAGTCAGCAAATATTACTTAAAAATATAATTTAAAAAAATCTGCCCCTACCGGGATTCGAACCCGGGACCTCTGGCTAAGAAGACAAGGATACTTACCACTCGACCAGACGGCCGTCAAATTGTCATGAATTAACTATAAGTCGGGAGTCCTAATGGTTTTATGAGTTTGAACAGATACAGAGGTACCTGCATGAAATAGAGAACTTAAAAACACCACGACAATATTAACATAAATGACATTGACAACGCTTCGGGTAACGACACAAGCCTTTCCCTGATACAATATAACATATTATACTTACTTTTTTTAAATTAAAACATCATTATAGTTTTGTAACTAAAATATTAGTTTAATTAAATAAATATGTTATATAGTGTCTGAAATGGCACTAACACTCGGCTAATTAATATACAAAAATTACTAACTATAAACAAAATAAATAGGCTGTCAATTTCCGTTTTTGGTTTTGGAAATGTCGTTTACTGTCAGTGTTTCAGGATTTTGATTCATACAATGGGTTTCAG
Source organism: Acentria ephemerella (assembly GCA_943193645.1). Taxonomy (NCBI): domain Eukaryota; kingdom Metazoa; phylum Arthropoda; class Insecta; order Lepidoptera; family Crambidae; genus Acentria; species Acentria ephemerella. Next base: position 1,855,892 of record OW971889.1, read on the forward strand.
TAACCTACTAAAGGATATTTTGTTTATGACGCGTTATGTGTGTAGAATATTTTGTAATTGGAACCATTAGTAGCCATCCGTAGATAGATTATTGCATTTAACACAGCATTACTGCTTTACCAACAGCTGTCGAGTCATTTCCTGTGGTAATATAACTAAGTAGGTTTTAGTAAACTATTCATAGATCCACAAATACAAAGCAAAATTTTGTTTAGAAAAATAATGGTGGCGATTCTGTTGGCATCCTCTAAAACTAAAATTAAATTAAGAGCCTTCCTTTTACTTAAATAAGAAAAGATTCTAAGAAATATCAGTTTACTTTATCGATCCAAACACTTTTGACTGTAACGTTAAATTAATGAAAATTTGCTTTAAGACCACCATATTAATAATGTAAAATGACGTCACTTGACGTCACTTGTGATCTGTACTATTCTGGTTGGGATGTAATGAAAGAGTAACACGAACTTTAATTTTAGTCCATACACAATATAATCAAGGTCAATTACGATATCAATTCTTTCGTTTTAGGCTCTCTAGGTTCATATGATGTCAAACTCAACAATTCGTCAACTTACTCGTGTTCTATCTCAATCAAATACAACAATTAAGAAATACTTATAAATTGGTTGTCACTATGTTAAAAACTGACAGTCAGTTACTGATACCAGTCATGTGATGAGTCTGCATACAGAATCCGGAATAGAGTATAAAGCGTACAGCTGTGTCTCGTCGGAGACTTTACTCTGGTTGCTCTGTTTCGCGATGATGACGAGTTCAGCTATTGCTTCGTCTATGATGTACTGTCGCTTTGGGAAACTGAAAATAATGATTTTTATAAGCAAATGAAAATATTTATTACAGGTAACTTTGACATATTTTTTGAGGAGGAACCCGTTTATGGACCTATCTGCGAATGGCTAAGCGTGAGGCGTCTGTGGGGCTCACCCAGTTTCACATCAATATGGACATGGGAATACCCACTAAAATTCCCCGGTAACTCCCGAAAGCCGAAGCAATTCACCTAGTCGCCCTCAGGACAACAGGTAACTTGGACTCACAATATACATTTAAAAATAAATAAATTCACCAATACAACTTAAATTAAATTTGTTTGACATAAGATACATACTTAATGGATTAATATTTAAATATAATGGAGTCTATTACGAAATAGCACAGTTTATTACTAATAATATTATCATTTAACTCTTTCAATTCTGAGAATAGTTTTAATCGAATAAATACTTTTAATCTTCAACCAGATGTAACGTGCCTTCCGAAGCACGAAAGCGCTGTATGATTCGAAACAAACTGATTTATCGGTCCTTCAACGAAAAGATTGTCTTATATTTAGGTCTTTGGACGATTTATCACTGTCTCACCTAGCAGCAAGCGTGTTAGCCGCATGCTTGAGGTCGTGCACGTCGAGCGGCGCGGCGAGCTGCGCGGCGAGCGCACGGACAGCCGCAGCTTCACAAGCGAGTGCAAGGACACTAACTCTTACACGGCCTAGTATTGACTGGAGACCGAGAGTCACTAGCATTGACGTTATTTGTGTGTTGATCTGAGGACAATAAAATATATTGGGTTAGGTTATTTCTTTTTTAAATAAATAACATTATTTTTCCGTCTGTATATATAGAAGTAACAAGATTAACTCTAAACACACACTCACGCATTTATTCTTGCATGCATGCGCACACGCATGTGAACGTAACACATACTCACCTATACCTTGTCCGTTTCATAAGTGTAATATTTAGATCTTTATTTAATTACAGCTATATCTACTTTAGACAAATATCAAAATTTAATGATCGTTGTAATTATCGAGTCTATTTATATATTTTAAAATGTATAAGTTATTAGGGGTATAAACTTTTACATATTTATTTTTTAGCAAACACCAACGGTGCTGAGTTTACAATATTTTTTGTTCTATAAAATAAGCTATTCAGTATTATTATAAACTTGTTTCTAGTTCTTAAATTAATAAAGAAAGTGTTATATCTAAGAAGGAAGAAACTTCAATCCCGTCTTTTAGTAAATCAGTGACCATAAGCAACCTGGTAGTCTTTGCATCAATAGATTGACAGGCGGCAATGCCCATTATATGTGAAAACCTCTAATTACCTGATTTTCGGAATGCCTCTTACAGTTTTTCGTCATCTTCTCGCTGGCCGTGATGAATGTGACCGAGATGTTTGGACTGTTTGTCTTGTCATTTTCACTCCAACTTATAGTTCTATTTGATGCACCTTAAAAATATTACAATATATTTGAAATGTGACATTGAGAGATTATTGAAGTAGGACATAAATATCTTGAATACATTTTAAAATATGCTTTATTAGAAAAAAACACAAATAGTTGGTACAATAGCATTTGATACATTTCATGTGTACTTTATGTATTTACCCAATTAATACTGTACTTTATGAATTGTTTTATTTCTGCATCACATAATTTTGGAATGATACGAAAGAAATATACTTTGCAAAGATTATTTCAGTTTAGAATATCTATATATCTATTTTTTTTCTATAAAAATTAAAAACTATTCTAACCTTCAGGAGAGCGAATTGAATCCACACTCAATTTCTGTTTGACGAAGTCCAGGACATCGATGTAAGCCATTTTGTGTTCTCTGACCCTTAATAATAATATAATAATTAAAAATGTTAATTAAGCTATCAAAAGAATAATATCATTGAAAAACTAGTCATTATTCTAAAATTTGGTAACCTCCTTCAAACTAAGCTTGTGTCATGGCTATTAGATAAGTGAAGAATAAAGATAGTAATATGTTTATAAATATCAGAAATATACTTAAAAACATACAGACATCAATGACTCGTCGACAGATATTCGTACACATCATACAAATGTCCCTACCGGGATTCGAACCCGAGACCTCTACATCAGCAGATTGGGGTTCTGACCACTGGTCCAGACGACCATCTCATGTTAATGATTACAATAAAAACATACCTATCATTGCCCCAGCAGCAGACCCTCACTATAGCATCGTCTTGAAGCAGCACTAGCCCGGCTTTACTGAGCTCATGCGCATCGGCTGCGTTGGCTGGCCAAGAACAGCAATTGAAACCTGCAGCCCATAAATCTCTGGCCAGTTGAGCTCGCCTAGCAGCCGCTATGCCGTCTCTCCCACTGCCTGCTGCACCCCAAACGCAAACGCAAATCAGGGTGGACTGGAACAAAGGCAAATTCTTAATACTCAGGTTCGATTCAAGGCCGGCCAAGGCAGCTGTATGTCACATTAATTTTGACCACTTCATTGAGTGGTCAAAATTAACACTAAGGCATAAATATAAAAAACAAAAAATACGCTAATATGAAAAATATATAATTACTTCAGATTGAATGTATAATAAGTTACGTACCTATAAAATCGTATAATACTGATTATTCAACAAGCTGGCTTGTACGAGCCAATGTACATATTCAGCTGTTGCATTATAATTGTTAGAATTATATGTCTTATAACCTAATGGCGTTTGCTTACACATCATTTATATTATTACATATTATTTTTACAACTTCACTAAGCCAGTGAATCAGCAGCACTCTAACGGGTCGGTTTATTCAGTACTCCTCGGAGTAACACTCATAGCAAGCATAATTATTTCAATCTGTAGGGAGTTACAACTCCTACATGACTTGATCATATAATTATATGGCTTATAAACTTATGGGTACTATTTAATCTCACCTCAATATTATTCACAATAGCGGGCAACTCAGAGTCCATCTTCTTCAAAATGGCCGCCATCCGCTCCAGAGACAGAGAGAAGCCAACCGAACAGCATTTTAAGTCTGCGTTATCGTTGGCCACTTTCCAAAACTCTTGTACTAAGGCATCATACCTAAAAACAATAAATAATATATTTTAGCGTGGTTAGCTTAATAAGTTAACATATTTTATTATTTGGCTTTTTCCTTATAATTTAGATAGCTAATTAATAAATAACATTTCATATTTCAACATATGGTCAAAACCCCGTTTGGGTATATATGCTTTCTCAAAAACATAATTACCTTTTCACAGCAATTTATCCAGTATTTTTGAGAATATTTAAATGAACTTAAAAACGTATATTTTAAAAATGGTCGAATTTTGAAACGTCTCACGTATGTAATGGTCATAAAAATATCTATTCATACTGGGATTCGAACCCAGAACTTGAGTAAGCTAAAATGACTACTGAACTAGACAGTCGTCTATATTTTTGGACGTAAGAACATTAGTATTATTAATAATGCAATAATTGTCAAGAATAAAAAGACAAAATTTACCTGCCTCCAGCGGCTATGACGTCACCGGCGCGGTGTTTGACCGAAGCTCTGTAATCGTTGCTTCTGACAGCTGACATCTGCCAGAAAACGCCGCTGTGTTGCGTTGCATTGTACGCTAGGAAGGGTGCTACTGTCATTTGACACTGAAAGTCGATTATCAATTTACGTTTGTGATAAACACGTTTACGAAGCAAATTTATTGTATAGCTATAAAATAAAAAAGACGCTCTTCTAAAGGTCCTTATTATAAGACTTTAGGAGTCATTCCTTACCTCACATCCTAGCGCTTTAGCGTTCCGAAACACCGCTTCCAGCTCAGCAATCGCTTGCGTCATCGTCTTGACCCACTTGGCCGGTTTAACAAGTGACGTCACCAGTTCTCTGACATCATACACGGATACATCGGCTTCCATAAGCCGCAAAAGGTTTGATACATCACGGTTGGTAACACATAATGAGGTTAAATGTGTTTGTAGTTGTAGACTTGTTATGCGACCTGCGGATGGTGTAATATTTATTAGTTTCTAATCAGAAATGAACATTTATTTAATAACCAAAAATACACTATTCAACAGAAAAATGAAATGAAATGAAATTTTAATGATTTTTTATTGACCGACTCTTGGACCGTTTTTTATTGTGTTACCGAAATCAGAGCTATCAAACTACTTAGCCAATGAGCTCCTCATATAGTAAATGAGTTACTGCACATAATAGAGGCAACATTGGCAGAATTTATGCCTTTATCCTTTCTCTACCAGTCAATCAGAGTCCAGAAAAGTTTAATGCTAGTGCTTAAATAACTTTCTATCAAAACAAGCAAATAAAAAAATATGCTTAACAACTAAAAATATATGAATACATATATCTTCTCATATATCATTGACATTATAATATTATAAAGTATATATACATAAAAATAAATACAGAGAATTTATCTGAGTAGCCATCAAAAATCATACCTAGTCTGACGTCAACCAACACGGGATACAAATCAGCGTGCTTGTCTTGAGGAACCCCACAGGACAGAAGCAGTATTCGCAAAAGCTCCGTATGGTTCAAATGCAGGATCACTTTGAGTGAACTGCTGGTGGCGCAACGATACGCTACGAGAAGGAGTTCCGCATCGGACCAGAGATAATCTAGAAAATAAAAAAATGGAGATGTATCTACACAAATGACTTTGAATTATGTGGTTCTTTGTATTCTATGTATTGTATTTAACTTATTTTATTTGCCAATCAACCACAAGATTTGTCAAATAATAAACAACAAAATTTATTGGATTTAGTAATACTTTTTTTTCAAAATGCTTGATTTCTAAGTTGCATTGTGTGAGAATATAACATATTTATCTATACTTTAACCACCATTATGTATTAAATACTAATAAAATAAATAATTATGTTTATTAATTATAAAATGGATGAGCTTTTAGTACTATATTTATTAAGCAAACTTTAGTCGGCATCAAATATTGATTTCTAAAAAATGTTTTTCACAATTTTTGGTTAACAGATCTTCAGTAAATTACAAATCTTTAGAGTTGATTTCGAAGCACTTGGATCTTTTGAGAAGGAAAATTAATTTAAAGAAAATTCTCCTGTTTCGGTTGTTTCGACAGGAACGTACGAAGCGCCATTTTGACATTTGTGAACCACATTTTATGGACTAAGATTCATAATAGCCATCAAGGAAAAAATTTAATTGACTATTTACTTTAATATTCTTCTTGTACAATAAAATAAAGAAATCACATGCTTTTTTTTCAAAATTGGTTAAGTTAAAGCTGAGCAACTTAAGAAAACTGTTGTTACTATTCTTATTTTGATTTTATTGTTATTGTTTGGAATAAAATAAGCTTACCATTCTTCGGTGTGACAATATCGAAGGCGCACTCAATGATCTCCCTGGGATGGAACCCTTGGACATGTTTCTCTCTATACACTCTGTCTACTACATAACGGCGCATGTACTTTGTACTCGAGTATGCTATATGCCTGGAATAACAAAAATAGCAACGTCGCTTTAAAATAAGGCACAGCTATATTGAAAGTTACTAAGCTATCAAAAGAGTCATAGAATAGGCTTCAATTTACGAAAGAAGGTTGACAAACTTTTAAATTACGATCCATAGTAGTCTGTGATTATATGTATTTTAGTAGATTAATATTTAAATTAGACAAGTTACCCGGTGAACTTTGTTTGACCTACAAACTACTACTAACGCCATCTATTAAAAGAACCCCGAAGTAACGATAGATTAAATGGCAGTTTTAATGTTTCACATGTCAGTTAGATGATTTTCCATGATTACCATCTTAAAATTATTTATTGGCTTTTCTTAGAAGTTTACCTTGCTATTATTGTTTTTAAGCCACCCCTGTTTCCCACCCAATTAAAGCAAACAAAATACAATAAAATATATTCCAAAATTATAGCGAGACTAATGTGACAGCTATTTATTTTTATATAAGATGTGCAATGCATTTATATATAATTATATATAATATTTATACATTTATATATAATATTATTTGGCCAATATCTCTGAAACTATGCTTCTTGGGGCATATGTTTATAGAACAAAAAGTTATTTTTCAATCAGAAGAATCGTATCCTAGTTATTTTAAAAAAAAACATGCTGTATATCAGTACAGCGTGTACTTTTTCAGCTGATCTCAGTCAAATAGTAGATTATGCATAAAAAATGCTTTGATATTCAAGTAGACATTAATTGTAATAAAATACTGGAAATACCTAGCGAAAGGCAGCCTCAAGTCATGCGGTAGATGACACACAGCTCCTGAGGAAGTCATGACCTTTACAGCGTTGGGGTATTGGTCCCAGCACTTGGAGCGAGGCATCAGCAGAGGAGGAGAGAATTCTGTCGCGCCGTGACTTTTGAAGACCTTCAATCAAAAAACAATTTATTTATAAAATAATATCAAAGTTGTAATATTTATCGCCTGTGTAATTTAGTGGCTGAGACAATCCTCCTCAGGTCCGATTCCCCATGATGGTAGAAATTTTCTGCTTGGTTGGTGCAAACAGTTGGTAGTAGGGCTTTTCCTAAGTTCGCCTGGCGAGCTACTAACATTACCTAGCCGGCACGCTTAGGTAATGTTAGTAGCTTAACAATAAGTCAACAGCATTGCTGTGAATCGGCAGGTAGAGGTAAGATAAGCAGTTCTTCGAAGTTCAGATATCCGGCTTATTATGAAGCCTAAGATCTACCCCGATAAGAATAAAAACGAATTGAAGGCAGAAATTGTAAATTTTCGAAAAATGCGCTTACGCAGCCCATTCGCACGCCAACACTTATAAAGCACAGAACTCACTCAGATGGTACCGACAGAAATTTTTGTAATGCTTGTTTAACTTAAAAACACACAGAAACCGGTCAAGGTACCGCCACCGCTCGTGTGCTTTTGTTACTTGGTCTATACTAACTGGAACATTACAAAAATTGTCGGTCCGGTAAAGTAACCGGCACTACTTTAGTAAGTTTTGCCCTTAAAGAAGTACAATCTCTCTGTTAAAGAGCAAACAACGCGAGAAGTTTACACAGCTTACAAACCTTTATAACAATTTCTTTCACAGCCTCCAGTATTTCCATAGGTTTGCTTTTGATTTCCCCATGGTAGGTGATATCTTCAGCGGCGGACATTCTCTGGTCTAGGCATGCGGCTATTAGACGTTGGTAACACCTGACCGAGAAATCATAAAACGTTTTTATCATTCCAAACCACCTTAAGTGAAGGCTTTCGTAGAATTCCTCGAGAAACGTGTAAGGACAAAAAAAGGATAATTTTTGTTTACTAATTGTATAGTACATATATATTATACATGTATTGTACAACCACAGACAAAACTACGCCTAAGTTGGTCACATGTCATTTTTAATCATAAAAATCATGTATGTTTTTGAACGTGTTGAATGATAGATAATACAACTATCAACATTATCATTTAATTTTCATTATACTGATCCTGATCCTAGACATTACTTTGAAAGTATTTGCTTAACTTTTCTTATACTACAGTGGTTTTAAACATGTATTTCTATCTGTGACACCAATTGCGCATTTAATATCATTTTTAGGTGTTCTTGTTCATTTCATAATAGGTCGTTATCTGAATTAGATATATTTTCAAACTCACTTAATGTTTTCATAGTCTCTTATTAATTGGAACACATATGTTAAAATAAATACATATTTTATAAATATATCAATACTGATGTTAAAGAATAATTTTAATTATAAATCTTTAGGGAAAAATTTGTTATGTTGTATTATTGTATATTTTTATCAGAATTTTATATTGTCATATGTCATCTTTATATTGTTATCTAAGTTGTTAAAACGTATTACTGGAGTTCCAGCCTACACCTTGAAGTCGTGTCCAACATTTAACGTATGTTGCAACTCAATTTTGTGTAGCAAATAAAGAAAATAAATAATTATCATATTTACCTAGCCCCTCTGTCGTTCAGTGTGTGCGCAAGCAATCCAGACAACGCGCCTTCGGGAACAGGTCTGGGAACATGCTCGCTGGCCAACAACTCCACACACGTCGGTCGGACACTAGCGTCATGGTTCAGAAGCCATCTGTGACAAATCGATATTCATACTATTAATGCGGAACCTCAAAAATTGTAAAATAAGGAATTAGTCAAAGTATAATTTAAGGATATTAGGTTACATTCGTTTATGATAAACAGTTATTTGATTACTTTTATCAAGAACTGCAAACTACTGTGTAGGTTGGAAGATTTAAAAAAACAAAAACTGTTATCCTATACAAATAAATGAAATAAAATAAATGTATTGTTTGATTGATTAATTTCCCTGCGGGATTTCTACTAATCTTAAGATAAACTAAATAATGTGTACCTGATGACATGAATCTGTTTCGCATTCTCTTCAACGTCAAAGCTTTTTGGCATCACCATATCCTTAGTTCTTAAGTCAGTTAGTACCAGCATCCGCTCCATGCCAGTACTGAGCGAAGGGTGGAACATCTCGAACAGGATGATGCCCAACGAGTATATATCCACTTTCTGGTTATAGATCACTTTACCCGCAGCTTGAAGTAGCTCTGGAGCCACGTAGAGAGCTGTTCCTACCTTAAAAGTTACAAAAAGTTAATTTTTAGTTTGTTCTGTTATTTTGTATTATATAAGTATAAATAGCTTATTGAGATATCAAAATATAATAAGGATGAAAATAATTGTATTGACATAGAAATGATAATAACTTCACTGCAGTGAATGAATGTTTGCCAAAATGTTACAACCAAATTTAAAGAAGCTATATTTTTTTCGAAACTACGTAAAAATTACCTGGGGTTAATTAATTAGGGACAAGTTAGATGTCTCGGCTGGGTTCGTACAGCCATGCACCATTTCTATTACAGCCGTGAAACACTTTAAGGGGCTTCCTCAAGCCAATGTACCAACAGGAAATGGAAGGCAGTGACATCAATTGTCTCCAGAATGTCGACGCACAAGCAGTATCAATTGTCAAATTCTACTTATAAAACTCTGGTTTATGGAAGTTCTTTTGAAAAATACTGATTTGATTTTGATATATTACTTACCTGTCCAGTTAATGATCCACCTATTTCTTCTTGTTTTGACTTGTCTGTTAAATAATAAAAAAGTATTAAATTAGTCGTTTTGATTTATTAATATTATGCATACGGTTCATTGTTTATAAAAATAAAAAGCACAGCACAATTATTCGTCACCACCTGATGGTAAACAGTGGTAGCTAGCTTCGTATTTTAAATTAGAAGTGTAATAAAATATTATTTATATTTTGAAGGTTAACTATTCAAAACAGTTACAAAATATATTTAATAAATCGATAGACAGAATAAGCTTTATTGTACACTATAAATAATTAATACACACCTTCTGCAGGCAATCCAGTGAACGCCTTTGTTGCTAAGCCAAAATCACCTATTTTTACATGGTCGTTAGAGTCCAAAAAGATATTCACAGGCTTCAGATCCCTGTGTATCATGCCTCTTTGGTGGACATGTGCTAGCCCCTCAACTATCTCACGGAATAACCTCCAAGCCCTGAAGTGTTCTTGATACAATCCATTGTCTATAGCTTGTCTTAGGGTGTGTTTCTCGCAGAACTCCATTTGGATGTAGAGAACCTGTTTTAATCTAACTGACTGCGGTCTTGGTGAATCTGTGACATCTTCTGAAGGTAATGTTTCTGAATTCTGAGAGTTCACCTCAAATTCAATGTCACTGCTCGATTCATCTTCGGGACTGAAAGAAGGTAATTGTGATTATATTTTTTTTAAAACTTGATATTCTAAAATAACAATGAGTGACAATTCCATTTTTGTGCTAAACATGACTTCCGTTTCCTTCTAGGAATGCTGCAACTTCCGTTCGCTTTACTTACGAGACTTATGCTATGGACACAAGCGCCACTATTGTGTTTTATGTTGCGTTGAACAATATAACTTTAGAGACATTACTATGAAATTTTTACCATGACTTTACTTGTCCGTTTGGTAAATCCGGCAGTTACGTTTGACGTAGAGCTTACTAGACGCTCCAAATTTAAAATAATATGGTACCTGATAATATTGAACCAGGGGTCATGTTCATCATCATCGTCTTCTTCCTCACTATCCGATGAGTTCTTCTGCACAACTTTCTCCGATATAGACCACTCCACTTTGACCTCTTGCCCGAGCTTGGCTACTACCTCTTCGAGACTATCTCCCGGCTTCTTCCTTGGAAGAAATAATGGTTTATTGACTAAGTTAAAGCAAATATAGGCACTGGGAAGCACTAACAATTTATGTCTCTAGAATATGAATGCACCAATTATTCAGCTGACGTTTAAATGGCATTATTTTTTTTAAATACCAAATAATGATAAAATACGTTATGATAACATTTGAATTAGTTTTAAAATTTTATGTATTAATTGTTGCCCTGGTGAACTTTGTATCTCCTACAAACTACCACTAACGCCATCTATTAAAAGAAATCCGAAGTAGTGATAGATTAAATGACATTTTTAATGATTAGTTTGTCAGTTAGAGGATTTTTCTTACTAATAACACAATTTTAGTTGTATATTTTTAAGCTTTCTTTAGGATTTTCCCAGTTATTTTTATTTTTAAGCTACCCCTGAAATCAAACCGAATAAAAATACATAATAGAAATGATTTAAATTGCCCAAGCTGTTCAAGAGTTTTATCGAGATTAACAAACATCAACAAATTTTTATATACTAGAGATAATTATAAATGTATATCAGTGTTTCTATATTAACTTTAAAAAACATATATAAACTTAAGATATTATAATTATAACTGTTAGTCCACATCGCATGCCGTGGCTGTCTGTAATTAAAAACTATACTTCGTTTAATGTCTACGCTACAGTTAAATATTTTTTGTTAGTATATGTTTTTGTTGACTGCCTTAAAAAAATGACATTGTTTAATAAAATGTTCCAAATTATTGTAAAGGTTTTATTTTTGAGTATCTAGTTTAAAAATTTTAGTAATGAATGAAAATCAATCTATTACAATAATGTTACTTACGTATAAACACCAATCAAACCTATTTTACATTTAAATAAAATATAAAATTAGAACTATAATTTTTTCTCTCATTTTTATATCAATTGAAAAAATTTACATTCATTATATAACATAGAAAAATATACCAACAATAATTTAATGTTGGTAAAAGAAAGTTACGGGATAATTTATTACTAACTTCACTACAGAACACTCAACACAAACCCAAACAATCATGTACACAGTGGTTAAAAACTTCAATTTGTACACTTTAGGGATACCCGTCTGAAGTCACGATTAGACCACAATTTTGTCGATGGAGTTATTAAATAAAAATAATATAATAATGAAGAAATGATAAAAACATAATATACAATAATCATTATATTTATCTTACTCACACAATGTAAGCATCATTTCGTGCTTGTATATGTATATAAATATCATAAATATACAAACATTCATGACCCGTGAACAAATGATATATTTATACACATAAATGGTTAAAATGAAACTTACATAAAAACAGAACAAGTACAAAGAAACTGCCCCTACCGGGATTCGAGACCTTTGGATAAGTAGTCAGGGATACTGACTACTGGACCAGATGCTCGTCATATATGTAATTATAACTACTCTTAATATTGCCAGCCTACCTTACAGGTGTCTTCACAATAATTGTCTCTTCTGGATCCTTTGTTTCAACTGTGGATTCAATCCAAGCGTTGTAATACCGAACTACATTCTCATGGTTAAGCCTTGAAAGCAGTTTCACTTCTCTTGTAATTTTCTTGTTTAGTTGGACATTTTCCGGGTTAAGTTTGATCAGCTTTATTGCGTAGAAACCACCGTCTAACTTATTTTTGACCTGTTAATGATGATTTTATTAATTTAAACGTTTGATTATATCGACTATGAAATAAATACAATAAATGCACCGAACCATTTAATGAATTCACTGTACAAAGGAAGGTGATGAACCTAATAGTATTTGTATGATTTAAATAAAACTTTTTAGGGTGACATTAAATAGTTTCATTTAATAAAAAAGACTTTATGAAAATAAATACAATAAAAATGTTAAATGAATAACTACATGTCAATAATAAATTAACTTTGTATTGAGTTGTCCAGCTTTCAATTTTTTTTTGTAGTACACATATGAACCACAATTTTATTTTAGTAAGCCATACGCAAAATCACTGAAATGAAGTTCCATATCTATGACATCACCATTTGCTGACCACTCAATCCTATTCTTAATATGACCGCAAAGTAATTCCTAATTCTAAAGCTATGTTAAATAGTCTAGTCGTTCGTCTACTCAGAGCAATCTCGGAACATTTAGAAAGGAAAAATAAAAAAAATGTAATATTATTTTTTTGAAGAAAATTTTAAAAATGGATTAAATATATTTAAAATTTTCGACCTTAATGAATGTCATAAAATGTATTTAATAGAAAGCATATCGCGACGATTCATTCGATTTTATGAGCCACAAAAAATGATTTAAAATCACTATCATTGATTACCTTCAAGACGTCACCGAAGGCGCCTTTCCCAAGCCACGTGAGAACTTCAAACTCAGCATTCAGTCGCGAGTGACCATCTAAAGGAGGGCCGACATGGTGTATCTTTTTTACTTCATCTTCATCCTGGAATAAATGATGGAATGCTTCAAGTGTGTCACTTCTCATTGCTTGTAGTTTAGGTCACAAGACTGCTACGCTGCCCGAATGCAAGTTGGAGGTTGAAAATGTTGCCTGGACCGACGGCTAAAGAGGTGTCCTCAATCCCGTACACATCCTATATAAGTGAGCCTGTTTTTCTTCGTAATCGATACTTGACCACGCCTCCAGCGTGGTCACACCGTCCTTAAAAGTACCCTGTCGTGCGTCGAAGCCTCGATCAAAGCGGAACACGTTGGTTTTTAGTCAGTCCGAGAGAGAGTCCAGAGTGTCTCACATAACCCAGTGGCGGCCCCTTCGCCACATGGGTGGCTATAAAAGCTTTTCCAACAATAAAAAAAAAGGCCGTCCTTAATATAGAACACACTAACACACCTCCACACAACCAAACACACTCATACACACACAATGAACCCTAGTGGCCGATGTGAACGCCATGTCGTTACGGATGTAAGCATCTACAACCAGAGAGGAATTTGCTATCTTCACTCCAGCTACTCGAACACAACAATGCTTTTATTTTCGTTGTGATGGCGACAAACTTACATAAGACGGTGTTAGCTACTAAAACAAGAATAAGTTTTTGCCCATACTCGAAAATGAACCCTAGGCCTAAGTAGCACGAAGTTTAAAGTAAGTGCTCCCAACTAAATATAAAATATGAGGTCATATAAACTTCACCTCAGACCCACTGCCGCCATCTTTCTTCTTGTCCGCGAGTTGCTTGATGGGAGCATCCACCAGGAAACCGTGGTTTACCAGCTGTTCCGCTGTCCATTGGGAATGTTCGTCATCGGTTAGACACCTTTAAATAAAAACAAATAACTGCGTATATATAATAATCTTCTTGACAATCTTAACACCATCATCATAGAATAGCATAGAATATATATTTATAGTAAATCAGCCAATTGAGAATGAAATACATAGAAAATAATTTACTAATACTGTACAAAGGGCGATCTTATCGCTAAAAGCGATATCTTCCACATAAGTTAGGATGGACAGTATTAAAAAAAAATAAGTACTTGAGGACAAAGAACAATGTATAAGGAAAACTGACATGGATAGGTAGTTACTAAATGATGTGACTAAGTTCTTTTTCTTTTGTATCATATTTATCTTACCTTGAGAAAAAGTCCTTTGCCGAGCCCGGCAGATCTGGCGGTACTTCGTGAGCTGTTGCTTCATTAGTAACAATTGAAAGCAGAAGCTGCGCTGCGGCATAGATGTCTTGTGATTGAGTATGCCTGGATCAATAATGTTAAAAAGGTTATAAATTTTAATTATGTTAAAAAAATAAACTCTGTCCATCCCAGCAATTGATAGAAAAATACTATGACTTTTACTTCGGGAGTGTTTAAGTCAATTTATATTTCTAGATTTTATACACTTTCCAAACATTCCGACTTAGTGGGTTTATTGCTTGATAGCCATTTCTAGTGGCTTCAATTATGCATATATTTTAAAATTAGAGGGCCTAAACAAGATGCATTTTGACAATTACACTCGATTGCTAAGAGAAAGCTTATTTCAAATCCTATACATTATTACACTTAGCAATTCGATTGAGATTACTGAAATACAACTTGTCTAGGCCCTCAGTTTGTCAGTACTTCATTTTCATATTCATTTAATTACATAATTTTGTGTGTTACGGTCTAGAAATTTTAAATTAAGATAATCATGTCCAGGTATAGTGAATTGCAATCAGAAATAACCAAATTTCAGTTAAAATTCTAGTTCACAAAACCCATAAACATTTCTTAGAACTACATCCCAACCCTTCATTCCTGTTATTCAGTTTTATGTCTGTGATGCCCTCAAAACGGATAAGTTCAGTTCAAAAATGTATCTTACCTGCCACAAAAGCTATCGCCTTCAGACATTTCCACGAGCCTAGCATCCAGCCCGGCGCCAACCAACTTAGCCCCGCTAAAGTAGTCCAAAAACACATTATCACATCTTACTTCTCTGTGCACAACACTAACACTATGTAACTCTTGTAAAGCTCCAAACACACCCACCCCTACAGTTCTTAAAAATTTTAGTGCCTCAAATTTATCACTGTTCTGGCACTTGTTAAGCATATATTTGAGTGAACAACCGTGCACGAAGGATCGAAATATAAATATAGATTTCTGCATCCGTTTTGTTTCATTTATTGATTCCATGAACATATATGGAACTAACGAGGTGTGATTTAAACGGCACATAGTCTTCAAATCCTGCTGTAAAGCTGTCAGCTGTCGATTTCGAGTTTGGAAGTCTGATGCGGGCGGTATTGACCACTTTTTGGCGATCAGCCTATCACCAGTTTCATCGTCTATCGCTAGATATGTTGTAGCGCCGTTGGAGGAATGACCTGGTAACACGAAAGAAGGGTGAATTATAGCCAGTATAACACCACTATGTTCCCATGCATTGTTAGTGTAGCTACTTCGACATTCTGGGGACAATAGATGTTACTCTTGTACCTAGAAAATCGATGCGGCACAGTATAAAGGGATTCCTTGATTGCACGTGCCTATAGGAGCTCGTTGGCGTACCGGTTCAAACGCTATGATTTTGATAACGAAAACGAAACTTGTTTTGTCCCTAGCAAGTTGTGGTCAATCAAATTTGTTGTCTAAAGCTCCTAAGTCGGAAGACACTTTAAACCGTTGATCTCAGTTGTTAAGGCAACAGATTTCAATAAACATGCTGCATTGGGTCATCGTGGTGTTATGCCCCAAACTCCTTGTGTTTCCACCATGTAGAAAGTATACAGGCTGTAGGTGATGATAATAATGATAGGCAATGTTTACCACTCATCAGGTTTTGCTTGTTTGGAATTAATTGACATAACAACAATATTTCTTGGTCTTTCTTTAAGATACTATGTTGTTTTAATCCTTATGACTGTGTCTTTTGTTTCACCAGTTCCATTCCCGACTAAGGCAGGTGTTTGTCAAAAGTATTTATATGCAGTTTTAATTATTGTTAAAATCAAGTTATGTTTCCTTTCAGTTTCAATTTACCTTCCCACCCACCACCACATAGGTTGTAGATGAATTTCATGGCGGTCTCTAATGGTGGTCGATGGTTACAGATGTTACCATTATTATCGTTTACCATTAAACAGACCATCTACACATTCCCTAACAAATAAAAATCTCTTTAGTCTCTCTAATTCTCCCAGGTGTATTGGTGTACAGGTGCTATTGTCTGAATTGTGTGGACGGTATAAAACATTAAATAGGACAGCAAGACTCACCCAAACAATTACTGATGTAAACCTTTTTGTTATTCTTCTGCGTTATCCTGAGGACTTGCGTCGCTCTTATATTACAGGTACACGCAGTAGAGGTTTTGTTTTTGTCAACTTTCTTGTTTGGTGATATTTTTACATCAGCATAGCTGTAAGAAAATATTGTATTTAATGGGAATATAGCTTTTCTTGTAAATCAACCAATTCAAAAAGATTTTTTTCATTATAAAAAGCTCATCAAATTATACGACACCACATAATCATAATCAGTAGAGAAGTCCATATATGAAGATAACTAGTGCATGCGACATACTGCCCTAGCCACCCTCACCCACTCTTATCATCTGAATATTCCTGAACCTTATAGTAGACATTATTCATAAAATTTTGTTTAACATAAAATAATAATACCTATTATTCACATTCACACCTTTTATAAGCGTTAATAAGAGCTTATAGTATAATATACTTTAAATTTGTAAAAAATCTGTTCAGTTACATCTGGTTGGACTTTGTTGTGACTTATATTGTGAAGTTCAAAGTTTGGAAAAGGAAATTCCCGAGTGTTAAACCTAAAGAATCACGTCGCTTATGTTAATATATTTAAATAAATCCCTGATTGCATCATGTGTCTTGAGTTTGTTAATACAGCGCACAGAGTACTTTTTGTAAATTAAGCGTCAAAATCATCTAACCAATCATGAAGATATTAATAAAATTCAAATATACGAGTGTGTACGTACAAAATCAACTCAGGCGCATCGCCATGACCATCGATGCTGTTTTCTTGGCTTGTACTAGATCTGTGTACCCTTTTGTCGGCATCACGAAGCATTTCTTTTCGTTTCTGGATTTCATTTTTTATTTTTTGTCGCTGTAAGTGTGTTTTGATGTGAAAAATGGGTAGTTAAATAAATAGTTATTTGACTATTACATAAAGACTTTATAATATCCATGGAAATCTCAAATTACCAATCATAAACAATGCGAAAAAAATATTATTTTAGCTGAATAGAAACTAACTTTTACTTGGTAACAATAAACAAAAGTTAATGAAAATATGTTGTATCAGTGTGAGGAGTAAGGATTTCGTTAACATAGTGGTTCGAACGCTTTGGTTTTGATAGCGAAAACAAAGCAACTATGCCATTGTTGGTCTTTGGATGGGTCAATAAATATTTATGATCTCAAGTTTCTGTTGTATTTTCTTCTTGTCAAAAATATACTGTTACTTAAATAAAAAAATAAAGTTAAAATACCTCTTCATTCTCCTTAATTTGTATATCTTGTAATTTTAATTGTTCCATTTCTTTCTGTATCAACATTTCTTCGTAACATGATAATACAGGTTTGTAGTGATCATGGAGAAATTGCTGTGAAGAAATTAAGGAATAATAGATGGAATAAATTTATACAGACAATGGGCCTGATTGCATTGTGCACGGACCTCAATTAAATTTAATTTCAGTATGACTATTTTATTAAAACCCAACCAAATTGACAGATGATCATTGACTATTCTCTTAATGGATTGAATATCAAATAGTGTAATAAAATTTATATATCTAGCATGTCATAGAATTACTAATGAAGAGTCCTCAAAGATGAAAATATTGAATGAGAAGATATTGAATGGGAGCGAAAGGCTCTAGTTATTAGAGGTACTATGTTAGCTTATAGAATTTGTTGAAGTAAAAGTGAGGCTGTTTAGAGCTTACTGTCAAAGAGTTTACACAGGAAATCTGTGGGTCAAGCACACCAAAACATTGCAAGATGCAATATGAATCTAGTACAATAACGGCTTCAAGATGATGTTGGGCACGTTACTGCAGTGTTTCATAAATATTTGCAAAGTACGAAACTGATGGCTTCGAAGCTATCATTAGCATAGACAAGCTCCATTTGTACAGTGATGACTAGTTAGAATAGCATCTTAAACAAATTAGTGAAACAATTCACATCAACACTGGAGGTGCAAACTTTATGCAAAGAGTGATGATTTTTTTACTTTCTTCTGAAAATATAATGATTAAAAGTAATTATAAAAATTTATGAAATTTGAAACCTAATACTATAATTTAATAACATATTTTTGTGTGATTTTAAATGAAGTGCTCAAAGTAATTTGACTTCTTTATATTTTGAGTTTTATGTGAGCTTACCTGAACATGTTGTGACAGATCATATATCATGACTTCTCCACAATGTTGAGATGCTAGAGTATCCAGTTCAGCAAGAAGTTTAGTTCCGTTTTCAGTTGATAAGCCATGAACTTTATTAAGTAATATACTTGGTGGCCTAAGAAGTGGTTAAGTATATTGAACATTATATAATTAATTAATTAATAATATATGGGATGTCTTTACAGCCATATTCAGATACATATATGGGAGGAGCACAATGCAACTTGGTGGGTGACACCAATTCCCGTAAACAGGACAACCAACTTAATGTGCCTTCCTGAGCACAGTGGAGCTCTTTACCTCCACTTAATGTAATGGAATATAAAAGAATAATAATATATAAAGATTTCATGTAAAAGATATAATATAATAAATAATATCAATGTAGCTACTAGTGTAATACTTTTTAAATCATTTCCATATGAAATTAAGATTATTTATTTAAATTTAAATTAAATATGCAAAGAAAAGTAATTGAAATCAATCTAAAATAAGTACACTTATTTGATATCAGTTATATACTAAAGTCGTGTTAAAAAGGGTTTCAATAAACTATGTAGGGATGGTGGTTTTGCTTACTAGTTAAACCTTTAAACAGTGTTATTTTATATGATGCAAGACCTGTATATAGATGAAGGATGATCTACTGCAATTCTGAAGAATTGCAAAATATAGAGGTAGCCTATGCTAGTAGACGACCAGTCCATAAAAAATTAAGTTACATTTAGTCAAGTTCAATCTATAAAGTCAGTGATTAAAGATTTTAAAATTTATTTTATGTAACAGGCATCAATGAATTTTCACAAGTTGATACTTTTTGAAAGCATGTGGTCACCTTGGTCAGTTATGTAGTATTCACATCAAAGTAGAACTTCAGTATACTTATTTGCAATAAGCTCAGTGATTAAACAAAATGTTTGCCTCTATCTATCCAATTCTTCCTTGGTGGCTCCTTTAATATTAAATAGATACAAAACTTACTTGTCAGGATACTGAGGGCAACATTTAATATGCAGTGTCAAATAACAGTCGGTACTCTTCACTTCCGAATTGTGGTGAGGATGTAAAGTCAATAAAATATCCAGTGGCCTCCAAACCTTCCATGGTGAAGGTTCACGATTATCAATTACATCTTCTCCATATATTGCCTTAAAAACCAAATAACTATGGTTATATTATCAGTCATAGTCGGAAAAGTATTTAAAATTGATAGTTGTTCTGAGTTGGAAAATAACTAAAATGGTCAAGCTACCCTACGAAAAATATTAATAATTTGCGTTATTAATTTTGCTTCTCCTTACTCGATAGCAAGTTTTACAAATATTCTTTTATCAATATTATGTTTTTTAAAAATGCGACGCATTTTAGTTTTCATAAGATAAGGTAAAAAGTTTACAAATTAACCGCTAACCTGTAACACCGCCAATTCGTTGTCTTGCCGTTCTTCTGGAGTCTCATCAGACATTTTTATAGATCAAGATTGATGAACTCCATAAATTAAAATGAAGAGAAGTAATAATTTTTACAGCTGTACTTAATTATTTTTTTGGCAATAATAGTTCCGCAAGAACCGCACATTTAGCAAAACAATTCGCAAATTTCTAAATGTCAAACGACATGACTTTTTTTTTGTTTTTCAATTTCTTCCTATTACAGGGAAAGCAAAGGAAACCAAAAACCATACAGGCATATCTTATGTAATTTTCTTCGAATACGTAATATTTTTTGTTAAGTTCTCCTTTTTGCATAGTAAGCAAGTAGAACCCAAGTCAATACAGCCACTTTATCCCTAGTAATTATTTTTCTTTATTTCTGGCTGTGGGATTTCATTTTGCCTTCTGAAGTTTTGAAGACTAATGGAAAGTGCCGCCATTTAATTGATGACTTCCGAGATAAATTTCATTTTATCAGATTCTTGTGCATCTTAAAAGAAGGTACTCAAACATTATTAATTGACAGATTGTCAATATCCCTAGCTACAGGCTACTTGGCCCTCCTAGACTTGATTTTCGAACAGATAAACGCGAATATTTGTTCCTCGGTCATGGTTATTTATATATCTGTGATATAGTATTTTCTACTACAAAATCTGTATAGTATTAAATATATATGTTGTTCTGTTATCCAGAAACCATTACATAAGCTCTAGATCTTCTCGTAGAGGAGTATAATATTATTTGCTCAGGATTATGCCTACTTTGGGATATATAAAATAGGCGAATGTAAGAATATTAGATAATATTATATTTTCCGTGATATTAAAGTATTATCTAGGCAGATACTTTTTCACAATTATTCTCAACTAGACTGTGATGAGTGATTTCAGAATAGTTTTCTCATTATTCGTCAAGGCTTCTTGAGGCGTGACAGTGGAGCATTCCCAATGTCTTAACGATTTTCCCTCTTCTGCTTTAATTCTCGATCCTAATAAATCAATAAAATAACTAAGTATTCATTTTGATTTATTTGCAAAAAATAATTTAGAGTACTATAAGAAATCAAATACACTTTGTTATATTCCATTCTAAACAGTTGCCAGGTAAATGAGTAATCTAGTAAGTGGACACTTTATTTTTTCAATAAAATATAGTTATATATTTAAAATTTACACTTTGGGAAATTAGTTATTATAATTTGTAATTTTCAATAAATATTTGTATGAGACAAACAGCCAGAGAGCAATAATTTATAACAACGTTTTTATTTTTGAAGCCTAATTTTTGGAAAGTCAATTTTTTTTGCTTTCTCTAACATTATTGGGACGATTATATCTCTCGCCCATGCTGTAGCGCTATTGAAAGAGCTGGACGCCAAAAACTGAAACAAAATCAAACGAAATTGATGTTTACATTCGAAAACTTCCAAGATTCAAGGTCAAAAAACTGTGTGGTAGTTGTAACGTGTCACAAACCTTATTACGTTTCACTCACATACTGCTAAGAGTTACTACATATGTTTAAATTACATGACTAAGAAATGACGAAGCAATGAACCGACACCGTTAAAAGCTGTCATGTCTTTTGCCAAATGTAGGTTTGAGATAAGACCTCATTCTGCTTTTGAGAAGATATCAGGTATCCCAAACATGTTCCATAAATCGATAGCGAATCGAAAGACGTCTTTTTAATGAAGACACGTATCCCTTCCCTCATATAACATGGGTTCCTAAAAAAAGCGTGAAAAGCATCTATCAGGCCTACAATGTGGAGTTCGCGTAGACAGTATGTCGCCTGTTGCACTAGCTAACTTCGCATATTATGGGCTTACCATTCTGTGACGAATATTAAAAAATATATATTACGATATTTTTATACGATTTTACATAATATGTTATTACTTATGGGGGGGATATTTGCTCCCCTTTTAGAACTTTGATTTGTTCTTCTTTACATCGCCTAAATGTTCGTTGGGACATTTTGCCTTGAAGCATGTATGGCTGAGTTCACTTTGTAATTAGCTAAAGAGTAAATAACCTAGATAAAGTAGTATGTATACTTCAGATGTGAAGAATTATTCTATCTTTTTTACTAACGAATGAATGAATTGTTCTACAACTTTACTCACTCTTCGAGAAAGTACTTCGCTAACTCTGCTCTCTGGCATGTAGACCATTTTGACCCCTGAACCACTGCCCACAGAGTCCAATGTGAAAGTTAGTGCCATCTCATCTGTATTCATATTTTTTGAAAGCTAAAAAAAAAGTAATACAATACAAAGTGATTCTAATGCATATAACTTTAAGCCTTCATTAATATATTGATTGAACACAAGGAGTTTATATGTGTAATATGAGACGTTTATATAGTACTGTGCTAAGGTCATTCTACATCGATAAAATACACGAGGAGTTTGGGCCTGAAAACTACTACGCTGACCCAAAACAGCTTGGTTGAAGGCTTCTCGAGCTTTTCGAAGCACGGATAGTTCAAGGTATAAAATTTTCTTTGTATTCATTATCGAAGCCAGAGCGTTTGAACCACTACACTATCGAGTTCTTCATCTTATTACTAACAAGAGGGTAGATAGATTGTGGAAGTATTGGAAAATTACAATGGAACTTACTCGAAAAGTATATTTTATACTCGGGTGTCTATATGTTCCAGTGAAAAGATGTATACCATCAGAACCCAGATGGGCTGCAACATCATAACCAACAACTGCTGGTAAAAATTCTACTGTGGCAGTAAATGAAGCTGTCGTCACGCCTGTGCTTGTAGAAGTAGAGATGGAACCAGCCAACGAAGATACTCTAATCCTGTCCATAGTGAAGAGGAAGCCATTGGTGTAATCTACATGTCCGACAACATGCCAGTTGTACAAGGATTCACTGAAATAAACGAAAACAATCAAGATATACTAATCAGGAATAACAAAGTAGTTTTCAAAGACGATTCTCTAAAGATCGAGGTACAGTTTTGTATTAACCAATCTGCTAATGGTATAATATCATGATCTGTAGTAGAGATATAAAAATGTTAATATTTTTTGTATCCAGATAATATACAGATTCTGTCGATCCTTGGCTGGAAAGGGTACTCAAGAATTCAAAATGAATACAGATATACAAGGTAGATAAGTAAAATCTTCGGTAAACCATTTAATAATTAAGTTTAAGGTACATAAATTCAATAGCGTAGGCATCAAATAATATATATTTATATATTTAAATATAAATAATATACACATATATATCAGAAAGTTAATACTAGAATAAAATTGCTTACTTACTTTAATGTCTGGTTGAAATCACTTAGTTTAAAATTGCAAAATCCTCTTTCTTCTATTTCAGAAAATGTCTCTTGTACAACTTTCGATATGTAATGCGTTGGTTCCACTAAAGATGCTCTACTAGCTAAAATGAAAACATAAAGTGATCATTAAGTTGCTGCTCATTATCTAATACGTGAACCTTACGTTAGTTATAATATAAAATATTCCATTTATAAGGGTATTTGATATTGATTTATTAAGCCGTGATTTACTCCCGGAAATCATGACACAGTTAAAGAACATTTGTGCCTAGATTTAATGGTAAGGAGACTTAGTAACTTACAAGGTTGCTGAAGGCTTCCAGATGAGTGAAAAACAAGCCAGCTAACTAAACTACTCTTGACCACTTGACTCGTACTCATAGACCTTAGGTTAACCTTCTCCCATCTCTAACTTGTCTCTCTCTGTTTAATCAGTCCAGTGACTATACATTCCATTGTAACTTAGAATCTAATCTGTGTTCTTCAACTTAAGAAGGGCTTTTGCGAGTTTTGCTTATTTAGATTTTTATGCCAAAAAAAGTACTAATACAATTTATTACATATTTTTGGAAAGAGCTTTCACGTTTCTAAAGTGGTTAGCTAGTGTGTCTCCGTTTAGTTGTGAAAACGGCAAACGAACTGCATAACTGGCTGAGAGAGTAGACAGGCACTTAAGATACTTGTTTGTTATTGTTAAATGCTTATCCACACTTGCATAATTATATTTATGTTTGTGTGAATAATTTAAAAAAGCGTCATTATCACACATACTTGGGCTTCTGAGGAAATGGCAAAAACAATGTGTGAAAAGGATGCACAAATTGATGGGAACAGCTGCATACCTGACATGTCCTACATGAGTCAACCATAAGATTTTGTAAATCAGGTGAAATAAACCAATATTTCATTCAAGATGAACTCGGGTTAGAATGTTTGGACTTGAATTAAAAACTATATATCGAATTAACACATGCTTTTAAGTTGTGTTTTGCTGCTAAAAGATTTCGCGTCTGTGTGTTATATAACGGTTGTAGTCACCTTTATTGATATTTCTAATTCAGTCAGTAAAAATCGTCGGCTAATCATCGAGCATCTAAGGAATCCATTGGCAGGTTAAATATAATGATAGGTCCAAACTTATAAGGATTTCAACTGTTTATGTTCTCTATTAAAGAAAAACTAAGAATTTACTTAGTACATATTAAAATTCTATAACTGGGACAATTTGTAAATACCCGGTTAATACCCACTAAAATTTATCACTATTACCTTTAATTACATTTGTTTATTTTTCTCATACATATTCCCTGTTATGACGATTTATTTAAATAAAGATATTTTGACTTTGACTTTGACTATTGGTATAAATATTTTATTTTATTTTTTTGATAATTAATCCTGTATTCCACACATAGTAAAATAAAATTTTTATTAATATTATTTCTTTATTATATAAAACACATTTGCATGCTGTGTTTGTCTGTAATAGGTTGTGCAATTAGTTTAAGGTAACTAACTAGTTTTGGATCTTTTGCGGTTTTATTGTAACAACTGTTGATGAACCTAATAAATAAATAAAAAGTGGTAAAAGATCCAAATTATGGCGATACTGATGATGATCAGTATTATGAAATGTTGTCAATCTCGAAAGCTTTTACAAACATAATTACTTACATATATTAACAAAGTCTTGAAAACTCGAACTCAAACACAAAGATAAAAATGTAAATAGTTTCAACATTTTAAAAGTATTATCTTCTGTTGAATACGCATATAACGAAAGACTCCTCAGAGATCTAATAAGAATCGATAAAAAATTGCATATAACTTTTTTAACTGATTATGATAAGATAATTTTTTTGATCTGGTCGCGATTATATACTTTGTGTTTATCAAGCATTAGTCTTATTAATTCAAATTAATTACTTCATATATCACGTTATCATAAATAGAATTAAATTAGATTATGTAATATTTAAGAATCGTTATTATGGAAGTACAGCTCATGTACCCAACAAAGCAAAGAAATAACGCTTTCTGAATGAGCAATTATTATTTCGGCTTCTACTAAAAGAATAGTAAATAGTATTCGATAGCGTGGTTCAGGTCAATACTATCAATGTACATACAATTGTATATATAGTATTGATACAATCGATATATATATTTCAACTTATAAGCAGCTACAGTATCCATAGTACGTTCGTCACATTCTGATTTATCGATAGTATATATTGATAAATGTAATCACTTTGCTTTAGTTAGACAATCGTTTCACTATCGGTTAGTAACACTAAGCCTAATAATTACGGTTGGCATACTCAGACCATGTTTCGAAACGTATAAGCAAAAGAAAATAATTGGTGTTTCTATGAATTGAGAGTACGTCTGGTAGTTTGCGGTTGCGTCTTTATAGGCTCTTGTTTTAATATCTTCCTTTAAGCCTTACTAAGCCCTAACGAGATGAATTGGGAGGAACCTCGAAATGAAGCGATGTATCCATCATGCTTTGCAAGGATCCCAACACAGTGGATGCAGTAGGACCATGTCAACCATTACTCATCAGTCACTTCCAAAACACTTCCTATGTGATTATCAAACTCGCTTAATCTCCGAAAGGCTTTATCTTCATCTAGGACATCATCGACAAATTAAATTAAAACCCTTAATATTGCAAAGATCCCCAAGTTTATGGGAATTACCTAAATAAGATGTTAAGCTATGTAGCGGCTGCGTCATATCGTAACATAGACAAATTGGAATCGAGTAACCGAGAAATGATTGATCAGCGATAAGTACTATAATATTAACACCGAGAAGAGACAGGACATTGAATGAGGAGCCTAATTGACGCTTATAAAGTTTGCAAGACACATCAATACATACACCAGGTTCGACATGATGCTGCGGTCCTCGAGCAAACACAAAGTGATGTGATGGATCCAGTCATATCTCAAGAATCTCCTTTAACCTAGTGACAAGTCACAACAGATCTTATAGGTCGCAGCGACAAATCAGTCTCATAAGACTGCATAGCTATAAAACATTAATAAAAAAATAATACATACTATAACACTGAGATGACTGATCAATGTGAGGTTCCTCTACGTGGGGGCGACCTTTGCTTGGGCTATACGGATACGGTAGATACGGACTGCGCAGTGCCTATCCATAAAGGTAAATATAAAGTCTTTCCTTTATCGCACCGGAGGTATTTACCTAAGTTTTTGGGGAAAAACCGGAGTATTTTTTGTCACTGTCCTTGTATTTCTTGCTTTTCCACGAGGTGGGATAGTAGAGATTGTATGGTTACAAAACGCGGGGAACATTCTTCACGCAAGAAGCTAGAAATAACCCCTGCTGCTTGTACCTTTCATAACAATATAAAGAAGTTTTTTTGGAAATCCTAGTTTCAATTCCATAACAAATGAGATGTAAAATTGATCTAACTCCAAGAAATTAAGGAACTCAGAGATATCATAGTGTTAATATCTGTATGTACTTGAAAGGGTATAAATAAAATATCCACTTCAAAATGGTAGGGTATAAATTTAATAGACACAGATATGTATGAAATAATATATTTTTTGTAATCTTGTTTGAGATTTAAATAACACAGTTTTACAACAATTTAATAGCATTCAGTACCTTTTTAAAAGGTACACCGTCCACATCTACAAAGCTCGATTTAAAGATATATTTTAGATACATACTTCTTTTTCTCATATTACAATAATACTTTTAGAAAATGTTTGACATCAATGTAGGTTACTATTTTTTTAAATTTCTTTTCTGAGTCCTGTTTATGCTGGACAGTTATAACAAATATTGGGGAATGGTACTTTGTTCACAACAACGTTAGTAGCTATTGGTTGGAGTATATCTGACGCCCACGATGAAACTGCTTCAATAGTGCTGTCTACATCATACTGAAATGTTAAAATGGAAGGTTTTGTATTTACTACTATCATAATCATCACTATAGACAGACTTTGATATTAACTGTTAAATAAAGGTTGAGTCCAATAAATGCTTTCGGTAAGCCAATATCCATTGGCTTCAGTTACTAGGTCGTCCAACATCTTTCATGCAAATTTAGATAACTTCGCGGTTAGAAAAGAAGAACGTAACACTGACATATAAATTTAGAAATGTGAAATGTATTCTCATCCCTGAATAGAAACGTTACGCTTCTCACTGCTGAACATAGCCCTCACCACATTCGGATTCGGGTTGCTAGGTGAAAGCTGATGCAGAAAATGCGGGGATTCCCCAAGCTATGAGGGACTGAAGATTACTATATAAATATGAAGAATTTGGATTTCGCGAACACCACGATATAGTAATATATATATATACTTGTGCTATATCGTTAGATTGTGACTTTTACCATTGTCGAGTAGATACACTTACCAATACAGAAAGTATTTCAGAGTATTCATCGGAAGGTAAAAAATTCATTCTATTCGTACTTTTGGGGTGGATTCCACTTACAGATATAGTTGTTTCATCCATCGTTATATAAGCTCGTATCTGTAATAAGTAATAGGAGTATATTATTAAAATCCCAGTGTATCAAGTGATCAAAAATTTGAAAAATCGATTATGTATGTTCAATATCTCCCAAATACTTTAATCAAAAGTATCGTTAATTTAAAAAAGATTGTGTAAAAAGAAATTGTCGTTACTTACTTCGAATTGAAAACTGATCAAATTATGTAAAAAAGTTGAAGTGTAATGTCGCGTTGATTCTTCCAGCAAAGCGTCCACATTAAATCCAAGTACTAGACCGTGAAATCTCACCAGTCCTCTCAACCTTGCGTAAGTAGCGTTATGTACGTTGTCCCATAACCAAGCCTAAATGAAAATAATAAAAATAAATAGTAAAAGAGCGTCCATGTTAAAAATATTAAGAAAAATCATACCTGCCCCAGAGAGGAATCTGTAACATCTACATGTTGAACAGAGACAACAAATCCGTTTTTGTATGTGACTGATCCAGTTTTATTCCGACCGAATAACTGGTAGCTGTAGAATAAATAATATATATGTAGAAATGTCACGTGATTCAAAATGACAGTTTTGATGCGAAATTGAAAATGTCCCATTCATAATTTTTTCTCAGGGGCAACTGTATTTAACGCGATCATATGTAGACGGGAGTAATAATAGTAATAATAGTAGAAGGAGCTTGGTTGCGATCACGAAAATAAAGATATTTTCGCTATAGTTGTCCCCTTCATTGGTCAATCAAATTTGCTATCTCCTCGAACGAACTTCTCTTCTCCTTCGTGCTTCGGAAAACACGTCAAGCTGTTGGTCCTGTTTGTTGCAGCAACAGCTTTCACCTACAAAGCCGCATTGAGTCAGCATGATGGTGTTAAAGCCCAGCTTCCTCACGTGTTTTTCACGTATACAGGCTTTACGATGATGATGGATTACAGGCAAGAAAAATATGTGCCAGATTACAAGAACAGTTTACCAAATATTATATTTCACCTTAATTCATTAGTGAAGTCTGGGATCTTTAGATTGCACCACCCATAATCTTCTAGGTCATGCACTGTCTCTTCAATCACCTTAAGCATATACGTTTTTATCTGCAGTAAGTTTACATTGCTGACTGAAATAGATATAATCACATCATTCATTAATAGTAGAAACTGCTTGAATAGCCTCTGTGTGGCCTGTGGGGAGCGCACTGAACAAATGGAATACATCCTATGTAACTATGACTGATGCTTTTGCTAGGAAAAGAATAGGTGTCTTTGGACTGGGCTATCCCAGACCTGAGGATATAAAGCTGCTGACCCCAAGCGCTGATCTTAGAGGTATTCCAGGACAGCAGACACTAGATTAGGTAAGCACAAAAGATCCCATTGGGTTGAAGTGCTACAGGAATTATCCTGGCCCTACATCAAGATAAGATAAGATAATTGTAAAAATATTAGATGTTACTCCTTTCTATCTCTGCTATTATCTCTCGTTACAAAAAGTCTTGGGAAGTTGGGTTTTTGTACTATTTGAGTCTTCCCAAATTAATTTTGTCCAAAATCACACTAAATACATTTTATTTAATATTTACTTACCAGTATTTTGTGTGAATCCAGGACTAAAGTTTAAAATAAACAAAATTGACAAAAATTTGCCCAACATACTTGAATAAAACAAATGAAATTAACGTGTGTAAAAGAAATTTTATCGCGTTTAATTAATACATTAAGCCAAGAATCTCTGATGATTTGATTTGATTAGATTATATTGTGAATATGTAATTGTTAAGATATGTGTTCAAATCGATATTTCGTCTGTGCCTGCATTGATAATTAGATTAACAAGCGTGTCGGTGTTAATGGCTCGAATTGCTCATAAATTATTTCGATACATGATGACCTGATGCAAAGAACCTTGTAGGACATTTAGGGTACCATAGCTATAATAATAATTCTGCCTTAGACCTTTCGTCTAGGGTAATGTCATATGATAAAAATATTTAATTTAAAAACTTTTTGTTGAATATGTTACCAAATAGTTATTAATTTTATCTTTGGTACCCCAATGAATAATAATTACCTGAAGGAAAGTAAGTACATGCACTCAATTTGAAAAAAAAAATAGGAGCAAAAGCTACTGTGTTAGTATCGCCGTGAATCTTATTTTGAAATGACGTCGTAATCTTTTTATATCTTTTTGGTATTCTTCTACATCTTCTCCTTCTTTCCTTCTTGATTCGAGTTAGCGAATAAGTCGACTAAATAGGTTTTGAAGACACGTCATGCAGCTCGGTTGCAACGGGACTGAATAAAATGTAGAGCAATAAAACAACACATATGTACGTTCCATACGTTTGTAAGTATTTAAAACATGCCACTTCAACTAGAATCAAAGTAACATATTAATAATTTAATAAGAAAGGAAGGGAGGCACTGATTTCAATATTCGTAAAGACCGAAATTAACACAGTTCTGTATTAATTTGACATCCATAAACCGCAAAACTGGATCCTTTACATTATTCTGTCGCATTAAGCGTTCTCCGCTATGACAAGGTAGACACCTGTCAAAATATGTCGATTTGCACGGACCGCTGTCAAGTGATACTCATCTCTGTATGGTTTAAGTAATAAAAACTAAGCGGGTTATAAAAACTAAAAGATTCAATGTTGTAGTAGTGGAGCCGTCTAAAATAATTTATATTCTCCATCAATTTTATTTTTACTATCTTATGTAATAGACACTAAAGCTATTTCGGTTTCTACACGGTTCCTATTAATATACAACAGTGTTAGTAAAGTCTACCAAAATCAAAACTTATTTTATAGATACCACTTTATATTATTAGATTATAGATTTATTTATTTTATTGTTTGTTGTAATTGGGGCTACAGAATTACACATTCTGTAATAATTACTGTCTAACTATTATGGTTCGTAAGATACACCCCGCTGACAGACGGTTGGACAGCAGAGTCTTATAATGGCTTATCCATTTTTGCCTCAATTTAATTCCGTACTTTAAAGAATCACGAAGTTACAGGCCAATGTTGCGTATTTTAAAAAGAAAGACTTACTTACTTAAGAAATTAATACAGGCCAAAAACTGTGACAGACATATCAAAGGCCGTTTCATAATTAAATGCATATGACGCTTATTTGAATCTTATAAACATATCAAATATCATCAATTATGCCTCTTATATAGAACCCACAGTTCCCGAAAGTAAAAAATACTAAAAGTAGTCGAAGCAGGGCAATTTAGTAATTAAGTTTAATAATCTATCGGGCTTATGATGATGCTGATAAGATTTTAACTATTAGTACCTACTTCAAATTATGATTCATAACCTATAAATTAGAATAATTGTTTTTTCTGTTGTGTAGCTAAATTAAACATAGTTTTCTTAGATAGATACTAAGCTTTATATTAAGCAAGTTTATTGACGTACAGCTTATTGAAATAATGTCGTTTTACATTAAAGATCTTAGGTTTTAGGAGTTCTGATCTCTAGTTACTCGAATGTATTAAGTCATTGGATCTAGTTTTTACTAGATTTTTATACATATAATGATTATAGATCATAAAAAGAAAACGTGATTAAGCATTGATATAAATATTTTTTTGGCTATTATTGTTACGCAGTCACTTCCTTTTTATCTATATATACTATATTTCGTTCTTCAGATTTTCAAAGGAAGCGATTCAAATTATATGATTAGAATTTCACTTTGTAAGTTCGTTTGGTAATATTAAAAGTTCCACTTTTAATTTTTTTAGAAAAAATACTACATAAGCTCCTACTCTTCAAACTTGTACCACCACCTGTTGACACCTGTGTCACTTGAAATGTCTGCTAATAAAGATTTTGAGTTAAACCCGAGATCTAAATCTAATGGACAAATGTTATCAGGACAGCTCCCGGCTCAGATAATATCATGAGAGACTTTAATACAAATTAACAATGATCTTTTAAGTGACGTACAGACGGGAAGAAAAAACGAAAAATATAATATTCCTATCACAATTGAGCTTGTGGAAATTTTTAGCTTGGATTTTCTTCATTTAGTTGAATGTTAAAATCAAAAATATTTAGAATTATTTCAAATTAATAATGACCAAACGTGAACGATAACTATCATTTTTAACAAAAGCTGTGGTATATGTAAACATAGCCTTGCGTTTGAACTCTTACCAATATTTATCTCTCTGTCTTTCCCAAGCAGATACAGACAGATAAATCTCCGACTCGAATCGGATTCATGTAAACCAACACCTTTTACTCATTAAAACGGAACAAACTAAATGAATTTATGAAGATATTGATTTATTGTTAAGTTTTTAAAGATATTACTGAGAAATTTGTAAGCTATTTAGGCTTTTATTTTCCTAAGTCCAACTCTACCAGCACTCGATATTAGATGATACTGTGTATGTGCATTTGATATATTTATTTTAAAATGTCATTCAATTTTGTATCTGCGTCCCCTGTCGACTTATCGTATCGAAGCGTCATTTTTATTTTATAGGTTCGGTGATTTATAATAAGATCAACAAAATTTTAAACATCTACCCAATGACATTACGTGACAGTAAATCTCACACTGCGGATTGGCTTAAAGGTTTGACCTACAATGATACTGAAGAGTTCTTCAGTAGTTGCTTATAAAGTATTTTACTCCTTCACACACACACACACACACAAACACACACACACACACACACACACACAAACACACATACACATGTATACACTTAGTAATCCATACTTCACAGGCTCACTCTTACACTTACTATTTTTATTTTATGTTTTCTCATAAGTTGTTTTATAAATTGTGCAAACTTGCTGGGACTCTGTATTCTTTTTACTGGAGGTGGGCGTTAATGTCTGCGACACAGTTTTATTTTAAACTAATGTAGCCATTATCGTTTACTTTTTTATGTATGCCTATTTTTGTTCCAATACATAAATAAAATAAATAAATAAATAAATTAATTAATTAATAAAATTAATTTTATCCTTAAGACCTTGTTTTACTACGTTAATACAAGATCTGTGGTCAAATTCTTAATGCAACAAAGTTTGACATTTCGTCAATAGATGGCGTTGTCACTTGGGGACACATTTCTACAAGGCGGTGTTAAGATTTTTTCTATAGTAATGACTACTCTTGCATATTGTTTGTTTATTTGTACCAATATTTACGTGTGTGTGTTTACATAAATACATTATACAGTTACTAGTGAATATTGTATCATTTACGGGTTCCGCGCTTTTTCATGGTCCTTCGGAGTCGGATAATCGAGGAATGACGTCAGACTCAAAAGTCGTAACTTGACACTGAAAAGTCAACTGGTCGCATCGAGATAGTAAGCAATAAGTAGTATGGTGTTATTAAGTGCCTGAACTGTAAGTACGTTTTATTATTAACTATTAGCAAGTGATATGAACTTAGAAAATTTGAAGATAAAATTAGACTTGTAAAATTTTAAATAGAAGTTTAGGACTTATAATAGTTTCGCAAAAAGTGGTCAGACGGGGAATCCATGCCCGATTTTCCATAGAATTAAAGTGCCCAAACACTTAGAAAAATTTGAAAATATTTTAAAACTTTAAAAATTAATCATGGATTCGTATATCAAAGTACAACTTGATTTGGGCGGAAGAATCAATAGAGCAAAATTAAACTTTAAAAAATCACCTAAGGAGCGACTGCATTCTTCAGCTTATATTAATACTAGATTGGAAACTTTGGAAGAATTATGGCGGGAATTTACTTCGACACATACAAAGATAGTCCAAACTTCTGATACTAAAGAGTTGAATGCTAGTTTATATTGCTCTAACGGAATCTATGAGACCACAGAAGAAACTTTTATAGATTACAAGTTTGAATTAAAGGAAGCATTGAATAATTTAAAGGAAACCAAATCAGATAGTCCGCGTTGTTCGGCTGATGATAATAGTAAGAATTTAGATCGCAGTTTTAAATTACCTAAAATTTCCATTCCATCCTTTTCTGGAAAATATTCAGAATGGATCAGCTTTAGAGATCTTTTTATTTCACTGGTTCATAATAACAAAAGTTTAGATGATGTACAACGCTTACACTACTTGAAGGGATTGCTTAATGGAGAGGCAGAACAACTTTTACGACACGTACCCATCACGCACAACAATTATAAGACTTGTTGGGATCAATTAGAGAGACGGTATAACAACAAAAAATACTTGTCAAACTGTATACTTAAAAGGTTCATGAGTCAGAAGATTATAAGTATAGAGTCAGCTAGTGCTCTGAAGGAGTTGCTGGACACAACCAACGAATGTCTTTATGCGTTGAAGAATTTGGGAATAGACATCAGTTCATGGGACGTGCTTGTAATATATATTTTATGCCAAAAGTTGGATAATGAATCTCGAAAACAGTGGGAGCTGAAAATTAGTGAATTCTCG
The DNA here is from genome assembly GCA_943193645.1 of Acentria ephemerella. Taxonomy (NCBI): domain Eukaryota; kingdom Metazoa; phylum Arthropoda; class Insecta; order Lepidoptera; family Crambidae; genus Acentria; species Acentria ephemerella. Next base: position 1,890,602 of record OW971889.1, read on the forward strand.
GAAGAGCTACCAACTTTGAAACAATTCCAAGATTTTTTAGAAACTAGATTTAGAGCTTTAGAATTTATTGATCCAAAATTGAATAAATGGAATGTAGTAAATAAAAGTAATATTGTCCATAATCCTAAAGTTCATCATACGTCTACTATTGTTTGTCCATATTGTTCTGAAAGTCATCGATTGGCAAATTGTAAAAAGTTTTCTGAAGATGAAATTGACACTCGACGAGATTTCGTTCAATCCCAAGGCTTGTGTTTTAATTGTTTAAATGTAGGGCATTCAGTGTTTACATGTCGTCAAATTTCGCGATGTCGTATATGCAGGCGGAAGCATCATTCGTTGCTACACCCGAAAAATGTTAACAAATCCTCCGATGTTACAGGTATCGCAAATCAATCGGAGGACAAAGACGTTGCTGCACATGTAGGAACAGCATCGTCGTCTCCAGACAAATTCACTAGCATCACAACCTGTTTTTCAACTAACCGGTGCCAAGTATTACTTGCGACAGCGTTAGTTAATGTAGAGTCGAAAACAGGCAATGGTATAACACTTCGATGTTTAATCGATTCAGGTTCTCAAGCAAGTTTTATCACAGAATCTGCAGTTCAGTTGCTAAGCTTAAAGAAAATACCACACAAAAGCATTATCACAGGTTTAGGAAGTGACCAGAGGTCTTCGTTGACCTCAAAGTCTAGAGTTTCTTTGAAACTACAATCACTTCACGATACCAACTTTACGGTTAAAGTTCAGGCTTTTGTGTTAAACAAACTCACTACAATCCTTCCAGAGAAGCAAGTTATAGTTGAGCTATGGTCAGAATTTTCAAACATCAGCCTAGCAGATCCATCCTTTCACACACCTAATAAAATTGACATTCTTCTCGGAGCAGATATTTATGGTCAAATTTTGTTAGACGGTATTATCAAAGGTCCACCAGGTGCACCCATAGCTCAGCGAACATCACTTGGTTGGATACTTTCGGGGCCCATTTATATGGGTGAATCAAATTTAACACAAAACTCACTTGTTAGCATGCATGTTGCTCACACAAATGAAGACGAGTTGCTCAAGAAATTTTGGGAGCTAGAAGCCGATACTGTTGTGTTAAATCCTAAGGCGCATTTTACAGAAGAAGAAAAGAAGTGTGAAGAGATATTTGCAACCACTACGGAGCGTGATGAGACCGGAAGATACATAGTAAATCTTCCATTTCGTAGTGATAATCCTAGCTGTAAATATGGGAACTCTAATAGAATTGCCATTAGAAGATTTTTATATCAGGAGAAAAGATTTCTGCAAAATGTTAATTTAAGGAAGGAATATTCAAATGTAATTGCAGAATACTTAGATTTGGGACATATGGAGGAGGTAACTTCAGCTCAAAGAGACAACCCTGAAGCATGTTACTTGCCACATCACGCAGTAGTTCGTGAACAAAGATCTACTACACGAGTAAGAGTGGTTTTCGATGCAAGTTGTCTCGGTACTAACGGAGTATCACTGAACCAAGATTTGTTAGTTGGTCCCACACTTCAGCCTGACTTGCGTCACATTCTTATGCGCTGGCGATATTATCCTATTTGTTTGGTATCAGACATAGTGAAAATGTATAGGCAAGTGAAAATTGCGGAGAAACACACGGATTTCCAACGAATAATATGGCGTAAAGACCCGGAATCTGAATTACAGCATCTGAAATTATTAAGAGTTACATTTGGAACTTCATCAGCACCTTACCTTGCAGTGCGATGCTTGCAGCAGCTTGCATATGACGACGGTGACAGTTATCCGTTGGCTGCTGAAAAAGTCCTGAAAGAGTTTTACGTTGATGATTTACTTACCGGTTGCGAAACCTTAGAAGAAGGCAAACTAATCTATAAGCAGATGAATGAATTATTACAGCGAGGAGGATTTAAGCTTCAGAAATGGAGTAGCAATAGTGAAGAATTATTGAAAGCAATTAGCAAAGATGATATAGCTAAAGAAGAAAAATTGCAATTAAAAATAGATGAAGTTATGAAGATCCTAGGTCTGACATGGAATCGTAAAGATGATCAATTTGAGTATGCGGTACAGCTGCCTCCCATAAAGACACCTGTAACAAAAAGAAATGTTATATCAGATATTTCACGTCTGTTCGACCCACTTGGATGGTTGGCTCCAGTTATAATCAAGGCCAAAATGTTCATTCAGAGAATATGGCTTACTGGGATTGATTGGGACGATAACTTACCAACTCAATTGTTGAATGAATGGCTTATTTACAGGAAAGATCTTCAGAAATTGACAAACTTCAAATTGTCAAGGTGGATTCACACTCGCAAGGATGACCAACTCCGTGAACTGCATGGCTTTTGTGATGCTTCGAACGACGCATATGCAGCTGTCGTATATCTTCGGGTTATGAATAGTCAAGGAGCAGTAGATGTTTCTCTGATTGCGTCTAAAACAAAGGTCGCCCCCATAAAACAAGTTTCGATTCCACGTTTGGAGCTATGTGGAGCTGTACTGCTTACACGCCTGCTGGTTGAGGTAACTAATGTAATGAATATCAAGAAAAGTAATACACATGCTTGGACGGATTCATCGGTGGTTCTGGCATGGCTCAACAGTAGACCAAATCGGTGGAAAACCTTCGTGGCAAATAGAGTCTCCGAAATCATCACATCCTTAGAGCCACATCAATGGGCTCATGTAAGTTCCAAAGATAATCCTGCAGATTGTGCCTCCCGCGGTGTGACAAATGTAGATGATCAGCAGCTATGGAAGTGTGGTCCTCATTGGCTGAAACAGAAAACAATAAATTACCATAGGTACATAGGAGTAACTAAATTGGAAGAGAAAAAAGTCAGAATGTGTTTGGTAAATACCTGCATAAATGAAGAAGATAAGTATGACATAGTCCAAAGGTTCTCTTCTCTTTCTAAGTTGTTGCGTGTTGTTTCATTCTGTAAAAGGTTTGTAAAACGTTGTCGTAAGCAGTTAATAAGTACTGAATGGCTTACGAGCTATGAAATAAAGGATAGTTTAAAAATATGTGTTAAAAGAACTCAAGAGACTTACCTAGCAGAAGAGTTGAAGAATCTGAAAGAAAAGGGAGAAGTTAGTAAAAGGAGTATACTTACCTCATTAAATCCATGGATCGATGATGATGCAATTATCAGAGTTGGCGGCAGGCTGCATTGTGCGCACGTCAGTGAAGACTTGAAGCATCCAATAATAATTCCACAGAAATCACATTTTACAGATCTACTGCTGCGAGATGCACATGAAAAAACATTACACGGCGGCCCACAGCTAATGCTTAATTTTTTGCGTGCTAAATACTGGATCATAGGTGCAAAAAGGTTGGTAAAGCAAATTGTACGCAAATGTGTACGTTGTGTAAGGTTTTCAGGTCAAGCTCCAAACCCTTTAATGGGTCAATTACCAACATCGCGTTCGACAATCAACCGTGCGTTTTTCCATAGTGGAGTTGATTACGCGGGCCCGATTAATCTTCGTACATCAAAAGGTAGAGGCCACAAAGCCTACAAGGGCTACATATGTTTATTCATTTGCATGTCAACTAGAGCTATTCATTTGGAAGCTGTAAGCGACTTAACCACAGAAGGATTTTTAGCCGCGTTCAAGCGCTTTGTTTCACGTCGCGGCCATTGTGCAGAGTTATGGAGCGACAATGGTACTAACTTCGTGGGCGCATCGAAAGAACTGAAGTCACTTTACAGACAAGAAAGAGCTTCCATTGCATCAGAAATTGCAAGTGAACTAGCCAATAATGGAACCAATTGGCATTTTATTCCACCACACTCCCCACACTTTGGTGGATTATGGGAATCCGGAGTAAAGTCTATAAAACATCACTTGCGAAGAATAATCGGCAACACAACGCTAACATTTGAAGAGATAACAACAACTTTGGCTCAAATTGAGGCATGCCTCAATTCCAGGCCGATCTCTCAAATTACTGAAAATGTAGAGGATCCAATGCCACTAACACCTGGACATTTTTTGATATTGGAGCCAGTATTACTGCCACCTGACGCTAATTATGAAAAATCTACAGTTAGCACATTAAGGAGATGGCAATTAACTCAGAAGTTAGTGCAAGACTTCTGGAGACGATGGTCTCGCGAATATCTCACCCAGTTTCACCATCGTTATAAGTGGAGTCATAAGGTTCCTGAACCACAACTCGGCGACATAGTTCTTGTAATGGAAAATGATCTTCCTCCGGCACGTTGGCTTTATGGCATTATAGTTGAGAAACACCCTGGATTGGATGGTATCACTCGAGTTGTCAGTTTACGATGTAAAAATAATATTATGAAGAGATCTGTGTCAAAACTATGCTTTTTACCAGTAACCAAATAGATTTTAATTCTTTGTTATTGTATAGTAGCGATAAATTTATGATTTCAAGATGTTAAGGTTAGTTTAAAGAAATTTTTCATTTTTGTTATTTTTGTCATTATGATAGGATTAGTATTGCTTCAAACCCTCACTACAAGGTAGACGTTTCCGTGAGAGTCGAGCATGGTGGGCGGTTAAAAGGACTTCTATTGTATAGTCCTTGGTGGGCGGTATGGTCAAATTCTTAATGCAACAAAGTTTGACATTTCGTCAATAGATGGCGTTGTCACTTGGGGACACATTTCTACAAGGCGGTGTTAAGATTTTTTCTATAGTAATGACTACTCTTGCATATTGTTTGTTTATTTGTACCAATATTTACGTGTGTGTGTTTACATAAATACATTATACAGTTACTAGTGAATGTTGTATCATTTACGGGTTCCGCGCTTTTTCAGATCTGTCACTTACATCTATCGGTTATCACTTCGCTTTTGAAAGCTTGGTTGATATTGATGCCTTCCAGGCATTTATGTATAAATTGTAGGTATTTACTTTAAATAAAATTTTTAAGCGCACCCTCTCACCTAAAATAGGCTTTAACGTACCGCAATAAAAACCAAATGGTGTGAATAATAAGAGAAGCCTTCCAACATTGTATACATGTTTACTGCAATTTAACTGCCATTAAAAAACTCGATAAAACTCCTTCGATACGAATTGCGGGAACAAACCGTGAGCTTGGACTCATGGCCGCAGATTTACGAGTTAATGACAGAATGCTGTTTTTGAAAACACACGATCATTATTTTTTATGTATTTTCGTTACGATTGTACCGCTAAAAAGCATTTATCTCATATATTATATCCGGATATTATATTTTCCTCTTACCGGTTGCGCAATGTTGCATATTGGGTACATATGTATGTTGCATATAGAGTACATATATCGGGAGTTTTGCTAATTGATTACTCTCCTTCACCTTTCTAAATTTCTTTGAAATAAACACACAAATAGAGTCGAAATGAATCCTGATGATAATTTTTATTTTATTATTCGTTCGTTCTTTAGAATTTCTCATGGCATTGTTATGGTCAAATATACGCCATTCCTTGTCTACCGGCACAGAATTTCAACATATGCTCCTGATAGTTTTATAAGGACTGCCAAATTGCGTTCGCGACACGCATTAAATATGTAGAAACTAATTTATTTTTAATCTGTGTGGTGAGCCTAAGATATCTTTAGACTCTTTACAGATAGATTTCATTAGACAAAAGAGATATTTTATGATACCAGACATTACCTAGACTTGTTGGATCGCCTCTTTGTAGGGCCTGTGGGGAGCACACCGAACAAATGGAACATATCCTATGTAATTGTGATGCTCTTGCTAGGAAAACAATGGGTCTCTTTGGACTGGGCTATCCCAGTCCTGAAGATATAAGGCTGCTGTCTCCGGGTGTACTTAGTAAGTACATCTTAGAGGTATTCCAGGACAGCAGTCAGTAGGATTAGGGAAGCACAAAAGATCCCATTGGGTCGACGTGCTCCGGGAGTAATAATCCTGGCCCTACATCAAGATAAGATAAGATACCAGACATTAAAGCCCGCATTGGGCCGTGGTGTTGTGGATCGAAATATTCATGTATTTTCTAATGTAGTAACGCGTGTGCACAAAAGGAACGAATGAAGGCTTTCCTAGAGAAAACTATTAAGACAATCAAAACTAAAACAGTACTTCATTCTAGATTCAAGAAAGAGAGAAAAGTAGAGTATTTCCATACACTGTATGTGTTGGCAATCCATAATAAACCAATAAAATGTAAAAAGTAAATACACTCAAATATAGATGAAAAACATGTAAATTAACATGCTAGCTAAACTCAGTCAATGGACTAACAAAGACATAATAATAATATTATTTAATGGTATTGTAACGATGTAACAATTCAATTAAATTCATAATAGGCTTATTTCCTATTGACGCACGCGTTTTCAAGCCTCCATTTTGAATCATTGGCAGAACGTCAAACACAGTGCCAATGTAAACACAAGGGGAGAATGTTTTGATAAAATTTTACGGTGAATTTTAAGCGGGTGTTTTGCATAATGTAAGCTGGCCCTTATATGTCAGCAGTTTCTATAGTCATGTGAGGGTGATACTCGGAGTGATATGTGCACACCCATAATGTGACATAACTGACACTGCTTAAGCATAGATAATACATGCTTCGCATACGCTAAAGACACTTAATGTTAAATTAGCTTTGGAACGCGGCATAGTCTGTTGCTTTCACAAGCGCAATTAAAGGTCCACATTTGGTATTACAAAATGGGGACCATATTTTGTTTAAGTATTTAAGGAAGTAGCGAGTATTACAAAGGGTATCAAAAGGTTCCCACAAAATTACTTGGGATATGAAAATTGTGTTCGATAACTATGCAAGAGCTTATGTCATATCACATACATTTTTAAATTTAGCGATGTGTTTGCGATAACCGGAATGCATCTTGTCTAGGAGCTCAAGACTTAGTTCTGGAATTATAGTGGAACAAAAATATGATATTTAATAATAGTCATTGATGCGTTTAATTCTTGGAGACAGATGTGTCCCATGCCTATATTTACACTGGCCATATTTCTACTACTTACACGATAAAGTACTGCCCAAGCGAGTGCAGTTGCATGCATCAAGGTTTCGGGCAGATCTCTTAATGCAATTTTTTCTTTACAATTAAATTGAAATGATCAAAACTTAAAATTCCGTGCTTAATGGCATTGCTTAACTCAGATTTAGAGAACCCCGTTGGAATGCCCCTCTTCGGTAGACACTACAAGCTGGGTAGTTAATGTAGTATCTACGTTACATACCTTCGGAGCAAACTTCACTTTTGGAGCTCGATAAGAAAGTTAGATTTTACCACGCAAGTTATAACTTTAATTTTGGCGTCCATTTAAAAAAGAAACAATATCTAGTTCTTCACTGTCAAAATCGACTGAGGTAATACTGCTTTCGTCGAGCCAGCGCAAAAATCTATAGAGACACAGGGGCCGAGCAAGCCTGCCCAATCACTGCCAACCAATGTCTGCAGATGTTCAAATTATTGCTGCACCCGCCACCTCTGTATGAATATTTATGTCCATCTGTCTGTTTGTAATGAAATTCCACGGTTTAATCTGTAGTTTGGGTAGTGGTGTTCCTCTATCTGGTTTTGTTTTACAGTATGCTATTAGTTTTGATGGTGTGTGTATTTGAATTAGGATTGTGTAGAGTTGCTGTAGACATTGTAAAGGTTAAAGTTGATATAAGTGTGATATTAGCCGATCAACCCAAAAATCCTAAATGTTTAGTTTACTATTAAATTATCATCACAGAAAATAAGACCCCTTCTTACAACATGGGTTCCTTTAAAAGAGGCGTGAAGAAGCACTTTTTGGGCCGGCAAGGTGAGGGTGGCTAGGGCAGTATGTCGCATGCTTCACTAGCTATCTTCACATATGGACTCCTCTACTGCTTATTATCAGGTGTCGAGTCATTTGCTGAGCTTTATATATAAAAAAGTACCATCGTGACAATGTGTCAAAACTGTTTTTTCGGTAAATTAGACAACATAAATCGAGACCCATTTCGTAGTTTGGTATATTAAGCAATATCTTAATTTTATAAAACCAATGACGTAGAATTCTGTTACAACTTTTATGGAAATATGCACATTATAAAATTTGGGACAAAAACAGATTACACATTAAAGATCCTATAAGCATCATTGATCGAAGATTAATAGTGAATATTAATTACTGAATATTCCACACCGCACGTTTAAATACAATCCTTTGGACGTTCGACGCAATGACTGCTCCTTTCCCGTGCCAATTTCGACGATAGCCACAACTTGGTCAGGCTGTATATACTTTTGAATGTATAAAATTGCCAAAGAGTGCTGCAAGCATAACTATAAACAATTGACAAATAATGTGCTTTTGACATAATTAAACAGCTGTCCTCGACTTAGCCCTAAATGAGGTTTATTCGATGAGAAGCATTACAGCCACTTTTTCAGGTATTAACAGTAATAATACAGAATCTGTTCTTCAATTCAGTTTAAGATCGCATCTAAGCCGTTATGGTTGCAACAGTTGCACGTAAACCGAGCGTCAAGTCATGCAGACGTTATAATGCAACAGCATGGGCTATAATAATCGGATAGGGGCGAAGTTTTACTAAAAACCCTTGTATTATTTAGTCCACTTTATCTTCATATTGTCAGTTTATTAGTAAAAGTTGGAGATTTAGATAAACATTGGTTTTAATAAAAATGAACTGCAAATATAGCTACGGTAAATGTAGGAATGGTACGCTAAAGAAATTAAATTTTAAACCTGAGACTAATCAATACAGATCTAAATTATTGCGGAAAGATGTCAAAAGGTTACGCTCAATTTAAACTTTTAGCAACTTTATACATTACCTCGTTGCTAAGAGAACTTAAAAAAATTGTAATGAGAATTCAAATGTACATTTTCTGCGAAAAATAAAAAAGGTTGAGCTGCAGATATTTAATTTTGTTGTGATGATGTGACCTTAAAACAATATTCATTGCTATGAAATTTGTTCTACTGGTAGTTTTATTAAACACATTAGTTGAACCAAACGCAATAAATATCCAAGAACCTACGTGATGGAATTGAAATTAATACATTGTTGAGGGAACTTTAAACACCGCTAAAATGGATCCTGAGTACAGCAAATAGAATAAGGGAGGGAATCAACTTTAAATGTCGCAAAGAGTATTTAATAGTGATCATAGATGCTAAATAAAATAAAATAACTAGTACCTCAATTCACCATGTGATTGGCTCATATCTAAAGTACTTGGTAGACTTTGGCTACCTATACTATCTTTAATCTGGTAACCAGTATCAGAGAAGTTCCTTATAAGTTCTTTCGATAGTGGGTTGCAAATTCCACCATACCTTTTACTTGGTCATGGTGAAGTATATGAAGAATAATATGCTCGTTAGAACGAGTGAATTACTTCAGTCATGAGAAATAAGTACGACATAAGATAGTCAGTCATGTGGCAGAGTGCAGGGCATATTTTGAGGAGAACTGGCGGCCTAAGGCCTCATTTGGTATGCCGTTGGGTGCGGGCAGCGCCGGAAATATCGGTTTTGTGATTCTTAGGAGAGCCTATGCTTAGCAGTGAGCATTTTTCGGCTGAGACGATGAAGTTGATGACTCATTCAATCAGATTAAAGTAACATGTAAAGAAATGTCACCTTTTTAATATCATGAAAACCAGCCAGATACATACTATATGAAAAACCTAATATCTATTTGTACTATCGGTGAATTTTTTAGCAGGCTCACAGGCCTCAAAATATTTTCTCCACTTTCTCCCGGCTTCACTTAAATTTCTAGATGTGATGTTTACTATGTTTTGATCAAAGTAAAATAGCACAGGAGTCTTTTTTTGAAGTCTGTTTTTGATAACCTTCAATGTTTTCTTAAGATGTTTGTACTTTTATATTAAAATTCAATTAATATTTTATTACGTATTTTTCTGGATATTCCACTGCACACACACACCCCACACAGTTTCTACTACAATCACAACTACACCGACTGGGCCACATTATGTGAAGCCCTCTTTATTCTATTCTTCTGTTCTTTATACACTTATTAGTGGGTGCACAAAGATTATTTTACAAACACATGACATTATTTACTATGGTTCAGGTGCCATGTCGTTTAAAATTTACTATTTTCATTGAACTGATGAGCTGGGCTTACTGCACAGACGCTCATTATGCAGCCGCCATGAATGACCGCAATATTCGGAGTTCAATCAATACTGCTATATTCTACTAGAACATTTGTTGGTTATTGGAACTTTCATATGTTTTTCGATAACTTTATAATAATAAGGTTCAATTTATTTAAAGTGGTCCATCAATTATGCAGTCTTAGTATTAAGAGGAACATTTCTTAACAATGTGAGATATTTCTCATCATTAAATATTAACTCTGGTTCACCAGGAGCATAGAAATACAAAGATATATCATTTCGTAACGGTTCCTCTAAGTATTGTAAACGCTAAAAAGCAAGCGTTAAGCTAGCATAAACGTCAACTTCATAGAGCTCTCGGTCATATTGAGCAAAACAATGATTGTTACTATTTTTTTATCTCAAAAGACTAGAAAAAGAATATAAATCTAAATATGGATAAATGACATAAAATAATTAAAAATAAATTTAATTCATTTCATGCCTACTTTCTCTTTCGCACAGCTAGAGCGAGGATATCCTTACCGGCACACGTATTCCATAAAACATAGGTTCCTTTAAAGGCAGTTTGTCGCAAGCTGCACTAGCTATCTTCACATATGGAGTCCTCCACTGCTTATCACCAGGTGGTGTGAAGTCATTTGGTGTGATTTTTATCATCAAAAATTCAAATATTTTTGGAATGAATGTAATGCTGATTTTAGTTTAATGTTCTGTTAAAGGAATTTCATAAAACCGATTTAATCTCATCTGCTCTTATAATTATATTTCGCCGGTATTTAATATAAACAACCATAATGGAAAGAACATCATCCTTTTGGGACACCTTTATCTAATTTCTCAAACACAAACTTGCAAATTAGCGAATGTAATTAAAGGGCACATACACAACATTCCACGTGTGAATAATTCGAAGACATTAACGCTCCGAAACTTTCCCAGCCGCTGTCGACGGTCTAGACTCAAGACGAACGCTGGGTGGTTGAGATATGTTTGTTTGATGCTAAAGTGATATGGAAATCTGTGATAATCTTGTTGGATTTCTTATTTTTCGTATGTAACTGTGCGATGTCTTGATTGACTGTTATTTGATCTTTTATGACTGCTTCTAATGGATCCTTGAATTAAGAGTGTCACTGATTAGTTTTGTATAAAGGCTACTTGTATAAAGGCTACTTGTGTCTATTTTATACAGTAGATTGTTTTTTATATTTAATATAGTGCTTTTTGAAATTAATATAGTGCTTAGAAAAGATGTTGTTTCCATGCTACTGTTTCTCTTACCAAATACAGTCCGCGAACTCCTTAACTTTTCAAAAATTTAAGAATCAACACGTAACGATCATTTTTATATAGATTTAGTTTGTGGGGTAACTCGCTTGTGGGGTAATCTATTTCTTTCGATTAAATGCTTACTGTGTAATAGATAATTACCTAATTTAAAGAGATTCATATCACAAACAAAATTATAAATGAGTTTGGAGGTATTATGAAGAAACAATTTTGAAATTTTTTTTGGAAAAATGTTAAAATAATAAATAAGTTCTTTATTTAAATAAGGGTCAAAAGGACTTATTTACATAATGATAATGTAATGTAATCATTCGAGTGACAAAACCAACAACCCGTTAAATCGATTATGACAATGCTTTGTTACTGTTCAAGTGCATACCGTTTAGTTTGAACACTGAATGCGTCGCTTGTAGTATGTTAATTTAAACATCATTATTATTATGTTCTAGAAGAACTAAGTGACAGTAATTAGTGGTTTGAGTGTTTAGATTTCGATTAAGAAAGTAAAACAAATGTCCAGGATGAAATCAACTCAGATCTGCTCTAATCAATATTAGAGCTGATCTGAGTTGATTTCATCCTGCCTAATTTACTAATGAAATAGAACAGAACTCGACTCCTCAATAGACAACATTCAGGTCATAGAAAAAGAAATATTTAAAGTAATAGATTCATATTATAGGTCACTGTTGCTTCTTTCGATTTTTAATTTCTAGCATATTGGTGCGTTAAATATTTCTTTTTCTATGACCTGAATGTTGTCTATTGAGGAGTCGAGTTCTGTTCTCTATTTCATTAGTAAATTAGACAAAGTCGAAATATTTTCAACAAGAAACTATAAATGCTTAAGATATATCACACAAAAACAAGTCGAATTAAAAAGTGCCTTTCTATGTGCAATCGTTTGAAAAGAAATATTCTTACGAACTTTCGCACTTCGCTGCCCTTCAAAGACACGAGTGTATGTAGGCACTAATGACTTCTTTTTAAATTAATATTTTAATAAAAAAAAAGCACACAGAGCTAAGGCTCATTAAGATGAAAAGGCACTCAGACATTTTCTCGTTTATTTACCTGCTAAGTCTTGCCAGGTTTCATTTCTTTTGGATACAATTTGTATAAATGTTTGAAATTTAATATTAAAGTAGGTCTGCTATGCGTGATTGTCTTTCCTAGTGTTGCAAGTGGTTTGTCTTAAATATTATAACTAATAGGGCCGTTGAGTGGTTAGTATCCCAGAATACTGAGTCAGAAATCACGAGTTCGGATCCCCGAGGTAAGGATTTTAAATAAACATTTAACATTGACCTTCTCTCTTGCATAGTATAACTTCTATAGTAAGAAAGGGTTAAAATAATAGCAACCATTTATATTTAGTCGTTTCCCTTTGTATTTGTAGCTGTTTTCTGATCATTCTAGAAATTTGTTTCTACATTTCAATGCACAGTTGAATCGCCCAAGAATATCAAAACACGAATATGTTCATTCATGACACTTATATTAAATGTTTTTACATTTAATATAAGTGTTATTATTTTTCTTGGTTACCAAATGGGATGGCGAGTAAAGAACGAAATCAAAGGGGATTGGGGGCTAACCTGGTTCACGTGCTCCGGCGTGCTGGATGTTGTAGACGCGATTCACCTTCACTTTTAATTTGAACTTGTCACGTCCGATACGTCACGATACACGTATGAAATGAATAACGTGTAGATCGCGGCTGATTTTATTGATTGTCTTCGACGATCGGTAATTTTATTGGGAGCGAACGTCGTGCTCGACCAAGTGACGTATCGGAGTTATTTTTCTTCTTTTTGTTTTAGTGGCTGTGTCATTTTTGCGAATTCAGCCAATGTCAAGTCATTAATGTGAGTGACAATGGTGAATTACTCATTCTCAAAATTACCTGCATAAATATAACCTTGACATATTTTAACTACGAATACAACTGTCTGGTTACTTCCACTACTGACATTAACGAACAAAAACACTCATAGTTGAATAGTGTCTGGAACGAAATAAATTATTTTGTAATCAAAATAAATCTTCAACTTTTACCGACTCGCTGCAAAATTGTCTGTACTTTGTAAATCACGATGTACAAAAAAGTATATTTTAGCTAATTATCGACATGTGAGTACACGAAACGCTTATTAGTATATAAGATAGTTTAATATTTTAGAATATTCTAATGGTAAGTATTAAATTTTGACTAAACGACTGGCTAAATGACAAACTCAAACAATAATTAAAGTTTTAAGCGCAAACCAATTTCCTCGAGAGCACAGCGAAAAGTCACCTATATAAATTAATTATTCAGCGTTTTATTCAAAATTTAATTATGCTACCGTTTTATAAAATTAATGCGAGTTTAATGAAAATTCTGACATTTTTGCCTCAAATAATTTGATAGAGAAATAAAAGTCGTCACATCATAATGTACGTGGAAATCGTTTTAATCTTTTCGGAAATTTAATTTCGTATTAACACAATACTTGAATATTAGCCCCGTTAGGGAGTCTTTGATATTTCGAGTTTCTCATATATAAACTTCGATCATTATTAATATTGCATCGCTGTCTTTTAGCGATATCATATTAAAGAGATGTCCCCCGATGGACATATACTTGTAGGATCTCAATACCGTTCGATCATTCGCTGTCAGCAACCAAAGCTTCTCGTGATCTTTACCAGATCGTCCACCCTTGTGGACATCTGTCAAACATCTTCGCAAGGACATTTCCACCCCAAAAGCCCTCAGTCTTCTTTGCCCTGCTAACTTCTATTTCAAGCTGGCAATTCTTTGGGCTAGGTCGGTGTTAGCCATGAACCATTTATAATAAAGTCCCGCCAAAGGTAACGGAACTGAACTTTACAAAAATTAAAAATTTCAGGTCAAGTGACGCAGTGGTAACACTCAGTTCTGGATGCGTCAGGCTGCGTCAGTCACAGCCACGGTTTACGGCCTTTCGATTAAAGGCCCGTGAGACCGCGGCTTACAAAAAAAAATATATTATCAAAAATACATAGATAAGTAAATAACTGTTAGAAAGACAGATAAATCTAGGTTGTTAAAATATTACAAATTATATAACTGTTAATATTAGGTATTAAGGTTCGAATTTCCCGCATTCCCAAGAATACCCTCTCTCAAAATACTCCCTGCCACACATCCTAACATTTTCTATGCAGGGTACTTAGAAAACTGTGAAACAGGCCATCAGTTTTGTCAGTACTTGCTATCTATCGGTTCCTAGTAGTCGAGAATTTCTCCTACTTCGCTTGTACCTCAGTATCGAATCAAAATCACCTTAATATAAACCGAAGAAAGAGGCAGTAAAACTCAAGCGGCTCACAAGACCTAGCCCACCACCGTACCTAAGGAGACCAGCGCAAAAGTTACCGTGCATTTTCCTCTTTCCTAAGTTTCATATTTTCCAGTTATATAAATGATTAACTGCTGTTCATTTATTAAGCTAGGTGCACCTCAAAACGGGTCAGGACTCGCTATGTACTGATTGTATGACAATGAAGTAATTGAAAAGTTATCAAGTGTTTTTCTTATGAGTCGACCCTCCGTGGGTGTTTGAACACACAAGGGCCATTCTGTTAATTTTGTTTTCAATTGCTAGTTTGTTGGGCTGTGAAGTGGTTTTATAAGTTGTTTTTTTCATGTCTTAAATCAATATGCTTTGATCCAAACTAGAAAATATAAAATGTTAAATGTTCTGAAGTTAATATTGAATAGGGGAAAAGAGACTTGGTGCTTACTCAATTATAGTTCTTGTTTTTCGTAAAAGTTGACATCTACCTCATAATTTCACAAAACATATAACTCTAGCTTAATAACATAATGTTATGATGTTCCTTATAGTACACATATTGGTTTGCTCCTGCAGAACGTTCTCCTCGTAACAGAACTATTAATTCGTATTATGAATATTTCAATAACATCGACATTAGTTTTAAACAAATTGGCACTACTAAAAGTCAAATATCACAAATACTTACATAGATTAAAGTCATAATAAAGTTCTAATGTTGTATAAATATAAACGTCACCATTTTTCTCAAACTATTTGTAAAGTAATCTGTGGTTAATAGTGGTGTCAGTTATCAAAAAAAAAGTCAAAATAACTTTATTTAAATAGACTCATTTACTAAGTTCTTTTAAATCGTCACACAGTCGTTAGTAGCTGCAGAGAAGAAACGGCGCAAGAAACTCTCAGCCTTTAGTATTTATAATGACATTTACAAATCACTTATGTCATTATGTATTAGTATTACAAACATATACATTTTTTGTATAAGATACTGCTCATTATTTTTAACTTTGGGTTAAAAAGAGGATGAAAAAATATCACGAATGTAAATCTACTGTCAATTATTTTAATAAATCAATTTAAGCTCATTAGTTTGACCGCTGTCGATAGAATCTGGATTTACAAAGCTTCATACAATTCGTTATTATAGAAGAGTTCCATAGAACATTGTGAAATGGTTTAAAGCACTTATTTTATGGAAGCAAATATAATTTTCTTCTGGTGTTATGCTTTACATTGCTCCCTACCAGCTTGGGGTGTCGCAGAAAGGGCAGATTAAAAAGAATGCATACGCTTGAATGCCTACACCCGAAAGTAAGAAGGTTTGATGTGAAAAATAATTCTCTGACATTACTTGATTTTATTGAAACGAATTTCACTTGGAATTCGTGATACTTGGATAACGTGATGGTTTGAGTGGCAAGTTTATGTAAATATATATCAAATAGATTATGCCACTGAATACCACATTCGCCCTAAGTGGGAATGCACAAAATAAAATTTAATTTGAACTTTGCTATTCTTTCGTTCTGTTCATAATAAGACAACATCGATGACATAATTTCAATTTTATATAAGATTATACCCCAAAACAAGATTTTATTCTATGACTTCATATTTAAATTAAAAACAGTAGATTGATCAATTTTAGATGTCCATTTTAAGGTCTTCGTCTCCTTGACCCTAACATACTAGGTTCAACATTCTTCCGACACATAGAAATAAATGTTCTTTATATGAATAATATCGGCGAAGATAATGCTAATCTGCGTAACTAGCATTGGATATGTCAGCGTTACTGAAAAATGTAGTCTAAAAGTTCCTAAAATAAGAAACTTATACAATAATAACGTTCCGCTGTGAGACTCGATTTAGTGCAGACAGGCGGTCCTTACACTAGATTCGCGGATTTACTTTATATCCGTCGATATAAGTTTCAGCCCACTAGACCGGCAAGTATCAAGACCGACCCGTCACAGGTAAAGCACGGTACACGACGTGAACGTCCGGACACGCGACGTTGCCAAACCGCCACTTGCGGCGGCTGCCTGCATTTCTACACGTAGTTGTACTAATAATTGTGTTTGTTGCAATATGCAAGTTTACCTGCTTATTGCGGATATGTACAAAGTAGGTACAGGTTTCAACGATGTCTAGACTTGTTGACTGTTGTTAAGATCATGTATGGTCTGGTGTAGTGGGCATTTACAATACCAACCAAGTCAAACTTTCTATACAATAAAATGTATTCGCGCCATATTCATCTGAAGCGGGAGAAATGATAAAAGCGAGATATATATTTCTCAAAGTTACAAAGCTTCTAAAGTAACTTTACGACTTTCTGAAGTACACCCGTAGCGCATTTTAGGGTGATTATAGATCGAAAATGCCATGGGGGCGTTTTAATAAACGGAAAACTGATTTATAGCTCTCAAATAAGTATTTTCCGGTGTTGTGGTAGTGATACTAAGAAAGATTTGAGCGTCGTTTACATAGATCGTTTTATTTGAGTAAAATTATACTTCAGTATACGTGATGTCATATTTTTATATTCACGACAGATTTATACAGATTACTTAATGTCATTTTGTTAATGTATATAAAGCGGAATCGAATAATAAAGCGTAGAAGGAAATCAATAGCGCTTAGTGCTTGTATGTTTTTGAGCATTAAATATAAAAAGTTAAATAAACCATTGTGCTTAAAATTATAGTTTCTATCAACAAACTATCAAAACGGAAAGCTAAAACAGATTTTTCATGTCGGCGTACAGTTTAAGTTTCAATATCGTATCGGACGTTTTGACCGTAGTGTGTTCTTCAGGCATATGCATAAATAAAGTAGTTTTCATATACGACATACGCTGCTTTCAAACGATTTGGCGATTAATGACAAACACAATTGAGAGGGTTTAATTTAATTGAAACTTACAATAAGAGCTCGAAAAATCGAAATGATTCAATCGAATAGAAACGTTTCAATCGCGTTTGTCGAAAGCTATCAAATTATTATAAGGCAGCGACAGCAGCGCCTCTGTTGTGAAGTATTGTAAACGATTTTTTATCTTTACGATTACCAGCTAAACGCAAACGATCTTAAACGTCTTGATGCGATTGAAATTTACATTACGTTTCGATCGCACGCACCAAAAAGCCTTCTTAGTTCGATTTCAAATGCATTCGTATTTCAAAATTACTGTTATTATTATTTTTTTTCTGTTATTGTTTTTACAATAACAAAAGATAGAAAGTACAGCTAGAACATTTATTTTAAATTTCGATTGTCAACTTTCGTATAAAATTTTTTAGCCCGTTACGATTGCGATTAGATATTTTCTGAAAATCGTACTGTATAAAGCACCGCGTGAATGACTGCACAATCATCCGGGAAGAAAGATTTGGGGGACAAAAAGCGTTTGCAATATTTTTCACTGCAAAATTTATGTTGCAAAGGGATGCTTCATTTTTTTTAATAAAATTGATTTTATAGAAACACTGGTTGTAAGATAAAAGCAGTGCAAGTGAAGTGACGACTAGATATATATTGATATTGCATCTTCATCGGTTATATCTAACTAATACTGCTGTGCTCTTCTAACTCAACTTTGAGTAATCGGAAGTTAATCTATGTAATGTAATTATGTTCACCATTTGTTTGGGGTAGACACCGATATTGCTTAAACAGACTTGAGCAAATAGTCACGTCTGGGACTCCGACGTTTGCATAGCGATGCCGCGCCCGCCACCGCAAGAACGCGCTTATCATAGTTGATACAGGGTGTGTCTAATAGTGTATTTTAATATGTAGAAATTTTTTATAAGCTTATATAAGCGTAGCTTTGTATTTACAAAGGAACTGTATGAAAGCCTGTGCCGAGTGATAGGACTTAATATAAGTTTAAAAGTTAATAAGTTAATGAGTTAAGAGTTTAAGAGTAATATAAGTAAGAGTTTTACACCAGCTACCTATTTAGGGACTTTCATGTTATACCATTGGCAGAAATGGCCAAACGCTCTCAATTCAGGAATTTTAAACCTCACATCTTATAAAATTTATTACATACCATATTGACATAACATAATCTAGGGACAATCAAACTTTTACCTTGTCGAGGTAATCGGGAGACCACTTACCTTAAAGTCCACCTGATGGTAAGCAGTTACTTTACGTAGTTTTATTTGAAATGAATGTAACATAAAATATAATTATATCTTTAGAAAGTTGAAAATGCGATGCGATTAATAAGATTTGCTATTTATTATCAACAGTGGTTTGTTATAGCAATTTATATTATAGCTCTTGCTATCACTACAATTTTATAAAATATCAATTGTTTTACTATCTTAAATTTATTTAACTGCAATAAATTCCCGAAAACCCTAAGGAAACTAAAAATTAATTGCATGTGCATAGTAGATATGGGTTCACAGGTTACTGATTTTTTTTATAGATTTTAGTATCCGTTCAGATATTACATTGTTTATTTACAATTGTGTTATCATATATAAATGGGCGGTACAGGCTAACCTGGGCAGAATTGTTTTAAAAACTTCCTGAATAAAAAACCATTTTTCTCCACATCATCCTGTATATGAAGTTGTTCTCTGCCTACCTTGTATATCAATATCGGATGCCGCGCATTCACAAGCGACATCGCTGGGGCTCGCACAGACATTCCTGTCGCGTGCAGTAGGACTGCCGTAATTAACTGACTCCTGCGTATTAATTTGAAGTTCCAGTATGAAGAGACATATGGATATATCTATAGCTATATTGAAACACACTTATCATAAGCACATTAATATAAAAAATATATACAGTGCAGTGAAAACGTATTCCTTGAATATTGCACGTATTATCTGGCACAGAACCGCGTTGAATGGATAGGGCTTCTCTTATCATCTAGAGGTTTAAAATATAGTCTAAGATCTACTTACAGACTCACCAATATGACATGAGATTTTTATATTTTAGATTGTGTATAAGCACGTGACAATAGATGTATTATAATACACTACAGTTCAATACATAAATACAGAGTAAAGTGTGTTTGAAATTTCAGCACGAAATCTGAATTTAGTAAATGAGTCTACTTGAATAAAGATATTTTGACTTTAAAAAAAAGTTTAAACGAAAATATAAACTCGGAATATATACATGAACTAAACAACTTAATTTATTACAAATATCTAAAATCTCTTTCGAAAAAAAAAGTTATTATTTATTTATAATTTTCAGTACACGCGCCCTCCATTTTCTCCAAACATTTCTCCTATAGCAAAAGGTTTGGTAGAACCTTCTTTTACAATTAAAAAATAAGCCAAACTTTACTTTATCTTTTAATAGTTTGTAGTTTCATTTGTTAATGTTAATGTGTGCACAATATATTTTTAAATCATAATAGTGTTATAAAGATATTAGGTATATAGTTCTTTGATTTAATTTGTCCCGTACCATGTCCCGGAGATGGGCTTCAGCTGCGATACTGTTTAAAAGTAATGTACGAATTATATTTCACAAATAAATTAATTCTAAAAATAATGCGAAACAAAAATTTTAGTTGAAAAATAAGAAACGTAGAATGGATACATATTCTACATGATTTTCAAACACAGGTTCAATTATTTTTAAATTGTCTATAAGCAGACAGGTGTATAGCAATATACTTGTATATTTTACATTCATTAAGTTGAACAAAAGATGTATAATTTAATGAAAATAAAATTAGACACATCTGTTTCATATATATACTGTGTGTGTACGTCTAAACGTTTCATTATTAAAATAGGTTTCGACACACAACGTCACAACATCACTTTTCTTCTCAACTTGTGACTGACACTTATAAATTGTCACCACTTATCTGTATGCCACCTGTAACATAGTTAAAATGTAGACGGTAAACAAAGTGATAAATTTCTAGTGAATTTGTTCAATAATATTACAATTTTTTATTAAAAGATACTAAAAACCGACTTTAAAACACTTAAAAGGCAAAAAAATAAATTTTTTTTTTTGGTCTCGTTGATTCACTTCTCTGGAAACAAGTAAACTCCAAAACATAATTTTAAATAGGATAACTTCTTGAATTGTTATGTTTTTGCTATTTGTGTGTTTGAAGTCACTATTTAGTTTTATTTTAAACTTTTTTTTTCACAATTTTGAGTGCTAAGTTTTCAAGGTCAATGTTAGATGGGTGACCATCTATTAACTCTATAACACGTGCCTATCAAATTTGAAGGTTGCCCCCGATTTCTCTGGAATCCTATTCGCAGATTCTGGCTTGGTATCAATCGTTCGGTTGATAATCGGTTCACAACTGTCAGAGCAGTTAGTAAATATTATAAATTTGTAGGTGTGATGATACTTATCATGTGTAAATACAGAAGTAAGAAGTAAGGAAGGAGGAGATAAAAACCTCTTAAATCACGAGTATTCATTTTTCTATAAAAAAATATAGAACAATGAATTCGCCTTTACAGCAGGCTACCAATCGATATTCCATAGATAAAATATAAATATAAAAGCCAATTAAAAAAAAGTTTTTTTATTTGTTATAATATTTTGCTTTTTATTTAAAATAAATTATTTTGGTGATACTAAAGCGTACAAGTATATTTCTGAGTGAAGTTTCATTGAAAAATAATAATTGGATTCAATAAAAAAAATATTTTACTGATGCCAATTTCACTGCGTCTGTTAGCAAACTCACTTGACATTTTCAATGTACAAACACTGGATTTTCAACCTTATTATTGTAGAAGCCAAATAAATAAATCTCGCGTAAAGCTCTAATCTATAGCAAATAAGAGCTTGTTTCGCTTACATTTAAGCCGATAATATTTGGCTGTGCCAGCAGATGTACAGTAAACAATATTGATAGAGAGCAAAATTGTGTCTGCACCACTCCCTTCGATGGAAGGGCGATATTTTACGAAGATTTCCTTTCTCACCCCTTTGAGGTGCAAGCTTATTTATGGTGTAAAATTTGACACTTCCATTTGAAGTTGAGGGGACTCCGGATATTGTGTTTTTAGATATAAATTTATAGATGAACAATGTTTCTTATATGCATAAGGTTATATGTTTTGAATAGACAGATACAACGATCTATGATTAGCAACTTTTCAAATTAGAACATATAATTAATTGCTTCTCTCCCTCATGACTTAAACGCCCTGGAGACCAAGCGATAACGAAACACCTCCCCTTAATGAAAGTGATGCCCATCCATCAAAAATTTACCCCGAAAGGGTGAATTCAATCCTGTTTTTGGGTAACATAAGTGTTTCGATATTCTCTTAAAACAGTTGGAAGTTTAATACTACATTGTAGTGTTGTGTATCTCAGATGAATATGATCATCAGAGCTCATCCAGAAAACGTTATGTTTGGAATATAGGTTCTCGTATCCCATGTTGACAGCATTATCTTTTTCTTTTGAGTTTGCCACCCTTACTTGATCAAATCTTTAATTAACCTAATGCAGCCATAACTTCATAAGACTTAAATATTTCTATTTTATGTTAATATGTTAATATTTGTTTTTAAGTCTACGGATTGGACTTAGAGTTAGTCCAATCCGTAGACGTAGGGTAGGCCTAATTCCTAAACATAAACATTGCGACTAAAAAAGTTCATAACTTTATAAATGAAAATTGGTAATTTAGACAAATTGTTTGTTGGCGTGCTTTTTCAAAATTGACATTTCTTTCTTTACTTTTATTTTATTTTTGATAGATGGTGCTAGTGGCAGATTGTGATTATAAAAAATGCACCGCGTCAACTAGTTACAATAATAATAACTGAATTCATTCTTTACAGACACACACACAATGTCACACAAAAGTGACAATAAAAAAAGGCTTCAAAATATCATTGTATATATGCGTGTGTGTGAATCGTAGAATAATAAACATTTATTCTCATAATTTTTGAACTACAACACTAAATTTACAAATTAAAAAGTATAATGATTAACTCTTATTTATCTTTGTTTAAATTATCAAAAGTGTTTTATTTTCTATATTCATAAGTAAAAAATAAATATCGTACAGAAAAAACCTATTAATGTCAGCAGTGCGTCTGACATAAAACAAGATGCGTTTGAAAACTCACCCCTAAATTTGAATTGATGAGATCCTAAGTGATGTTATGCCTGCATTTGAATTCTTCTGATCACGCTTTTATGACAACGCCGAAAATATTTCTCCCTATTACACAATGATTTTAAAACGATGCAGCATTGTTTAAATCCTCTGTTAGCAACCCAAACATATTTTTTGATGTAAGGAACACTAATTGTCTTTAATCGTCGCCTTTGTGGCTTGTGTGGAGCACACTGAACGATTAGAGCACGTTGTTCTCAAGGTAGGAAAAGAATGGGTCTAAAGAGACCCATTCTGGCCAAAGGGTCTGGGCTACCCCCGGTCCTGAAGACATAAGGCTGCTGACTCCAAGCGTACTTAGTAAGTACATCTTGGAGGTATTCCAGGACATTAGGATATGGGAAGGACAAAGATCCCATTAGGTCAAGGTGCTCCGGAAGTAAATCTTCGGCCTTTACAAAGATAAGATAACATAATCATCGCTCTTGTGCTTCGCGTATCTTTATTATTATTTTCGTCGCCTACATAACTATATATTCTATAATTTTTTACTGGTAAAAAAAAATCCGACAGTAATAATTAAATAGTTTATTTGATACCTTTCCTCAACGTTGGATTCCAATAATATTTCTCATAAATATTGTTCCAAAATTGATAACTATCTTTGAACAGGTCATTCCTCATTTCGAGTTTTGTACCAATCGATAAATAGTTTGGACTTTCTTTTGAGTACTTCAGCCATTTTATCTTTACTAGTGAACTTTCATATGCTGTGGGATTTCTGAAAGAGAGATATTTTTTAAGATCGATTAAATGAATTCAGTGGATGATTTAGAACTGTTATCCCTCCAATTTTAAAATAATGTTTTTATCTAATTAATATATAATTCATATTACACATTAACCTGCTGTTGAAATCTTGAATTACTTAATAAGAAAGAGAAGACAATAACATTGTAATTTTAATTCAATTTATTAACAGAATTCATTGTTTTAATAAAAAAAAAGCAATAAAGAAATAAACTAAAGTGTAAGAAACAAAGAAACACTTTACTCACCCATATTTAGCAAAGTCCGCCCACATGTAAGTCAAGC
Organism: Acentria ephemerella; assembly: GCA_943193645.1. Taxonomy (NCBI): domain Eukaryota; kingdom Metazoa; phylum Arthropoda; class Insecta; order Lepidoptera; family Crambidae; genus Acentria; species Acentria ephemerella. The sequence goes on from OW971889.1 coordinate 1,914,570, forward strand.
GATCTCTAGTGTCAAAGTCACTTAAAGAGCTCGTAAAAGACAAGAAGTCCCAAATGTAAGCAGTCTGGTCCCGGTGGCTGGCGCCTTTTATCTTGTCCATAAATTGGTGTTTCATATTTAACTCTCCGACGTAAGAAAATTCGTAGAAATAAACTGGATTTTCAGTCCTTCCAGCATGCAGTTGCAGTGACCTCACTATCGGGTATTTAAACATGGAATCCGAGAAATAATCTACATATTCCTGCTTATTCTTATGTGTTATCTCTTTATCCTTGAAATAATAATCTCTAACTTCTTTGACAACTTTTTCTTTCGTGTCTATGTTGTTAAACACTAAATCAGCTGGTAAGAAATCAGTAAAACTTTCATTCATCAAACTATACCAATCCGTAAATTTGATTACTCTGCTCAAGCCTTCCATATTTGCAAATCCTGATAATACTGACAGTTTACTAAAATCACCTCTCTTGAGAGTTTCTAATGGAGATTCTGTTAAGAAAGCCTGAGGGTTGTTATCAGTATTTTCTATACAAGGAGCAAAGCCAAATGTGCTATTCGTCAAAAAGAAGTTCACGCTTTTAATTGCTAATTCTTTTATTGCTGCCTCAAGGTAAAACTTATTCAATTCTTTTATATCATCTGTTCCATTATAACCCATAGAAATGGCTATATTTTTCGCTGTGTTTATAGGGTCTCTGTTAATAGCAAATGGAGCTAAAGCAGTTCCGCTTTCAAGAATTAGTTTATTGAATAATCCACCAGAGTGTTTGGATAAAGCATGTAGTTCCGCCATAGCAGCACCTACACTGAATCCAGCTAGAGTTACTCTATTAGGATCTCCTCCAAATTTCTTAATATTTTTATTAATCCACTGCAGTGCTGCCAATTGGTCTTTAAGAGCAGCATTGCCTGGTATATCTTCAGTACCAAGACATGCAAAACCTAACGCTCCAACTCTATAGTTAAAATTAATAGCAATTATATCACGATTGGCCAAGTAATGAAGTTTCCCCATATTAGCACTGCCTCCAGCAAAAGCACCACTATGAATGTATACTATAACGGGCAGCAAATTATTCTCATCAGCTAAGAGTGGAACTAAAATGTTCATTATAAGACAATCTTCTTCTCCATTAAGAAATGATTCTTCATCTTCGTCTTCAGTATAGAAAGCTTGTTGGCACATAACAAACTGTCTATTCGCTTCTAAAATAGTATCTCTATGTTTGACTGGTAGTGGTGCCTGTGAATTGAAAAAAAAACCATCAACGTCTTTGAATGCACTATGATAATCATATTTTGTTCAAAATTAAGATAAAGTTTTAAAAAAAGTAAAATATTTCAGAAACATACTGGTCATAGAAATCATTTTTAGTTTTATCCATTCAACTAATTATAATAATTTATTTGTTTCGTACAATTGATTACATAATCCACTTATCAATGGAGTATAGGACTATATTTGCATTACTTGACTAAAAATTATGATACACATAATGTGAACTACAGCGCTTCCTAACACGACCTATATTAAATTCTGAATCGTAGTCGTCCCGTTAACACTCATTTTATCTTTCATACAATATTAGCTAATCTAAGTTACTGTTTGGAGTGCATGTTTTAATTACGAAAACAAAGAAACTTTTGCTAAGATTAATGTGAGATGGGGCAACTCAACGATAACATTTTATTCCCGGTTTCACTAGAACCTGCCCACCTATTTATAACTACGGGAAGGATAGCAATGTCTGTTGTCATTGATAACTTAGCGATGGATTTAAAGTAACAATAGCAATTACTGTTGTCATTGATGACTTGCCACTATAACAACGGTTTTAACTATAATAGCGATGGATTTAAACTTACATTCAAATGTGATAATCAAACGTATATGTGTGGTTTTTTAAGGGCGCAAATTTCTTGATTTGGAACGCGAATAGGTTGTAGTATATGTTACCATATACATATGAAGCTTACCTTAAATCTGTCACGTCCAGTAGGAGCAGTAGCGTAAGGTACCCCGAAGAATTCATAATAATCTCCATTCCAATACTTTTCTCCCACTACCTCCCCTTCTTCTAATTCTACAACTCGCACCTTTCCATCTTCACTGTAAACGTTGGATATAAAAATTAAATATAGTAAAATCCGAAACATGACTGCTTCTATCTATAGAGACCTTGTTAATGCAGTGTCTTATCTCAGTGATTGATTATTGTATTACTTAATTTTTAACTGATAAAAATTTGTATTTTCAGCTATCAAACATAATTTTTTATCGAAGATAATATAACTAATATCCATAACTAACTTACTGCTTTAAAATGTTAAATTTTTATCAATTACATTTAGGTGCAGTTCAGTGAAGATGAGACGAGAGGAACTGAGGTTTTAAACATGTATTCAAAACTAAGAGAACATTTGGTTTTTGGATGAATTTAAGCAATTAGAAAATGTAAAGTAAATTAAATATTTGTTATATAAAATATTTTTATTTCAACTCAAAAGTGACTAGTCTAAATCGACATATCGATGCTGATGTAAGGACGTGGCGGGGGATGACGTTTCGAATTTTAATGCAGGCTAGGAGAGAGCCAGAGAGCTTTAGACACGCTACAGGTTAGCCGGTGGAACAGCCCGCTCGCTGGCGCTCACTGGGCCTTGATAAATATCGTCTCACTCAGTTCGAGAGAAACCAGGGTAGAGCACAAGGGCCTAGAGGGGGCTACCGTCGGAAGACGAAACCCGAAGATCGGTGAGCTTCAGCTCACTGAGAAGAAACCTGAGTAATGAGCAGATGCTTGAAGTCCGCAACCCACGTGCGAAGAAACCCTAGATAGCTAGCTTTCACATAAAGTGAATTTACGTGTAAAATTCAATACAGATTTTAATATGATACAATACAATTTACAAGCGAGAACAAAAAATGTACGATGTGTTTCATCAACGCAGTCACAGCTGGTATCACTACACTACAAACGAATTTTCAATCTTAGCCTACCATAACACAAAGAAATAAATCTTTTTTTTATTTGTTCAAACACAAAGTAAAGCTTTGCAGTATCAAATTATCAGGCTGTGTTTATAAAAGAGGTTTTGTTGAGGCGAAATTACTTAAATATAAAGGTTAAATGCTAAGCAATTCGCATTTCATGTTCCTATTACTGCAAAGTGTATAGAAAGGTCATAATATTCCGTTTATCCTACCTCCTTTAAATGCGAATCATATCTTCTTCATAACTTGATATTCTATAGCTGTAACAAAATAAATTCAGCCCTCATATATCTCATAAATACAGATACTAATCCCAAAATCTTGTATCCTAACCTCCGAGAAACGTAACACTTATAAATAAAGGGAAAACGGAAAAATATAACGTGTCATAAACACATCAGTCCGTGAAATACGTAAATAGGAAGATATACAGTGAAAATCGCGAAGCCGCACCGCGAGAAATATATTATCATAAGATATTCTATGCGGGCACATTTCTTGTGTCCAGCAAGTTTTGTTTGTGCCATTTACACCAACCGATTGTTTCCCATTTAGTTTAAAATACCAACTTTAAAAGGAGAATAACATATTTTCATACAAAATATGTTATTAATTCATGAAACGAGTGGAAATGTTAATTCTGCACAAAATATACGATGCTTTTTAATACATTTGCGAAAATACAACTAAAGGAAATCAATCAAAAACAATTTAATCCTAGGACAAGTAATAATTGATTTTACGGTTTATAAAATTGTTGGGGATTTATATCACGAGGCTCGTTATATCACGAGTCAGTCTTGATATAGTGTTCTGACGTATTTGTTATTGTTGTAAAATAATTATATATTTCATTTTAATACGTGTTTGCATCATATTCCACGCTCGCTAGCTAGCAGCTTACTAGCAGTTTGGACTTTGCATTGATATATCAGTCAGTCAGTTTTCTTTTTTATATAGGCACACATGCACTTATATAGAATATTGGATAGTGGGTGATTGTGAAATTAATATTATTTTTAACAATATTTTGTTATATATAATATTGCATATAAACATGGTACCATGACTGTATATTTACCTTGTTTTTAATGAACCATTACATTATGAATTGTAATAGTTCATCATTATATGAATAATTATTGTTTGGTTTCATTTATCTATATGTTAATGGATTCGCTTACGAGGTATTCCTGCTTATGGATGCCCAGTTGTCCATAAGTGTCGTATATCGTGCATTAAGATTATTTAATTATTATTAGTAAAAACTCTATAAAAATAATCAAGCTATCATTTTATGTAACAGTGAGTTAACTGATAGCTTGAATATTCTTATAGAAGTTGTATTTCCTTAAATCGATAAAATAAAAATAAATAAATATGCCGTATTATCTTTGCTTGGCCAGCATGTTATAAAAAAGATTTTAGAATGCTTTTTAAAAAACCACACATATATATAAATATATATATATATATATATATATATATATATATATATATATATATATATATATATATATATATATATATATACACACGATATAGGTCGGAGGTGTGTACAATGTTATGTTTCGAGAAAAGTCATTTTCTGTCGAAGGGAAATAATTATCGTATCCATATCGTGTCGCATGCTATAAAGGCTTAGGCATGGGGTCTTATGCGGTATACGTTCATTTTAGTAGGTTTCCGTGTAGACCTGGTACGATAAAATATGTTTTCCCTCTTACAGTTTCCCTGACACCAGATATTATTCGTGTTATGGACGATTGTAGGTGTCTCCATTTGTTGAGCGACTGCCATTTTTAGAGCAAACAGTGTTACTGTGGCATCTATATGAGATTTGTGTACTGATGTATTCTAAAATTTTGTAGAGTGAACAAATGATTGTGAACAATTGACATACCTCATTTGATTTATTTGCAAATTTAATAGTAAGCTTACATTTAAAGTACTGAATTACCACTGTAAGTTACTGGACCCGATTCTGAATGTACACATTTAATGTAAATTTAAGGGGAGATTTTCTTGCATATTTCTCAGTATTTAAAGAAAAGGGCAAGTAAATTAAATTTGTCAAATATATAATGAAGATGCAATTTAACGATAGAGACTAAGTTAATTAAATATTGTTGATAGAGACTCCTAAATTAACTTAGTATTAGCAGTAAGTCATGTATTTTTTGAGACCTTCAATCATTTATACGCCTACTGATATTATACATTAACGACTAAAGCACTAAAAAGTTACGAAAAATTTAAAATTTCCTTGAAATAAATTACTAACAAGCCATTCTTACATTCTGTTTCCTGAATGGCAGTGACTTATACATTGTTTTGACATTTTGAAAAACTAATTTCATACTTTAAATTAGTTTGTGATTTTTTATTTTGGTATTTATCCATTTGTAAAAATAATTATTAAAATATGTTGTTAAATTACATGAAAATTAAAAATCCCATTGTGAGGAAGCAAATAGGTCCGAAAATATTAAACAATCAGAAAAAATCACTAGACACCCTCGAGAGAGGAGAAAAATCATATTTAGTGATGAACCAGCAGTAAAATATTTTTTACTACAGGAAGACATTTTATAGATTTAAAAATAAATAATTTTATAAACTAAAAGAACAGTTTTTTGATTTCAAACTTTATTTTTTTGTTAACCCAATATCAGTTGAAATACAGTATTATTATTGAAAAACAGTATTGTCGAAATATCTCTTGTAAAGCCACCGCGCTATCAAAAGCTACCACTTGTCTCTCAACTGTCAGTATGAGTCATCCATGTAAAGCCACCGCGCTAACAAAAGATGGCGCGATGTCTTTACAAGAGATATTCCGACTATAGTAGGTCTTGCTACACTCACTTAGAGAAGGAAATTACTACTAATGGTCCATTACCTCTCCGTACTGAATCATAAGATAGATTGCCCTTGCATATTCGAACCTGTCTGTCCCGACGTGCTCAGCCGCATATATCTTAAGAGTGCAACGGCTTAGTAGCACCACGGGGATTGCCAGCTACCGAAACCTACCGCTCGTACCGTCTATGCTGCCCATGCATTTACAATGCACGCTCTACGATAGGGTTGCACATTCATTCAACCATAGACTAGTAAAATATAAGTAATAGAAACTTTACTTATATATAACGATACTATGTTGTTTAAAATACATTTATCCTTATGAATGACTCTTTCGATTAGTATCATATAATACAAAATGTTTTTCTTATGAAAATTGAATACGGTTGAAAAATAAACGCTAATTTCTAAATATTTGCATTGAGAGAGCAAGATGAATTGATTTGATAATTTAGTTATAGCACGTGGATCTACTTCAAGATCAGGATCATACCCAGTCTTAATTTTGTGTTAGCTAATGTGAATTTTTGGAAATAGCCGTCTTCTAAGACATTTCAGATCCATTTCTGCTTTATTTTTTCATCTTTATTATATCACCTTGTATCAGCAATGCATAGCCAATTTACTTAACACGATGTGCCTTATCATTAGAATTACGTGAATCCCCCAAAAAAATTGTAACAACAAACGATTTGGATTCGGAATTTAAAATATTCTAGAAATAAAATCACAACATCACTTCGCTGTTAAATCAAATTACATCTTTATTTAAATAGTAACAGAGCAAAATACCGCTCTGCCCAGAGCTTGTTACGTTAACTCATAAGCCAATTTCACTCCGCCGACTGCGCCGTAAACACGCTGAACACAAAAACGCACTCACATTTAGAATGAAACGGTATACAGAAAATTCGTTCTGAAATGAGAACTACAATTTTGAATTGTTATATTTGGAAAATTCTTATTTAATATTACTAGTATAAGGCAAATTCATTAGAAGTTAAATAAAATAAAAATAAAGTCTTTAAAACTCTACCCAGTAGAGTATTAAGCAAAAAGTAGTAAAGCTTGGCAGAGCACAGTTCCGTTCACATAATTAAAATTTTTTGGTCTGAAACTTAAAAATTTCATTCATAAAAATAATTACTTGAAGCGGTTTTTATTTAGGTTCAACATAAATTGACATAATAATAACTCTGAGAAGAAACTTCTAACGACCGCTGTACATCTTAAAAAGCTGATATTTAATTTAAAATATACTCCCCACACGCAGATTTTTACTCGCTTGCTCTCCGCGGGGTCGTATGATAAATTCCAAAAATTAATTCCGAATAGGTACGCAGATACCGTATAACTGAATGTAATTAAAAATTATTTCTCACTGTTTGTCAGAAATTTATACGTTGCGTTTCTAATTGGTCGAAACTGTAATTTCCCAAAGGGCCGTGATTGGCTCAAGTTGCAAGATTTTGTCTAGCGATGATGTAGACAAGAAGCTCTTGTAAGGAAGTGCGTTTCGTTCGTTCGTTTTTAAGTTGAATTTTTTTTGTTTTTTTTAAGAGATCCGTTAGCAAATACTTTATAGATACCAAAGTACGTTTATAATATAAATAAATAATGATAATATAATATAAACGTACTTCAATACTTTACACAGTTGTTATTGTAGAGTTAATACAGGAAACATGTATTGATACATTCTTAGATATGCAGTTAACGTGTTACCATTAATAGCGTGTTTACGTCTTGTTAGGAATAGGCCTTCCTATATGGGTAAAATATATAAGCTAAGTCATACATTCAGCGACGGTTGGTCTTGGTCTTATGTAAGCTGTTTAAAATAAAATTTCATTTCAAATAAAATTTCATAACACCGAAATATTGGCCACAATAATTGGTGGGTAAAAACAAAATACGGAGGGCACAAAATAAATTAAACAACAAATTTTGATTGACACATCCAGAGCAAACCATGGTTATAGTTACTTTGTTTTTCTAATCAAAGCCAGAGCGCTCGAATAATACGCCAACGAGCTCGTTGAGTAGTAGTTAAAAACGCTTATGAATTCTTTTAGGATAACTATGAAGTTATGATGACCAAACGATATCCCTGTTATCGCTATACATGCCTTATTCTACTGTTTTCTAGTTGTTGATTGGTAAACAATGCCTAGGCAATAAGTCCGTCAATTGTGTTTTTGATTAATGAAAAATAAATAAATGATATCCCAGATGGAACTCGCAGCTTATGACTCGACCCAAACGCCCCAATTCCGATGAAATAATTATCTAACCGGTTGAATTATTCGCTAATGAGACTAACAGATGAGGTTACTCGCGGTTATGATTAAGCCATTTTCTTTTTATTATAAAATCCCCTTTCAAAAGATATCAATTAAACAGATTTTAATTGACGTAGAATGGGTATTGCGAAGCGTTTCCTATATTGGCGAATTACTTTGACTTTAATAATCACATCTATAACAGAAAACTCGGTATCGAGACTGTAGCGAAGCTTGAATAGATTAGTAATATCTTTGATTTGTATGTAGATATGTTTTAGTTGATTCAAATATCGTAAATATTCTCTGTCTTTATTTTTATGAGTAATATAGATATTAATTTTATTAGTTATTTAGTACTGCGCCAACACGGTTGTGTATATATATTTTTACATACCGGAACCTTTCCATGGAGTTGTATATAATGCAGAGGAAACACAAGAGCAAATATACTAGCTATCGCTGTGTACTGGGATCCAAGTACAATTTTCAATGAGAGGATTGACGATCAAACGTCATTATTTTGTGTGTTAATTTTATTTTTTATATATAGTTAGTTTATAAATATTATATTAATATTATATTATAAATTAGAATTTTCACCCTAAATCAGGTATTACAGAGGTTACGAACACCGCTTTGCACGAAAGAAAATTAAATAATCAATTAGTTTAAAATCTTTTATCTATTACTCTGGTGTGTGCTGGTCCATATTGTTCTGGATAGAAAAAATACTGAGTTGTTTTTTAAATTAAAAACCAATAAAGGTAAAGATTATTCAATGTAAGAAGTTATCTAATTTAAAATATTTTTGGAGTCTTCTTTCTTTTGTTTGTGTAAATAACTTAGCACTATCTTCAAAAACAAATTTTAAATCAAATAACTTCTTACGTCGAATAAATTTTTCTTTTTTAGTGTCTCTATTTACAGTTTCGTTTAAAACTTTTCTCAAACACGAGTGTTAAATTTCTAAGCTCAAAATGGGGTGATCGTCAGATTTTAGACTTGCTTGTCTATATGTTTTTTTCTTACATTGCAATAGCTTTTGAATGCAACTCGTGCCTATAAAATTTGAAGATTGCTCTTGATTTCCCTTCATCAGATCCTGGTTTGGTGACATTGGGACTACCTTAGGACTAAACTCTTTCGAATAGATAAAGAATATTGAAAATCGGTCCACTGTTGACAGAGAAATCGCTCAACCAACTTACAAAAACAACTTTAAGTTATATTGAGAGTCTCCTCTTTTTTATTGAAGTCGGTTTAAACTGTTTATAGAGTTCATTTAAATGTATTATTTTACTTACCTTTATTAAAAATCAAATGAGATACACATTTAAGTTCAGACAAAGCCTTAAGTAGTTATTTACTTAAGTGGACTGTAAAAAATTACCGAAGAAAATGTGCTTGATATAGAATATCTGTGTGTATTTTCGCCACCGGCTTAACTTAACTACCTTTCGATTTTGACTTCGCATCCAATCCCAGAAAAGGAAACCGTCTGACGTTCTACTTTGGCTTAAACTTCCGAACACTAACCACTGTCTCCCAAGTTTATCTGGCCCGTCCTCTGACCACGGCTTGGCTCTAATTAAATATAGAGGGACTTAAGTCTGGCTCACACCTGTGAGACGACTAATTAGGGCTTAAAATTTTGTTATCGGATCTCGTTGGAAACTGGCGTCGAGGAAAAGGTGTTATGAACACTTTTTTAGAGGTGATATTCTTGTTTTATTTTTACTCTGTGCTAGTTTTTTGTTCGGTATTCTGTGTTTATTATAAAAAATAAAGGCAAGATTACAATTTATTTTTTCTTTAACGATTGCTTTATAGAGTACGTGAAAACTTTTTTATTAGTTAAATATAGAATAGAATAAAATATTACTTTAATTCACATAAGAAATAATCTTATATTAATGGTAGAATGCACAATTGGTGGCTTTCTCACTAAGAGCGTCCTCTTCCAGGCAACCTTTGGTTAGATAGGAATTAAATATAATAAATGGGGAGAAGATAGCAATGCAGCAACTAAAATTATAATGAAATTAATAAAAAATAATAATAAAAATAATATACACACATAATACACATAACAGTAACAGTAATATTTGTTTCCATAAATGTTAAATTAATAATAATGTAAAATGTCAATAATATTGCAGAAGCAACCGCATATTTGCAGTCAATATACATCGATATGTTTGAGGAGCTGTAACAACTCGCTCCATAACGGTCCAGACTAAACGCTATTTACATGTGACGTCACATGCAACGTAATGGCTACCAAAATGTATAGGCGCATTGACATAATTAAAAAATATTTCGTTTAGTATGGGTGAACTAAATGTGTAATAATTTTTATCGAATCGTTTAATAATTGATTACAATATCTAATAAAAAGTATCGATCGACTTATATGAGATTTGAATATTATTTTGTTCGATTTAAGTAAGGGGTTATTTTAAACACAATAAAAAATTTAAACTGTTTTTCAATTTAATAGATAGGTAACAAAAAGAAAAGATTGTATATCTATTGAATTCCAACTATTAGATTTTCTAACGGGTCGACAGAGCGATACAGATTACATTGGCTGCTTCTTTATAAATTAATGCAAAGATAAAGAAATATGTAAATTATAATTGTTTTCCATAATTATGATGTTTATAAAAAAAAATTTGAGAAAATTCAGATGAAAATTTTGTGAGACAGGATAAACTTACTGAATCTAAGTTTAGTAAGATAACTTTTTTTTCTATATTTATTTTTAAAGTTATTCTTGCAATATTTTGCGAGTATTATAACAGTTCCTTTCAATTTCTTTAGTAATCTTTATGTTATGAATGAAAAAATTACTTTTATCTTTTCGATAAAAATTTGCGGGTAAATCAATGCATTATATAAAGAGAAACTAAGCAATCATTAACTTAAGCGTAAAGTCTCCTGTATTTAATAAATATAGAGGGCTATCACCAAAGGACCCGGAAAAAATCTTCTTGCTAAACTTTTTCTTTCTTAAAAACTCCCCTTCCTGAGGACGATTAGCTTTATGACATCTCGTAAACATAGAATGGTAAACAGACAGATAAAAGTCAAATTCTTTTTGTGTTGCCCGTTCTTGTGTCCCCGCCTTTATGGCCACAAAAATGGTCTGTGAAATTGAAAGCAGGAGAGTTTGAAGTCGAGGTTTTTATCTGAAAAGTACACTTAGTAACAAAATTGGTCAGTCAAATGAAAAACTGAAAATTTATTTATTTATCTAGACAGACTAATATTATAAAAATGAATGATTTGATTATTAGTTTTTTGCATTGGAATGGATTCAAAACTACCGGTTTACAATCCTATGTTTTCTCTAATGAACATTGGCGGTAGGTTATTATCAAAAAGTTGAGAATACTCATGAAAATTTTGATAATGTAAAACTGAAGTAATTATTGACAATAGAGTAAAGTGATCTACAAAAAAGTCAGCGTTACTATATACAATAGATCATATCTTTTTTTTAGTAATCCCGATGCAAAAAGAATGGTGTTATGGAAGAATTATGAATTAAGAAGAATTATGTTTGTGTGTGTATGTTGAAATTTATAACTTTTGTTAAATACCCATTTATTTATAATTACAGAGTATTAAATTATTTATAGTATCTTAAAAAATATGTTTTTTATATTATTTTTTGCATAGTTTACAAGGTAGAATACCTGGTACAAAATTCATAGAGTCAATTAGTTATGATATAAATATAAATAGCTTGGCAGTAATTATCACTTACGAAACCAGTTACAACGAACTCCCGAATATTAAACATAAATGTCAAATAATTATCCATTAATTTATAAGCCCAGCCACTCACACGTCAAAGGTTTCGCTACAGAGGCTTTCAGCGAAGGGTCGGTAGACTGTAATCTTCAATTACAGCTGTAATAGTATTAATTACGGGACGAGTTGTGTGCGTTATTAAATTCAATAACCCCCCAACGGACCGGATGCCAATTAAACAACTTAGCTAGTTTCAAACAAGTCGCGCTCTATGATCTAGAGTGCCCGTTAATGTCGGGAGATTAGAGATTAAAAAAAGAACAGAAACATTTAATTGTTTTTGCTTACAGTTTTGTCATTTTACTTAGAAACGTTATGGTGTGAGGAGACGGTCAAGTAATAAGGCACCGTGTGACGTCACTATATATTTATTCATGAATAAGTAGAGAAAAGGCACAAATATGCCTCGAATAAAAAGGAATTTTAAATAGAATGAATTCTTCTTTGTCCTTTTTCTTTTTTTCCTTTAAAAAAGAAAAAAGGCGTCAAATAAGTTGTAACAAGGGGAAACGAGAAAATGTCTTCGTCGATGGACAAGATCTTGAGATCTAACCGGAATAACGCATTAAGATTTTGATTATAAATGTTTTAAAATGTGAAATAGGTGGAAGGAGTTGCTATAACAATATATGGTGTTAGAGCATCATTTTTCAGGTCGATGACCGTTATTTTTCAGATAGTTGATTATTAAATAAACGCTTTTAATCTGATGACGTAAATCAAACTTCAAATACCTTCACTTCACTTCTAGTTGTATTTAAAACAAAAAACTGACTTCAAAATACCAAAAAGGCAATCATTGCTTATAAATTGGCCGATTTAGTGCTTAGAAGTCACCCTTAGACAACGATATACATGCCTATAAAATACAAAGGTTGCCCTCGATTTTCCCAGAATCTTATGACGAGAAAAAAAAAGGATCTTATGGTGAGATTCGAACACGGTGACAATGAATCCACCTGAGTAGTATACTTTATTAAATAAAAAGAGTTGTTATGAGTATCATAAAATCAGTTCACGATTAATAACAAAATCGCGTAACAAATATACAAAACATGTACAGTCGAATAAAGAATCTCCTCCATAAGGTACAAAAAATAGTGCTGCATATTATTTGTTAGAGTTCGAAGGGCTCTACAATTCTCATTTCGCTACCCACGTCGTTAATTTGAGATATCCTCCAGTCTTCGATCTTCATCTTCAAAGAAAGCCCAAGAAATCACACGTCCATCTAACGTCCCTCATTATTCGTAATTGGAATCCTCAACCTTATAATCAAAGGTTGGAAGATCGAATTTACATTCAGTAATGAGAGTGACTTTAGAACGACGCCGGACCGTGCGTGAAACTTGAACGAGGTACGCAGGTGCTTGCCTCCATGGTCTAATTATAACAGTGTGAGTGACTCAACTAAGGTAATTAAGTAGAGTAGTACCGTTTATGAAGGTGTTAAGAATAGCTCCTATTGTAATGACAGCAAGGTTTAGATTGGAATAACAAAATGCTTTAACAGTAAGGACGTACACATGCTTCCAGATGAAGTTATAGGCTTTGAAATATTAAGGGAACAATGAGGAAATAAAAGTTATTTTCCAAGTAACAGGTATCTGCAATGTATTTTACGGATCGAGACTTCGGGTAGTCCGAGAAAAATGATACTATGACACTTCAAAGTAGACAAACTTCGAGTGCGTCATATAAGTCGTACGCTGAGTGACACAAATCACGTGTACGCAGGTATCAACATTGAAATCTTTATTCAAATGGAAACAATTACTAATTGCTAATAAATAATCATTATTCAAACCACTGACGAATACTTTAGCTAAGGAGAAGAAGCACTGTAAGAATCTCCTCAGCATTAAAATGATCGTAATTACATAAACAAATTAATAGTGTTAATAAATTAGCTTTACAGCCCAAAGTTCATCAGAGTTCTTTTTGGAAAGAATAGTACTTCATTTGGAATTATTTTAACTGACATATTTACTTGACTCATAGGCAAAAGACGAGAATTTCCTAAACAAAGTAACCGCCCGTGATGGAGTCAAATACCAAGAAGGCGTCATTATAACAATTCGTATGGTGCTCGCCCTGAAACTCATATATTAAGGACTTCATTTTTAATTTTTGATTCATGTTATAAGAATGAAATATACGTTATCGCTCATTTCTAGTAAAATGTTTTGCAAAATCACGGACTCGCTACAAAAACACCATTGTATTCCCCCAAGACATCTCTGCTTGGTCTGTTGTGAAAATCTAAATAATTCAAAGGCGACAGAGCCTGTCTTTGAAAGTATTCTGTAACAAAGCGCTCTCTATGTAGTATCAAAGTAATGGATGAGGATTAAAGATTGTAAGAAGCAAACGGGGCGATTATAATACCACAAAATGTATACAATAGCAAGACGAAAAGAGAAGAAAAGCGTATCGAGATATACACTGCTATATTATATTAAAGCGAATGCTATATTTAAAGCAAAGGCTTTGTTAAATGGGACATTAAATTTTATCTAAAAAAAGCATCACTATACAGATATAAAAACATTAAGATAGTAAACAGAAACAATTTTCTCATTGTGCCTGTTTTTGGGCAAATTTCATGTTGATCAGCTAATCTTTAAGTAAGTTTTTAACTAAATTTATTAGTCCCTATCCTTATTAACCGTTCTGAAAAATATCTGAATTAGATTACTATGTCTTAATAAGGACGCCTACGATTATTTGTATTGTTTTCTGTTAATGAAGGGCAGATGCCCTTGTCTCATTAAGAGTATTTAAAAAATTCTTAACGGTGTTGCTTTTGGTGTTGAAGTTGAAGACAAGGCCAAAGAAGTTGAAACTGCTCCAGGATTGCAGGATACCTCGACCATTGTGTATCTTACATCCAACTGATGGAACACAAAAATACTGCTACCATTATTGTTATGGCGGTAGACTTAGAAGATTAAGCTAGCCAGGTGAAATTATAAAAAGCTTTACCACCAACCAAACCGAAAAAAAATTCTGCCTGCATTGGGAAAGAACCCTGGATCTTAAGATCTGAAGTAGGTGGTCTGAGCCAGTAAACCACTAAGGTGGTAAATGAGATATTGTATTTATTTGATTATAAAGCATTTGCTGGTATGATTTTAGAGATTTTGATTAAGGAATGATCCAAACAAAAATTTTACTATGAAAGTCTTCAAGTTGGAACTGATAATAGCAATGTATTGTATCCTAAACTAGATTACGTCACATATTGACTCATCTTATAGCTAATCATCCAGTCATGTGGTCGTATTCACCATGCTTTGTATAAAGACAAGATCAATAATCCAAACGTTAATGGTGTACGACGCGATATTGTCAGAAGGCTTAACCCTCAGGTCTTCAGAAAAATCTCCAAAAAGGGAATCTTCAATCTAGTGGTCGTGAAGAATTAAAATCGTTTAAACGGAATAGAACGACAAATAGTTCGGGCTTATCGAAAGTTCGAAGCCAACAAAGGATGCAATTTGTCAAATCAAACACCACCCTATTGGAAAAACACGGGACAATATTACTAGCAGCAACGTAAGGAATAAAATTTATAGTAATTTATTTTTAACGAGACTACATTTGGTAGGTTTAAATAAAAAAAATAGAAATAATAAAATAACAATTTTTCCTAACAACTATTTATTAACGTTTAGTTCTTTCTTTTATTCTTGTTTCATATTTCACGTCATCATAATTTTGTTATGATGTAAACAATCTAACGACCAAAAACGCTGATTCTGTTTATAGAACCACAATGATACGACACACGTAAGCCCATTCAAGGTGCTGTTGGTCAAACAATATTTCGTACAACTTCTTTTATATTCGGTTCATTGAGCTTGAAACTATGAAACTTATAACGAATCTGTCTGTTTTAGTAATGGCTTCACTAATCATTATAATAATAACATGACATTCATTATCGCTTTAAATAAAATAACAGATAAGTATTCTACTAATTAAAATGCATGAGTAACATACTTCACTTTCGTGGAATATACTCGACTATTGTGGATAATTTTTTTTTGGAAATACCAATTTTTTTTGAATAAATTTGACAGCCTAGAGGTGTTGTAGAACACTTGGATGCTCTGGGAAGTTAGTAATCCCAGTAGAATGCTGAACAGCCTAGAACAGACCAGCGTTGATGCCGAAAACACTTGCAGTGTCATCTCCTACCACTGGCTTTTCTATTTCTTTGAAACAGTTCGCTGAACTTCAGGTTGAAGTGTCATTACAGGGTATAAAAGCCATTAACATCTCATGTCACGAGAATTTGATATACTTACAAAATCGTGATTTCTTCATTCACTGTGTATATAAGCGATGGGTAATTATCCATATTTAAAACAATCCCACTTCATAAATGGGTTTGTTTGTTGCTGAAAAAGTGGGAATTATCACTAACCTCGTAATTTTATCAATGAAATATACGGTGGAAAACAAAATAGATAATCCTGTGTTTTCACTATAAAAGAATCGACCAATATCCCACAGGCTTCAGAAGGTCTTTGTGATAGTACGATAGACTTACAGATAAAAGTGTGACAATTACAAGTACTGTTATTAGCATTTAATAATATTATTAAACTCTTTCCACGTTCCCTTCAGAGCTAGTGTGTTAACTTAGGGCCTTCTCAATTACAATTTTAAGATGTATATTGTCACGTTATTAGAATGTATTAGGGATTAGAATTTTAAATTTGAACAAGAGATATATGCTATTTAAGACATATAAATTTAGTTACCGTTCTACAAACTAATTATAAATCAACCTTTATGGGAGCTGCCTCTAAAAAATTAACTCCGTTTTCAGTTACTATTGTATCATTCTGGTTTCTTCGTCTCTAGTTATGTTAATTTTCTATCTTGTTCGACCTTCAATGTTTACCAGCCAAACAGTAAATAATAAATTTATTCTTCTACGAAAACAACGTTTAATGTAATCCGACATCTCCGAAACGCAAATAAATATTAATACGCACAACGGAATGTACATAAAATTTCGCCCCAAATTGTTAAAGTTAATTTGTTTCCGTTTCACCTTTAATTTACACGGAGAGTAACGAATTGGCAAAATTCTCGTGAATTTTATACAAGACTGCGTTCGCCGGTAATTGTTCTAGAGTTAAATTCTATACAGCTCGTAAATTACTCACACAAGTTAAAATAGTAGATACTTCGACTTTATCAGTGTAAAAGTACTTTCTAGGATTTCAATTTATTTCGGTAGAAAAATACTTTACAAGTGCTTATTTTATACACCTTATTAAGTTTTGTATACGTTTTAATTTGCTGAATGTTTTTTTATTTCGAAGAATTAGCATACAATCTTGACGCTTAACAGTTTCAGGACAAAGAAAACTGTTTTATATACTAATGGAGAAGGCGAGGAAATGCCTTCTAACTACATACTTATCTATTTTAGAAAAATATAAACTTATTGTTTATGATTCTCACAACATTTTCAAATTAAATGAAAAAGAAATTTGTTCATTATTTGGCACGATGTTTGTTAAATTTTCCGTTAATTCCTTGATCCGTTGTATGTACTTTCGTTATTAATATTTTCGCTATTTTTTATTTATTTTTATGTTTGTTACCGCTGGTTTTCTTTTTGAACTTTACGCCTATGTGGCGTACATAATAACTAAATATTGGTTCACAGATATCATAATAGTCTTGTTGTTACCATGGCGTTCATAGTCATAAACACCAAAGTGTTAAAACGAAATAAACATTTTAGTCAATCTTCTTTCCGACTATTTTTGGTGTTCTTAAAATTTAATTTAACGAAGAAATACTGTCCTATTCTGAGTCTTCTTTAGAGGCAGAAGGCCGAATAAATACGTTAAAACCTTTTTTGGTGGTATTATGTAAAATCACAAACTAGCTCTCCATATAGCGACGTAAGATATTGGCACGATAACAACAGTTGAATAGTAACATCAAATATTTAATACATAATTAAATTCTATAACTGGGACAAATTGGAAATACCTGGTTACTAACTACTTAAAATTATCACTATTACCTTTAATTACATTAATTTATTTTTTCTGATACATATTCTCTGTTATGACGATTTGAAAAGAACTTAGTAAATGAGTCTGTTTAAATAAAGATATTTTGACTTTGACTTTGAGACAAGATGAGACACAAATGACGTTAGTGACAAAATTTAGTTGACCATCAGTCCTCGCTTTTCTAAATAAGTTCAAAACTTATTATATATGTAGTTCAAGACGCATGCAGAGCGTGTTCTAAGTAACAGACTGGTTAAAACCATTCATGGTAGCAGCGACTAAATAACCATTCCTATATACATAGACATACACTCTATTTACCACTGTGAAGGAGACATAAGATGTAAGGTGCTAAGTTTTCCCGAGCCTAGCCTATCGAAATATTAACCTACATAGAACTCAAACGTTTTTTTCAATCCATTACAATCTTTCATTGATGGATTTCCCCGTCTGAAGCAATCACAGTGGAAACGTATACAACAGATTCGTTATAATAAATCCACACACTCCCACAAATCCTTGCACCCTTAAGCGCTTTACGCCCAATTTGACTGGATCAGAATGAAAAAGTTTAATATCTTTAACGCGTGCCAACGTTTACTTAACCCTCCCTGGATTTCTCTTAAAAATGTCATTGTTGTAAGGGATCCTATTCGAAATCACTCGACATTTTTTTAGGTTTATTTATGCAATTAATGATGTGGTAAAATTTTACGAGAATGTTTCTACTATTTACGAGAGTGTTTGTGGAGATATAGTTATATTATTTTAATGCTTATTAAAGAAAATTTGTGGAATCATAATTACATCGATGTATAATATAATCTGTATTGAAATAGCCAATATAATTGTTATATTAATAATATTATAATATTGGTTATTATTTACTTATTTTTTAATTAATAATAATTATGAATGTTAATATCATAGCTGTGCTCCTTGTTTAGTAAAAGAAAAAAAAACAACAGAAAAGAAGGACTATTTTTCTAAGGAATGGCGCCATTGGTGTTGCCTTTCGAAATACACACTTATAGTTGGCGCACTGTGAATATGAAACTAAAATTGTAGGTTTCTGTCATCGTTACATTATTTAAATGGACGTTAAACTAAATAAGGTTTTTGAAGATCTGCTCAAATGTGTTTATTTTGAATTTGGAACATTAAAATTTCGGGTTCGACAAAATCTTTTAAAATAATATTATTTTACAATGTATATCGTAGATATAGAACACATTATTTTAATAATGTAAGAAAATTAGAAGTCAAATTTTAAACTTAACAAGGAAAAGGTATTTTCGAACGCTTTCATAATACATTTCAGTTAGTGTATGGAACCGTTTATGGGGATATAATCGACTATATAGAGTAAATGGTTCTTGCGGAAATTCCTCTAGATTCCGAATGTTATTGTATTGAAATGTTTAGGACGTAGAACAATAATGAGTATATCTTATTGGATTCAATGACATCAGAAAATGCAATATAAACAAGTTTCTTTTTTTTCAATTTTGAGTGGTAGCTTATCTTGATGTAGTGCCAGGATTACTCCCGGAGCACGTCGACCCAATGGGATCTTTTATTCTTCGTGGTAGCTTACTATCAAATCTAGATGTGTGACGGTCAGTATTGTGGACTTAATTGTTTGTCTGTCGTTTGTTACAAATCGAAGAAGAAGAGCTTAAGAAAAAACTATAAAACACGTGCTGTTAAAATTTGAAGATTTCACTGGGATCCTTTCTTCCTGACTTGGTGATGATGGTACCACCTCAAAATATAATGTATTGAACGAAAATTCTTCTCTAGTTCATAAAAATACCAAAACTATAAACTTTGATTCCTCATGCTTCCCATCACCAGTGAATGACGGGACAAACCAAGAAGTAAGTCCTTTCAAATGCTGAAAGAATTTCAGATATCAGTCCGCTATAGATTGAGTTCTAAAGTTTCCTCACATCATAACAGACATAAAAAATATAGAAACAAGAATTCAACAAAACTGAGAACCTTCTTCTTTTGAAGTCGGTTAAAAAGAATGTGAATTTTAATGACATACAAACTTAATCATTACAAATGAACTTATAATAATAACAATACAAGGACAAAAACTCATATAGGTGCATAAGACACACGATATTATTGATTTCTTAAACAATTTGTTTAAAAAATGGTCTTAGTATACATAAATAGAGGATTTTAATACAAAATAATATATTTATATATATATATATATATATATATATATATATATATATATATATATATATATATATATATATATAACTTTTATGTTCAAGGTATTTGATAGAATCTAATGTACAGAAAGTGTATTCGTTGTCTAGATACTCGAATAATAAGCTTCTGCTCATACTAAACTATCAATTACACTTGAGGACAAATTTAATGGGATCACAGTATGAATATTCTGATTGAAAAATAAATTTAGTTAATTTCATGAACGATAACGGATGAGAAATATCATTTCATTTTAACCTGATGAATTATTTATCACTATCATTCGCTGGAAAGCTGGGTATCAGTGCATTCGAATAATTAAATTTTACTTAAAATTTCCAAAATGATGAATTAATATGTTTTCGCAGTTGCGAGAGAAATAAACTCTGTCCTTTTTATGGTTATAAACGGAATTTATTTTATTGTTTTACAAGTGAAATTAATCTTCGTAAATGATTTAAATTTGGTATGATATCCTCAATATACAAGGTGTTATCACGTCTATCACCATAGAAATAATGTTAAAAGTAATTGGAGATTAAATAGCCAGCTCTTCAACGGCTGGGGAACCCGGTTCTTGCTACACCCGAAAATTTTCCGTTTACGCCCGTTTAATCATTACAAAGTAATTTGAAGGTTAAGAGTTACTTCGATAAGACTCAAAATAGGAGATAAAAAGTCAAGACCATACCGTCACGCAGTTTAAGTCACGGGAAAAAGCGTTTAATTTCTATTTCATTTTTTGAATCAAGAAATGTACAACATAATGTTCTGAAACTGACATTTTTACACCAACTAAAAGGTCAGAGAGTACAAATAGAGGACGAGACACCTTTTATTTCCCTCGAGGCTTTCACTCATAAGTCGGTTCGTGTTTACACGTGTTTCCTTTGCTCGAGATGGTGTATGGCGGAATGAGGTATTCCTTTGCCTTGGAAAATGTATTTTTTACGGCTGCGATATTAAGCTAATGATGACACAGGTTTACTAACGACGGAGCCGTAATTATGGGAAAAAGTTAACAATCTACGTATAAAGAATCTCCAAGTTACATTAGTATTTGTGTAGCTTGTAACAGTTGCTTCGTTTTTGTTCCACGTGAAATCAATAAAAAGGTCTATCTGTGAAATTGTGCAAATTAGCAAAACCAGTAATACAGAATTCATGGAAAATATTTATACTATCAGTATACTCACATCCAAATTTACTGTTATACCGATTATGAGTGAGAAATCAAAAATTACAAACAGCACATTATATATGAATAATTAATGATAGTTGTATAATTTAGTATTTATTGAAATTTGACAATAATTCCTATACGTACAAAAAAATAATAAAATAATTTATTGTCACACAATTTAAAAAATTGTATTTTTTGCCAGCACACGTTTTTCTCCTTCTTAATTTCGTGGTGTCTTCGGAAGGGACGTGAAGAAGATGGCTAGTGCAGTGCATAGTTACACTTGTACTAGCCACCTTTTTATTTGGACTGTACTTCTGCTAACCATCGGTTGGAATGGAGTCATTTGCTCGATCTTTCTATAAAAAAAAATGTATGATTTTATAAATGTAGTCCATTATACAGGATCGTTTCTGAAGAATTTTTTAAACTCCTCTAACATAACGCCATATCAAAGATAGTTGCAGTTAATGCTGGTACTGCAAAATTGCTTTTCAATTGCCCAGTCTATTTTTCCAAGTACAAATAGTGTTGCTCCATATATTTCGCCAAACAGTATTACGCTGTATCGCGCCAAGTACAAATAGTAAAATGATGTATATACAAGGTCGGACTTATCTCAAGTAGAAATCTTTTTCGTCAACCTTTTACAAATAAAGAGTACCTATTTGAAGCCACGTTATACTACTGGAAGCTTCGAGACAGTTGTAAATTTCATTTTATCTGGATTGTACTATGGCACATTTAAATAATCAAAACATCGTAAATAACGTGTAAACTATACATATATCTATAATAACATATCATTATACATACTATATATGCCTTTAAATTGCTTCCAAACAGTTTGGTGAAAAAGCTAAAAGAAAAAAATTACATCATGAAAATGACTCAACGTCACGTCGACTCATCACAGAAAAGGCATGGAATTTTAGAGTTGTTACCTCAAATACTTTATAGAGCGTACAATTGAATGGAGGCGGCATATGTGAATAAATATTTTGGTATCAATTTGGTGTGTCTATATCAACCACTTGGCCCACTAGTCTGTCGTTAAGGTACCCTACCTACAGATTACTTGGTCTAAGCTCCTAGATGCAAATCCCGGTGACATAACATGAATATTAGTTGTTGTGTCGAGATTGTTTACATAAACATTACATTTCCAGTATTGTTTTAAAAATATAAATTAATATTTAATATATTTATTTATATCCAGTAATAATAAACGACAAACTCTAAAAAACGTGTGAGTATTAAAAAAATGAATAAAGTGATGTGGAGTCACGCCTCATTCGGTTGCCGGAAACACATGATTTTTTTCCACATAATTTCAAAAGATTATTTTTCAGCTAGGCTATTTCCTAGCACTTAAACGTTGTAAAGATTTAAAAAGAAATAAAAAACACAGCAGAGCACATTCATGTTTACTCAAAGGCAAAGGAATGACGCAGTCATAGGTGTCAAAAATACGTTGAAAATGGCGGGATAGAGATCTTCTTTACGCTTTATGGAGACGCTTGGAAAATAGTACAAAAGTTAAAAAATTACTTTCCGTGTCACATAATTTTTACAAAAATATTGAAACCACTTCAGCAGCGAGAAGTATGTCGCATGCTGCACTGGCTATCTTTGCATGTGTACTCCTGTCGAGTGTCGAGTCATTTACTGTGCTATGAAAAACATTGTCTCCCTAAAACCATTTTTCTGTACTCACTGATGTTTCGCAACTAAACTAAAATCGTTCTTCGACCAACTTTTGTATTTCCCATTATCATCTTTAACAATATGGTAAGCCACAGCTGGTATCATCCTTACAGTAAGGCGTTTGGGACTTGGGCTAAAGATATTCCCAACTACCTATCCATGGCGTATATTGCGACGACTCGGGCTCGACCGAGACCATTTTACCGAGTCGCTGCCTGCATGGGTTTAAATACCTAGGGTAAGGGGAAAATACCGAGGATTAGGGAACCATTATATAAAATGAAATAACTACAAATACTTTATCTTCGTACATATTAGGTGTCCCACAAAGAAATTCTACACAAAATAAAATTATAGCGAGTCGTGCCTGTATTATTTCACCGGGTGGTCATACTGGATATTTACATACATTCTTTGAAAAGTATATTTTTATATTAAGCTCGTGACACTGTCTAGTAAAATAACGCTTAAGCCTTCACTTTTTGTAACTGTCAAATCGCAAAATCAATAAAGATTCATTACAAAGCCATCACTCATTACATTTCTGTTAATTCAAATCTTATTCGTGTTATTGCTTTCGGAAACAACTATAATTTTGGACTTTATTCCAGTGCAATAAAGATTACAATTAGCTGCTCGTTTGGGTAGGCTTTGAAGGCATTTGTCATGGGGTATGAATGAATTTGATTGTGGTTTTGATTTATAGGTTACGCAGCGTGATTGAGTGATCAATTCGCTATTACTGAGTTATAATAGTGTAGTCTGATTAACTTTTTTTTAAAGAAATTCTATCCTCTGTAGCCTTTTGACATTTACGTGGTAATCTTACGCAGATTAGTGAAATCATTATGCTTTGTAAAAAACATGCATGTAAATTTTTTTTGTACAGAAATTGATGAGTGTATTTTTTAAAACAAACACGTTTTTAATACTTTTTATTACTAAACATAACAGTTCTATCCGGTAAAATTAAGAATAGGGCCACACTACTGACTCACTACATTCTACAATGGAAGGTTAACAAAAACTCGTATTCGTATTATGAAGAATAAAACATTAGCAAGGTATAAGAAATGGAATTCAAAATAAAATTTTGTCACAACGATTTTTGTTTTTTAAGCATTGTAAATGATTGAGACTATACTATTCGCATAGAACTTACCCAAATCCCACTAGTTCATTTGCACTAGTTCACCAGCTAAATTGGGCACCTATACCATGCCACTAACGCCATCTATCAAAAGTATTCCGAATTAGCTGTGGAAGTAATAACAGATTTGAAAAGCACGTTCTGTTAGACAATTTTACATACGTTTTTTTCTGTTCTTTACGAATTTCACTTTTATTTTTATTCTTTAACTTATTCAAAAAAAATATTAAAGAAATGATTCAAATTGTTCAAGTCATTTTTGATTTTTTGTGACACTAACGAACAGCAAATCATTTTATATATAACAACGAATAGCTACCTAAATTTAGATTCGGCTCGCACGTCCTCACTTTGCAAGTCACTAATGACTATTTAAATTAAAGTTGTCATCACCAGACATTCCCTCCCCCACTAATTAAATCTTAAGCTTAATTAACTTTATACTTATGCCTGAATATAGTGGAATGAATGTTACGATTAATTTTATTTACAGGAGTCGAATAAGCTTCGATAAACTATATTGTTACTTCGACATATGCTTTTAGAGGAAAGTCACTCACAAATAAAAAAATATGACCATTTTTCAGTACAAATCTTGCTAAGATTTCTTACTCATAATTCAAAAGGAAAACCTTGTATTGAAAGCCGTTGTCACATCACAGTAGACAGCAGGCGCTCCAACTTTGTCCCCTTCCTAAACCCTGGTAAGTACAAGCTGATAATTTAAGCAACACCGCTAAAACTTTGCATCGTATCAACACAAGGTGTGCATTAGGTTGTGGTACAAGAAACAAGCTTCAAACGGGAGGGTTTTGTTTGTATCTGGAAATTAAGTTTGTTATGTCAAAGAATGCCAAACGCAGGTGCATATATACCAGCTGATTTTAAATTATCGCTTATAGCCAAATACAATAATAATAAAAAAATTGACTATTGCAAATGGGTTGGAATTCTGAATACGAAAGATGTTAAAGTCTGACATGCCCTATAAATGTCATTATATATTTTTTAAAATTTTGTTACATTTTTATTACAACTCTTATATAATGTCAATTTATGACATCAGTTCGTTAATAAGGAGGACTTAAAAGAATGT
This sequence comes from Acentria ephemerella, assembly GCA_943193645.1. Classification (NCBI taxonomy): domain Eukaryota; kingdom Metazoa; phylum Arthropoda; class Insecta; order Lepidoptera; family Crambidae; genus Acentria; species Acentria ephemerella. The sequence continues at coordinate 1,939,952 of OW971889.1, forward strand.
AAAAGACTCAAGCAAGAAGAAAAGAAAGCAAGATTTGTTATCCAACAGTTTATGGTGTGAAAAAAATATAAAATATTAGAAATCGCTTGTTGGTGAAGTTTTAAACCAAACGTCACATTAAACCCTGTCTCTCAACATTTGTCTAAAACTGCGCGTGCGTCATGTTGTTCCCTATTTTCGCGAACTTCGATCTGAACTTTACACGCCGCGTACTATCGATGTGTAGTTTCTGACGTATTGAATACTTTAAGAGAGATAATTAAACCTTTAAAGTTAATTTACATTTAACTACAGTATATATGTGCCATTTTGTTCGTAGACTTTCTGCCATCTTGTAGGCAGAGACATAATCCCGATGTTGTAGAAATTTTGGGACTTCTGCTAAAAAACGCAACAAATAGTTTTGGGAGTCCTCTCTTGATGTTATCCTGACACTGCCTAAAGAATTCTGAAGAAACAGAAACAGGTGGAAATATGGATAAAAATGACGTCCTCTTTCTTATAGATAAAATGAAAGGTTCTCTCAAACCCTCAAGACTATTCATTTCGTTTCAGATTGTGAGTTTTTATGCTTAAGTCATATAAGAATAGGATAAACACTCCCAACACGATCACCTTAAAGTGGATCGCGCGGCAATTACACTGTCGATAAACTCGCAAGAGGTTCTGATGGCGAAACTTGTTGGTCCAGAACAAATAAGATGGTTCAGAGCTAAAGTATGTGAACTCCACCTCCATATGACCAATGGTAAACCCTGGAGGACTGCAAACAGTCAATACTGGCACTATCCCGAGTGGACCCTCGTTTTTCCAGGACTGTCATATAACTCTACAAATCACGCCTGTACCTCATTACAGGGGTGCTAACTGTTCATAGAAATTTCAACAGGAACCTTTCCAATATAGGTTAAGCTATCTATGTAGAGCATACACGAAGACAGAAGAAACAGCCGCTCACGTTCTACTGGAATGAAGAGGAGTGGCCAACTATTTAGAAAAACTTGGGTGATGGAGGTCAAATAACCCAACTCATCACCCTCCGACGCAAAACAGGCGTAACAGTCGTCGATTTGTAGAGTCACAATAAAGAAGCCATGAATGAATTATTTAATTTCTCCTTTTTCAGTAAAAAAAAATATCCAAATATAGTACGGCCCGTAAATGTACTATCATTATTTTATTGTATTATAATTTTGTGAGTCATAAAAGTCTTGAAATCGTAAAAGGGTTAAACTGGTGAGTTTGTTTGTCTTTAATATCACGCTGTTTGCGTTGGCAGTAAAATTTAGACCTTTTTGTATAGTGCAGTTATCATTACATTATATCATATGTGTGAATCGAGCAAAGCATTTACAGAGAAATAAGTAATACAATGATAATATTGTGTATTTTTTTCGTTAATCTTGTTGTCGCTTGATGATATAAAGCAAAATATTCTTCTACAATATCTAAAGTGGGAGGGTCGTGACCACATATTAATTTATACCACCAATAATAATTGTACTTGATTGTTTTATATATTTTTTTAACAATTATTGTGAACGAAAATTCAATAAGAATCTTGATATGTTGGAAAATAAAAATAAACCTTTGACTTCTAGGCTGTAATGCGCAGGAGTGTGGCGTCGTTGATTGGTCACGTACGATTAAATCTTGGGTCTTGGACAAAGGGAGAGAGAGAATAGCACAGGAGAAAAGATGGACTCAGCTCTGCTTTGTCAATTGGTCAAATATTTAGCAGACTGAGCAGTGGATATGTAGTTATGTAGGAGTTTAGTAAGTTATGTTATGTTATAAAAATATTGAGTATACCATTTAAAAACCAAATTATAGGACACCAGCAAAGTCCTTCTTAATTTAAAAAAAAAAGTTATGAAATCCGTGGAATATTTTCGGTCCAAGTTGTCCTATCACATTTGATAGTTTACTTTTTCAACCATATCACAACATAAATTGAATTCATAAATATCTAGTTTACAATTCTGTCGACCCGAGATTTTCCTCTTAAGAAACCATCACCGGTAAAGACATCAACATTTTATCATTTCAAAGCGAAGTATCGATTTATTAAATCCGTCTATTATATGAGGAGTTGCAATTACAAGTTAGTATTAAATTAGGCGGGCGTTGTATTAACATTGATTAATAGGACAAGCCAATCAGTGAACGCCCTGGTTAAACTAGCTCCCTGGAGAATAAACTTCAGAGTCGAACAGAATCCACGGAGCTTTGGCCGGAACTGTAATAGTTCTGAAACAACTGAAACAGTTTATTAATATGGACAGGACAATAATTGCTTGAAGGTGTTTCGGATGTCAAAATGAAATAAATTTATAAAAATTACGTGTCTTTAATAGTAATACTAATAAGCAAACAGATAGATGCTAAAACAGCATATTTAGGAAAACTTAACGTTGTCACTCAGGTCAAGTGCCTGAGAAAGTTAGAAGTGGAATACTAGAGTATTCCACTTCTAACTGCTTTACGGTCGATAGCAAAGGCAGTGATACCTAATCAGTACTGCGGGCAGGCCTACTATACGTCTCAATCCTATATTTAGAAGTCTGCTTTTAGATAAGTTATGCAAAATTGACTTTTGTTAGTAATATCAACAGACTATGATTGTTACTGCACTACGTATCAAATGGACTACGTAATTGTTTGCATATTTTATTGCAGGCTAATAAGTTGATAAGCAATCGCCATTCCTTGTTACAGTAACAAAAGAATCAATCAGGTTCCAATAAAAATATAGGTTGAACAATCAATCTCACAAACTGAGAGAGTGACATTGTAATAATTCCCTACAATCCCGCGACACCCGAAAAACTAGTACAATGTAAATCACAAGCATGCTAATGTCCAATTTTCCTTCCGAAAAGGACCGTTATAACTCAGCCGAGATCCTAGGAACATCCCCGTCCCGGGATGTGACAAAAAGTAGCTCCAGACAGAAAGGAGCGAGGATAAAGCCATTAATCAGCACCGGGATTGATTTTCTGATTGTACGTCGTAATGTCTTCGGGTCACGGGATATCATTCTTTTAGAACAGCGGAAGACCAGGAAAAAGTAACTTGCGTTATATTAGATGAAATTACTACTCTGACTCTGAAATAGTGGATGAGAATCGATGGTTTTGGTTATGAAACTACTTTAATATCTTTAAATATCTATGGGACACTAACAGATACAATATGGATATAGTTAATATTTTAAAGTTAAAGTTTCATTGCAAAACAAAAATATAGAAACTATTAATTCACCACACTACCACAACCTATATGCATAATTTATAAATATTATAATACTGGTTGACCCTGTTAACTTTGTATCACCTAGCTTCATACAATAAGCGCCAACTATCGAAAGTAATCCCAAGTAGCGTTGGAAGCAATGACATTTTGTATAAACACGTTGTAGTCGTCGTCGTACGTGATTGTCAAGACTAAATTACCAATTTTCAATTATATTTTTGGAGTTTTAGCGATACTCTAACAGTTATTCATTTTATTATACTGCCTAGCTATCTAAGTTTTATAATAACGTTCATTTTTATTGAATAATCGTCTATGTAAGTTTTGAAGCTAAATAAAAACTCTTTATACATAACATGTCGTAGCACTCGTAGCGCAACATACGTAGCATGTTATAGATCCCGTTCGTAACGCATTGTTGCATACGTGAACGCGAAAATATATATTTCTGGATTATTTGTAATGAGTTTATAGTACAATAATAAATCTCAAAATCCTCAAATAATATGTGTTAGTACTATGAAGCTAATTCATGTGTTAATAAGATTTTAGTAATGCACGGTACATCGGCGAGTAAGTGCCACCGGATTGCTCATTTGAACGTGAAGTAATCTGTTAGATAAGTAACTTAAGTTGTAAAGTAATACTTATTATTTTAGTTATCTAGCGGTGGTAGACATTATTTCCTATCAGACAGACTATGCCATCATTTTTCTTTTTGTACTATTTATGTGTGTATATAAATTGTTAATTGTTATACTTATATATTAAAAAAATAACAACTTATAGTGTTTTATTGATTTATAATTTTTCCTTTTTGTTAGAACTGTTAAGTGTTTTTCTGTAGATAGATAGATAGATAAAGTCTTTATTTTCATTTCTACATCACACACAAAAATAGATCCAGACAGTACATTAGTTAAAAGATAAACATTTTACAATAGAAGACCTTTATATGCGCTGCAGAAGTGCAAAAGGGTCGCAACTCAGTGACTGAATTTTGTTCACATCGGTTGTGAACAAAGCACTGATATTCATAAATAAATAATAGCTGTAGCATAATATGGTTGAAAAATATATTTGCTACGAACTATTTGCTACGAACGAGATCAGTGATGTACGGCTTGCTACGAGTTTATAGATTATTTTATAATAGCTTTACAATGTTTTATAAGTTTGTTATTAATAGAAAAAAAATATGAATGAAAAGGTACAAAAACATAGGTTCGTATTAATATTTCCTAAGTGGATTCTTTTCCAGGTTTACTTGCAAAAAATATTACATTCAAGCGACCATCAGCCGCTTTTATGCTTTTTCTCATGATAGCAAAACCTTGGATAATCTCTTCTCTGCTTAATTTGTCGGAAAATTGAGTCGGATAGAGCTGGCTACAATACGGTAAGAATATGTTTTTTATATCTCTGATAGTAAGTCAATAGTATGCTTAGAATTAAAGTAATAGTCGGAAAATAGTTTGCCTTTGTTCCGCTATGAAGATAATGGATTGCTGACACGTTATTATAAGGCTTTGAACATTATCAGTGTTAGTATATAAATATGAAGAAGCACAGAGCACTGTAAATCCATAGTTAAAAGCAAATCCGCTAGTAGATTTTGGAATACAGTTTGTTTACTTTAAAATCAAAATAAAAACGCTTGTTTGTGAAATGTGTGCTATTAACAAGTTTTTTTGGATTTGTCATAACTTAATACTACCAGCAACAAGATGGGATGACATTTGGAGCCTGGCTGGAGTGGCTGAAATCGGGAGCAGTGCCGTGCATTTGGGGAGACCAATATTCAGCATTGGACGAGTATAAAAAGTCGATAATGATGACGAAACCTACCAGTTTTTCCATGTGCCAGAAGGCGCCGTTGGCATTGAAGACTGGCAGTACAGGTTACATTTTACTATTGCCTGAAGTCCCAGCTGGGGAGCGTAATAATAATATTATAAGAATGGCCTAAAACGACATCTTTAGGCGCCTAATGGGCTTGAAGCGCTTTTTAGCGCTACCAAAATGTACAGAGCAAGAATAGATGCTTTTAATCCAAATAGTGTAAGAGAAGATATGCTTGTTCAATAAAGCTAGGTCGGTCTTGCGTTGAATATGTTCTGCACCTTTGAGGAGGTTCCGCTCAGTATCTCCTCGATGATTTTGACAGATTGCAGCGTTAGGTTATTCGTATGATTGGTGATTCAGAGGTTACGAATATCCTAGAGCCTCTGCAATTACGTCGCAACATAGCATCACTTAGTGCCTATTATCGGTTGTACCTCCCGTCTCTCGTCCCTCTCGCACACGTATCTCTCATTCCCTCTTGCGTTCCGATTCATACTCATAAAAGTTTATGTAATATTTGTCAACTCATACATACATCTTTCGGACATACATTCTATCATTAATTTATCAACTTTGTAACACAAGGCATTTTTGTGTATAGTAAAAAGAGATGTTTTGAAAATGTACTGTGTAGTCAAATTAAGAATTAATTAAAGATGAAGTTTTCAGAAAGCTGTGACGACATAAATAGCTTCACTGTAATAACTGCGAGTTGTTTTCTAGAAGAAATACAATATAATTTGTGATAATAAATTGTGCCTTAATTTTTTAGTTTTTAAGAGATTTCAGTAGAAAATGTCATTGAAGATTTATGTTTAAACTTCGACTTTCCGAACGTTATCCGTTTGCAGTTATAAATATTTCTTTATTTCCGAACATATTCTGGTAATGTTAATGAATCTAACAATGAGCTGTTTAGCAATGTTTGCGCCCAATGTTTGGCCACCAGAATATTAATGACACAAGTTGCAACTCAGGGGAATGATAAATGAAGCTTCGAAATTAGATTATTGATGAAATTGGCAATTGCGTTTACGTGTTCATGAGAACGTTTTGCCGGCGTGATTTGACTGTTAAAATCTTTTTTATATTACACAATGAATGGCGTTCGTTAGTCTCCCTAAACTCGAGAGGAACTGGACAGATATGAGTAATTTTATCATGTTTTATTCGCTTTAATACAGGTATGGTTAAAAATAAAAAATAAAGATAAAAAAATAGAATTTATAATTGGTAATTAACTATAGAATGCTGCTTTACTGACGTCTATCATTTCTTCATTGCAACTTCGGATAATTTTTGATAGATGGATTTTGTTACAGGTTATGTGTGATATAAATTTCACCGGGTCAGCTTGTCTTCTATATATATATATATAAATTAATAAATGTTAGTTACTGTCGCTAAAACTTAAAAACGGCAAGACCTATTTGTATAACTTTATTTAATTTGTTTACTGTTTTTATACAGAGTTCTAAAAAAAGATAAATACTAGGAAGAACTCTTAAGAAAATCGAAATACTCTAATTTTTTTTATATAAAAAGCTCAGTAAATGACTCAACACTACCTGATGATAAGCAGTACAGAAGTTCATATGTGAAGATAGCTAGTGAAGCATGCGACATACTGCCCTAGCCACCCTCACCTTGCCGGCCCAAAAAGTGATTTTCACGCCTCTTTTAAAGGAACCCGTGTTGTCGCCTCGACGCTGTTCTTCAGCGGATGTCTCAAGAGGGTAGTTACTACTACGAACACCAATACAGCAGTAGGACAACACATAAAATATCACAACACATTACAACAAAAAAGAGCAACAAGTACAGTTATTTATCATCTAAGGTTTCATCAGTTTTTCATCAAAGGTATGTGTATTGTATAATGTTTCTATTTATCTAAATAGGAAAATAAATATATGCAACATAATGATTTATTGATATTATAATGCTTATATTCTGTTAATAAAGGAACGCAGTATATAAAATTTTAGGATACGGGGAAACTATTAAACAACCTTTGAAAAATATGTCATGGCTCGCAGCCAAAAAATAAAAATGATGGAAGTTGAGTTTAATTTTATTTAAAACTATAAGCGAGCGCAACGTGAATCTGTGCAGAAGATAATAATAATAATGTATTGTCCATAAAGAGTTCTGAAACTAATTAGAGTACATAGGTTAAGTTACGGTAAAAAGGTTATAACTAACAATTTTACTCTGCCTCCTAGTAATACAAGTGTAGTAGTGTTTATACAGCTATGTATTATGTAGTTTATACATGCTATCATTAAGTAAAAACCTATATTATTGGTATTGTATTTCGGTATTTGTTTTTTTTTCTCGGTATTTGTTTGTTATATTATTTCTCATGTATGTATTCTTTATAATAGATTACCTGCAATAGGTCCATAAACATCACATTTTTTTTCGCGGCTTGCGTTATTGCATTGCTTGCATTTGTTCCTGTTTTGTAATAAAATTTTAAAATGTATCTAATTTCTTTTCTAACTTTTTACCTAATTTCTTTTAACAGAAAGAGAAATGAATGATAAATAGTGGGAAACAAAATTTTCGTAATTTGATTCTTTTTCTGAAATATCACCTTCTTAATGACATGGAAACCAGCCAGATACAAATAGTACAGGCAAAGATATTTTATTTTAAGTTTATACATACTATATGCGGAAAGACTTTTCCCCCACCGAATACATCACCAACTACCCTAGAGCACTTTATTTTTAATCCTGTTCATTTTGAGGTTGGACCTGTAAGAGAGGAAAAAGAGTCAAAGAGTTTGTGCCCTTAAATTAAATTATAAGTACAAGAATACTTCTAGATTCTTGATCTATGAATACACTTAAATATTGGACCAACATTATGAATGCGTGTATGTGTTTCTACGTTGAAAAGATACTTTTAAGCTTATTATAATTAATTAGGTAAAAGATTTTCGGACTCATTGTATTAGATGACAGAGTTGCAAACCTAATTTACTTAAAAAGATATCGGTATGTATAATAATTTTGCAAATCCAACATATTCTTATTTTTATGCAAAAAAATGCAGAGGCGTTCTTATCCACTCAGCTAGCATTTAAAGATTCAAAAAGAGATTTAAAAATGTAAACTTCATGCCTCTCTCATTATTTGTCAAACGCAACACGCACAACCCTACCAACCCTGAGCGAGGGTTCAACTCTCTGGGGAAAGGGTTGTGTGCCAACAATAGAAACAGCCTGTGATCTGTGTCGTTAATGACTGCATTTGTCCTGTTGAACAGTGACAGAGAGATTGAGGGAATAAATAAGGAGTTTTGAAGGGGAATCGTGATTTTTGTATGTGAACGTGGGATTTTTGTATATGAAGTGCACAACTAGGTACGTACATAAATGGAAAAATGATGGCGGCCAAACAGCATTATAATTGGATCTACAGTTTCAGGGGGCAGTCCAGCAACCATATCAAGAAATGATTGGCCATAACATGAAGTTACTACTTTAAGATTTGGTAACTCGTCACACATGCCCGGGCGTATAATTATTATTTCATTTATTTATGTACATAGAAATAGTTTAAAGAAAACTTTAACAAAAATTGAGTACCATAAGGCTGATTTATAACGTATTTTCGAAAAGCTGATGTGCGAGAGAAATAGTGGACTCATTAGGTAGATATATTCTTATTCATACATATAGCACACACACATAGATATATTGTGTGTGTGTGTGAGGGACGGTAAGCGATAAGTTTCTGCTTCTGACGTACTGTATCACACAAATCTTTGATTACATACATCGCGCAGTTCCAACAACTTCGCTGCATATTTGCATAGCAGTTTCATTGCAGTTATGCCAAGTGCGCGGTTAGTTTTAGTTTTTTAAACTAATTATTTACTACAAATACTTATTTGACTAACCTAGATCGATAACAGTTTTTTTAATAACAGGTCTTACGTAATGACCTACTAGTTATGTTCTTACACTCGAAAACTCAATTGGTCTTTGAGTATTTTAATTTATCTCAACTGAATAAACCAAATTTGCCTTGCACTAAAGAATGGTTATACATTAATTTGGTAAGTACTATACTGTAGCTTCTCCGTCTTTGTTCTTTATCATAGTGAACGATACCTTCGTGGATATATAATAAAACATTTTGGAATAATCAAGTATTGATCAAAGCTGGAAGATTGTAATAACAACTCTTTGATGATAAGAACTCGTTATTACAACATTCCGTCCAATCTGTCCAATATAATCGGGTCCTTTCATAAAATTAGTACAGTACAAAATTATTATCGATCAACATCAATACGGAAATACAAAATGAAACAATAACTATATTATAATTATCTATAATCAATATCAAGCAATAATAGAAAACACTATTACTTTAAAAAGCTTATAATTTTTAAAAATATTTGTTTAGAGTTAATTGTTTGTTAATCATTCTGTATATATTCCTTAGTTCTCAATTATTTTCATGTAAGTTTCATTATAGTCTACGGTTCTTTATATTATTCATATATTCATTTTAATTAAGAGAAAAAGATTAAAATGAATAGAATTAGTATTCAATATACGCTGTCATCTTGTGTTGGCAGTAGCTACTGAGGACAGTTAAGTTTAAAATACAATTTGGTTCCCACCGGTCAATACAATGGATACCCATCGACTGAACTTAACAATTTAAAACTTTTTCTTTTTATAGAGCAATTGAGCAAATGACTCCATCCCACCTGATGGTAAGCAGAAGTGGAATCCAAATAAAAAGTTGGCTAGTGCAAGTGAAACTATGCACTTCACTAGCCAAATTGATTTTGATCACCTTCAAGATGCTTCTTCACGCCTCTTTTAAAGGATCCAGGAATACAAATAAAGGGTACTAAAAACTAGTATTAGTACTAAATTAATACCGAAGACCTTGCTTATAACAATTATTTAACCCTTGTACGTACAGTGTTTTGTCAAGTTAATTCTAATCATATTTTAAATGACTTTAATTGTTACTATTTTAACTATACTATTGTTATTAGTGAGAATACAAACTATCCAAATACATTTTAGCACTTATTGTAACTAGAATAAAATCTTATATAAACGCTAAGTTTGCCACGACATCGATAGCGCAGACCCATTGTTAGGCACATCTTTAAATGCTAGTGTGGAAGAGACGTTCGCGGGTACGCCTGGGTATATACCATCATTGTCATATGTGTGCATGTCGAATCAAGGCTCGTGAAGAAATGACACGCTTTCCGCACTTGTATCAAAAAGCGCTATTAAGTTATTTACTTATTATTTTTATCATTAATTTGAAATATATTGTGGATTAACTTCCTCGTGTGTTGGATGCACTGCTCTGAAAAACCAGCATGTGTAAATAAATCTATTTTTACATTAACAATCTTACTTTAACTAAACTGTTGACGTAAAATAATGAATTATACGCAAAATTAACTCATATGAAAATATATATACTGATGGCACCTGTATATAAATATTTATAAGGCATTAATTAGCTTAACAATTATAAAAACTAACCGCTAAGTAAACAGTGGGCATGATTGTAGTGGAACTTCTTATCGAACTACACAATTTGTTGACACTTATTTCAGCACGCCAACTGCATTTAAACAGCATCTGAAGTGCCTTAGTGTCTGTTCTCACTTAGAAAGTAAGTCTACTTATGACGTTAAGATCTTAACCGCATTGTACAGATGGCAGCATGACAAGCGTAAGACTTCACTTGAATTGTATAATATATATATAATGGTACACCGTAGATTTCACTAATCTATTGGTGTTCTTGTGTATCCTGTCCACTCTAACATTGACGCCATTATAAACATTGCATATGCAATATTGTAAAACAAAGCATATTCTATCTATCTTAACTAAAATACAGGAGTATGTTGCTTACTTCCTTACTTCAATTATACAAACAAGTAATATACACAAACATCACATTCAAATTAATGTATTTTAATATAAACCTAACTCCCTTGACATACGATACCACACTGCACTTAGTCGTATGACTGTATCAATTATCTGATTAAATATTAACACCTCTTACACTATCTGTTACAACTATCGTTGTTTCAAGACGATACCATTAGAAGCCGTGTTACGTCATTTCATTATTAATTAGACTTTCGCTAAAAGGACCTGCTTTAAAGGACTTGAACATCACGTCATCGCGCCTTTTGGTACCTACAGCACAGTAGTTTAAGCTGAATGTATGGGCATGCTTTTAGCAACAAAGGCAATACGAGCGAGAGATGTACAGACCAAAATATTTATTCTCTCTAACAGCAAATCATTTCTACAAGCCCTGGATAGCAACGTGATTACTTCCAGCCTCATTCATGAATGCCACTAGGCCTTCAACATGGTAGGAACAACAAATTCAATCACCCTACAGTGGATCAAAGGATATAGCGTCAACGACGCTGCGGACGAACTAGCAAGAAGGGGTCAGGCATGGCCCTTCTTGCGGCGATATTCGGTCAAATCTATACTATACATCACACACACAATCCTCGTACACACCGATAGAGTATTTAGAGTGTAATTATTAGTATAATGTATATATATGTTAGTTGCCTTCATGTTACATATAGTACTTAAAATTATTATTATTAATCAATCTATATATCTTCATTGAAAAGGCATTTATGCCTTTGCGATAGTACTCTGGGGACCTGAGGGCCTAGACAATATCCATTTCCATAATCGAAATCGTATCGCTAAACGAAAATGTTAAAGGATTTGACAGTTACGCTCGATAGCTAAGCGAGAGCTTATGTCAATAAAATGTTTTCCATGCAGAAAATTGTCGAAATCGCGGAAAAAATGGTAGTCGGTTGGAGCCAGGTCCAGCAAGTAAGGAGGATAAATGATGGTATCTAAGTACAGGTCTTGTAACGTTAAAATGGTTTCTGGATCAGTATGAGGTCTTGTGTTATCATGGAGCAATTATGGTGCAGAGTTTGGTCATTCTTCAAGTCGAAGTTTTCAGTATGAAACGCTTGAACAAAAAACGTACAGTATATTCATAAGCTGTATCCTCTTCAAGCACCCCATTGATATTGGAGCAGTTTTCTGCTGCAATAGTTCCTCTTTGGAATCCGTTTTCTTAAATCGTCTTAATATCCAAAGGACCATTTTGATGTTTCATTTTAAATGAAGTCAAATGTTAAAACAGTTAAAAATCAAATAATCGATTGTCAATTATTTTTTCAATATGAATGTTGAAATTATTAAAAGCATTAGTGTGAAAAATCACATCATATAGGTTTGATTTAATTTCAAAGAGGCTAGTACGTTAATTAAAACCCGTAATTTTAAATTGTTTAATGGATAATGCAAAATATTAAAATCCTCTAAAGTTTCAATTTTGAGTCAAATAAAAGAGACCACTGACATAAGGGCCTAGACAGAATGAATTTCGGTAACTTTAATCGAATCGCTAAATGTAAAAATGTTAGATATAAGCACTGTCTTAGCTATCAAGCGTAACTGTAAAACCCCATACATTTTTTACTTTGCATTTCGATTGCAATTATTGAAATGTAACATACATGTCTAGGCCATCAGGCTTCCTATATAATAGATTGATTAGTCGATAATAATTTCAAATGGCTAAGAGGGACCCAATACTTTATCCTTTTTTGTCATGATGGTAACGGCTCTGTTCAGAGCTACCCCACTGTATCTTAAGCAGATCTGATCGTCAAAAGTCGTTGCCAGATTGATTTGCTAGGTTAATGTCTATCCAATGCCACAGGGAAACCATGGAATAAGAAAAATCGCTAAACGACGCGGAAATAATTCAGTTTCTCTAATTCCTTTAGCCATTATGTCTCTTGCAGGCTATCTGCTGAACTGGGAAACGATTTATGATAATGCTTTATTGGATGGTACTAATAATGCTAATAAAACTACGTTTACGTCTGTATGTAACTTTTGTGAAAGCCAGTGTGAGAATAATTACAATTAACGACTGTTATACAGTATGGAAAAAAATATAAAATCAAAATAAAACATTCATAGATACTTTACATTCATAAATGATTTCAAAGTATTGCATGACTGTATGACATTAAAACATAAAGATTATCTGTTTTCTTTTTAAGTTCGTCTTATTAGAGGGAAGGCAAAGGAAACTGAAGTCCATGCAGCCATATCTTATGTAGTTCTTCTTATTTTCTATCTTTTTTATATCTCGATCCGACATATCAATGTGATGTATTCATTTGCCCAATGAGTTTTTGATGCCTAATGACAGGCACCGCCATTTTGTTAATGTGAACGATCACGATGAAATGATACGAAAATGGAAAGAAAACAATCATTCCCTTTTTTGGCATGAAACTACCCCATTATTACATTGAAAATATCAATTAACCACAATATGAAATAAAATATACAGCATTCAACTGAGCTCGTCCTAACTCCAAAAACCCTTTATTTTTTTACATTCTCCTTCTTACAGGGAAGGCAAGTGGAACTAATGCCTATACAGTCATATTTTAAGTAATTATTAAATGTACTGATCCAAAAATGCCAAAATTTCAAATTTTATTTAAATTCTATTCATTTTATAATTAAAAAACTTAAATAGTTATTGTAAAAGTTTAGTGTTTGAGATCGCCTAAAATAAATCCGGTCATGGTTTCAATTAATCGTGGGGTCTGAAATATTCTATTATTGTCAGAGGTGTACCTTATTATTTGCTCTTTTTAATGATTCTTAGTAAAATTGTCCCAACCTTGTTATTGTAATTCTATTTAAATTTTAAGTATTTTAACGACAAACGAATCCGGCTACGAAACTTACTTTAGCCTAATTATCTAAACTAAGTCATTACGTCAAAGTAAAATTAAACTCTCTAATTCATGGTTCATTTATTACTGATTATCGACAGGGGATGGAAATTATATAGTTGAGTTACCTACCCCTTGAGAGTAATCCAACAAGGGGATTATTGTAATTTAAGGAAGACTGTATTTCGTTGTGTTAAAAGCGACAATTGCTACAAATGTGTAAAGTTATATTTTAACTAGATTTTTTTGTTTGGTTAGTAACATTGATTTTATAATATTAGTACTTCAATTAATATTGATTAGGTTTACTAAACAACTGAGTTAATGATTTCCAAAGACACATTTTTGATGACAAGTTCTCTTATATTATATAGAAAAATATTTTTTATATCAGTCTACAAGAGTTTCTGTAACTAAGTTTGAAAGTTTATTCATAGTACCTTGTTATTTACTATGTGGTGACAGCACTAGCCAGGGTCGTAGAGGACGCAGGGGGCGGCTGACGACAGATAGACATCACGGCGTATACGTGCGCGCGCTGACTCGCATTGCAGCTGCCTTGTTAACTACCCTTTTAATTTCTAGGGCATTTTTTTATTTTCTCGTTTTGGAGTTAGTCTTTAAATTTATACAGTTCCCTTTTTTTGGTAGTTAGTACCTGGGTTATAGTTAGGTTAACAACCTCAACATTTGGTCCTTCGAGCCCAATAAATTGTAACGTTGTAATTGTCACCAGTTTTATTGAGTATTTATTTAAACTAGTAGCTGTAAATTTAGCATCAAACAATGTTTATAATGATGTGTTATTACGGCTATATAGGGGCGGTATCGCGTCTATGCTGCGTGACCACTTTTCACTAAATCGGCCACATGGCTGTTTGTTTGATTTTCTGCCTTTTGTACACTTAGTTTTATCCAACTATCATTTAGCTTTAACCAGCTTAACTAAGGGTAACCACACTTCGCCTTATAATCATAACATTACTAATTATTTACTCTTTTTCAATTCTAGTGAGAAAGAAAAGGATATATATTTTTTCATTATATTTCGAATTTCGAACATTAGAATGTTGACGCTATTATCTCGTTTATAATTTGAGTATACAAATGATGTCTCTTGTGTATTTGTATTATCTTTTTCTAGTTTTATAAGAATGAAAGAGAAGTAAAAAACTTGCATTTGCTTTTAAGCGTTTTAAATTAAAATTCACAAAATTGTCAAAGTTCAAGAACCGACCAATAGAAAATCTGATTAACAAAGTAAACAAAGCCAAAAGACATTATCATAACTCTCAATTTCCTTTTGAAGCAATCTATCAATATAACGTCTCCTTTACATAAATCATAGACAAAAACAAATTAAACTTCAAACGACGAAGTCATCGAAAAATAATTAACCGTTAAGTTAACTCTAGATCGAGAGCAAATAACTCGATCCCAAATAGCCCGTTAATCGGCCATTCGCGAAGAAATTGTGTTATTCTCGGATAAAACCCTCCCCGCCACCTGGCTAGGGTTGCTTATGCTATAAAAATATATTTTAAAGTTTTATTAATTCATTCTTATTTAGATTAAGTACAAAATAATAGTTATGATCCGGGTGCTTTGGAAGTAAGATCAAGAAATCTAGATCACTTTCTTAGTGTTTCTTTTAAATTAAACGCATAGCAAATAGTATTAAGCGGCTTGACGGTACGCAGTAAGATTAGTCCATATGCGAAGGTAGCTAAAGCAGCATACGTCATACTGTCCAAGCTGCCTCCACAAAGTATGCCTTTTCCCGGAACCCATATTCTATAAAGGAGAGCGCGCATGCGTATGCTGCTGACGTTTTCCATGCACTAGTTATGTTTATTTAGAAGCAGAAAAAAATGAAGGACTCCCTAGATCAGAAAAGTGAACAAAGTGGAGAAGGAACAATTGTGCCGGAAGGGAAACGTAACGTAAGATCGAAAAGTTAATTACCAAATACGTTTACCATGGCGCAATCGATAAAGATGATATAGCATGTTATATGTCGCATTTTTTGAGGCTCCGTCGATTCCATAGTACTTTAAGCGTCTTAAGGCTGTAGTTACTACTTACCAGCACGCATTAATCCTAAACAATATTGTTATTCCATTTGCTAAACTTACCATATAACACCTTATAAATTATGCTAAGCGCTACTTGAAACACAAAGTAAATAACGTAATTCTAAAATCGATATTATAATCGGCAGCCCTATTGAAGCAGTAATACAGTGGAGGGTGGCAATAAATATGTAAATTCGACGACGTTTAGTCTTCGGTTCTTGCGCAAAAACAGGAATTTAATATCCACTAACAGTCTAAGAATGAATTTGTTATCTGCTGCAAGTTGAGGTAGTATCGTTTTGTTGAATAAGTACTTTGAAAGGTAATTAGGCTAAGGCTAATTTCTATATTAGTGTGAGGAGTGTTATTTGATCTGGGTTGATAAAAATACGAATACCCCAAACACAACCAAACCTATAATGCATAACAAGATTATATAACAGGATTTGAACATAACAGGAGTTGAGTAATATCTATTAGCTGAACGAGGATTTCGTTGGAGCAGTGGTTCGAGCAATCTGGTGTCGATTACAAAAACAAAGCTTTTTCCATGATTGGTCGAGCGATGAGTCGATCAAATTTGGTATCATATCTCCGGGCAAGTTCAGCTATTGGTCTCAGTTATTACTTCAACCCCTTTCACTCATCAACACGCATTGAGTCAGCGTTGTGGTGTTACACCTAAACTCCTCTTGTGTGTCTCCCATATAGGAAGGCATTTGCTCAGCAGTAAGACGTATATAGGCTGTAGGTGATTTATCTAAAAATTCAAGTGAAAGCCTTGGAAAAGTTAAGTTGTTTATATATAGTTTAATTTTAGATTGGTTCCAGTTTTTATCACCCGCTAGCAAGTTAGGACTCTATTTCTGTATTTCATGATTTCACTTGACATTTTGTGACTACTTTTGTCAGACAAAAGGTAAAATATTGTGTATTTTTGAGAGCATAATTTCCGCCTGTCTATGTCTCATAATGATAATATACTTGCGTCATATAAATGTAAGTTGGAAATTCCAATCACTTCTCAATTCTCACTAGTATTATCCAAGCTTGAGACCTCAGTACAGTCGGTTCACACTCTATGGGTTTGCTTTGAAGTAGTCCTTTGAAATTAGCTCAAACTACATGCAAATCCTTGCTCATAGCTAGACTTAGAACCTTAACAAGTAACAGAACATTACCCTAGTAACTTTGATAAGTTAATTAATAGCTATTTAAGAAAACACTCCTCAAATCTTGCTCTTAATGCTGTGATATAACGATACAGTTTGTAAGAGATAAAACCTGTATCGTGTCCCTCGGGAACATTTTATTTTCCCAGGATAAAAAGTACTTTCATAGGATGTGATTTGTTTCACGCTTAATTTAGTGTAAAGCGGTTAAGCTGTGAAAACGTTACAGACAGAAGCTATTGGTTTCTCATTGGCTCGCCGATTGACAATAGGAATATGAGAAATGAGGCGTCTAACTCAACGGCATTGTTTTCAAATAGGTACGTGACTTGTAATAGTAAATTTCGATATAAGTGCAGAAAGTACGGTAAGCGCGGGTCAACAATAGGGACGAATGGAAATGACAATTCTGCACGTTTATCGAAACACGTTTTCAAATACATTTGCGAAAAAATAAAACAATGAAAGGTTTGGATAAGTATTAATTGATATTACAGTTTGAGTTGGTGATTATTGTCGTATGTAACATATTGGTAGGGCAATTTAATAAAAATATATATATTACATATAATTAATGTATTTGGATGTTATATGCAGGAGAACAGATTTCACATGGAAAATCTACTTGTACGGGGATGTCGTACCACTTGATACGAGAGGTGAAAAGAGATTAAATGATACGATGATTTTATAGGAGAAACGAAATGATATAATGTAAGTACTTGTTTATACTAGGATTATATAATATAAATATGCATTTATAAGTAGGTCGAATATGTGGTGTTGTGACTAATTAAAGACTATAGACGCGCTTGCCCGTACACTACTTTTTGAGGAAATGTATTAAAAAGTAATTTGTTGCAAGATTTTAAAATTTGATTTACTCAAAAGACAAGCGAAGGCTCCATTACCCGTCAAACACAGAACAAAGCTAGGACACACCGAGATGGGAATGCTTAAAACGACACTTATGAACTAATTAAGTCACAACAAAGCGATCTACTTAAATACTACTTTACAATGAAACTTGTCGGGCTTCCTCTCTAAGTCTCGAACATTCTACATTTCGGAGTCAAAATGCAAATAAAGGACACACAGTAGGGTCTCCATTATAATGAAATGTTTGGAGCTTTCCTAAAATTTCTTACCGCGAATATCCCAGTAGTATATACTTAATATTTATCTAATTATTAACAGTATAGAATTTTCCTGAGACGTAGGAACAATGATAAGATGTTTGTATGTTAATTGAGTATATATCTGATGTTGACATATATTACTATCTGTATTTCTTTGTTAATCAATATGGGAGTGAGTATAAATTTGTGTGCATCTAAGTACGGTATGAAGATAAAGAATTAAATACATGTACATATATATTTTAAAACATTTAAAGTAAATTCAGATAATCTTTATAGGTTCCACAGAATTGTTACTTCTTTAATTTTTTATACTACCATAAGAAATCAAATTTTAATAAAATTTAATTTTATAATATCATAGTATAAAGATTAAATTTCTATGTAAATACGTCTGGGGAAATGGGAAAGTGATTTCCCATAATCACCTAGAATGTTCACATCGCTCGTTGTGCTTGCGGTGACGTATTGTAAATTAATGCCAACAACGCCAGCAATGAAAACTTAGAGGATGCAGCTTACTGTATAATGTTGAAGCACTTCACAGATAGCATTTTATGATTCTAAGTCAAAAGCAATTACATTTCAAATCGAATGAAATGACAGAAAGTGAAAAAAATGATATTAGACCATTTTTCGTACGTTTTTTGGTTCAACAAAAAGTCTTGTTTTCATTCCGTACCGTATTCAAGGGTCCTATTTACCAAAGAAATATCTTTAGCATCTGTTTGAGTAGTGTACTTTGTGGTCTTGGCGTCAACGATATGTTTAGGAACTTTCCCATTAAATACATTTGAGCTAATATTTATGGGTAGTATACGTTAACTCATTGTTTTCGACTATTCAATGCAGGACACGTTAAAAATCAATTTCTTATTATCTAAAAAAGTTTATCACAGTTTTATTTCCCCATTAAAAATCTCTTAATAATTAACTAGACACATTTTAGTATTTTGACATATAATTATATTTTACTAAGTTCCTCTGGTCTGTCTATTTCTAACTCATCATCCTATTATCGTAAGTTGGTATATAGTTAGGGTCTGAAATACAGCCGACGTAATAATATCTTAAAGGTTACCCGTAAGATAACCAATGTACTTTCTTTATTGTTCACATGCTAATCCAAGAAACATTGTCACAAAGGTCTTAGTTTAAACAATGGCCCGTAGTTTGATTGTTAGTCGTCCCAACAAACGTGTGTATAAAGCTCTCACAGAATTTGTCTTTATACTAAGAAGTTCGACCAAGAGGTAGCCCGCTGTAAAATGTATGTAGGCTATATATTTACGGGGCTATAAAAGTGTAAGCGATTTGTGGGTTCACGTAATTCGCACTTATATGTCTTCTTTCGATTGGCTAGCACAGGAGGTTGGATCAATAAAACGAGGCAGTATTTAAGGTATTGAATTAAATATATATTAGTTACATTTCAATTTACTGTCTTCGTGTGTACATTACATACCAGGCGGAGGAAATTTTTTATTTTTTATTTATTTATTGGAACAAAAATAGGCATACATACATAAAAAAGTAAACGATAATGGCTACATTAGTTTAAAATAAAACTGTGTCGCAGACATTAACGCCCACCTCCAGTAAAATGTACAGTAAAATGTAATATGCACATGTCTGTGTGCGCGCGCGCGCGCGCGCGTGTGTGTGTGTTGTGTGTGTGTGTGTGTGTGTGTGTGTGTGTGTGTGTGTGTGTGTGTGTGTGTGTGTTGTGTGTGTGTGTGTGTGTGTGAGTGTTGTGTGTGTGTGTGTGTGTGAGTGTTGTGTGTGTGTGTGTGTGTGTGAGTGTTGTGTGTGTGTGTGTGTGAGTGTGTGTGTGTGTGTTTGTGTGAGTGTGTGTGTGTTTGTGTGAGTGTGTGTGTGTGTGTGTGTGAAAGAGTAAAATACTTTATAAGCAACTACTGAAAAACTCTTCAGTATCATTGTAGGTCAAACCTTTAAGCCTTTAATTACAGGCATAGAATAAATATTACAATTGTTTGAGCTATTATTCGAACATTAGACTTTGCGTCTGTGTGGTTAACAGTAATGCAACCTTCTTTCGGCGAGGCTGCACTAACATATACCGTCAGCAGTTTACGTGAACTACAAATCCTGGAGCAGTTCCTATCATCACCACGGGTTACTTGAGATCCTATCTTAGTTGTCCAGAAACCCTGGCACAACATTCTCTCTAGTATACTTGCATCGCTTATACAATAATAATATTTATATAAAGATAAAATTTGATTAATTTTTATTGTGTCTTGTTCCCTTTGATTCAGTGGTGGTTTAAAGTATATAATTGAAAATATGAATTTAACATTAAAAATCGTTAAACGAACGCGCATTATTATGAAATCAAAACTGTCATTCCTTCACTGCTACTTCGGATAACTTTTGCTTAATGGCGTTCGTGGCAGGTTGTGTAATGATAACGCAAAGTTAACTGTATCAACTAGGATAATAATAATAATATAATATGAAGACATTACATTGTGCAATGGCGCTGTAGCGATTACAACCAAGGTACAAACAGGATACACAAGAATCCGACAGTTTAGATTAAACAATTTATAAATACTTATTAGCGGGTCATTCCTAACACACGTACCTTACTGGGAAGTTGGGGAAGATTATTATCTCGCTATTTTGTCGTACATTCAAAATATCTTATTATTTTACCAGTCCATATAGTGTCATATTAAAAAAGGTTGAGAAGCTAGTCTGTGTACATGTATATTATGTATATATTTACCTTTACATTAACACACTCCACGTACACGACACGGCTCCCGTGTTCACCCTATAATGAAGGGTTTACTAACTTACAAAATAAATATAGCGCTGTTGGAAATGTTCTTAAATAGATTATTATTTGATGTTTAAGAATACACAGGGAGTCACAGTCGGCACTTCAATGTTGCGAAATAGTTAATGTTTTATTGGAAAAATATTTAATAAACAGTGCAAATATGGGCATTGAATGTGTTAAGTACAATAGTTACCTAATCTTGGCAGTGATTGAAAAATTATATTTATTTATTATTTTATTTAACAATTTATGTACACACAAAACAACTAAAAGGACATAACAGTATATTAGAGCATTGTACAAAGGTACTATTTATTTCTATAAGAAATTTCTTCCAGCAGCCCCATATATGGGAAAAGTGAAAGGTAGAGGGGTATTTTATTTTTGGACTTCAGTAGGAAACAAAATCGATATAAAAAATTCGTTTTGAATTTTTTGACGTTTATTTATGGTTCCATCGTTTAATTTTGATGTTATTTTGATATTGATATTAAAAATATTTTTTTAAATTAATATTAAAAAGTCTTTGCTTTCACAACGTTAGCTCCCGCGCTACACGAGGCTGTATTCGTTGCAATGAGGCATTCGCGGTTTGCACCTGTTCCTTTTAACTCTAGGAAATAAACGAAAATACTAAGCTTTTCCACGAAGTAAAACACTCTGAAAAGAGAAACATTAAATTGTGGACCATACAAAGTGCCACAACAAGGAATTTTTCTTTGTTAGAAAATATTTTCAGCTAACAATTTTCTAAGCGGCGTGTAATTTTGAGACATCGAGTCGATCCAGAATTGGATATAATTATAATTAGTAAAAAATTAAATAGTACGCGATTAAATTATCGGTCGCCTACGAGCAGCATCGTCGGAAGACACGCATAAAAGCATAATATATAAAACCCAATTATGTATATCTGATTTAATATCTACACGCATAATAGTACTGTAGAAATCACGTGCCTATACATTGAATACTATCACCAAATATTGAGTCATGGCGAATTAAGAAGAGTAGGGAAAAACAAAGACACCATTATAATTTAAATATATATAAATATACATCGGTATATCAATATACACTTATTGTGAGTCAATCTAAGCTATCTGTTCATAAATCTACCGGGGTTTCGGCCTGAGAAGAACCGGCAAGAACTCAAAAGATTAGTCAGCACTTTTTCAGCATTAAGAATGGTTTGAAAAATGTTTAAAATCAACGACGAATACTAAATTGTCGATTAAAATCATTTTCAATTCGATTAATATTAATGTTTTCTTATTTTTATCTAGTTGTTAACGCGCTTTATTATTTAAAAGTCGACATAACTGATATTTTTTTCCGATCACAGTTCTTACCAATGCTAACCAGTTGGGGTAAGTTTTTATAGGTAAAGTTAAGTCACTCTATGTGTTTCCCCTGACTCCACATAATTGGCCTAAATCTGAAATGTATAAAGCATAATAATTGTAGTTAAAGAAAAACGTAAGCTTAGCGTTGATAAGCCCGGTAAATATAACGTAACATTTATTGCCGTCCGACATTTATAACTCAGTGCAGTCTGGTAGCGGCGAGTGCTGTCGTGGGCCGCCCAAGTGCCATATAGTACTGTACGTACAACCGTAACTTTAAGTTACAGCCCTTCTGGTCTTCTTATGCCATAATTACGAATAGTGGCTAGTATAAATTTCCTGTCTGTAATCCAGAAATTGTAAGCGGTCATATAAAGAGCTCTTGCTATTTTTCTCGCTTATTAATCCATGAGATTTCGATTTAAAGCAATATAAATATCTATCTATTGCTTTAAATCTAGAATCAGAGAAAACTATTTTACATGCTTTTGTTTGCTTGCAATGTTATATGTTGCTCGTACCTAAGTAGGTGTTACCAGAATCTTTTGAATGAATTTCAATGCAATCTTCTCCTATAGACAAAGATGAAATTTTGCATACTGATTTTGTTTGGATGACTATATATTGTAAATTGACGGCGTTTTTAATTAAACATGGCGGTTCCGTTATTTTTAAGCACTATCATAACATGGATATCAAATGAAAAGGAACACGAATTTTGAATAGAACATGAATTAGATTTAAACTAACAGCGTAAAATAAAATATATTTTATTGAAAATTTATTTAAATTAATTTATTTAAAGGAAAAGTTTTTTAAATTATATTTTAATTAAATGCTTAAAAATTACAAGCAAATCTAATTATAAAACAACACTATTATTGGGATATGAAATCTCTCGTGAGATATTAGTGTGACATTAACCATGTCATCCTATTTGTAAAATTTTAATAACACCTATTTACCTCATTTTTCAATATAATCGGAGCCTACTTTTTTCTCTGAGCAATGTTACCTGAAAAAAAGATTGCCTTTTCTGTAACATGAGGCGATACAATCGAACAGACTCGTCTGATTTCTCACAGCTCCAGGCGGTTTGCGGGTGAAAAGTGTGTTTGATACTATTTAAAACTTGGCTCTTTTGGACAAATAATGTGTCACGTATGGCTCAAATTTTAAAATGTTATATGACTTTTGTGCAGAGGTCGTTGTAGCTATCTCCGTACTGTAACCATCTTCTTAGTATTTTACCTCAATATACAAGAGCTAGTTTAATACTAAAAGGACAAGGTTACTTTGTTAGGGTGAGACTTTTTCATCATATTTTTAATTTTTTTCATAAGTAAAAATCGTGGATTAAATATTACTAAAAAGCGAAAACAAAGACACTTATCATCTGAAATTGGCTTTACAACGACATTAATACGAAATACAACAGAGGTTTTAATGTTTTTTTACTTTTCTGTGTTAGGCATAAGGTTGCCGTTGTTGTTTTGTTTTTGGCTTCTTATCTTGTCGTCTTATTAAGCTATATTGGTTTTCCTTTTATTTAAATATAATATATTACTTTGAGCTGTTCACGCTTTTACTTACTCTGCTACAAATGAGTTAACTACAATTGTTAACTGAAATACTAAAGTCATCAAAGAAATACAACATTAACATCAACCTATTCAATGCTCGTATTGAATAGTCTCATCTAAATAAATACTACAATACTAGTGCAAAATTACCGTTTACCACAAATGTAACATAACCTCAAAATTTGTTATCTATCTTCATTCTCAATTTAATATATATTTCTCAATTTAAATGAAAATGACGTATTGGTGTCATATTAAGAAACAAATAAAATACTTGAATTCCCGATTCGATCGTATATCAATCCCATAGTGGACAAAGTCATAGTCAAAGGCTTGTTTAGCATATTCGTGGGACATCAACCCCTCAGGAAGTGCTGCGAGCATAGAACAGAAAAGCTTACAGTCCTATTTTGCATAATTTTCACGTTTGTATGCCCATTTCATACACACCTATACTTGTGCGCTCATATTTATCGTACAAGAGCCTCTTTACACGTTACATGTTATAAATAAGCTACAGGAAAGTTGAACTGTCAGGAAATGATAACGTTTAGATATTTTGGTTTTTAGAAGGTTAAATTTGTTATATAATCGACATATGCTGAGCCGGAGACTTTTTCAACGACTGAGACTGTGACAACGCTGCTGACATTATTTATCTGGTATTAGTAAAATATTTTCGCATATAGCATGTATAAACTTATATTCCTTTTTTGAATTTAAAAAGATTTTCTTAACCAAATTTTTAAATAACGCGTCCATGATATATTTATATACATAATGCACATCTAGAATTAAAACCACACTATTTACATATTGTCTTCACTACTCAGAACTCCAACGAACTTTCATTTTGTGACGACGACGACTCGACCCATGTCTTTAAGTAGGTACTTATAACTTATCATTCTGAATTCAAATGGGTGTAACTTACTAAATATAAGTTTATTAACTTTCTGCGTATCCGAAGACAACTCACAATGTTTGATTGAAATGGAAACGTCTCGAAGTGTTAAATTTACACTACGCAATCTTGTTTACGGATCGTCGACATATTTCATCTCTCTCCTCACTTGACTTTTGTGTTACATTAAGAAAAGAGACGAGATGTACCATTTTCAATAGATTAACAAAATATGTTTGTGTAACCAGAACCAGTCTTTTTGAACGTTTGACTACCACTCCAGAGCCTTGAATTGATCCAATGAAGAGAAAAGTATCATAAATTATGTTATAATTAAATTATTTTAATATTATTTAAAAATATTTTTTTTTATTATTCATATCATTAATCAAAATACCTATAAAATGAATAAATAAAAAGATTTCATAGTTCAAATTGACATTTTTGACAAATACATTTATACACGCTACTTCCAAAAATGCACACTTTTTGATACTGTTCTTATTTATATATCATAAAACAATCAACTTTTAGTCAACCAGTCTCAAGATTATTGTAGAAACTGAACTGAAAATGATGCAAAAATGCTGACTTAATTTTAAACGAGAGTCATTAAATTTTTTTTTTAATCCATTCCATCCTCTTTTAAAAAACCTTATTATTTACGAAGATGACATAGAACCATTCATTAAAACCATGATGCATTGCGTTAAAGCATGATAAATAAGACTTTCATTCTTTTTCTCTAGCGATTTTGATATTTTTAAAAAATTATTAACGATGTAGCTCTTAGCCTTCATGGTGGAGAAGGTGAGAAGATGGAAACGACCTACACCCAGATTCTTCAAATATTGAGGAGCCTTAGGATATCTTACTTCCAATGCTGATAACAAAACTGTTATGACGGCAGACTTAGGTAAGATTGTGGTAGCTAGACAGGCGGCCTTTGAAAATCACCTACCAAACAAACTAAGCAGAAATTTTACGCCCCCACTGGGAATTGAACCCCGGACCTGAAGTAGGTGGTATCAGCCATTACAACACAGAGGCGGCTAAAATATGAATTGAGTATCAAAACCTGAACCATTCTTTATGGTATAGATTAGAAGTCCAGGAGAATCTTTGTGATCTTACTACTCTGTAAGGTCTGCCTAAAAATACTCGTAAGTATTCAAAATAGCTACCTGACCTGCAAACCCCACTGAACACTTTAGCATTTTATTTTTCCAGTATGTTACGTAAAACTGTAACAAACAGTTCTTCAAATCTTCAATTCAAAAGACATAATATAAGTTTGTTCTGACTTAGGAGGGGACAATTTGCACCCCAACTCAAAGAATGTTTGATCTTCGCTTCTGTAACTTTCGTTTAAAGAATAAATACTCTTTCTAGCTGTTACTTAGCAGTTCAATGCGATTTGGCTGATTCATTTGTGAGACTTAAATCCAATATTCAAATGCAGGAAATTTACCAGAATTTGCTTAGTACTGTTTGGCTAGTAATAAGCTAGGTCGCTTCAACTATTAATGTTATAATTGACTAATATTTATTAATTTAATAATTGATGCACAAACAATATAGTTTCATGAAAAGAAGCGTTTGAGAATAAATTGTACAAAATGACTGCTTATTTCTAAATGGCATCTCTACCAGCAGTTCATAGAGAAATATGATATTTAATGTAATTTAAAAAATAAATAGCCAATAGATACATTCTATTTCATTTCATTATTTTAAACATTATATTACACGCTAGATAATTCCTCTATAAATATCATTAAGATGTTGGTCACTTACGTACTATAAGTTTAAATATTTCTGAAATTCTTGAACATAGCAGCTTTCGTACTCACTTGTTAATTGCATCGTTATCATTATGTAACTCTAACCACAAGCCGATACCTAGATTCTAGTCTAGTCAGCAGTTGTTACTGTTTCATTTTTGATCATTTTAATTGGTAATTTTGCTTCGACAGAAATTTCCCTAAAGTCAAAACCAACTTTCCAACCAAATCAATTTACGGATGATTTTAGAAAATCAAGAATCTATCTTATAGAAAGCAGTCTCAAGTACAGGCTAGGTATTGTCTTCTTCCCCTTCAATACACCTGAGAGTCCGGACGTGCTAGTAAGGAGCTTAAGTCCTATTATTTAAGGATTTGCCCCCATTGTATTTCATTTTAGAGTGAGGTGGAAATTTGCAGTTTCATTTTTCATCTGAAACTCGCGGACGTTGGCAGATATGAATTGGAAGATTATGGGTAGCGAAGACTATGAAAAACTATTAAGTTACTAGTTTCTTGATGTAATGGTGTATGGGAAGGCGATGAAATTGTTATTACAATCTTAGAATATATTCTACAAAATGGTTTCGTACAATGATGAATTCATTTATTTTTTATATTCTACAAGGAAAAGCTTTATTGCGAGTATAATCTAGACGAGTAGCTATAAATGTTCGACGTAATTTTTAAAACCTACGACAACAATATAAAAAATTTCTTGTTATAAATATTTTTGGTCTTGAATGCTGTTTCAAGAAAGCAATGGTTTTCATATGTCACGGTGACGATTGGACAAGTGTTATACCTTCAATTATATTTACTCATTTTTCTCATACATACTACCTGTTAAGACTATTTAAAAGAACTTAGTAAATGAGTCTTTTTAAATAAAGATATTTTTAATGGCGTAAAAACTCATTCAACAGGTAGCAGTACTAGGCTATAAGAAATTTTGGGCAATATTCCATTAGATTTGCCTTTCGTCCATTTAATTTCAAAGATAATTAAATTATTCTTCACTTCCACGTTACTTATTACTAACTATTTAAAAGCTTTAAAACTTCGTCTGTTAGGAGAAAATACGAAAATTATTTGAGTCAAATGGGCAGGAAATTCCCGCCCGTCATAACTGGGTGATGATTTGTGATTACAGAGGACGGGACACTTTGCTCTTAAAAACTTAATTTTCCTAAGAAGGTTTGGACGATGAACTGTAACAGTAGAATATATTGGATGTGGTATATTAAAATGAGTAGTTTTACATTGCCTGACTTTTGGAACTAATTATATACGATTGTCATTATCATCTTGAGTATTTTTATTATAATTTTTACATATTAAATTTAATATTTAAAAATTTTACTACCTATACTGTACGTCACACCAGTCATAATAAGCGCCTCTGTGGTATTTAAATATCATAGGAGAAGCTTTATATTGACACAGGGTCAGTTTTCGCTGCATCTGTGTTTTGTTATTATATTGTTATAATTTTAATATTTTTTTTTATATAAAGCACAGCAAATAACTCGACACCACCTGATGATAAGCAGTAGAGGAGTCCATATGTGAAGATAGACATACTGCCCTAGCCACCCTCACCTTGCCAGCCCAAAAGGTGCTTTTTCACGCCTTTTTTAAAGGAACCCATGTTATAAGATGGATACGTGTGCTGGTAAGGAATTCCATGCTCTAGCTGTGCGACAGAGAAAGAAGTCACAAATTCTCTTAGTGCGTAAAGTAGACGTGGCTACAGCGAAGGAGTGACTCCGTGTGTGATTTATTATTTAGTGCATTTATATTATATGTAAATCAAATTATATTTTCTTTATTTGTTCTTGTCGATCCAAATGAATTATTCCGATTTCCATATTTTTTTAATTATGTAAGTAGATGGCTGTGTTAGTAGATGGTAATGTTATTACAGGACTCGATACAACTACGTTTATTTTATGACGATGAGGATGGACAGGTGAATACCTCATCCTTTTCGGTATTTATTCCTTCACTCATCTATGTGAAACTATAGTTAAGTAAGAAATTGTCTTGCCGCGTCAATTTTTCTCAGATCCCAAAAACTGTCACTAAGTATTCAATGAAGCGATTTGACGGAGGGTCTTACAGAAAATTGTGGCAGCCTCCATCTGACGGCTTTAACTCCACTCCCTTTCAAGTTAAAGGGTGCTAAGTAAAGGGTTGTATGTGCTCCAAGTTATATCTATTCGAGCTTGATACGAACTTTGAAGTAGGAATATAGTTGGCAAATAAGCGATGTCAGCTGTTTGATAAATTTATGTAGGTTTGTACTTAGAATAGTTCTGGCGCTAATATGGGTGGGAGTTTGCTTTTGAATCTCATTGGTGTAGAAGCGAATACAAATAGTATTCACATTAAAATAAGTAATTAACCTCCATACGCTCCTACTATCGACAATCGTTACAGAGCAATATGAATCTTATAGTTACTGTGTAAGATTGGTTGTTATCTGTAACTAATCTTTGAATGTTGTTATGTACTTCCTTAAAGTAATATAAACATAAAAACGAAAGCGAAATTAAAGGGGTAGTAAACATTTTTAAAATAAACTCTAAAATAATTATACCAAAGAAATTTTTATCATAGACAATACCCTTCCTCGATAAATGGACTTTACAATGCAAAAACAATTTATCAACCAAACAAATACTTCAGCTTCCGTTTTTATCCCTTTTCAACTAAAATTTATAACAGAGAATTTAGTTAACTTCAATTATATTTCTCTTACTGACAACTTTACAATTACCCTCAATTTTATCAATTACCACGAGCTTAAATACATAATGGGACTGTTTACTAACTTTATATCCAACTTCGTGACCGATCTCGTTAAAATCTAATTCGTTTGACAATATCTTAGCGCTGGTTCCGAACAGTATTGAGATTCACAATTAATTTCAGTTGGGATGCGGCCGCCTCCAGATGCGGTCACAGTGGTTTACTCCGATTGTAACTTTGATTTGTACTTTCGGAAGGATAATTTATATCCATGGATAAATCTTCGTGAAAGGTAATTTGTAAATAGTTGAGTAACTATTATAAATTATAGATATGGTCGAAACAATATGAGTTTCCAATAAGTTTTTCTTGTGCAACATTGTAGTAGTTTACAAATTATTAAATAGAGCAATATAGTGGTTAGAAATGAATGGTTTAAGAAAAAAAAGCTCTGAGAACTTAATAAAAAATTTTCAATTATAACCTACAAATTTAACTAACAAATTACAAGCTTAGGTTAAGTGCACTGAAATAAACAGCTAAGTAAGAATGTTCTTTATATGTTACACTATGCTCTTGCAGATGCAAATATAAATTACGGTTTGGGTGCTCATGAACTACATTTCCATTACATTTAAATAAAATGAAAAATCTACAAAAAAGATTACTCAAATTGATCATTAATAAAAACGATCGACTTAATAAAGAAAACAAAAAAAATAAAAATGGAACACGTTTTTACAAACGTTACATAAGTACCCAGTACGTTAAGTAGGACATAAAAATATATATTTAAAATAGCAAAGCATAGGAATTACTTTGGCAAGCACACTAGTTTAAAAGCTTGATGGAAAAATACGTTATGAAGACGAAATAATAATGATGTCGCCTTTAATGTCAATAAAATTTAATAAAGATGGAAGATCAAGAGATACAAAGTCATCTACAAGACTAATTACAAAATATAAGGGATTGTGTTGAAATTTATGTTTAAATAAACAAAACATATGTTTTAGTTTTATAAAGAAATCGTAACATTATCATATTATATGAACAGGAAGCCTTGAAGATCTCGCACCAGTTGAATAATAGAAAGTACTCACATTTAAAATAATCTTAAAAGATATCTAATTTTAATTATTACTTAATCCTTAATCCTTACTAATATTTTTACAAATTATTAATTATCATAGCTGTATTTGAGAAAAAGATAACAGTAAAGTGTATACGGGAATAAGTAATGTTTCTCGTATATCATAGAATTAGCGGGGTAAAAGATGAAAATGGTCAACTCCAACACTCTTAAATAACCTTCCAAATAAAATACTTGCTTATATAATACCGTTTCGAGTAACTCCTTAAAACAAATATTAAAAAGCGCTGTCTGTGTATAGATGTAAGCCGGATTGCTACACTCTAATATGAAATGTCATATAATGGTTGAATTTTTTGTCGTTCTTAGATTATGCTTATTGCAGTTAAGGCTTATAAAACTGTTGCATGAGGCGCATTGAAGCGCGAGTGTTGAGTGCGAGTAGATAAAGACGTAAGTATATAAAGACTTAAATGTGTAAGGTTTAATATTACGATCCACGGGAACTCTGCCGACAAGCTGACCTGAGAGTATGGAAGATTTTTTAAATTGTTAATTTTTGTGTAAGCTTACATTTTTATATATATATATAATGCTCAGCTAATGACTCGACACCACCTTATGATAAGTAGTAGAGGAGTCCATATTTGAAGATAGCTAGTGAAGCATGCGACGTACTGCCCTAGCCATCCTCACCTTGCCGGTCCAAAAAGTGCTTTTACACGCCTCTTTTAAAGGAACCCATGTTGTAAGATGGAGGGAATACGTGTGCTGGTAAGGAATTCCACGCTCTACTGCTTACAACTACTGCTTCTACTTTATTAAATAAAAATATTTTTTTTTAAAAAGATTGCTATTTGATTTTAATTGAGATAAAATTTTGCATACACGTTAAGTTAGGATGGTCAGCTAAATGAAACCATTCTCAATAGAAAATGGCGGATCACCCAAGAGGGCGGATTTCTTTTTCTTACAGAATTTAAACGAAAACTTGAAAAAGAAGGTTAGTAGAAGTCAATAGAAGCAAACGTGGTTGGTCATTGCGTGGTTTTAAATAAGTTTTGATAAAAAATTTAAATTTTCCTTAATTGTGGTCAAAGTTGAGGTGTGCACTGAAATTTTCCTGATATTCAGCGTTTCATAAGTGTGCAAAGGTTCATTAATTTACTCCACGAATGTTCTGCAGCAGTCTTAATGAAACGATTAAAATCAAAATATTTATCAAGATACCTTCGTATATTTATTCTATTCTATTTAACCTCGCCGAAGTTTTGATATTGTTACACGAAGATTTGTACAGGGTCATAATAAATTACATTTAAAGAGAAAAATTTTAAAGTTTTATAAAAATGAAAGTATTGTTTGCTGATGATCTACCTATTCTTAAAAAGATCACCATGAAGGTAGGGTTTCTGATCTGATGATAAGTTGTGTTTTTTTATCTAATTTTAATTAGGAACTTTTATCTTAAAGATATGTCAGTTCCATCATAACCTAATCGTTATAATTTAACACATATTTATATAGTTAATAATGTTAATCACTCACAGCGGCAGTCACTGACGATCTAATTTCTTTATCATTTCGCAAACTTTGAAAGCAGCAGCATGCAGCATGTTTTTAAAAATATTAAGAAGGAAATAGGAACGAATCAGAAGACCCAAATAAACAGCACCATACTTGCATAGACACAAATGTGTAGGTCCGATACAAATGGCGATTCGGCCGCAGCGATCAATTATAAAATACAATTGACACAGTGCACTGCTGCGCAGTATAACAATTTATAGAGAAATCTTTCATTATGCGTACTTATGGATTGCAACCGGGAAGTGGAATATATTAAATCTCGAGCAGTCAATGCCTTTATCTAGTTATCCAGAGGCCCCGGATTCGAATCTCGTTTGGGCCAGATATTTTTATGGTGAGTACGAATATCAGTCCACGAATCATGGATGTTGTATATTTATTTAGTATATTGCTATCTTTATTACTCTGATGTTTTGTATCTAGAACACAAGCTCTTAATGATGCTTAATTTGTGCTTGATAATAGGTGAGTGTGAGAAATATTTTTAAACGATATTATGATATGAAAAGACTCCAATTTTATTTATTGATTGGTTTTAAAATGTTTTACTCGTCATACTCATCTGTTTTTCTCTCTCGTAACTTTCCTTATGTAAGAAATAGATATGGGTAAAGTTGAATCAGAATGCCTGAATGAATCATTCGTTGCCCAACATTTCAATCGGCCAGTCGGCGTTCCCATACACTGACTCATCGAATTTAAATAAACTAAGATTGAAGGCCAACCAAACTTTGGCCACACTGGCAAGGGGAGTTCTGGGTTATGGCAGAACTAAGCGGAAAAACGTTTAAAATGTGTAGGTAAAGATTTTTTTTTTCCCACATTTTTAAACATCTCTTCATTGGCAAAAAAATCCATCTAACTTCTTCTAATAATTCCAACCATCTTCATCCTACAACGATTTTGAAATTTTACGGTTAAACCGCGTTTTTTTAAAATTACCGTGGACTGTAACGAGAGCACAGCATACGGACCAGCCCACTTGACTGTTACGCAGTTAAAATAAGAAAACAATAATTTTTAAACTGGTGAAACTACGTGAAACGAAAAAATCTCAGTGTCCCATCAGTGGGCAATAGATGTAGGACGACGGTTAATACGCGGTACCAAAGGACATAGGGAAATAGCAGTAGAAGATTTTAGTTTGCAGCAGGTCTTTTTGAGTTTACGTCACATCTGAATACAAAAGAAAAGAAACTTAGTACACTTGTTTTAAGATTCTAAATGCCTTGAAAAACTGTTCATAGACCAATGCAGGTAAATGTCGATGCACCAACAAGGAGAAGAAGTTCATATATATATTCCACCTGCTTGTTTGGCACTCTTGGAAATAAAAAAAGATATAATTTACTTTGTATACTGATTACACTTCAACAATGAAAACACAACACACGCACTTGCTTCCGTTTCGCTTTTGTTTTGAATAATGTATTACAGCGATAATTTTAATCGGGTGCCGAACTTGCGCGTTAATCGATTTGTACATTCAATTTGTGTTCAAGTCTGGTTAAATGTGGTGCGATAAATTTTAGGTTAGACAGATGGATCTTGTGGAACGCAAAATTGAGTGGTTTCTGGTTCAGAAAGTAAATACGTTATTAATTCTTAAATAAATAGTATCTTACCTTCTCTTATTAATGGCATGGAAATCAGAAGTTGAATTATAGAACGTTAAAATGTTGGTTGGTTGTTGGTTTGAATTAAACATTACATTTTTACGTTTAACTGAGATATAAAGCTAACTAATTTGGCACCACTGCTTTATTTATGGATTCACCGCTATTTTAATGGAAGATCATTGTGACTCTTGCCTTTTAATGCAGCAATGGTTAACATATTGTCATTGAATAAGCCGGCTAATGGATTTTAAGTCCATTGGAAATAATTGGAAAGAAACAGAAAAATTAAAGTTGATACATCACACAAAATATAAGCCGATAGTCATTTCTTAAAGCTGGAACTAAGCGAAAAAATCAAATATAATTCTCATTAATATATAGTTAAGATTGTTATTACTTTGCAGAGATGTGTTACACCCATATTTATATAGTAGTAATAAATTTCTTAAATTAATCGTTATATGAGGTTAGATTTGTACAGTTTAAATTTTTAAAAAGTCGTCGCTCGGTGCTTGTATCACCCTGGTGGCAGCTGGCAACAATTCTTTCTGCGTTTTGTTTCTTAAGAGAGCAATATTAAAACTTACAAACGAAATGCGCTGTTTTTACGTAAACGCAAAAAGTGAACGAAGATGCCGTGACCCATATACTGCATGGTGACACACTTACCTAATATTGTGCAATTTTGAGTTGAATTGCAACTTAATCGTGTTTGCATTGTAGTTAAAGTCGCACGCGATCTACGGCTACGATCTAGTTTGGATTGTTTGATAAGTTAAACAATAGATACGACGGGTTAAAAAATTATGTGGACATTTAAATGAGTACTATAATTGGAATTATCTTTAAAAATTGTAATGTTAATATTGTACGCCCGTAAATGGCAATCTGTTGTGACTTATGCATGTGATTGTAAGATCTATTTATTGTACACAGAATCACAAAAAAAATTTATCTTATCTTATCTTATCTTTAGCGTCAATGAATTTGAACGTCTCACAGTAGTAGCATAACTTTTTTAATTTTAGTCAATATTTATATAAAATGTAAAGAACTTTAAATATTAAGATTCAGGTGGGTTAGAGACTATACAAGTATACATTGATTTATAATTACTTGGACAGCTTAATACATATATATATATATATATTTTATAGATAATAATTATTTTTTCCATTTGTAAATATGTATAATTAAAAGACTTATCTAGTCATGAGCGGAGTAGTAAATACTTTGGCTTTCACATATTACATATTATTAAATATTATTATCGATTTTAAAAGTTCTCTGTAACACTACAATGCCTAATTTAGGATATTATGTGCTAAATAAAGGTAATTTTAAACTTACTTCTTCGTACTCAGAAGGATGCGTGCCTCTTTACTGAGTCATCTATTTTCAGTGCACACCTCAACTTTAAACACAAAGATTGTTTCTTTGTCACACATCCATATGGCATGAATGGGTAAAACACTTTTACTGACACAAATATTCCCTCGTTCGTGTTAAATTAACTTCCTTAAAGAGGCGTGAAAGACAACAGAAGATCCAGTAGTGTGTGAGGAATCACTAATGTTAACTATCTGGCTGTATCGAGTAATTTGATATATAAAAATATGTAATCTCATATTAGGGTCTAAATTTAAAAATAAGTAACAAAAATCCAATATCAAAATTATCTCTGAAACCAAAACTATTTATCTCTTAATCAACTCTGTGCCAGCATCTTGGAGAAAACTTTCGATTAATCTACTTTAAGTTCCCGGAAATTTGTGGGCGAATAATGAAATTTAAATAATAATTAAGTTGAGAGCAGGTGCGGGCGTCTCAACTTAGTACACGTTTATACTTGAAGTACTTATGTCGAAAGCACTACACATTGAGAGATTGCTTGCACCATTCAATTATTTAAGCATTCAACTCAAGGGCAAGATGGTTCTGATTGTTACATTGGCCATGAAGCATAACTGCTTACCTCTTAGCTATGTAGCCTACATTTCTCTTAATAATGACGGCCAATGTAAATGTATGCATTTAATCAGCTGGTTAGTTCAATGAATTAAAACGTTATTCCGTTTCAAAAGACTTCCAATATTCGACTGATAAACTAACAAACCATTGTATCTGATCGCCCCCAGACAAGCCAGCCTTTCGGCGGGGCTTTGCGTTAATGGAGATTGCCAACAGCTGCTTAGGCAATTCCAGACCTATGATTGTGAGCCTAAGAATCATTTAGTACATTTTAAAATTAAATTCTCTTTAATTCAAAATCTCTGATAATAATAAATCATTAATTTTAAATTGAATTCCGTGATGTGATAGGAAAGCACTTAAGTACTATGTTAGTAACATATCACTTTTTTATGTTTCAGTAATATCAATAATCTTACGGATATCCATGCAACTGAAAATTAAATTAATTATACTTTTGTATGTTTTGAACAAAGCTTCTGGTACAAGTTCAAAGTACTTATAAACAAATTATGAATGAACTTTAATACATCTACTTTGTAACCTCATTGAAGTCTTCAAGGCACTGAGTATTCTAATTCAATGGGTAACATACCAAAAATGTATGAGCAGAAGGATCGATTTACAGTTGTCTACAAGATTTCCAAAGCCACAACGACTTGAAATCGTCCCTTAATATGAAACTTCCATATGTTTATGAGAAAACTAAATATTTACTGAAAACTTCATAATAATTAGTAAACTAAAAATTCAAAGGAAACCAAATATAAAAAAGGAAATTCCATAAAAATCAGATTTTATAACGCTCGTAAAAATATACAAAGAAAACGACAAAAGAGATTTAATTCAGGCTGTCAAAAGTGGTCGCATTTCTACAAACAAGATCGTAAACCTCTAACAGCCAGTACTTACAATAAAAATAATATCAAAAAGTTTTTAACATAAGTACCACGTTGCTTTAAAAAAAGAAATCCGATTTAAAAATAGAATCGCACGCTCTACTACCCCAATATTGCCTATGTCTGCCAAAAAAGCGAGTAATGCAATATGGCACGGCACGTTTATTTTATTTTTATTGCCCCAAATCCTCCTTGAAAGCCTCTCGGTTTGTCGCCTCGTAGTTTGTTCAGGGAACGGGGCTCAGAGCGTGTTTATTTTTTTTACCAATTCTCATGAACATTTTTAGGTTTTAAAGTTTTTGAATTGATTTTCTCTCATTGTCTTTGGTAACTAAGGGCATCTTAATTGATTTGACAGTAGATTACGTTATCTTTAATATATTTATGTTATTATTATCCAGTACAACACTAAGAATAATTATTAAAAGGTCATTATCATTATTACTAACAACATTATTTAATCTAATCATTATATTTTTTTCTTACAATATTCTCTTTGAGTTGCAATCAAGCATCTGTTTTTGCTTGCGTTATAGATACTAGATGACAGAGAAAAATAGATAGTAATATGTAATATGTATGTGTAATATACTGACAATTATAATACAATTTTACAAAAAGTTTTTTTATTTTTTGTTGGCATATTGTAATGATATTAATTAGACAC
Organism: Acentria ephemerella; assembly: GCA_943193645.1. Taxonomy (NCBI): domain Eukaryota; kingdom Metazoa; phylum Arthropoda; class Insecta; order Lepidoptera; family Crambidae; genus Acentria; species Acentria ephemerella. Next base: position 1,977,283 of record OW971889.1, read on the forward strand.
CTTCAGTTCTGTTGACAGTTCCGCAAAAATTTAACCACAAGATGGCAACCGCGTCAAAATGGTGGATTATAAATTTTCACATCCTACATCATTTTATTCTTTCATTTCAAAAACCGATAAACATTAAATATAAAGAATAGAGAAACGTAAATTTAAATAAGATATTTAAATTTATATTTTAATTAGGAAAATATATTGAAACAATAAATTAAGCAAAGAATAAAAAGTGAAATGTATATAGTTCTGCTATAATAGAATCGATGTCGCTCGTCGGTCGTTTTATTCCCTAACAAATTCACCTTTGTTCGTACTTTCCAGGTAGTGTCGTTCGAAGCATCGGCATAATGGTGTGTGGTTCAAGTTCATATGTTTGGTTGTTTCTTATTATCTTTATGAATATATTAATAACTACTGACCGACATTTAAGTAGTCATTCTTCTAACTCCTGTATTCTATACCAAACGTCTTGAGTTTGAATAGACAGATCTTTGTACCTATGTTAACTATATAGACATGTCATCGGAAAAGTGTGAAATTCAGATATTATTGTCAGATATTATTTCATACGAAGCCAATTTGATTTCAGGAATGTATATAATGTATGTATGTACTTTGATTATCATTGATTTATTTAATAACATACATTACCTAGACAATATATACAATACCTAGTTAATCTATAAAGTTTTCAAGTCATAAATGACAAAAATTTAATTGATATTAAAATGATAAAAAAATATAATATTAGTGAAAAATCATTGTGCAAGGGCTAGCATGAAGAAGTAAGTTTTCTGACTCTTTTATTTGTCTTCAATGAGATAGGGAAAGAATGATTACCTCTTTCTTAACTAGTAAGCGATATACTCCTGGGAATTTCGAGTCGTTATTTTTTTAATTTTGACTAGATTGTACAGTAAAACAAGTTAATTGCTTATATAATCCGCTCCCGCTGTCTCCTCCACACTATTATCGTCAATACGGCAAAGTTCATCAGTCTCTGACGGTAACGTTGTTACTGAACTCAATCAGGGACCATTGACGACACGACGTAAGCCCAATCTGATTACGTCACATTATTCTCGCCTTCTCGCGGCATAATCGGTCAAAGGAGCGGTGTTGCCATCTTTAAAATATGCACGTAAGCTGGTAGAGTTGACGATAAATCAATTATAGAACACTGTAGAAATTTCATCTATGTTCATAGACGAAACTAAATTACGCCATATATTTTAATAGTATTTGTTAATACAATCTCTTTCTAGGAAACAAACATAATGGAGTTACTATGCGATTCATATGTAATAACCGGTTCTCTTAACGGTTTTGGATTTCTTTTTTTGAAATTTATTTATTGAATCTTATGCGCGTTTCTGTATATAGAGGTCGCATATTTGTACTGTTTTGCGGTAGTAGCTTAGTAATAATACAGATAGTTATACTATAGCATGTGTTCAAAATCAACTCATTGTCATCGTTTTCAACAGCCTACATAGGCCCCACTGCTGGGCGTAGGCCATCTGTTATGCGAGGAACACATGACAAATATGGTCTATAAAATCATCACGCTAGCCTAATACGGCTTAGTGGGTGAAGTGGTTACCGTGATAACCTGAATCAACGATTCAATGTGCCTTGGAGCTCTAGATATCAAATTTAGATTGAATAATTCAGAGACCAACCATAGCGAAAGTTACTTTGTTTTTGTTATCGAAACGAGAGCGTTCAAAAACGAGTTCCTCACGCGACAATGACAGCAGTCAACAGAAAGTTCTGCAAAAGCATGTGCTCATCTCCAAAGCCTCATCATACCTTTTTTTTACGAGGAGTAATCCATTTACGGACCTACCCGCCACTAGCTAAGCCACGGGCGTGTGTGGGGCTCACTCAGTACCTCAATAAAGCGGCACTGAGAATACCCACTAAAACTCCCCGGTAACTCCATTGCCCTTCACGAGGGTAACATGGGTTCTGCACGAGCAATTCACCAGATCATGGGGCTCATTATACCTACTCGTTATTATATGTAAATAAGGTATTTATAAATCCTTAATATCTACTCGGAATAAGTAAATAAAGACCGTAGGAGTCCACATTAAAAGCTTGAACAAGAAATGGAAGTTTATATTTCCAAATTATTAAGAGGCGACTTCCAAAATACAATCGAGGTATCTAACGGCAGTAACGTTACGAAGTCACAAAACTAATTTTCTTTTAAAATTTCTTTTTAAGCATTACGTTAAACAATAACTATTCATATCCTACCCACATCCTAACCGTACATTTTTCCTTTCCCACTTGGGGGTACCAAAAAATCTCTCTTCCGATACGTCAATTGGTCGAGCACGACGTTCGTTCCCAATAAAATTACTGATCGTCGAAGACAATCAATAAAATCAGCCGCGGTCTACACGATATTCATTTCATACGTGTATCGTGCATATAAAAACTATCTTGGTGACAAGTTCGAATTAAAAGTGAAGGTGAATCGCGTCTACAACATCTAGCACGCCGGAGCACGGGAACCAGGTTAGCCCCCAATCCCCTTTTGATGTCGTTCTTTACTCGCCATGCCATTTGGCATACCATTTTTTTAGCATTATTATTATTATAATTCTGCTTAGTCAGATTCTAATGAATTATCTTATTAATATATTAGAAGTATTTTTATATATATTTAAATGAAAGCCAGAAAGTAAGACGAAATACGAATATAAAATGAAAGGGACGAACAATCTTCTTTTTCTCTTTTTTATATATAAATACATAGCTTTTCCTTAGTCTCGCTATAACTTAAAAACGGCTTGACTGATTTGAATTTTACCAATTGTGTTTTCTTACGTTTGATTCAGGGGTGGTTTAAACATAAAATAATAGGAGAAATCATAAAAAAAATATAAAATATAATACTTCAAAATTTGTAATTTAGTATGGATAACTTTATAACTGTCATGCTATTCAAAACTGTTATTTCTCATATCTGTAATTCAGATAATTTTTGATAGATGGCGGTAGTGACCCAAACTTCACCGGGTCAATTAGTATTCAATAAATTATGTTTTTGTTTCAGTCAAATAGTCCAACATGAAAGGATCGCATATCTAAATTTTAGTTGTACACTTCTTTTAACCAAGTTGTATTTAGGAAGCTGCCATTTAAATTAGTACAATATTACAATTTCACTGCACGAATAAATTAGCTGCAAACGCCCGATTTGCCTTTACAAACTAATAATCTAATCTCGTAGTACACATGTAACAATAACCTGGTGCGCCACCAGATTTGTCAACAACTTGGAAGTTCATTACAGAACGACCAAAGAACCTGACCCGTTCCGACGTGTGGACATACGATTGTATATTGCAGACGCACTCGTTCATATGTTCGGGGCAGAGATTTAAACCCATCCCTTCGAATATTTTTTTAAAATTTAATATTGTTTTGGAAATCTATTAGTATAGAATAGAATAGAATATATCTTTATTGTACATCAGCCAATTCAAAAAGAGAAACAAACAAAAAAAAAACTTAACTAATTTTGTACAAAGGGCGACCTTATCGCTGAAAGCGATCTCTTCCAGGTAACCTTAGGATGGACAGGATTCAAGATAAAGTACTTAAGGGAAGTTGGCGACGTATAAAATGATAAAACTTATTACATACAAATAATAGCTGCTGAAACTCTTAACACAGTTCCATAACTTGTGATCGTCGTGGTAAATGTACTCTATACGTTCCATATTATACTGTATTACAATAACTTTCTGGTGGAACTCTTGAGCACCAATTGGGCAATGTCAAAGTCAAAATATTTCATTCAATTTGTTACATACACACTGTTTAATTCTCTATTTGAGGTTTTTAAAAGTCTTCCAGTTAGTTACCACCATCTTAAGTTTATGTTAATGCTATAACAACAATGGTACCAGCATTGTTAGGCTTTTGGAGGGAAGATAGCTTCTCTGTAGTTGAGGAGTCTGGGAGTAACTTGCTTCCATCTTCAGCCTTATGGTCATCAAGTGTGATAAACTACCACTTTTTAGGGAGTACGTGCAAAACACACACACATACAAAAGGGATTGGTTATTTTCAAGACCAGTCATACATGAAATTTATTTTCATTTTCTTATAAAATAAATATTATTTCTCACTCGTTTTCTTTTCGATTTTATTTGAAAGTAAATTTATTAAATCTTTATAACACAGAACGCGCTTACTGACCGATTAAATATTTTTTCTTTGAGAAGTATTTTGAAAAAAAGCACAGATTATTTTCCATTAATTACTCGAATGTTTCCATATCCACCCCTTTTTGGCTCAAATATACTAAAATGAGACAAGTACAAGGAGACCAATATATTCTGGACTTCAACCCACTTAGTATTCTAACGGTCAATATGAGGAGACGTGAATAATTTAGATACCACTAAATAGGGATGGCAGTTAATATTCAGCAAGTAGGGGACAATATTTTGTTTGCCATTCGATACAGAAGGGTTGAACAAAGGGAATGCGTTATAAAGATTGTTGGAGCATAGCACGGGTTGTAATTACGTATGGGTTTATACTAATTTCCTTCTGTAATCGAAGACTTTCTTATAATACAGCCCCTGCTTGGGACATCAATAGTATCATCATCAATAGCTATATTGATCCCTCTTTTGGGCACAGGCTTTCCTGCTGGGGGGAAACACATGTAATCAAAGAATTTCTATAAGGTGCTATTTATTTTGCTTGGGACATCAATACTATCATCATCAACAGCATATATTGGTCCCTCTTTTTGGGCACAGCCCACAGAGTTCTAAACCGACATGTTGGCTCAATGCGGAGTTGCGAGTGGAAGCGTTTGACTTAATAATCTGGACCATCGGACCATATATATTATAACTATAATTAACGTGCCTTCCGAAGCACGAGGGGCTAGAGATGACCAATTTTGATTGATCTTGGAACAAACCATGGCGAAAGTTGTTTTTGTTATCGAAACAGGGTTTGAATTGCAATGCCAACGAGCTCCTCGTATAAATAGTATCTGAATAATAAAATAGACATAAAGCTATGTCCGATGAAAATTTTATGCCTTAACAAAACTCTTAAACGATTTTTAATGTCAAATTACCTCTCATTACACTGAAATCTTTAATAACATATGTAAAGACACTTTAGAATCGATAATGGAGCATTCTTGTCTAGAAGGATCTCTAATAGTAATGTTTTTCGTCTATTATTTTTAAGATAAGAGAGTTTAAAAAGGTCTATTAAATAAAAAGGATTCCAATTATTTTATGACACCCTTAATAGTATTTACTTAGCCTGTATATAATAGATGTGCTTCAATCACGTCATGAGGAGAGCTGGAAATATTGAATATTTGATAATATCTTAACGAAGTCTATACCTCTCAGGAATTGCTTATGTTTCGGGTTACTAAGTCACGGCTTAATTTCTAAGTCATTAATGTTATTACATATTATAGGAGCCGTAGTCATTTTGAGTCGCCTCTAACCTCCCATTTTCCACTCACTATAATTGTGAACTTACAGTCATTGCTTTGACCAGAACTCTGTAATCTGTGTCTGAGACCACATCATGTGCACCTGAGTTGTGATACTGTGTTTACTGTACACCCTCAATCTGTAATATTTAGCATAGACAATAGCCGTTCCTATAATTGCAGATTGAAAAGTGTTTGCCGGTTGTCATGTCCTATGTGTTGATATGTGGCTCTCGATACCCCATAACAGATGACTGTCTATCGATATCTCTGCCTTTATAAAAAGTAATGGCGTGTCATGAGGAACGTAATTTACAAAACCTTCCCCTACATTGTAAGACGATTTTGCTACAAAAGGGGACTATTGCCGTGACTTGCCAAAGAGGATATCTTTAATATACATAAAAATTTAGATAAGACATAGGGTTTTATCATAAACTGATTTGTTAAATTAAATTAAATTAAAAAGTTTAAATACATAGCACATACAAAATAAAAATACAAATTGATTGATACTAAGTCAATATAAAATAACTTATATGTATATATTATAAACATAAATAAAACCTTCGCGTCCATCCTAAGGAAGGAATCGCTTCTAGCGATAAGATTGCCTTCTGTACAAATATTTTGTTAGTTTTGTTTTTATCTTCTGAAAATTTATTTCGTCAATGTATGTACGATAAAGCAATATCCTATTCTTAAACAATATTCGTCACGATATTCAAAAGCAAGTGATTTATTTTCTTTTTAAGATACCTCATTCAAATCCATGCAATTCTGGGAACACATTTTTCTGACTCTAGATACCCATTTTACGCATTTTCTTCTTTGGCATTAAGCTTTCCGGAGCAATCTGTATGTTGATTGAGGTGGCTTGTCTTGTGCTCTCGTTGAAGGGGTAGAGTTCGCCTAGATTACGTCTGTGCCCTTCATAAGTCGCTTCTATCAAGTCTCTCCTCAACTCTCTACTAGCATTTGTACTACCAGGACTCGATGAACAGATGTGTTTTCTGACTGTTACACAATTATTTCCTTCTTATTTTCACATGCACGCTTCAAAAATAATTATCAGCTACTTGTGTAGTTTTCCAGTCTAGATATTAGTTACGTTAAGGATTTTTTGTATCGCCATTCAATTAATTGGTTTTTAATGAACATTAGATTGTATTCGATAGCCTTTTCTGTCATAAATGTAATTCTACATACAAAGGTTGTCTTTTGTAGGTTTTATTGTTTAAAAGGGATTGCTGGTTCTATATTTTTTGCCAGTGGATACTAAACCTTATCTCTTTATATTTTATAACATAAAAAGCTTTATACCACCGGAAACATTGCAATGCGTTTTCATTAAAGTATTTAAATTATTAACAGTTTCAAATGTAGGACGTATTTGTACGTTACCGAATGCGGTTTGTGGTATTCGAAAATTTTGATAATCTTTAACAGCTTAATTTGAGGTTTTCATTTTAAATATTGGTTTATTTTAGCTACCTACATCAATTTTAGAAAACATATATCAAATTATAATCGCTCCTACGATAGGCAAAGTAACCACGACAGTAGGTCAAAGTACAGCGTGGCTATACGTACCAGAGAGTGCAAAGTAGGGCCACAAGATGAGCACATGACCAAGCCATAAACGCTGGGTGCCGCTAGATGTAGAACTATCTGTACTTCGGGACTTCTTTGTTCAGCAGTCGCGGAAATAATAATTCTCGCACTCACACCTATTGATAATAATTCCAATTAACACTACAATTCTCCTTATTTTCACGTTCACTTCTGATCTTGATAGACAATATGAGCAAGGATTTATGACGGTAATAAAATAAGTATAATTGTCTTAAAATTGTTCATTATAAACATAATAAAATTTACCATATCCACAATCTATGATTCCATGTCGTTGAAAGGGGAATATGCGCTTAATAACACTGAGAAATAAACTGATTTATCGTCTTCAAAATGGATAATATTCGCACCTCTCGGGTTTTTTAACAATTTTCACAAGCATACCTTTGTGAGCATTGTAACATCGCGAATCATCAACTGCTTTATGACAGGAAAAAAATTATTTGTAATATATTTGAGGAAAATAATTAATACGAATTATTTTGTAGGATATTATCTTATATTATATTTAAGGAAGTTTTTTCGCATATAGTATGTGTAAACTTATAATTAAATATATTTGGCTGTACTATTTATATCTGGCTGGTTTTCATGATATTAAAAAGGTCTATGGTGAATTGGATTGGTAGAGCACTGTACATGAGCTTTAAACGCCGGGCAGACCATCGATTCGGATTTTTACTGCCAACAACTGATAAGATTAAAGCAAGAAGTTGAGAGAAAGCGACTGGAATGGAATAGAAAGGGTGTGATCTTTCATCACAATAACGGTAGACCACGTACATCTTTAGCCACTCAGAAAAATTAATAGAGTTTGGCTGGAAGGAGTTAAACATCTGCCATGAAGCCCTGACCTTGCAAATTCAGATTTCCACCGGTTCTGATCTCTTCAGAACTATTTAGGCAATGACAGGTTAACATCAAAAGAGGACTGACTAAACAACTTGTTGGGTTTTTTGATTACAAGTTCTTCATTTCTCGAGCAACGTGACCATCTCTCTACCTTCAAGATGGCAGAAAGTCTACGAACATATATACTGTAATTAAATGTAAATTAACTTTGAAAAAAAAAATATCCTGAATTTTCATATAAAATGCGAAGAAACTTTTTCCCCAACCTATTATGATTCTTGTAGGAATGTTTCTTACAAATGAAAATTTAGATTTTTCTCTTTTTACTCCTTATCTAATCAGGAACACGCGTATTGTCAATAAAATCACCATACGATTGTTTTCTGCTTCATTAAGCACAAAGAGATTCAATGAGTCGTTTCTTTTCTGTGCATCATATAATATAGACTCCCTCAAAACAAGCGTAAAGGCGTTTTCAGAGCCAGCAAGGTAGAGGTAGCAATATCTTCACTTTGGACACCTGTTATTGTTTCAAACAGGCGTTATGGAGTTGTATTACATTATCGTTTTAAATCAATAATAGTGTTATTTCCTGGAAATGTGACACGACACAACAAATTAGATTGATGATTAGTTATTGTCTATTTAGAAATTATCTCATCTCTATATTGTATCAGTCCTTTTTAGTTGCCATTTCTTTTATTTACACAAATGCATCCAAGCGTACTCTGGATGAATTGTTTCCAATTCACAATAATTGACCAGAGGTGAACACTGGTAAACGTTTTTACATTTAATCGAATGAATTTCGTTAAATACAATGCTTTAAATTTTTGTATAAGTATAAAACGCTACAGCATGCGGGTTGATTGCTTAAATGCAGTGATTAATGAGTTTGCAGTAATGTTTTTTGTTCGATTAAACGTGCTTGGTGTTTCCATTTAAATTCGCGTCTATTGCACGTGTCATTGTGAACGGGAATTGGTAAGCGTCGCGGTTCTAATAACGACGTGCTTTTGTGAAACAAATGGTTGGTGTTTTTTTTTTAAAGGACACTCGTAAAAAGAGTTTTGATATAGTTTTTTATTCTTCCAATATGGCAATTAAATTTAGGCTCTAACAGAGAATTCTATGACGACTTTGAGACACAGATTAAGTCAAGGTTTTGATGGAAATGATTCTGAAAACAATGGGCTCTGTACTTTTAGCTCCCCAATATTTGATTATGCCACCGTTGATTTTAATTAGAGCAACTGCTTTGTTATTTGGACATCTAACAACAAAAGACCACTAACTCTAATTTTAATATATTCAATCCTTTTCACAAGGAGCATTCAGAATGAGACACTTTTCTTTTGAAAGGCTTTTTCACCGCGTACTGCTCAGCGAGTCTTTGAGCGATTATGGAACGTTATGTGAAGGAAAAAGTAAGTAAAGAATATTTTGTATGACATAAAATTGTTTGAATAAATGCTTTTATAACATGTGAAAACAAATTAATAAACATGACATCAATCATTGTAAATTTTACACCTAAAACTGAAAATACTAAAAATTATTTTCTATCTTCAATTCTTTATATTTAATATCATAATAATATTTGCTAATATTTTACAATTAGAAGCTTGCTTTATGAATCTCTCATTAAACAGAGTGATCTTATTTTTATGGCGAGACCAAGTCACTTTTCATGATTTATCTGGGATAGATTCAAGTTTTAAAATCATGCTACTAATAATAAATAAATAAAATATTTTTACTATCACAGCTATTCAACAATTACAACAAGATTGCAGCCCTTGGAAAATGTTGTAAAAAACGTGATATAAAGGAAACAGTTTAATTGAAAGTCTTTATTGATATTCTACAGGAAGGTTATTTTCACGTTAAAGTTTTTAACAACGCCATTTAGAAAACTGGTCGAAAGTGACAACGCCATCTATTAATGAAATGTTCAACTAAGAAAATATATTATTGCAATCGAAAACATTGTAATGGCGAGCGAGCGTGGAATACGATGCCGTATTTTAATGAAAATATATAAATATTTAACAACAATAACAAATCCGTGCGAATACAATATCAGGACTTACTCGTGACATAACGAGCCATAAAGCAAAGTATATAAAAACAGAATAGAATCAAAAACATGGTATATATTTGTGATATTCAGCCAATTTCCAACATATTGAGTAACAAATATTATTTGTGACGATTAATCATTTATTATTCATTAGGGATCATTGAGGAATTGTATTATTTATATAAAATAACGGCGTTCCAATTAAACATACAAACGTTCATGACTCGTAACAAATATTCGTAATCATCATAGATGCAGTATGCCTCTATCAGGACTCGAGCCTGGGACCTCTGATTTTAGAAGACAAGGGTTTAATCACATGACCTCTCTGACGTAATTATTAACATCTCGGCATCTTTCATGCTTTAGAATGCACATTAAGATATTGTTCCCTTCTATTCCCACCACTAATTTAAGATTCAAACTTCATGTGTTTTGGACAGGACCGTTTTATATGTACTTTTATCTAAAATCCATTCAAAATTACAATCTAGAGGAATTCATTGACTTAGTGATTCGAACCAAATGTTCCGACAAACAAAACTAGATGTGTCAAGTTCTTATCTAGTTATGCTGCGGCTCCCAAGTGCCACCAAAGGCACGTTGAGCTGCATTTGGTCAGCGCTCTGGTGCAATAGCCCCAACTCAACATGCGTTTCTTCCATATAGGAAATCCGGTGCGCAGAAGTCGTATGTATATAGTCTGTTGGTGGAGTAAGGTTAAATTTACCAATTTAAAGTATTCCAAAATATCTACCGAACCCTGATTGTACGTATGAAAAGTTTATAATGAAACATTAAGGCTGGGAGCTTTTAAGCATTGGTTTTAAGAGGCCGTCAGGCTGAAGCCCTTATAAACGATCTAAAGCCTTTTATTGTGAAGTTGAAACTTGGTCGGAATTTCTTTAATAGCCCATCTCGCCAAGGGCCGCCACGATCAAACTCAGTCATGTTTTAGAAATACTTTGCCAACTCGTAAATCTTAGACGGTGAATGAAGTCTGATGAAGCTTGTACATAGTTGCTTCAAATGAAATTGTTATATTTAAAAGTTTTTAATACGCATATTTTGCTTCTGATTTCATTATCACAGTTCGTATAAAATGTTTATACGAACAGCCTAATACATAATGACACAAGTGATTTTTAAATGTCATTATAAATACTAAAGGCTGAGAGTTTTTTGCGTCGTTTCTACTCTGCAGCTACTAATACGTCGAAGCGGTATAAGGGTTAATTGGGAATATGCATACTAGTGTTAGTTTTAATTTTAATATAAATATTATTTTAAAATTGATTTAAATTCTATAACTGGGACAATTTTTAAATGCCCGGTTGATACCCACTTAAAGTTATCACTATTGCCTTTAATTACAGTTGTTTGTTTTTCTCATTCATATTCCCTGAACTTAGTAAATGAGTCTATTTAAATAAAGATATTTTGACTTTTGAAAAAGCCACACTAAGGCTTAAAAGAAGCTGTTAAAGAAATTTTTAAGCGATTTTTTCTTTTGTCATATATTTTTACCAAACCATGTTAACAATTCATATTATAAATACTATAGCGCTACAAAAAATTAAAAATTATATTTTTATTAAAATTACCCGTACATTTTATTTTACAGTTTGTGTGAAGATATTTGAAGATAATTTGATATTTTTGATCATCATTGTATTTATACAGCTATATCGACATGGGAAGGTCTGTTAGTATGAAATAATCCAACTTACATAACAGTTAACGTGTTTATTTTACCAGTCAGTGTGAAGTTTATTTATAATTAAACCAGATTTTATACCATATTTAAAATAAAGATACTTTTGTAAATGGCAAATAACTGATCAGTATAATTACTTATGATTAAATTACTTATTACTGTGAACTTTAATTTACTCAAAATATTAATCATTTTATAAATCTAATCTGTACGCCCATTCGAATCAAAATTAATTGACGCCGTCTATGAGACACAATATAAACAAAAGATAAAGGTCTTACGCCAAAGGCTCGAGTTTTATTATAGACCTGTGACGTCACTGGCAAGGCTGTAACAAAGAATGAGAAACATCTTAGCTTGAATTTTGTTTTCAAAAACTGTATTAAAGCCTTTTTCGTTCTTAAATTAAATATTCTTGACAATCCTACTGATTACTGAAAAGTGAATTAAACTTCTCGTACTATGTAACCATGTAACTTTTCCTATATTCCAGAGGAAGCGTCAAATTAAATCCCTCTTGGGAAATTTAAATCTGACCTAGGAATCTCGAGCAAATTTAATAAGATGAAAATGGTTTCGCAAGTATCTGGCACCTAGGAATAAGTTTGTGGTCTTATTAAATCATTTTAAGACAGCTTTAATTTGATTAGTGTGATCATAATAACTGCACACAGGAAATAATTAAATATTTATAATATAATTCCAGTTATATGCAATTTTTTATCTCAAATAATGCTAAAGAAGTACATGAGCTTGACTTATTTGATGGTAAGTCGGCTCAAGGTCTATTCTTGCGTGGAGTATTGCTCCCATCTTGAAGATGGTTCCGCTTATTACCACCTTGTTCTCTGGAGAGGTTGCAGCGTCGTCCTGTGTGACGGTGCAGAGGTAAAAACACCCTAGGGCTTTATAGAGCCTCTTGACCTTAACCCTTACTCTCCTTTCCTACTCAGGAGCACGCGTGCCAGTCTATGCTGTCACTCATTCACTGTTTCTACCTCAACTTAACGCAGAAAGAGATTTCATGACTGCTTTCTTTATAGTACGGATAGAGCGTGGAATTTCTTATCATCACACATATTTCCTCCTTCAGGCAACATCGGTTCTTTCAAAGGGGTCGAGAAAGGACAAGGCACTCTTTGGGCTAGGAAGGTGGAGGTGGCTAGGACAGTATGTTGCATGCTGCATTAGTTAACTTAACATATGGACACCTCCAAATGCTTACCATCAGGCGATGTCGAGTCATTTCCAGTGCTTTTTATTTAAAAAAATTATAACCGTTGCCTTCATCAGACCCCCGTTAGATTTACGAATAGATGGATTTTTATATTGATTTCTTACACTACTTCGTTTTACTTTCAATAGATGGCGTAAGTAGCAGGTTAGTATGGTAGCTTATAAAAGTTCACGAGGTCAATATTTTTTATTAATGTAATAACTTTTATCATGTATGTTTTCCTTATACGTCGCCAACTTCCTTAAAGTACTTTATCTTTAATCATGTCCATCCTAAGGTTACCTGGAAGAGATCGCTTTTAGCGATAAGTTCGCCCTTTGTACAAAATTAGTTAAATGTTTTTTGTGTATGTCTCTTCTTGAATTGGCTGATGTAGAATAAAGATATATTCTATTCTATTATATTCTATTTTCATTTATGCCGTTAGCTAGAAGCTCTTCAGCTAGATTATTATTATTTATTCTCCGTTATGCGTGCGTTATGCGTGATTAATCTTTTTTTTTTAAAACAATATGACAAAATAAAGTTCAATGCATTACTAACTCAGTGGGTTTTTGGTTATCCTTTAAATAACTGGTAATATCATATACTTGTATTCGGACAGTTTCATAAAATTTGTTGTAAACACAAACATAGTTCAAAAACCCGCAATGCGCGTCAGATCCTTCGCAACTAGATAGTTCCAGTAATCCAGGCCTGCACGATAAAGATTATGTTGTTTCATTGCGTTTTTTGTAAGTAAACAGTAGTATTACAAGGCTATAGCTCGAATTACCTCTCCAAGTAGTTTCAATTCAAAAAAGAGGATCACGCATTCAATAACTCATGTACTGTCGGCAGAAAAAGGCAACAAAGAAAATCGGCAGAAAAATGGATATTCAAAAAAATATTGATTATTGCGAAATTGGCAATTTTTTATGTTACAAAATTAGATATTGCTTTCTTGATGGCAAGAGGTAGCCATTGCCTGTAAAATAACTTTATATTGCTGGTGTGAAGATACATAAAGATAGGAAATAGAAGGGTGGTTATATCTACACACAAGTGATCCAGCTAGCAGGAGAACAACCTACCGTTAGAAGGTAGATAATTAATTTTGTTATTCAATCGAAATAAGTGTGCACTATGCAGTATTTAAGTTGTCAAAGCAAACTATGAAATTTAATAAATAATACATTATTAATTTACCTTAAAATGGTGGTATTATCAACTGTATGGATACATCTAAGGGCGATGAAACATGTTTATCACTTTTTTAAAGGTGCTGTTATAAAATAGGTTTTTTTATAAATCTTTCTAATTACCTAAATTTTGGCGTTCTGAATCGGACGACTTTATCGTTAATGAAGAATAAAGAACCTTTTTACGAGCAATAGGTTTTAAATTGGTTTTTAATCAAACTTAATATGTGTACTTTTTATATTTTATTGTGGTATGTAAGTTTCCTGACTCCCTAGATCTAAGAACAGTTTCTCGGTTATCTCTGGTCTAATAATAGATCATTAATTCTTTAAAGGTACAGTTTCGTGGGTTGATCTACCTTCTGTGGATCACATTAAAGATTTACTTATATATATTTGTGATTGGTTTTAATTTCAAATTTTTCTATAGCTTATGCATAAATCAAAAACAGAACTCTAGAGTCATCTGTATTTGTTGTATATTATAAGAATAAAGTAAAATCAAGACTAATCCACTTACCTGATTGTTAAAATACTTGACAGCAAATAAAACATTCAGGATGTACATTTATGTCATAATTTTATCTATATTTGTCTTTTCTGAAACAAAGATTTTATATGAAATGTAACAAAACTATAACTAACTGTAACCTTTTTGGACTAAAAATTAAAAATATATTGATTTTACTGACGGTACAATAAAAGCTGGTTCGCTCCGTAAAATTATCTCAAATGAAGACATTATCCGCGGGCGGCGCGCGCGCATCGTACGTGCTCTTTTTGCCGTCATTTTGACGAGGCCACAGTTCAAGGACGTGAGTTGATGGGAACCTTTCTTATGAAAATGAAATTATTTGCCGCTTTTAAGTTGTATCGTGGCTCAAATGGTAAAAAATGGAACCATATAATTTCACTTATTTTGGCTGCCTGACTGGATGTACTCTCATATTGATATAATTATTACGTTCCTACTAAGTATTAAGTCGTCTATTTCTACGGTACACTTTCCCAGTATACATTTTTTTGAATAAAAGTGTTATATAACCAATAATTAAAATCATTGCTTATATTTTGGATATCTAATTTACTTCACTTCAGTATCTCCGCGTATAATTTGGAAAACACGTAGATTAAACTTAATTTTGACAAACAAAACATTGTTTGATAAACAAAAAATTGTTTTTATTATCTACAATAAAATTACAAATACAAAATCATTAATACAAAATGCTCATTTTTTCAATTACTAAGTTATTTTTAATCGTCATAACTTAACGGCCACCGCGAACGCTTCGAATACTTTAGCTTTGAAGCATAATAAGCGCTAATTCCTCAGATGTTGAGCATGAGCAAGTGTTTGTAATGTATCAGAATAGTTTAAATTCAGAACTCTTAATTCCATCATAATTTAACTGCCTCACAAGCATCTCAAGACTTACTTAATAGAACGCTTTGGATAAATCACAAAAGATACCAAGCGCATCTCGTGAATACTCTTAGGTTGCAAAAAATTCCTTAATTAATTCTTTTGTTAGTTTTTGTGGTAATTATGTGTGTTCCATTAGGTAACTACCTTAATAATCACCAGAAAAATATTTTGTTAGTGGAGGGAATTTAGTCAGTGGTATGATCCTATTTTATAATGACCAGTTGGTATATTTGATTTTATAAGTTTACACTTCGATCACAATCTTGGCAGAAATGGGGATATCTCCTTTTCCGCGATAAAAATACGACTTGCCTGTGAACTACTAAGGTTTGACACCATTGTTTTACGTGTGTTCCATGAAGAAATTAGAATACTATTTATTGTGACTGCAGCTGCCTGATATTAATTTGAAAAATCTGTCTCCTAAAGATCGCAATATTGAGGAAGATGGATTGATATTGCAGATACAGTCTTTGAATTTCTGGAGAGAAGCAATATCGATTAGCCAGAGTCTTAGTTTACATTTTAAATTTATAGTTAAATTCAATGCATCTCCTTATATTTTTAATACATAGAGCTGTATTTCATTGAGTTTTGACACTATAAAGTATTTTAAGTTTGCTTTGCTTTCTCAAAGGTTTAAAAATGTATACAGTTTTGCTATCCTTTTCTTATGTGAGAGGAAAGGAAATACGGAAATTTAATACCTTCAAAATCCAATGCTTGACATACGACTAAAAGCGCTAGAAATATTGTGGCAACAAATACTAATATAAAATAATATAAATAATAATAATAACTTGCTCTTTTGCTCGATAACGCCAGAATTGTCCGCCGATTCCTCTCTTTGTCGTCGTGACCTTCGTCTGGCCTCCTCTGTCGAGGGGTATTCTCCCATCCCTCGATCCGTCGAGAGATTGGGAAGAGTTAAAATTGGTTTCTAAATAATAATAATCATCATCATATCAGCCGAGGGACCCTCACTGCTAGGCATGAGCCCGTATACACCGGCGTCCCGCGACCCTTTCGATGTCGTCGGACTACCTTACGAGAGACCTACAAAATACGATATCTTACAGTGATCAGCTGCTATTCAAGAACTTTTCCACGCCATCGGATGTCAACCTTCCTTGCAATTTATACTGCCAGTTCACAATTCTTTGGACACCATCAGTAACCTTTGTCCTCTTGCGGGTCTCAATATTTCTGATCCAACACAAAAAGAATGAGAACCTTATATAAGTAGTAAACGAATTGCAAATGTATTTACTATTTTATAAAAAAACAATTGTTATTATGATCAAGGAACTTTACTTAGACATTACGGGCGCAGAAAGGTCCCTTGTGGAACTCCCATGTTACCTTGTGATCCAGAATTTAGTGCCGTTTGATTCATTCATTCAACCATTCAAATCAACCATTTGATTACGACAACTGCAATACGATATAAAACGTTTGAAATACTTCGAGCGACGTGCACCAAAAGTCGTATCCTTAAGCCATCCGATGCCAGTAATTCTCCCAGCATTTTATAAAACTCCAGAACGGATATAGTTCTAAAACCCAGAAATAACTGCATCCACTTTTACTGCACGGCAAGTGTTCTAGTACGGCTATAAAACTGAAGCGTCGTTTAACCACAGAAACGTTTTGGCTCATATTTCTTCGGTGCTTTAGTTTTGAGAACTTAAATGGTGCTTATAAATTCGCTTGGAGCTTACAAGTGCTGCTATTTGGTATATTTGCTATAGGTATATTTTTATAACTCAATAAATTATAGATCTTGGAAGAAGATCCTAATCCTGAAAGAGGATCCTGATGAGGTGGATCCTGATGGATCCTTGATATTGGAAGGGATCGCTTTTAGCGATAAGGTCGCTCTTTATACAAAATTAGTTAAAAGTTTTTTTGAGTGTTTCTCTTCTTGAATTGGCTGATGTCCTGATGTACAATAAAGATATATTCTATTCTATTCTATTCTATCTTGTTTCAGTTTTAACCATTATTGTTACTAATACGTAAGGTGTGTTAAGTATCGATATTATTTATTTATTCAATAATTTATGTACACACAAAGACAATTAAAAGGATACAACAGATTATTAGAGAATTGTACAAAGGTACTGCTTATTTCTATAAGAAATCTCTTCCAGCAGCCCCATATATGGCAAAGTGACATCGAAAGGTAGAGGGGCGTGTACCAATACTAATATAATTAAATACATAAAAAGCAATGTATATCATATTTACCCTAACATTTATATATTTGTTTTAAAGGACAAGTAAGCGTTGCAAATGTGCCATCACTTATTAGGTTATATAATATTGCAATCACCTAACACAATCTACGACTTTAAATACTTTCTTTGCAAGTACCTAGTCAAATGGATTATATTTCTGTAACTTTTCAATAAATTAACACGTATTAAAATATTTTTAATCGTTACTCGTGTCATATAATAATTAATAACTAATTTACATAAGGAGTAAATTTTTTCCTTAAACCACTTTATAATATTTAAAGAAATTCTTGTCAAGTTTAATTTCAAACTAAAGTCATTAAGTTTTTATGAAAAAAATTAACAAATGGTAAAGAGGTTTTCTTGTCCAATAATTGTTGATCGTGATAGTTATGTGAACTGAAACTTATTTCTAAAACATGTTGTCTCTTTCTTAACTTCTCATACTTTTCGTATTAGTCTTTCTCACCCGTGTGTAGTTACGATTATTTATTATGGTTTATAAGCTAGTAAATAGATACGGTCAAAAGTTCTCACATGGAAGTACTAATATTTTTTATTGCTCGGAAACTATGTGGATGCGCTGCGCGCGTGCAAAAAATTTACAATCAGCTATAAAGGCGCTAACTTGTTATGCTTAAACAAGACAGCCAAATCGCCGCCACCTATATGATATGGATATGGATATTGGATAAAGACGTAGATTTGATAAAATTGGATAAGCTTATATTGGTAGTGATTAAAAACCGAAATGTTTTTTCCTTTCCTTTGCATTTAAAAAATTCGTGTCGCTGTGAATCACGAACTTCTCATATCAACATGCAAAGCCCTTTGTCAATGACTTCTTACCTACTGCATATGTATCTAGGCAATGCTAGGAATGCACAAAGACTTTATCTTAAAGTCGCGCTAGGTCTCTCTTATCGGATTAATAAAAACTATATCAGCAGGCAAGGGTTCTCGCTGAGTATAAGCAGTACGTTCTGTTTACTCTGTGCAGGTTTTACAGTACACTTGTTCCCAACACTCCGTTACTAACTTAGGGTATCCTGTGTTTCATAAAACGGGGTAACCTTATGATTATTAAATGAGATTATTAATGAGATTATGAGAGATATCTATAGTTCATTCCTAGACTCGCCCTGATGATATTATAAAAAAAAAATTAAAACAGCCCGTAACCTGTAATTCAAAGTTAGTCTTATGATTTATGATATAAACTAAAAATTACCAACCATAAAATAACCTACGCTCAATGCTCAATAAGTGATTTGACAAAAATAGTTTTCAATAAGAATAAATTAAAGAGTTGTTATGTCCTTTATTTGAAAGAGTCAATGATTTAATAAATTAAAATGTCGCAACAATATAAAAAAAAATGCTTTAAATATTCAACATAGCAATTTTGAGCCCTGTTTAGTTTACACAACTCAAAATATGTGCCTACATCATCATTTAAATGTTCTTAAAACAAACGTGAAGATTACAAATATCGTATCCATAGCTTCTTAACTTCGTGACATGTTTAACTTTTAATGGTCTGCGTAGACGCCTTGTAAATATAGTCGTTAGTATCGCTGTAATGACTTTGTTATGATAGAGCTTTAATGTTTCTTGGCGAGACTATGTGAAAAAATTACACCTCAGGTTAGGTACCTCGGAGCTAGACTATATTTAGGAAACATTATTTTTTATCAAAAAAAATTGCTCGAACGTAATCTGTCGAATAAAATTACCTTACATCCGTTATAGGCTGCGAAGCCATTTTGATCATCTTCTTTAATACTCAATAATTTATTAATTTTTTAAAATAAATATTTCATCTTGAGTTGCCTGATATATGATATTGGTTTTTGTTGATAGCTCTGTAGTCTTTGCTTGGACTTTGGGAGCAATAAAGAATATAAAAAATGAGATTATGACCTATTTCCCACGTCCCAAAGCGTAAAAAATATCGAGCTGAATCTGTTTAAAATCCGAGAGGACTTTCTTTTAAATATAATAGATATCTTAGATATAGATATATATAGAGATATATTTACATTATTTTCGACAAAATGTCCATGTCCTAATTTGTAGGTAAAAAAATAAAAGCGTTTGTAAGTCTCATGAAAAGTCAAAAATGGCTTGACGGATATAAATATATTTTGGTCTTTCTCTTTAACACAGGCGGGTTGAAAAACAAAAATAATACAGAAAAAAAATGTTAGTTATACTTAAATAGGTAAGATAAGAAATGACTGTATGAGCTTTAGATCCCTTTGCCTTCCCTATAATAGGGATAATAAAACAACTAAATTAGGTAAGGTTATAATTACTTTCTTAACTATCAACTGGTGCTTAATTAAGTACGGAAAATTGTTTCTTTAATGTGTTAAAGTAAACTTTCTTTTACCGCCATTTGGAGACTAAATTAAAGATAGATAAAACATGCTTCATTGAACATCACAAATTATAATTGTACACAAGAAAAGTTGGCATACAAAACTGGTTTTTATAATAATGTACTCTTATCTCCGATCGGTTTGGCGATAATGCGGGAGGCCTATTTCCAGCGGTTGGCGTCTCTCGCCTGATTTGATGATGATTATAGTGACTGTTTTAGCAAGACTGTCTTACCACTAAATATAGATAAATTATGAAAAACGAGTTTCAGTTGCATTTTTTCTTATCACCATTATTAAGTTATAAATTCAAAATTTATTCACGTTTTGCCGATCTTACTGCTTTAACCAATTTTGAATATAATATCACAAATCTAATTTTCACAAGCAAAACAAGATTTAACATAACAACGTTAGCTAGTTATCTTTAAAGAGTAACTCGAGGCTTCGCTTAAAGCAATTTCCTTGAAGATGAGGCTCTTAAGTAAATAATTCTTGCGTATGTAAAGACACATTCGCGAGCTAACTATGAACCTGTTACATTCTGTGTTATTCTTTGAGATAATTATAATTTATAATAACAATGAAAGGACTATTTATTTCCCACTGCGACCATACATTTTAGTAAAGTACGGTACACAAAGACTATAGTTAGATAGAATATTATTTAATTCATACAAGTAAATGTGAATCCAGAAATAAAGTAGTGACAAAGGCGTGTACAATGTATAGTCTTACGACTATATTAGCAATCTCTTACAGACAACCTTTAGATGAAAAGGAAATACAAGATAAAAATATTAGGGAAGTTGTTAGGAACCTGTTGTCAATTATTGCATGTCATACATACTAGTGTATGTGACTAAACTAGTAACAATATAAATAAAAAATGAGTTCCGAATTTCGATTACTATCAGTTGCGATTTCGTCTAATTCCATAGAACCTGAGGGACTAGACGGCATGCATTTCGATAATCGCAACCGAATGACTAAATGTTAAAATGTATGTGGTTTGACATAAGCGCTCGCTTAGCTATCGATTACAATTGTCAAACCTCATACATTTTTATTTAGTGATTCGATTGCAATTATCGTAATGCATGACGTCTAGTCCCGGGAAATCTGCATCTTGTCTAGGCCCTCTGCATACAGCTTCCTGTTTCGTAGCCATTTATAACGAATGTTTATTTAATTTGCAGTGACCTGTCTGGATACTCGTCACAGCGAAGCGTTTGTGTCTTTTGTGACAACAGAAAGTTGTGTAAAGAGGTACTCAACCTCTTTACACAACTTTCTGTGAAACTCTTTATTAGGCCTCTAGGAAGTGTTAGCCCTATTGCATACTTCCACAGTTCGATTGCTGTATGTCTTTCTATATCATTAAGAATAGAGTTAGCTTTTCGATTTGTGATTCTTTTATAACAGATTAGAATATTTATTTATTGTTCATCAACCAATTTTTGTATTTTTCTTTTTTAATTTCTGTTTGATAGTACTGTTTGACAGTCTTACTATCGTTAGTTTTCAATAAACTATCGTTTTGCTATCGATATTCGACTATCGATCGGCAATGATATAACCATGTGACCGTATTGTTCTGCTACGTGTGCACGTCATATAGATACACGATACATGTATGTATATATATATACCACAGTTATTGGATTGGATATTTGCTATTAATTTATTCAAATTAACATTTTGTATTGCCAATGACTTTCACTTTGGTATAATTTTTGAATAGGAATTGTAATATTTACATTATGAGCGGACATTATGAATTTTTGAAATTGATATTTTAGTTTATCATTTATTTTCCTTTTTTGTTTATTGTTTTTAGTATATGGAGGTGTAATAGTTTTAAATCAGTCTCGTGATTGTAAATTAAATATTCTGTATTGTAAATTATATTTTTGTCAATCAGAAATAAGTATGTAATGTACAAAATATGGCTGACTGGGCTGATCAATAATTATGTATATTTAAGACCTGTAGTGACCCCTATCAAAGAGAAATCAATTATTATTAGTAACACTAACAATTAATTGATTAATTTCATTATGACAATTTAAATGCTATGATCTCACATATAGCATAACTAAAGGATTTATGAATTTTGTTTTTACTACGTATGATCTTTTCATAAAAATAATATTCCTCTACATCTCACAACAAATATCCACATGAAATGCTTAAAATATATTCGATAGAAAGCTGCGAACAAAAAGGACTTTTATATCTAGGTGCCCGTATATTATTTCTCGTATTGACTTCTTTCATACAAATAGCTACGCCGAAGCGTTGAAATAAAAAATAATCTTGATAAATTTTGAAATATAGTGGCAATGCTCAACATTGGTGTTGTGTTTAACAAAGGCCGTTTATTCAACTGTGACGGTGTTGATACCAACAGAGTCATATTGACAGCTTTTTAGCAATACACTAGTTTCGAGTAATAACTAAAGCTAATAAGAGATTTTAAACGTACTATTTTCTTGATTAATAATATTAATTAGTTGTTTATCAAATAATAATCACATTGTACGTACAAGAAGCTTTGATTCTACAAGATAATGTAGTAGTTATATCATATTTTATACCTATATATAGATGATACCGATGGAAAACGGTTACCGTGGCCTATGGAAAAAAAATATAGCCCAATTTAAAGAACCCCATGCTGCCGTTATGAAAACCTCCACAGGAAGTTGATTCCACAACTTCGTGATAATTTTGGTCCTCGTAAACTTTTAAAGCTTATTAATTTGCGTCAGAAGTTACGCTCTAAAACAATTTTCTGTATATCCTGATCAATGAACCGTATCATTGATACCGTTGCTATGTTTGTATGCAGTGGTATGTTTAATCTATACTTTCTGCTTTTGATGACGGCACTGTTGCTTGGATATTCATTCACTTACTGGTTACATCGTGTCCTTTAAACAATAATGCAAGTTTTTTGGTGTATTGAAATTTCTGTCATTTGCGGAGTGTCTAAAGTTGTGGGCTACGTAATCAAAATTAACTTGGAAAGTTGTCACTACATTCAAGAATGTCTAACAAAACATACAGAGACTTACTTTGTGAGACGTCAGAGCTTATAGGAGAAGCCACACAAGCCGACGAGGCTGTCTTTGACGCTGGTCCCTCTGACAGATTAGTGCTTCAACCACTTTTAACTGAATTGAGAATACGCTACACGGTTCTCCTATCAAAGCTAGATATTGTGTACGACCAGCTTTTACAGCCACAAAAGCGCTTGATTGTCAAAAGGTTGCTAGAAGCATGCTTGGGAAGACTGATAGAGATTAAGCATGATTTAGTGGAAATGTATATTTCGGATTACACTTACGATGATGTAGAGGTAAAATATAACATAGAAATTACTCCAATTATTCTATAACTTCCATGACAAATATCGTATTAACGATTAGTTTAAGGTGCGAGTGTAAAATATATTATTATATAGTACAAATACTCTTTTAGTGGTCGGTAATGCCAATCATAAATACGAAAGCTAATTTGTATGTAAACCGCCATATCGTCAGAAATGAATATTGTTATTTTTATAAAGTGTCATAAGCACTATAATTTTAGAATACATAATGGTATTTTTTACATTTCTGTAATTATAATGATAAAACACAATTATTTAATCTGTAACAGTTTCATTATTACCTATTTTTCAAGCGATTCTCAATGACGTGTAAAGAGAGGGACAAATCTTATTGTGTAAGACCGCCCGAAAAGATTTATGACAGATTATGTGTACTTCGTTCCACTTCACAACATTTTACTTAAATTTTGGAAAGTTTGCTACGACGCCTATACACAAAATGTAAATATACATGAAATTTTAGTAATCATTTTTAATTCTTTCTTTGCCAGTCGCTTCAAAAACTTCACGTCACACCATATGAAGCAGAACCGTGTATCCCTCAATATTTTGTCAGAGAGAGGCAACAAGAGGTTGAAAACCGTCGGCAGTTCATCATCGATACCCTGACAAAGTTAGGTCATGAACCGCCGAAGCCTCAACCTTTGGTGTTGACGGAGCAGCAAGCAGTACTCATCATACAAAGTCATGAAAGAGCACGCCAAGGACGGTTAAGGTAATAGGGAATAAATTTTATTTAAAAATTTTATGCTGATAATATTGTGTTTTTATGGATCCGATTGCATGAATTTGTTGTGCTAAGTTAGTATATTCAGTACCTATATAAGAATAAACTCCTAACAAATTTTATAGGGGGCAGTTTATGAAAGAGATACGCCTGCTAAAGGAAAAGGGAAGAGACCAGAAGGGAGAAATGTCAGCAACAGCAGCGACAGCTATACAAAGAGTGTGGCGAGGGTTTATTGCGAGGCGGGAGACAAAGAAGAGGAAGCGAGATGAACAACTTCTGATTGGGATGGAACAACCACCATACGCAGAATCTCTAGCGATCAAAAGGTCTGAGGAAGTAAGTAATAATTGAAAAGCATTTATATTACAGCACTGGAAGGACAGTATAATAATGGAAAATTATTTAAATAATAAATTAGGGATGGCCAGTCGGGATAGGGTTACAGACGTAGCCCAAAGAATCGATAGCGTGACTGATGGCTGTAGGATAGAAAGGTCTCCCAGTAACGGCTGGGAGATGCAGCGTTAGAAGGTCTCCTATAAAGTAGAGTGCCGGCCTGGTAAAAGTAGTTGTAAGCCGCTGGATGCTGATACCTCAGGAACGAGTGGTTTGTAGATCCTTGTTGGAGGCCTATGTCCAACAGTGGACGTCTCTCGGCTGATATGATGATGATGATGATGAATGGATACATGAATCCGTTGAGTGCCAATTATTCTTAGTATTCTCTCTGGTTAATACTCTTTTGACTTATGTCTTGCCTAAAATTGGTACATTTTACAGATAAAAGACTACCGAAGGAATCTACAAAAAGAAAGGGAAAAAGAGTATAGTAAAGCTTTAGATAGTATCGAGCAGCAACTCCGAGCAAAGCATGGAACTAAGATAAACGAACAAATAGGCGATGAGTTGAGAAGATGGGTATGGGAGTATTATGAGAGAACCGAAACATTGCCTGAGTTTCCATCTGAAGAAAGCGGCGGAAGTAGAGCAATGTATAGTAGACAAGGTATAAAGTTGCATCTCATTTTTGAATTGAGCAATCAAGAGTGTTTTTCTGAAAAAAAGAAACTGATTTATCACCAACATACGCTTAATACTTTCGTTACTTAATAAAGTACTATATAAAATTGTTAATGTAAAAAGGCAAAGTAAGAAAATAGTTTTAATTACATTTATAAATAGGTACAGCAGTTGACAGTGCACTTAGCAAAATGTCTCCAGTATCATCCAAAGAATCCAAGCGAAGTAAAGATAGTAAAGACAAGAAGAGTAGCAAAAATGGCGAAAATAATAAACCAAAGGAGGAACCTGAAGATTTATATGTATATAAATGCAAAGCTTCAGTATTCCTTCAAGATATAGTGAACGCTAACGAAGAGTAAGTGTAGTCCCATAATAAGTGAATGAAAATATCAAAATTAAAATCTGTTCGAAACTAGTATTCTAGTTTACATGAAATTCTTGAATTTTATAAATATGCACACTAATAAATTATTAATTTATAATATCGTCGGGGAAAGTACAAATTCACGTAACTAGCGTTAGATAATTCCACGTTTTTGACAAAATGTATCTTATTGCTTAAATTAGCAAAAATCCTTTAACATAGTAAGCTTCTCAAATTTCTACCTTCCGTTGTGAAACTAAATTAAGTGCAGACACGGGTACTAGTACTATTACTCATAGTAGATTCAAGGATTTGCACTATCTTCATTTTTATAATAATTAAACAATTTATTTTAACCAAAGGTTTGAAGATATTTGGAAATTCAAAGAAGATATTGATAATCCGCATGAGAGATATTACAAGGACATGATAGAAAGGGAAAAGATGGCTAAGATAGAACAAGAAATACGAAATATCGTAGACGAGATGATGAGAAATGAATTGGAATTGATGCAGACGGCATACATTAAAGATATGGCTTATAGAGGTAAAAAAGTCAAGAAGCCGCAAAAGAAGGTGTGTTGTAATGACATTCTACTAAATTCGCCTTAATATTAATTGATTCAATAAACTATTCTCTGAATTTTCCAGGTCCGACGTGGGGGTAAGAAAAGTAAAAAAAAGAAAGAAAAAGATTTAACACCTGATAGAACAACGGAATCTTTATTTGAAGAACTAGTATCGAATGGAATTATAAAACCTTATCCTATTGTAAAAATAGATGATTTTATTGGTGAGAAAGGTTACTTAGGAGCGCAACTCAGAAATGAGGGTGATGAACCTGTTCCGTGTCTTGGGGATGTTAGGCAACTTATTAAAGAATATTGTATTTTACCACTGGGCTCTGAACACGTTCGATCAAATACACCGTTGATTAGATCTGTTCTTATATCAGGTATTTTGTATTAATTTTAAAGGGGTTGTTGTATGAATTTAATTTTTAAAATTGCTTTAAACATTTGTATAATTATATTTAATTAATTTTACTCAAGGTCCTGCTGGTAGTGGCAAGAAAATGTTACTCCATGCAATTTGCAGTGAAACAGGTGCTACACTGTTTGACTTGACACCAGCTAATATAGTGGGGAAATACCCAGGAAAGTCTGGCTTAATTATGTTGTTACATTTAGTGATGAAAGTCTCGAAACTGCTGCAGCCCTCTGTGATATGGATGGATGAAGCAGATAAGCCATTTGTGAAGAAAATTCCAAAAACAGACAAAACGGATCCAAAAAGATTAAAAAAGGATTTGGTGAAAATTATTAAAGGTAAAAAATTAAGCAACTCTTCAACTTTTCCAAAGAATGTAAAAGTGACTATATTTTATAAAAAATCTGGAGACTTACCTATGTCACACTCTATTGACTAAAAATAGCTGTAAACATTTCTCTCGTTGTTAAGGAATATATCCTGAAGACCGCGTGTTGTTTGTGGGTACGTCTAAAACTCCATGGGAAGCCGAACAAAAACTTCTCTTTCAATGCTACAGCAAAGTCATTCAGATACCAAGAGCGGATTATGGTAGTATATCTATGATGTGGAGAACGAGACTTCATAAAGCTGGAGCTCTGTCAGCAAGGATAGATGTCTCTTGCTTGGCTAGAGTTTCTGATTCTTTTACTATTGGTATGTGGTTTTCTATTACAAACTTACTTTGAGTTTGCATTGTCTATGTAACAATTTAAAGCATGAATTTAATTTCGTGTTTAAGGAACATTATTAGCTGCTTTAGATGACGTGTTGACAACTAAAAGACGTCTACAGTTGCGAGTGCGAGCTTTGTCAGCCCACGAAATAGCAGTACAGCTGAGTTATAGGGAGCCCGTTTACGCTGAATCGGCAAGTTCTTTTAAGATGAATATTAAAAAGTTTCTACTGAAGCTCTGTGTAGTTATAGAACTTGTTTCAAATAAATATAAATTACAACCTTTATTAAATTTTGTTAATTTGACTTACTACTAAAACAAAACAAGTCAGTTCATCAGATTCCAATGACGTTTTAAATTAATATGGTTATCGACAGGAAGCCGCAGCTGATACATGGTGGTATAAGACTCCGATGGAGAAAAGGAGACAAAAAATGTTACAAAAGATTCTAGAATTACAACAAGAAGCAGAAGAAAAAGCAGCTGCTAAGTAAATGTAGCCTTTCTGTTCTTCAACAGTAGTATCCTAATAGTCGATACTTTACAAATTGCAAGCTTTTTCATCTTCTTTACCATAACGTTTTCTATATAGTCTAATTACATATAATATCAACACTGCTGACCACAAATATTCCTACATGACCTTCCATTGAACACCGAGGAAAATCAATGTCTAGGCTAGGTTTGATTTTAACTTAGTTATTAAGAGTGTATTGTAAGGAAAATTAGATTAGAAAATGTTTGCGTGTTTGTTTTCGTAATTTAATGTGGCATTTGATATGTACGTGAAGATAATAAAGTTTATTTTTGAATGCTTAAGAATTTATTTGCTCATAAAAAACACTTAAAATTAATTACTAATGGTGTAATAGGGAAGTTACAAAATAATGTATTTAAAATTTTTATATTTGATAATCCTTATTTTTTTATATTATAGTATCTCTCACTTCACTGTAAATAAATGAGCTAAGCAAAAACACTATGATTTTTTTGCCTTACAAATGGAATCTCCTTTGTCCTCCCTGGATAAAGTCACTGGTTCAATATTTTTGCCCTGTTCTTATGTTTTCCTACTTTTCATAAATTCATTTAAAAAATGAACTAAGCGAAAGCAGATGGACCTTTTTGCTTCACAAACGTAATCCCCTGTGTTCTCCCTGGACAATGACACTAGACAAATAAATTTTGATTCAAAGAATTATGAACGATCCAAAAGAAAAGCCAAGTTTTATACTGCGTTCAGACACAGCAAAAAATTTGACGGAATTAGTAAAAAAACATAGGAACACAGCCAAAGCCCTTTTTAAATTTTTAATGAAAAAAGTAATTAATCGGTTAGATTTGGAGGAAAAAACAGGGGACTAGGAAACGTTGTTTTTCTATACTTTTCGTAGGTATTTTCGAACGCAGCTGAAGTCCATTTGTTAGGTAAAAGCGCAACTTCGATATATTTTATAAATACCAATGTTTTAATACTTTCGACATTAGCATTTCTTTATTTACATTGTATTATTTGCAGTTTAAAAACGTAACTAGTTCGTGATTTTGATCTGCTCTTGTTACGTCTGGGTAAATAATAACTATCGTAAGCTTATGAGACAGTGGATACTACCTACAATTTATAACAACCTACCAAAAACCCTTGTCAATAATTTTAACTCAAAGCATTATATGTCACTGTGCCCATGATGGAATTTGATGTATTTTATAAGTGTAAATATATTATTGTGCAGTAAATTTAAATAAATAAATGAAATATAAAAGTTTTTTGGAACAATTTTACAAAAAACTTTAATTCAATAAATTTTTTCTCCCCTCCTGTAAATATATAGATAAAACCACTTCTGGAATTATAAAGTAACTATGTAATGTATTATTTTACACATATTTGTGTTTTTAACATTAAGATTGTTATTCAAAATCCTTAATGAACTATGTACGTAGCCGTTATAACTAGGTACTAGAACCTAGGTACTTTTATTTTTTCAAAGATTTATAGTTAAAATATCTATTCTTATACTAACAGCTATCTCATTCGCATATTGATGTTGTATAGCAGCAACTGTTAACGTATTCCTAATTAAATACCGTTGCAGTTAGTGATGTGTCGTTTAACCCAAAAAAATAGAAAAAAAGTTCTTAACAAAATTGGTTTACTATATATTAGTAATAAAATTTGTTATAAATAAGTTAGTCGCCGTTTGTTGTCGTATTATTTATTATTATTAGTGTGTGTGTGTGTGTGTGTGTGTATTTATGTGTGTGTGTGTGTGTGTTTGTGTGTGTGTGTGTATGTGTGTGTTGGTATGAGAGTGGACGTGCATATATATTTGATGGTTAAGCCTACTATGTAGCCCTACAGTTTAAGCCTTGGGGGTCGGTAATCACCCACCATGTTATGTCATATTAGGAAAGTGTACAGTTTGTCAGATATTAAACTTGTAATACTGTATTTTTCGGGAAATAGAAATAAATTGAAAAATGTTGTATGTAAGTCTATCATAAAGTCTGTTAGCGCCTTTATTCCTCTTTGGTACTTAAACGAAATCTTTGAAGGGCAGACTAAGCGAAGTTCGCACCTGAGAGTTCCCACAAACTTTCCAAGGGTGGAGAAATTAATGCCACTACCCGATTGGAAAATCATGTTGGAGGATAATGACATCCTCTTAACTGAGTAGAAGGCTGTCTGGATTTTTGCGCAGTCTCAACGGTACGTTGGGATTTATCATGTAGCTGTATAATGAAAATATTTTTGGAATATTGCTGTCTTGAATTTAAAAAATATGTCAACTTTAGCTTATGCTTATTATCACTCCTAATCGGCTTCCCACAGGTTGATGTAATCGGTTGCTGTCCCAACCGAGTTCAACGGCTTTACGTATTTTCTAAGTTGAAGATAAAATATTCTGAGAATAATTGTGATCAGATTTGCGTTTATTTTTTTTAACGAAACCAGAGCATTCGAACCTCTTCGCTAACGAAATCTTCAATGATAAACAAATATCAATATGGTTGTGTAGGCTAATATTTTTGTTTATGAAAAACAGATCAAATGCTTAACTAAATGTTTTTAAAAATAATAAAATATGTGTAATTGATTTGGTTTCTTATGATTTATTTTATCTATTGGTTTCATCTTCGGTCGTCTAGACGAGTATTTATTACCTCTGGCTAGTTACCCAGAAGTCCCGGATACTTATCCCGGTAAGGTAATTTGTATGCTTTCTTTTGGCTTTAATATTATTATATATGTTAAAAACATTATCAATGCAAAACATTAAGCAAAATCCTTGTTAAAGTTCCACGAAAACCATGGATTAATGTTCCCAAAATTCTTTTTCTTAAAAAATATAAACTCCAAAAATGTGTTGGTATTCATAAAACATGTAATACTTCTCAGGAATCTTCAAAGCGAAGGGAAGTCTTAGGCGACAAAGCCACCTGTCAGCTCCCACGGGAGTTTGCATCGAGAAATAAAAGTCAATATCTTATTAGAAATCACTGGTTAGTAATCTTGTCTTGTTAAGTTTTCTGTTAACATTTCGCTCGTATAAGGAATGTTTTGAGATATTTTTGATCAAGAACAGCAAAATTGTATTAACCGTTTTAAGAGTTTTAATGCAAGTCGATGATTATCTTAGAAATGTTATCATTAACTATCATATAAAATACAATAGAAAAACTAGTGTCTTTTATAAAATGCGCACTTTATATATTATTACATTGAAATTAGTGGAAAGAACTTAAGGACATGGAAAGAATGAAAAAAAAACAATGTAAGTTAATTAATGATATGAACTTTAGTAGAATAGAATATATCTTTATTAGATATCAGCCAATTCAAGAAGAGAAATACACAAAAAAACTTTTAACTAATTACTTAAGTATTTAAAATTAACCTTTTCAAAAGAAATTATTAAAAAACGGTCTTTTGGAATCTCAACTCGGTTAGGATAGAAATTAGAAAATTCACAATTGATACCCACCCTACTGGGGTTCATTGTAACATAAGTGGACGTATTTTTCTGAAGTTCTGGACAAACCACGTATATACAAACTACGTTATAATAAAAGCGAATTCACTTTGACTACGTTATGTTCACGTCAAGAACAATAAAGAAGTAGCGTAAACGCGCCGCGAACTAGAAAACAAATCACTTTGTATAAAAACGAGTTACAATGTATTTCAAGCTCACAAAGGCCCTTTACAAAGGCTTAAATATACTAACAACTCTCTCTCAAGAAAGAAAAACGGAAAATCGGTGCTAGTGAGTACTACCCTTTGTCGAGAAAACAGTACCTTTTTGTAGGCGTCGCTTTGTGCGTTCGTTTGATTATCGTTGTTAGTTTCTGTTTGTAGAAAATTATTATTTAGTATTAAAAATCGTAAATAAAAGTTATTTTGGTCAGCTCAAAAGTTTTGTCATAGTATTTTACATATTTATAGAAATAAAAATTAATGATCTTTCAAAATTTATTAATTTAATACACAACCCATTGGTAAAAATGGTAATCAAATGTAGTCGGGTATATTCCCGATCCCAATTTATCTAATTAACTATAGATATTGTGCATATTTTAAACCTTGGGTTCCTTTAAAAGAGACGTGAAAAAGCACATTTTGGGCCGGCAAGGTGAGGGTGGCTAGGACAGTATGTCACATGCTTCACTAGCTATCTTCACATATGGACTCCTCTACTGCTTACCATCAGGTGGTGTCGAGTCATTTGCTGTGCTTTATATATAAAATAAAAAAAACCCAAATTCATAGTTCACATTTCATACCTCAATCAATTTATTCCTATTGTATTCAATGCACTTTTGCGTTTTACTTTAGCAAATAAAAATAACAGTGACATGATTCGGTGCCATATTACTTATAATTTTCCGTAACACCGTAAAGTTACATACTATATATAGCCTTTTTTATATTGGTCGTGAAGTATTTCGCTGTTTTTTTTATCTAAGTAATATAAATATATAGGGCAATATAAAATGCACCAGAATCATTACTCGCTATTGCTGAAGTCTATACTCAATGATTCCACCGATAAGGACCGATGTATTTGAATAAACATTCTGTACATCGATGTATACCTAGAACTATTTTATCACAAGATTTGTATCACTACGTACGAATTCATCAATAAAATGTTCTTGCGTTGGTATTATAGTAAACATACATTAATGACAGCATATAGAAAAATCTACAACGTTGTATATCCACTCAAATAATCATTTTCTGTCATTTTCATTTTCTCAAACTTTGTATCACTGGTGATGATTTGAATAAATAAAATAAATACACATATTCACAACAATTAAACATTTATAGGTCTACATACTACATGCAGAGCCTTTGACTATGCAAATGGAAACAGAATATTGTTATGTTACATAATTCTCCTAGATGTCACAGAACTGGTCCACAATTCTCTAAACCGTAACTCAAATTAACGAAACAAATCTAACTGACAAGCTAATTGGCACATATAAATTGTATGCACGTTTTATTCTGAGTTTTAATTAAGCCTATTCGCCGGTGGAAATATATAACCCAATAAGCTATGCTATTTACACCCACCGTCTGATGATAAGCTATACTATATAAGATACTTCGTGCAGCATGCGACATACTGCCCTAACCACGTTCAATTGGCCAGCCCAAAAAAAGCTTTTGTTGTTAATATATTTGTAACTCTTTTTAAGGAATTCATTTTATCCAGTATCTTAGGTATCTAAAGGCATCCACGAGCTGTGTGATGGCTTTCTCTCACTACCCTCTCCTATTACTCTGTCGCATAAGGAGGCAGCGAAGAGTGAGCGGGAGTATATTCCACTAGCCGCTCTTCTCTGGCGTAGACGGGTGGGCGCGAAAAGACGGGCAGTGGTCGCCCGTCTTCGTACGCTTAATTAAATATCTTGACTTTGACTAAGGAATATCCCGGGTACACTCGTGAAGGAATTGTTTTGATGTACTCATATATTAAATTCAAATTTAAAATAAGGTAGTAATATGATTATAAACTACGTTATGATATGGCTGAATACTATAGCAAGTAGGCAAGTAGGCTTCGACAGAAGAGGATAGCTTGTTCACCTCCGACTACCAGAACACAATAAAAAAACAATGGTAACAAACTTATATAAAATGGTAGTTATCTAGACGATTTTAGAAAAGTCCTCCGACTAAACCAAGTAGAGTATTCTGACCCTACGGGCAATTGAAATGAAAATGGTTCTACTAACGCAGAGTATTTAACCTTTTTACTATTTCATCTTTATCAGACTCCCCAGTAAAAGTTTTGCCTTTGAAAACGTTTCTATCCCTATTGTCTCGTCTGATTCTTGTCGAACGTAATTTTCTGCGTTTACCGTACGGACTTTGTTATGGAATTTTGTTAACAATTACATCTCAATAGGCACCGTTGCAGTGTGGCGTGGTGTAGTGTGTGTGCGAGGTTTATATATCTGTAAAATATTTTTGCCTGTAAATAAGAAAGCTTTATCAAGTAGAAACACAAACGTAATACATAGATAATGTGGTAGTCTGTGGTGTCTGTTGTCTTCAACGAAGTTTTGCAGTCACACAGAGTCACGTAGTCAGAAGAACACGTCGCAGGCGTTTAAAAAATAATAGAATACTAACCGTGCCTGTTTTATAGTTTAGGTACCTTCGGAATGATTCAGAAATTAATAAAATTTATTACCTTAATATAAAAATACGTTGATCAAAAGTCAATGAAATGAATATTAATTAACTAAACAGATAAATAAATAATACTTCATTCAGTGTCTAATTTGCCACCATTAAAGCAAATACTGCCACTCCTGTGTCCGAATAAACAACGCAAGCTAAACTGTATTCACATAGAATATTCATGCGAGGTAAACACGGGACGAATTCGGCTTTCTGCTAATTTGCTTTTCGACTACTTGCTTGTCTGAGCGATGTGGACCTTATTGGGAATTCGTGGTTTGATTTCGGCACACTTGATTGACCACAAAAGGAACACGAAACTATAGTTAATTACTAAATCCCTGGTCCAGTTTTGCATGGAATACTGAACGCACTATTGAGATGGCTCCACTCAGTAGCTCCTCGATACGCTGGACAGATTGCAGTGCCATTTTAGCCATATCATAGATGATGCAGAAGTACAAAATATGCATGAGTGTCTGCAAGTGCGTCTACGGTGTCACTCAGCGCCTTCAACGAGTTCAGGTGTCACCATTTTTTGATGACTTTTGAGAAAATGTAAATTATATTCAAATTTAATTATTTGGTTAATGAGACACATACATCACACAACAACCCTGTCATAATGACAACGCTTCTGCTACATCTTGATTGTCGTAGAAGTTTTATTCTGCCTTATTGACAGCACCGATATTTATTTTTGTCCTTGTATTGCTATTATCCTAAGTTTATTTGTAATCTTTCTTTCTTTTATTTCTTTCTTGTTTATGACCTCTCCATTTTAGCATCGCATAAAAACAGATTTGTTAATCTGTTTTTATGCGAGTTTCTTTCCTTCTTCATAAAACATAGCTTGCTTTAAAAGACGTGCGAAAATACACTTTCTCGACTTGCACGGTAGAAGTGACAAGGACAGCAGTAATGTCCAACGCTGCACTTGCTTTACATATTACACTCCTCTTGCTTACTATCAGTCATTATCAAATCACTTGCTAATCTTTAAGTAAAAAAGGTAACATCCTTGTTTCTATCATGCTGATTTATTATCAAAAAATAATAATTTTCTTTTACAAACTTTTACTCAAAAAATAGTAACTGGCGTCGCCTTTTAGGTATAACAAAGCCTGTATCAGGGGCCACCATTCCACTGTGCGTTTGTGAGTGTGTTGTGTGTTATATATATTCTAAATTTAACTACAAATCCAATTTGAGATCATGATGGTTTTCAGATAATATTTAGTTGTTCGTAGATCTTGACCTAATATTAATATTGATACTTACTTTCAGATATTCTTACTTTCAGATATTCCGATATCGGTCTACTAGAAGACATTTCAATGTATTCCCTTTTTATTTGTATCCTTTGTGCCTATTTACCAACTCAATCATACCTGACCATAATAATCTTTGAGTGGTCATAAAATACATTAACGATAACACATACATTATAGTTTTGTTACCCTCTAAATTTAGTAAAAATCTGAATATTGCAATGTAGGATACTGATGGCTTTTGAACAATTTAATACGATTGTAATTTTATGGCATTTTTTCCCTTAGTTTTTGGCTTGTACGGCTTGTATATTAGCCACGACGATATGGCTCTTTTACAAGTATTTTACGCAGATATCATTGATAAGTATTTTCATATCATCATCAAGAGCATATATACGTTCTTCTACTTAGCATACGCGTACATTGAAAGAACACATGAAGAGTTTTTGCCTATAACACCATCACGCTGGAACTTTGTATTTGGTGGTAGAAAGCGCTAACCTTAACCACGAGGATCATCAGCTTAACATGCCTTCCTAGGCACAGAGTTATATAAGTCTGCAATTATGATTCCTTGAATTAGTAAAAGAGATTAAACACTGTCGTAGTATTCCTTGTCATTTTAGCAGAGACCTTTGATAAGTTAATTTTGGGAACATCTTACACTCTGATGAAGTTACACCAGCAGCAAATAATGTGTAATATATTATGTGTTATTATCTACAGGTATTAGCGTTTATCTTAGTAAATATACCCGGATAAATTATTGCCAAGAGTGTAAAGTGAATGAAACTTATGTGTTTTCATGATTTTGCATATAACTCTAACTACTACCATCTTAATGTTTAATTTCAATACGCAGTGTTTTTTTA
Organism: Acentria ephemerella; assembly: GCA_943193645.1. Taxonomy (NCBI): domain Eukaryota; kingdom Metazoa; phylum Arthropoda; class Insecta; order Lepidoptera; family Crambidae; genus Acentria; species Acentria ephemerella. The sequence continues at coordinate 2,013,601 of OW971889.1, forward strand.
TAAAAAACATATTATATAAATTTTTTTTCAAGACATAATTACGCTCACTCACTATACGGTTCAAGAAGTCATCGTAATTAAGAAATCATATTTCAATTTAGTTAATTTTGCGGAAGCAATTAATTTGGCAAGTGACCGTGTCAATCACGAGCACCAATTTTGGTTTTCCTGTTAATAAAGCGAAATTTTCAGTGAATTGTTCTAGGGAAATTAATGAGGGTATTTTTTGTACGTTGATGACAGTAATTTGCTCTAGAGAGCACTTTAAACTTTTAATCGTTTTAAAAATTTTTGTAATAGTTTTGTGATAAAGATTTTTCAAATAATACTTATATATGAACATCAGAAATTATGATTCCACGTATATTAGTAACTTATAGCGCAGTCAAGAAGTAGTCCATAAAGAGATAAGAGTGGTTAACACTCTAGTGTTAAATCCACCAGCATAAGCTAACGTCCTATTATCCAGTGATGATCACAACTCATATTTTTTAAGATAGCAACTAGTGTTAATGCCACATTACGTGTTACCATGGCAACGGTCAACAGTAACTTATGTACAATAATTAAGGTAAAGGCTGAAGTTATTTATGAAGCTAACTGTACCAAAACGACAGAATAATAAATATTGCAACGGAGCTTAAAATGTAACTTTTTTATACTATCTTCCTTCACGTATAGCTAAACACTTAAGTACCATGTCGCAACAAGAAGTACGTTTATTGTCGGGTGGCGACTGTTACTGATATTAAGAAGTTGGCATGACTTGTTACTAAAATGTTCAGTTACTTCTGAGGGTGACTGTACCTACAACAGTGTTTATAATATTTTTACGGTTTTATTTATGTAACATCAATAATTATAATAATAACAAAAAAAAACCGTACATTGTAGGTTATTATAACATTCTATTTTCGTATAATTGTATCATTATCGCTTACGTTGCATTCCATTTTCAAAAATTTTCTCGTAAGTCATTAACAAAATAGCGGGGCCTACCATTAGTCGCCAAAAACTCCATGGGGCAAAGGGCTACATTGCACCAGTATCCTGGAGCCATAAGTAAAGATAAAAACTACATTAATGAAGATATGGCTTAAAGGTCTTAGTTACAAGTCCAAAAATTGTTTTTTAAAAAAAGGTACAAATAGTGTAAGTGGGTATGAAAATATTCCGCTCTTTCCTACCCGAATAATTGCGATATTACAGAAACTGATGTTCCTGTTGAATAATTTATACTGTTTACGCGCTAAATCTGCAAGGAGGTTTCGTAGCGGGAGACACATGCCGCCTCCTTGAAGTATTGAAGAGCGGCGTCTGCTTTCTAAAAGAAAGCTGAGAAGGGCGATCGTATTTACGTTTACTATTTTTTATTTTATAATTGATTGTAATTTCCATATTTTAAATATTATAATTATCTTATCTCTGGTATTATTTTGAACAAATAAATTGGATGTCATTTCATCATTTAGTAATGTTTTACATAAATTTAGACATATTTATTTAAGAATATTTAATTTTAAAGTTGACAAATAATATCAAACCTTAGTATAATTAATTTCAGTGCGTTTAAATTGTATAATTTATCCAAAAAATATTTAATTAGTTTAATTATAATATTTTCAGGGCGTAGCTTAGTTATTAGATATTTGTAAAGATCATTTATGATGCCAGGGATCATATAAAATATTTTACACACTCACACCAATTAATATTATCTAGCCCTTACTAAACAATATTAAGAATTTGTAATATGGCAAGATAACAGAAAATTATACATAGTAATATGTATAAAAATATTAGAAAATATACTTTATAAATATACAAACATCCACGATTAGAAATAACTTCGAAGGACCTATCCAGGACAAACCAAATCAAAAGTTGCTTAGTTTTCGTTATAAAACTTTGCTAAAATGCCAGGTAGATGTAAGAATTTACTTTTTTGTATCTGGTTCAAAGACTACTCTTGCCAAATAAGGTCGAAGCTACAGCTTCATCCTGAAACATGTTAAGTGTTTTTAAGCTGCAGTGCTTAATAACTCAGTGTGATACTCATAACACTACCAAAGTGGAGAGTGTTTGTTACATATCCTTTATTTCACACTTCGTAAGCCCGGCCGTCTTAAAGCAATAATACTACGAGATCCCACTTAAGAGGAAGTCCATTAAATACAATTCTGCTTTCTAAAAACAGAACATATTTAATTGTAAAAACTCTGTGAAAATTATGAAATATATTTTAGAAAATAATTAGTAACTGGCTAAGAAGAATTGGAATACTATTTTTATTTTTGTTTTGTGAGTTATATCTGTGATGTGATGATTAACCGTGGTATGTGATATTGAACCTTAAAAGTGTACGATTTTATTTCCATGGTACTAGAACCAAAAGACATTAATAAATAACACCCAATTTACTATTCTATATACAAAATTTTAAATGTTTCAAAAAGTTCATTTAGTATAAGTATCCAATTCTGCTTAGTATCTTTCGTGTATTATTCTAATAGTATATATTGTGAGTATTTGTATGCATATAACTCAATAAAGTATGTTAAAAATTACATAAAAACCCACTATTTTGAATAAGAAAGAATCTTACTTAAGCCACAAGAATGAAGGCAATATATTATTTTTTCAAAACAACTTCTATTTAGGGAAACCCCCTCTTAAGTTAGCGTACATCTTGAATTTTACATACTTGTCTCCAGTTCTAAAGGGATTGTAATACTTTACTGACTTATTTTTGGGACATTGTAAATTGCATTACCACACACACAGACAGAGTTTCCGGGTTCGAATCCCAGTGTGTGAATTATGAGTACAATCATTTCTTTAAGATTTGTCGATATTTCTATATCTTCTGCCTATAATCTAGCATCCGTGTCATAAGCTCCTCATAATATTAAATACAATATAATAGGTGTGAGTACATAGGATATTTTTAAATATAATCATAAAGAATATTAATTGGCACTTAGAAACACACACACAAAGAAGTTATAAAGATGAAAATGAGCGGTGGAAATGGAGATGGAACGAAAGGAAGAAAGATTGGAATTGGTTTTTTTTATTTACTAGATTATGCCCAGGGCTCGACTGAACTGTAGGAGACAGATACGGGCTTTTGCAGAGTTTTCTGTCTAGTACACCATTCAGAAGTATATATTTAGATTTTGATAGTGGCTTGAATTTGATGTATTTATTTATTTAACTATTTTTGTACACATAACGATAATTAAAAAGGTCACAACAGAATAACAGAAAATTGTGCAAAATTGTGCTTGTATATTATCTATATCAAAATTTTGCTCTGTGCATTAAGGGCTGTGTGCTGTGTATTTAGGGGTGAGTTCTAAACTATACAATAGTGTGTTCATTAATTTGTTTAAATGTGTTTTTTATCGTATAATTACAAGGAAAATTTTAAATAATTATCGTTAATTAGTTCGTTACTTGTAGATAGATCTTGAATTGTATTGAATAGATTTCGCTGCTCCTAATAGGTTTTTATAAAAATGCTTCACCAGGCGTCAATTACTACGTCATACGGCGTCGACACGGCACGTAAGCAAAACTATACGTTGGTATTAATAGCTTATTGAAACGCAGCTCAGTTATGGCGTTATACTATACGGCTTGAATTTTTTAAAGAGACAGCTTACTATAAAAGCTACGTAAAAATAATTCAGTGATTACAAATCCAGGAGATGTTGCTTATATAGTACAGAGACGAAAAAGCTTATAAAATCATAATCAAAAAATATTAAAGGTATATGCTCAGAAACATGACAAGTCAAAATAAATTGTCATAGGTGTAAAGATATCTCTATTTCTTTAAGATAAAGCAACTGGTAAAGAAACCCAAGAAATTTAGCAGCCAGGAGCTGTAATATCTAGAGTCGACTTATGATTGTGAAGTCAAGGGTAGACTTATCCAGTGGGTGGGTGGACTTAGCTCTCTGGCAATCAGAATTTTACGGAGAAAATGTGGAGCAAATCATTTTTGCTTATATTATTTTGTTAAACGACACACGGGACTTATAAAAATGTAAGTCAAAGACAAGGTAGTAGGAGAAACAGGGTTCTTAGAAACAACTGATCAAGATTGGAGCCAGGCGAGAACTGGCGTTTAATATTAAAATTTGTATATAAGTAATATAAGTTACGGATAATACCCAATTAAGATTACATAACTCGCGGTAGGAAAGTTAAAGAAATGCTTAACTATTATTGGTAGCAGAGAGAAAATATTGGCTACAATAATTATTATACGTCAAATGTTTACAGATCGTTAATATTATTTTATGTAAAGAAATACAGTTTAATGTAAAAGTTAATGAAAAATATTAATTCAATTATAAGGTTCTGCTTACAATCCTTTAATTTCGCGTAGTTTTATCAACAAATTCCTCTCTCTGTCATCGTGACCCTCGACCGCTTGGCCTCCTCTACTGCCTCTGTTAAAAATTGATTAAAAATTATAAAAATATTTCCCATAGGCTCACCTATAATTTAAACCCAATTGAGCATTATTAAGAGCTTCTGTTATGGTTACTAGACAAAAGAGAAATATAGATAGTAATATGTATACGAAAATCCATGATTTATTCATCATACAAATAGCTGCCCATACTGTGATTCAAACCCGGGATCAGTTGATAAGTATAAAGGATACTGACTCGACCAGACTCGGTCAGAAGCGAATTGGGATCAATAAATAACAAAAGACTGTCAGCTTGGTCGAATTCGGAATTTGAATAGTTAAAGAAAAATTCTGTGTTCTTGATTCAAATGATTTCATTACCGTCATAGTCATTTATCATTTCAACCCTGCTAAAATGATAAATGGCAATAACACCAATGGAGAGGGTTTTTCCACAACCACAGAATGCAAAATGAGCGGTTAGGTTTATAGCAATCCCGGTGTTTGCGTTAAATTGACTAGGGCAGTGATTTATGCGAACTTGACAGTTGAAAGAATGAATGATATTAAATTGTATAACAGCTTCATTTAGAGGATATTCTTATTCTATATATAAAATTACATGTTTAAGTTTAAGTTAAAGTACGCTAAACTTAGTACAGAGATACTAAGTTCTTTTAAATCGACTAAATTTGAATAAAATCGAAACTATATAAAAAAGCTTACTATGAAATAAATGATTTATCTTACCGATACTAAAGCGTAGGAATAAGATGTTCAATGACGAATAATTTAAATAATAATCGTATTCATAGTAAGAGTATTGAAACGTAATGACATAAATAATTTGTAAATGATATCACAAGCATTTAAAAGTTACTTCTTCTCGAAAGACAAAGTTTTTGTCAAACCAGTGGTAGGGTTAAATTTTGACGATTTAAAAGAACTTAGTATTTGGGTCCATTTAAATTAATACATTTTGATTTTTCATTTTTACAATAGCTTTCATGAATTTTTAATCAGAGTAGATTATAAGTATGTCCATCAAGATTATACTAATTCCTTTTTTATATATCTTGGAACCATGACAAATATTTCTCTACAATTTGACCCTTTGGCATTCTTTTCAACACTTACGCATATACTCTTGTGTTCAAAATATAGCTACCATAAGTATAATTGTGGCAAGAATAACATGTAATCTTCTTGCTTATAGTAACATACTCTCAAAAGACTAATACTGGTAAGACTTAGGTTTGGATAAAACAAATCGAAAAAAGGACGTTCCAATTGATTCATTGCATTTATGAATGTCTCAAATCTCCTTGGGATAAGAATTACTCTGAGGCTAGAAAATACAGTTTCTCATGAAGTTCAAGTACTTTCGTTATATTTTAGTAGGGCAGATAAAAAATACCTAGAAAAACATGCTTAAGAATATGTGTCAGTATAAAAGCATACTTCTAAACGTCATTTTATACCAGATGAAAATAAGTGCTTTAATGATATCCAAACCAGTTATTGAAATCTATAATAATAAATAATAAGCGCAGAAAACTAAATGCGACGTAAAATATTATTTATTTTTTAAATTAATAAACAGGAAATTCATCAGTTATTTTACATATGCCAATATTTAATACAGTTTTATTACAATTAAGCCACAAAAGAGTCTCACGACGAAAAACCGAATAAACCCGTAAAATAATGCAAGCATCAAACAAAGGAAAATAAGATATTATGTAGAGTTATTGACAACTATGTAGAGTATGGGTGTGGTTTTTTAAATAAATTATACTCAATTAATTAGAGTATATAAGAGTAGATAGTATACTATGAAATAACAAGCGTAAATATTAAAGATAAAATTAAAAAATATAAATACGATTAGAAAAATTATATATTACATTTATGTAATCAATCAATAAATCATATTATGGTTGTATTAATTTTATAATAATTATATCACATTCATTATTTAATTTTTCTGCAATGCATAGCAATTTTTTTTATAAAAATATATATATCAATTTCATTACGTTGGTTATGGTAAATTTTTGGAATCCGAGTCATAACAGAATTTTAGCGTAATTAGTGTGGAACTATAAGTTCTTGTTGTATTATACTTACGTTTACATGAAATTTGACGCATAAATAATTCTTGAACGAAAAATTCAACACACTTGTATATCTTGAAACGAAACGGCTGTCTGAAAAAATTTCACCAAAAACATTCAACGGAGCGTTTCTCCCATCTGTGCTATGATTTATATTCAGTGCTTTGCAAGAAATACGGTGCGGGTGATAAATCAGATGGCGAGGACTTGCAATCGTCTTCTATCATAAATAAAGAAATCCGTCTTTATGTTTGTATTTTCAAATAGGTATTAATATGGCAGAGCTTACATGCATTCTTTTGTAACTTGTTACATATATCATAGCATCGACACCTGATACATAATATATGTTAAGAATAGGCTGAACGCCACAGTAAAATTATCATCGACAAATAATAAAATTGTTTGTTCTATATCTTCTACAATAATTTTACTTCTTAATTATGAATCGACGGCCCAAGACAAGAAACAATTTGGCTTTCAAACATTTCATCCAAGAAATTTGCTTAACCCTTGCTCGCATCAAGATAATTTGTAAGCGACTAGATTTATAATCCTGTCCAAACGAATTTAATCACTGGAACTCAGTCCACTCGAATGAATGGTCCAAACAAATTTAGCCGATTAAGAAAATTAAATTTACTTGCCCTGAGTTGTCTAACAAATTACTGCGATTATACATTTCGTCAACTCTGACAAGGAATTGAAGTTAGAAGTTTATTAGCTGAATAAAATCTTATTGCAAATAAATATACAACATATCTTACCAGATCTTATAGTGCCAGAGGTTGAGGCTTAGGTTAGCCCTTCAAAGTCAAAGTCTATTTAAATATATTTATTACTGAGTTCTTTTAAAATGATATAACACGGAATATTTAAAAAAAATTAAAAGTATAACACCAGTAATAGTGATAACTTTCCTAGTTGTCCTAGTTTTAAAATTTAATTAAGTATTAAATTAAAGCCTTGAAGGTTAAAGACTCATTACTGAAACTAAAGGAACTTTAAAAGGACTCATTACTGTGGCAAAAATAATTGTTATAGGAACATGCGCAGTACTCCTACTGTAAGCTTCAAACGAATTGAACCTTCTCAATTGTGTTTGTCGTCATCTGTCAACTTTATGCAAATGACAGCAGCTCGACTGTTTTGAAGTATTGGATACGACTTGTTATGTATGCGATTGGCATCTGAATGCAACTACGATTGAAACACACAAAACTAAAGTGTACAGGTATCATTTATGGTATGAAACCTGACAAAATTTGTCAAAATCCTGCAAAAGGTTGAAAATTTTTGCGTAAAAGAGTTTGAAGGATTCACAGTACTTAACGTGCGTTAAGTTCTAAGTTTAACTGTGCAAAGTATTTTACTTAAACTCTTAGAATTTACTTTACATGAAAAGTTAACTATTACTTACATAATTGATGCAGCAACACCATAAATAGATCCCTAATATTTCTATAAAATTTGTGTGCGGCAATGTATGGTCGTACAACGAATTGTTGTTTAAATTGGGGTAAAGTTGAGCCGTAACAAGAAACTTGTTAATGGATTACATTGTGGTCACAAACGGAGCGTGTATGGCGACCATAAAACTTTTGGGTACATGTGTAAACTTGATCATTTAATTTTCTTCGGTTCCTCTAAACAATTTCTTTGATGGTCTGTTTTTGAATTTAACATTAGCATCATAGATCCCCATGCTTCTTTCATTGAGACTCGGAACTGTATTAGTGGCATTTGTGACATCAATCTAAAGTATGGAATTTCCACCAATAGTGTGTCTTAGTAATACATTGAACTTAATGGGTGTATCAATAATAATGTGTTTACTGTGCAACGAGGTCATATCATGGCACCAAATTTCTTTAACCTTATAAGTTCACGTCCTCATAATATCGGAAAAAGCATAGCTAATAAGCCTTTAGTTGTAAAAGCAACAACCAAATCATTAGCCTTTACAATATCTTGAACATAAAAAATACTTCGTGACATAACGTAAAAGTATATTCATATAACGATATGTGATATACCTTGAATTGGAAGCTCACTTTTGTTAATAAAAGCTAAAGTCCAAGATTTATTGCTTTTAAAACAGTATCTGACAAATTTGACATTAGAATAATTTCGTCGCTAGCGTAAAAAAGACCGTTGTCAAAATGAAAGCCAAAATAACATCATTTTTATCATACCATCTAATGATGTCCCGATTTGAACCAAGACCTCCCCCATCATTATCGAAATTGAGTGGTTATGCGCTACTAGCATCCACTAGCATCCCGTGACCCTCACCTGATCGTTTGTTCTTTTCGATTTGATCTTGTCTTATGGGAGATCATTTTATGCTGTTCGATACATCATCGCTATGATAATGTCCTATTTGGTCATTACTGTGTTGCCCAGCATCGGCTGTCTTACAAATGTCCTCATTTTTGGCTGCATTTCGTAAGGAGTCTCCATTTATATCTAATTCCATAGCCAATAAATGCAGAGGGAACAATAAATTAAAAACAAACTATTCCAAATATTGTAAACAGAATCCAACTTAATGAATGATGAGACTGACTAACCTCATACATAACTAACGAGCCCAATGTCTTCTCGCTATCTATAAGGATGCTATCTTATTTAATAATAGTAATAAATACACAGACAAACGTGATTAGAATTCGCAAACGCAATCTGATATAACTTGGATTCGGAAAACATACGTATTTAGCATATAAATGTTATGTAGAACAAGCTCAAATGATGGACCTTCCCTCCCCTCTTGTAAACAACTCGTTAATAATTGGTCTTAACCCTTTGTATGTTTTATTCATAGAGGCTGTAAACTGAACTAGCCTAATGAAATGGGACATGGGGCATCAAATGTAGGTACCGATAGTAACACCAAAGTGTAACATTGGTCTGTGCAAACCAAATTATTATTAAAACTTAATCTTAAATACAGGGCATCTCGTTTTCTCAATACGAATAAAACGAGGACAGCAGTTGTACATTTATTTTAATAACCGACTTCAAAAAAGGAGAAGGTTATCAAATCGTCGTAACCTTTTAATATGTATTCCCCAATTACTCCAAGATGCCTGAACCGACTTGAAAAATTTATTTTTTGTTTGATAGCGGATATCTCCCAAGCGGTTCTATTGTCACAAGTCAGGATCTGATGTTGGGACACTAGGGATACCTTAAATTCAATAGGCAGGTCCATGTGTTTCAAGTTTTTTCTGAAGCTTTCCAGGTATTTGCGCCCGGCAGCCATCCAGCAGCTCGAGGATTCTTCAACAATGCTGCACTCATGATTGAAGGATCCTTGTCAAACAGTCAATCAAGTCAACAGCACTGACAGTCACCCATCTACTTTTGACCTTTGAAACTTACCACTCAAAATCGGAAAAAAAAGTTTTAAACAAAACTAGCCTTTTTAGTGATTTGAAGTCAGTTTTCACAATAAAATATGTGTCTGTTTTACAGATTTTTGACCTTGATAGACTATAATTTATAAGGTGCATCCTCACGGATACATTTTGTCATTGTCATCTTAAACAGCCTATATATGTCACACAGGCCTTCCTACATGGGAGTAAGACGAGTAAAAAAAGGATTAACTTAACTAATATCTACATTAAAAAAATTCCTGCAGCATCAAGATCATTGTCAAATCTGATTTCTAAATCTATTCTAATTTTACAGATTAATGTGCATGCATTCCTTTTCTTTTATTTTTAAATAATTAACTACCTGTACATAATTGCTAATAGATTTTTGGAAACGTTGGAACGTATACAATGGAATTAATTGCTCCTCGTCGAACAAAGTATACCTGTCTAATATCTATGAAACACTTCTGCTTCGCTGCTAGATTTTTATTATTATTTTAAGTGTCAGATTCTATTTTGGGCTATCGTTTAGCATGCACCAGATGTATTTTTGTTATTTAATAACACCTAACTAATTAGATGTCTATTGCAATGGTTACTTTGCTTGCTCATGAAGCTTCTAGCAACAATAATCCTAAACACAACGAGGAATTGTATAAAAGACGGTGTAACAGTCGGTCACTGTTAACTTATTACGGTCTTAGGGGGCGTTACATTTGATATCTTGTTCATAGTACTCCGAACTTGAGAATATTGTTAGGAGTTTACACGTTTACTGCTTGTCTATTAATATTGTTTAGGGCTTCGATTGCGTCCTACAAGACCTTCGATAAAGGGTCTTTGTATTGCTCGAGTATGTTTCCGATCTGCTGAGCAAAATCAAGAATATTACTATTAAGTACTATACAGGATTATGTTATTTGATTAAAAACTTCTGTCTTAAACAAGGTACAGCATACCAGATAACATTTTTATTCGTGATTTTATAATTTTAAATCATGTCAGACTCGATGAGAAATATTTACGAACGTAATAATTTCTTACCAAAATAAAATCTCGGCAATTTCTTCAATAATATCGACCTACTAAAGAGCACAGGCCTTTATATATTGAAGAAAAACATAAAGAGTTGGATCATTAAACCACCACGCTGATACAATGTAGCTTGTTCGATGAAACCGGTTGCCGTGGCAACCAGGACCGTTGACTTAACATGATATTTATTTGCAATTTATTAATATGAAATAAATAATTTTAATATTTTGAACATGAACGATATAGAAAATTTAAATTATAATGCATTTAAAATACGTTATTACCGTTAAAAGGCAAAACATGAACCAATATACATATTTATAAGTAATTGATAGCTTTTTCTAATATCTTTACTATGAAAATTAAATTTTGTTTTCTCGGCACGAGTAAACGAACAATTAAATGCTTGAAATGAATAACAATTTATAAATTTGCTCAAAAAAATTTTCGTATCTTATATCTATATACATGTTTTAAACTTTCATCGAATACATTTTGATTATATTGAATTTGTCGTAAACACAATATTGAGAAAAACGTTTAATTAATTTCATTTCGGTATTTCGAACAAACCTAACCCTTTAGTCGTGGTTACTAAAGACCCTTTCAGAGTGACCACGTAATGAGAATTCTTGAGAGTGTGTTGCACCTATTTATTGTTAACGATCATTCACATGAGGTCCATTTACGAAAGAACAATTTTTCAAGGCAAAAATTATGTAAAACCTTTTAAATGCTTGATTCGTTTAAGGATATAAATGTCGAGACGATCAGAAAGTAAGTGTTTATTAACTGGCGTAAATGACGCCATTTCTCTTGGGTATTATAGAATATGTAGCGACAAATTGGAATTGTAAAAAGGGAGAACTACCCTCGCTTTGCGATAACTAGTAACCAGTTTATTTAAGAGCTCCTTATCTGAAGATATTTTATTAAAAATTAGTTTTTAGATTTATACTACGCACGTATGTATGATCATAAAATGATCTGTTTGTGAATACATTATTTATTAGTTCCGTTTTATTGGGTTATGTTTCTATGGCGATATAATGCAACGGTTCAAGAGTCAAAAATCCGGTAAACAGTCATAATCATGTCGTTGGTGGTATACCAAAACTCTGAATAGTTGCATTTTTCACGCAGAAAGTGTAAAGCAGCCTACGACAAGATGGAAATCGGATAATGCAACCTATAGATATTTATTTATTTATTTAAAAATTTATATACATACACACAATTTAATATTCATAGAATCTAAAGCACTACCCACACCCTCTCTGCAAAAATAAGGGAAAGAGGTATCTGAACAGACAGACAGACATATCTTTCGAGACAATAGCGATACAGACGCGATGCTGAATAATGAGATATGATGAAGTATTGACTCTATCTTCGCAGAATTGTCAGTGTAAGCGACGCATTTCAATTAAAAATGAATAACTAATAAAAACTTAAACTAACTTAACTTATAATTAATTACTTAACTAAACCGAAAATACAGAAATTGATTAAAAATTTAAGGTGGTATTTTAAATGGTTCACGCCAAGGGCGAGGGGTGTGGGAGAGAGCCGCTCATTAGTTATATTGCTAAACTATAAATTTACGCACAGTTAGTCTAAATGTAATCCCGCGCACATTGCACGCTCCTCTTCTAGTAAAATTTCTTTCCACCGCCCTTTTTTATTAAATATAGTTTTCAGTGTCTTTTCTCTGGAGTTCGCCTTTTATTTCTGCTAATAATCATTACCACTTCGCACCGTCTACAGTCAGAATCTTTGGTTTTACTATCGCCAGAAACAGTCCTGATTAGTAGCTACGCTGAACGGATGAAGTTGCGCGTCTGAAATAGAATAGTAGCAGGAAGTATCAAGATTAGCGCCAATTTGAGTAACTCGAAGTAGTTCCAACACTCCAAAAACAAAGCTACTTTCTCTATAAATGATTCCTAGATGAGTTAATCAAATTTGCTATCTTTAGTTCATTCTTCAGAACGCACGTTAAGCTGTTGGTCCTGGTTGTAACGGCAACCACTTTGACCCACCAAGTCGCATTGTGATTGGTGGTAGTGTTATGGCCCAAACTCAGTCTATAGTCTATAATGAAATGTTTAACCGAAAAACAAGCAATTTCTGCTAGATACAGAGATATCTTGAAAAAGCTTAATAATAATGCATGTCTCTTGAAGACTAAATAAATAACTTGGACACTGTCAGTTCTGCTTAAAAATTGATTGTTTCGTTAATGTACTATTTAAATAATAAAATATAGTTTATATAATTATTAGTAAGTAATTAATATTATATTTTATTGTCTTAAGCTGAGCTAATGTAAAAATTAAATTTTCTAGCCTACTCGGTAATTCTCAACATGTAAAATTTAAGTACCCACACAATTTAATTTGCCCCAATGCTCCAATTTTATAAAGCGAAAAGACAATATAAGTCATACCATATTTTTATTGTAAATAAATTGTTTTTCCAATACGCAATGTCGGCTACCGATAGCTTTGTCACTTAAGTTCATTCAGCAACCCCAATTTGCACAACACAAAGAGTGTTGTTCTCACCACGCAGACAAATTACAGATCAGTCTAATTTCTGGAGCGCAGTAACATAGACTAGGATTTGTTAACAAAGGGAAGAGGTTTCACTAATATCACTGTAGATTTAGGGTTTAAAAGAAAACTATTGAAATGATACAACGGGGTAAAATGTAAATGACGGTGTTTCAATATGAAAAATATTTGTAGTATGGCAAATATTTGTATAATATCGCAGATATTTGTAGTATGGCTAATATTTGTAGTACACCTAAGTCTGTTTTTACACGGTCTTTTTGTACACGGTTTTGATATAACACGGTTTGAAAATTGAATATTTTTAATTTTTTTACACGATTTTATTCCATTTAGCACGATTTGAAATTATATAATATTCAATTTTCAAACCGTGTTATATCAAAACCGTGTACAAAAAGACCGTGTAAAAACAGACTTAGGTGTAGTGTAGTATTAAACAAGAGTGTTAACCAATACACTATAGACAAATTGCTTTTGTTTCAATGTTAACCAATACGCTATAGCCAAATTGTTTTTCTTAGAAGCTGCGATGATATTGGTATCATGTAAATCTCTCTAGCATATGCCTAGCTGGATAGTTAATCAGGGTAGAATATTAGCTTGCAAAGAGAAAGAGATATACATTGAATTAATATTTTCTTAGTAGCTACTTAGTTATGTTTTTATCGACTTAAAATGATTAATTATACTTATGACTTAATAGCAGAGCTCTGGCACTGATGTAAGAGACCTTCTTACGGGAAAATATAAAAAAAATGGTTTTAAGACTGCAGCTGATTTACCATCTCCGTAACAATTAAGCTCAGAACCATTTAGAGGAGAATTTATTTTAGTAATGAGACGAAAAATCTTCCGGCCCTTCTGGAAAATTAGCAAGTCTTAGGGGATTGTGATAAATTAATAGCTACAGCTGCTAACTTGTAAGGCGCTATGATTTTTTTTTATTAAAATTTTAAAAATTAAAAAACGACTATGATACTTTGATGAATCATTGTTGGTGCAGAAAAACTGTGGTTTCTAATGTTTCATATAAATACTGATGAAATGGGTTCAAGTAATATAATTTTGGATTTCAACGACCATCTGTTGAGTGATTAGTACCCCTTCCTACTAGCCATAGGTCCACCAGTTAGAATGCCGGTAGGGGCAAATATTGGTTTGTTGTGTACGAATATTTGTTCACAAGTCATGGATATTTTTAAGTTTATTTAGTTTACTTATTTCTGATATTTATGAACATGTCACTATCTTTATTTCTCCGTTATCTCGTATCTATAACACAAATTTCATAATGATGATTTATTTGGGCTAAATAATATAATATTTTCTTGTTAATATTTTTATATTTCGGTGTACTGGTAGAGAATGCCTTACGTATTATGTCCGGCACTTGTGCTTTTGTACAATGAAAAATAAATAAATATATTTACTACATGATCATATATATATATCATCATATAATATAGACAGCAATTTATTTCACTAACCTATTTACGAGTGCACTGGCTTTGACAACTAAAACAAAGCAACTATCTCTATAATCGATCCCTGGATGGGTCAATCGAAATTTGTCCCGGTACTTATTGCAACCGATTTTACTTACTAAACTGCATTGAACAAGCATGGTGGTATTATGTATTTCCCATGTAGGAAGACCTTCGCCTAGAGGTGGGGCGTATAAAGGCTGTTAATATTAATTTAAATAACAAATACCTAACGAAAATAAAACAAAAGAAGGAATTTACCAGTCTTTGTATGTGTGTGTTTGTGTGTTTTACTTACCTTATATTCAGTGTGTTTTTATATGGTATCGTAAATATATATCTTAACAGAATGATACTGACATAAAATGCTCAGAACTCTCATAAATATACCATTGCGTTAAAGTAGAATCCAAAATTAAAGTGGAATCCAAAATCCAAATACAAGTTCGAAATGACAGTATTGCATCATACACAAGTACGTTTCAGACAGGTCTGTGTTCCAATTAGTTCCATTTTGCGTGTCAAAGCTATACAGACGTCTGCCAACCCATTTGTATTAGAGAACTGGTTTTTAGAATAGCGTTTTTAATCTTATTCCTTTCAAGAAAATGGTATTGTGATTATATCGAGCAAATGATTCCATTCCACTCAAGATAATCAAAATTTATAGAGTATTATCTGTTGAAGTAGATCTATGAAATTTAGCATGTTATAACATCTTCCACTACAACAGGGAAAAATCTGAAAACTATACAGTTATTATTAATTTCTGGAAAATTTCAGAAAAAACTCCTAGAGACAATTTATGTACCTACAAATTTGTACGGAACTCTTACTCGGCAAATCCGACCACTTGTCTGGATTTTTATGTAATTATATCAGACTCTGTGTCCTACAACTTAGTGAGGGTGAAAACTCTCAAATATACTTCCCTTGTTTTAAATGTAGAGGCTAGGCATAAGGAAATTTTACTCGGAAATAAAATGTCCAAATCATGGGGTGACAAAAATTCCAACCATCAAACTTTTTCCATTTACAGTGAAGATGTAACGATGACGTGTTTAGACGAGGACAGTAACTGGCTAGGTATTTTTAATGATTATGTACTTATTATGTTCCTTATAAATCTCATTTAAATCGATACATATAATAAAACTGTAGAAATCGCATTAAATGTTCATTAAAAGCATCTGACAATAAAAATATATAATAACAATAATAATTTATATTTCTCACTCTCTTACTCATTTAAACTAGTAATGATTGAGTAGCTCACTGGAAAAGTGGTTCGAACACTCTGGTTCGGATTCCAAAAACCAATCTCTTGCCATGATTGGTACAGATTGTTATTACAACCATTTTGAGCCATCAACGTGCATTAGGTCCGTGTGGCGATGCTATGGTTCTAACATCTCATGTTTTTCCCCCATATAATCTTGTGCCCAGTAGTGGGAAGTAATCAAATCGAGTAAAATTTATTTGACAATTTATTAATACATAGTCCAAAAAATAATTTAAAATTTATTTTTTCCTTAAACATTATTACAAATTATTTTAATGTCTGAAATATTTATGTCATTTTATTGTAAGTAAAACTTATGAAGTTTTATATTAATTATAATTTGATTTAATGAGCCTATTATGATAGCCATTAAGACCATAGGTAAAAAACTTCGTCACTACAATAAGGTATGTATGTCATTTTATAATAAATAAATCGGAGTAGTAAGTATTTAAAGGCCAGTAATTGCACACACGTGAACAAACCTCGGTATGGCGTTAGCATTCTTTTCGGGGGAATCCTCCAAAAGTTATCTGAGTGATGACGTTGCTCAACATATTTTTCCTTTATGAGTCTTGCTTCCATGAAACGACTTGGCCTGAAGCGCGCGTCATTCGTGAATTTTAATATAGATTTTTATTACGAGTTTCTTTGTTATATTTTTGTTTCTTGATAACGGAAGAGGTTTCTTTATTGAAGTTTTAAATTATACGATTGTACAAACTTGCTAGTTTGCTGACAGTTGTCCCTTTACGTCAGGAAAGCTTGTTTCTTATTTGACTTTTATATAACCTTCATGAGGTCTGAAATGCAAAAGACAAATTTTACAAATCAATTTATTGTGCAACAACTGCTAATTCTGAAGACACAACACGAGGCGGTCCTCCAATTAAAACTTGGAGAGCGCTAAAAAGGGAGAAACTAAAATTTTCAAATGAGAAATGAAAAAGACGGCTGCTTGCCCTCATCGCTGCGCCAGAGTTCATTTAAGTGGTACACTTTGGAAACAAATTTCATTGAAGGCACGTCTTTTCATCAAATGGACACTGTCCTTTCGGTTACGAGTGTATTCAAAGTAAAATCGAGCAAATAAAATATGGGAGGTATAGAAAAGTGGCCGGTTCTATGACTCTTTTGAACCACTACTATTGTTTTCGGAATATCTTTACTTCAATACTAATATTATAAAGCTGACGACTTTGTTTGAACGCACTATTTTCAGCAACTACTGATTCAAATTGATTTCTTTTGGGTTAGCTAGTGCTTTTATAAAGGTAGGACGACCAATAGGAGCTGGAAGCATTATGAAATATGTAGCAAATACAGGAAAAACATACTCTTTTTTAAAGCTTCTGTTGTGTAAATGATAAACGCAAAAATTATCAATGACGAAATTATTCTCCTTTAGGAGTTTCAAAAACAAGTTCACGTCAACATTTACCTATCTTTTAAGATTGTCTTACCTTTTTCGGTAATCAAATTTGTTATTTATTTATTTATTAACTCCAACAAGATTAACATTTTAACATGCACAAAAAAAACAATTAATAAGAATTAAATGCAATCTTAATTATAGGAGTTACACTATAGCTTTCCATCATAATTTGTGATAACTCTAATTACAAAATTACAATTAAAAATAAAGTGAACATGATTTTAATTCTCAACCAATTAAATACTCAAGTCAAATCATGTTATCTACCCACCTACGTTAGACATGTTATTTTCTATCATCCATGCGAACCTGCTTTAGAAAATTGATAATTTTAAACAAATTCATACATTTCTAACTTACTAGATAATGATAATTATTGTCGTACTCATGGCAACAATATATTCGCAGTAACAGTGCATGTCACACGGCCGCGTATGACTCGCCCATACAGCGCTCGCTAAAAGCCCTCAAACCTTCACACCAATCCAAATTGTGATTTGTAGATCTCGCCCAAAGAATAGAATTGCCCAAAATTACAAGTGTAATTAATGTCTTTTAATATTTAAGGTCAACTATGTTAATCTAAATTATTTTTTTATGTAGGTACTTTAATATTTCAAATTTTCATTACAACTTCATTTCAATTATCAGAAATGAAAAGCAATTTATTGATTATCTAAAACACATAACTTGTGTTAATGTTGACAAGCAATTAAGCGTACATAAACCGCTTAATAACAAGTGGCTATCAACTTTGCATTTATAAGCGTTAAAAGTACGCATTAAAGTTCAAGCGAAATAGTATTATTTATACGTACCTTAATCCGTTATAATATGAGTCATTTTTAAATATGTGACGTGTTACCCTTATCATGCTCTCGTCTCTCTAATGTTGTTGTAATGTTTATCGTGCAATATGTACAAAGCGCTGCTAGTTAGGAATGATATTTAATAAAAACACAATCAGGCAGATATCTACTTCAAATTACATGGCAGGTAGAAGTGTGTCACCCTAAATAAGATAGCGATAGGAATTTTTTTTCGTCGTATTACTAATAAACTCTTGTACTTATTGACAGTAAAAATATTTACACAAACTGAAATGATTTTACTATATTAAATAGTAAAAAATATAGCTACATTAAGCGAGGACTTCTGATCAAAAAAACGCAACAAGTAGTTTTGGCAGTTCTCTCTTGATGTTAATCTGACACTGCCTAAAGAATTCTAAAGAGACCGAAACAGGTGGAAATCTGAAGGTGCAAGGTCAGGGCTATATGGCGGATGCATTAACAATTCCCAGCCAAACTATCTTAATTTTTGATGAATGGCTAAAGATGTATATGATCTAGCATTATCATGATGAAAGATCACACCTTTTCTATCAATCAACTCCAGCCGCATTCTCTCAACTTCTTGCTTTAATCTCATTGGTTGTTGGCAATAGAGATTCGAATCGATGGTTCTGCCCGGCGGTAAAAGTTCATAATGAACTTATTAACCTGGGTTAACTCAGGTTTTCCCACAGGCTGTGAAGCCTGACCGACCTTGACCACGACCTTTTTAGCACCCTCTTGTCATACGTGAAGCACTCTTCATCACCAGTTATCAATCTCTTCAAAAACGGTTCGGTTTCATTACGTCTCAATAAAGTATCGCAGTTGAGTAGCCAGCCAGATACAAATAGCAAAAATACTTATTCCCCGACCTAATATTTACAATCGTAGTAGGGCCCATCATGCTGTTTAGAATCGGTCCCGGAATTCACATTTCCAATTTCAGACTCTGTTCTCCTTTGTGCCTTCTTCTGGAGTACCGGGATTTGTGGAAAATTTTCAACCGCTTTCCGACTATTTTTAAAGTTATTCGTAAGTTTCGGACATGCATGGTTGAATTTAGATATTCTTACTCTTAGTAAGTCTTCTAACTCTAAAGAGCTATGAACTTGTCGTCACGAACTTCCAAAATGAGGTATCACTTGTATGTCACCAAAAATATCTCACAAAACAATAGAATCTTTCTTTGTTCTAAGAGCTTTCTGATTGGTCTAAGAGCTTTAATATCTTTGTATTCTCATACGATTCTATTAGTGGCTCATAATTGAAAACAC
Organism: Acentria ephemerella; assembly: GCA_943193645.1. Classification (NCBI taxonomy): domain Eukaryota; kingdom Metazoa; phylum Arthropoda; class Insecta; order Lepidoptera; family Crambidae; genus Acentria; species Acentria ephemerella. The sequence continues at coordinate 2,033,458 of OW971889.1, forward strand.
TTAATTCGATTCATAATCGCTTCATTAAACAAGCGAATTTCTTGACAAAATCTCGTTTTAAGTGAGGTAATTATTCAAACCGCGGTAACAGATGAGGTGCTTTACTGAAAAAAGTAGTCATGAGGGTCTAAAAATTCTTGAAAAATAAAATGTTTCCCTCAATCTAATACCCTAATCTTGTTTTTAGGCTTCATGGCCGAAGATTTATTGAAATGTGCCCAATCTTAACACGATGGGGATTTTTCTTTGTAACAGTATAAGACGTTAGATGCCAATTATAATTTCAGAGTGAGTTGTTGTTTAAAGACAGAAGTTCTCTGAGAAATGATTCGTTCAGATTTTTAAAAAAGTCACCAAAATATTGAATTCAAGACAAAGATACACTAGAAGAGTCTGGTGATTCAATTGTGAGATTCATATATATATCTGTATTATCTGCCGTGGTGGGTTATTTTCGTAGTTCAGCATTTACCAATAAAACTTTCATGAATATTAAGTTGGCCTTAAAGGATTAGGAAAAGCACTCAAAACAGGATTCTCTCGCTCTGCTTCGGAGAATCATGAATCGACAGACGCGGGTCATATTGTCATTATGAAATATAATCACGTCACATCAAACGGTTGGTATTTGATTTTTTAAATCTTGTTATTTTCAAACAGCATTTAAAATGATACAGGATTGTTCATTCGTTTGGCTATTTGTTTCATATTTCAGATTTTGGTGAATGGTTCAATAAAATCACTAATACATCCAAAAACATTACTGGATGCCTATAAAACGCATATGACGCTGAAATAAAGGATTGTTGCGCGTTTTAAATATTAATGCTTTTGCTTTTGAGCAGTCTTGAAGCTAATGTCTACAGTTTTTTTGTCATTGTATGATAATCCCACGAGGGATAGGGAGATAGGTATGAGCAGTCACAGTGACAGAAGGAAGCTTTTTATTCCTGTTTACTTATTTAACTATGACGTGTCAATGAAAAATATTTTGATTTAGATCACAATTCTCTAGAGCTTTAGTTCGTAAAATCTTTATGTATGTTCTATATTCTACCAAGAATAATCTGGATTAGCGAAGGTCAACACCAAATCTAAGTACATCATCATTATTACAGGATCATGACATATTTATTTTTGTTATAATAACTATACATTTAGGAAACAATTTCGTAATATTACTAACAAAATCAAATAATTTACAAAGTAAATGAAGCCTACTTTTCTACATCGAAGTTCGTTGAGCAATAAAACGCATGTGTTTCGGCTATTTCAAATACATTCGACTTACGATGAATGGTATAAGATTTAATACGACATATTTTTGCAACGTGTTTGGACTTTATAGTACGCTTATTTCAGAAATAACTGTTATTTTTCTTTCTTATTAATTTTGAAAACTACAAAAGGCCAAGTACAATATAAGACCAAAGAGTTTTTGAGACATTAGCTACCCTCATCACCAATGGTGTCTTAGATAGCAAGTTAATATTTTGTGTATAGAAAATTCTGAATTTCCTTTTCGTATAAATATATTAAATTTGGTGAACTACAAGATCTGTTAGTAAATGATATGCGTATTTTAGATTCAGTTCTTTAACGTTCATTCTCACTAAATCATTAGTATTTACCTCATAAAACAAATAAGATTCTCATCAATATATTTTATCTAAATTATCTTAAATATTATATGTTCTTTATTCATATTACATGAGTCGTGTTCATCTTACATTGCAGAGGGAGCACCTAAATTTCTCAGAACCGATTTTGTATAAAATAAATCTTGTCCCCGTTAATTTTGACACGTTCTCCATGATGTCACTGGATTGGAATCAACCACGTAACGGAAGCCTTACTAGTCAAGAAATAGCACATAGATACAATATAAAGGAAAAGTGGTCAGGTTGGTCTTATTTAATAGTAACATTGTGAACCCAACTAATAATTTACAATCCTTACAATAAAAAGCGTAACTTTTAAGAATTCTAAGTAAGAGGGGTCTGGGGGTGACTTGGTGAATTGTTAGGTAGAACCCTGTTTACCCCATGAAAGGGTAGTTTTAGTGCTGCTTGGGGTACTGGGTGAACCCCACACGCTAGCATCTTAGCCTGTGGCGTGCAGGTCCATCGACGGATACATCCTCATAAAAAAATGTAATTATTTAAATTAAAAGCTTTCATTTACTGTAGAAACTCATATTATAATAGTTAAAAAACAAAAGAGAAAGAGACTTTTTATTTTAAGTGCATGTATTTATTTACGCATTTGGGGAATATAAAAATGATCGTACAGTTGAAATATCACAACATATGTTTCAGAGCACCGAGATTCCAAAATTTCAGAAAAATTATTTTTCTAAATATAAAAAAACGCTACAACAATATGGCACAAGAACACGTGCATCGAGTCATAAATTCCAAACTGCCTTTACAAACACTAAATGACTCTACGACAATATTTTTTAAATCGAAATAGGGTGGCAGTAATTCCAATTGTGCACCCCAGAGAGAGATTTCAACCCCTGTTTTTATTTTCGTGAAAAATATGCTCGATGGTGCTAGAATATTTAATCTTCGATGAGCTTATATCAAAGGGGAAAGGATTCTATAAGTAATGGAAGTTGCTTTGAAAAATTGATGGTGCTATTGGAAATATTTTTATATCTCACGATAGGTGATTCTCAGTAATAAAAGTGTTAATATAGAATTTGACTATGGTTTTTAATATCAAAATTGAAATGAACAATTTTGATAGTAATAAACTATGAGATTATAGTTATTGGCCATGTTAAAAAATAAGGGCCAATAAATAAAGTCCTTTTCGTATCATTTGGTGATATAATATTAAATTATTTCTTGCTAATTAATATTTCGAATATATAAGATAAATGCCTATTATAATGATATACTCTTTGATAATTGTAACTCCATTATCCACACATTAAACTATGTATATTAACGTTCTTAATATGCCCATTAAATATGTCGTAATTTTAAGCTGAAAATTAACGCACCGGCGATTTATACGCATTGCCCGCTAAGCGGATGTGCCACCATTTCCTGTGTACATCCGGTGCTGGAGTGTTCCTTAGCGCCGTCCATCTTGCGTTGCTTGTTGACTCGGTCACTTAGGCAGGATGAATTAAAACGTTTTATACTACCTTAAAGCTGGGAGTTTCTTTATAAATAATTATACTAAAATAATTTTCATTTGTTGTTAATGCTGAAGAAACAATTTTTTTTTAATATAAAGCACAGAAAATGACTCGACCTGATGATAAGCAGTAGACGAGTCCATATGTAGATAGCTAGTGAAGCATGTGACATACTGCCCTAGCCACCCTCACCTTGCCGGCCCAAAATGTGCTTTTCCACGCTTCTTTTAAAGGAACCCATGTTAAAAGAAAGAGGGAATACGTGTGCTGGTAAGGAATTCCATGCTCTAGTTGTGGGACAGAGACAGGAGTCACTAAATCTCTTAGTACGTAAAGTAGACGTGGCTACAGTAAAGGAGTGACTCCGTAGACCAGCACGCGTACTCCTTAGTAGGAAAGGAGAGGGAGGGATAAGGTTGAAGAGCTCTTCAGAGCACTCTCCATGGTACAAAAGATAAAAGGGACTAAGCAGCGCTATGTCGCGACGCAGTTGCAGAGGCTCAAGGGTGTTCGTTACCTCCGCATCGCCTATGATACGCATACCACGACGCTGCTATCTATCCAGAGCATCGAGGAGGTACTGAGCGGAGCCATTCCAAAGGTGCGAGCTATACTCCACACAAGACCGGACCTGGGTTTTATACAGCAGGCATAACTGGTCAGATGTGATATAAGATAATTTTCAACTAAAAACATAATCTAAATTTTTAAAACAATAAAATTTGCTTTTGTACACATGCAGATGGTTGCCAAGTTATGTATATGTGCGTTGGACAATGACGTCATGTTTTTTTAAGTATCGTCACTGATTCCCAAACCAAGCGAAAATAAATATTTGAACGAGGTTAAGACATTGTGAACAATTCAGTAAGTGACCTTTCTGTTGTATAATTTATGTAGGCTTTGAAAAGTATTTTTACACATAGAGCCGCACCGGACGCGGCGCCATTTCCTCGCTTCCTACCCAGAGTGAAGTTCCTTGTGGAACTCTTTGCCGATCCATCTTCAACCGCTTGTTGATTTAAGCCTCTATAATGGACTCACGGCTTGAAATGGGGGTTTTCGTGTACTATTGGTGTTTGTTGTTGAATCGGGATGAAGTAGTTAAAGTTTATGATTACCTTCTGAACTATAACTCCGTACAGGTTTTTGATAAAATAATTTCAATGAATTGGAATAGTTTGAGGAAAAGTCCAAGAGATTAAATGCCTAGACTTTATATTCATAATCAAACCACTAATTCGTAATCAATTTACAATCATTTAATTTATATTGGGTAACATATAAATTTTGTTTATGAATATTAAAACTAACAACAACAGTTTTCAAGAAACTAATGCTAAGGCCTTTGAAGATATATTCTCATTTCGGGTATATAATATATAAGGATTTTTCAATTCGTAATATTATCATTCATATCTTTTGAGTGTAACTAGTCAATGCGAGTTTGGAAATACAATTAACAATTCTTCGGCATTCCTCTCTTATTATTTTGTCTGCGGTATATTTTGGGATAAGTTGATTCAACTAATACAGGATTATTTATAGAAATATGGTAACTGCAGATCCGATAAAGCTCAGTCGATACAGTATGCAACTATCAGAATTTTTACTAGTCTCTGAAAACTGACCGTGCCATTCTGAATCTTAAATATTCTTCGAAATACAAATCCGTACGTTTCTCGTGTTTAGATACAAATACGAGGGGGTTTATCGTTTAAGATTATCTCTTGAAGATATTATTTTCTAGTAGCAAATTTTAATGATGTCGTAGAGACCTGAGAGCCTAATCCCAAAAACTAAACACGCAACCGAAGAGTTGTATTTTGACAGAATTCAAAAACTATAAAATTATGTCTCCTATTGTTATCATATTTTGTATATCAGAGTAAGCCTGTCCATTTATTTTCTAACTATGATAGCGATAGAAATCACTTTAAATATGACATTAATTGTCGTTACAATATGTGTACGATAGTAAAGGTCTATGCTAGACCGGCAATGGTTTTCAGTTTATTGTCAAATATGACATTATTTCCAAAGAAATTGGATTTACAAAATAAGGACGGTCATGGAGCAACTCAAAACCGAACTTCATGATCTGAAATGCAAATGCGAATTTAGCAAATTGACTTCAGCCATGCTTCTAGGATCCAGGTTAACGAGCACTATAAAGTGTGCTTCATTTGATTAAAGCCTCGTATTTAGTTAGATCACCGTAAATAACATGTGCAACTATACACATTGCAGTATCGGCGGAGATAATAGAACTGGCCTCGTTCCAGACAGTTTCACGCGCGTCCGATGACGGCCTGTTGGATTAACCGGCGATGTTTGCGAGTAGATTGTTGCAGAGTCCACTTGTGCCAATGTACAGGGAAATAAGTTATATAATTGTTTGATATTTAACTTACATCGATAGGAATTTAAAGTAATGAGAGTACATTAGGATTCGGAAGACTAAGTCAGTCTTCCGAATCCTAATGTACTCTCGTCACATCATGAAATCTTGAAACCACTTGTTTGACAGCAAGTCTCAAGGGATGATGTATGCTTACGAATACATCATACACATCTATATCAATCATTAATATGATTGATAACTACCTCAGCTCTTCAGAAAATCATGATGTAAAATTTTAAATAGCTGCAGCTCTGCCGAATTGAGTTCGTTGTCGGATAACAGTGACAAGTTATACAATAGGATATATCTTTATTATACATTAACCAAATCAAAAATAGAAAAACTTAGGAAACAGGTTACCAACTCTGTACAAATGGCGACCTATTATTAAGTTATGTTGATCACGGATTGACGTTCCAAGAAATAATTTTGAATTAAACAATTGAAATACTTTGACCGACCAAATGTAAATAAGACGAGCACTTTTAGACTAGTTTTATTCTACCTGAGTAGTGTAACAAAATAAAAACAATAACAACTTGTTTTCTTGATCGTGAATAACAAATTAATGTAATTCAGCAATTAAATAAGGCTATAGCTGTCAAAGTTGAAACTGTCACTAAGGTACAAAGCAAACCTAATTTAATGAAGGTTAAATATGGTTTTAATTATTTAAGATTCTTAAAAATATGTGGTGTTACTTGTTAAAGTGTAGCTTGTGCATATTATAACGGGGTATCTCTTATTCTTCAAGGTACACCTTGATAAATCATAATCAGCGGAGGCGAAGGCACTTAACATATATTCTTTCTTTCTGGATTATTCGAGCTACGAGCCAAACATTGGACATTACATCAGCGTGATCAGCAGTGAGGTAACGAACTTTCAGCGGAGCTGCACCATCTAAACTAGGTTGACTTACTACAAGCAAAATAGTTCGATGTGATTCGGTATGAATCCTATAATGGGAGCCTTTTTTCTTGTGTCCAAAATGTTATAAATATTTTAATCTTTCCACATGCAACGTTCTTGCTTCGTCGGAGCATTTTTGTGCCATATCAGAACCATGGTAGCACTGGAAACAATGCCTGAATATGCTTTCAGAGGCAAGAGTACATGCTCAAGAAGCACAATTTTTTTACCAGTTTTGTTTTTTCGGGAAATTGGAGCGCTTATACGTCTGCTTATATTTAATTACATGTATATACGTCCGTATTAAGAGCATCGTTAATAGCTTGTATTGTTGATACTGTTGCAATACGTGTATTTTCATAAAATGATACTAAAATATTTATTAAATAAAGCTTAAATTAAACAGTTAAATTAAGTGTATTTGAATTACTCATTAAATTAAAGTCAGACAATGTTTTTTTAATTTTCAAAATTCAACAGTCATAAAACCGAATGGAAATTAAAGTTCAAAAGTATCATAGTAAATAGGTTGGCTTAGATAAATATATGAATGTTGTTTTTTATATCAATATGTGAAGGACCATAAAAATATAACCTAGAATATCTATGCAATCTAAAAACAATACACGCGACATTCAAATTCATATTGTTCCCACAAAATGCGACAAAGAAAACCGAAGCGAAATGGATAAATCATTTTTCAGGTGATATACGATCACATAAAGCGTTTCCGAAAGCAATTAGTTGCCGTTGCGGCCACACAGCGGAGGTACGCGAAAAAATAAACGCAACCCACTGATTCGGAAAAACGCGGCAGTAACGTGCGTCTTTTTTATATATTTTAAAGTGGGGCACAAACTTTATACTAACCCGTGACCAAATCGAGTATAACACTGCCATATACGCAAATAACTGTTTGTTCGTTTTATTACTGAATGAATTTTCTAACTACTTCGACTTCTAGAAAATTCATGCCTTTCAAATATTTCATATACTCAGTATTACTAAATAATGCAAAATCTTAAACTGGTTAGTGAAATCGAAGGAAAGCTGTTTTTAAAGATGGCGGTAGGACAAATAATATAAGATTTTATCGATCAGAAAAAGCAGATTCTCTATTGTGTGGCACCGGTGGTCTGAAAAAAGGTTTATTAATCAAAATGAAGCTGAATAGCAGTCAAACGCGTCGTTTTTAAAATCAAGTGATTTTTTATTATACTATTGTATCGTACATGAATATTTCTGTTTTACGATATGGCTACAATTATTTAATGCGAAATCATGGATTAGTTATTTCAGAATACTCTCCCATCACATAAGAACACGATTCGACTTTAACCTTATATTCAGAAAGTAGTACTTGGCATGGCAAACGCAAATTATGTGACATCGCATGCCAATAAAATTGTTATTGGTTACTTAGATAACGGAAATGGTGTATGTGAATAAATATGTTTCATTGTCTTATTGGTAATTTATATGTATAAGACACTATTGCTGTGAAAATAATTCAGTTAGCTTTTCGAGTTCAGCACGTGAAAGTTGGTAACATATCTGTTTTTGTTACGGCTAAATAATCCCAAGGTAATGTCCGGCTACGTCATATTTAAAGAAAGAAAAATTTTGGTAGTAGATGTTCTCAGTTCAAATATAGTAGCATACTACTCACCTTGTGGCAAGCACTGAGCGAAAAAAACGCTGCATTTTAATTTTTTATAGCATTCCGCTGCAGTTTTTTATACAAAGCCACTTTCGTCATGGTTTGATCCTGTGTAAGTCATTTTAATCTCGAGCACGGAAGGCAAGTAACCACTTTCACCTACCAACAAGATTTGGGCCATTCTGGTGTTATCATCCTAATTCCTATATTTTAAGGGAGACCAGTGCCTAGCAGTGAGATATTTAAACTGTTGTTGATAATGATTCTTTAATTCAGTAATGTAAGTGTTTGAAACTGATTTTTAAATAAATTTAAACTTTTTTGTAAACTTGTTGATGCGTGTTTCGTTAGTGTGACGTAAATTGATAGTACGTCGTACGTACGGTTCAAAAATTTAAAACGCTCGACCGCTGATATCAGACAAGTTGCGTCAATCAATCGTACAGAGCTGATTCTGAACTTGCATCTGCACTAAAACGTGGTAGTAATGGTTTTAAAAACTCATCGTCTCAAGACTGCTGAGATAAATCATTAGTCAAACATCAGGCCAATCTTGAAGAGAAATGAAATACGTTAGTAATTAAAAAACACATATATTAAACGACTGATTTTTTTTTTGTTCAGTTCTTCTTTTTAAAAAGGACTACCGCCCACATAATAATATTTTATGTAGTTATTTCTTTTATATTGGCTCCGGGATACCGGTGTATATTCCTTTGCACTATGGAATTTTCGCCGTCTAACGGCTAACGACTAACAAGAAAATAAATTTGAAAATGGAATGCAATGTCAACGTGATCACGATGATATGAAACGAAAATAAGAATAATATGATTCAATAATGAACGAACGAAACCTACAAATGAATACAATACTGAGTTTTTGGCGCGTAATGGCGGGGTCGGTTGGGTGCTGTAAATTTTATTTCATATATTGTGTTGTAATTTCTAATAAAATATACAGTACCCAATCAAAATCACAAAGACAGATTATACCAAAATGAAATTAATTTGTCGTAACACAGAAATAATCAATCAATTCTTAATATAGGGCTTAAAAAGTTACGATGGGTCAATCTTATTTGACTAATCCAGATGTCAATTACCAAACTTAAATCTAAATTATCTGTTACCGCAGTGTCGAACAAAACTGATCACGGACAAATTAGCTTTGAAACACGGTTAAATATCGGTTCATACGTTCATTTATGAATTAAAACTCCGCGCGGCATGTGTTAGGAATTTTGCAGAAATTCAATAAAGCGCACAGAGTGGTCTTTGCCTACATTGTTCGTGATAATTGTGGGGTACGAGTGTAAGAGGGATTCGTTGCTTTAACCAATTTTTTCATTTACAAGTTGAGGGTATACATATGGACTCTCTCTCTCTTTTCTACTTATCATCAGGTAAGGTCGAATCATTCCAGTCAGCTGAGCTTTTATAAGAAAATACTCCAGATAGATCATGGTTTTTGTTGTAAAGGACATACGCCACTAATTTCAGAGTAAAGACAGCAAATACGAAACTATTCTTGTTCCGTTGTGTCTTTCTATCTTATACCTGATTTTTTGTCATACCAATTGGTATTCTTAGCTTATCCATGCTTTAGGCACAGCCGTTGGATCGAGTTGTAAACAACTTTTACCCACCACCCAACATTGGGTCAGTATGGTGGTGCTATATGCAAACCTTCTCATCTGTTTCTCCTTTGTAGGAAGGCGTGTGACTAGCAGAAAGGTATATATATATACTGATACTATACTTGATGATACACCTTTCAAATTAATTGTCCAAGTCTAATCTGGAAATACAAAAGACAAATTTTAACACTGAACCCTTAAAGCGTCATCTTAGTGAAGTGCCTTAAAATAAAATTCATTTTTTTTAATTATCTTCTGAATTATGAGCTACCAGTGTACTTCGTTTTCGCGTATTTAAATTCAAGCTAATTCATTTATTTTATCATTGGCAGAAAGAGATGACAACAATTGTTACGATTAAGCGTATCAGACACACGCTTAAAAGCTCTGTACCTTGAACATGAAAATTCATAAAAGAAATATTTTATGAATCTATATCTTCCAAGCTGCACTGAGCCGCATTTGCCTGTAAATATACCAAGTCTAACAGGCTTTTTGCTTTGCCAATGCAAAACGATTCTACCTGGTGGATCATATCTTTTCAGCAATCATTTTATAGCTGAAAAATAAAGCTCTATTTCATAATATAGTTAAAAATATGACATATCTGATTAGATTTGACATTTCTATCATCAAATACATGTATCAGTTTCTGATTTTGTTTATTTCTATTCAAAGTTAGTTTTGAATATAAAAAGGGTGCCTATTTTAGGAATAAAATCTCTATTATGGATTATGACATAGAGCTTTATTAAATTTATTAGAAATTTTGTGATAAAACCTTAATTGAAGTTGTAACTCTATTCTCTCTATAGCTCCAGTTTTTAGACAACTTATATAGATAACGAGATATGCATACAATTTCACATGCTCCGAAAAAGCTGGTAAATTAGCATTCGCTTAAAGTGGGACCCCACAACAACACCAATTTTAATTAACTGCGATACTGGAATTTTCTTTATTAACCAAGAGGAGAGCCGGAAAAAGTGTTGAAATAAAACGTAATTAATAGAGATAAAATAAAATTTTGCATGCAGCTGCGGAAACAAAGGCAACCTTATGTTTGAACCAGATAATTATATTTAATTATATGGATTTAACTCCTAAATTTTGTATATTGTCTGAGTTTAACCCTACCAGAGAAGAACTCTATAAGACATTAAATGTCCCTACCAGAGAAGAACTCTATAATTACGATACTGCAAGAATGCATTAGTTACTCTAACAATTCCAGCCGTATCGACATCGGTATGCCGGTAATTTTTTTAACTACATCACTGCATAACTGAGTTTATCTGATATTTTTTCAATACGTGGACTCCATTTTTGTATCGAAAGTTATGGATAAGAAAACTGCTAACCGAGAAGGATATAACTTCGTAGCGTTTTATTGGACAATGGTTCCCGACAATTTAAATTAGGTGTAAACTTATGGCATCGTTATATCAGCCAATAGATCCCCACTACTGTACATATGCCGTCCCCTGAGATTTTTAAACTATTGAGAGGCCTACCAACTTCTGGTCCTTCATGATCTTTCTACCCCAAAGGCTCTCCTTGCGATTTGCCTTACCACTTCAGAGTCACAACTTTTAAACTTTTGGGGCTACCTCGGTGACTCTAGTTTTCTTACGGATCGCATTTTTCTAATTCGATCAGGCAAGGAAACTATGTGCATAGCCGTTTCTATTGAAAACTCAATCAATTTTGTTTAATTTTAAATTCAGTTATTAACATTAAAGCAATGTACAATATTATATATAGTGCGTTTTTTTCTTCATGCCATTATTTTCCTTTACATGGTGGAGCAAATTAGTTTATATACTCGGCATTTAAAAACGGATTAATTAAGAAACGGACCGAGAATTGAACCTTGAGGTATACCTGTAGATCCAGAAGATCTTATTCTATTTATGTATTTGTCGAATTGAATAAATAGATCTCAAATACTAGTTTTTTTTCAGGAATACAAGCTTTAAACATAAATGAATTTGACATAATTAAAAAGCAAGAACATAATTGGCACAATCTTGGAGAATGGCGACATATACACTGGCCTCATTGTCACACCGAGTTCCACACAAAGGATCTGCAATGTGAACTGAAATGTTAAGAGGAAACACCAAGGTATTTATAAGATGTATTACTGTTGCGCTGTGCTTGAACAAGCGCACTATCGCGAGAGATAAAAACAACTGCAACTCTGACTGCAAATACCTACAAAAACTGTACAAAATTAACGTTTTATAGTCCCCTGCTTCCTCCTACAAAGCTAGACTGTAGTTATATTTCATTGGATACTAATTCATTAAAATTATAAAGTGCTATATTCCTAAGTTTTTATTTTATGCATTTTCGTATTGTATATAAAATTTTATATTTGGATATAACAACTATACATATATAGAGATGTAAGTAACCTCTACTCTACAATATATATTCGTGATTATGAAACTGCATCTTCCGGGGTGAATATGATTAATACGAATATTATTCTCATGTTGGACTCGTGGCCAGTCGATAGCTAATTATATGAACATAAACCTTTATTCGTTTAAAATCGTCACGCGCACCGAACAGAAATGGATTATGAAATATATTCGTTTGTGATTGTAATTTAATGTTAACACAGAGACGTTTAAAGCGAAAACAACCGTGGTTACTCTTTAAAGGTATTTAATCCTCGCATAGATTACTTTGCCGTATTTCAAAAGTCGATTTATCATGATTTGCAAATCAGTCGCATTTCATAAACTTACAGCGTTTTGTCGGATACATTTAATTTGTAATTTTAATGACACTAAAAAGATTTCGACGTAAGCTTATAAATTAAACAATATCTTTTTGTAACATACATTAAATGCTACCTACTTTTTTTGAGAAGACGTGATAATTGCCTTAAAGTAATTACATTAATTAGATAAAAACTAAACTGTTACAATGTTTTATTGCTTATATATAAAAGAAACCCAATTAATGTAGCTGTTATTCTCTGAACGCTACTCGTGCTACGCTGTTACATTAAATCATCAAGAAATCGCTGTGTCTCATAACTTAGACTCCGCAGAAACGTAGTGAGTTAACGTGATAATTTCGCATCCGCAATGCGCCCCAAAATCTATGATTATTCGAGGATTAGCTAACAACATGATGTCAGGCTTAATGTGAAAATATTGGAGTGGCTTCTTAATAGCTGCCTGAATGGATATTCGATATACTGGATGCTTAAAACGGTTTATTTATTGCCGCCAACAATTTAACAGGGCGAGGTATCTATTAATACATTCGATATTTAGGTATTTTGTATTACATTGCGTCACATTGTGGTAGTATGTAAAATGACAAAATCGAAAGCCCTAATAAAATAAATAACAGTAAGTGGTCTAGAGAGTTACTACAACTCCAAAGATACAATACCTGCGTAGTTACAAGAATTCTTACATGGCACTGCAAATGAAACAAACACTTGTTTGAAATGGGTATGAAGCAAGACGTAGTATGTAGGTTCTGTTAGGAGACAGACGAAACCGCAATGCACGTTCTCTGTTCCTGCGGTCCTTAAATGCTGAAATGAAGCATTTACCTAGGGAAGCATACAGTCCACCCAGAAGAGGTGCAACATATCACTCCCCAAAGAATCTGGAAAATTCTGGAAACAACGGGTAGGCAGTGAATTCTAATGGGCTGTTACAAAATATCAATACTGGTCGAAGTAGCCCATGGGACCCGAAAGTAACTAAATAATAATAACAGTTACATTGTAAAGAATTAGTATTTAAATTTATCATGACATTTTTGTCATTACTCATGACGTCTATTTTCCCTTGCACTTTTCCTATCACAGATGAGTTGGATGTAATTTCTTTTAGAACTAAGCCCTATCTTCTTCTGTGATCTTTTTCTTGTTATTTTTGTGTTTTTTATGTTAAAAATAAGTTATTAATTTTTATTTTATCTAACAATAGTAGTTTTAGATTTCTTTAAATCTACAGTTGATTGATATTGAAAACATCTTTAATTGAGGTTTTAAAAATTATATTCTTGGTCACACTAATCACTAATCTACAATATCAATAACATGGGTAAAACAGTTTTTATAGGTTTTTATTTTCTAATTGATTTGTTTTTTGGCTAACTGGAAATACAGATTGGTACCTCTAAAACTATCGTAGTCTCAGCCACTGGACCACAAAACCATAAAAATGGCAAAAAATTCTACATAAAAATTAATAATTGTACAGGACACTGTTTAGTTTTTGTTGATGATATTAAAAGCACATACAATAAAGAAGTTTATAATGTTCGGATTTAATAACATAAAATTTTCGACGTTGTTTCACAAACTTTTGTTGTTGACGCTACTCACTTTATTGGATTAATAATTAGTAAAGAGACAACCGAGGTCAAATAGACCAATTAGCCCATAAACGTTTATTGAGACTAACGACTTGAGGCTGTATTAAGGCTGTATTAAGAGAATGGCTGGATGGGCGAGTATTTGAAAATAATTTTTTATTCCTTAAATATTCATTTTCACGTAAATAACGGACTCCCCGACACTTAGATTGACGTCTTAGATTCAATGAGTGTGTGAGTAGTCAAAATATGTTATAAATTTTGATTACAATATCTTGATTTTGGAAAAACCGCTCTTCAACCTATCAAGGGCTTATCAGTTATTTCATAAGAATCTAAAAAAAATATGTTTTTAATTTTTTATATTACACGATTCTCTAAAACTTCACATAATTCTAGAATATACAGACATAAGAATTTATTTATTAACGCTTATACCATAAAAGGGATGCATCCATCCAGATAATTATTATGTCCTTTGATAGATGGCGCTAGCTGTCAAGATTAGTTTTATTTTTACTTCATTTTGGTAAGAAATCAATGTACTTAGTGCTGTTAACCGATAATTTAAATATTTGACTTCAGTTCTAATAATCAAATCTAACTTTTTAAGAAGTATAACCATCTGTGTAGGTATACGAATATTTACTGAAATAATAGGTTTTCGATTGTAAGTATGATACAGAGTTTTCTTTATATACATACATATGAAAGCGATGGTAAAGAAAACCTATAATACCGTAGCCTATAGGTTACGGTAATATTCCATCAAGTTAGTAAACTCATATGGTATATACACACACACGTTTTAATGACAAGATTAATATATTATGGTAACGCTATAGAAAATAAGTCCTTAGCCTTTTTTTTATTTATTTTTTTACGAGGAGGAATCCATTTACGGACCTACCCACCACTGGCTAAGCGACGGGCGTGTGTGGGGCTCACTCAGTACCTCAATAGAGCGGCACTGAGAATACCCACTAAAACTCCCCGGTAACTCCATTGCCCTTCACAGGGGTAACCTGGGTTCTGCACGAGCAATTCACCAGGTCACCTCCAGGAAGTCCTTAGCCCTAGACATTATATATGAATTTTTGCTGTTTATAATATTGTGATCCAAGATGGCTGAAATAAAATAAGGTTATTATTTTCCATGTTTGTTTTTTTTCCTTTGCTTTTTTTATATATAACGCACAGCAAATGACTCGACACCACCTGATGATAAGCAGTAGAGGAGTCTATATGTGAAGATAGCTAGTGAAGCATGCGAAATACTGCCCTAGCCACCCTCACCTTGCCGGCCCAAAAAGTGCTTTTTCACGCCTCTTTTTAAGGAAACCATGTTGTAAAAAGGGGTATGGGTATGCATGGGGTATTTTTAGTTATTCTTAAAGTAGTCGCCCATGGTATTCATCTTACCTAATGGTAAGTGAATCAAGGCCGAAGATGGAAATGAATGACAATCAGATTCCTTAACTAGAGAGGAAATGACTGACTTTAAACTTCCAGAACAAAATAATGCTGTTAACAATTTTGCTATGGCGGAAGACTGAGATAAGATGATGGTAGCTAGCTACCTTAGACTTAGAAAAAGCCCAAACCCAGCGTAATATGTCTGCCTCTACTGGAAATTTAACCCTGACTCGCAGATCATAAGGACCAGCCACTAGATTAGAGGTATTTCGATTCAAACCAAATATCCGCGAGTTTATACCAAGCGAACCATTGCACTTGATATAGACTGTATTTTAATTGTAATTGTGGTTTGCTCGATCTACTAATAATATGTAAATAAGACCTTATTTGAAAATACTTAAAATAAAAATAAAATTATTTTATGTTACCATCATTTATATTTATGTTTTACGAGCACAGCCACATCCAGTTACCTCCTTCTCCATGTCATGCGTGTATCCTCTGGCAAATAAATCAAGTGACAAACCAAATGGCCCAATAAAACGCGTTAAAGGAACGGGTCAAAGAACCGTTGACCACATATAAAGATATCACTATGTTATTAACTTGAAACAGCTCTTCTTCTTACGGCAATAAGAGTAAATTTTTCTTAAAATTATTAAATTAGTTTTGTATATCTACTGAGTTTGTATTGAATGAGGTTGCCGGGAGAGATCACTCCTAGCTATGAGGCTGCCCGTTGCACAAACATTGACTTCTTAATTAAAAAAAAAACTTTTTTGTATGAAGTTTTGTAATAAGTAATCCCGTGTATGCCTTCCTTCATCCAACATGGGTTCCTTTAAAAGAGCCGTGAAAAAGCACTTTTTGGCCGGCAAGGTGACGGTGGCTTGCGAAGTATGTCGTATGCTACACTAGCTATATTAAAAACCGTCTTATGTACGTGTGTTTCAATTAACTAACGAATGGTTTAATTTTGACATGATATCTTAAACAAAACTATTTGGAAATAGCGCCGCCTCGTAAACGAAAGTATCCGTAGATAGAATATTGAAATCTGACATCAACAACAAGTATTTCTTTTCGGTTATTGTGATTAAATCAATATTACAGTTATGCACCCTGGTTACCAAGTCCTCGCTTAAAACTTAGAGAGGTGTTTTCTAGGAAGCATATGCTGGGTCTCTTCCAGTTGCTTTCTTGTTCATGTTTAGATTGTATATTTCGAAAATAAGTTTGTTTTTTATCACAAAAAAAATTGTTACAGAGGTATACAACACTTCAAGAGGCATACCACAGATTAGTTACCAAGCAACCTCTGTTAATTTTAGTAAATTCTTGAATGCTATATAGACTCTAACACTTTATAGCTTACTTCATTCAGGTGCCAGGAATACGTTCTAGTGTATTTATTTATTTGTGCGTAACCCTATTTACTATCAGTAAGAGCCATCTAGTGGTATGCTAGAGTTACTACTCAATTATTTCATCGTTATATTACGCTAATCGTACTCGGGTAGATACATAACCTCTTAATAAGTTAGCTTTGTTATTCTGGCATGATATCCCACTAATTGCGAATAAGTAAATGTTAGAACGATCTTCAGCATATAAGTTTATCTTATATGTTAGTCGGAGATGTCTATCTTGAGACTATATGTATTTAGCCATTCACCAAATCATCCTAAACTAACTTAAGTGGTTAGATGCTTGTCACATTACTGGTTTTTAGAATGTTTGTAAGCATTATAATATAGTAACTATATTTAAATAATTATATATTTATGTGATTTGTATTTATTTTTATATGTAGTAAAAATTAGAGACTACAATCCTATCTAAATTATTTTGGTGACTTAATAGTGATATAGAATATATCTTTAATAATAGATATTGTATCTGATTCTTTACAACAGAGATACTGTCGTTAGTAACTTTTAAGAGATGCGCCTTTTTGCTGTCTGCTAGATACAGAAAATACGATGACGATAGGTCACCGCAGTCTTAAAACACAATGTTATCTACCAGCTTTGTGAAGTTCTCCTTAACTAAAGGTTTTGTTAATATATCTGCTAACATCTTATCAGTAGGTACTTAGGAAATATCAAAAATTTTATTAAACACTACTTCTCTAATAAAGTGACGACGAACATCCATAAACTAAAAGTAAAATTTGAAGTGATTTATTAAGTTTTTAAACTGTGTGTACAACGTACATTTCACATACAGTAACCGTATTCCAATCAATTACACTCCAAAATAAATAACACAACTGCAATAAATGTCATCAAAATGAAAAGGTAGGACATAGTTTAATAAAAATAAAGTTTATGGTCCATGAAGAATTTATAGTTATGACCTTTTTAATTACAGGCGTAAAAAATTAACAGTCGCCCCACGCGTTAGTTTTCTTTATTATAATAAATTTTGTAAAATAAATATATTTTTATGTATATTTTATTTATAGTTTGCACACAACAATCAACTTAGTGAAATTTCGCATAGTATTTACATTTTGGTAATATTGCTCTGTGGTTTTAATGTGTGTGTAACGATCACAGATTGTTATCGTATTAGCGTAAGAAAAATCACTACTCTTACTGATACTAAAAAGTTACACAAAAATACGCAATACAGTTATTTTGAAACTAAATAAAGATTAGGGCTACACGTAAAAGGTCGATTGTTCAAATTTATGTCTAAAAACTTTTTGTTGTTTTATAATGGTGTTGATTTTAAAAGCTAGTGTAGTTATTTAGTTGGCATTATTGGAATGTACTTTTAGTTACATTAACTATATAAATGTTTAATATATTTTATTAGAAATAAGCAGCGCTTCATTTTTTTATTTAAGTTTTCTAAGTTGTACATAAATACACTCCTAATGATTGACTGGAAAAGATCCCTATAGATTTTAGTCCTGCCTTACATATTTTTTTTGTTTTGGTCGACAAAAGAGTTAATTAAATGCTGTTAGATATTTTAAATTGGATTTGTACAAAGTTCTACATTGATATTGAAATTAAATGCAGATATAACAAAGTAGTTTTTGATAATCTTATGAATATAATCTTATGCAAGAGACAACGGAACGCCTTTTTTAAATAAAAATTCCGTAGCAAGCACCAAGACATCTTGCCACACCTACACACGGAAATTAACTTGTCAGTCCTTATTAATAGACAGTATTAATTAAAGCTACATCTATAAACCCAGCCTAACTATTAATTAAGAGTGTAGGCGTGATTTGTATCTCACTAACGACAGGTTGAAGATGCCTTCAGGCGAAAAAAATGGCTACCGTGTGATTATGAAACACGACAGACAGTTGAAGAGGGTCGATGGCTTATGGTACTGTTTTGCTTGACAAAGGCCGTATTTAAATAATTTTATCACTATAAGAATAGATCACTCAGTTTATTTGTTATTAATATAATTTTTACACTTTTTGACATAGGATAAGATTAGTTTAAAACAGATCAAACAAAGTATCTTATATCAAACAAAGTTAAAGTTATTTTGTTTTGTTAACATAGCCTTAAATAACACCTTAAATTTTTCTAAATATAATATAAAAATGAATTTATCTAATAGTCTACCTTCTTTCGCAGTGGAACTCTACGGACTTACCCACCACTGGCTACATGGCAGGTGTTTGTGAGGCTCGCAAAGCTCCTGATGATACGGCCATGGGAACACCCACTATTTAACTCCGCCGCGCTTTGCAACTGTGACCTGGTTTCGGAATTCACGTGATCACTCCCAAATCTATGTATCTAAAATATGCATTCCTACTATTTTTATAAAGTTCTAGAAATACCAATAGATACAATTGTCCCAAAAATTTGTTACACAGTTTGTTTAACATACATACTATCAGATTTCTAAAGATTAACTGTCGACTTTATAGTGATATTCTTTGGATATTAATAAATATTACGGTGCCTCAAGTTTAGACAACAAAAATATGGACTAACGATGCTAAAAGGGATTCAAAATGTGAGGATAACGACAGCATGAGACATTTGCTGTGAAGTCCAGAAAACGAAATTGGTATCTTATTTTAAAAAACGTAAATCTGAATATCTTTAAAAACGTGGGCAGAAATACTGTTTCAAAAACATTTCGTTTATGCAATAGCAATGAAGATGTATCACGTCGTAATAATAATGGGTAATTTCTTATTGATTAACTGCCATCTGCCTGCGGCTTTGATTGACTTAATTTTACTTTAAAACACAGAGGTGGTTTTTACATGATTTGTGGGTAATTTGGTAAGCAAGCAATTATTCTTGCAAGAACCACCTGATTGTAATAACGGTAAGCAGTTATGGTAAAGGTACATTTAAATCAAACTATATATTTTTCGATATCGGGATAAGTTAGAAAAAACCTTTCTTTTTGTGACTGAGATCTGGACATACTCCATTAAATAAGTTTGCATGCTTAAAATTAGTCACAGCTAGCTGTGAAATATTTAATCGTGTGGAAGACGTACAACATCTCTTAACGGAATTGTTCGGTATATTAAAACGAGCATTTAATCTATATCAAAAAAATAATAAATAATCCGATTATGTAGATAATCTTATTAAAGGATTGTCAAGTATAAATTTATAAAAGTCCCTAATTATTTAGGGACTTCTAAATCTTTATAGATTTTTATTTTGTTATTTATTTATTTTGTTGGGTGTTACTTCCGAATATGAAATATTAAAAATTGGGACACTTAAAGGTTTTGTGATCTAGTTATGCAGAGTACAGGTTTACTTACAGTACAGTTACATGGGGTACATTATTTATGGGGCTTTATGGGAATTTATGGGGCTTTTCATTGGTCACACGGATTGCAGAACTACCTACATTATGAAGCGTTCGTTTAGTTCCCTTTATAGCACAAATGCTTCCGATTTTCATGTGCCTGCACATTTTAGTATAGTAGTTTCAGCGTTTCATTTTACTTGAATCACTTCAGGATATTCCTATGAAATTTTCATAAGAATGTATTACAAATATTACCTTCTCATAAAGTGAAGGAATTCGATTTCCTAAATTTTTATTGCAATCTGTACCTATTTTTATATTGACAGTATTATAACAGTAAGCATGCAAAAGTATTTGTGAAGACATAAAAATAAAGACGAATTAAGAATCAGCCGCAGTGCAGCTAGCATTAACTTGAGATTAAATAAATAGCTTTTATTAATTTATACTAAAGGTTATTATTTAATTGTCTAGTTTTTAATCTAAAGCAACAATTTTAAAGTTTGTTCAACAATCAGCACTGTTGTCGCTGTTGCGTGATTTGAATATAGAACAAATTAGATATTGGTAACTTTGAAAAAGCCGTTAATATCTTTCATATAGTATTTCTGCAAAAAGAAGTTTCCATTCTGAGTTACTTTTTAAAATATAAATAGCCTATTTCATTCACGGTAAAACTAAAACGACAGGCGAAGTGTTCTTCCTCAAAATCGTATATTTTTCCAGCGAAAACCTGTGGAATAAATCTTTGGAAAGCAAACACAAATCTAATGTATTGAGTTACGACACCAAAAGAGTTTGAGAGTAGCAATCCTACAATTTTAAACTACAATCTAGTGAAAATAAAGTACAAAATTTTCAGTGCCAAGAAACCCGATCCAAGTGCGAACATTCAGGAAAATATTCCACCATGACAGGTATTTGAGTTGTTTTAAATAAATTCCGCTATTTTAGCGCTGGAATTTATTTGATTTAAATTGTGGAAATGGAATTTTTGAATTTATTTAACACTACCTACTGCACCCTGTCTATATTGGCGTAACTTTTGTATTGTTTTGTTAAATGAACAAATGATCTCTGAAACTAAACAGTATTTATTTAATTCGAGGCAAATATAAATCTCCAAAATTTTCCATTAAAAATTCTTTAACTAAATATATGTTTGAGGTACTTATTTGTGTGCAGTATTCTTCACGGAGATTAAGACATTATATTGACACCAAAGATTTTATATGGGGCACTGGGGACTGCTAAGTAACGAAAGGTATTGACGGCACATATTAACTGTCAATAAAATAAAAAATTAATTGTTTTTAAATTCCTCCCATTCTTTTTAATTTACTTATACAGTCATGTTAAATGCTTATCATTACTTCTGCAAGTATCAAATTTAAATACGAGTGTAATATAATATTTAAATGCATATCAAGGGAGTTTAGTCCTTAATTATTAACACCAGCCTATTTACATCAGTAGGATGGCACAGACTTTCCTATTTGAGAGAAACACATGAGGAATTGTGGACCTTTAAACAGCACGCTGGTGTCCCACTGTGGCTTGGTAGGTTAAAGCGGTTGGCATAACAACCGGAACCAACGGCGTAACGTGTCTTCTAAAGCACAGAGTAGCTAGAGAGCAACTTCCTAGAGCGTTCCTTCGGCAACGAGATCGTCATTAGACTATGAAATGGATTGTCTTTTATAGAGTCCACCCTTGCTCTCAGCTTATCACCAAATGTTATAATATGAAATGAATTTATATCAACAACAAAAAATTTACTATCAAGTAAAAACACACCAAAAAACTACCTACATATAGACAGAGTTTTCTTAAGGTTAAATGGCGTTTGCATTACAGTAGAAAGCCAGTTAAGCATGAGCCAGACTAAAGAAGCTTAAAGAAGCTCGTAAGACAAATAAAACATATAGCTTTATCCCACTATTCGACAGAATAGAATATATATATGATAGCTAGTTTAACATATGTATGTATTATTAGAATGATATATAAATTTTCTAAAATAGGATATAATAACTTATGAAATATAATATATATAATCAACGAATACTTAATATAAGAGATATTTAATTAATGTTTATTTGAAAGAAAATTCACCAACATGCTAAGTTGTTAAGGTTAATAATCACTTTATAATTCTCCATATCATTCACGCCAAGTAAGCGTTCATTTAACGATTTACCATATTACATGTGATAGCAGAAACAAAATTCGCTCTAACACTATTTAAGTAAATTTTTTTCAATATTTCCGTTATGTAACCATTCATTATAAAGTAAGTACAAAGAAACCCTATTGTATCTAAACCAAACCTCTTAATCCATTTGAGAAATCACACCGGTTAATTGGCGACCTATCCAGGTCTGACCGTGTCGTCGGAAACTAAAGTTTTGTGATTGCCAATGTAGACTATGTTGCATCCAATAATGAATTCCCATACGTGCAATGTAAAGTAG
This sequence comes from Acentria ephemerella, assembly GCA_943193645.1. NCBI lineage: Eukaryota > Metazoa > Arthropoda > Insecta > Lepidoptera > Crambidae > Acentria > Acentria ephemerella. The sequence continues at coordinate 2,056,240 of OW971889.1, forward strand.
GAAATTGCTTAGCAATTTTACTGATGAATTTGTAGCATTACTTTGTGGACTTCTGACATTGTTACAAGTAGTGTTGATCTAATAATGAAAAAAAAATATCGATAATATTTGAATTTTCTTGACATAATTGTTTTATGCTCCACTCACTATTTGCGTGTATTAATAAACCTCAATGTTTACCGCCAGGCAGCCATGCATTTTGTTGCACTTTTCTATATATTCTAAAATTTATTGTTAATTCTATATTTGATTATTTCTCCAAAGCTATTAATGATGCTCAATTTGGGATAGAAAATAGGTGAGAACTTTTATTTTATTATATTGATATGGGACCAAATGAGTAAAATACTTAGATGAACACAAAAAACACATAGAAAACACAAAAAACACATTTCAAAATTAACGGAGATATCATTTAATATATAAACAAAATAATATATTGCCGAATTGATAACTTCTTTCTTTTTTAATAGGTTAAAAAACACTCTTGAATTATTGAAATAATAAGAGTCTTGAAATAACTCAACACTCATAGTCGTGTCAAAGATTTATTCATAGATTGGGAAAATTAACACTCCTCTTTCTTTAGGCGACTAAATATAGAAACCTATTTTATCAGAAACCTCCCTTGTTAATGAAATATGGAAATTGAATTATCAGTTCACTAAACTAAGAAGATATTGCTTTCAACAAATAATTGGATCCTTTTTGATGATAATTTCTTTTCCCGCTTAGTCTGTGGTGGTATTAAGTTGTACTTCCACCATTGGCTGGTTAAATAAAATGAAATAGAAAACTGTTATCGCGTCAGGAGTGTAATTAAGAGTTTGTGTTATGGATACTAGATGTATATAAATATCAAAAACATTTTTAATAAACATTCAAGACTTGTGAACAAATATTCGTACTAATATCATAAATATTTATCTTACAAGTAAACAGGATTTTCACTATGCAACCTCAAAACAATCATATTTTTTGTTATTACTCCTTAAGTGTCTGTAAAAAGTAATTCACTTTACTATCTAAATAGAAAATACATCTTGAACCATTGACATTGACTTAACTAATTCGTCGTCAATTATCGATATAGTTGTCGATAATTTTTCACGTACCCACATCTCTATTCGCTTTGAGCGATTAAATTTCAAACTAACAATCGTAAGTAGTAACGAGAGAGTTGTAAACTCCAACTAATTTCCTTTTAACCACGTCGATGTGTTATGATCTTGTAAAACGTAATGCGCAACTCTGTGGTTGGCAAAGCAATTTATGGATATACTTGACGACCAGTTTAACTCTGCACGGTTTGAATATATTCTACGGCTATCATGTATTCTGCTCAGACTCAATGGATCGCCGTCACGAATTTCCTTCGTATGATTTCAATAGTTTGGAAATTTAAACAGGAATTCAGCTATCAAGGTGATTCCAATCAAATTCAATTTTAAAGATAAAGCAAGCCCACATTGCGTTTCTGAGCATGTTTACTAATACGACTCATCATCGCCAACAAATACTTCACTCTGCTGTGCACAAGTCTTCTCGCTTTGCAAAAATACATATGGGGTTTGGTCATTAACAGCTAAACGCAGACCCAATGCTACTTTATAGGAAGAAGGAAAGACGCTCAAAAAAACTTGAGAGTGTAAATTTTGATTGACCCATCCAGAAACCAATCATAACGAAAGATTCTTTGTTTTGTAAACTTACTTAATTTATATATACTCCTTTACCCCACCTACTTCCTTATAACTTGGTGGAGGGGGTTTCCCCCAAGTAAGAAGTTAAGTAGGTTAACTGCATTTAATGAAATTATTTGACGAACATGGCTGAGCGGCTCCGAGCGACAAGGAATACAAACAGTAATCAAAAGCTTTTCCAAAGAGTTAAGTGAGCAACATAATGTATCCACGCTCACCAATTTGGCATTATCATTATAAAAATTGACAGATAACTATTTCATAATAAAAATAGAAAATGATAGACAGAAAAATAGAAGAACTTCTATGAAATAGACGAAAAATAGTGAATTAATTCAGCAAGAACTAAATAAATCTGCTTCTATATATATATTCTCTACCATTGTACATACTTTATCTTTAAGCTTATCTAGTATTAATGGGACTAGGGGTTGTGAAAATACACTATTGTAGTGTTATGTTAGTCTATGAATACCTAACACAATTTTATTACCTGTGAACTGACATACAATGTTACCCACTAAAATATTATGTGGTGGACTTTAATAGCACCGTTTATGTATTCAAATTTTACAAGAATGTATTGTTTTGTTGCATTGTTATAATATTCTAAGTTCAGTATTGTACTTTAGTACACAATTGGTTCAAATTGAAACAGTTCTAAGTTAAAATTGTATAGTACACTGTAATCAGACACTGTCACTTACATTGCAGGTTTTGTGTCAGAAATTGTAATGACAATTTTATTATTTTTTTTGGAATTATACCTGATTGAAATGAATCCTATTCAGGCCGTCAGATGAATGTGCGTTTTGAAAGCCTCAAATTTTGGATTCACCACACCTATCATCATATAATCACTCAAGAATGTTTAATCAACATTGAAATCTCAAGTATAGAAGTTGAAATCGACTCCCAAAAAATAAAATTCGATGTAGACAATTCTACTTCGATTGCCTCTTGGAACGTGTGCTGAGGCTTTACCTGGTTAAGAAATTCTAAACTTCCATTTTTAAATTTGTTATTCACATCTAATGATGTATATGAACTTATAACTGAAGCAGCTCCAACTAAACTGCGCAGTATTATTCCCTCATCTTAATGTTAATTGGTCGTTTATATTGTCCAGTTCCATACGTTAATTATTAAAAGTCTCAAAGTAGGTAAAGTCACCTAGAGCACTACAGATTGAATAAACGGAATCCCAATAGCGAATAAAATATTCATAAGGACAAATATGGCTGCTTGGAACGAAGATGTCACAAAAAATTGCGTTTAGTCTTGGCGAATAATTTGGGATTGATTGCTTACAATGAGTTTTGAATTTAAAGTCGTCGTTTTATGGTTTCTAGTACTTGTTTGAGTATCTGTTATTACCTATAACGTCTATTATTGATAAACTGTCCGGATTACCGGTTTGATACATCAGCTCCCAGTAATCTAGACAAAGCAGGCCATCTATGTAGTAGGTGATTGTCCTTAAGTGCGATTCTGGTTTCGATGCCTATTCCCATATCTTTTTTATCACTCTCTGTATTTCATCATTAACGTTTTTAAGAATTCCACATCATAGACTAATGAACATAAGTATAAAAAATGTCAACTAAACGTTCCACAATATTTGTAGAACTGCGAGTGAGCTTTTACTATCATATAATGTTTTGCATAAATGAGATTCTAGATGTGAGTGGGCGCGTCACAGAGAGCGCAGTAAAATATTCATAATGTCAAATATAGAAAAATCTTGTAGAGAAACTTAAAATGCCCGGTTTATTATAGTTGCCAGTTGCAAAACTCAAATGGAGTAGTAAAGAACTGATGTTTTTTTAATATTTTAAATTATTTTTTTTTGGTATTCATCCAAGTAATGATTTTCAAAAATTTTCTTCTTCTATTATACCCAAAAATGTAATCAACTTAAATGTATAAGATACCTTATAAAACACGTTTGAGCACTTTTAGGTCACTCAATATTGTAAACCCATTTCTTCCAGATCCACAGCTATAAAACGTTTCAGAGAAATGGTGATGAGTTTGGTTACGAGAAGTGAATTTGAACATAATGTGAAACATTGTTTCCAGTTTCAATACGCGCCTACATTGTTAACTTAACCCCCTCATCGTTGTTTCAAATTTTTATATTCTGTCTAAATTTAAATATTTCGCTCATTATTATGTGGTTTGTAAACTCTTATTAGATGTATTTTTGATTTTTAATTAGGTAACATTTTGTCTACGATTTATATTGCAACACAGAATATTGAATTCAGTTTTTATTTAATTTCAAATGTTCATTTAAAACTTTTAATCTCTAATAATGATCGTTATCTCTTCTGACAGTTTCTACAACTTTATTGCTCTATCTTGTTTATAAATCGCGCGATATTTTAGTTCTACTTCTAAGATTAAACATCAGTCTTTCTTTGCTTTCATACCTTCTTTTCTTTTTCTTTTTTTTTGTCTCACCGCTGGGCACACGGGCCTTTCTACACGGGAGATATACACGAGTTTTGGCTAAGTTTGAATTCTCCTTTTTATGAATCGTTTTTTTTTAATTTGAAAAAGAATAACATTAGCCTCGACAACAGACAAAAATTACGTCGGTAATTTTATTGTTAATTACATTAGGGTTAATTTAAAAATATAGGGCTTAGTATTGCAGAACTATGTTAGAGCTGCTGCTGTAACACAAAACACTGCTGTGTTTTGTATTTGTTAACCATTTTCATGAAAGGTGCTGTTTTATAAAATATTCATTTTGTAACGAAAACTATTTGGAAAAATTTAACATTCATATCGGTCAATAAAACTCCGCGGATTTATTTGTTGCAAATATTTCAAAACTTCATTCCAGTTCCACCAGACCACAAAAAACGCACACTGGGTCAGATCTACACATAGAATTCTAAAATTCAAAATGCAACCGTCGACCGGAAATGAATCCGTGGGAGCTGCCTGATATGGATCTGATGGAGCCGCGCTTTCGACTTCCGGTCGGTTCGCGCCTTTATGGGTTCCAATTTCAAATCGTCGATTCGAAAGGTCATTCCGTATTCGTAACGAATAGTGGAATTCTAAACAGTTTAGGGTCAATTCTTCCTTATGGACTTTTATTAACGTTTCACTTCATTTAGTAATGTTATTATTTCGTTTATTCTTTATACTTGCCAAATGTTTCTTTTTAAAATCTAACAGTTTTTCAGAATAAAAATGACTTTAAATTAAAGTCAACTTAAAAACAGATTACGTATAATTTTTTTCGTTATTATTCGAGAATGCGATGCTAGCGGTTTACTTCTTAAAAATAGCAAGCAATGCAGATTGCGTTCATTGATGCAATTAGTTGATATTCCTAGCTTCTTTGGAGAACTCTTTGCTCTCTCGTAAACCATGTTATAGTTGAAAGATTAAGCACCATCTTTGATCTCATCAGCGGTTATGTTTAGGTTCATTACATTTTATTCTAAGAGTTTGCTAACTGGGGTATTAGTAGCTACATTAAAACCTCTAATCTTCAGAATGTAGGTAACCGTATCGGGATTTCTTCATATTTTCATAATTTTGTTAGAAACATCTATGATATTAGTATCGTTACAAGTGACAAATTTTTATGAACATTTTAAAACTGAAAGTGATATTAGACATGTCAGGTATGATGATCAAATATAAAGTCTGCCAGAATTATTAATAAAAATAGTTATGCCTATTGAAAATTAAATACATTTAATACGGCGCAATAAAATAACAACGATAGCCAAAAACCTTTTCAAAATACTGAAACAGTCAGCCGCAAGTCTGAAGACAGAACAAAGGCTCTCATTCAGAAACAGCAAACTTAATGTATCTTCAGTAACACTTAAAACATTGAAAGGGAGAGTTCCATTTAATTTTCCCAAGTACATACACTGAAGCCTGTTCTTACCACGCAAGCCGATGTACAAGCAGCAACATAAATAAGTTGGATCACAAGATTTACCGGCTGTTACAGAGATAGGTATCAGTGGAATGTATTGCCATACAGGAAGTTTGGGTGCAAGACCCGGCGATGTACCAAACGTGTCTATTCAGATATTTACGAGGTGAATTGTACTCAGTTATTGTTTATGCTTAATAAGTAAAATGCGACGTTTAAAAGTTTGTATATTTCGCTAGAGATGAGGGGTTGAAGAAACAAATTTAATTTGTGAGATGTAAATAAATAAATAAATATTTATATATATAAAATTCGTATCTTTAATTTGTAAAAAAAAAACAAAAAACAAACACAAACACAAATTAAATTTACGATTTTTTTTTTAATTTACGTATGAGTTTCCGCAAATATATATAAACACACAAATTTCTGTCCGGCACACACTCCAAGATTCCTACATAATATAATGTTATAAAACTTAATACAAGTTTTTCAGTGTCACATTCGACTCTTATCAATATATCAATATTATGCTACACACCGATATCGAATTAATAGTGATTACTATTGCTATCAAAGTAAGAAAATAGAAATCCAGAAATGACTTTCGTTTCTACGAATGAACTGAAATTATCATGTGTCTTTACTTTATCTTTATAGGAAGATGTATGCATAGTAGTGAAACGTACAAAATCTGTTGTAGATGAAAATTCGCTGTGTATCTTTGGATATTGTAATATAATTTTGAGTGGTTATTTTTCTCGTGATCGAAGCATATCCTTGTCCAAAAACTACGAGACATACAAGCATATATTGAATGAAATTCAATTACTATTTCCAATATTTTGCGCTAACTACTACTCACATTGGACAGACAGAAGGGCATTAAATTTCCTTCGAATAGGCACAATCATGGGAGTGTATCTTTTGAGAAGACTGTGTGTTACAATTGTGGGGGAATATGATTATTGCTCCTAGCTATAATAAAAGAAATTTTCGACATAAAATTAACCTAATAGATACTATCGCTTGCAAACATTACAATATAACAAATAGTAATACGAGTTATACTTCAAGGATAATTTAAATACAATAATTTCGAAACCTTACCACAAATGATTTTCAACAATTTTCTAAACAGTTAAACAGCTATTCCACAAGTCCCTTACATAAACTACCGTTACAACCTTGTCATAGTTATCGATCGTTTATTTTAATACTGTTTAGGAACATAAATTACGCACACTTTGACATAGCAAAACGACAAGTGGAATTAGTTAGTTTTATTAGCATTGCAGTCTCTTAGCTGTTGTATAGCGAAAATTAGGAGACCTATTGGCTTTATCTCCTATTGAGTATGATAAACAAAATTTTAAAATTAATTATTTTAAATTAATTAAATTAGACATTTCATTCCAAAGATATTACTGAATTTCAATCCCTTGCTTGTGACACCGGCGGTTACGAGGAAATACGGTTGTGCACATCTATGAGATAGGTACCAAAGAAATTTCAATTGGCTCTGTTCGAGGGCAATTGTGTCACGGAGAATTAATGAGAAACACCGTGAAACAATCAGATAAAAAAAATATCATGGTAAAAGCAGCAGATGATTTTATGTATTACAGATCTATTGATAACAAGCGCAACATCGAGAATATTGTACTACCCACAAGATTTTTGAATCTGACACATGAATTGACATTAAAATTAGGTACTCTCATTATGCTATTGATATGCTCTCAGTACGTTTTATGGCACGAGGCTTTTGATAATTCTCTATGAATACAAATATATACAAATATATATACAATCAGAATATGTCTTTTAATAAAAAGACATATTTATTTATTTATTTTAAGGGCAGTCAACAAAAACACATACTAACAAAAATGTTTAACTGTAGCGTAGACATTAACTTAAGTATAGTTTTTAATTACAGACAGCCACGGCATGCGGTGTGGACTAACAGTTATAGTTATGATATCTTAGGTTTATATATGTTTTTTAAAGTTAATATAGAAACACTGATTACATATTCTGATTGTATATATATTTATCACATTATATATATTCATCACCGGCCCTACTCGCTCACATTCCGTGACTTCTGATTATTTCTACGGGTTTTCCTATATCTTTTAAAAGGTTACAGTTTCTTGTAAAGGTGTCGTTTGCCCTTACTATAAATAAATCCCAGGGACAATCTCGATGGGTGACATCCACCTAAGTGAAGATAACTTTTCTTGTGGCCAGTTATATGTTGCATTTTGGAAATTAAAAAAGAATAACATTAAATTTATCAGTCTGAAAATAATTATTAAAATAAATGTAAAAAAAAATACAAATAAAAACAAAATTAATAAAAAGTAATGTACCCGATTGTAAAAAAGTTTATGGATAAACAATAAAAATACGTGCTTAAAGTAATTTCTTTGAAAAGAAGATACTCCGAAAAAATATTTAAAAACTACCAAAATATAAGTTTACTCTCTCTACGCTTATCCCAAAATATTTTTTTATAGCGTTATAACATCATCAACAGTCTATATACAGGCGTATATTTCTGAACACAGGTCTTTATACATAGGAGAAACATATAAGAAGGGCAAATAATCAAAATTATTGAGTGATACCTCTATTTTTGTATCCATTAACATCACTCCATCTGCCTCCCATAGCCCAGTGTGAAAGCCTAGCGGGAACCATAATCTAATTTCTAACCAGCTTATAGTGATGCACTTACCGAGAATAGAAGAGGATTTTAGCAAGGGAGAATTTATGTCAAGTTACTTTGACATATTTATATTGAGGTCATTTATGTGGGTTGTGCGTAAGATAAAATGGAATATACAAAAATCGCCTTACTTAATGCGGCCTTAACAGTTATTTTCTTCTAATTGTTATTACAAGTAAAACAAAATGTCAAAAACAAACTCAGTGAGACGAATTCGATACACAAATTTCATTGGTATATACGTAGCAAATTAATTTCATATTCGGCACGTACTGATTCAATTCACATTTACAAATGTAACAAAGTTATCGTGCGAGCTTACGCTAACAAATTACAGGGACTGTTGCTGATAATAAATTAAATATAAACGAATAACAAACAATCAAGGGAGCGGCGTTTACACCGCAATGAAGTCGTGTAACGATTGTAATTTACTTTGACAATCAATCGGATGAACAAACTGTCCTTAAAATTGGGTTATTCGAATTAGCTATTGTCATTCAATTGTGTAAGCGATTGCATATGTATGTATTAGGAAGATGGTTTGTGAGACTTGTGTGTGTTCGTTTTATGATAATAACATCAAAGCATTTCGAAAACTGTACATATTGTGACTATGATTATCTAGTAGCTAACACCACGCACTTCGTACCACGTGATATAAAAATTTTTCAACAACCATGGCCCAGCTTAGACTACACACATAGAATAGAATATATCTTTATTGTACATCAGCCAATTCAAGAAGATAAATACACAAAAAAACAAATAATACAAAAAACTAACGTAAACAATATCAGTGTACCTGATACTTTTCCCTGACCCACTAAAACTCCCCGGTAACTCCATTGCCCTTCACGGGGGTAACCTGGGTTCTGCGGAACATTTCACCAGATCACCTCCAGGCAGCCCAGTCTTATAACTGGACTCAAAAAGACTAGTACCATAGAAAATACCAAACACCAAAAGCAATCATTTCCAAAAAAAAAGTATTTCCCAATAAATTTGCGCCACAAATTGTTGCAATCACAATTAAATTGGATGAAAAATCAGTACGAGTGTCCGAAATAATATCTCTGAATCTTACCACGAAGCGATAAAAACTTCGTTCAGTAAATTTGTGAATTTTAAGTGATGACGGCACCGTTTATCTCGAAATTACGTCTGAATGGAAATAATTTGGTGGATCCCGGAACTGGGGAAGTGAGATAATTTTAATATGTTCGTAAATATGTACAATCAACCAGAGAAATCTGCTATTTTAAAGATAAATCGACTGAAGTAATCATGACAAATTATGGTCTTATATCTTCTTATATAAAATAATGAAAAGAGGTCTTCTTTAGTCTAGCTAAAACTTAAAAGCCGCTTGACCGATTTGCATATATATTATTGTGTTTGTTTGTTCTAATTCAAGGGTGGATTAAAAACAATAAACTTTACAAAAGAAAAACTTAAAAAAAAAAACAAATTATTAACCAAATTAAAATTGGTAATTTAGTATTAATAATCTGACGTGCTAACTGACGTGACTTTAAAACTGTAATTGCTTACAATGCTACTTCGGCTTTTTTTTTCAATTATTTGGCCTGGTAACTGAGACCTTTAAGCCATATCTTCATTAATGTAGTTTTTATCTTTATTTATGGCTCTAGGATACTGGTGCAATGTAGCCCTTTGCCCCATGGAATTTTTGGCGACTAATAGTAGGCCCCGCTATACTTCGGCTTTTTTTTTAATAGAAAGCGTTAGTGGTGGTTAGTGTGTATAAACTTCACTAGGCAAATAGAACAATACTTCTTACACTCACACCTATTATGTAGCCCAAATTAAGCATCATTTTAAGCTTGGGTTATGTATACTAGACGGAACTATGGACTAACGGAATAATCTTGACTGTCCGTTAGACTAACCGACTAACGGAATTATATGTATATACATATCAGATATATTTTAACTAAACATATCTATCTATGAATCTTCGATAAATATTCTTACTCATTATAAAAATATCTGCCCCTTCCAGAATTCAAACCAGGGCCTTTGGCTAACTAGACAGGGGCAGTAACCACTCAACCAAATAGCCATGAAAAACATAAAAAAAACATTTTATTAATATTTATGCAACACAATAATAACATTAATTAATTACTATTATTATTAAACTACATTTTCAGATTGAAATTTTTACTAGGACTAAAGGAGTTACGGAGTAAGGTAACTTATAAACATCAGAAAACCTATTTTATGTGTACTGAGTGTAAATCCCAGCGAAACAAAACCCTTTAAAATAGGGCGAAGCTAAAAGTCAATGTCTTTATGAAATAAACAATTTCTTTGTTAATCCATTAGAGTATGCAGTGCTGCCAACAATATCGTAACAACAGTTATCGATGACATCTATTTGAAAAAAGAACAGAGCTCGAACTGCACAACACGACGGGATAAACAATATGGCGGACACACGTGATTTACGCGCGACTCGGATATTGTTGAAATTCACGTCGATAGCGCTTTTGTTTCGCCGTCTGCCTTCTTATCGCCTTTTAGAGCTGTGTCAATAAATGTAACTGATCGATATCGATAGAGGTAGACGTTTGTGTGCAGTTGATAAGATAACAGCTGTCAAGTTTATACCACAAAGCGAAAATTTATTTTATTATCGTGCTATATGGGGCTTGTTTCACTTATTCTATCACAAAGTTAACATTGAGGCAAAGCTGCTAAGTATTTATGGGCGTTTCACTTAATTTTGAGATCCTTATTATGGTTATATATTGTTTACAGAGCATTTTCTATCACGTGAGTCTATTTTTACTTCTTTAAAATAATAAATGGATTCAAAGGTTTCGACTTTATTAAATAATTATCAAAGTGCTTAATCAAAAAAAAAATTAAATTTTAGCAGTTTGTGACATTGGGTAAATATAATTTGAGTAGGTTTATTTAATATTATTCACAGTATGTTTGTATGCCACCCGCTTAACCAAAAATATTAGATATCTTAGGAAACTCAGTAAATTTTCAAGGTTTCTAGCTGACAAAGCATGAATTTTGTTATTAATTATTTCCTAAAATTAATATCGATAAACTCATGAACATCCCTACAAAAGGACAGGGAGCCCCTAGCTGGGTAGCACAACCAAAAAGCGAAATATTAAACACATTCTACTGCAGTATCGTATAGGAATATTTATGGGAGTTAGGCCCATAATTCGTTTAAAGTTTATTTTAATATTGGTATTTGTAGAATGTTTTAGTTTGTCGCAGTTATGACAATGCGGTTTCATTTATTTTGTCTGGTTATCGAAATGTTTTTTGATGAGTGATCTAGAACAGTTTTTTTAAAAGTGGGATGTAAAGAAAATAAATATACTATTATATAGATGAAGCAATGTATAGTTGAAGTAGTAAAATTACAAATCCATCTTATATCTTCTCTGTGCTCTCGCCTTACGACCATCCACGTTACCTTTAACCTTAAACTTAACTTAACTTTGACCTTAAACTTAACACTTAAAATACTGAAAATAAGTTTAAAATAATAAATATCTAGCTTCTCTTCTGCGGGACTGAAAAGTCAAAGTCAAAATCAGAATTTCTTTATCTAAATAGACTCATTTACTAAGTTCTTTTAAATCGTCATGACAGTGAATATGTATGAGAAAAAATAAACAAATGAAATTAAAGGTATTGGTGATAACTTTAAGTGGGTATTAACTGGGTATTTACAAATTGTCCCAGTTATATAATTTAAAGATGTATTAAATATAGTAGTATGCATATTCCCAATTAACCCTACTACCGCTTCGACGAATTAGTAGCTGCAGAGAAGAAACGGTGCAAGAAACTCTCAACCTTTAGTATTTATAATGACATTTATAAATTACCTAAATTAACTGTATATAAACATTTCCTAACTTGAATTTTATTGGTTCATCAGTGATTTTATTAGATTCACATTTTCAAATCAAACATATTGTCTATATTGCACACGCAATTCTTCAAACGTACAGTTGTTTAAAACTGCTGATACGATCCTCTGTTTTTTACTTTTTCAAAATTAAATCGCAGCGTTTGCACTGCGCAGTTGAACGAGAACAAAATAACAACACCATTGTTCGAGGGACATGGTTACCGCAGTTTTGATAGGGTTTCCTTGTCAAATGTTTGGGAGTACAGTACTGGGAATGATTGGAGTGACGGATGTTTTGAAATATGATGTATAAATCCACAGAGTTTAGGTTAACCGCTTTATTGCGCATGTCCATCTCGTTGGAACAAGATTTATTAAATTTTTCTGTTGACTACAATAAGTTAAAAATTATTATTTTATCATGCGAATGTGTATAATGAAGAGTTTTCTTTATTTCCATGTTTATAATGGTGTGTTTTGTTTATTATGGTCAACAATATTGGAACACTTTGGAACATTATAGCCAGACAAGACTCGCTTTACCCTGAATCGAACCTCGTCTTTCCAAAGCCCTAATGCAGCTAAGCAGATCACTACTTAGAATAATAACGGGGCTTCAACTGGACATAGCAATTTTAACAGATACCTTTTTAACTTAGGTATCACAGACAGTCCCCTGTGCAGAGCCTGCATGGAGACAGAAGAAATGCAACGGAGTGGCAACCTCCCTGGGATCCCCGGGTAGACTCCGGGAGACATTTAGTGACGTCAAAGCACTGGGTGACTTCCTGGAAGAATTAGGATGACTGGAGAGAACCAGCATCGCACCCTCCAACGCAAAACAGGTGCAATAGACGTTGATTTGCGGAGACCGTCCGTTCGTAGAAGAAGAAGATCGTGTGTATTATGACCTCTATGTGACCTTCAATATAAGTCTGTTCAAAATTTGATTATCGATAAACACTTACTTAACGTTATTGCAGCAAGTTGGTCAGTAAATACATAAAAATCTTAATTAAAGTCCGCTCTCTGAAATTATAACAAGGCAGAACGCGCCATTCAGTATAAATGATTCAATTTTTTTCCTCGTTTTAAATTCTCCACCTTCTTAGGTTGAGAGACCGGTAATGACATTTACATCTAACAATGACGTTATAAAACGAAGTCGAGCCTTGGTAATATCTTTAAAGGTGTCGTTACACCTGAGCAAGTTACTAAGGGTGCTTAATTCGCAAGTTACACGATGCGGTGTATAAGTCTTTTAATTTGTTTATAGTAAATGATAAAAAATGCAAAGTATATTTTAAGCTATTACAATAATAATAGTAATAATTTTAGCGTTAAAGAAGAAACATTTTACTTAATATCCATACTAGAACAAGACATTCGTCAGAAAATGCATCTAAAATTATACAAAATAAGTTTCTCATAGTACTTCCAAACAAGAACCAGGTTATCTACTCACCTACATTTAAATTTCTCGTAGCCTCGCTGAACTTAATATCTTCTTCTTTATGAACTTATTATATAGGTGTACAGTTAATATCAAGTTTGAGACTACAACGTAAGTGTGACTGCGATAGGGTCTGATTGTGCTTTAGAGATATTTTTTAAAAACGACGTGAAACCGTATGCAAAGGGAGCATGCCATACTTTCCTAGCAATCTCTACATTGCTGAAAGTAAGATTGGGAGTACCGAAGGTGAGATTGACGAGAAGTGACGAAAAGGAATTCCACACCGCTCCATTCTAGTTCCAAACATTTATGTTTGCATCGACAACATTGAGAGATAATGGCTTGATGTATTCTTAATATTAAATGATTTAACCCAATAAACAATCACTGAAATCATAATTACATTACCTTAAAATATAACCGCAACAATTAATCCCAAAGTCTACAAACTTTTCTAATGAGGTTTTTCACTGGAAATTTCATGAACATTTTCGCTTTTATTTTTTGAACAAATAGTAGGGGTTCGTCTTTGTTTACAGAATAGGGATTTTAATTATACGCTGGGATATTAAGAAGCTGCTAGTGCCACGGATATTATCCGTTGGAAGACTGAGATCAAGCTCTAATGAATCCTGATGGTGGTTTCCTTCGTTGGTTATTTTTTTATCATGTCATTTCGGAATTTTTCAATTTCGTATTCTACTTTGTTACTTTAATCTTGATCAAGAAGTTCGTATCTGTGATAAGGAGAGCACTATACTTATAGCTTTGCACTTAGCTTTTATGTTTAGAACTTTAATATATTCAAATATTTTGAAAAGGTCAAATCTTGAAGGTAAATAAAAAATAATAATTTAAAATTGGTAATTAAGTACATAAAATCGTGTAATCTGAAAATATCTGACAATGTCATACAAAAATGTCATACCCCATCACTATTTCGAATTACTTTAATAGTTGGCGTGCATGGCAGGTGACACAAAGTTCACCGGCTTAACTAGTGTTAATTATAATTGAAATTTGATATAATTCAGAAAGATTACAAAGATATTTTTTCTTAATAATTACATTTTGTTATGTATTAGTTACATGTTTTTTGTGTATTTCTCTTCTTGAGTTGGCTGATGTACAATCAAGATATATTCTATTCTATTCTATTCTATTCTATTCTATTCTATTCTATATTGTACAGGCCGCAGGCCTCGACTGTATTTATTTATTTTTTAATCAGTTAGTTGTCGAATGCTGTTATAACATCTGTAGTACTATCAGAAAATAATCTATGCCGATCCAAAAGCTGCTGAGTGCCTTACTGCCTTGCAAACATGTTCAACTAGTAGCAACCGATACTGATGCATGCGTGGTACAAGATACAAGCCGAAGCATGTGACGTATTCTATAAACTGGCAGTAAAGCTTGAACGTAATCTGCTTACCAATATCGCATTACTATTCTTCAGTTAATATGTATTAGACGATGTTCTTCTAAAATGTCTATTCTCAAGAATAGTAGGGGCATATTGATAAGATTGAGTTAAACTTACATTTAAGATCTTTTTTTTTAACAATTTAATTTTAACAATTTTTAATATCGCAAAAAATATAATAGCACGTAAGCTTGATTTTTCTTGACTTATATCTCTTAGCACTCCAAACAAATTTAAAACTAATAAATTTACTACTAATAAAACTACGAACAATACTCATAATTATATAAGTAAGCAATTAGTATTTTAAGAGATTTCAAAAAAAAAAAATTATTTAACTGCTATCTTCACTCATAATTATGTACAAATAGAAACTGCTATTTGTTTCTTTACTATACACTAAAATATGAAATTATTTACCTGGGACGCGTGGGCTTTATCTTTCCTTTCATTGGCTGAATTAGCTGGTAGTAAGTAGTTTACAAAGTTTGCGACGCTCTTGTGTTGACGATTTTGTAGCGAAATAAGCAAATAATTTGTATTTATTCGCCTTTTTGTTCCTAAGTAATATTTTTAATGCATTAAATTCATGAAATGAAATAAATAATATTTTCAGGATATATCGGTCAAATCTCATCGTCTACACCATAGAAATCGCGATACTAAGAGACAATAGCGCCATTATTCCGAGCTGAGCAAGTGAACAATGAACTGAACGCTGATTAAGCGGTTCCTTGCTGATCGTAAATTATTTTGTTCTCAGCCCCTAAACGTAAAGCCTCAAGTGTAGCCGCTATTGAGAGGCAACGTCGGTTTTGGGAAAGACTTCTCGTAAACCGTCGCATCAAATTATTTATAGGTAATTTTTATATATTTTGTTATATCTATGTTAATTGTATATTTTTACACTGCATATTAAAACTTATCTTTGCAAATACTTGATGATTAGACACTGATGAGGTATAAATTATATAGACATAAGTATTTTAATAATTCCAGTAACTTTAAGAAATTGGTAAACTTGAGGTTCCCGTGATTACGACGACAGATGGCAGTGCATTTTAAAAACATTATAGCCTTAACAAAATTTGATACTTGGTTTTTTTTCACTAATTATACAGGTAGGTTTGATACCTATTATTTCGGCAGTAACTATTAAAGCCATTGAACAGTCAAGGTATTTCTTGGTTCCTACAATTTCGACTGATTTTGAAACATTGTTCTTTCTTTTGCTATTACGTGTATAGAAAGAGATGGAATTAGACAAGGTAAGGTTCAAACCAACAAATCAATATAATCAAATGATAATAAGTTTTTAGTATCATTTCTTAACCTACAAAGTTTAGATTTTTCAGATCTTTACTTTTCCTCATACTTTTCTATACTTTTCTTTACTGAGACGTCTTAGGCGATTATTAATGAAATACTCATTTGTCAATTTCATAATGATTTAATTTAAAAAATAGGGTGTGTAAAAAATAATCGCGCCTAATTTGCCCTTAGTTACTTCTCTGCATATGTTCTGCTTCCAGCCAATGTCTGGAAACGGGGATCCTTTGTCCGGAATAGGGGGAACGCACGGGAAGAGATGGAGATGGCCCTAGAGATTATCCTCGAACACTGCCAATGTCCGGAAAACCGGTGGTAGCCTTTTGTTCGAAATTGGGGGAGCGTGCGAGAAATGATCTAAAACTGATAGAGAAAGAGATGTAATACTGTCATATTACCGTTGATAGTATCAATGCAATATTACCTGTTTTGAATCGCGTCATAAGGAAGTACTCTAAGCATAAAGCATTTTATAATTCTGAATCTGTATCTATATGTTTCGCTTATTCATGTCATTCAGTAAAAACGGTTTAAGAAAGTTTTTTGGTTTAGCATCGTCAAATCAATGTCGTTGCGGAAAATTTCTCATTTTCTTTCAAAGTTTATACTTTACTCGATATCCCATTTTAATTTTGAAGTAACCTGATAAAGATATCCAGGCACAACAGCCAACGAAATAAACTATAATTAATTGTTTCATATGTGACAAACGGAAATGTAAGTCGATAAAGTTGACGGTGACTAGTTAGTATAATTAATCTAGCCTTGAAAAATTTAAACAAAACTAATAATCTCCAGCTAACAACTTCGCGCAGCTCCCTACGGAGTTGCTTTGTTTGATACAAGCAAATCTAAAATTTTGAGTAGAGCATTGACTGTGGCGTTGATTGTAAAAATGGTCTTCATTTCGCTATAGCATGGCGGATTGTGGATAGGCTGTTCGCGTGATTCGGCGATATATTCGCCTTTCCACGTCATTTGCCACTCCACTTCCTTAGAGCCTCTGTGGTAATCTGCTTTGTGTGTTCTTTGTCTAAGTTATCAAGTGTATAAAACGAAACTTTATATTAAGGAAATAAAGGTGCAGTTTATTTACTTTGCTCTAATAACTTCAGCTGAAATTCAATTTAAACGGGATCCATGAATAATATAGATATTCAATTTCCTCCATTATTCTTTGTTTAGGTCTACCACCGCTCAACTTTGCAGCTTAAAAAGTATGAAAATGGCTCATAAAATTTTTAATTTTATCTAACTTTAATATTGTCGCCAGTCGGAGCACTCTTTAATTATATTTTGTCGGCGAATACGGAATTAGGGGAAAACTTTGCACCGCATTCTATTCTATTTTACTGAATACGAAGTATGATAATTTGTTTACTTATAAGACTAAATGAAGAGAAATGTTAGCATTATAGTAGAGAGTTTCACTGTCTGTAAAGTGAAGTCTAAATCTCATAATGATTTCAGTTAATAACTAGGGAACATGGGAATTGGGAACTATTATCATTATCATTTATTGCCAATCAACGTCTCAACCAAGTCTCACTACCAGTAGTACCAGTGTACCTGTACCTGGGTACCTGGGTACCTGGGATGAATCCTTCCAGGGACCAATCATGGCAAAAGTAGCTTGGTTTTCGTTATTGAAACTAGTGTTCATTACGCCAAATTCTCAAGATATATCTTATCTCTACGGTAAACTTAATTTCGGAACGTTGTCACCTACCAACCAAAATTTACATGCACAAAATTAATTAAGATTGTGGGAAGTATTAGTGCTGTTGACGGTCAGAGTAATAGTATAATTTAAATCATTTAGAGAAGACCGTCAGACAAAAACCAAAATCACATGGACATAACTAATACAGATTACAAGTGGATTCAGTAGGTAATAATGGTAGCATGAAATTCGTCTGGTTCACAGTATTGCATGTATTTCGTCGTCATTGCTCGTTTAAATTACTTGTTCTGTTTATTTGATTGCTTTTATTATATTTTTGTATGAACGTTCAAAGTTTCTCTGTCAACTGTCGGCCAATATTTAATATTCCTTTCATTCGAAAGAGTAAACTTGTAGTTGTAGTGGCAATAAATAAGAATCAGTTGTTGAGGTCCCTAGGAAACTGAGGGTAACCCTCACAATTAAGAAAAACAATAATTGTAAAAACAAAATATTATAAAAATAAAATAAATGACGCGACAAACGCTGATACCGCCAGAATTGTCTACCGATTCCACTCTCTGTAGTCCTGACCCTCGGCCCTCTGGCCTCCTCTGCCGAGGGGTATTCTCCCGCCCCTCGAGCCTAAGGAAGAGTTAAAATTGATTTTTAAATAAATGATATGTATGTATTACAAATAGCGACTCACTAACAGGCAAGTCCACCATGCAAACAGTCATCCATCTAAAATTGACCTTAGAGACAAACCCCATTCATAGCTGTGAAAAAAGATTAAAATTTAATTTAAAGATTATCGTGAAGTATCTCAAAATGCTGTGAAGGTGTAAACGTCTAACGAGCCAAATTTGCAACTATATGCAACTATATCGACAAATCTAAAAGTTTATTCCTGCAGACGGATTGACCACATCGATTCGCGATCGGCGACGTATCTGGACACGGCCGGTCACAAGCTGATTTATGCGTGGACGCACGACACGCCGGAGCATGGCGATAAAATAATTGTGCTTCTCTGACCCACCCAGGACGCAGTTCTGCGGCAAGTGCGTAAGGGCTTTTGCATAATGTGTTTAATTTTATAAAAGATTACAACATTATCTTGCATCTCATAAAGATGGAGTGATGATGGGTTTTAAATTATTTACAAATTATACGTATAATCAGCAAAAACTTTGAGGTTGGAATTTTGGTGTCTTGTCCATCCAACAATTATAAGTATTTGGAGCTCTAAAAATTACTTTTATAAGCCTCAATATGAGCTACGCATATACGATGCTCTCTGGTATTGTAATTCACTTTTAACTTATTTAGAACCGCATATACTTAAATATCAAAGACAATTAAAAGTTGAAATATTTGAAAGGGTCTGTAATTTATGACGACGACATTTAATAAATACTCTCACTAAAAATGTCTCCGTATATCATTGTGGAAAACACCTTATAAATCTCAGTTGTACTATCATCCTCTAGGAAGACTGCATCAGGCAAACGCGTTCCGAACATTCTGGAAAATTGTACAGAACTGTCAAGGCAATATGACACTAAAATTTTAGCAATAAGACATAAAATGGAGCGAAGGCGTATCGTTAAACGCTGCCGAGAACTGTTGTTCGACAACTTTGTAATTTATATTTTTGCGATATTACATTCAGAAATAGATGTTTGAGTATGGTCGGTGTATTTCAAATATCAAACATCTGAGAATTTCTTGAAGAGTTTTGGAAATAAATCTTCTGACTTCGTGTTTCGGTGTATCTTTTAAAGAAAGATAATGCGTTTGAGCATCTCGAACTATATTTTGGACGAACTGAATAACTGACTCGGGTAGTTCACTGTTCATCTCAACTTCACGCATGAAGAGTAATCCTTCATGTAACATGGGCTTCTTCAAATGTGGCGAGGAAACTCATCTTTTAGGTTGAATATTTGTATTTGGACTCCTCCGCTTGCTTACATCCCATCAAAAGAAAGTACGTTGTAAATTTTATTTCACAAGAACAAGATTCACAGTATTGAAGTGCAGTATCACAGTGATCTGAGGAAAGATGGCACAGCTCATCGAGAAAGCTTTGTCTTCTCATTAAAAATATTTTGATTAATAAGTGTGAAATCCTCTTGATTTTAGGATATTTAAAAAATCTTAAAGTGTATTTAGCCAATAAACTAACCTGTGCCTTAAATCCATGACTTATCAAACCTAGCTCCATTTATAATGTTGATAGCATTTTGACTGCTGCTTTTCTATAACGGCGAGTGACATCTTGTATTATAACGCAGCAATAGATAAAATATACGCTTCAGACGAAGTCAATCACCACTGATGTCCGACTGTCCATGGCATAAAGCAGTTTGCTGATGTAATTTATTCCTAATAAGCACCTGAGACCTACGCCTCATGACGCAGTCGTGACATTTCAGTGATGACATGGTCTCGATGGTAACTACAATTTCATTAAGGATAACTTTCAAACTTACCTTAAAGATGTCAAAGTTATAAAAGACGCTAAACAGGGGATAGGAAGAGAGTTCCACTATAAAGAAATTCGTAAAAGGAGAAGTGTTTTTGAAATTTCTTGTGTGGAAGGCTTGGAATGTCTACAATATGAGACTGATTTGACATTCAAATTAACAGCGAAAAACTGAAGAACTATTAAATAAGGTCTACTTAAGATCTATTTATAACATCGTTTTAATAGTTCTTACTTATATTTTTCTTATATCTTTTATTTTTTAAATATTAAGCTCAGAAACTTATATGATACATACCTTATCATCATAAGCAGTAGAGGAGTCCATATGTGAAGATAGTTCGTGAAGCAAGAACATACTGCCTTAGCCACCCTCACGTTGCCAGCCCAAAAGGTGCTTTTCACGCCTCTTTTGTTAGTTTTATGGTGGTGGGTTAATCCTGTTACAAGCGACTAGGAAACTAGAATGCCTTATCAGTTGAATACCGTCTGTCCAGCAAAATAAAAACAATATAAATTTGCCATTCCCGACCAAACTTATCGATTTGATTAGGTTATCGACATTGTTATCAATAATTGTGATACAATATCTATTCCATCATTCTTTTAGGGAGCATACAGTATTAATGCATGATAATCTTTTGATTATCATAATGAATTTAATATTTTAATTTAAATTTTGCCTCCAATATTCTTTTGTTTGTTGTCCTCTTTTGAAGCTTAACGTTTTATAGTATCAAATAATAATGAAAGTGATAACGTTTTTGGTTTTATGTACAACAATATTAAGTGTTAATGTAAATTCTAAAAGCTATGAAGGCTACAAGCTATTTAAAATAATACCTGAAAATGAAAATGAACTGAATGTTTTAGAATCCATAAGAGATAATGGTGTCGGATTGTTTTGGATTGAGTATTTCAGCATTGGCACCGATGTAAGAATTATGGTGGATCCTGATCAAGAAAGAAACTTTTTAGATTACTTGTCTAAAGGCAAAATTGATTACGAGATTGTTTTTGACGATTTACAAAAGTAAGTTTTTATATGAAGCATTTCAGATCTAATTTGCAGCTACATAAATACGTTCCACACTAAAATACCATTTTCATGAAAATTATCAACACAAAAATAACATTATTTTGAAATAATAATTGTATGTTATAGCATAGTCAGGTTAAGAAAGGTCAAAGATCAAAGGGTATTTGAAAAACCATTTTATTCAAATGCGCAACTGTATGGCAAAAGTAATAACTTCTAATTCATGAAATGCGTAAGCAATAGTACAAAGAGTATATTAAATTACTAAAGATTGAAATTTCAGTGTTATCGATCAAGGAAATCCGAACTATCGCAATATCAGAAGCGAAAATACCTTCCATTCCCTTAGTTGGGACGTCTATCATAATTTAGACGATATTAACGCTTGGATTTCCAAACTGTCCGAAGTTTACAGTGATGTTGTAACTCCGATTGTCATGGGAATATCTGTGGAAGGCCGTGAAATCCTAGGAATGAAAATAGACTTTAAGCCAGATAGACCGCACAGAAATATTGGAGTAATCGAAGGTACATTACATGCAAGAGAATGGATTGCTCCTGCTACAGTGACCTGGATCGTCAAGGAATTTTTAACTAGCACTGATCCAGCCGTGAGAGCAATGGCTGAGGATCTAGAATGGCATATATTTCCAGTGGTAAATCCAGATGGCTATGTGTATTCGTTCACCCATGTAAGAATCGTTTTTACTATTTGAAATGTATTGTAACCTTAAAGACGTTTAAAACGGAAGCTAAAGACCTTTATAACAACAACGATACTGCATTAATACAATATTTTAATTTGTATATTTTAATAAATTCTTCAAAAATACCAGGACAGAATGTGGAGAAAGAACAGAAGCACAGCCAGCTTCAAAACATGTCCAGGAGCTACCGCTGACGATATAAGCAACGGCGTTGATTTGAACAGAAATTTCGGTTTCGTTTGGATGAGTTAGTTTTTTTTACTTTCACCTGTTCAGTATAGGCTTTTAATAAAATAATTTGACTTAATACTGTATTAATAAAGTAATAAATTTATACTATTTTATTAAATTTTCAGCGGCAGGAGCATCTAACGACTCCTGTACCCAGACTTACGCTGGACCTTCCGCATTCTCTGAACCAGAGAGTCAGGCTATTTCAAGTTACATGACCACCTTGAGTAATGGAGGAAACATCATATACTACATAGCGTTCCATTCCTACACTCAATTAATAGTGATACCATACAGCCATGTTAGTGGCTATGAAGTTCTTGCTGCTGATAACTATGGGGATATGGTAAGTGATATAATACGTCCTAATTATTTTGGAAAAATCCGCCCGGGTTCTGTGATCAAATTTAATAGCATATTGTACATATTCCATTTGAAACAAGGCAAAAAAATTTGTTTGTGCTATAAGTGAATTAATCAGACGATGTCTCGATGATTTTTGTGTACGTACGTTGATTGTTATTACCTAGGCATGTATCTCAAAAGAAACTTTAGTCGGTATATAAATGATGCAGCTCAGAAACGTTTAAAAACACTGTAATTTAAAATAAGCGAGAGCAGAGTTATTTAAAAGTTATATAAAATTACTCGCAGTTAGTGTTACAATCACTCAAATAATCTATGAGAAGTTGTTACGATGTCGATTTCCTTTACTCTACTGTTACTGTTTGTGCATCTTCGCAGGAAAGAGCTTTATGTTATTGTGTATAATTTTTAACAGAACCTTTAAAATGAAGATTTGGCTTTAATAAGTCTGCTGGTGCTCTTCTGGTGATCCGTCTATACCAATCAATCAACCATACTAGTCGTCATCTTACCAAAATTAATCTATTGGGAAAAAAATATATATTTCGTTTGTGTATTTGTTAATAGAATGTTCTTAACCTTTTAGAAAGAGAAGAGAATTCTTCTACTTTCATAGAATTTTTGTAAAGTAGAGTCCATACTACCTGTATTATAATAAAAAATACCTTAGAACCTTAATAAATCTTATATGTCAAGACAAATTGTATTCAATTAAATTTATGTGCAAAAGCCAATATTAATCACTGTAAGAAACATTCTATAAGTTCACGATAACACCCCCTATTCATGGAATACAAGATTCTGAAATAGATTTTACGATAACTGAGCTAGCTTTTCTTCGACTCACACCTGATAATATAATTTCATTATTGTTTCTCCATTTTCCAGTATGAGATCGCGATAAGGGGCGCCGAGAAGTTGTCACAAAGATACGGAACAACGTACAGAGTTGGTGTATCAGCTGATGTTTTGTGTAAGGTTTTTGCCTTAAATATATACTGACAAATATTTTTAATTATAGTAATCGGAAACGAACATACAATCTATCTGCTGGCAAGCGGTTACCACAACCTTTTAACTATTATAACTGTAACCGTCTGTGTTCAAGTGCCTGAGATCAGCTACTTCAGATCTGGTAATTGGGATTTAAGTCCGCTAGGCTAGCTACAGCCACCTTACTTAAGTCTGTCACCTTGCAATAATGTTAACAGCATTGTTGTTTAGCGGCAGTTGAATGTTAGCTAGCCAGTTTCTCTGTGGTGTCCTCTCGATTCGAGTGTAGTTAGCTTCTATCTTCATCCTTATCTTCACTTAACATCAAGTGAGATGAAGTCCAGGAACCACTCCGTTGAATAAAAAACCTGTATTTGTTGTTCAGACTCCAAAAGTGACACGTTGAAACTTGGCTTGATTAACCAATTTCTCCTAAGTCTCATTCACTTCACTGAAGCTATAATAAAATTATTCATATGGCTTCTTTTATAGAATAAATTATATTTCTTAAATATATATTTAAATATATTTGCTACTATAGAACATAATTAAAGAATACATTCAATCTCTCGTGAATGCTAAGGACAGATAGTTAATAGTTTTAAAAATCATCAACTTCAGCGATTAATATTGACAAGGTTAAGAGGATTAGATACCGCAGGATTTTAGAATTATTCAATGTTTTTGGGTTGAAATTCGAGCCTTAAATTAAGAGGCACAGAAGTGTTTATGTACACTACAAATGATTGTTTTCTTTTGTATCACTGTTAATGATTTAAATAAAATAAAAAACATGCCGGTCCCTTTTTTGTTATCATTTTTATTTGTATCATACCGAGTCAATATTTGTTTATTTATAACACCATTGTCTGTACCACAAAATCGAAAGCGAGAAGAAGAATCAATATACGAGGATAGCTGCTAATACATAACGAAATATAATAACTTAAATGCTACACAATTTTCCAAAATCCATGTTTATTTCTACAGACGTAATGAGCGGTACCAGTTTCGATTGGGTGAAGTACAACACGAACACTAAAATCTCGTTTCTGATGGAACTCAGAGATCTTGGACAGTTCGGCTTCCTCTTGCCCGCTTCTCAAATCATTCCCAACTGTGAAGAAGTAATGGATGGTCTTTTAGAGATGGACAAGACGACCAGAATGCTGGGATCTTACCATGGAGACTCTTCTGCTGGTGTTTACTCTTTGTATTTAGTTATGTTTGGTCTTGTAACACTTTTATTTTCTAATTAAGAATTCTGTGTAAATTAGCTTCTCGTTAAGGATGGCAACTATTTATTTAACAATAGATTTACCAGACCAGTCATTTAGACGTCGCGCAATTTCAATTCAAAATTCCTACTATATTACACATTTTTTTTTCAGAAATGATGTTATGACTTTTGTAGCTATAATTAGAGAGTACGTTTTATAAACTTAATGTTATTTTATATACATTAGTAACAAATATATTTTTTCTTGTTGACATATGTTCAAATCGCTGGTATATCTAGTATTAAGACTTCATATGCTATGAAGATTCTAAGAAGTATCTAATTTTGATTAGAGAAATTCAATCAAAACAGTTCTAACTTAAAACTTTTTAGCAACATGACTGTCATTTGTCAGTTTGATAAAAATAATAAAATGTGTATGAATATACCTGATAACTATGATTTAAAAACAAAACCTCGCAGTTACCAAATTTTTTTTTTGTTTATCTTTTGTATATATCTTGATAATAATAAATGTTAAATAAAATTTTGTGTACGAAATGATATAAGAGAATTTTAAAAGAAATTAGTTTTTCATTTTATTCATAATAGTAACACAAATCATACTATTGTCATCCGATAAATCTGACTCAAGGCCTAATTTTTAACGGTTTTTAAATATTTCATAATTACTCAAATTAAAAGGAAGTTGATAATTGTTCGTATATAGCTATAGAAGTACAATTTATGATAAAACTTTTTATATTTACTAAATTCTAAATTTAAAATACCCCTGTCACAAACGATTTCACTGATAAGATATTGGGAGGTCTTAGTTAGGTATTAGTAGGTTGGTATCACTATTAAGTTATAGGTTCTGATCATTTATTAACAAAGAAAAGGAAGCACGTGGTTCACAAGATGGTGAAAGTTAGAACACAGAGATGCCTTAACATTGGAAAACCCTGTTAAGTCACTGTCTATTATACATTTTTAATAAGAAACGGAAAAATGAGTATTGTTTCTAAAATATTTTTACCAAAATGCTGAGGTGTAAATCTGAATCAAAAGTTAAAAGCAACTCAAGCTGTCAAGTAGCTAATTATTGGCAGCCACTTCATTTTTTGATTGTTTTTACAGATAAAATACCTTATTTAAAG
Source organism: Acentria ephemerella (assembly GCA_943193645.1). Classification (NCBI taxonomy): domain Eukaryota; kingdom Metazoa; phylum Arthropoda; class Insecta; order Lepidoptera; family Crambidae; genus Acentria; species Acentria ephemerella. The sequence goes on from OW971889.1 coordinate 2,082,589, forward strand.
GTTTTAGAAGTTAGCGGATTCTGTTTTGAGAGAATTTGATGCTTGAAGCTTGCAATATTTTTTTTTTTAATTCAGTTGGAGTAAAGAATAAAATCTTATCAAAATTGTGTGTGTGTGTGTCTGTATATTGCGGGCATGCGCTTTAGTGTGAGGGTGAGGTGATCTGTTATCATTATGATTTATGATTCTCAATATTTTACTGATATTAACCTTAAAAACTTCTCTACTGATATTAAACATATCCAAACACGAAAAATTCTTATTAATTTATTTATATAAATATTATTTTTTATATTCATTGCTGTTAACTGATGCAATTTACACGTATCTAGTGGTACTTTTTGATATATAGCAAAATGTTGGGTGCTTTGGAGCTAGGAGTTGACATCTAACGGAAACTAATATGTGGCAGTCAATAAATCCATTGCATATATCATACAAAGAAGTCATACAAGAATGATGGTTACAAGCATCAGAGGATTGTTAAGAATATCATAAATTTAAGATCAATTATTTTTCCCTCAGAACAAATTTTACTGATGGAGATCATCCCAGAATTTACAGTCGAAAAACAAGACTCTAATATGAAATTAAAGTAAGTTATCAAGTGAGTTTGAGAGTATACTGGTGTTTTCAATCATTGTCATTATCGACAGCCGTCTTTCCTGGGCACAGGCCTTCCTTCATGAGAAAGTAACACTTAAATACGTTGGCCGATAAAACCACTACGTTGTCCCATGTACGTTAGTGGGTGAAAGTGGTTGGCCAACACGCGCGTCCAACGTGAAGTGCCATCCAAAGCATAGAGATCTGATTGGTGCATCCAGCGACCTTTATCAGAGTGACTGTACGCTTATTTGACACTAATAATAAAAAAAACTCTCTCAATTACAGACCTCAAACTCAAATTACAGACCTCAAAAGGGTCTGTAAAATTCATTTATGACGATACACTTCTTCAAATGTATTTGAGCATTTTCACTACTGAATTTATGTATAATTCTAAGAATATTTTGTTTCCTTTATTAATTAATCATTAATTAACATAATTGTTAAATTTTTATGCTTTAATTTGATTTTGTAACATTCCTTCACAAAATCTTATCAATACGACTAATCTTTATCAAAATTTTAACACGCGTAATAACCTAGATTGTGAATTTTATATCGATCTACAGATATCACACTATTAGTCTTGTATTATAATTAAAGTTACTTTTTGGTGGACACGATGATGTTAAAAATTATAATATGTGTTTCTCTATTAATAACAGTTCAAACGGTACATGTGAGTTACAGAAACCATAAAGTTTACAAAGTGCTTCCAACAACGGATAGAGAGGTGAATGTATTAAATGAGATCAAAAGCCAAAATGAATATATGTTTTGGATTGATGGGGTCAAAATTGGAATGGATGTAAGGATTATGGTGACTCCAGATAAGCAATACAATTTTGAGCAATTGATAGCTAATAATGGAATCCAAACGGAACTCGTTATTGATGATGTTCAAGGGTAACCTATTAGATTATTTAAAGTAAAAAATATAAATATTTGTTGATCTAAGCTAAAAATGGATTTAATTTTTTTAAGAGTAAATAATTTAAAATTATTTTTATTGATAGGTTATTGATTTGAGGTGTCGTATTATTGAACTTTTCTGCTTTAAATAGACGAAATAAAAACTATCATTATGGTCAATATTTTAGAGCAATTGAAAACCAGTTAAAAAGACCACGAAATAGAATCAACAATGAATATTCTTTTGAACATTACCTTAATTTGGACGAAATCTATGAATGGATGGACAAAGCAGCTGCTGAATATCCTGAAATAGTATCTATAATTAATATAGGAGTGACAGCTGAAAATAGAGATATTAAAGGTATTGTAATAGATTACAAGAAAAATACTGGCCGTCCCGTCATCGGTGTTGTGGAAGGAGGACTTCATGCAAGAGAATGGATATCTCCTGTTACTTGCATGTGGATTATCAAGGAATTTTTAACAAGTAATGACCCAGCTGTAAGAGCGATGGCTGAAGATGTACAATGGCATATCTTTCCTGTCACCAACCCTGATGGTTATGTTTATTCTTTCACTGATGTGAGTATAATATAATCTATTGAGTTGGTACTATTTAAGACATTTCGTTTAATAAACATAGCTATTTTTTATTGACAGAACAGAATGTGGAGAAAGAACAGAAATCCATTGAACCAGACGTCTTGTGCTCACATGGGCCTTAATGATGATATGAGTATTGGTATTGATCTCAACAGAAACTTTGGTTATATGTGGATGCGTAAGTACTTATTTTCTACTTTATCTTCTTCAATTTACTTTTGATTTGAATGATATTAAACAGGGACTATCTTTTAATTAATAAATACGAATATCAGCACTTAACTGAACAGATAATATTCATAATTCGATTTAATAACTTCCAAACTAGTCATTTTAGTGTCACAAAATTTGACGAGACTAATTCTGAGATGCAGTGTTACTTTGTAATCATAATATTTATCCCAAATTCCAATCTTAAATCTCATGAAAAAGAGCAGGAGGATTTTATTTGATAGGTAATTTTACTGTTTATGTTGATATTATTTTTGTTGAATTAATCGAAACTACGTCTTCGTAATAAAGAAGTTATTAAAACTTTTGTCTATAGACTGACATAAGCACTTTTCCGAAATGGAAGGTGCATTTGAACGTTACTTACGTTACGTTTTTTTATGTTACATTTACCAATTTTACTGACTGATAATGTAAAAGTTTGAACTAAAACACTTCTTCAATATTTATTTTACCTAAACTGAAATGAACTGGTGACCATAATTCATAGTCATTATTATTAGTAACATTAAATGTTCATCAACCTTAATTATATTTTCTTATATAGACGTTGGTGCTAGTCAAAATCCTTGCGATATCACATATGCTGGTCCAACGCCTTTCTCTGAAGCAGAATCACTGGCGCTGTCTCGTCATATACTTGCACTGGGTCAAGAAGGACAGTTGATGTATTATCTTAGCTTCCATTCATATTCTCAAATGTTGTTAGTGCCTTACAGCCATCTTTCTGGAAAAGATGTTTTGGAACTAGCGAATTATGCTGATTTAGTAAGTATTGCGTGTTCTTTAGAATTTTGCTCAATCACGATGCCAAAAAATGTTGATTGTAACCACAAAAAGTATGGCCTCTCTTAAAGTTAATGCCAGATGGTATTTACTTCTACGTAAAATAATACATACTCTTTTACACTCTTTTTTCTTTTTTTATTGCCAGAAATTTAAAAAATAATGCAATGAAAATAAAATATAAAAAATAGCACAGCTGTTTTGTATGGGTTTGTAGTTTTTTAGTTATTTGAAGCACTGTATCTGATTTCCCTTCCGTTTGTTGTATTCCTGACTGTAATCCAGGAATTCTTTTTTAGTTTGAGATTGGTATCCGTGCTGCAGATAAATTAAAAGAACGACACAATACAAGTTACATCGTAGGTACCTCAATGGATATTCTATGTAAGTACCAAACAAATATTATCTGTTTCAACAATTTTCCATTTTACTCAGAATAGTTTCGTTTTAATAGGCTGAAGAAAGAGCCAATAACTAAAGATACAAAATTGATAAAAGTAATTTTTTAGATCCTACCGGAGGCGGTGGCTTTGATTGGGCAAAAGGTGGAGCTAATATACCAATTGTGTTTCTTTATGAACTTCGTGATGAAGGCAGATATGGCTTTCTGCTACCACCTGAAGAAATAATTCCTAACAATGAAGAAACTATGGATTCAATGATCGAAATAGACAGAGTGGTCAGAGCAATGGGATATTACAGTTCTGCTCAAAATCTAACTGTTAACATAATCCTGCTCGCCGTTGTTTCTTTGATAGCTTATTTTAGAGTTTATTGAGATCTTTTTAAACTTACGATCTTTTTATACATTAAAGTTATATAGACAATATTTTTGTTTGTTTTTATATTTTTTAATGAAATTTTTCAGTGTTATCTTTATAACATAAGGAAGTAAAATATTAAGTGGAATGTCCGAACTGTTTGTACACTATTTCTAAATGTAAATAAAATTACGATGATAATAATAAAATAACAAATGCTGCTATTATATTGATAATAACATATTAGGTATTTAGGATGAATATTAAATTTTATGGTTATAGATAAAACCCAATTTATGGTTAAGATACAACAGTGATAGACTAAACTGTGAATTTATTTATTGCGTTAAACGGTTGACAGCAGAATGGGCGACAAGCTATTTTTATTTTACCTATTCGGAATTTTCTCCATCACATTTGCTTATAAGAGTTATGATCATTATAAAGTTTATAAAGTGGTGCCCGAAACAGAAGCGCAAGTGCAAGTGTTGACCGATTTGCGTAAAGGTGAGTACGAGTTCTGGATTGATGAAGACCTTAATGTTGGTGACGATGTGAGGATTTTTGTATCACCATACCAGGATGAACAATTCGAGAAGTATCTCAAAATTGTCGGGCTGGAGTCAGAAATTGTGATCGAGAATGTTCAAGCGTAAGTTATGACTCTTTTAATTCAGATTTTTTTAATGTAAGAAAATATAAGTGTAAGTATTTTTGCTCAAAATTAAAATAATCTGATTGACAGCAACACTGAACATATTCTCTTAATAAGTGTTATTCTATCATGTAGTTTTGTTAATGTTTGTATTATCAAATTAAAATTAAATTTCCACTATAATGTTATCTATTGTCTTGTTTACTACCTATATTTCCATCAAGCATGCAATAATAGGTGACTAATTGAAATAAAACAGGTAATACATTACTCACTTATATTTCCTTTGGTTTTCACAGAACAACAGATACTTAAAACTCGTAGCACTCCACGACTTCCAAGTGTAGATTCGACTGACTAACTCTTTTTGTGTCTCTTTTTAGGCAACCTTCAGAAAAACTTAAAAATAAAATAAATCAATTCTACCCACTTTTACTGGACGAAACGTCACTCAATGTAAACAGTCGAATCTATGCTTGAATCGATAAATACAGATATTTAAAGTTCGAATTCATACATTTCTTTAATGGTAATACATATATTTAAGCAATTAAAATATAATAAAATAAATAGTTGATGACAGTCGGCCATCCGAATTCTATCGGACGTCCTCGTACGTTTGTATAAGCAACCTATGATACTAAACTTGACACTTAATATGTGCAATTCATGAAAAATTATGATTTCTTTAACACAACTAAGTTTTACCTAATTATATAGTTCTTATTATAATAAATGAAATATAATAATAAGTGATGATAATCATTATTTCAAAAGACAATACAGTGTCAATTTCATGATAACCATTTATACTATACATTATTATTTAGTACAACCATTCTTTCAACGATCATTATTACAAACTAAAACACTTTTATCGAAATATACTTCTTGATCATAATTTATGGATTTTAATGTTATATAATAAGACTTAATCACTTCTGATAAGACTAGGGTTTTCCTTAAGAGACCAGGGATGTCCCTTAAGATTCATTCATCAAAACAGTCTTGAGTTTTCTATAGTGGACCAGGGATGTCCATTTGAAATCAATTTTCATGAAATTAGACCAGGGCTGTCTATATCGGACCAGGGATGTCCAATTAGGACCAGGATTGTCCTAACAATCAAATATTTTATTTGGACCAGGGATGTCCAATTGTCTTTTTTTTTGGTTTTTATATATATTTATTAACGATTTATATTTAACTGAAAAAAAATAACTATTGTTATAGTAATATTATCATCTCTATATCAACTCTATCCTTAGAGAACACAGTAATGATTAGATTTAATTTCATATAATTATTACTTATCGGCAAAAAAAAAACAATGAGATCTCAAAATAATGATTTCAGTTATTTAAGCTTTTACCAATCGAATCGGTATTAATCATCTGTATCGGACTCACCCGAAGACATAATATCTTCTTCGTGTGGTCTTTTAAAGTTGAGCCATGGTTTAATCTTGTCAATTGCCACGACTGTGGAAAATTGTTTCCCACCCTTTCGTGTGAGTGGTGTGTCTTGAACATGAAAACGATCGTGATCAAGAACAGCTGTTATCCTATAAGGGCCTTGGTATTTGGGAATAAGCTTTCTACTTTGCCCTGTATTAGGAACGTGTCGCTCTACCCTTACTAAGTCACCTACTTGAAACTTTTTTGGTTGAGAACGGTTTTTATCAAAATAGTCCTTTGCCTTGCGTTGGCAGGCGTCTATGTGGTTATTTATCTCTTGTCTTATAACGGTGCGGTTTGCGTCTGAGACATTGTCACCTCCCGTATTATCTACCAACTCAGAAAGTATTCTACTCTCATTCTGTCCAGATGGGCGAACACCGAACAGAGCTTCGGAAGGTGTTCGATTAATTCCTTTATTAAAAGTATTGTTGATGCCCCACTGCACGTCAGGGAGGTGGTCGTCCCACTTGTTTTCCGATATACCAACGGACTTTGCGGTTAAAGCATCAACAATAACTTTGTTGTATCGCTCGACTTGTCCGTTTGCTCTTGGTGTCGCAACGGCATTAAGTACATGCTTAATACCCTTATCCGCCATGAACTTATTGAACGAAGAGCTTGTAAAGGAAGTGCCACGGTCAGAGATTAGCCTCCGTGGTACGCCAAATATACCGAAATAGTCTCTTAAAACTTTAATTGAAGTATTAGATTTCGTATTCCTAACAGGTTTGAGGTATATGTATCGAGTATATGCATCTATAATTACCAAAATATACATATTGCCCCTACTACTCCGCACAAAAGGGCCTACATGATCAATATGCACAGTATCAAATGGGTTATCAATTTTTTCTATAGGGTGCAAAAATCCTGGCTTTTTGCCACCCGAGGATTTAGCATATGCACACTCTAAACATGAAGTAACATATTTTTTTACAAAAGTGCGCATCTTCGGAAACCAATATGATGACTTGATCTTTTCAAGGGTTTTATCAACTGAAAAATGGCCAATATCGTCATGATTAAACTTAACCACCTGCCAACGAACCCCCTTTGGCACTACCCATCGGTCTCCTTCGGAGGTGACCCGGTACAGTTTGTCGCCCTTTATTTTGTAGTTATTTTTGATGTCTATCACATCTTTCAACAGTGGGTCCCTTAACACGTTAATGATTCTCTGTACCTCCGAATCAGCATTTTGTACCGTCACCAGCCAGTTTTCTTCAGTAACATGCATGATGTCGAGGTTATTATTTGAAACTGGATTTCTGCTGAGTGCGTCTACGTGAGCCATTGACGCACCAGGTTTGTATTCAATATCAAAATGATACTCCTGCATGAGTTCCCACCATCGAGCCACCCGCGGCAGCATATCTTTCTTTTGAAATGTTGCGCGTAACGAATTGCAGTCAGTAATTATTTTAAATTTAATTCCAACGAGATAAACTCTAAACTTCTAAAAATTCTAGAGAAATAAAAGACAAAATAAAATACATACATTTACTACATACATACATATACTACATATATATATACTACATATATTTATAGAGAAATAAAACGCAACCAAAAACAAAAAATAAAAATCAACCATACATTATACTCATTCTATTTAAAGAAGAGAAAGAAGAAAGAAGTTACTGATATCACACTATTACTATAACGTAAAATAAAGTAAGAAATAACGTTCAGACCTCGAACAATAATAAACATCCAATTTAAAAATATCAAGTAATTAAAACAAGAAAAGATATTATTGAACTATTGATAGATCACGTAACAAAACACAAAAGTTCTTCTTAAATTAAATTTGATACTCAAGTACGTGAATTAATTTGTTAGATTGAATAGTTAGTGCTTGTCATACTCCTCTATGTAATATGATAAAGATCGGTTTAGGAACAAAATGGGGCCCGATTGAAGACACAATTGTAAGTTCAATGCACTCTCTTATCAATACCCAAAGTAAGATTTCAAAAACCAGAAAAAATTACTAAAATTATTACAATTTTAAACAAATTAGAGCCGAGTTTAGAGGGCTTGATGCTTGCTTTAGAAGTTACAATTCATAAATATTGATGCACTTAAGTTATTATTAAACTTATCCTTCATTTCCAGGTTAATTGACAATCAAATAGGAACATCTACAATTTCTAAATCTAACACTCTAGGCTCTTTTTCTTGGGACCACTATCACAATCTTTCTACTATTCATGCCTGGCTTGATGAATTAGAAGAATCTTATCCTAATATTGTACAAACTGTCACCATCGGGCAGTCCGCAGAAGGCCGTCAAATCAAAGGGGTTATCATAGACTTCAAGTCTGGAGAGAGAGGTGACAAGCCTTTAACAGGAATGATTGAAGGCGGAATCCATGCACGTGAATGGATTTCACCAGCAACAGTGACTTGGATCATTAAGGAGTTCTTGACTAGTAATGACCCTGATGTCAGGTTCATGGCAGAGACTTTCGTCTGGCATATATTTCCAGTTGTAAACCCTGATGGTTATTCTTACACTTTCTCCGATGTAAATGAATATATTACCAGCATTATCCAGAATTTTTACTCTCAATAAATACGAGATATATGTATATATTTTCACGACCATTTTTTCAGAATCGAATGTGGAGAAAAAACCGGAACCCAAACAACTACGTACCTTGCAATAACAATGATGACATGGGCAACGGAATCGACCTCAATAGAAACTTTGATTTTATGTGGATGTGTAAGTAAATAGTGTTAAATATTAATACAGTGTTAATGATTGATAGTTAAAATTTGAACATGGTTAGCACATCTTTTTTTTAATAAATTGTTCTGTTTAAAAACTACAGAAAGATCAATTACGTAGAATGGAATATATAATTTATTTCTTGTAAAATTGTGTTTTTTCCACGATACTGATTCAACCTTGAAATATATATATACAGTGCTACAGTGTTTTTATCTATAGAGACTATAGCATCATGGGCTTTCGTGCTACGTTACCACTGATATAGACATAAGAGAAAGAGGTAGAGATAACCAACTTTAAAGTAGTTATAGTACACCTTTCACAGTAATTCTTTATGTATTTTTAGATACGAGCCGACACATGCTTTAATACGTTTACAAAAACACATAAAAAATATATTAGTATATGAAGCAGGCACCTTTAAAAGTATTGTAGAAAAAAAAAATCCTTTAAATTAGAATAACTAATTTGATACTTAACGATACATCAAAATTATTTGTTGTTGGGGCTTTTGTCTGAGTGCAACCAGCCAGCAACCAACCAGCCAAATGATAGTATCCATTAATCAATTGTCTTAGAAGACATCACTATCCTCTTCAAAGCAAAAACTTAAGCAACTGCACGTCTGCATTTCACAGAAATCCGCTTTCGCTCATTTCTTTTATATTTAGAAATGAATAACAAAAAATACAAACCTGTTAACAACTTCAGATAAATTAGACCACTAATGAACTACTGTTTACGAGTCACTTGAGGAATGTCAATAAAAAATTACCAAAATTAGTAAGCAGGCAAAATGTTCCGGCATTTTGATGGTCCCCAGAGATTCAGACAAAATTTACGAGAAAAATGTGACTTGGAATTCACACGCACGCTCTTGGGATTTGACATCTGCGCTAAGAAAATTATAAATAAAAACGTGTTAGCATCATACATAGCAATCGCTAAAAGAACAATTTCTCAAATAGAATAAAATTAATAATCGGTCTCTCGGTCCGAAAAACCGGTAAAAATCTTTAAAATTGAAAATCGGTTTAAGTTAATAAATTGGCCCTGAAAGTATTGCCCCCTGTGATTTCTATTTACACGCGTTTAAGATATTTTCTATTTTATTCGCAGGGGCAGGATTCTTTTCCATCCAATGAAGCGTTTATTTACTCGTTGAAATTTAAGATAAAAACCATTTAAAAGTTCGTTACGTGTAGCTAGATCGAGAATCAAATTGAAATCGCGGTTCTGAACAGACTACTTTCGACAGATCTTTCAAATCGCTTTTCTAGGTGTCGTATAGATGGCGTTAGTATATTGAGGGTAAACTTATATTTGGCGTCTAAAGCCTTGCTAGAAAAACGTATAATTATTATTTAATTTAACGTAGATAATTTAGCTAATCAGCAGTAACACAGAACAGTGCAGAAGGGGAAAGAGCCCTATGCAAGTACCCTCGCGCTCTCCCGTGATTCGGTCCGTATGCCGCAAGGTAGGCAGGACCATGGGTTGGTGGAGGGAATACATATATTTTTTATCTCACTTGTTCCTATTACGACTACGTTGTAATGGAGTCTTTACGGAGCTTATGAAAGAAGCAATGCAAGAAACATTTAGACCTTCATTTTTACAGTCACACCAATCATCTATCCCAAAATATTGGTCTAGCTGGGACTAGAATCCAAGACACCTGACCGAGTAACCCGTAATCAGGTCTAGTGAGCAGTCAGCCAGCCGTTCTTATTTAGACACTAGATAGCCTTATTTATTTATTCATACTAATGTTTTAAACTAATTTGTACATATTGCAGACTTGACGATATTAATCCTTTTCTGAAACTAAATCATTTAGCTCTATGATCTGTATTCTATATTTGTTTTTTCTTTTGCTGTGTAATAAGTTTGTTACACTTTGTTTAGTCTCGCTGCGTTAGTAATAACTAAGATTTTAAAAACATTATACGCACACAAGTACACACACATTTTGTTTACATTCATTAACAACCTGTGTTCATCCCACTGAAGGAGACAGGTCTTCATAGATGAAAGAAATACATGAAGAGTTTTTAAGTAGTAGTATTTTTAGTGGGTTAAAACACTTAGTAGAGTGACTAGTCTAATACGGAGTTGGTAGATGAAAGTGGTTCTCTTAACAACTGGTGCCGTCCCAACAAGGAAGATAATAAACTCGATTAACAGAGAATTCGAACCAAAACCCAAACGAGTTCCTCGTGACATTGACAATAAGAAAACAAGGCTAAAATTATTATACCAGAGAAAAGAAAACGTTTAACGGAATACAGACAATTAAGTGAAGCGTTATTAGGAATTTACCGTCGGTTATAATTGCAAAAACAACTTTGTTCGTAATTGTTTGCGTTGGGAATTAAGAGCACGTAGGAGATCACCCGTATTCTATTTACCTATGGCTTTATTAATTACCATTATGTTTCATCTAGTAGGTTTAAATTTGGAATGTCATTTGAACGAACGTGTTAACTATACGGGGCTACAATTCTTTTTTGAGATCTTGTAGAGAAAACCAAAAACGGGGAATTAAATATATTAATAGCAAAACACATGGAAACACAAAATATAATCTTTTAAAACACTTTTAAAGGTCTTATTATTTATACCTAGGGATAAAAGGAGCTTCTTGGCGTGAGGAGTTTCTTGGAAATAAGCTATCTCCAGTTCTGATGTCTCGGTTGCTATCGCAACTACTTCCACAAAAATGAATTGTGATTTTGTGGCCTGAATGCTTCATTAGGTCAAGTATAGGATAATAATGATGATAACTTTTTAAGAAAATCTTCCCCACGATTTGGTGACGAGTTTACCAAAACCAAACAAAAAGCCAAAAAGTTTATACCAAAGTCTTGGTCATGATCAAGCCACATCTTAAACAAACCTGTTTTTTAATAAAACCAAGCTAAAAATTTGGATAACATAATTAAAATATAATTTTTCTTATTTCAGCCATAGGCGCATCACAAAACCCTTGCGACAACACCTATGCAGGACCTACTCCATCATCAGAACTTGAAGCACAAGCTATTATTAACTACGTACTTCAGCTTAAAGACTCCAGCAACATGATATACTATTTCGCCTTTCATTCCTATGGGCAAATGGTTTTGGTACCTTATAGCCATGTCACGGGATTTGGAGTGCTTGAAGCTGAGAACTACTCTGATTTGGTAAATTAAGCCTTTTATACGTACACTGATGGTAACAGGCCTTACAATATAGTTAAAACACAAAGTTTCGACCATTATACAAACATGCTGGCAAAAGTGCCTTGATGGGAAAATGTGATTGCCGTAGCCAGGACAAGAAGTTTAACGTGTCTTTCGAACAACAGAGCTCAAGAAATCAATTTTTTTTATAAAAAGCTCAGCAAATGACTCGATACCGCCCGATGATAAGCAGTAGAGGTGTCCATATGAGACTTCGTGACTCCTTTCTCTATCGCACAGTTAGAGCGAGGAAATTCTAACCGGCACACGTTTTCCCTGCTTCATACTTCATGGGTTACTTTAAAAGAGGCGTGATAAAGCACTTTTCGGGCCGGCAAGGTGAAGGTGGCTAGGGCAGTATGTCACTGCACTAGCTATCTTCACATCTGGAATCCTCTTTGATTGAACCATCAAGAAATCTATCATGGCTTGTACCTTCCAATGAATACTAAAATTAACTATTATCACTTTCAGTATGAAATTGCGATTCGTGGTGCTGAAAAATTAGAAGCAACCCATGGAACTCCCTATACAGTTGGAGTATCAGCAGAAATTTTATGTGAGACTCTTTGCTTTTACACACACAATAATACAAATTTACAACGGAATGTATTTTACGTACAATAACGGAAATAATTTTCCGTTGTAGTATATAAATATTACGTTGTATTGAATAAATATTCTCGTTAACATTTTTCCTTGCTAACATTTTGAATGTTTGATGATTTTTTTGAGTACGAAGTAGATATGTAATTACCAATAATACTTGTTATATTTCTTAACTTGACAATAAATCCATATTATGATGATTTAAAAGAGTTATCAGCACACAATGCAAAATAACCCAATGACTAGACTAACTTTACTACTATATAATTAAAAGCCATTAAAAAGATATAAAAGAAGTGTAATTGAGTATAATTATGCTGATTTGTAAAAAAAAATGTTTTTCAGATGCTGTAAGCGGTTCCTCTTTTGACTGGGTGAAAGGAGTGGCCAACATACCAATAGTTTATCTTTTCGAACTGAGAGATACTCTTCAATATGGTTTTCTGCTACCATCAGAACAAATTGTACCTAATAACGAAGAAATCGTGGCATGTCTTATTGAAATGGATAAAACTACAAGGCATTTAGGTTATTACAACAGTGCTAATGTTGGAACTTTGTCGTTGTTATTAATCTTTATATCATTTAGTTCAATTTTGTATATTTAGACGTTGTCAAAATAAATTATTTTATTTTATTTGATGTTTTTCTAAAAATAAAAATAAGAGAATAAAATTAGGGTTAGAGCACACACTCACACAACACATACACACACACACAAACACACACACACATCTCATAGTCTCACAGTCTCCATCATACACTTGCACTTTGAAAATATTAACCAAAATAATTAATTTTTAATATGAAGTTCAAAGTCATCGATATAAGTTATCTATATCCTAAAGCAATAATTTCAATTGTTTATCATAGATATATTTAAAAAAATACAATAAATTTTTATTGTTTGTTATCCTAAGTTTCTACCTTGTTATCATATACATAAAGAATAATGTGACTGCCTATTAAAATGTCGGTTGCTTTGTTATTGTGGCATATTTATAGAGATCACATATTATTAAATAGGTTAGCTATTATCTTTATAATAAATGTATGAAAGGAAAAATAACATTATACGTCTAAACATTATCATATAGGGTCAAGATAAGTATTAATCTCAATAAATATATAGATAACATCTTTATCTACTTACAATAGTTGTTTTATCGTAATCTGTTGAATACTTAAAAGAAACTTCGCCATTTTGAATTTATTTACTTTAGGAATAGTTTCGTTTTGTATTCGTAATTAATCGTGATAGCCATGGCAATAGAAAAAAATATCTGATATTATAAAAATATTGTATTGCATCTTATGTGGTTCCTAAATCATAATCAAAGCCAGTACCATCTCGTAAGTAATGTAGTACTTACCTGTAATACTGCAAATAAGCAATTATGACCCTAACCATAAGATAATTATAAGATCGCCTTGTTTGACATAAAAAATACACGTAAACTCTGTTCCCCTCCAAATATAAACCGACTACAATACGGATGTCACAATGTCACTAGAGGTAAATAAAAATAAATTACGGCATCCCCTAGTATCCGACGCATGACTGAAATCAGATGTCGAAACGACACCACAAATCATAATGTGTGGTTGAGGAGTTAGGGTAGAACAGGAATATGAATGGAGTCACTTCAATTTTTTTAAATGATTCACTTCATGTTGTTGATTTCGTGACTCATTTTGTTCTACATACAGATGACTAATATAAATTCTTATGGCCAGTCAGTACAAGTATCCAAAAAAATATAGGGTATTACTTGCCTAGCTCAGAAATAATTGTAATTAGTCTTTAAAATATATTAGTTTGTTATTATTCGTCTTTAAATACATACTGTATTTATATTGTTTATTTTATTCCTTTCTTGACATTGTTCTTTATACGTGCAATTATTATTTATATTATATTAGGTATATTTTAACAATATTATCTTTGAATATATTTATATTGTTAATTTACATTGATGTAGTCGATGGTGTATCACTACTTATAAATTAATTTTGTTGCTACATCTTCCTTCGCTACATAATGGACTTCATTAGCATGGAAATAGATATTATAATGATTTAAAAAAACGTAATCTGCCTTAAACTGAATGTAAAAGCCAAGAAAATATATTTTGGGTTGCCAATATTGAAGAAATTAGTTAAATAAAGTTGAATTTTTAGGAATCATGACTGAATTTTCTTATGAAAACATTTCTGTTTTTGTAGGCTTTGGTATAAGTCTGGATATCTTAATACCGAAATAGCTACAACGGGATAAATAAAGGGTGGAGGTGCTTGAGGTAAGGAAATATGAATTTTCTTAGTACCTCTGGCGCCTCCACCCTTCCTCTATTCCTTGAACATTTTCAATTTATATGATAATATTTCGTAATGATCCAGTTTTTATTGTTTTTCTTTCTAACCGCGCGTAAAATTAAATTGTACGGGAATTTAACTCCCACTGACTTTTATATTTTGCTTACTTGAAAGGAGATATTATTTGTAATACAATTTATATCCACTGGTCTTGAGCTGATTAGTGGCTAAAGTAATCAGTATTTTAGTGAGTGACTATTTTGAATATCGTGTCACGTTTATTGCTGAAACGGTTACCTTCGGAATGTATTAATCTGGTACCTGATTCGTTTAACCTTCGGCTAAATTTCTTGGTTTTTGTACGATATTAAAATGATGTTATAGGTAAACAAAAGAGAATCTGCAAATGACTCTGGCTGTCAAAATTAGCACGTAGAATTATGACTATAACGGGTTCGGTGTAGAAATAACTCGATAAAATGATAATTACTGATTGATAGAAATTGTTGTATATTTAATGTAAAAAAAAACTTAAAATAATTATGAAATAATGATATCAGTCCGCGTAACGTGATGGTTTGCTAATTTAGAACTTATTTTGTGACAATATGACTGCTAATAATTAAAGAATTCAGTTCATACGTGAAAATGCTGATGACACAATGTACATAATGTACTCTTACACTTATAATAAAACTAAAGACATTTCAAATTAATTTTAAATACAATCAAAATAAAGGTCTATTTAGATTATTTTTTATTTTGTAGATAAATCTATGCTAATTTATATTTCCATTTTATGTTCTTTCTTTCTTCTATTTAAGTATTTCCATTAAATTTATTCTGTAATCGAGAATGCCTAACATTATTACGTCCGCCAATTTTACTTTTATATTTGTAATAAAGTTTAATCTATCT
Source organism: Acentria ephemerella (assembly GCA_943193645.1). Lineage (NCBI taxonomy): Eukaryota > Metazoa > Arthropoda > Insecta > Lepidoptera > Crambidae > Acentria > Acentria ephemerella. The sequence continues at coordinate 2,098,419 of OW971889.1, forward strand.
AATACCTTTTTTAGAGGAGGAATCCGTTTATGGACCTACCCGCCACTGGCTAAGCGGCGGGCGTGTGTGGGGCTCACCCAGTTCCAAAAAATTGGACCTGGGAATACCCACTAAAACTCCCCGGTAACTTCATTGCCCTTCACGGGGGCGACCTGGGTTCTGCCGAAGCAATTCACCTAATCGCCCCCAGGCAATCTATCTAATACCTACAAATGTCTATCTACCTACATATACCATATCAAAAATAAATAGCGTAAATTCAACACCATATACTATTACAATCATGCGCAACTCGCACTCTTAAAACTCGTAAGAGGTATGTTTATGTCATTCTGTGACTGGGACAATTTTTCCCCATAAAAGAAACTGACAGTTATTTTAAAGTACTTACTAAGTTCGTCTGTATACAGACAAAAATTTTAACTCCTTAGCAATCATCAATCATTTGAAAACCGTTAATGAGCAGAAAATAAACGTTTTCTCAGAAACTAATTTAAAACATCACGTTTTTATTTGATCTCCTCTAACCGATATTAACTGTGAAACTCAAGACACAGTTAAAGTGGTCAACCGATTAAATTAAACCTCTCAAGCTCGAATACTATTCACGTCAGTAGCTCAAAATAAGTTGGTTCATCTATTTTACTAAGACTCTTTCATATCGTAGCAAATGTAAGACGGAAATGGTTCATGTAATAGTGGCTATCGCGTCTAAAATTAACCCTTGCTTGCCGTTGAAGTCCGAATGTGTTTTAAATACCATAAACCACTTTCATAGTCATTTATTGCGGCTTATTTAACGCTGGAATAGTTTCTGAGTTATTTCCGTGGTAGAGGATGCTTATTTGTAATAATTAGTAAGCTGACGATCAAAAGGGTTTTATTATAACAGATTTTGTGGGACATGATTTGTTTAAGAATTAATTTCTAAAATTGACATCAGCGTTAATGTAGCAAGTTATAGACTTGAAACTGATTACGATTGATGCAATATTTATAGCTCAGTTTTATAATGTAAAATCAGTCAGTATGCTTAAATGTTTGTTATGTCTGTTTCATATATACATAAGATCTGTAATTATAATTAACAATGTTTTCTGTAAATAAACGCTTTGATATAGACTTTTTTATAGACTTTATAAGGCAGTAATTTGAACTGAATATAAGACTTTAATATAAGCTCTAGAAAATATTTATTTATATAATTATTATAAAAGTATTAGTATTTCTGTATCTAAAAGTAAAAAATTTGAAACTGAATAATCTCACCGGAAGTCACCAACCTGATACTGGATTATGTAATACCATATATTAATCGATGCAGTAATCTTCAACTCAATATACGATGACGTGCTGAAACCCGGCAAAAATATGGGTAATTATATATAATAATATATTATAAATAGTCGACTCGGTGAAATTTGTTTTAATTGAAAACTAACACTAACGCCATCTATTAAGAGAAACCCGCACTATCAATGGAAGAAATGATAGTAAAACAATTTTCAGTTATATATTCTAAAGATTATCTTTAGGATTTTCCCAATTATTTGTATTTTTAAACCACCCTTTAATCAAACCGAATAAAACACAAAAATTATTGAAAAACGTTAAGCCGTTCTTTAGTTTTAGCGGGACTGACGAATATATTTTTTTTTTATAAAAGAAGATAATATTACTCTTGACTCTCATCTTTTATCTAGCCCAAATTAAGCATCAATAAGAGTTTGTGTTATGGATACTAAATTACGGAATAATATTGATGCTAATATTATTACGTAATTTAACGTAATACGTAACGTATGGATACTAAATTACGTTATCCAATATGTATTTAAATACCAGAAATATACTGAGCAAACGAACGCAAATATACAGAATGGATCAGCGATATTTCAACTCGATTTCAGTCGTATTCGGATACAAAAAGTTGTTCTATTTGATACAGAAATCTTAAACGAGAAAATAATTAATTCATAACACCAAGGACTAAAAATCATCTTAACAAACAAAATTCAGAATATTTATTGTCTTCTTCTATTTATATAATTTGAAAAAGGACAAATAATTTAGGTAAAGCCACCTCAACCAATGTAAGTAGTTAAACAGGGGTGTCGATTAACGAGTCGATTTATCTTCCTACAGTTCTAAATAATGACAGGAATCCTCCGTTGTTCCGTAACTGAGGCTCATTTAATGCATACCTTTCACACGTGGTGTTTTAGAATGTGCTTTCGAGAAAAAAAAAATTGGAGAAAAGTTTTGATAGCATAGGGTTGGCACTTTTTTTAATTTTAGTTTTATTTTTAAAATTCCAGTTATAAAATTGGTACACCTTCACGTACCTTTAAAAAACCTCATATTAGGAAGAAATTAAAATACTCTAAGTAATTCCACGCTTAGGCTGATCGATACTCTGTAGAGAGGCAAGCAAGCTCCTGAGTCACAGAGGCTCAAGGGTGTTCGGGACCTTTGCATCGCCAATTACATGCACACCACAATGCGATCTGTTGGGAGACCTGCGGTGGTTGTCTTTTTAAAAAAAAACAACCTTCTGCACACACTAATTTTTATTTGGCTAGAAGGCCAACACAAAACTTTTACACGCACACTAACTGACTTCCCGATTTACTCGGAGCGAGATTTAACCGCTTTCCGCGATGTCCAGAATCTAACTGATTGAATAATAGAATTAAAATTGTAAAGACAAAAATGAAAGATTGCAAATTAGAATAATGGAAAATTACTTATAGTTATTAATGCGCTGACGCTGCTGTCAGGCCATAGTGAGTAAGGTTGTAACAGCTCCCCCTTTAAAACGGAGCTTTATCAATATTAAGATAAGCGAAGTTAAGAGAAATAGAATAACGAAACAAAATTGAGAAGTCAGTTTTACAATAAAATGAAATTATAAAACAACAAAATAGAAATGGTATAAGTTGGAATATAACATAGAAATAGTACAATTTTATAGTAATATTAAACTTATAATAGGACTTAGTAATAAGTTGAAATACAACCAAAAATAACTTTATCTAATTAGATAGATAGGTAGATATTATTAGAAATTAATTTTTCTGTTGCTTTTAGCAAAATCAACTCGCTTTAGCGAATCATACGATTTGTGATTTATGTGGAATGCTGGTAAAGATTTAATTGATTTCTTGTCATCGTCAGATTCACCTGAGATGTCCGTCATTTCTATAGAGCTAATATATTTAGATTTTTGCTTGGAAATCTTTTTATTATTATGATACTGATTGAATATTTGAATACAGCATTTAGAATCATTTGTGAAACGATTTCTACAACATTTAAATAATTTGTAAAGTAACGTTATGCTTATTATGAACTTTAATTATTTTATAAGGACCTTTCCATATCGGCGATAAGGCCTTGCGTAGACGGTGATGATGTTTTAGGTATACCATATCACCAGTTTTATAAGTGACGTTACGAGAATTAGAATCATAGTATTGTTTAGACCTTTCTTTACTATTTATTATATTTCGAATAGCCTTTTCTCGACTAAAACGCATTCTATATTGTAATGCACGAATGTATTCATTATAAGTAGCATTATTTGAAGTTTCGTATAGAGAGTTAGGAACAGTAGGTTTATAACCATATAATAATTCAAAAGGGGTAAATTCAGTAGTACAATGAGGAGTAGTATTATAAGATAAAATGGCAGTAAATAAATAACAGTGCCAGTCGTTCTGGTTTTCGTTAACAAATGATTTCAAATATTCTTTAAAAGTAGCATGTGACCGCTCAAGGGCACCATTTGTTTGTGGATGATAAGGAGTAGTAAATAACGATTTAATTTTAAGAATTTCTGTCAATTGCTTAAATAATTCTGATGTAAAGCATGTACCTTGATCAGTTAATATGGTTTTAGGAAAACCGAAAAGAGACATAAAATGAACTAAATTTCGAGCTATTTCCTCACTGGTGGCTGTGACCATGGGATAAGCACTTGTAAATTTGGTCAGATCATCTTGAAGAGTTAAGATAAATTTGAATTTTTGGAAACCAGCTTCTGGTAGTGGACCAACGATATCGAGAGCTAAGCGTTCAAATGGCTTAGTTGAAGTAGAAGTTATCTCCATAGGAGCTTTATTAGATTGACGTAAAGGTTTATTTATTTGACAGAGTTTGCAGTTTTTTACATAATGTTCAATATCAGAGCGCATGCCTTTCCAATAATAGGCAGCTTTAATACGATTATACATGCGTTTTGACCCTGGGTGACCTGCTATAGGTGAGTCATGATTTTCCTTTAAGATTTTAGGAACTTCGACAGGTGTCGGATAAATTATTTGATTTTTGTACATATGTATTTTAATGTTAGTATTATGAAAAATATAGGAAATAATATTATAAATTTTAGTGTAAATTAATTTAGAAAAAGGATCAGAGAAATCCGATAACGCAATATCATGTGTATCGGGATGATCCGTTAAGGTTTTGTCTCGAAGTTTTAATAGTAATTCATAAACGTCCTTGAACTTCACTTCTTCATAGTGATTTACTTTAGTGAACATAAAATAATAAGTTTTATTCTTACTGTTAAATACTCGTATTGTATAAGGTTCGCGTTCGGAACTTAACAAGTCAGCGGAATTATCTAATTGCGTTAATATTTCTTCGCAGTGTGGCATAGAATAATCAAAGTCTAAGGAGACTGGTAAACAGATTGATTTTAATTTAGATGTGTGTATACTTTGACTACACTCTTCGATAATAGTATTGGAAATTGGTAAATTATTTGTAAATTGTTTCTTAAAATAATGTTCATAAGATAAATTATTAAGATTATTTATATCAATAGCATTAATAGGACAGCGAGATTCAAATATAGGTATCTGATCGCTTTGATTGACATGATTATTAGAAATAGTAGAATGACTCAGCTTTGACGAATTAGTAGGATTATGCTGAGATGAATGACTCGGAGACATATCCCGAGATGTAGTAGAGTTAGCAATAATTTCTTTGTTAGGATTAGCATTGGATTTAGTAAAAGATTTTGTAAGACTCAGCGACTTTGACTGAGATGCATTATTATTGATAAGACTCAGATTATTCTGAGATGAACAATTATTAGAATTAGATTTAGGATAAGAGTTAGTATAAGATTTAGTAATTAATTTATCATTACATGATTTAGTAGGACTCAGCATCTTTGACTGAGATGTAGAATTAGAAGCTTTAGAATAACATTTCGTGTCATTAAGGTGATTCGATTTTGGCAGACACGTGGCCAAAATCTTATTTAGTTTAAATTATTGTTTGTAGGTTGCAATTCGGCGATATTGCAGTTGTTCACGCTAGAGGTACTTGCACTTGGCGTTGGTTGGTCACGTTGCGTTGAGTTAGCATTTTCACGTCGCGTCATATTATATTGTCTTTTACGACACTGGTCAATCGTGTGACCCAAGTTTTTGCAATAATTACAAGTTATGCGATAATAGTTATTATTTTGATTACTATTAGGTCTAGAATTAGAATAATTAGAGTTAGGGTTTACGTGGAATGTAATATGAGATTTCGAGTTATATTTATTATTAGGTTTCTTATTTTTATGATAGCATTCAAATGAACTATGCCCTGATTTATTACATATTGAGCATTGTTTTATAAATTTAGGAAAATTAGATTTAGAAAGATTATATAATTTTTCTTCTTCGATGGCGTGTTGTACCGCTTCGGATAGAGATGAGGGATTTCGACACCTAACAATAGTTGAGATGTTATGATTTAAACCTAGCATAAAAGTATTCAGTGCGAGATCTTCCATGGCTGCTATTCTACCTATAAGTTCTTTACTATCTTTGCAATTGTAGTGAATATCTGATTGTATCCTAGTTAATATGTATTCAATTCTAAGAGAATATTTGGTAACATCTTCATTACCTTGTCGACAGTTTTGTAAATCTACTAGTAAATGTGTCGCGTGCTTTTTCTCACCAAATGTACTTCTGAGAAATGTTTTAATTTCATCCCAATCAGAAAAAGTTTTTAAGCTACATACAACTTGGGCTTTGCCTTCCAGTTGTGAGATAATAAATTTACAGAGAACATTTCGTTGATCTGTTGTTGCTAATGACATGGCATTTTCGCAATTTGTGAGAAACGCGGGCAGCAATTCCCGGTCACCATTATAAGGCTTAATGAATTTAGTAAGCACGGACAAGGTTATTTTTTCAGACATGTTTTCAGATTTAAGAGACATTGTTGAATTAAATTAAGTAAGTATTATGTTATGTTAGACAGAAAATTAGACAAATTAATAAGTATAATTATTATAGTTATTTAACAAATTTGTAATAGATATAGAATAAACTTTAATTAATATTAGAATAAGAAATAGCACTTTTAGAAATTATTTAAACACGATTGAGATTTAGAAGGTCACTGCACAAATTTGGATATTAATTACTCACAGAAAGAGGATAACATTCACAAACATTTTCTTGGTTCACGATGTAGAAGGCGTGCTCGATTGGTAAGTGGATTTGGAGCGAGCACGTGGCAGCACGTGGTACTTCCACGTGGCGGGATGCAGGAAACAGCGATGCAGCGACGGGGACGAGAAGTAGCTCGTCTGAGGTGGTGGCGAGTTAGACCTATGTGATGGTGCGGGCTCACGCTAAGAGCGGAGGCTGACCGTCGACCAACGGGGAGATGGTTGATCAGTAGTGTGGCGTAGATGCGGGCTCACGCTAGAGAGCGGAGACTGACCGTCGATCTTGTGTGTAGTGCAGCTGATGCGGGCTTGTCCTTAGGGCAAGGCTTAACGTCGATCAAGACAGGAACTCCGGGATTCAGATCTCTGGGTATCTACGGACACCTCTTACGAGATCCCACTTCTGACACCAATTTGTTGGGAGACCTGCGGTGGTTGTCTTTTTAAAAAAAAACAACCTTCTGCACACACTAATTTTTATTTGGCTAGAAGGCCAACACAAAACTTTTACACGCACACTAACTGACTTCCCGATTTACTCGGAGCGAGATTTAACCGCTTTCCGCGATGTCCAGAATCTAACTGATTGAATAATAGAATTAAAATTGTAAAGACAAAAATGAAAGATTGCAAATTAGAATAATGGAAAATTACTTATAGTTATTAATGCGCTGACGCTGCTGTCAGGCCATAGTGAGTAAGGTTGTAACAGATCTATGTAGATAATTGATGAGGTACTGAGTGGAACCTTCCTGTAAGGGAGGGTATTATTGCATGCAAAATCCGAACACGGGTTAAAATGTCAGGGTTTCCAAGTTTGTAGTCCTTAGGTAGAAGCTGCTTCGTACTGAGCAATGTGATACTGCAATGTAACGTGAAAGTAAGCAGTACCTTTAAGAGAAGGGTATAAAATGTTGACTTTTAGATTACGCACTAGTTTGCAGCAACTTTAACTTGTGTATAACTTTCTTTTACATCAACAAACATAAGGAGCGTCGTTAACCTCTTTAAAGAGAGCTCTTCAGAAATCAGATAGCTTTGGGAATAGGTACATGTTCGATGTATAGGCGTAAACATATAGGTAATTCATTCAACATTGAGTATACAAAGTGACGTAAATTACCAATTAAAGCGAAATTATTGAAATTAAACTAACTAAGCGTACAATAGAAGAGAACAAATATCCATATCTCGTGAACAAATATAAGCAGTAATCATACAAATATCTGCCCCAACAGGGCTTAGAACACGGGACCTATGACTAAGTAAACAAGGGTACTACCCATTGCAACCAGGCGTTACATGTCTAGTTCGTGCATACACTCAGTTATTTATTATTAATAACTAATGATATTTAGTATTGGTACACGCCCCTCTACCTTTCGATGTAAATTTCCCATATATGAGGCTGCTGGAAGAGATTTCTTATAGAAATAAGCAGTGCCTTTGTACAATTATTTGATATTCTGTTGTGTCCTTTTAATTGTCTTTGTGTGTGCATAAATTGTTAAATAAATAAATTAATAAATAAATAAACGATAAATTCCGTAAATTACTTTTCCAACCAGAGACCATTCAACAGATAACTGGAGCATGTACAACTCTTACACAGACATTGTAGTCACACACACATACATAATCAAGTAACTTACAATACTAACCAAACATTAGCAAAAAATATAAGCTTACATAAAACACAAATACTCTGTATTACAAATATGCACCGCAAACTGTTCTAGAAAACGACTCCTACAAATTATACTACGACCGCGCTATACTCACAGATAAAACTATTCACTACAATAGACCAGACATGATTTTACAGGACAAACTACAAACTATTTAGCTAATAGATATCGCAGTTCCAAACACGCATAATTTACAAAAAAACGATTACTGAATAAATAAAAAAATAGTCATATCTTAAGCGGCTTCCTTAGTTCCTTGAACTATAAATGAAAGCATGGTGAAAATTATAAGTTACCAGTCCTCGTTGTTTGAGCTGTGCGTTGATATGTCGGTCAGATATATATAGATAGATCAAGTGTATAATACCATCAACTACGTTAATTGCCTACCACTGAGCTAACATTACGTACCGGCGTCACAATACGAGTGTAAATAGAACATATATAAAGTGTAATAAAAAGATGTTTGTTTAAAACAAAAAGAATTTTAGATAATGTTCAAAAATTTGATACCAATAAATGTACATATTGTAAAATATAAATATCCTGAGAAAAAAATTAAATTAAATTGTTTTTTTTAATATTGAGGGTTTTGGCATGTCTTTGTGTGTACATAAATTGTTAAATAAATAAATATTTTTCGTTTATTGTTAAAATCGCTCATAATTGCACTCTTAAGCAATAGAATGGAAACGTTTCATATCGGGGTATTCACCGCGTTTAGGTACTTTACTTTTTTAGGCGCATGCAACTGTGATGAAATTTTGGAGACTCAAAAGTCATTAAATATTCGGTAACGGTTGATTTCTACGTAAATTATTCTGGAATTTTAAACAGCTGAAAATCGATTTACAAAACTAAATAAACTAATAAAAAACAGAGTACCTACATTCTTTTTTTAAAGAGAAATATAACAATTTTTGTCTGTGTTCTCTATTGAATAGTTTTATTAATTAAATTGAAATAATCTTGCAGAAATCTTTCAAATTTTATGTATTTATCAAAACTGAACCGATGTCACAGTATCGAAGTAAGTAAATAACAATTGATACGTCATACAAATAAAGATATCAAAGCATACAGTATTTAAAAGTTATATGGAAATATAAATATATCGTCAAATACACAAATATTTTTTGTGTAAACAGCTGATTAGTTAAAAAAATTTAATTGCCTTGAGTTGGATGTTTTTGAATTATCATATTTGCTTTTACTATATTTGCAAAGAAGATAATTTTAAAATTAAAAGCATATTACTAACATATTTTTCAACCGAGATGGGTCATCTAAGAGACGTTTATACAAAGGAAGAAGATGTAATTGCACGTTTGATCCCTAGTAAAGATCTTACGAAGTCAGTAAAATAGTAACTGCATATACAATAAGATCGACTTTGCGGTGTAATCGGTATGCTTATCTTCTACTTGCGACTGCAATAATGATTCAAAAACGTTTCGATATAAAAAGGTTTAAGTCAAAAGTAAAAATATTTTTATTTAAATAGACATTTACTAAGTTCTTTTAAATTGTCATAACAGGGAATATGTATGAGAAAAATAAACAAATGTAATTAAAGGTAACAGTGATTACTTTAAGTGGGTATTAAGCAAATATACATACATCCAAATACAGATTAGTTTAACACATACAACGCTGATTTTGTCGATAAACAGAATCCTAGTGCACTCTGTTGGATGTGCTTAACAGTTCATGTCAGTGAATACCGATGTCATTCAGTCATTAATTAATTTATCTCCTTATTCATGTTTTCACAAGGAAGTATGAGGTCCAGTCCGCTCAGTACTCCTCGATGCTGTGGACAGTTTTTTTTAATGATAAGTGGCTTCTGTTACTAATGCTTATGAACTGCATCTTAGCATATCAGTTTATTTATGTGTATAAAGCTTGCCGGTAAGAAATTCTAAGAACATTAGCATGGATGTATGTATATGATATTGAGTATAATATTTTGTAATTATCCATGTTTTGGATGGATTGCAGTTTCATATTGTGTGTATAAACGACGAAGCGGCCTACTATCGCTTAAGCTCGGAATCATTTTTTAACTGTATCCCTTTCTCTCCTTTTGTACTCGGGAGCACGCGTGCTGGTCTACGGAGTCACTGCTTCACTATTCTCGAGTTTTCGATTTCGTGAATTCCTTACCGATATTGTATTCTCTCTTCCATACTCCATACATCATGGTTTCCTTTAAAAGATTCGTCCTGCTACTGTTTCCCATCAGACTATGTCAATTCATTTGATATGCTTTTTAACACTAGATTTACCAGGCCAGTCATTTAGACTGGTCGTGCAATTTCAATTCAAAATTCCTACTATATTACACATATTTTTTTTCAGAAATGATGTTATGACTTGTAGCTATAATTAGAGAGTACGTTTTATATACTTAATGTTATTTTATATACATTAGTAACAAATATAATTTTTGTTGTTGACATATATTCAAATCGCTGGTATATCTAGTGTTAAATAAAAAAAAAAATATTACCCAGAATATAAAGAATAAATTTTCTAGATGCTTCAGTAATTTCAGACTATGAGAGGTAGTTAAGTAATATTTTCCTCTGTTATATTTAGGGTATCCAAATTTGTAATGAAAAATGATTTTATCGTCAATTAACTTATCCAATAGATAAAGTGCCGATAATTTTCACTAGATGGCTCTGGTTAGCAATTGAGATAGGGCTACTGATGTTTTACATACGAACTGACAGGTTTATTACTCATTTCTGTAATAAATATTTCTTTCTTAGTTCAGCTGTAAAAGTTAAATAGAACTAATCAAATGCAAAAAATATAAGTGTTCATTAACTTTTGAGGCCGATCGCACAGAAGTACAAAGTTCACCTTACTGAAGATTGCAGATAACATAACGATACGGTTTCATGTTATTTAGATTTGGTCAGAATTTAGTCTGAACTGAAATGTAAAAAAATCTAATAAATTAATTCCAATTTCTATATTTCTTTAATACTCATCTGAGTATTTTAGTATTTATCACTAAAATTTCGATTTAGTAAAAAAAGAATTAGCAAACTATTTCTATTGAAAATGTATTTTATTTTAATTTTTATATTTTACACTTTAAAATATTTTTCGACAGTAAATAACTTATAATTAAAACATACAACTTTTTACAGTATATCGTATCTCTTTAATATCAGTAATATATTTGTATTTTTTGTGATAGAACTATTTGGGAACCAGTAAAACAAATTGACAATTTCCTTAAAAATTATTGATTAGAAAAATATACTTTTTTAGATATGTAAGTAACTCTATTTTGGCTTAAATAGAGTTACTTATATATCGTTGTATTTCGTCATCATCTTTGTATCATTTTTTAAATTTAGATAAATAAATGCGATAAAGTGGTTGAAGCAACAAACTTGACAAACTCGAGAACAGGGTCGAGTTTGTCGCCGTAGCAGCGGTATGATACGGTCTCTTCATTATAATTGTTTCCCAGCCGTTAGTGATTATGGTTCTATGATGAGCACAATATGAGTCGGAACTTAAAATGTGAAGAATAAACTTCAAAGGAACCAAACAAGATCCATTTTGGTTTTGAGTCTGAGCGTAATAATAATAATATATACACCATTTACACACAAATACATACATATTTCATTTTATTGAGTTTTGGATGTTGATATCGATAAATATCAATTAATAAAAAATTATATCAATATTATTAATAAATTTTACAATAAAAATACTAACCTCCGCCCTGGCTATGGCCGGGGTATGTATATATTTAAATCTTCCTAATAAATCACTCTATCTGAAACTGAAAACCGCATGAAAATCCATGCAGTATTTTTGAGTTTACGGGAACAGACAGACATACGCTTTTTTGTTTAATAATTTGAATAAAATATAGATAATATAATTTGAATATAAGAAATTATAACTTTGCTTATGAGAAGATTTCATGAACATACTTATAATTAGTATTTTCCAAAACTAAGCAATTAGTTAAGTTTCAAATAGAATTTAAAAAATTAGAAACTTTGTAACACTTGCTCTAATCATATGAAAATAAATAACAACAAGTACATATTTAAATAACAGAAACATAATAATCATTTTAAACCAACAAAATAATTGTACAATCAAATTTACAATTTAATTAAGTTTATACAATTTTGATTTATTTTCTATTAATTCAATTTTCGACTTCCATCACCACTTCTTTCTGCTTTGTAATCAATACTGTCTTTGGAAACAGTTTTTAAATCATAAGCCCATCCAATCCAAGCGAAGAAATTAATGAAAGTCGTTGTGTAGTTCAAAGTCAAATTTCCTAACTCGGAACTTTTATAATCATAAGGAAATACATGATGGTAGTTATGGAACCCTTCTCCTAAAGTAGCGAAAGACACGAATCTGTTTTCTACAGACTGTATGTTCTTGTCATAAGGCTTATTTCCCCATAAATGTGCGACGCTGTTAACTAAGAAGAACATATGGAAGTTGAAGACGTATCTCATTATATTGATATTCCAGGAGTTGCTGATGGTTTCTCCCCAAAAATAAATCGGTATCAATGTTGGTAATATGAAGCAGAAGGTGTTTATAAAATATTGGGCATACCTGAAATAAAAGATGAACACATAATTTTAATTAAGAAACTTATTAAAACAAAAATCTTAAGAAACAAAATTTAAATGGAGAAGGTGAAAGTGAAATACACCTTCGAATGTATTAAAAATTTACGTCTGTAAAATTTTAAGAGAGATTGAACAATAATTCAATATCAATTACAATATCAATATATACATATCTGTCCTTTTTCTAATGTCCGTATATTGGTCCATAATAGTGAAAGAAACTGTGAATGCGATCACTCAACATTTGATTCCAATAAATTGTATTCATTTGTAGCTGGAAATGTATAAAATCCGTCATTTGATAAACTAAACACCAAAAACCGAAAGGACTATCGAAAGATATAGAATACCTTAAAAGGAAACGTAAATGCAGGTTGAAAAGCCTAATATCATGGTTAAAAGCCTATAAATAGGTTCTTCTAGATATAAAAATTAATTTTGAGGCTATTTCATTCTTAACAGTTGCAGGCCTGACAATTTGCGTTTTGGACATGGTTTTTTATAATCTTAATATTGTTTAACATGCAACATCTTGCGTAAACGCAAAATGATAAATATACCTTGCATGCTCATAGTGTATGGGTTATTTATTTGGTTGGTGCGGTCTCGTGCTAAGGTGGCACAAGCCATGTCTGGGATTGCCTAAGTTACAGTAGCCAATCTAAAGTCAGTCTGTCAGGGGTAGTCTGGTGAAATATTTCGAAAGAATCTTGGTTACTCCCACAAGAGCCATTCGAGTTACTGAGGAGTTTTTGTGAGTGTGCCTATAATGGGTTTCTGGGAATACTGAACCCCCACATGCAGTGGATACTTTGTGATGTAATCATAAAATGAGAAATTTTCTAATTATCACAATGGCTAAAAGAACTCAGTGACAATTTATAAAGAGACCGAGCTAGTAAGATTATCGAGAAAATTTAATATCTTTTAAATTTGATGTACCTATCAGCACCTATCAGTTTCTTTCCTCCTATTTAATTAGCTGTTTAGGTCAAGGATGGTTAAGTCTCGTTCATTTCATGACGTTAACCCCCGTTGACGTAATGAAATGAGCGGGTCCGGTTGCCAGGCAGATGTAGGTAGGCAAATATAATGCGTCCAACGAGACTTTCCTAAACAGCTAATTAAATATTACTACGCAGTTTTGTATAATTATTGCGAAAACTAACATAATTAATTATAAGAAATAAATAATGAACTAAATCTTTGCCTGTACTTTCCAAAACATTTTTGGATATATTCAGATATAAGGTCAACTTTAATATACTAGAAAAATAAGTTCTCTTTTTTTCTTAAGCCATGTACCCGTTGGAAGTCCGTTACATTTCTAATGCATATATTGAGTAGTTAGTATATGTTTTGTGGATAACGTTTGCGGTTAAAACCAAAAAAGCATTTTAAACTGTAACAAACACTCTAATAAGAAAAAGCTTTTGCAAATGCGTCACGACATAACGTCGCTTAGTGCCTTTTATGTGCCTTTTAGTCGTCTTTTATCGTTAGTACCATACAGAGTACAATGAAGAGCTCTTTGACCTTATCTCTCCCTCTCCTTTCCTACACAAGCGTACGGTTAACGGTCTACGGAGTCACGCTGTCTTCACATCTACTTTAAGCCCAAATATATTTCGTGACTACTTTCTCTGTCGCACAGCTAGAGCGTGGAATTCCTTGTCAGCACACATATCCCTCCTTTATGCATTCAGCATGAGTTCTTTTAAAAAGGCGTGAAAAAGTACTTTTTGGGCCAGCAAGGTTAGAGTGATTAGGGTATTACGTCACATGCTGCAGTAGCTATCTTCACATATGGACGCCTTTACTGCGTATTATCAGGTGGTATCGAATCATTTGCTTTAATAAAAACAACCTCTATCTCTTTGTTTTCAACTACAACAGTTGTTTTTTTAATTTTGTACTTAGGTGTATTATACTATATATATTTTTGATTTTTGATTTTGATTTTTGATACTACTATACAGCATAGTATATAGTATAACTGTTGGTGTTGCAAACACACAGTTACAGAGACTCTAACTTTGTGCTTACAACACCAGCAGTTGGGTTTTTTTATTTATTTTGTACTATGTTGTCTAATGTAATACACATTACGTGCAGTAATCATATAAATGTACAAAATTAACATATAAAAAAATACTTGTTTTGTTTAGAAATTATTTGTCATAATTTAAATAAATTGTATAAAAATAGAAAAATGTTAATCTTTATTTCGTTATGGGGCTGAAGAAAAATATCGATTTACTAAACTGCTATGTGTATGTAGTATCTCCGAAAATGTGGAGTATAATATTGAATATTAACAACAAAATGACACTTAAGTTAAATTTTTTTCCATATAATTTTTTCTTACAAAAGAGGTAGATTGTACTTTTTTGTAACATGAATATAAATAACCGGAATACGAGTGAAGACTGGAGAAATGTTTTTAAGGACTAATGTAAGGTAGGTAGTTATGTAATGCGTCCAAACAATAGACAATAGACTATAATCACTATGCATATACTACACTATGTATCATATATATTTATAATCACTATAAATATTGTCAGTTGTCATATCTGTAAGAATAGGGGAATAACTCTTAAAACATTTAATAGCTTACGCACTTCTTAACCCGCTTTAATACTTCTAATTAGCAATTAACTAAAAACGCTTTACAATTTTAATAGTACTACTTACTTGTGCTGAAAGTTCACTACTGGATTGTTATACAAGTCTGATAAATTAATGAATTTCCCTCTCTTGATAACTTCCGGGTGTTTTTTCACAAATAACCAGCCTATATGTGAATATATAAAGCCTCTTGCCGCATTATGTGGGTCTGCGTCAGTATCACTATATTTATGATGAAGTCTGTGATCCCGTACCCAGTGCGTGGCTCGCTGGTTTGCCATAGATAGAAATACTATGAGAATTGCTTGTAATGGCAATTTTGCCTTATAGCATCTATGAGACCATAGTCTATGCGCTCCAGCAGTCACACCGATCGTCGCGAGTACATAGCATATGTACGCTGTAATTATGTTAAAGGTAACAATTAATTTTGGTTTAGAAAAACTATTTATCTATTCGGAAACGATAAATGTTGTATGAGACAGCACATTTAATTAACATGGCATTTAAAAAAAATCGTTGTTTGATGGAAAAATGTTGATCTATGTTTGATTTAAGAATAAAGAGCAGAATGGTGTTTTCATATTTAAAATGCACTTTTATGCTACTATGGTAGAAAACCTTTGGTAATATTTCGAATGCTTAGTAACTTTTTTTATGGACACCCTGCTTATCATTAACATCAACAGGTGTCAACTCATTTGCTGTTATTTATTAAAAATATCAAGTACATACCAAATAATACTGTCTGCCATTTTGCTGACGTGCAACATAGATATATTCCGTAAAAAGCAGCTAAATGCAAATAGCCTATTGTGAAGAAATTTCTGAAAACTATTTCGTAATTCCTAGGGGCAGCTTGCGGAGCTACAAGTTTTTCAATCTTATCAATACTATCCATTATTAAATTTTCTTCCTTAAGTCCCGATGGTTTTTGGTACTGCGAATGCATTATGATTTTTACAGTCAGACCTATTAGTAAGCGTATACAGTACGTGCAAATTATAAAGCAAGACTAACAGTCAATTGCTTAAATACCTATTTAATAATCAGACACTGCAAAAAAGCAATTCGCGACACAAAGGTGGACTGGGGCACACAGTTACTATTGTCAATATTAATTTAATTGGCAGAATATCTATTGTTTTACGACGAAAAACAGTTAAGTTATTATATTAATACAAAATTCTAAGTGATTTGTATGGAATAGATTGTACAGGTGGAGCAAAGATGTAAAAAAAATTAAAATAAATATACGTTTGCTTAAATTACGATTCTTTCAATATATATGGTTAATTTGCAATCAATTTAAACAATTGCTCTACAATTCTTTATGTAATTAAAAAGATATATTACTTACTTCTCCGTACTCCGTATTTCTATGCTCGAAAAATTTAGTCATCTGTGTGCAAAAGCAACGTATAAAATTCTATAGAAGACACCATGCAGGATGGAATGCAACTGGGCTTCTGTCGCTTTCTCTTCTATAGTAACGCTTCCGAAATGAGATATGGTAATGACTGAGTTTTTTTATTTTACGCTATACAATTTTATTATAATGATTATCATTGTACGTAAACATCTGGTGGAAATTAACGAATTCCTTTATATTTCCTTTCATTAAAAAGGTACAGCCAGCCGCAGAATTAGCTTAACCCTTTAGTACTATGTGGTTACAATTATTAAGTATGAGTAATAGTCACCATCCTGCAATAAACGCACTTCTTGCTGTATAGCTTAAAACTAAAATACTATTTAGTATTTTACTTTCAAACTTGTTCTTAGACCGTACATTGGCAATAATTTAAAGATATTTTGACACCATTGAGGTTTGTGTTAATATTGAAGTTAATAACGTCGAAAAATATTTAAGCGTGGTGAAAGTAATCTTAAAATGAAATGAAAATATGTATTGTCTTTTTTTCAGATTAAACAACAGTTGATAATATTCATTTTGATTGTTTTTGTAAATTATTTCATGCTGTACTACGTTGTTACTACAATAAGATATTTATAATAATCGGGCTTACAATAATTACTTGATTTTCAGAACTTACTTACTTATATAGAAAGAATATCCCTAATTTGACTCGCTAGTTTCGCTCACAGCTTAAGATAAGTCTTTCACTATTGACCTGTTGAAATGCTCCG
This sequence comes from Acentria ephemerella, assembly GCA_943193645.1. Taxonomy (NCBI): domain Eukaryota; kingdom Metazoa; phylum Arthropoda; class Insecta; order Lepidoptera; family Crambidae; genus Acentria; species Acentria ephemerella. The sequence continues at coordinate 2,115,998 of OW971889.1, forward strand.
CAGAACCCAGGTTACTCCCGTGAAGGGCAATGGGGTTACCGGGGAGTTTTAGTGGGTATTCTCAGTGCCGCTATATGCGGTACTGAGTGAGCCCCACACACGCCCGTCGCTTAGCCAGTGGCGTGTAGGTCCGTAAATGGATTACTCCTCGTAAAAGAAAAGTCTTTCAGTATGAAATTGAGAAATGTTATACCAATCAATTTATTATTATATCCTTTAACACAAAACACCATAGTAAATTAATAAAGAAAGGCACGTACATAGGTCGGCTTATCTCTAGCAAGCGGGTTTATTCTTTCTACGAGCCAACCAACAATTAATGTCGAGACTGCATTTGCTGTGTATAAAAAATTTAACACATATTTGTATCAAGTAACATATCATTTTATATATTTATCTTAACAGAGGCTGGACTTCAAAAAACATAATAATGAAATATTTATTTAAATGTTTCATTATTATGTTAAAGTTAACAAATTTTACTTAACTTTTGAACAAACACCTTTTCATTACACTTTATATATGTTCTATTTACACTCGTATTGTGACGCCGGTACGTAATGTTAGCTCAGTGGTAGGCAATTAACGTAGTTGATGGTATTATACACTTGATCTATCTATACATATCTGACCAACATATCAACGCACAGCTCAAACAACGAGGACTGGAAAATTTATAATTTTCACCATGCTTTCATTTATAGTTCAAGGAACTAAGGAAGCTGCTTAAGCTATGACTATTTTTTTATTTATTCAGTAATCGTTTTTTTGTAAATTATGCGTGTTTGGAACTGCGATATCTATTAGATAAATAGTTTGTATTTTGTCCTGTAAAATCATGTCTGGTCTATTGTAGTGAATAGTTTTATCTGTGAGTATAGCGCGGTCGTAGTATAATTTTTAGGAGTCGTTTTCTAGAACAGTTTGCGGTGCATATTTGTAGTACAGAGTATTTGTGTTTTATGTAAGCTTATATTTTGTGCTAATGTTTGGTTAGTATTGCTAGTTACTTGATTATGTATGTGTGTGTGACTACACTGTCTGTGTAAGAGTTGTACATGCTCCAGTTATCTGTTGAATGGTCTCTGGTTGGAAAAGTAATTTACGACACTTATCGTTGTTAACTGTAGAATCTTTAGTGATGTATTTCCTGTAGTCTTTAATGTTAAAATCAGGTCTTGGATCGCCATGTTAAATCCTTCTATTTCTGGGTATAAGTTACCGATTTTCAAAAATTTATTTGATGCTACTGGATCTAAATGGCTATTTTCATGAGTGTGTCGATCATTAAGTGCTTTTTGTTCCAGTTTTATGTTATTTTGTATTTGGAAGTCACTATTGCTAATATTGATAGAATTTTCCTGATCTTTTAGTTTCATAGGAGTATAGTTGATAAATTGGACAACAGCATTGTGGATGATTTTTTTGAATGACTAATGATGTTGGTCACTAATGGCCTTTACAGCATTACCTTTTATCAGGAGTTTAACCTTGGAGAGTCCTCAAGCTGTAAGGGGCGATTTTCCTCTGGAGGATTTATAATCGACAGGCATCATCTCCAGGGAAGCGTCTCCCCAGGGCGCTCGAGCCATGAGGGAGCGCCAAACCTGAGGGTGCCTCTAAAGGCGCGGATGATACTTGTGCGAGATTTTGTGAAGGAAAAACTATTTATACTGATTATTTGCTTTTGCCTTAGATGATTGATGTAGCGATGTAGATTAAACCTCTTCCTCTATTATTTCTTTCAATGGTAAGACTTTCTATTACTGATTTAGGATGCATGTTATTGTGTTTTGTAATAATAGTGCGTGGGGTTCTTGAAATATTTTGTATATCTGTTTTGGATCACTTAGTATTAAATGAGTAGCTTCATATTGGAATAACGTAAGTTTTTATAGCTTTTATGAGATTTCTTTCAGAAACTTGGGATTTGCAAACTGTATTGTATTTTTATTTATATTTTATATATAGAATTTCTTTGATTTCAGCGTGATTAAGATCTTTAAGCTGATTGTATCCTAGATATTTATATTAACTGCTTGGTTCAATAGCTGTTATATAATCAGAGGTAAGAGTTGCTAGGTCAAATCTTACCTCTGATTATATGTATTGAATTGGACTTATCTAACCCAAGTTGCATATTGATAACCTTACTGAAATGTGTCATTATATTTATAATATGCTTTTTTATCTCTTTGTCGGTTTTGGCTTATATCTGATATCGTCCATATATATCAGATGTCAAATAATAATTTCATTAGTAGAGTATTTTAAGGGGTATCAAGCTTGACATTAATATAGTAAATGAGGATGGTTAAGGAAGAAGCAGAGCTTGATAAGTACTATATCTTATGAAAATCTGTCGAGTTACAATAATAGTTTGATGGCAAATTTATTGTTAAGTAATTTGCCTTCGTGACACTATTTTTCGCAAGAAATCTATTATTTTTTGACTTTTTTTATATATCTGTATTAACCAAGAATGTGGAATACTGTCGAAGGCTTTTTATAATCTTCCAATTATGTAGACTATTTCTTATATTTGTGATATCTGATTCTGTTATTAAATGTTTATTTATAATTTTATTATTACATAATTTAACCTAATTAAATTAATAAATAATAGATTCATTCTACTAATACAGAATGATAAATACTGACACAATTGAATAAATATTAGATACGTCATTCATTTCCTTCTACGACATAATTTGGTTATTACGTGAAGCATTTAAATACTATTATTTAATAATAGAATACATACTTATATGTGTTATCTTATTTAAGTAGTATAATATTTCTAATGTTCGGCATCTGTTTCAATTATTAGTATACCATGATTTTTCTCACACTCACGCCTTTTATCTATCCCAAACTAAGCATCATTAGGATCTTTTGTTATGGATATTGGGTGACGGACAAATAAAGAAAGTAATACAAATATGTGAAATATACTCAATAAACATACAAATATCTATAACCCGAGAACGTTATTCGTTATATTCATATTATAATAGTATGAAGATAACGAATATTTGTTCTACTACTTCTGATATTCCAACCTGGGACCCATGCATTAGTAGGCAGGGTAATTACCACTGGACCAGACGGTTGTCAAAGAAATGATAATAAAGCAACATTCGCCCTCATTTTGTATTCTACTACTAAACCTAGAGAGTATATTTTTCAACACTTACCCAATCGGGCCAACACAATATAGAATTAATAATTTATACGTCACAGTTCTCAACATATAACTCGTCCAACATGAAATGTATAAGAAAGTTTTACCAATCAATCTGCAATCAATTAGATTTATAATATTTTGCCACAGGTAGTTGAATTTGCTGATAGCCGTCAGGCAACGGCGGTCATAGTGAGGGACTCGCAGGCACCGAACTGTTGGCTGATCATTTTTGGGCAGTCACAAAACCTCGTCATACGTCTAGCCATAATATATAACGAAAATCTTATATTTATTGGTATTTCTCATTCAGGTAAATTTATTTTAGATTTCAGAGCCTTTAGAGGCACTCTCTGGTTTGTCGCCCCCTCGTGTCTCTAAGAGACAGCGCGACACCTTCACTGGAGGTTATGTCGGTCGAAGAAATCCTCCAGATGCGAACTCCTTTAAGACTTAAGGACTCCCCAAGGTTCTCACCTCCTTAAATACCCGGCAACACTGTAAAGGCCATCAGCGGCCAACAGCATAAGTCACTCCCAAAAAAACTACAGCCAGTCGTCTTCTAGGAGACCCACGACAGGAATATTTATATATTATTATAAATATCTTCATAAAAAGCTACCCAATTAGTACGCCTTATTTTGCAATATATTTAACACAGCAACCAAACAAACGTGTAGTTTAACGTTTTATGGGTAAATAAAAGATATTCCTTTTCCTCCTATCTAGGCAAAAAGAGCTCTCATAAAGGAGGCCAGTGCTTATGAAGCCACAGATAAAAACTTTTTGTTTGGTGAAAAATCATTTTCGCTTGTCTGCTTTTCTTCTTTTGTTTATCTGAAGGTAGTTGTGCTTAATATATAATATTTCTACTGAATTCAATTATTTTGAGCTACGATATACTCCCGGGAAGCTCGAGATAATAAAAAACAATTGTATCTGTATCCACTACACAGTTTAATAATCATAGAAACTTAAAAATGCAACAACAGATGCATCATATTTAAGATCCTATTCTGAAAGCGGAAACTACCAGGCTTCCTACGTAACGTTATCCGACAAAGAAATAAAACAAACAAACAGTTAATTGATGGGGAAACGACGTCTCGTTTCGTCAAATGTCATGTCCCGATGACAGCTGAGATGACGGTATATTTTTAAGGGTGCCGACTAAAATCGTGTGGATGTAAATGATTTTTATTAGTGTTTCAAAAGTAGTTGCATTTGAATTAATTCGTATTAGAACTTTTCTTTTGATGAAATAAAAAATCATTACTAATCCACGATAGATTGGAAAGAAATTTAAAAAAATGTTAAATACTCTATTTTAAACTTTAAAGAGGTATTGGTACGCAGGTATTAGGAAGGCCGTTTAACACGTTGCGTGCGGCGAACACGCCTGGCGTGTCCATTCAAACTGTGTAGCTACGCGGAGAACACGCGAGGCGTGCTCAATTAAAAATCAAGAAATATGACATCTATAAATTTTAGCGTCTCTGTTGTCCTTATATTTCAACTCAGCCACATTAAAAAAAATATTTTTAATGTGGAAGTGCTACGGTTCGGTTGTTTCTATGTACGTCGCTTGCATAAAGGTTTACACATCATAACTTATTCACACGTATGACAAACGAATTATTATTATAATATATATATTTTTTACTGTAATAAATTGATCTTGAACATTTAACAGAAACAATTCTCGAACACTTTTATAAAATTTTGTGCTTTTTGTGTCAATTTAAGTATTGTAACATTTGTCCGCCACGCGTGAATCTCCAGAATATTTTTTTCGCATTGAACGTGTTAATTGTTTATGGTTTCTTTAGAGATGTGTAATTTTATTCATATTAGTTATTAATCTCATTTTTCCTACACGCAATGAGAGAAATGGATATTTGAACTCAACTTTAATTACGACGTTGAGTGCATCCTTTATAATCTCTGGATTCAAAAATATTAGTGTCTTTTTTATGAATGTTAGTATTTGCCTCTTGATTAACCCTGCATTGTTATCCACAAGAAATCGTATGTTGTAAATATTCTGAAATATTATAACGTGCATATGACACAAGGAGCTTCGGACGATTAAAATAGAACAAATTTTTAGTAAGTAAGAAAAATAAACATTGTAAGTGTTTCGTTTTTTGTCGAACCCGATAATCTAGTGAGTTATTAATATCTTAATGGATAGGCAGCAACAGAAATCGATTGACACTATGTCATTCAGAGTATGCATTCTATTTTTTTTTTCATACCACCAAGGAGACAATCTTGCAACATTGCTGGGACTGTAAACAATTATTGTTTCGCGTTTACATGAATAATGTTATTATGAAAAAATATTAAAGTGTTAATTGACTTCTGTGGCTGTCTGTACAATATTAATCCAATCTATGAGAAAAAAATTGCTACAAATTCTAATTAAAAATGCCTACCTACTCTAGTCAGATTTATTTATCTATAAGACAACACAGATACATTTATTATTATAATTATGTTTGAAGTAAAAAAAATATTATCATACAATTTTTTTAAATCATTTTTTTTTTATATTTATACTTTACACCACCTGATGATAGGCAGTAGAGGAGTCCATATGTGAAGCACGCGACATACAGCCCTAGCCACCCTCACCTTGCCGGCCCAAAAAGTGTTTTATCCCTCAACTTCTTGAAGAACCTTTGTAATTCTAAAACTTATCTGGGACAATTTTCTTTGATCACTAAAATATTGTGAAGAGTGCGTTTTCCTGTCAATTATAAATTCATCAATGTTAATCAAATATGACTAACAGATATTACGGTAAACCGAAAAAAATGTCCACATTCATGATTCGTACGCCTGTTCCAAGGAACAATCCAACACGGCTACTCCATTAGCGAGTCATGTCAAGTCACTACGTCTATTGACAGATGATGCCATTTCGGCCGGGAATCGAACCCAACGCCGCCAGGGAGCGTGCCTAACGATCCGTATGATTTATTACTGTCATTACTGTGGTGTGGCGACGAAATGAGAAATATGCCGTTTTGAGGGCAGCAAAATCTGACGTTTAATCGTACTATGCAAAGGTTCCTTTTTGCTTGAGACTGTTTTTGTAAATAAATCTTTGTGTTTACGTGTTGTGTGAAGAAAAGGACTTTATAGGCAGGCTATAATTGCGTTTTTGAACTGTTTCCTAGCGATAATGAAGGTTTTCCGTGAGGGGTGCGTTTTGTATGCAATCGCTTATTAATGATAAAATATTTTTATTACAATTAATATTTTTAACATAATTAAGGCTATAGAAATAATCTGATTTCTTTGCAATATTAACACGGTAATGTTTTTGCGAGTAAGTAACTACAAGTATGTATATACTAGCTACTAGCTAATTTATTTATATCAGAGTACAAGTACAAGAAGTCACACATAAAGTGGAACAGTTAATATCTATATTTATATAAGAAGTTTCATATTATGTTCTCCGTACGTTTTAGTGATATGTACTATTTAAGCAAGTACATTTAGTTTTAATGTATTGTAATTATTTTATTAAGTAAGGATGTAATTAAGTATGATAATAATTTGCTTAAAATTATATTAAAATAAATATTACATTTTGTCAATAGTATACATTTTTATTATTTAAGTATCTTATGTACTTACAACGTTACAATACAAGATACGCAATCAAAACTAAAAAAAAAGAAAGGTATTAGGTGACAAGAAGAAAAGTGACAGTTGTATAAACTCATAAAAGATTATCCGTAACTAATTCACAAGGAAAAGAAAGTAAAAATTGTGTTTGGAGTTTCAAAAAAATTAACAAATGTCTTATTGAAACAGCTGAACTCATAATTGCATGTTACTTTTTTCACGGAAGCTTGTTCTTTATTAAAAAGGTATTCTTTATAATACTAATTGATTATTTATAAGACAACAATAAGATAATGGGGATATTAATTATAATTGGTTACAGTTTCTGTTTGGCTTATCCAACATCAATAATAGCAATAGTAATGATTTGTGACTGTCATATCTAATACCGATCCCTTTGTCAAGAGATTAACTAGGCACCAATAACTTGTCTCACTTATGACGTTATGTTCCGCTAATTAATAGAGTCAAGGTCATCGGTTGATTAGATTTGATTAGCTAAAGACTAATTTAGTGAATCGTTTAAGCCCTGCGCTCTCTTAGCGCTTAATAACCAAGTTTCCAAGCAGTCATGGAAATTCATGTGCTATTAAAATATTTACCCAATTACAAAATTTCTTAGGTTATTATCATTTACTAGTATTAAATAAATGTCGTGTAATTGTTTAATTTTATTTTTACAAGTTTCAAAGCGTACGGTACCTGTATACCTATTAAAAATGATCATTGTAATAATTAATCGTGTACCAAAAGTAAGTGAATGTCGTATAAATATTTTTTTTACCAAGTAATTGGTATAACTACTTATTAGCACTAACGATGATTTGTGTACCTGTATATAAATCATCGTTAGTGCTAATAGGTAACTGTACCAACTGCAGTCTTTTTAATAGAAAGATTAAACAATGACCCTATTCCACCTGATGGTAAGCAAAGTGGAGTCCAAATAAAAATGTGGCTAGTGCGAGTGAAACTATGCACTGCTCTAGCCAACCTAATCTTGCAGACCTTCAATATGCTTCTTCTCGCCTCTTTTGAAGCACCTAGGATCCAAAGAAGGAAAGTAAAAGAGTGCTGGAAAAGACTTCCCTTTGTAAGTAGCTATTTATAAGAATTGAGTTATTTTGTAACTTATTTATATTTTTTGCTGTTACATAAATTTATTAATTTAAAATTGATCACATCACTGTGGGCTCGATAAACAAATATCCCTCATTAATATAAGTAAAAAAGAGAAAAAATAGAGATATGATGAAAATAATACTAACAAAACCAATACATATATGAACTCACTCAATACATTACACTTCTTTTTGGGGAAGCGTGTGAAAAAGGCTATTGCTATGCGTAATTTCTATCAGATAACCATACCACCCTATGATTATAGTTCCAGGAAAAATTGCTTACAATGTGTCCGAAGTACTTTGATTGAGATAACTTTCACATAATTTAAAATAAAACTTAATATTCTTGATATTATTTCGTACAGCTTAGAGCTATTAAAAAACACACAATGTGTGGTATTCCTAAAAACAGTCACTATAAGTTTATATTTGCACTTAGATTAGGCATTTATATTTTTTATAATTAAAAGTTAACAGAAAAATTACTAGTTAACAATAACGCTGTATTTAATTTATATCGGGTAATGTATTTCACAATTGCTAACGGGAAAGGGAAATAAACCTTTAGACAGCCTACAGTCAATCAAAAAACCGAAATTAGTGACGACCTTGAGCTGTTGTGATAAGTTCAATTTTACAAAGAACATATGCGCCGTTCTTAAGTGGTTAGTTAAGTTACATTTTCAAACCGTAAAAGTGAGTTTTTAGTTTGGTTAATAAATATTGTTTAAAAATTCTGCTTAGCCAGTTACTAATTTACTATCTTAAAAATCTATTGGAAGTGTTTTATACGAAAACATCGTATATATAAAAAATACCCACAATTTAAAATAAGGATCGAACGCAATCCAAAACATTGTCTTTGTTTTAAGATATCACAAAGAAACATGAACTTAAATTACGGTATTGAATTCATATATTTAAAACCAACTCTTACTTAGTGTGAGACTTCTTAAAAACAGAAGTAAGCAAATAAAAATTATGTAATAGAGAACGAAAGAAGAAAATGCATGCTTGCATCAAAAAAATTAACTTGAAGCTGACCCCGCTAACTTGGTACCGCCTAAAATGTTTACAAATAAACTCGTGAACAAAATCCGTTGTCATTAACGGAAGATGGCGGAGTTCCAAACCATTTTATTATTATTGTTGTTATTTAAATAGAAACTCAATTCAAATTTTAATTACCTTATAGAACATTCGTTAATTTCGCGTTTGACATTCGTGTAAATTAATGGTAAGGTTTTAACTAACTACTTAGTTCATGCAGAGGATATTAGGTCTGGGCCTTATAGAATGTGCGATGTCAACCAAACACAGTGCTTATTCATCAAATTTGAGGTAATTTATGATATATGTCTGTTTCACACGATTACTCGCACACACCCATGCACTAATTGTTATTAATTAATTATGTGTCTTTAGCGGGGCTTTTGATAATTTTGTTTTGATATTTGTACCAGAACAAAAATGACAGTCAATTTAGTGAAATATTCTATTTAATTTTAAGATGTCTACTAATACGCCTTTGCATATGATTATTACGATTGTATACTTGAAATATATCAGAATAGACGAAATAGTAACCTTTGTCTGTCTTAACTCAGAACAGCAAATGAACCCACTGGGATCACGTTTCGAATTCCGGGTCAAATTAATTATAAGAACTATGATAAATCATAAAAATAATTTAATTAGCAGGTCTACAGATCTGTTCGCAGACAGGTAGGGTAACCAGGGTTCGGTGCGGGAAAACCTTTTGAACGAGTTTTAATCTGTTTTTAGATTATTTTAAATAATAATTGCCGCACTTTCGTAAGACACGAACTAAAATATAGTTATTTGCATCTCTTTCATTCCAATTCAATAAGAAGGGATAGAATATTTTTAGGAACGTCAAGAAGTTGACACAAGATCCATTCACATTTGACTTTTTTTTTAATCGGTTTGTTTCATGATCCGTTCTAAAAAATTGCGAAAATGCTTTAGAGTTGAAATTTTAGTAGTATACTGAAGTAGAACTTAAATTCTATTTAGTTCATGCACAACGGAAGCGGGGCCAATAACACAGCTTTTCAACAAAGTAATTAATTAACTAAGTTGCAACGTTTTTATTTAAAAAATCCGATATCGAAAAAGCAAAAAAGCGATTAATAATTTCGTCTCCGTTGTGAATGCTGCTTACGTTATTTCTGTACGATTTGACAGTTGAACGTAAATGCAGTAGATACGTTTTGATTCGATTGGATGAAAGATACGCTGTCATCGTGACGTCATCGAGATTTGAACTGAAAGTCGTGTAACAGTAGGAGCTATAACCGATAATCGACAAACCTTTCAATCACATCTTTATCTTACAGCTTGTAGACTACGTAAGCTTATTTTTGTCTTCAAAAAACTTCGTCACGTAGCTGTACCTGGTTTAGTTAAATCAATATATTTAGTTATTTTACAGGTACTACTGACCTATTGTGTTACTTCATGGCAAGGAGCTCGTAAAACGTTTTTTCAAGTGTTAGAAAGAGTTCAAAAAGCACTTTTGAAACTATGCATTTAAACCTATATTCCCCATCGAAGCACTGTACAAATTCTATGAGGTAAGACCTCCCTCTTCAACAAATTTTTATTCTACACACTTCAAACAAAATGCAATCAAATTACTTCTACAGACGTATCCTGCTTTAGCTGCTAACATATCACTCTTCAAAACCTTATTTTGCCATAGCTTCTTTATCTGGGACCTTCTGTGTATAATTAATTGATTGTAAAACAAGTTAAAATTACTAATCCTAACGAGATGTGAATGTAAAAAGAGGGTTACGGGTTACTTACAGTCACTTAATTTTTGGGGAAACCGAAATGCTTCTAAAACATCATAGATTATAAACATTCGTACGACATATTTTGATCTCCGTTCTAGATTAATAGTTTTTTCAGCTTACAACAGCTTATTTCGTATAGACAACGTAACCTTGCTATTATCACAGGGAGCGATGTCCGAGATGCAACTCCGCATAGTTCAGGCATTGATGTCTCATAATCTTAAGTACATAAAGTCTATTTTCAGTGGTGGACCAACGCTCCTACGTTCTACATGTTATGCTTACCATTATTCAAGTTAAATCTTCTCATTCGTATTTGGTATTCCTACTCCAGAAAAGTCAGACTCATTAAAACTTGGCATTAATGGAAATAACAGAAGAAACGAAATTGTCCGGCGGTGGAAGTTTTTTGAATAATATGAGAAGTTGTCACGGATTTCTCCTACTTTTTAATCCTATTTATTAACTTGGTCCAACTTTTTCAGACTGACAACACGATTTTTCTGCTACGTTTTGTATTAATGGCATTTTCATTGCATATACTTCTACGGGGAGGATATATTGTTGTGAATACTATAATTGCAGTTCGGCCCTTATATTATATCAAATAAATAATTCACTATGATTGATTTGATTATTTTATAATTTTAGCTAATTTTATCTTGTATTTTAGTCTCCATGCTGTACAGCCATACGATAGTTGGAAAAATAACACTTATTTCCAAAGGAATCCTTATGATCGTCTTTTGAGTAGTAAATATATATTGTTTACTTATGCTGTGTTACATCCGAATAACCAAAATTATCTTAATTACTTCCTTAAATTTCTTAAGTGGTGTCAAAGCCAAAATTTGAAAAGGCAAACTTTGATTTGAGGGTGAGGAAAGTCGCCTAATATCGAAGACACTATACTTTTTATTTTACTGGTCACAGGTCTAATTTAACTAAACTTAATTTAATGACATTTTGCAGTTTAAAAAGACACTTATCATATATCGTAGCTAACTGAATCTTATTAAATTTGACAATTCCTTGACATTTCAGCAAATTCATTAGACATTTGAATATTTAGCTATCATATACATGATGGCTAAATATATAGAGATGGAATGGTTATATTTATCAATAAAATTTAGTTTTCAAAATCTTGTCGAAAATGTATTCATTGACTACTTTGAAATGGTAAGGCAACCCTAGTGTGTTACAATCGAATTGAACCATCTCAAACGTGTTTGTCGTCAACTGTCAAATTATATAGAAACAAGAACAGCGCCTCTATTAGAAACTAGAAACTAGTTTTATTATTAATAATATATGAGATAGTTAACTAAACGTAATTAAGATTGAAATTCACACTAGAATACTGCTATAAGGGTTATTTTAGTGCTTTGTCAATTGGGGTTTATTAGCAGCAGGTAGAGTAGGTGCGGAGACAGAGGTATTCAGTGTAACTACAGCGTATAACAGGTATTAATTTATTGCGCCGCTTCATTAACTACAAGTGAGTAATATAGTTGTGTTGTATGTACTTACCTAACAGAGAGATTAATGTTTCTAGGTTGGTTGCTTATAAAAAACTGGGCGTAAGGCTGGGCTGGCTGAGGGTGGACTGGTGAATTGCTTTGACAGAACCAAGGTCACCCTCGCGAGGGGCAATGGAGTTATCGGGGAGTTTTAGTGGGTATTCCCAGTACTTCTCAGGTACTGGGCGAGCCCCACACACGTCCACCACATAGCCAGTGGTGGATTGGTAAACGGATTCCTCCTCGATAAAAAAAGGTTGGTTGATTATGACCCATTGTCAATTGACATTTCAATAAATAGTAATATTGGAATTACGGTATTTCACTGCTCTGTAAATCCTAGACATAACAATAGTCGCCTTAAACTTTACGAATTGTAAGTATCGCCTCTAATTTCAGGGGACTGCCTTATATAAAGAATCTGTAGGAAAAAACGAAACACAACATAATAATATAATTAGAAAAAGTCACATAATCTTTGTAAATAAATTAAGAACCTAGAGATAAAAATATTTTTATAAATGAAAACCGGAAATTCACTACATTACTCTCAGAAACCTCTAAGCCAGGGATTCTCAAAGTGCTCAATATCGACCCCTTGGGGTCGCAATCTGTTTTCCAGAGATTAACATAATCAAAATCAGATTAAGTTTTTAAATTTATATTTTTTATCTTAAAAACACTAGGGGTGTGATTTCTCAAGTAACTAGACTGAGGTATGAGTGCAAATTAGAAAAGGGGTCTATTGCCTAAAAAAGGTTGGGGATCCCTGCTCTAACAAATAAAACCAACAATCAATTGACAGATTTTATAGCTATATAGATTATATAGCTATCGATATAATAGTTAATATATATCGTCTCGTTGAAATTCTCCAACGCATTAGCAATATCAAGTCATTCCCTTGTTAAGGCATGATAGTTCCCCATATCATAAGATAGAATATAGCTTCTTTAATTTTCTTTGACAGAACAAAACAACAATGAACGGAACGAAATCTGGCTTTTTTGCTAGTTTCTTTATTTTATTTGATTTCATTTTTTTACACAACCAATACCAAACGTTTAATGGCAAAGTAAGACATTGCTTGATGCCTGGACTTCTAAAACAATATATCATATTTCTTTGACATACCAATAATATTTTTATAAATCGAATTAACACAGAAACAAACGTCGGGTCGCGTGGAATTATTTCGCTTTATTAGATACTTTTCATGGCATTTAATGGGCCAGAAAAGGGCAAGAAATTTATGGCAAGGCGATAAATCTGGTCCAATTGGGATACACGCCCCAGCACTTACACAGAATTGGGCTTTTTGTATGCGATAATAATAAATTAATATTATTAATATGGCACGATAAATTTTTATTATGCACGTAGATTTTATATTTCATTAAATGAACCGTGCAATAATTAAAGGATACTATAGAAAATATCTTTTTTTTAATACCAAAAAGTTGCCAGGCTACGGAATTCTGTGCCATCAGTGTTTTGTTAAAAAAAAATATTTACTGTAAAATATTTTTTTTACACACACACCCATTATCTTGCCCAAATTAAGCAAAATTAAAAGTTTGTGTTATGGATACTAAATAACGTATAGATAGAAGTATAAATAGTAATATGTATATAAATATAGGAAACATAACAAATAAACTTACAAACATCCATGACTCTGAACAAATATTTGTATTGGTAATTCGAACCCGGGAACTCTGGCTAAGCGAACAGTAGTCAAGTTATCAGAACTCGAGCAGTATTATAGTAATTTGAATATATTGTATATTATGTTACCTCTGAAGTAATTGGTTAATAAATACTCTAATCGAAAGCTAAAGCTTTTAGCGCTGCAGACTAACCTAAGCATTTAATACTACAATATATTAATTCGTTTGAGCAGTGAAATGTGTTTGGTTTGTATGCCTTTATTATTACAGTTATTCAATTATATTGATTATTGATTATATTTTAGTTTTGAATTAAATGATTACTATTAAACATAGTAAAAGCACAAAAAATGACTCGACATCGCCTGACGATATTAGGAATCCATATACGAATATAGCTAGTGAAGCATGTAACATACTGTCCTAGCAACCTCCAACTTGACAGCCAATAAAGTGCCTTATCTTCTTCTCTTTTCAATGATCCCATCTTATATGACGGAGTGAATAGGTATCTGTAAGCAAATCCGTCTTCTAGCTCTCCTTAAAAGTTAAAGAATCATTTGATAAATACTAGACGAATGATTTTTATTATTTATGTCTGTCGTTAGTTTTACTTTTAAATTTTATTAACCGCTAGTATAAGGTAAAATAATAATACATTGACTCTGTTAAAAAGGAAACGAAAACAAAAATATATTTTTAATAATGTAACATTTTATTCAGGAAATATCACTAAAACAATTCCTCTTACAAAGGCCGGAGCAATATTGGTCATGTCCTCAATAGTGGGGACAATTTACGGCTATGCCATTAATCTTTGAGAAACGGATCTACATGCACTTACATACTTTTTCTGGTAAACTAATGGACTTCTATTCAGTCCCCTTAAACAACATAGCTTTTGATAATCCCAATCGAATAACTAAATGGAAATTGTATGGGGTTTGACAGTTACGCTCGACAGCTTAGCGAGGGCATATGTCAAATACTATATTAGCGATTATCGAAATGAAACTTGTCTAGGCCCTCTGAAATATTTTTGCACTTGAATAACATTATTTGTTCGAATTATACGAATCAATAATAAGGAAGATCATTGCAATGTTTTTAGTCATAGAAAAAAAAATACTGATAGTGTTCAAATGAAGTAATTTTACGAGTAAAGTTTTAGTTTGACACCGTATGTCATTGATGCATTTCTTAATAAGTCTTGATACACGATACTGGCTCTATTCCTGTTGGTAGGTGAAGGCAGATGACGTCAAAATTGCTACTAACAGCTTTACTTGCCTTTCGAAGCATAGAGAAGCTTTAATGTATTATGTAGATGTATGCCCACTAGCTCACTATCAGTTGAATTTACCCCAAAATGAGATTTACCTTTTATAAATGTATCTAAAAATGACTGAATAAGTCTAGCTATACTTAGAGTTAAAAGTCTTAATAAAGAGGCATAGCTAGTAATAGATTTAAATTAAAATCTGGAAATGATGATAATTAAAAAACATCGATAGAAATGTTTTAAAAAAATCCAGTAAAAAAGTGCCAAGTGTAATTACTCTTTGCCAATCTTCTGAAAATCTATGGCTATAAATATTTTACATTTGTCTGTCAATACACTGTTGCTGTCAATTGAAAAGTCTGTCACTACACAAAACTATTTAACTGAAATTACAAAAGTATTCGTATAAGTTATTATGAACGCGAAAATCATTGCGTTGATAGTCGTGTTCATTACAAATTTCAGGATTTGTCAATGCAAAAGTTACGAAAAATATTCACTCTTCAGTATCATTCCAGTAGAAGTAGAACATTTGAAATTTCTTCAGAATTTGGAGAAGCAGAAGTATATAGATGTGATATTTTGGAAAAAACCCCTGAAGTTATATTATCCAGTTCAGTTTATAGTCAATCCGACAGACAAGGATTTATTCTTGGAGAGAGCAAAGCATTTTAATATGAATGCTGAATTGTCTTTTGTGGATATTCAAAAGTAAGCAACCAAAAATTTTTTATCACGTTCTGAATTATTTTCTATTTTTCAAAATATTACTGTAAAAATAATAGATGATAGAAGTTGGATGTGGTTACAACTAAATTTTTAAACAATTTAATATTTATAATATATATCGGAACACTTATATTTATTGCACAATTGAGCCGTAATGATATCACCACGACTTCACTATTAAAGGGTCGTGATTTCTCGATTGACCACAGATTATTACTACCGCAAGTTTCTGGTAATCATAGCGGCTCGACTATATCGTGACAATATAATTTACAAGAAAATCATTTCTGTGATAGGGACAACCTGGAAAACTTAATAACGACTAAATCATTCGTGTAATCCTAATTTTTTTGTTATTATTAGAGCATTTGACAACCAAACAATTAGACGATATCAACGGTTCAGAGTAGACACGTACTCTTGGCAATACTATCATACGATAGAAGACATATACCAATGGCTTGCTGATTTAGCAATAAAATTTCCTGGCTCAGTAGAATTGGTCAGTATTGGAAAATCTGCAGAAGGAAGAGATATTAATGCTCTGATTATAAGAAGAGGCGTATCTAAACACAGAGTCATAGTTGAAGGAGGTATACATGGGTGTGAATGGATATCAACAGAATTCGTGACTTACTTGGCTTTCCAACTAATAACTTGCAATGAAACTAATTACCGTCTCTTGGATCTTGTTCATAGTTACGAATGGTATCTGATACCTATACTAAATCCTGATGGCTATGATTATAGCCAAAATGTAGTAAGTAATTTAATTTCTGTATAATACTTTGAATTCTATTGTTCACTATTTTAAGAACTTTGAATAATCTTACAGGACCGCCTGTTTTTGAAAAATCGTAATGTCTTCAATGGAACGTATGGTGTTAATTTGAATAGAAATTTCGATTACAGTTTTGGAAGTAAGTTCATTCTGAGTGACATTTAATTAACTATAAATACTTAGATAGTTTTACATCTTCATATATATTTGTAATAATAAAAAATCATTGTAGATATTGTAAATTATATTTTATTAGATATTGTTCTTTAAATATTATCTAAATAGGTTATAAGTTAAAGAGTTTATAAGTGTAATTTTTTGTAAACAAAAAACTCACTTGTAGGACATGGAGCCAGCAACAACAAGAACGACGAGAACTATTGCGGTCCGTCTGCATTCTCCGAGCCCGAGACTAAAGCTTTAAAACGGTTTATTAATCAAAAATCTTACCACCTCAAATTTTACTTTGCAATCCATGGATATGGCCAGAATATAATAATACCATACGCCGATAGAGTTAACCATATAGAGGACTATTCTGAAATGGTGCGATCAAGTCAAATTATTAAATAACTATTTTGCACTTTACAGCCAAAGCAAAAGTCGATAATAATAGTAAACATCATAAAATAACAAAGATTAGTGTATAATAAGCACAAAGAAAATTGTTTTGTATCATACAGTTTACTATAGTTAACGATTTACCGTTAGGTATCACTGTCACCTGAAATAACCCATTTTTATCAAGGAGGAACTGCATCGAATTGTATCCATTTTAAATACAATGATAAAGCAGTCAGTAATAAACAAACCAAACTAGTAAGAGAAACAGAAAATACTCACGCAGCTATGTACTTAAAATTGCATGCGATTTTTTAAAAATCGAAAGAATTTCAGACAGGAGTTATTCAACTTTGTAAGAAATTTGGTTTTGGATGTGAATGTACAATAAAAACGTTAGTTTAAAGTTAAGTTTTAAACCGGAATTGCTTTGCAAGTGATTCGAAATTTGAAACTAAGCACGCTATCTAGATGAAGTGACGGAATCCACATAGTCCATAACCAAGAGGGACCAAAGAGTGGAGAGTCTGTGGAAATAATACCAACAGCAAGGAGACAGCCAGATTAAATTGAAATACCCGCTCCAAGTTCTCACCCGCCGTCAATATGAGAACAGAATATTCATGCAACATTTAAAATTCAAATAGGTTTTGGTTTTCAGGAAAATTACGGTAAACAAGCAATATTGAAAATGTATAAATTATACCGCAGAAAATACAGTGTTGGCACTTTTTATGACACGATGGGTGAGTTTTGGTTTTAGTTAATCTTTAAGATGTGATTCTTAATGTGGCTATCAATTCCATCATCATTGAGTCTGAACAAAATGAAATTCAAAAAGCGTAAGCCAAACTTCTTGTTTCTTCTCACAACTAAGATTTAGCACGAGCGCAGCATCGAGGAACTTGTACAAATTTTTGGCTTGGCTCTTTATTTATTTTGTTTTACAAGGATTGTTAATTTATAACTAAACATTTGAAAGGCAATGGTTAAAAGGCTGTACAGATTGCGAAGCTTGCAACATTTAACACTAAATTTAATTTAGGTAACCCAGTGAATTTTAAATTACTAACAATTTTTGCCCAAAGAATATAATTACAGAGTGGGCATGGAAGAAACGACAATTTCGTTAAGCACGTCAGTAAGACAATGTTGTTTACTAAATTTCCAATTTTTAGTGATTATTATTTCACTCGGAATTTCTCAATGCCAAAAACGTAAAGAACGAACCATTCAATCACCAATTGTTTCCCCTTTTTATTTGTGTTAGTTAAAATAGTCATAATATATCAGTCATATAAAACCAAGATACACGATAGTGACGTAAACTCCTGAACTATTTAAACTAAAACTATTTACGTTCTAAACAATACTTAAAGAATTGTAACCTAACTCCTAGTGTTTAAAGAGCTATACATTTCACCTCCAGTTCAACGAAAGTAGTTGAAAGAATACCACTAAAGATCAATTGTGCGTATTAAATTAAACGAAGTTGCCCCTTATTCCTCAAACTCAAGGATCCTTCCATCATCAGAAGAATGCTTTATCTGCTAGACGCAAATACCTGAGTAGTTTCAGAAAAATATGAAATATGTTAGACTTGACTATTGAATATTAGGCTTTCCCTCGATTCCTCTAGGATCCCATTACTAGATCCTGACTTAGTGACAATGAGACCACTTGGGAGGTAAAATATTTTTTACCTCCCTCCAAAAATATTTTTTTTCTAAATCGTTGAATAAACATAACAAATGATAACAACAAATCGATAACCTCATTCCTTTTTTTGAAGTCGATTGAAAGATTATTTTTTGTAGCTTTCTTGATGACGTTTTAGTGACTACTTGGACAAATTCATGCCCTCGGATTTGCTTGCAATTCTTTAATATTTTTTTTTTGCAAAATGCTCTAAAAATTGAAGATTTAATTCTTTTACGTTATGGCATTAGTCTGTGACAGATTAAGGGTTTTTACTTACTTGATTCTAAATAAATTTCTCAAAATTAAACTAAATAAAAATACACTTCACTTATTTTGTTCCCCATGTATTTTTGAATTGGCTGATATAAGTTAAAGAAATATTCTAATCTATTCTATTCTATTGTTATTGGGTATCGTTGAAAAATATTGTCTTCTATCACAGGTATAAGGCTGTCCGGCAACAGCGCTAGCTGGGTAAAAAGAAATTACAAAGTAAAGTGAGTAATAATAATAAGTCTTATTCATTTGTATTCAGAGAGACGCCTTCGTAAAGACGTTGGGCTAAATCAACTAATAATATTTGAAGGATTTCACGTAAAATATCTGAAGAAATTCAATTCTGAGCAATTTTGTGCTCAGAAATCATTTCAGGCATCCTTTTACCTGTTCACTTCATTAAGTAAATTGCGCTGTAGTTGTTTATTTGACAAGAATGCTAGTTTTTTTATATATTCACAACTCTCAAGATATAAATATAATTGTTTTCCGAAAACAGTGAGTAAAGTTCAGTTTTATTTTTTAAATTTAAGAAGGTTAGAACTTTCTATTAGCCTGATGCTTGGCAGGTTCATTTTAGTCTTTTGTAACACTCGTTCACTACTCGTAAACATCACTTACGATCAATTAAGGTATAAGCCAACTAGTTAAGAGAGGTCTCTAAAATCATCATTATCATTTATATATAAGATAACAGTTCATTTTATTACTTATACACACTATAATTTTGGCAGATACGTCTTCACTTTCCTTTTAAGAGACAACGGGACCTATGGCTATGCCCTTCCTCCTAATGAGATCACTCCAGCTTGTGAGGAAGCTATGGCAGGACTTATAGAGATAATGCGTGCGAAGCCCCGACGAGTCAGAAGTGACTTGTTCAACACTTCCTCGAAAATAAACTTTGAAACTATATTGGTTGTTTGTGAATTTTTTATATTGATGTTGAAATAAAAGAGATATTGATTCATTATTTTTTATTTGGGGTGTGAATGATCATAGGAACATATGTTGTACTTGACAGATTCGGACATATACCAGTATACAATAAAAAGAAGTACTCTGTGCATCATATATGCCAGTCATTATGGGGGGTTTGAATCAAGTATTTTGGTCATATTTTCAAGTATAAACTAAGATAAAAATAAAGTAATCGCGTCATAGTGTTCACGTTACTGATGGCTATGAGAGATGACAGATGGAAAGAGGTTTTATAAGAGACCAGAGGTTTAAGATGTCCAATGCAAAAATATCAAAATTCAAACATTTTTATCAGATATTTTTTATTCAAACAAGCAGTTTTATTGAAAAGCTGTGGTCAGTTTTGATTATGACCAAAAGAGTTTTTGCATTGAAGATTGCTTCCTACTATCCCTACTACCACTTATTTTTGCGAGAAGAAATCCGTTTATGGACTTACTCACCACTGGGTAAGCAACAAGTTTAGCTGGTGGCCAGCACCAGCTACACTTGTTGCTTACGTCTGAATACGGCACTGGAAACAGCAACTAAAACTGTCATATAACTCCACTGCCCTTCACAGATAGATCTGGATTATGTCGAAGGAATTCCCAATAACTTTGCACCGATGGAGATTACCGAAAGTTACTTGGGCTATCACAGACACATACATACAATGTAGCTAGGGTGAAGGAAGCCGCCATCTCACACCCACCAGTCAATGCTAGACGGGCTGGCTAGGGGCTACTCCCGCTCCCACCCCGCTGCCTCCTGCGTGAGAACAGTTTCACAGAAGGAGGTAAATGTCTTTGATATGATCTCAGTAACAACCATATATCTTGCCAACTGTACTCTATAACTATACCAACCAACCATAAGAACCCTCCCTACCAGCGCACCAGGGATATTTTCTAAAAATTCCACCATAAAATCTCGCCCTTCATCTCAACTGATGGTAAGTGAAGATAAAGCCGAAGATTGAAGCAAATTTTACCCGGATTCCTAAACCAAAGTGGAACTGGCTATTTTACCTACAAGTGCTGGAACACAAAAATGCTGTTAACATCATTGTAATGACGGCAGACTTAGCTAAGATGTTGGTGTTAGCCAGGTGGACTTATACAAAGACCTAGCTCAAACTAAAACAAGCAGAAAATTCCTGCCTTCAATTCTGGGTTCAATTCCCAGGGGGGGGGGGGGGAACCTTCCAGATCTGAAGAAGACATAGCCACTAGATTTTATGCCATATTCTATATGTATTTTTCTCAATAAAAGTAATAATTTTAAAACATAATGTATTTAACAATATTGGCTGTAGAATTAGAATCTCTAAAATGTTAAAAAGAAAACGCTGGAACGATAGAAGTTTTGGAATAATTCAATTATATTCTATTTTACTTATCAAAAATAATAATCATTGAATTCTTCGAATTTAATTTCATGAGAGAATGTAATGAACAGTCAACCTCAGTGATAAGAAGTAGCTTAACACTTTAGTATCATGTCGTACCAATGATTAAATATCAATAATAGTCACCTTACAATAAACGCACTTCTTGTTGTGACATAGGACTATTGTTAAGCTATTATGAGACCGACAGTAAATAGACTGAATTAATGGATTTTCAATTTGAATGAAATTTTAATCAGAGAGTAAATATGACAACCAGCTCCGCTTCAATGGACAACAAACTTTAGTTCTTGATCTTAGAATTTTATGTTCATAAAACTAAAGACGTTCATTTTTTTAAATAGTTTTGACAAAACTTTTGTGAAATTTTTTGTAACTGACAGCATCGAGTTTGCATTTGAAAAATCTATAAGGCTGAAATCTATGATAAAATTTGAAATTTCATTTTATAATGTCCATCAAAATGATCAAAAATAGATTAAATTTTTTTTCTCATCTATTTCTTCTTTGGCTACAGTTGTGTGACTCTAGGAAATACGACAATTACACTTTGTTTCGCAGTGTGCCAATTGACGAAAAACATTTAGAGTATTTTAAAAATTTGAGTTTGTATGATGTGAATTTTTGGAGACTGCCAGATCAGCTTAACATGCCCGTGGAGTTTATTGTAAAGCCAGAAGATCGAAGAAAATTTCAATTGGAGGCTGATAAGAAGGGAATCTATTTGACTACTGTATTATCAGATATTCAAAGGTAAAAATATTTAAAGATCTTTAAATCAGAAGAAGCTCTGTAGTGGTTAGCGTGTAGGATCTGTATTTTTCATATTATTATCTTGTCATTACTTTTATCGTTTATTTATTACTTTTACGCCAAAAATTCCTGCTCAAATTAATATTTAAAATCTTCAGTGTGTTTCTAATAACATAAAATATATTTAGTGCCTTTGAAAAGCAAACAGTTAAGACCTATATCAGGAGGAACTTAGACTCGTTTAATTGGCAAAGCTATTTTCGCTTAAAAGATATTTATGGATGGCTAAGGGACCTTAGAAAAACTTATCCAAATGAAATGAAGTTGATCAATATTGGAAATACAACAGAATCCCGAAATATTTTGGCTGTTCAAATAACTCTCAAAGGATGTCTCTTTAGGTAAGTATCTTATACAATTAGATATTATTTTTAAATTCCAATCCAATTACTTCTGGCTGCCAAATACTTATCTTAAGTATTGCTTTAATATCATGGAGTACTTTATTTTGTATTCACGTATGAAAATGATGAAAATATTTTTATCCAGCCTTTAATTGAAGACACTTGTGGGTATTCGAAGATGTCAGCAATTGGATTGTAAGTCATTTTAATTATAGATTTCGAAATAATTCTAATAACATAACAGGTCAAAAGTTATCATAGAAGGAGGCATCCATGCCAGGGAATGGATCTCACCTGCGTTTGTAACTTATATGATACAAGAAATTTTGAAAGCTCCAACGAGCCGCGATTCAAATTTGAAACGAATCGCACGGACTTACGAATGGATATTTTTGCCAATAGTGAATCCCGATGGATATGAATATAGTCACACTAATGTAAGTGTGAAACAATGATACGTACTATAAGATATTAAAGATTAGATAAGGTATTTCCTTGAGCTTAAAAAATTGCCCATTGCCGAATTAAAGATTAGATTAGATATTTCCTAAAACTTAAAAATGTTACCCATTTTCAAAATTGTGTCATATTCTGTTCCAAAAGGTCTGATTTTGTTATAAACTTAATAACATAATTTATAAGAATTTTTCTCATTACAGGATCGGCTTTGGAGAAAAAATCGAAAGTATCCACATGGAGTCGACCTCAATAGGAACTTCAATATAGCTTTTGCAAGTAGGACTTTTTTTTGTTAAAGGTGAAATCATCTACCACGAATATTGTGCCAACTACGTGCTAAGTCCTATAGCGGTCTAAAGTGTGCCTGCCTTTTCACCTCTCGGCGTAATATTCTAGGCCCAACCAGACCGTATTCACATTATTTAAATGAGTCCAATTTTCCGTAGAGTTAATACATACTCCATCTCAGTCACTAGCCCCACACACGCATGATCACACTTCGTAAAAATTCATTCATTGCATTCCACTCGTAAGGCAACCGTGGGCCATTGTAAATTGTGCGTTATTTCTCAAGGTTATTATGACAACCACTTCTATCCCGAATCCAAATTCATCCAAAATCCTCATGTATTACCATCATGTTAGAAGACTTGCTCCCAGCAGTGCTTTAATTGACTTGATGTTGCCATAATCTATCGCGTTTATATTAATAAATTGGTTAGTCAATGCAACTCACTCAATTATCACGTTAACTGTATTACTACAAGGATAATTAACTTTTGTAGAAACTGGCGTAAGTCATAAAAAAACTTTCCAAATTTACTGTGGACCAGCGCCATTTTCAGAAGAAGAAACAGTGGCAGTATCCAACTTTTTAAAAGCGAATAGTGAAAAGATCGAGTATTACATCAGCTTCCATTCCTATGGGCAGTACATGATTATACCTTATGAAGACTCCACGGGCCACTACGACAATTATGAAGAAGTGGTGAATGTTTTTTGTTGAAATAAAATACTGATTTTTACAGCATCTGTGTTGTTGTAGTTGAGACTTTCTAAGGTCATTATGTCCAAACTTCAATTCCAGTGAGGGCAGAAATTTCTTGTTTGGTTTGGTTGTTATAAGGGTATTTCCTGAGTCAGCTTGGCTAAACCACCACCGTAACTAACCTACCACCGTTACTAAAGAGCTAACTGTGTAGCTCTTGCCCTTCATCTTACCATACTGTAAATGAAGATAAGGCCGATGATGGAAGCGAATTACACCTGGATTCCTAAACCACAGTGGAACTGGCTATTTTACCTATAAGTGCTGGAACACAAAAATGCTGTTAATATTATACTGTCAAATAATAAATATGTCTCAGTTTTCCATTCACCTACAATTTATTGTGAAGTTTTTACTAATATTTTCAGAAAATAATGGGATTGAACGCTGCAAAAAGTATCTCCAAAAGATATAATACCAAGTATTCTGTGGGAACTGCATACGATACTGTGGGTAAGAAACTTTTCGAATATATTGTACATGTTTCTGTTTACATTTTAAAAGTAGAAGTGCTAATTCTATTAATTTTTTTGATAATCAGTCTTATTATATTTCAGGTTATAAAACTTCTGGTGCTAGTACCGGTTGGGTCAAAAGAAATTTTGGAGTGCCGTAAGTGGCAAATACATTTTGACTCCAATAGTAAAGACAATTCATTAAATATCCGCGGTTTTCATGGCACTTTTTCTAAATACATCATAAAAAAGAATACAAGCTTCCATGATTAGTAAACATAATGTTTTTTTGTATCATAACATCTTCTGATTTTGTGGTCAGGGTCTGTGTGTTCAGTGTTCCCAGCACTGACTCCACGGAAGACTTCATAAATAACTTTGACACGTCTTCATCATAAAATACGTACCACTGCTTGAAATAAGCTTTCGAAAACCCCACCACTCTTGCCTTATGTAAATAGCTAGGTGGAAGTGGTGGCTAAAACAACAGAAGCCAACGGCTTAACGTACTTTCCGCACGGAGAATGATTTCGATTGGACTCGCCATCGAGCTCCTCTAAGACCTTACTCTTTGAATATTGATTTCAGATACGCAATGACCTTTGAACTTCGTGATGAAGGTGAGTACGGATTCGCATTACCACCACACCTGATCTTGCCGACCTGTAAGGAAACTATGGATGGACTGATAACGTTTTTGAAACCTCGTTCTCAATACTACAAGAGTATGCATCTGCCAATGTCCGATGATGGCAGGAGAACACACATGGACGTTATAGTCTTCATGTTTAATACGTTATGGTTCATTATAGTGCGTTTCGATTAATATGAAGTTTTATTTTTTTTCTATTCCTAGTAAGTAATTTTAAATGCTGGTAAATAAAACAATACTCAATCAAAAATGTGTTCATACTAGAAAACCTGGCGAGAAGTTGAAAGTTAAATTAGTCGAGGTCAAGTACTTTAAGGCCAGTTTAACATCTGTTCGATCTGTCAGTGCATGCGAAGTTTCGTCAATTTCTTGTACCCTCGTGACTTGGGTTTGAATTATAAACAAAATTCTTGGGATTTGATTCTATAGTGGATTTTCATTTTTTTTCAAATCCAGAATGATAATATTTTTTTAACATTTTTTTGTTATTGTTTGTGTTCTTACATAATAAATTTCAACTTTCTAGGACTGATGAATTCTGATGATTATAAGTGAATGAGTCAGTAGATACTAAATTCTACTGGATACTAAATTTTATTTGTTAAGCGACCGCAAATCAAGCGTATTGAATCGATTACAAAGGTACTCTTGTTCATAGAATGAATGTCCTTTACTTGATCTGAAAGTACGAGAAGAAAAAAATCACTATAAACTGCAATATTCTTTTTCATAGAAAATTTCTTTTGCAAATTTATATTTGGACTAGCATGTTGTAATTAGAAAAAGAGGGTATTGGCTTTAAAGCTTATCCTAAACGTCAATAATTATAGAACAAGAACGGTAGTTTTGTAAATTTTCAGTGGATGTTTAAACTTATCTGTAAACTTAATAAATATTCAAAAGTCAAAATTTACTAACTTCTTTTAAATCGTCATAACAAGGAATATATATCTGAAAATAAATAAATGTAATTAAAGGTAATAGTGATAACATTAAGTGGTTATTAAGCGGGTATTTACAAATTGTCCCAGTTATAGAATTTAATTATGTATTAAATAAATAATTTTAAAATTAAAACTAACACTAGTGTGCATATTCCCAATTAACCCTACCACCACTTCGACGAATTAGTAGCTGCAGAGAAGAAGCGGCGCAAGAAATTCTCAGTCTTTAGTATTCATAATGACATTTATAAATTACCTATGTCATTATGTATTAGTATTTACAAACATATTTTTTGTTTTACAGTGCAATATTTTATACATCTATACGTCGTATCGTCATTTCTAGTTTGTCTAAGTTTCAATTCAGTTTGACAGCTTAAGTTTATTTAAATTGCATTTTTAATGCATGCATTCTTATCGCCTATATATTCCTGAACTTTGTAGTAGCTTTTTTTCATTAAATTTTGTTTGATATACTCTTTAAATTAGTGCATAGGCAGTTAAGTATTAAACAAAAAAAAACCACTCCCAAATCAAATTGAGGACATAACTGGACATCATAAATTCTTAAATGAACGCATAAATGATGTTATCAAAGGTGGTAATATGACTAATGATCCGAATAATCGTTTAGGCGTCACGACAAATCGTCGGATCACGTGATCAGATGCCATTTATTTCGGGATAGCCAGCCAGTTTTTACAGAACTCCGAAGCTTTCCTAAATGTGAATGAAACGGATAAAATTGGAAGTGGTTACTACAGAATCATGTGTCATGTTATATCGGCGATAAAGTAGCATTGGTAATGCCGAGAGTTTTGTATTTCACGACAGATGTTATATTGAACGTTAATGTCTTGATGTTAAAGTCTGTTTCTGGTTGTTATTTGTTAATTGCAGTTCGGTTTTTCGGCGTTGTTTCCTTTGTGTAGTTATTAATTGCTTGCCACCGTTTATTGGATCATTACTCGTATCTTTATTTTGATATATCTGAGCTCATGCAATCATAGTAGAAATTTAGTAATATTACTTTGAGTTAATAGTTTTGGAAATAATGGTCTCGAATCACGATTAGAATTATTTTCTGCTTCAGTACGAAAGTTAATTTGCGGGTTATGGTGACGTTTATTTAATGTTGATATATAGCTATGTAGAATTGGAATAAAATGGGTAGAATTCTAAAATCACTTTGACAACCATTTATTTAAAAATCTTATCACTAGGCTGCGTCTTTCACACCACCGTCATTCGCCCCTTCTCTTTCGCACACGACCTCTCTTTCCAAATTGTGTTCCAATCCACACTATTATATATATATATATATATATATATATATATATATATAATAGTGTGGATTTTTTTATATATATATATATATATAAAAAATATTATAAAATATAAAAAAAAAAAAATTATTATTATAAAATTTACATTTAATATTTGATTACGCATTCATACATCGTTAGGGTAAAGATTCTAACAATAATAACCATTAATTTATCATTAAAAATAACAGTGAATTAAAGTATTTAATGGATAAAAATATTTTTTTTAATTATAATAGTAAATTAAACTATGCGTATACTTGTATATCCATTAACTATTTAGTAATCTTAAAATTAATAAGATTCAAATGAAAAAAAAATATTTTTCCTTTAATTTCATAATATTTCATTTTTGTTTGATAAATAATAAATATGCACTCTTTCGGTAAGTATGGTAGATTATTCTAGCTTAAGTTTATAATAGTTTGCAACTGAAGCATAAAACTAATACTAAGCATGTAATCAGAATTTTCGTTTGTGCTCTCTGTCATATTAGAACGAAGGAAAAGGAATTTAATTGACTCACACCAATTCGCACTCTATAAATTCACAATAAGTTATTAAAAATAAACTTTGAATCAATAAAAAACAGCTACTCTCAATTTTTATCAAAATTTACTTGGAACTTTGACAAAAAATATACAGTATTTTAGTTTATTGAGGCGCAACATACTCCCGGGTGCCTCGAGTCAAGGTACAAATAATTGTCTCCGGATTGGACTGTTACGAAGTTTAATGTTCACAGTCAATAAATATAACAAACCCAAAGAAGTTCTTTACTTTGCCAAAGAGGTTTTAATTGAAACTCGACATTTAAACTTATAACGGAGTAAGTATTGTTGCATACGTATATCTTTGATTCGTTAGCATTAATAATCTGTAGCGCACTCCAGATGGAACAAGCATTTAAAGATATAATGGGATTCTTGCCAAAGTCCAAGTGGTCCTCGGGCGACAGTCTCGCGTCCTTACCCTCAAATGAAAGAAGAGTAATGGTATTTTATTTAATATTTTAATCTACATTTCGTTTAGTACATTTTAAATAGATTTCTTTAACAATTTTCATGTTTATTTAATTTTAATTAGCACTTAATAACATCGCTACGTCCCACTGGTGAGCACGGAAATGTGGTTATTGAAGAAACATGGAGATGATAATGATGAATTGTGAGAAAATTCAATTTAATAATCATTTTAAATAACCTCTAATTTTTGTAAATCATATTTTTCTTTTAGTGCATATCATTATCGGTTCTCAAATCACGTCACAAGAGATATTTAGGTTTGCAGTTGATAAATTTCTACGATAGATAATATTATACTTGTACTTCATCATATTTTAGAAGAGATATGTTATCTGGTTATTACTGGATTTTTCTGTTCAGAGACTTGTTAAGACTAGTGGCAGCTGTATTATCGATACTTTGAATAAAGCAAAAGAAAAAAACGAAGTATAATAGATCCCAAAGCTAGTCATCAACCATGAAGTTGTGAAGACGTGAATGTTTTATCAGGCCCCACTGATAAAACATTCACGTCACTTTTATTTATTAACCGTTTATAAGCAATCTTACTCAACTATATTAAGGTTGCGATTACTTTAATGTTTAATATATAATAATAAGACCTTAACCTTAACCTTTGGATAGATGACTCCTCACTACTCCTCTGTTCAACTGGCCATCAATACCGTGCAAGAATAAAACGATAAGCTTTCTCAATTAATTAGAGTATTAATTGGTACCACGAATCAAAATTATAACCATCGTGGAATCTGGTGATTTACAAACAAACCGCAGTATTTGTCTTTAACTTAATTTTGGTATATATATATTATAGTTTGATGTATTGACTCTACTATGAACTCAAATTTTTGGAACTATGGACGAAATCACTCGATAGACGACGTGCTATGCTTCAGTTAATTCGTAATCAATTAACGGAAACCTAATCGAAACGTAAGTTACCGAATGATAGACTCATAAGACCTTTTTTTGTGACGCTGAGGTTAAGCTCTACCAGCCGATACCCTAACGTCCGGGGAGGAGGAAGTAGTGTGTGGGGCTCTCACCCACTAAACTCCTCAGCGACACACCTACCTAGATGCTTTACATAGACAACACAGGATGGCTCGAGGACATTTCGCCGTAGTATCGATGGAGCGGCACGATCGTGGTTTGGTCCTATCTTGGAGTACTTTGGGGGGGATAAGACTCATAAGTCATTTTTTAAATGTTGTCAAATATATATACTTAAAAAAATCTTAAGACCTTTAGCTAACATAAGCTATTGATGCAGTATTCAATTTTAAAAGTTGATTCCAATAACACAAATCATAATTTTTGTGGCACTAAAATAAAATTTTCTAGCGGGAAAACTTAAATTATAAGCATTTTCGAGAAATATATATATATATATATATATGGGAACCCAAAATCTTTAAATATTACTTCCCAATAACCAACTTTTTGTATTATGTTCTCAATTACTAAGGGTGCGAATTTCAAACGTATTTAATTCATGTACTGTTATTAACCCAACTTCTATTAACTTTTGTATACCGGCAAATATCTTCAATATCATCACTTACGTTAACCACAGAATTGTATAAATTAGTTTGCTTTTTAATAGAAAGCGGTTCAAAGCCTTTGTTCGGGTGCGGTCGCTTTGGCAGGGGTCCAAGATCCCGGATTAATTAATTGGAACACCGGGACACGTCCCAGTATCTTAGTGGCTTTTAAAGAGTTTAAATTTTTCAGCAAGGTA
The DNA here is from genome assembly GCA_943193645.1 of Acentria ephemerella. Taxonomy (NCBI): domain Eukaryota; kingdom Metazoa; phylum Arthropoda; class Insecta; order Lepidoptera; family Crambidae; genus Acentria; species Acentria ephemerella. Next base: position 2,146,470 of record OW971889.1, read on the forward strand.
GTAGGACTTCGGCAAATGATTAAAAAACAGTGCAGCTTTTTCTTTCGCATCAGACTTTTACAATAGCAGTCTAGATCACGTAGTCGGTTTTAAATTTTTTAAAAGTAATATCTGAAAATCCTGTTCGATTCTATAAGTAAAAACGGAGTCCACCCTTTGATGGAATAAGTAAAAAAGTTGAAAACACTTAATGAGGAACGAGGATGGTAATGGTTTTTAACTTCGCTGACTCAATTAGAAATCTTTTTGAACTGTTATGGAATTATTAATTGGCCCGAGATGAAAATAAGTTTGAGATCAATTATGAAATTGGAATACCATTTTTAGGGATTCGTTTGAACGGGAGTTTTCGTAAACCAACATTAAAGATTAATCATTTTAACTCCTGTTAAAATGAAGGTGCCATCAAAAGTTTTAAAAATGGCGAATGATTCGAGAGAACAGTTCTTTTCTATTCTAAACTTCAAGTTTTAAAACGCACCTTTCTGGAAAAGACATAAGAGCGAAAGTAAATTTTATATGCTCGTAACTACACAGCAGACATACATCAAGAATTAACTGAATCGATATTTACAAGATAAAACTGAAGACTGCAGTCTTGAACACGTGCTCTCTAAACAAACTTGGATACTAATCCCAATACATCCATTAAATCTCGCAACCAATTACCAACACAGTTTGGCTCAGGTCCAAAATTAAGCGACATAAAGTAAGCTAAGGCAGAATCCTTGTAATATATTTTCGAATTTTAAGTAAACTTCTTCATTTAAAATCATATATATAATCAAATTATTATTGCTATGATCTGATATAACGATTTCTTCGGAGATAGCGTATAATTCGTACTATATGACAAAATGTTGGTTACTGTATATATTAGTCTATATTTCCTTAATGCCTTTGAAATAAGTAATTAAGGAGTAACCTTTCCCTGTGCGAATAGATTTGAAGATACATATACATATATATACTTGGGTTTTAACTATCCCGGATTATTTGTCGTGTTGCGTTGTGTTGGGATAAGAAGTACTTGGTCGTGATGTTCTAAGGAAACTCTTATTACCTATAATGTTAAAAATACTTTTGCCGATATAGAACAGAATGGTAGACAACGTAATAACTGGTGATCTGGCAAATCGTATGCTTCTTAAGGTCAAAATTGGAAGAAAAAGGTGACACTTTTTCTTCCATTGAAATATATAAACAAATAAGTTTTCTAAGAAACTAAAAATTCTAACAAAAGACAATAACTTTTCCAAACTAACTTAGTTACAGTTTGAATCTGATGAACAACTCTGCGTAAGTAAATATCAACTTAATTTTTTTGCGAAAATCATAATGAATGCTAAAATCTACTGTCATGCTATAATTACAGCACTTTGTATACGTAACTCGCATTTATTAATTCTAAAAGCTTCAAAGTCTAGACACTGTAAAAGCTCTTATTATTTTATAAATGTCTACTCAACTAAAATAGTACATAAATACTGTTATCTCCATTGTTTTAATTAAAACTTTAAATGGATATGCATTGGACTTACTATTAGATTAAGATTTTAAGCTTTGTAATTTATATTTAAATCTAGGGATACTGAAGCAGCTTATCATGTTACTAAAAGATTATATCATGGGTTTAAGCCTAATATATTTTTAAATATTAAATATTTAAACTTTGCCTACTATGAAATCAAAAGATATAAATTCAATCTCATATTTTTTTATAAATATTTACTTTTTAAAATACACAGCAAATGACTCGACAGGAAATACGTATGTCGGTAAGGAATTCCGCGCTCGGCTGTCTGGCTTGTGTGACAAAAAAGGAGTCAAATCAAATCAAACTTAATTTCTTTCTGCGGAAAGAAAAGGTGGAAACAGTGAGGAGGAAGGGATAAGGTCAAAAAGTTTTTCAGAGCACTCTCAATGGTACAATGGATAATAGGTACTAAGCGACGCTATGTCCCAACGCGATTCTATCTGGCCCATATAAGATACAAAGAAATATAGTAATATGTTGTTAATATTAAAAATACACTAAATAACATATGAACTTGATCAGACTCTTAGTAAAATCTCATTAGTAATCTCACACACATCTGTCCCTAGAGGGTTTCAAGCCTAGAACAAAGGTTCTTGATTTGAAATCTTTCGCCTTAAACAGCTTTTAATCCCTTTTACTTTACCAGTAGTAGGGATTCGATCAAGCCGTCACCATAAAATAACTCTTGCAATTTATGGCAAAAATACAGCGTATAGTGTTTTTACGTCAAATAATGCTAAAATAGCTTATACAAGTGATAACGAGCTAAAAGAACTTCTTAGTCAAATAAAACTTATTGTAATGGAATTAGATGTAATAAACGAGACGAAACAAGGACAGATTAAATGATATGAAATAAAATAAGACATCAAAAATAGAATGGAATAGAATAGAATATATCTTTATTGTAGATCAGCCAATTCAAAAAGAGAAACAGAAACAGAATATTAAGGAATTACTTCAGATTTCTGGTACGGTGACAGTATGGAAATAGGCGATAACAGTTAATGTTCCCCATGCACTGTTGTTACACTTGCATTTTCTTACACACCAAAAGGCGGTGACTTATTTCATTGCCGAAATTGAAGGACGATGGTACTACTGTGCACCAGAGACCCTGAAAGCGGGTCTCCCATCGCCCAGTAAAGAGATGATTCTAATATCATGACTATAAAAGAAAGACCTATAAATGTTTATGAAAAATTAAGCCAAGGTACTGTATCGACATTCGTATCATCAGGGTTCGGTTAAAACAATTGCTTAGAATGCAGCGGCAGAATTAATGCACCATTTTGATGGATCAGTTACTAGGGAAATCCTGCACTGGATTAAGTTTAAATAATCTTTTTAAGATCTTTCTAATGGAGTAATGTATTAGTCTGACGATGGAAATTTGATCAGATATTACGGGAATTTTTTCAATTTTTATAGATCCGGTTTGGGAATGCATAAAATGGCGTAGTTTTCAAATCAGTTATTTTTACAGTATGTGAATGGAAATATCTGTAAAATCAGTATTAATCTAATTAAATTTAATATTATAAGTAAATAAGTCACTGAGTTGCGACCCTTTTGCACTTCTGCAGCGCACACAAAGGTCTTTGATATCTTCTATTATAAAATGTTTGTCTTTTAACCAATGTACTATCCGGATCTATTTTTGTGTGTGATATAGAAATGAAAATAAATACTATCTATCTATGATACGTAGTCCAATGTCTGGTTAATATGTAGCATTTTGCTTCCCAACTAAAATAGTTTTAGTTTACACTGAGATTTAAATGGTTATTCCAATTTAACAGGACATTTGGATGCAACGCAAGAGCAGATGAATTGTTCCTCATTGACGTCAGCATCATCCATCTCCGACGTCGAACTTCAAATAAATCTACATACAGATCTAAAAATTGTTCGACAATCTCGCATGATCTCATTCATTACTGTACGCATTAGCGAGTGCAGGAGCGCAGACGACGTCCACTGATTTATTGGACCACCTCCTGCCCTTAACGACACGTTGTGATGTACGATGGTTTAAGCGTGTCCCAAGATTTAAGAAATAGCGGTTTTAACGCTTCTTTGACTAAGGTATTAGTATAAATGATGTTGCACAGCATATGAAGTCTTTTAACTAATAAACTATATTCTTCGTTATAAAGTTAACTTTTTGCTAGACATTTATATAAGGAAAGAAACTATAAAACAGTATTTTTTAAAAAGGTTAAATATTTCATTTGGACCAGTAAAACAAATCGTAATGTAAAAAAGAATGCTGTTGCCTATTAAACATGTAAATGTAAATAACCCGCATAATTTTGGCCTGAAACAAAGGAAAACCTTTCATGGTAGTGTCAAACATTGGACGTTGGCGGCGCGTTATAGTGTGACAGACAGGGTGTGCGTTAGAATTGGATTGGTTTGTAAATAAAGATATAATCATATTATAAAATTATGATCAGCTATTAAAGAACATGTATTTAAATGGGCTTTAAATTTATTTCCATGTGTGGTTTTTCGGTTCCCATACAGAAAGGTATCAAGAATGGCCCTATGAAAGTTATATATTGATTTTGTGTATCTTTTAGAACACATAATTTGAGAACTTAAAATTTCATTACAAAATTAGAGTAAATTTTATCCTTAACAGGGCGACCAGAGCGAGGTGAATCTTTGACATCAAAATTATCGGATTGAAAACGCTTCAACCAACTTAGTGCTACTCTTACTGACACTGCATTATGTCCATAAACGTCACAGTTTTTTGCGGCTTTTTGTTTTGCGTTTCGCGGCTTGCATTGCATTGTTTCCTTTTTTGTGATAAAATTTTAAAATGTATCTAATTTCTTCATTCGATTCGCTAATTTTGACAAAAAGAAAAACATTAAAAATAGTCGGAAACAAATTTTCCTAATTTGATTTTTCTTTTGAAATGTAATCTTTTTAATGTCATGAAAACCAGCTAGATACAAATAGTACAGCCAAAGATTTTATTACAATTTTATACATACTATAAGAAAAAAAACTTCTTCCCCGACCTAGTCAAATAATTTGGATCTATGTATGATATTGACTCCTTTGCCTCAATGTAGTAATGGTGAAAATTGTTGACATGACATGAGAACCGAATGTTACCTAAAGCAATAATATGTTGTGGGTTGCTGTTACATTTTTAAATTGATAATAATTTAAAAAACTTTAAATATAGAACGGAGCTTTTTATAAAAATGATTTGATTAGGTGAAATGTTTTTAATTTATTTACTTTCATAAAAAAAATATTGCATCTCCATCCACTGCGGGTTCCAATGGTAGTCCAGAATTCTTCCTTAGTATTTTGTTGTTCACGCTAACGCTTTGTTGAAAGGAAACCATTTCTATAAGTTTTCTAATTGTGATTAAAATTAATCACACTTATTCTCCTCTCAAAGCTTCCATCTTGGGTCATTCAATACGACGACGAACGGCGTCTGTTAAGAACAAAGAGAATTATTCGAAGATGAAGTCAACCGTGTTATTGTGGTAAGAAGAGACACGCGTGATAAATGCTCAATGCAATTTACACTGTTTTTTTAGTCACCTGTCCCAGTTTTATTTATGTGAGAATGTGTATTAGATCGTATTAAGTGTCGGGAAAATTTGTTTTTGCACGTGTGCTGGGGTGGCATTTATGTTATTTTCAAGACATCGAATCTCTCTACTTGAGCGTTTAAAGACCTATTTGTGCTATATTCTTCCAATTAATAATAGGTTTTAAACAATATACATAAACCAGAAATTAATAGGCTGTTATTGATGATTATAATGATCAGAATAATCTGGCTATCATTTTTAATAATTTAACAACTTAATTGCCTTAATCATAATTGACTATTGTGGTGTTAATATTTTTGGTTAAAAAATGCATTTAAAAATATTATTGGTATTGTATTCTTATAATATTATTAAAATAAAAAGAAAAATATTTAATAATAGATAACCGAAAAAAAACACAGATTAACAACGAAAGAAAATTTAAAAAAGAAACATATAAACCTCTATGTTTGTAAAACTGCCTGATGGCCAGTTCTGAATTTGGTCTACTGACCAAATTAGCGAAAATTGAATGTACTTTAGTTGTTAAATAATATTGATTCAAACTTGCACTAAATGTAACAGTAGTTACATAGCCTGCACGGCAAAACGAAATATTGAAGTTAAAAACTCATCACAAATAAGATATGTTGCTCCAACCACGATTGCAACATCAGGTACTAATGTTAATTTTAAACCTAATGCTACGCTACATTTATTCGGTGTTCGGATCACATTAGTTAAGTTTTAGAGACGGTACACTGTGGTCACTTATAATTATGCGGTTTACATGTTGAATTAAGCTCTGACTCTGGTCTGTGTGTATGAAATAAAAAAATACCTTTACTGTGATTTTGCTAACATTCTTATTGTTAGTATACATTTTTCTTTTGATTTGTATTATCTTTGTTTGCTTTTTGCGATGTCTGAATTTTTTGCCTTGATAACAATAATTTAAGCATAGAGTAAATTATAAAAGAGAAACTGTTCTACGTTGTAATATGATACCGCCAAACTGAAATGCTTAAAATTCTCAAGATAATAAATAAAGATACTAAAATCAAGAAATCTACAGGTCAACCATTACATTCTCTTAAAGGCGATATTAAAAGTCAACTGCTCAGCTCGAGAAGCATAAGACAAACGATGTTCTGGCCGTAAGTTACATTAATCACAACTAGACTTCCATCCGCAAATGAACGCAAGTGAAAGAAGAAATTATAAGAAGGTCGATAAATCAGAAAAACGGGGATTTGTTTTATTCCACTCATTGGTTACGAATAAGTTGTGGGGAAATTGAAGTTTAATTTAATTTCAGTGCTTTGATTTTCTTACCGAAAAGGACAGACAATCATTGACGCAGATTGACAGAAATTGGAAGCAGATTTCTTGTCCCTAGGGGCATACATTTTTTTGGTTGGTCTAGCTTGCCTTTTATTTTGTCGGAGAATTCGAATGCATTTACGCATCATCCTTACAGTACAGTGCCAAATATAACCCAAAAAAGCGTGTGACTGAAATAAAGACGTTCCCCCTCATCGAGCGGCTTCTGACTCTAGAGAGGGCTTTTCTCACAAACCTTTCCGGGCAGTATCAAGAGCAGCAGATGGAACTCTGCGCAAAATTAAACCTAAGGCACTTTGTCCCCCAATCATAGACTTAAGCCCCCCGGACACGACACAAGCTCCACGTCTTCGGTGGGGACTCCAACGTGAACATGAAGGCACCAGGATCTAGCATCATCACGGCTACACTTCCCCCTTGGCACCACAAAAGGTATTAATGGCTCTATAGCTCAATAAGTGTATTGCCTGCTAATATACTGCCTACTTTTCCCTCCACGTCGAAACATATCTAACTGCTTTACTGCAATAGGAAAGTCGGCGATACCAAAACATTCCAAAAAAGTCCATCGTGCATTATTATGAACATTTTGAAACATTTTGGAAGTCATAGAAAACGCCCTGATTTTATAAGAAAAGATAAAATTTTCCTGTATTTTAGTGCCATGAGTTCAGTGCTAGTGTAAAAAATAAAACGTCTCTCTACAGTCGCTGTGAGACAAATGACGTCGCGACGGGTCGGAAGCTCATTAATCACAATTAGATGGCAATGCTGCAGAATCACTGCAAAACTAAAAAGTAATATACTGGCTTCTACGCAATGCTATTTGTTAAATTAACTATTTGCTTGGTCAACTACTTTCAAAATCTTAAACGCTAATAAATAAAAGATTTATGCACTCATTATTATGATTAAACGAGCACAAACAATATACGTTACTGAAAACATGATGAAGTTGAGTTGGAGTTTGAGGGTGACTCCACAGACCAGCATGCATGGCCTTGAGTAGAAAAGGCGACAGATATATAGTACAAAAACCTCTGCAAATTTCTCTCAATTATTTGACCTACGGCTAAATGGTGCTATGTCACGATGCAATCGAAGAAGCTCAATGATTTCTGCGTTACCAATTTTATATGCAGCGTAAAATTACAATCTATCATGAGCTTTAAGGGTGTACTGAGTAGAACCATCCCAAAGGTGCGAGAAATACTATGAAAACTATTTCATGTGGCTCCCGATATATGATCAAAAGTCAAAAGTCAAAAGTCAAAAATAACTTTATTTAAATAGACTTATTTACTAAGCTCTTTTAAATCGTCACAACAGGGAATATGTATAAGAAAATAAATAAATATAATTATAAAGGCAATACTCATAATTTTACTGGGTATCAACCGGGCATTTACTAATTGTCCCAGTTATAGTATTTCAATCCTGTCCTCTATTCGGTCTCTACCGCATCATTACTAATTACCATTGGGACGATCAATCTTCTGAATTTTCGCCCGACGTTGCCCATAACAAATTGTCATTGTGACGTTGTAACCTCAATCTGACACGGGATTAATTATTGTACATTAACGGATTTAAAATAAGATTGAATTAACCTTTTGTTAATTATTGACCCTGATTTTTGCTATGATAAATTGGAAATTTTGTCCAGTTTGTCAGGAATTTACGAATCTTAGTAAGGCTTTAGTAAGAAATTTTGCTTACAGTTTCGTGTATTATTCTGCTTAAAAATATGTTCTACGTTGTCTACTAGTTGAAGTTCGATGTTTATTAGATATCTTAACATAAACTATACTCAGTTTGCATTATATCGATATCATAATTAATTTATTTACGATATAACTGCAGGAAAAATGTGTTTAAGGAGATATGAAACGAAGGAGCTGTTTATTTCTCAATGAAATCTCTTCCAGTAGTCTTATCGGCGTGTGCAAAATGTTTAAAACTACTATATGCTTAAGTAAAAATAATATTTATTGTTACTTTTTACTGATCAATATGTTCATTTGTTATGTATGGTATAATTCTATATATGATAGAATAAAAGCCATTGATTAATCCGACGGTCTTAAAAGTTCACTTTTTTTAACGATTCGTTGTTTTTTTTTAATATTAGACATTATACAAAAACCTGAATCGCAAAATTACTTGTGTATTCTTCGTTTTAATTAAAGTAAATGATAATAATACAAAAAATATTAACAAAGCCAAAAAATGTTTATCACATAAAAAGTTTATCAATTACACCGATTGTAGGATTAAATAGATACGATTTTGATTGCAACACAGTCATGAATATTACTTTTAACAATACTAACACTTAATATATATAATTTACGTTTCAAAATCAATCTACAAGAATTTCATAACTAGCCGACTCTTTGATAAATATAGATTTATTCCAAACAGTCTTATTAGAAGTAGGTTTTAATGTTATACATCAAAAATGCTAGTTAAATTATTAATAATTAGTGCACTGTGCACTGCGGTTTTTTCAGAGAAGGTTCGCTATGATAACTATGCATTATACAAAGTGCACCCACAGAACGATGAAGATGTTAACTTCCTTAAGACACTGCAAGAAGAAAACAAGAATTTGGATTTCTGGAAACCAGTGACACGTGTTGGGGACTATGCTAGTGTGGTAGCACCTCCAGAATCGAGGAAAGACTTCGAGCATTCGTTGAAGAAACGTAGCATCCGAGCAGACTTGATGATGGATAACATACAGACGTGAGACATGTCTTTAATAATTATACATTTTTAAAGATTAAGATAGCGACAAATCTGAATCAAGAAGAAAATGTTTTGAATCAATAACAAAATTCTTGGAAATCATAAGAAATACATTAAATCTTTCAGAAAACTCTGTGTGAAATGTAATACGCAAATGCGTTTTCTCAACTTCATGTTCCTTAGAAAAATAGTCATATATTAAATCATATACATTGCTAAGCATTACTTACTAAAGTGTAGTAAACTTTTAAAATTTTAGTGTTCGCAATTCAATGTTTCTTTGATATTGACAAATCAACTTTTATCCCAAGCATTTATAGAATCATATGCAATAAATATTTTCAGAGCATTTGATGACCAGCTCTACAGCCGCAGAAAAAGAAACATCGACGAACCAGGACCACACTGGACAAACTATCAGACTATCGACCAAATATATGAATGGTTCTATCATCTAGCTGCGACCCACAGTAACATAGTGTCTTTGATTCATATTGGATCTACTTTTGAGGGTAAGTACAAGGAGAACACGTTAAGAAGAGGACGCTTTGCAAGAGCTCAAGTAGACGTTATGTTGATGTTATTAAATTTCAGGAAGAAACATAACCGGTGTCAGAATATCTCGGGGCTCAGGCAATAGACACTTTATTCTTGAAGGAGGTCAGATTGGTGCTGACTGGCTATCTCCGACAGTTTTGACGTATATCGTGAATCAGCTTGTTGAAGGAAACGATCCTGAAGCAAAAGCTGCTTCTGAAAACTTTGTCTGGCACATTTTCCCAGTGGTAAACCCTGATGGGCATCAGTTTTCCCAGGATTCAGTGAGCATTTTTTTTAATTTAGTAGATGATAGACATTTGCTACGACTGAGTAACTTAATCCTGTTACGTTTATAATAAGGCATGGGCAAATTATTCCAATGAGCCCAATGAACCTGGAAAAGTAAGCAATTAATGAAGTTTTATGATATATTTTTATAAAGACACAAAATTTAATGAAAACTACCATAACCTAATTGATGATAATTAGATAGAGAATGATGATTGAACGCCACAAATTCTTATACTAAAACATGAATCAGTTGTTAGCAGATTCCTAATCACAAAACAATAACACAATGCGTTGTTTACTCATTTATAATTCTATGTTTCCAGATTTAGCTTAGTTAATCGATAAGGTATTCGTCTAGCACTCTCCTAAGAATTTTGGAATATTCCAAATTCCATCATATTTTCATTGAAATTATTAATTTTTAATTAAGACTCATAATGGTTTAAAATGTATATTGAATTAGGTGACGGGTTAATAAGCGTATCATTTCTAAACCATCGATGATTAATAATTATCAAACTTATATTGATTAAATATTATTTCTTATACTAAAAACGTATATATAAAAATACAAACAACTTAGGGTTTGTCTTAAAATTAACTGACATACTTATTAGCGCCGTCACTATTATTGAGCATAATATATAAAAATGTTTATACAAATACTTATATATCTTCTTATATATAGAAATGAATTACTTTTCTCTAAACTCGCTTAGAATCAAAAACAGTTTTATTTGGTTTATTTCAGTGGTAACAACTGGAAAAATCCTGAGGAATTGTTCAAAAATATATAACTAAAATTAGTTATTTAGTATGGAAAATCTTCTGACTATTATACTAAACATCGGTTGTTCTTAATATATATCGTTAGTGGTACTTTGTTTGTGAAACAAAGTTCACTGGGTCAAGTAATATTATATAAAAATGCCTTTCATAGTTCACTTTCTTAGTATAAACATAATCCTAGTAAGTTAAATTTTTTAAGCATATTTTCTAAAATTTAGGTTCGTTTGTGGACGAAGAACCGTAGACCTACAACTGGAGCAAATCGGGGCGTTGATTTGTCAAAGAACTGGAATTCGCAATGGGGAAGTAAGTCTTTTGAGCAGAACACATATTATGCTCTCATGCTATTATGATCTTAATGTAACTCAGGTGAATATACCTGAGTATTAAAATTGTACACCAGTACTTGAATTAAATGTTTTTTTCATCAAGTAGCAATACCTCAAATAACCTCACTCGCACTTAAGTGAGTGTGAGTGAGTGTTTGAGGTGTTGCTACCAGAGCAAATATTTAATAGACTCCTAGTTACTTAGAAACGTTACTTTGAGGGAATACTTACCATATGCCTTATTGGTAGAATTTTTTTACTAAGTTGCCCAAGACAAAGACATACTCTCCAATTTATCTATTTAATTTCTTTATCTAATTGGACTAGGTTAACTAATAATTTTTTGGTCATTATTCAGCTTTTGTTACTTATAACTACTAATCCAAATCAGGCGATATAGGTGTCTTATGATTTTCAGAGACCAACCGAACGAAAGAAGAAATGCCTTTTATCAGAAATTACGCATACAATTTGAGAGATAGTAAAATATTTATATTATCCGTTGGTTTTGGACTAGTAATACCATAGCATTCTGCTAGTCGTACTATATTCATCAATAGTACCATTAATGGTACGAGTGGTGCATATTCACACTAATAATATTGATAGTACTGCTCAATGTTGCAATCCAATGTGAATCTGCATAAAGCATTTGAATGATGCTGTAATATTTAATTCATATATTTAATTTGGAATGTTGATTATCTGGCATAGACTTTGGTCTATATATTTTCTATTTATATCTGAAAATTCAAGACTTTTTATAGTATTATATCGAGGTGTGGTGACTCGCTCTGTTGCATAGTTCTAAACCTATTTTTCAATGTGATATTTTGAATTGCATTTAAGTTTTGAACGCAGGAAGTTCGTAATAATTGTTAATTATGTAAATTTAAATTTGATTCCAGTTATCAACGCCAACTTCGATCCATCGTCGAACAACTTTGCTGGACTTGGGCCTTTTTCAGAAGTAGAGACCAGATCATTATCTGAATACATAATCTCTCAGTCTCATCATCTGGTCGGTTTTTTCTCATTCAGAAGCTTTGGTCAGCGGCTTCTGATTCCTTTTGCTCACTCCACAGCGCCATTATACAATTACAATGAAATGGTTAGTATTTGGTGAATATGCTTTCTAACCAGGTTCCACATAGGATAACTACATCTGCTGCTCTTCATCTGAAACAGCTTTTGAAAGGGCATTGATGATTTACCATAACGTCATAAATATATTACCTTGTACTGGAGAAAAGGCATGATGACAATTTATTTGTTCGGTTTGTTACTTAAATATTTATTTCGATATGATGGAAACTCTCCGAAATAATACAATTTGAAATGACGCTCCTTAGAAACGTCAAAACAGTATGACGTCAGACCTTGGTCGCATGGCATATTAAAAATGTAAATGGTAATAAGTAAATTTTATGATAAAAGTTTCTAGAAATGTTATGGGTTATCTAATGATATTGTATTTTCAAATAAATTATATTGTTTTAAAATGAACTTACCCATTGAAATTTGAATGACTATAAAACAAGTAACATATTGGCTATCAAAGTAATTATTTTTATTAGTCTTTTTTAGGATAACAAATAATTTATCAATATGTTTAATAGACTGTACATGAATGGTTACTCTCTAATTAAATTATTTTAAGTGTTCTCGTCTGTTTTCATAAACTTTTATCAAAATGAGACGAACTGATTTGAGTGTTTCTCAATGATTGTTAGTGTCGTTTTACTCAAATTAAAATCTTAGTTTTGATAATAATGATTTCATAAGATTCTAAATTGTTGTCTGTCTTATTGTGTTATAAATAAATTGAATCAATGATGATGGGTTAGTTTGACGATTTCTAAGTTTTTCTAGAGCATCAGATTTGTCATACTTGTCTATTGTTTTAAAAATATTAAGAAATATTATTAAAGTGAGATAGCATCCAGAGAGCTGTCATTTAAATCTCGGGCACACAGTCGTTGAGTGGATACCCGTTTTCCTATATAAATCTGAATTTTTTAAAATTTTGTTTGATATAGAGTCTAAAAGATTACCAAGCCGTATGAAAAGTAATCATAAGCTTTAGTATATTTTAAATTCATAATCAACTGACAGTAAAGTAACCTTGAAGTCAAGGCAGCGTGCCAATTGGCTCCATTTGACTATTGGCCCAATTGGCCAGCTTAAACGGGGCCAAGCGGATATATTTAATGGTATTTGTGAATTATTTCAGTTGACAATTGGAAGGCGAGCCATGGGTTCTTTGGCAGTAAAATACGGCACCCAGTATTTGGTTGGAACTTCTGCACAAGTTTCGGGTAAAACTTGTTCCATTTACTTTTGATGTTAGCCGCTTATGGAAAATATGCCTTTTTTATACGGTCAAATATTTGTATTTTCAATTGGAATGAAATAATTAGAATATAATTTGAAGGTCAATCTTATGGATATACTCACAAGAGTTGATTAATTATAAAAAAATGGATTTCTTGCCTTTGAAAATTAAAGAGAAAAATTCGGCACTAAATTACGTTTTTGCCTATGCAGATGATGAAACCAATTTCCTAATAATGTTTGAGATATCAAAAAGAAGGGGCGGTAATCTCATGTGGGTTTCATTATCTGAATTAAGAGTGGGGTTAGTGTATTGCTTTTTTGACTAAGGTTAACCCTTAGTCAAGCTACGAGAGATATCAAAGGTGTAATGTTTTTGACTGTTATTATAAAATCTACATCTCTGTACATAGGTACATTAGGTTTCACTGCAATATTTTCATCGTAAAGACATGATTCTCAATAAGTAAAGTAAATCTATTACAACTATTTAGTAAAGCTTTATGAAATTTTTTACCGGTAACCAAATTACCGGAAAAAAAATATTATTTTTTGTTGTTTTGTTTTTTGTTGTCATATTTTTTAAATATTAAAATTATCGTTTAAATAACTGAATTCACAACTTTTTCATTACATTAAGTTGTTTGTCTCTTTTCACGGCGTTGTAAAATACAGCGTAAGAATTATTTAAACAATTCCTCAACCAATACAAATCGGGGAAATCACTGAAATGTATACATTTTTAGACCTTGCTTTTAACACTAGATTTACCAAACCAGTCATTTAGACTGGTCGTGCATATCACAGACTTTTACCACTAGATATACCAGCGATTTGAATATATGTCAACAACAAAAATTATATTTGTTACTAATGTATATAAAATAACATTAAGTTTATAAAACGTACTCTCTAATTATAGCTACAAAAGACATATCATCATTTCTGAAAAAAAAATGTGTAATATAGTAGGAATTTTGAATTGAAATTGCACGACCAATCTAAATGACTGGTTTGGTAAATCTAGTGTTAAATACCACATGATATCTCTTCTGATCCACTCTTTCCTTGATTTCAAGATTCGACCACGGGAACTTCTGCTGACTGGGTGAAATACCGATTCAATCCTCCGATTGTAGCCACGTACTTACTTCGTGATAACGGTGGCTGGGGATTTACATTACCTGTGAACCAAGTACAACCTTCGTGTGAGGAGACGTACGATTCATTAATGGCTATACTGAGAGAGGCCAAATATATAAATGTATTGTAAATAAAAAAAAGTATAATAAATATTGATGATTTATGTAATAACTTTTTTGTATGAATATAGATATATAGTCGGTAGGAGGTACACGTTAAGGCAGTGTTGTTATGAAAAATCCAACACCAATTTGGGGAATCCCCGAGATTCGTAAATTTTTTTTTACAATGTATTCGTTTTAATCAGCACAATATTATCCTGAAGTAATTATGATTTGAGCAGACAGCTGTCAAATATAGAAGTAGCTTATTGTGTTAATTAGTTTTCTGCGTATTAAATCCTTGTGAAGCAACATTTAAATAATTACTGAAACCGAGTAACATAAATCACAGAATCGATTTTGTCAAAGCACAATCGGATAATCTTCCTAAAATAGATGTGTTTGTAACGATTACGTATTTTGTATCTAATTTAGATTTTCATCTGAGTAACTTAGTAAAATATGCTATGTAAATAAGTTTTCAAAGTCGAGGTCAAAATAACTTTATTTAAATAGACTCATTTACTAAGTTCTTTTAAATCGTCACAACAGGGAATATGTATGAGAATAAGAAATAAATGTAATTAAAGGCAATAGTAATAACTTTAAGTGGGTATCAACCGGGCATTTACAAATTGTCCCAGTTATAGAATTTAAATATGTACTAAATAAATTATTTACTTGATTAATTATTGGTATGTTATTAGTACATTAGTACTAATCTTTATATTATATAGCATTTAATTTGCGTAGCCTTTTCAATTTGAAACCCCGAAATAATAGAAAGGTAAATAAAATAATTTTAATTACCCTCTTATACAGTTAAGTTACATATTTCTATGCATCGGTAATACTCTTATAGATAAATTCCTATGTATTTGATGTTGAGAATATCTTTACGAACTTTTCTGTAAACTATGTTATATATGTTGTTTTTGTAAAAAACAATTTATTTATGTCTTATCCTCCGTGATATTCAGTTATGTGTCTATTGTAATGAATTTTTGACTGCTTTTCTACTAGATTGGCACGTTGATCTAAATAAAAAAATTATTCGTTATATATTACTTAGCGAAATGATAATAAAAAGTAATGTCAAACCACCAAAAGCGTCATAACAAATTCGTCTTCATAAATTAATCGTCTTTATCTTACAATGAATTATGATAAACTAAAAAACAAAAAAGATTATCGCATTTATCAATAATTGCCTCGTTGTTAAAATAGATAACTAGATATTTATCTTTACAATTTTTATTCCACGTAAATTATAAGGGACACAAACCCAAGAGTTATCTTGTTGTACTTAATGATTAAAAAAGTTAAAGATCGATTCTTCCCGACTGAGAATTCTTTTAAAAGGCCTGATACTTATTTAAGTGTAGTATCTACATAATATTTTAACACTAGGAAGAAGAATAATAATGTTGAAACTGTAAAGCACTTGAACAGCTGTAATAAAATCACAGGAGACATTTATTTAGATGGTTCCTAAAACAAATATATATACTATCTTTATAAAGAAGGTCGAAAAGTGAATACACCTTTTTAAATGTCAGGTAATTTGAAGTACTTTACTCCATCCCTAATGAGAAAGAAAGAGAAGAAATGTCAAAACCAAAATCCTATCAAATGACAAAATCCTATTTCAATACTTAAAGAGAATTAAGCTTTGATATATTCTTATGAGATTTATATTTTTATAAAATCCATTGACACAGGATTGGAAAATCTGAACAAGTTTTTTTAAATAACATGCAATCTATAAATAGGTAGATGCAACGATACACAGGTTAAGTACGTATAAGAACCAGCTCTCGCCAAGCTAACGACCGAAATTTTAGTTAGACAAGGTAAATAAGATAATCTAGAGAAAATCAAGATTGTAGGTGAATCCGGCCACTCATCAGCTGCTAAGAGGCTTGGTTCTCAAAAGAACAGCTAAATAGTAGCTGATGTTATGTTTCTTAGTAAAATAATAACTAATCCAAAATTTAAACAAAACAATAAAAATGTAGGCTGGAATTATATCAATTCCTATAAAGATAAGACTAATTCAATAAATTACTATCCCATAAAGATTAAAGGTACTGTATCTATGACAGCAGATAAACAAATAATAGTTAAATTGCCAAAACCACTCTTAAAAGTAAAATTGCACCAATTGTACTAGCAAAGCGATCGTTATAAAATATCTAGAATTAGTACTGTATCAAATACTGTTAGCTTACTAATATATTCGCAGCAATAAGCACTTAATATGTGGAAATTATTGCTTTTGTGTGCAACTTTAGTCATCGGTCCAAATGTGGCTGCGAAATTTCGGTTCGACAATTACACCTTGTACAAAGCCCTTCCCAAAAATCAGGAGCAAATTAAAAATTTACAACTTCTAAACAATGATGAAGTTTTTGATTTTTGGAGTGAACCAGTGCAAAATGCTGAGTACGTTTCGATACTTTCAAGTCCTGAAAGGAAACCTTATCTGGAAAGTTACTTAAGTGAACATGGAATCAATTTCGAAATACCATTGCCAAATATTCAAGAGTAAGTTTTAAATGTGAACTGTGTGTGTGTGACAAATTCATAGCGTTTGTTAAATATATTTTTAATTAATTATCGTAGATGTCTTTAAGCAATAGCAATTATTATGATACCACCTATTGTTTACAGAGTTCTTTGTTTGAGAAAACATACTAAAATTTCGAGAACATCATTTAGCACATCATGTTGAGACTGATATTTTTGAAAAAGGTCATTAACTTGAAAAAGGTTATACTTGTTTTTTTTCAGTTTAATTGATAAAGAAATTGTGCGACCTTACACTAGAAACAATCTAAGAAGTATGGGGTGGGATTCATACTATGACTTAGAAGGAATTTATTCCTGGATTGATGATTTAGCGGCAACATATCCTGTAGCTAGCGTCATTTACGGAGGAACTTCATATGAAGGTCGTCAAATCAAAGGCCTTAAAATATCGCACGGAGAAGGAAAGAAAATAATTTTCATAGAAGGTGGTATACATGCTCGTGAGTGGATATCGCCTGCTGTGGTTAATTATATAACAAATGCTCTACTAACGAGTGACGACGAAGAAACACAAGCTGCGGCGCGTGATTTCGATTGGTATATCTTCCCTGTTATAAATCCTGATGGTTTTATCTGGACTCATACTGAGGTAAATCATTTTTCTTAAATTATCATTATCGGCAAATTTGAGTAATCTTTCTGAGCTAAGACACGAAATAAAAGTGAATTATATTTTTTTTTTACTTACACAGATTATATTTATTTGATTATACGTAAGTTTTTAGTTTAGATTATGGCGTAAGAACAGGCGTCCTTTCGGCAACCAATATGGAGTAGATCTTAATAGAAATTGGAACAGCAATTGGTTGGGTATGATCTCTTATTAATTGCTCAAGTGTATGTTACTTGTCCAACGTGGAGAATTTAATCAGATGTATTTATAGTTATAGGCGCAAGCATTAATCCTGCCACTGATACCTATGCTGGTCCGGGACCATTTTCTGAGCCAGAAAGCAGAACCCTTTCTGATTACATAAAATCAATTGGAGACAAAATTGACTTGTACTTATCATTTCATTCTTCTGGACAAATTCTCCTACTGCCGTTTGGAAATACAACAGAACCATTGGCAAATTATCATGATGCGGTAAGTTTATCTAGCATGTGCATTAAACTTTACATAAATAAATGAATAACTTGCTACTCTCTTTTACCGCAGATAAAAATCGGCAGACGGGCTATGGGAGCATTGTCAGTCAGATATGGAACTCCATACACATCTGGAAATATTGCCGAAGCTATCTGTAAGTTACCTGAAGTTAATTGAGAAATATCCAAGTCCATTAATTGGATGAAAATGAGTATTGTCTGTAATTTCCGCAAATAATGATGGCATTCACACATCACAACATGCCAATGTGCTATAGATAAATTGATTTTTATAAAACCAAAGCCTGGCTCATCGCGACAGTCTTCTGGCTAAGTTGACTTTTGAACAATGCATTCTACTATTATAAAATTCCATGTTAAAGTATTGAAAACTTTATCAAATAAATCTTATAAAAAATAACTTAAAATTTTAGATTACGCTACTGGAACCAGTGTGGATTGGGCAAAAGAAGATTTAGATATACCACTTGTTTATTGCTATGAACTGCGTGATAGAGGGACCTATGGACATTTACTTCCAGCTGACCAGATCTTGCCAACGAGTGAAGAAACAATGGACTCGGTATTGGAGCTGATTCATCAAGCTAAAAGACTAGGATATATGAACAGTGGATCTTCGATTCAGATATCACTTTCACTTTTAGTTTTAGTCATCAGTTTTTTAATAAACTTTTAATTCAATAAACTTATGTTCTAAATATAACAACATGTATTTGCAAAAGTTACTGTGCCAATATTAACAAAATATTATTAGCGCTGGTATTTTCAAAACAAAATTATTTATTATGTTTAAGATATTTTTGTCATTCATAAACGCTATTAAGACATAAACATTTGTTTTAACAGATATTTAAGCAGTTGTCAAATGAAACAACCTTCTTACCTTGTTTAGCAGTGTAATTAACAAAATGGCGGACAAAATCGTTGTTTTTAACAGCTGTGTGAATTTTTATTATTGTTTGTAGTTTTATTAGTGTAAATAAATGGAATATTTTGTAATTGGTGACCATCTAAATCATTAAGAAGATGGTTTTATAAAAAAAATAATTTTATGGAACTTCAATCAGCAGTACAATATCTTTCTAAATTCTCGGTTGGAATGAGAGGAGACGTTTAGTATTTTACAAGGACTATTAGAATGGTTAATAATAGGGATTGAGGTAGCTTTAAAATAGCTATAGACAGACGATATATTTTTTTATTTAGCATAATTAGGTGCAATATTATAAAAAAGAAAATCTTATCGCTAGAAGCGAAGTCTATCATAAAACTACAAGGTAAAGAGTTTACTGAAAAGAACACGATACGGTGACAGAGTTGACTTGATAGTATATTTTTTATAACATAATTCTATGGAGTTTTAGTTGACGTCTAATTTACTACCATTTCTACCACATAGTTACCATTGTTTAAATAGTCAAGTAATATTTAAGTAGGCAACATTAAAGTGCCGTTTATGAAGACGAATATTTTAAGAATTGCTGAAAGCTTAGTTTTCTAATACTTAAGACGTGGATTTACAAAGTTTTTTTGAATAAGGTTGTACATGTTTATTGTTACTAAATAGCGTTTGTAATTTTGTCTATAAAAAAGCAAAAAAAAAACAAAAAGTAATTATGTCGCTTCACAATTTTTATGCAAGAATAACGAAAATATTTCCGTGAGAACAGTTAAATCAATCATAAGATGTATTGTGAATGCTATTTATTATCGCAACTAAATAAATGTGTAGTAGAATATTTAAGTTGTCTGTTACATGGAATGAAACGAAGTTTTAGTGTAGGTTATAAATAAAAATTGTAAATCTTTTGTTTTGAAAGTATGTAAAATCTGAAATCTCGACTGAAGAGTATGTAAAATCTTTCAATTTTACATACTCTTCAGTTCGCATAGTGCGTGTCGGTACTAATAAAATTATATTCAACTGATCATTTGTTAAAATTAAAAACACCTTTCACACAGAAATTAGAACTATAAAGATGAATTTATTAAATATATTAAGAATACTAGTTCATACCATTCATCAATTATCAATTCAAGTTTATAACAACTACTTTTAAGATAAAAATTGTTCGATAGCTTATCTATAAAAATTATAGATTATGATACTTAATTTATGATCTAAAATTATTTCTTTATTTAATATAGAGTTGATTTTTGTTCATACCACTTATCGTTTTATTTATGAGCTTTTTAATTTAATTTAAATTTAATATTTCTCTCCTCTTAAATATCAATTTGACATAATTAAATTACCAGCTGGCTATTTCATATAATAGTTAACTTATAAAATTAACAAAAATGAAGCGTGAAGTGTTGCTTATTGTAGCTCTTATTACAATTGTTGTAAGTGAGAAATTTCGCTTTGACAACTATAGTTTGTACAGAATCACGGCTAAAACGAACGCTGACAAAAATATCCTTCAAGCACTAAGGGATAGTGAACATGACTTTGATTTTTGGAATGACCCTGCACCACATACGGATCATGTGCTGGTTATGTCAAACCCTAGTGATAGAGGAAAGTTAGAAGATTTCTTAAACAAACATGAAATAAGATTTGAAGTAACAATATCAAATGTACAGGAGTAAGTATTACTAATAATTAGTATTTATATTTCATTTTTTCGTTGTCTTATTACTTTCACTTTTCATTTTAATTATATTATACGTATTTGCATTTCACGCTCCTCTACCATTCGTTATACTTTTCCCATATGTGGAGTTGCTGGAAGCGATTCCTAAAGAAATAAGTTTGTTTGTACAATTTTCTGTTATTATGTTGTGTCCTTTTAATTACCTTTGTGTGTACATAAATTACTAAATCAATTAAATCAATATCAATTCTCAAAATGAGTAATTGTTGTACATACATGTATTGACACTAAGAATATAATTAAAGACACATTGAAAAAGAAACCGTGGAAAACTTCACCAAAAATGGAACCAGAAATATCACATGGGATAGATACTATGACTTACAAAGTATCAATGCGTGGCTCGATGATTTAGTTGAAGCATACCCTGATGTAGTCAGTAGCATAATTGGTGGAGTATCTTACGAGGGAAAACAAATTAGGGGCATTAAAATCTCACATGGTACTGGAAGACGAGCAATATTTGTTGAAGGCGGTATTCATGCAAGAGAATGGATAGCTGCTTCAACAGTAACCTTTATCATTAAGGAACTTCTTACCAGTGATGATCCAGAAATAAGAGCAGCAGCAAGAGATATAGACTGGTATATATTTCCAGTAACGAATCCAGATGGTTATATATGGTCCCATGAGAATGTAAGTGTATTAATTACTTCGCAAATTGATAGCATCATAAATTTGGTACCAACCTTAGTACTGTAGCAATCTACTTATGATAGCTGGTTTCCGGGTATATTAATACGTAGCATTTTTATGAAATTAATACGAAGTCGTTTTAGAAATGTTTGGCTTGTTTTGGTCAGGAGGTCTCAATGACTAAAATATAAATTATTATATTTTGTATTCTTTTGATTAATTGTGTTCAAAGTACGGTACTTAACAGTACATTAATATTTTATTAGTGATATTATTTAAATAGTCCACACTTGTTTTTCACAGTTTCGATTGTGGCGTAAAAACAGGCGACCTATTGGTACAACATTCGGCGTAGACTTGAACAGGAACTGGAATCACGAATTTCTTGGTATAATATTTATTTTTCGAACGAACCACTGATTTTTAAAACTTTTATGAATAAAATTATTTCTCTGATTACGAATCAATATAAGATTACTCTATTTTTCAGCTCATGGCGCTCACATTGACCCTGCGTCTGATTTATATGCTGGTCCAGGTCCATTCTCTGAACCAGAAACAAGGTCTTTGTCGGCTTACATAAGAGGATTAGCCAGTCAGATCGATATCTACCTTTCGTTTCATTCGTTCAGTCAAATGCTTTTGGTGCCCTTTGGCAACACCACTGAACCACTTGCAAATTACTATGAGGCAGTAAGTACTTATTATGGTTATATTTTATAATTCTAAAGGATAAACAAGGCAAAGGGATTTTTGAAGAAATTTTCACTACAATATTACGACGATACACATCTGAGAACATAAACATATTTTATAATTATATCATGCTCATTCAAATCAATCAGTTTGATTGTTATATTATATAAGAAGATTCTCACACAGTTAAAACTGCATGCAGAATAAATATCAAGTATTTTGAGTTATTGGATTGGATTTTTACTGCAAAAGATTGGGTCTAGTGACTTTAAATGCAAATTCCAAAGACCTGAAATTTGAATATTCAAAAATGCAATTTTCAGGTTGCAATCGGCAGACGGGCAATGGGAGCTCTATCAATCAGATACAATACTCAATATCAAACAGGAAATATAGCAGAGACAATATGTAAGTGTT
This sequence comes from Acentria ephemerella, assembly GCA_943193645.1. Classification (NCBI taxonomy): domain Eukaryota; kingdom Metazoa; phylum Arthropoda; class Insecta; order Lepidoptera; family Crambidae; genus Acentria; species Acentria ephemerella. The sequence goes on from OW971889.1 coordinate 2,169,309, forward strand.
TTTATTTTAAAAATATGTTTGTTTTAAAATCACCTTTTAATGATTTTTCGTTATATTAATAAATAAAGAAGCGATTAGTAGTCAATCACTGATTCAGTTATAACTGTTTTTGTTCTTTCAGATTTAGCAACGGGTGGTAGCGTGGACTGGGTTAAGGATCAATTGAACATTCCTCTGGTATACTGCTATGAGCTAAGAGATAATGGTCAATACGGATTTCTTCTGCCACCAGAACAGATTTTACCGAACAATCTAGAAACAATGGACTCTGTGGTGGAACTAATTCACCAGGCTAAGAGATTTGGTTATCTTGTTGGTAGTGGGAATCACATAAGAGCGCCTCTTTTGTTGACTACCGTATTGACGTTGTTTTATATTATTTTCTAAAAAAAGTACTTAATTAAAATGTCATTTGAAAACTTTACTTACCATATAGGCTCTATATAATTTTGCCTTGTAAAATAATAACTAGCCAAACTTTAGCAAAGGCAAATGACAAATTCCACTTGGCTCTTATTCACTAAAAGGAGACAATCAAAATGAGATTAGATTAACGGCTTGTCAAGATTCCACAAATTTCCTAGTCTGTCAATTGTTTTGTATTTATATCTGACGCACCATGATGAATAACGGGAACACACATTTTTTAATGTAATGAGTGCTTAATTTTATATTATGGTAGTATATATTTATGGTAGGTCACGATTTCAGTTATTGATTCAATAATCAAAAAAAGACATATATTCAATAACATTCAAGGCACATTTCATTAATAATTGTCTCCTATAACGTCATTATATATATTTTAACACTAAATAGCCCCAGGTTTAAAATGGTACTCTCTGCGTACTACTGAGCAAAAAGGTTCCACATTCAATAGGTATAATAATTATATCCGAACGTAATATATCTTAATCTTCATAAAAGACTTTATGCAGAAGTGAACATCTATATTTACAAACATAATCATAGCCTAAGGTTACAAGGGAATTCTAAGCAAATACGAACTACTTTTAAGATTAAAACTGTACGGGGTCTATTGACTGAGTCTGTTGTAAAACACTATGTGAAGACGTAGCCTGCAGCCATTAGGCTATATGAGAGGGCGGTCAGCGGGTGCGTGGAGCGCTTTATGCTATATAAAGTGGTTCACAACAGGAATTTCGATTTTTTACAGTCTCTATTGTAAGCAGTTTTTGACGCGAAATGGCGACATCAGTTGGGTGCAGTATATTTTTCTTCGTGTGTTGTATTTTAGTTAATTTTTTTATGGAATTGGTATTGGTCGTTACATACGGAACGGAAATATACTGAATACATCATTCAGCATTTATCAGTGCCTTACGTGAGATTTTGCAGTGTTTCATTATTATAATTAGTTTATATAAATTAATTTATTGGATAAGTTCATTTTTTTCCATCGTCGTATCATTTCGTCGTAATAGTTAACATAGTATACCGTTTAAAATATTCTTTCGTAGTCATTAACAAAATGGCAAGAATCGCGGAGTAAGAAATAAGGAAATATTTTTTTTTATATAAAGCACAGCTAATTACTCATCACCACCTGATGATAAGCAGTAGAGGAGTCCATATGTGAAAATAGTTAATGAAGCATGTGACATACTGCCCTAGCCACCCTTACCTTGCCTGTTATAAGAAGGAGGGAATACGTGTGTCGGTAAGGAATTCCATGCTCTAGTTGTGCGACAGAGAAAGGAGTCACTAAATCTCTTAGTACGTAAAGTAGACGAGGCTACAGTAAAGGAGTGACTCCTTAGACCAGCATGCGTACTCCTTAGTAGGAAAGGAGAGGGAGTAAATTAAATAAAACTTGGCTGTATGGGTTTCAGTTCTCTTTGCCTTTCACCTAATAGGGAGAATATAAGAAAAAATCTCTATATTGTTTATAAATAAGCTTATTGGTACACATTGTTCCAGTACAAAATTACCAAGTCTCATAACTGATTGAATTAATTCATTCTCACATGTATAAAATTATAGTTAAATTCGGTACATTCTCACGTTATGGATGGAAGGTTTTTTTTATCCCTGGAAGTGAAATAATTACAATAATATAATATCGCAATGCACGTTATTACATAAGGCGATCCTTTGAACCGCGTCTAGTGGTCGTGTTATCGCGATCAGCAGCTCTTTGAGCCACACGCCCGCGGCCACTAGGAACTGCGCACGGATTCCTTTAACCTTGTTTGGTGTAAGTTATAAGTGTTGACCGGTATATATGTCTACAGTAGTACAGTTTTATTTATAATTGTTAACCAGGGTCATCGTTGGTATTATTAGCGGTCTGTTTTTATATTTTTTTTACTTTTGGATTGGAAGTTGGTATGTTCACTTATCATGCCATGCAATGCACCGAGGAGGTCAAAATACCAAATTTTATTAACCCATCTGGAACTAACCATGGCGAAAGTTGCTTTGTTCTTATAGCGAGCTCTTGACTTATATCGCCGTATGACACAACATGGACTTAAGTTTGTCACGTTTTAAAAGTAAGGCTGTCTAATTATAAATAATAGAATCAGATAGATATTGCATCAATTTATAACCAGGTCTTTTTTTGGTGACTGGCTAGTTTGTGTCAGTTATACTCACTTTCGTTTAATATTGATATAGGGTATAAATGAGGTTTGTCTGTTTGGTATAAACTACACTTTTATACTAAACCTTGTTAAGATTGATATTGATCATAACACAAAAGAAAAGAGTAACTTAAAACCTATTTCTTATCGCGAAAAAAAATGTAATTAAATTTGATTACTAATCTAATTTATAAGTAATAGAGTCGCTCCTATACTTTCTATAGTTTCTACAATTCCAAAAAATATTATTAATAACTAATATTTCATTTTTTTTCCTTTTTAATGATTTGAGCCTCCTCGATTTTCCTGGGATTAGGTCTTGACTTGGAGACAGGGGTATTACCCTACACTACTGGATAACGAAAGAATTTAGAAAATCAGCCTTTAAACTGATAGAGAATTCAGTGAATATTAACAAAATTACACATATCTGAACATAGAACCTGCTTTTTTGAAACCATTGTAATATAATTTGGATTACCAACATTAAAAGTTTTGATTCTTTGAGGAAAGTTATTGTAAAAGAAAATTCAATTCCAAGACTTAGTTACCAAATACATAGAAGTAATATCGACGGCAAGGATTTACTCAAGTAAATATGTACTCATCAAAAACACGAGAAAACTAAATAGATTTTAATATTTTGATCATATGTCAAAATAATAAAGTTCCAAGCTATTGCGCTCTGACCTAATAATTTCAGAGTAATAATTTCAAATAGAGTTTCTAAACACATTTAGGAAATAGAAAATTCTCTGTTTAGTAAAACAAATGGTGAGACATAAAGTCAGGTGTTTCATATAATGCTGAAACGCATGAAGTATACGGTTATTAAAGCCAGGCGTTGTTGTTGCGTTGTTGGTCCAATAGTTTACCGGAGAGCACTCAACGATAATGGATTTGGTGAAAATTAATTATTTTCGCAGTGAAGGTTAACTCATATTTCAGGAATTTTTGATGTATGAAATTCAAACGGTTTTCACACCAATGAATTTCGAGCCGTATGTTGTGGCTGGTAAGTTTTATTTTCATTTTCTGGTATACTATCGAAGCCCTACTACTTGTAGTAGTAAGTTTCTGAAGGGGATCATCAATTAATGATTGAATGAATAATGAATTGAATTTCGTATTACTTCACCTTTGAATCTAGAAAATTAGTTACTTATTCTATCATTATCTTACGAGTACTAGTCTGAGAACCGATTAGAGGAGTGATCAGGATGTTATCTTCTAAGTCTGTGGTGACAGATCCAAACTCTAATAACAAGTGTTTAAGTGTTTTAGTGTTTACATATTTCATTCACGCATAATTCGTTTTCTTAATTAACATTACTCTTAACGATACGAATAGCTTGACTCCGCTTAAATTGGAATGTAGATTAATGGTATCTGCCCGAAAATTAAATCAAAACTAAATGTAATTTTTTTGAATCTGTCCTTATTCCTCAAGATTTTGAAATATAGCGATCGACCTTTCAGCACATTAATTTTATTTTTATGTTCAACAAGATATCTACCGATATTTTTAATTTTTGAAGTTGTTTTTAAAACACCTAATATTTCCTTTCATTTAATAAACGTCTGTGGTTATGTATAATTGTAAGGACAGTTTCTTATCAATCTTATCAAGGACCTTACGCAGGTTGATTTTAATATGCAAAATGTTGTGACAGCCCTACTCAATAATATTAAGGATTATATAACTCGTAGATGTTAAGTTTTCAGCTAATATGAAAATTTGGAAATTCCAAAAAATGTCGAAATGATATTAACTCAAAACTTTATCTGAACTTGAATATTATTATTTGCAAGTAAAAAGGACTATTAACAAAACAATAAAACCGGACAAATGCGAGTCGGTACCGCCCACCGAGAATCCGTACGAATTTGTAGGCACATATCATAGATAGTTCTGGAATCACTTTCTGCAATTTTTTAGAAGTTTTTCCCGAAATTGTACGCCCGTAAATTGCAATCTATTGTTTCTTAAGTGCATAAAATTGTAAAATCTATTATACTCAGAATCACAACAAAATTGTATTTTATGAACCTAATTTATTTTCCCTATTTTTATGATTTGATTACAAATGTGAAGGTTTCAGATTTTTCCTAATTTTCTTGTAAGGCGGTACTACAATCCATAGTTCTAGTTCAACTGCTAATGCTCTATATTCTGATTTATTAGAAAGTATGCTTGTTGAAATATCTGTTGTACCTTTATTTCCAGTTTCAAGAGAATGTAGACCTAAGTATATATTTTGAATTTTAAGTTGCTCCCTCCACGCGTTCCAGAGATAAAGAGTTAGATGCAGACAGACGGACGGAGAACAAAGTGATCCTATAAGGATTCCGTTTTTCGGTGAAGGGAAAACATTATGTTAAGTTTCTCTGCTGTGAACACTAACAGTGCATGTATGAGCGCTGGCGACCTTAATCACCCCAGGAACTCAACTATAAAGAATTATATGGCTGCGATATTCAATAGAGTGGAGATTGGTTACTCAAGTGGCAAAAATCATTTGGATCTCTCTGTTTTATATCATATGACATAGTTTGAAATGAAAAATTGTAAATGCTAAAAAGTCAATATTAATGTATATGTAGTTTTATTTAAGCCAAAATACTACATTACTTAGTATGAATGCCTATATTTAGTAGTCATGTTTATCGGATTTGTTTATTCAAACTGACATTGAGCAGAAGAACTTTGAGCATACTCATTGCTAAACGCCGCCCATTAGAATAACATTATGGAATCTAATATTTTGGTATTCGCAGAATACCAGCGTAGAAGCTGTTTATGCCTCGGCATAAGCTGAGCGGAGACCTGTTTGGTCAACTTACTAAATATTGAGTATTTTTTATATTTCTGATTTGCAGCAAAATAAAAAATAATTCCTTCATTCATACAAAACTTACAATCGTTAGAGTATACTCCTGAGGTTATCCTATTGCTAACAATTCAGAATATGACGAAAGGTCCCAGGAAAATCGAGGATTCTCTCAAATCTTTGAGTATTTATAAAAAATGGTTTGTGGTAAGGCTTTTTCTAAGCGACCACCAGCATCTAACTTATGTTTATCGCCATAATACTAATGTTGATTGCACTGTTGTGTTCCAGCAGTTGGAGTTACGATATTCAGTTCTACTGTGGTAAAGGAATCTTACCATCAGGTCAGATGAAGCTACCCCGTTAAAAATAAAAAAGACAAACAAATCGATAATACTGATATCCCCATCTAAGCTTAACCCTAGAAATATACCACTCAAAAAAACTCAAAATAGATTTCAAAACACGAAAAGGGCAAAAATAATTTAAGATAATGCTTATTAGAAACAGTGTTACGAACTCAATCGTAGAATCTAAATTGAATTCGTGAAACGAACTTGGTTTCGGATAATCTAAATACACTTTAATAAACCACTGCATAGCAAAAAGCCACAAAAGCCCACGGTACCTTTTGTGTTCTTTCAACTGTTTAGATTCAGCCACACCGACGGTAGGAACCAATCGAATGCATGTCGGAACATGCGACCGCGGTTTCCGATAAATTTGCCGTTGTGTACACCGTACATATTTTATTGTTTCACTGTTTGCAAGTACCGCCCAAATATTGCAAGCTCAATGCACGGAGACAGAAAGTTCACTGATCTATAAACTGTGTTGAAATTTCAAACCAGTTTTAATGAACTGCAATAATATGAATGCCAAGTTCAACTGATGATATACAATTTCCAGGTCAAATATTTTATTCAAATTTCTTATGTATATACATTTCATGCCAGCAGCAGCAATATATTCAGAAAAATTGTACTCTATTTCATTGAAAATTGTAAAAAAATCATTATCATTATCATTAGTAAAGAATAGTACATTAGGTAAAGATAAATCATTTACAATGTGATTTCCATTTTTATCAATTAAAAATTCCTGAACATCATCGAATCCCTACTTAAAAACGTTAGCGATGGGTACTCACACTCATTCTTCTGAATCATATATTTTTACAATTATGAAATATTTAAAAATTAAAAATTAAAAATAATAATAATATATGTGTATTATATGTTTATTTCTTTCTATCACACAGTAGGTTAGGAATTAAATCTTAATCTAAAACATTTTTGTCTATACCAGAGAGTGGAGTTTTTACTAAGAGACCTGTATGACAGATTCCAGCAGTCTCTCCACCGAACTTGACCGGTAAGGGCATTGTAAGTAAAAGTCAATAATGTGTGAGATATAAAGCATAAAGAACGGGAATTTATTGACAACTTAACAACTCCAAACAACCTTTTTAAATTTTTAAACATAGAGGTTTTCATTAGAAGTCTTTTTGGCAAACAATCTTCAATAACATTGTATTTTTTACGCAAACAATCCTTCTGGTTCACTTATTTCATGTATGACATTCAACATTGCGTATGGTGCCCGTTTTTGCCCTGAAACAGATTGAATTTCTAGTTTGTCTGGGACGCTCCGCTCCTATGTTCTGTTGTTTTAGCATGTGTAATGGTGTGGATACAAAATTAAAATTGGAACATCTGTTATTATTCACGTGGCATCACGAATCAAATTTAGACGCTAAAGAAGTTGATGGAATTTATAGTCAATGAAGCTTAAAATACATTATTCTGAAAGAACTGAAAGCACTTAGTTTCTGAGTTGTGATATACAATCTATGATAATAATTAATATGGATTAGATCAACCCGATGTGAGTTTTCGTTCATCAACCTTTTCTCAGCCAGGTAATGACTCAAACGGGATGTAAGATAACGATATAGCGTTAGAAGTCTTCCTGAAGGAGTTGCAGAGGCTCTATTAAGATCTTTTTGACGTGAAATAGGTAAAACATTGATTGGTTGAGACCGTATAATTATGAAGTAAAAGTGTGAGAGTAAACCTCAACTGTGCGTTGAAAGTAATTTGACCGTAAGTAAGTATTTTCGGGTTTTTGCCTCAAGTTTTGTCGATTACAATTCTACCAATGTAGTCTATTAATTTTCAGGCTATGCGATCTTTTGGTCATTGGTTTTTTGGATTGCCAAATGTTCTTCTCAAATTAATAAGCATAAATATCTCTTTGCCCAGGAGATTTGCAACATACGCAGCCACCACCAAAATGCATCGATTCGTTGTCTGTCTGCCGCGTTTATTGTTTAAGACACTCTGTTATACAGGTATTCGTGAATATATTTGAATTTGACCATAATACAAATTTAAACACTTAACTTAAACCTACCTTTTGTAATCTTCCTTTCTCCTCCTTTTGTAATTTCCTGTATATCCTAAAATTCGTTGTGTCCGACACGGTCCATAGTGTCATTAATAGTCATAACCCTTAGTAGCCTGATTTACGAAAGTGTTTATTTTTTTAATTTACTGTGTTCGCTTGAGGGTCTAGATGAAGGGAAAAATAGCAAAAAAAATCACATTATTTATTTTTCATATTTATTTAGAAAAAAAAACAGGTATCAATTTTGATACTTCAGGCATTAAGAAATAAACTAATAGTAATGTGAACATTCGGTTTAAAAGATTGGTATCAAAATTTAAACTCTAGGTTATTAAGGGTTAAGATCTACATATTATGTAAATATAGAACGCAAAATAAAGAATTGAATTGAAGATTAGTCGATGAACAATTTGTTCTTCAATATGTTCCAATTTCTACAACGTTTAACATAATTACAGCTTATGTACAGTCAGCTTCTTTTAGAATATGGTTGCTGACATTTTTAATCAGAACTGAACTGTCTTTGTAGAAATAAAAGGCCGTCGTTCTAACAATACGTGATCCATCGTAGTATTTAGATCAGCCAGCGTGCCACTAACATTTGTATTATCTTACAAAATGCCCTATCATTTTACGAAATTTGCCGTCTCATCACAGAAAACAAAGATGTTTAGCTGATAATTATTAATGGCATTGGTAACCGTTTAGTAAGGACGTGCTTATTATAATACGAATAAAATTCCACGTCTGTGTGTTGGGATTTGATTTTATATTTTATTAAATTTGCATTTTTCATATATTTCATTTCATTATTAGCCGACCTCGCTAGTATTGTAGCCTTAAACATTATTAATAATATGCTATAAGCTTACGTGATTTGTTGTCAATTGCAGAAGATGGCAATGTTCAAACCATAACCTACTGAAGGATTAGGCTTTATATTTTTTTCCAAAACAAATCCAAAACAATTTCATATAATTATTCTGCTATTGAAGTCGGTGAAGAATTCAATATATAAAAAGATTATCAAATAAAGTCCAGCCTTTTTGAGTAATAAATAGTGTTACACCTGACTCAGTTTTAATCGATTTTTTAACGAGATATTGTGAGTGTATTTCAGGATCATAAATTATTTTTTAACTGATCAAAAGATTACACCTGGATAATATTGAATTGAGGCATGGTTGTCTACTAAGGCATTGGTCCAGGTTTCAAATTCCAGTAAATATACCCGGTAGGTATAATAATAAATGAAAATGTTAGAATAATATACCATTGTTTAATTAATATTAATGATATTGTCACTCACAACTATGTAGCTTAAAGTACGAGTACCACAAATTTTAAATCACGATTAAAATTGAACGAATTAATTTGTGGTATGATAACGGAACGGAATTCTATAACGGAATACATAACTTATATGACTTTTCTATGTTTATTTAATTTTTATACATTTATCTCTCCTGTCTCCTTTACCTCTGTTATCTCCGTTATTCCCGTTAAATCCATTATATAATTCCACAAGGTAGTTTATTAGGATAAAATGAGTGAACGTAAGAGGTTATATATAACATTGTTACTAAGAACGTAAGAGGGTTCTCTATGCCGGCTATATGTTAAAGAGCCGTACGTCCACAAAAATAATGGCAATTTTCATATATAATACTAACATCGATAATCCAAATCAGCGCCACACAAAGTAATATTGATTCTTAATAGAAAACAATCATTCTCCTTGCTGTCGTTAATATAGTTACCGAAGTCTGTAATATTTATAATTATAAATAGACAGCAAAATGATTGTTTAAAGTTAATTAAAGTTTCAGTAAAAAATCACAAACAAACTCGCTGCACATCACTAGTCAAGGTTGTAAAAAAGTGATAAACAAAAAACAACATTAACGCGCTGAACATATCAACGTATCGATCAATTACATTCGAAATAAGAGTATTTCTTATCAATAATGGATCAATCACAGTAGTCGCGCTGGCGAGTATTGGTTCGTGGAGCTCGTGGGATTCATAAAAATTGTACTTTATTTTATTTAAAGTTAGTGCTTAAATCATTTTCTTAAATTAATTATTATGAAATCGTCCATTGCATACATACGCAGCTGCCGCTAATATAGTCTCGATTTGCTTCGTAGGGGGAAGCAAACACTGATTTTTAATTGAGAAATTATTAAAATTTGGATTAATAAAAATTATTACTTTAATTTATTCATTTTATTTGAATTATTTTTTTGTTTTTATGATGTCATATTAGTTATAAGTATTTTGCCACCACCAGTTTTACATTTTCATTATATTTTCTCTGAGATGGGACTGACTTCATTCATAAGGAAGCACTACCTTTGTATAATTTTTCTCAAACGTCTTTTTTCTTGCTAATATATTGTGTGTACTAAAATTGATGCAATTAATAGTGATGTATGTAGCAAAGGCAACTAAAAACTGCGTAGGATGACGACAATATGACGTGTGATACTTTATAGAATACTCTGGAATTTTGAACTTTTATATTTATGTGATAATTATTATTTTTTAAATTCATTATTATTTTAATTTAATAACTAATGTGTATTTCTAAAGTTTAGTAACATTGACTAATATGAATGCATTAAAAAATATTATAATTTTGAAACAGCTCAAAGGAAAAATTTGCGTTTGTATTATTTATAAAATTTTACTACGTTACACTAGACGTTCACAGTTTTAAGCTTTTTTAATAAATGAATAATTACAGTACAATTCTGAAATGAAAGCAGAATTTTAAATTGGATACAAACAGACCAATTTAAGACGTCGTTACTACTGAAACGGTATAGTGAATAAACATAATCGTTGAATTCGTTCACGCGGTCCAATCAATCGTCTCGCTCTGTTGTTGACCCCTGGCTAGTATCGATATTTCTATTGTATTTTGTTTTGTTGCACCTTTTACTTGCGACCGCCTGTTTTACCTTTAGTCTTCTGTTTTGGGTGTACGTGCCTTCTGAATCTCCACCGAACTCGATAAAAAAAATTGTATAATATTTTTTTAAGACCGAGAGTCATTATCATATTAACCTTTCTCGTACTTTCAGCATCATGACAAGCGTAACGCGTCAGTTGAAAAAAGGCTCTTATTACATCAGATTAAGATACCTTTATATGTCTAAGTATTTCGCTTGATTTTGTTAATGTTTTGTCTCTATTATATTTCTTAATTGGTAAATTTAGTTCCGTTTAATGTGCAGACGCTTACAGGCAAGATGTCTTCGGGTCATGCATGAAGAGATTCTGAACTAATTGGCAAATTGCTTTACTAAAAGGGATTTTATAAATTGTCGTCAACAGCTTATATATATATATGTATATATGTATATATGTCACACAGGCCTTCTACATGAGGACCGCAAGAAGCACTAGCCTGATGCGGGTTAGGTTAAGGCGGTTGCAGTAATAACCGGGACCACGACCAGTTTTCAAAGCACATAGGCGATCGAAATAACAAAGGCGAGGAGCAGACAAAAAAAAATTCTTCTCTTGGAAAAATGCAATAAAAATACGTGAATTTGACTTTAAAATGGTTTTAGGTTCCGAATATTTAATTTTAAAAGGGAGAACTTATTTTTCTTTTAACGTGTTATAACGATAGAAACTAGATAGCAAAAAACTATTCAAATCACTGATAAAGTAATCTAGGAAAATAATATCAGACAATATATATTTTCTATAGTTATATCAGTAAAATGGTTATTATACAATACAATTAAAAATATATATGAGTTTTTTTATATTCCATAACCTCATTATGTTCTATGAATAAAAATATGGAAAAAGTTCAAGAAAATGGGTTCAGTCGCATACATTCATTATACATCATACAGTCGTTATACATTATACAGTTATATATTATGGTATTGAACAGCTACTGTCGAAATGCTGACTTTTTAAACAAGCGTATAAGAGATAATATATTTCTAATAAATGTATTTTTTGAACAAGATTATTATGTAACTATTATATTATGTAGTGTATATAGATTCGATATTTAAAAATTAAGTATTTCTTAATCTGTGTCATCAGCAATTAAAATACACCGAATAGCTAGGTGGTTCACACACAGTATCTAATACAGGAACACCATGGTAAACAAAGTGAAGAGCTAAAAGTACAATAATTAGAGCCTTGACAGGTCACTGCGATACCAAACAGACATATTAAATATGAAACCAAGTAATTCTGTTCTTTGCAAATACTAGAAACAAAAGATTACAACCCAAAACAAAAGATTACTATGCTCTAAACGCTCCTATATGACTGTAAACCTCTAAGCCAAGAACCATTCATGGAGAAAAAACTAAACTTAAATTAAATTGAGATTATGAAGATACTTAAATTTATAGAAAGTGTCAAAATCTGGAATCTAATTCAACCATTTAATTAAAAAAAATTAAAATCAAGGAAATCACTCTATTCGGCCTGATGTTAAGCAGAAGTGGAGTCCAAATAAAAAACCATCTTGATCTTTCCGACCCGCTTCCGATAAGACGCTTAGCCTCTTATGAAGGACCTAGCATTGTAAGTAGAAGGGTGGGAGGGAAAGTGTGCAGGCAAAGAATTCGATTTCTTGATTGTGCGACATAGCAATGTTTTACCAAATTTCTTTTGCACGCGTAAAAATGTTCGTCACAGTTAGCTGGTGACACCGTAGATCAGCCTGTTAAACCGTCTGAAATAAAACTTCATAGTCTCACAACATTATATATATATATATCTTGATATGTCAACAGCCTTTCAAAAACGAACTTATTATAAATAAAACACATCCCGAATGTTATTTTTGTTCCAAAGTAATTTACTACAAATAATATGGCTTTCACTTAAGCTAATGTTTCGAAACAACTGCTGCCCATGAATGATACATTGTTTAAGTAATGTTAAGGCGTATCAAAATTTTCCCATAATCATTTTGATTTCACAATGAGTCCACTCAACTCAGCATGTCTATTCTGCATTAGTGGATTTGACGAAAACCTTCGACAATCTAGCCAGTGGTCAAAACGTTTTTAAATCCATTACACGTCCTACAGATTGGAATATAACACCATGTTCATCTAATGTTTTTATTCTTAATGGACTAGCTCATGGCTTTCATCTCACTTGATGGCAAGTGAAGATAAGGCCGTAGATGGAAGCAAACTACACCCGGTTTCCTCAACCACAGAGGAACTCAAAAAAGTCAAAAAATCAAAAATAACTTTATTTAAATAGACTCATTTACTAAGTTCTTTTAAATCGTCGCAATAGGGAATATGTATGAGAAAAACAAATAATGTAATTAAAGGCAATAGTCATAACTTTAAGTGGGTATCAACCGGGCGTTTACAAATTGTCCCAGTATTAAAATATGTACTAAATAAATTGTTAGTTTTAATTTTAAAATAATATTTATTTTAAAATTAAAAATAATACTGGTATGCATATTCCCAATTAACCCTACTACCGCTTCGACGAATTAGTAGCTGCAGAGAAGAAGCGGCGCAAGAAACTCTCAGCCTTTAGTATTTATAATGACATTTACAAATCAATTATGTCATTATGTATTAGTATTATAAACATATACATGTTTTGTTTTACAGTGCAATCAAAAATCTATTTTTAAATATTGCAAAATATAATAAATAAGTGCAGAAAAGCAAATTATAGTGGCCACAAATTTTTATCTTTAAAATAATCTTCCACCTTGTAATACCCCTTTTTCATCAAACAACTTTTAATAGTTGACTTAAATTTATGCAGAGGCAATTCAATAAAATTTTGTGGTAAAATATTGTACATTTTTATACTTATTTCTACAAAACTATTACCGGTCTTGTGCAGTCTGTGGCTTGGAAAGGCGAGCTTATGCTTTTTCTGGTGTTGAAGCTATGGCAGTCTGAATTTCTAAGAAAAGAACACTGTATTTACGTACATACATACATAATACAATCAAAAATGTATTGAGACGCCTCGGTTAGTATGTTAATGTCCTTAAATAATTCTTTTAGCGAGTCACGTGGTCTAAGGTTGTATATTGCACGAATGGCTCTCTTTTGAAGTACAAAGATCGTATGTATGTCAGCAGTGGAGCTCCACAACAGTAGACCATACGACATTAGGCTGTGAAAATAGCTGAAATAAACTAATCTCGCCGTTTCCACATCAGTAAGCCGTCTTATTTTTCGAACTGCATGTGCAGCTGAACTTAATCTTCCTGTCAGAGCCGTAATATGTGTTAACCAACATGACTGTACACGAGTCTAACAATCAGCCTATCAGACACAGATCGTAAAAATTTTAAAAATTTAAGTATCGTAGAAGTGTCTTCTACAAGTGAATATGTATATACATATAACTATTAATATATTATTATTAATGTTTTTACATATAATAAAAATTTACATATTTTCTTGTGTTTTTATATTGCTATGTTGTTGTTGTAACTATACTTTAATTTAAGATTACAAAATTTCAAAAATTATTGCTATCGATAATCAAAAAATTACCTTAAAATTACGGAGCAGGCAAACTTAAAAGTGCAACATCACCACTTTCTTTAAAAAATTGTTAACTCATAAATTAAAAAGATATCATTAATTTTGTTCATGTACCCATACATTTTAGTAGCTACTTCCAAGCAGGTGACGTCTTTAGCCTATAAAATCACATAGATCATTTTGGACGATTTATCTTAACTCCCATCGATATGCATTTGTAGTCATTCTGCTATAACTCTTTATTATTAACCAGCAATATATCGTCAAAATAGTCAAATACCTTATCGTCTAAGCGATACAATGTACCAACGTCAAATTAAATACAAATTTCTAACTAGTATTATCAATACCCGTAGACTCCAAAGCAACAAACCGTATCGTGCTCATTTCCGTAAACAATTTGGATAAAGTTAAGGAAACAATAATGTCGCCCCGAATTATATTCACATTTCCCTTAATATGTGAATAGCCAGTCATTACTTAGTCACAATAGAGAGCAGTTCGTTGAAACTGGAACACTAATGGTACAACGTAAATTTGGATGTGGTATTTTAATATACGTTGTCCACGCCATACAACAAAAAGATATGTACACTGTGTGGGTTGGACGGGACCAGGAAGATCGAGCACGTGCACTACTGGTCAAGCCAGTTAATCGACACCCATCGATGTCCTGCCACGGTCGCCAATTCCTTGTTCGGGACTAAGATAAGTGAAGACTGTTGCTGTTGTAAGTACTTTATCTTCAAGTGTTTAGGGTAATATATATTCTTGTGAATTAAGAACAGTGTAGGTAGGTGCAGTATAAGAGAAACATGTGTTGTTCCTCGCCACCGGCCGAGCCAGTTCGCTTATTGACACCGGTCAATAAGCGAACTGGCTCGGCCGGTGGCGCTCGAGCTTGCTCTTTCTCGCCCCTTCCAACCTACACACCATTGGTTCGCACATCTTCTTGTCCTGCGATGACTTACGTAATATTGAAGATAGACAGTTTAAAATTCGAAACGTTACTTTGGTGATGATAGTTTTATTGATCAGTCATTTTATTCCAAGGAACCTTAAAATTTACTTTCAATAATTCAATATCAAAATAAAATCTTTATTTTGGACATAAACATAAACAATAGAAATATAACTAAAGACTAACACAAAATAAGATAAATTACTAGAGTGATATCTACCAGAAAACTTAAGGACAGGAGTTGATTTTGTTGCTGGTGAACAATCTATTTCGTCATATCATTGTGTAAAGCCTGTTTTGTATATCTCAGTTTACTTTTTTAATATATTTTGATACTAGATTGTTTTATATGTTTTGTTGTTGTTGTCAATTTATCGGTGACGAGTCAAGACGTGGTTTCCTTGTTTTTCCCATTTCTCTCCAAATACAATCCACAGGCTCCCCGAGCTAACTACCGTAACAGATTTCGATAAAATACGAGGAAAACTGCAAAATTATATGCTTATTATGATTTTGCTTAATTTAAGTACTATTAAATAATAACAAAATTAAAAGGTTAACTAACGATCCTATTTGCCACAGTAATTAGGTTGTCTAGAATTGAGATGTCAATAAAGATATACGAAGTCTAAAGTTTTTTTACAGTTAACTTTATTACTTGTATTCAGTGTATCGTCCATGTCATTTGATACTCATAGCCAAAATTCAAGCCATTTTTGCACATTTCACTCTTAAAATATGACGTGTTTTCCTACCTCCTTGTTTCAAGTGAACGCCAGCAAGCGAACAATAGATTTTTATTTGAAAGAAGCCACTCGTCTGCGTATTTGTGTTACTGACATCCGTTTTACCGGTTTTCACTTAAAGCTGACCTTTTTCGTTATCTTGGCTTCATTTGAATTCTATCCAAAAACGTCTTTTGCACATGTCTAATAGTTGAATTGGAATGTCAAAATAGTTTAAGATTTAGACGTGTTTGGATAACGTTTATAGATTGTTCTATTATGTTTCTGATGTTATCGTCTGTAGCTAAAGCAATTTGGGCTTCAATTTATTTATTATAACTGAAATGGGAATTTGAATGAAAATCCAAAATTTTTAAACTGTTTTCATTATAATATTTTCTTGTAATAGATTATCTAATAATACGATAAACACTATTGAAGAACTCAGTGACAGTAATGATAGAACATTAAGTTGTTATAATCAAATAGACTTGAATTCGGGAAATCCCCGACCATAGAACTAAAAGTCGAACAGAAATGCCATATCTGGGTCAATCGAGGTACGTCTCGATATTCAATTACGCAGTTAGGCCGATATTTGGCCCGGAGCTATCTCTGCACATCTCAGAATTGGTTATGTCTGTCCAGATTGTTGTGCCACTCAAATCGCATCTATAACTCTTCGTGTGTATGAACCGTTTTCGCTTATCTTTCACACCCTTTGAGGGCATGAATTTGATTGGATACTCCAGCACGATGTTGCTTGCCAATTACTTAGAGTAAGTGATTGTCTTACGTACAGACGGATGCAAATTTTGAGGTTGTGTTACAGTAATGTCTTCCTTTAGATTACCTGTCGGTGTAAATGATGTGTCAGCTATTGGATAAACTTTGGTTTGACGTTTATCTTGAACACGACCCTAGTTCGCTGAATAGACTTAATGTTAAAGATTATCTTATGATCAAGTCATTAGACAAATATAAATAAGTATCTATTACGAAATAAATACTAATTTTTATTTATGTAATAACTCAGATGTTGACTATTGAGACAGTTTATCTAGCTACAAATTAAATTGCTAATTAAAATATATACTCAATTTTAATAAGGGATCTAATTTTTTATTGAAAATATCACCATATGACGCTAACTCGGACTCATTTAGAAATTGTTCAGCTTTACTAGATGAAATCCTAATTATTAGTACGGAATTCGTGCGTCATTGTCGAAGTCTGATTCTTGTTATGTTACCATTGAGATCTCTTGATCAATCGTTCCATGGAATTAAATACGTCAGTCAGTACATAAGCATTATGATTCGTTTTCTAATGAGAATTAAGAGAAGAAAATTAGCGAAAATGTTTAGGTAAATGTACTTAATTGAAAATATATTAATAATAATAATTAGCCTAAAAACGTAGTACTTATATTATTGAAATATCTTTTGTACGTTCTTTATTATACGCCAAACTCACTAAGCAACTCACGCAACACACATTACAGAGCATTACTGAAGCGAGCATTCATCAAATCCATTTTGAACACACCCGTAAATCCATAAATCTCACTTCTACCCCTCACAACTCCTCCGAATGGCCAATACTGTATAACGGCTGTATAAAAGTGCTATAGTAAATATTCTGAGAGTATTAGCATATGAATGATACAGGCTAAAAAAGCCCCCAGGTGGCGTGTCCGGACCGGAAATAGGTTCTAGCGCCCGCTGTAAGCTTTTGTGGCTTGAGAACGTAACTTGTTACATTTCGAATGATAATACTCGGACTGTAATAAATAAAAGACTGTCTTTTTTAAAATTGAACTTAAGCTATAATATTTTATAAGTAAATCATTTTGAAAATACGATTGGAGTTACAGCAGAGGCTGAATTTGATCAAGGTAATAAGAAAGGACGCAATTTACAGTTCTTAAAAACCCTTAGTTCTGGTTTAAATCAACCGCATCATAAGTATAAGACTGAGGAATAAACTTGACAATTCTCTCTTAGACTATTCTTAAGTTCTGGAAAAAAACTGGACGTAAACTGAAACTAAAGGAAACTGGACGTCTGTGAATTCGAATAAATTGACATACGGCATCTTTAAAAAGTTGTATAACCAATAAGTAGTATTGGAAATGAGTAGTACTTTTTTCATTTGCAGATTGTTATAGTTACTCAAGAGCTTTTTGATGGACATACTATCAACATCAGACTAAAATGAAAACAGCCTGAGACGATATCCCATGATCGATTCATGGTTGTGTACATATCGACAATATCATAACATGAAATATCGTTAATCGTTATTAAGGTCTCTTGTCTCGTGCTCTTCGGTCCTTTTAGTATGACTGTCATAAAGTGAGATTCTCAATTTAATATACCATAGACGATAAATCAATCATTCCACGGTGCTGCAGTAAAATCTGGATGAAACTTAATAAAGATACCTTATCTGCAAGAGTATTACGTGCGAAGTTACATTTAAAGTGATATTTTTTGGTCAAGTGATAAACTTATTGTGAATTTTGATAACATGTAAGTCACGAGTCACTTTAGGCATGCTAACACTCCTTAGCAACAATGTATGATGTAGAAAATGAGAAAAAATGTTGAGTATTTAAATATAAACTAAATTTGTTTAAATACACAGGATTATATACAATTTGCTTGATTTTATGCAAATCAAAGTTAAGTTAAGCCAATAGCTAAGTGGTGGACGTGTGTGGGACTCTCGCAATGCTTGATCTAAGCTTAGGGAATACCCACTAAAGCTCTCGGGTAAATCCACTGCCATTTGCGGGGGTGACCTTAGTTCTGGCGAAGATATTATATTACCAGTCCACAACCGATTCAAACTAAATGAAGTCTGGAATACTGTCTATTTTGATTCAGAACTTTTAATTACCCAGAGGGAAAACAAAATTGTCCTTTGTGCTGCTAATTCCATTCTAACGATTGAACTTAATTAAAAACAATTTGAATAAGCTACTATTGAAATAGCGACTTCGTATAGAAGAAACAACAAAACATCAAAACTGCATCTTGCTTATAACTCAGACCAAACCTGAGACAGAACATGCGAAGCACGTCTAACCCCGGAACGGCGCGACTGCGCTGATTTCGGTCTCTTTTTACTTTACCAATGATAGATAGAGTCGATTCTTTTATTAGAGGTGCCGCGAAGTTCTTTTAACGGATTCCTTTTGTTGCGACCTCGATAGCTGGGGCGGTTCGGATTGAGTTCGATTGTTCGCGGATTGGAAATAGAAATGTTGTTTTAGATTTTCGTGGGGCTGTTATTATGTGGAAATATCGATGCAGTTAGTTAGAGTGCTGCGAAGTGTCTCGATTTGGGGATTTAACTTAAGAATACACATTGTTGTTGCTTCTTAGGGCTTTATACGGATTTGGCGTGTTATTTTATGTATTTTACAGAACTATTGAGTACAATATCTAAAACGGAGATAATAATAAAAGTAATGGCAATTTTTTCAATCCTCAAATAACTTTAATCTAGCTATTATAAATCTCGTTGAAGGTCATTTGAGGATAGACATGTTAAAGTAAGACATGGAACTAGTGGTGTGATTGTAAGGGATCGTTGTAGATATTTTCGGTGACTGAGGAAGCTTCCACCAAGGATTCTTACCAAATAATATTTATTTTAAGTGTTTTGTTGCTACGGTAAATTGGGCCGCTAGATCACACTGAGGAAGAGTTGAATTTAAAACTGGTAGAATAGTCTTATACTATTTACACAACTCAATGCTGACTCTCGAACGAGTAGACGACGCGTAAGTAGCACCCTCGGTGCGTTGATTACTTACCATTAGCCGTGCTGCAACCATTTAATCTAATGGTAAAGAATCTAAATTTGACTTAAATAAAGTTCTTTGTTTCAAGTTCTTTGTTTAAAAAGAAAGAGATCTCTTATCTATTTAAATAGAAAAGAACAAACAAGCTTATGATATCTTAAAATACGTAAAAGTTAGATTGCTACCATATTATGTAACTAGTCAACTAAAATTAAAATACAATCTTATTGGTTTCTAGATTAAATTTTTGGAAAAATGCTTCTAGTTAGGGAAAACAATAGAAATAAATTATACTTTTAACCCATAGAGTATTTTTTCAAACTGCAGCAATGCCCACAGAATTTCATAAATAATGAAAAATTTGTCAGTAATAGATAAAAGAGAGCGATCGTTTGTTTAAGCTTCTGTGTATTACGCAAGTTCCTGAAGTAGTAGTAATGAATGCAGTGTAATGCAGGATGTGAGACAGAGATTGTGAAATAAATCAATATGTACATCATTATGGTTGATATTTAGTTGATTATTGTATTTTTTCTTTATTGTTAGGGTTTAAAATATAAATTTGCGTCTTATTATTGGAGGAATATCAAATAGATTTTTTATAAAATTTATTTAATTAATCAATGTATACATCATTGTTATCTGTGCAGTTATATCATCTCATGATTTTTTTCTTCTTGTAAGAACCGTATTTTTAACTAAATTACGTTTACGGAAAAAATGGTCAACTGTTGTAGCACGGCCTGGTGTAGGCTTTTTTGTGTGGTCTAACATTGTCCTGACGCTGCAGTAGCCTAGGGCGATTGTCCAACCTCGATTGTTTAGCAGCTGGTTCCTCTATTATGGTTTGCAGTAGCTAATACCTGCCGAAATCGTTTGATCAGATTTGAGAAATCTATAGTGAACGACAATGTAACTAGTCCACCAAACACTCTCATCTTTCTCTAGGAGCAATTTCGCTTCGATTCTCTAGGGTTCAGCCCTTGTGTATAGTTTTTCCTATTATAGTACAGAATTCACTTATCATTACAAATCAAATGCCTTTTATTTTTCACTATCCACTTTAGTTTCCAGCATTCCAACGAAAAAGTTGGAACTTAAAACATACCGTGGTTTGTTTTTGACACCAGCGCCATACATAACATTTATCCTTCGAGCTGTTTCTGGGACCCTGGTACCATGGAAGAACTCGTACTCGTAATTTTTGCGATATTTCATGTTTTCTATTATACGATATGAATGACGCCAAAAAAAGTCAGGAATAAAGAAATGAATGACACTTTTATTTTGATTTAAACGTTTTTGGAAATCAAATGTACTAGCAAATAAATTTAAGGCTATTTTGTATTTATTTATGTGAGGACTTAATATAAAGATTATAACTTAATAATGTTTTATGTTAAGTCTCAATATCTGATCCGTCATTTTCATCTTGAATTGTTTCGCAGAAGAAAAGATTTTTTAAAATTTAGGAGATACCATTTTTGTCAAAAAGTTACCTTCTCACTTAAGTTAAAATTTTGGGGGAAATTTACCTAACATAATTTTACATTCCAAACTCATGTTTAGTAACTTTGCTAGAAGCATTAAATTATTGTGATGATTTGGGCACAGCAGTAGAAAATTTAAGCTTTAGTAAGATGATAAAATGTTCTCTCTACTTACTACTACTACTTACTACTACTCACTTATTTTTATTTACGTTTGTACTAGGTACTGTATAGCTTAATATTCTTCTGTCTCCTAAACATTTTCATTACTCTATACCAAACACGTCTCTTAACTGATCCAAAACTCAAATAGTCCGTTAATGTGTTCAATGTTTACTAACTCCAGACTAACATACGATGTTTTAAACAAATGCTTTTGAGTATAATGGCTTCTATAGGGTAATAACTCAACTGTTTTGTGTTAGTTCTTATAATACGAATTTGTTAAGTAAGACTATTTGGTACATAATTAATAGGTTGATTTCTGATGCTTTGATATTTATAGTTGCTATTAAACTAATAATAAGACTAAATGGAACGAATTAGAGTTAATTATTCAGCAATATATCACCGGCGTAGATTTTAAAATTTAACGGTTTTCTTTTAAGAAATCATCAACAAAATCATTTGCTGTGATTTTTGCAGAATGGATGACCAAAACTAGTATGAAATCATTTTAATCTGCACAATGCTTTTGGAGATATTATGAGCCTTTGAAAACTTTGAGTCAATTTGAAGCATTTCTTGTTAATATAAATATCAAGATTAGCTTTTTGAAGATCAATCATATTTCAAGTATCTGCCATATTTGTTTTCTTAAAAGTAAAGTTTTTAAAGCTTAAGTCACACTCAAAATATCTAATGCTAAGTCCTTGACTATAAGGGACTTGATGATCAAATTTTCAGATCAGTTTTGCTCACAAGGCAAAACTGATCTGAGTAAGACTGGATGGTAAAACTTAATTTTCTGTATCGAGTGTTTCCTCCGCGTTTTGGAAAGCATGTTGAGAGATTTGTCCAGATTTTTAGAGCCCTTATCACACCAATAAGCAATGGGCTAGGGTGGTTGTAAAAAATTTTTGATTATAAACATAATTTTCACTGTCTGTTATGCTAGCTAACTGTCTAGTCTGTTATGCTAGCTACTACAGCGCCTTGTCATTTTGCTTCAGTTTATGGACTTAGCTCTGTCAAAATCCACTTCAGCATAGGGTCTTAGTTTGGTATTATTTTTCTCTCTCCAATCATTTTAATTAAAATTCTATCCTCTCTAAGTCATGGCTATTGTGTACCATACGCAACCTTGAATTAATAAACCGCGCTCTATGTCAGACTGCTCATCGTTACACAGTCTGACACTGACGTCTTGGTTTTTCATTTAAGCGGCAAATTCCACTACCTTTTACATCTATTAAAGTAAAATTAATTTATACAGTAAATAAAGTCCTTTTTGGAGGTGACAGCTTGAAGCACCGTCCAAGTGATCAGATCTCGACGATTTATTTGCCAGCAGTGTCGGCGGACTATCGGCACAATAAAATAAATCAGTCCGTTTGGACGCGGAGACGTTTACGTGCAGTTGACACGTCGTTAGCGGTAAGGGTGCTTGCGTACTTACGACCTGTACCAATTGTCTTGACAATGAATTTCAATTTTGTTTATGGATCACTCAGTGAGCATCTTAAAATTGGAACGGTGCTTAATATTGCTTAATATTCATATAGTTTTTTATCTCCCTATATAACTGATAACATTGCAAACTTAATTTAAATAAGAATTAGATATTAAAACTTATTTACAGCAGTAGTGTCGCTCTACCATGACTTCTTACGGAATTATTGAATGAATTAATCTGTATTCTGAAAATTTTGTTCAAAACGTTTTAATTAAAACTATTTTTTGATGTAGCAAAAGTTTTGAGATTATACAATTTTAGTAATATATTTTTAAAATGGGTTTTGTGTGTAAAGTCAGCAAGCTAAACAATAACCCTTTAAAAAGTAAATAAATTTTTAAAGCATTAAAAAATAATGAAAATATGTAGCTACCCTAAACGAGTAATCGTTGCTTAAAATAAACCGGAGCGTTTCTCAAGTTTTTGGAGAATGGCCCTTTAAAAAAACGATTGGGGCATTTTGAGAATGCACATCTAATTTGCCTTTATGAGTGTTTCTATTTCTGTTTATGATTAACCCATTTTAATTAAAAGTTGTTCAGTGAGTGATAAATCTGATAGATCTTATCCGACTTATCTAAGTATCTTTAATTTGTAGAGCAGCGATATACTTCCGGGAAGCTGAAGACAATCAAAATTTAATTAGGCTAAAAAGGAAAGGGTATTTCCCACTTTACTTTATCTACCAGCTAGGGTAATACCTTAACCAAATAGAAGTATAAGTGTAGTGTTTGAATAAGATCGCAAAAGCTTATTGTGATAGTGCTATATTATTAGCAAATGTCTTTGTGCCTCGTATTTTGATTAATTGCCATTTTGCCCTACGTCTATGAATCTCTCGATAAACGGAAGTTTACGTTAATAATAACTCAAAAAATTTTTCCCATTTAATCTATTTTTCTATTTAGGTAATGTCATATGAAAAAATGTTTTGATGGTTGTTAAAGTCAAATTTATCGATAGATTTATTCTTCCTGTCCTGATCATTCAATTTCATATCAGTTGTTATGAAACACATTCAACTTAATCAAAGCAGATTTCCAACAATAAACAAAGCATTCTTAAAGTAATATCGACATGGCGTGATCATTACCGATGTCTTGCATTTCTCAGAAACGTTCTAAGCCAGAGGCATAATATCCACCATCCATTACTTCCCACTCACAGTGGAAGTTAAGTATGTCCAGTATGCCCTATTATAGGGCTCGGTACGATAATTAAATGCAAATGAAGCAGTATCTGCCATGCGATTATGTGATTAAGGAGTTGCTAGATGTGACTTGAATATAGGAAAGTACAAATATCAGTCTAAATATTTTATTTAATATCAATACATATACTTCTACTTATTGAATGGCATTAAATGTTATCGGTTTGTGAATCTAACCGGGGTCTTGAACTTTCTATTGCGCACGTTTAGTTAATAATATAACACAATACTATAAAGCGTATACATATTATATAGAAGGAACCATTGCTAATTAGCAAACTCTGTCAGATAACTAACCACACAAAACAATAAATATTATTTACTGTTCACGAATTCTAAAATTAAGACAACACTGCAAATTATAAATACATTTGTAAGTAACCTTGCGTGTGGTAACATATTCGGTGCGAGAATATATAAATATAAGAAGGTATATGTAGTATAATACAAATAAGTAGAATAAAATATAATTCTTTTAATTAAATATAAATTTAAGTAAAATGTGGTTGAGTTAGTAACCACTTAATAAAACCAACCAAACCAACCGTGCTATAGCTGAGAATGTTTTAGATTTTCCAAATATATCATCGATTTTAATTGTAAGGATTTTGATATGAAGAACTGTTAAAAACTGGTACATCTAGTAGTGGACCTTACAACGAATCTAAATGTACACTTTCTCTTCTATATGATATTTTTGTGCCTCTACCACATACAATAAGAAAACATATTACTGCAAAGAATTTTCTTTGCCATATTTAAAAAAATAATCTAACATGAACCGCTAAATTCTCAATTTGTTATAAAAAACAATGTTTTAAATAAACCAATATTAAATTGAGTACTCATTAAATTTTAAGTAGCATTTTATAATTCACGTAAAACTTCTATTTAAATATCAATAATGTCTATTATATATGAATTCTATATGAATAGACTAAAATCTTGTTTGTATTTAAAATACTGGTGATGGTGGTACTACCAACTACATGATGAGACTGTCTTAGGGTCAAAAATATTTTCACAGTTATTTTATAGCGTAGAAACATTGTCATATCTATTTAAAGCAATGGCGAAAGGACATGCCAAATATATTGTGTCATGTTAATTAAATAAAAATTCCAGAAACATAAATCAAAGAAACAAATCAATTAGAACGCAATTTTATACTGCATACCAAAAAACTAATCAACTGCACTATATCTTGTCACATCCATGTGACTATCTTTATCTATGATCGAATGTGGGTAAGCTAACAACTCACTCTCGGAGAGTGAGTGGTCGGCAGTCAAGATTCACTCGGTTAATCTGGAAAAATATCCTAAGATAAATATTGAGAAGGCGCCTCAATTGACAGTTTATAAGAGAGATTAGAAAAGATCGGATGTGGTAGTTGGACTGAAATAATTGACAAATATATAAACGGTCAATTAAGGAACATATAACTTAAGAAAAGAAATTGTGAATAAGTTCTATACTTACGTGGAGTGGTTCGAACGTTCTGATTTCGATAGCGAAAACAAAAAAATATCGGAATGGTTATATTTTTTTAATGGCATTGTTTATATATTTATTTTGTATTTTAAATAGATATATTACTTTATAATATCAAAGCCCACTTTCTATTTTCATTAAACGTGTCATTTTATTTTACATAAGAAGAAAATCGCGTAAATCCAAACAACAAGAAGAAATAGTTTTGGTTGCAATTTTTACAAAGTATTTGTATTGTGTGTGCAATAATTTTTTTTGGATTGATAGCCTTCCCCGGGTTACAAGGAGGCGAGAACCAATTGCTGCGATTCGCTTCTGGAGGATTTCTAATCGACTGGCATCACCTCCAGGGGAGGCGTCCCGCTGTCTCTTAGTCTCCAGGGCGCTCGAGCCATGAGGGAAGACAAGCCTGGGGCTGCTTTGAAAGGCTCGAACCCCATCTCATTTTCATATATATATATATATAAAGAAAACAAATATCAGTAAAGTTTCCTTCAATTGGTAAAATACAGATTTTATAAAATTAAAAAATATAAAAATAATACAAAAATTTAGAGATTATAATTATGTGTGTATAAATTATATGGTTTCCATTCATCAACATTATTATTATTGTAAGATTTTTTGTTATTGCTAAAGGTAAGATTTTTGTTTATTACAATAATTATTCATCATTTTAAAAATACACAAATAATTCAGAAAAGCTACGTAAATATGTCATATGAGACTTAAAAGTAAACTCATTCTATTACACTGAAATATGGATAATTTACCATATCCACACAATCTATAATATCGTAAAATCTAGATAAATACAGACGGCAGTGGTGTGACAAAGTTCAACCTACGAAGCTCGTTATTTGCATAAGATCTTAAAATAGCAATCGTAGATCTCCACATTTTACCCGCGAGTCAACACAAGTTGCTACAGAAGGTTTGAACGCTATAGTTTTGGAACGTGTGAGGAAAGGATCAAGTAAAGATATAAGGTACCGCTTGACCTTACTATGTATTTGTAAGGAAAGTATCGTAAAGGCACAATATGATATATGGCATGACATGTTAGACTGCTGGAAGAGATTTCTTATAGAAATAAGCAGTACCTTTGTACAATTATCTGTTATTCTGTTGTGTTCTTTTTAAATGTCTTTGTGTGTACACAAATTGTTAAATAAATAAAATAAAAAGTGTCTCGAAAACTAAGAAAGAATTATAAATAAATTGAGTCCTGAACTTTGATTTAAATAAACATAACAACAACTTATAAATACCATTGCATCAGTTAACTACTAATAAGGGGAACGAAGAAACGTCTCCGTTAACGGCCAAAAGAATAATGAATAATTTGAGAGATGAAACCGAAATGTTGATATATTGGTGAAGATATTGAATTCAAGTGATTGTTTGTTTTAAAATATTGTAAAATACAGTTTAAATGAAATAAGTGTAAGGAGTTGCTACAACGCTACAGTTTCACACACGGTATTAACGGCGCTCGATATGATTTTATTAATTATATTTATTTACTTACTAGGCATAATATTCGATTTATTTATACATGCCAACTTAATACATTTCTAAGGGTGTAAAGAAAACACAAAAGATCTGACCGTTTTGGAAAATATTAAGTAATAGTAAAGATTTATTTGTTTTATTTCAATATTTATTTATATGCATTCAACATACATGCAATAAATAATAAAGGAAACCACAATAAAACCCAAAGAGTTAATATTTAGTAGGAAACAAAAATATCATGATCTCATCTGAAGCAATATCGTTTATTGTGTTATAAATGGATTGTACTCATGAGACAGGAGTTCTACACCTTTCTGTACTATAATATCACTTCCGACATATTGAGCTTTCAACTATTTCGCCCTGGAATTGACATATGACAGAAACGCTTTCTATTACCTGATACGTTCTTAATACTGTTTTAATCTTTTATCAGTATTTTTAGAGATGCTGTGTATGTGATATATGATGATTAGTAAATGAGTTTTGCTAATATCAAAATATTTTTTCATATTCAGTTCATGACCAATATAAGTTCAACCTAAATTAGTTTAACTCGCTCATTAAATTTGGTTACAATAAGAAGCATATATCACGGGGCATTAAGAACTGCGTATTCAAATTTCGACCTTTAATAAACGCAATAAAATGCAGATTTGAGTCAGCACACATGCCTATATTGTTTCAAAGATGTCTCAAAATATATTTGATAGTTCCAAATTAATTCTAACGTATTCAAAATAAATGAATACGATAAACTGGATTCAAAATTAATGTTCTATTTCAGATTTAAAAATAATTTTACCGCAGCGCTTGTATCTTTAATAGAGATTCAACTCGCAACAAAATTACGGTTCAAATTTCTATTAAACAACATTCGCAGATAACAAATATTAAACCTTAAAAGCTCTCTACGTAATTATGATGTTTGCACGCAATATGACGTGGGTATGAAGCATTAGAATTGCATTCAGTATCCAATATTAAACTACGATAATAATGATCTCAATGGCTTGAATTCGGCCTCGAATATTGTTAGCATATATAATATGATATGAATATTTGGTATGCAGTGTATCTTTTTCTAATGTTCAGATATATTTTATATTGTAGCTACAGTTTTATCAATTTTCAACAACTAAAACAAACTATTGTTTTTGGCCCCTCGCCTTTAACCCGTAACCTGCCTTCAAGTCACGACCACCTAATACCCTGATACACCCTGGTACCTAATATACCTAATAATATTTTTTTAAATGTAATTCTTCTTACAAGTATTAAAAATTTTATATAAACTAAAGAAAACATTTCGTTTATTCAGAACAAAGTGGAAGAACCACAATGAATTAACAGATGAAAATTTAATTAGATTGCAAAAATGTTTTTTTTTAAGAAATTAAATAGAAATAATCGAAGACACATCCCTACTGGGAAGTTAAAAGAGGCGTACTTATCAATAGCACGTTGACTAACTTTTTCAATCAATCAAATCAGTCATTGATGAAGCCAAAAGCTTAAATAAACTAAGCAATTCCATAATTTTCTAGTGTTTTAGCCGGAACTTTATAATATTCATAATACTGGGGAGTATTCTCTCGCATTTTATCACTTTAATAGTGTCGGAATTTCAGTCACGTATAAAATATTTCGACCCGCATTCTCCTAGTCAAATACCGTATCGATTTACTTATGATAATGTGGAAACTTCCTTTAAAACTAGTTGTGCCCGCAACTTCGCTTGGATGTCGGAAAATAGCAACAAGAAAGTTACTACTTATTTGGTTATGGAATAATATCATGTTTACAAAAACAGCTTCGAAAATAGTGCATTATTTTAGAACCTATTTGACAAACAAAAAAAATGTCATAGTAAGTCTACCTTAAAATACAAACATATGCTGTCGCCGACTTTTTTAAGAACTTATGAACTAGAACAACTCTGTAATACAAAATTTTTTCGTAACATCAACCGTTTACGCAACACACACAACGAAAGCTCTGAAAAAGGTTATTTCCCATTGATAGAATTATGTTGAATTCACAGTAGAAAAACCGTATAGAAATAAATAATAATTTATTAATTTGAAAGAACAGAAAAACAAGAGTTACAACAATCAACAAAAGAAAAACAATGACACATTCTATTTTCAGTATATAAAAACTTAGTGGCCAATGTTAAAAAAGGTTGAATAACAACACCCATGTTCACCTCATATCGGTTGTAGCGTGATGTTATAAAGCCTATGTAAAACCTTCATCGATAAATGAACTATCCAACACTAAAAAAAATCAATTTGAATCACAGTTCTTGAAATTAGAACGTTGAAACACACTAACTCTTCGGCTTTATAATATTAGTATGGTAGTTACAGTTGACTTTGGGAAATTAATTTTTTTTTGAACATACATAAGTTTAAATACGAAAATTATGAAGTATTTTAAACCTGTAGTAGACATACTTTGAACGTTTTTGCGTGAATTGAATCGATAATGCTAATAGTGACTTCATTGATGTTACATCGCATCGCTTTAATGCTAAATGTGAACTATTGTGTTTGTGGCAAAAGGAAATGGAGTGCACCAAGCGCCAAGAAGTAGCCATCTCTAGCATCCAACTCAATCAGGGTATAGCGTTCAGTCGCGGTGTTTTTGTAGCCGCATCTAACTGGTAATCAGCTAAATTATCGATCACCGATTTTACAAATGACATGTCTACTAATATGCTTAAGTCTATGTTAGCTTTTCAGTATTCTGCCGTTACGTGTAGGAAGTATACAGTTGGATAACAGACTTGATGGTGAAGATACGAAATTAGATTCTCTGTTTGTTTTCGAAACATATATTACATCCATTGCTTACACACACACATACACACACTAACTAACGAAGGCTAATAGTCAATATATTATATTAAAAACAGTCACAAGGGTACCTTATCAAATCGAAATATCATGGTTTACACTACTCACTCGGAAAAGCAATAAGGATTACCAGTGTTATGTTTACTCTAGCAAGGCTTAAATTCGAATGGCATGACTATATCACTCAGTAATACCATCATAAACAATACACTTATCGTAAAACTGGACACAAATATTAAGCCAATTTGGTGGTACTGCAGGATTTTAAAGGCGTAATATTATTTTTTCCTAATATATAGAATTATTTTAAAATTATCTAAATTATGATATTTCGAATTTTTATGGTAGACGTAAGTCAAGACTGAGTACCGGAGTAGTTATGACAGAATTGGGAGAGGTCACTGGTCCATTTCACGCCTAAAATAATATTTTTTTCTAGTTCAGATGAGGTTATTATATATAATATATTTACTTATACAAAGGTTTTTGAATTTACGTAATAAATTGTTGTTGAATAGTTATACAAGTATTTATAAATATACACGACAACAAATTAAAAATATGTTGATATCTTTAGCGTTATATCGCTAATTATTATACAGCCTGCTAAATTAATAGATGGTTCTTCTATGTAAAAGTTATCACAGTTTCTGAACCAGTTATGAATTTTGAGGAATATGTTTTTGAAAAAATAGATAGATACTCAAGTTTATTTTATTATATTCATTTTCAATTTGCACGACTCGTGACAGATTTCATTAATCTGTTATTTCTTGATAGTTTTGTCTGTGAAGCATCAACATGATACACTTTTGGTTCTCCATTGATTATTCATGGCATAGGTTAAAAGATGTTTGAGATTTTTATGACATCTTTTTTTAAATTTAAGTGCTCGTGATTTCAAAGTGCTTATCTAACTAAGGAAACACCTTTACATTTGAATCAAAGAAATTTATACTGATGCAGAGTAATCCATATCTTGGCGATTTTTGGGAACATTTGAAAATCAACCAAAAGAATTGGGTTTCATAATAGTAATTCTTGAAATGAAACAAGAGAAATTTATTGAAATATATTTCATGATGATATTAAAAGAAAATCTGCTTGCCAATTCAATTCATTTGAGATTCACGCTGGCAGACCCGTATGTTCTCAATAGGGTGATGCGCCCGCGCACCCTATTATAAGGCGCGATGTTAGCGACATCTCATAACGAGTGTGTCAACTAACGCCTCAGCAATTGGTTATACATAAACATAGTTGTGTAGGGTTGTCAGATTACATTACAATTTAAAATATATAAAGAAAAGATAGATAATTAAAAAAAAAATACTTAAAATATTGGTTAAATGAAACTCTTATACTAATTTAAAGTATCTTAACCTTTTTTTAATTAATGCCCTTTGATAATAATTATACGATGGAAATAACGTCAGATTTTAATTCTAATTTGTCGTAATATCGAAACTACGTCTTTCAAGTAAACTTAGCTGTCTCTATTTTTGCTCATAAATATAGATACGGAGGAGAGATTGCAAAGACAGATAAGTCAGAGATTAAATCTAAGTTAGATTTTAGATTAGTGTATTAGTAATGAATTCTAGACTAGCAATGAATTGAGTAATATTTAATTCAAGGAATGCTAACTTAAACATTAATCAACAGAACAGATAAAACATAGTATAATACGGAAAAATTAAAAAAATAATCGATACTAATAATTTCATTTATTCTTAGTCGTCTGATGCAGTGTTGGAGAAGAAGCAAAAAATAAAAGACACAAATTTCAAAATTAATTTACTTTGAAATTTATGTTTGAATAGAATAGAATATATCTTTATTGTACATTAGCCAATTCAAGAAGAGAAATACACAAAAAAATACTTAACTAATTTTGAACAAAGGGCGACCTTATCGCTAAAAGCGATCTCTTCCAGGTATAACAAAAAAAACAATAAAGTAGGTAGAGACTTTAAATTGTCAGATATGTATTCATTTACCAACTCAGATTAAATATATCATTTCATTTATGACAATCAAGATTTCACATTGCTTAAATAATTATTTACCATCTACAATTTGTAGAACAGAATATACCAGTACATTTTGATCAACAAAATTTTAAATCCACTTTTATAAAAAGAAAATAAACTATCATAATAAGGTAATGAATACTATGATCATTATAAACCTATTTGAGGTGATTACGTTTAAGCACGGTTTCAAAACGAGGAGATTTGAGAAAATCATATAATGAAAAAAATTAACAATGAATAGCATGATATAGTGTATTTGATAGAAATCATAATAGATAACTATAATATGGGTTATCAATAGCATCTAACGTATACTTTAAACTGGGAATTGTATTTCACAAGTAGATAAGCGGGTTATAATTTTAAAAACTAATACTTAAAAGTTCTTTCAAATTTTTATTTCATTTTTATTCTTTTCATGAAATACCAAAGAATAAACGCCTGAATGAGCGTCTTTAAAGTTTAAGTTAAATGGCAATAATCACATTTAGTTATCATAAATGAAATAAATTAATAATGCTCGTTTCTATTGAGGGAAAATTACTAAAATCTTTTCTCCTTTGACTATTGGAGACCAGAATTCATTAGCAGGATAATGTCGATGGAAATCGAGTGAATGACTTAAATATGAGATTCATTACCACATCCAAGATATGATATACTTACCTATTAAGAATAAGACGCCTATCAAGTATCATCTATAAGGTTGTCACCGCATTTAAGAATAAAATTATTCTCCTAATAAACGATCCTACATAGTATGTTCTTACGACTAAAATAATAAAGTAGAAATTGCACTAGCAAAAGACACTCTGACGGATAATAACTCACAATTTTAAAGGCTACTTGAAACAGTAACGATCGATCATACTGAAGAAATGGTATTAACAGATATTTGTAAAGCAAAGAGTAAAAGTTAAAATAGCTTCTAGGCGGTTTGCGTTTAGTCGTCATCAAAACTATGGATTTGAAAAATGAATTATGTGTGGTTAGATTATTTTGATTGGAGTCTATATGGAAAAAGAAAATGAACTTATGTTAGATTATCAAATAGAACCTTTTAAGTATTAATTACTTCACCTATTATAATACATGTAAAGTCTATATAAAATGCAAATATAATTCATATTAATCCAGAAATATTCACCTTTAAATAAATAATTGCGTCACAATAATTAGAGGACAATTTCATGGGACTACAAAGTCTTATCCAGTACATTGCCAACGCCAAGGAATCTACAATCCATTGATTCAACGTCGCTGATTTGCCTTGATTAATGGAGATCACAGTGAACTGCAATAGCATCCATTACAGTAATTACGCAGTCGAAAGAAAGACTAATGATACGCTGTTTGTAGAAGTTGTGCATCAGAAGCAGAAAGTTTAGTATTTTAAAGTAATATTGCTTTGATTTTAAAATTAGTTCTGTAATATTGTTTGTAGGTATCTAAAAACAAATGTGTATTTTTCTCACTTTAAGATAAGATAAAGATAAATTTTATTGTGATTCTGTGTACAATAAATAGATCTTACAGTCACATGCATAAGTCACAACAGATTTTAAAGATAAAGATTAAAGATTCCAATTAAAGTATAATAATTATATAAGTGATTATTCCAATGATCTCTAAGATAGTTTGTATTACAAGTTAACGCTGTATCTGTTTCACTTAAAAATGTTAAATAGATTAATGTAACCTTACAGTTAATTGAAATTATGACAAGTGATACCGATACGAATACATTATAATTATTTAAACTTGGTGAAATCTTGACTATCATAAATAACTTAAGAAATTTAAACAGAATTGGTGAATTAATCATTTTAAAGTCTGTACCTATTTTGTCTTCTTCTATCAATACAATCTAAGAAATATTCTTTATTATTGAAAAAATAATAATTTCCGGTTTATTTTATTCTAAATTAAGAACTAAATCAAGACAACATATCAAAAGAACAATATTTATAAATAAGAAAGGTCAAATTTTTTTAAAAATTTGATTTAATTTATTTTCTCACATCTTTACTGATATAGCAAATCAGTTCAGCAGTATAAATGGAATGTCAAGAAACAATCGCCTACGAAGCAGGCACCAGAAACGTTTGGATAAATCGGTGTCCCTTGCGCAGGCGCAACCCTATATTTCACGCGTAATTTTAAATTCCAAGCGTCCATTGTTGTCGCCTATCCTCTCCTACATCGAGCCTACTTTATTCGCGTTACTTTACCAATTTCAATAGACACATGTGAACAGGCAAAGATGTTCAGTTACAACGATATTTTCAATCGGAAATACGTATGCGCAGGTCATGTTAGACTGGTTATATGTGGAAATAATGTTTGCAACGCCATCTATCCTAATAAGGTGTGCCAACTGCGTTCACGCAGTTTTCGCAGCGGGACAAGTTTCAAAAGGTATCTGATTAATTTAAAATTCTGGTGTTTACAGGCATCGGCTTACTATGTATGTATTTCATTTGTAATATTGAATTAAAGATAGTATCTTCGTGTTTTACGATAAAAAATATATTTGTAAAATCATAGACAGTCTCTGAAGTGAAGTTTCATATCTAAGATATAGCAAATGCCGACAATTTCATTCTATTCATAGTGTGACCTCATAGTACAATTATCTTCTAGAAATATCTTGCTACCTACATTCAGAAGCAATGCAGCTTTAGGCACAAAACACTATGTAAACTAAAAGATTATACATGTTCAAACAAATCCTTTCCTCCCATTCGTGCAACGTATCGACACGCTTTGTAGCAAAATTGGTTACTGATATTCACTTTCGAGTACCTACATGTATTGGGAATATTTTGAATACATTTACTTTTTTGTATGTCCTACTGTGACATGGTAGTTTAATAAACTATTGAATACAATATAGGGGTCTAAGATAAATAAAAGTTCAATATTAATATTATGTAAAGATAAAATTGGAGGGAATGGCCGAAAATATTAATAAGATTTCAAAATTCTTTATTGAATATTGAGAATGGACTGTCAGGGAAAATCATTTAAAAATTATAGGTGAAAATTCGACTGTGGGGTCTCTCATGGTACATATTAACCTTTTTTTTTATCGAGGAGGAATCCGTTTACGGACCTATCCACCACTGGCTATGTGGTGGACGTGTGTGGGGCTCGCCCAGTAACTGGGCACTGGGCATACCCACTAAAACTCCCCGGTAGCTCCATTGCCCCTCGCAAGGGTGAATTGGGTTCTGTCAAAGCAATTCACCAGTCCACCCTCAGGCAATGGTACAT
This sequence comes from Acentria ephemerella, assembly GCA_943193645.1. NCBI lineage: Eukaryota > Metazoa > Arthropoda > Insecta > Lepidoptera > Crambidae > Acentria > Acentria ephemerella. Next base: position 2,204,742 of record OW971889.1, read on the forward strand.
ATTAACCTAGAGGTATTTTCAGTTTAGCCTTAAATATGTAAGTTATAACAATCAGGAAACAGTAAGCAAGGCGTTACACAAAATATTTACTTAAGCAGTAGCAGGTATGTCCTTGTTTCGGTATACTGTGGTAATAATATAATTTTTTCAAAATTTTGTGATTTCCTTTCCCACTTAGGATATCAGATATGTGGAAGATCAAAATTTTTGGTCACAAATTTATATTCAGTGGAAAGATGTTTCTGGCTTCGTTGATAAGATAAGATAAAAGTTATTGTGATTCTGTGTATAATAGACCTTACAATTTCATGCAGTTAAGATACAACAGATTGCCATTTTTTATGCAGAGGTTGATAGTGCATTGTTTGCATTGTTCTTTGCATTATTAAGAGATTATTAATAAAATATTTTTTAATTTTAATATTATATAATTCTCATAATGCCATATATTATTCCACGACGTATTGGTTACATTGAAATAAAATATTATTAAAACAGATTAATTATATAATAAACAAGAAGTTCTTCATTAAATGACAGCTTACCAAACTAAGTTCTTCATTATAAAATTTAAAAAAGGAACACGCAGAAACAAGGATCGCTTGCGCAAGGGCACACGAAACAAAACCCGACAGCCCGTTATCGCGTCCGCGCTTGCGCAAGACCGCCGCCGAGACGGCGTTTTATTTTTTAAGAAGTGCCATCTATATGGTCGCTATTGTTCTCCCCGCCGCCACTATTGATTTTATTTTGGCGTGGGCACAGTGATCAAGTTTTTGCACAAAATTTATTTCTTAATCCTAATATAAAAATAATAATTTCTGAAACTGATTTTGCTTATTATATCTTTATTTTTTTTATTTATAGGTATTATTGAGGTAATTGAAGATCGTTTTGACATATGATTAAATATATAAATTACATTTTCTGAATATGAAAATATATGCAGAAATATATTAGTATTACTCATGTAATAGTATGTAATAGAATTGCTTATATTTTTGTTGGCTGGCCTCTTTTCAAAATATTTTTTTTTAAATATTGAAAAATATATATAAAAACCGATATGTATTATAACGTATAAGTCATGACAGATATTTCCGTAGGCGTCTTTAATTTCACAAATATTTTTCTAGAAATTCTTTTAGTTTTCACAGATTTGAATTATAGTATTTATTTGGATAAGAAGAAACCTGTAAGTTGTATGCTTTAGTAGTATTTTTATATACGTATGTCGTGATTCATTAGTTTGACGAATAATTATTCGATTTTCTTTTTAAAAACGCCGACACGCTCCGGATTGGTTGTTTGATAGTTTTACCAACCAATCATATTAAGGGCGCCACTAGCAAAAAAGTGGAGGGAGTTATTTTACTGTCCGTCCATATAATTATTATTGTGCAATTAATGTTAAACAAAAATAATAGACTGAAAAGACAATAAATCCATTCAATCATTATTGTGAGTGTTAATATAAATCTTCAAATGTTCAAATAATTTTTCTTAATCATTATAGAACTGATTTTGTGTCAAAGTATTTTTAAGTTTAATTTTGACACCATTGTAGCAGCCCCATGCAACTGTGCATCCAAATCAGCGCCATTGGCGATCCAGACGCAGTGGAATATATTTTGACGTGTTCGATTTTGAAAAATATTCATTCTTTTTTCTTATTTCCGCGCGCTGCGAGGACAATGCGGTCTGGGCGTAGCGAATAACGTGGTATATAAAAATCGCATGTGCGCCTCTGGGATATGACGAATATCAAAATTTAAGGAAGGTGTTCACTGTTTGTAACTTTTAATGCTTTAATCGGGAATTGAAATCGGCAAATTAGATTTTTACTCAACCGATTATTAGTCAGATGGAGTCCATTAGACCTTGTCTGACTTTTTTTTTGTATGTGCTTCTGCTACACCCGCCAATAACATTTTACCTATTCTATGTGTAACAGCTTCTTCATAGCGCTACATAGACATATTGATATCAACTGAAAAGAGGTTGATCATCGAAAAGAGTTACACTGATAATGAAACATTAAATACATAATGCGAATCCTGGATCACACTTACAAAGTTTTCAAGTCATATGTATATATACAGGCTCCAACGCGGACCACCGCGGAGCCCGTCGCGGTCGAAGGAGCGAATCTGCTTGGCCGAAGATCTTCCCCTTTCACTGGCGATGTGGGGGTCTAGCCACATTCCAACCCTATGTATGTGTACATGATAAATTGTGACAGAATTTTTGTTTAGTTATTGTTAATAAGTATGGATAAGTACGTTAACCTCTCGCTGGTTCGGGTGTGTAGGTGTATCCTGGGTCTCGCCTAGGTGCATACTGATGGCACTAGGATCATGAAAGCAACGTACTGAACTTCACTTTTACGAGAAATCAAGAGTAATAAGTGTAAATGAGGGGATAAGGAGGCAAGGCAGGCATAGGTAGGTAAACAGTTATTAAAAAAAATTAAACAAAGTTATTTTCCAAAACAAATTTGTTTGTGAAATATGACTTAATACAAACCTACATGGGTTCATTTATTTAATACTTTATTAATTATAATATAATATAATGTGTCAACAAAGAAAATAATTAATTATTATTTATTTTTATGTTGATGAGCTTTTGTTCCCCAACTCAATTAATTTATTTAATTTAAACTTGCATTTAAAATCTATCAAGTGTCTGTTGCAATTCAAAAAATTATGAATTTGAATACTACATACACAACACATCAATACATACCACATACACGTGTACAAAATACACTTTTAAATTTTTCGAATATTTCCATTTTATTTTGCATTGTGTGTACCAGGGATAACAATTTAATTTGTTCCACGCGCTCTGGGTTCGTTTTATGTGCATTTCGTAGGTGTAAATGCGTGATCAATGCATCCATACCGTTGTTTCGTCATTTAATATACTTGTTAATGTTGTAGATATAAAACTTTGAGTTTTTTCTGTGTTCTTTGTGCGTACTAATGACAGTTATGTGTTAAGTCCTTTATATATATATATAGTAAAGGTAGGTAAAGATGAGTACAATACGTATTGTTACCATTCACCATCAGGCACCAGGCAGGCGCTTATATTGTTTGCCAGCCTTGTAGTACAAGAAAATTCCATCCATCTTTGCCCAGTTGAGACTTCATGAACTGATAATCACGATGATATCACAGTTATCATTCGCAAAGTAAGTGAGAGCAGAGCCCTAAAAATTACGTTAAATAATTAATGGTTGTAAATAAAAGGTCGTCTGGTAGAGCTCGCTCGTTGTGATAAGACCGTCTTTTGTAATATTGTGTTTGCCCAATCTCAGTGTGATATCTATTTATATATTTGACTGTTAACAGCTGGGACTAATATTCTATATACAGAATTAAGTTTTGTGGCCTAGCATTATTTGTTTATTTAGTAAAGATATCAGAGATTATTTTCTAACTTAACTTTTGTAGGACAATTGCAATTTATAGGTTTAGGTGCGTATTGGAACATACAGTAAGAGATTAGCTAAAAATATTAACGAACTGGGAAAAAAAAAGAATAGTTATTTCAAATTTTCCAATACAATTAAATTAAATTTAAGGCGAAGGCCCCTTACATTAGCATTGAATAGAAATTTAAAAGAATTATAATTCAACCAGTTTATTTGTAAGATCACCAAAATTATGGCTTCACATTTTCGTTTACTTATGCAGTTGGCGAAGGAATTGGTACGCAGTGGGTGCACCATACAAAAGATTACATTATAAATTTAAAATAAAACGCTCGTTAAAATATCGAGTTTGCGGCAGCCGACGTTTGTACTTACCGTGAAATGACGAAATGGGAATATCTTATGATTTTCATACATGTTTAAATACACATTTATTTTTTAAAAGTAAATTGAAGAAATTAAATGTGTGAAAAGGATATGACCAGTGACCTTAAAAATACGAAGAAAACATCTATGCTCAGTTGACACTTCAACTATTAAGACAGTTATTTCATTTAATGCTGATACCAAATTAACGTTAAATGAATACTAAATATACACGAATAGGGTTTAGTTATGTATAACCTCTTTAACAATTGCGTTTCTTATATGAAATTTAAATGCAGGCCTATATGATACCCTATTTAGAATTGTAATCACACATAATAGGAACCCCTGAAGGCAGGTCTATACTATAATAGGCCCCTATGACACGGCTCTATGATTATTCTTGGTTAATTAAAACACAAGTGGAATTTCTAATAATATTAATAAATGGTGCTTCAATCAGTCGAATGTTAGGTCACAGACCTTGAAGGTATAAGTTGTGTTTTGCGACACGGATTCCTTGTCCGGTAAAGTCAACAAAAAAGTTGAAAACATATAGAATTATTAAATGCTAAATAAATAAATAATAAATATAATAATTAATAAATATTTATATTTATATTGAAATAAGAATAAAATGAAATATAAAAAATAAAAAATAATAATAACAATATTGAAAAGGTAAGCTATTAAAACCAATAAAGATTGACTTTGAGCTTTATACGTTCGGAATAACATATATTTTGAAATAAAAAAGCTGCGTATCAATAATGGAAGATTTTGCTTTCGAGGCATTGTATATTGATATAATATATTAGGTCGGGGAAAAAGTCGTTTCGCATATAGTATGTATAAACTTGTAATAAAATATCTTTTTTTTAGTTTGGCTGGGAGGTTTTAATGCATCCGCCATAGAGCCCTGACCTTGAACCCTCAGAATTCCACCTGTTTCTCTCTCTTCTGAATTTATTAGGCAGGGACAGGTTAACATCTTGAGAACAATCTGCCAAAACTACTGTTTTGGCAGTCCTGTGTTTTTTTGATTAGAAGTCCCAAAATTTCTCCAGCATCGGAATCATCTCTCTACCTATAAGATGGCAGCATCTACGAACAAAATGGCACATATATACTGTAATTAAATATCTTGAATTTTTATATAAAATACGAAGGAATCTTTTCACCAACCTATCAAAATACATCAAATATTTTGTCAAAATAGAGAAAACAATCTGTTAAAATAAATTAGGATTGATGCATCTACTTCTTTGCAGTCAGTACTTTTAACGCGGTGGGTAAGCAAGCACAAAAGTGGTATAATACGAACCGGTCTCAATACATTGCCAACAGCACATGTTTGGCCACAAAAAACGCCGAGACCGCCAGATAATGAGTCGTGGTTCCGTAGAAATTCAGCTCCACATTTGCATTAGGTCATTAGCCAGGTGAGCCGTTTCATCTTGACAAATTTTTGAATTCGTGAAATTTTTGAGTACTCTATAAAATATTTGAGGGTTCCTTAAGATATTAAGTCTGTTGAGTAGGAAAGGAGAGGGAGGGATATCCCCAAAAATCTCTTCTGAGCACTTTCCATGGTACAACCGATTATGGGCGTTCAGCGATGCTAACTCGTTTCGCAATCACAGTCTCAAGGGTAAAATAATGAAATAAAATAATAATAATAATTTTATTATATTGAAACTCTTACATTATAACTCAAATCAATTTACAGTATGAACACTAAAAATGTCATCAAACAAATACATATCTACAATAAAATTTAAAGTTGCTATATATCTGAGTCACGTTGGCAAAAAGACCAATATTCTTACAATATGTATGTGGTAAGTCAATGAATAGTTTATTAAATCTACTATTTTGTAAAATTTAACTTTTCATTTCATTTAATTACGTTTTTATTATATAAGTGGTACTATGAAGAGCAAAAGCGTGGTATCATAAATTTTGTAGGTCGTCTACACGCGTAGCTTATTTCCGAAAAAATTTAATCTGTGTAACACTTTTCATGAATAATGAAAAGTTTAACACAGATTAAATTTTATAAAGTAGAAACTATTATAATACCGCTTAAAATGCTATATGCTATGACAATTTAAACGTTATATTTAAATCTTGTTCAATTTAAGTTTGAATGTATATATTCTTAACACCTTTAGCGATAAAGGTTGCTATTGTACGATTAATAATAAATTCAAAATTTTTTTTTCCAATATAAATATAAATGTCAAAGTAAAATTTAATTTCATATGTATTATAAATTCCCAAATAAACATTTTGATCGTGAAATAACCAAAGTAAAACAATGAGTAAAAGGCCAACCTTATCACGTCAAAACTGACAGCAGCCGTTAACATCCGTAAAACACCAAAAGACCGAGATAGGAAAACAAAGAAACGCTTCGATAACGTCCTCAGTACTTAACAGACTCCAAAATTGGCATTCAAATGAAACCCTAGATGTGAAGGCATAAATAAACCTCCTCCTGAGTGGAATTTATCAACACGATAACGCGGAGTGATTCGCTCGCAAATTCGGGGCGTAACACAAAAATAATTTTATTCCAAGTGTTGATAATGTTAGTTACAGCCTTGCCAGAACGAGTGCTGATACTTTATCTTTAATTAAAAGCCGTGCAGTGGGCTGTCTGAATCGAAAATTATGGTTATCTACCTGATACTGAGAAAGGTAAAGAAATCGGGCATTGAGTTCGCGTGTAGTTGTGGACATAATTTATCAGGTATCGTAATTACGTTTCCATTAGGAGACAAAATGTAATAGTGAATAGTGATGAGATTTGACGCAGATGCTACAAATGAACTAAATGCGATTTAAGTCAACACAGCACATAATAGTCGTTTGGAACAAAAATAAAGAAGGCATAATGGAATTACAGAAAAATGCTTCTTAAATACCTAGTTTCGCGATGCTTTCTTCAAACTGTATATAAAAGTCGATAAATCTCCCACAGACAAGAGTTCAATTTGTTAAGGTAGATTAATTAACTACTGATCTAACGCATCATGTTTTTAAGAGATTCAACGTGGCTTAAATGGCATTTTCCTCGCTAGTAGTGTTTTGATGTAGGATCGAAACTACGAACTTTATCAAGTCTTTATCCTGTAAAAACGATTTTTATTAATTTATTATTCAATGGACAAAAACACAATTGGCGGACTTAATTCCTAAGTCATTTTCTACCACTTAACCAATAGTAACAGTAAAAAAGACATGTGTGTTGATTAAAATTAAAGAAAAAAATATCAATTAAATCTAAGAAATATATATACTAAATACACATATATAATGAAACATAATTAAACATAATGAAAGTAAAATTACTTAATAACTTTATATATAATGTAATATATGTATAATAAAATAACATAATTTAAATAAATAGTAGATAAATAATATAACAATTGGAGTTGGATGTATATAAAATTTTAAAGTATAAGCACTGAAATTGTGTAAATAATGACACTTTAAATGGAAAATTTAAAAAAAAATGTAAGCCTTAATTGTAACTTGATAAATATAAAATACAATAAATAAATTACTAGTTTAATTCACCCTGTCATTACATCCATAATCCTATTACTGTAGAGATAATGTCAGTAGGACATGACACCGTTCTTAATAATCATATGTATAAAATCAATTACATTTTACTACTTATATTTCTATAAAACCTTTCAAGTCTGTGATCAGACAGCTTAGTAAATTAAGATGGATGCTTCGACAAAAAATATAGAATTTCTTGAACATCGCAAATTGCTCTAGTTTTGGTGATATCAATTTTATGGGTAAAATATTTTTGTATTACATCTTAATTTAATTTTTGTTTGAAATCCAATTGCCAAAGGTCACGGTATGATTTATGATCTTATTTTATCATTTAGGAATTTCGATCCTCATTTTTAGAGAGAAAATAAATACAATTTTGAGTATTTCTTATAAGAGAGTCAGATAAAACTGGTCGCTTATTTAGGATGTCTACAGAACATTTTTGTTAGTGAGCTGGGTATTATTTAAAACAAATTTAAAGCAATTAAATTCGCACGATATGCACGATATTCACTTACTTTGAGTTTGTACTTCAAATACAAATACAACACCAAAGATAATGAGTTATTATTATTAAAAAAAAATCCCTTTATTACAGTAAGGTTGAAGGGCAGTTAAAAATGGTATTACGGCCATTTTATTTTTCCACATGCACGCATAGCGAATGACTCTAGCCCAACTGACGACTGCCTAAATAAGAGTTGTTTTAGAAGATACAAGTAAAATTTAATGTTAACGTATTGTATATCTTGTAGTTTATTGTATTATGCACTATACTATTTTTTGCAAAATAGTAAATATTACGTGAATCTCTATATTTTCGCAAGCAATGAACATAAAATTTCTTCTTAATAGCTTATAATCATAATTATATATGAATATATTGGTAATTTGGTGAAAAGAATCGTCTAACCTGCAAAATTGTAATTTATTCAATCGCCAATTCAGATAACTTTTAATATTAAGTCGGGAAAAAAGTCCTTTCGCAATAGTATGTATAGACTTGTAATAAAATATCTTTGGCTGTACTATTTGTATATAGCTGGTTTTCATGACATTATAAAGAATTTTCAAAACATTTCAAAAAAGAATCAAATTAGGAAAATTTTGTTTCACACTATTTTTCATTTGTTTTCCTTTCTGTCAAAATTTTCGAATCGAATGAAGAAATTAATAATACATTATAATTTTTTTTAATGCAACGCAAGCAGCAAAAAAAATTCTGACGTTTATGGAATGCAGTGTCACTAAGAGTACCATAAACTTGGAATAAATGTTTAAAATTGGTATAAGAGATGCACCTCACTCTTGTCGGTTTGTTACAAAAAAAATGGACGCTAATTTTGATAAAGTGGAGCAAGATCGACATATCAACAGTAATGACATAGCTGAAGAAAGTCTACGAACAAAATGGCAAATATACTGTAATTAAATGTTAATTAACTTTGAAAAAAAGTCTTTAATTTTGATATAAAATGCGAAGAAACTTTTCCCGCAACCTGTTAGGTGGCGTTCAATATACGAGTTTTTATTAAAATATTAAATGTCGAAAAGTATAATAATATTAACAGCCAACGTGACCTGGAGTCAAATATTCGTGTTTATTAAATAAAAAATTGATCCTAATAAAAAAAACAATGCTATTAAAACAAACATATGAATAACCACACACACGCACGTAAATCTGTTTGCTAGTTGCCAACTTAAAGTAGTCGATATGAGAGATTCCTTATGCATGATGCTGAGGTGGAAAATGATAACTAATATCTAGTAAAGATATTATCAACAGCTCATATACGTATAGGGAACTCGAGCCTACCCTGTTTTTTTCTACCAGCTGATCCACAAGAGGGGGAAGACTTAGTGTGCTTCTCAATGCTCGTGTGCTCCGTGCCTGAAGACCAAGAGGTGTTACGGCGGTATAAGACGCCCGAAGGCCGCCCTACGTCGCCCTGTCCTATGTCGACATATTCCAGAGATAGTAGCTGCTTCCCGTACTCCCGCTGCGTCAATGCAAATTTTGTTGCAATGTTTCAAGCAAGCGCGAGGACTACCCAAAAGGGCGAGGACCGCTTGCTTGAGACATCCTCCTCGCTTGCTATAAGTATATCCTAGTGAGTATTTCACTATGATGGTTGCTTACTATGATCTCTACCTCTCAACTATTAAGTTGAGAGGCTACAATCGTCTCCCACAGCAGCAGTAAGTGCCCACTGATCTTGCACCCACGCTGGGCACTCCGCGAGCGTATGCTGCACTCCCTCATGAGGTTAGCCGTTGCAGTAGTGGTCTTTCCTCGTGAAAACGTTGAATAAAAGTACATATGAATTTAAAATTTAAAAACACGTTGGTACGTCGTGAAGATTAAATGCATGGAAGCCAATGATCTTACACAGTACGCTAACGATACATAAAGATGAAATAAAATGATAAAAGATAAATCTTTTAATATATCTATTTTCTTTACATTACTTATCGTGACTCAGCGCAGTGACGATAACTGTACCAATTATTAATAAAGATATATGTCATGAAATCCAAAAGCGTCTAATATAAAACAAAAGGTGTGCAAATACGTGTGAAATTTTGCACCTTTAAAAGGAAAATTCGAAGCAAAGTAAATCGTATACAAATAAAACCTCTGTGGTCACTACTTCAATTAGCACCACTTTACTAAGAGGCATGTGTTTTGTTAAACCGTTGCTGTAAAATAAAAAATAATTAACCTTTTTTCTTGAATGTTAATAAAAGAGATAGATGATTGTATGATTTTAGAAAAACTATAGGGTTAATATATTTATTTTACAACAAAAACCGACTTCAAAACATTAAAAACGCAAAATAATTCAATTTAATAACTTAATCTAATTTCATAGGTTTTTTGGAGTCGGTTCTTCACTTTCTAATCTAGTAACAAGTTCTAGATACAGTAGAAAGTTGGTTCTAACCAACTCCATAAAATACTTTTAAATTAGAAAAATACCCACATAGAATTATTTTTGCAGTTTTAGTGTTTTGAAGACAGTTTTTTAGTTTTTTGGTATATACACATATATACCAAAAAACTAATATATATATATATATATATATTAATTTTGTACTTGCCTGTTTGTTATTTGATGGTTGAAATACATATATCTGTACTGTTTTAGTTATGTTTTTGTATGCTTCGATTTATATGGTATTAGTATTAGTATTAGTATGGTATCCCATCATCAATCAGATCCTGACTGAGGATGGACTACTTTAATATGAAAATATTTTTTAAAATTGGCCTATACTTGACGGAGAGTTTGATAAACTTACATATAAAAAATGAAAATATTTTTTAAAATTGGCCTACACTTGACGGAGAGTTTGATAAACTTACATATAAAAAATGCAAATACGGTGGCCCATAGAACCTCTTTCTTTTCAAGTCGGTAAAAAGCCACTCTGCTCTGCATTTCCGTGAACGTGTCCTTATAAATTCATTCTTCGCTGTATGGTTATTATAATACCAATCAAACTTTCGTATTGCTATATTATCGATAAACTCCAACTTCACTAAAACATGTCGCTTTTAGTTAAAATGAAGATATTCTACCGTTAGCCAGAATACCCGTACAATTAATTAGTGGATCTCGATGTAGATAGGAACAGTTGCTATTAATCAGAAGGCGATCGATCCCTGATAGCAAGTAGAGGTTAATCCCTTACTCATTACCGTACTTGTATGACTTGTTGTGAATGGGGTCTAACTACATAATGTATTAATCAATTTACTATTTAGGATAGATTTTTAACTTTTATGTTCCGTTGATGAAACATTTGATTGTTTTAACCCTCCGAGGATGAGAAACTCGTTGACTGAGTGAGAAGCAACCTAGCCGTGGTTGGTGCTTGATTGGTTCAATAAAATTTGTTATATCAAGCTCCTCCGTGCTTAGGAAGGCTGTCAAGCCATTGGTCCTAGTTGGTAGGGCAACCGCTATCACCCACAAAGCTTATGGCCCAAAGTCCACATCCGGTTGGTACGGCAACCGCTTTCACCAACAAAGCTAATGGCCCAAAGTCCACATCCGGTTGATACAGCAACCGCTTTCACCCACAAAGCCAACGGCCCAAAGTCCACATGTGTTTCTCCCATATAGGCAGGCTTGTGCCCAGCCGTGGGACTTTAATAGGGTCTTGATGAGGACTATGTTGAACCTTGTAAAAAATCCCATGTGAATTAGATTATTATGATTCTTTGAACCTCCACCAACCAATGGTCTGCCTACCTTGCGGCATACGGACCGAATCACGGGAGAGCGCGAGGGTACTTGCATAGGGCTCTTTCCCCTTCTTTCCCATTCTTTGAACCATTTAGATTACTTAAATAAGGTCTTAATCAGCATTTAGTCATTGACCAGATACATATCGCGCTATCTTGAAGCATTACCTTGTTATTTAGCGACTAAAATGTTGCTGAGAGCAGTAAAAATAAATTAAAACACTACGTTGAAGTAGAAAACTAAAACCGTGCAACATTTTAATTTACGCAGAGAACTTTAAAGTTTTTAGTGTTAGCTACTTTATTATTAGTTTGGTTACACTTAAAAATGAAAAATATTTTATTCGTCAAGTATTCAGTAAATTAGACAGCGAATCACTAACGTTTGACGGATTAAGTTTACATTTATTATACTTGTTGTTACACATGAAAAAATATTTAAATTAAATTATTTCAGTCTACTTAAAGGGTTCGCCAAAATTAAAACCCAATTCGGCTAAGCACACATGATTCACAAATGAATCAGTAATTCGTTAGTAAGTCTAACTGCTATTTATTCTTTTTAAAATGAGCCGTTATTTCAAAAAGTATTAAGAATTCCTTATTACATTATTGAAATGAAAAGAGGTTCAATATTCAGATAATGAGTCGCCAGGATGGAGGTAACTACGGCACTACTAATGTTCGTTTTGCACTGTCTCCGCATCTGTATCAATTAGTCAATCCTCAGGTCCGACTTAAAATCTTAGTCAAATCCCAAACAAATGACGTCTGATGTTTGACTAAGAATTTTCGCCTAACCTAGGAGGGACAATTTTCAAGCTCAAACAAACCTGATATAATTCTAGGTTTGAGTAAAACAACTTATGTCTAAGACCGAAGTTGGTTATATATATTGTCTTTGTACGTAATATTATATGTCATATATCTATTTGAAATATGTCGCAACTTCCCTCCAGTACTTTATTTTCAATCCTGAAATTTTGTAGTTTTCTTTTTATGAATGGCTTGATGTACAATAAATATATATTTATTCTTTTAGGGTTTGCACGAAGGCTTTGGCAAAACCTAGGAAACTGAATTACTGCACTGACCTGACCTTGCTGACCTTTGAAAATGAAGTATGGATCTCTTATGCTGGATTTGAATGAATTACCAAAGGATAGTGTTTCTTTAGAGGCGTTTTCAAGGAGAAAGATTCCAAAATTTTACGCTCCACAAGTAAAAGCGTATGTTGGTAATTCATTGAAACTGACACGCAGCATAACCACTTATCATCAGGTGTCGCGAGTGTTTAAAAAAGTAAATTACAGCGATTAATTTTTAAAGTTATGTTGATACCGGATTTTATAATATAACATCTCAGTCCTATCGTTAATAACTTGCAGTAATTATTGCTCAAAACATTACTAATCATTTAATAATACATAGCGAAAAGCAACTTTAAAATTCCCATTTCAAGACCCAAATTCGCTTGTAGTGTTTCAAGGTGTTAAAATGCAGTGTGACAAAAGAAACAAACATGTAATGAACCGAGAATATCTTAATTAAGGCGGCAAATACATGAGAATTATTAAGGCATTTCTGCTTTAAAAGAGCAGGTATGCACTTTATTTCAATTGATTGTAGGTTCAATATAATACTTCAAGATCTAAAACAAAGGATTTATAGAAAAAGGCATTTCTGATTGTGATACGTCCAAATTTGATATAAGAACATTAGCTAATAGGTACGACTTTGCCCCCATGGACATTATATATTACATGAAAAGGTTATAATACACCTTTCTTAGGAAAAACCACCTCGTGCTTTCTCTTTCAGTTCGTTAAAATTTTACTTAATTAAATGTAATTGGAGAACTCCTCAATGCTTCTCAACTGTAGACCGAAGCGTAGTAGTGCCGACTGCACTTTCGTAGTCTCTAGTACAACTATTATCTAATCACACGTACATCTCAGCACAGGAGACAAGTTCATCATACATTACGCTTTCACAAGGAGCTCATTCAGATTGTGAAGTTGGAATTGGTATCTGACTTCGGAGTGAAAGAGGACCATCATTCCAAGAATCTGTTACATTGTAGCTTCTCTGACACCTGAAGTGGTCAATGGAACTCCCCTTAAATAAGCTACAAAATGCGGTACCCGAACGAAATTACTATATCCACTTAATCTGTGCAATTAAATACCCTGAGCAGGTAATGATACTTATCAGAACAGGTCCAAAATTCAATAATACCTCCCACGCGCGGGTCGATCCAGTTTTTACTGCGAAAATTAAGGTAAGCTCATTACCATCGTTTCACTTCTTTAACGTCTTAATTTGGATTCGGTTCGATTAAAAAAGAAAAAGGTTGGTAACAGTTAGATTGAATTAATTAAGCGTAAATAAGAGTATTTAGAATGTCAGATATTATTTTTAAGTTTCATATGAGAAGGTAGGTTCGTGAGAACATAGATTTTCTACTAAGTTAAAAGTGTAGCCAGTGAGCGGCGTGTAAACGCTGATAACACTAATTTATTGCTTATCTTATAAGAATAATAAAAGAGAAACGTAATTTAAGAAAGCTAACGATTAAATAAATTAACTTATTGACACTAAAGCGTGGGAGATTGTTTCTAAATGACGATTCATGAAAATAATAATTGTATTAATAATAAGAATATAGACACTAAATAGCATAACCAATTTGTAAATGTCATTACAAAATATCTAATGCTCTTTCTTCTCCAAAGCTAAAGTATTAATGTAGCGGTTGTAGGGTTAAACTTGGACGATTTAAAAGATCGTAGTAATTGAGTTCATTTAAATAAAAAGCTTTTTGATTTTGATTGTGAATCAAAAGTCTAATGTTGCCAGCATAGAAGACAGTAATATTATGTTTCTGATTGGTGAAGATCATGTTTCCCTACATTTTATCTAACTCCTCGTTGCTGGTGGCTGATTCACTACTTAATATCTTTGTACATAAAGAAGTTTGCTACTTATGTCTTTTTACTTTTTAATATTTTTCGATTTTAGATTGTTTTTGGTAAATATTTTGAAGTTATCATTATAGAGGTATAGGTTTAAGACGTGGCTTCCTTGCTTCCACTTCTCTGTACTATATAGTCCACAGACTCCCCAGACCAGCTAGTATACTTCGGAGCAATACGACTTAGTTCAGTGGAGACTGAAGTTTAACTAACATACATAAATAAAATTTCACAATCGCATTTTTATAATTTTCTACATATTTATGGTTTTACCGTTTATTTTTTATTTCTCAAATTCTTGTATTGCCATTATTTTATATAATCAGTTTTTGAAGTAAATCCTTTTTATATTTTTATTGTTCGCTCGCCTTATCATAACTTTAGGAGACAAGTTTGCTTGGTTTTCCTCTCGACATATATTTGTACGTTCTTCGGAATTTGTAACATAATATTAAGACTAGCTTAGATCAAATAAAAATGAACAAAGTTAATGTCTTCAATAGATCTACTTTATCATTATTTTTTCTATAATTATAAGAAAAATCTACTGTTCAAATTACACGCATAATTCATTTTATGTGTACTCAATAACCTTGTTACATTAACCACCTTTGAAGCGGAGAATTAGTGGACTCTGTGTATCTCCTAAATAATGAAAAGGCGATCGAACGATAAAAGTAAAAAAGGTTTTATTACACAAACAGACTACGTAACAAGAAGACAGCAATATGACAAGAAGAAGTAAAAAAGACAAAACAAGCATTTGAGTGATTTAAAAATGGACAAAAACTATAAATAATTATATTATAAAAAGTTAATAATGGCTTGGCTACAACCTTAGATTGTTACCTTTTCCACGATGACTGCACATAAATTTAATAATGTAACGATATCCAATGAGATGATGTATTCCAATTTCAAAATTACTCCCCTTTAAAAAATCTGTTAATTATTAATTCAATTTCATATCATAACTTTTAAATATATACCAAATTTCAGTTCATTAATATTAGAAATATCAGCTGAATAGAAAGTTACTCCATATATTATTACCTCGACAACATAATAATTAAGATAATTATGTTAATCCTGCAAACATTTGTGATTGGTATTACCTGGTGTGAAGCGGTTGGCGGCGATATATGTATATCTAGAAACAGTCCATTTAATCTATCCATTCCATATTAATTTTTCACGATTGTTTTATGACTAGCCTCTGTATTTATAATACTCTCTTGCAATAAAATAGAGCGACCTTCAGAGACTGAGAGAAACGAGAAAAAAAGATAGTATTCCCGGTCAAAACCAGCATCCGAAAGTTAAAAATCTGATTAATATTTAAGCTGGATAAATAAATTTAACCATATGCACTGAGTTAACATCTACTCATTTTAATTCTACAGGTAAATATGATGTATATTATTTAATATAAGAATAACTCAAAAACTAAACACAGGATAATTAAACTAATAGTTTTTTTTTAAAAAAAAGGCTTCAAAAAAGGAGGATATCCTAAGTAATACTGTATGTTTTATTTTTAGTATATATGTTCACTGATTTTTTTGTCAATTCTAAACATTCCCACCAAAACTAAAAACTGACTTCAAAACTGCAGAAGGCCACCTGATCGAGTGGTCAGGATCCCTGTTTACTTAGCCAGAGGTCACGGGTTCGAATCCCAGTAGGGGCTGATATTTTTATGATTAGTAAGAATATCTGTTCATCGTTCTTGGATGTTTGTAAGTTAATATTTATTATTAAATCTAAAAATAGGTAAATAGTAAATAGGTAGGTAGTAAATCTACAACAGGCTTAATATTTAATATTTCTGATATTAATATACACAAGCTTAATGATGCTTAATTTAAGATAGATAATAGGTATGAGAAATATTAAATATTATTAATGAAATAATAAAAATACTTAATAGATTTTTTACAAATATGACTTTACAATAGTAGCATTGCTGGCAATACCACTAGCATTCGCTTATAGTATAATTAAGTTGTTGTCTCTCTTTCATTCCAATTAAATATGAAAAGGATAGAGTGACTTAAAGTTACGTCAAGTTAGTTGACACTTAGACGGACCATACACTTGCCTTATTTTCGCGTAATAAAAGTTTGCATACACTTCAAACTTTTATTACGCGGAAATAAGGCAATATGTTTAAGAAACGCCATTTTACAAGCTTCAAATGACGTCAACGGTCAACTGTCTTTTTTTGGTTGGACTGTAATGAAAGAGTAATACTTAACTTAAATTTAATTTTTATTTGTGAATCGGGGCTATTGTCTCTTATTTTTTGAGTTTTTATTGAAATATGAACGCTGCGTATTTTACTTTAAAGCTGCGTATTAAATGGAGGTGGATGGCGTTGAATCTTCAGCTCGGCTAAATGCTCAAATACACACGCATCCCGTTAAGCGTGCGTAAGCATGCGTAAGAATTCGATATGATCCAACACTCTTTCATCGTATCTATTCGGATACAAAATTTCCTTTTGTCTGAGAAATCGATAATTTTATAAACAACTGAATTGAAGTATAAATTCATGTCAAATTCGCAGGCACAGCAAATAAAGAATACTATTGAGTATTCTAATTCTTCGTATTGACGAAGAATTTCTTTACAAAAAGCTGGCAACATTACTGTTACTGTACCTACTCCCTAGCTCCCAAAGTATCTGACCGCACGGTATGTAAATAGTGTTGGTGATCGTAAAACTGGAGCGTCCTAAACGCCAGCTCAAGAATGCGTTAATACGACGCCTGGAACGTGCCGAAGGTGGATATCTATTGGATACTTTGAATAAGTTTAACTGCAAATAGGTACCTTTTGCAGTTAAGTCTGGATAGTACCTTCAACGGCATAATTACTGACAAAGGGTTTTTGAGGATAGCTTTTATACATGTAGCTTAGCATAAAAAAGAGCCGTATATTTTATTCTTCTCTTAGTCTGTCAAAACTATCAAATAAAACACAATTAAATTTTATTAGTCTCCAGGTAGTATACGGTGCTTCAACAGATAAAAAGAATGAGATAGATGATACTTGATTAACGAAGACGTTTCAGAAATTAATTGGAATGTAGTGTCATCATAAAAGCGTTATTTTGTATTTTCCTTTTCAGAACAGAACTAGAGATTTCAAGTTGTTCAAGTCATCTTTTGAATGATCAAAACATACTTAGTGACTTTCGAGCTTCATGAATTTAACAATTTGTAGCACTTAAAACAACAAAAAAAATTACTTTTACTTTCATAGATATCGCCAGGTTAAATACGAAATTAACACAAACTTTAAGATAATCGACAAGATTGTAATCCAAAAGAAAAACATAATCAAACCGCGTTGTATATTTTTTTTCTTCGTAAGCTACCGCAGCTCGCGGTATCTCGACGCCTTCAGTTCCCCGATTATCTATTCTATTCGAGCGAGCGATGCAGCCGATAACGGTAATCGAATCCGAACAGAATTTATACGGCGATGTGTTTGCGGCGCCGAAGATTGTAAGTATCGATTTATTAATAACATTCTGATATCGAGTAGTTTTCTGAATCGATTGTTATGTCCATTTGGATTGACGAACTTAATAGATTCGCGTATGTTATCAAATTATTGATTTTATTTTCATTTAACAACGGGTGGAAACATCAGAGTTAACGCAAAAATTCGGCTCAGCCGGCAACATAGACAGATGAATTAATTTGTAAATTTCGCATAATTAAATGCCATATGATAAAAAAAGAAGTCTTATCGCTAGAGGCGAAGTTTAACTGAGAATTTTACTAAAATCAATGAGTTAATGGGTAGAGAAAGCATATTGCTTTTTAAGGTACGCTAAAAAAAGGACGAGACTCAGTGACAGATAGTTGACAGTATATTTTTATAACATAATACAAAGGAGTTTTCGTTAACATCCAATTATCTAACATTACTACCACATAGGTTGCAATGTTAAAAAATTACGTAATATTTAAGTAAGCAACATCGAAATACCCTTAATGAATACGAATATTTTAAGCATTGCTTAGTGCTTAAGTCATTGATTAATTATCTAATGTTTAAGACGTTTATTAGGAAAGTTTTCAGAAAAGGCTGTCTGTCTTCGATAAGTCAACAGAGGATGTATAGTATATACCCAAAATCGTAGTTAAGAAATCAGAATTTATATTTGTATTTTCTCACTTGTAAAATAGGTATTAAACAAAACAATTTAGTTCAAAAATAATTTTAAATCCTAAACAGTTATATAATTGGTTCTGGTCCAGTAGAACAAATGAGTTGTCAATTTGCTATTTGGTAGATCACAATTTATATTTGACGGGTTAACCGTAACACATGTATGAGCCAAAAAATGTTGTAACGGAAAAATAATTACTATAAGTGAGAAACATTAGCACCCGAGCTACTGACGGTAAAATTAAATTAGTTGAATTCCTTGCTTTACAACTAGAAATGCATTACCATACCTCGTACTTGGAAATGTAAAGAGCTGCCTGTGACTTAACTAATGGTAAAATTCGCAAATAAAAACAATTTAAGAAGTATACATTCAGTGAAGGGATGTAGCGTGGACGAGAACTTGTTAACAGCTGATTTTCAAAAATCTTCCCTAATACGACTGCGTAAGGTTACTTTGAGGTTCAAAGTGTCAGTGTGTGTATATGACCATAATGAATGTTTCATTTTTGTCTCCTTTTCTACGGTGATAATGTTTACATGTAATGTATTGTGTTTTTCAACCAAAAATTTTCTCTAACTATATTTATACTAAATCTGATCTGACTTATCTAAAGTTAATTTTTAGAAAGTCGATTTGTTGGTTCTTGTTATTAAGACAACCGCAAATTCAAAGTCACATTGGGCCAGCGAGTTGATAATACGGCCCGCTTCAAGGTTTATTATCACGTAGCTTCAACACAATATTATGAACAAAATAAACGACGTAAGTCACAAAAGTAATTTTCGTTTTAAATTTGGTAAGTAAATATAATTTTAAAATTCTGCTTATCGATTCACCAATCAGTTATTCTAGTAAAGTATTAAAACTACTTTTATGCATATAGCTCTAGAACTTAAAGAGAGGCAAGTTATATTAACCCACCATTTTGGAAATAAGAAAGTGTTGTACAAAATTCAATATATTATGTTTTTGTTACAAATAATTAATACACTAAGTAATGTTTATGTTTGACATAGACAAATTATAATCAAATATAATAATCTTATACTTAAACATCAATTGCTTATACAAGTGAAATTTAAAAGTAGAGATTTTAGAGTCTTAAAACTAAGATATAATTTTTTATACTGTAAGTACGACGTAAGGTGGGCGTATTGCTGCAATAATGATAGTTCAGTAACAAACTGATAGCTCAGAATTGATATACAAAGTTATGTATTATATACTCTGGTGATCAGCAACTGTATTACTCTAAGATAGGGGCTTGGTCGCTCTGACGTCATAAGCAATGAAAAGGCAGATATACTAGCTAGATTTGAGGCCAAAAGAACAGAATCTATGAAAACTCTAAATGAGTCCACTGAACAATCGATTAGGAAGCCTGGTTTGATATTCACAAATTCTATAATATTACTGTATTGGACTTTGAGAGTTAAGACTTTTTGAAAATAAACTGAAGAGCTGATAAAGATGACCAGGAGTAACATAAGTGCAATTATTTGGAGTTTTACAGGACACTGCCGCTATATAAGCCGCTATATATACTAAATTGCTTAAAATTCGTCAAGTTCAACAATTAACACACTCCACGCACTCGACACGTCTCCCGTGTTCACCCTATAATAAAGGGTTTACTAACTTACAAAATATAGGAGGCGCTGTTGGAATAGTTAATGTTTTATTGGAAAAAATATTGAATAAACAGTGCAAATATGGGCATATTTATTGGGCATTGAATGTGTTAAAAATACGCATGTTAATTATAAAGTATGACACTGCGCATGTATTCCCAGTCTCACTACACGTTTGCATGCAGTGGCATAAGTTACGACCGCTTACCGGTTGTAATGTAATTCATAACGACACTAGTAGTACTCTGCCACATGTAGTATGTAGTCTTTGAACAATGCGTCTTTGTCGATTAGCATGATACGTAATGCACATTGTAAAGTAACCCAGACATGACAACGATTGGTATTTTATTCATATGTATTGTGGAAGCTTATTTTATGCAAGCACATGTCATGTTACTGTTTTCGTAAACTTTATTATTCATTGAAAGATATTTAGGAAAAAATTATATCTTTCTATAAAATAGGTTTCTACCAAAACACTTCATACAGGCCCGCTGCTAAAATGCTGTGCAAATATTTCTTTTATTCAATTTTGCCATATCATCGGAGATAGTGCAAGCCCCCGAAGCTACTATGGGTTAAGTCTGCGTATCTACACTAAATCTAGTCTCACAGGGGAAGGTTAAAATTTGATAGGCTTAATTAAAGGCTTTATGCAAATTTAAGCAATTGGCTACATTTTGCTAGTTAGGAGTTATCGACATCTTGTTACGTGGATTAGCAGTATAACCCGACGATTTGATGTAATTGTTATTTATATATATAACATATATTTTTTTAGAAATAAGCTACGCCTTTTGTGATCTTGTTCTGGTTTCTATTTCATGTTTATGTGTACATTATAAATAATTAAATCAATAAATAAATTAAGTATCTCATTTATATTTCTTCAGGGCAGATTGTCAGATAACTCACTCTAAGATTCAGAATGTTGATTGTGTTAAACTCCAATAGTTATAAAGTTCACCTTTAGACTGACTTTTGACAGCTAAACAACGGACCGGCACTCATTTCACTTGAGATGGAGTAAGAAACGTTTTTAATACATTCCAAGTGTTAAAAAATTTCTCTTATTTTGTTACGTAAGTTCGTAACAAAACTTAAACATTATTACAATAAAAATAACACCTCGCGGCGATACTCGCGATGGCTGCCGTGTTCCATATACAGGAGGTTTGAAAAATGCATGAGCATATTAAATTTTTATTAACTTTACAATGAAATGCTCGGAGACTACCAAGTTATGTTATAGTGTAATATTAAAAAAGTTATTTCAACTTTTGTATAGTTGCAAAGTATGTAATAAATTTAAATTTTATTTCTCAACACAATATCAAAATATTCTTAAAGTTATAGGGCTGTATTAGTTTATTTTATATGGTTCTTCGGGTGTTCTAAAATGTTATTCTGGAGGTGGCCAAGTGAATTGGTTTGGAACAACACAAGTCACCCTCGTAAAGGGCAATGGAGTTAGTTTTAGTGGGTATTCCCAGTTCTGTGATGGGGCACTGGGTGAGCCTTACACGCCCACCCCTTAGCCAGTGATTGGGTCCGTAAATGGATTCCTCCTCGAAAAACAAGGATCGTTTAAAGTGTTATTTGTAGTTCAAATAGATAGATTTCTTTTTTTTAATTAATATATACAGACAATTAAGTAGTAAGACAGTATCAAAGAGATACGCAAAACTTGGGCTATCGTTAAACTGTTACTATCGTACCAGTACTGCATACTGTCTCGAAAAGTCTGACTCAACTTAAACAACTTACTTAAAACTTACAAGAAAAGTACCTTTGTACAATTCTGTTATTCTGTTGTGTCGTTTTAATTGTCTTTGTGTGTACATAAATAGTTAAATAAATAAATAAAAAAGTAACAAAATAAAAAAAGTTTCAGAACACGCTGTATTATAATAGATAGCGTATAATATAAAGGAGTAGCCGATTGTGCGATAAAGATAGATATAAGCGATCTTATTCAGAGCGGGTTGATTTATATCTTTATTGTGTGAGTGCTTATAAGCTTAGTAAAATAAAATGACTGAGGAAAACCCGTTAGGTCTTAGACAGTAGGGGGTCCGCTCAAGGCACATAGAAGATAACGCGACTGTTATCTGTAGGATAACAATGAATATGCGATTGTTAATTGAAGTAATTAAGAAACAACTTATAATATTCAAATTCAAGACCATTTAGCGAACCATATGCAAAACTTTAAATTCAACAAAAGTAGGAACATTTATTCTTAACAATTTCATTACTAAAATATTATTGTTGTTTCGGAATTAAAGTTTGACTGTGTTTTATTGTCTCTGTATTGTAATGTTTGTAACACAAGTATTCTCTCATAATCAATCTTTAAAATGTAATATGTTTTTTCGAAATTTAAAATCATATTGTAATGTCAATAACAAGCCTTAAACATCTATAGGTTAGTTAGTCCTATGATTATTCCGATTATTCATAAGTCGCAGATACTTTTGCATAATTTTTAACTTTGTTGAAAAATAATAAGGAATCCTTCTCATTATTTTCAAGCTTATTACAAAATTAGTATTACCGATATACTTTCGATTAGACCGTTATTTTCCTACATATTTGATAGTGAAAATAGTTTTTTTTTGAGTTTAATGAAAGAAGTATAGTGTTGTTGTTACTGTCACAATTTAGAAGTATTATTTACACACGCGCAAGCAGTGTGTTAATTTGTGTATTTGTATGTGTGTGTGTGTGTGTGCGTGTGTTTGCGTGTGTGTGTGTGGGGGTGTGTGTGAGTGTGTATCAGACATATTATAGAATAGAATAGAATAGAATATATCTTTATTGTACATCAGCCAATATATTGTATATTGTAAAAGCTACCGTTTCATTCATTTTTTTTAAATTTATATGATATATTTGAGAAGAAAAGTAGGAACCCATTAATCCGGAGGAGCAACTAGAAAACCCTGTTCTGATACTGAAGTTTCAATAGGTTACCTCAATTTCATACTATAAATATTCAAATATTCTGCAAATTGATATCATTCATAGACCGATAAAATATTTGATCATTTTCAAACTATTATAAAGTAATGAAAACGGTACAATTTAAAAGGGACGAAAATTACTATTCCGAAATTTTAAATTCACTTAAATAGGTCTGAGTGAACATATTTCGGTAATATTCATTTAATTCTCTTACACCTCAGAGTTTCTATTAAATACCTCTCAACATTACTCAGACAAATTTGAACTTTGGCATGTTGTAACAAGTTCTATAATAAGCAATCCGAAAAAATGATTAACCACTCAATCACTCCCGTACTTTCGGCGCTCTGGCCCTTTTTGTTATTTTTCCAATGGCTGCAAACTTCTGCCGAAGTTTGATTGGAAATTGTTGCACGAATTGTTCTGCTGTTACTTTTGTGTAACATTGACAAATCATTTTGTTTCCCCGTGATTTTGTTTTAATTTGTTACGATGTTCTCTGATGTAATCGGAATGTTGTTCGTAAGTTGAATTTAGAAGACATGTTTGTTACAAATTTACGTCTTGATCGTTGGTGAGAGGTCGTTGTTAACTTGTCAAATCCACATATACCTGATTTTTAATCTTTCCTACCTTTAATCTTTAGAAAATGTTTGAAGGTTATCCAAAAAGACAGTTTGGTCTTAGTTCCTGATTCCAGTACCACGTTGGGCGCCAATGTTGATTGGTGCCCGACGTGGTGCATAGGCGTTGATTGCATATCGCTATTTCTGCTGAAGAATCCAATAATTCTCTCAACTCACTCGTCATATAAACTCAGCACTGCGATTATAATTATACTTGGCTGTATGTTTAAAAATGGTGGTAAATTTTACAAGATTAGCCTCTTGATTAAAGTAAAAATACAACGAAGGCCAGTCTCTTTAATCAGAGATTTTTATTTTCTAAAAAGTTCTTGGATGATTCCCCAACAATATTGCACGGTTTCGGTTAACAAGCTTTTCTCATAAAACTCAATTTCAGTTAAGGGTTTTTTCCGACACCAAAACTTTTTGTTTACCGCCGTAAATTAAAAGCGAGTTGATATCCATGACAATTTGAAACCACAAGGACCTTCCTTCGGGTGTCCTATTTAAATCGCCCGGTTAATACAATCCAACCCTACCCCGCAGGACTGTCCAACCTAAATGGCATCTTTGGACAGAATTTCGCTGTCACTCAAAAGGATGCATTCACACAGCGCTTTAAAATTTAAAGATGTGCAACTTTTTAGAGGTTTGTTAATATTAACATTGAATTTTTCTATACCGTGAACTTTATTAAGAAAGCCATTGAGTTCAAGATATACCATGAAATAACCGGGTATTAAAATGAATGAAATTATAGTTTGAAAATACGTCACCTTTGGATGTTAATGCTACTGTTGTGAGAAAGTGTGTCAGCACTGATTGGCATAGTAGTATCTTGTAAATAAGGCTTCTTTTCTTTTATTCCGTAAATAAACACCCTGCATTAAATTTGTAATAGATTACGATAAAAATTTACCAAAAGGCATGGTTAACGTCAAAATCAATATACCTTATTCAGTCCAGGTATATAACATACTCTTAGAAAAGTTGAGATTGAAGAATATTAATAAATTAATCATAATACTGTACTGTAAGAATATAAGAATTGAGATAATAAGCTTAATACTTCTGACATTATTATAAATTTGCATAGTTTAGATATATGGCTAACTACCAACTGTTATGTTCACCTTAATTAATTTGAAAATAAAAATAAAAATATATTTTATCTGTATTGTAAGTAATATTAAAAATTCAAACAATTGGAAATGCTTGATTGTCATTTTAGTTTTAATAATAATACACTAGTTAGGTATATGGAATAATTTGATATGGATGCTGATTATTTTGTACATGGACTTAAATTAGGTGAGTGTGCTAAAAGAATTAATCAAATAATAATTAGTTTTGGTTGGTTTCATCAAATCTGAGCATTGTAGTTAATTTTTTTAATTAAACTAATATAGGCTTATACTATTTAAGCGTACGACCGTAATAAATGATTAGTTTCGAACGGTGGCAACAGATGGCGCTGCACCTTTGTGAATCGCGCAAGGAAACATTAGACAGGGAAGGTATATTGGCTTAAGGGAATAACTTTTAAATTAGCTATCCATTAAACCCGTTCTGTACATGTTGGTTTTTGATTTATTGCATCTTCGTACACACTCGATCTTTGGGTGACCTTGAGAACAGGTGGTTGTAAATTAAGAGGAATAAGAAGATGCGGAGAGGTCGTGTCCAGTATTGAGCCTCTCTAGGCTTATATGACAATTGTGCAGTCTTGTAAGCATAGTTTAACATTAAATTACGTGGGCACCAAGTGTTTTTTATTTAAAATATTAATATTGCTTGTGCTATCTCTACTTTTTAGTTTTACTAATTTATTTTAGAGACAAGTTGTTAATACTGACGCAGTATTTGAATTTTGAAAGGACTAACCGACTACTATAAGTATTCTAGAAGCCTGTTAAAAACCCAATATCAATCATCTTAAATGTTCCTCGCCAAAATTTCATAAAGTTAGACCACTGTGCACTCGGCCTAAGGGACGTCACGGCTCCCGCGCTTGGGTATTCAAATATATCTAGTACTATAATAAGTACGAATTCTGAAGAATTATTTATTTAAAGCATATTTATATTAATAATATGAATTCCTTTTACGAGAGAAGAATCTAATTTTTGAGCCTTATTAAATATTACACAAGCTTAACTTCCATTTCATTATGTTTAGTACATTAAACGAAATGTTGAATGTTATGTAGTGAATCACAATTTCTTAGTTACTTGAATACTTTTTGAAATAATATACCCTGGCGTTATATGGACACCTCAAGTTTGAGGCTACAATACATTTAAAAATAATAGGTCGTAAGAAACAGAAACAAACAATCATAATCATTGTATTTTAGTGAATCAGTATAATAAGATAGTATAGTAAATCAGAATAATTAGGAAATTTATTAAAAATGGCAAATTACCATTTTACCCTAAGGTTCAGGTTGAGGTCAGCAAAAGCCAGGATAGAAAACATTTCTTCATATTAAGTATTTATTTCTGGTATGTTTCTTAAAATAACATTACCAAATCACAATTCAAGCCTTTAATTTCCGTTGGAGCTCATAAATTCGGAAAGTATAATTTTGTAACATCCGAAGTAGTATTAATTTTAAGTTTTCATTGAATTCACTAGGATTTCAATGTGGAATTCACGGATATTTTGTTAGCCTTAATTGACCTTTAAAGGGTATAAGTAAATCAATCTTCGAACGTATTGGTCACGGAGTCTGGAGATAAAAAAAGGCAGTGACCTGAACATTAAGTACTTTTGAAGGCTTTGTCTAAGAAATTGCCAATTTTTAATAATGGCTTGTCTAAGATGCGGTTACTTTAATACGATTTGATATAAAAGAAGTGCATCGAAGCCCACACACACTTTATACGAGTGGAAAAGGTTATGTTACTCATATGTTGGTTCGGTTGTTATATGTGACTAAAATATGTCTTACATCAAAATTAAGTGTTTTGTTAATTATGTATTAACTCTTTCAATGTTCAAACATACTTATAACAGATTAAAAAGATAATTAATTAGTAATATTCTAATCAAAATTTTAACTAAATTGAATCGAAAATTTGTTTTGTAACCTACTTCTAACTTATCATGGCCATCAAGTTTAAATCTTTAGACGCAACGATATTTTAAACTGTCGGATCAAGATCACTTATTTAAATGAAATCAAGCAAATTCTTTGAAAGAAAAAGAAAGACCATCACACACGCCCACGCGGCTCCCAGTTATGTACCCTGTGAGATTTTGTTGATTTATTATATTCGACAATCCAGTGCATAATTCGCGAATATAAAAAAACGCTTTATTTGGATGTGGCATTTACATTTATATTTTTTTTGTTTTGATAAATCTAAATATGCACAATAGAATATAACAGTAACTGTTAATAATCAACTTAGTTAATATATATGGTTTAGGATTCCTATATAAAATGATCTATTTGTGGCTCGCTCCATCCAGAAATATTGTGATAATAATTTGTGAACTTCCATTACGTTTCGACCTGTAACCGTTTACTATTGAGTTTTGTATCTGTAAATGTTAATTCTAGATTTTATTTTTATTTTTAAATCTTTTTATTGGGTACTCATGGGTACTCATTTTGCAGCGCATTCCTAATATACTCGTAGTTGCACATCAACCGTTCCGCTTTCTTAATTGGTACATTTTTAAAACTATGCAGTGAAGTATAAAGCTTTAATAATCTAATTATTTAGTATATAGTTAATAATGATTGGGGGTGATCTTGTGAATTGCATGGGCAGAACCAGGCCGTAAAGGGCAATGGCAATGGAGTTACCGGGCAGTTTTAGTCTACATATGCCGCTTAAAACCAGTAGCTAGTAGGTCAGTATACAGAATCATCCTCAAAAGGCAGATCTATTGATATTTAACAAGCCATCTGGTCGAGTGGTCAGGTTCCGAGTTCAAACCAGAGATAGATACTTATATGATGAGTACGAATATTTTTTCACCAGTCATGGAAGTATGTATGTTTATTTAGTATACCTGATATAACTATCTATATTTCTCTGTTATCAAGTATTCATAAAACAAGTTCTTAATGATTCTTACTTTGGGCTAGATAATAGGTGTGAGTGTGAGAATTATTATTACTTCCAAGTGTGATAATATCATCATCAAACTTACTTGCCATATCCACGATTTGAACTTGCACATTGAGGTTTTGTCTCGAAATCGTTTTAAAATCGTTCATCATTCGCTACCCGGATGATCCTCCCCTGATTTATTTATGTCTCACGATCTTTTGTGATCACCCTAATGGCTATGATTTCGCTGATTCAGCCTTACACAAAATACACAGCGCAAAGGAAGCTCCGGACGATGCAGAGGGAGTTTACAGAATTTAAACCACTTATATGAAAATGAGGAATGATTGAACATAGGAATCAATAAGTCCATTCAATTCAGGTAACTTCGGGAGTTCTAAAACTCGGCAGCACCAGAAACTGTACGATAGTCTTATGGTCCTTCACCATCCTGTCTTGATGCATAAGTCTGATTCAAACTTGAATTGGACCACTCAAGCAACTACTTAATAAAAAGTATGTTAGCAAATATAAATATTAGACATAATTAAAAAAAATATATGGAACTCAGCAGACTTGCTGCACTTGCTGCACACTTTTTACCGAAATCCATAATATTACGATTCATTCCAAGATAACTATGTTATTATTCAAAAAGATGATTCACCAAGTACTTGAATAATATTTCTCACACTCACATCTATTATCTAGTCCAAATTAATCATAATTAAGAGCTTATGTTATGGATACTAGACAACGCAGAGATATAGATAGTTATATTTATATAAATATCAGATATATATCAGATACTAAACATACTAAAATGAACAAATATTCATACTTATCATACAAATATATGCCCCTGTAGGGATTCAAATACGGGACTTCTGGCTAAGCAGGCAGGGGTACTAACCACTCGAAAAGACGACCATAAATACATAGAATAAATTACACAAATAATTTCCACTTCAAATATAATACTTTAAACGTGGTATTATCATCGCATAATCATTCATTTCTCAAGACCCGTTCTCAATCTTGAACACAAAACAAAATGCTTCTAGTAGCGAGGGCTACTTCAATTTTTTTTCTCCGCTAAACAATCCACCGCTAAGGTCTCACAGTTGTAAGGGCTCCAGAACAGGACGGGTCACTCTCAAAGGGCCTCTAGATCCCAGGCAGTGGCGAGGCGTTTAACACTCTCATTGTGATGTTAGTAACAAAGAGCCAACGCAACAAAGGGGGGACGTTAAAAAGACGATCTGGAAGAGCCATTGTGTTTACGACATTAAGAGTTAGAACGTGAAATATAACTTACCTTGCATTTAAAATGCTGACTTCATCCTGGAATATAGTTTAAAGTTAGCAACAATAAGTTGTGTAACTTGAATACGTTTATCTTTATACTATCAGTCCAAAAATACAGTGCAGTAACTTAAAAATAAGATTTGTTCTTCATTCAAAGCAACTTGCCTCGAGGTGAAAATCTCCATAGACTCTTCGAGCGATGAAAACACAAATATAAAATTTGTCGCGAATTTTTCGTAATGTATTCCTGAAATACACAGAGACGTTTATGCTAAGTTAAATTGACGAGAATCACAATTTATTTTCTCCTATATCATCCAACTCATTTCTCATAAACACTAGCTCTGGACTGGAATCAGATGAATATGCTCGGACAGAGAGTACTTGTGCATTTTCAACATAAAATAACGTATAGATTTTAAATGAAGACAAAAAAAAGCCATATTGTGTACCAGATTAACTGAAGCCGTAAAACATCGACTTGTTAAAAGTATAGCTGTTTAATACTCATCAAAGTACAGATGGTTTAATCTTTAATCGATATTCATGTCTTACCTGTGGCGCTGAGTCGGATAAGCAACTTTGTAATAATGCCTAGTTGTGGGAAAGTAATGTTCGTAGCACATCTATAATATTTTTTAAATTATTTCTTTGTTTATGGTAGTCAGAAACCTAGCACAGGTTTCCTAATTACATCAAAAGTAATTCACTAAAATCAGAATTAAAGATATTATATCGTTATTCGGTTTCTGGTTTAAATACTCAAATGCAATCAAAAATAAATTAAACCAATTAATTAATGTAAATAAAAAAGGTTTTGATTGTATACTGGTTACTACCTGCACTTTCAAATCCTAAATCAAATGTACATTGGAGAAAAATCTCTTTTTTCCGTCACCACCATGTACAAGTCCACAAACAGGAGGCATAAGTTCTCTTGTAATTCTAATAAAGCTTATATTTCTTTGCCATCCAATACCTTCATGGTCCCTTTTCACCGAATCATAATTAACTGCTTCACGTTCGAAATAGTCAATGGTACCTCTCCAAGCGAGTCTACCAACAAGAAAATTATTACTCATAATTATTATTTTGAAATCAATTTTAACTCTTCCCAATCCCTCGACGGCTCGAGGGATGGGAGAATACCCCTCGACAGAGGAGGCCAGATGGCCGAGGGTCAAGACGACAGAGAGAGGAATCGGCGGACAATTCTGGCGTTATCGAGCAAGACTGCCCGCTGGAGCCTCTCAATTATTGTTCCATCACCCAGTGCCAATCTCTTCAGATGGTCGCGAAGAGAAGTTGGGACGAGACCATTGGTTGAGACTACGACTGGTATGATCTCAGTGGATGTCACCCTCCACATATCAGTAACCTCGTGTGCCAAGTTCAGATAATAATAATATATATAGGTTATTATTATTATTACCTTTTTGTTGGCACTCTCAAAATTTAGATCCCTTCAATGATGTCCCTTCCAGCTGAACATTTTTTTCTTTCCGTCGCGTATCGCAACAAAGGTTCGCACATTATACAGCCACAAGAAAGCCTTAAAGAGGCCTTATGCGGAAGATGCCACTTGTAATGTAAATACGGCATTGTGTTGGCCACAAACAGAGGTGTCTCGGACTCTGTCCCCTGAATTAAGTCGAGTTGATTGTTTAATTATACTTTTTGGGTGGACATACCGTGTTTTGAGTTTCTGACTTTTGAGTTTAAGTCTACTTGTAGTTCCTTTAAGTTACAAATGTTAGGAAATACGTATTTTTCTTTCTTCTCTTTAAGTCTAACAGTACAATGTTAATTATTATATATTGTGTTTATATAATGGAATCTTAATAAAGCCGTGGGTTTTTATTTACAACAGTTATAAGTCAAATATATTTTGTTCAACATAAGCTTTGTGCTATCCGTAATGACGCTTATAAAATGTGAGTTCTCAAAAAGTAGTGTTATCATGCAATATTATGTAGGGTAGAGACATAACATAGGTTCTCTTCTTAATTTCTTCTTCTTAAAGAGTTTTGCCCGCATCAACCATAAGCTTTTTCATCAGGACTCGCACTCATCCTGCTGCTTACCAACGGCGGTGTCTAATCATTTTTTGGGCTTTACATAAAAAAAGGGATATTTCTTATAATATTGTAAAGTTCTGGCCACAAATAAATAAGTTCACCGAGAAATAAATCAGCTTTTTTAAAATTACGATACTCTTCTTTATAAATATATATTTTTCTACACACGCAAAGCGCTGTCACAATATTAATTATTTTAATAGATAAACTGACTCGTTTCATAAATTTATCGATCTAAACTCCTTTTACTGTCATTGATTGCATTATATATCTGTAATATTTAAATTGCTAACCAATGATTCACAGCTACCCCACGACGCGATTCTAAGGAACATTGCAATTACTAGGTGTAAACTCGCTCCGTTGATTTATGTCTGAATACCTCGTGTCGACGCTACCGGTCTAATTGTAGACGATTTTACATGGACACGAGACAATGGTAGGGGACGGTTTGTTTTAAACACCGGTCTTCCAACAAGATTACTGCGTTCTTTACTGCGAGATTAAGTTCTTACACAACTATGTTGCTTTTGGAAAAGAAAATTTTAAAATAAGCAGTACCTTTGTACAATTATCTGATATTCTGTTGTGTCCTTTTAACTGTCTTTGTGTGTACATAAATTGTTAAATAAATAAATAAATACATTTTATTAAGTTTTTTAAAGTCTTTTATCTGTGATGTAGAAGAAATTTTGAATTTGTTTTATTATATTCTTCTGGTTTATTTTAATTTTAATCTGTTTTAGATGCGGTTACCATCTTAGAGTATCTATTATTTTGTTGAAATATTTTCTACATGAATAATTATTCGTATTTACAGAAATTATAGTTGGAGTACCTGTCCCATATACAATTTCACAGTGCAACACCCCGTTTCAAACCTAATAACGTAAGCATACAGTACAATATTATTTTGTTTAAAACTTTATTTTTTTTAAACAATTATATATGTATACTTATTATATATTATATTATGTAAACAGCCAGTATGTTATAATAACACTAGCCACTTACACGGTTCTCTTTCTAAATTGTTTTGATAATCAAATTTAATTTTATATTTTTAGACATATTTGCCCGCCTATTTCACCAAATTTACCAACACATTATTATTCTTATAAAGTCTTTAATAAACTATTTTAATTACAATTTACAGTTTTATACCATTATGTGTCTTGTTCCTTCGACGCTAAAAACATATTAAAATCGAAGGGCCAAGATCCAAATATCATTTAGACAAGAAAGTACACTTTAATGCTTAATTATAAGAATCAATAATCAGAGAAGCGCTATGCGCCAGCTGTTTCATTTTTAATGACTGCACAATCTAGGGTCCATTATGTTTAATACTTTGAAATAGAAGCAACTGTAAAAGATATATTTATAATAGATATAAATATTTGAAGATGTGAATGTCATAAAATTAAAGTTACTCCAAAATAAATGCGTCTGTTCAAGTAAATGAATGTTGAACAGTGAAGGTACGAAATTGAGTACAGAATCCACAGTCTAGCTGGAATGTAACAAGACGTTTACACCCGTGACTAATGTTCAAAGTTACGAAGTGTTTACAAATATAGCTACTTAGTTACAGAGTGTAAACTTGAAAAGGCAAGTGCTAGTACGAACTTCAAGCGTCGAGTCTGACTTGGGAACTAAATAAAAACTGAAGCTTAATATTTACAACTTAAAAACTTTATTTAAAACTTCTTCATTTGCTTTTAATAACAAGTAATGCCTCAAATTCCAGAAGAACCTCAGATTTCCTAGCACCTATATACGTACAACTGCTGGGCACAGGCCAACGCGTGAGGAGTTCCGACCGGCCCATATACAAGCGTGGTGGCATGTCCACACCACCACGCTGACCCAGTGGGACTTGGTGAGTGATATCGGTAGCCATGACAACAAAAATTAATGGCTTTACGCCTTCCGAAGTAAAGTACGGAGGAGCTTGAAATAGTAAATTTGAATGAACATCATAGGACCAACCATAGTGGAAGTTGTTTCTTTGTTTCTGTTGAAACCAGAGCATTTGCACAGTGCGCCAACGCTCATTAATAGGGTCCAGCTATGAACAGGATCACCAAATACATCATCATTATTATTCCTTCTCTAAGAAAAGTCGGGATGGGATTTGTGTGATTTCTACGTCACTATGGCAACACGTTTACTATATGGATTCAACGATTTTTTTCTAGTTGATAGTCTCTTTGCAGGATCACTGGATAGGTTCCACCAATTTTCCTATTTTGACAGATTGCTATGTTTTAGTGTGAAAACAAAGCACCAAATGTATTTTATAGGAAGTAACAACAGTCTTTGTCTCTGGAATGTCATCACACATAATCTTAAGCGTTTCCATGATAGTAAAGAAGTAATAGTTTCAAATTTTTCACAATAACTAATTTAGATGTCACATTATTAATCAGCTGAACGCATAAACATTTTAGGAACGTCCAAAGTCACAACAGAGCCTCTCGTGATAAACTACCTGATGTATATTCTTTATTGACAAACGTATTTCCTCATTCATCTAGGTATTGGGCTTTAAGCGTAAAACGGCATCTTTTAAGCCGGCAAAATGGAGGTAGCTCTTTTGCTGTGCTAGCTATCTTCGCATTGGTACTCCTCTTAATACTTACTGCCAGAAATGGAGGTACCATGGAATTTGCTAAACTTTATTATTAATAAATATATCATCTACGACTCAAGCAGAATCAAGTGTTTTTTCTGGATATCAGCACCATTTATAAGAATTATTTATTTGTATAAATTCGTAGTCCTATCTAAGAGTCGCACCTTTTCTGAACGATCTGTTGAAACATTGTAAAAACAATTCCGCAGAACCACGTCTGTACTGATAAGATATGAAGTGTACTTCGTTATGCTTAGTTTACTCTACAAAGAAACACATTGTTGTGTGGAATCTTCAAGTGAAGAGCTTCAAGTTAGCAATGTTGAGATAAAGCAATTTTGTGTTGATTACTTTTGCAAGTAATTTAGTCTAGTCGAAATATACTTTAAGTTTCTGATTACATTTTTAATTTATTAATCTTCTACTACTTTTTACAGTTACTGGATTACGTAACACATCACAATGCTTAAACCACCTAACAATAAAAAATGGCCCCCATGTTACCTTGTGAAAGGAACCTTTCTATCAATATTCCAGAGATGGCTTGGAGAGCTATTGTTATCCCATATCTTTAATACAGTAACGTGGTTCCAAATCTAAAATACATATATTTTGTTAAATTAAATGCAATATGCAATGCAAAAGATGTTAAAATGCAGTATGCAATGCAATTGATGCAGTATGCGTCCCGAAGTCCCTATGCAAGGGAAACAAAATGAAACTGCAGTGTATTTCGGATGACGTCTAATTCAACACTAAAAATAATAAAATAATAAATATGCAATTAGCGACTGCTCGCTATGTCAATGCACTCTATAATTTAGGTCGCGGCCGAAGTACAAAATACTTGTATTGCATTGACAGCTAATCTTATAAATTATAAATAATAAAATTAAAAACCATGTACGAACATCGTACATATTTTATTTGCATACTCACAAATCTTGTGCCTACAATAAATTGTACAACCGAATAGGAGTAAAAAGGTACTTATGTAGATAGTAATAAAGAACTTTCGTCTGATATATTAGAACTAAAATCTATCGAAGGTTCATGGTGAAAGAATTTGGATAAGAAATTATAAATCTTCATTAGCCGTCATCTCTGCAATCTCTGCAGCAGCTCAGTCAATAGCTTTTCACATTTATTTTATGTACTTTTTATGGCTGCAAAAGAATTCCCTGATAACGGGTGAGCTCTTAAATGGTAATAAACATGCGCCGTCGACGTTTTTACGTTTTCGAAGACAATGACAGGAGTAATTTCACAAACACAACGTTGCGGTTAAGGATTATCGTCTGCTATGTGTCATACTAACATAATCACAATTCACAGAATCAACTATTTAACTATACTCTCCTGGGAAACTGGAGACAATTAAAATTGTAATTGTATCGAGGATTTCGTTGATATGAAACATGGCAACGAAATGGAAATAGACAGATTTTGACGTAAATCATTTATGTATCGAGCCATTGATGATGAGTGTATTAAATTGAAATATGATTTCAATGATTTTCTAAGATTAATATTAGCAAGAACCTTTTTCGAGACACAAATGACAAATTCGTGTCAATTTGGGAACAGATTGAGATTAGCTTATCTTAAAGTTTTGTTATAAACTAAGATGATTTGAGTATATTTTTTTGAACTTTTGGTTCTGCTTTTTCAGTTGTTTTTGTGGAAAAATCTACTTCGCTGACAATTTTGATAAAGTTGAAGTTCAAATTCATCATTAGATTGATTGTTCTTATTCAGAAATGAATATAAGTTTATCAAATACAGATCTTCTACGCGATCCAGTGCCAGCAAGTTCATCGTCGAGAAATCTACATAAATTTAACTGTAATTTTAACAGCGCTTTGACTCGTTTATTGAAGTCGATCTATTGATTAGACTACACCCTCTTCTACACATTTATTGACTAATTGCAATGTACATACACAAACACCATTAGCAAGGCATTCGATGTAAACAATAGTTACAACGAGATCGTGCTAAAGCGACACACCTATGTCCGAGGAAAACTATGCAATGCGATTATTACTAACAGTGTACAAGCAATCCCGAGCTACATTTATGTGATAAACAAAGTGTTGCCATTTTAAATTGAAAGATGTTAAAAGCTACAGTTATTTAATGTGTTTTACATTAACAACTTTTATCACTGATTGACAAATGAGAGACAAAGCAGGTTTCTTTCCTGTTCTACTCAGGCCAAAACCCCTGTAAATTTTCAAGGAAAAACAATAACGAATAATAGTTTAAACCTTTGTATATATAAATATTTAACAGGCTAAATTTCATCTCCGAATAGTTATATTAAATTACATTCAATCGTAATTGTATTCAATCATTGTGTATTTATTTAAATGATAATATATTCTAATTTCTTAGCGATATTTAACACTAACGGAGAAAACGAAATATAAATACCGAAAATGTCACTTAAGCTTGTAGGATGAATGAATCTCAGTCATCAATAAAACTTTCTACAAAAAAGTTTATATATTTTATCGTTGCTAGTGCTAGTCGATAATGTTCCCCATCGGAAAAGTGTTTTAAACGTCAATCAGGTATTGATACACAGGAACTTTGTTCAGATATATTTTCTGTACTTCAAAAACTTGTTCATGTCCCTGCTTAACTACATTCTGATTCGTCGTAGCTAGGCCGCACTCGAAAACTTTCATCTAAAGCCGGCGTGTCGTCGCGCAAACCCGTATATTTACGGCGCGACAGGCCCGAGTTATGACGCCGGTCGGTGGCCATTACGCGCGTACAATGCGTCATGCGATGCCGCCGTTTTGTTTCGTTCGCAGTCATTTATAATTATTATGCCTGCTGATTTCGCTTCTTTTTGAAGTTTCACTTTTTTCTGTTTGAATTATTTTTATTGGCTTAAAAGTGAGAAATGTCAACTGTTTTATTATTACTGTAGACAGGTATGCAGTTAAAATAACTGATGTCAAACTGTTTCCTGCTATTCTGAACTACTGGTTCATGTAATCATCAAATTTATTCTTAACTGCTTAAGTATTTGCGCTGACACCTTTCTACTGTTTGCCCATTCTATGCCCTAACAGCATCAGTGCCATACAAACGAGTTAATGAATTTCGATTCGCTATAACTATCTACTACTGTAGATTAAGCTCACGTAGTTTATTTTTAAAATGATACTCTCTCCTAGATGCATTTCTCTCAGTAACAAAATCATCAAGGTGCACGTCATATTTTTCTTTTAATGGCTACGCTGCCAGTATATCTTCATTAGATTTATTTTACAGTAACTAAAGGGACTTCAAAAGCGTTGTACCTTTTCTAACAACTCCTGTTATTTTGCTTGTACATTCGTGTTCTTGATAAATCAGTATTAATACTCATGTAATAATTTTTTGGCTAGTTAGATATTTATATCATCTATCAGCCTGTAAATTGTTTATATAATTTCAAATCGGGAGTAAAGAACGTGGCAATGTAAATTATATTACTATTAAAACGAAATATATAAGAATTAAATAAGATTGCTAAATTTACACACAGTTTTGATAAAAATAAGTCATGAAATATTTATATTTTAAGATAATTTTGATCAAACGTTTTTTAAATGTTTTTATACAAAATTGCCATCCCTATTCTCTGTTATAAAGTAGGCTCTTCAGTAAATTACCTCTTGGTGACATCTGTAAATTTTGATGAAATAATTTCTTGTTTTGAACATTCACAAGATAGATTCTATTCTAGCTAACAACACCGTATATTTTGGCTGTGACAACTCTGAGATATGACGCTCGCCGATGGGGATTACGAGGACCAGTTAATCATGCAATATAACTGCGATTTGAGACAGCTAGGGAACTGCTTGATTAAGTAATGCCTGGAGCTATTTAACGCTGAAAGAGATGAAGCAGAAAAGTAGTTATCAAGATATTGACACGCAGTTTAAAAACCTAAAACACCTTTTAGTTCTTTCTTTGGCTTGTTGCAGCCGAAGGACATATTCATTGACTACTTGAAATATTCTGATTTCTTGTTGTCAGGCTTCTTTTGTTGTTCAATGATTTTATGGTTATATTTTCAAAACACGTTATTATTGTTTGTAGAAGGGAATAAGCTTGTGAACTTTAAAATTCATTTAGTTTAGTAATTCATTTCCATCGGAAGCAGATTATATTTCAATTTTTTATAATAATCTAATACCAATTAATTGTCTGTAAAAATATAGTTAAAACTGGACAGCCATTTCGAACGTAGTCTTGGAATTTTTGCGTTGCGTTAAGTAAATTTTCAATATACAGATATACTTAACAATGTGAAAATTACAACACGTAACAAGATCTGATAGTTAAACTCACCTCAAAAGGACTACTTATTTAGCACAACACAAAACAAATTTACTTAGTTGATGCATCTACTAATACCAACTTTACCAATTTTACTTTTTATCATACCGTATTTTATTACACTTTGAGAATTCATTATCAGTACACTATTGGCTTATAAGCCCGTAAAGCTCTCAAATAGAATTACTCAGTTCATTTTATTACGACTTCTCTTGGAATGAAATTGCGCAGGATTTAGAATTAACTTAATAACCATCTTTATTACTAGTAGCGATAGCAAATTGAAAATGTCGTGCGTCTTTTTAATAAACAAATGCAGTAAGTACTTTTTATAAAATAGACCCTAAATGACCCCTAAGCCGCCTAAATTAGGTTCCTTTGTCATTTTAGAACTGAGACGTATTTTGCCTGATCTATTCCCCTGCACTAAGAGATTAAATAACTAATTAAAACTACACTAAAAAACCTAAAAACTAAAACTAAAATAAAAAAAAAACTAAACTAAAGTCATCAGACTGTTTCCTACAAAATTACAGATAATTAATATAACTTATTTAATCAGTAAGTACATATTCAAAATTGCTGCAAAAAGCAGTAATCTCCAGTGATAGCTTAACACGTTTACACATCATCCATAATAAGCATAGATAATGACTAAGGCTAGTAACTACTTAGGAGATTCGAATTTCAGCTTATACTTCGTAACAAAGTAATAAAATGATATTTCACTTTTAAATGCAATCAGCCTGTTTGCTGTCAAGATAAACTTTAGTTTACAAAGCTAAATATAGAGCACTGAGCCACGTTCTTGCTGAAGCAATTGTCGCTTTTGTATTTTGAACTTAATTATCTATAAATTAAACCTCTCTTGGGATCAACTGCATTCAATTTATGCAATTACTAAGCTTATATGCTGTTGACTGTAGCGCAAAGGCATCGTAAGCGGATAAAGTTAAAAACTGAACCGTATAAGAGGCGAATAAAATAAGGATTTCACCCACTCAACTTGTAACCCATTCTTGCGAACAACGCCGCGAGATTGAGTGAGTGTGTGGGCGGAGAGAATTAAGGTGCCAGTGTTAGCGTGCGTAATCTGTCAAGCCATTTAATCCAGTCACAATTGTTTTTTAATGGCCTCGAGGCAACTAATAAATAATACAAAGTATATAATACTGACTGATAACTCAGTCGATCATAACCATATCAACATAATCACCAACAACACACTATGAATTTTCTTAAGAATTTACACAATGTAAGTTTGCAGGCTAGGGCAGTATATCACATGCTTCACTAGCTATATTGATATATGCTTCTCCTACTGCTTACCATCAGCCGGTGTCAAGTTATTCGATGTGTTTTATATAAAAAAAACAATTAATGTATCCGCTATAAAAAAATCTGCCAGTTTTTTTCAGATTCGTCTAAAAAGAAAGATTCTCGCTCTCATTGAGACCTTACCAAGACATTTGGTGTCATGTCCCTTCACCTCTTACAGATTTTATTGAAAATAGTGAAAGTTTTTGTTTTTTAATAGCTCTCCAAGTCAATTCTGTCAACAAAAGTGTTATGAAAATAAACGATTGGCTGCGATGGCTACGAGCTCACATTTTGTTGCAGTTTAAAGCAAATTGAAAGGCTTTGTACGGTTTTCGATTATGGGAAATTCCTGCTCGCGATAGGTTCATATGGCAATCAATAGGGTTGAGTGTGTTGGACTATTTGTGAGTAAATAACCCAGTTTATTTAGCTTTCAAAGCGTTTAAGAGTGGATTTATTTATAATACTGTATGTGTATTAGTAAAAGCTATAGGTCTCCTGATAACTGGACTTTTATAGAAATAAGCCAAAGATCTGAGAAAGGGGAATAAATTTGGTATTACAGTTTTTTATTTATATATAAAGCACAGCAAATGACTCGACACCACCTGAGTGCTTTTAGCAGTGCTTTGGCCATAGTGCCATAGTGCTTTTTTCAGATATTTAAAGTATTACTAACAATTAATTTCTCGGTTAAGATATTGATGGCATTAAAACAAGCTACTCCGTTGCCAACGGATCTTTACGAAGCTTTAAAGATCGAGTAATACCTGTAGGTAACTTTGAAAGTAAATACAAAATGGACTATTTTAACAATTGTTATTTTGTGAATCTATTGATGAGCAGAAAGTTTTCATGGCGTGGAACTCAAAAAAGGTGTTTTCTCAAACAACCTTATATAACGTAGCCGTCAAACGACAATAACTTATTTTACAGACCTTCAATTATGATGAAATAACGCCTGAAGTGTAATAAAATTAATTTATTATTAAATAGTTTCGGAATTTATCACGTTCAGACAAACAATTTGAAAATAATTTTATATCTTCAACTCAATACTGAAGAATTGTTTCTTTTTTACTAATTCAAAATTGAAATTAATAAAATTTTATATAATAATAAATTAAATAATCTAAACTCTAAGTTATAAATCTTTTGCACGGCGAATCAGCCTTGCCATTCAGCGTGTGGGTAATGCTGGTCGCATTTTTTGTTTTTATTGTTACACTTCTTTTTTCTTATGATTAAGGTCGTGATTTAACTTATTAGTTATTTATAAGAATTTATAATTGTATATTTACCAAGAGTCCCAGAAGGGTGGAAACGGAAAGGTCCTGAATTTATATTCGGTTATGACGTAGACTACGTAGATATCAATAACCAGCACCATTATTTAAAACAAGAGAATAACTCTAGTAACTCCAAACCTTCGATTAGAGACCTTACTGCTATCAAAATAACAACGCAAGTACCGCAATGCGGTAAATCATTAAATGCTGACAAATCCGCACACTTGCATCAGTTGATGATTGTTGTAGTGATAAAGATTTGAAAAGGTAGTTAGGAAAATAATTATATTCAAATTTGGAAGGCGGGCTGATTATTTACTGAATATACCTTCGTGAGTAAAAAGCAAATTCTATTTTGTGATATTGTGTGATGTGTTGTTGACTGCCCAATATGATCTACTGATGTTCAGGTCGCGACCCCTAGATTTAAGAAAAGATAGTATAATTTTAGGACAACATGACTTGGACATGTTTGAACTTAAAACCATTGTCACTTCATTCTTATAACATCTTTTATTACAGGCACACCACATTTATGGAACAAATACTCATATATATATTGATTAATATAATATACATTGCAATGCCAATGAAATAAAAGAACCAATTAAAGAAAAAAATAAAATAAACTAAAATCAATTTGGATACATGTGAATACTCCAAATTATTATTTGTTGGAAAAAAAGAATAGTCTGCTTGAGCTCCGAATGCAAAATCTTGTTGTGAGGTAGATATCATGATACACCGTTTTAATTATTATCAGTGACTGATTCTAAAAAATAGATAAGATAAAGTATTTCGCATCGAACAAAAAAGAATCAACTTAATCAGATAAAGACTTATGTCTATCGCCATAACAATAAGTTAGCATTATTGTGTTCCAGCAGTTGGAGATAAGATAGCCAGTTCTTCTGTGGTTGAAGACTCTGGTTGTAGTTCTCTTCCATCTTCGGCCTTATCTATACTCAACATCAGATGAGAAGGCCAAGAGCTACCCAGTTAAGACTTTGAAAAATCAGATCAGAAATCTTTAAGTCAATTGGTGTACATATAAAGTGTCGCGAAAATTATATCCTCCAAGTTGACAAAAGTGCTTATGAAATAGTCAGTGCTACAAAACTAAATGATCAAATGCCAATTATTACATCGAACAAAAAAGTATCTCGTTAACAGGCTAAGAAACTCATCGTAATCGATGTATATACATAAAAATGAAAAAAAAAAATATACCAAACGAATTTAGAACCTCCTTTTTGAAGACGGTTAGAAACATTCCTTTTTGGTCGGTTTTAAATGAAAGAGTATTGAACTGGACATCAATGTAATCCGTGTACAATGAAATCTGGACCATTACCTGTATTGTCTCATTATTTTCCACTGCTAAAAACCCTGTTAAAAGCCTACTGAAAAGTGTTATATATTTTAGTATACTAGTTTTC
This sequence comes from Acentria ephemerella, assembly GCA_943193645.1. NCBI lineage: Eukaryota > Metazoa > Arthropoda > Insecta > Lepidoptera > Crambidae > Acentria > Acentria ephemerella. Next base: position 2,247,261 of record OW971889.1, read on the forward strand.
CAGCCAGCGACATCAAGAAACCAATTACAAAAAAAGTAAACTAAAAGATCACAAATAACTTTCAAAGTCTTTATTTCTTTTCAAAATAAAATTAAGACATCCCCGAGTCAATCAAATCGCACGATCCACTCACGAATCTCGTGATTACTGTCACTCGTGATCTGTTCAAGCGAGCATTACTAACTTGACAGAGGAGAGTGTAACTTGTAATATGAGTTTTTTTGTTTTTTACGCCTTATAACATCATTAGATTAATCACTGAAGTACAAATCTTTGAAGATGTGAAATGGGATGGCGTACCTCATCAATATCTGATGAAGAAGTTAATAAGATGTGTCTTTATGTTTAATAAGTGAACTATTGACATTGCATCCTGAGAATTTCGTTTATCCTGTATAATCTTAACCCAAATTAAATGGATTCAAAGAAGAAACTTCGAGAAAAGGTAGAAAGTGCCTTTGCGCTTCGTTTAGCTCGAGTCGGCGAGGATACTACCGTGCTCCCAGATTATAGTAGGTGATAGAACTTTTTTGCAACTTATTTATTAAGTATTTGTACTAACACACTATGAGCATGCATGTTGCTCGCGAATACAATTTTTTTATTTATTTTATTTTAAATTTAGATAAATCTCAGTTAACCAATTAACCGTATGTTGACTTAAATTTCACATGCTTCAAGTGTGTTCGAGTACACTCCTTTTAAAGAAGTCGTATATAAGGCTTATATATATATATATCAATCGATAATTTTTAAATCCCCCGTTCATCGGTAGACTGGTAGCCTTTGATCACTGTTGTTAAGGCTGCTTTTCCCCTATCAAACTCCTTATTTGTTTCTTCCATGTAAGAAGGCCTGAACCCCGCAGTGGACGTATAGGCATAATTTAATGATGACAACTGATCGAGTCAATTGCTTTTATATAAAATACATTATAAATCTCAATACTTACACCACTAAAATGTATTAAACTTCAATCATATCACCAAGCCGTCTCGATTTAAAACAACTCAACAGGCTTACCCATCCATCATCAGACCATCCAATTTCCTTGGCTTACAAATTACTCTTATGCAGAAGTAACCGCGGACTCGCTAACAAGTATCTGTATTTCAAAAACTAAATGCCTGCCACATATATTTGCACCCTATGAAAGCGCATATCTCAAACTAGACATGGCAAAATAGGCTGTAAATATTCTCACGGACAAGCACCTTAATTGCTTGCAGCGTCCATGCTGTTTTCCACGCCTCTGTTTATTATAAAAGGAGTATGTTGAAACGGACATAATTTTACAAAAGGTTATATGTATGGAAATTACGAATTCAAAAGTGATAGTTAATTTAAAGGTAGATGTGAAATACGAAAGGGATTATTGAGTACAGTCATAGTAACAGTAGAGGAGGCATGCGAATCGTAAATGTATGTCCACGCGCGTTGCAAATCTGTCGGATGTGTATAATTCATTGAGCATAAAGAATATAGAAATACTTTCAGTTTAAGAAGTTCGCGATACTTTTGAACTTCAAAAGAAAGAGGTGGTTCTAAATTCGCCTGTATGTTTGTTAAGTGATTTATCTGACAATAGTGAACTAATTTTTTTTCTATTCGATAGAGTATACTCCTGAGGTAGCTCTATCAGGTCCTGATGTAGTGACATCAGGATCTGATGAAGGGATCCCTGGGAAATCGAGGGCAATATTTTAATGGCACCTGTTTCATTCTAAAGCTATTCGAGTAAATTATTTTTTAATCTTTACGAACCCAGGATAATCGAGACTGTATCGTATTTCATTACTGCATTTTAAATCGTGCTAGAGCAAAAAGATATTTAAAATGACTCAGCGGGAGGTTTATTTTAGAATGTCATAACAACATTGCTACTTTAATTAAATACAAACCTTCACACCACTATGCATTGCATGCAATAGTAATAAGCATTATCACTGTCAGGATAACCACGGTCATTCATGTTAATTACTAACAGTGTTTGATTATCTCCACCGACAAAGTGTGGGTTTTGTTCTATTTTAGCAGTGGAAACTATAATTTATTCAATTAGATTTTTCTAATCATCGGTAATGTTAATACTAAAGTAATTTTCTCATAGGAGCTAATCTTGCGATGCTTAAATACTTTTTTCATCACATCAATTAAACTAAACGAACTTGGATGAAGGGGACACTGGTGTTTGCATTTAGTTACGTTTTTAATAAATACGATGTTGGCTTGTAAAAATCGCTACAAAAGGATCTATAAAACTAAAAGCTCGGGAAAGGTCTCCACACTACCTTATGCTATTTTTTTTTTTTCTCTATTCAACTGATCCTGTCAAAACTGGTCATGTTTACTTAATAAGACCCTTGAAGTTCCAATGCCGCCTTCATAATTTGATGAGAATGCCTAAATTGAAGCAATACGCCAGATTTGGCTAAAAGATATTACATTCTATTATTTAAAAAATCGTTATCATAAAATCATTGAAAAAGAAAATATTTTGTCCTATGCACTAAAAAATTGAAGGAAAAGTCTTAAGATATTTAGAATAATTCAAATCAAATTTATTTGCGATAAACAGAGTGAAATATATTAGTTTGTACAGTTGGTATTATGTAGCCTTAGCCTATTTAGTCATATATCTACAGCATGCAAATTTATACTAATATAATAGGTTGGGGAAAAAGTTTCTTCTTATTTTGTATGAAAATTCATGATATTTATTTTTCAAAGTTAATTTACATTTAATTGCAGTATATATGTGCCATTTCGTTCGTAGACTTTCTGCCATCTTGTAGGTTGGCATATGATCCCGTTGCTGTAGAATTTTGGCAGTCCTCTTTTGATGCTAACCTGACACTGCCTAAAGAATTTTGAAGAGACCGATACAGGTGGAATTCTGAAGGTGCAAGGTCAGGGCTATATGGCGGATGCATTAACACCTCCCAGCCAAACTCTTTTAATTTTTGCTTATTGGCGAAATATGTATATGGTCTAGCGTTATCGTGACGAAAGACGACCCTTTCTATTAATCGATTCCAGCCTCTTTCTCTAAACTTCTAGCTTTAATGTCATCAGTTGTTGGCACTAGAATTCCGGATTGATGGCTCTGCCTGGTGGTAAAAGCTCATAATGAACATTTCCCTTCCAATCCCACCATAGCCACAGCAATACCTTATTGCATGTCAACCCAGGTTTTGCCAAAAAGCCTGCCCGACCTTTGACCGCGACCTTTTAACCTTTTACGTGATTCACTTTTCATAACCAGTTATCAATCTCTTCAACAACGATTCAGTTTCATAACGTCTCAATAAAGAATCGCAAATGAGTATACGGTTGATTAGGTTTCTTTCAGTGAGCTCGTGTGGCACCCAAATAACAAGCTTTTTTGTATGCCCAGCTTTGTTCAAATGGGTCAAAACTATTTTGTGATCAATTCCCAGTTCTTCAGCTACGTCGTAACTGCTGATATGCCTATCTTACTCCACTTTTCAAAAAATAGCGTCCATTTTATCCTTAACAGGGCGACCAAAGCGAAGTGCATCTTTGGCATTAATATTCCCGGATTGAAAACACTTAAACCAACTTTGTGCTACTCTTACTGACACTGCATTAAGTCTATAAAGTTCACAAAATGTATTTCGCCGCTTGCATTGCTTTTTCCTTTTTTGTAATAAAATTTTAAAATGTATCTAATTTCTTTATTCAATTACCTCATTTTGACAGAAAGATAAGCAAATGAAAAGAAGTGGGAAACGAAATTTTCCTAATTTGATTCTTGTTTTGAAATTTCACCTTTTCAATGTCATGAAAACCAGCTAGATACAAATAGTAAAGCCAAAGATATTTTATTACAAGTATATACATACTATATGCGATAAGATATTCTCCCGACCTAACTTGGTATCAAAAAATGTCACAATAATCATAATAATATATATATTATACCTGTATAACATTACAATGTCGTGTTTATAAATAAAATTTATATCAATAATGTCAAATTAAAATCAGATTGAATCAGTCCAATGTTAAAGAAATAAAGGTGTTTTAAAAATTCTTCTATTATAAAAGTAGTAAAATTTGGTCATTAACCATTAAGGAGAGTGCTTCTAAATTTATTTTTAGTAAACTTTTTGATGGTACTCGGAATATGATTGTAAATTTTTTTGCACATTACGTAACAATTTTTTTAAATACATTTTGTCTTAAGTATTGTTTCTAAATCTGACTTTGCTATTGTCGCTAATACTGTCGTTATTCGATTTTGTTGTCAAAGCGTCAATCTAAATATGACATCTGATGCACCTTTATACAGAGATCAAGTTTAAGTAGCAGCGTTTAAAAGTTATCAATGTTTTTATAAGTCTATAGAACATTAAATTTGTGAGTTTACATTTAATACAAGTCATTTACAAAGTATAAAGTATCACATTTAGGTACAGGAATTTATGGCATATGGAATCAGAGTATAAATTATATTTGAATCATCTGTTTGACCGGTAGCTTATTACTTTTTATGAAAGGCAAGGTTATCCTGCATTTTATGGCGATTTTGAAACCAGACCTTTTATATTTTTGTCTTGAAACTGAGTACGTAATTGTCTGAAAGTGAACGTTATTTAAAGTGAAAAAGGCAGTTAAGAGGATTTAGTAAAAATAATAAGATTGTTATTCTTAATAAACGATAATTAAGCGATGCATTGCCTAAAGGACTTATGACTTTGTATAATGGGTAACTCGATCTAAGATTACTTTGTCGTCAGAAACAATTAATAAAATTTACCGTTATTCGGGTTAGTTAAGCTATCAATTCATTAATAGTACAAAATGATAGCCCACAAACGCCCTCGGGTACAGGCCTCGGACAAATGCACTCTCAATCTCCAACCTGCATATTCAAAGCTGCATACAAGCTCCCAACCCCACCTGTTCTTTTATCTCTTTCCATCCTCTATAAAGTATCAGTCGTCTCTTTTACCCTTCAAAATTACATTCGGCCGCTTTCGTTTATGCTCGGTCGCAATAGCCGGTGTGCCCGCGGCTAAACATTATTTGAGCCAGTCGCTTCCCAACCATCGTCGGATGAGGCGTATTTCCTGCTCCAAGAGAGCTTACGAAAGATCGTACCGGCTCGGTGCGGTGGCATAGGGATGTTTATTCCCAGATAGTGCGAAAAACAACTAAAAGTATTTGTACTGTGCTGTGACCTAGTGCAATAGACGCGCTGTTTTGTGTGAGAGTGCTGTGTTTGATGGTTATTTGGTTAAATGATGAAGTCAATGCTGTAAGATATAGTTAATTGATAATGAAAACATGTGTTGCACCAATCTTATAAGAATGGTGCAAAACAAAATTTGACTGACAACATAAACTTTATAACATCAGTTAGGAATATTGAAACGGTTCCATTTCAGCGAATTATTTGTGAGTCAACTAACGATGCATTTCCTACAGATTATAACTTTGTTTAGAATAGCACTGTTGTGATAGACGTGTGTTTTGAAAACCAACTATATGGAAAGACGTTTGGTTTTTTAAAAAGGATTGTTTGAAATGGAAGCTTGCTTACAGTTTTTGTGAATCGTAAATTGAATTTGTATACAGACTTATTATGGAAATCATGTGGGTGGAATAAAAGAAACGCCTGCTATGAATGACCTGCAGTTTTACGATGAACATATAACAAAACAATTCATTATAACAATAGAGTATTGTTTATGATTTAGTTGGGTTTTGTGTTATTAAATTACTTTTATTTGAGAACATGATCATAAATTAATTTACGTGGGTTGAACAATACCACTGCACGCGATTTCATTATTAGTGCATGATGTTTGATTTCAAGCAGTAATGAATGAGATTAGTATTAATATGTTTTGTTTAAGCAAATCTAAATAATAAACAAAAAACACTACAAATCTATGAATAGGAAATTCATGAGAACATTAACTATACAGCAGTAATTGCTTAAATTTCACCAAATAACCAACAAATTATATGACAGATTTTTCCAATTGTAGCAGTCAATGAAACCGAAGACATTAATACTACGGAATAGTAAAAAATACTGTTAAAACTCTAAGTGGAAGTGAAATATGAATTACTTAGAAAAGGATCGTCCACAGGAAATACTAAATTAACAAGTGAGTTGAATTTCTCATCATTTTCCCTTTATTCGTTGACGATCAAATATTTAACGGTAATTCTCGGAAAGCTGCCTTTGACAATAACATTTTATTATGTCGTTTTGATGTTGTTATAGATACCTAGCTTCGTAACATTTTCATGATATATCTTGGAAAATAATTCATATTAGTATATTGTTTGTAACATTTTGCCTTATAAATATGATTATTTTTGGGTGATTATTTTCTCGTTTTCGTTGTTTTCTAGAAAGATAAGCAAAATAATATTAAAAACTCACAGCTTATATTTAAATGTTATTATTTTTGAAAGAAAATGTCCTTTCCCGCAAAATTTTTGAACGGCATTTTTTTCTAAATTTCTCTCTCTTTCAAGTATAGTATATTACAGGTTAAGTTAAAACTATTACAACTGTATCAGTACTTCAGTATCATACTTCGTCTATCTTCAGGCTTGCATTTATGCTGAGTATGCCCGAAGTTATTTCAATAATTCTCCCAAGGGCTCTATCAGTGTTCGTTGATAAAAAAGGACGTGTCGAATACTCAGTAAATTCATCATAGACCGGCAACCGGCTTTCAATCTGAACAATTCTTAACAAATGCGCCACTCACCCAGCGTTTTGGGCCGACATACAAACCATGATGGATGTAACACGTCTTAGACCGCATTATATCGATACCGAACGGTACACTTTACTTGTCTTTTTTACCATCTCTGACATTGTTAAGTATACGGATTGATAGTTAACTAACACTTAATGAATCAGAAATTCCCGAAGCAAAGGCATCAATAACTAATGACTAAAAAGGAGACGAGAAAGCACATCCATGCTTTGAAAGAAAAACTTAAGAGGGTTTCTTAATTTTAACAGGTGATTGATTTTCACAAAATATTGAAAGGCCGCGGATTTTTCTGGGTATTTCCATTCTAAAGCACTCAACTATAAATAATAGGGCTACGTCGAAACGAAACATCTCAAAGTACTGACAGAGCAAAGAGAAAAAATGGTGATTGTATCGGCTTCCTTTCATTAAACATCATTAGAGTTGGGAGAATGAAAAATGAAAAATAAATAAAGGACGGTTTCCGAGGGAATATTAGGGACAGAGATTTTCTGTTTTTCGTTCACTCTATAACAATGTTCCATAAAAACTTTAAAATTTAAACTTAGAATATATTCATGAAATCCAATAAGCTCATTATTGACAGGAAATAAATTTGGTTTTATTAAATCATCCTGAGAGATTTGAAACTGAGGGTAATAATTCAAGTGTTCCATATCCGATTTAAATTCTCACCGAGACAGAGTAATCGGGCTCGATCAGGCCAACTTCGAAATAAGTAACTTAATGTTATTCAGAACGTGTCGCTACATTTATCCTAACTGGAAGATCTGGCACGACTTCACCGACAGCAAGGCAACTCCATATAAATCTAACTCGAATATATTTTAACTTGGTAATAGCGAAGAAATGGATCTCATTGAAAATGCTACCTGAAGGAAAGTTTAAGAAGGATTGCTTGGGAATAGTTGGTGGTGTGGAAATAGGATTTCGAAGTAGAATGGTCGTATAAACGAAATGTTACAGCGTGTCATCTAATATAACTTATTACGAGTTACAGAGGTGACATTATTGAAGCGACAGATAAAGTAGAAGGACAAGGCCCATGTCACTATAGATGGTAGGGTTTCTTATGAAGTGTCACCATAAAACTTTTGTAGGTTTACTAAAAGCCTTTTGGGCTCTATATTTTAAACGTACCTGCAATTATCTTTGAGTGCAACTTTGTTATATTTTGGCTGCTTAAAAGCAGTCAGTAAACATCCGTTTACTGGTGGTTATAAAAAATACCTTAAAAGCCAAATTGCCATTTGCACCGTATCTAATAACATCTGCTTTCTTTCAATGATTTTTCATTTTTCTTATGATTCCAAATGATGAGCTTCAAAAATGGCTAGTAAATGTCGTTCTTGTTATACGACTTAAAATACTGTTATGGGAATATTTTTGGCTTATCTTTACTAACTAATAGCTGTCTGATTAGATGACAGATACGGCAATTGGTATGACTTTATCGACATAACAATCAGAAACTATTCCAACAAGAATATATTATAAATAAACTATATCTAGGGATAGTTTTCCAACATCTTCTCTTATAAATATATTATCGCAATTATTTTCTTTATCTATTTAGTCTATATCATTGCGATTTCTATAAAGCATCGTACTAACCTTATTTTTGATTACGTGATTACTTAAATTATTCATACTAACTGCCAGTTAATTATTAGTTTTAATGCAGTAATTGATCGAAAAATCAGGCAAATCTTAATTAAATTACCAACCATGCTAATAGGAAGTAGAAGCTAAGGTCAATACTGATAAAGAGATACACGACCGCCATCTCACTAAATAGATAAAGGAACATGTTCAAGATAATGATGCGAAACTTACTCTGAACAGTCGACTCATTAGATGAATTTAACTGATGACTGCGTTTAGACTTTTCGCTTGCGGTGAGATAGTTTTAAGTACTATTCATTAAATTTTGGTCTTCGCCGAATGTTTGGGGAAGGTGCTGGGCGAAGAAGAAGAAGCTGGCTAAAGTTAGTTTTTTGTATAGGTAGGTATGTCTAGGTACGTTACCTTGTCGCCGATACAGGTATGTAAGTGTATCTCGGGTCTCATTTGGTAAGTACAATACTGAAGGCACTAGGGTAGCACTGATGGGCACAGAAAACGGGACAACGAGGGCAACGTGGCGCACCGCGGGTACCTATGTCAGTCAGTCAATTACTATTCATTAAATTTTCGTCTTCAATACCGAATATTAGAATTGATTTATACAGGCTGTTACAACTTCATTAAAAGGCTTGAATTGACGTCTCCAAGTCCGTTCAATTTTTTCTTGAATGTATACATTTTACAATAATTTACCTTTGAATTTTTAATATTTCTAGTTACAAATTTACATACTCAAGCTGTAATGTATACCGGAAAGTATCTTAAGTTGAGATCAGTAGAGTAATGTTTTTCATTTAAGCATATTTTAGTGCAGTCAAGACTAAGATTGTCGTCAAGATTTCAAGATCGGAAGGATTACCTCCATTTACTGGATCGAATGTGGGATCAGGATTATACGTAATGTTGTTTGCTCTACATACGAGTGTTTTGATGTATTCTGTTGTAATAGATGTACGTATGGATACGTATGAGATTGCATTAGATAATATCTTTTGATGTGCAGTACCCTTTCACCCTTTGTATACCAAGTTATTTTAAATATTTCAAAATATTTTGCAGGTGCCAAAGCCCGGATCTTTTTTCTATAAAACATTAGGTAGCAATTGTCTTAAATCTTACTTATTGTTTCAAGAATCAAGAAAACTGCGAAAGAAACTATAATCGCAATAAATTTTCAATTAGAAGTCAGAACTACGGCTCCTTACTTAATTTACGTTCTAAATTCGATTTACGTGAATCCTTTTGTGGTTGTTTACGTAACATTAAGGCGAACACAATCCGAAGTATATTTTCGACATCAATACATTCAACCGGTTCCGGTCGTAAATGTTTCACGAAGACGACTAATAATCTGCGATCAGTGTTTACATACAGGCCTAAAACCGTTTACATACGAGACGTATAAACTTTGATTCAGTCTAATTTTAAGCCTTTGATCTACAAGACTCAACTTTGATTGATGGGGAATCATATTTGCCCGTGATATTATAACAAGTATTACAAAATACACCAATAGAAGCTTATGTGAGTTTTCGTGTTTTAGAAATCATCAAGTTCGCATGCGCATCTGATTGCAGACGAGATTGTTTTAAAATTAATAACTGATATTTCAGCTCCAAGTAACTAGTGTGCATTACATTACTCAAGGACTAATGGAAATTAATATAATTTGTTCGAAGTACCTTTTATTTCTTTTTTTCTATAAAAAGCTCAGCAAATGACTCGATACCACCTGATGATAAGCAGTAGATGAGTCCATATGTGAAGATAGCTAGTGAAGCATACTACTGCCCTAACCAACTTTCCGACCCAAAAAGTGTTTATTTACGCTTTTTTTTAAAGGAATCCATGTTGTATGAAGGAGGGAATACGTATACGGAATTAATAGACTGATTGCAGACTTCTTACACTTAACCAAATATAGAATTGTCTTTGCCTTAAAACATTATTTAAGCCAATAAAATAGAATAAATGAATCAAATTTATTGGTGAATAAAATAAACGTATTGGACGAAGTTTGTTTACTTGGAATATAGTGTAAATATTTATAGATTAACGGCTGTAATCTATTTCAGTTCCTCCCATCAAACATTTGAACATAATTTCATAGATTCATTGTGCCTGCCCGTAACTCAAACTTCCTATGAGTCGCTATAGAGAAACAGAAGACTTTAATGATTTACAACATAAATATTGAACAAATTTTGTCGTAAAGCCCACTTTATGGGCCGCTGCCTCTATTCGAATTTTCCCTCGTATTATATTTCAATCCTGATTAAATTATGAGTGCCATAAACAACTTTAAAGAGAAATTCTGACGTAACCATAAGCAATTACGGCTGTAAATGAATGATATATTGTAAATATTTAACGATCTATTGGGGGAGAATCCCGAATACAAATTAGCAATAAAAACACCGGGGTGGGCAACGTGTAGCATTTTAAATATCTCACAAGAACACTCTGATAAGTTAATAATGGATTCGGTTTTAACCTCAGTACATATTTTATTAAAAAACTTCGACCATCTTGTCACCGCTGTAGCACTTACAAGTTTAAGATGATCAGACTTGCCTCCCCATATTAAAATATTCCTCAAAAACCTATCTTTCGGTCCAGAAATCGCTGTATCCAGTGTAGCAAGCGTCATAAAAAGTGACAAAATTAAAAAAGAAGATGAAATACAATAGCGAGATATTGTTTCATCGAATTTAGGAGTAACTTTTAAGTAACGTCGCTTGAAACTTGGAGAGTTTGGAAATTACTCGTCCATTTTAGTAATAAGATCGGAGAACTCCTCACGATAGATACTTTGTTGAAATTGGAGACGCAATCATACGTGTACGACGACATTGGTGTAAACTTCTATCTAAAGACTATTACTTTAAGCTTCTTTATGAATATGCTAATTAGATTCGTAAATATTATCAGAAACTTTACTAAACTTTGTTTCTTGTTTGTAAGATCTTTGTGGTGTTGTATGTGAATATTTTAGCTTTATTGGAAAATGTCAAATAATTTTAGGCCTCATTGAATATTAAGCGGCTAAAAGTTATGAACCTTTTGAAATATAATTTATTAGACTTAGTTACGTATTTCTTTTGGTTTCTATTAAACAAAGTAAAAATATCCTTACTTTTAAGCGTTTTGAATGAAAATGTTAACTTTTGTGTTGCAACTGCATAATTTGTTCCAGAATCTATTTCTACAGCGTACTCAACCTTAGCTGCTATTGTATGTAGACATTCTTTAATTAAACCATCTTCTATAATTACGACTTTGTTCAAGTATATCCGTGTAAAACTTGTTTTGGTGTATTCAAGACCAAAAATCTCAAGAAGACATGAAATCCATAGATTTCCATCAATAAAACTTCTAATTTGAAAGACTTAAGACGCTTCATACATTCATTGATAAATTTGCAACACTTGCACTGAAGCAAACGGGAAGTGGTTTATTGTTCCCAAAGCCATACAATTTATAAAAGGCATCGCGCACTTAATACACAATGAGACAAGGAACTGGATACACCTCAAGTATCTATTGTACGTTCGCCACCCATAGAGGGTTGTAAAACGAAAAAGTTGACAAGATCTAGTCGAACTAACATTATTAATGGTTCCGTTCTAAATAACTCTTTAATTGGACAACATTTATCAAGAATATGTTTATTCGTACATGAGCATCAAATACGAGATATTTATAAAATAAATCCAAATTTTAGTGCAGCGCATCCAGCTCTTTGAAAACAAATGCACAAGGAAAAGCTGCCAAATATTTTGCCGTTTAATAATTTACGTCAACGACAATATCAACGTTATAATTAACGTAGTCGGAGGCATATTTGTCTGTAGTTTGTTTGGTAATACAACTAATGTATTGCGTTATTTTTCTTATATGTACATTATGCTTTCATCATCGGCATCATCTTCAGCCTTTATAAGTTCCACTGGCACAGGTCTAACTACATGTAATAACACGGGACGAGTTTCATCCATATCCCCACCATGCTATCGCAATGCGGAAAATTTATTTCCTATAATGTATTCATTGATTAAACGTGAATTTTAATAATTCTTTAAATCTCATTTATTAAAACGACAATGGCTTCCAAATTAAATTTAAGTTTATGACTACTATATGAATACAATACAACCAAAAAAATCGAAGACCGGTGACGTTTCTAAAATGGCGACTCCTAAGCATTTTTGCCATATTTTATTGCGCATCTTAATACATGCCGATTAAAATAAGTATAAAGTGCATGGATCGCCTAAGTCTCAACTAATTTACATTTTTAAAAGTCATTCTATCCCATCTTAATAAAATGTTATGAAAGAGATGAAAATAACTTAAATTTAATTTAGTCCGTCAACAACGGAATAGGGACCAATGACGATGTCACTGCCAACACAAAAAATACTGCAAAGTATGCCTATAAACAAACAACCAAAGAACCTACGCATCTCTAAAAATCCGTCTGCATTATCATTCTTTGGAACATTAAAACAATTTAGTACAGGAAGCGTGCTTCTTTACTGGGGTGCAGTTCAATAGATTACTCAGTGGAATTTTATTGGTTGGCTCTTTCATTAACTCTTGTTAATGAGAACGCGTTAATAGAAACTTCCTTGATTCGCTTGTTTACTGTACAACGATTTTATGTGGTTCTTCATCTCTTGAGGGTTCGCCTTAGTATATTTTGAATTTGTTGTATCATTTACTTGAATTTCTATAACACTACTCGAGCTGAACAATCCAGACACTATTTTTTCTAATCCAAAACAATTGAATCAAATTATCTCGAGGTTCGCAAGATGGCGACATTCGGAACCTGGTTTAAGTGGCTTGGATGAAAGTCGCCGAAAATTGGCAGCAGTGGCGTGCATTATTCAAAAGGTTGATGATGATGATATTGAAGTTCCCGCGAGTATATCGCCATTACACAGACGATGAACTTATCTTATCTTATCTTGATGTAGGACCAGGATTACTCCCGGAGCACGTCGACCCAATGGGATTTTTTGTGACGACGAACCTGTCGTTACTTTTTCCATTAAGTTTATAAAAATCTCAAGTAATAAGGCATTTTCGTTTATTTATTGAATGGGAATGGGTTATTCTTTACTTAACATCATATCTACTAGCATAATATGAATTGGATTTCAGAAATTTATTTATAGCTAGTTGACACAGTGAATTTGCATCACCTAGGGACAAACGAACGCCATCTATTAAAAGAAACCCGAAGAAAAAATTTACGGGTTCATTGTGTGTGAGTTAGAGGATAACATACGAAATTACCATCTTTAATTGGTAAATCTTTAAGGTTTTCTTTCAGACATCCCTTATAATTATAGTTTTTAAACCACCTCTGAATAAAAGCGAACAAAATAAATCAAAACTTATTCAAATCAGTCAAGCTCATCACGAATATCAATTTTGTATCGTCGGGGATAGTGCAAATCCGCGTAACTAGCATTAGATAATTCCGTATATCCGACATAATGTAGCTAATTGTAAGAAAAATAAAACCCTTTGAAATAAGAATCTAATCAAATTACAATCTTCCATTGTGAGACATAACCTATAGTAGATACGCCGATTTACACTATTCCCGACGATATATACGAGAATAGTTGACCTGTATCTGTAGAAAAATGAAATCGATAAGATATTATCTACAACAAAACGTCACTTTTTTCAGATCATTGTATGGGAGTTGAAGTTCTTAACCCGAGAAAAATAAAATAAGGGTGTAAACAAATTGTTTCTCGAGTACAAGGAGCAATGAGTTACCTATAAACTACCACTAACGCCATCTTTAAAAAGAAAACCGATGTATCGATGCTATTAATGATAGTTTTGATACTAAAACAATTTTCAGTTGTATATTATCGAGCTTTTTCTTAGGATTTTTCCAGTTATTTTATTTTAAAACCACCCCTGAATTAAACGGAATAAAACACAAAAAAAAATATTTAAATTAGTCAAGTCGTTATTAAGGTTTAGCGAGGCTAAAGAAAATCAATTCTTTTTTATATATAATTAAGAAGAAGACTAGTTGACCCGGTGAAGTTTGTTTCACCGATAAAGCGTCACCAGAGCCATCTATTAAAAGAAACCCGAAGTAATGATCTATGAAATAACAGTTTTATTGTTTATCAATTTTCAGTTTTAAATTTTTTTGCTTTCTGTAAAATTTCACTAGTTGTTTTCATTTTTAAACCAACCTTGAATTAAACAAAATTAAAATATAATAATATTGATCAAGCCTTTTCTTAGTTTTAACAAGAATAACGAACATTATTTCATTTTTATATACAAAGAAATATTGAAGATAACAAGCCAAGGATCAAAATTGGGTTTTTATATCATCCCTTGATTTTTATTACATTGTATAAAATATAATGTCCTATATGCAGCCTCGTTATTGTTGAGGAAGTTTTGGGATGTTCAGCGAAGTGCACACAGTGTGAATTTTATGCGATTACCCTCAAGGGTATCGTTTACTTGATAGGTAGGGTGAGGGGTTGCACCGGTTGTTACTACATGTGTAAAACTGGCTTCAATTATATTTAGTTCTACAAATGTATATATGTTTCGTAATTACTAAAAATAATCATTTAAATTTTATACATTAAATTGCGTCGAAGTTAATTTAAAATGTTATGTTTATTGAAACATTATTACATAACACAAAATAACAATTACAACTACCATAAACTATGAAATAAAATACATCCACTTTCAACGCCATCTAATGTCTGATTACTATAACTTTATACGAAATCATTTAAAAGCGCTATAAAATATCGATCAAATTGTAGCCATTAATATCATAATTAAAAATCTCACACATAGTGTATTGGCCTCATCGATCTTTGATGGGTTTCTCACCTTTGTAGTCTATTAAATTTCTTATTAGTTAATTCATAATTAAATGCCGTTAAATAAAAATTTCAAGTGATTCTGCAGCTACAACATAAGTATTATGTAAATCTTTCAATGGACTGATAATTATTTTATTTAATCTGATTTGAATATTAAACTCTTTTTGTAATTTGCATGCTATCATTAATTTGGCTTAATAGACTTGCGAATGTAAAAAGAAATAGTTAACATCTTGTAGACGTAAAATAAAGTTTTTTACTTTGATACCAACATATTGTACTGGGTTTTTAATTTATCCGTTTTATTTCATAGCAGCAGGAGTTAAGCCTACCTTATATTTTCAAAATACTTAAACGAAAAAACTAAGTAACAGTATTTAAAGTCTCCTTAAGAGAAACATCACATAACTATTTATTTTTTATGAGTAGGTATATATATATATATATATTAGTAACTACAGTATTTGTTTTACTCTACCTATTTAATGTTATGCTACACATTGGTTTCTCTATATCCTGTATGCTTAACTGCAGAAGAGATTGTATTAAGAATTTACTAGTATTTTTGAAAAATATTCTTACTAACGTTTGTATCTGTATATATATATAAATGTTAAATACTAAAAATAGCGATAAAAATAAAATCTGTTAATGATAGTAATAATTAGATAGATACATAGATAGATAAAGACTTTATTTTCATTTCTACATCACAAACAAAAATTTACCAGTCAGTATATTGGTTAAAAGACAAACATTTTAAAATAGATGATATTAAAGACCTTTGTGTGCGCGTTTTTGTTATTAGGTTAGCTCTAAGTACTAGTAGTCACAAAATTCTGTCCATTAATCAGGATGAAATTTCTATCGCTTCTTTCAACCACTCTTTTCATAATTAATGCTATTTGCATTGATTTTGTTTACTTATTTTATTTTAGATTCTGACCCATTATGATTTGCTTGGTGAGTACCGAGTTTCACCTAAAAAAGGTCAATCTAAATTAAAACAGTTTTTAAAAGCAGCAGTTGTTTGAAATAAGTAATTTTCTGATATCCTAGGCAAAAGCCTAGGATACAACAAAGCAATACATAGGATACAAGAAAGCGTTATATGGGTTGGTATTTTAACCGCATGATTGATACTTAATTTAAATATATCAAAAGAAATAGCTCTATATCATATTTAGAACAGGTAAATTTCACGAGGTTGCGTGTAACGTTAATGAAATCATAATAAAGTTGATTCATGTGTGAGCCGTGAAAATGGTTCTTAACCACAAACAGATAAAGCCAATTGGACACGCAACTAAATAAGTAATCAAAACTGAAAAATATATTACGTAAACTTTTGATTTATTGGTAAAATTTTGATAAAAGACAAACGCAAATAGTATAACTAAAATATAAATGGGAACAAATAGTACATGAGTCGTTCTTCACTCATTTGGAACATATTTAGTTAGTTATTTCCACATTAGCATTCATTCATTATAGGTGAAAGCCACAAAAGCCCAACCAATACCGACAACATAAATTTCTCTCTGAACTCACTAGAACTCGCTTCACTAATGAACGAGCTTAGAGTAATAGTGCTATTACTACTTTAGATTTGCATAAAATCTATCCACAAGCTGATACAGAGACGTTGGAAGAATTAAAATCTTCGGGAATTGCATCACGACCACTAATGATAGACGTTATAAATGGTCGAACAAATGGCTTAGTCGTGAAATCTTGATGAAAGCAATGAACCTTTTCTGATTGTTATTTAATTGTTTTCGCTACCTTTACTCCATGAAGAACTCGGCCGTGTTGTCAGAAAATCAGTTTCATATTTCTTTAATCCTTAAATCACTTAGAAGGTTGATTTCTTTTCTGTTTCTATTTAAATCTTTTTATGTCAGCATCTTTCAATATGAAAAAATGTACCCTCTATAATATCTATACCGGTAAAACTTGTAAGATTATTTAGCAAACTAATATACTAACCTATAGTAAGATATCAAACAAAATTTCGGCTGCGAATTTAAGATAGATTTAATTTTGAAATAATGGTATTACATTTCGTTCAAATACGATTTTGCGTGATCGAGTAACAATTAAGAAATATCTATATTCCTAATATTAACGAATGTTTATCATATCTGAATGATCAGGACTTCAGACAATTAGAAGGAAGGTGTAATACTTGTCTCTGAGCACGCATATTAAGAATTCAACGTTCTCAACTCCGGCTTCAATTATGTCAGAGATTATGTCAATTCTCGTTATGTCCGTCAGTGGCTTAGACTAGGTTCTACATGTACAAAGCACTTTGCTTCAATAAAACCAAGATTCACGGATTTAGAATTGGATATATCTAACTTGTATACATTTGTATTTGTCGGCATCAATAACATAAGGATTTGTTTAAATTTAATTTTAGAATTAAGTGGACCTACTATTTAATACCTTGTTCAATGCAGATTACACGCTACTCCGTAAAATAATAGTGACAATGCGACATTCGAACTAACTGTTTAAGACTATACAAAAACGAAACCTGTATATGAAACATTTTTCGGTTGTCATTTGAATAAGTTGATCAAAATTTAAGCCAAAAAGAAAATACATCAAAGAAAAATATTCGAAGTTGGTTTTGTCCAATATTCCTATTTCAATTAATTGTGTATTTCATGAGTAAATTCTGAACGCGAAACACGAAAAAGGTATGAGTGAAATAGCAGGAACTTGACCCCTTCTTCTTAAAATTAAAATCCTCAAACACGAATCAATATCTTGCAGGTTGGTAAGATCAAAATGGCTAGTGCAAAGCATAGTTTCACTTGTACTAGCCAACTTTTTATTTGGACTCCCCTGGCAAATGCGGGTTCACACACAACGAAAGAATTTCTTCACAGGTGTGTGCAGGTTTCCTGGCGATGTTTTACTTCATGGTAAAAGCATCGAATAATCGTACACGTGAATTCCAATTTTGAAAACACATTGTTACGTGGCAGGGTTCGAACCGCTGCCTCCCGCATGGAAGACAATGACCTTACGCACTAAGCCACCGACACACCCACAATTTGATAATTATTTCTTTGTTAAATTTCAGTAATTTCATTGACTTTCAGTGAGAATATAAACGTTATTATTAATATTATATGTAAGTTATTTTATTTTGTTTTATTTGAAACGTCTCTTTCTCTAAGGTAATCTAATAATGACTCAGTAATTTGATGGGGTCTGTACATTCCATCAGTCTAATAGAATGATCTCAGCCATGTCGTTCACATTCCTTTTTATTCGATTCCTTCCTAATATGGTCTTTCAATTAACTAAATTTGCATCGATAAAGCTTTATAACTGACTTCTTGATAAGGCAGCGTATTGATATAGTTTTAATCTTTGTGCTGTTTAGCAAAAAGATTAAAACCCTCTATCGGGTTTAAGATATAATGTAAAATGATCTGAAAAGGTGTTTGGAAATCTAAAATGAAATGATACCATAAATATAAATCTATAACATACAAAATTAAAATATAAAACAAAAAAGGTAAAAAATGAAATAAAAAATCAAATAGACTTGTAGATATTATGGTTTTTTCAATTCTTAACAGGGTACTACTTAGCTTTCATCTCACTTGATGGTAAGTAAAGATAAGACCGTATATGGAAGCGAACTACACCCGAATTCCTTAACCATAGAAGAAAGAGTTGTAGAAAATTAGAAGCAATATCACAATATAATAAGATCGAATCAGTATAACAAAAAGAAAGTACTTCATTTTGACAATTTAAGTAGATTCTTAGGTATAATTTAGAAACTTAAAATTTCATATAAAACCACGCATTAAATTGTTAAATGTTGTTAGTAAATATTATCGGAGCTAAATCCAGCTGGAGTTAAAGGTCTAAGTTCTTATAGTAATAGGCACAGGATTTGAATTATAATGAGGCATGTTGACGGTTGAATGCTTGGAAAGTGAAGCTTTTTAATATATTGCACTTTGTGAAGCCGTTATTGGGAATTTTTGTATAGCTTTCAATACGGTAAATCGGTTTGGAATTGTGGTCTGTGAACGTTTTTATTGAGTGACTTAGAAACATTTTTCGACTTTAATTTACCTTACAGAAGGCAATCTAACGACAGCACTTTCTCTTGCTTGAGGGAACATTAAGTTGGGATCTTGTCACCGGTTATTGTTTGTATCATCTCTCGCATGGACATCAATATCTTTTACTTTATCTACTTTTCCTCATTTAGTAACCTGAATACCGTCTCTAAATAAAAGGCTTATTTTATTATCTCTTCGCTGTAATTTCAGATTCTTTCTTATATTTTTTCTTTTTTCGTAGTTTTTTATGGTGGCATGCCGTTCTAATTTTAAATGAATTTTATAAAAATGGAAATTTTGAGGCTGGAAATTTTCATCGTACAATATCCGTTGGTAACAAATATTTTCAAGTTGAAATATCTTTAATCTTTTTGTAATATTTGTCGAAAGTTTTTTAATGGAATTTCTCTGCTAAATTACTTTCAATATGAATAAAAAATAATGATAATAATAAAAAATAACATGTGTAATTTTTTTATTACCAATACCACAACATTACGAAAATAAAACGGGATATCAACATAAAGACACGGGAGCCATAACGATTATTAGGTAAATTCCTCAAAATTAATTTCCTAAGAAAAGTATCGGGTTTCAATTAAAACCCACGAGTTGTACTGATAACCATCTCATGGCATCACCAACTAAGATAGATCTATGTAAATTATTCAATAAATTGACGGTTGAATGAACTGTTATATCTCTGACTATAATGGTTAAAATAATTGCCACGATCAAAAACCAGTTGGTATGGATATCTAACTGTGTCTGTATGAACTGCAACTATGTGGTCGGTACAGTTGCAGAAACAATAATTGTAATCTAACGAAATAAGGTCTATTTTTCCCTCACATAAAATCAAAGTAAGTTCCTAGCTTTTGAAGAACTTTTAACATATAATGTACATATGAAAAAAGCTACCGATATTACAGCTTTTAATTGAGATGAAATAATCAGTTACCGTTATTAATGAAACGGCTTGTGAAACGTGTTCGTATTGAGCAAGCGTCATGAGGAAGAAGTCCCCTGGGTACTGCTTTACTGACCCACAAATCACAATACTGCCTATATAAATAACGTTATACTTAATTCTTTCAAGTATCTAAATGAAACAAAAAAAGGTTGTGAAAATAAAAACCACGTACTGGCGGAAATAATTCTTCAGTCTTTTATTATATTTCTTTATAAGTATCTACCCGCTGTTACTGCATAGTGAACACATACTTTCACGTTCACAATATTAACATCAATTTCATAGATGCCATATTCTGTTATCCTTTACATCCAAGAAATCGTGACAATTCACGCGAGCACTGCCGCTCCCGGCAATCGAGTACTTATAAATAATAGTCTCTGAAATTATTTATATGGACCCATCCGTGTTCCTGATTTGGACATATCCAGGCACTTTTAGACGTCTATGGTAGTTATGGGAATTAGGACCGTAACGGTTTTACGCTTAAAGATACTATTATAAATACAGTATGGCACCATAATCACTTCTTTTGAGGAAACGCAAAATGTTCTCCGCTTAATTTAGGTAGGAGTAGTAAAAACATGAATATACTAATTTAAATAATGTCCTAGAAACCATTAAATGAATACTAACCAAATCAGAGGTGATCATCTATGCAGGGAAGTTGATGACATACTACAACTGGATACAGAGGACAAGGCTGCTGATGGAAATAATTGGAAAGATCTTGTTCCAGAAATGCATGATCTATCTGAAAGAACTAGTGATTTTTAGGGTCTAAAACATGGAAATGATCACCTACTCCAAACTCCATCAAAAAAGATCTTATCTTTGTCGTAATGACTTCTTTGGTAAAGTATTTACTTATAAAAATGTTCAATTAACATCATAAAGTTTGTGTTGGTGTCGGTTCATGTTTATTACTTTTCCAAAAACTTTTTTTACTGTATATATAGGTCCTTACTTGTGAAAATAATTATATAAGTAATATGAGCCTCTCTTCAACTGTAAAGTTTCGTCTCCTTTAGCATTTATGCCAAAGCTATCTTCAAAAATTCTTATTTGCTGAAGTAAACATTTTTGTATGTGAATTTTTAATTAGTTTCGGTCTACCAAATGACTTTTTATGGTAAGAGACGGGAACAAAATTAAAAAGAGTTATGAATCAAACCACAACAGATATAACAAAACTGGCATAAATGTTTTGCTCCATTAAATCTTAGATCATTGTATTGGATGAAGGTTCAATATAACTTGGCCCGATTCATAAATACAATAAACTTAATCTGAATCACATTGACTATCTATTGCTTCATTGTAAAATAATATTATAATATAGTTATTGTTAAGCATCAGTGTACTTAAAATAAACTTTAGACTTAGTTCATTACAATAATTTCAGGTAACAGCAGAACAATCCTTTTATCTTTCTTCATCAAGCTTCACCTTCTGATCGTCATTATCAGTAAACTTATTATTTGAAAATTAATTGCCTTTAGCATTAAGAATCACGTAGCTGCTTTATAATTATTATACGAAAGTGTTACTTTAATTTGAAATTATTTACGAACTAGGATTGAATATTTTCTTCTTATATATTGTACTTTAGGTGTGAATAACGCAAGTATGATTATTAAAAAAAGCGATGGGTTACTGCTACGGCGTAACGACTGCTACTATGCTTGGACATACTGAAGATAGGGAACGAAAGAATAGGTATGCTTCAATAACGTAATGGCGATAACTGTAGTTACCGAATATAATGTATAATATAAAACAAAACCATGCTTTACCTGTTAAAAATTAATAATGAATTGAGCTACTGAGTTAAAAAATAAATAAAAAGGAATCAGATGACTTAGGACTCCCGTCTGCTGTTACTTTAAACACCCCAGCTAATATTTCTTAAGATAATTATAACGTTATTCTTAAAAAGGATAATGGCGTAGAAGCCTTTTACCTTTCCCGTTAATCTTCGAGAAGCAATTAAAGTACTTTATTTCTTTCATTAGTTCGCAATTTCACTGTTAGACTTTTATTTGTGACTGTCTGCACTAATGTACACTGTACTTGAATAGTCTTTATGAATATTAAATTGACTTTTAGCTTATAAATCATTAACAATTATACTATGTTAAAAATAAAGGTAAATTTTGGTTACATAAAACATTCTTACTTGCAACCTTATTTCCTTTACAATCGATAATAAAGCAGTTTCAAATGTTCAACTTTTGTATTTAAGAATTAAATTATATTATCATGTTTATATTAAACTGTTACATAGTCTGTAGTTTCCTAAGTTATTTCAAAGTCCAGAACTTTCTCCATATTATGCAGTTACATTCAACTGAATAGTTCTTTAGAAACATAGAATCTACAATGTTGACAATACCACTTCACCGAGTGATGTTAATTCCATTAAAACAAAAATCTTCTTTCACTTTAACTTTGAAGCTCACGACCCTTTGTCTGTTCTTGTCTTTTAATTCGTTTCAAAGAGATTCTTTGGTACTTGAAACTTTTTGTTTTGGAGATCTTTGTGGATTTTTTTTTTAGAAATTACTTGATTTATGCTTTGAGTCTGCTCAATTTACATTGAAATTTAAATGACAGTACCTACTATATGTTTAATCAAATCCATTATCAATGGAAGATTTATCTAAATGTGCTGGTATAAAATTTAATACGCTAAAAATAATTGTGAGTCCCGACGTGATGCTGTCTCGAATGCGTGTATTATGAAGTACTACTCAAAAATTTTCATGCGTTTCTCACGGAAGAAGAGATGAACGTCCGACCTCCGTGCTTCTTCCGAATACTAATAAGTTAATCTTTTATATCACGTTTTCGTGAAACAAAGAGATGAGGGCAAGTATGAGCCATGGTGGCATATGTAAGCTGACCTACCGTTGTCCATGTACACTGTCTTCCTAAGCCCGTATTCGGAATAAGTGCGGGGGGTAGGGTAGGTCCCCGCATGGTCTCAAACGGTGGTCGAGTGGTGCCTGTATTAAGCAGCAGGGGAATTATGAAGTATGTGCTCTTTGAATACTAAACGGGCATTTTGAAAGGTCCAGTTGGAGCAAAACGAGCTTAGAAGCGGCATTAAAAAGACATGGGTGTGACTAATGCTGTTATTTCTGATGCTAAAATGTATTCATATGATAATTGTGGCGTTAATAGTGTCATTAAAACGACTTGAGATAACGACTAAAACTTAATAGATAGGATCTTTGTGTTTTATATGATAGACAATTATTAGAGATGGATTGTCGATGTGAAAGGTTGGTAATAGTAATAAATAAAAATGTTCCAACATCATAAATTATGAATATTCCGTTAGCTTTGTACCGCTTGGGTGGCGAGGTGTAGTATTAACTTTCGTCAACAGATTGGTTTATGCGAAAATTGTTGTATCTACTTACCCAGGTGGCTAATGCGATTTAATAATTATTCAAATCAGTAAAGTAGAAAGCCAATGTTTTTCCACTTCCAAATTGAGAGTAGCAAGATCCACCGAGGAACTTCTTGGTTCATTTGTATGTACGGCCGGACTCCTTTAAACGACTATACTGTTTTGAATAAATCTCTAGCCTAAATACTAACTCAATAAGAAGAGTACTCGTTTGGCTCGTGTTGAAAGTTAATGTTCACTGAATTGAAAAAGGTTAAACTGATTTGCATTTCTGTTAAGCAGTTCACGACGTCTTCCTTAGGGATCTTTGGGTACTTTAATAAGGTTGGCTCTTTATCAACCTGTTGAAACTTGAGGATTTCATACACACTGATGAAACCGCGTATTTTAAGATTCGGTTATTTAGAAGTTTAGAATTTTTTCGGAAATTTAGATTAATGACTTCATGCAGAAAAACTAGACAAACCCATTTGCTATTTATTTGCGGTTACAAAAGCAGCGTTTTTCTATTTACCTTTAAACGAAACGTTAATATCCTATAGAAATATGAGTAAGATCTGGTAAAGTAGTCTTATGTCATTAAAGAGTCACGAATGTTCAGTTAGCAAACAATTTCGGAATCCACTTACGCCTCATTAGCAAAGGAAACGGTTCATTCCAAAGTGTGAGTGAATCTTAAAACTTCTGCTGAGTCACTCTATACAATTACACCTAATGAATTGTCTAATTTCGTGTATTCGACATTGACAGGGTATTAATAGAGTGAACCGTGTTTGTATGAGATTCCGAAGTACTTTACACGGCAAGAATGATACGAGTACTGATAGCCGCTTTTGAAATGAGATCTGTTATTAGTGTTGTCGAAATATCGATGCTATTCATTTATTTCAAGAAACATCATCCGTCTGGTTTAAGTTATTTTGCTTATACGATAATCTTTGAAGTTATAAAGCATCTCTGACTAAAGCAAATCAAATATCTTGTCTGTAAAATAAAAAATATCCACATGATAAGCCGTTTGGCTTAGAAATTTGAGCGCTATAATTTTGATAACGAAAACAATGTCAGTTTCGCCACGTTTGGTTCTAAGATAGAAAAATATATATATATATATCCGCATTGGGACTATAAGGAGGTTTATGGCCCTTCTTAAACTTCTCATATATTTCCCCAATGCAGGAAAGCCTGTGACTAGCAGTGGACGTATGTAAGCTGTAGATGATCATAATGAAAATGATGGCTATTTTAGTCAATTAAGTCAAATATCTGTTTACTCGCTTGCACGATCTTGGTTGTAAACATTGTCTTTCCTTACTCGGCCCTAAAGCATTTACTGTCGCGTGAAAGGAATGTTAGATATTTTACCATTTTGTTATCTACTTGTTTGCCATTCTATGACAAAAAAACTTAGCTTCCAAATTTGTGTTTTAATTTAACTGATTCTCTAGAATCTACTAAATTATATCGATAACCCTAACGCTAGAATATGGTATCGAAGATAGTAGTCCCAGCGTTACTTATACGGAACTATTAAAATACTTTAGTCGGCATTGTAATGTGAAATATCTCTATACAGTTTGGTATTCGCTTTGAATGAACTTAGTATAAATGGTTCATTCCATTTATGATACCTTATTAAAACACCTTATTGCATTTAAGAATTTCTATGATCTAATGACAGTAATAAATTTTACTGTATATTCAAGTTACTGAATATACAGGAAAATTTATTAGAGAGATCTAAGGGTTTATTAGTAAACACTCTGTCAATTTTTTGTCCCGCTTATTTGGTTATTTTTCTTTAGTAAATACGTGTTTACAAGTGTTAAAGTTACTCTAAAGCATTATTTACATTATGATTTATAAGTTTTTTTAAAATTCTCAAGTGTAGTGTGCGTAGCATAGTTAATAAAATAACTCCAACTTACTTAACCACCGTATTCAGTGACATATTTCGATATCGGCCGTGCGGGTCAGCTGATTGTTAGTTAACGAATCAGCTGTTAGCGCTTTAGTGACGTTTGGTGTGAGTCGTGCTGGGATTTTAATCCGTATTCGTAGTGTTTTTGGACACTTTTTGCCATGGCAACAAAAATTGTGTGTGCCGGTTGTCGCACATTTATTAAAGACAATAATTTTTTGAGTTGTTGTCTTTGTAAGCAACCATTTGATATCATTTGTGCGAATATTCCCAAAGATTATCTTAGTTCTCACCAGCGTACATGGAAATGTCCCATGTGTAAGAGTTCTGAGCCAAAAATAGATAACACAAACACACCGGTACGTGGTGAATCTAACAGTAATGTTACGGTATACCGAGGAGTTCGTACGCAGCACACAAGCCCTCCTGAAGACCAACCTGCATCGACGTTTGAAATGGACATGTCATATACGGAAAGTAACAGTGCACTCGATGATACTAAACAGGATGGTTCCGCTTTGTCGGAATTTCAAGTCCTGGTTACAGAGTTGCGTCTTTTCAGGGAAGAGATGCGGGCTATGCGTTTGCAGTTACAGCAAGTAAGTGTGGCTATATCGAATATCACAACCAGAATTGACAGCTGTGATAAACGAGTGGACGACCTGTGTGCTCGGGTAGACACGATCGAAGGCAGAGTAACCGAGTTTAGCAGTCAGCCACTGGCTTCATCTAGTACACTTGAAGAGACTGTTCTTCAACTAAAAGCGGAGCTCAATGATCGTGATCAAGATCTTCTACTCAACGATGTCGAGTTCTCTAGCGTGCCTGAACAAAAGGGGGAAAATGTTCAACATGTTATTACAGCCCTTAGCATGAAACTGGGAATAACACTTACGGAACAGGACATAGTATATGCGACGCGAGTAGGCCGTATTCCGGAGGCAGTGGACCGTACGAGCTCTGTGCCCCGGGCCCGTGTCATCGTGGTGCGGCTGGCGCGGCGAGCCCTACGTGATCAGCTACTACAGGCGGCGCGCGTACGGCGCGGGGCCACCACAGAGGGCGCCGGGTTACCTGCCCCTCATCGTCGTTTTTATGTCAACGAACGAATGACACGTACAAACCGTGTATTATTCATGAGGACTCGTGAGATAAAGGAGCGCTTAGGCTGGCGTTTTGCTTGGACCAGAGATGGAAGAATCTACGTGCGCCAGAACCCAGGTGAAAACTCTCCACGTCATCGCATTCGCACGGAGAATGATATTATGCGTGTTTTTGGACCAATTCCCGTTTGAGTGCATAAGGCCTAGTGCCAGTACTATTTTTTATATGTTTTTAATTTTTTCAGTGTGTATGTCTGTCCCATTATATTTGTGTTTCCTATGTCTTAACATTAGTATAAATGTATTTATGTGTCATACAAATATCTTGTTTCTAAAGACTACGAATTGTGTATTACAAATAGGATTTTACTTAAGGTTTTGCAGAAAGGTGAACTTCTTGTGTGACTGTTTAGTGTTTATATTCAACCAGTGTTATAATGTATTTATTTTTAAATTAGTTATTGATTTATATTTGTTTGCAGCAGAGACACAAAACTATTCGTATTGTGTTTTTTTTGAGAATAGCATAGTTTCAATGTTGCGTC
Source organism: Acentria ephemerella (assembly GCA_943193645.1). Classification (NCBI taxonomy): domain Eukaryota; kingdom Metazoa; phylum Arthropoda; class Insecta; order Lepidoptera; family Crambidae; genus Acentria; species Acentria ephemerella. The sequence continues at coordinate 2,274,610 of OW971889.1, forward strand.
TTTTTTATCACTATAGTACCTTTTTTCCTGTAAGATTTGTGTGCGATGTCAGAAGTGTGGTTGGGTCAATCAATAAATATACCATAGTTTTTTACGGTACAGTCGTTAATTATTACGTTTTTTATAAATATGCCTCATATATACACATCATTAAGTATATTTACACAATTTTACGTAATTATATACACAATCCTCTCGTTATATATACTTATTTATACTATAATACACAAACACATTTATCTAACCACTTTTATGTGTTCTTGAGTATACTGCCACTTACTGGTCGCTTACTTCTTCTTACATTGCCTGTGTATACATTGGATTCTTATAAATATCACAGGCCCGCCTAAGACGAAGTTTCTCAAGTTGGCGCTATACAATGCGGGATCACTGGGGACTGGGCATGATGACTTCCTTGTTGCCATTACCCAGTACAATGCTGACATAATAGCTATCAATGAGACATGGCTGCGTGAAGGGCAAGAGCAGCGTGCGCCTTCCGTTCCCAACTATCGGTTTTGTAATACTGCGCGACCGGTCGCTATGCGGCAGGGGCGTGGAGGGGGTGTTGCATTCTACATCAATCGCTCCGTTCGCGCACGTCTTGTTTCATATCCTGCTGCTCCCATCGAACAAATGTGGATTTCTACGACAGCTAATGGTTTAAAAGTTATAATCGGCACGGCCTACCGTCCTAACTGGATAAATGTGGATACCTTTCTAGACGCCATTACAGAATCAATTTCTCATTTCTCGAACTATGATCACGTCGTTTTGTTGGGTGATTTTAATATTAATATGTTGGATGCATCTAATGACAAGACAATAAAATTTAACGAATTTTTGCATTACATGAGACTCGAGCAGGTGGTATCAGAGCCTACTCATTACTCCTCGGAAAGCGAGTCTCTCATAGATGTAGTTTGTACAAATGCCCTTGTTCGTGATATCTCCGTTTCAAATATCACCGGATCTCTCGGTCATGCCATGGTAAACTTAACGTTATCAATTAGGCGAGTCAAAGCTCCACCTAGGACCATAACATATAGGCCTTTAAAAAATATTGACAATAACGAGTTTAACAAAGACCTTTATGAGACAGATTGGAGGTCAGTTTTGAAATTGAACTCGGTGAACTGTATGGTCAACTCGTTCAATGCTATAGTTTTGGCACTTTTCAATAAACATGCTCCTCTCAAAACTGTCAAGCTGAAAAACACTAATTCTTTGCCATGGATTACCGATGTAATAAAAATAATGATAGCTACTCGTAATGAAGCCCATGAAAAGTTTAGAAAGTTTAAGTCAGAAAGTAGTAGAATATACTATATTGAAATGAAAAAGCTTGTTAAAGATAGTATATTAAAGGAAAAACAAGCTTATTATAATTATCACATTAATGCACATCATAATGACTCAAAAGTTCTCTGGAAGAATCTGAAAAGAAATATCTTGACAGATTCTTCAAAAAATGACTCCCTTCCCGACTGTTTTAATGATCCAAATGCCATTAATGACCATTTTCTTGACGTTCCAGGCAGCAATTCGGTTCCTCTGTCTGAGTTGACATACTTTGAGTTCCACAGCTTTGGGAATGTTCTTTTAAAGTTACGACAAGTGAATGAAAGTGATGTTGCAAAATACATTATATCTCTATGTAGTAATGCAGTAGGTGCGGATGGTATCAGTAGGGATATGCTTCTACTAACACTTCCTCGGACCCTTCCAGTTATTACGGCTATTATAAATAAGTCCATAGGAACAGGAGAGGTCCCAACTATCTGGAAGTCAGCCCTTGTGACGCCACTGCCCAAGGTAAATAACCCAACTAACATGAAAGAACTCAGGCCAATTAGTATTTTACCATATTTATCCAAAATTCTGGAAAAAGCAGTATATAATCAGCTCAGTAATTTTGTTGAAAAAAACAATATTCTACCTAGTGTTCAATCTGGTTTTCGGAGGGGTATGGGTACAACTACGGCTTTGTTGGATGTTGTCGACAACGTGCTCACGCAGCAGGATGCTGGTAATAGTACATCTATGGTTCTCCTGGACTTTTCCCGTGCGTTCGACTGCATAAATATCCCTTTACTTCTGGCAAAGCTCCACTATTATGGTGTTGACTCTGTATCTCTGTCGTGGTTCAATTGCTACCTTACTAATCGTTGGCAATCAGTTAAGCTGTTTAGAGAGGACGGAACGCATACAGTATCTTTACCTAGGCTCTTACAACGTGGTGTCCCCCAAGGCTCTATACTTGGCCCTTTACTTTTTATTATATATAGTGCTGATGTCGTTGAAGCCATAAAACATTGCAGCTATCAGTTGTATGCTGATGATATACAATTATACCTATCAGCAAATCCACGTGATACTCAAAAAACCATTTCAAAATTGAATGAGGATCTCAATAACGTTGCTGCGTGGTCTGAAAGAAATGGTTTGATTCTTAATCCTCATAAATCTAAATACCTGATTCTAGGCACGAAAAATCAAGTCTCTAAGACTATTAATACTAACTCTTTAGTTATGATTCATGGGCAGGTGATTGAGCGAGTGGTTGAAGCTAAAAATCTGGGTATATTAATGGACAGTCATTTACGTTTTGAAACCCATATACTAGGCCTAGTTAGATCTTGTTTTTATCGTTTGAAAGTTCTATACAATATCAGAAGCCTACTTAGTGAAAAATTACGAATAACTTTATGTGAATCACTAATATTGTCTAAGCTTAATTATGGAGACTTGGTATATGGGCCACGTCTACAGTCAAAAACTCGTCATCTTGTGCAACGTGTGCAGAATGCTTGTTGCCGCTTTTGTTTTAACATACCTCCTAGGAGTCACATCTCACCATATTTGAATGAGGCAGCCACGCTTAATATGTGTTCGCGGAGACATCTGCACCTCGCTTGTTTGGTGTTTGATGTGTTGAAGTATGGGAAGCCAGCATATCTCTCTTCGAAACTCAAAACATCTCCTTTTCATAACAGATATGGTACCAGAGCTTGTAGGTGTCTCTTGGAGTGTCACTCACATAAGACTGTGGCTTTTACTGGCAGCTTCCGCTACCTAGCTACCAAATGTTGGAACAACATACCTCCACCTTTAAGGTTGTTGACATCCAAATTTACTTTTAAAAAACATTTTAAAGCACTTCTCTTACAACAACAACGTTTGGGTATTCCGAGGGGGTACTCGGTGGCGGACTTTGCTATTTAATTGATATAGACATTTAATTATACTATCAGGTTTCAAATTGTTTTTACGTAGCTTACTACTTATCATAATCTCTTATTATCTAAAAATACACAATATTTATCTTATTTTATTTATCTAATATCTCACACATCTTAGTTATATTAATGTACACACGTTTAATATTTAATTGTTTTTATCTATCTATAATTTAATTTTAAAAAGCCCTCGGGTTGTAGCAGAATACCAGTGCTTTGTTCACATCCCGATGTGAACAAAATTAGTCACTGAGTTGCGACCCTTTTGCACTTCTGCAGCGCACACAATGGTCTTTAATACCTTATTATTAAATGTTTGTCTTATTCTTCTTTTATCTATGTACTGTCTGGATGGATTGTGTGTGATGTAGAGATGGAAATAAATGATTTATCTATCTATCTATCTATCTATCTATCTATCTATCTATCTATCTATCTATCTATCTATCTAAGGGTCAACAATGATTAACAGTCATCGAAATAATCACAACATTATGTTAGAAGAGCTTTAAGTAAAGTAAATCTCATAAAATTGTATCTTTTAATCTCTCTTATCTTTTCATTTTCATATGAATAGCTATTTTTTAATTTCGCCAAAACCAAAACCGCTTGATTGATGTGTTTATTGGGTGTTTTTGCTTTCAATCAAAAATTTAATAATTGGTAAGTTAAGAATTTCGTCTAATTGACATTAAAACTATCATTTCTTCTTTCGCTACTTCGAGATTCTTTTAATGGATGATAGTGGTAGTTTGTTTATCAATTCTACGATTCAACTAGTACATCTCATCATCATCGCAATTTGAACGAAAATTTCACTTTTATAATGCCGTTAAAGCACAACGTTGATAGAATTATTTGTTCTGATTCAAAGCCTTTATAGTTTAAGATTGACATAATATTTGATTTTTATACTTCACATAACATTCGGATATGATGGTCTCATATTATAAATATAAATTTTTGAATGCTATAGAAATACTTTATGAAAAGGAAATATTTTTTTTAAGCTGGTCAGCAAAGTGGAAGAACCCTAGAGGATAAGCAAACTACCTTATGTGCGTTCTTAGATATTGATGGGGCCTTCGATAACACCCCCACAAAAACCATCCTAGAATAAATGGAATCAAAGGGAATTGAAGTCCTTTAATGCATAAACTAAGCATTTACTTAAAAACACGTATTGCATCATGAGGAGGTGCAACATATCACTGCCCGAAGATTCTGGAATGAACGGGGCTAGGAAGTGAAATCTAAAGGGTTGTTACAAAAGATCAATACTGTTCAAAGTTGCCTATGGGGTCCAAAGGTAACTTAATTATAAAGGGAAAGATAGTGTTCCATTAATATTATTTTAAGAAACTTTATTTTTCACATGTTTATCACGAAATCTGTTTATTTCAAAGACAAGTTAACGTAACCTATTGTTATAATACATAAGGCAAGTTTTCCAAAACAGTTTACGAACTCGCTTTCGTATTTTTGTTCCTAAATATTTTTGCTCACTTAATAATATGTTACTAGAGTTTGCAGATATCGCTCTTATTTCAACGGATTAAGGTGGCTTATACGTTGAAATGTTAACGACAAATGCGATGTCAGCTGTGTACAGCTGTAAGGAACTTTTGGTAGTAAATTCATTGTTCAACTACTAAGTCTGCGAGATATTGTTTGTAACTATTCTGCATTTTATATACAGTAATAATACTCTTACATATTTCGAAGGAGGTTAAGACTGATTCAAAATTTTCTGTAATAGGTTTCGTATAAGTACAGTTAGTAACATAAGTCGATTTAAACTTGAAAAAGAAATTGGCATCAAAGGATCAGAAAAAAATCACAATTAAGACAGTTTCTCTTTGTAGTTTTAATAATTAACAAGTATTTTTTTATCATAAAACACCAATAAAAAAAAACAAAATTTCTCTTACAATATTTTAAGCTTTTACAGTGGAATAGAATACATAGCCTCTTAAATGATACTTCTTTCTTTATATTTATCTTAAATACTCAATTTATTTTTACCCCCGGGCTTGATTTTAAGAGGCAGTAAATATTATGATTAAGTCTTATGAGAAAATACATAAGAAGAATTTACCAAGTTTTTGTTTTCGATCAAAAATATTATTATAATTAAATAGCCAGTTCGGTCTTATTATAAATAAGAAAAGGAATTCTAAATTTGAAAAATCTTGGAATTTAAAATGTTAGGCATGGCGAGAGTTCTCACTTACATGGTTGATATTTCCTCCTACTCAGATGGAGCGATTTATTCGAACTGCGAAGAGTTCCACTCCCTGTTTTCCTGGATCATGTCCAGATGTCCAAACTATAATCTGGACATCTTCAAAGCCAGAGTAAACAAGCACCTTCTACGCGAGCATGTACCACTGTCTTTAGGCCTCATCATAGCTTTCCGTCAGATCGTGTGGTCAAACGTTCAGCTTTGATAAAAAAAAATGTATCTAAAACATCAATGTTTTGAGATTAACGTTTTATCGTACCCGCTGACTACTGGAATTATCATCCTTATTTCTGTACTCATAGAGTCCAGATTAAAACTTCGATATAACTCAATTTTTTTACATATACGTCAAAAACTGTAATCTAATTAAATTTTAGAGTTCATATATCACTTTATAATTCATAAACTAGAACTTAACATCTTATAAGTAATCAAAAACATCTCACATAACAGATACAACACAAAAAACACTGGAGTCGAACTGAACCGATCACGTCGGTACGAATTCAATTGGCCGTAGAGTAATGAAGACATTAAAGTCTGACTAGAGATACGAATCGGCCGACGGTAATCGCGCTTGTATCACGATTACTGTTCAGTGAAATCGTAGACAGTAACGAATCTTTTTATTGTTTTAAGATTATTTTACCGCCTATAAGTAGAATAGTACCATTTGAAACATGTGGAACGTTTTAGCAATTTGCAGTTAAAAATTTATTTGAGTTGAGGGAACTTGTTGACGTCAATAAGCAAAACTCCTCCTAATTAATAACAAACATTTTTATATTTCGCTTTAAAGATCACATTTTGCCATAAAGTTACGAATACTCCTACAACTGTAACATCTAACATTGTATAAGAAAGTAACATATTTATGTTTTACGTTATTTTAAATGGGAATGGAGAAATTATGCTTACTTAGAAATTGAAATAAGTTAAGCTTACAACGAGTGGGACTTAAAAATACTCTACTGTTCATAACTTTTCTTTCATTTCTTACAATGTTACCTACAATAGTATGTATATCGGAACGCAAATTATCAGTAATTCATACTTGAGATCCGAAGTTCCAATCAGATAACGCATCAATAAGAAATAAACTAACACATACCGTGTTTCTCTTAGCGTCTTTTTTGATAGAAGCGTTTAAAATTAGTCTTAGTTCAAAGCTTATCAACTTTTCATTGGATTCTTATTGGAATAGCCACTTCTTATAGACTTATTCGAATTTTTTTTTAAATATAGTATAGTGTAGTATTTTTATATAGTACTTTCTTCTCATTAAAGACACCTATTGAGCTCATAATATATTTTCTCTTTAATTCAGCCTTGCTATAAGAAACTATTTCAAAGGAAATAAAAAGTATATAAGTGATTGAAACTCAATGTTTACACTATATCCCAATACCCACTATTATGAAATAGTCAGTTCAATATTAGATATAGTTCCACGTGTCTCTAAAGCGCCTTTGATGTTGTACCTTCCCATCCTATCACCTTATTAGTATTCGTAACAAACTTTAGGGGTCTTCGGCTCAGATTTATATCGATAATACATGTAAGCGATACGTGCCTCAATCGTATAGATTGTAGCATATTTTGAATAACTCAGCAAAATTGAAATTCACCCTTGTTTCATTGCAATAAGCTGTAATATATCAGCATCAACGAAATTTACCTGAATTTCTGATTACTCTCAAACCATCACGGGTTGAAATTGAAATGTTTTGAAAGGTATTGGATTTAGTGGTCTAATGTTATTTGAGACTAACATTACCTTTGGTAAAGGGTTAGTGATCATCGCCATCTATAGATAATGCTTTAAATACTAGCTATTAAAATTATTGAAAAAGCGAACGTGTTTATCCATAAAATAAATTAGAAATTATTTAAACTTATTGAATATTCTTTAAATAATAACATCTGTTTTACTTCGTTGCTAGTGTATAGAAATGGGTATAGTTTTCAATAAATAGGCGTAGAACAATGCACCAATCAACACAACAAATGAAGATAGACAGACATTCCATTTTATGTTCGAGCACTCGAAAGTATTTCTGCGTATCGAAAAAAGGTACCCATGTACAACAATCCAAATTAACAGACAACTATGACAAGTTACAAGTGTTTTTAACAAATTTTAACATCAAATATAACTTGGTTGGTGTAGACCTTAACACTGACGCAAAGAGACTAGATTTAGATGGTATTGTTTTTTGAACTGCATGATCAAGTTTGTAATGTTGAAGGACCATTGAGACTTTTGTACCCGCTGTTACAAAGACAATAAGCAAGACAAAGAGCTCTCTGAGAGTGGTCAACATTTTCTTTAGTCGTCATAGTGTACGGTATTACACCGTTATTCTTTTTATTGGTTTGATATGGCACTATAGACTATTCACTAAATAATGTATAAAGGTGTCTTCGATGTCTTCTAAAACACAGCTAGATTCATTACTATTTTGACATGAGACAATAATAAGAACTCTGAATAAAAAAGTAATACGTTACCTACACTTTCAACTTGATTACATTAAAATTTTAAAAATCCTACAATATTTAATAAACAACGAAATAAAGTATATTTTTACTTTACAGTTTGCGTTAGTCTGCTTTGAAGATCAGAGAAATTATTTTAGCTTAATAATGTAAAATTATAAGTTCTCAAACTTTCTGAAATTGGAAACATCTCATAATCAAATTTTCAATATATTCAAAGTAATACAATTTTCAAATCTGGAATTATTAATGGCGTCAATTAAGTTGCTTCATCACTTTTTCCAACTGACTAGGCATCGCGTTCCATTGATGGTCGTGATTAAAACAAGGCCGGAAAGGCACACGGATCCGACGTCTAGCATATTGGAGTTGATTGAGAGGTCGATTTAACAGTTTTATCAGCAATAAATATTAAACTGCTGATTTATAAAGAGGCCGGTTAATAAATTCACCATCGTGACCACCGCGCAGTTGCTTATCACGAGTTCGACTCATCGTGATCCCGTTTCTTGTCACAGGATCCTTTGTTAGAATGGTTTCGTCTCATATTTTGATTTATTTAACGGTTTTGAGTAATGAATTTATTAATGTTGAACTCTGACATCTTTAACTGGCTTTATATTTATGGTGATGGCTTTAACTGCTGCTTCCGTTTTTTATTTTATAAATATTTTGTGTCATTACATTTTATTGTTAATATTTGCTTTTATGATGTCATTTGAATCATTAAGTTCTTCTTATTCCAAGATTATATTATAATACTAATACATACATAACAAGACCCAAATAAAGGTCACAAAAAATCACTAATCGATAATGAATCTCAATACAGTCTCGTCAATGCTCATAATGAATTAAACCCACCGGTAAAGCGAGAGGCTTCCGTTTAAAAACCCTAGTTTCTTTTATATAGGCGATCATTTAAGTTTGTTTTGAAATTTATTCGTCTCATTTTCCAAACAATACTTGGCAGTTATTAAAATTAACTTCCATCAGTAATATTTACTTTAATTTCTGGTTGTAAATTAAGCGAATGGCTGATGTCTTATTACAAACTGGTATCTTTCTATCTAAATATTAGCGCGCTATACTTTAATTATGGTTTACCTATCCTTCCTGCAAATTGCATACGAATACTTCAATTAAGTTGGATAATATCTTTATTGGTTCGAAGCAGTAGGCATAAAATAGGATCTGCATGATTACCGTTCAAGTTGAAACGTGTAATTTACGTACTAAGCTTCAACGGTCTTATTTGCAAGCCCAAGATGAAGCGATTATCGAGCAGTTTTGTTTTTATATGCACTAAGTATATTAATTATTGCCTCGCCTCGATCTTCACAAACGTTTACATCGATCCTTATAATGACAGTTATGCTTCACCGGTGATGATCAAATTCATTATTTATAAATATCTATAAAAAGGAACGTACAAAATAAGATTTAGTGCCTAATCTGTTTTTGCATCACTAAATTTCTTTGTACAAAATTTATCGTCAGCATAATATTATCCAAAAAGAGGTTTCTTTCTACCCTAATATCTCAATACAGTAATCTTCTTACGTAAAAAATAATAGCATTACGCCTCTCCCGGGAGTTTTAGTTCGGTCGAGCCATTTTTGTATCGCTTTCAGGGCAGTTGAGAAACAAGAAATTCGCTTTTTTATACTAATTCAAAGGGGTTTTGCTTGCAATCCGATTTAGCGTGAAGGCGAATTCAGCCTCAACCGATTTCAAAGGATGGGCTCGTAAAAAACTGGTTGTACCTGAAATGGGACTATTTGGTTTAGCCTAAGATATATGATAAACTGGAAATGTATCAGTAATGCAGATTTGCCATATATAGCCGAGCCATTATTACCTTTTTATATTTATAAATGGTTTTTATTTTTATAGTCTTTAAATCACTCAAATTCTTGTTTAAGTATTGCAGTTAAATCAAGTGACTTACATAAAAAGTGATAAGTCCTTCATGCTGGCTTTTTGAATGTTCATCAGGATCATATACTTGCTTGAAACTTAAATTGATATTGACTTATCGATATACTTGTCGATTATTTTTAGGTAACTGCATGAGGATAATTTCTAGAAATATGGTAATAAAAGTACCAATTTTTTCAATGTATTTCAAAAAGGAGTTAATGTTCTTGCAACCTTCATTTCCATTATTAAAATTGATTTAGACGTTACAAATCGATTTCTACAAACTAATTTCTCTTTTGTTTTAAAGGTTTTATCATAAATTGCCCTTAAAGCTACGGTTGTAGACGATATGTTTATTATTATTCAATATTACCATGCTATCGGTTTTCGTTGAAGCAGCGACGGAAAATAATGTGATAAATTGTTCAAATCTTCCAACATAATACGAAGACTTACACATAGTTTTCAACTAATATAAAGTAATTTCAACTAAAAGGTTTTTCATATCAAACATCATACCTTTTCAATAATCACATTTTTTGTTCTGAAGCACAAAAAGCAAAGAAAGCTAAGAGTAGCGACAAAAACAAGTAATCCGAAACGCTGCGATATTCACCCGGGTCATGTTAGCCTATAGGAACGAAGGTATTGAAGCAAAACGATAAAAGACGACATACACTGAACCAGTACCTACACGAAATGATGATTATACCGAAATGAAATTGTCTTGGCTGGCTCTAGTGATGTTTATTGAAGACATAATACCATTTTCTATCCCTCTTTCTCGACTTTATGGTACCAAGAAACCTTTTGATAATATTACACATAAAGAAAATTTATTTTAATAACAAATGTAAAACAATTTTATAAAATTTTGAGAATTGCTCAATTTGAATTAGAATTATCCTCAAAATATTTTAAAGAGATTTTTGTCCCTATAACTCATTCAATTCGTATTGTATGAGAAAACTTAGTCAGCAAGTATGATAACTGCTTTACCACGTTCTATGAATACCCGAGTTTCGTTCGACAGATTTCTAGTTGAAGCCTTATAAACAGCATTATCGTCTATTTCAAAATGGACTTCATACCATTTTAATATTTATCCCCTTGCCAAGCTCACAATAGTACAGTCCCAAATTTATTGAGATTGTTAGACATACTAACAATTCCAAGGAACTTCAAGCTATTGATAGTCGTAATGAAGATATATCTTAATTATTATATCATCCACAAACCCTTCCGCCTGTAACCTGTATCCTGTAGCTTAGAATATGGACACTGCATTATGGAGAATTTAGGGCATTAACCAAAATTAACGCTATTTATCGCGTGTAAGCTGATTACGTGAAAGGGAAGCAAACATGGTGGGTTGGTTTTATTCAAGAGCGAGGCAATTTAGAAGCCGTTATTCATAAAGTTGTTAAACATTTTTTAGGACTGTACAGAATAATAAATAACGAGGGTTTCATAATGGGCGCGTGAGATTCTGATGTTTATTACACAGATTAAAATCCGTGTAAAATATGTGTTGTATTCATTTTAGAGTTTTTCTCCAGCAACAATTGAATGCATATTAATTTTTTTCTAGAAAGATCCTTCATCGACAATTTCGGTTTAACTCATATCACAAAGTATTTGGTTTTGAAGCATTGTCAGTGAAAAAGAAGTCGATGGCTAATGAAATTACTTTAAAAATCCACGATAAGGTTCGAGCTACGGAGGAGATCACTGGGGCGTAGTGTTTTGAGAGACTTAGTTTGGAAACACAACTTTTGCCACAATTTATAATCTCAAGCTCCAGCTTTAGTAGGCACATGAATTCTGATGATCGGCTTGATACGACAACCATCATCCTTAGTGTAACTAGAATCAAAACTACCATAGCACAGGTCTTTCTATGTGGAAGGGCCCAAATAAAAATTGAAAACAAATCCAGCCAACGCCATTGAATACTATGTAAACATAGCTTTCGATATGGTTGATCAATATACAATCAATGTCGTCATAAATAGAATCAGGAATCTTATTGCGTAAGTTTATATCTTTCGCAACTTTTGTCTTTTTAATCATAACTGCGCACTAAAGTACACTGATGAACGGTTAAGCGGCAATGGAGATATGGCGTAAATCAAAATGAAAGGGATAGCGAGAGATTCAGAGTTAGCCAAAAAGGGGGCAGCATCTTTAACGAGTCTTACATAGATTTATTTCCTGCTCTGGATTACCTGAACCTAGGTACATAAATGATCTCGTAAATTGTTATGGCAGAACCCAGGTCACTAACGTGAAGGGCAGTGGAGTTACCAGGGAGTTTTAGTGGGTATTCCTAGTGCCGCTTTCAGGCACTGGGCGAATCCCACGCACACCCGCCATTTAGCCAGTGGCGGGTAGGTCCGTAAATGGATTCCTCCTCGAAAAAATAGTTCATGCATAACAAGTTCAGTACCCCTAGTGTAAGATTCAATTGTATTGAGACGTTTCAATCGAAGTTGTACTTAGCTGACAAATTCATATAAAAACTGGTTTCCAACATTTCATAACAGAGGCGCAGTCGTTATGAAATGACACGTCAGCTGACGACAGACACAATCGCGACGTTTCACGTTCAATTTGATTGAAACTTACGTTTGGAGTACTGGCGATGACAAAACCTGGTTTAAGGACTAAGTACAATATGAATTTATAAAATTCCATGGATCTTTGAGTTTATGCCACCTTTTCATCAATGTCCACTAATGGAAAAGGATATGATGATATACTTAATTTTATTTACTTATCGTCTCCCAACAAGCATACAAAACATGGAAAATACATCCTTGCAGAAGGGAGGCGAGCTCTGAAATAATGCTCTCTATAATACGTAGAAGTATAAATAACCCGACACATGTAACTCGACTCCGTGGTATCATGCTGTTTATTTGCCAACGGGGCCATACACTATCTATTGTCCCCTTTTTGCGAGGTTTTACTGTACGGCTGGAACGGTCAGCTCTTGCAGTGTAAATGGTTTTATTTAAATTTAAAAAACTGAGTTAAATAAATATTGCTTTAAGTTATTGTGTTTTATTAATCTTGAGTGTGGTAAAAATGTACAAAGAAATAATTAGAAACAAATATACGATTTTTAAGACAAAACGATGTTAAAATCATCTTCGTGATATAACGTAAAATTATTAGATTCATAAAATTATTAAGACCGGGAGTCTTCTAAACAAAAACAGAATAAGCCCCGCGAATGTCGCTATTTGTTATGACGTTAATATAAGAAATACAAGATAAAAGCTAGGCTTGTTTGAGAGTAACATCAATTTGTGTAATGGCAATAAAAACAGAAATACAATATTGCCAGACGTCTTTTTTGCAGACTGTACTTCTTTCATCCCTCCTAAACGTGATATCCACAGGAGTGGATTGCTAACAAAAGGCCATTCTGATTTTGTTTTGACTAAAATTGAAGCCGTCGGGAGATTTTATTTCACAAAACATGTTAGGCTCAATATTTTAGCTTAATATGATACGGAATATAAAAGTAACAACTTGATTTTATTTACAGTAGCGTTTATAGACTTCCGTAAATTGAAGCGACGCTTTCATTTAATTATTGTTTCTGTTCTTTTTGTCCTCAATGATCAGTATGTAAGTTATACCATTAAGTAGGAGATGTTGAAAATATCTTAACAGGATAAGTTCCAATCAGGTCGAGGTTATTTAAGGTCGTCTAGAAAACAACTATCTTCCTAGTGTGAATGGAACGGCAGCAGTGTGATTAAATGGCATTATTCTGCTCTAGCTGCCAGAATTCAAACGTACTTGTCGTATCAAGAGACTACTTTAATACCTTCTACCATCAGAAGGTTAGGCAAAATCCCTTTTGATAAGCGAATCGCTAGTAAAAAATTCTTGGAAAAATAATTCTTTAATTACGCTCCATAGCTAAACGAGGTTTTTTACTAAGAGGTTGCGTTAGCGATTATTGAAAGACATCTTGCTTGGGCAAGCGGGTCCGTTTGCTTTCTTGACCATCCCCGATATAAGGAAGTATGCCTCTCTTACATTCTAATTAGGCAAAAATAGACAAAACAAAAAATTGGGTAAGAACATTATTTAACATGGCATTTTTTATTCTTAATACGAAAAATTTATTTTCGCAGTTTGATCATATTTGAAGTTCCATTAAAGATTTATCCTTATAATAATTAGAATGTTACTCAGACTGCAAATCCTTTGTGCGATAGACAATAATGAACACTAGAATGATTGCTTTATAACAATACTTCCCAATTTTATCGTCTCTACCAGTGTCATTATGCATTCATTTTATATTAAAACCTCCTTATTCATTCATGTTTGCGGTTGTCCCTTTCGCAAGTAATGTCACGGTCTACATTGTCTCCCATAATACTCCGGAAGTTAGCCGACGTCCGTATAATATGAAAGCTTCTATAAAATATAAATGACAACAAATAACGATTGTGTCCTATATATATTTTATTGACAGCATTACAATAGAAAATCGCGTGAATAGAGGAATCCATAGGAGCCCATGTTATGGGTTTCAGTCGTCTTCATTGTAGAACATCCTTAGTTCCTTTACGCATGTTTTTTTCGTTCCAATTGTATCTATTCCGAATTCCTTTTGATATTGGATCAGGAGCTTAGCGTTTTTTTTTGATGATGGTTGTAACTTCTTCGTTAAAATCAGAAGTAAATTTTAAATTTTAGTAGTAAATATTTCTTGCGATTATTATGAACTAAAAGTAACAAGTCTTATTTCCAGATTGCATCATGGCCATAAAATAATATTTCCTTTAATGTGTAGTCTTGTTCATAAGTTACATTATAGTTTCAAAGGCACTTAACGGCGCCTTTAAATTAAACTTCGCGATTTCTTCACCTGCTCAAGTGAGTACTCGAAGCGACTAGTATCTATTTAAATATAATTTATAGTCTTATGGTTTGTAAGCATCAAGTGGCGGTACAGATGTTTTTAATGGTTGCGGTCTTAATAACTCAGAGATATGGGAAGCGTAATAGAATTACTTGATTCTGTAACATTACAGACCTATTATGTAGTCCCCTACTTATGGTTTCAAAGCCATAAGCCTATATGTCGTAATTAGGAACGTCTGTTATATTGCTCCAAGCCATTTTTGTTCCAGAAAGAGTAAATGTACGATTACATTTTTTATTTGAACCACCTCTGTGGTATAGCGGCTGAGATCACCTACATCAGATCTGGAGGTTTGGGTTAAAATTTTCAGCGGGAGTCGTAATTTCCTGCTCAATTTTCCCATACTAATAACGTTAACAGCATTGTGGTATTCCAGCAGTTAGAAGTAAGATAGCCAACTGGTTATAACTGGCTATAAATATATAGAGGAACTCCTCTGTGGCTAATCAGGGTGTGTTTCGTTTCCATCTCCGTCCTAATTTTCAATTACCTTTAAGTGAAATTAAGGCCAAGAGCTACCCCGCTAAGAATCAAATTTAAAAAAAATATAATATCCTGTTAGTCCTATTACAATGTTCAGAACATCTCATGGACAAAAAGTCCTGTATTATTTTTCTTCGGCGAATATCAAGAAAAGAAGCTTATAAGGTTATCGAAATACAAATAGCAAATAAGATAACATATAGGGGTCCTCACAATCTAATCGTGCAGAAAGTGCCAAGTCAAAAAATATTGTTCTCCATCGGTTCACATTCATCCGTTTTGACCGAAGCAAATTGTCAAGGCGGGGTGTGTCATTTTTTCCCATTTCTATTCAGTCCCATTTCTCTGTTGACACTTTGATGTATGATCTGGATAGGGAGTGCGGGCTGGCCACTCTTCTCAGGTAATGTTTTTAAATTTATTGACGAATTGGTTTGATTTTAGATATGACGGATTGGATTGGTGATTGCTCTTGTGGAATTATTTTGTTACCTTAGTGGATTGTAAATAAAAAAATTATGACAAAATCTAATTGATTGATTTCGTAAATTTTGCTTATAAATAATCAGCAGACTTAATATGCTGATTTTCCCAAGATCCATTGTTTCAACATGAATAAGCTTATTCCAAAAATATTTAACTAGAACATCATTGTATAACTTAATAGCTTTTGTATGAAATAATAGGAGATACAGTAATGCTTGGAAATAACATAATCTCGTGCTAAGGGTTGATGATAACTTTGAAAGATTGCAAACTAATGTTTGAGATGACAGGCATTATTTTAAAAACATTAATGATGGACGCTAAGCTATTTGCAGATACACTACTAGTTTACTCTAACGTCATAGTATTTTCTTCTATGGCAAACATCTATGGATGGGCAAGTAACTCAGTTATTATTGATTTAGCTGCTTTAACAAAATATGTTGTTGCAATAGAAATAAACAACAGTTACTGAATATAATATATGATTACTTTAAATACTTTATAAATAATATTTACAAACAAAGACAAAGTGATGTCTTCGGCATCATTATATAGGATATTATTCAAATCTTCAAGGTCTTCGGCATCATTATAAAGGTTCAGAAGACATGCACATTTAATATTTGTAACAATTATTAGTGTATTGCTAGTAATAATAATTGACGAGCAGACGGAAACTAGTCTAGTTTACTGTCAGTCATCGTATAAGTTGCAACATATCCGAGAAAATTGATAAATTAAGTTGAGTAGATCATCACGGACTGGATATCAGTATTAAGGTAATGATAATATAATTATGTCATCATTATCTAAATACTTGTTAAGAGACCGAAATTGTTTAAATTTGAAAAACGAAAAGACGTAAACGGCACGCAAAGATATTTTCGGGATAAACAACACAGCCAATTTGAGTGCAGACATTTTCGGAGCTGAAAATATCTCGAAAACGTGCCCACGTAGCGTTGTCTTAAAAGCATTCTTATACGGGACTTTCCTTATTTCATCAGCAACGTTCTGTTTCGATGCTTCCTCAGAGATATCTATTACTTATTCATTTTCTGTAATGTCTATGTAGCTTTTTCTATCTGAGCTAGCCACTTAATATAATTAGCCTATCATTATAAATTACACTAAGGCCAATATTAAGTGTTTCTACCTCTTTCATCTTAAAACTCACTTTACGGTGTTATGTTATGACCAGCTGACCGAAGGCAGTATCCCTTTGTCATTATATCTCCAAAGGTTAGGGTTCGATTCCAGGTTCGAGTTTGGAGAGGTGTTTGTTGGATAAACACAAATATTTTGATTTTTGGTAATCGATGACCATTGTATATTTATATATGTTTCTTATATTCTATTATATATTAAATATGTGTTCCGTTATCTACTTTCCATAATGAAGATCTTAGTGATGCTTCGGGCTTTGATTTTCTTTAATATTTATTATTGATCATTGTGAACATCGTAATTGGGATTGTTTTAGGATGTATTCGAGAGCTTTTAAAAAATTAAGAAGCATGACTATTATCGCTATTCTTAATTAAAATACATCGTCCTTAAATACCCCCATATATCGAAGGCTGTATTTGAGTTCGGTTAATACGTTTTAACTCAATATTTGTACGGCTGCTAGTTCGAAGCTGATCAAATAAAATTGTGACATCACTATATCCCGAGGGAACGGAGCGTTGCGACTTTTGTGTGGGAAATATTTTATTGGATCCATTTTCTAATAAATGCAATTAAATGGACAGTAAAGCGAAAATATGTTACAAAGTAGTAATTTCTAATATTCTTTATAACAAAAATGGCGACTTTGTTTGAGATTTGTGATTTGTCTTTAATGGTTACTCTTATATTATATAGTAAATAAACTTTGTATATTTTATCATACTTATTTATACAAAAAAGTTACGATAACCATAGTTAACCATAGCATATAATCACTTGTAATAAATACCCTTAACTCACGGGATTCCTATCATGTCTGCAGTCAGGACGCAGTGATGACATCTTGACATCTTACAGATAAACTCACACACCCATGACATGTTGACTGGAAGAGATCTATATTAGATATGAGTCCTCCCTGGAATACAACTGTATATATTAATCTTTATATTTATTTGGTAGAATAAAGATTTAGATAAGTCCCCGTCCTTCTAACAAAAGGCCTTCAAAGAGCTCTAGCTCTGTTTATCGCTCGAAGAGTACAGAGTAATGCTATTTGGCTACGAACTTTGTTAAGTTGAAAACAACATTTCGATTCAGTGAAGGCATTAGCGAATATTATTTTGTCATGTCCATTATGGTTCAGAAGGAACGAAAAAATTTTTAATCAGAAAGTCACGATGTTATATCGTTCTCCGAAGAAACAAACTATCAGATAGCTAGAGACGAAATTAAGGTTATAACATGATATAGTCCTCTTTGGGCCTAAAACCCTTTAGAAGATGATATATTGAAGATATATCACTTTTGAATTAGAATTATTAGGAATCAAACGGATGCTATACAGTGACATAAATAACAGGCACTTTACAGCCTTATTAGCCAATTTTTCGGAAAGCATTTGGCTGCTTACAATTTAATAAGGACTGGAAAATAAAAACTAATACATTTTGCAGGACATGGCTTGTGACGTCATAAGTATATAATTCTAATATGCTATTTTAAATTCAATCTAAAGCCAAATGTATCAAGCGTTACTTCAGATCAGTGTTTAAATTATGATATTTAGCTTGCAAAAAATAGTTCTTGGAATTGATGTGACAATGACAAAATCTCAGCAGTATATCACTAGACTTCTTAGAAGATACACAAGTACTGAGACAAGTAAAGAACTCGACAAGTACTTTATTAACAGCATAAATACATAAATGATTCAGGCGATACATAAGTCATAGATTAAATGCTGGACAACAATCTGCTTTATCTTACACAGTATTAGCAAGGAAAATTAAACAATATATGTAACAAATATTACAATATAATACCCAGGTAATTGGAAGTAAGGAATCGTCCATAAATTGTGTTAAATGTGTGCGTGTGCCCGTGATTACAATAGTGTGTTACTAACTGCGTGCATGTGTTTAACGCTGTGTTTGGGAGGGTGAAACAGTAGCCATTCCAAAGGAAGGATTACATGAAATATAATCTAGTTCTTACTGAGTTTAATTAATCTTTTTACTTATATAATTTTCGAATAATTTTAGGAATTAATAACAATAGTAATTTAAATTGATTTGGACAGTGATATTACATTACATAGATTGTAACTTAAAATTTTTCTAGTATTAGTTAATTGTTTTATATTTCTTGAACAAAAAATAAAGTTTATCATGTTTTGTCTAAGTATTTGTTTGTATTATTCTTATATCAATATATTTTAAAGATAATAAAAGGATAACAATATATTTATTTAAATCTGCTGATATTTACAGCAAAATAATTTGAAGCAGTCTGACAACTTTTTTTTTTTTTTTTTTTTTTTTTTTTTTCCCCGTTGGAAAATCCTTTATGGATACCCATGCAGCGATTGGGGCCTCCGCATGGGTTATGTGGGAGTCACCGGTGTAAAGAGCCGGCATACCCACTAAAAACCAACGTGTTCCTCGAGGTCACGGCTTCGGCGCACGGCAGGGTACTTATCGCAATCGCTGCCATGCGCCAGGCAGTCTGACAACTTGATTTAACCCTTAATAACCTAGTTTCTATTTTGATACCAATATTTTTAACCGAATGTTGACATTACTATTAGTTTTTTTATAGGTTGGATGTACGTATTTTACTATTGTATAATTGTATCTTTTTCTAAATAAATATGTAAAATAAATATTGTGATTTTTTTAGTTATTTTTCACTTCATCTAGACCCTCAAGCAAACACAGTAGTATTTTAAAAAAAATCACTTTCGTAAATCAGCCTACTAAGGGTTAAATGCAGTGGCTGCACGTGGTCATGATGCCAAATTTTATTACATTCCACGTTAATTAAGGAAATTCATCATCTTAAATAAACACTTGTGAGCTAGATACTCTTTACGGACTTGTAAAGCAATAAATATGATTTTATCTGATTTCTATTAGTTCTTTTATTTATACTAATATAATTAATTATATATTATATATTATAATTAATTTAAAATATATGTATATGTTTGTACGAACAATAATACATTAGATTAAAGTAGTATCAAATATAATATTAAAATATGGTATTTACAATCTATTGTAAAATAAAAGAAGATAGCAGTCTACACGAAGATAAGAAACCAAAACAATCGCCGATCTCGGCTTTTTTCTAAAACAGTCACACGCCGCTCATCCATACTTCAAGGAGGCGGCATGTCTCTCGCTACGAAGCCTCCTTGCGAGTTTGCGCGTGAACAGTATATCATGATGATCTAACCAATTAGATAAAGCATTTAAATGAGTTATTTAAAGACCATTATATAACATTTTGTATAAGCTCATAATATAACTTGCTCAAAATTAACTTTTATACTTTGACAACTAATTGCAGTTACTCGATCGGCATAAATTTAATTTCCTCCAAAAGTTAATAACATATTAATTGGAAACGAACGTGTAAAGCGGTTAGAACTACGTCAAATACCCTTGAACTTGTTAAAACGTCTCGGGACATTTGGTTAAGTTCAATTAACATGTTTGCGTGGGACTCAAAGATGGAAGACGCACAATTAGAAGTCCAGAGATAAGAGTCATTAGTCGCCTAGTACATTAGAATCACATAATTAATAATGAATTTTGTAATTAGACTCTATAGTATAATTTACAATGGCAGATAATGAAAAAGAAAGTTGAGGAATTGATAGCAATCAATTTTAACTTCATTTTCATATATTATTGACGCAATTAAGATCGCTATAGGGTCAGCAAAATCTGTTCTTTCGTTCACACAGACATAAATGATATCAGTCATAAAGCAAATTTTCTTTTATAATTTGGTCAGTAAATATAATATTAAAATTTTTCTTAGCCACAACTGATCAGTAAAATCAGTTATCTTAATTATCGATTTTTATGTATACATAAGAATACCACAAACACCTTCTAACCATATAAAAAACACAAATAAAATTATTCAAATACTTATAAATATAGAATTTTTTAAATATTAATAAAAATAGATTTTTTTTTAAATACGTCATATAATACTAGGTATTAACAATGCGTTATACCTAGTATTATAACGGATTGTTACTAATTAGCAATTCGTAATGAGAAATGTTTTTAGTTGGTGTATTTATAGTAATAATTATTTCAATAATTTTATTTGTGTTTTTTTACATGGTTAGAAGGTGTTTGTGGTATTCTTATGTATACATAAAAATCGATAATTAAGATAAAAATTTGAGTACTATATTTACTGACCTATTTCAATAAATTATGTGTATGTTTTTATCTTTTCTTACAATTAACCATACTACTTAAATTTCTCTTTAATAAATTATGTTGGAGATTGGTAATTCTTTTAAGTCAATTCTTCGAGCCCCGTTTTAAATGTTGCTTCACTGAAATAATTATTTAATTTATACCAGATCAAGCCCGTAAATCTATCACCCTAAAGTACTTTAATTCTCTTAATTAAGTCCAGATTTAGATCAGAACATTACGATAACAGATATCGATAAACTTGGAGCAACACTAGAAGCCTTTAAAATACCTTTAAGTGCAATTATCAGGGGAACGAGATATTCTGGTCCTGTTTCAATGAAGATAGGGAACGTGCCATAATTACCGGGGACTAAATGTGCTAATACAGTGCTTAGACTACGAAATACAACTTTTCTATAATTACCCCAGCTATAACTTTTCGCTAGAAGACGTGTTCACTGGAGTTAGACATTTTCTTTGATTATTCAGAAGGCTTGCGAAGTTGTGTGACTGTTCATGCATGCAGTGCAAGTTTAAGGAAATGCATGCCACTTCTATTTGGTAAGTAGTTATTGCTTTATAGTCTGAAGTGTTACAAAATTAGTTTTATTAAACCTCAGAACTCTATAGGTATTATGTTAAGCAAGAGTTTTGTTTTGGTATTCAATTTTAAATAAAATTTAAAGAGGCCTTTATGGAAGTCGATAGTTAAGTACTTAAAAGTATGATTTTAACAATATCCCTTCTATTATCTGAACAAAACAGTGTTACGAAAGAAAATGAAGTGATATTTTTAATACATTTCAAAATGTAAGGGGAAGTTTAGGCCAGTATAGCTCCTTGAGCGAGGTAAGCTAACAACGACACTGAGAATTCACTATAATGCTCCATTTATATTAAGTTTCATTAGACTAAACTATTTTAAACTATGTGTGATAAAGTAAAAAAAAATTGTCTAAATACAATTTTCTTGTTGTTTCATTACTTTCACTTTTTATTTCTCTTATGAATATTTTAAATTTGTATTGCTACACGCTCCTTCATCGTCTTAATGCCCTTTGCATATGTGAGTGATTTCTAATAGGCATAAGCAATACTTTCGTAGAGTTCTGTTTAATTTTTAATTTTCTTTTGGTTACATAAATTGTTAAATAAATTAAGTGTCTTAATGAAAGAGAGGAAATGAAATGGTGAGGAAATACATAAATCATTAATGGCATTGTTACGTTATCAAAACAATCTAATGCAATATTTTAAAATACGTTGCAAGAATACTCGATTATCCAAATCTCTCGAGCTGCATTAAACCCTTAAGTTCTTATGCATTTTCTATTGCTTGTATAGTGTTCCACCGAATCGCTCTCCACCGGCAAAGAGTACATTTTCATGCGTTGGAATCGAGTGGTTGCGTTCAGTACGCTTCAGCCCGTGTACGCTGATGTTGTGAAACGAACTCTGAGCGGGGATTTACCTGCACGAGTACAGGACGAACTCATGGTCTCCTGGTGTTAAAAGCGTCGATAGGATACGGTAACCGCTTTTTATCAGATGGGCTGTATACTTCATTATATGTTCGGTGATAGAAAAAAATATAGTGTCGTATAAATCATGACGATATAGGTATAAGATTAGAAAGTGATACCACGGCTGTCACTTTACACCCTATCGTGCCAACGTTTACATATGTACTTGATTATCCCAGTAGCTACATCGAATCTTTATCAATTGTAAATAAGTTGGGACATGTTTTTATTAAGTGGAAGGATGTAATAGATTAGGCTGCCATCCATTCATCGCTGGTGATAGTTTGATCGATCGTTGCTGTGGTATCATTTTTTTGGATTTGAACCTTTTTCTCATGTCAAATTAACAGAATAGCTATTGTAGAAAATCTTAGTTATGATTTTTTTTTAATAAAAAATCTAAACACCATGAGATGTTAAGCAGTAGAGGAGTGTATATGAGAAGATAGCTAGTGCAGCATGCGACTGCCCTAGTCTTTAGAAAACAAGTAAACAAAAAAATGAAGTGGATTTTTTGAGAATTTCGTGATTATCATCAAAGAATATATACTTTAGATAATACTAATACTAATACCAGCAGGGTGACCCAAGCAGTTCGCGGGTGAAAGAGTTTGGAATAACAATGGAAACTAACAGCTTGATTTGTCATCCAAGCACAGAGGAACTATAATTAGTCTTCCTCCTATACTAACAACAAATATGACATTACAGCAACTTCAATACCGGTAGCACTCATTGCTGAAGTTATAATCAGCATTTAGTGATGTCTTAAAGCCTTTTTTCCAAAACCGGTCACAACAGCTATTTAATCAAAAGAAATTAAACGCATGAACTAATCAAAACAATAGCTCATAATAAATTTAATTAATACATAACTTTACTGTCTTCTTATTATGATTGAGATGTATTAAAAGGTGGAATCAAAACAACATGGGTTTAATTTAGAATTGTTTAAGGATGGCTCGGCAGACCGTGACCTGCCAATGGCCGACTTATGACGAATTATCTTATTATTAACATAAATTTAATATAAGAATAAGGACCGTTGACAGGAGGAAACGCCTCACTCAGGGCCCCATTTATTAGGGTTCTTTCGGAAATTATGAAAGGACAGAGCATTTGTTCGATATTAGCATTGTATACGAAGTGGGATACTTGGATTTCGGGTGTCGATATAAGAAAGGGTTTTTATATGGTTCGTAAACGTTAGTGTTGTGGATTTTTCCGCTGTGTAAGGTTGGAACTTATTTTTATCTTTATTTACATGATCAATATAGATCTCATGCATTTTGATGATAAAGAAAGAGTGACATCGAAGGTCATTTCAGTTAAAGCTTCGCAAAGTAATTCAACAGAAAATTGGATATTTATTAAGCAATCTGATATAGATACTGTTTATATACATAAACGCAAGAACAAATTTGGAAATACAATGCGGAACCGTTCGATGGCATCGTTAGGATCTTCGGTTTTTAATTTTGTAGATTGCCAGCAGGATTTGAATAATGTCGTCAACAAACCGTGGATAAAATAAAGAGCTTTGGAAGGCGCGGCGGATTCACATTCAACATATAATTCAGTTTGGTTCTGAAGACATTAAGTATACACATAATTTTGTGTATATTTCTCCGAGTGTATATTGTATTCTTCCAGTGATTCGAATCGTGATTAATTATTTTATTTTAAACGGGTCTATTTTATGCAACGTTTGTTGAGATAGTAAAAATACAGTGGGTTCTTGGAGCTTAACTCCATCTTTTATTATTTAAATTACATCTTCAAATTACAGAATTTTACTGTCGCCTGGTGCGATTTTAGAGGAGTTTTTGCTCTATGGTAGAGGACTGATTTGTTTTGTTAGTTTCTCTTATGGCACTGGAAGAATAAAGATGGAAGTATTAAGAGAATGTCGAATAACAATACTGAAATATTGTGTAACTTGTCTTACACAATTAGCTTATGTCAAATGCTAACAGAAAAGATTTGTTACCGTAATTGAAGGTGGAAGATTTCGTTTCTTTATATTTTCCGTTTGAAATAAACTTTTAATAAACTAAATTAAATCTGTTATTGAATAGTTTCAAATTCTTTTATAAACGTAGAAAACAAACGCAGAAAAGGTCAACTGAACTCGAAAATATAAACTCCAGGTTTTCGTCCACAATCTTCTTGTTCCTTAGAACACGAGACATGTCAAGTATAAAATGTGCCATTTATCATTCTATTTTGCTAATAAAGCTGCTGTTCACGAAACCAAAACCCTGAAAGCCTCAAATCACAGGCAATCTATCTGAGCACCGAGTACTATAAAAATAATAATTCGTCTCAGTCAGGACAGCCGTTGCAAGTAACAAGTTTGGGCGGTTGAAATTTCAAAACAAAGGTAGTGGAAAACAATGGGTTTACTTTATATTTGATATTGAATAACAAATTACATTGAAAGCATTTGACTGGTACTACTGCCGCAAAAAATTTTATAGGTATCCTAAAACTTAATAATCTCGCGCTGTGTCAATGTTGTGGTGAGTTCTCTAACGTAAAAGCTTTAAAAGAAGATATAAATTAGTGTCCGGTTTTCTTTACAAACAATTAGCGTTAATTTATATTAATAAACACATGAAGACATGATCAATTCCTGATTTTCCAAAATATTATAATCCTACCAATCATAATAACTTATATAACAATAGCAAATAATTACAAATTGGAAAATTCACACCTTAGACTTTAATAAACGATGATAATGAATTAGTCAAAGCTGAATTAAGATTTATAGAAGTTGTATGATCACCTGGCGACATCTGTATCAAAGAAGTCAGTTCATAGAAGTTAAAGCTAAAGTCAACATTTCAAGGAGTCATAAAACACTTACGCCACACGACAAAACGCGTTCGTGATCTCTGGACCAGCCGGGTGGCGCGACCCAATATCTCTCAGAGAGCACGCCGCGCCGGCTTTTCACAAAGTATATATACCTGTATAAGTATAAAGATATACACTGAACTATATTGTGCTCTTTAACCTATACTAGCTGCATCAGTCGTCTTATAACCTCGTCAGATCCTAATCTTTGTAATTTCTGTCACAATGGGAAATATGATTTTTGTATATTTCTGTTTTATTTTTCTGATATTAATGAGATTAAGCATCTGTTTCTATTTTCATGCCAATTTTAACACTCCGTACTGGATATGTTCAACGTGATGTGTATGCAGTTTCATATTTAAATATTTCTTTGGTCAATTAGTTTTGTTTATAAATTTGCTGTAAATCTTTATTTCCCTTCAACAGAAAAAAAATCCGTTGATTCTACTATTTTAAATGGGTTATAATTATTTCAAACCCAGAAATGTACCACGACTTAGATATAAACATTTTGAACTACATTCGTCTTAATTGTTAATCATCCATAAAACGAGTTTAGTTAAAATGGTTTTCTAGTTTATGAGAACAACTTTTTATTAACGCCTATTGTAGCACTTAGTTAACGTTACGGACATAATTCTCCATAAAGAAGTTTTACGATAGCAACATCAAAAACAATCGGCCGTGTTACAAACAACCGCGATCCTGTGACCTTACACAAAAAAAACCGGTTCTTTCGAGCCGATTAAGTTATCTCGGGTTGTTCCACCGATTTCGTTAATTTCTTCATTTTGTTGCGTCTCACGATTCTTGGGGCTTTTTTTCGTTCCACCTCTTCCAACATTTGTCCGAAATCGAACGAGCAATTTTTCTAATGGCCCATCAGGAAACTCGTCAATTTTGATCGATAACTTTTCGAATTGTTGTCGTAATGGCGTCGCTCCAAGTAGGTTAAGGAGTTTGTTGAATGTCTGTAATTGAAATTAAGTATATTGTTGCTCCTGTCATTATCTATTGATTCTTTAAGGTTTGCGTTCCTTAAATTAACTCTTCTATGTACAGCTATTAAGTATTGCTTATATTTTATGGCGTGAATTACAAACTGTTTCATTTACTTGGGCTTTAAACTCTTTAAGACTTTGTAATCCACGCCGTCAAGCTATTTAATTACGCTAAAACTATCTCGCTTCCCTCACGCTTACACAAACTTATCTTATCCGTACAAAATTGTATTTTTCTTTACGTTCACATCAGATTTATTAGTAGTTAGAAAACTCGCTAATTAAATACAAAATTTCTTGTTCCACTTTAACAAGCCTTTGAAGAAGGCAAAACTTTTGTCTTATTTAACGCTGCTAATGAACTTTTTGTTAAAATCATTGTGTATCAAAAGCGTCGCTTTTTAAATGTAACATCACAACTGTTTTAACAAGCTAAATTAAATTATCAAACAGTGAAGGAGATCAAAAGTATTATTCCTACATAATTCTGAATAAATTTGAGGAGGAACTTGTGAAGTTTACAAGAGATATAAACTTGTATTTTATGAATACTAAATTCTAAAATATACTCAAATATTATCCAAATAATGTTAAGATCATTTCCAAAAGCAATTTAACTTATTTTCTTTATAAAATTTGTGACAATCCAAAATTTCACGTTTAAAAAATATGCTAGTGTGTGATACACTGAAATTAGTTTTTATCATTGGTTTTAAATAATCTTCTTCAAACACATATTCTTTACGACGGCAAAGTACTATTTCAGTGACGGCACCTATTAATCTTGTAAGGCCACCATGAGCTGTGACCTTGTCAAAGTGTCTTTGAATCTGGTTCATATCCATGACAGCTACGGATTCCGACATGATCGTGAGCCGGTTGTCATTCTCATGACTTTATCTATGACTACTCTTTACTTTCTGGTATGAAACGTGGGGTCATTTTTTTATGTTGGCTTTTTACGATTCAGTTTAAGATTCTGAAATTTGTTTGGACTTTAATGAATCATTCGTGATTTATAAAACAATATAATATCATTTGTATTGAATATGTAGCTTCATGTGACTGCAATAAATAATTTAATTTATCAAACGCTCAATATGTATCCCGTTCTGTAGAATACAAATTCTCAATCTTATTATATATCACAATTATATCACAATTTTTGCTCCCTGTTTATATATTAACTTTTCATTGTGAATGTTTAAAATAATTCATCTAAGTTCAGCCTATCATACTAAATTATCTATCAACAATATTTAAAATACTTTCCCTCCATGTTGCATAGCAGTAGGGCATTATATATTACCTTCTTTGTCAATTAAAAGGAAATCAAATTAAGAGTTACTTTAGTTTTACCAAAAAGATTCATAACCACATTGCATATGAAAAATTCTTTAAGCATTCAGAATTTGCAATAACAGTCACTCATTATAACTCCGAGTATTCTCACGGATATCTCACGATTTCAAGTACATTTACAGACAATTCTGAACTTTACGTTTGAACATTGAAGATGTCAATCAGTGTGCTTAAGCTTTCTTCTGTAATGAAATCGCACAAGTCACCGTTAAACGCATGAATCAACGTCAATAGCCAAGGGTCAGATATGTTAACGAACACTTCACATATAGTAAATAGGTTATAATGCGTGTGAAATTAAATGTTGGATTTTGGATTTAAACTGCTTGTAATTAAACTCTTTGATCATAAGCAGCATAATCAACTATTTACACATTCCACATATAGTGGCGATAAAAGAAGTTGAGAAAGAGTTGATAATTTTAGTGAATGTCTTGATCAGTTTTCATATTTACTTTAACGGGATTAAATAAGTATATGAATAACTTTAGCTCAATTTAACCTTAAAAGGGAACGTTTATTAACTACCCCAATTCAAGTATCATCTATACAAGTTTCCCAGTATTTATTTATACTAGTTTCCACTTTCTAATACCCGCTGCTATGTCAAGATTACAAAAGTAGACAATCGAGAATGTTGAATGTATGTGTATCGTTATAGAATGTGATGAACAAAAGTGAAAAATGCAATATCTAAATTGGCCATTTATAGGTTGTAACAAGAAATTCAAAATCAAAAAAAAATTCAATTCCGTATACTGAAGAAGATGTCCGTGATTCAGAAGGCAAATTAAGCCGTTGCTTGCATCCGCCAACTCGGATTGGGCCTTCGTGATGGTGTTCCGTTCCAAATTCTACGTTTTTTTTGTATCTATGCCTGGTGGCCCAGCAGAAGGATGTATGTAGTCTGCTGATGATGATGATTACGAAGATATTGTCATAACTATCCTTGCGTTCACACTTCAACCAAGCTTGCTTTACCATTTCTTTTAAAATATTTAAGTGGATAAAAATGTGTTCGGTGCGTTGAATAGCTACAATGTTATGAGCTTCTATAAATTACATCATAAAGAACCAAGTCAGGCACATCAAACGAGCCTGATTGAATAGCAGCAGTAAATATATCTGAATCGAAGGCGGATAGTGATAGAACACTTTAATGACACCAGATACCCCATGCGAGTTTATTGCCGGGAATAATCATAAATTTGTTAGTGTAACAATGCTATTGGGCGAAGCCCATTTTGTTAATGCTGTATTACTCGGACATTGTTTTATTCCAACGTATTCTGTTATAAACGAGGTGGCGGATCGTAAAGTCTGACTTTATTAACATTTGTCCAAGATAATTTATGGCTATACAGAATTAAGTTTTGTGATTGATTCGGACTCCCTCCCGAAATAAATTTTGTTGAGGATTACCCCGCATGGATTGAGTTACTGTTGGTTTAATGCAGGAGTATTAAATTTTGAATTTAAAGGTATCCAGATCAGATTTATGAGCGTGATCATCTCAGATAAAGGAGTGAAGCTTATTAAAACAAAATTTATCTTTCCGCTTGATTCGACGATTCACTGAAGATTTTACGATTTAATTAAATCCGATCGTCAAGATTTTTGAATGGACTTGAATAAAATCAATTAGAGATTTTAATTTACGTGTTCGCTATCAAGAATTCTAGTGTTTTTATTTATCGGAGTAAATTTTAATCAAATCACTTTGAAGCGAATGGATATGGCTCGCCGAGAAAACACGTGTAAAGGACCCGGTAACCAGAAACACACCATGATATAATTTTTAACTACTTTATGTAGTAACTACTTCATGCCTCAAACATCTTAGTGTCACCAATTATAAAGTTCATTTTTGAATGTACGCTGAAGCTTTTAAGCGATTAAAACTTCATGATGCCAGCCACTCTCTCGCTTGGTTAATTAAGACATAGATTATCAAACGTTTTGGAGTAGTAAATAAAATAGTAATCTTTTACCTTATGGCACAGGCGTCTCCATAACACCTTTATCTCGGAGTGGTAAGCCGAAACGAAGAAAGTTTCTTTGATCCCACACCTACGCTCGTATTTAAATAGTAATATCCCACCAATAATACTAATGCACTGTCAAATTTTAATGTAACTAAAGATATATTTAGAAAACCGATTAATTGCTTATATATTGTGTGTAGTAGTAGTAATGCCGTATATATAAATAAACAATATGCGCGTTCTTATCATTCTTACATTTAAACTTAACTCAAGGTTCGCATAATTATGTATTATGGACGAATAAATAAAGAAGTGCTAATAAACTAGTGGTTATGATACATATCCCTACTTTTCACTAGAATTTCTATGCCACAAGTTTGTCAAAATATAAGAAAAGTAGGTAATGTTATATTATTTTCGAAGGCCACATATTTTCATGTCCAGTCATTTGTTTTTTCCACTTATATATATAAAATTCTTTCCAATACTTAGTTTTTTTTTTTGAATTGTGTCTTTAATCATCTAAATCTCTTTACAGGTAAGTGCTTCATTATTCTCGGAAAACTCAAGGCTTTTCATTCGTAAGTACCCGAAAGTATTTTTATATTTTATTTCATGACGTTTCTTGACATCTAGATGTCATTTAATGACACTTTATAATATTTGCTCTATTTTTTTGTTATCATTTTGACCACGTCCGACGAAATTAATGGAAGCTGTAAAGATATGAGTCACGTCAAAGTTTCACGTCAAAGAGTTCACGTCAAAAAACAAGGAAGGCGAACCCTAGAACAAACTGATTAAATACTTTAATCTTTATTTACTGGAATGTCTGTGAGTGAAATTTTGTTTAAGAATTTATCGTTCAACTTTTAACAAGTCGGAATTAAGTTAAAATTTGAGAAACTCGACAGTTGTGAGATTCTGTAACTTATGAATACTTAATTTATTTATTTTACAATATTATTATTTTACAATTTAAAAAGGACAAAACAGAATAACAGAATTGTACAAAGGTATTGCTTATTTCTAGTTTATTATAAGAAATCTCTTCCAGCAGCCCCACATATTATTTATATGTATATTTTAAATTTGAGCATAAATTTGTAATGAGTAATATGTAACAAATAATTCTTGACAGTTGAACAACAGATATCATGCACCTATAATTAATATAGTGGAGAAATTATTTTGCAGCAACAATAACATAAATTATTACAACAGATTATTCAATATTAAGACTTTAGTAAAAAGGTAAAATTATTAAATAACCACTTTCAAAGCAATCTCAGTTGTTTTGAATCCACTCCCAAATATCAACAAAAATATTTAATACGTAATAGGGTTCCTAATGGATCAAGTAGCGACACATTTCAAATCTGTTTACAATTTATTTGGTAATGTTTCGACTTTGTACATCTTCAAATAGGGTTTACTTTAAATTTTGTTAACGTCGCACCGAAGTTTGTTTTAAGTAAAGCGAAGAAGTCATTTCTACGTTGTCACTGATGGGTTTTCAAATATTGACCGGTTCGACCATTATCTTTGGGAGTGTGACGGCGGCCTAACACGACTTTGATAACGCAATGTGTCGCCACCCTAAAAAACGGACTGTTTGTTATTCTGTCTATGTTTGCATCGTAACGGATATTAAAAGGTGCGGCTTTTTGTAATTAAAAGTAGATATTGTAGTATGAATCTTAATTTTAGATCCCGAATATTTCTTTTGATTGAAAGTTCATTTAACAGTTTTGTTGATTAATAAATAAGTTATGAACTAACGCTAATTGTTCTAGCCATAAGCCAGTTAACACATAATCAAAACCAAAATAAGGTACAACAGTAATAAATCTGAAACATGACTCGCGCATGTGTTGAAAGAACGTTCAGAGGATATTAATTAACTGACAGACACACATCCGACCTAAAGAATTCTCAGTGTGTATTTCAACTGCTTAATTGGGAACAAATGTGTTGATATGAGGGAAATTATGAAGAAACTTCGCGAGACACTCGAATATATAATTTTTTTGACATGTTTAAGACTTTTAAGAACTGCTTAAGACAGGTAGATTTTTATTTGTGATTGATTGTTGAATTAAACATATTTCTCCCTAAATATGATACATAAGATGAACTGAATTGAAAAATATGGAGTAAAAACACAAATCGTAAAGTAAAACTAAATTTCCGAAACACTAACCAAACGAATTATCAATGACATGAAGTGTACAGAAATTAGCATAAACATGAAATCAAAGTGAAATTCATAATGGTTCCCTAAAGTGTAATAAAAAAAGGCTATCTGAACATTAATGTTGTAGGCAAACATTCCATAACAAGATTTTAATCTCACATCATCGTCTGGCTATATCTCAATAAGAAATCTGATTAACATAACAATATTCTTAATTGCATCGTTCGCGATCCGGTTGTGTAAATCGGTCACATACATTCGTTTAAATACATCCTGAGATTCTTTGAAACAAAACAAAAGGTAATTAATCTTGGACAATACGTTGTGAGGCATTCGCATTTTCATTATCATCCTTTTAACTTTTTACTCTAGTCACAGGATCGCCTTTAGCTATGAATGCTTTATTTTGAGTTTCATTGGAATGTTTATTTGCTTTTTCGTTGTATTCTGTTTTGGCTCTTTATTGAATGTCTGCCATTTAGTAAGCATTCATACTATTTCATTGTTCTCATTTACAATATACAGCATAAATGTTTCTTTCTTATTAGTTTCGTATTCAGTAAACAATAATAAAGTTCTCTGAAATTAGAAAGAGTTGCTTGAACGTTCATTACAAGCAAGTCGAGCTGTTTTAGAATTAGTTAGAAACAAAATTCTAACTCTGTATAATTCTTTGTGTAGACTATATCTCAATCTTAGCTTCTCCAGCCAACCATGAAAGTTGATTCTACTTAAGTCAAGCTAACTTTCTTAATACCCAACAACCTTGCCCAGGGTATGTTTAATTAAGAAATTAAAACCTCTCACTTAATTAGAGGGCAATTTAACTTTGCAGACTAAATCAACTTCTTTTTTCAACTGAATGAACGCTAAACCAACTCAATACACTTTGAAATTGTGGCTGGCCCGCGCGAATTACAAGATGCCCTGCTGGTTTCAACACAATTGCCCAACCAGACTGGTGTAATTATAATCTTCTTTTTTTAATCCATTCCATTCGATATGTTAATAAGGACCGTTTTCAACTTAAAAAGTAATGATCACAACATTTAGTTTACATTCGCCAGAGTAATCAGGCTTTAAAACTTAATGATCGTTATCAATAACTTTATTATAGTCTTCATGGTGCATATGAAGGAAATCATTGGCTTTTTCTTTATACCTACACTCCAGATACGGTTAAGTAATTTCTTGTATTGGTACGCAAATAATTTGTGGTAATTTATTTTAACGAAGTAATAAAAATGTACTTGATGCGCAGAATTCATTTAAACCAGCTATTGCTCAGGTCAGAAATTAGTCTGAAATGTATATTGGAAAATACGTTGCTCAGTTTGTAGTGTTTTATAAAGAAAACTTGCATTTTTACTTTAAGTAACTAAATAACAAGAGTAATTGGAATCAAACAAAATATTTTGGTGTTACTTTATCAAAACATTTATTAATGAATATCACTTAATTTTGTCTTTGAAAGTTTTATGCTTATTGTATTCTTTGAAGACAATGAGGATCTAATGCCATTCCTTATTGATAAAATTTTCTTTGAATATAAACAGAAATTCCTTTGCGCAATAGAAGCCGTCTTACAACGTTTTCATAATAATAAACTGCTCTAGTTTAAAGCTCCCTAGCTTCTGTGCTACTGCCTCACTACATTCTTAAAGACCCTCGCATTCAGAACGGGTTCCAAGCAAAAACTGTGGCCCGGTCGCCGTTCCCTGCATTCATAACAGTTTTTGTCACCTGCCGGCCTCCTGGTATTATTTCTATAACGATTCCACAGCGCTTTATGCTACATAAATCTTTTAGAATAATATCTGGTATCTTAACGTTTATCAAGATGAAATGCTTACTCATTAATACAAATTTAAGACAAATTTTCTTGTTTTACAATTGATACAAAAGGGTTAACATTAAAATGATGGTGGTGACACTCACATTTCAAAAATTGATTTGAAGTATTAAAGAAAAAAAATACTACTTTTATACCAACCTTTCAGTGTCAAATATATTCATTTAGTTTATGTCATTAAAAGACAGGCCTAATTATTAACTTTTTAGCATTGACAATGTTTAAAATATTTTAAAAATTGAGACCTTTTTAACACACTTACACACCCACAATAAGACACCTCGTAATAATACAAAAGTGCATAAATGACGACATGTTTTCTTAAAAGGCCACAAGCCTTGCAAAATTATAGGACGCTTTACTAATAGGTACTTATAATACCTGGAAAGATAGTTAATTAATTTTTATTACAGTTATTTAAAATAGATTAATATAATATAAAATACTTTAAATGTATTCAAATTTTATATAAATCGACACCCTTTTGACAATTAAGTACGACTATAACTTAACCTATAGTATGAAATGTATAAATCAGCATTCGACGAAATCGTTGAACTATCGAATCTGATCTCAATTAATCTCGAGACGTAACTTTCTGTTAAAGCTAAATCTAAATCCACTGAACTAGTTTCAAGTCAATTAAGCCTTAGTTACCGACGACGCCATTAAAGCATTGTTTTGTATGAGTAAAAAGATGTGTAAAATTGAGTATGGTGCAAAACAAAGTAATCACTTTATTACAAATTAAGTACGGCAAGTTTTTGTCGATATTAAACAAAAAACTAAGGTAGATTACGATTTACGAGCATTATGTAGATATATGTAACATAAACTACTACTCATATCTTGCAAATTCAAGAGAATATATGTCAGAAGAATAAGTCTTTACCCTTTACCCTTTCATAGAGGTCCAGCAATTATAAGAATCATACGGTACTGGAAAAGTAGTGTCATTTCTCTGCATTATTTACAATTTAACTTTACTTAATATGTTTCCTCCTCAACGTTAAATTCAGCAGTTTGCTGTATTTCAGTCTGAAGTGCCCTTCACATCCGTCTGCAGGGTCATTTCAGTAGGTTGCTTTCCTATTCTGACGTGGAGTATTGCTGTTTTCGTTGTAAAGAGAATGGCCAGTAGAATTACATCACACGGGAATTATTCACATCTTTTGTCTCTGGACTGTCAAAGGTCCAGAAGTTATGAGTGATTTGTTATATTACTGATGTCGACAGACAATGGTTACCACACCATTGGGTGATCTGCAAATTGACTGATTTGAAAAATTCTTTCTTATATAGAATCGTACATTAACCATGATGGACATTGTCGATACAATATTTTCAAAGAGCTAGTAATCCATATGAAAAATTCAGTGATGTAATCCAACATGTAGAAAAAACCCGAAAAGCCTTATATCACTTACGCTGCGAAAATTATAGACAATAGAGAAAAAGATGTACTAGATTTTTATATACATATTCATTGTCAATAATTACTTAATTTGTTCTTAAAAAGATTTACTAATTTTGCGATACTATATGTCTAAATATTAAAGTTAGGTCACATTAGCTGCTTCTCATATTAAAATTAATTATAAATTTTTGAAATTTATATTAAACCTTTTACCTTTTCAGGACGGAACTTTTCCGCTATTTAAAATTAAATCATTATCTTGTTTTAATTTGAATGTAAACTTTTCTAGAAGATAATCTGTTTTACAGATACAATCAACAACATTAAACAATTATCAACCTAACGACCTTTGCTCTCAAAACGTCGGAACTTTAATTATTCGTAACATCATAATCATTTGAATCGTGAGTATTCGTCGAACATAAGTATTAATACTGCACATCCATTTCGTTCAGACATCTTCTGCGTCTGTTAGTTAAAGAGTAACTTCAAACATTTGGAGGGCCTCAGTAATCTGGTTGGGGAATACTTAGATTATTACGTTACTCTCACGGTAAGATACTAGTTTACTTGTCTGAGCCACCCGCTGAGCTCTATGTGAGGCGTCTGAATAATCAACCACACAGATAAAGGCATCGATCAAAAAATTAAATCCATTTTAAACTCTGTCGCTGCCGTAAAAGAGATCAGTTTCAGCTTCACTAGCTACATCAACGTTCGTGAGTTGAGTGGGCAACTATACACCTCATGCCGTTTCATTACAAACCTTACATCGTTTATCATAGTTTACATTGCCATAATTTATTCATAGAGGCGATCTTGTTTTATTTTCACCAGGATTGCTTTACACGGTGTTCTCAGATTTCTCTATACGTGACAGGATTGCGTAAATGAAGTCTTACCGTTGAATTATAGTAGTTTTATTATCGATATCGATATTTTACACGTCACCAAGTGCTGTGTAAAATGACACCTTTATTTATGTTACGACAAATAACGCTATGAATGTGTAGTCTTTATTAAAAAAGTGCTTCACCAGTTTATACTCCAACCATTGCTGTGGCATATTCTATATCTAACAAAGAACTTCTATAATTTTATCTTGCTATAAAATATAATGAGTCAAAAGGCTTACTTCATTGATATTATGTTTCAAGGTTTACAACACAAATTCCCATAACTTGTATACTTGTTAAACTCCTATGGTAATTGGTTCTAAAATTGTGCACCACAGTTCGTTAACAATTATTTTTCAGTCAGTTCATATCTGCGAATTAATTAAAATTAGCGTTAGAGCGATTACGACTACGTTACCTACATCTAGTTTGAACAAGATACAATATATTGACGCATAAGTTTCATGTAAATCTATAACATTCTGTAGAGCTAAGGAGACACGATCCTGCTATTACACTATTTCCTAAAAGTTCTTGTCTAAAATGACAAAAAATAATTGCAGAATATGACAATTAATAAAAATCATATTTTTTTATATCCATTAGCTTACACCTTAATTAAAGTTACTCAAAATTGTATGTAGACTGTTATATATATATGTAGATAGAATGTTACCCAGTTTGATTACAGTTAACCAAATACGGAAACTCCATTTATCTAAATGAAAACCAGATTCGAATGAAACGGGGGATTATAGATCTCTCTATCGCACGTTTATTAGCCGCCGTTAAATGATTTATCGTTATTAATGTTATCAGCTCATAAACGCATGGATATTATGTCACGTTCTATTAACATCGATTAATTCATGTGTGTCGATTATTTCTGTAAATCCGACTAAAGCCGATGATAAATGTATACAGTAGAGTGTTATTAGTAATTTTATTTATTGTCTTATGTTCTTCGGTTCAAATCTCGGTTTAATGAGATCCTTTTTGTAGTTATTTTTTAGACAAACCTGTAACGTAATTGGCATTGAAGCAAAACGATTCATGTAGATTAATGTGGACAAGACGTTACCCAACTTACTTAGCTCGTTGGCGTAATGGTTCAAACGCTCTGGTTTCGATAACCAAAACAAGGCAGGTTTCGCTATGGTTTATCCCTGGATGGGTCAATCAAATTTGCTATCTTCAGCTGCTCCTACGGCGACGGCATTCACACACGAAACCCATTGGGCCGGCGTGATGTTTCTCTCGTGTAGGAAGACCTGTGCCTAGAAGTGGACGTACATGACTGTTGATGATATTGAAGATGACTCGAAGTTCTTATAATTATTTCTCCTATAATACCTAATTCGCGAATACGAAACTAAATACGAGGATTCCAAAGTATTACAGGATGTACGGCCTTCGACTTCTGATCTAAAATACTTTTGAAAAATAAAATATATATTTTTTATCTCTTTTATCATTTATCTTATCTTTATATATCTTTTGTAAAATTGTGCTTCAGATTTATGTCGCCAAAATGACTAGAAAATTCCTTCAAAACAACTGTAATGCTTCTAAAGGTAAACAATTGTTCTGCTATATATTATCCAACAGTTTATAGCTCGCTAAACAAAATAAATTACTTACAGGCACTATTCATTAAACGGCTTGTTCTACAAGACGTTAATGGTTTCTAAACGTGGTAAACCGATTCTCTTTTGCATATTCGATCACGCGAGTTTGGAAAGCGATTACCATTTTTTGAATAAACTTATAACTTATTATCGTATCTATTTGGTTTAGAACGGATTCACTAATTTATAACACAGTAAGTGTGTAGCTTATTAGAATTTTATTATATAACGTTTATTTATGTAAAATAGAAATAATTAAAGAAGTGAAATGGTTAAAGGATTGGCAAGTAAATAGCCTTCGCACATTTTAGGAACGGTTAAGTACTTTATATTTTATCAACTCTAAGTATAAAGATATTGAAACCTAAACGATTTCCAAAATTTCTCACTACCTTTGTTAATGCATTATCAAAATGCTCTTTGCAATCTCAACTCAATTCTCAAAAGTCAATACAAGTCTAAATGATCGTCAAATAAAAATAAACCTGCTACTCACACAAATATATCTTTTGATATCTGTTCCTTTTAATGCAGAATCACGTTCCACATTACAAATATCGGTTGTATATCATTGTGTTATAGAAACAGTAGCTAGATAAATGATTATATAAGTCACAATGTACGAAACAATATTTATCATCATTGCACCAACTTTTAATAATCCAGACTTAAAGATGAAACGTTAGAAATATCCTCCACTTATTTGCATCTCAATTGAAACTTTAACTTGTTATTATTAAATGTTTTGAAATGAAATGTTAATTAATTATTGAATAATATATATAAAAATGTTTACTATAACATTTTTTTTAAGTATAATAGAGCGTAGCTACCTGCAAATGAATACACAGTTTCAACTACAGCCTAGTTAAGAGGTGGCTCCCTAAATATGAGTTAAATTAATTAAGTGCTTTCAATCCCGCAAATATTCTGCACAAGAGAAATCTGAGTTCAAAGTTTATTGTAAGTTTGACTAAAATTTATGTAAAAATTAATAATTCAGTGGAATATGAACGATATTTTCTTATTTCATAACAGATGATATTTTTGTGAAACTATTACATATTTCTCCTTACTTTATTGAGATATATGCATAAAAATCTTGTGATATATTATTTAGATACTTAATTAGTTACTGGCTTAGCGGAATTTTAATACTATAATTATTAACCAAATTATAAACGAAAAAAAAATTGTTTTACTTACAGCATTTACTTCTGCACTGTATTTTGTTGAAAAGGAGTATTTGATATTGATCCTTAAGCCTAAATGTTAGAGTTCTATATATAGCCGGAGGTTTTTAACGGAGTACCGTTTGATTGCTGGATTGCATGTGAGTAGCTGTGCTTAACTTTAAGGGGGTATTATGTTATTTTGAATCGATATCTAAAATAGTGAACACAAGATTCAAAATAAGAATAATTGGGATACAACTGTATAGGGTAGTATGATGCATGCGCCACACTAACTTATACAGTTAACTAAATTAATACAACTGAATTTCTTTAAGATGAAGAGATTCGATAAGAAGAAATGGTTAGTCTTGAAATTATTTTATTAATTTTGGATTTAATTTCTACAGGTTGTCATAAAATTAATTTGACTAAAGTAAATTTATCTAGATGATATGTTAATTCAAAATAAATTATAAAAATTAAATATTTAATTTACTTAAGACTTTTTCAATAGTCAGATAACTTTTAACAAAAGTATAACTTCGACAAGTTGTCAGTTTTTGTATCTAAAATATGTATATGTTATTCGCTATTCGATAATTGTCATCTGACTATTGAAAATTCGGCTCTAAGAAAAATCAAAAAAATTGAAGTCATATATTATGTCAAAATTATAGCTCTTTACAGCATTATTGTATGAAATTAAAAAAAGTATAACTACAATAAATTTTGTTTCTGTTAATTTGTCTCATTTGTTATTTATATCCATTATACTGAACACATTAACGTTTATATAGAAACAACTTAAAAAAATCTCATAAAATAAAAATAAAATTAACGGACTCAATTTATATCACGTCATAATTTATGTTAAAATGTATCTTTTCATAATATACGTTATTAACACGTAAATACATACAAGAATCCACTTTTTCAACCACTTTAGCATCAGGGGTCAACTATTTGAAGGCCAGTCAATTTCATTTATTTAAATTGAACTTAACTAATGTATTGAAAGAATCCATTTTCGTTTAGGCCTATTAATTGTGGTGTAAAATTGCCTTCTTCGACAGTGAAAAATAAATATTCCTTTTTGTTATTTATTATTAACATCAATTAACGTGCGAGAAACATTTACATATTAATACATATCCAAATCATAAATTAAAGTCGTTTGAATATAGCTCGTTTATTTTTTTCGTCTTGATGCGTGAGGTGGAAATTTGAGTCGGGTTCAATTAATAATTTTGACGTTACGTTTAGTCGGAGCTTTGCTTTTTATCGTGTTTTGTACCACTAATAACAAATCTAGTTTTGATTACAGAAAGTTACTGGACAAAGGAGATTATACGGTTTTTTATTTTTTTATTTTCCTCCATACAGGTCACTGTATTATCAATAACAGCTCTTTCAATACTTAAACTTTTTAAGCGTACTGTTTGGACATCACAGTTAAGAAATTGAAGCTGTTCTAATTTCAAATTGATCAAATTTAATA
The DNA here is from genome assembly GCA_943193645.1 of Acentria ephemerella. Lineage (NCBI taxonomy): Eukaryota > Metazoa > Arthropoda > Insecta > Lepidoptera > Crambidae > Acentria > Acentria ephemerella. The sequence goes on from OW971889.1 coordinate 2,315,240, forward strand.
ATATTTGTGCTTTTATGTGGCGATTTCTAAAATCATCACAAATATCGCTTCAGATTAGCACACGTAGTTCCCTCTGCGGATTTCTCAATTTCACTTACCCGTAGTTTGGTATTGGAAACTGATTTGATCCCGCCAACTTCCCAAAACTATTCCATAACAAAAACCGCCAAACTCCGAACTCTGACCATTTTCGATTGAAATGTCTACAACTAAAAATAACTTGGAACAAAGGGGCCGACGAATGTCTTAATTCTTCGAACCCAATACGAATGGCCAACAATTTGTCGGTCTCGTTGACTTGATATCTAAATTAGTATGGAGACAGGCTTATTCTTTTTCCTTTTGCTCCTTCTGCAAACTTGACGTCTCAATTAATGATGTGTAATTTCAAAGATCTGAATCGCTTGCAACTAATTCTGGTGCGAAATGATGCTTCACGTCTCGTTGTTTGTTGATTTTCATATAAATATGATTTTGCATGCTTTTAGTTTTAATTCAGTTGCTTTTATCGCTTCCACAGGTTTTAACCCCAGGCAAGCCTTATTTATAAAGGAAGTCTGTTTTGCAATTCAGATAATGAAGGTTCATACTCTTAATATTTTTTTATAAAACCCCGAGACAGTGATAGGCTTAAAAATCTTGCATTATCTCTCATCTTTGATTTGAATACAAATTTATTCTTACCCGCAAAATGCTTCTACCAAAATTTTTAAGTATGAGGGTGTATCTTTTCGGGGTGAAAATGGAGTGAATACTGAATGAGCTAACTTTACTGAATACATTAAATGTTCGGCATTAAAGGATGCTAATTATAAGATTTTAGATATTAAACAATCTGAAACAAACGCCACAGTAGGTATACTTTGTCAAAAATGAATGCAAAATAATACAATTTTGTTGAGAGCGTGCGCTGAGCCAAGTCGAAGCTTGTAAAAAACCCTTAGCTTCTCTATCCTTCCGAACAGACTTTATTTATTTTAGTGCCTAATTTAAATAAGACTGAGCTTAAGTTCTTTTGTGACTTTGTTGGGATTCGTAAACAAATTAGCTTGTCCGAAAGAGATATTTTATTTACTTGCAGTGAAATTATCATATTATTCTGATGAATTTGTCTCTTAGGAGTTTCTTGAGTTATTCTGTATCAAGATTTAAAAGTTCATAATTTGGATCTTAAGTCACAAAGGAACTTACTAGATACTTGAACTTATATTATTAATAATTATTATGATTTAAAAGATAATCAACATGTTCATAACGTAAGCTGTGGTTAAAGACTTATAATTTGAAAGGTTAATACCAGCGAGCGTTTATAAAGAAATTGGTGAGAAAATACTATACAAAAACCAAACAATTCATCATAATACTGTCAGGCAATCATTGTTAGAAGCGTTAATGACTGCCGTCCATTATTAATCTGTAGGAACTTGTTTTGAATTTACAAGACTTATAGCGATTTCGATAATAATCTTGTTTAAATAATTACTCACTTATTTTTCTTCCCACAATCTTGATTAACCCTATTTGTATGTAATTTTTTTCTCGGTTACCGTTAGACTTAAATTGGTAGCTTGACAACTCTTTTAGGAATGCTTAACTCATGTGATTTTTCTTCGCTGGCATTATCTGGCGGACCATCAGTGGGGAGTGATTCTAGGAAAAGTTATTTTTTATACATCGTATCGTGCACTCCATTGTCCAGTTGCTTCGGAGCCTTTTTGGTTCACTTCCAAAAAATTTTAAGCAGCTACAAAGTATACGTTTAAAAGCTACACATTTTGTACTTAAAACTATAATGTTTCACAAAGTGCAATACAAACAAATCTTATCTTCCTGAATTATTTCACAGTGAATGTTTTAGATTTCTTGTTTCATGCATTTTCAACCCAAACATAAACCTCGGTTTTAAAATGGAATAGTATATTACTTAATGTATATTATAGTATTGTACGGCCTAATTACCGTATAATCTGGCTCGAAGGACAATATGTTGTGGGACTTCTTGGCACAGTCTCACAATCTGATATATCTTGATAAATGAGAAATCCTTGTTGATTAAATATAAATTTTATTGATTCACTTCAGCTTGATAACACACAACTTGCTAGTATGATGATTTTAAATTGAATGAAATGTGAATATTAATTAGTTTATACAATAAAACAATATAGGTACAATGTAGCTGACGCGGTAAAATCTACGGTAATTAGACCGTACAAGTATATTTATCTAATTAAGATCATACTTCTAACGTAACCTGATACTGACATTTATTTTTCCGCATGCTTTCCCAAGTCTAAACTAGTAATAAACTGTCATTATTATTAAATGATTGAGCATATGCATTTCAAACTATGTCTTTCAGAGTTATAAGGCATAATAGTTCAATATTTTGTATGTTAGATAATATTACGTTAATGTGCCATATATTAATCACAATGTCCCGAAAATTTTAGTTTCCCATATAATTAATATTTGATGCACTCGGTGTTGCCTACTTTCTGCTTTTTATGTCTCACTCACTCTTGGGTTGGCTGTAAGAAAAATCTCTTATAGAGATAAGTTGACCTTTGTTTAGTGCTCCCTAAGAAATTTAATATGGTAAATTAATGAGTAAATTCATGTCAATTGCATAAACACGTTACAATTCACAGTTGTCAGTTTAGTAATAAATATTAATCACCCTCTAATTTATGTTTAAGTGTTTCCTGCTACTGTAAGAAAATTATCAATGCTCAAACGAATTTCATTCATAAAGACTTCATTATCATATAACAGGGTCAAGCGTGTGGGTTGAAGTACGCTTAACTTATATTTGTAACTGGAATTTTTAATAGGATAAATTTTTGACTCCTCGTATCTTTTGTTGCTCGTTATATATGTCTATAACAATAAATTCTGAGCCTATAATTACCACACCGGATGATTCATGAATAACTAATGTAATTTGAGATTCTTCACCTACATCTACCAATGCTGCGGTAATAATAATTCAAATATCACCTTATTAAACCCACACCATCGCTGTATAAATAAAATTTGCCGCCATTTTGTTTAAGCTCGTTACAGCTCGACGCACGCCACTGGCCCTCCTAATTATGATGTTAAACTTTTCCATGTGTGTGTAACATCCCTAATAACGCGAATAAACCTGCCCTTAGTGTGCGTAAGCGCCGTCATTATACGCGTACACGCATGAGTGTTGAGGTTTTATTTGTGTGGTTGTTTGTCGGCGTTTTTGAGTCGTTCGGTTCTTGTCTAACAATAATTACTATATGCCTTACACCCGCAGGCGGTTTCAATGCCCCTCCTCGATTATTTTTTGTCTTGTTTTTTTATATAGCACCTTAATCAAAAAGCATCAAAGTAGCAACGCACGCGCTTGGCGTATAGCCAAAAATGGCTTTGGATTCGTTGTTTAATGGTTAATCACGATTGTTATCGCTTTTCGATTATGAGGGCGCGTTCGAATACATAAATATGCTCCAGCAAATATTAGCTTAGCACTTGTCGTGAGCTATTTATATCGCGTGTTTGCTATTAGCGTTTATGAATTACCTGTAGGTGAAACGCCAGTTGATAAATTGCTTTTGAAGATTTTAACAAATTTACCGCAATATATTTTTATGAAGAAAGATTGATTTTATGTTGCAGTCATTATTTATCCCACGGTGATATTCATGAACATATTTCAATAAAAATAAGGTTTCTGAACTGAATGATCATACTTTGCAATAAAAATATATAAAATTGATATCCGAATAGAGTCATTAACTGCAAGGCAAGAACAAAACGAGTGGACCCAACGGATCGACGAGGTAACGTCTCAATCCACGTTCATTTGCTTCAACTTAAAACGAGTTATACGGGCTGTAGGCAAACGAGATGTAAATGTTGTAACGAAGGCAAATACAATGAAATTGTTAACAAAAGATAAATACAAAAGGCCTTTAAGTGGCGGAGGATGTATGGGAACTGCCCTCCAGTTCAATTGCAACGTCACGAAACTGAATCGAAATTTTGGAAGACCTTTAGGCAACTTAGCTCATTTTAATAAATAAAAACTTTATTTACGAAAACACTTATTTAGAGTCTGAAATTAATTCTTGAAAATAATTTCAGAGATTATTATTAGAAATTTAATGGGGAAAGTAATAAATTTACTTTGAACTGGTAAATTTAAAGACATCGCACACGCCATTAAAACAGTACAGATAGGAACTCAAGCAAAAGCAGGCCAACACTCAAAAAACTTCCACAATAGCCATACCGCTGCTTAATAGATCAACGCAGCGGTAAAATACATTTACCGGGCATCAACTCTGGCGGTAGCTCGACTCTGTCACGACCGGCACACTCCGCGATTGTAATTTTTGTTCTATTTATTCCGTTTTCTTGTTGTTATTTGCTTTTTGTTACTTACTTGTTGGTTTTGTCAAGAATGTAAAGGAATTGACGTCTCCATCGCAGTTCGTCACGCTTTGCCGTCGACGGAATGACGCTGCGATTTTTTCCACCATTAAAAGGAATAGCCTGGGTGATGTCCAGTCAGAAACCAGTCTTACTGAACCTGGATAGAGTGTAGTTTTGATTGCCAATAGGCCGTTGTCGTTAGGCTTAAAATACACAAGTGAAGTAGCATGCAGACCCCTTATAGCGAGACGTGATGACTTAATTCCAATCGTCCATTTGCTATGGGTGCGGAGGTTTGCATATCTTCACTAGATGCTTACATCATAGTGTGATATTAATTAAGTTTTGATTATTCTAATAAATCATAATAGAAGTTATATAGTTCTAGACACAGTGTAAAAATTACTATTCGCTTGTCAGATTTGAACGCAATACTATAAGTATTCTAGTAATTACATTCATTAAATATACTTAGTTAATTTCAAGATTATTATTGAGAGAAATAAAATTGTGCGACTTTAATAAAATTCAGAATTAAATAATGCCATTTGTTAAAAGTCTCAACAGAAGCACTTAATATTTTTGATACTGGGAATTCATAATATTATTTTTGATTTAGACATAAAAATTTTATGACTAAATCTACTTTCAAATCAAAGAATTTTGTATTTTTATGTCAAGCTTACTTTTAAATCAAACTGCTAGATTAACCAACTTATAAATACGTTAAAAATATTATACGATTATTTCGACATTATTCATAAATGAAGTGTAAATTCAATGGAATTCGTTATCACCATCTGGTTCTAAGCGAAACATCCGACGGGATCACGTGTAAGGCCAGCGCGGCTCTCGTATGGATACAAGGGATCCTGTGCGATTACACTCTGCAGTGAGAACGTAAATTACTCCGCTTTGTGGAGCTTGAATACTGAGAATGTAAAATAATACTTAATAAAAACTTTTGTTCTTTCAAAACAATAATGCTTGACATACTTGGAATATGTGTAAATTTTATTGCCTTTAAAGGGATTTACCTGACAATATCTTTGGAACCAGTAAAAAAATCAGAAATGAGTTGAAGAATAGAAGCTATCTACCAATCATTACCATGACCTTACTTTGATCTAGAGCACTCTATTGTCAAATAAAATGACTCAGAACATTTTTCGAAAACTTACAAAGAAAACCTTAACCTAGACACTACCTATTTCCCATTTAGCTAGGAACATAAGTTAATAAGTTGTGTTATTCGTGTTGGCAATAGCCGCAAAACTAAAGTATCGCTTTTTTTTAGGTAGCACATGAATAATAAAATTAATAAATACGTAGCTGAGACTGTGCATTTGAAATATAATGTACAAAACCCGAATATCCACTGGAACACAGTCACTGTGAACAGGTACATTTATAGCTGGGATTCTCTTGTGGGTACAAGGGATTCAGCAAGATTAAATCTGTAGTGCGAACATAAATTACTTTGCCTTGTGAAGCTAGGCTCTGAATGTGGAATCCTGTTTTGAATGATAAAGGCATTGTTTCTGTATTGGGTCCTTACGATGAGCGGTTGAGTGGCCGATTTCCTATAAGGTTGTGTTAGCTTTTGAGAAACTGGTGAGTTATTTGCTAACTTAAATTGGTCGGTTGATTCGTTGATAAAATATTGTGAGAAAATAATGAAAACCGAGGAATTGATTCTGAATTTGGAGCTATTGGGAAAGGTACAGGCTTGATCACTAGAGGTAACGTAGGAAATAATATTCTGAAATTAGATAGATTTGTCCGATAAGCTTACATCAGTATAAATATATTACTTCCAACATGTTGTATCTTAATTCGTATACAGCAGCAGAGTATATTCTTTGTTCTTATTATTCCTTAATGATTAAATAACGACCATTTAAAATCTAATAATGACTGGGCTTGGGGCTGTTAAATCCTGTTTCAGACTGTTTTGATACTACAAGTCATTTATTTGGGTACAAGAATTTTCCTAACATCTAGGGTCTAAATTAGTGTGTGGTGTTTAAGGATCTTAGTATAAATCGAAATATATTTAGAATCTTTGGTTCTTGAATACTACAGCCGTTTGTAGATCAAATGTTGCTCTTCTTTTGTTGTTGAACTTCGGTGAGAAGAAGATTTTTAACGTCTCCGTACTGGTCCTGAATTCTTGTTGTTTTTCAATTTGTGATTACATCGCACACATAACCCATCCGCCATCAGGCTCATTAAAACAAATTTTTAATTTCTTTTTATCACAAAATATCAGATTGCGTGTGCTTCCGTTAAACTGTGACTGTAAACGAAATAATGTAGCTATCGCGTATTTATTGCTAATTTACATGTCATTTAAATGCTTCCGTTGAAACTCAACAGTTTTAAGTTTCACCTGTAATTATATTATTATAGGAGTATGAATGTGATTTACTGACCAATAATGAAGATATGGAAAAGAAGCGATAATATCAATAATAATGCGTAATTTTAAAATAATATTATTAAATTTACTAAGATTCATAAAAATGTTCTAGATAAGAAAATGACGAAAGGGTTCTTTGAATATACTGCAGCGTACTGTTGAATATAAAGCACAGATTTTTCGTAACAGTGAATGGTGAGGTACTAAGTATATGACTAACTTACCTTTATAAGAGAAACAAAACTGAATATTTTATATATAAATCACTGCCATGCAATAGCTATTTTAAGTGTCTTAGCAATAATTGTTAAATAATTTTAATTAATAGATAAGCAATTTTACTGTTTACCAATCAAACGTTAACTAAATAAATCATTAACGTTTCCGCTTGAGTACGGTACTATAATGAAAATTTGCATTCGTAATTAGGGTGAGTATGTAAATTTCGTACATTACTCATGTTTGGTATGCTGATTAAAATTGCTGGTAAGTTTACATTTCACCTGTGTAATTGTTAATAGCTGAAGCGAATAGATCTTCATGGTATGACCGCGTTATACATTAACTTGCAGAAATCGTTCTGTTTGAATTGTGACTAAACGTAATAAGTCATTCGTCCAATTGATTTATGGAAAAAACTAAATCTCTTACTTCATACTGGTTTAATTTCTAATTTCTTTATGTGATTGTCGTTATATGACAAACGTTATATGACGATAAATCATTGATGAAAATCTTTGCAGAATTTTTAGTGATAATAGATGTAATAACTATGAGTTGATCAGAAACTTCTTGGTAGTAATTAAGTTTTTGCGTAATGTTTCATTCTACTATATTTCAGAATTGTGTACTTACATTCAAATAGTATCTTTTCTGGGTTTCAATAACGAATAGCTTATGAAGTGTTATTATCTGACAACCAGATAATCTTAGAAATAGAGATATATAGCAAAAAGGAAAGGACGATAAAAGCGCACAGACGCAAGGTTCCTGAGGTGAAAAGGTGAAGCATGGAGACTACGAAGATGAACTTACGGCTTGGTAACAGGACGTGGACAGGATGCGGACGGTACCAATCAGTGGCAGCAGTAACAAAGGTGACATTGTATGGTATAAAAGTTAAACTGGCCAGAGATCGCAACTCCATTTACGTTTCTGATTCATTAGTCTGAAGAAATTCAGAGATGAGTTGTTAAAGGTCACACATTCAATTCCCTTCTCAGAATTAGAAAGAAAGTCAAAGTCAAAATATATTTCTTTAAATATACTCATTTTCTTTTAAATTGTCATAACAGGGAATATGCATGAGAAAAAATAAATAAATGTAATTAAAGAAAGAAGAAATATAGAAAAAGGATGACAAAAGTTAAAAGTTGTTCAGCTTTACACATAATTACAGAGATTAACTAACGCTTGTAGAAAAATGCACTAAAGAGATCACCGCTCAGTATGACGTCTCAACTCTGCCAAGACACTAGACACCTCCTTCTTTTAAGTAGGACCACTGCCTTAGAATACATTATACAAACAACACGATTACATTATATAAACAACTGAAATGAGGTCATTTGTATGAGCTCCTCTACAGAGAACATGTCATTTACTATTACGTAGATATGTAGAAAATTACACAAAACAGAGTTAGATTTCCCTTAAGACTGCTGAGTTGAAAAGTTGGTGTTGCTAAAACTGTTAGCGAAAAAATCATCTATAACGTTGTAATATAAATCTTAATATGTAAGGTATAAAGTAGATAAATAAATGCAAATGACATTTGTAATTTTTAGAGCAATACAAATGATACAAAATAACGAGGCAGAATAGTAATTTTGTTTTGTATTACGAGCCTTCGTTTTTGATTCGATTTCGATTTTACCTAAAAAAACTTTTTTGTAGATTGGAGTAACTGGATGACTAGTTTGCTAAGCTGATAGGCTATTTACAACAAGGGTAAATGTAAATACAAGATATTTTTAACAAGTAATTAGTAAAAAACAAAATTCAAAGTAATATAGCTAACATTACATTTATACTCAATAATCAGGATCATTTAAAAGAAAATTAATAAGTAGATCGCCGATATAATTCAATAGAAGCAATTGGAATTATTACAGCACTCCAACTATTAAAATCAATCCAATTTCCTTTAACATATCATTTGTATCCGGATCAACATTACCGTTTTGGATGCGATTTTAACGTTTCAATTTAGGGCATTTTAGTAAGTATTTGAACTGCAACAATAGTTCGACAAATATCCCAATCGCCGAGTCTATTTTCAATCAAACGTACTGGTTCTTTGAAGTTATTCAATTAAGAGATGTAGGGACTCGCAATGGCCCGGTGCACTCAATGCGTTCTCCAAATCAACTCCAGGCTTCCGATGCCTTCGTTTTAAATTGTCCTATTATGTAACGAGGTTGTGTGGATTCCTGGAAAGTGTAGTGATTTTAGGAATTAAAACCTTTGGTGTGCAGTTGTAAGTTTACAATACACTATCTGAAGGAAAATTGTAATAATAATATAATATATGATACACACACACCTATTATCATACTCAAAAGCATCATTAAAAGTGTGCTAGCTTAATGATCTTATAGATATAGATCTTATGAATATCAAGAGGCTAAACGTTGCGGCGCATTTCGAATCTTTGGAATCGTTTGTCTCAAAAGGCATAAGACTCGTTACAGACAAAACCACTACTCTTCATTCTTTGGATATGCTGCTTCTAAAAGACGTTCTCGTTCTAGCCATTCGATATCTAACTTTCAGCACATGTCAGGATTTTGTACTACAGAGAGATGCAACGTATAAAGAGTGCCAAAGTTGCATTTGAACGCTCCAATTAAGAAATTAGCATATGATCTTTGCTTACAATATATTTACTCCACTTTCCTACAACTTATTCCAGGAAGTATTTGGAGTTTTTAAATCCCATTATTTAACACTCAAAATTACAAAAAAGGCTAATTGCAAAGAGTTTCATCTAATCCATTGCTCATTTATGTTCACGTCATTCTACTTTTGGTGATCTACATAATCTGGTGACGCTTTACCATTATCTTTAGGAGTTTTTACTTTTGCTAAGTTAAAAATAGTGTTATTTATTAGCCGCAAATAGTTGATGTAAAGCAATAGAATACAAAGGAACTGCTATCTAGTATACATGCTATGTATTTCTCCTCGATGGTGATATTATTTCTTATAGTAGATATTGAGCGAATGAATCAGATATATGCTAAGTTAAATGTGTTACTTTACACCCGCCTTTGATATCTAATGCCGTAAAATTCATATCTTTGATTTCGCGTATCCATGAGCGAATCAATAAACCATCATGTATACACACTTCCATACAATTTGCATTTCAAACGTACTCACACGAGACCCGGCTAATGTTCACTGCTAGAGAGGGACAGATATTTAGCTATTTAGCCCGCCCGCACAGTTTAGCCAACATCCGAGTGTCAAGTCACAAGCTGTTGTTGGTTAGATATTTAAATTTGTACCTATTGTAGCGGTTAAGCAATCATCTCATTTGGACAAAGAATCTCTGTCAAGATAATAAAATTAATAAAAAATTATACTCGTTTCATTAAACGGCGGTTTGCATGGATTTATATAAATATAGCTTTCGAAATACGGTGTCAATATTGAAGATACTAAAACGATTTATGCAAAACTTAATGTCCTAATAAAATATGAGAATACCCATGGAGCTACTGCAGCCCATATACGAGTTTTTATACTTGTAGGTAGTTTATTAATTGACTATATATTTTGAAGGTTTTTAGTATTAATAAAATATACCAAACGATGTTAAAGATCATTTTACTTGCTTCGTATTAAAGGGTAAGTTAGATATATTTTCCCAAATTCTAGCAGAGTATTGACTAATTTAAACGTTCATAACAACTGCTATCAAAAATTTTAGAAGGTGTATGAGCTGACTGATTACACTGTTGGTCACAAGCTACATGAGGAGTGTTAGTGCTAGCTGAAGTCTGTTTGGTGTTCCAGTAACGTTTCCAACTAAGCTTTCCCAACCACGGACGACCAGGAGGTTATAAATTTTGATTCATCCAGAATAAATCTACTACACATATGACATCTGTCATGACCTCAAGCTAAGATTATATTGAATAAAGTTCAATGAACGATTTAAAATAGTACCAGATTCGTTGAGTTAAGATGCGCTTGCAAAAATCAGAACCATTTCACTTTCACATGGCTTTATCTATAATTCCTGTAGTTAAAATTACATTAAACTAAATGACAGTAATTAACAAGACTTTGATACAATCAATGAAAAAGACAATGAAAACTTTAGCCTAGTTTCTCCAATAGTGTAAACCCAAGAAATAGAACCCTTTCCTATTATAATGGCATGGGATAATACCATACGACATCTTCTACAATTCACACCATAGCAAAGCTTACAGACGATAATTCATCAAGACGTGATAAGGCAGTGTTTCACTGTGACAAGGGCGTATGTACCTATTATATAACACCCACGCTTAATATACACCGTCTTTGCATTCTAGTAACCAACTTAACAAATGCTTTTGTAGAGCTGTCATAATAGTAAATTATGGAGTTGAAATTACGTTATTACCTAATTTTAACAATAAGTAAGTATATTTGTCACACCTTTTATACTGTCCCAATTATGAATACTAGACATAAAACATATGTATCAAAAATATACTAAATAAACATAAAAACATCTATGAGTCGTGAACAATATTCGTACTGATCAAATATTTGCCCCTACCCGGGACCTTTGGCTAAAAAGACAGGGGACATGAAAAGTAAAAGCGTTCAAAGTTTAAAAAAAATAAGTTTGATATTTTGAATACATTTTTTTATGTATACTGTAGCTAGAATAGATCCAACCATGTTGTATAATACTATTTACTTACCAATATTAAAAATCCACTAATTTATAACTCACAGTGGTCACATCTTATTAAATTTATTTGAATGACATGTTTGAGAAAGCAGACTAAACAATGAAAATTCCCGACGCTAATAACAATATTACATCATTTAAAAAGCCGTACATATATTTTGAATATTAAATATTACCATACGAAGTTAAATTAATAATTAGCAGACCAAAAACAATTAGTTTCCTAAACATGTTCGTCATCGTATTGCCTCGTCGAACACAATGTTATTTTTTTATTCATTCAAACTTTACCAAAGAGTTTTAACAATTATTACTCACCGGAAACCTGCCTGGTTGGTAAGCGATAATAATCTGTGCTTTTAATTACGCCAAAAGACCCCGCCCGTTGCCGTAATTTATATGAAAACGTCCAATCACATTAGACCTCGTTGACGTTGAGTGTCACTCGCCCGAGCCCAAGGAATATTAATCACTCCGCATTATGATTTGAATTTAGAACTCAGCCGTTACATTTTTTCTAAGATGCAATTTGGAAATTGTAATGTGACCTGACAAGTCAGATTTGGAGCTTATATTGGGAGATGATGATAAATATACTTGACTCTTCCCAAAATAACTATTTTTGAGAAAAGTTATATTCGGTCAGTCCAAACAAATTTGTTTTTAAATAAACCCTATTCGGGAAATAGATGTCTTGAATCGTCATTCCAGATATCTATAAGCTAACTGTACCATCTTATTGAAGCGTAATACTCTCGATAAGTAGCGGACTAATTCCTCACACTAAAATTTACGTACATTTTATACAGTGTCTATATAATTTACAGCTGCTCAAGCGGATGCCTTCTCACAAATTATGATTCAAAATAACACATTTCTCTCGCCGGCCGCGGCTGTAATGCAGGGAGACTCGAAATTAACCATAATTGCTTAATTCGGAACTCATGCGTTGTTTGCCCTGATCCGAACGCGGCAAAGGGTTCACATAATGAGTGAGATGGATGTACAAAAAAGTATAACATTGAAAGAGATGAAGATATCGAGTTAGAAATCGGTGCCGAAGTTACGTTTGCATCAGTGAACACCTTCCTAGTAATGGGTATAATGTGTGAAGGGAATAGGACTAGAATCATTACCGTGATGGTTTTTTCTGATGTTAATGACGTGGAATATGAGAAAGCGTTTGTCACTATATCAACGTTGTATCATCTTAATAAACTTTGCGTCGGGGATAATGATAATTACGTTATTAGGAGTGATTTGTCAATTCCTATAAAAGACTATAAGGATAATAATGTTTACTCATCAAACACAAAAGAAAAGGTCTTATTGTATATAAAGATCTATTAGTTTTTGACTTTTAAATTCATTTTGTATTTCAATCAGTCTGACAATCAAACACCTCTTTATTTCAATGGACTCAATTACTAACTTCTTGTAAATTGTCTAATTATTTAATTTTAAACCATACCACCACTTCGACTAATGCTTTAGATTTGGATAAGAAGTGACGTAAAAGACCCATTGTAATTTGATTGAATGGAATGGACAATTTTCATACGATGTATTCTTAATTTAAAAAATTACTTATACAGAGGAAGTTGTCATTTTAGCACTATATTTACTACTGTATAAGTAATAATGGATTTTACTATGTTGTAGTACGCTATTTCGAATATAGAGATATTCCTGTGACCTTTCTAGACATGCAATATCACAAAAGAAATGTTAATGGGGTCGCCCTTTTGATTTTAGTTTTGGTAGTGGGTCTTGATCCATCGATTTAATAATAAAAATCTTTTATAAATCACGTTGAATCACTTTAGTATTTGTAATACTAATAAAACGAACGAAATATACAAAATATGAAATAAGTGGGATAATTATCATAATACGTAATAAAGAGACCTAGTTTCCGGAATATTATAATAAAAACATTTTTTTTGGATTTTTTAAATTTATATTTTGTTTATTTTTTCAGATGCCGTGATATCGAGGCCATAGTTGAAAAGGTTTGTGAAGTTAATTTTTTTTTAACGGCATTATTAAATTAATAAATTTCTCTTTAATTCAGAAATCACTTACAATGATAACTTATAAGTATTTACGTTTGTCTTTTGATGCTAAAATTGCCATGTATAGTGTTCATTAAGTATTACAGTTTTCTCATATATGTAAGCGTTGTTGTAATGTAACCTTTTTACTTGCGAAATATAGGATTGAATAACTTAATTAACGTAAGGACTCTCCTCGAAGGATATTTAAAACAATAATTATGTGCAAACTCTTTTCATTTTTATACACTTCTTAGGAAAAAGACTTTGTTCTGAAAAACGCAAGTTTTTATTTAATACAGACCATAAATGTCTAGCAAATATAATATTTGTAATTCAAATTTCATTCCTATTATGACATAACAGAATCGGTTTTCAGTATAATGACACAGAGGATCCTGGCCGAACAATTGTACTGTATTTATCTTGCCTGTAATCTTGTGTAAAAGAATTAGGTAATTATAAATGAAAATTCATTTCTCCAAACCCCTTCCTCCATTACACGGTTGATGTTGATACTACAAAGCTACGCCAATCCTTTTTTAGAATGATTCAAAAAGGGGAATTCTTAATTTGACTGTATTTTTGTGAGTTTTCTACGCGAGTTTTCCGTCAAGTTAGTGCCAAGTTTTATTTTATACAGACACCAGTTTCAAATTAATTTATTCGTATTCGATCAAAAGTATTGGTGTCAGAGAAAGTCTCTCATCAAACAACAGAAAAGCAAAAGTAAACACGACTTCTAGAAAAAGTTGGAAGTCGTTTCCTTAATATAATAAATATTAATTTATTTCTTAATATTACATCAAAAAACAGTAACAATATATATATATATATATATATATATATATATATATATATATATTATTGTATAGATATATGTTACTAACATGGCCTCTGGTACTTATAATACAATAATTATGTTCTATAAGGTAAACAATATAAAAACAATTTCGTCTGAATCTGTATTATTTTCAAGTGAAATATTTGAAGTCAATAAGTGATTAAAAACTTCTTAATTAAGCAAATTGCTAAATTTATTGTTTCAGAGATGTACAATTAAAAATTAAAAGTTTTAAGCTTTTCATAAAGTTATTTAATATTATTGTAATTACGAAACTGACTACCTAAATGTTCCCTTGACCGTACAATAATGAGTTCTTAATACAAGGAGTCCGAACGCGACACACGCTAACGACCTTTGTAAACATAAACACATTTGCGTGTGTTACAATAAATTCCTACATTACGTTATATTTCGGTAGGTTGACTTGATATGACGCCTCAGGTTTTATTCATTAGATTCCTTTGTCAAATTTATCTCTTGCTATTTTTAGAATCCTAAAGATACCGGTTTTTATTATGATCAAATAATTTTATTTAGACATCAGTATTGATTTTATATTAAATTTAAATGGATTTATATGACATTTTCATGACATTAAAGACAATAACTATTGTTTTCGCTCATAATAATTTTTGAAAAAAAAAAACAATTGTTGCTTATACCTGAAAGGTTGACTTTCTTGTTTTATTTTATTTAAGTTTCTAATGCAGTGTTCCTTAAATTTGCTATAAGTGAAAATTTTATAAAAATATATGTTTATGTGCTCGTATTAAGAGTTTATATTTGAATAACATTGTAAAATTTTCTATATTGTAATCTGCTTCATTAAAACCGCAATGAATCAATCACCCAAGTCATGTCTCGTTTTATATTTCAATCTCCTAATGTCAAATACGAGAGCCAACAACAAGATTGAAATAAAAAAATGTATATACAAACAGCTTAACATTCCAATTTTCATCATGCTTCATTTCGTCTTGCGGATTAGACCTGTCATCTAGTGTTAATCTGACAGTAGTTTCTGTAAAAGATGTTGACAGAACATACAAATCAATGTCAGAATGATACCACATCTCATTCCATGAACGTTTCCTAGAATTTGCGTTTTCGTACTACGCGGAACGACAAACTCATTTGTGGGTGGACTTTTCAAGATTTGAATTTCGAACGTTTATTAGCTGCGGGTACGACATGTTGAAACAGATGTTTCACGTTGGTTTTGACGGATGGGTCAGGCGAGGTCGGACGCCATCTTGAAAAGTTCCCGCCAATCGCGTCCCGGGGTGCCTGTCAACGGTACAAGCGAAACAATTACCGAGATCGTGACTTTGTAAACACCGCGATAAAAGAAGATGTAATTACAGAAGGATTGTGTTAAAACAAGCCCCCTTAATAATCAAAAACATTTTGATGCTATTTAAAGTAGTTCATTCGTGTTATTGTAAGGAAGTGCTTTTGAGATACAGTTCCCATCAAGATTTACTTGTAAACCTTAGTTTAAATAAATAAAGAAACGTTTTACATTTCTAAGTACGACAAAAATGGCTAACAAGCGTATTACATTTGAAATCACGCATACATTACTTAACTGAAAATTTACACTACTGACTATAGCTGTTTAAAAAATAGAAAGATCACTATAGAATTTAATATATCCTACCTACACTATTTATATCTAGTCTTTCATCGATAGTATTCATGTTGTCAATATTGTTACTGATTTCAAGGTCAACTGTCCAACATTTACAACTATATAAATACAATAAAACTATTATAGACAATAAACTAAAAAAATCATTTCCAAATGATTACATTTTCATTATAATTCTATAATTCTTATATAGTTTAATTAAATTCAAAAATGAAGCAATTATCAAGCATAGAAATATTCTGATCGCGAAGAAACATTAGATCGTAAGCAATTTAATATTAAAAATATCAAGCCATAAGCGATAGATATCTGCACAAACAGCTCATTAGCCCTCGCTCAATTATTACACACCAATCACAATCCGGCAGCTTCCAATCATCTCTGAACACCTGTCATAGTCCCTTTCATTTCTTTTAATGAAGACATTTAGCTTAGCAGGTGTCCATGATTCTTGATACAACATTAAGTTGTTTGAACTTAAGCGCTTTGTTTCCTCGTAACCTTTTTTGACGTCCCGCGAAACTTTATTGTCTCTGCTACAATTAATTACAACACAAAGGTGCATAATAAATCCTATCAATTCGTATAACAGATGTACGCAATTAAGTTGTAAATTTGCTACGTTTTTACGACTATCAAGGGGCAAAGTAATCGAGTCTATTCATGCTTGTGCTTAATTTAAGTCTAAACAATGAACAAACGAGCAAATGAACTGGGGGTCGTTTTCGTTTTAATATCAAGATGGAACGAACGAAGTATGTTACATGTTTCTCTGTTTTTATTTGACATCTTTCTTGATATCAACGACATCCTGTACAATGTTTCGCGTTTCGAATTTCGAATACTCATTGACATTTTAGTCAATCCGCAGAGTAATGAAACCGTCAGTTCGTCGGAATGACAACGAGGAAAAGAAACTCAACGTGTTATCGAATAAGAATTGAATTCAAATATTCCTTGAGAACCATCTGCACCATATTGGAAACGGAATAAACACTTCTTAAGATAATACACGAGATTCAGATTGAAGTTCCTATCAATTGATTCAGCGTACTGTCAGCTTTATTTACATTCAATTAGAATTGGATCTCGTTTGAATCGTCACTGATATGTACCACAGACTAAAAGTTATTGAATGATCACTGATTAGATGATTATCGGAGCAGAGTTGCGTAGATGTTGTACGAACAATTTTATATGGTAATTGAAATGTAATATGAGCATTGGATTTCGAGAGTTCATTACGTGTCGTTTATAGCGCAGTAATGCAGCATCGTATATAGAAATTTATATAGGTATAATAACGATAAAAAGGGTATAGATATCACGGTTTTTAATGAGCGAATCTGACCCTTGATGCGTTCGAATTTATATACTCGGACGAAACCATCGCATAAAAAAGGACAATGCAGGCAGATGTGGCCGAAGACTGCACAATTAATTTTATACGATTCAAAAATAACGTCTCTATTCTAGAGGAAACCATTTCTCCGAAGATTTGACGTGTTATAAATTTTTGTGTTAAATATTTTTTGTTCAGCGCCGGTTGCCATATGTCAGTCTAATGTTTTATTCAGGCTTACTAGCGGTATGGTGACCAGTAGTTTTGTCTTAGCTTATGTAGAATAAATAGAGTCCGGCAAATTTATGATAAGAAGATCATAATAAGCCTATAATGTGATACTAGTCAGATGAAAAATAAATGTTAAAAAATACAATTTCAATTTAATTTAAATTGCTGACTAAGTTCTTTCCAGAAACAATAAGGAGTGAAACTTTGACTCTTTAAAATAATTTAAATAAAATTGGTTTAATTTTTCCTTTTTTAGTATTTTTAAATTCATTTTAAGTTATAAATAAATACGGTATATTTAACAGAGTACAATTAACCGAACTAACCTTTCCTTTGTGATCAATATTAAATTATATTTTATCTTTAATTAAATTGAACCCACTCCAGCCTAAATATTAATAAATTGTGGCGTTTTTATTATTATAACCTTTGCTCCCCCATAAGACCCTTTTAATAATGGTCGCCGTGCAAAACTACAAACGCGACAGATGGTCAAAGGCACCCCTATACGAAATTATTGCACAGTGCAAAAAATTGTATTAAGTCAACAAACTTTACAACAGAGGTTTGACATGTTTAGTCGGCCACAGTGAAATCATATATCCATTTGTAAAAGCTTTTGTATTCAAAACATCGTGTGAACTGAAATTTTGTAAAATTCGTGGCAATTATTCGAAGCGTGCAAATTGAATTACCATATTTTAATTTGAAACCGTAATATGAATTATATTTAATGAAGTTTTATTAGTTTGATGGTAAATGCACTCTGTATTACATTGAATAGTAATTATTATATTCGATGTATTATTACGTTAGTATTTTGTTTTTGATTAAATGTATCCAAATTGTTACATGAATATAAATATTCATTTAGATTAACTGTGATAGCGAAATTTGTGACATTATAATTAAATACTTATTACATACCAGAATATGATTGTCTCACACCTTGGCGCCATACATATGGCGGTGAAGACATAATAACGAATGTCTAAGATGTTAACGATGGAACTAAAAACAAATAAAGTAATAATAAAACTTTTTGCCTCCAACAAAAGCTATAAACTTTTGTTTACGTCTACACTTGTTCGATTGACGCAAAGAAAATACTCTTTGGCATCCTTTATTTTTTTAAAGTCTCTTAGGGACTCAATGATTGAGGGCGATTTACACGGAGCCGTGGCAAAAACTGACGTAGAATTTATGTGAGTAATGGTTTTAAAACAAAAAAGTTCATCTCACACTTGTGCTTCTATTAGAATGTTTGTAATTTAGTCCCAATACAACTTATAAAAACTATCCATGATAACATAGTTATAAAATATTTCGGCTTGTTTTATAGTGTCAAGCACTTGCTATATAAATCCTATATCCTATGTAATGTTAGTACAATCAGTATGCCGCCGCATAGAGTCCGCTTTAGTGTTACTGTTCTTTTCTCCAAAGTTTTTGATGAAGGGATCGAACTGTTGAAATGTTGAGGACGATTTTGCTATGCGTCATTTGCGCTAATAGGGCGCTTAAATTTATTTGTTTATTTTAATATCCTAAGCAATTATATTTTCTTTTAGAAGAAGCTTATAGAACAATTAACGTAATATTTATTATGATCTTTATTATTACTTTCATAATACATTCGCTTTTTTGATGTAAACAGAGATTTTTCCAAATATAGTTAAAGCAACTAGTGGATCCATTTTATATTAATTATTTGTCAAACGAATCCAAGTTATTTGATTAGTTTATGATACCACAGCATAATTTATGTTTGATTGATGTGTTTGTCGATTACTTTACCCATTTTAATAACATCATTATCATCTCCATAATCAGGCTTGATGCTATCTTATTTAAATAGATCATCAACACCTACCGACAATTTTTTGTGGCAAGTCTATCCTACTAATTTAGAACTTCATCAATCATTTCTCAAAGAAACGCAATTTATGTAGCCATATGCCAAGCCGCATTTACCTGAGTTCCACAAAAAATCACAGAAAAAAGGTGACAATAACATTGACATGACCGTAAACTAGTAGGAAATCTCAATTTATGGAGTCCACTTTACAATCTAAGAGAAACAATTTGTTCTTGGAACTTAGCAATGGTGGCGTCAATTTTTGAAATTCAATAGCTCCAAGACTAATATTGGTTCTGTTATCAAATGCTTTGATGCTACCGTCTGCGTTGAGATTGTAATAGTCTTAGAAAAGGTAAAATAAAACTGGAAAGAGGATAATATTTCTCAAACTGATACCATCACGCAACGCCTCATTGGTGAGCGATACTCCGTATTTCCATCCTACATTCCTGCATTTAGAATAAGGCTATATTTCTATGGCTGTCCCAGATATCTATCAGACACCCTTCAAACGTAACAAAGTTGACAACTCATTCCTCACTAAACATTTTGTGTTCACGGAGTGTGAACAGTTGGGGATAAATTATACGCGGCTAAAACAAAAATGCTCATGGAGATCCTTTAGGAATTGGAAATACTAAGAAATTATAGATGTTTATCGCCTACCTTTTGAGTTTCGGCACCGCTAACGAAGGTCGCTTTTGTACCTGTTTATTTTTTCGGCATCCTCCGCGTCGTGGGCACCCACATGTCAAGAGCGAAAGAGATAGACCATTATCGATAGACAGCGATTGTCATCAGACAGACTTCTTCGAAGCAATTCTTAATTGTCAACGGACTGTGAAGTCTTAATTTTTTAGCAATTGGGTTTTTTATTCGTTTTTAATTTTTAATTTTGGACACATTTTCGGTGAGTTTTAGTATAGCTACATATCTACATTTTAATATTAATAATAAAATGTGTCAAATGATTTCATTAAAATGATCTAATCAAGCCTATTAAATCTTTAATATTAAAGTGTGCACACGTGTCAAAAACAGTAGGTGATAACACTATCTCTGTAATCCTGCCAGCCGTTGTAAGTGTCCCCCAACACATATGTCGCAGTAACGCTCTTTTGTAAACCGTATCAAAATTTAGATAATGCACGTCCGTAGAAATTTCTACTTTATTATTAGCTTCGTTCTTCCTACAGCTGTCGTGTTTTGTTATATTTTTTGTTGACGAGTGGGCAGTGACCGGCCGTTATAGATTGGTGCGGTCCCATAAAAGTGAACAGGTAATGAGCTTCGAAATTGGTAATGACTATATAAAGTTTGAAACTCAACGCGTGCGTTTTGATACCATAATTTACAGTTATGGCTTCATATCCTGAGTTTTGTCTACTCTTTGGTATGGGTCATGGAAAATTTAAGTTCGGTTACGTTTTTTCTCTTCTAAGAGACAAGTCATCCGAGTTTTATTTTACAAAACAGCTCTCTTTATTAAATCCATTGTTGTATTAAACACATTTGCGTTCGTTCACAAATGACAGTTGTCATAACAGCCCCATTCGTTTACACCCAGTCAAGTACAGCATCTAAAAAAGCCCCATTTGTCACCCCGTGTTTGTTTTCTTTCTATATTTTTAAATACTAACATTGATTCCCCCTTAAATTCGTTTGCAAGTGTTATCTTTCGTCAAATTTTATTTGTTTAATTGCGATACCAAATATTGGTCCAATTCAGTTGATGACGTTAGTTCTGTTCGCTTTCTGTCAATATGTCGACTAATAAAGGACAACATGTCGTGTTCCCACAAAACTCCATTCCAATTTGTAGCTTTTGCTGACGGCATAGAATTAAAGTTTCTCAAAATGAAATTGGCATTGATTGTTCTGTTAGCGGGCCTTGATCAATTATTGTTCCCGAGTTTCATATTTATTCTGTATGTGGCCAAATCTTATTTACTTTTTATTTAAAATAACATTGTAGAACGAACACTTTTCAGAGATGTAAATTATATTTTTCTTTTCAAAAAATGTTATAGTGATTGGTAGATGCTGTACGCTTTGGCAAATACTTTTAATGCCTTTCCATGTTTCAACAGTTGTAAAAGTTTTACTGTTCTCTTTTATGTCTGACATGGTGCCCTGTAGGGTTTACAATCTGTTTTATGTGGGCGAAGTCTTGACCATTGATCACATAAACTTATACACTCCGGCATAATTGGTAATACGCGCCTACATTATTTATTTTATTATAACTATAATATCAAGTAGCCTATCTTCATCATAAATATTTTCAATTCATTCATTAGTCACATTTCAATTTATATTTAAAATGCAGTATTTCTCGTCGTACTACTCCCGATTTACGTTCATAACATTTTTAATGGTTACAAAGCTGAACAATTTCCAAAAACGCGTGATGCTCATTGCTGAACCGGCGATAAATCGTCTGTAAATGGACGAGCAGTTTCACAATAAATATCTGATCTAACACCGTCTTCCTGCCCACGCTCATAATTCAGAGAGAATTATTGGTATAAATTAAATAAACATCTCAAGTGAGACATTTACAACGAATGTCCAAGTCACCGCAAAATTATTTATAGAAACTCTTACTTACTAACGCCAAGATAGTTTTAATTGGGTGCAGAAATTTTGTTGGTAGTGCACTAAATAATGATATGCAAATCTGCAACTTATTCAGATACTTTTATAACTCAAACAACAATTTATAGTCCTAATAAACACGTTGATAGGTACATCGTAAATTCGCGAATATATTTTAGACCAACACTTAGTTTGATTGTACGGCTGTAAAGTACCCAACGGTGTCTTCGAAGAGGGTGTTAAATCTTTTTCTGATTCTCTTACGCCTAAACGAACGCAAGCACGATATAAACCCAGATTTTATGATACAAGAATCTTTAAAACATTGTCCTTCTTGGGTGGTCAAGTATCAGACTCGGCGTGATACCTCGGTCTAATAAACAGTTGTTTCGCGGTTGTTTACTTCATGACATTTGTTTTTATTTCAACTAAAGAATATCCTTAAACCCATTCAGACTCGATTCATAAATAATTGTTTGCTTCATAATAGATATTAATATAAATGATTATGTAGAATGTACATTTGCCGTAGAAGTTCTCAATCTATCATTCTAACTGTTTTATATTTTGAACTAAATATTAAAGAAATTGCGCCACTTATGTTAAAAAAAGATGATCAGCTGCTTTGACATAAATTGTAACAGTGTAAACAACATAGACGGTTCTTCAAACACAAACATGTTAGTATCTCAATAACTACTGTCGACGTTACATTTCATCTCAGACATATGTCAAGCAAATAAGATCAACTGTGTCGTTGGCATTGGTATTAATTTCCCTTTGCTCCAATTTATTACCTTTGATTGGATTATTTCCGACGTCTTCTCTTTCATAGAGTTTTAAAATTCATCGAAGGCATTTTAAAGCTCATTTTCATACTTCGCTATTCGTGTTCTACTGAAGTGATTTTTTTATATTAATGCTTTTATAATTATAAATGACTTCATATCGCCTTATTCAAATGCATCAATGTGAGGATGTATTGGAATATGATAAAGAATCGACGCGAGTCATTTGTTTCTCTTCTACCTATTTACTTACAAATAAATCATTTGTTACTTCAATATATTCATGGGACCGTTACGTCTTCTGTTCAATTACTTTTAAGTTATCAACATTGGATAAACCCTTTGAATATTATCAAAACAAGATTATATTCAAAGGGTTTATCCAATATTTCACTCTGTCTTGTTTCGTCATATCATCTTATGTGTTGTAAAACAGTTGTGTCATAAAAGTAATGGTGTTTATCTACTGCGAAAAACAATAAAGATGATGACTAAGTAATGTAACAGAAAGTTCTGATGAGAAAGTGTAAACGAAACAATTAAGTTCTTAGCGAAAAAGTTTCGGAACTCAACAGCTAAATACGACGAAAATCACTTAAGACCCTTAAGTCCGAACATTGCGATCCTTCTAAGTTTTTGCTCGGCGAAGAGACAACGTCTGGTTGAGTGTCATACATTTTGATGGTGATGTTTTTATGTCCTCTTGTTATTGTTGAAACAAAAACAGCGCTCTCCCGCCTGCAGTTTTTGCGAGTTGACAAGTTACACGACCGTCGACTTTAATTTGTCAAAAATAATTACGTAATAATTTGCCTCGGATATTGAGTCGCGTGTCGGATGCAATACGGTTTACAACATTTTGAAATAGTAATTTTTGTTGTCAAGAAAAACATTTTCCAATTTTGTGCAAAGCTTTTTCAAAAGCAGTCTCAAAACATAAAACGTAATGTGGCATTGTTTCACGTTTATGTTTACAATGGGGTGCCGTCACAGAAAAACGTAATTAGGTTACTTTGAAAAAGAGAATTTAACTTCACAGCAATAATTAAGACAAAAGTTGTGGCCCCATTTGTTTTATCCAAGGCGTCTTTAACCATATAAATCGTGTCCCCTAAAATGTTTGCATTCAAAGTTGGAAAGATTCTCTTCTTCCCGTAATTGGCTCTTACTGAAATTAGAAGGGGCTATGGATATAATAACTTTTCATAACGTTAACCGTATACGTCAGGGGTCAAAACAACGAAATGAACTGTCAACGGGGACGACCAAATCCAATTATTCTTGGGCTTACAAACGCTGAGATTCAAATTAACCTTCATTCTCCCTTTTTACAAGCTATGACTGGATTTCGCGAAGTTATCTGGCTTTTGTGCTGTGACACTGGTGATTAAGATTCATTTTTATTTAGCATTAGGAAATTATTATACTATTCGTCGGGATTTTCTCGAGTGAAGCTATTTGGTTATCAGAGATGTCACCATTGCTAACGTTGGTATTAAGGCGATAAGAATTGCTTGTAATGAGAAATGTTTTAAAGAAATTTAACGCAATGTTATTACCAAAATAATATGAAGGATATACCTATTATATAAGCTACCGAAGTCATCTCTACGCTATGAAGAATATTATCTCATATTTGGTAGAAGCTTGTGATGATTTTATTGTAAAGTGACTATTCTTGATTTGTGCTGAGAACTCACTAATTTAGTTGTTATAATTTCATTACAATTTTTTAAATTATAACAAATAAATTAGAAAGTTTTCTGCACACATCAAGAGTAGTCACTTTAATTTCAATCAGCATAACTTCTCTTTGGAACTTTTAATTACTCGTGTTCCATTTTCTCGATGTTTCCAAGAAAAAAGGTGTTCGTGAACAAGTTTATTGTTCTTTTATGTTCGGTTTTTATTATTGTGGCCACTTTTATGTTATTTAGTACGTTTGTGTTATTTAATTAGCACTGCCAGCACTTGGCAATAAAGCTCAAATTGTATATTAGCAATTTCAAGTTTGATGAATATTTTTATAGAGTTATACTAATTTAAAAAAAATCAGTTTTCTTTTTTAATGAACAAAACAAATCTATTGAAGTTCCTCGCAAAGTAAATACGAAAAAGGATCTAATGTTAATTAAACACGTTATTACGTTTAATACTTTTGCGTTTAGCATTTGAAAGGTATCATGTTTAAAATATTTCTCCCACGTTTTACTATTTTTAAACGACAGTGGGCTGGGTTTTATGAATGCGTGATGACTTCTTGAATTGAATAAATGCCATCTTAAGTCAAAAATAACATGATAATGAACTGCTTTAAAAATACTTATCTTCAAAGTTTTCATTTGCATTTTTACGATTCATAAACGCCTTTGTTAAAGAAAACAATGATAATATTAACTTTACGATATGTAAATTTTTATTTAGAAAAGAAATATGCTTAATCATTATTATTCTCAAATCATTGTAAGGGAAACAACGAGGACTCTAAGGCTGTAGTGACGACCAATCAATCAATGCTAAGTCCCAATAAGAAATCAAACTCTGGATTAGAGAGAGAACGGTGACAAATGATACAGTAATTGCTCTAGATGCTGTGAGAGACAAAGATATTTTTTCGATGGGAACAAAAGTCGTATTCGCTCAAATAACTTCGAATCCGATTGATGAGCTGGCGAGGACAAATGAAAAACGAATGTCCCTTCGCCGCTGATTACCGCAGAGTAGTTTCGATTCAGAGGTCGAAGTGATTTATGTTTCATGTAGTTTTGGAGTAGAATTGTTATTGTGTTATCAATCACTAACGTTGTCAGTTTGCGTAAATAAATATCGTCTGTATGTAGATTTTGAAATACTTTCTCTGTATTATTAATGATCTTCATTTACTAGCTCATGTAATTTGTTATTTATCGATGATTTTTTTGACATGTCGTTTGGTTTAACAATAATTTTTGTTGTTGCAATCAAGTTCTCTTCACGTTTACCTTCATAACTAAGAATATGATAAATTAAAATTAAATTTATATCAATAACGTAATCAAGTTTCATCTAAATATTATTCCTGTGTTAGACGAGTCAAATTTTGTTGAAAAACTTTGACAATGGCCCCAATTCCGTTGTGAACGGACTAAATTAAATTTAAGTTATTCGCATCTCTTTCAATCCAATTCAATAACAAGGGATAGAATAAATTTTAGGAATGTCAAGTTAGTTGACACTTTGAATAATTATATACTTTTGATTTATTTTATTTTAATGGGTATATTTATGATGCAATAAAGCAAAATTGGCTTAAGACGCTTAAAAATGCTTATTTAAGAAACGTCAAATGATCTCACTGATCTCTGACTTTTTTTGGTTGTATTGTACTAAAAGTGTAGTTCTGAACTTAAATTTAATTCAGTTCATGCATTACGAAATTAGGGCCAATGTCAAATTTATTAAATTTAATATCTGGTGATTAAATATCTGTAATTTATGATTAGAATTTTACTAACATGGCGTCTGTTCTTTGATATTGTCTCCCACATCTCTTTCGCTCTATATAAACTAGTATATCTAGAAACGAAAACGAAAAGTTAAACTATATAAACCAACAAGTTCTGCACAAATTCTAGTCTGTACCAGGTGCATTGAAAATTCAAACCTCACAGACTCTCCGGGCTGTGTCAATACCGCTCCAAAAACAAAGATTTACGACTTTTACCACTTAACCAGGAAAAACTAGCCTTCACTCGAAAGAACGAACGAACTTCGAAGTGGAAGAATGTTGATAGCTTCAATATTTGGCCAGTGAAGCCCTTTACAGTACGAGAGACTACTCTCGTCGATTTAATTCGACTTGGTTATTTGGTATGGAAATTGAATTTATATGGTAAGTTTTGTTTAAGCTGTACGAATGCGACCAATAACAGTTCCGAAATAATGGCGTCTAAAAACCTGCAAGATTAAACTATCTTTGCAAAAATAGATAGAAATGAAAACGTTAACTGTTACTGATAAAACCAACCGCGTTACACTTGGAGGTACTTACTAACGACTAGTTAATTATCATAATAAGGCCAATTATAGGTTTCCATTTACATAATTTGGTAATTTAATATGGGTACAAAAAGCTGTTACGATCATAAGCAGACTGTATATAATTTATTATAAATAATAATAATATTTCTCACACATAACATCTATTATCTAGACCAGCTAGCTCCAAACTACGGCGCGCGGGCCAAAGTTTGTAATTTAGTTTTTTAATAGTTGAAATGCAAAAAAAGCGTACGTTTGTATACCGCACTTTGCGACTATTCTAGTCTAGAAATATAGTTAAGGGCAGAAAATTTAAAACTGGTTTGGCCCTTGGAACAAACTGAAAAATCATTATGGCCAGAAGACTTCAAAGTTTGGAGATAGACCTATGATCTAGACTATATTAAGCATCATTAAGAGCTTGTGTTATGAATTCTAGATAAAGATAAAATATAGATAGTAATATGTATATAAATATAGGAAACATACAAACGTCCATGACTCGACAACAAATATTTGTACTCATAGACATATGCTCCTACCGGAATTCGAACCCGGGACCTCTGGACTAAGCAAACAGGGATATATATATATTGTTGTCTTTTATATTTCTCTGGTCACTCTACCAGATGGACGACATAGTTTTGAGCCAAATCAAATAAATTCCAAAGATTTTATATTTTAATTTTAGAAGTTTTATGAATGCCTATTATTGGCCGAAATTATAACAAAATTCTCCGATTATCCATCTAAGCCATAAATTTGCTTTTGAATTTAAAGAAAAACCCAAAGGCACCCTTTCATAAATTTAAGGTCCTTTCGGGAGGCGCGTTTGTTTTTGTGAGATGGCCGACCACAATTTAAGCCGGGAAATCTGCAGCCGTGTTTCGGATAAAAACTTTGGCGAAATTTGTGTGTTACTTTAAATGTCAAGAGAAAGCGGTGTGAATTTTTTAATTTCACGACACTTAATAAACAAATAGTTGAGTATTTTTCCGTCGGATTTATGAATGCTAGTAATGCACTTAAGAATCCCTTGCTAGCCATTGGGTGGTGCCAAATCATTTACTGCTCTCTTTTTATAAGAAAAATATCTCAATCTTTATCATTAAGTAACAGATGGATATGTAGCTGTTTTTATTTATTTATTTTCTTAATTTTGCATGAGTCGATGCACTCCGTGGTGATATTAAATTAACGGTAGTATTTAAGTTCAAAATGATCACACACAAACATTGACACTGTTTTTTTAAACTTTTGTGATTGATTTTAATATTTATTGAACGATAATACTACTTTCATCTGGTGAGTGTTAATAACTGCGAAACAGTTTTTGTGAAACTATTTTGATATTTTTGTGGATAATATTTTTTGATTATTGTTGTGAGTTGTGAATAAAGAATTTACTGTAATAATTATTACTAAATGAATAAAATTG
The DNA here is from genome assembly GCA_943193645.1 of Acentria ephemerella. NCBI lineage: Eukaryota > Metazoa > Arthropoda > Insecta > Lepidoptera > Crambidae > Acentria > Acentria ephemerella. The sequence continues at coordinate 2,343,820 of OW971889.1, forward strand.
GCTTTATTATTAACTAACTAAATTAGATAAATAAATAATAACACCTAGAAGGGTTTTATATCAATGATCTGTTAAATACATAACCTTGTACCGATTCACGCTCAAAAGGATAAGCAAATGTTTTAATTTGAATAAAGACCTACTGATCTTGTATTTATCTTACAATCAGTAAACCGCTCCGTTTGTAACTTGGGACAGGTTTGACTCTTTTTCAATTTCATGTCCGAAGTTTTCGCGCAGGCGTGAATTATTATCTTCATAATGAGCCAAAATCCGACGCAGTGGTCGAAATGCTTTAAACCAAACACGGAGAACACATCGTTCAAAATTTATTGTCCTTATTGTTGAATCTTTATACTTTTTTGATAGAAGATACATTAATTTATTAAGGCTAAGATTCAAGGTTTTTGTATGTTCTATTTAATAATGTTTTGCTACAGCGTAATATTTGTTCGAAATCAATGCTTCAGGGTTACAATGACAGATCGATAAATTGTTACGAATTTCCCTGAGGATTAGGTTCAGCGAATATTATGAATGTGATTTAAATAGTTAGATAAGGTTGGTTTTACAAATGATTTAAATTGACCTAATTTATTTTCGGTGTAATAGTTAAGAGCAAGCTTTGTCTTGGTTGAAGTTACAATGATATGATTACAAGTACAAAATAATTAAATAGTCAATAGTATTCATTGCACTTTTCAATAAAACCGCTTATTTAATTGTAACAACACCTTACAATGAAATACAGTAATCCCCCGTTTAACACGGGTATTTCCCCATATAACGCTGGGATTAATATCTTTATATGTTCAAGAATTACAGTTCTCAACAAACGCCTATTGGAAAAATATAAGTTTTATACGTTATACGTGGACGTAAAAACGGGTATTCCCCGTATAACGCGTTTTCCTTTAACCCGGAACTAAACTACCGCGTTTTGGGGGGGATTACTGTATACTGTTTTTTATTTAGTAGTATTACAGTCCCGTCTTTAATTAGTATAACACCTTATTGCTGTTACTGTATAGTTCACATTAAGTAGCTAAAGCTTAGTGTATACATCTTGTCCTTTCACCTTTTACTCAAAATAAGATTTGTAACCTTTTTGAACTCAGTTCATATTAATATTTAGGATAATATTTAAAAAAATCATGTCATAAAGCAGTAAAGAAAGAAGGAATTCATAACATTTCATCAAGTTCCTTGCAGCTCAACGACAATAGTACTAAGAAATCGTAAGAGGTCGCGAGTACGTTTCCCAAATCAGGACTTGATTTTTTTCTTATTTCGATGTTTAGAAATAAGTATTTAACTTCTTTATCTCCAAAATACAACTGCCTCTGAAACTTGTTCTCGGGACACTCACGAATTTGATCAAAGCTTGTACGTGCGTACAAAATACGTCACGGATTTAACAGGCGATGTGCTTGAAGTTGTAATTGTGAGAGCTCTGAACTGGAAAAATGAAGTTTTTCTCTAAAATCTTTTACATTGTTTGTTTTTGGAGTAAAAAGTTTCTGTTTACATTTTAATATTCGTTGGAACACTTTATTGTGATTTCATAAAGGCTAGATTAAACACTTTCACGATTGATTGCTTTTTTCTGTTAGTAATCAAACTGTTTTGTAAACTGAGTGGTTCCGTTTATCATCAGCATTCTCTGCCGACGTCTAACCGCTGATATAGCTATATAGGCCTTGTTACGCTAGTTAGCTCGGGGAGCCTGTGGTGTGAATTTTGGAGAGAAATGGGAAAACAATGAAACCACGTCTTGACTCGTCACCGGTATATTGACAACAGCAAAACATATAAAAAACAATCTAGTATCAAAATATATTAAAAAGTAAGCTGACATAAACAAAGCAGGCTTTACACAAAGATATGACGAAATAGATTATTCACCAGCCACAGGCCTCTTACGTCAATAATATAACATTACTTTATTTTACCATAAAATACAGAGGTGAAAAATTCGAAATACAAATTCGTGTAGTTCGTGGTGAAATATAACAGCGGCGAATAGTTGAAAACTGTTTTGCGGCAGCGCAGTATTACCGCTGCTGACCATTAAAACTTAGATTAACGCACATTAGTACAAAGAGGTTAAGAATTTCTTGTCACTTCTAGCCTTTTATGTAGTATATGCAAAGTCATAAGATACCTTAAAGTTTCCTTAATTTAAATAAATAATGTAATATAATTTGCATATTTAGATAATAACCATAACAATGCCAATTGTTTAAATAAATATATTATCAGCCATCGGTAATGGTCGTAGGAAGCTGCTAGATGAGCAAGGCCAATCCGTGAGGAGTTCGTTATATTTTCAAAGAAATATATAAATTATTGCTTTTCTTCCGTTTTGGAGTAATGTTTATAATAATTGCCTGTAAGAAACAAACATTTCCGCGCCAATTTATTCGTGTCATTTATGCGTGTAACAATTATAAGTAAAACATTTTTAAGAAATGTCATAACAGCGACAAGCAGCCAAGTCGTATGTTCTGCTCATTAAATTATACATTCAAGTATACGACAACATGGCGAATGTCTTCGCAGGTATTATTATCGAAGAACACAAATTTGCCGCTTAATTTAACTATACCTTACTTTGGAGTGAGAGTTTCGTTTTACAAAACGCGATGACTGTGTTTAAGTAAAACTGAATTATGTAAACATGAGCAATGTCTACACGGAAAAGTGTACCTATACGAGGATTCCCCTTAAAAACTTTATCGTCCAGCTTTAAGGTTCAATTTCACTAAACCATATTTAAAAAATTAAAAAACTAATTTTAATTTCAAGTTTGGTTAATAAATATAGAATTAAAAATTTGCAAAGCTAATTATTGGTCTTAATTATTTACTAGAAGTGTTTTTAAGTATATAGTTTACTAAAATAAGGAGAAGTAGGAGATATTCTCAAAGAAAAGCACCATTTTGAAAAAAGTAACGTGAAGCATTGAATTCAATAAATTGTGATTTCGCTTTAGATAAATGTTAAGCATTCATACATTACCTTTTAAATTTCCATACATATCTATTGTTTCACTACAAGGTAAAACAGCACTATAGTATTTGAGTGGAACAAATAAAACTAATATAATAGTAAATTAAATATATACACACTAACATATTCAAATTGTAAAAGAGTTGTAGGTAATTGGCTTATGTCAGTTCTATATGAGGAATCAAATATATACCGTATATTTAAGTAATCAGAAATGGATTTTCAATAAACTTAAGATCAGTACGATTACCATTGGCGCTACTTAATTACGGGGCTGTTAAGCTTTAGTGTATGAAACCTTAATTACAAAGGAAATGCTTAGAACTAGATTTTCGAGACAGTAGTTTGAATACAGGTAAAAGTTCTATTAAAATAAAATAAAGATTGTCGCAATTAATTTTAAAAAATACAATAGTCGACGAGTGTTGCATTTAATATATAGTTAACATTAGGTTATGCTTACGACGCGTTTTGACATATTTCACTTAAATAATATGTCAAAATTGAACACCTTCAAGATGTTCAAAAGCAAAACCATATGTCTTGGTAGCTTAGTGAAACGCAGCATTAGACGATTTTTTCGATGTTTACGACAGTTGATATTTATTTCTATTGAATAATTTTGAAGCATGCACTAAGCGACCTATTAAGAATTTTAAAAATATGCTTTTGTATCGACTTAACGTAGACACGTTATTTGATACGTGGATGTTTTAAACACATTCTCGGCAAGTTTCCAGTCTACATTAATTAAAATTTGTGGGTTCTGTTAAAATTTCATTAATTACACATAGCTATAAACAAATGTACTTACAATGTTCTCTTTTAATCATTTCGTTCCTTTGCTTTCTCTGTTCCAATTCCGTAATTGCGTTCGTATTCGTTAAAGACATTCAATTGAATTATATTCGTGTTTGTAATTGTGTCAATATTTTCGAAACGTGTAAACGTGAAGCGGAATTTCCAAAGAACAGAGGATTTTCTCAAAATATACCATATGCATATTAATTTTAAGTACTTAGTTCTTAATATATACTTTATAAATTTATTTCAGTATATGGGATCCAGGATTCTCTTTTTTAAAATTACTTATGCTTGAACCATAGATTTATGTAATAATAAGATTATAATATTCCACAAACTCACACCATTATCTAGCCCAACTTAAACATCATTTAAAGTTTCTATAATGGATACAAGATAACGTAGAAATATACAAATAATATTACAGTAATTTGTATATAAATATTAAAAATATAGTGAATATACATACAAAAGTCCATAACTCGTGATGAAATATTTGTATTCATCATACTAACATTTGCCGTTGCTGGGGTTTGAACACGGAACCTCTGATTAAGAAGACAGAGACACTCACTAATATACCAGATGGCCGTATGTTATCAATTTTTGTGTTTCGCAAAAATATACTTTACTTATGAATAACATTTTGCTATAAAAATAATGTTCAACTCAAAATATTTAGAAAGTGAACGAATCCCACAGGAGCCTCATTAATAGTAAGTACTTATTGTTTGTATATACTACACAAATTTAGAGGGTGGAAATTACATTGTATCTCATTACGACTTCCTTACATTTAGCTAAAATAGCAACAATAACTGAATTTCCTCTTTTAAATAAGGACTCCTTAATGACGATGTAGGTAAATTTACGTGTTTATAATTTCATGGCAATCAGATCAGATGTAAAATCCGTAATGTATTTGAGAGAAATGACTGAAGCCTTAATAGTATAAATTATCGGGAATACTTTTTATTTATCTCCAAATTACATTTTTTTAATATTCATGAGAATCGTAATGATTAATCTGAAATTAAAACTAAAAACAATATTTTCATGGACAACCTCTCATATTTTTTTGCATTGCAAAAGACTAGAGATCGCTTCATAGTAAGTTGTATCATGCAGTATGTTAATGGGTCATTATAACCGATGTCCCGTGAAACCCAACTATCTTCCTGACCCAACTTCTCCCTTACTTGTCTCTATGAATGTAATATATAGATTTAAAACTAAAAAACGAAAAATATTTAAATGTTTTTTTATAAGGAAGGTGCTTCACTTTCTGTTGTTTCTGAAAACAACTTAGCAACACCAAAACGATTTGATCAAAATGGTTGTCCACGATATACCTGTAATATTACCACTAACTCTCGTCTACTATCATTAAATTCTGATTTAGTAATAATGGGACCATCTCAGGAGTATACTCCATCTATTATAAAAATAATTAATAATTAGGCCTACAATTATAACAAATATACATACAGTAAATTGTAGAGCCTGCTATTTTGAAGTTGAAATAATAACGCTGTCATAACGCTATCCTATTCAAATCACTTAACAAAGAAAAAGAGAAAATTATTAAAACCGTTAAAGTTCAGAATCAGCTCAACATTTCAATGAAGTTCATTTAAACCCGTTTATTACTGTCACTTTAACGTATGTCTGTCTGTTACAAGACAATATCAAAGGAATAGTGGAAATTACATTATTTCTTGGTTTGTTTTAACTTGATCTGACAGAATTATATGCTTTTTATTTTTGTGCAGTCGCACTGGTTTCTGGGTGGATTTTGCTTCAAAGACTTCATAATTTTAATTATGAAGATTGTAAATAAAACTCTGCTTTATACTTATTGCTTTAAGAGGAAAAATCCGTTTTTCCTGCTTCTACTGATAATTGCTTTGGACAATATATTTTAGCAAAAAAAAATTATTAATTTTTATTTTTATTACTTTTAAAATCAAAGCTAACTGAGTTAGACGATTTGATATTTGTTGGTTCTTCTTAAATTAAGATAAGCTTACTTGACCTTATTCTTGTTATTAAGAAGAGGTTTATGAAGAAGCTAAGCTTGCCCAAGAATTGCTTATTCAATCTTACCTTGCAGTTACTCAGGTTAGTTACAATGGGGAAGCCGAAGTGCGTTCGACTCTCAAACCGTGCGCGTGCGCATTACAAAAGATGAAGCGAAGAGCTTAGTCCGAATAGTAAGAGTATTAAAGATTTGGTTTGGTGGTTATCTGCCGAATATATGGTGGTTCTTCGGTGTAATGGAATTGGCGGCGAATGTACCCATTACATTAACAATAACTTTTTAAGTATTAGTAAAAATAACGTTATTTTCATCCCACAATACTAGAGCGAATTTTGTAGGGTTCTCATGTGACCATCAAATTTCAAAACTCAGGTTCGCTGTCCACTAACAAGTGCCACTTGTCCCACAGTGCAAGCAGTACTATACACTAGTGACTATTTCCATTCATGTTTATGTCTCACGGACTCCCCACGCGACACGCTGGGTTTTATCGACAATATAAATAAGGCACGGGCTCTCTGTGCTCTAGAAATGTTCCGACGAGAGTTAACTTGCTTTTATTTTAGTCTTGTCCAATTTCTTGAGTGTTTCGACGCACTGGGGAATTTGTTTAATGTACCTGTTTATAAAGTGAGCAGTAAATGATATATTCGATTTCTAGAGAACAAAAGGAAACGCGGTAGAGATTAGTATGATAGGGAACGGCGTGTTTTCGTCTTACATCTGCTTATATTCAATAAAATCTAAATTTTTCTGAATAATCACAAAAATATAGTGATTTAGAGGGGTAGATCATATACGGGCACAAGCTTTTGCTAACTTTTCGATAAATTAAACTTTGTAGAGAAACAATAGATTTTTAGCAATTTTTAAAGATTCTGTAGAGAAGAGAGGATATTGTCAAACTACATTCTTATAATTTAATCTGCCATGAACAAACCAACCAATATAGTATCAAAGTACGTGTAGTAGAGTTTCCATAGAGAATTTCGATAATGTCAAATGACGTATTTTAAAATTTGATTTGCCATGCTCAGAACAACTAATATCATATTAAGCAAAGTGTAGGATGTGACTGGGGACTATAAATAATTCGTGACTCCTTTCTTTGTCCAACTAGAGCGTGGAATTCATTACTGGTACACGTATTCCCTCCTTTATACAACCTTCTTCAAAAGAGGCATGAAATAACACTTTTTGGGCCGGCAAGGTGACGGTGACTAGGGAAGTATTTCGCATGCTTCACTAGCTATATGGGCTCCTACTGCTTACCATTAGGCGGTCTCATTTACTGTGCTTTTTATTTAAAAAAGTGATCAGTGACAAGAAGAAAGTCTTTCGCCGAGCCCTGTGTAGAGGTTTATCCAAACTTGTATCATAATGTTGTGACATTTCTACACCACGTGTTGTGTATTTACATTGTACTAATTTTGGCTGATTGACCATTATTCGGTTACCATACTTATTTGTCGGTATAGCGCTACAACGCAACACAGACTTTTCAATATTTACCATACTGAACTATGGCTTTGTCTTTCCCTTTATAATTTTTCAATGCTTAAAAAGCCAAATGTAGTTAGTTTCGAAGTCACGTCCTTACGCCATTTAAGTTCGACTTGAACCCGTATTTGCGACAGCTTCAATATAATTCCTAGTCGAAGTATAAATTGCATCGTTAGTGCAAACGTTTGTTAATTTTCTGCGTAAAAGAAGGTACGAAAATTTGGCGGATTTAAATACAAATAGAACTATGAATATTTTTGATAATGAAAAATTTAAGTAAGAAAGAAAATTGAGAATATATTTTATACGCAATAAGTCAATTCGGAACTTATTCTAACGGCAGATTTAAAACCCTAAATTTAAAAATTCTTTATTTTATATTCTTGTATAATCCAAAGTAAAATTATATCAACAATTTTTAACCGTTCAATAACCTAAATTTGCAACCTGAATTCTAATTTAAGCCGAAAATTAAAAGTACCGTTCTAAATTTTACGTGATGTTAAAATTCTTACAACATAATTAAAATAAAATTTGTCTATAATTTCTTTTGTCTCATTAACTCATTAGTATAGACGAATCAAAAGTTAAGAGCCACTTATTTTTGATGGATTACTATTGGACCGTTTTTGTGTCCCAGTTCAAAGGTAAGACGACAGCGTGACATTAATACTTTTCTGTTATTTTCTCCCCATGTAAAAAGCCAGGGGAATAAAACTCTTAATAAGCTAACTTGGTGTTTATTTTTCATTTTAAATGTAGCAAATTTAATGCAATTTGAACACATTCGCAACAGTATAATAAAATAAATTCACTGTGGCATATTTATAGAACGCGGGCAGAAATATGGTTCTAGCTTCCTAGTTTATGAAGTAAAGTTTTATAAAGAAGAACGAACCAACTTTGATTAAACTAAGGAGATATGACAGGCCTTGCGTAAATGAAGCCGGCTTCGTGTTATATTTTTCTAGTTAAACACTCTTGGGACAGTTTGATGTTCATTCTGTATTGGTACTTGTTATATTAACTTGTAGTTTTTTGTGTTTTTAGACTAATTATGTACTAATTATGATATATTTAATCAAAAAGATCAGTCAGGCTTATAAACTTTCCATCTAATAATTGGTAAACACTTTCTTGACCACCGAAGTAGATTTAAAACCAATTTTTAGGGAACGCGTTAAGTTTTTACGATATCATAGACACAGCAATAGAAATAATTACCAGATTGATTTGCAAGCAAAATTAATTCTCGTTATCTGGAAATAGTGAAGCCTTAGAAGTAATTCACAAATTTCTAAGCTGACTGTACTAAATTGATGTAAAATGTTATGAACATATGAGGAAATAAGATGAACTGGTGACGAAGGAAGTTACATTAATATAACAAACCGAGTAGATGGATTAGTATTTTAATAATGAATAGCTTATAACGTCAGTACTGAAATATTGAATAATAGAGGATCATGGAAAATCATGGGAATACAGCACTAGATAAGGTATCTAATGATGTAAGGGTTGAAACGATGATCGTCGTTAGACTAGTTACTTATTAAGATGCTTGTAGCAACATAAGTTCTAACTCACCAATTGCCTATCATCTTAAATTCAAGTGTAAGCCTTGCGTTGCTAACCTAAAAGACAGGTTACCTTCCTACTAATTCAATGTTTCTTCGAAGAGCTTGAGTGATAAGAGTTAAGACTCAGCGCTACAACAAAATACCAATTTAGTTGTACCGCTGCGTAAGTTAATGTGTGGGAACTTTTGTAAATACCACTGCCTAACCCTTCCCAAAAATTCAAATTTAAACTGTCTCATCACATGCAAATGACATAGTATTTGAAATTAATATGAAAATTTAAAATTTGTTCTAGTTGCCAAAATTACCAGACCAGAACGAAATTCACATAAATTTCTGGGATTTCTCTCAAATCAGACTAATTGCCTTCACCATTTCCGTTTGCTGCTCTTACCAGTTGTAATAGCTCTCTGGTTCTGAGATCACGTACGATGTTCCTAGTAAATTGACATCGTTTGAGATCTTAATTAAGTCTCTTCAGTTTTTAGAGCGACAACCGCGTCTCTGATAGGTTTAGACCGCCCGTGACACTACTTGTTTGGTCCCGTTTTGATTTGAAACGTTTTTGCTGGTAATGTTTCCTATATAAAATGAGACACACGCATTGACAATGTCACAAATCTTTGGTATTTCCTAATAGATAAAATAATACGTTATATAGCAATAACAAAATCAATTAAAAAAGAATTATAATTTAATTTAGAGTTCATATAAAAATAGTGTATTTCGTATGTGTCGAGATGAAATTGGAATGTGATAAAAATTGCATATCACTTTATGTTCTAGAAGAATTGCCTACGATACTTTAAAATTCTAACAGAAGCGTTTTTCCTAGTTCTATTTCTATCTCGCCCATTCCCCACTCTAATAAAGATTTCAGAGCCAGTATATATTAATGTAAATATATCCCCATGTTCCGACTGTAGGAGAAAAATGCTTTCTTGAAATGCCCTTTGATGTGAAAAGGAATCTTGAATTTGTTGACCGAGGGAAGAGCCTGGATAATTAGTCATTAATTCGAACTGAATTAAGCGAGTTTTCTGAATTGTTGCTCAAATCTGAGCGAGTTCCTCGGAGTATTCTATTAAGGAAATAGCTCATTGAAATTTATTATTAGTGTTGTAAGCTACCTCTATTTTTCAATGATGTGGTTTGAATAATTTAATATCTCTTTACGTGGACGATTGTTTTTGTTATAATTATTCTTCTATTCAATAAGGTTCTCTTTATTCTTAACGCAAAGATTTTAGGCAGTATTTTTTAGTAATTTATTTTTACATAACTACGTAGATTATAATAGTTTATTCAGATAATGATTTGTGTAGAAATCGTATGAATTTATATTTGAAAAAAAAAGACAAAAAATCAACGGTTTTAATTAATAAAGTTATGAAGTGAACAAATATTGAAATAACTCTCCGACTTAGGGACCTTTAATCTTATTATAACTGATCTAGTATGCGGGTTATATTGTTCAGTCTAGAGACCAAACAAAACATTCTTTATTAAGAGGAATGAAGAAAATAACATCTGATAGTGATATTTCGTAGTGTTTACATAAAAATGAGTTGCCTTGTCAATAATCTTTCAGCTGTTTAGCACTACTAATAATTACAAAAGCAATTTAAAAGTAATTTATTTCTAAATCATAAATTAAATCAAATTGAATTAAGACGTTTCTCTTTATAACGTTACTTTTAAAAGAATCGTCGGGATTGTGTCAAAGTTCACCATCTTCCACATTAGAGATAATTCTCCATCCAATAAATAAAACATTCGTATGGATATATAAAAACTGGAAAGATACCAATATACTTGGCGAGTCACACTCATTTCGCTCAAACAAAACGCCCGAACTCAATATGCGAGGGCCCTGAATTGTTGCCAAGTCCCCCTAGTGGAGGTAGGCGTACCATTCGGTAGCGAATACCATGCTTTGGCAAGGTTGTCTCTTGGCAAACGCTTGGCAGCTTCAAGCGTAGTAACGGATCTGTGCCTACTTGGAACAGTCCTCAAATCGAGTATTCCGGTGCATCCTAAAAATTGGGTTGAGTTATATTTTTAAGTAAAGAAAGTGCATCATGAGAAATAAGATGCCAAAATCTCGCTGCTTTTGAATGTTTTAGAATTTGATTATTAAATTAAATAGAAACACCGCTCCTGTGTTGCCAGTTTATAGCTGTCTCTTTAAATAGATTGCTGTCGATTAAGTCTTTCATATATTTTGCAGTACCTTCTTTTAAGGTTGTTGTAGTAAAGTTTTTCATGCATTGGTTTTGAGAAAAATGTCTCTTTTGAAAACAAAAGAATTGTATTGAGTATAGTGTAATAAGTAATCGTAATTCAACGTAAATCTTTTAATATGAAACTAGCCATTTTAACCTCATTAAAAACATCTTCAACAATGACTAAAAGCTCCAGAAGTAAGTGACATTACGTTCAGAAATTCATATTCCACATTAAGCTCTTAAGAGCAGCGCTCTTTATATTTGTTTTGTTGTTAAACTTGTTAGCAAAGGCTTCTTCTAATGGCTTTCGTTTTACTCCGTGTCTCATAGGCTATATAACGATAGCTTTCTAGGGAACCGATGCGGAGCGACAATATTTAGTTTGATTTGGTCAAGCGGCACGTCTAATACAGTTCATTATATGAGTTGGATCTTATATCAAGGTGACATGGATCAATTCTGTTTGAAGATTACTTTTTGACGCCTACTTTAGAGAAAGAATTACTTAACAGATTCATGAGTTGTATAATATGGAAACAAACAATGGTGTATTTGTTTTTCTGTAAATCAGGTATAGAAATACACATATCAGGTATTATATAGCATTAAAGGACTTTATAAAGAAGTATTTATTTATATGTAAGTACATAAAAATATATTTTTAAAGAAAAAATTATGTCTCCAAAATTTATTCCAATAACAGCAACATTCTTCAATAACGGGAAATAGTTTTATCCTATTTTCCTTATGGGAAAAAATATAGCATTTAATGGGAGAGTATTGCTCGGGATAAAAATGGGAGATACGTATGTTATAGCTTCTAAGAGGGTTACGTGTTTACATGTTTGTTTTGGTGTTAGCTGCGGTCCGGCTAATGGCTGCCGCGGTTTGTTCTTTATCCTTAGTGTCGGGGTAGAACTGGTTCGGATATATCCGGAGTAAGACAAAGTAATTGAACGGATATTTTCTTTGAATGAAAATCAACTAAATTTTTTTTTCGGTGAGCCTTAGATACATGGCAGCACTACAGAAAAACACTCTAAATACTCACAGAACCCATTGATTATGGGTGGGTACCATGAAACATATTCACAAAAAGAAAGGTTATTCTAGAGTTGCTGCTTAATTTGCAAATATACCATACAATATAGCACCATTCAAATAATAGAATTTAACTAGTGATAATAGAATTCTAAAATCTATGCTTGGACGTTGACACGCACGAACAAAATGTTCATAATCATCTAGTAAATTCGTAACACTGTTAAAATTGCCTCTCATTAAAAGATAGGAGATGACAAAAAAATTAATTACTTCACTTAATATTTCTAACTTGATATGTAAGCTTGATGTGAAAATCGTTATTGCGATACAGTATACGCAATATCATTTTAATACATCATGGCGTTCAAACAAAAGACTTATCTCATGAAAAACTGTTCCTAAACAAAAAAATTACAGATACGCTATCACAATAGAAAACTGAATGAATAATAAAATATAAACTGGAGTTTAATTTCCGCTAAACGAAACGTTCGTTACGTATCAGATTCCATTTTATTTGCATGGAAATTAAATCGAAAAAGACAAAATTCGAATTTTATTTGAAAATCTATCACATCTATTTTTACTTCAATTTAAACAAACTACAGCACGGTGATGAGTTTTAGTCATTACTTTCTTTTGATGTTTTATTAAAGTCTTTTCATTTATTTGATTCCCAATATTAACTCATTTTAAAATACTAGTGCTCCATAAAATTAATTTTCATGTCAAGATTTGCTGACTATAAATTTAATGTTTGAATGATTCCTATCACATTTCCCACGTAATACTTTACACAGAACATCGGATACGTATCCGTAGATATTATCCGTTACACATAAATGTGCAACATTTTGTTATCCTGGCTTATCTTTTGTGCTAACGTTGAGCAATAACACTTGCGCGGGTTACACCACTAAGACCTCCCATGTCTTTTTTACCAGCTGAGTTGTAGTAATTACAGAGAAATAATCGGCGTCACGTATCTTCAATATTTGGTTTAATTCATAAACGATTTTTGGTTTATTAATTATTTCTCAATAAGTGCAGCAGCTATGTGGGTTTTCAAATGAAACTGCCATTATTTCTTCTTAGCTCTCACTGTTTGACGCGTCATTATTTTGCATAGAAACTTTGTTAATTCTGTTTTTGTTCTGTTTATTATTAGCTGCAAGTCCAAATAACTTTATTATTCTATTTTTATAACATACATCTCTATGTTTTTATCGTGTTACTTTCCCAGCGACACCGAAACCACTAAATCATCCTTTTCTCGCCTCCTAACCGCAACTTCCCCCAAATCAACTAATCTTATTTATTTTCGTGTATCAATGAGATCAATCTTCAGGAAATAGATTTTGTTTCTCCTTTATACTAAACAGAAACACTTCACGTAATGATAAGTGTGCTTATGGAGTGTCCTTATACGCATTTTTGTTTTGGAAATTGATTTTGGCACCTTCGCTTGTTACAATAATGTTACTCGCCTTACTGTTATTGTATTTTAATTAGAACAATATTAAATTTTGTTTTGATGTCGAAAAGAATATTTTTTGTAAAGAGAAATAAGTAAGCCTTCTAATTAGTTTTAGCCTTTATTATATAAAACTCTTTAGAGATACCAAATTTCATGTTATTTTGACGTATCAGATTTCCATGATCAAGCAATAAACAACAATAAACAAAAGTAATGATAATGTAAATGAATGATGAAACATAATAAAACTCTCCGCATTATTTGATTTGTCAAAGTCTATTATCGTTACCTAACTAAAGACATACCATCCCCCGCCATTTTATGACGCAGCGGCCATCTTGTATGCTTCCGTGTGTCGATAGAACAAATCTTCATAAGAGGAACTAATTAACTGATCACGAACATGCCCCGGATTAATGTTATTACGTTCGGGACAACAGGGAGAGCGTCCTGATAATCGGACACCTACTGCGTGAACCTACTGATTCACTCGTTCACTCGGCTTAAAGGAAATGATAATACTCCCACTGAAGTGTTGTGATACTTCAAGAGTCTTTTAGGTAAGCCTATGAGATACATTAATTAGATATTTATAATTAGGTCAGTTGGACTAATGAGATGTAATAGCTAGCGAGCATGGAATATGATGCAGACAAGTATTTAAGTGAAAATATATAAATATTTAACAACTAAAACTAATCCGTCAGAACATCATTGAAAATACGTTTACTACGATTAATTGTTAGTCTTGGTGAAATCAATAAAGAGAGGCAATATGTGAAATTATTTATTTATTATTTATTTAACAACAGCACAAAGACAAAGGACTGAACAGAATATCAGAGACTTGTGCAAAGGTGCTGCTTTATCTATAAGAAATCTCTTACAGCAGCCCCATATATGGCAAAAGTGATATCGGAAGGTAAATTATTTACCTTTTATCATAAAGCAGAAGAATAATATTCATATTCAAAGATACAGCCCGTGAATGGTAGTAAATTAAAAATATAAGATAAGGAACTCAATGGATGGTAAATTAAAAATATACAATTATTAATTTTATCTCTCATCAAGCCAGTAGTTGTGTGTTCTGCACAAAGAACAAGCGTTAACCAAACGAGTTATCTATCTTGTATCTTAGTATTTCCTGTTTAATTTACTTTTAGCTTATAATGAAAATCAATTGAAAGAGCAATATAAGTGTAATCTATTTTAACCCTTTAGAGGTCGCGCGAAAATAAAAACTCGAATCATTTTCTTTTTCTAAATTTTCTTCTAATCGTTGAGCGTCCATTTTTCTTTCTTGAATGTTTTAGTTATAAGTGTAGGGGAACATTAAAAAAATTTGAAGTTCGTAGGTATGCAAGTTTAGAAATTACCACTGTTTAAAGTTTGATATGGACCATTTGGACCCCACGCGACCTCTTAAGGGTTAAAAGTTTGGTTTTTGCAAAAGTTTAATAGTAAATTTAATAAAAGTTGGTATTTAAATTTGTATCTAAATGTTATTAAATCTATCAGATGAAGTAGCTTCTTTACTTCAGTTTAACTTATCAGTCTCCCATGTTGTATTTAACATATTTTGTACCTATTAGATCATAAATACTATTGATACTATAGTTCAGTTATTTTATTACTGTCTTCGTATTTGTAGCGAACGCAATATATTTTGATGTCATTTTTTAATTACAATATACGGCACATCTAAATTAAATACGAGCACTCATTGCTAAATAAATTCAGAATCTCCAAACAACTCAAGTTAGAAGACAAAGGGAACGAACAAAGATAGAAATTCGTTCATAATAAATCTCGTTCTAATGCTAAAAGTCACCACCCCGATCGGTGCGAATGCACAACTAAATCGAAACTGTAATCGAGTACCTATCTTAATGTGAAACTTGGACCTTCGACCCTTGCCCCAGCACGGACACCGATTAAGATTTCATAGTACAACGACCGTTAGTAACAGAATCTTGGGACGGTTTTACGAATATCAATTTGGATTGGGCTTACTCCGATTAGCTTACCTGTTTATTGAATGTAAATGTAAGTTAAGCTACGACCGTACTTACCTGTAATAAGATTCAAATTTGCTATTCTATCGTAGAAAATCTACTTAAAGTCTAGTTCGATGACTACATCACTAGACCTTTACATTTAATATTGACAATCACTTAATAGAAGAAGCTCTATTAAATGATTAGAATAGAATAGAAGGAAATAGAGCTTCTTCTATTAAAACTATAGATATACTAAACTAACTAACTACTATAACATAACTAACTACTATGACATATATATCAAACAAGATTTCGTATTATAGGTTTTAACAGAGAGAAAACTCATACAAAAATTCAGACAGTAAAAGAATCTTAATAAACTGTTTAATTTCAATTTAAATTTGAAATTCATTTCTTTTTCTATTACTGCACAAAGAAACTGAACAAAATAGTTTTAAAATGTCTTTCATACAGTTTGCTTAAATGCAATCGTGATTTTTGGAAAACTTTGCGTTTTCCAAAAATTCATCTTAATCTAATTTCCAAATATGTTCTCGTACAAATTACGACATAGCTGACGAATGGAAATAAAATGCTCTTTGTAATATTTATTACATTTTCTTAAAATGCTAAATGGACTAGATACGACTCCGTTGGCGGGAACAGTACATCACTAACATCGAGAAAGGAAGGCTAAGCTATTCTGCATCAAAGGGTTTATTTTATTCAATATAAATGAAATTACAATGTTTTTAAATTAGATATTTAGTATGTATCCTTTACTGAGCTACCAATGCCTTCCGAGAAGATAGATAGTAAAAAAAAGTCCTGAGAAAACACATTAAAAATATTTATAACTTAATCTTACTATTTTAAGCAATTCCTACGATTCTTTGGTGTAGAGATTTTTCTGTCCACCTGGCTGGCTACCACCTTACCGCTATAACCATAACGCTAAAGGCATTCTTGTTTTCCGGCTGTTGGGGTAAGACTGTTCTGTGGATGGGGAATACAGGTGTAGTTAGAAGGCTGAAAATGCAAGCTTCAGCCTTATCTTCACCTACCATCAGGTGAGTGGAAATCTAAAAACTAATCCTCCTTAAGAATTATAAAAAAAACTAATGGGTTCAAAATATACTCTGCTAATGAAGTATCACTAATAGATATATAATTCGTATAAACCATAATAAAAGCAACGATACACAATACGTAAATAACTACAGAAGTAACGTACATACCTAAAACCATATTCGCGTACAATTCACGTGAGAAAACCAAGAGAATAGCTTCGTTAAAACAGTCGAGGGCCCTCCGCATTGTATCAGTGTCTGTCAGATATCAAGTGCCCAAAGAAATGTTAATAAGAACCATGTACAGTCCTGTTATTTTTGTAGATAATTCTATTGTTCGATTTCTGTAATTGATTTTGCTGACGGTAGCATGATAAGACAAGTTTGCTTTTATTCGATATTACAATTTAGGTTTAGTTAGTGAGTGAAAACTTTTTTGTAATTATTTCTGATTTTTTGGGAGTGTCTAGCCAGTCACTAAATTACTTAAATTACATTGCTATTGCTTTGACATTATCAACTTTCCCTTTCACAATAAAACAATCGATTTGCTACACGATTGAGCTAGGAAAGATCCGAGACAATTAAAAACTATAGATCTATAAAAATCTTGCTCGTCCAATTTATTAAACTACAGAGATTAACATGGAAAGGAAATTAATTCAAACCTGCTACTTAAATATGAAGCGCTGAAAACTGCAGAATTTCTTCTTTCTATATTGTTAACTAGAAATCAACATCAACACGTTCTCATATAGTTTTGATTGTATATGGACCATTATTCAATAGTCCATGATCTGATAAACAAATAATCCAATTGTTTTTTGTAATTTCTTTTCATTACTTAAACATTACTAAAAATTAAAAATAAATGAAATAATGATAATTTAATAATGTCGGACCGATTTAATGTAAAATGTATGACCGTGTGTTGAATTAAATGACTTATATTCTATTCTATTCTAAAAATATTCAATCACTCAACTGCTCTGTTAAATCAAGTTACAAAATCAGTTCGATTTAAGTGTAGGGTTGCACTTACTGACAGCTGCATGCGGTAGAACAAAAATGAGTGTTTGAACAAATATAAAATTGCATACATATTTTTTAGTGGAGTGTACACAACGTTTGAAACCCGTTGACCTTATGAGCCGTAGTCGCGGGTTCAACTAACGTGTCAAGTACATCTTTATCGGCAAACCCGCTATTTCGTGAAGGGTGGATCGATAACACGAGTAATATAGCAAAACGCCATTGGATGCGAATATATAACGACAGGTAGCACAACCCCTTAAATAACTCCTAACAGTGCTGGTAAAGGTATCAGTAAAAGAAACATAATTGAGCAAGATTTTTTTGTCACTAACAGATATTTTAATTGTGTGAAAGAGACAAATAGATGCGAAGTAAATAGGTGTATCATTGAAGATGACGACCAAAAAAAGAACCAGTTAATCTTTTTGATGTAATATTCTCACTACCGTACCTGGTTGCATTGAATAGTTGCAATACCTATCTATCTAGTTTGATTTATATATGTATTAAATAATACAAGTAACTATTCTTTATTTATATTTTAATTGTCGAGTCTTGAGATAACAAACAATAAAATATATTGTGCATTTTGACAGCAATTTCTTAATTAGGTAATTTGTACAACTATTGTGAACGTTGGCGCTATTTACGAGGGTTTCGTTGTATGAAAAAAGGTGTAAATTCTTAAATTTAATAGTATACAGATCGTTACAGGTTCCGATTAAAAAATGAGACTACATGGTTGAAGTATTTTCTCAAAACAGCAGAAAACTATTAGCAAACAAACAGCTACAAATATTAATTATAAAGTATTAAAAATATTAAATTCTTTTATTTTTGATCGTTTACATGTTAGCCTCTGCATCACACGAAAAAATAAAACAAATGAAATCAGTCGCATAGATTGAAATATAGATTATATAATTTAAAATCCGACTCCATTCCTCAAAGCACGTTGATAATTTTAGCAGCCAGTACCGAAAGAATAATAAAATTTTTGAGAACAATTTGTAAAACGACAGTGAATCAATTAAGGATTATTTTATGCAATAAACCCCCACTAAACTTTACTGGGGGTTTATTGCATAAAATTGTATACGAGTCGTCCAACGCTTTTCCACGTCATAACTTCACAAGCTAATGCTAAAGATAACAAGACAAGTGCACGATAATGTCTAAATTGAACAAACATACTCTGTCTTTGAGTGTTTATATTTAAAAGTGATCTATAAGTTTCCAAATAAAACTTGTTCCTTGTGTGCAAACGAATGCATGCCGTTCAAAATATCCAGATCTTTTGCTTTTAACGAGCGCTCGCGACGATTTAATAATCCGTACTCTGTGTCAGTCTCAGATTGGATAGTGAACGGAGTGGCCGCGTCGGATGGCAGGTAATTCTGCCCAAGCGCAACTCTTCTCATAACACTAGCGTCTGACCCGTGTTTTGCGGCATTGATTTCTCCGTTTGAAATAAAACTTTTTTAAATACGTTTTTGCTTTTGTTACAGATACAATTGAAGAAAACTGCGTATGGCCGAAAGATACAACAGGAGTCCAACGAAGGCGTCACCGTACGCTATTTGGACATATCAAAATGTTTGGCGCAAACACCTTAGCAGCGACCGTGAACTGCAGGAGTATAAGGAAGCCGAAGACTTAAATAGTGTCAATCAAAATGATAGCGGTAGTGATGACAAAACTGAAACGGTTAGTCTTATAGCGGCCGTATATGATGAGTTGTTAGAAGATGAGGAAGTTAGAAAAAACGTGTGGAGTGATATCGACGATGAACTTTACATAGCGAATTTGTTAGAATCAAGAACTTCAAATGAAGTGAAAAGGGATGTCCGTGATACTAGTGTTTATAGTGATATCAGTGAAAAGGTTGTGAGTAGTGTTAAGTTAGATAATAGCGAGATGTGGGAGATAGAACCCACGGATCTGACTGAGTGCGACTGCCTTGGTCCACCTCCTGAGTTTCTGCTGCCTCCACCGCCTAGACCTCCGTTTCTGCAAGCTGAATATTACTGTGGTGACGACCCAATACCGGATTTGGAGACTTGTGACACGGAACCAGTAAGTAGTTTATCTTTTATATGACAGAGTATTATTTAGAGTTGATAGCGAGTTATTTGAATTGATCCTTAGAAGATAATCATGTGATTAAATATAAAGAAAGTAAAAATAATTATATAAAATCAAATCAATCATGTTAATGAAAGCCAAATGAAAAAATAATAAATTTTAGGTAAATGGTAATGAGGTGATCTGAAAATATTTAAACGCAATAACAGTTATAATTCGTGGTTAAATTTTGAACTGGCTTATTTTGATATTAACTAACCATTAGTTTAATAAAAATATTTCTCTCTATTATTAATTATGAGCACAAAAAACAAATTTATCTCTAAGATATACATTTTTTTTCGGATTAACAATAGCCTTACAAAACTTGACAAAGGGGACTAAGATTAAATAACTTTGCCCAAAACCGTTAACCATTAATAAAAATTAATATGAATTTTCATACGTCATACCGTTTCATAATAATAATACACATATAAGTAATATTGTTTAGTAAATGAGTATACGATAAGTATGATAAATAGAATGAGATCATAATAGCTATATGAATATGACATTAAAAACAAAAATATAGTTAGGTTTATTTGAAACTTTATTAATCCTAGATTATCATAATTACTGAAATATAATTAGTCACTTTATCTAATGAAAAAGTTAATGTTCATAGCGCAGTAATATATTATAAACGTTAGATAAATTTTAATGATTGTAATGCGAAAGCTTTACATTTAATACCTAATTAAGAAATAGGTTTCATCGTCCTTTGTAAACTTAGTAAAACATATAGAAATAAATAGCTAAAATATTTCCTTTAAAAACACAGTGGTATTAGTTAGAATTTACGAAAGGAGGTTCTAGATAAAGGTTTGATTTTTTTTCTAGTTTATGTGAATGTTAGCGCTTGAAAACTACGGAAATAAGAATAACACTCCGAAATAATAAGAATAATATAAAATAATTCCGGCACATAATAAATTACACAGAGGCTAATTTAAAGGAGTTCCATTTAGGTTTTATGAATTTTAAATTAAATAGAACCTTTTTCCTTTTTCAATATTACAATTTTTTTTTTCAATTTTTTTTAAGTCTTGACTTGAATTTTTAATTATAATAATAAAACGATTTGCGAGAATGATAATGTAAAGTTGCAAACGTGACAAAATAATTTTGGCATACGAAATAATTTCGTGACGGATTAGAGTTAAAACTGGATATCTGTCAATGCGTCCAATCTACTTACACAGCTTGTGCTTGTTGTTTTATTGAGTTTAATGTTTAAAGCGATAAATCTGTACTTAATAAATTTTAAGTGGTAAATACCTTATAACAGCATTTGTGTTCTGTAATAAAATATTTGTGGGTTTGCCAAGAATGTTTATTGAGGCCTGGATACAATATATAGACTTTTCCTTAGATTTTGGCCTTTCCTGTGTTTTAAAGAGAGTTTCTTTTAGCGTACGAACATTTTAAATGCTGCAAACAATATATCTAAAGTATAAATTGATAAACTTATACTCAGTAAACTAACGATATATTTATAAAATAACGGAATATAGTTATATTACAATATAACGGATGTTCTAATGTTGGCTGGCTGCCGGTGGGCTGGTAAGAGTCAAAAGAATAATTCTAACTTAAAATTGTAATGAGTTAAACAGTACTGCTATCTGGGTGCGTAAATATTTGAGCATGCGGGTCATAATGAAATCCTGTTAGCAAAGCGTTATCTCCATCTGGTACAACAAATAATTGTGCAAGTACTTTAAGTGAAGCTACGTAGGTATCTATGTTTAAATATTGCTTTGTACGTGCTTAAGGTAATCTTGAAAAGAAAATATTTTTTATATAGCTTCAAAGTAAAACTTTTTTAAACTCATATTCATAACTATCATTTAGAATATCTTTTAGATGTTTTCCTGAGGAACAATGGAGCTTATAATTTATTTATTTAGCAACTTATGTACACACAAAGACAATTCAATAAAACACAACAGAAAATCAGAGAATCGTACATAGGTACTGCTTATTTCTATAAGAAATCTCTTCCAGCAGGCCTATATATGGGAAAAGTGACATCGAAAGGTAGAAGCGCCTGTATCAATACTAATTTAATTAAATACATAAAAAAATATAATTAATTAATTACATTAATTTATGTTAGAACTCGCGCAATATTTCAGTAAAATATCCTTTAATTTCATGTTGTAAGTTTCCGAGATCCATGTATAAAATACAGACTGGCAGTCTAAAATCTAAATATTATTTTAATTAGTTTGTCTGCTTAGTTAATAATGGCTCTAGGTCTTTTGTGGCGACGAAATACTTTTAAATTAGTTGTAATTGCTACTCTTTCATAACAATCGAACCAGAAAAGGGCAATTGGATATGGCATCCGACGTCTATTGTTGATTTTAAATAGCAAATTTAAAGATTATTTAACCCTTCCCTAACTTGCACAAAAAATGCCCAAAATCCCTTTCTTGTAGAAGTAAAACAATGAGACAACTATCCAGACCTTCTTAATGTGATGTAATTTATCAAATAATTATATAAACTATTCAAATTATAATAAACGGTATTGTTTTTATTACGATCGAATACTGTCAAAATTCCATTATCTATTAGATTTTAAATTAGAACATTAAAGTATGCTTATCAAACTATTTACTCAAACAGGTTCAAATACATAATAACAGTCAATTTAAGGAAAAATATTGATATTAAAAACCAATTAGAACTTAATAGAAGTTAATTACATTTTTAACCTGTGAGTATTTGTCATTAAAATCTCTTTGACATTTAATTAAATTACTTACTTTATCGGAACGTTAATCTACAGTCGCTGTAATAGCAATGAGTTTGTAATGTTGTATTCTAAATTCAAAATATTCTATTAATACAAAATGAGTTTTCATTACGGAGGTTTCCAATTCAATCCATTCTTAATTTAAAATGAAAACAAAGTACAAAGAGGCTGAACACTATTTTAGTAAAAAGTTTGTTATGTAAAAATGTGGCACTCTTTTTCTGTCAGTACGTTGTCAATTACTACTTCAATTTGAAGAAAATTATGAGATGCGGTATGATAAAGCTGTTTACTTAATGTTTCCATGTTGGTTTGAAGTCATGAAATGCTTGGAGAATCGTTTATTACACATTTTAGTTTGCTCGACTAACATTGATAATGCTATCCCGACTCTCTATTTGCTTAAGCCATAGCATTCACTTAAAACTGTCGTTTTTACCTACATTAGTAATTCCATTTATACGCTTTGTCATCTACTTAGAGGACACCGAACTTTGGATAAGTATTTAGTAATTTACAAGTGGCTTATATACTTAAAATAGACGAAGTCACAGGCTGACAGCTAGTATGGTGGTAATGTGGAAGTTTTTATATCAATTTTTACTCAAACACGCTTTTATTTATCAAGCCGTAATATACACCCGTCTCGAGAAAATTAAAAAAAAACAAAATTTGTCTATTTGGATAATCATCTTGTTCTAGTCTGACTAAATAAACATTTAATATATATTTATTTATATTATATCCTGTTCTTATTGCCGTGGGATAATTTAATATCAAATTCAAATTCTTATTAGATTTTTGGGATAAGAATAATTTGCATTCCAACAAGGGTTATGATTTTACAATTAGACAAATATTTGTTTACAAAATAACATTCGAAGCAAAATGTAAATTATAATCGTAGTTTATTATTGTTTATAACGTATTTGTGTTCATCCTCTTTGGTTTAATTTTGATGTTAAGATTATGTTACGGACAGAAGTATGTGAGAACACAGTCCCTGTTTTCGTCCTGTGAGACCTATTTCCTTGAAATGGTCAAAACACAATATGCAATAAGGTTGAAAATATTAATTCAAGTGTTTAAATGCCAAGACGTGAAGAAGAATGTGAGAACTTTGTATTATTAATGTTTTTCCTTGATTTATATGTATATTTTTTTGTAATAATATCCTATATGCATAATTAATGCATAAATTAATTTATATTAATATCGTCTATGCATAATTATTAATTACAAAATTTATATTTTTGCTGTGCGATATTGGATCTTAAGTGCTCAAATTAATGTCCGTGACTTCATAAACTTAAAGACTTAATAAACAAATAATTTATGAACTCGACACAAAATCGATAAAAAACAGCACTAGCATTTACCACCTACACCGACAAGACAAGAATAGATAATGCAAACCGTAAAATTATCAATAAAGTCATAAAATGTGAATCAACCGCAATCTTTTGACCAATTCGCTATAAAATTCGTTTTTTAATGATCACTACTTGTTTGCGTTCCTGCGGTTTTGAGATTAAGACATAAAAAAGATTGTATTTATTAAGACTAATAAGGTTGACACTTCGCAGAACTCTTTGAAAGGAAATAGGGTTGTATCGTTTGAAGATCGATCAGCCTATATAAAGTAAGTTTTATTTATTTCATAGGATGTACATTAGAACATTTCTCATCTGATTTAAAAGATTTAATTTCTTAAATGAAATGAAAATTTCAATATTTTGTTTCCGATACCAACAATTGTTTTACCGATATTTGTTTTTGACAGTTTCTTAATATTTGTTGTAAAAGATTTTCGTTTATAAATGACGGTAAGAGATGAAAGGCGGTGAAATAAATAATAGGAGGGCATATTTATTTATTTTAACAATAAGACTATTAAGATGCTTTACCAAATATTTTCTATAATATGTGACCGCCGGTGGTCTGTTAAGAGTGGCACGGCTCAGCATAAATTATTATATTATACACCTTGATCTGCCTAGCGGTAAGCTATAACCTTAACTAAAAGACGCATTTTCAATCATTCTGGCGATCTTACTCACCTTACTTACAAATGGTACTTTTTTAAAGTACATCAACAGCGATACATAAAAGAAACTCTTGTTTTACAATATTTTAACTTAGTTTCACTTCATAAATGTTTGACAGTTACAGGTATACATAAGATTTGCCAAAATTCTATGGTGATACTTTTTAAAATTGTAATCAAATGAATTCTACAAATTAAAATTACTTAAACAGTGAAGCGTGGGCTTTCTTTTATATAAAGCACAGCAAATGAATCTACATAACCAGATGATAAGCAGTAGAGGCATCCATATGTGAAGATAGCTAGTGACGCATGCGACATACTGCCCTAGCCACCCTCACCTTGCCGGCCCAAAAAGTGCTTTTTCACGCCTCTTTAAAAGGAACCCATATTGTATGCTCTCGATCTTAACAAGAGTAAAAATACTACTATGCGTTTGCTTGACTCTGGGGTAGCTACCACGAAACAAACCAGCCAAAATTTGGAAGAAGAATAACGCAATTAAATCTAGACATAGTTACAACGAAACATTTTTCGCTTAATTCATTGATAAACGATAGGATTTCCTATGATGCCACAAAATATGTTTAATTGCAGCCCGAAACTCCGGAAAAAGTTTCATAGGAGGCCTCCTGATATGATAAAAATAAAAATAATATTTCTCACACTTTCACCTATTATATAGCGTAGACAAAACGTAATTAAGATGCTTGAGTTATGGTTACTAGATGATAGAGAAATATAGCTTGTATTATTTAATGTAATAAGTAATGTTTATTTATTCTCCAAAAAAACCGCTATCGATATGCACAAAATTACTAAAACTTCGCATATTTTCATTTTAAATTGAATACAATTCCTAATCAGAACACTCGAACCGATTACTTTTTATTTATCGATATTGCCCACCGTCTAAGTAGGTACAACTTTATAGGTGTCCGAATGACTACACCATTGGTCACAGTTCTCGGAACTATCGGGTGGGTTAACGAAGCAAAGCGAGAAGAGTATTTACACGTGATGAAATCTGTAGTTTCGCCATTTTATTTTTACTTAATTCCTTTAACGCGTATCTTGATGGCTCAATTTATGGAATAAAATTCACACGAATTTGTCCGAAGTAGACCTCCGAAGTGGCTGTGAATTAAATCAATTTGCTTTTAACAAAATATTTAAAATGTTTATGGAATGGGACGACATCATGGGTCGAGAGGCAAAACCTTTATACAGCTGGATTATAAATCTGAAGCTCACGATCCCTACCTACTTTTCGACGTTTCAGGCGAGTGGCTATAATGAAATAAATATACACGACTTAAATTGGTATTTCATTTTCAATATCTTTTCTTTATACTTTTATTAAATAAACAATTTTTATTAAATTAAATTACTTAATATAAATTTAGCCTTTGTTGAGAGAGTTTCTAATGACGTATAAACGAAACCCCTTAATCAAAATACATACAACTATATCTAAAATGTTTAAGCAGGCATAAAATATATTTACCGATTTGTAGACAACATTGTACAAGCTAGGATCATCACACACTATTATCAAGGTATCAATTTTTAGGTCTTTTTTATATAATATCAATACTATATATATTATAAGGCTGAAGAGTTTTGTAGGCTGTAGTTATACACGCTAATCTCAGTAACTACTGATTCATATTGAAAACTAATGTTTGTGTTGGATAGTAATGTAATATAACCTATAGGCTATATTACTTATACGCCCAATAGAAGCTGCAATAATGAAAAATGTTGCTAGAACGGTAAATAAATATTCATTTTCAGAGCTTTAGTTGCGCTGCGTAAATGGTTAAAGTTACGTAAAAATCATGTTTACCGGAATTGTTCTGCTGTAAAAGTTCTAAAGGATAGCCTCGACATGACCTATTTTTAGTAATCAAATTTGTTATAAACATGATTTAAATCCTACACCAAATGAAGACTCAAGTGAAATCATGCGTAAGACTTGCTGTTATTTTCCGACATCCACGCGAATAAGTCGCTGGCACAGCTAGTCTATTGATAAAAGTGAAAAGTCAAGCTCTAAGTAATTTTTCTAATTCCTGTACCCCTACTATAAGTTCCAATCGCATCAATATATTTCGATCATGTTCAATAAATGCTTAAAAGTAGCATCTAATTTTTACAGCACAGGCGCTTTTGTCATTTTCATATGATTTCACAGCTGACGACAAATGCGATCGAGACGGTTTATTTTGAATAAAACAAAGGTACAAGATGTACCTTTCTACACTTGCAGAATATTTAACCTTATATTCTTCTAATTTAATATGTAATACCACTTTCGTTAATGTAACTAACTTTAAAATGATATTTTATATTTTCTTACTTAAATGCCTAGAATTGCTTATTTTACGATTTTCTCATCTGATCCTCGTTTATATGTTGGGTTTGTCTGCAAAATATAATATATATGTAACGCTGCTCTTAATATTGATAATACCACAATTATAATTAATAAACAATCGTTATCCTATTAAAATGTTAGCCTGTAGCAAACAGTGGCGTTTCGTTTCATCTATTGTAATCAACTGTTTGCAAATGACTTCCTTATATAGATTATCTTCTTGAGATTATAATAGGATTAACAGCAGCATGCTCTCCCGTCAATATTTTCCTTCTCAAATTGTAAGAACTGCTCAGTTTGGCTTTAAATAAAATATTGAATAGAACCTCATATTCGAGACACGTTTCAGTATTCGATCTTAATTTTTATACACTCGCCAAACCTAAATGAATTACAAATACAAAGAGAACTCTTTCGATACATTCTTACTATAAGACGTCTATAATAGTCATTTTATGATAATAAGTATTTACAATCTAAAAACATTGAAACGTTTACAACAACACAAACCATATCTGGAATAAATATAAATGTTGGTCGTTTAATTGTTCGAAATGATGGTGCATTTTCGAGTGATATATTATGCGCATATTATGAGGAAGGAATTTTTTTTGTCTTAGCCAACGTCAGTTTTTGTAAAACAAAAAGAAACAAAACAAACCTGTGATTCATTCGGTCGTTTAACGATATTATATTATTATGTCAAGCTTACATTATTATAAAGTATAATATTCTTTATGATATCAATTTTGGAATTCAATCGAAGCACGATCACTTAAAAAGACAATCAAAATATTTGTAATATTCGTTCATTTAAAAACACAGAAGTTAAAATAAAAGTAATCGCAATTCAAATAAGTTATAATATGGTAACAATATGTTTTAAATAATATTATTTGTATTGAGAATTGAGAAGGTAAAATAAATAAGGTCAATAAGTTTATAATTAAATTAATAAATTTTAAAGACTAAATCTGAATGGAAAATAATTTATGGTATTTTTAGATAAATGTTACGATTATGCTACGATTTATTTATGTATATATCTATCTCTTTATTGTCAATATAAATGTGCAAAACAGAGTATTACTATCTATCTATTTACATTTTTCTTGAACCAATGTCTTCCGTTGATTTTGAGGCAGTTATTATTATTTTTAGAGTTATCTCTATTATAAAATATTTATGTAAATCTCTTTCAATTATTTATATGATGCAGAATTCCGACGATTCGGTCTTATCGAGAAATCATTTAGCAGGTATCAGGACTAAAGAAGTTATATTCATATACGTGTCGAAAGACACACCCATACCCATATTAACATCATCACCAATAACCTATACGTATATACCTATATCTAAGTCGCGATGGAACGTACTATAAACAAGAATTTCAATTAATTAGGTTTTACTAATTAATTGGAAGCTTGTTTAAAGTTTTCGTTAGGAGTTAAATTTCCAACATCGGAGAAAAACAAATAGTCTAAATAGTATTTGAAACATTATCGCTATCTCAATTAATCCTTCTTGTAGAAATTGAAATCAGTGATTTTTATGGCGAATATCTGATTAAGAAGATTACCCTGCAGCTAGGAACTGTCATTTGCTGAGCTGCTTAATTAGAATTCTGTTTCTCTGCTCTATATTCAATAGAGCTGTGGCCTTTGTTTGTTGAGATCAGAACTGTTTATTGAAATTGGCGTGTATTTCATATTGGTTGGTAGAATAATATTATTTATTAATTACCGGTTCTACTCGTTGTTTATTCGATTAATATTTGATCAATAATCGGTTTTCCTAATGTTACATTTTCAGGATTTAAATACTAACAATTTTATTTATTTATTTTATCATCTATAACAGATAATACCGTTTTTAACTACATCGATGTTCAAATAAAGATTCTGCTTACCAACAAATTTCATTTCTACCCGGGTTTCTAATTCATTTTTCCCTCACACTTCCTGCTTCCGCCGCAAACTTAAAGAGCCGCCTATCATCATAATTTACCAGAGTTCAAAGAAAATTAATTAAGGTTTTATTCATTTTTTCTGCGGGGAGAGGCTTTTATTAATTAAAGAAGGGGCATTGACAAATCGGCTACCGTCTTTAGATGGACAGCCCGATAAACCGCCGCTCGGGGACCATTTTGAATATTGTAGTTTTTGAGATTTTTTTTACGATACTGTTTGTGATCCCGTGAGATATGCCCTCGATAAATTGTCCATGGTACGATGACGGATCTTTGTTGAGATAGTGCCACATTTTGACAAATTGGAGTCCCTTTTTCAGACTTAATGCTTGTCCACGAGATCGTATCGGTTTTCTGTGGGTA
Organism: Acentria ephemerella; assembly: GCA_943193645.1. NCBI lineage: Eukaryota > Metazoa > Arthropoda > Insecta > Lepidoptera > Crambidae > Acentria > Acentria ephemerella. The sequence continues at coordinate 2,373,270 of OW971889.1, forward strand.
ATGTTATTGAGCGTTTTCGCGGTTCCGTTGAGACATTGCGTCATTTTCTACTGCATTTAAAATTTACAACTGTGAGTATATGTAACACGTAACTTTAAAAGTAGGAAATTTTAAAAAAACCCTTAATTAGACCTTTTAAAACTATCTTTACGATGTTTTGAATCGGCTCACCGAGATCCTTGGATCAGATTTAAGTTGGTCAGAGAAATAACACGAAGAGTAAAATTGTAAGTAGACTTATTGTTATCAACCGTTCCTCATATTGTTTGTTCGTAGTTTGTTGTAGCGTAAATTAAAATTCAATTTCAAGTTTTTTTTTATCATATTACTATTGGCAATATTTTGCGTTTTATTTTTTAACTACATGGCAAATAAATTACACTTAACATGAAGTTTACGTTGAATTATTTAATTTTATAAATATATTCAAACTATAATTTACACATAAATAATACAGAGTCAAAACAATAAAGCCCCAATTTACTTGGCCCCTGCACTCGAATTAAAATATAACGGAACAGTACTGTTATTATAATATCAGAACCAATCTAAGGCCTTTTAAACTACGATGCAGGCCACTATAAGTGGACCTGTAATATTCAACGTCATTACCCTTCCTAGTTTCGAGTTAATAATTACGAGAAGGGTGAAAGAGGCCAGTTAATTTGGTTGCGCAGTTCTACGTATTGCGTATCAGTGATAGATCTGTGGGAGGGTAAAGTTTTCTCTAATAAAAACATTAATATACAGCACACACAATTAGTCATGCCGTTGAAAGGAATTATTATTCTTCATAATTGGATAGATTTTATCAAAATAAGGCGTGTTTATAAACAAAGCACGATACGGATAAAGCAATTACGTTTCGTATGATGTAGTTCCTAGTATCACAAGGACAAATAAAAAAGTACGTACAAGCAGCTACACTGTAAAATGACCGTTCTAGACGCGACGGACAGAAAAAGAAAGAGACAAATGGTTTCTCTCATGACAACTTCATAGCTAAAATTAAGTTTTTATATCAAAATATCTATGTGTGAGTTTTTTTTAAATAAAGAACAACAACAACTTCGCCTGTTTTGATTATTAAAAATGATAAGTTAATATTTCAATTCTAATCATTCTGCATCCAGACTGAGAATGGTATACATGCCGCTAGTAAATAATATTTATTTTACCAATTTTATTATTTTTCCCAAAATAAAGTATAATCGATAGCTCGTGTTACTGGATAGAGACAATTAATATTACTATATATTAATAAAACTGCCATCTATGTTGATGTCGTACTAAAATTTGTAATCACATGATGTGTATACTTAAGATTGTAGCTGTTTGCACAACGTTGATACAAAGAACCTTGCAGAGTAATACGTGAAAGCTTTATGTTGGAATCAGGGAGAAATGTCTCTTATATTGTCAACAGACCTTGCTTTTGATTTGTATAGGTAAGTAGATAATACAGGTTTCGCAAATGTAACAACAGCCGCTTTATAGTAGGCGCGGCATATGGATGTTTTTCTCCCTTTGTGATTTGAAAAAATCAATTAGCAGAGTAGATGATGTCTGTGGCAGACACCACACTGAAGTATCTCAAATAATGGTTATTATACAGAGTTGCACATACTATTTTTATAAGTTTGAACAATGTCATTATACTGTCAGTTATTAAGCAAACTCGCGATAGTAAAAAAGTTTAGAAACCGATATTCAAAATTAGAACTAACGTGATCAACATAACTTTTGTTTATGGTATTCAAAAAGGTATCATTCAATGTGAGATTTTTTCAACTTAAGTGAAAGATACTAACAAGGATGCGTAGGAATAAACAACATTTTGGAGGAGTGGGTCGGACGCCGTCAGGTCAACCTTATCTACTGTATGCTGCAAGTACTAACCAGAAATAGTTGGTTCACTCGTTCCCTATACGGTATCGCCCGTCGGGAGGAGACGCCGTAGTGTCATCACTGCAACCCCACTATATGGCCGAGCATACCCTTGTGGAATACCCGGCCTTGCGAAGCTAGCGCCGCGAGCTATGTGTAGCACTCGGCGGCGGTTAACGCTCCCTGCCAACCATGGTAAGGGCTGTGGTTGGTAATGAGAGGGTATGGGAGGCTGCTGCGTCCTACTGCCAGACTGTTGGAAGGAGGCAGGATGACCCCCTAGCCGCTCCTCTCCGGCGTAGACGGGTGGGCGCGAGATGGCTGACGGTGGTCGCCCGTCTTTCTATGCCCGCGAGTGTGGGAGGCCGCCACGTATTGCACAGACCTCCACGTCTCGGATTTCCCACGTAGCTGTGGGTAATCTCCATCGGCGCATAATCCGTAAGGCTGGGCTGCCTGGGGGCAGAATAAATGAATTGCTTCGGCAGAACCCAGGTCACCACCGTAAAGAGCAATGGAGTCACCGGGGAGTATTACTTAATTAAATAATAACGCAATTCCTCCTAAAAAAAGTATATACAATATTAATTGAACTTTCAAAGAATAACAGACAAGTAAATCAGCAAGACCTGTTTGAAAAAGCGTTGAATTTGAAGTTTTTTTCAACATAGAAGCGATTAAATCCTATTCCTAAATTTTTATTGGCTGGAATCTTCTTTTAGGTGCCTCCCTATAACACTCTTCCCACTTTAGAGAAGCCATGGGGACTTGATCAGCCAGATAAACCCAAAATAAGTGGCAATTACAGCTCTGCCTCTGTTATTACCTTATGCTTAGTAATTATTAATAAAAAATACAACTGCTTCCTTTTTTATCCCATATAATATAAGTCGCGTGACGCCTATCGCACGAATCATATTAATATATAAACACCAAGAACCCCAAACACCTTTCGCCCCAAAATTTTACACCCCCATAATTATAACAATATGGCGTTCAACAAAAGAAATGAAAACGACATTAGAACGCAACGTCGGAATGAATTTAATCTAGACTTTTAAGTTAATGCGCGACAAAATTTTAATATAATTTGAAAAGTTAATTTTGTTAATGAGCACTGCAGTGTTTTTAATTATATGGGGAAGAAAATGATGAATGCGGAGAAAAATGTGGATGCAATAAACTAAATTGTGAATATTTTTATTAGTGACAATCTTTTGTTGAAAAATGTTATTTTTTACGCAACCTCTTAGCCTTTTTAATTTTTTTCTCTTTTAACTTTGGATTCTTGGAAGAATTTGTATAAGGCTGTACCTCAGCGCAGTTTTCATCTCATTTAAATGTTTGTCGCCGTCTATATTTGTATGGAGTTAAGGTTTATTAATGTTTTGTCTCAGACAATGCCTCATCAGACGTTACCGAGATGGGAGCAAAGAAAGATTTAAAACTTTTTAAAATTTTAAAAAGATTTTTACCACGAGACAAAAAATTATAAAATATGCTCATCAAACTAAAATTTTTATTTACAGCACTTCATTATTTGCAGGACAATGATCTGCACTTTTATTTTTCTTAATTTTTTAAGGTAATTTACTGTCTCGTAATATATTAAATATTTTCCTTAATACTTTGTCCGTTTAGTTAAAAACTAAAATATATTGGGACATATCCTTATTTTGTTTCAATACATTTTATAATCGTTTGAAAGTAAGTCCGCACTTAAACTCACTGACAAAGTGAATGAAAGAACAGTAAAACAAAATGCTAATTGGTAATATCCCTACTACTTTACGCAATGATCCGGAAGATTCTGGAATATCAGCCAAACGAGCGTAGTATTTGGCATGAACGTTACTTCGCAAGTAAGAAAAATTAACTTCGGCACAATCAGAGAAATATTTTCACACAAAACCAGTCTGTATTGCAAAGATGTAAAGATCACAGAAAGTTAATATTACTGCTGAAGTTTGGAAGCGGTCCAAGGCTCGATATCGTATCACTTTCATCATTGATTCACTTAGGCTAATAAATTCATAAGATACTGCCGTCCTTTATTTTGGTTTCTGCAAATTTAATTATAATGTTATCGTACTAAAAGTTTCAATTTATACAATTTTGATGTTAATTGCCTATCTCTGACTGTCTTAAAATAAGTTTTCACTGCCACTATCGATTTTCAACAGACTTTAAATATGTAATGTATGTGTGTGTGTGGCTTTAAGTATGTTATTGTTTTCATAATGTAAAATGTTACCTAACTGCCCTTACACTTATAAAACAGGACTTTTATTTTGTTTTATTCTTTTCCAGAAGATTGACGCGTACAACCACAGTGGACCATCCCTTCAGACATCAGCAGTCATCGCTTTGTGCTCCATCGTCCTCGTGCTGGGAATCTTCATTGGTGCTATCCTAGTTTGGAAGTAAGTCTTTAAAGTCATCTTTTATGTCCATGCTTTCATATTAAATATTAACAGGTGCTGAAAAATCAATAGATTCTATAAGACATGGTACATTAGTCAGGTCATGTCTACTTTACGCACAAAGAGATTTCGTAACTCCTTTCTCTGTCACACAGCTTGAGCAAGGAATTCTTTACCAGCACACAGGTACCTTCATTCAACATGGGTTCCTTCAAAAGAGGCGTGAACAAGTACTTTGGTAAAGTGGTGGTGGTGAGGGCGGTATGTTTCAGGCTGCACTAGCTATCTTTACATATGGACTCCTCAACTGTTTACCATCAGGTGGTCTGGAGTCACTTGTTGAGATTTCTATAAAAAAATACTAGAAAGGCGATCGTAAAGAGTTAAAATGCAATGCACCTAGAATTGTAATTAATTATTGCTATTTTACTGATTAAGAATAATGATAATTTTGCTATCTTTATAGCAAAGAAAAGTTCAATCGAGTCTAATGTTTGTTTATTAAATATCTATTGTTTGCCATTTTTAGAAATTATCTGATTGTTAATAACATCAACACGTGTTATTTTTATTACTTATTACTATTTCTCCCTCTATTAACATTTACTTTAGAATTCCATGTTAAATGGTTCGTAAATTCAACAGTTTCAAATCAGGCCAAGATAACTCCAATCCGTTACGGCTGTGTGACAATGATTGTGACAGCTTAATCGGCGCTTAACCCGTCCACACATATGGGGAGGCAATGGTTCGAGAAAGTTGATTAGAGTAACTGTCACCTATTCGAGATTTAATCCTAGCTAAATAAGGTGGTACAAGTCTCGAGAGAGAGAGAGATAAAGTAACTAAAAAAAAGTATGTTTGTTTGTAACATTACACTGTGATATTTTATATAGCAAGTCCTTTCGCCATTTAATTTAAAATGCCAATATTTTAAACACATCAATTACTATTATTCTATATCTTGATACATTTTTGTTTCGATTTAATTTCTCAGACTATTAATAATTCTGTTGACCATCGACTAGTTAACCGGCGCCATTTTATCGAATTAATTATCTATTTATTGTTGTACATATTTAAATCAAAGTTCATATTTGATACTTCGTTCAATCTTAAAAATCCTGTTGTGTTCAATACAATTTTGCGTTTTAGTTTACCAAATAAAATATATAGTGATTTGATTCGGTTGAGAGGGTGGTTGAAAAGGTTTAACCATCCTCTTCGTAACACATTAACGTTACATGGTATTCCATACTACAAACAAATAAAAATCCCCCAAAAAATGAAACGTTATGTAATATGTAGCAAGATTAAAAATATCTAATGATATCTATATGATAAAATCTGAGAGTTGCTTTACTGGTATTTACTATTTACAAAAGTCACAAGTTACTATAATGGTGAAATTAATTATAAATACGAAAATGGTTTTATGATAGTAATTAAAATGGACATGCACATTACATAAAATTTTCTAAGCTGTTCGTTCTTGCATCCAACAGATATTTAATAGCACAATCGCCATTTATTTTCCCTTCGGCTTATGTTTCACTAACTCACTGGAATCGGTACTAATTACTTAAATTACAACCGAGTAAATATAGTCCAGCTTTACATCACCTTTAGTTTTTGATCTCTCTTTGCTAACGGAAAAACTTATTTACTAGTCTAAATAGATATTCTTTTACTAATAACTGCACTGTTATGCCCGTAGTTCAAGAAATTTCAAGTGTTTTCATTTAATTCTTGTACTTCTCTCTCTTACAAATTATAAGGACTTCTCTTGTAACTTGTTCCACATCCCCAAAATAATTAGAAGTGTCACAATAATCGATCGTCGTCGAGTTACGGACAGTTTGACGTAGCGGGTTATAGAATAGGGTTACGGATACTTTCACGATAAGTAAGTAGCTGCCTCTGTTATATTGTATTAATTAGGCGTAAAATATCCTTATGTAAATGCTCAGGTGGATTATAGTGATACAATATTATTGTTAATAATACAAGCACTTGTTTTGCACTGACATATATTTTCTTATTTTTTTTTTTTTACAATTGTGGTATAACTAAATATAACCTGTGTAGTTTTATAAAGGATTGTAATATGAACTCCTCTAACTGCATCTATTAGCACATACATAGCTATCTAAAGCTACCTAAATTAACAATAAATTTTATCATTTACAACAATAACCAGATATTTTTGTAATTTTCGCCCTTTCATATAATTTGTAAGGCTTAGTCATGACAGCACTTTTGATCAAATCAAGTAGTTTAGAACGGAGAAAATTAACTAGATTAACTGCGTTCACTATGAGTTCGTTTCATAATTGTCATATTACTTCTACTAAGTTTATGATCAAATCAGGAAAAGTTGGATATAATTATTGTAGTCTCATTATAATTTACATTTGATCATTAATCTACAAAATTTAAACTCCACATTGTTCCAAATATATAATAGTATAGAATAGATTATATCTTTATTTTACATCAGCCAATTCAAGAAGAGAAATACACAAAAACATTTAAGATGCATAGAGAATAAAATAAAAATTACTATACTATACTTTATACTATGTAGGAACACGCAAAATCAAGAATCAAAAGAATTCAAAACTGTTAATTTGTGAATGAACTTTATTCGAAATTCGTTTCGAAAAAAGAACCAACTTGACAGTCATCAGCAAACGCTTTTTATTATACAATCGAAACTCAACATTGTTTTATTATCGCCATCGGCTATTACGGGAATATAAATAGAGCCGTTAAGTTCGTCTCGTATATTCCACAACATGGTGACCAAACAAGATGGCGTCATTAAACAAGACTTCATAAATCGTGTCAAATTGTCAATATTATATTGATCGTATATTTTGCCCAAATATATTTTTTAAGTCTTTATTCGAGACATTCGTGCGGATGAAAATACTCACATTAAATTTATGGATCCGGTCGGATAATGAAGGGAATATTAATTTGAATTATTAGCTAGAAATTTGTAGATGATGAAACTAGAGATTTTTAGAATAAAAAGCCTTTTGTGTAATCATTGCGTGTAAATATCTAAAAAATTTAACGCAGTCTAAAATTTTGGATATGATCGAGTACCTTTTAACAGAAAACATGAACCTAAATTGGATTAGGTAAACAATTTGAATTTTTCAACTGAACTAATAAAGAACATTCGTGAGGTAAACGAAAGGATTGAGTGTTAAATAGAAAAGAATTATGACACGAAACATGCTTAATATTAGTCAGAAGCTTACAATGAAGCTCGTAACTTTATTACTTCAAAAGTTAAAAACAATTCCTATTTTCAATTGAGATTGGAAACTCAACGGGGTCAATTTCGTGGCCGTTCAGGTATGATCTTTAAAACAAATATCACTCAAAATTAAATTGTGTCAATGGAAATTAATAAATTAGCACCTGCCCTTCAAACAAATGAAAATGAAGCAATAATAAAAACTTACATCAAACCGTTAAGACTAAAATAGATTATTGTCGTTTTTAAGCGCACACCTCGTTATGCTGTTGCGTGACTAATTATGCCAAAATTATACACGATATTTCCCAACACCGTGTGATTGGTCGACGTCAAAATGGCGGACCAATCAACGTTGAGGGCGGTACAGCGCATACGCACGTCCTAGCGTCACGTCCCGTATAGTAATAAGTCTGGACTGAATATTCAAAGTTTATATTATGGCATTGCTTATAATATTTTGTATCTTACGTCTTGTAACTGTTCGCTAGTAATAAGTGTTTTATTATTTTACATTCACACTTATTTGGTATATTGGAAATAATTTGGATTCCAATCGTTTTGCTAAAGGTTGTATGGTTGAATTTAAGTGTTATAATTTTTAATATGCGTTTTTCATATGTGTCATAACTAAATTATTAAGTAGTAAATTGAGCTTATTTTATTGAAATATTAAACAAAGGCGTTCAAGTGATTTACTATCAACTGCGTCGTTATTTCTTGAATCTAACAGTAAATTGCATTTAGCTGCAGTCGAAGCCTATTTACAATCCAATCCAACGTTCTCATTTTATTGAAATTCGAAATTCAAAACGAATGTTAGAACAACCCTCTAAAAGTAACTGTGGACTTGAAAATCGCGCATAAACTCGTTGACACACCCTCAAACCCTGAACTGGGGTTCGAACAATGGACTATTTACGGGCCTTTTGTCTTAGGCATGAGAAGCCGAGAACTTTTTTCGAGTACATCAGGTGGGGAGAATAAATACAGCTAGCTTAGCACAGCCTTTTGTGCGAACTGTTCGTATAGCCGCAGAATTCCTTAAACCGACTGTCGACGTGACTTATAAAATAATAATTTAATTCAAAACAACGTTCTTGTTCTTATAAAATTGCCTGCTTTACCACCTTATATCGTCGGTTATAGTATAAATCCACGTAACTATTCAAAGTCAAAGACAAAATATCTTTATTTAAATTTGACACATTTACTACGTTCTTTTAAATAGTCATAACAGGGAATATGTATCTGAAAAAACATAACTTTAATTAAAGGTATTAGTGATAAATTTAAGTTGTTTGCAAATTGTCCCAGTTATACAATTTAATTATATAATTAAATAATTAAAGTTATACAATTAAATAATGTATTAAATAAATTATTTTAAAATTAAAACTACCACAATTATGCATATTCGCTACCTACCACCGCTTCGATGAATTAGTAGCTGCAGAGAAGAAGTGGTGCAAGAAACTCTCAGCCTTTAGTATTTGTAATGACATTTAGTATTGGATAACTGCTTTTCTAACAAATGCGGTCATTAGCCCTCTAGCAGTTGAATTAAGAAACTTAATCAAGTCATAATGGCTATTTCAACACGTGTCTTTTGATTATTTAATGCGAGCTGAAAGATGAGTTTGTTTTATTATAACACATCTGGCTACAATGTCAAATTTTTTTACATGAACTGTAACATATAAATGAAACAGTGTCTTTTCAAAATTCCTAAGAAAATTTCGACGTATTTCACATTAACGTAGAACTGGTTTTGACTTCACATTTTTTTTGTTCAAATATGGCTCTTACAAATCTGTTAAGTAAACAATGTTAAAGTTTGTTTTAAGACATCTTTGGAGATTTAAACAGCTTACACAGAAAGTTAAAATTTTCTTACAAAATAAATTCTATTTCATATTCTTCTTTTCGTTTTCGTAAATCAAAATAAGGTGTAAAAAGTTATGAATACAGTTTTAAATATTGCGAATAAATTTTTGCAGTTAAACAGTTGATGCTGTCTGACGCTGGGTTTCAATACACTTACTACGGATGGTTTTGCTTATGTTCGTATATAAAATGTAACGTTATTATATAATTATAATAACGTAACGTCATAAACATGATGAGGAATATTTTACTTACGAGACGTTTAAGTTTACTTTTTTATATATTAGTATACATTCACTATTAATTGTATCATATGTCATAATTATTCGTATTTAAACCTGATAACGCAATCTCAATAGCAGTAATCCCACGACTACCGCCAAAAAAACATGTAACATACCATGCGTAACATTGCTTGTTAACAATCCTCAACGATACAAAGCCAATCTTTCCTAATGCTATCTCAAATCTAGATGTCTATACATGGGTGTAGCTCTTTATTAACTCCATTGTCTCTCTCTCATTATGGCAACGAATTGAACAGCGTTGATAACCAAGCGAGACCGCCTTATTATTGGCAATCTGCATACAATAACGCATTTGCATAATATCTCAATTCGTTCTTACGAATTTGAATACGCAGAAAACATTACACGCATGGTGGACGAGGGACATATCACGAGTAAACTTGGTCAGTTCAAGAGTAACTTGCTCGATAAATTAAAGTAAGTTTAATTAAAATTTGGATAAAATATTAAAACTAAATTTTCAAATAAATGATAATGTTCGTATCATCTTCATATCAGCCGAGAGTCGTGCACTGCTGCACAAAACCCTCCCTCAAGTCAAAAGTCAAAATATCTTTATTTAAATACTCATTTACTAAGTTCTTTTAAATCGTCACAACAGGGATGTCACATATGTATGAGAAAAACAAATAAAGGCAATAGTGATAACTTTAAGTGGGTATCAACCGGGCATTTACAAATTGTCCCAGTTATAGAATTTAAATATGTACTAAATAAATAAATTGTAATTAAACACTAGTATGCACACTCCCAATTAACCTAGTAAGGTAGGCGGTAGTAACCGCTTCGACGAATTAATAGCTGCAGAGAAGAAACGGCGCAAGAAACTCTCAGCCTTTAGTATTTATAATGACTTTTACAAATCAATTATGTCATTAAGAAACAGTATTATATACATATACATGTTTTGTTTTACAGTGCAATCAAAAATCTATTTTTATATATTGCAAAATATAATAAATAAGTTTCAAGGGTCTCCAAACCGCTCGGATTCTTATAGTCACACCTATAATCTAGCCCAAATTAAGCATCTTTAAGAGCTTGTGTAGTTGGCTATTAGAAATCAGAAAAACATATATAGTCAACTATAAATCGAGAACCCGTATTCATGTTTATCACACGAATATCTGCCCCGAGCGGAACTCGAACGTTCCCTGGCTGAGTAATCTGTAGCTGGGGACACTGACAACGCAGCTAGTAACGATTTGACCAACTCTATTCGTGTTTTGCCTTTAAGATAAATTATGTTATATTCCAGTATATTTCTCGAGCCAACTGTTACTATCTGCATATGATCCCGCGTCACCTTAATGACAATAACCTTATTATTCCGACGATGAATGCTCTTTGTATAATATGAACTAACTTAGTGTTGTGACGAAGTAGTCTGATAATTTAAACTTTAGGGATAATGTCGCCCTTTGTAAAAATTTAGTAAACTGTTCCCTACGTATTTCTCTGTTTGAATTGATCGATTTACAATAAAGATATACTCTTTTATAACTGTTTGTATGCTGTACGATTCCATATGCAGATTAATTTTTTTCGAGGAACGAGTAAAAGAATCTCATTGGTGTAGTGTTGCGAACTATCTGGTTTCAATAACGACAGTTTTCGATATTGAAACCAGATAGTTGGAGTAGTTCCTTGTGTTGAGCTCAGGGGAACTAACTCTGGAGATGACATGGTAAATGCTCCACAGAACCCAGGTTACCCCCGTGAAGGGCAATGGAGTTACCTGGGAGTTTTAATGGGTATTCTCAGTGCCGCTCTATTGAGGTACCGAGTGAGCCCCACACACACGCCCGTCGCTTAGCCAGTTGCGGGTAGGTCCGTAAATGGAATCCTCGTAAAAAAGGGGGTAACTAACTAACACGAAAATAAAACTGTAGATGGACTGTATTTATAAACTGGTATAAATAAATAACAAAAAGATAGCCCGACAATAAATACGTAAGTGCAACTTTTGCCATGGTTGGCTCCTGAATAGTTTTATCAAAATATGTTATCTCAAGCACCTTCTTGCTTTGGGAAACGCGTTAAGTCGTTGGTCTTGGTTGTAACGGCAACCGCTTTCACTTACCTAGCCTCCTTGGGCCTTGCAGGTGATATGGCCTAAACTTCTCGTATTTCTCCTATGTAAGAAGACATGTTCCCATGAGTGGAACATATATAGGAAGGCTTATTTCCAGGAGTATAATTTCGAGGTAATTGAAAATGACTGGATCAATTATGAAACTTAAGCTTAACTAATTTCCGCTCAATGAAACGCTAAAATATTTGGTTAAGTTAGAATAAAACAAAATTAAGTTAAATCATTGTGGAATGTTGCGAAACTATTGTATGTATGCGGGTCTGATTTATCAAGAAATACAGTTCAAAACGATTCTTGAATTCAAAGTTCAATCTACGTACCCAAAGAAGGAATTCAAGTCCTGAATGAGTTTACTCTCGAAACTCAATACCCAACTATTTCGTAGATAAGACATAAACATCATATATTTACAAGGAAAATATGAAAATTTTCCTTCAAATTTCACCATCCAAAGGTGCTGGTGCAAGTTTGTAACCTGAAGAAACTCTGATATGCCAATTTCACTTTGAAACTTTACAGACAGTAAAACTACAGACTGGAAACAGCAAATTTGAAATAGACAATGTCATTGTGTTTGCGTAACAACTGTGTGATTTCGTTTTGGTAGTGCATTGGTAAGATATTTGAATACAATGGAATAAATGAAGTAAGTGTAGTGAATTGTATAATGTAGTTCTGTCCGACAAAGAATATTTAGAAAAGTGACTCACGGTAGACTCTTGGCAACCTTACATTGATGCACATTCGCAATAAATTGTGCAGACGATAATAAATCGTAAGCCTATCTAATCAAAGACTAGAATATGAAACCTTAAGTCAAGAAAAAAACAGTACCGTAGAAGTTCTAAACACAAGTAATATACCAACAAGAAAGAGAGGGATTTAGCTAGAAGTCTTACAACATAGTACGTATTCTCGTTACCTTAGAGGTGATAATATTTTTCGCTGTTTCACAGTTAATGAATACAAGTTGTTAAAATCTCAAAACTACTACTACTGATTTAAATGACTGAAAGAACTTTAGTTGTATTGTTGAATAAAATAATAAGGAACAGAAACAAAAACAAAAGGCATCAGTGCGTGATCCCGGGTGCTAGCGATAATAACTTTAGACGTCACTCCGTCAACGTCCCAAAAGTAATTTAATCCTATAGCACAACGCGCCACGTCGCGTCGTCGGTTAAGACAAGTTCACATCAGACGGATAACCAACGAATTTCCATTATTCCATGTATTTTGAACTTTGTTTAATGTAGATTGCAGACAAAGACAGCTTATAAATTTTCATTTAAGTTATTTAATTGTCATTGGAAGAGTCCATTAAAGAGATCACGATCCGTTAACTTTTTCTGGGAAAAGGTGTAATGTGATAAGTCTGAGAATGAAAAGCAGGAGTACTTATTGATGAGATGTAACTATCGCCTTTGTGTATTCGGAATTTAAAACAACCACTTGATATATCCTAATGTTTATTGCATATAAGAAATATATATGTCTACATACCTTGTCCCACACAAAAGGAATATGGGATTCCCAGACAACAGTGTCTGTCCTCACTAAGCTCCTGCGTTGTATTAACTCGCTCCGTTTGATTTTGTCATTGGGAACATATTGGCGCCTAATTCCACAGGAATGCTGCTGTGGAATCGTTCTCAGAAGAAAGGGGAGCGTTCCTCGTTTTAGAGACTGTAAAATGCAGGTACTTGTCCCCGTCAGTGTATGCTAGATGGTATTCGACCCAGGGTGTAAAAAGTAACCTCTTTATGACAACGACCTTAAACAAAAATTTAAATAAAAATTTAAATCATAAACTCTTATTATCTAAAAATACACAATACTTATCTTATTTTATTTATCTAATATCTCACACATCTTAGTTATATTAATGTACACACGTTTAATATTTAATTGTTTTTTTCTATCTATAATTTAATTTTAAAAAGCCCTCGGGTTGTAGCAGAATATCAGTGCTTTGTTCACATCCCGATGTGTACAAAATTAGTCACTGAGTTGCGACCCTTTTGCACTTCTGCAGCGCACACAAAGGTCTTTAATACCTTATTATAAAATGTTTGTCTTATTCTTTTTTTTATCTATTTACTGTCTGGATGGATTGTGTGTGATGTAGAGATGGAAATAAATGTTTTATCTATCTATCTATCTAAATAAAGCAAATCGCTCCATGGTTGCTTAACTAATGGTCGTGGTAACTCTCCAGACATAATCAACATTGACAGATTTTATATTATGCAAGTATGGCATAAAACAATATTGGAAAAATACAAATGTAATAATTCGTCAGATATGATTGGACTTTTAGAGCCCCGGTTCAGGATTGGCACCTCGAACATAACGTGGCCCTGACATTGATGGCTAAGATCCGAACTTTTATAACTAACGCTTGGAATGATTTATTAAACTTGTCTAGTAGACGGTTTGAGTTATATAATGTTTAAGTTGTTGCCAAATCTAGAAGTGACTTTTAATAAAGAGTTCTTAAAGTTGAAATTAGTTTTTGAAGTGACAGATATTATTGATCAACTTTTCTCACACTTCATGAAATTTGTAGTCAGTGACAAAACTTGTCAATTTTTTTCAGTTTGGAGTTAAATCAACCTAAGGCATTGAAATTTGTATTATGTAGTTCCAAGCACACCAATCAGCGGTCTATCGAATCAATTTCAAATATTACAGAGATCCTATATTTAACTACTAACTTCGTTAATTGCAGAAACCTTTGTCAATTGACATTGACATCCATTACTGCCACAAGTAGTATTATCGTGACAAAGCATTTTGAAAACTGTTATGTCAAATTTAACAGACCGTAAGTGACGTTAGATTTTTCAATGCAATACCAACACAACAGCTAGATAGAATCAATGATTAGCTTATATAATTTTGTTAGCACAAGATTGTGAAGTTCTCTTCATCATGTACCTAATTAAACTCAATGTGTATCGGAGCAATGTCTTCAGAAGTATTGAACCATGAAAATTTCTCACACTATTGTAAGCGCCACTCGAGCGCACTCTCTTGATCATTATTAACCGACTCCCCTAATTAGACCACCTTCGTGGAGCGAACATTGTCACGATGTAGCTGAGCCGAAGACTTTGTGTAAATAATAACTTATTGGTGAGATGTCACACACATCTGACGGTTTAACGATTCATGGAAACGATATGATACAAAACATAATATATAAAAGAAATATTTGTAAATTACTAGATTTACATTTTTAATACTTGGTTCGAGATTGTTAAATATACAGTGTCTCAAAAAGAAAATTGGGTTGAAGACATCTTACTTTTGTATCTATATGTTTGAGTGTGTATGTGAGTCCACTCACCCTGAGTGAGTGTGTGAGCCCGGCTAGGCGTAGGTGGCTACACTCTTTCTGCTTTTCATCAGACAGTATCGAGAAAAATGCCTTTGTTACCATTGAAGTTTATTTTCTTGCTAAGAAATGTTATAAAATTACTTTTTTTACCGATCCTTTGCAAGATTTGATTCTGATAATTTCCAAGTGTATACCTTTCTTTAGCTTGATAGAATGTGGATTATACTGATCTGAATTTTATTTAAAACATGTCTTTACTCTCATTGTTTACCAGATTCTTAAATAGCACCGAAGGAAATGTCAAGTATAATACTGGGTGTTCCCTAAAACGGAAATTTCTCAAACACTATTAGATTTCCAAACTAAAAAACGTGTGACATGCAACACTTTTTTTGTATTTCAAACACGCACCTCATTATAACACATAACCCGTCCTCACTCATTTAGACAAGCGCCAATCAATCTCTCTAGCTGCCAGAACCTATTAGTGATGAGCCACTGATTATCGAGTATCAAGTAACTTGATACAGATTTCGTATTGTGGTTGTCGACAAAACGGTCGTACGTTTTAACAAGTTACGGTACTCGTGTGGTCAAGATTAGCATCAAGTTTCAACGGTCACGCTGTCCGATACATAACATCGCGAAATGTTGGTTAATCACTGATTATTCATAGTTACTTTTCGTCACATGAACACGTGCTTGATTTACTCGAATTTTCTGGTTATCGAATCGCCCAATTACTCTTGTCGCGATACAGTTACCGAGATGAATGAATGTATTTATATCTTAAAGTATTGATACTTTTCCGTCTGGTTTTGATTCGGGAGATAATTAAAAATAAGGTATTAGGAAATCATTTGATATACTCCAAATATACGTTCGGGAAAGATACTTTCCAAACCTACAGTTATATAAACAACAGTCCCTTGACGTATATCAACACAATAAGTATTGTCTCTTTTCGCACGTTTGATAGATGTAAAGCAAAATAAAAATATTAATTTATTCCAAAATACTTATGATTAATTATTATTTAATCTTCAGTTACTGATTGGTTGACCTTTATATTCATACAAAGGTCAATCAATCAGTAACTGAAGACATATTTACAGTATTATTTTCATCTTTAATGGAAAATAACAGTTATACCCAGTATATTATCTTATATTATTATACATAGTCATTTTATATTATATTGTTTATAATAACAATTGTGTTTCCATCTACTAAAGCGAAACATTTTTATGGTTTTAGTGAAACAGAACATTTTATATTCTCTTTAGGGCATATTTTCACTGGATACCTCCGCAACTTCACCCAGTTTTATAAAATACAACTAATTATCTTAAAACGAAAATTGAATATAGTATAAATCAGATATATATCTTTGTAAATGAAACTTTTATGTAGCAATCGTACGCTAATTGATCTCAAAATCATTACAAAATTATCTATTAGAAGTTAAGATTCGAATTAATTACAGCAATATCTCTTTAAGTGCGCTGATATCGATAGGATCATGAAATCAATACGAATTATTACTTATACTAAGAAAGTTTACCAGCAACCGTCCGTCCGTATTAACTTGATTTATTCTATTAGTTTTATCGACAAACGACAGAAACTTTTCCAAGACACTAGTGTACAAACGCCGTATATAAGTAGCGTTGATTCAATGGACTTTGTTTTTTATATTAAGCGTTTTAAGAGTTAGAATTTGATGTTTTATGTTACGTCAGCATGTGTAATAAATATAGTTTTATCTCATAATGAGATAAAGATAAAGAAGCATGGATTATAGAGTACGATTAAGCATAGCTTGGAGATTTAACATTAGTATTTGAAATAACTTTTGACAGAAGAGTGGCCACACGTACGAAGGATTTTAAATATTTTTTACATAGGTCGCCAATAAGCTTATAGACCTTTCTTATGCATTAAATAATAATATAAGGCTTACCTATCAATATTTAGAAATGATAGTTTCATAAATTTAATACACATTTAAGTAAATGTCTATTACACACGACTGGTTTGGAGTGTGGCTGGAGATTTAAAGGTCCTTAGCTACCGCAGCTCCTACGTCACCGCAGACATTTGCGATCTATTGTGCCGGGTGTCTTGATTCAAAATTTCGGCAATTGTATTTCTTAAAAATAATATATTTCAATTGGTTACTTTGCGAATAAATTGGTATACAATCCAATTAGCTTGTATAATTTAGTAAAGCTGAATTATTAGTAGTATTAAATTATGGGTAAATTTATTACTTTACTCATAATTTGGGCTATAAATATTATTATAAAAAATAGGGATATTTTCAAAAATACAGACATTGTTCAAGGCCGCCTTTTCAAAAGTCCACAATAAATTCATTAGTGAAAACAAAAAACAACGGCACCTGTAGGTACAAAACATCCGCTGTGTGGGTGGTCACGACACACTTGGTTTCGTCTTTACATCCTTTATGATTTTACTTCCAGATACAGTGAACAAGAATCGAGTAATATTCATCGATTACACATTTGACATTGTCAAATTCATCGAATATTTCATTGATGTTTTGTAAGGTGGCTTAGCGTGTCTCGGCATCGATGCGTTGTTCGATTTTATCATTTATAATAAATCTATTACACATTTATTATTTGTGGAAGATTGTAAATTAATAAGAAAACTCTTTTCAAGTTTCATTTATTCGAAATATGTTTTTTTATGTGGTATCCTGATATTCGGGAGCACATTATAGATAATTACATCTGGTATTGTTGTGAGCAAGTGATTGTATAAAAAAAATCGACCCAACATACCGAATAGCATATGCATCGTTAAGCACAGATGGTAAAAAATATTTCCTAACCTGTCAAAATTTAATAAAACCATCATAGACTTACCTGATTTTTTATGATACAACATCTGCTAAGAGCATTGTGAAATTGCCGTATCTAATAGGCTTATAATGACGCCATTTCTTCCAACAAAATTGAAAGGGATCCGCTTTGTCGACGATCTATGATCCATTGACATCAGTCTCATTATGAATATGTTGAAGAATATCAAATATAATAATGTTGAATTCTCATCAAGGGTCCAAAAATTTACTTTGTCATGTGCATGATATGTAGGTACTTTAAGATACTCAATAGTTTTCTATTAAAGTTATCGTATATACTTTACCCCATGGGTTTATTCTGTGTCAACCTCATTTAATAACTTTCAGTGTGATAATCTGGAAATAATAATTCCACTCGAATTACTATTTCTGAATATTTTATCGTAGTAGTAAAATCTTACAAACGAAATCAAAGTTTAATGAATTTAAAATTCAAAAAATAATTAATAGAGATATTAAAGTACTTACAAAAAAGATGCTCGAAGGTGGGTATGTTTGAACATCTTACCACTCAGAGTAAGCAAAAAAACAATTGTGAATGTAGGGATCTTAATAATATTTTTTTTATTATTCGATCCCAAATTTTTAATACAGGACGGATCAAGTGGATTTCGTATCTTTAATTAATTTTGTGACTTCTGAATCAGAGGAATTTGTGTCTTGTTTACTGAGTAATAGTAAAGAGATTTATCTATACTAATTATACTATTATCATAAAGTTGAACAGTTTGTCTGGTTGAACGCACTAATCCCAAGAACTAGTTCAACTTGTATAAATTTTTTTGCGTTAGTCGATGTATGATGAGCAATGAAAAATATTGCTAAAACGGGACAAAAGTCCTTTTCAGAGCTTTTGTAATGTGCGCTGCGTAAACTGTCAAAGTTACGCCAAATAATGCGTACCGGAATTGTTTTCCTTTAAAAATTCATAAACAAGTTCACGATATCGTTTACTTCACTTCAATCAATGCTGATTCTCATCAGCGTGGACGTTTGGAAAAGTATCATAATAATGAGTTTTCAATTGGTATTCTAAGTTTGGAAGTAAGCAACCATTTTTTTGTCAACAGACACAAACGGAAAGTCACCAATCTCCTGCCTTCAAAATCTTCAGCGCCTAACCAGAGCACCGGGTCGCAAAGAAGAGCTCCCCCGCCAGCACCCCTCTACGAAGACCTTCAAGACTTACCTAGAAGACCTCCACTGCCTCACAGGCCGGACTTGGAACCACAGCTGGAGGTACGTACATACGAGTAACTAAGGGTTTTATAAGTGAAGGAAATTATTATTATTCTTTATCATTGGATGATATTATTGATAAATGATAATCATATTAACCCTGAGGGCAAGGATGTATCTATGAAAAATTTTGACATCAATAACAACCGACATAAGTAAGCATAATGGTTTATGTAGAATTGTACGTGTTCTTCGCCTGATTTCACTTATTGAGAGATTTATGCTCGCAGTGCCAAACGTTTAATGATATACATCTGACGATATGATTTCTTAAGGCAGAAGTCGAAAACCGCCAAAGGCGAAAACCTTTTCTGCCGTTAACGAAGCGTTAGCCTTATACTTTTATAATCAATAGTCTTGTAATTTCTGATTTTTTGGTTACCTTACTTAATACACTTCTTTTACTTATTTTAAAAAGAAAAGGCTTTTGAAATTCCTACGAACTTGACAACACGTTTTTTGTATTCTAACAATTTTCACTCATCACTATAAAAATAATTTTATCAGGGAGAAGATTGAAACAGAATTTTTTTTTGACCTTTCAAATATAAATTGCTAAAGTGACTCAATTTAAAGTTATTTTTCACTCATTAGCTTTCAATTAAAATACTTAGTCAGTTTAATGATACAACTCGGGATTAAAAAAATTTTACTGTAATCGTCAACTTCTGAGAGTTATGTGAATATTATTAGAAATTTCAGAATGGTCTTCACGACATCGGGATACTATTATGGAGTTAAGTGTTACTGACACAATTGCGACTACTATATATGATTGTACTTAAGATCCTAAAATTTTAAGTTACTTAATGATGTGTATTTCATTTTCACTGAACTAAGACTTAGGTATACCATAAAATTCTACTGTTTACGATCAGGTGGTGTCGAGTCATTTGCTGAGTTTGTTATAAAAAATTAATAAAGTACAATTTTCTTATTGGATTCATTTTGTTCTTTACAGATGGTGGAAACGAAAAGACCCAATTGCCCTGGACGAGTTTTTGTCTGTGGAGCTGGAGGCACGTGGAGAGGAGGTAACACGTGCGGAGGGGATACCTGTGGAGCGCCTCTTTACGAAGAGCTACCTCACAGATCTGATGACTCCCTCCACAGTGATGACCACTTCGCAGAAGACGAACTTAGCCTCGTCGGAGAAGCAGCGCCTTGCCGAACATGCTCCAGGCCTCCTGCCCCGCAGTCATTACCCCATAGACCCAGACATCAAAGAATGGATCGCAGACCTAAATCCTTGGAAAGGAGAAGAGCGCAACACAGAATGCCTCGGCATGTTCACCCACCAGACCCCTCAGAATTCCACGAAGGGGTTCTATTAGATGCTTTGTTGAGACTGTATCCACAAGTTGGAACAGTTGGAGCGAGACCACAAGGGCCTTTGCCAATGGGTGCAGGAGGTGCATGGCCTGGAGGAGAATTACCTGGGATAGCTTGCTGGCGCGGTCCTAGGGCTTCTCCTAAACCTCCAAGTGGAGATTCTTCATTTGGCTCCGACTCAGGCTATAGCAATAACACATGCGGTACATGTGGTACGCGAGCGTCGTCCAGACATCGATTATCTGCGGAAATTCCAATGTCATGAATGTGATTAAATGACTTCACATGGAAATGGGCAAGTGCCATAACTTCTTTGTTTTTGTGAGTGATCAAAGAACAATCATATTGTTGGTACGTGAGGTGTTGTAATTATTGCATTTAGTAATGTTACTTTTTCTCGGCCTAACATCTGTCAAAGTGGCCTCAAACTCATTGCCTTCTAGTAAGTATTGAAATATTGAGTCACGGTTTTGGAACTCGTTGAACCTCCAGGGACTCCTTTTCTACAGTTCTGTATATAATTGAATTTATTATTATGTAGAGCTGTCCCTTTGTAGACTTAGCCATGTTTGACACATTGTAATTATAATTTTATTAGCTATTCCACAATGGTTTTGTACAAAATTCATGTGACCATATTTTTAGGTAGCGATATAGCAGTTTTGTCCTAGTAAGTTATTTCAAGCTAGTCCTAAAATTATCACATTACGAAATACTGTTTAATAATTCGATAAAATGATTTTGGAGTTATAGAGCGGGTGGGTTGTAAATCGATTTTGAAATTTTGTAGATATTGTAAAAATTGTAGTTAAATAAATAACTTAAGAGGAACTAGCAACTTGAATTTTATAATCATATCATGTAATAGGTATTTCACGAAGCATCTAACTCAATTTCCAAATTGTTTCTAACAATGAATCTATTAAATATCTACTCTTAATTTCATCACTGGTGCTAAACGTTTTTAATATATTTATTACGATCAGATGACTTACATTTAATTTTGTAACCAATATCTTTACTATGGTAATAACGGCTCTAATATTTATTTAAATTTATTTTTATTTACTACTGAAAATTCTGTATAAAAATAAAACAATTATTTCGAATGGTTTTTCCACTTTGACGAAAATTACATTAAGTTTGTAAATGAAGTAAATATTATTTTTATTGCATTATATTGACAAAAATACTGTTTTGTTTTCTGTTTTATATTGACTGTATTAATATTATTTAAGTGATATTTATTTTTTTACCATTTTGTTTATTTTATAGAATAGTATTTCATCACAATTAATAAAAATTATGGACCGATTGTCCTGTTTATAAATATGAAAAGCACAATAAAATGAAAAATACATTTTTAAGAATGTGGTACTTTCATTCTTTCGATTATCTCCTCAAGAACATGAAAATGTTACGGATTCTTTTGTATTCATCTTAGCAACACATCTGTGGCTATTTAAGAAGGTGGTATTGACAATAAAATATTTCTCAAGTCAGTATTGGTTTATAAACTTACATACTATTAAAATCAATGATATACATTTGTTCTTATAACTTCTTAGTTTAGCTTACCAAAGATTAAAAGTATAACCAAAAGAAAACCATTACCTATTTAAATGCGTTCAAAATCTTCCTTTCAAAGCATTGCTGTATTGACGTAGTAATTAATAGTAATTGCTATAGTTTAATTCTGCGTCTAGACGAGATAACAGGAGCAAAGTTTCTGTAAAACCCCAACCATTTTTAAATCTAATTATAAAGTAAAATATTAAAAATATTAAGCTAAATGTATCAAACATTAAGAGTTATTATGCCGTAGACACCCGATAGGAAAGGATTTTGGTAAAATCCATCCCCTAATGGGGTGAAATAAGGGGTTGAAATTTACATAAAAATATGTAGTTTTTGAAGTTATAATCAACGCACAGGTTAAAGTATTGAAAAGATCAACCTGATATTTGTTACACTAATAGTTAATATTACATTGACAGGGGGGGGGGGGGGGGGGGTTGAAATTTATATAAGAATCTGTCGGTTTGAAGTACAATGAATAATATCTATGATTACGACTTATCTTTCTTTCTTTTTTATATTTAATCTAAATATAAAAAAGTGGTAAAAAATAATTTTTGATGCTGTAGTCATACATTTTGTCAGCTGTTATTTTGTGATGACGATGGAATTGTTTGCAAAAATCTTTTGAAAATTAAACACCTAAGAGAATAAAACACAAAATGTAAATTAAAATAATTAATTCATGTATTTTATGCGGGAAAAGCCGCGGGTGGCAAGCCAGTACTCTATATTTCTACAAAAATGGACTCGTATTTAAATACTTTTAAACTTTAAATCCGTAAGTAGTAAGTCGTCGGTCACAAACCGATTGAATAATAGCAGGACATTTGCCAACGGATTAAATTTAAAAAGGTCCTATATCTTTCCCAGAAGGTTCAAAGTTGCTGTGAAACATTATTTAGGAAATGCGACATGCATTGGGAATCATATAACATACAGAAGCAGGCAACAGTTCAAGTCATTCGTGCTCCTTCTTGACGCAGTCATCCAAAAATCGTCTTAAAATAAGTCCCCATAACGGTCAAATTCCTATTCGGTGATTTTATAACAATAAATATATTATGTACAAATTTCGTAGAACGAAAATAGTAAAAATAAAGTATGCGGGTCCAGTTTATTAAGGTAAGTACAATTTGATTTGATTCTTACCAAACCTTCCAAGACGGCAGAGTTTATGTGCAATCCAATCTTTATTACCAAGACAGTAAGGTTGAGTTTTTCGGTGTTATTTTTATATGCAGACAAATTCAACTTTACGAGTTTGATAATAAGGGCCATGTCGCAAAACGAAACGCACTAAATGCCTTCTGCAAAGGCCTTACAGTTACAGCCAGCTAAAAATTAAAAATTCATCAGACGCGGTAAGCCGTTGGCTATCCAAGTGCCTCTATTTTCAATCCGTATCTTTAGTTTAAGTTTCGATCGAGTTGTAGCGATTCGATCGTATTTGTCGCTAACTGACAAATTGTAAACGATGAATCGCCTCTATTGGGACATTTGAAACTACTTATATGTGCGATTGTCAGCTAAACGCAACTACTATCGAAACGTTACTATATTATACTATTGGTAATTACACTAGGGATACTTAGCAAATCATTTTATCAAAATAAATTTTAAAAAAAGAACTCGAAAAGTTTCTTACTTTCAAAAAGTAAATTTCTTTTTTTTTGTATTTCATTATTAGTATATCTAGTTTCTATAAATATCGAAGTGAACAAGTATACAATTTTTGACGGCAAATAGCTTTTTATATTTAAAACCATAAAGCTATAAGCAGTTGACAGCGATAAGTTCTCAGTCTCTTTAGCTGCACCAACCTTTATTATTGCCGCTAAGATAATCTTGCATTCTAACGGACATACATTAAATTCTCTCACTAGATATGGCATTACAATCTAATATGAAAACAACGGGTTTTAAACAGATTATATAAAATTATATCTTTTAAGCTACATAAATAATTGACCAACATAAATAATATATAATCTGCGTCTTTGGCGCAGAACTTCATTCTTTATATTTATTTTACTAAAAGAGGCAAACTATCACAAGGACCGCCTGGTGGTAAACTTACTGTATGATAAGACACTCGTATATACGTTTCTTTTCTTATTGGCTTTTCTAAGAATAAGGAATTAAATTCCTAGAGTAGAGATCACAGTGTATATTTCGCCAAACCAAACAGATGTGACATAATAAACGAATACTGTGTGTCACTATATGTCACAAACTATGCAGCCAGGTTGTTGTATATTATGAATTTATTTTTAAAATGGTTTAGTCTAACAGGCATCGACAATTTTGTATTCATAATATTGGTAAAAAAGGTGATAATGATAATGTTGGATATCAAAAATACCAAGTTAGTCAGCAATTAACTGGCAAGACTGACAGACTGACAGACTGACAAACTCACAGACTGGCAGACTGACTAACTGACTGACTGACTTATATTAGATCAAGTAAGTATTCTGCTGGTAACTATTTCCTTTCTCATCAATTAATTGCAAGGTCAGATTAAAAAGAAGTAACTAAGCATATATCTTTTCAGTTTGATTATTTAATTATTAATATTTTGTAACATAAAATCGTCTCCAGTAAATAAAAAAGACAGTACTATATACAACATAAAAATATAATATTATAATTTGTAACTAATTTTCTACGTATTAATTTAAATAAACTTTAATCGACTGTGTATTGTTTAAAACTAAATTAAATTTATTCATTTGCTTTTACTTCATACTTATGTAACTAAATACTTAATAACTACTCAAGGCATCTTAATGGTTCTACAATGAACAATTTTAAAGTATTTAGACGAAAAAGTGTTTAGAGAATAAAGTATTTAGAAGGAGATTTAAATCAGTGACATGTTTTAAAGATTAGCAAATTATGTGGCAATCCACAAGGTACATAGAACGCAGAACAAACAAAAAATTGACAGTTGAGTTTGAGACACGATAGATACGGACCTGGACCTGATTCTATGCGAAAGTCAATTGCAAAATCAATCAGTAGTGCAGACATAACAGTTTAAAACGACGCACAACAAAATACCGATAAGTTTTGGATTACTTATTTAAACAAACCCATTTTTTCAAGTTTAATTATTTCTGCTTTAATATTTTTAAATTGCCTAGGTTTGAGTTCAAAAGTCCGTAACGAGCCTTGACTAGTATAATTTATATTCTATATTAACTTGTTTGGCCTAGATCGCACTGGAACAACTCTGAACCAGCGGCACCATGGCATGACGCTATAAAGTTGTCTTCGAGGGCAGTAGTCTTAGGACAGGCCGTAAATTCATCTTTGATATTGTTTTTTTTAATGATAGAGAATAGCACGTCTGTATCAGGAAGAGCGGCAGCACATGATTTTAGTTATAGCATGGCATCTCAATTTGACTTATTTAATTTTTTTCTAGAAGATGCGGTTAAAGAGAGAAATAAAAAAGACAGTACTATATACAACATAAAAATATAATATTATAATTTGTAACTAATTTTCTACGTATTAATTTAAATAAACTTTAATCGACTGTGTATTGTTTAAAACTAAATTAAATTTATTCATTTGCTTTTACTTCATACTTATGTAACTAAATACTTAATAACTACTCAAGGCATCTTAATGGTTCTACAATGAACAATTTTAAAGTATTTAGACCTTTATATCTCTTAATCAGAGAATACAAAGTAAGCAGAAAGTCAACTTGTAACTAAGTGGTCAAGAATAGACACCATTTGATAATACTGAGGAGTACATTCTACAGAGAAGAGGTTCTTATATGTCCTATCCCGTAATTACTCTAGCTACATTTTACTTTACCGGAACACAATGAGATGCTTCACAGCAGAAATAGAATATTTGGTGGTACCTTTCTAAACGACCTGCAGACGGGTGGATCAATTAATTAATTAGGTGCTAGGTCGCACCTGTATACCTGTTGAATATATATAAAAAAAGCACAAAACCTATTATATGTATATATGGACTCATATTAACTCATATTGACTCATATCAACTATAAACTCAATATGAGTTGTTCCCAAATTAAGTCAATATGGCTTAATTTGGGAATAATCAACTAAAAATTATTAATTGATTTAACGAGACATTGAATTTTTTTGTGCTACACATTATAATAATTATTTAAAATATCTTTTCGTAGTTAGTTCATATATTATAGAGTTATAATTTTTGTACTGACTACTAAAAACAATCCTTGCAGTATTTGTCTAACATGTCCGGTGTACGGCAGAACCGAGGAAGCCTCAACAGAACACTCAAAACATTATTGAATTGAACTCGCTAGCCACTATTTTTTAAGTTTTTTACGATTAATTAATAATAACCAAGGTTATATAACAAGGTAAAAAACATAAAAAATACTCATCTATATAGTAGCTATACATAGTAGCCTGTGGGCTATGTAGCTCACAGGCTACTTGTAAGGGTAGTAAGGAAGAAGCAATGCCAACGAATTTATCATTTTTAGCTCGGAGTTATTAGCTCGGAATATACCTTACAATATAAACACTTGCCAAAAAAGTATATTTTGAAAGACACTTCCAGAACAAATCTACATCTGTACAGCTGGCAAATATTAATAATCTGCCCAAGGCACTGTTGATTTATGTGCTTAGACGAGCGTTCGCGAATGAATATATTTTAACAACACACAGACATACAAACAAACTTACGGAGATATGAGACACAGGGTGTCATAACGGCAGTAATATTGTCTCTTGTGACTAACCAAGGTTATTATTTATTGACGACTGGTGGTTCGGTTTATATTCTCTTGAGGATTGGGGAAATAATTTCATCTTTATGCAAAGGACTATTTTAGTGTGCATCTTCAATATAGAATCTGACTTGAGAACATCCGCAGGAGATTTAAATCAGTGACATGTTTTAAAGATTAGCAAATTATGTGGCAATCCACAAGGTACATAGAACGCAGAACAAACAAAAAATTGACAGTTGAGTTTGAGACACGATAGATACGGACCTGGACCTGATTCTATGCGAAAGTCAATTGCAAAATCAATCAGTAGTGCAGACATAACAGTTTAAAACGACGCACAACAAAATACCGATAAGTTTTGGATTACTTATTTAAACAAACCCATTTTTTCAAGTTTAATTATTTCTGCTTTAATATTTTTAAATTGCCTAGGTTTGAGTTCAAAAGTACGTAACGAGCCTTGACTAGTATAATTTATATTCTATATTAACTTGTTTGGCCTAGATCGCACTGGAACAACTCTGAACCAGCGGCACCATGGCATGACGCTATAAAGTTGTCTTCGAGGGCAGTAGTCTTAGGACAGGCCGTAAATTCATCTTTGATATTGTTTTTTTTAATGATAGAGAATAGCACGTCTGTATCAGGAAGAGCGGCAGCACATGATTTTAGTTATAGCATGGCATCTCAATTTGACTTATTTAATTTTTTTCTAGAAGATGCGGTTAAAGAGCAAATGGCTGGTGGGAAGTAGTTACCATATCATCTAGACATAAGAAAATAGTTGAAAGTTGATATGTTGACAGTGTAGTCGATATTTCCCGCTACTACAAAAATAACGTGCACTGGTGATCCTTAGTTATCACACAAACATAACAACTTGAATCCGGTGGTACTAATTCTATGATAATACCATGTATGCCCATCTAAAATACGGCTTCCCTCCTTAGTACTTAAAAGATGCTTTTAGGCCAGCAAGCAGATGGTTTGGGTACTATATCGCATACTGCACTATTTACTACGCATATAGATTTCTCCTACTACTTACCATCTACTAGTTTCGAATCTTTTGATGAGCTATTTTAAAATTTGGAAATGAATACAATGTTAATTTCGATTGAGTTCTATTCAAGAATTTATTCCCATAAAAACCATTAGTCGTTTGTGAAGTAATTGAAAGAATTGTAAGACAATTTAAAATTTCCAATAATTCGTTTATAAACTATTCCATATCAGATTTTTTTGTAAAACAGCTTGTTGCTATTCAAAGTATTTCTATAGTTCATCACCTTCCGACTTCTCTTTTTAAACTTTAAACGAAATTATTAAAATTTTAAAACATTTCTCAAATCCGAAAGGAAGTGGCATTGCAAAAAAAATCAACGAGAACGCAGACATTCGTGTCTCGTTAATAATATCTTGTTAAATTAGCACAGATATTAATTCTGTCATGTTATTACTTGGCTTCTGTGAGAATAGGTGGTTATTTATTGCTCATTGCCGTCTCGTCTAAATCAGTATCAAGTGCTTTCAACTTGATCACTTCATCTTTAAGACGACAAATTTCTTCTTAAACTATAGTTTAAAAAATAGGCTTCTGCCTCGTTCATATTCTCACTTTTTCTTTTGAAGATCCGACCATCATGAGCTGCAGAATCATTAACAAAATTTTCTAAAATTTCTATTTAATGATCATTGTGTTCATACTTTCTATTACACTATCAATATACCGTACCGCACCCTACCGTATTGACGTTAACCTCAATAACTCCTACTGTCTTAGACTAAATATTTTAGTAGGCAGCAAACCAAAATTATTATTTTTGATACAATAATAATTTTGGGTTGCTGCTGATTATTGCTGTGAAAACAAAAGTCTTCATAGATATTTCGAATTAAAAATAAAATATTTTTTTCCTCCAACGTTCCGAAAATTAAACATAAATTGTTCTACCATTCCAATCCAATATTGGACGTAATTAGTCTATAGCTATGGTTCAATTTATTTCAATTCCCATTCACCCACACATAAAATTGTAAATTCGTGGGTGTCACTGATTGCTATCACGAATATTGTCTTCATGTTGTAATTTGAATTATTACGATACTCCTTGTAAGAGTTTCGTATGGAGTATACACAGAAATAAATAATTAACAAGGGGCAATAATTTTATGGCCTTTAAATCTAATTTTTAATGAGTAAAATGGATAACTTTTATATGATTTAACATAGCGAAAGATTTATTGTCCCGCTTTTGAATGAGCCTGTTGTCAAATTTAATTATTTGATAGTTAACATCTTTGCTAATTTATTTTCGTTATAAATTTAAGAGAATGGGCTCATCCAATTGATTTTGATTTCGTATCTTCAAAATGAGCCATGGCTAAAAGTCAAAAGTCAAAAATAACTTTATTTAAATAGACTTATTTACTAAGCTCTTTTAAATCGTCACAACAGGGAATATGTATAAGAAAATAAATAAATATAATTATAAAGGCAATACTCATAATTTTACTGGGTATCAACCGGGCATTTACTAATTGTCCCAGTTATAGTATTTCAATATGTACTAAATAAATTGTTAGTTTTAATTTTAAAATAATACTTATTTTAAAATTAAAAATAACACTAGTATGCATATTCCCAATCAACCCTACTACCGCTTCGACGAATTAGTAGCTGCAGAGAAGAAGCGGCGCAAGAAACTCTCAGCCTTTAGTATTTATAATGACATTTACAAATCAATTATGTCATTATGTATTAGTATTATAAACATATACATGTTTTGTTTTACAGTGCATTAAAAAATATATTTTTAAATATTGCAAAATATAATAAATAAGTGCAGAGAAGCAAATTATAGTGGCCACAAATTTTTATCTTTAAAATAATCTTCTACCTTGTAATACCCCTTTTTCATCAAACAACTTTTAATAGTTGACTTAAATTTATGCAGAGGCAATTCAATAAAACTTTGTGGTATCATATTGTACATTTTTATACTTATTTCTATAAAACAATTACCGGTCTTATGCAGTCTATGGCTTGGAAAGGCGAGCTTATGCTTATTTCTGGTGTTGAAGCTATGGCAGTCTGAATTTCTAAGAAAAGAACCACTGTATTTACGTACATACATAATACAATCAAAAATGTATTGAGACGCCACGGTTAGTATGTTAATTTCCCTAAATAATTCTTTTAGCGAGTCACGTGGTCTAAGGTTGTATATTGCACGAATGGCTCTCTTTTGAAGTACAAAGATCGTCTGTATGTCAGCAGCGGAGCCCCACAACAGTAGACCATACGACATTAAGCTGTGAAAATAGCTGAAATAAACTAATCTCGCCGTTTCCACATCAGTAAGCCGTCTTATTTTTCGAACTGCATGCGCAGCTGAACTTAATCTTCCTGCCAGAGCCGTAATATGTGGGCCCCATTGTAGTTTGGAATCTATAGTAATTCCAAGAAATGTTGTAGAATTAATTATTTCTATTGGTTCCTCATTTATCTTAATACAAATATTGACCCGCCTTACATTAGGCATACTAAATTTAATACACTTGGTTTTCTTAGAGTTTAAAACAAGATTATTAGCCGTGAACCAGTGTAGGACTTGAGAAAGAGTACTATTTACCTCGTCAGATACGTCCTTGCGTCTGTCGGTTTTGAAAATCAAAGAAGTGTCATCAGCAAACAAAACTATTTCACAGAGGTCTTTAGCAAAATAAGGCAGGTCATTAATGTAAATTAGAAATAATAAGGGGCCCAATATGGAGCCCTGGGGCACTCCCATATACAGAGGCGCGCCGGAAGAATTAGTGCCATTTATGTTAACTTTTTGTATTCGACCAGTAAGATACGATTCTATAAGGCGTAGCGAATTATCTGAAGCACCATAATGTTTCAATTTTACTAATAGAATCTGATGATCCACACAATCAAACGCTTTTGATAGATCACAGAATATACCTATAGCATCTTGCTTATTTTCCCATGCATCAAATATATGTTTGATGAGTGCGACCCCTGCATCCGTAGTATTTCTATTTTTAGTAAAACCAAATTGCTTTTCATGGAATAATTTGTTAAAGTTAAAGTGTAACAGCAACTGATGAAATATAATTTTTTCAAAAATTTTACTTAGAGCAGGTAGGATAGAAATTGGCCGGAAGTTTGATGGATCACTCTTATTACCTGCTTTAAATAGTGGGATGATTTTACTATATTTCATTAGATCAGGGAACTGCCCTTCATCAATACATTTATTGAATATAAATGCTAAGTAAGGTGATATTTTGTTTATTATTATTTTAAGAAGGTCTGTTGATATGCCCCATAGATCTTTTGTTCTTTTAATGTTAATTTGTTTAAAGTTTTTAAAAATGTCTATTGGAGTTATGTAAGTAAAGTTAAATGTACTTTTACATATCTCAATACTTGACTCAAGTAATGATATGGCATGATCAGTACTAGAATTTAAATGTTTTGTGGTTGTGGCAGCTATATTAGAAAAGAAAGATTCAAAACCGTCAGCCACATCCTTATCTGTTGTAGCAATAATATTATTAAATTTTAAACAGAACTCTTTATCTTCTGATTTAAGTTTGCAAGTCTCTTTATTAATAATATTCCAAGTCGCTTTAATTTTACTTTTAGAATTAATAATTTTATTACGCAAGAATATAGCTTTTGCATTGTTACAAACCTTCTTAAATATTTTGGAATATTTTTTAACGTATTCATGGAATTTATTATCACTAGCGTTTGATTTAAGATCATATAAGTCATACAGTTTATTTCTACTTTTATAGATGCCGGGAGTGGCCCAATCACTGAATTTACTTTTAAATGGATTTATTGTTACAGTCTTTTCAGTGAAAACTGAATCAAATTCAGTTCTTATTAATTTAAAAAGATTTTCGTACAGGTGATTGGCATTATTATCCTCATGAAACGGCAAATTTATAATTTTTTTGTTGATTTTACGCGACTCTTCGTAACCGGCCTACAATTAATAATATTTTTTTTTGGAACATAAAGGTGTTCGAAACTCACGAACTGCCCAGTATGGTCAGATTGCAAACGATTTATTATAGACTTATTTAAAAATTTACCATTTTCACAGAATATGTTATCTAAGCAGGTAGCTGTAGTGGCAGTTATTCTTGTTGGTTCCGAGAAAAGAGGAACTAAATTAAAAGATTTAAAAAGATTTAGAAATCTAACAATAATTTGAGAATCACCCAATATATCGATATTAAAGTCGCCACAGACAACAACCTTCTTTTTGGAATTACAAAGTTTCCTTAGTACCTCTTCCATAGTGTTTTCAAATAATACATAGTCTGATGATGGAGGTCTATACACGCACACAATTATAAAATGCTCCAACTCTGCACATGATAATTCGATTGTTCGTTCAATAGATAGTGCCATTATATCCTTCCGTTCCTTCTATTTAATGTTTCATTTTTCCTCAGTTTTAAATCTATTAATTTATTAAATCTCGCATGTCTTAAATGCTCAAAATCTAAATCTTCTTACGTTTATTTGAGCTCGTCTCTGTAGTCTAGTGGTTGAAAATTTCAAAATTTTTCAAAAATAGCTACAATATTAACTTACAAAAACAAATTTTATTTGTATTGATAAAGAAGATCGGCTCTCATATCTTCGATAAATCCGATTGTATTATATTTTTATGACAAATAATGGTCCGTATTTACCATGCCCCTCGTAAAATATTTGCGATTCTAACGATACAATAACAAGACCCAAACTCCAGTGTGCAGTTAGCCTAAAAGTCGTTATTATTAATATTATGATGTCTTCATCACGTTTGCTAACGAAATTGACGCCACGGGCGAAGACGCGGGGACGTTGTAATTTATCAAAAGTGTAACTGAAAGGATGCGCCAGGATAGTAACGAGACTTTATTTTTTAGTGCACAAGATTTAAACTCGATTGTAAAGGTTGTTGGTGTACGAAGATAGTATTTAGGCAAATTGGCAACTTAAGGTCTTGGCATACGTGAAAGGTCGGCGCGGAACGTATAGTATAGATGTTACTGCTTGAAATATATACGATTTCAGCGATAGCTATTGTTATTTTTCTGTTAACATTGTATAATAATAAAATTATATATAATAATTTATAGTACTACCATAGACAGGTACGATTAAACCAATAAATCTGGATAGTGTTCCTTCAGAGACTGAATCAAAATATTTCAATTACACATATATTTACCTATGTTTTTGTGTGTTTAAAATTTATTATCTGTGCTTTGTTGTGTCAGTCAGCCAGTCAGCTTGTGTCAATCGAGACTATGTTTGTGTTATGTATAAGGGATTTTGCATATGTATAAATATTTTTCTGACTGCTATTATTAACTGACAACTATTGTTTCACTTCACTACTTCAATTAAATTGCCATTTAAAAGACAGATACTTTTTTTTTAATTTGGCCTTTTTTTTGACATATACAAAATATCAATAAACTAGATTTCAGCGATCATCCGCATGAATACCACAGTGAGCAGTTCCTATCTATCTATTTCATTTCTTTCTATAAAATTTGCTTCAAATTTCTATGGTTGTTCCTTGTCTAGGCTAATTACAGCCACGAAAAACATTTTTTTATACATGTTTGAAAAAAGAACACAAAAACGAAACAAAACATCTCTCTTATAACTCTATAAATTTATGTGACTGCAAATTTTTTGACTCCCAATTTAAACCAACAATCTTTTAATTGATAAGCTAAAAAAAGGTTTTAATATTTCTTTCTTTCTAATTGAATGGAATAACAGAGTATTAAAGATTGGTGCTTCAATACTTTTATAGAAATACTATGCAATATTTAACATTAGATCAAAAAGCGTAGAGAGTTTCGACAATAATCACTGCTTATATACTAATATATCCGCACTATTGCTATTAAATAAAATTAACAATCATCAATTATTTAACGCTGACTTATAAGGAACGTCATCTAGTTAAAGAATCCCAAAGTAACGATTTAAGAAATAACAGTCTTAATGTTAAGCATGTCTGTTAGACGATTTTCCATAATGAAAACCATTTTTTAGTTACTTTCATTTTTAAACAACATCTGAATTAAACATAATAAAACACAATATATTTTTTTAATATTGGTCAAGCCGTTTCTTAGTTTTAGCTAGACTAACGAACATCAATTCATTATTATATACAGGAGAAGAAGAAGAAAAATGATTATAATACCGAAAGGCTGTTTAAAAACACATAATTATACTTAAACCCATAACTATTAATTATGTTACCAGCAGCGTTAATCGCACATTGAGAAACCAGTGAGTATACTACCCACATATTATACAAAACTATTTATATAAACCTATTAAGTATCATCCCTTCTATTTATACGATTTAATACAAAGAGAACGACGGTCAAGTTACGTTGGTTTAGCTAAGCTATACATCAAACGGGACACGAAGCCATAATTCTCTGGTCCTGGTACAGTCGACCACTAAGAATGCCATTTGTTAAGGACAGGTTTGTCTGTAATTCTCTGTACAGTCGTGACGATCTGCGCGATTAACTATTAAAGATTATAAATAGAATTTGTGGTATTTACATTTTCATAAAAAAAATACTTATGTTGTTCAATAAGTCCATTACATGCAGATGTTGAGGTTTCTCCAGAAAGTAAAAACGATACTCGTGTTGAGGCTGAGGCTCCTTCCCAAGACTTAAGTAATTATTAAGAACTAATATTGAAACAAAAAGAAAAATTGCATTGAGATTTAAGGTTGTGTGTGTGTGTGTGTGTGTGAGAGAGAGAGATACACGAAAAGTTTGGACCATAACATCACCACGCTAGCCTAAAACGGCTTGGTAGGTAAAAGCAGTTGCCGTAACAAACGATATTGATTGCTTAACGTGAACCGAAGCACGTGAGCTCAAGATAGCTAATTTGATGGACTTATCCAGGAAGCAACTATGGCAAATTTGCTTAGTTTTCTTTATTAAAACCAGTAAGTTCGAAACCACAACGTCAACGAGACCGTACCCCAATTGTTTGAGTTAGTTTAACAATGACAAAAAGACCGGCTAGTCGACAAGTTGACAGTCCATCTAGTTTTGACTGTAGAAATTTAACAATTATGAAAAAAAAGTTTCAAACACATTTGAAACTCGACTTCGAAACACTCAAAAGGCAAAAATATCTAATTATAAGAAATTATCCAATATAAAATTAATTAAGTGTAATTAAGTGGGTTTCAGCAAGTGTAGCTCTGACTCCAGAGAATAATTTTAAATTGGATAATTTCTTACATTTAATTATTTTTGTTAGTATTTTCAAATTGGTTTTTCTCACTATATTTTATAACATAATACATGCTATTATGTACGAGTATTATGGGTAAATGGATATTTACGTGAAATGTTTCGGTGTTGTTAACGTTATATTCGAATTACGATTTTAGACAGGGGTCAATTTTACATTGCTTATAAGCCAAATGGCCGTGGGGCCCCAATATCAATTTAATGTGTCAACAAATCTGGCATCAAATTTTTGAAGCAAGTCCAGTATTTGTGTCTTGTACTCCTTTATTTGGGGTTATATATATTTAATTTTAGTAACAAAGCATTCATTGTCACCTCTTGTGAAAGGGGACATATCACCGGATCACGGTACATTGCGTTTCCTTTGATATGGTTTATTTTTGTAAGCTTCTGTAGCACAGATGACGCCAGGTGTCTAGTTCCGATTTAGAGATGCGCCGGCGCAAGTATTGTTTATTTTATTGAAGTTCCTTGCTAGCTGGATGTCTAATATAGCCTTAATTTTGTTTTCTTTACAGATGTTTCTACTTTATTTAATGAAAGCAACATTGGGTAAATGTAATTGGAGTTGATCATGCTAATGTAGTACTGTTTACTGACGATATTATTTTATTAGTATTAATTTATGTAAAAGTTCGATTATTATATTGTTTACATTGGTAAATACTACTTGTATCTTAAAGGCATTGGCCTTTAAGATACAAGTAAGATTCACTCTCTCTCTAGCTCAGCTGTTGAGTGCATGTTACCTCTCTTAAATCTTAGTATAAATACGTAAGAATCGACTGATGTTTGGAATAATACACTCGAACTCGATCTCAGGAATTTACGCCTTTAGTGCTTAACATTAACTTTTATCCGTCAAACTGAAGATACGTCAAGCTGTCGACATTAAAACTGCTTACCGCTTTACTTTTACATATTTACATTACCTACATTTTGTAGTTACTTTAATGGCGTGAATCTCATTAATTTATTCCGGTAAAAGTAAATGAACGAAATGTGTAAATATTTTGAAACAGCATCAAGTTACGAGGTCAGTGCGGTGGACCCAATAGTCACTACTCATTACAACCATGTGACGAGATAGTGATGTCATAGTACTAAGTAATGGACCAGTGCTACTGTTCTACTATCCTCTCTACAGATAAATAATAAAAACAAAGAATGCACTCTATTTACAGCGTTCGAATTTACCATTTTAAAATTCTAGTCTAAACAAATGTTTGGGGAAATCTATGAGATTTCCCAAAGAAGTAAGTGTAATTGTTAAGTAATAACATTTTTAATGTTTACAATTTCTCTTTTGATATGATCACAAGAGGTTAAGAACATTAGTTGATCAGCAGATATTATCGATTAAACTATGTAACAAACAAGTAATAAATAGTAGAATTTTATTCTCTTTATAGGACTCCCAAGGGTCATAGAACTCTAGGAAATTCGCACTCAACGGCTACTCGCACCTTTCACCAGATCCTTGATGCGCTTTTCGGAGCCCTTGCTATGATATGTCTCCTGTACACGGCTTCCACTCGAAGACTTTTCCGCTCTGATTGCCGTCAGTCCTCCTCAATGTGCCCTGCCCACGGCCACTACAGGCTCTCGTTTCTTTCAGCAACATTTATGGCTAGTTTTTTGCCGTCTGTTACTTCGAGCCTTCTATAAGGCCCATTATTAGTGATTACTTGTTCCGATTTTAACATTCGACTACGAATACTACGTCATTCTACCAACTCTTTGGTTACATTCATCCAATGTTTTGTATAATTAAAATTAAACTCTAATGTGAAAACCCGGTATTAGGTAATGCTGCTGACCTCAGATGGCCTTTACATCATTACCGAGGATGTAATTATTTAATAAGAAAATTACTTATATCTTATTAAACCGTGTACAAAAAATGATAGCGTGATTCACACGTACACTAACGCCATCTATTGACAAATTTTAAAACTGAAATATAATTGCTTTTGTCAACATTTTGTACGCTCAATAACAAATGAATACAGAATTATCCAGTACTGCCATGGAATAATGACGATGTCATATAAACTTTATCAAATTTACCACGATTGTTTCCATTTAAATGACTGGTTCGTTTAGCAAATCACTACTAATTAAGGGCATTAATTAACATTGGGAATGTCACCGGATACCTGCCGGCGCGTGTACTGTTTTCACTTGAACGCTAATTTGACAGATGTTTTCGAGGCTCACCATTATTACCTACACTTGACTTCAAACAAAGCCTTAATAAAGCCTTTTGTTCCTTATGTATATACTATACTGTGTGTTATATTTTGTATATTTACTTCAATAAAAACATTGTAATAAAATACTTATTCATGTTATATTAATTTTAGTTAGTGTTGTTTCTCTGTTTAGTTTAGTTCTAGTTTGTGAAACAGCGTTACTTTTTCTGTATATTAAGAGACATTTACGATGTAGTCATTGTGACAGGTTTCCCAATTTTCAACTCAAAACAAAACATAGATACAAAAATTCCCGGTCATTCCTATCGTTATACTATTGCAAAGCCGTAATAGTCGCAATTTAGTGCGCTCACGTGTTGATTTAACAGGCACATAAATTTAAAAGATTTAATTGAGTTATGATTATGGAGATGTTATAATCTCCAGTTTGCTGTTTTAGCTTCGTTTGTTTGTCTAGTGTAGGGAGATGATATTCGATGTGTATCGATAGTTGTAATGACATCTTTGAAGAATCTTGGTTTATCCTGGAAAATAATAAGAGAAAGTACACTATTAAGATAAATAACTCATTATTTAGA
This sequence comes from Acentria ephemerella, assembly GCA_943193645.1. NCBI lineage: Eukaryota > Metazoa > Arthropoda > Insecta > Lepidoptera > Crambidae > Acentria > Acentria ephemerella. Next base: position 2,411,410 of record OW971889.1, read on the forward strand.
AATTTATATTAATCTCGTTGATAGAAACGGCTTATATAATTAATAAATAAGCATGAAATTGTTGTAATTACGTAAAGAAATCCCAAAGGAAAAAAACAGTTGTATATAATAGTTGTTATAAATATTTTAAAAAGATTAAAAATGTTTTACTTATCCATATACTTACACATAAATAAAATAAATATATGAAAACTAGAGACTACAGTTACCGGAACCTAAATTTTAATGAAAGCAGTTTGGAAATAATTTGATTATTTCCAGCATTGAACCTCGCGAATACCCATTCTATTTTTACTATTACATATTTTTCTCTTGATTAAATTGAATCCCTTCAAATGCATTCCTTAAGTTAATACTCTAAACCATAGGTCTCCAAACTTTGAAACCTTCGGGCCATAATGATTTTACAGTTTGTTCCAAGGGCCAAACCAGTTTAAATTTTTCTGCCCTTAACTAGAATAGTCGCAAAGTGCGCGACCAATCTTACGCTTTTTTTGCATTTCAATTATAAAAAAAACTAAATTACAGACTTTGGCCGGGGAGCCGGTTTTGGCCCGCGGGCCGTAGTTGTTTGGAGCTAGCTGCACTAAACTCTTCTTTACTCTCTTTACTATACTACTAAATCAACTATTTTTCTTAATCTTTATTCAATTTAGAGGTTTCTGCCCTTTGATAAACACGTCAGTTCTGTCGCTACATGATTCACAATATATTTCAACACGGCAGAAGTATGTAAATAAAAGGTGCAAAAATTAATCTACCAGATATATAGTACCCTTAGAAGGTTTTTAAGTTATGGGATTCAGGAATAGTTTAAGTTTAAATGAACTATTAAAAAATATTTTGTATGTAATAAACACGTTAAGGAGCTTTGGTGCACTGGTTATCCAACAATACCAAACCTATTTTGTATAAAGTTGGTTGGTAGATAGATTACATATTGAAACAGAGATGACAATTATTGTGATCTGAATTATTTAAGAAGAACAAGCTTCGTCTTATTTTTAAAATAAGGGTAGCATAACTTTTGTAAAATTTATTTAATACCAGCAAAGCTAGATCATATTCTAACACAAGATATTAAATATGTCGAAATAGATTTCAAAGTTGGCAGTCTTGCAAAAGGTTAGCCATTCTCACCAAAAGCAAATTCATATTCATATGTATCGATAAACCATTGTGAACGTCACTAGTTAGTGTTGCAGGAAAGTATTTTCGTCATCACTCGTCGCGCGCAGCTGCCACAATTTGTCCGATACCACACTGACACAGAGTCGTGCGACGCGTGTCCGACGAACGCTGCGGTTGTTAACAACATTGTTTTGACTTCTCCGACTGTTTTCGAAATAGGAACGCGTAGTTTTTTGTTTTACGGAAACTCTAAATAAATTTGCTTTCGCCTCATCTTTTCTGTTTAACTATTTGAATAAGTAATTTGATAATTGGTTAGTTCCCGAAACAAATCTCGTAGTCGTTTAGGAAGCTTATCTACTGAAATAGAAATTATATGGCTACTAAAAATGTCTTATCTCTACGGATTGAGCTGAAATCCAAATATTCAGATACCGGTCCTCTACATCGGGTGATATAAACGCGGTCTCCCGTTGAGCACCTTTGAATTTATTTATACTAACAGAACACATTTCTATTATAAAAATACCTTACAATCTTCATTCTCATTCGTTCTCTCCCACGTCATTCATTCACCGGCTACTTTCATACAATGTTATAACACATTAGCACTTCATCAACATTTTAATTTATCAATCACTTTTTCACCTTTCAAATCCTCGTTTATATAGTCTTTACCTCAGCTATTCGTTCAATTTCATTCAAAATTAGTTTACCAAAAACATGTTTTTCTTATATGTAAATAAGCTCTAGACTCTTATACTCAATTTTAAAATTTAAATATTAATAATGACCTTAAATTGAAGTAGCTTTTGAGTATTCGGTTGTAATACTACCAAACTCAATTTTAGCTGAAAATTATCCACGCATAGAAGCTAGTTAATTTAGTCGTATATGTACCGATTGGGCTTAAGCACTCCCGCAAGCCCTATGGGAATTAAGGACGTAACGTTAGTCCAATACGGGTTAGTATGTGATTACAATTGTGATAACAACCGGAACCAACAGATTAACGTGCCTTTCAAATCACGGAGCCGAACTGGAGATCGTATTTGCTATGTATACAGTATATATAAATAATACAGTCTTTTAAGAGAGAAAAAGCGATGAAATTTCTACAAGAAAATATATATATTGTAAGCAGTTTCACTGTCATAAAATGATTTATATTTTTTTAAACTACAGGACAAAATTATAATGAATTGATTTAAAATTCACCTGTTACTTCTATATAGAATGATCTGATGTTTTATTAACACGTCTATTATTTACCAGTAGTAAAATAACATTACAAGTTGGTTTTATAGATAGTTAAGATGATGAAATAACGACATTAATGTTTAAATTTATATAAATACTTATACTTAAAAACTTCCACGGCTCGTAATAAATATACAACAATAGAGAAGTTCTGTATAAGAACTTCTGTAGAGAATTGTCTAGAAAATAGGGTTTGATACCCTGACTACTCCTGGACTATTCACTGGCTTATTGTAACATAGTTGTCGAAGTAAGTAGTTTATACCGTGGTTGGACCCTGGATGGGTCAACCAAAACTTGTTATATCAAGCTCCTCAATATTCCGCAAGTACACCTGTTTGTCTCGGTTTCTATGGTAACTGAGCCAGCGAGTGATATGGCCCAAACTGGTCATATATTTCTCGCATGTAGGATAGTGTCCATCAGTGGAACGTGTATACGGCTGTGAAAACCACCAATAAATTGCTTATTTATCCCTGAATTACAAGGAACGTATAAAAATACATTAAAGAGAAGAATTTACCTATAAATCTCTGTGGCTATTATTTTTGCTGTTAAAATAAGCTAAAGAATAGGTTTACAGATGAGGATTGACACCACATCATGATCTTTACCAGCTCCTCTATACGATCTAATACAAATTAACCCACCTTCACATTTCTAGAATCTTTTCCTGTTCTATTCGTATTAAATCCACGCCAGATATAAAATAAATTCAGCTCAGAAATAATGAAATTACACGATAAATGTACGCAATAATTTAAAGAAATTATTGAATCTGTGTCAAGGCTAAAGCCTATAAATTGTACGTATAATGGCTACTTCCAAATTGGCTGATATGAATAATTCCGCTGCTGCATAAATGACGTCATTATAAGCAATGGTGTGGACGGATGGGAATTGCGAAAAATGGAACATCCGCAAACGGTAACGATGATAGGTACCAATAAGGAAGTTAAATAGCACGACGAAGATTTAAAGTAAGGAAAACAAAGAAATAAAGATGATTCTAAAAGTGAAAACATTAAAAATATAAAAGTGGTATCAAGAGAATTTCAAACGCTTAAATGAAAATGAGCAATATTTGAGGATACTAATAAATGACATGAAATGAAATTAAAGATACCATACGACAGGTTTTAGTGAAATTAAAAAAATCAAGAACTTAAATAATACGCTTGCTTATGAAAAATTGTGACGTAGCTTAAAATGCTATCCAATTAGCTTCAGATTAGACACGAGATTCCCCATTCAAATTTAAAAGGATATTTTTTTAATGAATGTCATGCAAGATTAACCCATGTCAAGGAATTATTATCACCATTATTGCAACTATGATTGTCAGGTATCGTGCGTCGATTTTCAAACAGAAAAGCTTTGCTCAAACTACATGTATCTTTTCACTGTGTTCTTGACTAATTCTTCTGTCTATCTTGTTGCAGAGTAGTTATCACTATCCCTTTCGTTTTCTTCCTTCCAAACTTATACGCCATCAGTCGTCATAATTGCCACACTGACTTGCTAATTATAAGCCTTTATAAGAATATAATTAAAACTGTCCTTGCCAAAAAAATCGTGCACCGATTCCCGTTGATTAGCATCCAGGTAAATCAGCAGAAAGAAATCCGTGAGAAATAATAATTTCCGACGTAGCCCATTGCGCGCAGAACCCCTCACGTAATTTGGACAATGGAGATTTTCTCCTTGCATAATGGAAATTTCAGGTCCACTCGATATTGGCAGTTGGCGAAATTACTCTTTGTTCGAGTCGAACGTCGTAAATATGACGTGGAAGTAATAGGGTGGTTCGACATTTCAGTCGTTTTATTAATGAAAATGGGACGTTACAGGCGGCATGTTATATCTACTCTTATACAAATAATAGATTATTATTTCTGTATTTGTGGAACACTTAACTATGGAGCAAAAAGTGCTAGATTCAGTTTAATTGTACTCCTACCCGCACACACTTTTACAAGTGAAAAAGTGGTTCTTTCAGATCTTTGTTTGTATGATTAAAACTTGATAATTTATCGGATCGGATTTTTTTTTATAATTATGATTCTTTCTTTTTAAAATCGATGCGATCATGTGAGTACGTATTTCTTTTAACTTTGTCCACTATTTTAAGTAAAAATACTTCTAAAAGATTAATAACATAGTTAATTTGTATCCGGCTAAGGAGAATGTTCACGAGAATGAACTTTGAAGCTGCAAGATAGAGTTGTAAATAAAGCCGTAGTTTTAAGGCTGGATTGTATCTTAGGAACTGCCTCTTAACTTTAAGACTTATGTATTATGACATAAATTACTTATTTGAAATGATGGTCTTTTAATAAATATATATTAAATACAACAAAGATTTTTATAATTAGCAAGCTCTCGTGATATTTGTAGCCATGGATCAAAGAAAAACTTTTTTAGAAGAGTACCTGACAAAATTAGTGAACCGAATAGCTCTGGGGGACAATTCCCTGAAGAAACGCAAAGTTAGACTACAATAAATACTGAATTAAACTATCTAACTCACTTTTAATTAAAGCTATAGAATGTAAACCATTCAGATGTTGTTTTTAAGGGAAACTAAATCATAAACCTGTACCTTAAGCATCATATTTAATTGTATCCTAACAAAACACGAGTACGAACGCAATATTGTAATATTTAGTTAGAAAACGCGAGCGCTAGAGGTTTATCTTAGTCGTCTCTTAATTAAGCTTGCCGACAACCGTTGACAGAAGTTGTTATACTAATACATTGCTCTAGTCAAAATATTATATTAGCATTATTCGCTTTATAATAAATATTTGCTCTAAGCTATTAACAACTAATATTGAAAAATAATTATTACTAACGACGTTTTTTTATGCAGGTAACACTTAAAAACAAAGTATCGTCTTTAAATTGCGATTAATATACAAACAATACTCTAAAAGTATTATTTATTGCACAGAAATTGTGAAACTACAAAAATACTACAAGAAAACGTATAAATAAAATAGGCGGCCTTATCTCTAGTTAGCAATCTGTATAAATAATACAGATTACTTCCATTAATTACAGTATTGGTTACTTCCATGAATTCTCTTAGATTTAAGCTTATGTTGCATCTTCCGCTTGTCAGTCATTTCAAAGTGTCAGCAGAATGCATATAACTGTGTGGCTAACAGTTTCAATGCAGTAATCAAGGAGATATACATTTATTTAACTCTAGTCTAGCTTCGGCGTAGCGCCTTTTGAGCCTGCTATTTTCTAATGGTTAGCAAATTTGTTTATGGTGCTTTGTGTCTTCTAAACGTAGTGATTTCAATACTGTGTCTACTTGTATTCGTTGGCTTTCTGTTGCTATTGGGTTTTCTATAAAATATAAAATTAAATCAAATAATCAGGAGTTTACCCAATGTTTAGAAAGATAATCTATATTGCGATGTAGCGCAACTTATGGAGCAACAACTTCCTCCACGACACGACTCACCTGAGCCGAGGTCCTTAAGGCTTGAGGACTCTCCAAGGTTCTCGCCTCCTTACAACCCCGGTAACGCTGTAAAGGCCAGCTGCGGCCAACAGTATTAGTCAGTCCAAAAAAAAATATGGAGCAACAGACAGCGTCCCTTGTCCATTCTCAGTTAAAATCCAATTAATAATCGTACATCAAAACAAACAATTAAATAGTTTCAACTGATAAATTCACTTACGGCATTCTTCGATTAGGGAGTGTTTACAAACTATTAACATCCTAAAACTGTTTACCTCGTACACCATTATTTAGGTAGCTAGCTATGACACCGTCGAACGTTCTATTGAAGCGGACATTATTGCTTCGTTAAAGACACTGTTTTGATTTTTCGCAGCTACGAATCCCCAGACAAATTATTATTGTATTTATTGTGTGTAAAAAAGTAGTAACCTTTTTTTTTAAGTTGGAAAAGCTTTTATAGCTACCCATGTGGTGAATGGGGCCACCACAGGGTATTGTGAGACTCCGGGGAGTAAGGGCTCCGGCATACTCACTATAAACCAACGTGTTCCGCTTTAATCGAGGCTTCTACGCACACGACTTTTCGCAATCACTGTCATTTTCGCAATCACTGTCATAAAAAAAAGTAGTAACCACGAAAACTTAAAGATTAAGAAATTCTATAATTTTTAGCGTGAATTACTTTAAAAACTGTCAAAATACGATACATCATTTACTTCTCTATTTCGAAAGTGGGCTCTCAATGTTTGATGCAAAATACTTTTGCACTTTTAAAGTAAAATGCCGTTTATTTAATTTAATTTTGAAGTTTTCTAGCTGCTTGCTTTCATATTATTGATTTTATTAAATGTATTACAACACACAAATATTACAAAGATGATGTCATTTAACTGACGTGGTCAAAAAATCTTGCATTTCTCTCATCGTCCTTTCGGGTTTTTGTGTATTTCTCTTCTTGGATAGTCTGATGTACAATAAAAATATATTCTATTCTATTCTATAATTGAAATAATATAAGTAAAGTAGACAGAAAAACTTGCTTTTTACAATAAAATTCTGGGTTTCCTCCATTACATACCATTGTCACTAAACTTAGTCTTGCTGATTTTGAGAAATTCTTCGTTCGTACAAATAAAATATAATTTGAACTACAAAATTTTACAAACGTGTTTCGTCTGATTTTAAAATTTGTTTATTGTCAATAAGCGTCGAACTTAAAAGCTTCTAAGGATTTTAAAGAGAAATAAATAAAGCTTCCGCGCCGGAAACTAATACGTAGTGTTTACTGTAGAGTTCCTTCCTTCATTCCAGATTTATTTATTTTAATAAAACTTTTTGTATTATAAATACATTATTTCAGGATTTTCTAAAAATAAGTAGAGATTGCAGTGTATAATTCGACAAGCCAAAAAGATGTGACATAATAATAGAATACAATATTATTAGAAAAAATATACGTCACAAACTATGCTAAAGTTATATTAAAAAAGTTTTGGTCTAACAGGACTAATTCTGTAAACTAAAGGAGTTAGTAATCAGAAAGCTATAAAGTAAATAAATGTTTTTTTAACACACACCTTTTATTTAGCCCAAATTAAGCATCGTTGAGAGGTGTTATCGATAACGAATAACGGAAAAATATAGCTAGTAATATGTATAAAAATATCAGAACTCGTAAACAAATATTTGTACTCAAATATCCGTCTCTACTGGGACTCGAACCCGAGACTTTAGGCTAAGTAGACAGGGGTGCTGACCATTGGAATTTTAGAATCAATTAACTGTTTTAATTTTTTTCAAGATCTTTAAATGAAATTCAATGTGTCATTCAAAGATCTTGAAAAACTCTTTATCTGAACAAAACTAAGGGTCTTAAATTCATCGAAGAGAGAATAAACCCTACTAGAGATTATTTCGCTGGATTTCAATAATCTATATTATACAGATACTTCAGCTTATCAGGCGTTGAATTTAAATAACTAATAGTAAAGTCAAAGTCAAAATATCTGCATTTAAATAGACTCATTTACTAAGTTATATTAAATCGTCATAACACAGTATATGTATGAGTAGTTAGTAACAACTAACCGATTTTAATGATTTCCTATTTGCTGGCATTATTTTTGCCTCAAATAACAGAGTAACTTTTAAAATATCTTAAAGTCTACGGCGCAAAAAACCATTTTTGCACGCATTGCGCGCTTTGGAAAAGATTATTTGTGATAATTGGGTAGATCGTACGAAGATCCCGCCGTCTTCGTCACACCTCTTTAGACACGACTTACATGAATAATAAATCAACGTTCAATACTATGTAATAAAAGCATAGGTCTTATTCTAGACTGACAGATAGTAATCTGTCAGTCTAGAATATTTTGATCTTTAACATCATCATTGGACTGAAGTAAAATGACGTCTAAAAATATCCCGTTAAACAAAAGTGTTAAATGAACACTATTCAAATTAATTATAAAAACATATTGCTATACTTGAGCAATAATAATCATTAACATACAGCCTATTATTTAATTATGAAAATGAATAATTCGAGCTACTAATTCGCTTTAGTTTTACATTTGATGTTATCGATTGAGCTTTCTAGTGATTCATTATCATAATGAATTCAGTTATTTCGATTTTTATTAAATATCTCGGAATGTAAAATACAACTTATTTAGAAATTCTGGATAAAAAAATAGAAAATCAATTTTTTATGATATGCAGCATCTTTACAGATACAATAATTTATTAATTATTAATTATTTTTAATATTTATTATTTGGCCAGCAAATTGACCAAATGATCCTATTTACAAACGAACCTCCACGAACGAAGTCCAGTGCGAGTGCTTTCTAAGGATATATATAATAAATAAATATTATAATATTCGATCTAAATTCAACCTAGAAAATTAGTACGCCTTCAAAAATGAATCGATCAAATCCATGATACTAGAAATAAAGCCTTAAACTTAATAAATATTGAAGATATATTTTACACGTGATCCACTCCCCAAAGATTTTATCGTCATGAAGCATTATTGAATAGGCTATATCGAACAGAAGCAGCGATAACGACACAGGTGATAGAATCTGTTAACGATTAGTATTGCCTACCCTAATATAATATGGAAGGCGGCTCCGCAAATTGCTACGTCCAGAAGGTATATTTTTTTCACGTCTGGTACAATTTTAGAACGAAAATACTAACTTAATTCTATTGTAAATAACTTAGGGAACCCCTACGAAGTGAACATGCACGCGGACCAACGTTTACCGATTGAAACAAGCAAACTGTAAACGTTGGTCTGTTAATTAAATATACAGCACTTTAAAGCCGGGTAATGAGAGAACTTAAAATTTAAAATAATCGTAGGTTGAATGTACAGTAAAAACTAACATACTATCGTAGATATTGATTTCCTACTTAGTGAACTTCAAGGTCTTCACTAGACTGTAAACCTGTAAAAATCAGTTATTATGTCTAAATTATTGCTTTGATAAAACTCTTTTTTTTTAAAAAAATATGCACCTTTCGAGCTAGCAAGCAGGTGGCTTGAGAAGTATGTTTCATACTGTACTCGCTATCTTGGTACATGAACTCCTTCGGCTTACGTAATTATAAGAAAACCGCATTAATATTGGTTACAAATGATATGTTGTCTAACCTAGCATGTTTTCTTCTATATCTTTTTAAAGAACTATATGTTATCTATTGAGGGTACCACAATATTTTAGATATTATTAACATGTAAACTACTAACCATTACATTATTAAACTATTAATGAAATGAAATTTAAAATACTTGTTAAGCTTATCGAAACATTTTATACAACGTATTTTTCTGGGAATTCGGGCCACAGCATATGTTCTTAGGAAACGAAAGACTAGCTTACAGAAAAGCAAAATTCCTTCCCGAATCCGAAAGAATAATGGTAAGAGTACTTTTGAACCTTTGTATGAAACACAGGAGTATCATACAGTTTTGAATAAAACGAAAATAATGATCCACAATATTTCTTCGGGGCTGTTCAATGCTGTTGGTCGAAGATGGCCTTTTCAAGGTTTTAACGAGACCGAAGAATTTTGGGGATTTCTCGAACCTTAAAGGCGATTCGCTTCTAGAGGATTTCTAATAAACAAGCATCACCACAAAGGGAGGTGTTCAGCTGATAAAGCGTGAGGAGTGTGCGTCGACGACCCTCAACCCCTAGTTTAACGAGACTATTTATTATTAAATTAACGATCGTTAACTCCCGATGAAAGTGATCGTTGAAGTGTGTCTGTCTTATATAATAAACTATTAAACTTTGGAATAAAATGCTTCTTTTAATATAAACTAACGGGGTGGGGCATGGCCTTTATCTCATTATGCTAAGTGAAGATAAGGCCGAAGATGGTAGCGAAATACACCTGGATCCTACAACAAGAGTGCAACTGTATATCTTAACTACAACTGCCGCAACACAACAATGCTGTTAACATTATTGATATGGCAGCAAACTTAGGTACAATGGTGGTTTAGATAAATACATACCACTAACCAAACAGCAGGATTTTTCTGAGTATTGAAACCTGGAACTCCAAAACTGAAGTAAGTAGTTTTAGCCTATAGACCAGAGAGGTGTTTATAATTAAATATCCATCAAATATACGATAAAGATTTTAAATCTCAAAACTATAATTTGGAATAACTTTATCTTCTACTAGACTTAAGATCGAAACGCTCATCTCTTGGGCCATCTTAACCCCGCCTGCTGCGTTATTGGAGCACGTGTCTAGAATATTATATGAGGGCACAAATGAACCGGGAATGTTATTTTTTCGGAACATCTGCTTAATTATTCCAAACGACCTTGGGAATGGTTTTCAGATGGAAATTAATAAAAAGCTTCCATTTGTGAGCGTTAAACGTTGCGTACGCCTAAAATTGTTACCTGAACGTTTTCTAAGTGGCCTGTGCTCATGAAAAATTTATTTGACACTTAAAGAGTTGATGAAAGTAGGAATAATATAATTTTTTCTTCCTTTTCATCATTACCAACTGATATACTTACTGCCTTTCTGCATGTAAGAAACACATGAGAAGTTCGGCATAGACAGCGCCACAAAGTATTGGCCCGATAAAGTTCAGTCGGTGATATTACATTTTATAATAAGCTGTTTTAATTAAAGTAAATAAATTAATTGGAGTTTAATCTAGTGTTTTATGGGTCCAATATTAGCGGGTATTATCAATCTGCTTGCCCGTCCATATTATCATACCAAGAATAACAGCGAAATTTTATCAAAATGAACAAGTTTCAATTTTAAAATCTCTATAGTTAATTTTTGTTTATATTGTCACCATAATACAGGTACAAGAATATTATTACAGACCTTATCTCACCAGTCATTTAAGTTTTTTGCAACTTCAGGTATAAAAACTAAGAAATCTTGAATTTATTCCTAACAGGCATCAAATTGGGTACCTTATAATTATTCTACAAAAGAATTACGATCAACACCGCGCCCAGAAATTACAATTCCGCTTTGTCGCAATAACAAAATTAAGTCGTCCAACGATTTAGCACTGCGGCACAAATGGGCAGCAATTTTGTGTGCTACACGACCGCCTAATGGGTCATCATGTAATGTACAACCCAAGCTTGTTAATCCGTATTAAATAATTGGGTTTGGTTCAAATGCGACCACCGCTGCAGTAAAAGGGTTTACCTATAGTGCGCCTAACAAAATATTGTTAGCAAATGCGGACATTGACCTTATTGCGATGGTGTGACTATTAGAGACATTATTCGTGTCTTTAAAATAAAATAATCAAATTGTATGACGGATGAAGGCGACATAGAAATATTTTATTAACGATTCCCTGGCGTACAATACTGAAATGAAATTGTTTACTGGAATATAAAGCTAAGCTTCTGAAATAAAACAGTAAGATGAGGATATCTTCATATCTAATTGCTTACTTAATAGTATGCTTGTAGTCCTCGGTAACATACACTTACAGGGTCTTATGCTAGCTCGTCACTCTTGTCGAAGTCAGGCGAGGCGAGATTCAAAGAGTATATGTTAGGCGAAGCGACACCAAGGTGACGCCGGTGTCTGTCTAACTACACTCTCGCGTCTGTTGAGTTCTCTCTCTGTCGCCAGCAGTGCTTGCTTGAACTGAATTTGTATCTTTAGTAAACGTATACATTATTTTTTATATAATGAAACTATCCTATGCGGACTCTTTGGTGCGCAATTTTTTGAGTTTAGAAAATTTCTTAGTTTGTTGAAATTTGAAATTTCGCCCCTGTTTCTACTACATGCCTTAGTTAATGTTACTTACAATTATTATATGCCCTCTCTATTCATTTTTGGTAAATCATGCACATTATGTTGCGTTAGCTTTTGGTGACCTATTTTTATTTGTTAAGTTAATTAGTACTTTTATGCTCATTATTTTTATATTAAACCTTATTTCTAATATATTTGTTAATTTACATGATTACAAAACCAAAGAAACCCAGTGAAGTGAGATAAAACTTCGAAACTGAAAACTGTCCCGACGCATCATAAGGCTAGTAATTTTCAAAGAGATACGTATTCAAAGGCGTATTTTAACTCAAAGGAAGATACACTATTATGGCTTTTATCCAGTATTTCGATAGCGTTTATCAGATTTAAGCTAATGGAATATAAAGCTTGCCGCCAGGACACACGGTATGTATTGCAGAGATATTATTCAATATGTTAATTTAAAAACATAAATATTTAGACTCAGGGAAATGGCATTGTCTAATTAGTCACTTAAGGTTCTTAAAGCATTTTCACTCCTCCGGTTAACCCAGAAGGAGGATAATGCTTTTTATATGCCACCTGTAGCCTGAACGGCTGGATCAATTTCGAAGAGTAAGGTGTCATTATTCACATTTTCTTCCTCAGAGTGTCATAGGCATTTAAAAGTCGGTTTTTCAGCTAGATTTTTATTATAAAATCTTCTGTTATTCTTCTAAATGTTCCAAGAACAAAACTTCTACTACTAATACTGCTACTGAAAACTACCTACAAATAATAAATAAATAAATAAAATAATAGAGACAGATTATTTCTTCTTCTTTGACAGCAAAATTAATTCCAACGTAAAGTAAAATTTAGAAAAAAAATTGTATTGACGTTTCTAATTTTTGTTATCCTTTTCCTGTACGTAATGACAGAATGAAATGAACTCAACTTTAATTTAGATGGAGCGCGATAATTAGGTCTACCCTACCCTCAGTGTGTACACCCTAATTTTAATACCTAAGAACCCGACACAGAAGAAAATTTTATTATTGTTCTCAGTGTATATTTTGCTGATAATACGCCGCGGTAATATTTGGGAGTTCTGTACAAATATGGGGCTTACCTACTCGTAAGTTACATAAATATTTGAGTTTTGTGTTTGTACACGCTTGGCTTTCCTTCGGCGTTGGAGGTCGACGTACGGTTAGCAAAAAGAAGATTAACATCTCGAAGAAAACTTGAGGAAATGCAAAAAAAATGTTTTTGTGAATCTCGAGCGTGCGGAAATTTTCTGAATAAATTTGGTGCGGCATGTATTGGGATTTTATAGATTTTCTTTATTACGTAATGCGCAATCACCTGTGTTGTTGTAGCTTAGGGTGATGAATTCTTTAATAGAATGTGTTTATTTATCTATGAAGAGGACTAAATTATATCGATTGCGCAACAAATAGGTGCGATACCTGTTTGTCTTTGCAATTTACGGTTCAGTTGGCTGGAATATGGTTAAATCTAATCATTTGTTTCATGTACAAATAATTTTATAAAAATAGATAAACAAATTTATTATCATAATTTGCCTGCCCTTTGGAAAAATATAAGTTTTTGTTAAATGAATACTATATATTAATTTAGATATATAAATTAATAGTAATAATCTTAATTAAAAGTCACACCTTTTATCTAGACCATAGTAAGCATCATTAATATCTTGTCTTATGGATACTAGATAACAGAGAAAAATAGATAGTAATATGTATTAGAAATATACTAAATAAATATACAAACATCTATGAATCGTGAGCAAATATTCTTACTTATCATAAAAATTTCTGCTCCTACCGGGATTCGAACCTAGTACCTCTGGCTAAGTATGCAGGGGTACTAACTACTCGACCAGGCATTCATCAGTTATAAGATTCTAAACTTTGGCATTGCGTTTATTCGCGTAAAACCCGTTCAAGTATTATTAGAAAAATCATTAAAATTAAAAATGTTCTTTCTGCTAACCTTCCCAATACTTGTCAAAATTTTGACAAGTACTTCTAATGACATACAGATATTAATTTAGAATTACAGTCTTATAAGCTATGTTTAGAAGTCAAACGTTTTTATGCATGAAACTGTTTGAAAAAGATGCTTTATTACAAGTTTATACATACTATATGCGAAGAAACTTTTTCCACAACCTATTATTATTTATATAATTACATTAACGTACTCCAGGATATATTATATGGAATATGTTAGGGAATATCATATGTTAATATCTCTGTAGCTCTTTAAGTTTGATGCGGGATAATTTTTGTGCTATTGTTACTAATTACCCTTGTCGCCCGATCTAAGACAATTATAATGGCATCATCTATAAGTAGATTATTATAAAAACTTAAGATAATAGATCCTTATTCATGTAATCAATCGTCAATCTTTTGATTTTTTTTCAGTTGATGTCGAATTTACTTATAACCAAAATAAATTCATAGAGAATTCGTACACTAACAACTAATTAAAGTTAGTATCAAAGTTGTTCAACAAAGTTCAGTTTAAATTATAAAATTCAGAAAATACTATCAGTCGAATCGCCAACAAATCAGAAACAATTTTCTAAACCATTTCTGAAGCTTAAAACTTATTAAAACTTAATTAGTAAGTCCTAATTTGCGGAATAACAGGGTAAAGTGAAGATTCTGAAAAACTTTGCCCTTTACTGGATACAACTCATAATCTGCAGACTAGTTCATACGTACATAATCGTATTTCAAAGTCTAACACTAACATAAAGGCGAATTTGAAAGGAATACGAGACTGAAGGTGTAAAAATAAATTTAATACCAATTGATGATGTCTTTTTTTATGTCTTTTTATTTTTATTTTTTGTCTTTATTTGTGACTTCTTTTATTTATGATTATGTTTTTTTGATGTCTTCTGTAAATACTATCCGAAAGTCTTTATAGTGGCTTTCCACTCGAAACTAAAGAGCTGGACTACAGAAGCAACTCTTTCTTTGAAATTTCAGAATTTCAGTGCACGCGATATATCAGTTTTTCCCAAGTACTTCTCCTATGACAGGCGGTTGAGGAAATTCCTTTCTCCGTGATATTTATCTTATACTAGTAAGTACTTCCACAGTGTATTTGTCTACAAACAAAAAGTTAGTTAATTTATTTAAATTGTTTAATAAAAAGTTAGCTTCTAATAAACATTACTCTGTATTGTTGTGCTCTAGAGGTGAGTAGATTCGCTAGTGCCAAGGAAGTGTTTCGTCTGGAGTAGGTCAAGATAATTCTTTTAATTTTCATAGGGTAGGTGACTGGTAATTATTAGGATTTAAATTGTCAAACCGTAATATCCAGACTCAACTTGTTTATAGTCCTGAGGTCTTCGGGAGTTTATCGCGGATCAATAAATAAGGCACTTAAAGGATATGGTTATGGCTTACCATTTTGACATACAGAACGCCTGTTGGAATAATCGACCAATTTTTGGAAATATGTATACTTATAGCGTAAAATTTTTGAAAAGTATTTAAATTTCACCTGTATTATGAAGCAGAAACATGTAGAATTATAGTCTGCATACATAATTTACAACTCCTAGGGTTTGTTAAACGGGGTGCAGATGGTTCGTAGACTTATATTTCACCCTGTATGATTAAATTTAAAAAGCGTAGCATACAAGAATAGAAGCTTCCCGGATTCAAAATATTGCAAAAAATAAAAGCGTCCTCATACAATTTATCTTCCAGAGTAACCCAGGACTTTCGCCCACAGGGAGCCGAACACATGTAAATAAAGAATGTTCTAGAAGCAATAAATAACAAGAGTTTCGCGTAACTGGATGGACCTGGTTAATCTAAAAAGTTTCTAACACTTGCAATGGCTATCGAAGTTTGAAAACACACGGTAGGTGATTACGTTTATAATATAAAACAAGTTATTTCTAATCAGAAATAACTTGCTTTATATTATAATACGTTACAAGAGGTTTACTACGAAATAATGTTCGCAGTGTTTTATGAAAAAGAAACTTGAAGAGTTCCGCAAAAACAATGACAAATTGTGTCTCTTCAACAGATTTCATCTCCAGGTATCTGTCTCTAAGTCTCCAGGGCGATCTAAAAATGTCAGAGCGACTGACTTGAGGGTGCCTCTAAAGGTTTGAACCTCGGTTCTGGTGAGACATGTCGTGAAAGAGAGAAGCACCCAGGTACATGCCGGAATCTCGCATGAAACTACAAGTCTTCGCATCCTTATCAGATGAGGGCGATGTACAATAGATCGATACTGACGGTCGCCAATCTAGCTATGACCTTGGAGCATCACTACTTCCACTAAAAATCCTCAGTTTCTCTGTTATCAATTATTTGTCATTGTTGAACGCCATGGCAGAGTTAAAAGTTATACCAGAGTATTGACATTCTGGAGAGAAGAGACATCAAAGGTTCGCATGCCCTGTCGCAGACTGTCAAACATGAAACATAACTTCTCATAAAACTTTAAAATGACCATGAGCCAATAAACAGAAAATTAAGGCAAAATTAAATTTAAAAGGTCGGCATTGGAAACGGGGATTTTACAAGAAATAAGTTTAAAACTTATACAAATTATTTCTGCACAGTACAGAAGTCGTCATAACGTTTGACATTCGATGTAAAGGGATATTTCGCTTTTCTTCCTCTGACTTAAAAATGGTGGTCAGAGAATAGTGGCATCTTTGAGATAACAGATATATTTTATAACATTTTGACAGCAGTTTGGAAGTTTAAGTCAATTGACCTCATGGTTTTTGCCAGATGATCAAAAATGGTTATCTTGAGCTCATCCGTGGGTTCGATGGTACGGTGGGGTTTGTACCGGGTGTAATGACTACCGTTTTCACACCAACAAGAACTGTTAATGTTACCAGTTTAGCGATAGCAAATCTCTCGCTCTAACGACTATGATTTCATTCTAACAGTCCATTAGTACCCTTCAAATGTGTAGGTTTTTAACACAATTTCTAATTTGAAATTAAACCGTATGTTTTCATCACGAACAAAGAAAATAGCGCACAATTTAAGTGCATGCGTCTTGCTCCGAATTCTAATGTTTAATTAGAACAAAACGGCTATTTTGGTACGGCGACCACATTTCGCCCGTCCAATTTGTTCCGTCTGCATCAAATTAGCAGCAAAATTTTATGCTTAATTTAAAACGTGTTAATTACGGCACCGTCTTTTTGGTATTCCCTAATTAGAGGACTGAAATGTTTTGTCATTTCAATTGTTGACGCTTCCCAGGGGTGCCCTTGACATTACCCTGTTAATATCAATAGGAAGCGTTACGTTGGCAGCAAAGATGACAATTCCTGATGCTTTTATGATAATTAAGGCTTCTTCTAAATTTAGGACCATTCAGCTTCGATGTGAAATCACACATCGTAATCGCACTTCTCTATATAGAAAGAATTGTTGGTGACACCTTCTACATAGGACGAGGTAAGACTGCAATAGAAGATTTTTGCTGCAAAGTTATATAAGGTATTTGACATAACCTTTATTGATTCAAAATCAAAAAGTTTTTTTTAAATGGTCATATTCTTATACGTACCACCGGTTCCAAGAATACTTTATCTTTGGAGCAGAAGAGGCGCAAAGAATTTCTCAGCTGTTTGTAATGTCATTTAAATCTTAGTTATTTCATTGACACTAGATTTACCAGACCAGTCATTTAGACTGGTTTAGTACAATTTCAATTCAAAATTCCTACTATATTACACTTATTTTTTTCAGAAATGATATTATGACTTTTGTAACTATAATTAGAGAGTACGTTTTATAAACTTAATGTTATTTTATATACATTAGTAACAAATATAATTTTTGTTGTTGACATATATTTAAATCGCTGGTATATCTAGTGTTAAGAATAAATTTTCTTTTGACAATTATTCGGATGAGTAGGAACTGTGAAACTTACTCCCACGCTTAATATCAATGAGATAATCATTTATTTTATAGAAAACTTTATTACACAGCTTCGATTTTATTGTTGTTTTAATTATGTTTACCTCTTTAATATTCATTAAAAGCTTGCTCTACAAACATTTACATTGCCACATATAATAATTATTTATACTGCGGAGACGAATATTATATAAATTTCTTAATGAATCATGATATATCAAGATATATGTATCATAAGTTTTATCATTTTATACGTCGCCAACTTCCCTCAAGTACTTTATCTTGAATCCTGTCCATCCTAAGGTTACCTGGAAGAGATCGCTTTTAGCGATAAGGTCGCCCTTTGTACAAAATTAGTTAAGTTTTTTTTTGTGTGTTTCTCTTTTTGAATTGGCTGATGTACAAAAAAGATATGTTCTATTCTATTATATTCTATTCTATAATCATTACGAAAAAATAACAATATTTCTGTTCTTTACATGATTTTTCAAAATAATTTTCTGCTCTGTTGAAATTAGTTTGGCATGGTCGTAGCGGCCCGTACGGATGCAGAATATTATTTTGCGAACACAAGATAGTAATAAGTTTTTACGGGCGCTGTATAAAAAAAATATACAATCATTTCGCTTTGTATGAGTGCCTACGGTCGCTTGTTGTATCAATAAGAAAATTGTATTGTAGTCAATAGTATTTTCTAGGAAGAGAATGACGGGATGATCTTTATTGATATTTAATGGTATTCGTTTGTGTAAAATACGAAGTTTATTTAAATATATTAGTTTTGTATTATATGTTTAACATGTGTAAATAAATGTCAAAAATATCTTTGCGTTACGTCCGCTGCTGGACACAAGCTATCCTATATGTTAAAACATATATGAAGTTTGCTATATTATTTCTATTAATTAAATGTTTGTCTATAAGTGACTGATTTAAAGTAATCAGAGATGCCCTTCTTGGACAAGGTTCTAGATTAGTTAGTAGTTAAAAAAAATAGAGTCAACAGGGAAAATAATCTCGAAATTACGAGCGATGCTAATTTTTACATAATGTAATAATCTACAATTTTTTCACATCTCAGTTTGTGCACACATGTGACGTCAATGGCACTTTCTAAGGCTATCATTCGCAAACTTCTTCAGACCATATATAAGCTCACGTGAAATAAGAATAGTTAAATATTGATAGTTTCCATTTTAAGGAGAGCTTTAAAAATAATGTTACGACTAAACTTCGGTTTTCCCTGTAGAGCGGATACCCCTTGAATGAAACATTTTTACTGCCTACTCGAATCTTTACGTCGTACTTATTTAAGGTAGATGCCGATCTGTTTCGTCTAGTGTATTTTTATTTATGTGCCGACTTTTATTGTTAAAGTTGCAAAACTTATATTTTATTTTAAATACAATATGGGACAAAAACTCAACATTTAAAATTTTTGGAAAATAAGCTTCGATACGACCCTCGACTAGATACAGCCCTTGCTTTATCAATAAGACAATACTTCTGCCCTGTCCTGATGGGAATAGTTGAGGAAAACGAGTGCTGTGACATCCATAACCAACGGCATACCGTGGCTTTCGAAGGGCGGAGGAGCCCCAGGTACCCATCCGGGACCAACTATGGAAATGTTGCTTTCTTTTATTAATCGAAACAACTCCGCTAGAGAGCTCCTATTAAACTGTGTGTAAAATAAATAGTACAAACTATAACCAAATATGAAATCTCTTTCGGATTCGATTGATTGAGTATTTTACTCGCGTTCGTGTCGCATTAATCTACTTTATGTGAGCTAGACCATAAATTACCTAATATACCTAGTCATAGCTCTTATTTTACAGTGAGCAATTCTAGAGCATTCCTCTGATTGTATTATCAGTGTAATTTCACGGTGCTCCACGCCAAGCTCAGATCAGTTCATGAACTGGAAACCTCGAATAATAATAGCTTTGTTACGATCCTATTGTGATATAATAGGCATGTGATGAAAGATTATGTATTTCCTATCGTATAGGTTAATTACACTACTTACGATAGTACTTTAATGCGGGGAAGCTTAACCGAGCTTCAAACTTGAAGCCAAACCGATTTGTGAATGTACACAGGGTTAAGCAGTGTTTGTATTATTTGCAATAAAAATACGTAATTGAAACACCTAGTTTGTTAGAATTCATATATGAATTAATTCTTATAAATGTTAATTTTATTTGGTATTTCAAATGTATGACTATTAATTAAATGTATTTTGTAGTTAGTATTCAAATTACTTTTGGCTTCAAAATACATTCGAATGAAATTCTCAATTGTTACGTTATGCAGTAAAAAGTTATGTAGTTATATAAAACCAGAGAAAAAGTGACTGACAGAAGACGTAAAGCTGAAGTGACAAGAACTAAGTCTTGGACCCAACATATAGTTAATTATATATATAAGTCAGTCACTTTTTCTCGACATAACTCTTGACTGGATTTTATAATATATTTTTTAAATAAACATAGTTTAATTAATATACTTTGTATTTTAAATTTCAAATACACTATTTATAAGTATTTTGTATTCCATATTTTAAATACAAACGAGAAAGTATTTTGTAAATTGTATCTTAATTATAGGAAAGGGTTTTAAAGATCTCTGGGCGAATTCTTACTTAATATTCTTCTTCAGTTATTCTTCTAAAAATGATTTGTATCAAATATACCTACCAAAAACGTAGTCTAAGCTTGATAATTGTTAATTCAGTCCCCACGCAGAGCGATAAAGCCGCGTGCACATGGCGGCCGCTCGACTCGGTATTAAACGTTTTATGAATTTTGCCTTATACGTTACATTGAATATAAATTCACTGGATATGGTAGAGAAAAAATATTTTTTTTATTAATTTTATAAGACACAAAAGAGGTTATAGTTAATATTCAATGATTTTAAAATAAGTGCTTAATTGTATGCCAAACTATAAACCTCAAGTATGAATACACAAAAAAATATAATATATTATTACTTAAAATAAAATATAATAATAATATTTTGTGAGAATGCTTGATTACATATTTTTGTTTAAGCTTCATAACTATTAGGCAGCAAACAGATCATATAATGGCTAGTAATTCGAAGCACAACTCGAAATTTCGACAAACTTTGTTTTTGTCGCAACTAGAATATTTTTAAAATCATAGTTTTATTGTAGTTTTTGGATTTGCAATTCCTTATAATTATGATTAGTGGAGAGACGCCCACTGCTGGACAAAAGCCTTCCTAAAGATTCTACAAATCGATAAGTTTTTTTAAAATATTAAGCTCAGCAAATGACTCGACACCACCTGTTGATAAGCAGTAAAGGAGTCCATATGTGAAGATAGCTAGTGGAGCATGCGACATACTGCCCTAGCCACCCTCACCTTGGCGGCCCAATAAGTGCCTTTTCACGCCTCTTAAAGGAACCCATGTTGTAAGAAGGAGGGAATACGTGTGCAAGGAAAAGAGGACAGTGCGAAAAGAGGTGTGAGGGAATAGGTATGCGAGGCCTATTAGGGTGTGCTAGTGCTTATTTTTTTAACCCTGCGAACGCTGACTTTAATATAACTCGCTCTCACTTTTCATATATAATATTTTTCATTTATTGAAAAGGTCACATACTAGATGAAAATATTATTTAATTATTTGTTATTGTATTACATTAGTTTAAAAATCAATCAACTTTTAAATTTAACCAAACAAGGCATTGTTTATTATAATTGATAAACTCTAGACTGAGTAGAATGATTGTTCAAATAAAAATTAACTTTTAATTTTTTGAGGGCTTTTTAACAGGAAATTTGTAATAGATGCTATGTTTATAACTTTATGTATTACCACTATATGGGTATATCCATTAGCATTTCTATATCCATGGCAGTGACTTGGCCAGATGGCGTTATCGTGCCGCCTTATTAAATCTAGCCGCAATTTAAACTCTCCTACGACTTTGATAGGTTGTATTTTTAGGTTAAGTTATCGGGGTCTGATTACAATTGTTCGGGCTCTGTTTCTAAGAAAATATAGAATTTAATTAGCTTAATCTTTATTGCACAGCTACTTTATTCTGATAGAATTTAATTTTAGATTTGCTACATTTATACAAGCAGGTCTTTACAGTGTTACTAAGATTCAACAAGTAAGATCCTGGGTAAGGTTTTAACAATAATGTTAATAACATTGTTGTGTTCTGGTAGATCAATGTAAGAAGTCCGGTTACTCTATGGTTGAGGAAAATATTTAGGGTAGTAGATAATGTTAGGCAACTTTAAGGATTCTTCGAAGTGATGGAAGCAGCACAGCTTTTAAATTTTGACGATTTAAAATAACATTTTTTATTGCTCTTAACGGGGTAGCTCTTGGCATTCATCTCACTTGATGGTAAGTTAAGATAAGGCGGAAAATGGAAGCGAAGTTCAGCCGGGATTCCCCAACTACAGAGTACATGGCTATCTTACCTACAACTTCAAGAATATAACAACGCTGTTTATATTACTGTTATGGCAGCAGACTTAGATAAAACGGTAGTGGCTAAACAGATTATCTTAGAAGAAGCCCTAACACCAATCAAAAAAGCAGAAAAATTCTGCACCCTCTGGGTATTGAACTCCAGACCTCCAAAACTGAAGTAGTGGTCATAAAACAAATTGAAATACTTAATTATATTAACTTAAACCTACCGAGTATTTTCACTTTTTGTAATCTACCTTTCTCTGTTTTTTTTTGTTTACCATAAAATGTATTGTGCCCGACATAGTGTCAATAATATATAATTCTTAAGATCCACATATTTTGTAAATATGGAACGGGAAATAAAGAATTTATGTAATGGTCACATCCCCTAGACCACAGAGGCGGTAAAAAGAAAGAACAGCTATGTAATTGAATCCATCTGAATAAAAACTTTTTGATTCATTGAGATTGGTTTGACTATTTCTATATGGATTTTTTTCCAACAGCACGTCCACAGAGGAATTGTTATAAAGTGACCAATTTTATAATATACCCCTATGACTTAATGTAAATATTTAATCAATACAAATAAATCATACGTTAAATATGTCAATACTTATATAGACAAACTAACACACAATACGTGTTGCCGATACCAACCTTTTTGCTACAAATGTTTTCTTTTACTTTTTCATATTTCTATTTTGATTTGTCAATTTTGATTGTTATTTTTCAATTATAATATTAAAAGTGTTTTTTCTCTTAAGTTGTTTTTATCGTGCTTAGGTTAGCTAATTAGCGCCTCAAAGAGCATACGATAAATTTAGGAGACAGATATATTTAGGAGAAACAATCCACAACAATACGTAACCAAACCTGTGTAGGACAGACCTCTTTATGTATATATATATTTATAATTGTCTATGTATTAGGTTCTCTACTTAGCACTTGTCACTTCTGCTTTACTTCTTCAGTCAGCCAATTTTTCTCTGTTTTTTTTTATTATAAATTATTATTATACCCCTTCATCATAGGTTGATATATCATTAGAATAAAGATACACAAAATAAATGCACAGTACAATATTCGCAAATATCCTAATAATCCATAAAATCCTAATAATCCTTATATCTTATCTAAATCTTAATCTTTTATTTATTTATGTTTATGTACTCACGAATAGTTGAAAGAAAATTTATGTCAATTAATTTAAAGCAACACACTGCTTATTTTTAGCGAAGGTTCAACAAGTAAACCTGTGATAGATGTGCGAAATAAAAATGATATAGTCCATAGAAATCATCATTAATAGCCTCTTTTATGGATACTACATAACAGAAGGATATCTGAAATATACTTACATAAAACATCAATGTCTCGTGATCAAATATTCGTACTCATCTCTCTACTGGACCACTGGTTAAGTAGGCAGAGGTACTGAAATACCAGACAGCCGTCGAATAAAAATATTAAAAATTATGATGTATATTCCAGCAAACAAAACTTAATGTATATTTATTATTGTATCCAGTTTTTAGCTTGTAGACGTATTTGTATATGTATATCGCTGCATACCATCGTATAAAGAAGTGATTTATTTATTTATTTATTTATTTATTTATTTATTTATTTATTTATTTATTTATTTATTTATTTATTTATTTATTTATTTATTTATTTATTTATTTATTTATTTATTTATTTATTTATTTATTTATTTATTTATTTATTTATTTATTTATTTATTTATTTATTTATTTATTTATTTTAAGGGCAGCCAACAAAAACACATACTAACAAAAATATTAAACAGTAGCGTTGACATTAAATTAAGTATAGTTTTTAATTACAGACAGCCACGGCAAAAATAAACAATAACGATAATGATGAACAATATATACTAATCATTTATTGTATGTTAGAAGTTTTTAGGAATTAGTTCATGTAACTATCTGGGATCCTATTCTGTCAGTGATTTAATCATTATTTACAACTAGACATCTTTTCTTGTTTTTCCATTAAGCACTCTATGTGCATTGAATGAACATTCCCAGTAAGTTACACAATTTTGACCTACCTACACTAGTGACTGACGAAAAGTGCCCTGCAAATACTGCTTCGAAACAACCTGGTGCTGTAACACTCACTCCTATGTTCACAACTCTAAAGTCCATTATCTAATTCTCAGCTACAAGCGTAAGTGTGTCGTGTTTTGCGATAGAGACCTCTCCAGTGAAGAGATGGAGATCGATTCGTTTATTTTCGATGAGAGATAAAGTATTGCATTTCGAACTCTGTGATCTAGGTGAGTGCTTTGCTGTCAACGGTGTCGTTGAAAAAAGATTTATGTATCGGGAGTTGTTTGGAAGCCTTAGTGTTTGGTAGCACTTCATTACGTATTCTTGCTTTTGTTTCAAATGTATTTGATCATTGGAAAATTTAACGTTTACTGTATCTCTTATGCTGCGATTTGATGCGAAGTATCGAGATATCGTCGTAACATTTTTGAGATACTTGGCAATACTCTGCTTGAACATCTTTGCCCGTTCACTTCGTTCAAAGAATCCGACGGGATGTCTTTATCTTAAACATCATCTCATTTTTCATCGAGCCACGTCAGTGTCTAAGAAAAAACGCTATCTCTGAGCTCAAAAACCTCGCCATATTAACCTTCAAAATTGAATTCAAATAATAATAATTTTATTGGCGTAAACTGACAAAAAAAACTTCAAACAATATAACTCACCGTTGTTCGTTACAAATTGTTGGTGAAACTTGTCAAATTGTCTAAAACTATTATGTGGTACAACATTCTGAAATGGCCCCTTTGAGAAATTTTCTCCGTCCTCTATTGCTTCACAAAGAGTTCGATGCCTTTATGCAACATATTCGCTGATCTCTACCATTTTCTCCGTAGTCTGCTACTTCTATTTTAAATGAGGAGTCGATAGACTAAACTTTAATTTTTAAAGCACCTTCGAACTAGATATACGTATATTGTATTTTTGAGTAGACAAAAGGTTATAGCGCTTCAGAAAGATTCAGCCGCTAAATTTTTAAGGAAGTCAGAATTTTTTGCCATATCAATAATATTTAAACTAGTTTATCAAACTGGTCACAAATGTCTGGTGCTATATCATCATCATCATATCAGCCAGGAGAAGCTCATGGGCATAGGCCTCCCCCAAGATTCTACAAACTGATAGGTTTTGCGCTGTTCGCATTCATTGCCTTTCCGCAACCTTTGCGCAATCGTCAGTCCATCTCGTTGGAGGCATACCAACGCTGCAAGACTTGGCACGCGGACGCATAGCGATAATCTTTCCACCACAATGACCGCAAGTCCTTGTTCTATAGGGAGCCGGCAGGACAACGAGCCATTCCGTTCACATCCCGATGTGAACAAAATCAGTCACTGAGTTTCGACCCTTATACACTTCCGCACTAGTTTGATATTATCTATTTCAAAATGTTTATATTTAAGCAATGTTTTTATATAGATCTATATCTGTATGTAGAAATTAAGAAAAAGTCATTATCTATCTTAATCAAGGTACATTTATTTACAAAGACTACTTAAAGATATAAGCCTAATGCTTATCTTACTCACTCATAATTTTTTATAATTTTACAATATGTATACTATACGTATAGCCATAAATGTTTCGTTTAGGAAAAGCGAGGATATCAATAAATAATCTAAGAGACTGCTTGCTCTGGTGCTTAGTTTCAAAACGAAACGAAATACCTACCAGCGTACCTCCCAACGAGCCAATCTATAACAAGTTGTAAACTGCCAATTAGAGCTATATCAAGTAGCATTTAATTGATATCGTTTCTCAACAAAACAGAGAAAGTATCTATCCAATTAAGCTTTCTACCAAAACTGACTACTATTTCAGTTCGATTGAGTTTTAATTAATTTTGCATTGCGAAAATTTGAGATCATTTTTTAGAATTTACATTCTTAAGCAGAAACACACGAATTTAAACACTCACATGTTCGACTGTGATTGGCCACGATGAAATATAGTTCACGTGGCTATACTCTATGTGGCAAGTTCGTATTTTCGATCAATGGACAAAAATACCTTACAAAATCTGTCGAAAATGTAGCCTCCATTACACTAAGATTCGTAACGTCATCGTTACAGTACATAAAGCTCCGACGCCGAGCTTTAATTACTGTGCTAATGACGTCACACAGGAAGTCAGTACATTTTTAAATATCTTTTTAATAAAAATATTGATAGAAGAAACATAATTCATGCTTTGTTCTGCATTTATTTGGTGTATATTCTTAAAAACTAGCTGTGCCCGCGACCCCGTTCGTGCCGATATTAGTATTATTAGATGTCGTATGTAGGTGGGTAGGTCACATTATTTTAGTAGGGTAATTATTTGGTCAAGGAATAATATCAAATTTACAAAAACACCTTCACATATAATGCATTATTTTAGAACAAATTTGATTACCAAATTAATGGTTATGTATCGGTTGTCAACTATAAAACTGTCACCTGTCAAATAAAGTATTAGTTAACCTTAAAAGATAGACAGACATATGCTGTAAAGTACGATTATTAATTCCAGTCAGTAAAATGACATTTCCAGTGTTGCAGGTTCTTAGTCCCAAATAAATAGTGATGTGGTAGAATCGAGTTTTTACAATTAAAAGTTAGTCTAGTTTACATTTTTTTTATTCAATATCAATTTGCCTCTGAATCTCTTTATACATTTTTTCCCAGCTTTTGTATTAATATTGTAGTGAGAAATTTTATATGATGGTAAGATCCATATTTCTAAAATCGTATTGTTTTAATTACTTACAATAAAAAACGCTTTGGTACCTAATAAAATAAAGCATGACTAAATGTGTAAGTCTATTGATTGCCGAACATCACTATTGTAGGAGGTCACCCTTTTTTGTATCAGTGACAAATGCACTTGTCATTTTACTGACTGGAATTAATAATCTTTTTTTAAGAACTTTTTGTAGAAGGTTAACAATTTTGGAGTACTAGGTTTTTACATTTTTGCTTTAAGCGTTTACGCAGCGCTCACAATGAATACTTTTTTCGCGTGTTTGCAACATTGTTCGTTGTTGCTCAACTTCTATTAGACCTATTATGTTATATAACCTATGATATATAACCTATAATAACATAATAGCCTTCCTTGATAAATGGACTTGATACATACATACTGTATGTATCAATTTGAAGTTCTTGAGATTAGCGCGTTTAATCAAACAAACTCTTCAGTGTTATATTTAGTATCATATTAGTATAAATGACATTGACATGGAAATAGATTTTTATAGTAATTAAGAACTTTTTGGAAAGAGGAAATATGTTTCGTTTTTTAATAAAAAATAGCAGTCTTAGTTATAACGCAATCAAAGCTAAACTGTTTGCTTAATAAACTATTATGAAAAGTTTCACTGCGAATTATTTGAACATGATTTAAAGAGTAAAGAACAAATATGTTACGATTTTATTAATTTCTATTCCAAATTTCAATTGCGAAATAATTCTATAAAAGTTATTCTGAACGCACAAAAGGGTTTTCAAAGGAATCACTGAACCGCTCACGTTTAGATTACTATTGCCGCAGATTGTCTATCAGATTGTGAAATTAAATTCTTTACGCATTGAACTTGGAATTTCTAAATTATATGCTGGAAAAATGAATGTAACGCTGGTAGTTGACGTTTATTTTAAACTTGAGTAGTGAAGAAGCACGCAAAGAGATGATATATATTGCATTTTATATTGCTAGTGCATATTCGTTGGTTTGGTACATTCCCATGGTTTCGATACATTTCAGATCCTTTGTGTTTGAAAGAAAGACTTAAAGTTCTTTCATTTCCCTGACACCCCATCATTGTGGAAAGTTGCTGCTGTTGTCTGCCTCGTCGTAACATTTTTGAGATACTTGGCAATACTCTGCTTGAACATCTTTGCCCGTTCACTTCGTTCAAAGAATCCGACGGGATGTCTTTATCTTAAACATCATCTCATTTTTCATCGAGCCACGTCAGTGTCTAAGAAAAAACGCTATCTCTGAGCTCAAAAACCTCGCCATATTAACCTTCAAAATTGAATTCAAATAATAATAATTTTATTGGCGTAAACTGACAAAAAAAACTTCAAACAATATAACTCACCGTTGTTCGTTACAAATTGTTGGTGAAACTTGTCAAATTGTCTAAAACTATTATGTGGTACAACATTCTGAAATGGCCCCTTTGAGAAATTTTCTCCGTCCTCTATTGCTTCACAAAGATGCATCAAACCTTGTATTTCACTTTCGGGTTAACTTTTAAATTAAATGAGTACGTACCAATTATTATACTTATGGAGATTGTTTATTCTTACAGTCGTTTGTTAAGAAATAATAATTCAATATTTATTTATTGTTTATATTTATATATTTTTGATATAAAAAAATATATCTAATATGAGGACAAATAATTTTTACATAATAGTTACCTTGAAGGTTAAATAGAAATAATAGCATTATAACTCAAATGTTCAACTCACTCAAATGTTCTCTTGAACATTGAATCGCTTTTAAACAACCCAACTCAGTGTATTTGCGGTGAGATATCACTGTTAACCTTAAAAACTACGAGCATCACGCGTCACAGAAAAGTTTCATCTTCACGTCAAATTGAAATGACAGAGGTTCAAGTACTGAGCCTTGAGGAATCCCATTTCTGTCATTTAATTAGATACATTTCCCACGTTGAATTTGTTTGCAAGTATTGTTGTTTAATTATAATATTGCAGCTTAGATGTAAAGTTTGAATAAAATCAGTCTATTATTGATAATTAATATATTCCAGATGATATTTTGTTAATAACGTAATCACGATTCGTAATAGCCAGAAAATGTTTCTGAATATATTGCTATTTTTGATATATTGCCTTTGGATAGCTAATCAAAGTTTTATGATGATCCTATAAATTTTGAGTAGGCTGTATTAAAAGAGATCCCAAATTTAGAGGATTTTTGTTAAGGCTTGAAGCAATGTTAAGTAACTAATAACGTATCTTAGATTTTTTTTTGCATTCTTTGAAAGATCTTGGTTGATGTAGCTGCAAACTAAAATATGAAGTTTCCTTCAAGTACGTAATAATAATTAAATTTCCTAGACGTTATTATGAAAAGCATCTGAACATCAGGTTCGACTTGGGTTCGGTGAGTGCTTTTTAAATAAATACATTATTGTACCATGTAAAGACATTATTATCATTACTATGTGAAAAATTTTCTAAGCCACATCATTCATTCAAGTATTTTACAAACCATGTTTTTGTGATTTCAGGTCAGTTGCAGTCCATTGCAATTTAATCCAAATTTATTAACAACGTCTAAAGCAATGACCTTAACGCAAGTTAAGCCTGAATCCCCGCACATTTCTCATCTCTCCCACATCTTGCTCCGTTGCCTTTCCTTCCTATTTTGGGATAAAACTAATTTTGTGGTTTGTTGACTTTCTTGTGTTATATTTTTTCTTCTATTTCTTTGCTCGCCACCGTGCCGTGTGTGCATTGTGCCGATAAGTTCTGGCGAACTTAACTTGATCATAAAAAGGCAATTAAATTGATGTTATTTCCAATGACTTACTTAGACTGCTTTTTTGTCCTTGCTAGTATGGCGTCATCTATAAATATTTGATTTGTTTTTTATATTCATTAAAATCAATACTACTACCGCTAGTACAAATTTATCCCATGGTTTCGATACAAATTATATGTTGGAAAAATGATATATATTGCATTTTATATTGCTAGTGCAAATTCGTCCCATGGTTTCGATACATTTCAAATTCATTATGTTTGAAAGGAAGACTTAAAGGTCTTTCATTTCCAACTTTGATCCCCATCATTGTGCAAAGATGCTGCTGTTATCTGTCTCGTCGTAACATTTTTGAGATACTTGGCAATACTCTGTTTGAACATCTTTGCCCGTTCACTTCATTGAAAGGATCCAACGATAAATCTATATCTTAAACATCAACTAATTTTTATATCATATAATTAAATCATTCTCTCAATCAACTCTCGTAGTTAAAAACATAATATTGTCGGGAAAATAAGTGGCATTTCTTGGAGTTACAGATAAACATTAAACCACATAAATAATAAGTTCTTATTTTGAAGCGCGAACATTAAATAAAGTTTTAAAAGTATGTTTAATTACAAAAGATTATACCAATTTAGACGTATTGTCAGATCAATAAAAGTAACAATAAAATGGAGTCAAAACAATTGAAAACAACAAGTAAATAACAACATCAGATTAATAGAAAAGAAAGAAAATTACGGACAAATGTTTAAAAATCGTCGTTACTGGTCCCAAAAGTATGCGTACATTGGTACGTTAAATAAAATTTTGAATTTGTCTTTTTAAATGAGAGATCCCACTTTCAGTTCATTGCTATGGACGCAGTAATCGTATCTTTGTCGAAAGATAATTTGTTTACATATGATTATTTTGGTCTTAATTTATGGATATTCTAATCTTGAAATATAGTAATCTAAAGTTCCTAACCTTCCTCCGTTATCCAGTTTTCATCATGCAATCCCTTAATGATGCTTAAAATAGATACCCAACAGTTGAGTACGAATAAATATTTAAATTTTTGATCACGTACCTTGTATTGTACAACTAAAACAATAGCATTACCATCATCAACAGCATATATAATTGTCATCGATCATATCCTCAATTAAGGCGATAAAGCCTCTGGCCACGTGCAGGTTGGTCGACTTCACTCACAACCTAAGAATTTCTTCATAGGTGTGTGCAGATTTCATCACGATATGTTTATTCATCGCAAAGATGTAGAGAATATACCAACAATTAAAAATTCGAAATAGAAGATAAATTTTCTTGTGCTGCCACAGAGCTAAGTTTACTACTAACTCCATTTCGGTAAGATTTCGCCAGCAGCCAGCTTTGACACAAGATTTATGCGCAAATTCACTTAATGCAGGTGTACATTTCAAATTTTAAATTAAACTTTCTCAACACGACGCAATTAAGTTAGAGGAAATTGTGAAATGAAATATACGAGCTGGTTGGGAAGATGTAGATTTATTACATCAGGACATTATTGTTCATAATATCCGTAATAGAAAGTTAGACAACGCGATGAAGTTATTTGATTGGTGAGTAAATTTAACTAGTATTTCGGAAGATATTAAATATTTCTTAACCCCCTCTGTGCTCTACTGGCTATG
This sequence comes from Acentria ephemerella, assembly GCA_943193645.1. Classification (NCBI taxonomy): domain Eukaryota; kingdom Metazoa; phylum Arthropoda; class Insecta; order Lepidoptera; family Crambidae; genus Acentria; species Acentria ephemerella. Next base: position 2,443,215 of record OW971889.1, read on the forward strand.
GTGTTCAGATCTGGAGGTACGGAGTTCAATTCCCAGTGTGGTCAGAAATTTTCTGCTTGGTTTGGTTGGTGGTAGGGTTTTGTCTAAGTACACTTGGCTAGCTACCATCTTGTCTATGTCTGCTGCCATAAAAATAATATTAACAGCATTGTACTGTTCCAGCAATTGTAGGTAAGGTAGTTGAGGTAAGATAGTCCTCTAAACCGCGGTCAGGCCGCTCCATCGATACTACGGCGAAATGTCTTCGGGCCATCCCGTGTTGTCTATGGAAAGCGGTTAGGTAGGTGCGTCGCTGAGGAGTTTAGTGGGTGAGAGCCCCACACACCCCACTCTTCCTCCTCCCCAGAGGTAAGGGAATCGGCTGGTAGAGCTTCTCCTCAGCGTCACAAAAAAAAAGGTAAGATAGTCCTCTGTGGTTGAGGAATCCGGATATAGTTCGATCCCTCATCTTCTGCCTCATCTGCACTTACCATCAGGTGTGATGAAGACGAAGAGCTATCCCGTAAAGTAAAAAAAAAAATTTTTTCATCGTTTATTTCAACATTTAGTTTTTAAATGACTTTAAGGTATAAAATGGCATATCATTATTTCTGTCAATTCATAATGAAAGTAGCAATTCATTAATAATGACAAGAAGTATCCTAATATTATTACTTATATGAATAAATATATTCATCTCTCTTACCTAAGGTCATGTATTAATATATATTGTTTTTATTTTCTTTCATAAATTTTCGGCGATGATTACTAAGTGAAGAATGCTGTACACGCCTGTAATAGGTGTACACATCAGGACATTTTTATAATATTTGTGTTTTTGTACTGATTGATGTGTGTGCTGTTGGTGTGTCATATGAAAATAAATAAATAAATAAATCTCTCATCATATCATTGTTATGTACTTCATAAATTCAGGATTTATAATAAAAACTAAGAATTAGTAATGGAATCTAAACGTTTGTCTGAAATAAAGTGGACTTTGTCTAATTACCGGGAAGTCAAAATTAACTAATTACATGAAAAATATCGCATTATTATATTATTTGATATTTATATAATTACAAGTCTGTTAACCTGTAAATATCAAATAACGTAAATAGAACATTATTTCTAACCGATAATAAGCGGCAATGAATGTTAAACAGATCCACAAATGTCTAATTTGCTAAATTATTTCAATTGAAAGCATTACAATGTTAATTTTACGACTAAGATGATGACGTAAAGACATTCATTATAATCTTTAAAAAAAAGTCGTATTTGTAAGTTGTAAGAGTTAGATATTCCATAATGATATACGTTACTGTCCTTTCAATAATTTTCCCAACCACACTAGTTCGGAACACCCTCACAATAAACGTTATCTTTCCCACTATACCCCCATTAAGCAATAACGCAGGAAAATATCACTATAACTACCTTAATTTCGGCGTTTCGCACTCTCATAACGCTTAGTTGTAAAATTTAATATGCGCCTAAACTTAAAAGACCTATTATCCTTTCCTTTTGAAAAGGCTTAGGTATGCTCCTGATTTTGTATTATAAATTAGATTAGCTTAGTGTGTAATAAGGGCCTAATGTTTTGTGTGAAAGGTATTTTGAGTATTTTTAGGACATGGATAAAAAAACGTAAAAGCCTTGCGTATAACGTACAATAGCGAAGTGATAAGGCGGAGTAAGCGAAGCGAGTTTCATCAAGTATCAATCTGCAGTATCTTATGATACTACAGACAAAAATACACAAAAATAGACAAAAATAACTATATATAACGCTGAATAGATTTTGTAAAATCGGTTGTTCTTATATCGATACCATTTAATCTGTCCTTAGTTAACTATCGATAAAATTGGTGCCTTTACTTCTATTAATGATATCTATTGGGTTTAAATCTTTTGAAATTCTATCTTTTTTTTACTTTAGCCATGTTATCAGTTAACTAAATGAGCATTGATATCGAAATAATTACTAAAAACGTGTTACTTTGAGCGTATTGTATGTTATATACAATTGTATGGTCTTGTTTGTTATCCCCTAAAAGCTTTAATCGTTAGCAAGAATAAGCACTAAGCCCCCATCATTTCCAACCCCCTCACGTACAGACACCGCGACAAATCTAAATGGCCAAATACTCGATTAAAATTCCGCGTACGGCCCTTTGCCTATTGTCTACACAAAATATCCCTTAATTATGTCGGGTGTCTCTCTGTCGTTTAAAAACTGTCTAAGTTAAAAGCGATTATTTCGTTTGACAAGAGACTCGGGTTGCTACTGTGAAAATTAAAGTTACTGTAAGTTGAAAATTCAGTTCAAACATGTACACTATGTCCACTATTTAATTCACATACTCCTGTCGCAGGTCTGCTGGTAGAAATTTCTTTAGAAATAAGTACCTTACCTTTGTGCTCAGTTCTTTTATATCAGTTTTATTATAACCATTTATGTGTATATAAATAAATAAATAAATAGGAAAATGTAAGGTACAGCTATTAAAGCCACTTGAACGAAACATGGAGTAAAGTTCGAATTAAATTGACGGGTAGTTATAATATCTTATACAGTACCGCGTGTACAGTCACACTCGGCACTGTCCACAAACAATAGCATATGTTTGAAACATTTCTCCGGTACTACTGAATCAACTAAGAAGCTGTTTGGTATAGTGGTACTATTACTCTAGTTTCGATTACGAAAACAAAACCACTTTTACCTTGGTTGCTCCTTGGATGGTACGAAAAAAAATTTAGTATCTTGAGCACTTCGTGCTTTGAAGGGACGTTGAGCTGTTGTTTCTGGTTGTTATGGTGATCCTTTTCACTTACAAACCCACGTTGGGTCATCATGGTGCTGTCATAACCCAAACTCCACATGTACTTCTCCTAAGAAGCCCATGCCCATGTAGGACGTGTATAGACTGTTGATTGATGGAATCTATTTGCACATTTGTATTATTTTAATCAAAATAAGTTAATATTAGAAAAAACGCAACTGTCAGAAGTGTAAGTAGCCACTACTACTATACATATCTCGATAGTGGTGGCAGGTAGGTAATAAATGATGTATTATGGAACGGTTTAATAAACCCAAAGTTACAATTTACAGGATATTTGATTTGACCGTTCGCTGTGAAGGCGTAGATGGAGTGGCGACTTCTCCGACGATCCCCTCTCACGACGCCAGCTGGTTCCCCGTTTCCTCGTCCCGCGTTTTTACCGAATCTGTGGTACTAGGCCCGCGTATTTACCACTAAATCATGATGATTATCTAGACCTTCAAGTAAACCCTCAACTATCATCATTTTCAATATCGAAGCAACGTTAAGATTAGCTTCAAATTGCGTACATGTATGATAGTGGCTTGCTTAGTGTGATAGTGGTACAACGGTGTGAATTAAAATGTTTTTTTTTTATTTATTTAAAAATTTATGTACACACAAAGAAAATTAAAAAGGACAACACAATAAAAGAAATTGTTTAATATATTTCTATCAGAAATCTCTTCCAGCATCCCCACGTATGGGAAACAGAACGGTAGAGGAGCGTCTCTTTTTAGTTAGTGTAATTCCTATCCTACAGTCAATAAGTAGTCTTATATTCTGCAAAGTATTTCTTTAAAGTCGCCTGTAGCGGATAAATTCGCAAATCGCATAACACTTGTACCACACATGCGTATGAGCGGCAAACATGTCCGTTCAAACCCAGGAACAATACATTATGTTCTCGACTCAAACAAAATTAATGTCAGCCGACTCGCCGCGCATTTTAACTGGCGCAAATTATTAGAATGACGGTTACACCCGACATAATTGACCTGCTTATCATAATTACGGATTCAACATGTTTTAAAATAAGTACTGCCACTGATTTATAATGGGTACGCGCAGGAGCTTTGATGGGCTTTCAGGAATTAAGGCTTTTGATTTTATTTTATTAATGAAAACAAAATAAAAAAAGGATAATATGACGTCACTAAGATTTAGTAGCGAGAACGGAATTCTAATCTTGATCCGGCTCGAAGGATCACATGGAGTAATTAAAAAATTTCGTTGTTTCCAGTTGAAACAAAGCACATTAAAGTATTTGTACAGAATACTGTGTTCTAAAGAGAATTGAAAAAAAGTTTAAACAAAACTGACAATTGAATTCAAAACACTAAAAAGGCAAAAATAATTCATTTTCAGAAGTAATCCAATTTAAAATTATATTTTGCAGTAGGTGGTTTTATTTTCTCTGGAAACAACTTAGCTCCAACTCCAAATAATAATTAAAAATTGGAATACTTATTTTTTTTTGTTTTAATTAGAAACTTTGAATTAGTTTCATAGTCATTGTCGACTTGGCTGTCTGTTTGTTGTTGGTTAAAAATACACGACTAGCTTTAGAAAAGAATATGAAACCCGTAATACGTGCCATTAAAAATTGAAGACCTACCCTCAGTTCCCTGGGATCCAATCATCAGTTTCTAACTTGGTGACAATGGGACCACGTACTCCATCAAATAAAAATAATATTGGAAATCGGTTCACAATTTTCAGAGAAATCAGTGAAAATATATATAAAGAAATACACAAAATGCAACATAGATCTGTGGAAGTTCCCGAAATATCTTTGCTTGTGTAATAAGAACTTGAACCCGGTCAACCGAATTCTGTTCAAATATATTTGTGAACTGAACTCTGGATGCCTTTGTCTAGATGTCTAAAGGCTTAACTATTAAAAACTATAATAGTATTTATTAGTAAATATTATAATAAGCCTCATTGTTATAGTTACACATTAATCTATGTATTTAATTGCAATTTGAAATATCATTCGAGTGAACGTGAAAAAGCATTGTAGACTTGTATATTAGCTTAGACAGCATTGATTATTATATCATAAACCAGCTCCTTACAATGAAAAGCTCGCAACTACTTTGTAAATTCGTGGTACTTCTTAATCATAAGAATTACCCAATCAGATAGTGGAGTCCATTTTATATATTAAGCATACCAATCTAAAACTTCCACCTTGCCACCAAAAAGTTCCTGCTCACGATTCCCTTAGCAAACTACACACTCACGATTCCCTTAGCAGACCCATCAGCAGTGAATAGAAATGGTCGTCGAACTGCTGGGTAGGTAACAATCGAAACTACAAATGAATAATCTAATAATAATAAAAAGTAATCAAAATTGATTATTTCCACTGAGAATTCAAATTTCAAATTAATTCAGAGTAAGTCTCATGAAATAGGTATTTCTGCGTTATATGTCGAAGGGACCCGACACTCCAAATTATATATTCAACCAAGCACACGATCCCCAAGGAACTATGCTTAAATGAACAGTTCTTACTTATTAATTCAAAATTAGACCAACTTTCACAAAGTAAGTGTTTCTAATTTAAACTTCTAGTCTCGTTTAGACGGTTTGACGTCTGTTTAAGTTGAACTAAAATTTTTGGAGCAACGCCGTCTGTTAATGTTTCTAATGGTTTTTAGAGGTATCAGGAAGCTTAACATCAATTTTAACCTCGATTAGTCGACCGTCTTTTTGTTTTGAGTTACTGTGGAAAGTAACTTTACCCAGATTTTTTGTATCCTGATTCCATTGTACCAGTGCTTGCACAGAATTATCACTGAGGGTTTATGGGCTACGATACCGTCTTGCTCGTTCAATACAGATTGACATGTGAATGTTGTGGCAGCTACCACCAGGACCTTGATGGTAATGGAAAAGAATGTGAAGAAAAAGTTAGCAATGTAAACTGATTCGAAAAGAGTACGAAATTTCCCTTCAGAGCAACTGCATCTTATATGTCATTAGAATTGTACTAACACTGACTCTGCAACCTTACATTTTAAATGAACTGACCAGACTTTATCAGATTTGACTGAGAATTCGGTTTACCAGAAGAATTGGAATAAATTACACCATGTAGGTACCATATAAAGTATTTTTTGAAGTCGGTTAAAAACTAGGGTCATGTTGCACTATACCGGAGTCTATATATATTTTTTTATTATACGGAGAATATTTGTTTTTTATTGTGTTGTCAAGAATAAATTTTAGATACCGATATCAGCCGAAATCTCAGTCAGTCTAACCATCCTATTTTACACTAGAAGTCCCAAGAAAAATATATGAGTGTAAAAATTAGAAAAACACAAATTGTGGGGGTCGCAACACACGTACGGGTCGCTCGGCTACCGCCATCTGTTGGCGGGTACGTGACGCTCCAGTGACACGACGTACGTGATCCTTGGGAGATAAAGTATAGTAATACACAAGCGGAAGCGGGATGGACCTTCACAGATTAAACATGGCATACGAGTGGCAGCAGGACTTCCATCTCTAAAAACTGATTTAACAGTATTATTGTGGATGGATAAAATAAAGGGAGTGAATCTAAATCTAAATATTTTCCAGTAAACTCGTGAAAGTTCAACAATTTCAATGTTGCGAAAGGAACTTTCAAACCTTCTTTTTATCTCAATGTCTGAGAAATTTATTATAGTAATCTAAAAATTTGCTATAAATTATCAGCTTTTAAGTTGCCTGTTTACTTAATGCTAAAAACCGCTAACGCCTCCGCTTTTATCTGACCAAACAAATTCAAAATGGCCTGAAGCCTAGTGTTAGTCTGGAATTACGTCAATAGCTCTTGAAATGTGACACTTTGATGAAACTCTTCTAAAAGGATTTTATCCAGATACTTATAAAATAAATTAAGTTAAACTGGTAAATTAATTTAGATGCTTTAACTTGTCGATCAAGATGGATTTGGATTATAACTTATTACCTTATTATAAACAATTTTGTAGCATTCCTTACTTCATCTTAATACATTTTATTATCCGAAATTACACCGAATAATAAGGGATCAGCTTTTTTATTCACTTTTTTAAGTAGGTGGCTGTAGATGTTATATCCTGGGTCTAGGTAGCTATCACCATTGACTTTCCTGTTAGGTCTCAATGTTTCAGTCTAATTATAGACTATGGTAGGGTTATAATTAGACTAGCGATCATTCTCAATCAATATGTCTTGTTTTAGAATATCAATTGTACACAAACTTGTGTGATCGATGAACAATTTTTTCATTACAAAATTATTAAGATGTTGTAACGTGTTCCTTCTACCTATTGCACTAATACTGGCAATATTGGAAAACCATCAATTATTAAAATTCAAAATTTGAGACATTTTTCATTATTTCTGTTTCATCTCTCAAATTAAATTCACTGTTGGCCGTCGACGGAGACGTTTCTCCGTTGCTTCTTGTAACAAGTTATCTAACGTCATTGTATCATACTAATTAAAGTTATGTATATTTATATATAAGTCAAAATTCAGAATTTACTTTATTTCAAATTCCTACAGTATTCAAGGTATATTTTGAAGTATTCTATAAATCCTTTTATATTTATTTTCCATCCAGTTTAGTTTTATATTGTTTTATTACAGTGTGCCTTTACTTTACCTTCTTACTTTACTAACAAATCAGTTTAAAGTTTCGTCAAACTGTGCCTTATTGCTTCACCCTCTTCTTCTCCTTCACGAGAAATAACGCGCACAGTGCAAATAAGTCTGGGGAATATCTATTGACTCGATGTCCGGTAAGGCTGGGCTGCCTGGGGTTATCTGGTGGACCACAGAACCCAGGTTGCTTCGTGAAGGCTAATGGAGTAACCGGGGTGTTTTAGAGGGGTTCTCAATGCCGCTTTCATGAGGCACTGCTTAAGACACACGCCCAACGCTTAGGTACGTAAACGGAGTAGCGGTACCTACGGATTCCTCTTTGTAAAAAAGGTAATAACATACCTTACACATATACTAATGCCTTGCGTTAGATTCCGGAATTAGTATGTGAGGGCATGCCTTACACACATACTAATACTGGTATTCATCACTGGTTGGAATTTCATTTACGCGAATCCTGTCTACAGAACTTTTAACGTTTTACGTGAAGCGATTGAATTTATAAAATATAGCTTTCTTGTTTGGAAGACTGTTTTAAAGTATCCGCGAATCCAGTGATATCAAACATGTAATATCGCTTTTATGCACAATCGAACGAACAACAGAATTTGGACACATCTGTCAGCTTACAGAATTGGTACTTTGTCAGTTTAGTATGTTATAGTATATGACAAAAAACAATATCGTTGACATCAAAGATGTCTGATATATGAAGGTATATGAAGAAACGCCTACCTCACGCCGATAGCTGCGAAGTACGTGCAGTCAGCTTGTGACCACAAAGCAACCTGGTCGAAACGTCAGGCAATCAATAGGTATTAATAACTTAATGTGGTCGGAAGTCCCGTGTTTTTTGTATTGTATTATAGAAGGCGATAGTTCAGAAGTTGGTACAGGCTAAAATAAATTTTTTTTTTAATTATTAAGGATGTTCTGGCAGAGACTTTTCTTACTGGGTATAAAATACTTTTTAAATATTTTATTATTATTCCACAAAGCGGTACTCCACTTGCAAAACGAACGAGCAAGCTTGTTCGGGGAATTCCCTAAAGAACCACTGCAAGCCATTCCAATGTTTTACTGTTAAGATACCACCTACCTTACCTAAGTCTACTTTGATAACAATAACTCCTACTGTCACAACATAACAGTCATGTCAAATAGAGATTTTTTGTGTTCCAGCATTTGGAAGTAAGATAGCCAGATCCTCAGTATGTAGCTATTGAGTATGAGTGTAGGTTCCATTTTAACATGATGTAAAATGAAGGTACTACACCGTTAATAAATATGAGACACGAGACACAGAGCACGGGCATAGTTATAAACAGCCAATTTATAATGAAATAAATGAAACCGTTCTTCTACGAGTATAAAGTAAACACGACTGTATCTGTATATTTTCCACGCAACCTGTCACTTTATTATTGATGTAATACCGATGCCTTAAATTCAGTTTGTTTATGTTTTACCGAGATGCCTACGTGATACAGTTCGGAAGCAAATATATTACGAACTTTTCGCCTCTAGTTATTTACGTGGGCCAGATAAAATTATTTAGGAAATAAGCTAGGCATATTTATTGAATTGGTTTATGAAAGAATGAATTACAAGCGCTTATATGTTTACTATCTGAGCAATAAGTTAATATTTATACTGTTTTAATAAACAAAAATCAATGTTTGGTTTACGGGTTACAAGCTTTTGAGTTACACTATTATTTAGTCTTGGAATAATTTATCGAGTTTTGATTGAAGATGTCATAGCTAAGATGCATGTCTACTTGTTAAGAAAAGGATCTCGTTTAATAGTTTCAATAAACTTAAATAAAAAGTCCACTAATGTATACTAATGATATTTGTGATTTTCTATATGGGCGGTAGTGTAGGAAAAGTCGCGTCTAAAAAGATGTAGGCTTAAAAATATTCATACAAAACCTTCTTGTATATTTCTAATTCTCAAAGGCTCATACATGATAATAATAGTCTGTGGTCATTTTGTTGTTTGTATAGATGTAGTTGTTACAAATTTAAAATTAATATGTACGTTTATTCAAAGCTTTTACGGTGAAAAAAAACATCGTAAGGAAACATGCAGACACCTGTGAAGATATTATAAGGCTGTGTGTGAAGTCGATCAACCCGTACTTAGCTAGCGTGGTTAACTATGGCCTAAATCGCCCTAATTTAGAGTAGGCTTGAGCCCCTTGGTGCGGACGTATATGACCTATTGATGATGATAATAATGACCCATTATTGTTATGTAATGATTCCTTGATATCGCTGGTGTGTATGGGCAATGGCTGCCGCTACTTACAGGTGAACCATCAAGTAAGTCTCCGACATTAATCATCCATGCTCAACCATTCAAATAGTTTCTTAAGTCCTTGAAACCAATATTTTCAGTCCTATTTATATCGAAATACATCTTGAGCAAATTTAGACAACATCAAACAAAAAATTGTCCTTTTTTATATTATATATTCTTAATTTTCCTAATTGTCTCTCCAAGGAGTCCACTGCCTCGCTAAAATGTCCTCAAGGTTAGACTCACTAACAATATTAGCAGGCCTACGCAATATACTTCTATTTGTGTCTGCTTCTGCTATGCGGAATTACGGAGAGAGTCACTCTGAAGTGCATCCTCAAGCTATATGTGTCATAATGGACGGCCGTTATCTATTTATTCAATCTTTTGGCTTCAGACATTAAAAGAGTTGTTATGACAATCTTTAAAATATTGCATTAGACGATCAGCTCTGATGACTTCCACAATTTTCCTCTGTACTTTTATACGCGTACTGTTAAATATCATTAACATAATAAGCTTCCAATTCTATGTGAAATATTCGAGTGATATGAATATTGAAATGCCGGGAAAGGTCCATATGTCAAAGGAGTTGTTAATTTTAAAATAAAACCCCCGAGCAAAGCTCTGAAATCCTTGTAAGTACTCTCTTTGACGTAAACATCCCATTTGAGCATTAACACGAGTAGCTTTTACTGGCGGTTATTTGGTTGCTAAGGGTAACGTAAATTGATATTACTGCTATAGTCAATGGTTTCAGAGCGTAGTCATATGATAATATACACTTACAGGAAATTGCATGAAATTGCGATCTGTTAAAGGCAAGTAGGAGATGATTCTTCAGGTTGGTGTTCTGAATTCAAATGGAAAGTACTTACCACAAATCTCCACACTTCAAAAATGCCTATAAGATCTTTAAACTACCACTAAATTTTTATAGAAAGCAAATCAACTACTAACAATTTATTTATTTAATACATCTTTAAATTCTATGAATGGGACAATTTGTAAATACCCGGTTAATGCCCACTTAAAGTTATCACTATTACCTTTGATTACATTTATTTTTTCTCATATATATTCCCTGTTATGACGATTTAAAAGAACTAAGTAGATGAGTCTAATTAAATAAAGATATTATGACTTTGAATCAAATAACTCGACTACTTTCATGCTGGACAAGTGGTCAGTACCCCTATCTACTTAGCCAAAGGTCCTGGTTTCGAATCATGGTACAGGCAGATATTTGTATGATGGGAACGATCCAGAAATCATCTATTTCTGTTATTTATATACATATTACTATTTATATTTTCTGTATACAAGCTCTTAATGTGGGCCAGATAGCAGGTATGAGTGTGAGAAATATTTAGCTTCATTCAATTAATCTTTATGATGTTGCGTGATGTTGAAGAGATTGAAGCTTCTGTTAACCGGCAAGGGTGCTTCTGTACAGGAAGATGGACAACATAACTCCAAAAAATGCGAAAACTATATTATTGTACGATACATCCTAAATAATGACACTGCTAGGTACAAGTCTTCCTACATGGCAGAAGAAAATAAACAACACCACGATGGCCCAATGCGAGCTAGTCCTTGAAAGTCGTTACAAAAATCAGGACTAATCATCTTGCCCTCTAAAGCAGGGAGGGACATAAAAAAATTTTGATCGACCTATTTCGTTAGTAACTACACCAATAAGGTCGTCGCAATTTAAACATGGAATACGAGATGAATATCCAATCAATAGGTATATAATAAGTACACTCATTTCAAAGCTATAATCATTCACATCTCACAGAGATAACATCAAAGACTGCCAGCTACAGATTAATAAACTGGCAAGACGTGATTAAGATCAGAAATGGCAATTCTAGACCTAGGGTTAGATAGTATTTATATTGCAAATTAGACAAACACTTGTTTCAAATGGGTATGAAGCAAGACGCGATGTGTAGGTTCTGTCAGGAGTTAGACGAAACCGCAATGCACGTTCTCTGCTCCTGCGGACCTTTAATGTATAAACGAAGTATCTAAGTAGTGAAGCACATAGTACACCCTGAGGAGGTGCAACATATAACTGCCCAAAGAATCTGGAAATTTCTGGAATCAGCGGGGCTAGGCAGTGAAATCTAAAGGCCTGTCACAAAAGATCAACGCTGGTCGAAGTGGCTTATGGGGCCCACAAGAAACTAAATAATAAAAATAAATAGTATTTATATTGCATGAATCAATCTAAATTCATTATAATATATGTACCTTGTCGTATTTCTGCCGATCGTGAAGTGAAGGATTGCTGAGCTAATAATACGTTACCTAACATTATAATTTATTAAGATTTGTTTGATATACAATATAGATATTATATCTTATTCTGTATCTCTGTAAGAAAATTATTTTTATCTTAAAATCAGTTATTAATAAAGACGGTCTCTGAAACTATGTCCATATCTCTATCACAGCGATGCAAATCAAGATATCAGATGCAGCAAAGTTAAAATTAGTTTTAATAAGGCAAATGAGAGTAAATATAAAAAGCAGTTTACAGAAGATACAACAAAATAAGAGAATTAATACCTTTATTTCATTTTCAATTACTGTTTGACTTGTTAGATACAGTTCTAAGGCGAAGTTATTTGTCTCTCTTTCGTTCCAATTCTATGTAAAGGGGATAGAAAGACTTAGAAATGTCATGTTAGTTTGCACAGACTATCCATTCACTTTTGAATTATTTCAATCGATAGGTTTTATAATGCATTTTAAAATAAGCTAAATAATTATACTTACAATTCGTCATTATAGAAACGTCAAAGACGTCTTTTTCTGGCCGGATTGTAATGAAAGAGAGGTACTGAACCTAATTTAATTTAGTTACTGTACAACAGAAGCGGGGCCAATTTAATGCTTCTCAGTTATTTGGTTTAGTTTGCTTAGTGTCATTTGTGAGAAAAATGTGACGTGTTTTGTGAAATTCGAAGCGATAAAGTTCTATGCACACGTACTTAAGGTTGATATTGGTTTGATCGGAAAGGCCCTGTTCTGGTCATATTCGACTTAATTGTTTATTAGATAGATGCATGAGTATACTTTAACCATTCTATTGTAGAATATTCTTCTATGAAGTAATATGCTTTGATCACAGTGAGTACTACCAACCCTACACACCTTGATAAAACTTAGCTAACCAGAAATCTCGCTTAATTTCGAGCCACCGTAATCTAATTGGCTCCATGTAGGGGTGTCACTCACTCCGCCTTTTGCTCATTCCGCCTTGAGTGGAACGCTTGAGGAGCTGCGACATCCCTTAATTAACTGTTCTACTTAGTTCCGTTAAATACAAGGTACATGAAACCTATTCGTCTCTTTTGTTTCAGCCCTAACATAACAGTTTTTAATTAGAGATTGTATTGTATTTACGCACTGCTTTCAGGTCTATATTAGAAATCGGAATCTAAGAGCCTACACTGAAACATGAAACTTTAAGGTGGAAAACTTAAAAAACCTTTGGTTGAAATCCGTCAAAAGTATTTTGAGACAATTCAACCACAGATATGACAAAAAGTGTCAAAACTCGTTCCTGTTCTTTTGATAGAATAGATGTTTTTCAGTGTAGCACAAAATAAAATTAAATAAAAATTTTGCCACCACTGCAGCATCAGCATGGAATTTACCACATAATATCCCATTGGTACTACCATTATGCAAGTTCTGTAATTGCAGAAGACCAAAAAGGCTGTTACGATATTTACTTAAAGAGATTCGGCTAGAAAAAATAATTTCTAAGTCCGTGATGTAAATTCGCGACATGCGAATGCTTATTTAGATTTTGATATCGTGAAATTAAAGTTAACGTATAACGTCCTATAGAAAGATTGTGGTTAGGAAGAACAATATCAGTATCTTAATCTATGAGAACTGTGCGGTGTAGTGTGGAGATTGCTGATAAGAATACTTTTAAAATGATAAACTGAGTCCTTTGATTAACACTATTTAATTGATAAAATATAACATTGATTGTTTAATTGATTAAATGCTAATGATATTTGCTGAGTGTCGCGACGCGCTTGATAGCTGATTCCGGACTGACTTATAACAATTATAATTTAATTCATACAAATAATTATAAAGTAATTGCTAAATAAGGTGTTCGGTTACATTACACCAAACAAGAACATCTTATACAATAATCGAAACATCTAAAATCAGTAATCAGATTGTGTATTGCTTGATGATGTCATTTTTCCGACTAGCATTTGTTCCAAAACATGTTTTGAAATAATTTGCATCAAAATGCTCTACATGCGCAAAGGGACAGGACAGATGTTGCTGCTGTACCTAAGTTGACAAAACTTATTCTATGATATACTGACAACGTATTAGAATGTACGAATGAGCTTATTCTAAGGCGGAGGACTACAGTATTAATTTATTCAATTTATATTAATTATAAATATAAATATTTTAAATTCTTAATTTATTATTACCTTTTTCTTACAGTAAAAAAAAACATCTCAATAAGTCACTGTTACCTGATGATGGCCTCTAAGATAAAATGCTTACGCAGCCCCGTAAAAGCAACCCAGCCTTCCATATATTGCCGAAGCAACAGACGGTTACACTATGCAAATCATGTTATAGTCCCACTACGCATCACCATTGCTACACACGTTGCATTCCAAAATCGTAAAATATAACAGTGTTAGCCTTTCTCACCTCTTAACCTATATAAATAAGTCACTTTTTAACATAATGCAGATGAGATACTTCAAATTTTATACTTTTATACTTCATAAAGAATTTTATACTTCATAAATTTCAGAGTTAAATGATAACTTAGGAAAACTCGTAATTATTTTCGCCAATAACTCACTTGGAGCCATAAGTTTTAGAAGTAAACAACGGGGGTAGGGAGCCATACAAACATCGCAATGAAACTGAATTCCTCCAGTGAGTAAAGAAATAAGTTTCAAAGAATTCCTCGCTGCTTCCAAGAGTTCTGATGGTGTTTTGTTACACGTTACATCGGCGGGACTGGTAACATTCCTTGAAATAGCTTGTAGCGAACTTTAAGATTGGATCAAATTTAAAACTGTTAATTTATACCATTTAACTCAATGTTCAAGAACTTTAAAAAAATATTCTAACTTAATTTCTTGAAAAACAATAAATATGCAGCTATAAAATTTAAAAACGCGTATTAAGACAATTTTTGCAAAACGGCAAACGCAGTTCAAGAATTCAACCATTAATTAATCATTAAATGGATAAAAATCGAGAATAATAGCTGATCACGCATCTCAGGAGAGTGCAGATGTTCAGAGGGGATGTTAGCAGGCATACGCCTGGTAACTGCACATCACTTTATCAGTAACTAGGAAATTGGCTTTTACACTAAATAAAAAATCAATCAGATACTCCTAATGGCATATAAACATAATAAAATTTTATTAAAAACACTTTTCTTCTTGTATATTTAGCGGAAATGGTAGTGCCTAAGCGCCCAAGAGAAAGAGCGCCAGTAAGAAGTAAGTGGAACTAAGTACGTTTGTGTAAATGCAGCATTCTTAAATATTGTGGTTGTTAATTCTTTAGTTCTAAAACAAGAAACGTAACTAGAAACGTCTTCTTAATCTTACAATAAAGCTTTTATAAATTCAGTACTCCACTTCAAACCAAGCTTCGTCAACAATAATGTTATCTTAAGGTTTAATATTGTACATTTTTGGTTGCTATTGCACTAACATGGCATTGTTACATAGATTCATCCCAGCTGACTCCCGGGTAAAAATACTCTCGGGAACCTCGAGGCAGTTAAAATTTAATTGTGTCTGGATTGTAAGGCTTGACAGGTTAATTGAAGTGCAAACCAGACACCTCGTCTACTTGCTTGACAAACTGACGTGAATCAATGTGGATCTACCAAGATTTAATGGTGAACTAGCTATTATGGTTTAGTTTTTTCTTACTGAGATATATGCATCAATTTATGCCACTCAATAAAATAATAAAATTTGGGTAAAGGCGGACTACGAACTAATAATGAAAGGTTGATCTGTCGTGTTATTCGCGGTTGCTTCAGGATATCTAGCATATGATGAAGATTTCAGAAATGGGATCGTGTTGCCACAATGCCATTGATATAGAACATTAACAGCATTTTTATGGAATAGTGAACTCTACGGACATGAAGACAATGTGAATAAATATTCTCTACGTGGCCCACATATCATTGTACAAACAGCTACAAGAATTTGGAAGTCATTAGTATAATCATACACTAGGCAGATACACAAATTAGCGCAAATTTGCAGGCTTTTTGCGGGCGTCCATCGTAATTTTATTTTATTTCTTGGTAGCTAGCAAAATATCATAGACTTTATCGTAAACAAAATTAAAGCTTTCATAACATTAAGTGCAGGTTCCTATCTGCATTCGTAATCCTCAGAGAAAATAAAAAACAAATCTCAAAAAAAAAACTCTGCACTCGAGAGCACATGACAGAGGTGCCCTGAGGAGACGTCGCGTGAATTATTGAATGAGTCTAAGTGGTCTGTTTGTTGGTCTATGCTCAGATTACTTTTCCAGACTTAGGATTATGCCAGTGGGTGTTTGCTGTCAAGTCTAGTGTTGCTATTTACAGTGGTAAAGGTAGTATTTTAAGGATGTTTTTAGTGCCGTTCCGTATTCATATTTAACTATCAAATTTTTATAGACTAAGACAAATTACCAATAGGCTGAATATTTAAAGGTCACTAAAATTTTGAGAACTGTACAAGCTATAAAGTGTTTCCGATAAAACATTTTGGTCCTGGTAACACTCAAAACATTAATCACGGCTTCACATTTGTAGCCTTTAAGTATTCGAATATATCATATTACTAGTAATATGATATATTCTTTTGTAAAAATTGTCTTTTGTAGCATGAAAGGGCTTGAAGTAAGCCTAAAGCTTTTAGCTTGTCGTATTGCTAAAACTGATTTGTGTTCGCAATTGAATCCAATGCCCAGACCATTACCGAAGGGAGCTCACAAGAAATCAATTTGTAATACTGCAGAAGTGATGGATTATAAAATTTCTTTCTCCGCATTGAACTTAGCTAAGTACTTAAATTGTTAGACTGATTACTAGAGCAAAGTATGAATTATGAGTGTCAAGGAGTGCTAATTACGCCTGTCTCCCGGGAACACAACTTTCTTGAAGCTCATTAATTATAAAGTTCTTAACTGCGACGTCACCACGAGAGTTCAATAGTTGTAAATCTGTTTGTGTATCTCAGGCAGAAATTTAGCTTATGCTTTGATCTTCCATTTAATAATATACAAGCTTATTTACTAACTTTTCACTATGTTAACGTATACCAAATATAGTTATTATTTTACTAACGCAAACGCTAGGGGGTTTGTAAGGGGAAAGAAGTAAAAAAATTGTTTGAGATATGACTGGGAATCGTGACATTGAAACGTAATTTGTGTAAACTAAAAAGATGTGGCTTTTGTAAACGTGTGAGTAGTTAAAAACATTTGAAATATTGCCGATAAATTATCTAAGCATGTTTACCTGTCTATTTCAATCAAGCACAGAAATGTTAATTTATATTATCACTACTAACACATAAATAAAATACAAAGGTTTTGCAAAACCACAGGAGAGAAATCAACTAATCAAGCGAATACAACCGCAGCGACTCGTTGGAAATCAACCAAGTTGATTGATAAACATACCAGTCAAGGGCAGTATACCCCATTATGACTCTGTTAGCTAGGGATGTGAAACTGGTAAAATATATCGATTTAAATCGGTTAAATTAAATTAGCGTGCATTTCCAGTGATGGCGTTTGGAACTGGTTACAATGGACCACATGAAAAGGTTTAAATGAATCAGAAACCTACAAAAAGAAGAAGCGTATGATCGAACGGTTTAAAGATGCTTGTGGGTGGCCTTAGTCTAGCAATGGACGATCTTTATATACATGATTATGGCTAGCCCGTTGTCGTAGCCTATAGACGCTTCTTAAAAAAAACTTCTGCTGGAGTTACGGTTTTTTGTAAGATGTAAGAAATTTAATAAGATGCACTATTTTAGTACGATATTTAATTGGTTTACAATTCTTAGACACCAACTAATATTTTTTGTTAAAATGTATTTATCTGCTTTTTATTTACTTGAGATATATTTTTTATATAATTGAAAAGTTAATTTTGAAACTTTTTTAACACTGTAATATTAAGTGGTTACAATTATCCATTTTTATCCAAAATTTTTATATGCTTTGTTTATCTTTTATATTTAAAGCATCAAATAATTTAAAAAAAAAAATCTGTTATCATAAATTATCTCTCGATATCGGTCTCACCTCACTATTCGATAACATGAATGGCTACCATTGATAGCCTATTATGGAGCAGTCTTTTTCTTTATCGGCGGGGTTTAGTGATGTATTGGTGGTATTACCGAAATATGTGGTATTGAAGGAGACATTACTACTGTGTATAAATATATATTTTGTAGAATTTTGCAGTTGTTTCTGGCAGAGTAGGTTTCAAGGAATAATATTGGTCATTAATATCTGGGTCTAAGGAACAATCTTTCTGAACCGTCTAATGAGTCAAGTGATGTCGAAAGATGAAACTACTACCAATGCTATTAGGATATATGTATAATAAAAATAATGCTAAAATATACTTATACTTACGCCGATTATGAACACCAAAGTAAGGATCCTTAAGAGCTTGTGTTAAGTATATTAGATAACGGAGAAAATATATATTGTATATAAATATCTAAATTAACATACAATCATCCATGACTCGTAAACAAATATTCGTACTCATCATACAAAATCTTTTTCTAACCGGGATTCGAACACGAATCTCTGGATAAGAAAACAGTGTTATTAACCACTCGACCAGGAAGCCGTTAATGTTAAGCTCAATGATATATTTTTTTTAAATCATCTATGAGTGTCATACATAACACAGAATAATAACCGTAACTTTACCGTATAGATATTATAGTAAATTCTGAGGAAGGATATAAGCATTTATTATTTTTGAAAAATAAATATAAACGAACGATAACATTTTTGGCCCAAAACGAAATTCACGCAGGCGTAGACGCGGGCGAGAAGATTCTACTATTTACATTGTCAATAATTGAACAATAGGCCGTTAAAGCTAAAGTTTTCGCCATATCACTGAGGCGAATAATGTCCATGACAGTTCTGGACCTTAAACCAACAGAGATTGCTGTTTCAACACAAATCCATTAACTGGGGTATTTAAATCAGAAAGTGGTTATTTCTGATAAGGATTCCTACTGGGAGTCAAACTTGATCAATCTAAGTTTGAGATTGAAAGGACGATGCGTATTTGCTTTTAACTGACGATAATGGAGCTGCGTTTATTATTTTAGTAATGCGCCTATTGCTAACTAGAAACAAGGTATTACTTATTATATTATTATTATATACTAAAATAATTTTTTATTATATACGCGGAAGTATGTATAGACGAGGAAAACGTGTTAAAATGTTATCAGAAAATAGATTTATAAGTTTTTCTCAACAACATGCAAAATGCAAATAATCAGCTGATGTGCCCAGGTACCTTATTTAATAATTGGGCGATGACATAATTAATATTGTCGACTAACTTGCAGGATCGCTAAGGTAGGTTCCTATAAAACGGTTCTCTGTCTTTCGGTGTAGAGCAAGAGTATCCAGTATCCAAATAGGGTTAATTAAGGTCTACTGTTTGCAGTGTTTGATCTCATCAGCAAAACAAAGAAACTCTTTGATAATGTTATATAATGTCTATAGAGGTGGAAACCCTAGGGCAATGTGCAAATAAAAAATAAAAAAGTAATTAAGTAAAAGCTAGTCCCGCAAAAATTTAGATAGATCGATTTAATATAGAGGAAGGATGGGGTTAATTCTTAATGGAAACTTTTTTATGCAAAATTATCTAACTGACATATTGTAATCAAAACTTGCATTTGTTCAGATTACTTTAAATAGATGGCGTTAGTGGCAGTGACGAACGAAGTTTGTAATAATAAATAATAGACCGAGACCTGATGGACCGAGTAGAGTCGCGTGTGTTCTTAGTGAATGTTACCATTTCCTTCGATGAAAACCTCGTGAAAGCCGAATCAGATAAAAAGATCAAGTATCTGAACTTGGCACACGAGGTTACTGATATGTGGAGGGTGACATCCACTGAGATCATACCAGTCATAGTCTCAACCAATAGTCTCGTCTCAACTTCTCTTCGCGACCCTCTGAAGAGATTGGGACTGGGTGATGGACCAATGATTGCGAGGCTCCAGCGGGCATCTTGCTCGATAACACCAGAATTTTCCGCCGATTCCTCTCTCTATGTCGTCCTGACCCTTGGCCGTCTGGCCTCCTCTGTCGAGGGGTAATCTCCTATCCCTCGAGCCGTCAAGGGATTGGGAAGAGCTAAAATTGATTTCAAAATAAATAATACATAAATTATCGTCATTACTGCCTTATTACACGCGGACTCCATTTTATCCTGATTTGGAACTGAGACTATCACTTATATATTAATAGAGGCAGATAAAGACATATGTAGCATGAATTAGACTTTGGTATATTTTAGATACTTCAATGTAAGAAATATGCTTAAGTCCTTACTTTAAAATTTTTGTTCACATAGCATCGGCGAGATTTCGCAATACTTTATTGTACTACCTGAAAATGTTCTTCAAATCGAAAAGATAAAGGCAACTTCTACTTTACAATATCTAAACGAACGCTACGACTAAACTGAGAAATACATATTTTTTTATGAGAAGCTCGTGGGCATTCTAGCGCTCTGGTTTCACCATTGCGGTACCGTTTATGGATTATAACAAAATTTGATATCTCTTGCTCCTCTGTCCTTCAGACAGCATGCCATACCATTACTTCCAGTTATTACGGCCACCGAATTCACCCATCAACTCGCATCAAGTCACTGTGACCAGAATTGGGACTAGTATAGTCAATAGTAAATTTAACCAATAAAACAGAATATGTCCATTATAAATAAGAATTTTGATTTTTAATTTTTATGACATTAATATTAAGTTAAAAAAAAAACAAAATCACGTCTTTATCATTTTCATTGGATACCTAAACCAAAGGTACCTTGCCTACCAAGTCGTTATTAATACTCAACATCAGATTAAAAGGATCCTAAGGTTTAATCTTATCCTTCATGCGGAGTATTCATCTCGTGTCCAGCGAATCCAGAATTAATTATACGACCCTCATTAAGATTGTTCATTTGGACAGGATTTGCGACGTGTTCGCTAAATAATTACGTGAATGTATTTTGTAATTACACATTTTTGTCGATGTATGTTCAAGAGTCTTTAATTCGTTTTTGAATTTTGTACCATGGACATTCACCATACCTAATACACACACAAAATGTTATGAAGTTAAAATAACTGGTCAAATTCAATATCTTGGACTTGC
Source organism: Acentria ephemerella (assembly GCA_943193645.1). Lineage (NCBI taxonomy): Eukaryota > Metazoa > Arthropoda > Insecta > Lepidoptera > Crambidae > Acentria > Acentria ephemerella. The sequence continues at coordinate 2,464,469 of OW971889.1, forward strand.
CTAGTGGTTGCTCCACTATTCCACTTTCTGAAGACGTGGAGTGTCGCGACATCAGAAAATTCCAGGCCATCTTCCAGCTCAAAATTTCGTTAGAAGCCTGATTAAAACTGGTAAGTATTTCCTATAGAGACAACTATTATGCTTACATATTATATTTTCAACGCATGAGCGTTGAAACTGGAGATGCTATTGTCTGGCAATTTTATGGCTACTCGGCAAATTGGCCACATGACCTTGCATGCAGGCGAGTCTACCATCTATTAAAAATTTGTGGAATCAGGAAATAAATGTAACTTAGCAAACGAGGAAATAAAAACTTTTGATAATGGGGAAATAAATCTCCTGCTTCATAGTAAGTACTACTAATAAGTAAAAGTAATTGTAATGGATATATTCCATTACTTTCAATATCCTTTAAACTCTGAACTCATCACAATCCTTCCACCAATAATCATTAAAACAGGCTATAACTACGACCTTTCTCTCAATATTTCTTAACCCCAATTCCCACAACCCCATTACCCGGACCGACTAAAGTTTAAAAGTTGTGCCATCTTGGACCCTCCTAATTCAGTCGCTCACACCACATAAAACCTAACTTACCTGTACAGTTTCACTAAACAAAACGGCGCGTAGGCACCAATTACAATGAATGTACTCTAAGTCCAAACCAAACAGTGCCGCTGACATTAAAAACAATGGGTTCGAACGTTAGCAGCTGTCTTACAGACCATACTGTAACATTAAAATTTTCATGAAAATTCTTAATGAATGTGAAATAAATGTTATGAACATTCAGTATTAGTTACTATTTGATGGAAATTAATAAAATTACAATGTTTTCTAGTGTGCTGCATTTGAGTGGTGAATATCAATATGACCAACACTCATTAAGCATTCATAGAAAATACTGGCTTATTTGACACGTTTTTGCGAGCTAAAAGATAAAGAAAGAAAGTCGTGTTACAAATACTGGAATTCCTCTTTTTCCATAATGAAGTAAACAACATAAACAACAGATTTCTATTCGAATGTGTTACGAAAATATACATTTAGAATTTCTTTTCCACACTAAGCAAGACAAGTTATATCCTTTTTACGTATGAATTAACCTCTTTACTTTCAGTAAAATAAAACTACAAAATCTTGTTTCATAAATCTACACCCACTCGCACTAAAATGAATGGAATATATTAATTTAAAAGAAACCAAAATGCTCGTTTCGGTGTAAAAGCGTACGTAATTTTGCGTAAGACACCGGAAAACACAGAGGGCGTAACAGACTGTAATTACACAAAACGATAGTTCTAACGAGGGTATGCACATAGAATGCTAAACAATCGCACGCAAGCAGAATATCAGATGAGGAAATGTAGGTGTAATTACGTCCACAAAATTTATAAAGGTACGATAATTATTTTGGCACACATTATCAGAAAATACTAATATATGACTATGATAAATAGCTTCTTTTTTTGTTCTTTGCTACATGAGATATATCTCACATATATACCACAGACCATTATTATATTAGATAGGATGTTCATTAGTATCGCTAAAACGGAACAACGGCTTGACTTATTTGAATTATTTTTATTGTGTTTTATTCAGTATAATTCAGGGTAGGTTTAAAAATAAAAATAACCGTACAAAATTTATTGTATTTACAAATTTTATTATTTAGAATGGAATTTTGTCTAACTTAATATCAATATTTTTATATATAAGAAGAAGATTATAATAATTAAAACATTAAACTTATTTGGTATTTTAAATTGTTAAATTAAAAATGATAATTGTACAAAGATGTTACGAATTCTATAACTCAATTTTCGTAGCACTTCGTAGTCATCGACCGTAGCAGATGTTAAGCTACGAATATACGCTCAGGCTGTCACTAACTGCAGGAAACATAACCACAAAATATTGATGTTTGAATGCGATTTTCTGTGAGAAAGAGGTTTTATTTGCTACCTCTCTTCAATTGGAAAAAGATGAATGGTAGGTTATAATTGTCTATTCAAATCCAAACGCAAAGCTTGCAAGCACCGTGTTTATTATAAATCTGACAATGGCTTATTCAACAATCATTTTTCATGAACTTTTTCACGGTATTCATGTTTCGTATATGTGAAAAAACTCGTTTGAACTAAATCCCACATATATGAAACTTATTAGCATGAGAAATGTATTGGTGCAGAAGGGCAAATTCAAAATGTTACTATTGTATTATATAATGCCTAAAGAATTGAATATCCTTATTAAATATGATACACTGTATTTGAAAATATTTTGGCAAAATATTTATTTTCCACATAGACTGAATCAAGGTAGGCAATGTGCAAGTTATAATGGTCGAATTAACGGCTGTCTTAGCCAGCGGTTCCAGGTTCAAATCTCGGTACGGGCAGTTATTTGTGCGAGTAGGAGTATTTGTTCAAGAGTCCTGGATGATTGTATGTTTAGTTAGTATATTTCTGATAAACGCATTGCCATCTTAATTTCTCTGTTTTCAGGTATCCATAACACTAACTGTAAATAATGCTCACATTGGGCTATAATAGGTATGGGTTTAATCTATAATTTACACATTTAATGTATGAAACTTTCTGCGTATGAATTTACTGCGTCCAACTTAGCTGGTGAAGTACAAAATGTAGAACGGAAAAGTTTTTCTAGTAAATATTTACGTCGCCGTTGCCGCTTGTACTTGGTACTTACCAAATAGAATGCTCACTGTTGTTATGATCGTAACTGTTTCTGTATATGTTATGATTATTAGGAGGCTTGTACTAATCAACAAAGACATCTGTTTGACATTGGCATTACGGACTGTTCACAGATAATATGTAATGGAGGATACGTGGTAAAAGTTAATGGTGCTTTCAGTTGTGCACTTTATTATGAACTGAGTTTTATCAATCAATTAATTAACAGCAGACTATATTGTACCCTTTTCACATAGAAGAAACACACAAGGAATTTGGACTATAACAGCAACAGGTAGACCCAATGAGTCTTGTGGGTGAATGCTTAACCTACCTTCTTAAGACATAAAAAATCTTATTGACCCATCTAGGGTTCAACCACTGCGAAAATCGCTTTGTTTTAGTAATGTAAACCAGAACGCTTGACCCACAAAGCCGAACTAGTCCACATTGATTCATTTTTTGATGCTTTACTGGCCAGGATGCAAGTACTTTAAGCCATAACACATTGTTTCATAAATATAAGCTGGCTGTCAAGTTCATAAAATTCGTCTATAACCAAGAAAGCGTAGCTATGCCCGCGTAGATGTTGGATGTTATAAAATGTAATCTATCTATATGCCAAATGCCATTGGTAGAGAAGTCAATTAGTGACAAATTAGCAAATTAACCCTCATTTTCAGTGATAATAATAATAATATACATGATGTTTGTATGGAAAATTGTGTGGTGTATTGTGTATAGTAACGGTGAGTATCTTATATATGTATTGTAGTGTTGCTATTATTTTGTATATTTTTTTTCATCTTAGAGGTTCTTAGTTCCTTCCACTTCTTTATTACAAGGCATGTCTGCAAACCATTAAGTTCCAAGCTCTACCATATAATTATGATAACATTATAATTCTGTTCGTAAATTATAATTGATAGTAGTAGGGTTAATTGGAAATATGCATATTAGTGTTAGATTTAATTTTAAAATTGTAATACGGGGACAATTTGTAAAAACCCGGTTAATACCCATTTAAAGTTACCACGATTACATTTAATTACATTTGTTTATTTTTTCTCATACATATTCCCTGTTATGACGATTTAAAAGAACTTAGTAAATGAGTCTATTTAAATAAAGATATTTTGACTTTGACTTTGATACACAACAAATAATTATTCTTGTTAATTTTACTAGACTAGCACTAGAGGTATATATAACAACCGCACCGCCTCGTTAACTATGCGGTTAAGGCTTAGATATAACTGAACACCCGGTTAACCAGCTGCACTAGGCTGATTAGATACGACAGATCGGTCATAGTGGTCAATTAAGGCCATTGTCTTGTTAAATGTACATCAGAAACTATAATTACAATAAGCTAACATAGATCTAATTAAAGCAATTGTTTTCCAAACCAAATTAATAATTAAAACTTAATTTTGACGAACGTCTAGTTAAGTGGACAACACCATTGTCTATTTTCTACACGTGCGTTTCTGAATCATGATAGAGGCAGATGTTTGTATAATTAGTAACAATATTTCTTCTCTAGCCATGAATGCTTGTATGTTTATTGAGTATATTTACCATATAATTTATTTCAAAAAACACATACAACCTATTTTCAGACTTACCACAAAAAATTTAAAGAAACTATACTTAGGCAAAAAATATCATAAAAATCGAGCTAGATGTTTCGGTGAGTTCGATAACAAACACACGAGATTTTTATTTATTAGATGTCCACTATTTATATTTTCCATTACCTAGTACATATATAATGATGTATTTGTGAGTAAAGTAAAGGCACACTGTAACAAAACAATATCAAACTGAACACTGGATGAAACTAAATAAAAAAAGGCTTATAGAATACACACAGAAATACCTTGAATACTATAGGAATTTTAAATAGAGTGAATTCTGAACTTTGTAAATAGAGTGAATGACGTCAGATAACTGATAACAGGAGAAACGTAGAAACGTTTGCGTCGACGGTCAACAGTATCCTGAATAATTCGAGAGACGAAATTGAAACAATGATTAAGTTTTGAATTTAAATTATTGATGGTCTTAAAATACAGCCAGTATTAGTAAAGCCAGTAAATAAGTGCAAGGAGTTGCTATAACATACAGTGTTATAGCATCATGTTACAAGTGATGCTATTTTTGCTAGATAATTAAGGATGAGAGTCAAAAACTTTATAGACACTATAGAATTTAAAAAGGTAAAAAGTATAATGCTGCAAATCAAGGGGGAGGGGGGAGGGGGGTTCCAAACCATCGTGTATATCAAACAATCACTTCTAGCGAAGGAAAGATATATTAATATTTCTCGTGCCATGTCATCACGTTGTGTACTTATCCTTTCATACTGAAACATAGCTAACTGCTGTTGGTGGCGTAAATTTGAAAATCCAAACATATTTTTCTCCTTAACTATATATGCGGTTACACTATGAAACTAGTTGCTATCTCCTGTCTGCGATTGCCAAACCATATCGCTGTTCAAGACACGAGATAAAGCTTATTTTTCCTTGGTATACTTTACTAGTGCACCCTCTATCTGATTTATTATGATATGTAGTAATGTCTTTATTCATGTAATCTATTTATGTGGTAATTATTTAGGTAGTTAGATTTATTTATTTATACACATAAATATATATTCAGATTTTTCTTTAATTTGAAGCCTTCATTATCATTATCTAAGGTAGAAGCTGGTTAATTAAGAAATAAACAGTATTTTTGTATATTTTTATCCTAAAAATGTTTTTTCCTTGTAAATTTATTGTATTTACATTAATAATTTAATATATAAATATAATGGTAAGCATACTGGTATCATCTACATCGCTCTTAAACAGCAATTCCCCACGTCCCAGAGTTATCATGACGTTGAATCACTCATGCAATGTAACACCAACTTGACAACTCTCATATGCCTCAAACGTGACCTCTTTTGGTCATATCTCAGACACCCAAAAGATATATAACCCGATAGTCCGCCTCGAAAACTATTTCAAAGAACATTTGTTACGACGCTTATTTGAAAGGTCTTTGCCAGCAACAATATAATTCACGGATTTTTTCCAAGGTTAGCAAAAAAGGTCCTTCGAGTTTATTGTTTATATATGCATTAATTATTAAATAAATGAAATATTTACCTAGCTGTGCCCAAAAAATAATTGTCAATATTCAACTTTTTACAATTTGATAATATAAATAAAGCGTTTGGTGACCCAATTTATTTTATCCAGTTATTTGTGAAAAATAATATTAACTTAAATACGGTCATTATTTTAAGAGATCAGAATTTTAAAAAGGAGGTTTTATTTACGTAGAAAAATAGCTCACAGATTTTTATTCTGTAAATTTTTAGATAAATTTCTACAAAATGTATTCTTCTTTATTGAATAATATTATACGTGCTTTTAAAGCAAACGCATTTAATTTACGGGCAAAAATTTTAAACCAATTGAATACTATATTGTTCTTGATAAAGATGACATGTGGTCGGCATTGTTATAAAATTTTCAATTTAAGACGAAGCAATTAAATTAGCTAATATTAGTATTTATGTCATTTTAATAGTTTTAAAATTAAGTGGCAAAGAAGCATTATTTTTTAGATTAATTATTTGTTTTCTGCCATTTTAAGTTTGTAGCTGAATAGGTAATTTACCTCAAAAAGTCCGCAGTGTACGCTTTGTTTATGGAGTAAGTTCTCTGCGGAGGTTTACTCAAAAGAGTAAGGCTTAGGGTTCTTCAAAGAGTCCGTGAAAAGGTCAACGGGTAAAGCGTTCGCACGTTGCACATGATCGTGCAACGTGCGAACGCTTTACCCGTTGACTATGTACTAGATTTCTTGCCATCTATCATCTATACTTTTAGATAGATGGAAAAAAGATGAAATAACTAAACTAAAAACGGACTTCAAAACAAACAATTTCATAAATAATTTTATTTAATAGGTTATCTAATTTAACAGGATTAAGCGCTCTATTTTCTTACTAAGCAACTCAACTTTAAATTGGATGACTTCTTAAATTGAATTATTTTGTATTGAAGCATTTTTTTAGTTTTATTTTCTACTAATTACACAATTTTGATGGGTGACCGTCAGTATTGTCGTCTTGCCTGTCTGTTTGTCATTAGTTAAAAATACTCAAATAGCATTATAAAAAAAATTGTAACATGTAATACGTGCCAACAGAACTTGAACGATACCCTCAATTTCTCTGGGATCCCAATATCTGGACTTGGTGGAAAGCGACTACCTCAGGAGAAAAACTCTGTAGAAAAAAACCAATGTTGCATTAGGTTAATATATATAAAATAAACATAATACCTCCTCCTTTTTGAAGTCGGTTAAAAATGATATTTGAGATTAAAAATGTTGATGAAAATAAACAAATTGATCTATTTACCTATTTTATCAAGAAAAGTTACACGTCTTTTTTAAATTTAGTTTGGCTTTTTTTCTTAATAATAAGATTTCTTTTATTCGTTTTGGTTGTACGGATTCCATTCCAGCAATGACAGCTCATATTAGCCGAGGAAACAATAAAATTGTCAACCTGTGCACGTTTTAAAAAGTTTGAATCTACTTTTTTTCCGGCGAGAATTCACTAGAATACTACGTGCGCAAGCTTCGAAGTCGAGATCACGGTCGTTAAGCATAGCCAGCCTTTTAACAAAAATTTCATATATTCCTCGATAGTTGTGTTTTTATTAATAAAAGTTTAACTGTATTATAACACAAAAATATATAAAATTAATATCTCTAAACTGTAGGACCAATAAAGTATTTGAATTTGGAAATAAATTAAATTTAACTGGCTTTAAAAAAGCTAACATAATAGACGATTTACAGAATCGAAAGATTCGTCGAAAACCGCTCACGAGGCCTCTTCTTGCTGCTTTTTCATCCCCCACCCTTCTGCGGTCTATAACAATACACCTGTGCAAGAAAAGCGATGTTAAATAATATATATACTAGTATATTTAACAAAAACAGTAATTGGCTTATTAGTAAACAGATTTTGATGAGAGCATTACCCAGTTTTTCTATATAGAATGTTTTCAAAATTTTATTATACAAGAGTATTTTTTCCATGATAAATAAAACCAGAAATAATCATTAAAGAGAATTATCAAGCAAGTACACAATATCACGCAAAACTAAATACAAATATTCAAAGATAAAAAAAAATGCGTGGATTTTTTTGTCTCTAAAAAGTACATGATTCTTTAGAGGTACTGTAACTTCATAATAGTATAGCTAATACCTGCTTAACACTGCAGTCCATAAATTTCAAATTAAATATAGTACTTTCATAAAAAAATTATGTTGGACCAAGAAGAGATCCCTGTGGCACACCCGATTTTGATCGCCACAAGTAGTAGCAAACTGGCAAGCGGGTTAACATTCCGGCGGCGAAGACTAAGTTTGTTAATACAGGTCAAGTTGCTTGGGTAATGTACCACGAAACAGCATTGATATAAGCAACTTGAGAGCCAAGTGTATTTTTATCGGTGTGGCCGGTGTTTATGTAATAAGCTAAAAGTTCACCTGAAGTTTCGGTATTCAAGTATACTTAAGTATGGGTTGGGTGGCTTATTTTAAGGCAAAGAGTTACATGCTACTAACTTTGTTTTGAGATAATGTGATATAAGGCATTGCTCAAATTTCCGATTTTATATTAAGTTGACAAACTTTGACGGCCATTTTATCGGCTGATCAGTATACGTATTTGCTTAGCTAATGATCTCTGAATTGAGTCCCGGTAAGGGCGAATATGTTTTAATATTAGTATGATATATACGAGTATTTGTTCACGAGTCATGGATATATATATATATATATATATATACTACGTAATCCTCCTTCTCCTATATTAAGTTTTTTCCGTTATCTAGAATCCATAAGACAAGAACTTAATAATGCTTAATTTGAGCTAGATCATTGAGTATGAAAAATATAATTTATAAATACTTATGTAGAAGTTTAGCGGAATTTTCCATATGAATGCATATCTATTTATAAATGGCAGAACCTTACTTTTTATACTATTGAAAACTGACTAGAGTATTTTTTTACACATTTAGCAATCCGTATAATATAAATCGTAAGTGGTGAACCTAACTAAAAGCAAAACCTACCTATTACTTATTATTGCGTTTAAGTTTTGGTAAAAGAAATTAATTACCAATTACTTCTTTAATTTTTATCTTCTTTATCAAATTGTCTTTATTAAGAAATTAAATAATTGCATTTCGTTAAATTTTCACTAGTTCTCGAAAATTTTTTTTTATTAAATAATCTTTATTTTAATTAATTGAATTAAAACTGCACCTTTTTCTTTTCCCATAACTAAGATAATTTGGCTTATAACTATAAAATATATAGATCACTACTCTGGCTTCAAATAGATATTAAATTTATCTTAGTACTCCTTTATGTAATCTGTTATCAACTCCAAGCTTTTGAATATTAAAAAGCCAATATGCTATTAGGTATTTGAAAACTAAGCATATCCCCGAGTTTTATTTAAGTTCTCATTATTTCTACTGTTACAAGCGTTTCGTTTGCAGTTGTTTCATATTCTTTCATATCAGTATAGAAATGCTCGAAGATATTTCGTTTCATATGCAAATTTGTTGCGCTGTTTATGTAAATTTCCTATATTATACATTTTATCCTCGCATTATGTATGACTTTGTATTCGCGAATTCGAAGAGCGTAGTTTCCTTTGCTTTCATTGTTATAGTTTGCTATTTTAATACGCCTATGATATTAACACGCATGGTAATGAACATCACGTCGTCAATCAAGCAGCTATCGCTAATTGTCAATTAAGTCAGTTATCAATTAGAAATATTTCCAGTAAGTAATGAGCAGAAAAATGAAATATTTCATGAAATATCTACATATTAAAAGTTGTCATACACCCATTCACGAGGCATGGGTTGGTTAATAAAGATATTATTGATAAGTATATTTCTGATGGTTATATACATGTTTCTATTATAATTATAAAAATAATATTTCTTACACTCACGCCTATTATCCAGGCCAATTTAAGCATCGTAAAGACCTTTGTTATGGATATAACGGAGAAATATAGAACTAGTAGTTATATATATATATATATATATATATATATATACAAAAGTCCATGTACTCAACATATAAGTATCTTTCCCAGCCGAGATTCTACCTCTAGCTAAGTAAACAGGGATACTAACCATTCGACCAGATGGTGGTCTATTTATATTTGTTTTTCTCTAGTATCTATAATACAAGTCCTCAAAGATACTTTATTTGGGCTAGATAGGTGTGAGTGTGAGAAGTATAATTATTATTATTACACCTATTAACACACAAAAACTTGAGTAAAATTGTCAGTATGGTAAATACCACTGTAGAATTTACACTCAATCATCTTAACTGGATTACCAGCATTATTTGTACCGAGGACCGCTCAAAGGTTGTTCTCAATTTATTAGGTGGACCATTAACGATCGCTAACCCCAAGTTTTCGCTGCGCACGATTGACGGCTATTTATATGGCAAACAGATGAGCTCTGGCCAATATTAGAACAGGCTGTTTACACGAATGAAATCACGGTTGTAACCTCATTTGAGGCAAGAATTTATTGGTTTTGACAAAGTATTTAAGTCAAAACAAACGCTATAACGTAAAATAAGATGGATGTAAGTAGAGATTGTAAATAGAGAAATAGACATAGACGTTCATACTTTGTGTGTAGTGAATTTTCGAAAATTAAACATATCTAGATTTACAGATGGACCGGATGAAAATTTTGTTATTGATTAATTATTACTTTATGTACTTTATGACATACCTCTGAGTATATACTATATTTGAACTGTGGTTAACGGTATTGGCGGTACAATTAAGTTTTTTTTGATTTCATACAATAAACTTTACATGTTTATATATTGTGATACAGTTTGTTATCCTTAACGAAGAGGATACTGAAAAAAAATTAGAAACGTGAGATTCTAAAACTTTACGGCTGTCAAAACAGATAATCCCGATTTTGTTATTTTGTATAGATATTTATGAAACGTTCAAAACAGATTTATCAACAGTTTTTTGTTAAAAGCTTACGATTCTTACATAGAAAGTAAAACTAGTTAAATATCATACAAGTAAACACCGCGTGCTTAAGTAACGAAATTTTAACAATACTATCAATTAAATGATAATTGAAAATAAATGAATTACGTTTCAGCGCATACATAGCCTCCAAAGACTTACTGTATACATTCAAGGTGTCACAATATAAATTAATTACAGAGGCTACTTATTCATTTACACAACATGGGTATAAGAGAACTTGCCCAGAGTAGTCCTTCTAAACGAGGTCAGAAGGGGGTATTGGGGTTATTGGATCAAGTAGGTACTTGTATATTGTATTGCTCGACGTTTCAAACAGTGTCTGTTCTTGTACAACCACCTTTTGTCAAAGTCACCAAAACTTCGAGACCAAACGAAGTTGCAATACAATCAAAAATCAAGTTGTACACATCGGATTTAACAAATAACTAATTGGAACACCAATTCCTTTTCTTACTTCCAATGTGTAATCTCGCGCGCGATTCACAAATGTGCAGCGCCATCTGTTGCCACCGTTCGAAACTATTAATTCAATACCTTGATAGGTCGGTTGTACACTTCTTAATGTAAGTATTTATACCTTTTTAATGTTTTTAATTTAAAATGGCAATTTCATAATTTATCCTTTCTTATTTTAAGAGCCTTTTAATATTTAATTTGAGGATTATGTACTTTGTTATTTGAATGACCAATTAACAAAGTTAGGCTAAAAAGTCATTAGCTTAAATATGGTTATGAATAAATAATTGCTATAAAATGTTTAATTGCGTTTCAGTGGCCATTTTGATAATGCAGTGGTACGTAGTCTACATATAAATAGCTCGCACGGAATGTGCTGCGGCAAGTTGTAGTTTTTAAAACTTTCAAGAAAGTAACCAGGAATGGGGGTAGCATAACAAAAATATATATTTTTATAAGTTTTTTTTAATACTTGTTAAAGCGAAGTATTAAAGTTTGAAGCGAAGTAGAGAAGTTTTGAAGTGTTTATTTAAAAAATGATCGACGTCAGACATGACAGATAATAATCTTGTCTCCAACGTGATTTTAATGATTCTTACAGTAAGCTTTCCAGATTTTATGTGAAATTTTTGGGTGCAATAATAGAAACATCAAGCAGAAAACTTTATCTTTACTCTCTTAAGACTTATAAATGAATCAATCACTCAAGAACGTTTGCGTCAGCGTTCAATACATGCACATATATTTTCTTGTCATTATTAATATTGTTCATTTATTTTTGCCTTCTGGCAACATTGTTTTTCTTGTCACTTCTTGCATTTTTCCTCTGCGTGTGCTGCTGCTATGACATTACCAAATTTAAAACTTTTCAATATTTCCTCACTACCTATTATTTATTGAACAAGCAGAGTTATTTAAAAAAGGAACCTGTCTAACTCAAATTATTTCCTATTGCGATGGGAATTGCAACTACTATCGTCGATCAACGCATATTGAAGCAGCAAAATGGACCAAAAGCTCCTGTATTACATACATTTAAGAAGACTGTAACCGAATGCTATGACAATAAAAAATGTATACTAGATTTAGTAGACTCACATTTTGTCGGATTTCTTACTCTTCCTGCTACATGTGATATGATATAAAAAGCTTTCAGATTAATTCGCATGCTTCTCTGAATAATTTGTGGGGGATTATATTATCGCACTAGTTGTTTTCCCAGAGTTCATCCGCAAAGAGCTTGCGAATATTGGAGAAATGCATTGGATTTTTTTTCAAAATCACATTGCCCGCCTAGATTGAAACGAAAGCTTATAGTTATAACAGTTTTTTTTTGTTATTCTTTACGGGATAGCTCTTAGCCTCTCACCTGGTAAGTTAAGATAAAGCCGAAGATTCAAGCGAAGTACATCTGTTGCTGAATGATTTAGTTAAGATCTCTTTGATATTTTTTGTCTTTACTTTTTAATATATTTTGAAATGTGTATTGTTTTTTTATATTGGCTGTCAATGTTGTGAGGAATTGGGATAAAGGTCAAAAAGTGATGCTGGAGTTTTATTTTGCTATTTAGGACATTATTCTCAGTCGTTCGTCTTCAACATCCGAATTCTGTAACCACAGATGAACTCGCTATCTTACCTCCAGCAGCCGGATCACAACAAAACTGTTGAAGCCCAAACTTTTCATGCGTTTCTTCCGTGAAGGTCTTCGCCTAGCAGTGGAATGTATGTAGGCTGTTGTTGATGATGAAACAACCAGCATATACAGTCGACTTTTAATTCACAAAAGGTTTTAGCAATTCTTGCTCATTCTTATTAAATTTCTTCATTTTACAGAAAAAGGAATTTCTCAGATTAATTCGCATGCTTCTCTGGATAATTTGCGGGGGATCATATTATCGCACTAGTTGTTTTCCCAGAGTCCACCCGTAGAAAAATCGTCTTCGATTGAAATTAACGCTTTTAATTATAGAAGTTTTTTTGTTGTCCTTAAAGGGTTATATTTTTCTGTTTAAAAAATTGTTCTATTACAAAAACATGAGGAAAACTTCCCACCTTATAACTGCAACTAAATGCAGCAACTTTATGTTACTCAAACGAGGCAATCGTCGAGTTTCGCGATAAATAACCACTAAGAATCACTTTGCAGCAAAAATTTCTTGTTGCTCCCACAAATTTCACTTAAGGAGGCTTTGGGAGAAACTTTTATGGGTCGCCCCGGAGCTATAAAAATAACAATGCTTGCTGTAATAACGTTTTGTTGTTATATTTTATATTAGCCTTGGATTATTTAGTAAACCATGTCTATGACTTTGGATAACATAATTTGTGAACACGCTACACACATGCATACTTACACACCCACACAAATTATTAATTAAGCAATATTTTAGTAGAGAATACGATCACAACCCTGGAATATACAATCACGGGATATGGTTCAATAGACTTAGATTGCATTTTACAGTTTTTCTCTTAAAATATCAGAGTTCTTTATACTTAGTAATAATGTATATTGTTAGATAAGAAGAAGAACTAGGAGGGTGGAATTGTTTTTTTCACCTCCGAACACTATATAAGGCGTCTCAACCCGGCGCGAGCCTCTAACTCTGCGCCTAGCCTTCGTCGAACGATCACACATTTTCTGTTACTCTGTTTGTGTTATTTTAGCCCACATGTTTAAATTTTGTTTTGTTAATTTCTAATTAAAAATAATTTCATTGCAGTTGTAATAATTTGCCTTTTTTAAAAATAAATTCCTAGCCACTTTATAAGAATATTTTTATTAACAATATCCTTATGCAAGTCGGCACTACCAACACAAAAATAACAATAAATCTACCAAAGATTACGTCACACAGAACCGCATAATGAGGCGTAGGTACAAAAGGTGAGTATCGTAGCAACCATTAATTAATCCAAGGCACCTATCTAGTTTACAGTCCAGCAGGCTATTGTATTAGCCTATCGCGTCGTACAGGCCTGTATGAGTATTTTAACATGGTAAAGGTTACAGACGCGACAGGTCATGATAGGTATTAAAATAAGCTTCAATTTTATTTGTTACATTAAATAACTATATGGTTGGGAGTATTCTTACAATTTCAGTTTTTCAACATTACTATAATGGAAAAAAAGAATAATGAGTGAGCACTATAATATAATGACTTTATCTCTCTTTCAATCATCTAATGTTTCTTTCTAATTTGAAGCCATTTTTAATTTTCAACATTTTGCAGATAATGTGCTTCCTAGTTGAAAAAAATTAAAAAATTAATCAGAATTTTACTTATCTCATGCTACATATAAATAAATATTGTGTGTGTGTGGTTACCTAATCCTAACCTTCAGTAAAGGGCCGTTAGATTGATAGAATAACTAGGAATATCTTTATAAGTTTTTGTTTCGACAATGTTTTACAGAAAAGAATAAAAATGAATATCTGTCGACAAATGTTACATTTACAAAATAAATCAGAACTGTTCAGAACCTGATGATAGCGGTACTCACTAAACCCTACATATCCCAAACCCAAGTCAATCCCGCCTTTCATGCGAGTGACCTGGGCTCTGCCGGAGCAACTTGTTGGAGTAACCAACATTTTTATGTTGTTAATACTGTACCTATTGAAAATTAAGTGTTTGGTTTACTATTCTTAAGGTGATTCCAATGTATTTCGCCCTCTTTCTGCGCCTGTCTATTGGAATGATTACACGAATTAATTTATTTCTATATTATATTCTATTATATTCTATATTCCTTCTAACGAAAAATCAAAATGTAAGTGAGAACATGACTAGATTTATATTAAATTTTTAAATACTTGCCCAAATTAAACCAGTCAGCTTAGAGAAACGATTGACCGAGGGAGAACACATAGTTACAATACCCTTGCACTACCAACCATAGGTCGTACCATTGTTGACAGAGAAAAGACCGTACCCAGGGTCTTTTCAAAGTCAGTCGGTCATTCAAAGGGCATTTGTAACATTATAATAACACTCATACATCTCTGAGATTTACACCTGCTGTCGCCAAAATATCGTCGCACCGGCATCTTGTTGATATTGTACATGGCGTATGCGATGGATACCACTGACCTGGTGATCTTTTCAACTTCTTTTGCATTTTTTTTACATAAAAACATTGATTTATTGTAAAACGATACCTATTTAAATTATAACACTTACAAGAAACACACTTGTCATTTTCAATGGACATGTTCGCTGATCGATCACGCCAGGAAATAATTTTTTTATTACCAGAAAAAAGTTATACAACCATGATTACTGGTTGCTCCCAAACTAGTTAATCTTGTCTCTTGAGAACTGGAGCTTGGATTTTGTGGTACTTTGCGGCGTTGTGTATAAAAAAGAACAGAATATTACAGTATAATGGCAATAATGAAAAACATATTGAATGCAATGCAAAAGTAAAGGTAAAAATAAACACACTTTTAAACTTTTATGACAAATTGTCTTTATATCTATATTATATTTACTTGATTTTAATTTTTAAATACGAACGCCTTAAAATGAGTATGTTTAAACAACTGTCCGTATATTAGTCATAAGTCGTTCTAACTGGTTTTACAAGACTTGCTTCACGTTCTCTTATTTCTTTACCTATTATCAAGGGTTCTAAATAATTGAACTAAATTCAATGTTTTCCCCCTTCTGCGTAATAATCTTTGGCTTATGTCATACTGTACGTAGTAAGTCAAGTCATGTCATCAAACATTACCCCTAAAGGTGAACTGTACAGTTCACGTGAATTCAATAGGCGTTACAGTGGACATAGCCATAGTCAACCCCTAAGCTTTTGTTTACGATATTGTAAAGGTGCGTTGACTACAACACATTTGGATAATTCCTTTGTAACATGATCCCCGGGATGGTTAAATATCAAGTAATTAATAATTCAATTTAGAGTGTAAATAGTTTTAATTTATCATTCAAGAATGATGTCTTAGGTTTATATAGCTTAAGTTTTAAGATGTAATTTTTATTATTTTTTTCTATATGAAAAGTAAATTAATTTAATGTAGGCAACCGACTTGTGCCAATAGGCACATGCTGCTCAGCCAGGGTTCAAGTCACGACTGGGGCAGATGTTTCTGTGATTAACAAGACTATTTGATCTCGAGTCGTGCTTATATATAAATTATTTTTATTGCTAATACGTTTCAGATACTTGTCTCATTTGTTTCAAAGATGCTCAATTTTCATAAAGAAAGCTTGGAAATGATTACGTTTCGAACCTAGAGTGCGTATAATTAAAACAATAAGTCCTGTTGTCCTGAAAAAAAACAGGCAAGAAACTCAGCAAGAAGTTTTTATTAAAATACGTTATCAATGTAGGAAAATGTTTAAAAAAACATTGGTTATGACACTCAATACAATATAAAATTGTCATTAAAAAAACAAATAGACCACCCATTGTTAATATCAAAATATTCTGGAATCTTATATTAGTTAATTTTCATTAAATTAATGTTTCACATAGACTTTTATTTGTGTAAATACAGTTCAGATTCATTTAACGGGACTTTGTTATAAATGTGTATACAGTGACTGGTTTTGTGAAGTCTAACCTTAATAATTTTTAACAAAGCAGACAGTTATCGTATCTTATCTTAGAGTATAATTGTATTATTCAAACTCTTCAATTACGTTCAGAATGTTTTATATTTAGGGTACTTATTTAGGTAGATTTATGATAAGCAATTTTTCTCATCCCACTTACAGCAAAAATTCATCAAATAAATTATGAATAAGGACAGCGAAGAGCCACAACAATTTGAATATTGTAAGAAACTCCAATTATGTGATTTGTTTTAAATATATTTGAATAAATTGTGCCCATCGTTAATTTATCAATAAATAACTTTAACCTTAAACGATATACCTTATCATAAAGAATACAAAATAAAATCAAAAGGAGTTTTACAATAATAAAGATCATGAAGGCAATGTTCATACAAATTACTATGAAAACCATACGCTTTATTAGATATAGATGATACACTCTATTTACGTAATTGCTTGAATTTAAATAAAATGTTCAGAAAAAAACTTCAATGATCATAGGGTTGTCACACTGTTTTATTATTTAATGTATTTCTTTACTTTTGAAACTTTAATAGAATAACAAAAGGCGAAATAATTCTAAAATACAACAACGATACTCTTAACATGTTTGTAAATAATGAAACTGTCATGACCAAAAATATATAAAAATCTTTATGAGATTTGGCGACTAAGAATATTAACGGTTGACTGTAGTAGAAGAGCTTCCTTAGGGTCGCTGAAAATGACTAAAACAAATATAAAAAAGCGTCTATTCTGTTAAAAAATCTGAAATGATAAATGCACCAATCGTAATTGGTTTATGTGAATTCTTAGTGTATAAACTAAATAAATTTTAGTTACTCTCGTTATTTTAGAGTATTCTTTCAATACAATACAACCCCAATAATAAGGATGACCGGTTACGTCATGTTCGGTGTAATGTAACCGGTGTATGTATTCATTTTAAAAGTATACTTATCAGCAATCTCCACACTACACCGCACACGTCATTTGACGTTTCTAAAAGGGAGAGGCTTAAGCATTTTTGCCTTATTTTGCATGTTACAACATGCCAATTAAAATAACTCAAAAGTGTATAGATTGTCTAAGTATCAACTAACTTGACGTTATAAAAAGTCATTCTATCCCTTTTTAATTAATTGGAATGATAGAGATGCGAATAACTTAAATTTCTTAAAGAAAGTCAAATACACAGATTAACAGTGGACAGCCCTAGCGACACCTGCGGGAAGTGGCATATTAAAAAGGTCTTTTGTTTTAGCTAAAGCACGTTTTAGCGCAGAACGGCTTGCATGCGCCACTATCGAGCGCTTCAAAAGTTGTGGACTAAACTTATTTCAGTCTAGCCGTTAGAGTTATAAAGTTTTATTATATATGTTTAGCCAGGCTAGAGAAAGCATGTGATTTTTCGGTGAAGTTACTCCAATGTAGAAAATAATAATATTCTCACTGTTCATGAATCAAAGTCACAGTCAAAAATAACTTTATTTAAATAGACTCATTTACTAATTTCTTTTAAATCGTCACAACAGGGAATATGTATGAGAAAAACAAATAATGTAATTAAAGGCAATAGTCATAACTTTAAGTGGGTATCAACCGGGCATTTACAAATTGTCCCAGTATTAAAATATGTACTAAATAAATTTTTAGTTTTAATTTTAAAATAATATTTATTGTAAAATTAAAAATAACACTAGTATGCATAATCCCAATTAACCCTACTACCATCTCCTTATTCATAAATCGGACCTGTATTTATTTAAAAAAAAATCTTTTGCCAAAGCTGCTGTGTATCTTTTACCGCCTTGTTTTTATATATATATATATATAAAGCACAGCAAGTGACTCAATACCAGCTGATGATAAGCAGTCGAGTAGTCCATATGTGAAGATAGCTAGTGAAGCATGCGACATACTGCCCTAGCCACCCTCACCTTGCCGGCCCAAAAAGTGCTTTTTCACGCCTCTTTTAAAGGAACCCATGTTATAAGAAGGAGGGAATACGTGTGCTGGTAAGGAATTCCAATAATTCCCTTTCCCTTCCTTTCCTTTTCCCTTTTCCTATAATTAAATTAATTCATACATTCCAATAATCCTGAAACACACTAACATCATAAATGTCTCGGACTATTTAATGTAATTTAACAATCTATTGTTACATTTGATTATGATACAAAAAATGTATTTTGAGACTTTTCCGTTATTGTGAAATGTTAGTAATTCTTAAGTTCGAAACATAATGCTTATTTAAGCTTGTTTTATGAATAATAGATAAAGGAAACCTTTCTCTGTTTTTACTTACTAAATACATTGAGGACTGGCTTGCCAAATGATCAGGTACCCATTCACAAGTTACTCGACCGAAAATTCGTGAGTTTCGGTTCCGGCCGGATTATTTGGTTTTCTCGGAGAAATGGGCCCGGTTGTTATTTATTTATGTTTGTATATTTCTTATATTTCAATTTAAAGATATATGTATAATAATATTAATTATGTTTTACAAATATCTAGTATCCATAACACAAACTTTTAATGATTCTTACATAGGGCTGGATAAACGGTGTATGTGTGGATATATATAAATATCTAGCTCGAGAGATTTTAGTAGATTTGTCAATCGACAATTATTAGCATCAACATCATATATGTGTCAATGCTGACTGCAGGCCTTCTTACATGGCAGAAGCTCATTAGAAGGTGTAGGCTATAACACTGCCAAGCTGGCCCCCAAAGCGGTTTGGTGGGTTTTTTCTAATTATTTGGCCTGGTAACTAAGACCTTTAAACCATATCTTCATTAATGTAGTTTTTATCTTTATTTATGGCTCCAGGATACTTGTGCAATGTAGCCCTTTGCCCTATGGAGTTTTTGGCGACTAATGGTAGGCCCCGCTATTTTGTAGTTTGGTGGGTTGAAATCGGCGTTTTTTGCTGTGGTATTTGGTCTTTTGGCCAATGTAGATTTTTAATAAAAACAGTTTTAATATCTAATTTCATAATTCTATTATCAGATGAAAGAAAGCTTACTTAAATTTTATTGTACAGCATTGTATATTCATTTACTGTAAATAACAGGGATTGATTGGTCACTGCACTATAGTAGGTCTTTATTTACCTGTAGATAGATATATATATAGGGATAAGCTGTCGCTTAGTAGTAAGAGTCGAAAGCATATAAATAGTGTCTACAATTACGTTTATATTTATTTTATTTGATGTGGACACTATTGTGTGTTTATTGTATACACTAAACAGTGTTCATGTTTACTTTTACACACTACAGTATGTGTGAAATGTACACTATCCAGGCTCTATTATAGACGTAGTATCTACGTTTCATTTTCTACTTACACACTGAATACAATGTTGACTATGCCGAGGGCAAGGAATCCGTCGCGTTACTTGAAACTGGTTCAACCTCGCTCCGCACTTAGCGGTTCACGGTATTAATATTAATACTAGCTAGTTATTAATTTTGCAGCCCAAGTTTTGTAACGAAATGTGGAGGAATGTAGCCAACTTTATTGAAAGAAATTAATTACTGTTTGAGACTTACTTACGAATTAAATATTTATGATATTTTCGGTCAAGGAGCAAACCAACCTTGACATGGAAATACCGTATGATAAGATAATATTTCTTAAAAGAATTTGTATTGAATAAACAAGATATCGGTCAATAATTTCAACATTGTTTCCAAATTTATGTTTTGCTGACCAAATCGGAGGACGCGAATGAATTTCTTTTAATATGATTTTTGAAAATCAAAATATATCTATTTCTGTCCCTATTAAAGTAGAGACAATATTGTTGATAGTTTGACAACATGTTCTAGATAAAACCGCTTAAATATTTAAGAATTAGGAAATGTTACAACTTAGAATTATTGAAGATTATTAATATTGATACTACGTCTTTTTACAGAACTGATATACAAAGGTAAGCAAGAGATCTCTTCCAGTCAACCAATAATTTTAACGTGCTAGCATGAGAGAAAGATTGACGAAATATAAATGACGAAAATTGAACTTGGAAAGGACAAAAGAACTTCGTTGTTGTAAGAAAATCTATGCGGCATTGTGCACTATATCTTTAATAAAATTACTCGTGTAATCAAGTCATATATAGTATGTATAAATTTTCACTATTCCCCTAAAAATAATGTCGTACTGATTTTAGGTATACGATATTTGCTATCTATATTTTTTAGTTCGTTATAAATGCATTCCGGGGACTTCACTGGGATGAAAAATTGCGATTGCTCTTTTGACTTTAAAGTTAACTATGCAATATATCAACAAGGAGGTAACATGACAGAGGACGCATGAGATCGGCTACACTGAAATATGGGAATGAACAAGCAAATAGTTTCATAAATCGATGCCAGTGTATGGATGTGTAGAATATTACTTTTTTGTTCTTGCTTGAACAGTATAACAAAAACGGACTGCGTCAGCTTGCTCTTGCTTCTATTGTGCGTTTAAAGGTAGTTTTCGTTAATTATATACTGTATATATAATTAACAATCCTTTACTTATTCATTATATTAAGCGTCTACTGTTTATACATTATGTTTTAGCAGTGAGGCCATCATCGATACGTGTGAAGCGGTTATATGTTTATTTATATTTGTTTATGTTACTTGTCTATATCTGTAATGTTTAATTTATTTGTAATTTGTATAGAGCATTTGTGTTGAGCACTGTAAGAAGTCGCTTTTAGCGATAAGGTCACCCTTTGTACAAAATTAGTTAAAAGTTTTTTGTATATTTCTTTTCTTGAATTGGCTGATGTACAATAAAGATATATTCTATTCTATTCTATTGTTTGTTTGAACAGGAGACAAGTGCAGTGACATTCCGCCACGGCTTATACAGAGCGGAGCTGTTTATAGTGTCAATAATATTCGTTTGATCTACATATTATGTACTAAGAACTATGTTTTTGGAACAATTTTTAGATTTAGTTTCTCTTTTTGTTTCATTTGCACCAAAAGAAAGTTTTATTATGTTCTATTTTAGTCTCGAGACGTCAACTTACCTGTCACATCAACAAATTTCTTCTTCATTATGCATGTATTGGCGCCAAATGTACTCACGCAAGCTTGTCTTCAAAATTGTTTCAATGTGGTTCATAATGTTCACCATAGACTTATTTTTTGGTTGGTATGACCGTCTTATAAATATTCTGGAGGCAATGCCTGTTTAAAAATCCATCAGAGGCGACTTTGAAGACAGCCTTCCCAAGGTTCTCGCCTCGTTAAAATCCGGATAACGATGTTAAGGATATTTACTGCAACTACACTAGTAATAAAAATCGCCTGATTACAAATAAACGCAAGTAGGCAATATTGCACGTGAGAATGGAACAAGAACTATGCTTATAGGACAACAATGATGGAGTTGAACATAAAGGTATCAATTATACAAATTTCCCAAACTAGGGGCAGTTAATTTTACAGCGGGTAATTTTTATAGGATTTGAATAACGGATAGACATCAAGCCGCAGAAGGTAGAATCGAATACAGCAATCCTTGAATTCAACACATGGAATCTCTTCCCTTATTACGTTGGATGGAAACATCAACCGTGCCTTTACTTAATACTTAAAAAACCGCTTCAATAGCACATTCCGTAATGTTTTTTCTGAAGAGAATTTTTATTATTTTCCCTTCCTTTAAGTTATTTCTTTTAAGAAATTCTTTTGAAGTCTACTCCTGAAATTCTTTCAGAAAGGGATTACTTTATAAGTCTTTAACTATAAATTTCGTTAACTCCATTGATGGTATGTCGATGCCATAAGATTCTTCATAGAGCTGTACGAGTATTTAATTAATAATAAATTATACTTTCACTAGTAAAACCAATATTCTAAAACTTGATGGTTGGTTGAGTGTCTCAGTTTGCACCATATATACAAATTTAAAAGTCTGAGATTGGGATCTGCGTCAATATGTCGTCAATACGGGATATTTGTATATTGATTGAGAATTTCTACTATAAATTAATGTCATCAGATTCAACTCAGCAGTATTTCATATTTCACCATTTAAAAATATATTTTTCTACATTTGCATGACCAAAATATTACAAAGGAGTCAAGATAATAAATTTGATCGACCCATTCAGGCTGAATTGTATTTAAGGAGTCAACTCTTAAGACTATCTTTTCACTGTCTCTAGACTTCTTAAATAAACTATTCGTTCGTTGCTTTCATCTAGAAGTTAAAAAAGAATACCAGAACTAACATTCAACACTCAAAAACGTTGAGTAATGGAAATCTTAAAAACTTTACGCTTACACAACAAACCATAAGCCTTAGCCTAGCAATGAATTTGTGTATCCAGCATATTGCCTGTACAAAGCAATAATTCAATTAGGAGATACCTTTGAACGTAAATCGGTTCACCTGTTGGCTCCATTTAATTTTATATTACAATGAAATTCCCCGTTTCCATTCCAGTGCTAAGGGATCATACGCCACAGCTCATCCGCAAAATACGATTATCTCTCTCTTTCTAATTTATTATAATAAATTATAAATTAATATTTCTCAAACTCAGACCTAGTATCTAGTGCAAAGTAAACACGATGAAGATGTTGTGTTATTGATACTAGATAACGGAGTAGAATAGATATTAGAATGTATATAAATATCAGATATATACTAAATCAACTGAGACTTTACAGAAATTTAATATATATTTTAAACAAAATTTGATGAAAAAAGGCTACTATTAGGAGTGAATGAAGTCTTTAATGAATAGTTTTATTTATTGCGTGTCCCTATATTTTTAATATACATGTTATTTTATTTTACATTTATTTAATCGAAAATGTTAAAAATCACAATCATTTCATCTGTTTTTACATTTATAATTTTATTATTGTCTATAGATTTTGATATTAATGCAAACAATTCTTAATGACTCGTAAATCGTGATTTTTTATTTTTTTAATAAAAATGCACATACATATTCATCTCTGTATCTTTTATATCTTACGCTCTTATGCTCATACTAGCTCATCGTATAAATATCTGCCCCTACTGGGTTTCGAATCTAAGACCTCTACTTAAGTAAGCAGGAGTATCGACCACTCGACCGTCAAATAAAATGTAGACTAAGTTAGCTACTTGCAGAAGATCATTTCGTTATTTTATTTTTTTCGCAAATGTATTAAAAATTTTGTTTAATACAAATGCGGAATTATCATTTCCACTCGTCGCTAATGTTCTTGGGTCAACAAACCCGGACTCTAGAAGCAATGACATCCTTCCCGCTTATGTATTGAAGTGTTTTATTATTACTTTTTGTATCGTGACCTTCAAAATTTCCTAAAATTCATGTTTTGTAGGAGGATATAGCCTAATACTGCCGAAGAATCGATTAAAGTTTCAAGGTGACGCATGATCTTCAACTTTTGGGCAAACAATCTATGAGCCATTGCCTGTGTATTGAAAACCCGTTGCCAAGTTTAATAATCAAATAAGGCAATCATACCTACTATAAATTTAATACGCCAAGTATGAAATGTATATCACAACTTTCTAGGATGACAGAACTAGGTTAGCTATATAGTTATATCTAACTATTGAGAGCCAATATTGAGTTCGAAACTCAATAAGACAAAGCAGATGTTACTTGTTTATGTCATAAAGTTGGAAGGCGGAGCTGAATCAGTCGAGCATCCATCGTGAAGCGAAACCAGAACTTTTTTCAAGATATAAAGCTAACTCAAGGTCTAGGTAAGGTGCTTTATCACTTAAAAATATATATGGTAATAAGTAGCAGTATACTATTAGACAAAGTTATTGTGTAATTGGCTTACATTTTTCATTTAAATTAAAGGCAGAAAAAAGGAGCTCTCAATATGTTTTCATTGCTTTAAATTGTTTCGAAGTGGACTCTGTTGTTAGAAAGTGTAAAATTTTTGTAAAATTTATAATCGTTTAATCTTTGGCAGAAACTGTTATCTGATCCAATTGGTTTTAATATTTATATATAATAGTTCACTTTCTTCATAGAACTCTCTTCATGGGGCATCAACTGGCATCGCCAAAAATAAAAATTAAAAATTAAATTACTTACGGTTGGCTATATAGGCTTCAATACAAGTGTAAGTGTACGTACAAACGTTAAAAAATATTGCTCTATGAATTTTTGAAAAACAGATTTCATTAAAGATTGAATATTTTTTTTATCTTACTTCAAATTATCATGACTGTTGAACTGGGTCAAATGCTAAAATATTAGTTTAAACAATTTAAAGATAACCTTTAGTTTATATTGTCTCTCGAACACTGTTAAACAAACTGCTTCTTAATTCTTATATCTAATTATAACTACATAAAGTCCCGTAAGTTAATTTGGAGTTACATAGCCATTAAAATGTCTTTGTTCAATAAAGAAGCCAACTGATTTATCGCGTAGCTTAGCTAACCTAACACCCAAGCCTTATAATTCAACTATTAGCTCTTAGCATCATACTGCGATATTCAAACGGACGCTCAGTTTCCATCGTTACGTGAAGCGCATAAAATGAATTGAAATGCTGTCACAAGGTCGAGTTATTATAAATTTGGTCCAATTGAAGGACTGTTGCGAGTGTTACGTAACTCACACTCGTGCGCGTGCATGACGTTGACACTAAGACCAATAATCACAGAAAATATCTACTCCCACAGAAAATTGAACCCTGGATCTCCAGATCTGAAGTAGATGGTCTCAGCTACTAAATCAAAGAGGCGGTTGAATCTGTACCTATACCAAAGTCAAAAATCAAAGTCAAAATATCTTTATTCAAATAGACTCATTTACTAAGTTCGTTTAAATCGTCATTGTAAAAAAATTTGTAGAATAGGCAATCTTCAATAATAAAATCGTATAATATTTGTTTACTTATTTTAATATATTTACAAAGAAAGAAAAGAAAAGACAATCGAATTTGATAACAAAATTGTAAAATTCGCGCGCAATTGTTTTTATTACGGCAGCGGCGTCGCCTCCTTTACACCGCCGCGTAGTCACCGCGCTGGCTGTGTCGATTAGAAAAGAGGATCGTTTGGACGGCGTAGACAGTCATTATGGGGAATATATATGAGAAAAAAAATGTAATCAAAGGTAATAATGATAACTGTAAGTGGGTAAGTTAGTGATCACTACGTCGAATATATTAATTGACCGATCGAATCCATGAAATTTGTCCTCTTATACTCGTGTATGGATCACTAAAAGTATTGTTTTTCTTAAATTCTAGCACAATTGAATCCAAAACTTTAGTAAATACTGTACACAGTCGCTAATGATAATCAATTTTCAAAAATATTAATTTATTACTTAAACAGTTCGAGGTGGCTATTCAGTTCAGATGCTTAGATTGAGGAACCACCATTGAATTGAAGTAACTTGTGATATATATTGCAGCAAAATCTAGAATGTACACTAGCCTTTACAGTTAAAACACCAGTACCTTTAAAACACTGATATGGCTGTAGAGTCACATTAGGATGTGGAATCCATAACCTCTGGTGTACCCTTTTAACAACGCGAAGTGTTAAGCCGAGGGGGGCAGAATTATAACGACTAAGGGTTACTTAACATTTTCTATGCAAATCCATGGTTTTATAGGGAAGTTTTAACCGAATATTCTTTCTCTCAGCTTGGAGATTTTAAATATTATTATATTAACTTTCAGTTTGTTTTGCATTTAAATAGTTTTTGTCGACAAAAATTGGTAATTGTTCTGTTTTTCATTAAAAAAGTCTAAAAAACAATAATTACTTAAAACATGGCTGTATCGGCTTTAGTTCCCTTGCCTTTTCTGTAACAGGAAGAACGGTGTACTTGATCTAGTTCTTACTAAACAAAAAAGTAGGATTCTGTCATGTAAATATGATATTTACATGACAGACAAAAGAAGTTTTTGTGAGACAAAAGATGTCAAGATTTGGTATGATACCAAATCTTGTCATCTTTTATATTACCGTTAAATTACAACAAAATTATCTCAAATATCTGCCCAAAATTAAAAATAAAAATAAACTATTTTTTTAGTTCAAAGCATACGCAACATTATACACAATTACGTAAGATATTTACGTAAGAAAACATCATAGACATAATAAGGAAGGAAAAAATTGTTTGAAAGTTTCGTATAAGTTTAAAGACATTTGCTTCTAATTAATGAGAATCCATACTACTATTTCAGACAGTAAACAAGGTCTGTCAGATATTTGTTTAACAAAACTAATTACATACATGTCCAAGCATTAATGTACGTTAATAATATAATTATGTAAGTAAAAGTGGTTTATTTGCTCAAAAAAATATTGAATAAAATCCTTTTAAGTGACATAATATGTTCTTGAGAAATCAAACACTTTTTTTTACCACATATAACAAGTTATAAAATATAAATCATATATCATTATATATATGTAGCACATATACGTCTTATTGGTGGGCTAGGCTTACTGGCCTTCCTGCATACGAGGAGGCCAATTAGATAGTATGCTATTTTGGACAGCATAAACATAATATCTAGAAATAACGCCATTAACACAAGCTAAACGCATAGTCAAAACTGTTCGCGTAAAGGGTCTATAAACAAAATATACAAAATATGACAAATATTCAAAGGAATTTTTGGAATTTGGCAATAGGTATTAGGGGATACTTCATTTAAGATACCAAAAACTTTTATCATGTTTGTGTCATAGCTGGCTATTAAAAATTCAAGTTTTTTAAAAACCACTCACGAAATAGATTTTTATTATTTATGATTTATCGAAACCGATTCCTATAAAAGACGGCCGATCCTCGAAATATCATAATCTTCACAAAAACGAAAAACATCGCAGGCATCGGTAACTCGATATTGCAACGTACCGACGAATGATGGTAAATAAATAGGCATCCCCGAAATAAGGCTGCAAACACATGACCGACAAAATTTGATACTTGTTATATTAAGAAGGTATTATTTATAAACAGTTTTAATTATTGATCATGTCCAAAGCATTTAAGGCTACTTTAGAGCGGCTTAGAACAAACACGATTAGTTAGTGAAATATTGGTGATAATATTGTTACAAAATATCCGCAAGAGGTCGCTGATGTAGCCGAAAAAATTGCAAGCCGGTAGTGGCAGAGGTCTGGGAACATTGCTGGGAGGTTGCAGTTAAAGCAGAAAGGTCTTCGAGTGGCGGCCGCGATGAGAAACACAACGTTGGTAGGCCTTCAACAAGATGGACGCTAAGGTCAGACTGTTAAAGTCGCCGGAAAACAACTAAATGCGGGCAGTGCAGGACCAATCAGCTTGTAGATTTGGGAGGCTTATGTCCAGCAGTAGGCGTCTCACGGCTGATACGATGATCAGTAGCATAATTCCAAGGTTTACGTCTAGATAGATAAGATCCTGTAGTTTTAAGGTTTTTGTGAAAATTCCTAAAAGTAGACCTATTTATGTACGACATTCTTGCACCACTAAACCACTTCTTAAATTTTTGACTTTAGGATGGCAGTACTGAGCATTCCACGTCAACCATTCCTCCGAGGTATGTACAGCCTCATCAGTGGCTGGTGGTGCATCCTGAGGTGGTGTCAAATTTGTGTGGACTTTCAGAACCAAGGCGTCTAATTCTATCTGAGACCATCTAAATACTCCGAAAGGGTCACTACACCTTATACTCTTATGACAGGCATGTTACCAAACCGTTAAATGCCTTGATTTTGTTAGTGCTATTATTATTATTATTTAAAAATCAATTCACAATTCTTTACCAGTCCCTCGACAACTCGAGGGACTGAAGAATACTCTTCAGCAGAGGAGGCCAGACGGCCGAGGATCAGGACGACATAGAGAGAGAGGAATCGGCGGACAATTATTATTATTGAAAAATCAACTAATATTATTATTAATTTTACATATATAATATCTTTCACAAAAGAGATATTTTGCCGAAACATGCAGGCTTTTGGCCAAGCGTGTTTGGAATATGGAGATATACGTTGTGCGTGGATGAGTTTTGTATGTAAATTGGGTTTGGGTATGTGTATTGTTGTGGTATCTTATTCATTCTTGCGTTGACAAAAATTTGCGTACAATTCTGCAGGTATTTAATATAACAGCATTTTGTAATTGTTAAAATAAGAGTGCAGAATGAGTAATTTTTTGGTTTTTATGTAGTATTTTGGGTATAATACCTGTGGTGTAGATCTTAATGACGTGACTAGTCACTTTTTTTTATTTATATCGCCAGATCAGTGTATTTTGCTATTTTATTTCGAAATCAATTTTAACTCTTTCCAATCCCTCGACGGCTCGAGGGATGGGAGAATACCTCTCGACAGAGGAGGCCAGACGGCCGAGGGTCAGGACGACAGAGAGAGGAATCGGCGGACAATTGTGACGTTATCGAGCAAGTCTGCCCACTGGAACCTCGCAATCATTGGTCCATCACCCAGTCCCAATCTCTTCAGGTGGTCGCGAAGAGAAGTTGGGACGAGACCATTGGTTGAGACTACGACTGGTACTATTTTATTTATTATTAATATTATCAAAATATATTGAACGACTAATACTCATCTACACAGTTTACGTTATTATCAACAATACAATTAATTCAGCAACAATTTGTGATTCAAAATATCTTACGGAATTATTATTATCATACAATCGCACACCATCGCCCTCCCTAAAATAATGGCTTCTACCTAAGGGACCGTCTTTTGTTTTACACAGGGGATGTACGTTAGGGCAAAGAGGGGCTTGAAATACAGCCACAGTTTATCTTTTATGACCCATGCAATCTGGGGCTGGGGTAATGCACGTAATCTATGGTTGCTTGCAGGGTTTTTTTTAAATTAAGAACGGTACTAACCGAGCTGTAACGTCGTTTGAGGATAAGGTATTATTAAATAAATTTTCAGGTGTTGGCTGGATGGCACACCCGCTTGCACGATCGTGGCTATTTAGAAATTTAGTTTCAATGGGTAGGAAAAAGTAGCCAGTAAGAAGTAGTTTGTATGGGGATCTTGGGAGACATAAGACTTATTGGTCTCCAGAATATCACCGCACTAGTAATCTAATAATGAGGGACTCTTTATGTTGCATGTGGTGGACCATCTTCTTGTTTGGAATTATTTAAAAAGAAAATAACTCTTCTATTATTATAATAGGGATTACCAATATAACTTGAGAAATCATTGACAAGAATCATGTCTAAAGTAAGCAGAATAGCATAGACCCTACATGACACCTGATTACCGTCTCAAAAGGCCTCTTTTATACCGGCATGGCTCTCGGCAGGTTAGAAAAAAGATAGGTCAGTTTAAAAATAAGTCCACTATGTAAAAACTAAAAAATATAATAGTGATAATAATGTTTAATAGAAGATACATTAAAAGTATAAACTAGCTTTAGATAGCATGCAAATTTGAAACTATTATTTATTTATTTAACAATTTATGTACACACGAAGACAATAAAAAGGACACAACAGAATATTAGAGAATTGTACACAGGTTCTGCTTATTTCTACAAGAAATCTCTTCCAGCAGCCCCATATATGGGAAAAGTGACATCGAAACGTAGAGGGGCGTGTACCAATACTAATATAATTAAATACATAAAAACTAATATATATCATATTAGTATATAAAAAATTAATTAGTATATAAAAATTTCATACCACAGTGTTAGCTATCATTATTACTTATAGATATAAGCAGTACCTTTGTACAATTCTCTGTTATTCTGATGTGTACTTTTTAATTATCTTTGTGTGTACATTGTTAAATAAACAAAAGAAAACTCACGCTTTCCATTGTATAAAAAACACAACTGAGGATTTCCTGATGATAAGCAGTAGGAAGATTCCTTATGTGAAGATAGCTGGTGCAGCATGAGACGTACTGCTCAAGCCACCTCCACCTTGCCAAATTAAAAAGAACCTATTTAGATTTAGTATATTTCTGATATTTATTTAGTATAGTTATAAAGAGCTTGTGCTAAAGCTCTTTATAATGCGTAATTTGGGCTAAGTAATAGGTGTGAATTTGAAAAATATTATTATTGATGATCAGTTGATATTTCCTTTTTTTTAGATTTAATCCAAGTTGAATAGTTTAGAGCACTAAGTTGGTATTATATATTTATACGAGTGTTGATAACGACAGTGTGATTCGAACGCTCCAATCATACGGCGAATCTGCTGTCTGCCCCAAACTAAATTACCTTATATTACTTTTTACGATAGCTTCTTAACGTTGATTATTAACTCTCCGCCTTAGCCGTTCCTCAGTTAATGAACAATTAACTCTAACACACGGAGACTTCAGTAAAGTTAGCTTTTTGCCTATACATTACAAGTTTGAATGTCTTTGCAGATTAAGCTTCTTATTGCTTTTGGGATATCGTATTTAAAATTAACTCTTAAAGGCGGGACTGTTACAGCAATAGATTAAATAATTGTGGTATACAATGTCGACATTGAGAAATTCTGGTTCCAAAATACTTTTAACTAATTTTACAAAATATACCATTATTAACAAGCATACAGTCCATAGTCAAGTGTAGATATAACAGACGTATTTTTTTTTCTGAAACAACAAGGCTAAGAATGAAACTAGAATTGTGAAGAACACACAATAAATATTAAGAGAGTGTTTGTTTGACTTGAGTTCATAGCGTTTACTTTTTTGTTAATTTAATAGTTAATTTAGCGTTTACCTTTATTTATTTATACCAATATATAAATAGTATAGAATCTTTAATTTTTTTTATATAAAGCACAGCAAATGACTCGACTTCACCTGATGATTAGTCCATATGTGAAGATAGCCATATTACCTTCCATATGACTCATCCGAAATGCGAATACAGATAATTGCATAACAAATTTAATAATAATTTACTATGACAACTTTAAAATAACCAAATGTTGAAAATCAAAACAATGATATAGGATGGGGAATGGGGAAGTCCCTCCTCCTAAGTTTTGTGTTTATGTATTCTATACGGGCGCTATAGTGTATTGAAAAAGCCTGTGTTGCAAGTATGGGGACTTAGAACTAGAATTTGAACTATCAAATTCTAGTTGAACTTGTATTACATATTTTTTATTACTAAATAAAAAATATGTAATACAAGTTATCTACAAATTGTTAGCACAATCATTATCAACTTAGTTCTTAGCGATGAAGACATAAATGTGCCTAAAACCGGTTTTGAAGCTCGTTGATTGGTTGGGAGGACATTACGCGATTTTAGGTGATTTAGGGCGTAGACAATTTTCAAATAATTTTTATATAACATTATTTTATTTACAGAGTACTACGTCAAAAGTAGATAGTTATATTTTAAACTTTTGGCATAACTTCAAATGTACATAACCGAAATAATCTATCCATTATTTCGGAGATGAACAAAATTATTATTCATGAAATAATGAAAGGTTTTCTGTAAGGCTTTGGGAATGCCATTAGCAATGTTATTGTAACGCCTGTCCGGGAGCTTCCGCTGTGCAAAGGGCGAAAGTTAATTAGGAAAATCTGTTGTGCATCAATTATTTTAGGTATACAAGTTAAGAAGACTTTAAGGAACTACTATATTTGGAGATGATTTAGTAAAAAAGAGTTCTTTCTTTTATTTATCTTCTGTCTATTTACTTTCTTGCACTGAACATAATGCATCTAAATATAAAAAAAGTTACAAGTTCTTAGTAATTTTTTGCATTATTATATTTGTATAAAAAACCTGGATAGGGCTATCCTTATTACCTAGGGGTTTATACCTCTAAAATGTAATATGCCAATAAAACCTATAAAATATGTACTAAATGAACATTTACGTAACAAATTTTTCGGTAAATAAACGTTTCAATCAATTACAAATACAGGTCCTTGACTGTATTAAAAGGCGCCTAGGCGGTGACAAAACACAGTTCCATTATGTTATCTGGCGTAATCAGATCACCGAAGGCAGATGACGTCGAACGTTTCCGATTTGCATGCGTAATTTTGCTAAGTGCACTTTTGAGCGCGCCATTTTCGTTGTAGAAAATACTTTTACTAGATGGAATAATATGGTGGAGCCTGCTCTGAATTTTATGTCAAATTAATAGTGTTTACTATACGGTATTTTGTGGTTAAAAATTTTGATTAAATCACGCTTACAAAGTTCAAATGATTACGATAAAAGTGACTTTATTATTGGAATCACAAAACTAGTGTGAATATGAAATTAAATTAATTAATAATCATTAATGTCAGAAGTTGGTTATATTTACGTCCAAAACTCAAACCTATCTTTGATTGTAAGTTTAAATATCTTAAAAAATAGCTCCTTTAAAAATAGTCAAATCAATTTTGATATATTTAAGACCCGCTTTTGAGTATTTAGCTGTTATTTAATCTGAAGTATAATTTTAACTAATTGTTCAGAAGAAGCGATCAAATATTTTATTTTAATTTTATCTGTTTTGATGTCTGCGTGCGCAATACATTTTGTTTTCTTTCTTCGTCTTGTATTTGTCGGCCACATCCAGTGAATTCGCATCCCTTTCGTGAATCCAGCCTTCAAGTGTCATTATGCTGTGAGCGTGTGGATAATGCCTTCAGCCACCTACTCCTCTTCAACTACAACTGCTAACATCGCTTAATTTTGATACGTTTTTGTTTTACTTTGTAGATAATTTCATGCTTTTTATAAGAGAGAACTATTACTATTACCATAATGTATGTGATTTAATTTAAATGCATTTTAATGTCTATCCGACCTAAAAGTTGAAGTTCTCTTGTTTCTTATACTACCTATGTACCTACCTACCTAATGCACCTACTGCCAATGTTGATCCCGTGTGAGAACATTTTAAAATTCTGACCAGAGTAGCTCTTGGCCTCCATATCGCCAGATATAATGTGATAATGAGTTCCAAGATGGAAGCATTACCCGGATTACTCAACCAATTGGCTCCAACGGCTAGAGCAGAACAATGTTTTTGACATTATTATTGGCTGCAGAGTTAGATAAGGTGGTGATGATCTGGCGAATTACTTCAAGTGGAGTTAACGAGAATTTCAATGGATATTTCCGGTGCCGTAAACTAAATGCTCGTTGCGAAAAAAGCCGTACCGTCTACCACACTAAGTATAAAATTCCTATCCCCATGACTTAAACCTTTGATGTAGGATTTGGTTGGTGCTCAGCATGTTTATGAAGTCTCCCAAGTTTTCTAACAACGTTTTTATTGCGTCTGAAAGCGGCAACCATTGCCTATAAAAGCTCTTAACACCTTGAGGACTACTCGCTTTTGATGGTGTTTTTTGGTTTGTTGACCTCTTGGCCAGTAGTGGGTGTATAGATTGGGGATCAACGCAAAATTCCCGTCACAAAATTTACTAGTTTCTTCAGCTATAACATATGTTGTCGCATATTCTTTGTCAGCATCTCGTTGTATTTGATTACGTACGTGACATACATGAAATTGTGGCACTAAAAGCAAGACATGATCGAAATAGTGACAGCCTTGTCGTATGATCTGATTTACTGAACTCACTGAGGAAATGAAATAGATGCTAATTCACTGAGATTGTCAGTACCTAATCTCTAATAACTGACAAGAGACTTTTCTGCTACCGCAAAGAGAACAAATGACACTACATAAAATGTATTTTTTTATGTTAGAAATTTTCAAGATAGCAGCTGGTCTATAAACACATTTAATACAAAATAATCATGAAGGGACTTACGCGTTGAGTGGTCACAGGCTGATTACATAAAAAGTGTCAATCTAATAGTTGTATAACTTTTTTGGTAATAAATCATATTTTTTTCTGTGGTTTGACAGCAATAATACTCGTACTTCATCGTTATTTGATATAAATAGTATAGGCATAATTTAAAAACTTGTAATATATTTAAACTGTGGTTTATGTGGAGGCTGTGGTGTTGAGTACGTGAATATTATTATACGTTGAGTTATAGATGTATGCTTGTTTCTTCACTCTAAAAGGGAAAAATACTTAAATATGACCTCCAATTATAGCCAAAGATTAACAAAATATAAGTTTGTGAAAAAATATTCATGAAAAATATTTAGAAAAACAGACAGTATTACTACATTTATGGAAACAGACTCTA
Organism: Acentria ephemerella; assembly: GCA_943193645.1. Lineage (NCBI taxonomy): Eukaryota > Metazoa > Arthropoda > Insecta > Lepidoptera > Crambidae > Acentria > Acentria ephemerella. The sequence goes on from OW971889.1 coordinate 2,499,516, forward strand.
CTTTTTGTATCTGGCTGGTTTTCATTACATTAAAAAGTGACATTTCAAAAAATTTGGTTTCCTACTATTATTTATTTGTTTATCTTTCTGTCAAAATGAGAGAATCGAATGAAGAAATTAGATGTATTTTAAAATTTTAGTACAAATAAGAAACAATGCAACGCAAGCCGCGAAAGAAATTTGTGACATTTATGGACCTAATGCAGTGTTAGTAAGAGTAGCACAAAGCTTGTTGGTTTGAGCGTTTTCAATCCAGGGATATTGATGTCAAAGATGCACCTCGCTCTGGTCACCCTGTTACGGATAAAATGGACGCTATTTTTGAATAAGTGGAGCTATGTCGTCAATATTGATAAATATTTACGACATAGCTGAAGAACTGGGAATTGGCCACAAACAGTTTTGACCCATTTGAAAAAGCTGGGTGCATAAAAATCTCGATATTTGGGTGCCACACGAGCTTAGTGAAAGGAATCTAATGAACCGTGTACTTATTTGTAATTCTTTATTGAGACGTAATGAAACGGAACCATGTTTGAAAAGATTGATAAGTGTTGATGAAAAGTGGATCACGTATGACAAGAACATGCGAAAAAAGTCGTGATCAAAGGTAAGTCAGGCTTCACAGACTGTGGCAAAACCTGGGTTAACTCGCAGTAAGGTGATTCTGTGTCTATGGTTGGAAGGGCATTGTTCATTATTTGCTTTTACCGCTGGGCATAACCATCGATTCGGATCTATACTGCAAAAAACTAATGAGATTAAAGCTAGAAGTTGAGAGAAAGCGACCGGAATTTATTAATAGAAAGGGTGTGGTCTTTCATCGCGATAGCGCTAGACCACATACATCTCTAGCCATTAGCAAAAATGAATCAAGTTTAGCTGGGAAGTGTTAATGCATCCACCATATAGCCCTGACCTTGCACCTTCAGATTTCCACCTGTTTCGGTCTCTTCAGAATTCTTTAGGCAGTGTCAGGGTATCATCAAAAGAGGACTGCCAAAACTACTTGCTGCATTTTTTTGATCAGTAGTCCCAAAATTTCTAACAGCAACGGGATCATGTCTCTACCTACGAGATGGCAGAAAGTTTTCGAACAAAATGACACATACGTACTGTAGTCAAATGTAAATTAACTTTCAAAGAAAATGTCTTGAATTTTCTTATAAAATGCGTAGAAACTTTTTCCTCAACCTATTAAGTATTATTACACATACACTCACAATAATTTCAAAGAAAGAAGTGGATTGAGCGAAAATTAAACAGCAAAAAACCATAAAATTAATTATAACGTCCAGTTAACTCTTCGTCAAAATGTCTTCCTTTTTATTGTGTCGTTCCAGACTTAATTTTTCAAATAAAATTCCCATTAATGACTTCACATAATTTGCCAAGGCTACGGCTTTGAAATTTTACGTTTGGTTAATTAAAACTGACATTTTTATGATGGCGCAGAATCCGCAGGAAGCGGCGTCTGTTTAGTCTATGGAAAAGGTTACAGTGGTAACAAATGATCCCCTTTGACCTTAAGCTTGACTTAATTACTTTTCTTTTTAAATAAATAAATACTAGTCTAGTTAATAAAAATAACTAGTAACTAGTCTTCAATAGTTAATGTAATAAAACAACAAATTCAATAAAAAATTAAATGGATCTGTATGTCCATTTCATTTCATATTGAGAAGACATTCCTGATACTACTTGTCCTATTGACGTAGCCAAACATTTATCGCAATATATCTTTCAAACAAAAACATCAGGCCACGCATAATGTGATCACAAACCACTCCACTCAATTAAATGCTTACTCAATTCCAAGTCGCCTGAGTTACGAGCACTTAGTTTAACTTATCTGCAGAGTACACTCGTATCGTCTCACGTCTTTCGTATTACAATGTGACCTTAAAGATTTCGGTTTTAGGCATTCCAGCCACGAAAGTTTGGTAATCTGAACCCTTTTCACTTTACTCTAACATACGGTTCGATGAATATTATAATATTAAGAAGTACATATTGGATTGGAAGACGAAGATAACAAGATCATTTTTGAAATGTAGGTACGGCTGACTTTATGCCCGCTCCGTGCATATAGGTTCCTAAGACAAAAATTGACAAAATTTTATGTAAAAATAAGGTAGTTTTCCCTGCCCTCAACGATGGGACTCCTTAATTAGCAAGGATTGGCACGTATAACACTTTAACAGGTTCTCAGTCTTTTATACCTATCTGAATAGTAGGAGATTCGGGACTGAAACACTCCGAATTCTTTTTAGTGGAGGAGATTGAAAAATTGGTTAAAAATTAATCTTATGGTGCTAAGTAAGTTAAGTTATTAATAGGAGATGTCCTACCGAAGGGTGGGCGATCTTAGTGACAATTTTAATATAATCCACCTCCGCACTGAACACAGACCTGCAATGGTGTTAATAAAACTGATCGGTGCTTAATCGGAGCGCTCATAGGACATTTTGCCACTAACCACGTGATTTACAAAATTCTACTCTCCTCCAACCCAGATTTATCGATTGGCAAAGGCCGGGAAACAATGGAATATCTAGTATGTCAATGTGATGCTCTGAACGAAACTTCTGTGCTTATCTATAGCCAGACGACCATAGGCACTTCCTACCCTATGGTGTTGGTTTTTCTTACCTGTCTGATTTCTTTAAGTAAAGTTACTTACGTTACGTAGAGTTGCGTTTGTTTTATTAAGTTTACAGTTACTAAAACGAAAAACTTTTTGTTTCGTGCCTGTAAAATTTGATAAACTCAAATTAGAATTGAGATATATTGTACATTTAAAGAGCAAATACTTTTTTTGTAGATAATCATTTTTGCTCTGTGATTTTTTTCAAAGTCTGTTGTAACTGTCAAATCATAGATCTGATTTCAATTTATAAATGGAATCATTGTTGGCTTATGTAAACTAGGCTGTGGAATTCTGAATTACAATGAATACTGTTTCTAGCGCTAAGAATAAATATTGTTCACTTGTTAAATTCCTGCACCACTTGACTCATTATCTTATGAAGCAATATGATAAAGTACAATGGAATAGATTGGGGAAATAAATAACTCATAATCTACTGAGTAATTTTCTTAAAAATTAAAGAGCAGTACTGGCACTTTAAATCATTCTACTATACATATATGCAACCACTCAAAAAGCGGAAATCAAAATTGTAGATGAAGAAACAAATCTTTAGAAAGTTAATGTAACCATTTCTATTACGTCGAACAAAAAGAAATAATATGATGTTAGTGAATTCAAAACTTGGTAATCTAACTAGAAAACATCTATACAAGTTCAAAATGTTATCCGTACTTTATTTATCCCATTTCACCAAAGAAACTTGAAATGGAGGGGTTTCGCTTGAATGAGTACTGTATAACACTTCACAATCAAATCTTTTCACTGAACATACAAGAACCCACGCAAATTTGAAACGAAAATTCACTTTTAAAATTTTTTTACAGATCAAATTCTTTGTAACTTTTTCTAAATATTTAGGTTCAGATGTTTAGATATACACATAATACGAATCTATTTTTTATTTACTAGTGTATTTCCCTTTTTACGTCCTCTCATAGAAAATATCTTCCTCTCATCGGCTATGGAATTTCTTGCCGGCACACGTATTCCCACTTTCATATAACATTAGTTCCTTTAAAAGAGGCGTAAATAAGCACTTTTTGGGCCGGTAAGGTGAGAGTGGCAAGCTTCACTGGCTATCTTCACAAATGGACTCCTCAACAGCTTATCATCAGGTGGTGTCAAGTCATTTGCCAAGCTTTGTATATAAAAAAAAAATCAGTAAACTGGCAAAGTTACATTGCAAGCTTTGCGGACTATGCTGAACTAGTTTTATATCCACTTAACCAACAATCCGTTTAATAATACAAACTAAGGTAACCAATCACTTTATCAGTAAGCCCACATCGAACTAACAATGCCAGCAAAATTGGGAAATTCAATTACGCATTGGCTCTTCAAAGTGAAATATATAAATAGAACCACACATACCAAGCGAATCTTAAACTAACTCCAGAAGGGCGACCTCAATATTATTCCCTACCTGTGCCTATAGCATAGTTAAGAAATTATTCAGTGAAGCATATTTACCGCAGAATTATCTTTTCTATATCAAACAGATGCTTGAGCTCAGTAATAATATCCAACAACAGGAGATGGCTCAGAATCGAGAGGTATTGCATATTTTGCTGAAGAAAACCAGGCCCTAACTTCAGTCACTGAAGCAACGTTTTCATATACTTCATAACTTGATACACAAAAATTAATTTACTCAGTCAAGCTTATAAAATGATCTCGGCTGTTCTTAAAGCCTGTGAGAGCAAATCTTAAACAAACCAAGAACCTTATACTTACCCTAGTATATATTCCCTACCTATTCCTGATAAAAGAAGATTAAGGGTTTGTTGATAGCGGATTCGTCTTCAATATCAAGGAACCAGATTATCAATACGTCCACACAAAGTGTTACTATGACATGATCCCTTTTATACGGAAGACTAATAACACAGTGTTATAGTCACGAGGTGAAGACAGAATGTGGGAGCGCTAAAATGATTCTTTATCTAAAGAGCTATTTATTTTTATAATTATTTGTCCTGATAAGACCTTTTAGCCGTATCTTCGTTAAGAGCTAAATACATGTTTACCACTGAGAGTAAGTACTCTAATTGCGAACATATTTATTTATTTCCAGCCTTTGTAACTTGATATACTGGTTGTTTCTAACGATACAAAGCAGCAAGGGTTGCCACCCGAATGTCGTAAATTGACCCAACAATAGGCCACACGGTACGTGATAGTGGTCCCCTCCCCTAACCGAAAAGTAAATAAAACTTTTTGTTCCCCACTGTAAGTCTCTCTTAGACAGAAATATTTTGGGACATGTAAATTGGAAATTCATTTGTAAGGCATGCATCAGATCATTTTCAACAACGGCAGTTGGGGCAGAATGGTTCTCTAGTGGCAGCCGCGTACCGGGAGACGCATTGTAGGTAGGCCAACACAAATTGTCCCGACGATCTGGTAATGGTTGCGGGAAGCTGTTGGTTGCAGACAGCGCAGATCCTTAGGAGGTTTATGTCCAGATGTGGACATCTCTCGGCTTATATGATGATGGATCATAATGTAACTATGTGTTATATTTCAATGCTTCTGCTGACGACGTCGACGTTAAGATGACGTCGAGCTGGCTCCTGATCAAGCTACCTATGAGTAGCAGATTGCTGTCATTGATATCGTCAGCCACGAGCAATAAAATAGAAATAAAGACATTTTAAAATCTCATAAATTAATGTAGAACTTCATGAACATGAGTTCCTATAAAAGAGGCGTGAAAAAGCACTTTTTGGACCGTCAAAGTGAGGGTGGCTAGGGCAGTACATCGCATGCTTACCTATCTTCACATATGGTCTCCTCTACTGCTTATCATCAGGTATTCTTTTGCTGAGTTTAATATAAAAAATAAATTACCTACATTTTGTAAATCGTAAAGTTTATTACTAAGATTGACTCAGGATTCGAAAGTGGAGTTCGTGAGTTTTTTACCGTATTATTTTACAATCCAAAAAGTTTTTTTTACACAAAGAATGAGATACAATCAGCCGGTAGATCAAGGACCAAGAGTGCCAAAAAATCACAATAAAAAAGTCCTAACCAACTTTTACCACTGCGTATACTGTACCGGGATAGACTATATTGAAGGTACGAAAGTATGATAAGGTAAATTAAGAATGTACGTAAGTTATTATAAGAACATAATATACTATTATATTATAATGTTACTTTATAATGTGTTTCTTTATTTGGCTTATGTCTGGATAATTCTTAGGCCTTAGGCATAAAGTCCGCCAATTGTGAATTGCGTCAAATGCAATGAAAAATAAATAAAGATTAGAGACGTTGCCCTGATTTTGTTTATTATTTTTTATTATTCTTCTACAAGTAAAAGGTTTTAATAATTTAATATTCAATAGAAAAATATCAAAATTAATCGTATGGACACTAGTTATTTATATGTTTACAAAAGAATTTTAAATGAACAGTTAAATTGGATCTATGAATTAGAAAATTTCGCTACGACTTCTAAACGTGGTTTTACGATTTTTGTAATTTGAGAATTATACTATCAACTTTATACAGGCTGTATAACGTTTATAACGGAAACGTTTACGAGTGGGAGCGACAGCTACCGAACTTTAGACATACTTTTAATTGTTTGTCAACTACTGGTATTACTACGGTATTACGAGGCAAAGTTAAAATATAAGTTAAAAAGTTTTTTCTCTACTTCCAAGTGACGTATTGAAAAGAATCATATATGTAGGCTACGTTATTCCTCCCTCTCCTTTCCTACTAAGGAGTATGCTGGTCTACGGAGTAACTCCTTCACTGTAGCCACGTCTACTTTACGCACTAGGAGATTTTGTGACTCCTTTCTTTGTTGCACAGCTAGAGCATGGAATTCCTTACCAGCACACGTATTCCCTCCTTTTTATAACATGGGTTCCTTTAAAAGAGGCGTAAAAAACACTTTTTGGGCCGGTAAGGTGAGACTGGACTCCTCTACAGCTTATCATCAGATGGTGTCAAGTCATTTGCTGCGTTTTATATATATAATAATATATAAAAAAACGTTAACGTTGCACTTTGTATTTAATTTCCCGTGGGTATTTTTTTTATAAGGAATTAAGCTTGGTATGGTTTGGTAGCTATCAATTAATGTTACATTGTACATTTATTTCTTGTATATGCCTTTGGGATACCGATTAAAATATGCCTTATGAAGTTTAAACGAAACGAAAAATGTCGAATGTCACTGGGAATGATGATTTTCTCCTTTTTCTATCATGAATTGGCCTCGCACAAAATCACGCTTGTCGCTCTTTACAAATTGGAATTGAAAACCACTACAGCCATGAACAAGCTTTTTACAAAGATAAGTCAATTTTATTTCATTTCAATTCCTTAAAAGCTTTAACAGACGTGCTGTCCTTAACAACATTACAATCAAATGTCGATTACACTTCGCGTGCTGACATTGTTTCCTACAAAGCATTGTGATTCACTGCTCTAAAGTTTATAAGACTGATAAATATCATGTTCTATCGCTTAGATGATGGTCTATGGTGATTGTGATCATTGCTGTGGGTATAAGAGATATTTAGGAACTTCTTTATTTTACATATACTATGGAGTGCAACACTGAAATACAGAGCTTCCCTTTGCTTCTTATCTTATATAAATACAAGTCCAGAATATATTTCAGGACCACTTCAACCCAATGCGGTCTTTGTGCTTCACTTATTCTAATTAGTTTAGCAAGATCATCACGCGAATTTCGTACTAGCTGTCAAATAAGTATCGTGACATAACTGTCATTAGAGGAACATGACGAATTCTGATGATTAAAAAATGGAACTGAATATGTTCAATTATTGCATCAGTCAATCTGTTATTTAATACAACTAAGCGATTTTTCAAATAGGTCAAGTCGTTCATTAGTTAAAAATGATTTAACTTAGCTGCCTTGGTTTTATTAATACAGATGTTCACACTGGAGACAATTACTATTCGTGCACACTACTTCTAAGAACTCATTCTACAAACCATCTACAAAGTACAAACAAACCATCTGCGTTCGTCTAACCATTGTTGCTAATTGCTACCCACTCATTAGTTTGTACTTCAAACTCGACGATTCAATTATATATGGTGTATTGAACTTTTGAATATAGCAAATATATCTAATAGTCTTCACAATTTCTGTTACCGTAACGTTAGTGGTAACCTAAGTGATGTATGACTGGATTTGCAAAATCTACAAACGAAACCTCTTCCTGGCTAGTTGTTTGCTCGGGAACCACGATCAGATCCGATCCGATTGTTACGAACACTGCGTAAGCGATTTTTTTACGAGTGTATTTTATATGACTGTTTCAGTTCTAGGTTTGATTAATAGTACTTTTTTGGATATTTGATTATTTAGCGCTATATGACGTAGCTCAATACTACATCAGATAGTAACAATAATACCTTTTCAAGAACAAATTTGGCGATAAAGTAAATATGGTAAATTGTAAAGTTATTTCTCTAAACTTAATAACCGTATGTTTTGTATATTTCCACTATTCGCATCGCGTCTTGCTCACTTAAGAACTCGGAGTTTCCTTTGCCCAGCCAATTCTCTGCAAGCGGAGCAAAACAATCTGTGCACCCACTTACAACTTTTATTCTTGACATGTGTTACGTTGATTTATCGCCGTTTCATTTGATAATTGCTGTATTTACAGCAAAAACTTTAGATGTACACCATACTGGTACTAGTGGGAAGACTACAACGGAAGCAATGATACTAATTTGACATAAATTAAGGTCAGGTAAGTTTAACATCGTTTAAACCTGATACAATTTTAAATCTAATTATATTGACAGGCCGAAAGGGTCAAATAAAATTTAAGTAAAAGTGTTCGGGCTTTTCAGTTTTCTGCAAGATTTTTAACAGATGACATATATGCAAATTACAAACGAGGTTTGGTTGACAGAAGATATTAGTCAAATGAAAATAAATATATTGTAGGTTTTGCTAAGTCCCAGCCGACTGTTCCATAATTTATTTGAAAACATGATTGTCAAGATATCTCAGAAAATTCACTCTATGCAAGCTTAAAACAAAAGAAAAGATAACATTTTCTAAAACTGGTTTAACAAAACGTCCCTAAGTCATCTTATGTAAACGAAAATAATCAGATTGAGTGTCCCAAAAAAGTCAGATAATACTGGTGGATAATACCATTAACGTTACTTAATGTTAGGATTTCCTTTTGTCTCGAAGAAAGATGGCGGGTACTGTGACGAAATGGCGGCAAACGAGGCCAAAGAAAACAATTGTGTCGCCATTGTTTACAAGGTTCAGCGCGAGCACAATGGTCTATAATTTAGGATGGCGAAAAAACGGTCAAGTGAAGTTTACTTTTGTGGTCAGTTCGCTCAATAGCTTCTTCTGTTTCTTTTTTGTTTATATCTTAATTTATAACAGAATAAAAATTCTTAGGGGCAGAGACATTTCGTAGTATGTCGTAAGACTCATAATTACAATCAAATAGTACCTAGTTATAGAACTCTTCCAACGATAGTTACGCAATTAGAAGGATTTGAAGGAAGAAATATCTTATGCATAAAGAAATCAAAAGTGATGCCTTTTCTATTCTTATAATAACATACATGAGATAGCCTTAGTTTTCAACTTTAAACCACTTTTGTCCACAGTTTATAATAAAGGCCTATTCAAACCTGAGTGGTGTTCACTGTCGATGTGGGTAAAGGTAGATACCGCGCAGGTTTCACTCATGTATGTAATAAATTCCGCGGCCAGAACGGAATAGTTGGTGCTATAGTACTGACACTATTGTTTCGTTTATTGGGCAAAACAGATTTTGCCAGAGGACGCGAAAATGGCGAAATCTCCTTACCTTCTTGAGTAAAACTTGAATATCGCGGTATGTTAAGAACGGTATTCTATAAACATACAAAGATAGCGAAATCCACGCATAGATGTGAACAGTTATATTATTGATTACCCAATGGAGCTTACCAAGTTCTCTGGCGCAGTAGTGAATACCATCGAAGCCTGAATGGTCCTTAAGGCTAAAAATTTGTACGATATTAGTGCGAAGAGGTTTCTACAATCATTTTAAAATAATTAAATCAATAACTCAGTGAACAAAGAGTATGATAACGAAACCACTCTATTTATTAACTGCATTATTGCGGGCATAAATTTAAATCGTATCTCGTCCTAAAACATTCAGTTTCTGTTTAATTTCTTTCCTACTGTGGAATTCCTATAGGATACAATAACCTATCAATGGATGGTTTTGCTCTTGTAGGGGGTAGGTAGGTTTCATTTCGAGATAAGAATGATAATTTGGGAATAAGATTTACATAAAAAAATTACGAGAATAACAACGCGGTCGTGAAGAGTTTATGGCAGTATACTGATTACTAGAACCGTATCAAATTGATATAATATCAAAACAATGAAAAGTTGATCGTATCTGATCCAAATATCATAATCATAATAATTTAGTGAAGTAAAAGTTTAGCGTTGTAAAATAAAAAAAAAAACAAGATTCCACAATGTGACTTCTTGTAAATGTATTGTCATTCACATGAATGTATAAATGAAAAAGAACTTGACAGAGCAATTTATTACATTTCAGTTCAATACAGATCCCGAAGCTTTTAAGAACAATTGGGTTACAGCGAGACGAGAAGGGCCCATCACAAAATCGGTCTCAATTTAATTTTCCCAGTATTGTATCAAATGGCATACGCACCTCCCTGTGGAATGCTCTAAAGCATGTTTCATTACAAAGCTCTCTAGGTCCATTCGATATTGGACCAATCATACAAAATATCATAAAAACCTAGCATGTGTCATAGTGTGGTGATTTTTATACCTACATAAATAGTTTTTTAATAACATTTAGTTTAATAACTGGTTAATTATTGCTACATCGTGAACTATCTGGCATTAATAATAAAGTTACAGTAAAAGTAAATGAAGGCTCTTGGAATGAATGATTGAAATAAATGGAAAAGGAGTTCGGAATTCCTTTAGTTTATAAATTTCAACAAAGGATTCCGAAACTTAGAAATATTTTGTATGATTTTTATCTATCTGACGACGATGTGGCCAACATAATATCCAGATTATATAAGAGAGGTTAAAAAAAAGTTCACAATAAACGGTGATTATAATAAGGTGATTAGAAATTTCCGCCCGTCTATGCTGTAGAGGCGTTACTAGAGAATCCTCTTCCCGCTAGCTCCTTTTGCCTGAGAACAGTCACACAGAAAAAGGCAACAGCCTCCTGTATAAGAGAAAGGGAGGATTGTGTGAACGTCGCAGTGTGCCAAAGGGGTTTCATGTATAAACCTATAATATGCCTACTTACTTAAACTTAGTAGACGTCTAAATTGTTTTGTCTAGGAAAAACTAGGCAGTGCCCTTTGCACTGCCTAGTTTGTTCTATTCCTTATACAAATGCAAATGAATTTTCCATGCATTTTATAAATGAAAATAGTGATGAAAATTATTTCTTAGATAAGATAATCTGAGTCTGACTTTTAAAGACAGGAAAGTTTCTGAATTTAAATTGTATCATTTATTTATATATTCCTCAAAATGTGGAACTACCAGTGATATTCAAGGTTCCACCGAAACTGACTGAGATTGAAGTCCAAGTCCAGTTCCAATTAATGTTCTTTAAAGGCCAAAATTTACCACCGTACCTCAGATGAAATATTATATTTCAAAAAGGTTTTCAGATAGTTCAAAAAGAGAAGGCGTTTGAAATCACTCAGAACTACTTCATATCAGAACCAGGTTCAATATTAGACACGAAAGAGAGTGTCAGTTTCCATGAAAATTGGAAGGTATGGAGTCCTTTCATCGTAATCGAGCAGGCTACCTAAATCGGAATAACGGACAGCCCCGAAGGGTATAAAGCCATAGCCGTTTTGCAAAAGCGTCCCATGAGACGGATTTTTGGGGAATCTTGATCAAATGGACCGGCGAATGTGGTTTAAATGCTAAACATGCTTTCAAACCGCCGTTAAGGGATTTTATATACCTGAATTTGGTATATCTTTTTATTCTATGATATCGATTATTGTATGTAATATAAAACATACATACTTATCTAGTTTTAATTTTTGTAATTAGATTAAATTTCAGATTTGTCCTGAATCGCGTACTGAAATATTGCTATTTCCTTTTTTAAATGTACCAAGCAGGTTAATAATAGTTTTGATAACTAAAGGGCTGAATTTAAGGAATCTTATATGAATTTCTTTCACGTTGCTCTCAGAACAAGACGTTCCGAGTCACATATAGATAGAATATGCTCTATTGTTTACCGTAAATGAACAGAAACAAATGTCGAAGTTAGCAACGATAATAAAAAGTGTAAGATAAAAAAAATGATTGAATGAAATATAAACTCTTAACACTATCAGTAAACAGGAACTGTTATAGTTTGCAATTATGCTGTTTTGTAGCGAACCACTTCAAAAGTGCCTACTATCCTGGGTTCCGTGACAAAAAATGCAAACAGCGCATGCGGGCAAAATAAAGCTTTCCAATTTTTCGTACTCTAAGTACTGAATATTAATCCAGCCGTGTACGCGAGGCTTTGACAACAATGTTCATTATTTTGCGGCTAGTGTACAGGGCAAGTTTTTAATTTAAATGGATATAGAGACTATGACTCTATGGATATAGAGTCACTAGATGCGCAAATATATTTAAACATGACTTAAGGAAGTAGCTGCCGCAATGCCATTTTAGAACTGGTTTTGTTTAGGAGAACAAACGACTATCGCCAGTTTATATTAGATGAATGAATTATTATTTGTTATCTGACCCTTTAAGGTGATTTAATACTTTAACGAATATGATGTAGATTTCTGGCATCCTTACAAATTCATAGTAAACAATTTTCCCGTATAGAGTCATCGAGGTAGTGTCGTTTTATCTGCAATTTACGCATAATTAAATCAGGGAGTACTACAAATACTATCACATTGTATTCTTCTGCCTCTTAAATGACTTTATGTAATTAACTTTAAGTAAAGCTTTATAGGATTTCTTAAAAGCAAGCAATGTGGAAACGACTAGTTCAGATCTATATAATGATGCATTAGCTGCCCTCACATATAGATTCCCCACAACCCTCGATGCCGTTATACAGCGTGATGCACTTGCGTTGCCGCCACTTCCTTCCCTTCAATTTCTTCACCAAAATCTCCTGGTAACAGCAAAGTAAACAAGAGATCAATGACGTCATATCCATGTCACTGAAATTAAACATCTATTACCATGCCGGCTCTATCATAGGTAGTCCCCACCATAAACACACCATATTGATAAAACTTCGGGTGCATTCTAATTATATATGCTATATACATTCACACTCAACCATTATCTTCTTTCAAAATCTTCAATGCATTTCAATAAATGTCTTATTTTATTTTATATCTATTAAGTATACCATGATTACATGCTCCAATTAAATATTGTTTAAGCAATCCATTTGATAATCAATACTATATGTATTACTTTTGTGACACAATCTACAAAAAAAAAATCAATCTTTAATCAATCCAAACCAAATAAGGAAGTTTTAAACAGTTTTTAATAATTTTCTTGAGAGCACTTTACTTACATATTTTATTCACCTCAAAATAATACAAATAACAAACCAGAAGTGTTCAAGTTAACAAAATGAGACGAAGAGACATAAATAAGTATCTATTGTTTACAAATGCAGATAAAGCTCATAGTTCTTGATCACTTTCATTGTTAACTATCTGAAGAATTAATATTATATATAATTTATTATTCTGATTATAATTGTAAGAGTACATCAAACTCGAGCCGGGGTGATATGAGCCTTCTAGCTAAAGCTAGGGCTTGGTTAGGCCCCGAACAAAGTTCTTTTGAATTTTAAAACGCTCATACAATAGCTAACTAACACTTAATTGATTTAGTAAGGCAACTGCAGTAAAACAGAAATACTACTTCAGCGAGCTTCGACACGTTTGGTTTCGTTGCTTTTTTATGAAGAAAACCTCGCCTGTTCAGATATTATGTAAAACTCTTATTACTTAGTAATCTATTGTTTATTTATAAAATGTAAAATTTAGCTTAAATAAACAGCAACCATATCATCAATAGTCTCACAACGCACCACTGAATCTTATTAAGAAATAAGATTCAGTGGTGCGTTGTGAGACTATTGGTGATATGGCAGCTGAATATTTTGCCAATTTGCCAGCCTTGGCCAGCTTAGTTCCAATTCTATAGAGCTAACTATCACAATATCTCGGATGATCTTTCATCCGAATTGGAATTAAGCTGGCCAAGGCTGGCAAATTGGCAGAATATTCAGCTGTTTCATAAAATTATAATGGGGGAAGCAATGAATCAATTGCAAGGAGGAGGAGTAATATATACTTATATCCACATCTGCTAAAAATACGGAGGAATATAAATAGTAATGTGTATATAAATATCAGAAATATAACTACTATAAATATACAAACAAGTATTCATATTCATCGTAAAAATATCTTACTTTATCTGACTATACTTAAAGAGCGAATAAGCTATTTAATTTTTTTTGCAATTGCGATTATTGTCCCTGATGAATTCCCTTATGTATAAGTGCCCATTCTTTTTTTAATCTCTGTATGTATATAAAGAAATTTATTGGTTACAAAATACCTAGTTTTGTAAATAACACTTAGTAGCCATTATATCACCCCTTCGCTCGGAGTCAAAGGAGTTCTGAACCTCGAGAAACAAAAACCACTTCACTATTTTACGTACGAACGTTTCCGTAATCAACTCCTCTATTATTCTGCAAAGTTAACGCTACAGATTCACGCCAAACATCTTAGTAATAGGAACTTAATTCCTGCAGCCGTAAGAACTAGAACTGCAATAGAAAGTTTGCTATCTGTAATAGTAACTAGGGAACTGTCCGTGTGATGTCCGAACACACGGAACTCACCCTTCAGGAGTACATAAAAACTGCCATAAAACTCGTTGGACGTCCGAACTCCTAGAAGTTTGACGTTATAAACGTGGATCGGTTAAACTCATCCTTCTAAGTAACAGTCGGGTGAATAAACGAACAGATAGCGTAAGTAACTTATTGAAGAGGATATGAACCTCTATAGTGTTTTTATACCTAAAAATACATGCTTGTCATTTTTGAATTTTAATAAATTATTGTCTTCTGTCTCGCGCCCTTGATGTTTTATTAGGTTATGGGCCCAGGGAGAGCAGTGTCATGGGCTTCAAAAGTACAACGGTGTGTAACACTTTCTACAACAGAAGCGGATGTATTCACAAAAGATTTGCCCAAAGAAACTTTTATTAGAGGAAGACAGGTTTTGGGATTGATGCTGTTAAGAAGTGAGTTATTTTGGCTATAGGGGGAGTGAAGAGGATATGAACCTCTATAGTGTTTTTATACTCAAAAATATATGTATGTCATTTTTGAATTTTAATAAATTATTGTCTTCTGTCTCGCGCCTTTGATGTTTTATTACTTATGTATAAGGTTATGCATCATTGGGGACCAAATATTGATATAAGTAAGCCGAATGTGAAACTAACAAAATATTTGCAATATATATATTTTTTTTATTTTGTATTTTATTTTTTATATTTAATTTAAAAAATAGCTAGATGATTATTATTTGTGTATCTTATATTGTAAGAATATTCCAAGACTTAGTTGATAAATTAACGATTGGCCTAAGAGCTAATTCTTTAGACATGAAATTTGGAGAGTGTGTTCAAAGTCAAAGTCATAATATTTTATTCGACTTTGGTACATATATATATATACTATTGAACGTCAATCTAAGCCATCTGTTCGTAAATATATAGGGGGTCTTGTCCTGAAAAATATTAAAATCCACAGTCTATAATAAAACTATGAATGTAAAAACAGGTAATTCGATTGCGGTGTTTAACATTTCCAATAACATAAATCTACATATTACATTAAAAATGTAACAATGAAAATGTATATTCACTTTAACATCTAAATATTCCTGAACTATAGAGTAGCCTATTATCATTAAATTTTGTTTAACATAAACTTTCAATTTGTGTAAAGGCAGTTCAGTTACCTTTAGCGGTAATTTGTTCGAGTTTTAAAAAAGTCAGATTATTTTAGACATCACTGATCGTACTTTGAGTTGTACTACATCCTAACAGAAAACCTTACTATCACTACTTTATAGTGTTG
Organism: Acentria ephemerella; assembly: GCA_943193645.1. Lineage (NCBI taxonomy): Eukaryota > Metazoa > Arthropoda > Insecta > Lepidoptera > Crambidae > Acentria > Acentria ephemerella. The sequence goes on from OW971889.1 coordinate 2,515,377, forward strand.
GCTTCTTTAAGCACATTAAGGTATTGCTTTCAGAGCCAAGTCAAACCAAGAAGACAAGTCACCTTTTTTTATACGTTGTAACCCTAACGCTATATCTACATTTAAATAAGCAAGCAACGCATTACAAAGTGTCAAAGGAGGCGGATACTAACATCCAACCATTTTCATTTGATCTTAGCAATAATGGTGAACAGCGCCATCTATCACAAATAATGGTACTAATTGCTCGGAAAATTAATATGCCATATGGAAAACTCTCATGGAAAGCAAATAGCAAGCCAGGCACTAGCCTGCTACAAAGCTACAACTTCCACAAACCTTGTTGCTTGTTTTGCTGGTAGATGGCGCTAGTAACTCATAAAATTAACCGCATTTTGCTTATATAAGATTTTTATTGTTTACAACAATGAATCTTTTAGTGCAAGAAACGATACGTACTTGAATCAGGTACATATACAAAAACACTTGAAAATTACAAATTACCAGATTCGAAGTTCGATTCGATTCCAAATTAGAAAAATCCAGATTTAAATATTAAGATTTGAATATAACAAATTACCTACCTCTGTAAAGTAAGTAATCTGTACAATAAGTTATAAAATTTATACAAGTAAAAATAAATCATCGAACTTTCACACGCAATAACGGACAGCGTCCAAAAAAAATCGACAATAAAAACTTAATCGATATGTCGCTATGGATAACGTATATTGTGAGGTAACTCGTTCAATCCGCATCGGTGCCGTACGATATCATTTCGAGCAACTTCACTGAAGTGTTTTTAATGATGATAAAACTGATAGAAACAGGCTCACCTAGTTAAAGCCAGTTCGAAGGAAGTACGTTTAAAATTGAGTTAAGACCTCCTTTTGTAATACAAGCTAAGTCAAACTACATTAATGTACAAAGCCTTTCAATAGTGTGAGAAATTTAACTGGAAAGCTTTATCCACTTCCCAAAATTGATAGAATTAGTCTTGTTTCAACGAGGTAATTAGTTTTTGACCAATCTTCTTTCTTTCTCTTATATATACAATTGATTTGATGATCGTCAGTCTCGCTAAAAGGAGAAAGGACTCATTTATTATTGTTCTTGCCTTTTTAACCTTGGAGATTTCATTGTTTGGAGCCGTTGATTCCAGAAATTTCCAGATTCTTCGGGCAGTGATATGTTGCACCTTCTCTGAGTACACTATGTATTACCCTAAGTAAATTCTTTGTCTATGCATTAAAGGACCGCAGGGGAATAGCTAGAGATTGTGCATTGCGCTTTCGTCTGACTTCTGACAATATCTACATACTTGCTTCATACCCATTGAAGAAAGGTCTTGGCAAATGTTAATAATTTTTATTGTGTTATATTTGGTTTAATTCAGGGGTGGTTTAAAAATAAAAATAACCGTAAATACTACAGAAATTTAAAAAACATAAAAACTTTTAATTGGTTTTTTAGTATGTAAAATCGTCTGACATGCTAAAAATTAAAATTGTCATTTCTTTTAATAGATGGCATTGGCGTAGTTGCTAGTGAAATAAAGACATTCTGAAACATTTTATAGAATTATTCTCGTTCATTTGAAGCCAAGCATCATGGTGAAAACCACGGTATTTGACTTCAAATGGTCATTATTAGTTGATTTTAATATAATAATTTTAAAAAACCTATGGCTCAACCCATATCCATCTATGTAGTGAAGGTACACTGTCGTTAACCGGAAACACAGAAACCATCTTAACTAATAGCATTCAGTAAGGAGTCGTAACAAAGAAGATTCCATGTCAAAATTTTTATTAGGTGCTGAAGTAACAGGACAAGGAAATGATCACAAAATGTGAAAATCAATATCAGTTGAATATACGAATAATAACAACTTCACAAATTTTGAATTAAAACTTAGTACAATCTCCTAAATACTGTAAGAGCCACTGCTGACGTTAAAATCATCGATGGGTCGATATGGCCTGCTCCATTGATGCTACAGGTGTCTTCTGTATTATTGAATATTGTGAAATTGGTCTCTTGGAGCTCGTATTTGGCAATGGCCTGGTCTAGCTTGGCACCGTCGCTCTCTTTTAGGTGAGGAGTCCGCGTAAGTTTCCAGATTTCATCTGTAAATCCACAAATGGTATTGAGATAAATTATCCTATAGGATCGTCATATTTAGTTGACAAATGGGCTGCAGATAAGTAAATGAAAATTCTAACGATTTTTGGGCAACCACGAATTGAATCGCAGACGAAAAATGTTCCGCCTCGTTGAGTCTGACCTCCAATGAACCAAGAAATTGTTTCCACTACCGGACACAAAAACAAATACTTTGTTTGTATGCCTAAGACATTTTAATGAGACTAATTAATTTTGATAATGACTTACGGATTTTTGACCTTGAAACTCGCAAATATCCTGTTAACATCCCAATTCTGGGCATAGGTGTTCCTACTCGGGAAAAACACTATGGCGAATTTTATGCCGCTCAACACGTTGCCCAACTATCAGATATTTACGCGATCAATGAAATGATTGACCATGGCGAAAGTTGATTAGTTCCCGTTAATCGAAACCAGACCGATACGCCATTGAGTTCCACTTAATGGTTATAAACAGAGAATAGTCAAAACTTTTCCTGTGCCCTTATTTTGACAGAGATCCAGTATTATATTATCCATGAAGACTTAAAATGTCCAAGTATTCGGCTGGTCGTAAACCAAGTGTTTTATAATTAAGAATTTATTTTAAAATTACTTACATATACTACTGTTACCGTCCTCGCTGTTGTAACAGGCGAACAGAACGGCATAGTGTTCATAGTCCACATCTAAAACCGAGTAGGTTTCTGATTTCTGATCTGAAAATTTAAAAAAAAAATTACATGATTTTTTTCTTTCGAGTGATTTTAAAAATTAAATACCAATTTTATTACCAAGTTGACGAGTCGGTCGAGTGGTCAATACCACTGTCTGCTTAGCCAGAGGTCCTGATTCCCGGTAAGGGCAGATATTTGTGTGATGAGTACTAATATTTGTTTTCGAGTCATAGATGTTTGTATGTTTATTTAGTATATTTCTGATATTTATATACAAATTATTTCTCCGTTATCTAGTATTCATAACACAAGCTCTTAATGATTCTTACGTGAGAAATATTATTTTATAAGCAACATTTTATAGAGAAAATATAAAAAAGAAACATAAAAAAAATAATATTTGAAATTAGTAGTTTTGTATGGAAAATCTGTATGGAAAATACAAAGTTCTTCGTATCAGCTAGTCTATTCCAATTTAACAATCCATATGGCTGTATGAACATGGTTCCGGTATCGTCCCGACCAAGAAAAGCTTTAAAATTATGAAAACATAAGAGCAATGTGACGTATGTGACATTGTAGTCACACTTTTGAAAATCTCAAAACGAGGATGTTAAAATTTGTAGCTAATTTTAAAACATCGACAATAAGGTATTGTTTTTCTAGAACATTTAAAATGCGCATCAATAAGGCTGTGGATGTGTGTACGCATACTGGTCAAAAATGGGACACTAACGACTATAGAATGGTGAGATACACCAACTCATTGAAACACGTCAATAAAAACTGGGCTGTCAACTTGATAGCGGAGATTCCTCCCAAAGAAGTTCGTGATAGGGTTGTGTGGTGTGACGGCGGGAGTGGTCCTGAAGGTCACCCGAAGGTATTCATCAATTTAGACAAACCTGGTCCTAATGTTTGTGGTTATTGTGGACTACAATTTATAAAAGTAGAATGCTAATAAATTATGAATACAACTGTCGTTATTAAATTATAATTTGCTTTCTTAATGTGCTTAAATAAATTATGTAAAATTAAAATTTATTTTCTTTGTACTAGTAGTTTATCTGTCAGCTGGCTTAGTGATCCCATGTTTGAGTCCCGCTGGGAGCGGTTGAGTGGCATCGATTAGATGAACACGACCAATTTTGGTGTAGGTCATGATTATGCAAGATCATAAACTGTGATACTAAAAGGATATTGATAGCAGATATGTTGATTCAAAAACTACGCTTCACCATACTTGTGACGGTATGGTGATGAAAAAGAGAAGTGTGTATTTGATAAGACCATCAATCATACTTCAAACCACTTATCGAGTATGGTAGGAGTCGAGCAGAAGACAAGATCGGATACCTTTCGGATTACAGAATCTCTAGAATACTTTCTTTGAGACAAATTCATGGAATATCTTACGATTTGATGTTGTTATTTGTTTTTTGGATGTAATATACGAGCGTGTGCTTTATGACGGTAACCTGCTTATAATTTCAAAGAAATATTCCTACAACGAGTATATTATTACAGATCAAAGTTTGTGCTGTTTGTGTTTCCAAATAGAAATATAGTTTTTATCACACCATCTCTCCAAACTGTAAAACTACTTGGGAAAAAATATAGAGGGACTGTTAACTGTAATACAAAGTATTGGACAGACGTAATAGTTCTAAAGTTAAATTTTCAAGTTGATAAACATGCACAATGTGACTTGAAAAAGTTTCTGCTGTTTTTGGCGTTGTTTCAAGAAAAACTAAAGAAATGTGCGTCATACTCTTGAGAACCCCGACACTATTAAAAGCTTTTGTATCTGTATCGTACCGCTTCATAGACCAGATATTGAAAGCATACTGAAATTTCATAATCTTATACGTAAGCTTGACTTTGATAAATCTAATTTAGACGATTTTATTGCGTAAGGGATTTTTCATGCAAATTCAAAAAAAATTTCGCTGCAATCACTTAAAAAATAGGACAGAATCTACTTATTACCCTTCAAACCGGATTCATATCAGAAATCAATAATGACTCAAATCAGATATTGAATTTGATGCTAAAGATTGTATAGAATAAAATAATATAAAGATTAACAAACTATTTCAGATAAAGCTATCATTAATAGATAACAGAAAGAAAGTCATGCCATTACGCTGCACAATAAAATGGAACCGTGTAGATACGGTAAATGTACACTTAATTAATTTATATATTAGTGTATATACATTTTATGTTTACTTTCTATATGGCTTTCGCACAGTTTTCAGAATAACAGTTGCAGCTGTTAGCCTATCACTATAATCTACCTACTGTCGCGGACTATGTAAACTTTAATGATATATTTTTTTATGTTTCATAGTTGGAGCAATAAAAAATTAATTATTTATTAAATTATTAAAGAAAAACTTTGGTCGTGTTCCTTTGTTTTGGTTTTTTATATAATTTCATCCAATTTCATTTGCTGGATGTCTGAAGACCAGGTTTTGAAGATTCATATTTCTTTTAATAATGAATTTATGAAAAAAAGGAAATCAAAGGAACGCAAATAAGTGCAATAGTAGCTATTGATAGTTTGCCAAAAATTTTCTAGTGGTATTATCCATGGAAAAAAAAATAGGGGAAACATGGATAAGTTCAAACATTCTTTCAAGATTTCTCTTAATGCCTCCCGCGCCTTATAATTTATTGCTATCTTTCCCTTCACACAATATGACTCCTTCATGACCACGCAAGCGGGTCTGATAAGACATAAGATGATGATGTAGACCAACTAACCTGAATATGTGACCAACAACAAATCTCCAGTATCCGTGCTGTTGCTGTTTGGGTCCACGATGATAGAGACCGAACCGTTGTAGTACGAGATGGTGTTGTTGGAGATCCAGCTAATGGAGACGTCAGTAGAGTTCATATGGTTGAACACGAGCATCGCACAGTCAGCCTGAGTCTGAAGATCGGAGGCTACGGCTGCTATGTACCATTTGCCATCAAGCTGTAAAATGACGATTTAAGTTTAAGGACCCTGTTTTTATCCCTGTTATTATATTATTCTTAATTCAAATTTGCAAACAGTTAATAACTTTTTGCAAATTTGAATAAAGAATAATAGAATTCTGGTAAAAAGTGGGTACAAATGTATAGTTATTGAAAATAATCTCCAACGGATTTTAAGATATCAAAGTTACAACACATATGATTGTCCTCTACCACCCTAAGAAATATTAAGACTGTTATGGAACACCTCTTTTATTTTGATGCTATTACTTTCAATATTACCTAAATTTAAAAATAATAAATATCATGAAATAATTTTAGGTCATTCAATTCTTAAGAAAACATTTTTCAAAAAAGACCCGAATTATGAATGTATAATATCTATAATACATAAATTATAAATTACAAAAATGATGAAAGAGTCAACTAATGAAATAGATGAATCTGTACTATCTCTGTTTATGTAAAGGAGGAATAGATAGCAAAGTGTTTCAACAACCGACCTGCGGCTTAAACTGTTCGAGCGATTACCGATTATGCGATTAAAGTTAATCAAACGCCGAAATGACCGTTCCATTCTGGCTTTTCATATTTTTTGTTTACACTACACAGTATTGTGAAAAAATAAACTTGCTTAGGATATTAAGGAGTGTCCTCCAGATAACGCTTTTACTTTTCAAATAGAAGTTCAAAGTAATCACTTTCAAACCTATTCTTCGTTGTAATTATGGATTTATTTCATCATTTAAATAAGGTAATTACATAAAAGTCCTGCGATTAGTGTGTTTCAGTTTTTTGTGTGTTATTGTACAAATAAAAACGTAAACTCCATTCAAAGGTTTTTGTACAATGCATACAGTTTTTTGCGCAACCCAATCAACTTTAATAATTTTGCAAATTTCACTACTGCCTAAGGAAGAACTTAAAATATCAATAAAAATACATGTATTATGTATATATAATACTATGGAGTGCTCAGTGAAACGGTATTTTTAATTTTCGCCTTTGCTTTATGACATATATTTTTTAATAGTTATCTTGTTTATGTTTGTTTATCTTTTGTATTAACTGCACACATTATTTGTAAAAATCATATAAATATATATCATTTATATGAGTAATCTCCCTTTCATTGCTTTGTAAACTCATTTTCAGATACAAAAGATAAGTTTCTTAAAAACGAAGGTAACTCTACGCCGCTAATTTAGGATATTATCAACCTAAATAACGATCTAAATCATTACCATTACTGTCCAATTCTGTTTGACCACAAAACTGCTGATCGAGATCACTAAATATAAGAAATATAGTACCAAAAAGTTTTCATTCAAAACTCACGGCTTTCCAATCCAATTCTCTAGGCGTCACCACTGGGCAGCTCACATTTTGAACCAACGATTCAACTTTATACAACAAAAATTCTACAATGACACAAAAGACTAGCATCATGGAACCTTATCTCAACGAACCGTGAACAACGGACCGACCAACTGAACAGCGGATGGAATGTCTTCCTCATTTATAATGACTTTTTTATAATCAGATTAAGAGTCATGTTTGACCTGGACACTATTGTTAGCATCTGTATCCTTGGCACATTCAGTTTTCCAGGACACTTGCCGTGATATTTAAACTAAAATATTTCAAAACAAAGAAATATTAAGGGACAAAAGACAATAAGGTATTCCAATCTAGTACTTAGCTAACTAAAGGTCTTCAAAACTCTTACCTTTACAAGACAAGTGGTGACAAGTAATAATAATAATAATATTTCTCATACAGAGCTATTTTTTGGCCAAATTAAGCATCAATGTACTTATACCAATACCTGCCCCAACCGAGATTTGAACATCCTGTATAGCACACCTTAAGCAGCAGTCAACTGCTGGCTAAGGTGTGCTATACAGGGGTGCTGTTCACTCGACCGAACGACTGTCAAAAATGTGGTTGCAATGTCACCAGCTTTCCCGTTTCTTAAGGAATGAGTGAGCATACCCGAGGGGCTTAGCAAGTGAGAGAACCACAAACCCATTTCTTGTACTTCATGTCTGTAAGACTAGTACAAATTGGAGAAAATAACAGGCTGTCATAGAAACTGATGATAGGAATGAAAACAGTGGTTTAAATTGTTAAATTAATTCTTGTCCTGAAATCATGCTCGTTAGCATTGTCACAAAACAAAGCAACTTTTGCCGTGGTTGGTGTCTGGATGGGTCAATCAAACTTGTTATCTCGTGCTCTTCCGTGCTATGGAAGGCACTGTATTGTGATGTAATGTTAATAACAACACTTTATTATTAAGACTGATTTATTTATACCAATTGACTCAATAGTGTTTAATATTCTGAAGACAGTAATTAAATACGTTTCAAGACGTTGCAGGTTGACAGATTAGAGAGGTAGTGGTCTACGCCGGAAAATAGTGCTGTGACGCGACAGTAGTGCTGTGGCATAATCTATTATTATAACAGGCTCGATAAGCCGTTGGTCCACCCACAAAGCCGCATGGACCAGCATGGCGGAGTAATGGCCCAAACTCCTGATATGTTTCTCTCATGTAGGAATGCCTGTGCGCAGAATTGGGACTTATATAGGTTGTACTGATGATACTCAGTAAAAATTGAAACTTCATAATATGTATTTCGAACTTATTGATTTAATTTGTTAATGATTTAGTTTCAATATATATCTCAAGTTAAAGTAGTATTCATATTGTTTATTTATCAATTTAAAAACAATGCATTATGAAAACTTATCTATATCTAGCAACTCAATTATAATAATAGTGAACACGTGAAATTTATACTGTTTGTGTTCTATATATAGACGATTGAAGAATATCTATACACTTCAATTGTCTATATCATTTATCAGTATATTCAGCAATCCTTAAATTATTTGTTTTATAAATACTAACATTATACTGTTAAAACGATTACGATTTAGCTATATTTCTCGAACACAACTTTAATATTTAAGGCGCCTTAAAAAGTTTTCACTTCAAAAAGTTTGTTGGTCGCCAATTGCTATTTGAAGGCAAGTGAAGTCAACTTAGGTTCTTCAATACGCTAATTTTAAATAAACATAAAAGGGGAATGATTTTAATTGGTTTCCATTGTCATTGTAATAGCTTTATGATTTCATTTTCTGAGATTAACATTATAATTATAAAGAAGTTCCTTACAATTGAAATTCAGTAAAGCCTACCCGACCGTCTGATCCTTGGCGTTACACAATGTAGGGTCACGGACTGGACTGGGCGTATTCCATGCATGTCATCATGGTGGCTCTGAACACCGGACAGGAGAGGCCTCCTGTTATCCCCATAGCACACTCCCTTTACCCTGAATTCCCTCCCAACCTCTTACATACACTCATAACCTGTATAAAATCACCCCTCCCTTCCTTTCCTTGATCCAATCGTAATCCGCTGCAAGGTGTGGGCATGTCTTTGCGGACTGACCATCGTAAAAGACGCGATAGCGGTGGTAGAAAACCCACCTGCGTGTTTGTGCCGTGCGTGGTGATTCGTATGGGAGGATGAGTGAAAATACTTCAAATGTTGTTTTTGTTAAATAGTTTACGACTAGTTGACACAAACTCCATTTATCAAAATAAATCATATATTATAAAATAAAATGAAGAAATAACAGTTTTGAATTAGCTCTTCTGTTAGATGATTTTCCATACTAAATTACCAATTTTTTTAATTTTTTCCGGGATTTTCCCTATTATATTTTATTTTGAAATCAACCTTGAATTTTTTAAGCACAAAAGATGCCATTGCGTCGATGTGTTCCGGAAATAATCCTGGCCCTACATCAAGATAAGATAAAGTGAATAAAACACAATAAAAATCGGTCAAGCCGTTCAAGCGACACTTACGAATTTTTTCTTAGAATATTTCCCTATACGATTCTATTTTACATTTAAAAGAGAGAAAATGTATGTATGAAGATGTGTATATACACTTTGAAAGTGTAGTAAATTAGGTTAAACGGAATAAAGTATTTCATGGTATGGTAGTGCCAATGAATATTAAATTGATAAATTTAATCGCTAAATGATAAACAAAAAAGTATTTATATCAAAATTATCAGATAATACTCGTTGTTTAGACCTATCTTCAAGGATTTCTTCACACGCAGAAAAACTTGCCACTTTCGCATAATAATGTATTCAATATATTATTACAGTATAACCTTATTTATTTACTTGTCTGAAGGACATAACTGGAGGTGTGACTGTCTGGCTATCTGTGGAAGTTCATGTCGCTGAATGCTGAAATACAGACTTTCCGTTTCGTAAAATCTTTTAAATGCTACTTAAATAGTCAAACGAACGAAATTATGCGATGTTGTTGTCTTGTCCGAAGATAATGATAAAAGAATTATTCGGTTTTTATGTGACGCCATTGACTAGAAAGCCGGTACTACACTTGTTTATTTTATCATCATCAGAGCGGGACTATTATTCGTATAATCTATTCCATAGACAGTTACTAGAAACTCATTTAGCCAACGATATAAAAACATTTCAGTGTAGTTTTGCCAATCAATCGACTTCACAGGTATTTCACTTTTATCACTTTACCGATATGAAGTTACATAGATATCTTTTAAGATAATTCAACTCATCTGGTGAAAGAGTTGCAATGTGTAAACTGTATTTTGTGTTTTATGTGCTATTTTTCTTAACAATTAATACAAAATGTCAAATGGTACATTTTGGAAAATGCCCACAAGTGGAGACTGTAAAATTTTTCGACATCGAAAGTGTGAGTAACTATTATATTTTTTTTAAATAGTTTGAGATAGTGACTCACTTAATACAGATAAACATTCTGTTCTAAATCTATAATCAGTTACGCCTCATTACATTAATTATCAGATTCAGGAATCATAACAACGTTCGATTAAAAATTAGTAATTCAATGAAACTTTTAAAAATACAGTCTAAACACAAACAAGTCTGGACAAGGTTAAGCCTGTTTTGTCTAGGTGCAACAATCTCGAATGTTATTTAATTATGTAACTAAATTAAACGAAAAATTGAACTATTTTAATAACTAGAAAAGAATAGTAGATTTAAAAACGTAATTGAAATGTAATTGTAATTAAATAATTTAAACAGTTAAGAATCGACTGTAATGTACACTTAAAAGGAAAAAATAATTCAAATTAATATGTTTTACTTAGTTAACTTATTCAAAATTATTTAAGATGAGTCAGTGCTTCACCTGTAGAAGTGTAGAAACAGTAGATGTTTCTGGAAACAACTTAACACCTAATGCAAAAAATAATTTTTAATTGGTTAACTTCTTAAGTTGAATGTTTGTGTTTTAATGTCGCTTTTTGACTGTTTTTTTAATTAGAACGCATTGGAATTAAGTTAACTTGGCTTAACCCCTTTCAATAGTTTTCATTCTCGTGTTTAGATTGTATTCTTTTAAACCAATTTTTAATCGAATGATTCCTGAATCTGATAATTTTCGGAGTCTGTTAAAATGGGTTGTACAGAAATTGTGACGTCATAGACAAGAAACTTAAATCACTGCGTATACTTTGTTTTTAGAGAACCATGTCAAGGTAAAGTTACCTTTAAAACGTAGCAATAAAAAACCATTTTTATATTGAAAACTGGATTACAAAAGGCTAAATATCCTTCCTCTGTGGAGTGAAGTTGGTCAGTGTTTCTATTCTTATTTTCACGCCATAATACGTTCCTTTTATTTTGGTCAAAATCATCATTGAAAGCAAATGACATTCCATAGTTTGATAGTCCATTTTCCAGATTTAACTCTCTTGCTTAGTTTCCATAAAAAAATCTACTAAAAAATTTAGTTTCAAACATTATTTGATATAATTAGATATTTTGAGAATTAATTACAAAAAATACATTTATTATCATATTACATATCGTTATATTACCTAACGACATTACATCTACTTCACATGATAGATTTGATCTATCTTTTTGAGCTACACACGAACCCGAACTCAAAAATAGCACAAACTATTGATACTTTGTGGTCTAAATAAGAAAAATATGGCATTATCCGTAAAATTGTGACATCATAGACTTGATCGATTACTATCTTCACTTATGTTGCCAAAAACGTAGAAAAAATATAATGAATAATATCTAAGTTATTTTCATTCTTATGTCAAGATACAAATTTTAAAAAAAATAAAAAATTTACACAATTATGAAACAAAGTTCTTTTCTACTTTATGATATTATTTTTACGAAATACTTCGAACCTTCCAATAAAGCGAAGTAAATACAATTATTTCAAATTAGAGCTAGAGAACTTGCATTTAATAATTATTGCATCGCCTGAATTCTAATACAACTGAGTATTTAAAGTCACCTACTATAAGTTTTGCAAGCACTGAAGGCTTTTGTTATTACTTATCCCATCACTGACCAGAACAGTATTAGGTTTAAACACTACAGTGCCCAAATTTTGTAGAACTGTAAATAAATAAATAGAGTGATATTGAAGACTTTCTTCACAACCCTGCAGAAACTTACCGTAAACTTATAATTAGATTAAATTTTCAATTAAATTTTTATGTTTTAATTCTATAATACATACACACACATATGCACACTCATTAATCATGTACACACTTGAATCACTTTTCACACTCAAGTATAACAAATTACAATTTAATATATTAAAATATTATTTCATACAAAACTTATTGCAAGCTGTATATCTGTATGAGTTTTACGTGCCGTTAGAATACCTTAATAATAATGTTTATTATGTATAGACTGTTAGTTTACCTTATTTTAATGTGAGAAAACTACAACATTTCAGTTTCTCGGACAATGGTTCATCATAGAGCGATATCCAACCTGGTTTGAAAATAATGGTCAATGCGCATACAAGCACTTCGAAGCGTGTGGCAGAAGAATTGGGATAGAGCATAGCTTCGTAAGAGATAATATTCAATTCGTATTAAGGTGGAACAGTAGCTATACTCCTGGACATGAAGCCGTATTTCCAATAGAAGATAATGAGATTGGTAAGTTTCTTGCTTCTATAATGTTTTTGATATTTTTTTTCCAATTATTTGGCCTGTTAACTAAGACCTTTAAGCCATATCTTCATTAATACAGTTTTTATCATTATTTATTGCTCCTGGATACTGGTGCAATGTAACCCTTTGGCCATGGAGTTTTTGGCGACTAATGGTAGGCCCCTAATAGGTAGGTATTTTGTTCATAACTTACGAGAAAATTTTTGAAAATGGAATGCAATGTAAGCGATTATGATAAAATGATACGAAAATGGAATGATATGATAATGATTACGATGAAATGATAAGTAAATGAGAATGAAATTATAAAATGTTGTGAAATCAATGAACTTACCCTACAAAGAATGAATGGAAATTAAACACTGAAAAATCTCACGTAAGTCACTAATCAACGCTGAACTATGTATTCCATATATTGCACGATTTAATGACCCTTGTTGTCATAAAACTACACCAATTTCATAACTCAAATAACACTATAACACAATATATGAAATAAAATATACAGCACTCAACCGACCCCGTCATTGCGCGCTAAAAACTCTTATGCCATGTCTGCTTCGTTCATTCATAGGTCAATTGCAGTCATACAGAGTGTTCTGACGGCCTATTTGATATCATTTTAACAAGTAGTTACCAAGCACCGTTATGTTTTTGAGTTCCTCATATTTTGGCATTATTGCAAACGCCATGATCACGAAGATAACTGACGATTTTGCGGGTTAGATGTTATCGGCAGAAATACGGGCACTTCCCACGTCAACTGCTGTGAAAGACTTCGAAAGGGGGTAGTTCTGGTAAGGGGAATTCCTTACCGGCACACGTATTTCCTCCTTCATACAATATGGGTTCCTTCTTATAAAAAAAACAATATTTCTGCCCATAACATCTCAACCGCTATATCGTCAATTATCTTCGTAGTCTTGGCGCTTGCAACAGTGCTGAAATATTGGGAACTCAAAAAAAGTACATAGTATATATCTCGTTAATAATTATCTACTTGTTAATGACTATTAAAGTTGTGTATATTACCAACAATATTGTGCATGAAAATAATCTAAAATCTATTAAAGAGTTTTTTTACTACGAGTTGCGTTTCATCTTGTTTATGATAGTATGGTCTGATATGATATTATATTTTATCCGAAATCACGCTGAAAGTAAATTAGTGACTCGATTTATTTGTCGAATTGCGAAAGCGATTCATAATATTAAGGAAAAGAGATAAAAAATATTGAATTCTCAATAAGTTTGTTGCCGTTTTGACATATATGAGTTAAGCCGATAAAGATTGAATGCATTGATAAGCATCATATTGTTCATTCCATTTTGGATTATAAGAAACTGATTATCAACAACTTAATTAATATTAAAACATAAAAAACCTGCATTGATACGGAAAGCCTTCTAATGATAACCTCATAACTCTAGTTGCAAAAATTTGGGGATATATTCGACGTAAACTTCTCGTGAGCATTCTATGATTACCGTCACCTGCATGCATGAAATTTCACTTGATTAAAGTCTTCAACTATACCTCGCTTAAAAACATAAATGACGTCTTATTCCGTCATTGCAGGATTTACATAAAAATCGCGTTAGGGAAAACTATGTTGAATGAAAACATCTTATTTCAGATCCCGTCGGAGTACCAATAGCGGTTATAGCTACTGATTATACAGAATATGCGCTCATATATGGATGTCAAGAAAATTCTATGATGAACCTTAAAGTCAGTAAGTCGAAATCTTTTGTGATAGTCATATTTTTATCACTCTAGCCTCAACGAAGATAGCTGTTGTTGTTTTATTGACTCACAAATCTTGAAGGTCCAAAGACACTAATTATAGAATAAAAAACAAAATCAACATCAACGATTCAGTAGCGATATAGCTTATAACGGTGGCTGTGATATTTGCAAAAAAGGAACAATTGGTGCAAATTAATTTAATTAAATTATATTAATTCTACATACAAAAATCTCTTTCTCTTTTCAACTTAAACAGCTAAAGATATAAAAAGGTTGTATTATCGTCCCCAACATCAGTCTTAATAATATGTACTGAGAAGTAGCTATCAAATAATAAATAGATTATCCTTTTGATTTTAGCTGCTGCTTGGATCCTTTCAAGAAATATATCGCTGTCCGAAGAAACTATTCATATGTTAAGAATGACTTTGAACATGATACCTTATACCAGTCATGAATATCTGGAGCGAGTCTACCATGACGAGCGCAATTGTTACCATTATTGGACGGCTTACGTAGAACCTCCTGAGAATATTGAGAAATAAAGTACTTAAAAAGACTTTAATGATTTTAGTGATTGTACTCACCTTCGTACATACTTCAAACGTGCTAAAATCAAGGTGTGTATGAAACTGACCATTCGCATTACTAAAGTTGTAAGCAGTGGTAACGTTCACTTGCTGAGCACTCTTGCAGGATCACTGGACCAGGCCCTTGAAGTATCCTACTCAAACTTCCTGCACTATATTAAAATAGTAGTAATAACAGACACACGGTGAAATCTCAACGCAATTAAATGTTACATACACACACACACAGATATAACCAAGTTATTATTTAGAGAATGCACGAGAGTATCACAATAATAATGTGACTACATACTATTAGTGTGATACCTTAAATTTAAAGAATTTTATAGTTTTTACATTTCTTATTTGTAATAAAAGAAATACAGTTAAGAGACCTTCAGCCATAATATATCCTTCATATATAAAATAAGTTAGTTAATTATATTTGATCTAAAAATCTCTTGTGGTATTATTAATTGCAGATTTGTATAGTGTTGGACGTCTTGTACCCGATATGATAACCAACCGTTCATCCTTTCTTCTTAAAATCAAAAACCATGACATCGAAGTAATACAATTGAAATTGTAATCTATAAAAAGAATACTATTCTCTTAAATGATAGCAAACAATTCTCTTCCGATATAGTATCAATCAGATTACATTATGTAGACAAGTACTTAATTATAACCGAAGTAAATTTATTTGTGTCAATGAAGGATCTTATTTCTATAAAACACTAAATACATGCCGAGATCAGCTTCGTAGACATAAAAAGTAATAATGTATATTATAAAATTATTGATGTAATCATACAATAAGTCATCATCATAAAACCTATATTCGTCCTACACACTACAGGGAACAGGCCTGCAGGCATTAGAAAAACACTTGAGGAGTTAGATGCGGGTTGGTAGGTGAAAGCAGTCATGGTTACGGTGGTGGTGCTTAGTGTAGCACGAAGGAGCTCACGATAAGAAATTTTGATTGACTTGAATAAGAATCAGGTAAAATAGGAATAGGAATCAGGTTAAAAATTAAGAGCAGCCCGACGCGAAGTCACATATTGTGTCATCACGTCCAAGATGGAGGAGAACTGGTAACTAGGGATGGAGAAAGATATTTGTGGGGAGTACAGACCAGTGGGGAGTAGAGCCCAAGCCAAGCAAGTGGGTTGGTGGAGTTTGGCCCATCCTGGTACCGACCACGATTAATGTTGCTTTCTTTTCATAAACATAACTTGATAGTTGGAAATACTACTTCAACAAGCTTATGACAATTTATTGTATATTTCTAATTGAAAACTGGTGTGTTAAATAATAATAAAACTATGTGAACGTTAGCCACAGATATATTACAAAGGTACTGGATATCTAAATGTAGTTGGTTCCACAGTGAAATCGTCGTAATATTTAGGATTGCATTTAGATAAATCATCTTTCACAAGTCTTGCAGAATCAATTCCAATTTGTTGCAGAGGTCTTAAAGCTAGATCCTTAGAAACATCGTTCAATATTGGATTCCTTGACAAAAGCCACACGTAGGCTGAAAACAAAAAATATTTTATATAAGCTAATATAATTTCCAAACATTCTGTATTTGAGCATTCAAGTTTGTGAATGTGCCCTAGAATACAACAAATGGAGACTAAAGGTCTTTAGAGAAATCGCCTCATTGCAGTTGTGATATTAGAATATTTAATAATATTCTAAAAACAATGCTGGGTAAATCAAAATAATACTGATATTGTTAAAAGTTCATGGATTAGGTTTCCTTACTCATCACGCAGGATTAGATTTATTATCTTATTGATAATCTTATGATGGAACCTCATTTTACATAATAAAGCCCCAGAAAAATTAATTTTCGATGACACTAAAACCTCTTTCAGTTAATAATGCAGCTGTATCTATCGTACCATGTCTATTGATCTAAATCAGGTTTGAAATATTTAATCCTGAATAATATCCAAACCGCACATCATTTAAATCAGATTGTATTAACTTACAAAAGTGTTTATTGATGAGCGGACTATACTGACAGGTATAAGCTGTGGCATAGTACTTGTAGTTGGTTGCCAACACTTGAAACTGATATTTCCTTTTCTGTACTGGAAAGAAAAAAAAATCACATTTATTATCAACTGATAAAACGTGTTCCAGTCAACAAAAACTTACATACAAGAACAAAGACGGAAAGAGAAGGGCGGAATCTATCGCACAGCAAAAGAAGACTAGAACGAAAGAATTCATACAACACAATTTTAAAATACCAAATTAACTTAAAATGTTCTATATTCCAACTGGTTCAGTTGGCAGAAAGTATGTGTCTTTAACGTGATAACATAGTCTCTGGTTTTCATAACCATTTACAGTTCACATCTGTATACGTACCACTGCTAGGCACAGATCTTCCTTCGTGAGAGAAACACATGCAGAGCTTCTGGTAATAGTTAAAGTAAAGGTTCACTTACATCTTCTAGGAGCATTCTGGAATTCAAAAATCAAGTCCATATTAGCACCAGAATCGTTAAACGCTGGTGGTACGACTTTAGCCACGCTGTATCTGTGAAACAGTCCCCTATCAACTCTGGACTGGTTGAAATAAACCATGGGATGGTTCTTCCAGTAGTTACTAGATAGGATGCTGATTTCAATAGTGGAGCAGTTGTTTTTCTTCTGCCCATCGCTGGAGTAGTAATACGCTTGATACCATTTGCCGTAGAACTGAAAAACAAAGAACTATATAAGCAATGGAACCAGGGGATCTGTTATGTATTCTTTGCTAAGTTGAAAAGAATAAATAAATTTCGCTTTAATACCTACGTCGTTAAAATTTAGATTTTCTATTGCTGTTACGTTCGGACATTTTCCTGGTAAAGTGAAATATCCATAAACACTACACGAACACAAAGAGAATATTATTATTTTTAACATTGCTTCAGAATCCGGTTAACCATTTGAATGCAAGTTTAGTTTTAAATGAGAGACACTGTTTTTAAGTCAATGAGATGAGGTTATCGCTTCAGATTAAAGTAACTAAACAATTTTTTGATTCCTCGGTAAAATAAACAGAATATTCGCATCGTTATTCCAAGAATATTTTATTGACATGCAAAGAAATTGATAATAGAGTTATGATTTTCCTGGTAGCTTGTTGTTGCTTTAACTAACCTTAGTTTGCTGTTTTCACACAAATAAATGTCGTTATGATATTCCTTACCAAATACTTTAAAATTATATATTGTATATATGCTATCATTTTGTAAGTGTCTGTGTTTGTATGTATTTAGTATCTGTATGTTATATTATTTTTAATATTTGTATTCGATATACGTCACTATCTTCCGTCGAGTAATTTATTTCTAAATTCTGTCCAGCCTAAGTTTACCAGGAAAGATAGCTTTTAACGACTAGGTTGCCTTTCGTGAAAAATAATCGAATTCATTATAATTGTTTTGCTTGTTCCTCTTTTCTGTGAAATCTTTATCTGTTTATTGTTTAATAATGATTTGACAATTAAACTTGAATATATAAAGCGACCTTTACATAAGGACATAGACACAATAACACGGGTAACATAATCTAAAGAATTTAAAATATAATTGACTCATTATGGTGTTAAATTTTTTTATGTAAAATTAAAATTGAATATGAGGATATCCACAGAATTACATCGGGATATGAATGAATGAAAGCTTATTCAATTCTATATTCAATACTTGATAATATAATTATATATACAACCTTTGCTGTGTTCTTTGCTTTTATATAAGTTTTCATTATTATTTAAAGCTAATGAACTTTAACTTAAGTGAGTATTTTCATAATGATCTTATCTCAGTAAAGGACCAGATTTTACTCCCGAAGCACTTCGACCCAATGGAATCTTTTATGCTTATGCTGTTGTTTCATAAATAATGCCAACGTCGTGTGTGTTTAAGACACTCGGCACATGCAGAGTGGAAATACTTACATGACTGTTTCCTGTCATATTGTCTGGTGTATTTTTTGTTTTATTGTTAGGTCACAAAATAAATAATTATCTATTTTTTTATAAATATTTTTGCGTTAACTAGATTCCATCACACAAGCCTTTGGGGCTGGTTTTCGATGTAAAAAATCGTAATGGGAATGTGGACTACAACTTTGTAGGTTCTTTGCCGTTGGTCAAAAATATAAACTTTTAAAAAAATGCTTTACAGAGTATACTTATTTCCCTTAACTTCAAAATTTTTAAGAAACAACGATAATATATTAAACATTCGTATCATATTTATAAAATTAGTTTAGCCCCATTAAAAGTAACAAATTTTATCACGCCGACTATGCATGTTAACGCATAAGTAAGATATCATAAATTTCGGTAGCCACTTCTTTGCGTGTCACAACACTAGTATTTTCTATGAACCGTTTTTGGGCGACTTGTAACTGATCCTCAACGTTTTTATATATATTAATCGCAAATAAACGGTTGCTTAAACAATATTACTTTATTATTAATATGCTATTTTTTTTTAAATAAAATAATTTTACTGAATTTTCACAATCTTACGACCTTTTAAATTGATGGTGAACTAAAAATACTCGAAGGATGTAGATTATAGAAAACCCTACACATCCAATTCACAAAGCAATTTCAATGTAAAACGCCTTTACGAACTGGGGTCACCTCATTGGATAATTATCGCGTGGGATGCTCCCGCGCAACATTCGTTATCGCACGTTTGTGCAGACGACATGTTTTTGAAGGAAATGGAAAAACAATTGTTTGTTTTGTTTTTTCTCTTGCCCTTTGGTTTGGGAGAGTTCACTTTGCAGGGTGATTGTCACGATGTCAAACTTCAGGAGAATTTAGATTCTACTAAGGTAAGAAACTAACCTTATATTTCAACACATTCTTATATTTCTTTTAACAACATAATACGAAAATGTTATGTACTACGTATTTAACTAATACCAAAGTATAAAGTACTCTTATGATACGTAAAACCAGCGAAAAACTAAATTTTTATGTTATTCAGTTGAATCAATGGTCAATGTTTTGGTCTATGAGAAGTAAACAATGTACTTCTTGTGTGAACTTGAAATAATCTGAATGATTATGAAGTACACATACTAAATCTTGATTAAAGTGCTGTATCTCGTTCTATCAATACGGTTTCAAAGATAATAGCTATTGTTTCACGTGTCATTTTGAGGTTGCGTGCAATTTTCGACCTTAATGTACGTATTAAATTGAATATTTAAGGACAAGAACATATCATATGTCCCCTTAAATTGTCTATAGTGTCTATATATCTGTCTAAATTTTAGTTATTTGATAGTTCTAAATTTTTGCTATCCTTATCTTTTACATAATGACAGAATGGGATGTAATCGACATCAACAAAATGATAAATAATTATTGATATCAATTTACTTCATACTTATTGACAAATTCTAAACCATCCAGCTTCGAAAAGAACGATAATTCATTTCCATTGTAATATTTAAATTTCATACGAGACCGGTTACAATTTTATTTATTGGAATACGAATATAAAATTCAACAGTTTTACACCAAATCAAAATGAACAAGATGGTTTAATTTCCTGCTAAATGTGTTTAGATATACAGGTGACCACAGCATGCACGCAAATATTTGTTACAATTTGTCAGTATACAATTTAATGTAAAGATTACAAAGAATTTAAAAAATATTGTAATTTAAATTAAATTAATAATAATTTTAAATTATAAGAATGCAAGCAATACAAATATAAAACAATATAAAACGATGCTAATGTTCTCACCACAAGAACTCGATGCAATCAACGAGTAGTACACCTTCCTTCATTCAAAATTCAATTTTTTCGACGCTTTTTCTCTTTTTCTGGTCCTTATCTCTATAATATATTTCATAAAACTCTTAATATCCTAACAGATACAAAACATTCTTGCAAATTAAAAGTTACGAACTACCTCCAATCCCTCAGTTACCTGGAAACTGAAGATATTCTTCGCCGAAACCAATAGCATCGACCCTCGTGCAGGCACACCTACAATTCCTACTAATTATCACACACCCACACCATTCACACGCACCACACTACACACACACAACACACACATCCCCACCCACAACCCACCCACCCACACCCACACACACACACACGCACACACACACGCGCACACACACACACACACATTTTTGACTTTACTTGGTCTATTTTTTAAATATTATTCCTCCACTATGATCACCACTATTTCTCTCCAAATAATAATGGTGCCTATGTTTAGTTATGATTAAATTAAGAGTACTGATTAATGTTTTAAAGTTTCAATAGTCTCTTAAACCGTCTAAAATTGTGTACACCTTCTATGTTATCTCTAAATTTATTCATTTGACAGTTTCATTTCTTTTACGTAATGACAAAATGAGATTTCCTTAACATAAAAAAGTGTGTTCTAATTAATAACAATATGAAGCTATCAACAAATTCTGAAGTAAAAACCTGATATTAACTTCACTTCAATGACTTCAATTTTCAAGAAACTTTACATACAAATTTAACTTAGTATTAAAAAAATGAAAATGAAACCATCATGTTGTTATTGGAAAAGTTTTACGTTCTATTTAATACAAATACCTCAGTGAGGAACTCGTTGGGAGTAGTAGCTTAAACGCTTTGTTTTGATGATGAAAACAAATCTCGCCATGATTGGTTCCTGGATGCTTCAATCCAAATCTGTTAACGCGAGGTCCTCCACGCTTAGGTAGTTAAGTCTTTGGTTGGTACGGCAACCGCTTTCACCCAACAATCAGCATCGGGCAATAGTGGGCCAAATATCCTATATGGTTCTTATATCTAGAAAGCCTTATAAAACATTTTTAATGACCTTCCTTTTAGGAGTGAAGTTAGTCAGTGGAGCAGTTTTATTCTTATGTTAATAGAACAATAGGATTTATTTAGCATTTTTATTTAAATAGTTTTCAGGGACATGGTACAATGTTGCAAGTTACGCGAGTGACGGTCATCCAACATCTGAATGTTCGACCCTCGACTTTCAAGAGGACGATCTCGGATATACATTGAGGGAAACCTACGTGGACTTAGACCAGGGAAACCGTACACAAAAGACGTACTTTGCTAGGGTTGACCCAACTTTTGACGCTGGTAATAAGGCAAAATTTATTGTGAGCTATGGAGATGGCGGTAAGATACCTTTTTGTGTAATTAGATACATTTAAATTTTAGGTAATCTATAAAGTGGTTAAATTAGAAACTCACAATAAATACACACATAACATAGAAGAACTATCGCTTCTCACTTAGTTGGTTCCTCATTCCTGAAACACGTCCTTAGAGACCTTAAGACTTAGAAAACGATTAGTTTTGGCTACAGTCACAAAAATTATTGATCTCAATTCACTTCATTCTTACGAGACCAAAGATAATACTGGCAATGTGTATAAATTCGGTTTTAGTAAAATAAGAGTTGGTTCAGATGCTCATCTTCAACCTTTCAACCTTCTTCAACTTTTAAAACGTAATGATAATTATCAATACATAATCTATACATTTTATTTTCAGACAAAGTGCTACAATTTCCTTTCTTCGTTCTGTCCACTGATTACGAGCATTATGCTATTGCTTACACCTGCAAGAGCACACTCGTCAGGCAGCGATTGGAGAAGAATGATGCTAATATCATTAACGTTTATGGCACTAGGACTTCTTCGAAGAAGCATTATGGTAATTTCTATTTTTACTTATATCTTCAAAGAAGAGCATGTGGTTCCACCGAGCCAACAAGGTTTCATTCTTACACAAAGGAATCCAAATAGTTTCCAGCTACATACGCCATATGTTATGCAAACTCTTTTATAATATTAGCTAATAAGGAAAACTATCTAAGTATCTGTCAATCTGTTGCTGAATAACAATAATTTAGCATGATTTCCAGCTGTGTTAAGTCTGCCCACTGTTTTCTAGGATCTTATAGATGGGTTCATAAAATTTAATTTAATTTGAATACTTACCGGCACACATATCACCTCCTTAGTCAACATGGGTTCCTTAAAAACTGAGGTGAAAAGAAATTTTTGGGCCGGCAAGGTGAAGGTGGCTAGGGAAGTATGTCGCATGCTTCACTAACTATCATCATGTAAGGAATGTATTGATTAGAATTGACATCAGAAAGTGTGGACAGCAAATTACCGTACTGAAGAGCACCGAATCACCATCGTATCTATTTTATTAATTTTGCTGTGAACACCCTTAATTTATGAGATCATCATATGACTCAATAGATAGCATTACTCGTATCAACTAATAATCTTTATGTTGGCAATTATATAAGTAAATTATAATATAATTGCCAACATAAAGAAATACAACGCTTACACTTCACATATGGACTCATCCTACTCCTTAGCATCTTGCGGTGTCGAGTCATTCGCTATGCTTTTTATAAATAACAAAATGCATTTGACGAGATGCACCAGAATAATATAAAAGGATTGCTGAAACTCCTGTGACCCTTATTTGCTGAGTGTGTGAATATCAATTTGAAGTTTTGCTACGCTCGGTCATAAAATAGGGTTGAAGTATTCTAATCCTGTCACATTTTTGCTTAATAGTTTTCAAGCAGTATGCCGATGTTTATCTACTGTCTTAATGGCTTAGTTAAAACTTTAGGCCGTTAAAACGATAAAACCAAACTTATCGTTTTGATAGCCGTTCTGTCGAATAATTAGTACCCTCGAATCCTGGTAGAATATTTTTTACGAATCATGGACATTGGAGCATTTATTAATATCTACATTTCCCCGTTATCTATCCATCACACTAGCTCTTACTTCATTAAGGCTACATAATAGGTATAATAAATATTCTTTATTCTATTCTTAATATCCTTTTGCTTATTTATACTTAACGTAGAAAGCTTGAGCCTAGCTGGGGAAGGCTCCGAACACGCAGTTCTAGCGTGTAGTGCCTATACAAAAGTATTCGTTTCACCTCTCTACATGCCACCCCAAGTTATTTTTTAAGTTCTAGACAATATTTTTTTGATATTTCATCATTTTACTTCCAAGGTTTCACTGATGAGGAAACTGATAGAACTTTCCATTTTTATTTACAGTTTTCGTATGGGTCCTGTCTCGAAGCAAGGATGGTTTACAAGGGGCCATTTTACAGAAATTTGAAAATGCCTTATCCGCGTACTCTGAATTGGTTGTACATAGACAATATTTTGTCTTCAAGGATTTTACCGAAGCAAGCTGTTCTTACACTGAAAAGTTCGGAAGTGATTTTTTTACCAACAACTTCTGGTGAAGACTGAAAACGTAATTGTTGTGAACTACTGTGAACGAAAAAAAATAGTTTTTGTAAAAATGAATTGTTTTTTTAACCTTTTATAGAGTTGTACACTGGTGGTTACGATCACAGAAACTAAACAAATTTCGCCATGTTTGAATCCAAATAATTTCAAATATTTCGCTCCTACGTTGGCCCCGGTTGTTACAGCAACCGTTGTCACTCCAGATCAACGCCCAGCAGTAGAACTTATATAGGCTGATAATAAAGATGATGAATTTTATAGTCAAGCAAGGAATTTTTGCAGAATCAGCTTTAAATGAATCAGTAGAAATATTTACATTTCTAAAAGTTTTATGAATTACAATCGTGGAGGAGCACTGTTGATTGTAATTCATTATTAAGTTCTAAAAAGCGGTGTTATTAATGCTACCTCTTCAGATACGTCATTAAATAAGAAGTGAAGGAGAACTATCGGAAAGTATTCAAAATTTTTCGAGTACTTGATGAAGCGCACGTGAACGTTGCTTAGTTGTTCATCGTATCGTATTACGCTTTGAAGTGATGCAGTAGACGACGCAGCAATATAGAAAAATAAATTGATGTGAATCCTAGGTAAAATGCAGTGCTTCGAAAGTATGGAAACCTTTAATTGCTTTTTGTTTAGGAAAGTCTCGTTGGACACATGATATTTGCCTACCTATATCTGCCTAGCTACCTGACGTAATGAAATGAGTGCATTTCATTACGTTAATTGGTGGGGGACCAATCTACCAGTTCCTTCCCGATGCTTAACTGACTGATATGGGTACCAATGCGCCAACTTTCCCTCGTTGTCCCGTTTTCTGTGCCCATCAGTGCTATCCTAGTGCCATCAGTGTTACATACCTAGATATACCTACCCATACAATAAACTAACTTAGCCCAGCACCTTCCCTAAACACCTTTGTTTTACTTTTACTGTGAAACATCTAACAACTAATATAAGTGTGCTCTGTAAATAAACCCCGGTCCCATGTATTATAAATAAAACTGTTAATATTAAAATTATAAAACGAAATAACTAGCATATATAGTTTTTGATGCGTAGTAGCAGCGATGATTGGGTGCTGTAAATTATATTTCGCATATTGTGTCGTAGTATCATATTATATGTGAAAATGGTGTAGTTTTATGCCAAAATATATTAAAAACAGACTTTGTAAGATTTTTCAGAGTTCCATTTGCATTCGTTCTTTTGTCATTTTCTAATGTTACTTATCGTGTTAGCTCGAAGACTCTTTCTGGGCCTTGCAATAGCATCTCCTTGACTAAATAGAAATTCAATTGATTCGTGTCCAATAAACATTCCAGGTAAGAAGCAAACCTTTGTTTTACTATTTCCATAGATATATTAGTCTTTTCACCTTTCTAGGAGTGTTTTAATACTAGTGCTTTTTGACATTACACTATATACTTGTATCTAGCATATGTTTTTAGCCATTCCAGGAACCAGATTCTTCTATCAGTCGATACCTGTTCTAAGCCTACTGTGCATTTAGGACTAAATTTGAGTTAATACAAGTAGATTTAGGCGCCTTAAGAGCTGCTTTAGTGTCACTATTATTCGATTCTTAATTCTTTTTATATGGACATGAGATAATCGCATATATTTACTCTTGTAATGAAAACTACCCGAGTCAATTGCGGATACATCAGTAAACCAGATCAGGCTATCCCTTTCTGATTCCTCTGCTCTCCTATGCTCTGTTTCTATCAGCATATTCAGTTGTGGGATTTCCAAAAAAACTGCCATCGAAGCTATAAAACACTCAAGTAATTTTCAAAGATACAGTTCTTTCTGACTTGTACTTAGTAGTATGTGGAAATAGAAATGAAGGATGTCAAATAAAAAGAAAATAATAACGACCATAATTTTATTCGATACTTAAAAAATATTTTGATCAACTACCGTAACTACTAAATATAATAGATAATATATGTACATTGCTAAAACAACTTCACATTGCTGTACGTTTTGTGTTTAAAACTGAAATTTAATATTAAATATTTAGCCCTGAATCGTATCCAGTATTGTCTATAATTAATTTCGTGTTTAAAAAGATGTAACGTAACGAATTTAACCGATTAAGGTAATCTATTTATAAGTACTGATAAACAATCAAGAATCGAAAGTTTCTAGTTCCTGGTTCAAACAAAATATTCAATTAAAGAAATAATATATCGTTGACTCTTCAAGGTCATGAACGCGCCCGGCAGCGCGCTGCTGCCGTGCCGTCATTCACCCGCAAGTCGCGCCGACGAACGAATGTGTGCAATATATATTATATAGTTATTTAAAATTCACTGTATTACAAATAAATTTGTTACAAAGGAGCCCTGCGTTTAAATCGTAGAAGAATCCCCAACACATATCATCTCTTCATAACATTATCAAAGATTTTATTCCCTTCAATTAATTTCAAAATCTTGATAAATATCTATTAGCTGGTACCAACATTTCTTTGGTTTACATGATTTGATCATATCCTTGTTTGAACTGAATACGAAATTAATTATTATATTTGGTCATATTACTCTCAACGAGAACTCTTTAAGTGGTAGTAACGTTATCAAAGATCAACAGGGCTAAATATCAGAATTTTTAATGGTCTGTCTTTTTACCCTAGTCTTTAGTGCTTGGGGCGTTCACTTATGACGCTGGTGCTGGTGAACTTGCAAGCTTCTTCAGAGAAATCTGTTTCAACAAGTTTTGAGATATCAATGTCCTTTGCAGTGTTCTTGAAGAAATTGTCTACAGCAGTCTTCGCGGCTCCCTCCAGGGTCTTGGTTCTGGACAGAACCCACAGTGATTCTGAAATAAAAAGATGTATGTTTGAACTGTCTTCTGATTATTTAATATTGTATAATTTCTATTATGAACAGTATAGGAGATAAATTGTAATGTCAAACAAGTGTCGCATCTTTTTAGGTTTTAGCTTTCCAGAACCGCTGTTGTTTGTGCCTACACCCAAATAAAGTGGTGTAATTAGACTGTTTGATCACTATTCCCAAGAACAATAGGAAATTTTTGTTTCTTTTCTGTTTTGATTGAGCGACAAAGCTAAGAATTAAGACGTATTTGGCTAATGGCTCTTAGAAGATAACAATCTTTTTACTAATTTTCTTGATAGTGTTAAAATGCCTACTATACTTCTAATATAGCTTTATCGTCAGTTCCTATTTAGAGATTAATATGATAACAAGTACCTAGTTGTTGATTATATTTAATGTCTTAAGCCCTAAGAAGCTATAGGTAATAAAAAGCCAATGGCGTCTAGATTTACGGCTTGTAAATCTAGAAATTAGCCATTGGCTTTTTTTGTCAGTTTTATTTTTTATCGCATTTTAAATCGATTGTCTAAGTTGTTTCAGAGTTGACGCCAAAAATTTTGTGTTTGGAGCGACGTGTTTTTAACATTTAGAAGTAGTTATGTTGGTGTTTATTGGGTTACTTGTTGTTCAACACGAGACAGTAATTTCATGAAGTATTAAAATAAAAATCCATCAATAACGTTAATCGTCACAGTCTGCCACTCACAAGCTTCGGTGCTATTATGGTTAATCACAATGAAATAACCAATATAAATAACGTATGAAATAGTTGATTCCGGAATGTTTGAGCTGCTTCGTTATTCAGAAGTTACTGCAAGTTTTTTTTTAATGGGACTTAGAAAGACCTGTGTCAAGAAATGGGTCTGAAGACAGTTGATAGTTATAAATTATTATCGGACACCTTAAAAAAATCACCAGCTGATCACGTTTTGAAAATGCTGACTTACTTAAGTTTCAAAGATTTCCTTAAAGTGAAGCTTATGCTTTATAGTAATAAAGTGCAATACCGGTTATCATGCGTGAAAATATTGATAAATTCTGATAAAATATTTGGACTGTTGCTTCGATGCTTGAAGTTGATAATAAAAAAACTGATAAGATTTTATTTGTTCCGAGATTCCAATAAATATTATTAACATAAACTGGTTACATTTATTATAAAATATATATTACGTTTGAAATCTGTATATATGCCAATGAAATTCATTATTCCCATTTTATTTACACGGCATTGGCACAAACAAACCTATCTCTATTTTTTTTCAATTTGTGGCGTATTTTTTGTCGTGAGTGGAAAACAAAGTTATATTTTCTGCAATTAAAATCGTTGTATTGTCAATTTTATGTGTGTCTATAGGCTAACTATTAGTTATATCCTTGTACAAGTGTTTTTGTACGAACTTTTGACTTAAAATTTATTTATTTTATTTATTTATTCTAAGGGCAGTCAACAAAAACAAATACTAACAAAAATATTTAACTGTAGCGTAGACATTAAATTAAGTATAGTTTTTAATTAATACTTAACAGACAG
Organism: Acentria ephemerella; assembly: GCA_943193645.1. Taxonomy (NCBI): domain Eukaryota; kingdom Metazoa; phylum Arthropoda; class Insecta; order Lepidoptera; family Crambidae; genus Acentria; species Acentria ephemerella. The sequence continues at coordinate 2,544,249 of OW971889.1, forward strand.
CCACGGCATGCGATGTGGACTAACAGTTATAGTTATAATTTCTTAGGTTTATATATGTTTTTTAAAGTTAATATAGAAACCTGATTACAGGGGGTTTACGTTCCTGCTAATGATTTTGAAGGTAGCCCTGTATTTTCGTGCACTAAGGTGAAATATGTCCAACTCTCCTACTTTATTGTTCCGAGAAAGAAGATTATAGTATTTCTGGATCCTGTTTAATGTGGAATGGGAGCCTAGATTGCTCCTTGCTACTTTGGGTACAAACATGTTAAACCAAAAATAAAATTTTAGGTTTAACATGTTTGTTTGTTTGTTTAAACAGTATAAATGGAATCAATTTCTGTTTTACTCAATCATAAGGAACATACCATCATGAGTCTTCTTGGCCTCGTCGTACTTGCAGTTGTAGGAGATGGCGTAGTTTGTATAGTCTGTCGCAATCACCATCAGAGGTGATGGCATTGACACTTCTGTAACAAATAAAATCGATTTTAAATAACTTGAAGTTTGACATAAAGTCCGTAGCAATCTCCATCGGCGTAAAATCAGGCCTTAGTTGGGTTGATTGGGCTTGGTCTCGTAAATGGCTGTGGAAGAACTCAGTTTAACGTTTTGACTAATATAGTTCATCGAAAAACAATTTAAAAACTAAAGTTATTTATCAATTGTTTTTCGGTGACATTAAGACTTACAGCCTTCCCACACAGGAGAAACACACGAGGAGTTTGGATGATACACTGACCTGATGCAGCTTGGTCTGTAAAAGTGGTTGTCGTAGCAACCATTTAAGACTTGGTTTAAAAATCTTAACAAACTATCAAATTAAAAATGTCAACATTATTTAAATGTATCGCTGACATAAAACTGGTACAATATAGACCTTCCTTTTTTAGACTGATTTAAAAAATTAACGATAAACTTTGCATTTAGGGGAAGAACCGAAACATCGCATTATTTTTTAATTGCGTTAAATAGGCTTATAGATTATAACGTTATATAACGATCGCTTATAGATAACGATGGTTGTTAATGCCAAAAAATATGACACATTTTCAAGATCGTTATAATGATACATAAGTTTGTAACAAATATATTTAAGTGTTAATTATATATAAAAAATATACAAGGTCGAGTAATTTATCGGTTAAGTAGTTTAAAGACAATGTCATGAAAGATAACTACATAAAAAATTATTTTATAATGAATATACATGAACGTGAACATAGAAAAAGAAAAAATGGATAAGTGAAGAGAAGAATACACTAAAACTGATTTGTTTTCAATAACTATTAAGTCAACTTTATTTATTTAATAATGTGTTGTCGGCATGATTGATATTTTAATTGTCAATAGTAAATAAAGAAATAAATCTGTTGAATAATGTTATAAATACAAAATAAGACCGTGACGTTTACAACTAGGGTTGCCAACAATTCATCGACGAAATATATTATAATAAATATATATAGTGAGATTATGATATAAGTCACTTTTTATTTAAATTATTATTAATATCTTACACGTACTATATAAAAAGTGAATTAAGAATCTTACCACCAAAGTTCAAAGTTACGACCAGCTTCGCAGAGTTATTAGCATCGTCAGCCAACTTGGCCGTACCCTCGATGAAGGTCTGTACCCCATTGACCACATTCGAGTTCTTCAGTTTGACCACTTCACCGTCCAGTGTGTACTCAGCCTGACCGCATTTGCCATTCATCTCATTGATGTTTTCAAACTTAGAGAATTCATACCAGACTCCTTGATACTGTAACAAACGAAAGTAATACACTTATTATTGATTCACAAATCTTCTCTCTACCTAGAAACCTTCCGCATTATTACGTGCTCCAATAAAGATGGCAATAATTATAAGTTGTTGTCCATTGCTGCCTTACAAGGTTAATTACTAGAGTGATATACTGATGAAGTAGAAGTAGATTTATAATAAAATTTAGATGGAGTCCATTGCCATCACCATTGAAGTTTCGTAATAACCGCCTCAGTGTGATTTTCAATTTGAATTGGAGTTTTTGGCGCGTAATGGAGGGGGACGGTTTGGTGCTGTGTGTTTTATTTCATATATTGTGTTGTAGTGTTGTTTTTGTCATAAAATTGGTGTAATTTTATGGCAAAAAGGATTGTTAAGTCATGCAGTATATAGAATACATCATTCAGCGTTGATTAGTGACTTACGTGAGATTTTTAAGTGTTTCATTTCCATTCATTCATTTGTAGGGTAAGTTCATTTATATAAAACATTAGATGATTTCATTCTCATTTACTTATTATTATTATAAATTTACATTTCATCGTAATCATTATCATAACATTCCATTTTAGCATAATCGCTTACATTGCATTCCATTTTCAAAAATTTTCGCGTAAGTCATTAACAAAATAGCGGGGCCTACCATTAGTCGCCAAAAACTCCATGGGGCAAAGGGCTACATTGCACCAGTATCCTGGAGCCATAAATAAAGATAAAAACAACTTAATGAAGATATGGCTCAAAGGTCTTAGTTACCAGGCCAAATAATTTAAAAAGAAAATTCAATTTGAATTGAACTGTATCATTGGTTGTTTGTGGCCATTACATCAAACATGGCCGAGGCGGTTGATTTCGATTATAACTAGTATACTTACTTAGGGTACATTGTAAGCTCAATTATCATAGAATGAACGAGTTCATAGACTTCTTTACCTAATAAATAGGATACCTGACAGTGGATACACGAATTGCACAAAGAAAAATATAATAAAAATAATCAATTATTGTTATCCTAATACTAATACCCTAAGAACAGACACGCCGTCTATCAATTAGTAAATTATTATTTATAATAGTCAAGACTGACCAATATAAAAATTAAACAATAATGATCAAATAAAAACGTAAGTTACACAATTTATATTCTAATTACTTGAAGCCAACATCTCAATATCCGAAACAAAACAGCTTACGTAACCAATTATCAAGACTGGGTTAAAAATAACACCATCCAATGGTTGCTAGCCGCATATTTCTTAATGTAACGTAAAAAATAAGTTTTATTTGTTTTATAGATAGGTACTTAACTTCGAGAATATTCTCGTAGTTATCTAACTCTGCATGATTTGGATACTTGGCATAACTTGTTTACGCTAACGTAGATATTATTTGGTACCAACTGATTTTAACGTTCCTAATGGAAATAAAATATGATAATTTTTTCTCTCTGAGTGCCTTCAGATGTTCAGTGACATTTGATTTTAGTTATTAATACGATAGGTAAATAAAATACATTAGTGATTTTATCATATAAAAAGCCTTCTTTAGTCATATTCGAAAATTAAATAATTTAATTCCATAATTATGAAGCTGTAGAAATATAAGATGAGATAAAATTTTATTGTGATTCTGTGTACAATAGATCTTACAATTTCATGCACTTAAGATACAACAGATTGTCATTTTCGGGCGTACATTATTACATAGTCGTATATAATTTTTATATAATTTGTACTTTTATTTAATTTTATTACAATTTTTTTAACATAATTCCAATAATAAGCTTTTTTGTAATAGACATTCTTTATTAATTAGTAATTTATAATTAGTAAAATTCTAATTAGTAAAATTAAATAGTAAATTCAAATTTTAAATTTTTCTTCTTAATTTACATGGATAGATTTATTGTTTCTTCTTTATAAAGTTTTAAATTAAATAATGAAGAAACTCTAACTTTATTATATAGGTTTTTATAACGATTACATATAACCTATGTATAATCTTTGAATGTAAGAAAAATCATGGTGAATCGAACTATATTACGAATTAAGACACTTGCTTACTTGACCGATTGCGGCAAATATAGCAAAATTAAACCGTTTAAAGCTGTATACGTACATTTGTGTACTTTTCATTATTTTAATTTTATATAACCATTCTTGGACAGAATAATAGGCATGCGGTGTTTATTTTGACGCTCAACAGTTATGTAGAATAATTTGTACCTATACATAAAATTGAGTCATAGTGAGGTGTGCTCGTATATTGACGACATAATGGGAACTTCAAAACGGCGGAAACTGATGACAAATAAATTGTACAGCATTTGACATTGGACTTAACGATCATATACTAAGAATACAATTTCAATTTCAACGTTTATTCAATCCACAATGTTGGAATATAAATGATGGTAAACTAGACATAAGAATCATTGTGGACCCTGTAGGGGTGTGGACCCACAGCGATATTAGAAGAGAAGGATGCAATCCTATTATTATTAATATTTAGAATAGAATAGAATGTATTTTTATTGTACATCAGCCAATTCAAAAAAAGAAACACTAAAAAACACTTAAAAACATAGTATATTTATAAAATATACTATGTATGTTGCATACCATTATTATATTTCAGATTTTATTATTATATCGTATATACATTATTTATTAATATTGTTAGCTAAAATAAATAAAATTTCATATCGGTACATATATTATTTAATTACAGTCCAACTAAAGAAAAAAGTACGTCATACAAATTGCCAAATAAAATAAGTCAAAAGTGTATTAATTACTGTCAATCAACTTTACGTTTTTGAAACTCATCCCATCCTTTTCATATCAAATTAGAATGAAAGAGACACGAATATCTTAGTTTTAATTATCTACTGTCTATTAGTCTATGTACTGTCTGGATGGATTGTGTGTGATGTAGAAATGGAAATAAATGTTTTATCTATCTATCTATCTAATTTAGAAGAGGACCAACAGTATCGCGACCAAGAACTTCTAAAATACTCAATACTTCTATAATATTCTAATACTTCTAATACTTTGATAGTTAACGTAGATAAATTAGGAGAATTTAATTTTAATAACTGAAACATAGCTAACTAAAACTTTTGCCATAGCAAATTCTCTGATGGGTGAGGTTATTGAAATGCATACAAACCTGATTTTCCTAAGTTTTGTGACACAAACACAACCTAATTATGAGTCAATAAAGTTCATCTCTCTTTACGATGTCGACACAAGTGCTAAACATTTCTTATCTTTCATGAGCGATACATTTTATCTGCCGATATCAATATGTTGAGATACTTGAAGATCTTAGCAATGTCTTCGAGTTCTTATAAATTACATTGGATATACTATAGTCATATTAGGCACTGGCAGATCCCTGATAACTCTATAGTTATCCTCATCACACATAAATTCTGATGTAGAAGATACTCTTAATGTGTAATGTTTGATGATTCGATTCACAACCAAATAACAAATTTTGCAAGGCAAAACATTGTAAATCTCTAAAATCTTGTAATGGAACTGTTCATTTACTATCAAAATGAGTTTTATAGAATCTCAATTGAAAACTATTCATTGTTGAGTATATAAGATAGTGCTTTAGGTATATTAAAGGTAATAGCTACCTAGAAACCAAATACCGATTTTGAAATAGACAAAATTAAACCAGTGAATTACATCTAATTGAATTACAAACCATGAAAGTGATTATTTTATATTATTCCACATTGAGTACAAAAATTTTCCCTGTCATTTTTGGTGAGATGTCATCTAACTAGTCCATAGATAATTCGACACTTTGTGGTATTCCTCTCAGATTGAATAGCACATGTCTGTTGTATGCAATATCTGGTTTAAAACAGCTTCCATCTTTATGTTCATGTTCAAACATATTTCCTATTTTTACTTATTTATTTTTTTATTAAGTTTTTATTCTTTTTCGCTTTTCATTAAGCTTCTTACCCTATGGTTGTCGTTAGGAGATCGCTCCTAGTGACAAAAACTATTCGAAAGACATTTATAAAACAATTTATAAGTCCACGATTCAGGCTCGAATTGTAGGAGAAATAGTATGAATTTATGGGCCAATATTACGCAGACATTTGCTTAATAAAATCTTAAATAAACAGAATAATTATTTTCCTACTTAATCTTAGTAGTCAACAAAATTATTTTTTGCTAACCATTTTACACCTACCTTATTTACACCTACTTTGGAAGTAAAGTATTCTGTTAATTTTTAAGCTAGCTTAACTTCAAAAAAAGGTACTATGTTTCACTGTACATATTTACTTTTTTCTTTTTTATTCACTGATGTCACATCTAATTGTGAATTTAAAATTTCTTTTTGTAAAATTGAGATTTTTAAATATTTTTTTTCATTCAATAGAATATACTCCTGAAGATGTCTTGGGATCTTATGATGATGATGGGATCCCAAGGAAATCAAGCGCAACATTAAAATATTCAAGACACATTTTGCAAGTTTCATATTTTTTCTAAAACTATTCCAGTATTTTTAATCCACGACAAACAGACAGGCAAGTCTACAATACTGACGGTCACCCATCTAACTTTAACATTAGAATCTTACCATTCATAATTACGAAAAATACAAGTTTTAAAGAGAACTAAAAAAGGCAAAACGTTTTCAATTTGAGATGTTCTCTAATTTAAAATTAGTTGATGCTAAGATATTCCAGAAACAATATTTAGACAAGCTATATGCTACTTTAATTGAATTGTGTTATGAAGTGGGTTTTTGGTTTTTATTTACTTTTTTATTATTATATATTCACACTAGTAAATAAAATTTTATAATTGAAATTAATTGATATTGACAAACTTCATGGCAAGCACCTCTAACTTAGTAGCTTAGAACTTCACATGTAACAGTTTGATAAAACCCCACGCTTTTAAAATTGAACAAAAATATCAAAAATAATACTCACAGCAGATACATTGAAGTTTTCTACCGGCTTAATATCAGGACATTTACCATCATGTATCACGCTCGCCGCCGCAACAGCCACGAAGGTGACAGCTAATAATCTGAACATAGCGTCAACAAAAAAGTAACAAAAAATTAAGTCTTCTACGCCTAACAGCACGAGAGCTCGTGAGATACTGACCTGAGACCAAATTGGATGTACCTTTTATACCCAACAGCAGAGGTCATGGACGGTGAACAATTTCGAAGGATTATTTAATTTATCTGGTTGGTGTGGGAGGGTTCTAGATCAAGCTTCTGTGTGGTTTGGAGCAATTGGTTTCAGGTGTAAATGATTTTCGGTTTGACTGCTTTGTAGGGGCGAATAGAACGCATTTAAGAATTTTCGAGATTTATCTATGAGATATGAATCTTGCTATAGACATTTTTTCAGTTATTATCAGTGTTTTTATGAACGAGTAATACAAACAATATGACGTTAACCGGATCTCACTTCTTCCAAACCCTCTTAAGATATAAGATGAGGTAGGTACATTATAAGGTGTAACACAAATCAGAAAATATTAGATAATTAATAAATTGATTACAATAAGCTGTAACAATAATATTCTCAAGCTTACACTTATATCAAGCTGGCCGGAAATCAAACTAGTGACCCGAGGCAGGTATCTCCTAGGGGTACCTCGGTCAGGAAGGCTTCATATAATTTTAAAAGTAGCTGATAAAGTACCTAGTAGTTTCTAGATGAATAATTTTAATCGAACATATGAAATACTAATAGATTATAATTTTGAAAATCCAAAATATTTTTGCTTTTCACTAGCTGAGCCAGTGAACTTTGTTTCTTCAATATGTCCGTATACCTGCGTGGTAATAATGGAAGGATGACAAATTTACATATCATTTTGACGAAATTCCATAATAAATACCAATTTTATAATTATTAAATAATAAATTCATTCAAATGGGTCAAGCCTTTTTCTCTCGCTAGTTTCAGCCTTACTCACAAACGGAAATTAATTATTCTTTATAAAGAAGATAGATAAATAAATATACGTTTAAAAACTAAAATAATTTTTTTTCTTATGGTTTAAACGACTTCAGAATAGGTTCAAGCCCCAAGTCCTCGTATCATTGATAGGATAAATCTAAGGATTCCATCCTACCCATCTTCAGGTCTCGACAGAAACTTGAAAATGATATGAATTATTACATAAATAGACAATATATCTAATATATTAGTACTATCAAACATTTGTATAGCCAAGACAGTTGTCAAATTTATGTCAAATTTATTTAGACTTTTGACTTATTTTAACCCTTTTCAGGCCGGGCGGACCTTAAGGTCCGGTGTGCATTACTTGTGAATATAATTACTTGTGAAATAATTTTTCTAAGAAATAAACCTTTTTTTATTAATAACTGATTTTTGTTATTTTTTTAAGACACATAAATCAAAAATGCGTTCGCCGGCCTGAAAAGGGTTAATAGGCATGTTTTATGATGCGTATTAAATTAAGGCAAAAATGCTTGAATTGTCATTTTAAAAATGTCAAATGACTTCACCTGTCTACAGTCTTTTATTGGTTGTGTTGTACCAAAACAGTAGTACTGAATTTTAATTTAATTTAGTTCATGCACAAAGGAATCAGAGCCATTGTCTGTTGATAATTAATTAATTATACTAGAAGGTTTTTATGCAAAAAAGTCATTTTATACTCGGCACTCGGCTTATATTCATACGCAAAGAGATCTCGTTCAGCATGAGCATAGTCACGTGTAAAAAGATTATACACACAAAGCTTGTTAATATGAACTCTATATCAGTAGGAATAAAATGTTATATACATACTTTTGAAGCATTAAATATATATATTGTACACGCGACTGTACAGTGGTGGGAACCTTTGGGTGGCTTTGGTTTTCTGACGAAAAAGACCGCATCAACACACAGTCCCAGACGCCGACGCCTTGCCAAGCCATATCCATAAGAGATGAACCGATGAACATTTAGCCAACTAAACGATTGATCGACTATTCGGCTAAACAAAGACCTACTAGTCAGTCGAGTAGTAAGCCAATCTGATAATTGCCGAAGTTTTAGTAGTGTGTTAAGAAAATTACCTACCCCTAAGTTGCCTTATATTTATAACTTTAAGGCTGATAATGAAATAAATATTATTCTTGAACATTAAGATTCAATTTCGATTCAATTTCAATTTATTTGAAATCGGTTTTTATTGTCAACTACTACAAATTTGACTAGATTTAGCATATATTCGGCTTTTCCGAAAAGGACACGACTAAACAGTATATTTCGACTATCAACGCTTTTATGAAATCCATATTATGGGAAGTCAGTAACACAGGTAGCAGCAAGATTCAAAAAATTAGATGCTCGTCGAAAAGGCAGCGATAATAGGATTAATGAGAGATCAAAAGAACAGTACAATTATATTTGCTTCACTAAATAGGGGTGTTCCATCTTTCGCATCAAAAGCTATTCGCACCACGGTGCGTATCGTAATGGACCGTTTTAGGATCATTCGTTTCGAACCATGCTATGAATACGCGAACCACACCTTAATGAAGGACTCACAAAATTTTTTTTGTATAGGTAGGTAAATATACCGAAAATCGTTTTATAGAATGCAAACATTAACTTTGCCTAAACTTCGGTATATGGTGTATGTACAATGGATAAGATTTTATAGCTATGTTTGCAATTTGATTAACTAATACTACTATTATTTCTAAGTAAATAAGACTTCGTATTTGTTCTATAAGTGTTAATAGTCAGTTATGTGGTTTAAGTGACGCTAGTTATTTTTATCGAAATTATTAAGTAAATTGTGTGGTGTTTCTTGCTTTATAAGAATATTCAAAATGAAATCATTATTACCACATCAGTAACAAGAAGAAGCAGCTTCACAACGAGCACGCGCGTTATTTCAATTTCAATTTCAAAATTTATTGCAAAACACAAGAAAAAATCTAATAAATAATATCAAAACTATAACTAACTTCAAAACAATGAAAAGGTAAAAATAATTATTAAACTTATCTACTATTTTAAGATTTCAATTTATAAAAAAAATTAACTTAGCACCAGAACTAAAAATAGTTTCAGAAATATAAAAAACAAATTTAGGGCTGGTTCTAAGTACAAAAGATCATGTTGGTCGAGTGAATCCTGAGCCTTTACTAAGAGAAGATAAAGCTGGTGCTAAGTTGTTTCCAGAAATAATGGAAACTGAAGCAATTTTTGAGAAGTTACTTAGGTCAAAGTTAGATAGGTATCAAACATATTTAATGTGATAAATTCTATATTTCATACCAAAAATATATGTTATTAATCTTTCTATTCTTGTTCATATTCACTGTACAGTGTATCATATGGGGCCTTTTTCGTTTTTCAAATCGAAAAACAATATCACGTACGACCCGCAGCGTTCATTTCTTTACTCCTGCGTCTGCGAACCCGAGTGTGTTGAATGGTAGTGGACCAGATTCTAAACTATATACTCTACAACATAAATTGGGTACATTGCATCTCATTCTATCAACATGGTAACAAAAAAGAGAGCCAACATGCCACATGACATGAAGAAAGGTGTATTCAATTCGACCTTAAAAAACATTCTAAAACGTAGATTTAAGAAGCGCCTCGAAGCGAAGCGAAGAAATTATTCAGTTCTTATTCTTGTCATCCTTTTCTTATAACATAATGAGAGGCGGGATAGACTGATTTTTAATTTTAATGTGCCGTTAGAATTATTCTCAGTGAGTCTAAGGCACAGAGTACTTTATATTATAAGGAAGAGTAATATAATGTATTTTAATTACATGACGGCCGTCTGGTCGAGTTGTCTAAGAAGACAGGGGTGTCTCCATAGCAAGAGATCTTGGGTTCCCTGTTGGGGCGGTATTTGTACGAATATTGGTATTCGATTTATGGATGTTTGTATGCTTATTAAGTATAATTCTGATTCATATTACTATCTATATTTCTCCGTTATCTATTATCCATAACACAATCTCTTAATGATGCTGAATGTGAGCTAGGTGTGAGTGTGATCTTTTCACTCTCAATTAGAATTTTTCGGAATGTAATTATCCACATTTATTAATGTTTACATTTAGTATGATACTTTAAATCAAGCTAGGTCCGGTGTCTGGTCATACCGACAAGGTTCGGATACGCATAAGGACTACTTTTATAAATGCTCCTGTTTAAAATGCTCCTGTTGTCCATTTTCAATTTTGATTTTCTAATATAATGGTTGTTGTGGTGCAGGCGGGTGTCACCTATGCGTATATATAATGTTTTACTTACAATTTGATTATTTATAAATACTAAAAATAAATAAGATTTAAAGACTTACTAAAAACTCATAATTCGCGAAAATCCTTGAAACTATAACAGTAATATTATACAAGCTGTCACGATAAGCGATAAAACTAAACCATTACCTTATATCAAACGCTTGTAATACATTTATTTTGTGTAGTTTGTAATAAACAGAAATCAGAGACTAAATCCCAAAAAGGCACTAAAATAGCGATTTTTTTTATCTATTTCATAAAGTGTAATAAATTATATAGTTTAATATCATAAATTTATATTTAAATTCATATATATTATATTTATAATTCTAATATTACATATTTAGCCTACTAAAATATTCCAGTGATGAATCACGAATATGTTTACATAAAAGTATGTAGATAACTAGACGCGATAAAACCAAATTCTTCAAAATAATGATATCGGTGTATAAGACGGACCTAAAAGCATTATTAGTCTGACAAGTTTATAATTTTTAAATTGATGATGTGAAAAAATTATACAAACTATTAAAACTCTTGTCCAGATACAGGAATTGAAGACCTCTACCTCTACAACCCAACTGTTCCACCGAACACTAATGAAATTAAACCGAAACATTAGATTATTAATATGTATACTATCTAATTTTATGGTGTTTGTAACTTTGCGGTAAAGGCTCCAGGGGACTCCCCCAATAGCAAGAATCCAACATTCGATGCTGTTTGGCAACGCCAGAATTATCCGTCTATTCCTCTCTGTGTCATCCCGATCCACGACCTTGCCGAAAGTTGCCCTCTCCCTACATTTGTTGAGGAACCGGGAAGATATTATATGTTTATTAACTTCATTGATAAGGTACAGATTAGAAGACAGGGAACTGTACATGGTAAAGAGCAAGCACTGCGAAAAAATGCAGTGTCTGCACGTTTTCTGGATTTTCTTGAAGGTTCATACCAACACGGGGGACTTGGGAACGGGGATCAGATTGAATTGTGTGATGTTTTAAAATTGGACACTGGTACCGAAGCTAGTTTTATGAAAGAGTACTAGTTTGGTCAAAGTATGGAAAAATTGACAACTGTATATGCCTAGGAAAACATGGATATTGACACAAAACTTCTTACATCCACAGCCGTGTCGAAGGCTCTAAGCACTCGGATTGTGGATCTGCCGAAATTTATAGGATGCTCCCGACATATAACCTGTTGCTATGATTTAGTAGTTTGAAAGCAACTAACCTATATTTTTCTTTCTCTATACAAACCTAGGTACTACAGAAATGAGAATGAGACCTTAATCTTAATACTGCCTTAACCGGTTTCTGGATAAGAATCTAAAGTAAACAATCGCGACAATTTTTACGAGGAGGAATCCATTTACGGACCTACCCGCCACTGGCTAAGCGACGGACGTGTATGGGGCTTATTCAGTACCTTATACAGCGGCACTGAGAAAACCCACTAAAACTCCCTGGTAACTCCATTGCCCTTCACGGGGGTAACCTGGGATCTGCACGAGCAATTCACCAGGTCGAAGTAAACAATCGCCTGCCCTTATTTTAAAACACTGTGTAAAGATAAGATCTAAGTCCTTACTTTAATTAAAACTTAGTTAACTCTTAATATATCTGTTAAATTCTTAAAATCTGTTATAATTTATTTAAGTATAAGTGGGTAAGTACATACAGTGCAAACTTTATTGTTTTCACTTAGTTCTGAAATATACAAAATACTATTTGTAATAACACTGCTATTAAAAAATATAATTTACCAATTAATTAATATTTATTGAGAAACTTCATTCTTTGAATGAATTTATTATTAATATCGTTAAGCCATTCGAAACATTTCCTTGTAAATTAATTTAAGATTTCTATATCAATGTAAACATTGGTAAAATTGATATCTATAAAAGTCCTTGGGTATTTTATACATATATATATTTATTTCCATAACATTTATATTCATATAGAAATACAATATAATTACGTATATATGCGATGAATAAATATACTTAGCCACGGCTTAACAAGCTAACCGCATTACTCATTCATAATAGTAATTACCCATAATAGCAAGAAGGACATAACTGGCCATCCGTGGCCAGAGACGCCACATCTCACAACTGGACCGTAACATGACAAAGGCAGAACCAATTGACAATGAATGAAGGTGTAAGTACAAATGACACCAAACCAAGTGTAACGGTTAAATTAGGTTAAATAATGAACTCGGGTACAAGCTGGGGCGCGTCCTTGCGTGCTGGAACTGTCGGAGGACCGCTCAATGCACTCGATGGTCTCCCCATCCAACCTAAGATGTACCTATCTAAGTCTCTTGACACTGCGGGAAGGCCGGTGAGGAAAGGCCCTTTTTAGGGCTAGCGGAGCATTGCGCTCGGTCTCCGGCAGTCAGTTGTCGATTCAGATGACGGTCAGATGTTAAACGGTACACGGTAGGGCCCGCAAGGGCAAGCGCAGGTGGCAACCCGGTGAAATTATCGCCGAAATGCGCTATGGCGGTCAGGTCAAACGCCTCTACTCCGAGTCCCTAATACCCATACAGTTGGTACCGTACTGTAGGGATGATGCGTAAAAGCATTCGACCTTTTCGCCAAAAAAAAGATGGCAATGAAGAATACAGCCCACCTGATGGAAAGCTTTTACCGTAGCCTATAGACACTTGCAATACAAACAAGGTATTTCCCACATAAGATCAGGAAAGAGGATCTCCAAAGCAGATTTTAATGACATACTAACGTCACTCACATAGTTTATACGATTGGTGCATGGAAGTGGTCAAGGCTTAAGACTCAGCGTACAGAATAGACGGCCATATGTGCTAAAAAAAAATTTTTTAAATCAAGGTCAGCAAATGACTCGACACCACCTTATGATAAGCAGTAGAGGAGTCCATTTGTGACGATAGCTAGTGAAGTATGCGACATACTGCCGGCCCAAAAAGTGCTTTTTCACGCCTCTTTTAAAGGAATCCATGTTGTATGAAGGTATCGTATTCCCTATACGTGTGTATGTATATACGCGTGTGTGTATTTCATAGCATTGCGTACCAGAAAGCGTAACGTGAGCCATTCTCCTACTGGATAGACAGGACAACAACCTGGTGAGGGTTCAGGCTGACTAGGATGTTTACCAGTGGATACCTGACACCCCATCATGAGATAAATCACTACTGCTCTGCTAATGGCCGGTTCCGATAGCAATAGTAACTATATAATGGTAATTTAGATACCATGCAACCTGTACAATTTTTGATAAATTAATAAAATAATGCTGGGCAACTATAGTAAGCATTTATATCAGTAGATAGAAAACTAGCAACGTGGCTATATTCGAAACCGTTTTAAGATTTCACCAATTGAGATAATTTTAAATTACATCAAAATTGAACGTATTTCTAGTTTTTTCTTGATATGATATGTACAGTTAACATCAAACAAATATGTAGTATATTTTTCAAATCATTACTTCAATATAACAAGCTGTATTTTATACGACAAAATATTTCTGCTATCAACTGTATCTCAGCTTAGCGCACCTATATTTGATATCAGTCGAGATTGTGTTAACATGGCTGTCATATTAATTCCCAGTTAACAATTTAGTACCAATGATTTCTAAAATTTAAATGATTGAATGCTAAAACACTTTTTTTATATAAAGCACAGCAAATGACTCGACACCACCTGATGATAAGTAATAGAGGAGTCCATATGTGAATATAGATAGCTAGTGAAGCATGCGTCATACTGCCCTAGCCACCCTCATCTTGCTGGCCCAAAAGTGCTTTTTCACGCCTCTTTTAAAGGAACCCACGTTTTAAGAAGGAGGGAATAAGTGTGCTGGTATGGAATTCCAGTTTTCAATTCCAATTCCAATTTTTTAGACCTATCGAGTGTGCAATCTACAAGCTTTTAATAATAATCTTTAGTACTTCCTCAGCGCCATATTTAGCAATAAGTACGTTCAGACTGCTGGCTAGTGATGAGACAACATACAATACATATATTTTTCGAAGTTATAAAAAAACAACAACACTACAAGAAGACATAGTAGGCGGCCTTATCTCTTACAATTTACCTTATGTGAGGGCAATCAAATAAATAAGTAAAAAGAGATTAGGTGCAAGAATACGGAAATGATTAAATATAGAACTATTATTTATAAAAAACTAGAAACGGATGTGAAGATAGGGATACAAAGCCTGAATTTATAAGGACTCCAGGATACGACCCCTTCCTATATATTCGAGTAAGGAGTTCCACAGCCACACAGCGTATACAGTATGCAGGTGGAGCGGAGAATCTTGAAGAGTTAGGTTGGTAGATGAACGCGAGATAATATAGTATCCTATTGCAGTACAAATAAATGTCATTTTTACTGGCTGCGATGAAGAAACCCCAGCAAAAGATCAGTTCAGTCAGCACTAAATCAGTTATGAAAAATGTATGAATGAAATGAATGAAATTTTTATATCCACCTTTGCTCAACAGCAAAGGTAGTAATAAATTTCAAAATATATCTAAGACAAGATAAAACATCTCAAAATTTCTGAGCTCGATCAAACTTGTAAAGAAATTAAGCAAAGTAATAGAAAGTAAATAGAACAAAAGTAGTTATCATATTAAAACTGATTTGCACTACATTCCAGAAATGCAATCGAAATGCAAAGAGATGTAAAACATAAAAATCCATTACTTACTAAGAGAACACATGTTGCGCCAAAAACTTAATTATACGATCCCATGGGTTGGATAGTAGCAGTAAAAACGATAACGAATTCAAAAGTTTTGGTTGAGACATTTTGGGACGAAGAGATTTAAAAGAATTTGTTAAATATACTAATAACTTAACTGTCCTTGAACAGATTGAAATATTCAACTAAGCTGGTAGTCCTGCATATGTTGAGATTTCATCTCAAGCTGGATATGCAGCTTAATTTGTACTAGTAATAATAGGACCAGATAACTCCAATAAAAGATGTGTTTCGTCCGATGCCAACCTGATACCAGTTTACAGTGTGTTCTTTGTGGTGCAACAATTATTCGATCCGTTTATAATCAAGCGAGTAAGATTTTAAATTAGATGCATAAAATACACTATATATTTTTCGTAGTTTGTGTTTGGAAATTGATTCTTAGTTTGGTATGGGTTATGTTATGAATTGTATGCCACATTTTACAATTTACCACGCTTTTATACACATGTTCTCAATTGATCGACTCGACATCAAATCGGCCCCTTCCTCTAAACTTTCCACGATTATTGTTGCTATATTATGTCATCTGTATCAATTTATATAATGTTTCGTTTGCTAATGGTACAAGGCAGATGAGTCATAACCTTTTTTGTGCAGACAAATCATATGGAGTAATATTATGTATTTAAAACAAGATAATTGGTAACTAAACTTTAAATCAATAGAGAAGTGTAAAAAAGAATATTTCCTTTCTGTTACTCAAAAAATTCGGCATGATAGCGTACCATAGCGAGTAGAACATAGCATATTTTGCTATAGGAGAAATGATTTTTTTTTATTGTTCCACGAGATAATGTGAAGAAGTCATTATTCATAAATCATCACCATCATTCATAACCATCAATACTCGACTTATTTATAAAATAGAAAAGAAAATCATTTTAGTTTATGAAAATGTAACGAAATCAGAATAAACATTTCCTGTCTTATATATTGTTGATCTCGCTCAAACTGAAAGATGGCTTGATCAATTCGAATATATTTTTCTAAATTGCGTTTTGTCTCAATTTAGAAAAATGTCTAAATTATAAAAATAGTTAGGAAAATCCCACAGAAAAGCTTAAGAATATATAAAACTTAATCGAAAATCAAATCATTTATTAGGGAAAACAGTGTAACTGACGTTTTTATTCAAACTATCATTTCATCCACTGCTAGTTCGGATTACTTTTGATAGATGGCGCGCATTTACCTCTAAATACTAAGGTGATACAAAGTTTACCGGATCAACTAATTAACTTTTTAATCGTTAAAAGCATATTCATCTCCACACTGCGTCCTTTCATAAAACCGTGTTGGTATCTAGAAACATATTTACGGGTAGCATAGCACAGTTGCTATGCAACAATATTTTCAATAATGTTACCAAAGACACAAAGCTTCGAAATAGGTCTATACTCAGTAATAAATTCTTTTTGAGAATTCTTTGGTATAGGTGTAATAAGAGTATTTTTCCAGACGCTGGGAAATACCCCAGATTCAATTGAGACTTGAAAAATTTTACTTTTAGGTGTTAATAGTTCTTCGGCACATTGTGAGACTAATAATGGATGAATACAGTCTGACCCTTTGTGAATATTGACACGCTTCAATTCCTTGAAAATTATTTCCTTAGTAAGATAAATGGAATTAATATCTATTACCGATTCAATATTGTTAAGTGGCTTTCAAAGTCAGGCGATAATGTAGATGAGGAAGCAACAAACACAGATTGAAAATATTTATTCAATGTTTCGCATATTTCTTTACCGTCACTAATTGTTACTGCATTATAAGTAAAGTTTTGGGGCAGGATTACAGTCATCTTTTTAACCAAAAATATATAGTATTATCTTTGATCCTTTCTTCAGTTATATTATTAAAATTTAAATACACTCTACACAATTTCGAAAATTTGTGATAGCCTCAAATGTTTCCGTATTTTTTTCCATTTACTTACTTACTTTATTTACTATATTTTATATTATTATATATTTATGTACTCTCTATTTCTCATATATAATGAGTTATTTATGCCCCTATTTAATTTACTTTTAAACTTCGGCACGAGAATCTGTCTCAATTTTCTTATAAATATAACATTTAAAAAAATTTTTAATAACCGAAACACATTATTATTATCTCTAACTAATCTAATCTACACATAGGTACACCTAAGTACCAATTCGCTGTACTATAATAATATGACTCACATATTAGGACAAAGTGCAAAGTGAGAAATGTAATCGCTATCCACGATACACGCATAGGAACAAAAATTAATATTCTATTTGCACTGATATACTATTAATTAAAATGTATGTTTTTGTATATGCATACAAGCTTTCTTATAAGAAGTGAAGAATGGAAGTCCCCAAGCAACAACAGACAAAATTAAGAAAATATATCTTTTTTTTAAATCTATTTTTAATTAGGAACTTTTATCTTCATGATATGTCAGTTCTATCATCCTTATAATTTAACACATATTTATATAGTAAATAATGTTAATCACACAGAGCGGCAGTCACTGACGATCTGTCTGATCTGTCTGATTATGGTTATCAGCCTGGAGAGGATGTTTAATGGGCTGTGGCGGAACAACGCCTGCCTTGTTGCCTTTACTCTGAGTACTACATCGACTTACAGTACTTACTGTAAGGCTATTTAGTACTGTAGGGATAATGTGTAAATGCATTCGACTTCTCCGACAAAAAAAGCTGTAATAGCTACTATTAAATCTAGATCACATTAGAAATTTATGAGGTTTTTAAATGCAACGTGTTTTTTAACACCAACATCTCTAATCAGACAAGCCAATAGTAATAACAAAAAAATATAGTAGAAATAAGAATTTTTCCAGTATATAATTTTCTTTTCACCAGTACACCATAAAATCATAAGAGTCTAAAGAATACACCAAAAGTGTTTAGGCCAGGTCTGGTGTCTTACAATAAGAGAAATAGATTACATATTGGACATTTGAAAAAGGAACTGTCTTAGAACATGTTATTATTTTAGGAGAATGTCAGTTGATTTTCGATGGTTTTAAGAAAAGGTCTTAATCTTAAAAAAAGAATTCTGTTATTTCATTATTACTCGCGCCATAGGATAAGCAAGTTGCAGGGGCATTAACATAGCACCTAGTAAGCCTTCTTCTCACCAGATGGTTAGTGATGATAAGGTCATAGCTGCAATCAGATCCCACAATCTGCTTATCTTACATCCAAGAGTTGGAACACAAAGACGCCATTAAAATATTGTCTAGGGTGCGCACTTAGGTATGGTGGTGGTAGCTAGCCAGAAGGTCCGTCTTGCTGAGAGCTGAACCCGGAACCGGAAACGATTGACGCAGACAGAACCCTTGACGTCAACACTCCCGTTTGAAATTCTTAGCAGTGAAAATAAATAGTTGATATGATGATGGCTTGAAAATATGTAAAAATGTAAATATATAAAAAAGTTTTAATCAAAACCGTTATACATATATGTATTACATAACTAATCTAATTTAAAAGTATTTATTGTGGTCGGAGCTTCACTTTCTCTTGTTTTTGGAAACTACTTAGCAACAACTCCAAAAATACTTTTAATAAGATAAGTTCTAAATTTAAATTATTATTAGGGATAACTCAAAAACTTCTCGTCAGATCTGGATTTTAAAATAATGAGACTACATTTAAGAAACATTTCACAACAATTTATGATATCGGTTAAAAATATGAGAAAAATGTTTTAACTAAAGCAACCAAATGATTTATTCATCGTTATCATATTTAAATGGTAGTTGATTATTTCTGGAAACTTTATAAAGATTATGTTTTTGATAAAAAGAAATATATTATTTATTGCGAATCGATTAAAACTCGTACTTTACATACAAGTCCAACCACGGGGTTTTCTTCAAATCCAATAATTGATTATATAGAACACATTAAAAATGGTCTTAACGTTAATAAGCACTACAGCAACTTACAAAAAGGCGTACTTAGTTATCATTTACTTATTTTTATTATTATTCATGCAATACATTTAAATGTATTCAAATTTTATGGCTTGAGTGTCTGGTATGAACCAGAGACACAGAAACTAAAATTTAAAAAAGGAAAAATATTTAACTGCAATAATTGGCAACATTGAATTTATAATGTAATTCAATACTGTTTCCGTCTCTGTTATACTTTGCATGCTAAAGTGGGACAAACGTATTCGAATGGTGAATCTTTAATTGATCAGCTCTAGAAAACCTTTTACACATGGTCCTTCGAGCAGTATAATCTTATAGTAATCCTTATGACATCGTCTGCAGCGGTAAAGGCAAAGGCTTTGGTGATGCTCTATACTACTAACGTTTTTCTCCCATGTTACAAAATCAGAATGCCCGTTTCAGATAATTTGTAACGTGGAATTCTTATCTTAGATTATAATATAATGGTAATATACTGTGTAGAGACTATAAAACGACAGTAAATTCGAACGATTTAAAGTTACTAATATTTTTGAAAAATATGTGAAAAAATTACATTTACACCGAAGGAAAACATCTCTATTGTAACTTTATTAGAAACTAACCTCGTTTGTCTACACCAACACTACTGTTTGGAGCGCTTTGGTTCCCATTACGAAACCAAACATATTCTCTTTGCTTGGTCCCTGGATAGCTCAATCAAAATGTGTTTGTTATCTAGGTCTCATCCTTAGTCTTAGCCTTAGATACCAGCTGTTATGGAAATCGCTTTCACTCACCAATCCACATTGGACCAACGTGGCGGTGTTATTGTGTAAACTCCTTACGTATTTCAGCTATGAAGGAAGCCGGTGTGCACCAATGGGACTTATTTAGGCTGTTAGCGAATAAATGAACAAACGAACCAACAATACAATTTTTATCAATAGTATTCCTAAAATAATGTCAGCATTAGCGAATACAATATGAAGATATAGCGATTGATAAGATCTTTCATATATAATGAAAGATTAAGAGATAATTTCACATTTTATTAGTTAGGCTAATGTGTTGTGGCTGGACGTACAAATTATGATCTCATAATGTTCAAAATAATAGTGTTAGTGATAAGTCTCTTTGGACTTCAGTTACAAAGTGTTGAGGGTCAAATTATTCAAAATGGACAATGCGACCCAAATATAGCATTGGCAACGGATTTTAACATCGCTAATGTAAGAACAATTTTATATATGATTCTAACGGGCTAAGTATTTGGATTAAACGTTTTTCCTAAGTGTCTATTATAATGGTGATGTCCAAAATCATATTGTTAGTCTCCACAGAAGCAAGCGCGTTTACAGCCTAATGTGGATATTACGCACCTTTTTTTGGTCATTTGGTTAGACTTTGAGTGAACGGTGGCCGCGACAAGCACATTGCTTTACTTTCAATAGATGGCGTTAGTAGCAAACCAATTCTATGTTTATATACTTTTTTCGAGTTGACGTTGAATATAAATGGAAGGTAATACAAAATTTACTTTATTAGCTAGTTACTTTGACCGATTTGACCGCTAGGAATGTTAAGATTCGCATTCACTGCATGGATATCTGTGTGCATCCCTTGTATGCAGAATCCAGACTATTACTAAGATTTGCTATTACTGAAATTTATTTAAAAACAACTCAAGTTACTTAAGTTAATCAATTAAGGAAACGGTGAAAAGTAGACAATTGTTTTGGAAATTATAATTTCAGATTTGACATAAGTCAGAAATAAACTATGACATGTTGTTATTTATTCTTTATAAAATGTAAAATGAATATGCATTATATAATAGGCGTAATACAAGGTGGTATTGAAGGTGAGCTTGATTGTAGGCAAAGTAACTTTTAGCATGGTTTGTCCCTAGATGGGTAGTTAAAAATTGTTAATTTTGTTTGGTTACTTGATATATGGTATTAACACCCACAAATATCACTGAATAGTTAGGACTATGTTAAAACGCTAGAGACGTTTAACTCGCTTTTACTTTGCAAAAAACTAGGTTTTATATTTATATTAATCTACACTGTAAACAAATTCGTACAACTGCTAGCGAACGTAACTTTTAATTTATCGAGTGACAGAAGTGAGTGATATATATATATATATATATATATATATTTATATATATATATATATATATATATATATATATATATATATATATATATATATATATATATATATATGTATATAACCTGCCAATGGAGACTGTTTAAAAATGTGTACATAATTTTAGCATTATCGTCATGCTTACCGTGCAGATCTTATGGCGTGACTTATGTTTAATGGTTTTTCTTTTAAATCTTGGTAATTTTATATAAGATGTAAAGAAACCTCACTCCGTCCTAACAAAGTGTCAAGAAGTATAACGTAAATATGATTTAATGTTTTTTTTGGAAGTAATACGATTCTCGAGAACGCATGGGGTGTTCTTAAGAATGTGAATTTGAGGGGATTTAAGTTTTGCTCCATATTATAATTATTTTGTTCTTCTATAGGTGACTCTACTTATCCGGATTCGCGTTTTATAGTAGAGCTGTCATAGTTCCTAGTGTAGCCAATGCACATTTTGAATATTTTTGCCCATATTTTATTTATTATTCTAAAATATAATCAGATAATGCATGACGCTTTTCGTTAAAATAACAATTTGGATTTACTTTCTAGCTCCAAGGAACATGGTACGAATTCGCAACAACGGATCTTGATAGTGGTGACTGCTCGTCTTTCGAATTTAACAATACAGAACCAGCAATAACAGTGTCTCGTTATGGTGTCAAGGAAAACTTCGAGGCAGCACTCAATGGCGTCCTTGACGTTACAGACCCGCCGAGGCTAGTCATGAATTGGGAAAACTCCGTGACCCGTAAGTTTTTAATTGATTACTTACTAATAAGGTACTTAATAGAAAATATTGAAACATATTATTCCGGATTTACTATCATGTATCCATTTTGCTTCTGCAAATTGGATTAGTTGGATTAGTCCCCAGAAGGAAATTTTTTTCATAACAATTTCACCTATGGATGTTTTGCTAAGAGATTGATTCGATATTTTGATGACAGGACTTTTGTACTATGACTCATTCGCCGATAAATCGCATTTTATGATAATGTTTCAACTATAAAACTTTTTTACCGCCAAAGTACTAAAAACAATGATACGCACCGAATAGAAAAATGGTATATCAGTTTGGTGTCTAGTTTCCGAATTCGATCATCCCGCAGTACCCCAAATCAAATGCTACAGTGTAAATACATGTTGTAACGGGTTTAGTTAGTGCTACACGTTCGACAGCTAAGTTAATATATTGGAATAGATCCAACTACCCTTCTATTCGTTACTGTCCTATCTTTATTTGTTTAAACTGTACATAACCACACACTTTTTTCAATATGTAGGTAGTTGTTGTAAGTTTTAGTCAACCAAACAAAATTACAATGAATATAAGCATATGCAAGGGAGGACTTCTCTGTGTGATATAGTTCATAGTAACTCACATTACAAAATGAACTGATCCCGCAACGTTACCGTGGTGGGTTCATTGCTTGTTCGCTTGAAATTTAGTAGGGGTTTACCAGAAATATTGAGATGAAAATTGCTTTGAAGGCTAAAAACCTAACACTTTTTAACCTAACAGCATTTCTTCTAAAAAAATAAGGTAATTTTCATTGATGACAAGTGATTATATAGCCAATTTTTCATTCTATTCGTTAAAGACTTAGTATAAATAATTAACAAAACCTTTGTTATCGCTAACAGTGTTCTCAATCTCATATCTATTATTATATGAAATAAAATAATTTCATCTTTTCAGCGGTCGACTTCTGGATTCTTGATATGGTAGATAATTTCGCCTTAGTTTATAATTGCATCAACATTTCGCCAGTGCAAAGAAGCAGTAAGTTTTTTATTATGGTAACTTTCTTGATAACCTCTTCTCAATTATTAACAGTCACATAGTATAATATCGCGTGCATCTTGAAATAATTTGGTAACCTACAATGTTAGAAGATGTCCTTACAATTATTAGGAACCAGTAAAAGTGCCAACCTGCAATAAACAAATTTCTTTCTCTGTTATGATACTAAACTTATGAACTACTTCAAAGGCCGACCTTGTACCTAAATAGGTGACGGAAAAGAAAATATTGTTCAAGAACTTTCTTCCAAGAAATACAGATTTTGGTATTGTAGGATTTGTAGCGCTTATATACTATGCGGCTGAAATAAGGATTTGTGAATCCCGGTAGAAGAAGATATTTATATATATTCATATATTTGATAAGATGGTTATTGAATATAATTTGAACTTTCAGTTTCCATATTGCTATTACAACGGACAACAGAACCTTTGGGTGCAATATTACAGTCGTACATAAATACTCAGCTGAATTCACGGCTTGGAATCACCCTGAATGACTTACGAAATGTGCAACACACTGAGGTCGCTTGCACCGTTTTGCCAGTTATACAACCAGGTAACCCAATTGTGTTACCTGGACAGTGCGATCCAAATATCAGTGTTGTGCAAAACTTCGACGTGGTTGCTGTAAGTACTTTCAACACAGCCTAATTAAGTTTCAAACCTTTAAATCCGTGAAATCAGCGAGTTTTTACAATATTTTTCACATACAAATCGTGGACTAGAGTAGTCCTGGTTCCAATCTGATGTCATCTCTACCTGATTCTTTTAGCCTCAGTTTCAAACCAGGACTAGTCCACATTTTATAATAATGCCTTTTTATGAAATGTATAGTAATTTTTCTTATCATCATATACCTAATGATATCTCCTTAAAACTGTTTCTGCTCTCGTTCTTTAACCCAACATAGGTTGAACATGAAAATCTTGTTCACAAGAATTTTTATTAATTAGTAAAAATTCTGATATTCTAATTTGAAGCTTAATGTGGGCTTGTAATGCGTGTGACTGTACAAAAGACATAATAACATACTATTAATTTTCAGTTCACTGGCTTATGGCATGAATTAGCGAGTTATGTTTCTGAGAACTCGGTGAATCAATGTTCCCGAGCGCGGTATACATTAAACGGTAACGTCGTCGATGTTGTCAACAGTCAAGTTATTAACCAAGCTCTAGATACTATTACTGGTACCGCAACAGTGATCAGTGACGATAACAGCGCCAAGTTAGAAGTTATCCTTAATATTGCTGACAATGGTAAGGCGTTTAATTATTTCTATTGTAAAACTCGTATTTCAAGAGGATATGTTTCTTTACATTATCTCTTCTTTGTTACAGTTACTGTGACTCAGGAGTTATTCGTTCTTGCAACTGATTACACCAATTTTGCTATTTCGTACTCGTGTATAAATATTGACGCTAACAATAAGCGAGGTAAGACTAAATCTTTATATATTTGACGTAGATTTTTAATGACAATCTAAAACTTTTCTAATATTCCGTACAATCTTTATAATTGCAGTATTCAGTTGGATTCTTAGCAGAACTCGTCAACTAACTGAGTCAGCTCAGGCTGCTGTGAATGAAGCGATATCTTCCCAAGTAGTGCTTAATAATCAATACTACCAACAGACACAGCAGACTGACGAAAGCTGTTTCTTTTATCCTGAACCGGTGCCGAACCAACCAGTTATCTTTGGTGGTTTTTGCGACACAAGCATCCCTGTTGTTACAAACTTTAATGCCGTTGCTGTAAGTTAACAATTAAACCATACATTCTGAATCCAGGAATATGAAAAGATTTTTGTTTTAGTCAATAGATGTCAAATAGATATGCCATTTTATGGTAATTCAAGTAAATTGCTCTTTATTGGGAATGTGTTGACATTTTGAAGGCGAACGTTCGTACCGCAAACTGCAACACAGCCATTTCCAAAAGTCATTGCCAAAAGAAACGACATTATTTCGACGTATTCGGACGTATGCTGCAGGGGAAACTACTAATTTAAACTATAAATATAACTAGTATCCATGACACAAGCTTTTAATGATGCTTAATTTGGCTAAGATGGTGTGACCATGGGAAATATAATGTTTTTTCACAGAAAGCATGCTTTCTACTAAACTATGACATCTATATCATATATCAACACCAAAATATTGTGAATGAGAGATAGTAACTCGTGGATCGTACCTATACGCTTAGAAAAGGTTTACACATGAATAAAAGGGTTTAGTTGAAAACACTTACTGATAGTTCGTACTGAATTATCAGTAACTACACCAGGACTCTCAATTAAGTTATTGGATCTGGCAACTGATTACATTTTGCTTTTCTTATTGAACAGTGGAATCGATGTTTAGATCCAAAATCCTATAGTATTACTTCTAGCACCGGTGTTAATATTATTTAATTTTTCTTAATCCTTCACAGTATATGGGGACATGGCATGACATCGAATCCTACCCATCAATTTTCCAAACCGGCACATGTAGAAACGCTAACTACGTATTAACTGACGTGGTGAATGTCCGCAACACCCAAGTTCTCAACCAAACCCTTGATACAACAATAGGTTTTGCTGTACCGGCGACTGACGACTTAAGTGGAAAACTTGATGTGACATTCCCAATAGCCGGCACTGACGGTAAGTTAACTAGACAATCAACATGAGAAAAAATCTGAAGGTTTTAATGTTTAACTTAAGAAATTAAGTTAAACATTAAACACTTTTACTAAACAAAAATCTGATAATCCTCGCTAAAGGAGTCATTTGACAAAAATTTCACGCGAAAAGTATCGATGCAATACCTAATACGACATTTGACTCAAATGTTCCGTTAAATCTAAAATTTGATATAGAAGAAACAAATGGCGAAGTTAACAAATAATTTTATAATTTCACAGCTACCATAACATCAAACTACTGGGTTTTAGCCACCGACTATACGTCATATGCCCTCGTGTATTCATGCGTGAATCTAGAACAATCTCAAGACAGACAAGGTATAGTAACTGAGTGTTTTAGTTTTCAACAATACAAATTGATGTTAGTTCAGAATATACAATAAGTATGCTTTCAGTTTGGGCATGGAAGATAAGCCGCACAAAGCAGCTAACGCAAACTGCCACAAATGAAATCAACGCAGTAATAGCCAACATTCCAGCCTTGGACCAAAGATATTTCGAGCCAGTGGATCAAAGCGTTGAAGGATGTTTCTATTTCCCGGAACCAGAGCCAGGTGTGCCAGTTGTGTTTCCTGGCCAATGTGATGATAATATACCTGTTGTAGAAAACTTCAATTTGAATTTGGTAAGCCTGATGTTAATTGCTTTGTATAGTATGCCCAAATAGTTTATGCACCTATATAACACCCTAAATAGCACATATTTTGCAACCCCTTGCAATTAAATATAATATAATAAGTTCACAAGTTCATAAAATAGAAATATAATAGTATCGATGTAATTATTATTTAAATAGAATACAAACTATAAATTTCTTTATTTGCTTAATATTTTTATGTCTATTACAGTTCGAAGGTCTTTGGTATGAAATTGAAGCGTACCCTAAGTTGCAACAGCAAGGGCAGTGTATCAACCATGTCTTTTCCGGTTCCGGCACCATAGAATCCTCACAAATTATCGATCAATTCCTGAACGTTTCCAATGGTGTTCTTACCTCCACCAACACTGACAATCCTGCTAAGTTGACTATTACGCTTCCTAACATAGGTTTGTAGTGTTTGATTAAATCTACAAAATAATGCGTTAATGGGTGTATTATGACTGGTTATTTTTGCTGCATCTTGGTCTCTATGACTTTCCTAATAAAGTCCCCTATAAAGCAATAGTAGCTAAAAGCCATATATTAAATAGGAATAATATTTCAGAATAATTGATATTTAATATAAACAATCAGTTTTATATTTAATAATTGTACTTTTTTTAGGTGTCGATATTCCCTTCTGGATCCTTCAAGTTGACTACACTGACTTCGCTCTTGCTTACAGCTGTGTCAACCTCGATGCTGATTTCAGAGCAGGTAAGACTTAAATAGTTTTATC
Organism: Acentria ephemerella; assembly: GCA_943193645.1. Classification (NCBI taxonomy): domain Eukaryota; kingdom Metazoa; phylum Arthropoda; class Insecta; order Lepidoptera; family Crambidae; genus Acentria; species Acentria ephemerella. Next base: position 2,572,072 of record OW971889.1, read on the forward strand.
TAAACATCAGGAATATTTATGTGATATATTGATGTGTAAATACACAAATATATTTTAAATCAGTATTCGCAAAAAATAGTTGGGTGATAGAAAATATGTAACAAAACACATTTATGTCATTTTTCGATTTTTTGTCTATCTATCGTTTGTCTGAATGGTTGAAAGAGCATCGAACCAAAACTACTAAATAGAGTTGAATTGTTTAAAAATATATTTAAAGTTCTTATCAAACGTTGATACATAGTCTTTATTTCATTAAAATCTGTTTTGGCCATCTAACGTTATTACGTTTTCAAGACTGAAGGAACTTTCAAAAGAAAGGTCTTTTTAAAGCGTTTTACACATCGTCTGTGATTTTAGACTGATTTGATACTATTAGTTCGGTGAAAAAGTCTTATCGCATGTAGTGTGTAATAAAATATCTTTGGTTGTACTATTTGTATCTGGCTGGTTTTCATGACATTAAAAACATTAAAAGTTACATAAAAAAAAAATTAGGAAATTTTGAAGAACTATTGACCACATACATACGCTGCGGTAGATTATACAGAAGACCTAATTGTATAATCTGCCATTATGCTTAACGTTCGTACGCTATGAGAAAGGCTTCGATTCTCTTGAGATCTGGGCAGTAAATCAGTCAGAGGTGCCAAATAGACTTTTAGTACATCCAAATGTTGCAGTCACTATGCCAAAAGGATACCATGCCAAAATTCAAAACTAATACAGCCAAGAGAGTCAAGGTAACGTCACCGAAACTGTTCTTAGCTGTAGCTAAGAACAGTTTCGGTGAAAACGGTTTCGGTTTCGGTGGAGGATATGTTTAAGCTTTTGGACTGGCGAGAATTAGGTATTAACATAGACAGCGAGTATAGTAGACTCACCTTCGTTTTGCTGATGATATCGTAGTTATGGCTGAGACTGGTAAGTCCAACATCTAGAAAGAGGTTAATCGAGCGATTCACCTCGGCTGGGCTATGGGAAGCTTTGCAACATATTTCGGATTATCTACCGTAGTGTCTCAAGATGAAAGTATACGCGGGTGTTACTAGTGATGAATTATTGAACCAAGTCGTGGCCTCTTTCAATTAACTTCATAAGATGGTTCAAAATCACCCAAAGTGCAATGTGGACAGGACTATGCCTGGAAGTTTCTCTGACCGAATCAGAAATGATGAGATCCTCAAGAAAACTTGTCTGACCGAATCAGAAATGATGAGATCCTCAAAGAATTACAAGCTTGAACAGCGCACTTTGCCTTAAGGACTGATGGCCATTGGCGCAGCGGAGGACCGATCGGCTTAGAGATCCTTGGGGGAGGCCTATGACCAGCAGTGGGCGCCACTCGCCTGATATAGTGATAATGATGAATAGGTATATATGATATATGATGTAAAGGATGAAACAAAACCCCAACTTCTGCATTGTTTGACCTCAAATTCACGATTTCACGCTGGGTATGTGTGAATATGGAGTTAACGTTTAAGGATGAATTGTAATCTTTCTATTAAATAAAGCTGGTCAACAAAATAAAGCTATTAGTTTCCAAAAGCAACGTGGAAAATGTTTGCCTGTTTAGATAAAATTATTTCAAAAGTCTTAATCTAATACACGTACGAAATCGCGGGCACAGGTAGATAGTAGACATAAAGTTATTCAAAATTTGTAGAGAGCACCTTTTAGTACACTTACTTTATTTTTATAACTACAAAATAACAGAATCTACTTACCTCAATTCCATTTGGGAAAATGGCCAGAAAGACCGGCAAATATATCTACTTAGCAACTTTTAACACAAATGTATCTAATTTCATTCTTTCTTGTTACATTGGTTTCTCGATGAAAATCATGCACAGTATTCACTCATAATCTTCATTTCGCATTTCAGTATACAGTTGGAAACTCAGCAGAACAAAGCAACTTTCACAGACTGCGTTTACCGCCATCAACAACTTCATTGACGACGTTGACGTGTTGAACGAAATCTACTACGAACCTATAGATCAGACTGATGAGGCTTGTTTTTTCTTACCTGAACTGGCACCAGGGGAACCTGTCGTGATCGTTGGACAGTGTGATCCTAATATCAGCGTGGTCCCAAACTTTGACGCCGCAAGAGTAAGAAATAATTAAAATTAAAAAAAAAATAATAAATTAAAAAGGAGTAATTAAAGGAAGTTTATTTAATTTTAAATGGAGTTTCGCAATAGAACAGGATTCTTTGAAATTCTTTAAATTCTAAAAATAGTCGTTTTTCTTTAATTATGTCATTTATAAGATGGAACACATAAGGTCATAATGGGATTATTATAAAATTGCAGTACCTCGGCCGATGGCGGTTGATTGAAAGCTACCCATCAGACTTCCAGAACGGTTCATGTAATCAAGCGACGTATACCCTCAACCAGGATTCAACTGTTGATGTTTTCAACACTCAAGTTAACAACGAAACGTTAGTCACCATAAATGGAGTCGCAACTATAGTGGGGAACGGAAAACTGGAAGTCGTTTTCCCTAATGGTGTGTATCATTTGACACAATAGTAACATCTGTTGAGAGTAAATTTATTTTATAACTATTATTTCAAGACTGGTAAATACCCGCCTGGATTGTTTCTCAAATATTTATGTCGTCATAATCGTAAAGTTATTGTAAAAATATGCCCTTGAACTTAAGATACACACACTACACTCGTAAATATTGTACCCACTTTTCTAAAAGCTTGCGTTACTAAGTATTAACCAATCCAATCAATTACGTTTCAGCCCCGCCTATCGAATATTGGGTCCTGGATACCGACTACGATTCGTATTCATTGGTGTATTCTTGTTCCAATATTAATACCGAACAGAGAAGGAGTGAGTATCTAGAAATTTAAGTTTTTACAGAATAAGTATATTTTAAAATGTTGGTTCTTGCAGTACAAAATAAAATCGCAAATAACCTGTGTAAATAAAATCAAATTCACCCTTATTTTCAGTCTGGAGTTGGAAAATGAGCAGAACCACAAGTCTGACACCAGAAGCTATCGTAGCGATAGATGAGAAGATAAATACTGTCAACGTGCTGAACAACCGCTTCTATGAACAGATAGACCACTCGGATGAGGGTTGCTTCTATTTCCCAGACCCAGTACCAAACACCGCGGTCAGGTTTCGCGGGCGGTGTGATCAGAGCATTCCAACTGTATCTAACTTCGATGCTAGCAAAGTATGTTATAGGCACTTAATTAATTACCCACAAAATGAATAAGACGAGTGATTTTAGAATGAAAAACTCTGAAAAGATTTTTGCTAGCACATTTTGTAATTCTAAACCATACAAAAGGCTTTACTGTGCTTGGATCATATTGTAATAATTAATCAATTAAAACTGTCCGCTTTCAGTACCTGGGCTTATGGCACAATATTGAGCTTTATCCTTCAACGTTCCAAGCAGGCACATGCAGCAATGCATTGTACTCTGCTGGCGAGGATGGCGTGATGGTTTTCAATACCCAGGTCGTTAATCAGACCCTGGACACCATGACTGGTCTGGCAGTTGTGGCTTTCGACGACGGAAGGGCTATTCTTAATGTCACTTTCCCCGTAGCTGGTACCGACTGTAAGTACCTACTCAAAATCATATTAAATTTATAATAAGACTGTAGATTAATATGTTCATTGTTTTAACAGTCTTAATTAAACACACATAGAGACATTGAATTGTTACAGTAAGAGAAGCAATGACTCATGTGAGTTTATTTTATGTTTCAGTCACAGTCACAACGAATTACTGGATACTTGACACTGACTACGACTCGTACTCGATCGTGTACACCTGTGAGGAAGTTGACGATGAGTACGATGAGTACATTCTTGGTAATTCTTATGAATTCATTTCTGTAACCAATACTTAATATGTCTACAAATTTTTAGATTATACATACTATTTTTTTTAATTTTAGTATACAGTTGGAAACTAAGTAGAACTAAGCAGCTAACGCCGAATGCGATTACGGCTATAAACAGCATTACCAGCAACATCAAGGTTTTAGATGACAGATACTACTTTGATTCAAACCAGAGCCCTGAGGGATGCTTCTATTTCCCAGAGCCACAACCTGGAGTACCAGTCGTATTCCCCGGAGAATGTGATACGAATATTGATGTAGTACAAAACTTCGACCTTAGCCGGGTAAACAAAAAATATTTTTACGAATTATGAATTGCATAGCCGCCAAAGTCAAAGTATCTTATAAACACTGTTAATAAACGAGTTCTCAATGAAAAAAACACCTTGATTTTTAGCACTTAAATCTTAAAACCCATATTTGTATATTAGACACGTTAATATTTAAAAGTTTTGTTCAGTTTGAAGGTATCTGGCATGAGGTGGAAGCATACCCAAAAGTCCAGCAACAAGGTCAATGTATTAACCATGAATACACAACCGGAACTCTGGACACGTTGAACCTGCAGTCCTCGCACGTTCTTGATGCGTCTCTGAGCACCAGTAGTGGCGTGCTTAGCTTTGTATCGAATGACAGTAGTGCTAGGATGTCAATCACCATCAATAATGTTAACGGAACAGGTAAATTTTTGCACTTGTGGTCGTCTTATTGCAATACAATGCATGTTGATATCTTATCCCTTTTATTATTTTCAGTCATCACAATGCCATTCTGGATCCTGGAAACAGATTATGAAGATTACGCTTTAGCATACAGTTGCATCGACGAAGAAAATGATTACAGAGGAGGTAAAAAAATTATTTAAAGTGTTAAAATGATTTATTTCTTGGTTTAACAAACTCCAAAAATATACTATCTCCTACAGTTGAATTAAACTAAGATCAAATGGCAATTTTCTGTTATAGTTTTTAGTTGGAAACTCAGCCGCAACAAGAATCTTTCAAATGCTGCCAACATCAACATTAATAATTTTATATCTGAAGTCAAAGTGTTGGATCAGAGATATTATGAAACCATTGACCAATCTGATGAGGCATGCTTTTATTTGCCGGATGTGAACCCAGGTCAGCCCGTCATATTCCCTGGACAATGTGATGAGACAATACCTACTCAACCCGACTTCGAACCTGCAAGAGTAAGATATAGTTTTAATACACAAAATCTAACTGAGGAAATGTATTTTTAGTTAGAAACTACAAATCAGTATCTATTTTACTTGCTTTATTCATTTTCCAGTATCTCGGCCGTTGGAGAACCATTGCTACATATGAATCCGATTTCCAAGGTGGATCATGCGGGCAAGCTACTTACACTTTAGCAGAGAATGAACAGACAGTAATCGTGTACAATACTCAGGTCCTCACCGAACAGACCTTTGACGAAATCTATGGTACTGCTGAAATTGTAGACAATGGAAAACTCTTGGTGAACTTTACAACTGGTATTTTTTTACTTTCCTCTTACTTATTTTTTTATGTTTCCATAAAGTTTAGTAAGTACCTACTAAAGTTTAAAATTTTCTAGCACCTGAACTTGCTAACTACTGGGTACTGGCCACAGACTACGATTCGTACGCTTTGGTTTACAGCTGCAGAAACATTGATAATGACCGAAGACAAGGTGAACATTCCACTAAAATAAAAAAATTACTTTATGAAGTTAAGAAGGATATTTTGACATCGGACTATCATGTTAAGACTTATTTTTTTTTATTTATAGTGTGGTCGTGGAAACTCAGTCGAGATAGAGTTCTGTCGGATGCTGCAAACATTGCCATCAATGCAGTAATAAATAATATCAACGTGCTAAACGAGCAATACTACATTGAGATAGGGCAGACCGAAGAAGACTGTTTCTACTACCCTGAAGCCGACGGACAGCCTGTGCGCTTCCGAGGACAATGCAATGACAGTGTACCTGTAGTCAACGAATTTGATGCTAATAAGGTTCGCAGTTTGTTATTTTTCAATACTCAAAAGATTTTTATGTTGTGGCCGTCATAAATATTTTAAGCATTTATAGTAAATTAGGGTCTTATCTAGTAGATTGCTATTGTGACTGAAATATTTTTTTGTGTCGTCATATCTATCATTTCATGAAAGTTTCACCTATATAATTTCTGTTGCACGAAACATAAGGCAGATCAAGATTTGACGAAATCAATGACAAACAGGTAAGGTGTGAGTTAAAAGAAAATTATTATTAAAGTTATAATGAATGAATGCTTAGAACTTCTGTAAAAGTTATGTACTGCTTTTACCATAACATGATCAGGACCCTGCTACTATAAGTTTGCAGGAGAATCAGTAGGTTTATTCACTTTTTGAACAATTGGTTTAAGAATTGAATATATTTAATGAGAGCTTAGGTCTTGTAATGTGTTTAATAAAGATGAATTTCGCATCGTGTGCTTTAGTTTATTAAAATGGAACTTTCTTGCACAGTATGCGGGTGTCTGGTATGACATTGAGAGCTACCCTCAAGGATTCCAATTCGGTACCTGTCCTACTGCTACCTATACTGTGAATGGTGACGTAGTGGACGTTTATAATACACAAGTGGTCAATCAACAACTGGATGTTATCAATGCGGTAGCCGTCCCCGCCAACAATGATGGTTCCGCAAAACTTAATGTCACTTTTCCAATAGCTGGAACTGATTGTAAGTTACAATTAACAAAACTTTAAATTTTCTTTTTAATACTATTTTCGTTCACTAAGAATTAAGTGCATTGTTTTAATTATAACTGAATCTGCTGATATGAATTCATCATCCACTTTTTCAGTATTCGTCACAACACCGTACTGGGTGCTGGATACTGATTACGATAACTACTCGCTAGTTTACTCCTGTGAAAATATCGATGAAGAATATTATAGAGGTAGCGTAAATCATAAATCGATTTTCATATACGCAATACTAAATCGTAATCTTAATCACTGAATTTTATTTCTCCAGTTACCAGTTGGAAACTAAGCAGAAGCCAAGAAATATCGAATACGTCATCTGACACTATATCTCAAACTATGGAAAACATTAAAGAACTGCGTCAACAATATTATGACCTGAAAGGCCACAGTGAAACAGATTGCTTCTTCTACCCTAACAACAATGGAGGCCCAGTAATATTGGATGGACAATGCGAGAGTGATTCTGATATCAATGTAGTTTCTAATTTTAATAAAGAACAAGTAAGATTTTCATCAATGATTAACCATTTGTACCTGCAAAAGTCTTAGTATAATTCAATTATCATTTTCGATTGACAATTAAAAAGGTGGTGTGAGAATACAATACCAATTGTACATCTTTTGTGAACAATTGAGAGTTTTTAAACTTGCAAAACTTAATTTATTAACTTTAACCTCATCGAACTACAATAATAATGAATAATTATTAATTTTCTCTTTCAGTTTTCTGGTTCCTGGTATGAAATTGCCCTCTTCCCGACAGGACTCGCAGAAGCACAATGCGTTTACAACGAATACAATTTCAATGAAGAACAATACTCAGTACGAATGACTGCAGTAATTGACGAAAGACTCATAACTTTCACTGGACCCGTCGTTCTTGAAGACAGCAACAGGGGAATCTTCAACCTGGATCTCACAGATGAAAATGGTAACGTTATTTTCTATATCTCTTCCTGAATCTGTGAATATAGAAAACAGCAAAATAAGTAAGCTGAAATATTTATTTGTTCACAGAAACGATCCTTGCTGGCAAAATGTACGTTCTAGATACAGACTACACTGATTATGCACTCATGTACAGCTGCAGACCTATCAGTGAAACACAAAAACAAGGTTCGAAAAATTTTTAATTTAACAACGCCCTCACACACTTTGCAATCTCTACTTCATCATTATGATTTCTTAAATCTAATACAAAGTAAATGCAAATCAGGTAATAATCATTTTTGTGTACAGTTTACAGTTGGAAACTAAGTCGATCGCAAGGTGGACTTTCAGCAAGCGCTACTGAAAACATCAATACCATCGTGTCTGATCGTATAGATCTCTTCGAAAACTATTACAAACCTACAGGACAAGACAGCAGCGCTTGTTTTTACTATCCAGTATTTGACAGCACTCCGAGCTCTATAATATTGCCTGGCTCGTGTGATGCGGGAATACTCGGAATGCCTAACTTCAATGCTGAAGCAGTAAGTTGATTATTGAATAAAACCAGTTTGTGCAAATTTATCAAACAACTTAACTTAGTATACAAAAAGTCGAAGTAGCTCTTTCTGTGGCTAATTTTGTATGGTCAGTCGCTAGACGTAATCTTTTCTGGGCTTCTAAAAGCACGCAAAGGTAAAAACATGTACATATTAGGGTTGTTATGGATGCAAAAATTTTGTCATCAAGCAGATGCGGATTTCAGTCTTTTTAAATATTCAAATTTTAAGTACATATATAAATACAAAAAGTGATTTATTTTTTAATAAATTTTATTTAATCATATTTGGATAACATAATAATTGTTTGATAATTAAATTTAATAATTGATGAATTATATTTAATAAATAGTAATTTTGCAGCTTTCTCCTCTTCCAACCTATTTCTTAATGGATTATATATTAACCCTGCTCCACTAAATAGTTGTTCGATCGGAACACTGCCTGGTGGAGGTGTTAAATATGTACGTGCGAATCAGGAGAGAATTATTAGTTCGCCATGATTAACTTTCCACTAATTAAGGAAATTTTTATCCAAATATAGTCTTTTTTATTGCGATACATAACTCATTCCTTTCACGTCAGGCAAAGCATCAGGACTACTGTGATCAGGTTCTATTTCACCTTCATCTTCGCTCGATGAATCTCAGATCATGCCAAGATCGCTTTTTAAGAAAGTTTTATTACCCACATCGGATCTCCCTGGTTCCGGTCGAAGAGGAACCAGGGAACATCCGAATGTTCTTGTTTTTGTTTATGTTTTTGTTTTTTCCAAATTTGACGAAGTTATACGAGAACCAGTTGCATCAGTATCTTAAATATCCCATCTTTTAATTTTTCTTCGGTGCCTAGTTTGAAAAATTTGTTTATAGCGGGGTTCTAAATAAGTTGCATATACATTTTTATATTCCAAAGAAGAAAATTTCGTGGAATCACGGATTATATGAGTGTCTGAAAGCTACTAATTTCACGAGTAACTTCTACTTATTCTTTAAATATTTTTTAATTACAGTTTTATTATAAAAAAATTAAAAAATGCAACGCAATCCGCAAAAAAATAGTGACGTTAAAGGACCTAAAGAATTCTTTATTCAGTGTCAGGGTAACATCAAGAGAGGATTGCCTAAACTATTTGTTGCGTTTTTTCAATTAGAAGTCCCAAAATTTCTACAGCAACGGGATTATGTAGACATAATCCCGTTGCTGTAACAACCGTTGTGTTCCTGTTGCTCTTATAGATAAGAGGGTAGAAAGTCTACGAACATATATACAATAATTAAATGTAAATTTACTTTGAAAAAATATGTTTTGAATTTTCATATAAAATGCGAAGATACTTTTTCCCCGACCTATTACTGGCATGTTTTCAAGTTGATTTTAGTTGGTCAACTCAAGTTTCTTTCTTTCTTTCAGTATCTCGGCCGATGGTACGAAATCGAAAGATATCCTCAACCGGACCAGTTTGGTGATTGTAGTCAAGCAACATATTCTAGTGGTATAAACGCAGTTGACGTTGTAAATACCCAAGTTGTAAATAGAACCCTTCTGACGCAAGTCGGAACTGCTGTTTTGGGATCTACCGACAACACTGGCCAACTAACTGTAACCTTTGAAGTGGGCGGAGGTAAGATTCTGAATTCTTTCATTTTTACATCAAATCAAAAGTAACTAAGTACTTTCCCTACATTATTAAACATCATTTTACGCGAGCAGCCTGTGGGATAAAAATACTCAGAAATGTTATGGCGCATTCCGAATTCAATATAATATCAGAGTTTATAAGGTCTACCCCGCTTTTGCATTGCATCGGGAATAGTTTTGATATTAGCTAGAGATGTGCGCAGGGTGCTGTGTAGCTCCAACGCTACCTATCCTAGCCATTATCACCAGTGGACTGAACTATCGCACATGGGTCATTGTTGTACTATGAATGGTTATTATTTTAGGAAAACTAACACAGAACAAGCTTAATTCACAAACATGAGTCATGATACTTCATTCTATAATATATATTGTTTTTTATAGTTAGAATAATATTAATAATATGATTGCATGGCTCGGAGGGGTGTTCTCCCGCCCCTCGAGCTGTCGAGGAACTGGGAAGAGTTGAAAATTGATTTGTATATTATTAATAATAACGTTTATTATTGTCTCAACATCTTAAGCGAAGTTTTTATTATTTATAACTGTCATATTCTCTATTTAATTTTCTTAGTAGAGGATTGAAGTGATTGCGGTGACGAATTTAGGTCGTTCAGAGAGTGACATTATCTCGGGTCTTATTTAGGTTTTTGTTCATGCTATATCTGTTTCTGATGCATCTTAATCGACCTTGAGTTATTCATGGCTTTATTTTTCTACAACGAATGGAGAAAGTGAAACTATGGGTGCTTACCAATATCAGACTGGAGGATGCTATTTGAATTATTAATGATGATATTAGGTCCATTGAATTGAGTACAAAGGGGAAATCATTCAATGTAATAGGTCTTCGTCGATGATTTTAACGTATGTTTAAATCTATCTATATAGCTAATAAATTTGCGTCATGACCAATCACAGAAGTATCGATAACAAGCGTTTGCGCCGTAGTTGTAACGTCTAAAACATAACGTGGTCAAGACAGGCTATGTTTCGCTTAGATACGATTCAGAATCATGATCAGAGGGTCTCGATATTATATTGAGATTTAAATCACCTATTATGATAATATTTTTAAAGGCCTTGACAGACAATAGGCACCGTGCTTAGAGATGATATAAAATTTTGGAGACTGAAAGCAAGGAACGGTAAAAGGCCAGGATAGCAGTTTCCTTGTTTATTTTATGAGTACAAATTGTTTCGTCAATATGTAAATTTGTCTAAGAAACGCCAAATAGCCTGATATTGTATTAGACTGGCTGTTTATAGAGCACATATTGGTAATTATGTTTTTTTCTTTCAGAAACTAGAATAGCCAGTTATTATATACTTGCCACAGATTACACTTCCTATTCTCTGGTTTACAACTGCCGCAACTTAGCAGATAACCGCAGAGAAGGTAATAACTTATTTGAATTTCGGTATTTTCATATTTTATTAATGACACCTACATTTGACACTTTTTAAATAATCTAAAATAGTAAAAATAAACTTGTATCGAGAAACAACAGAAAGTGAAGCACCGTCTGTAAAACGTACTCTACAAATATATAAGTCATTTAATTGATGTTTCTTACATCAAAATAAAACCATCGATTTAAATCTATGATTTAAGAACTACTTGGATAATTACTGATCGATTTTAATATTGGAAAATTTCAATTCCTTACTAAAATCATTGATTTTTTATGCAGTATTCAGCTGGAAACTTAGCAGAGAAAAAACTCTTAGCAATCAAGCTAGTGCAGCTATAGCTAATGTTGTTGACTCAACGCAGGGACTCCTTCAAGATTATTATTTGAGTACTAGCCAAAGTGATGAAAGTTGTTTCTACGTCCCCGAATTCAACCCAAATCAAGCAGTCCATTTCAGAGGCCGCTGTGAACAAATCAATAGTGGAATAACGAACTTCAACAGTCAAATGGTATGTCATATGCAACTTGTTTTTTAATGTTACCATATGTCGATCATCTCATCATACATCTCTAACGAAAATCGTTACAGATGCCCTCGCCATACTTTAACCTGTTTCAAATGCATATGTACACTGCAGCACGTCAACGTAAGCGTCAAATAACTCATCTGATCACTGTCCCGGTTACTTGCAAGGAGAATATTAAAAAAAAACATATTCGCTTATATATTTATAGTCAATATTCCATTGTACTCTCGTAAATACTGCACCAATAATTCTAAGAATACAAATAAAGGTGAACTTGTTGTATTTCAGTTATAAATACAAAAATTATTATTCTTTGTCTTTTCCAATTAATATAATATTTGACAATATCATGTACCAAGTCTCTTAAGTCAACTAACCAACCAACGGAGGAACCAACCGCACTGAATTCATTGCCTGTTCTCAGATCAAGATCATTTATTCAATGTCAACTTCATAGTTGACATTGAATAAATGTAATTACATAAGGTGTACCGATAGTTGAATAAATTAATTTTGACTTATTTTTGACTAAATTCTTCGTCTGTGAAGTTTTCTGTCGCACGAATCCAAATATTTATCTAAGAGTCTGCAATGGACTTCAGACGGCAGTAGAATGAAGTAAAAGCACATTTAATAAGTCATTTTAGTGTGGAATACATACGTTTCCATTCCCTGTAACAAGACCAATCTATCTAATTATAGGCAAATTAATCTTGCTGGCAGTGAAGCTGATAAACGTCTTCACTGGCGGTGATTTTGGAGCTAGCTGATACACGGTAAAGACGTATTAACCAATATGTCTTTACCGGCTAAGGTTGCACAAGTAAAGGAGCATAAGTTAGACCCCTGGAACGACTTTATCGTTTTTGAAGTCATTAGCAAAGTGGCATGTAATACGAGTTTATCGGAAGATGCCATATTTTTTAGACGTGTATTGCTCAAACCTTTCCCTGTTTTGATTACACTCCGTCTCTGTTTATACAACGCCGTTAGGATGGTTTAGGATTAATTGATCAGCATTATTTGCCGGCCCCTTTTGTGATTATTACTACACAATATCACTTTTTGCGTCAAAAATGTTAACGCTTTCGAATGAACACAGCTGTTCTCGTACTATACCGGTTCACTTTAAATATGCTTATTATAATATCTATATTTTCTGGGTTTATTATATCAGTTAAATGTTTTTGTTTCACACAGTACTTTAACCAATGGTGGCATGAGATCGAGAGGTACCCATCAGACACCGCTGGGGGTGATTGCGTCAGCACTCGGTACGAAGCATCTGGCAACCAGATCAGCTTCACTGACACTAAAGTGTTTAACAATGACGGCAGTATCGAAACTGGAACTGTCACTGGCCAAGCCAATGGACAAATACTCAAAACCTACAACGATGGCAGAACAGAACGTAAGTGTATTAAATTCTATCATGGAATAGTTATAGGTCTGGATGCTGAAGAAACACCCTCAATCTAAGTTCATCTCTTTCTCTCTTTATGTGAACGATCGCAAAAATTTAAGAACTAAAATTAAGAAAAATTTAAAAAACATATATTTAGAGAGCTATTGATAATATTATACAGAATGTACTTAGCTGTACGACATAGTGATATTATTAGGTTATGTATGTATAAATAAATTAAATAAATATATTAATGCACTATATCTGAGAATACCACATCAAAACGCCATACCTACAGGAACCCGTTTCACCCACTAAGCTGCACTGCTAGGCGTGGTGCTGTTATGACCCTAACTCATGTTTCTCATGAGAAACCTTTGAAACATGGTTTTTCAGCCTATTTCCAGCTGTGTGACGCATAAGACCCAAACCCAAAAGCATTTTACAACACACGAATTTTCGCCAATATACTTCTGCGTTTTATTTATTATTTTAAAACTTTCAGAACTTTGGGTCCTGGCTACGGATTACAACTCTTATTCTCTTCTGCTTTCCTGCGAAAACGTTGATGATGAATATATGAGAGGTAATTTAAAAGATACATATCCAAACTAGAAAAGAATCATGTCACGAGGCAGGAGTCGAACCATTCCCCAATTCGCGCCTTTAACCTCTGGGTTGGTGACTATTTTTGACCAATGTTCGTGTACTGCTCAGCCCGAGGGACCAAAGCATTTATGTGGGAGGCAGATTCCCTGTCGCGGAAACCCTTACCGCCAATTGGGGAACGGCTGGGAGTGACTTGCAATCAAACCTTAGACTTAAGCTACGTTTACCTCATGTTTCCGCGCGCCTATTATAATTATTACAGCAATGTCGTATGAATGAATACGTGTCTGTGATTATCTTAAGTGCACTCACTTACTTGCAAACCATTGACGCGTTCATATATACTTGGACTCCACTTATATTAAATACAATAGAATATACCAAATTACTGCAGTTGAAATTGCTCCAGTGTATTCCTAAAGATACACCTCACAATGCTGAAATTATAATATTTTAGGCAGAATTTTTATAAATATCTTTCAAACATTATTTCAAATATAAAAGTTAATATCACAAAATTGATGTTAATACTAAAAGGCTGAACACTTTCATTTATATCTGATTAATTTACTTCCACAGTATGGAGTGCTAAACATAGCAGAACACGTACCCTCACCCAAGAAGCACAGAATGCGTTGGAACCAATCATTAATAACAATGACTTGCTTTATGAAGAATTCTATTTGACAGTCAGTCAAAGCGATAACTCATGCTTTTACTACCCTGAACCAAATGGACAACAAGTAATTCTACCAGGCCAATGTGATAGCGCTATACCAACTCAGCAAAACTTCGACATCGACAGTGTAAGTATACAAATTCTTTTTAAGCTCAATACTTGTAATGTTACATTGCCAAGTTACATTGTTGTTGTAACTTTTACTTTCGTTCTGAGCAAAACTCATTAAATATACTCATTATCAATATTATTACTAGTGTTTAGTTCTTTTCATTTCCTTACAGTACATCGGTACATGGTACCAAACCGAAAGGTACCCGTATCCTGAAATAGCGGCGGATAGCGTCTGCATCGGCACCAGGTATACACTAAACGAAGCCGCTGGCACCGTTGAAGTCGTCAACTGGGAGAACGTCGATGGCGAAGTAAAATCCATTGAAGGTGTAGCCACTTTGACTGATGACACCGCCATTATCACCGTTGTCCTTTATCCAGACCCCGAGGATGAAGATGGTGAGTATATCTTACCTCATAGTGATGTGACAATCAATATAAGAATAAAATAAAAATATATTTAATATATTTAGTGGCTTCAAAATATTTCTTAAAAATAATAATTGAAGTAGGAATGGAAAAATTATTTTTGTTGAATAGTCCATTTATCGGAGATGGTTATAGGTTATATGTATAACATTTGTGAGAGACCAAACTAGATAAAAGGTGTGAAGTATTTGCGGCATTTAATTCTATGGTATAGTGTGTTGAAGCGGGGTACGCGAAATTGTACTTTGAATCTGCCATGATATGGTTCTACAGATCTATCACTCTTATATTTTGTGTTCGATTGCAGTGACAACCACAACCAACCTTTACGTGTTAAGTACTGACCACACTTCATATTCCCTGGCCTACACCTGTACCAATGTTGACGAGTATCACAGAGTTGGTGAGTAATCTATTTCGTAGCGGTGTCTATTGTTGAACCATTTTAGAATAGTGTTTATTGCTGAGTTTATAAGAAACGTACGGTAATAATAGAAAAGAAAGATATTATAAATGGCATGTCTTGATTGATCTGTTTGTGTAATTCATAAAATGACGGGAGACCAAACCGAGGTTGGTTTGTTAGTTAGCCATTGGACCCAATTCCGTTGTAGAAGGACTAAATTAAATTTAAGTTATTGGCATCTCTTTCAAACCAATTCATTAATAAGGGATAGAATGACTTTACGAAATGTCAAGTTAGTTGACATTTAAACGATCATATCAATAGACAGAAATGCTTGTCACCTTTTTAGAAACGTCAAATGACGTCACAGGTCACTTGTCTTTTTTTGTTGTATTGTACTGAGAAAGACTTTAATTTAGTTCGTGCACTACGGAATCGGGCGGAAAGTTCAATACTACTTCAGTAGAATACAACTAAAAAAAGTCAGATCACCAGTGACATTATTTGACAATTCTAAAATGGAGACTTAAGCATTATATAGATTTATCCCATTGGGTGGAAGTACTCCGGGATTGAATCCTGACCATTAACTGAGATGGCCCTTAAAAGATAAAGTTTTAAAGCAAAATTTCGTTTAAAAAAATTGTTGTATACATTTCTATGCTAATACATAATATGTAAATTGCTTTATGTTTATTTTTCAGTCGTTGCACTCAAACTTAGTCGCACGCGGGAAATGCCAGATTCCGCCACTGCAGCCATTAACAACTACATGTCAAACAGAAACGAACTTGACCAAAGGTACTTCATTCAGGTGGAACAGAATGAAGACTGTGTAGACCCTAACTCTTCATTCGTGTACAAAAGCAGTATTGTTATCACAATTGTTTGTCTCTTAATAAATGCAGTTATGTAATATTATTAAGCAACTATATATTAAGTACCCTAGATTAAATTAAATACGAAATCTTCAAAAATGTACTGTAATTAAATTAATAATGGAATGTCAGCTTTTGTAAATATTTATGTGATTATTATCGAAGTTGTAAAAACGTTAATAAAGTGAATCTTAATAAATAACTTTTCACGAGTACTAAACCTTTTGATTTAGCGTAACACTAGTTAGTTTTAATTGTATCAACACATTTTGATCATAGTTGTGGTCGACAAATGCATAAATAAAAATGTTTCGCATACCTCACAACGGGCCCTCTAAGTTACTATCATTTTCATACAATTTAAGTGTTGCAACCCTTTTTTTGAGACGCTGAGGAGAAGCTCTACCAGCCGATCCCCTAACCTCTGGGGAGGAGGAAGAATGGGGTGTGTGTGTGTCACCCACTAAACTCATCAGCGACGCACCTATCTAGCCGCTTTCCATCGACAACACGGGATGGCCCGGAGACATTTCGCCGCAGTATCGATGGAGCGGCCTGACCGAACTGTTGCACCCCTATTGTTAGTTTCAATCGAATCGAGACATTTAATTCGCATTTGCGGACAATTAGCATGTCCATATTTATGAAAGTATTTCATACTTTACAACAACGGCTCTGCTGTCATTTTCATACGATTTGACAATTCCACACGGGCATCGAAGTACTTATTTGAGTACGTTAGCGAAATAAATAAAACAAAGAAAAGTAATAAATGAAAACAGTTTGGTCCTTGGACAAGTAATTATTGATATTACGACTATTGGTAGTAGTAATCATTCACATGACGTTGGCTATTCATTAGCATATTTTAAATTTATTTAATGTATTAATAGTATCTACGCTCATACAAAAACATTTTACAAAAATATTTGATCAGAAGACTTTTTGATTATGAACCTCATTCATAAAGTATATGCAAGAGCAAAACAAAAAGCAATAAGTAGTAGTAAATATTTTTAAATCAAAATTCTTTTTAATACAATTACTCAAAAAGTCGACTTTTCCATGTGTATTTAGGGAGCGGAAAGCTATACTTTTCCGCACTAGTGCTTTTTCTTTCCTTCTTGCATATCGGGAATATCCAACAAATAGTTTTATACACAAAATTTATTATGAAATAACTATTTTAGATCGAAAATACTATTAATATATGAGTTAAATTTAAAACATTCCGAACGCAACCATAAATTGGCCTTCCAAAACATTTAATATAACTCTCAAAAATGGTGCAAACTGTAATATCCGTAACTAATAATCGATATTATAGTTTGTATAAAAATTTCGATGGTAGCGATCCGTTGGCACAAAGTAAGACTAAACTGGACTAAGTTTAGCTTTAAACCTGTCAGATCGCGATCTCTATTCTTTAACCGACTAAAATGACAGGACTTAATTGTAAAATCCTGACAGAATTGAAATTATTTTAGTTACTCAGCTTTTCTATTCTATGTTGTAAAAGTTTTATGTCAAAATATCCCTAAAATTGAAAGTGTCACGCTATTTTATACAACGTGTAAATAGGTCTGGATTGAAATTAGTCCGACTCAAACAAATTATATTGTTTGAGTCGGACTAATTGGATTAAGGTTGAGGAAAAATTTTCTTCGCATGTTATATGAAAGTTCAAGACATTTTTTGTTATTATTAAGTTTATTTACATTTAATTACAGTTTATATGTGTCATTATATTCGTAGACTTTCTGCCATCTTGTAGGCAGAGACATCACCCCGTTTCTGTAGAAATTTTGGGATTTCTTATAAAAAAACAAGTAATTTTAGCAGTCCTCTCTTGATTAACATCAATTAACGTAACACTGCTTCAAGAATTCTAAGGAGACCGAAAAAAGTGGAAATCTGAAGGTACAACAAGGTCAGGGCTATATGGCGGATGCACTAACCCCTCCCAGCCAAACTCTCTTAATTTTTGCTGAGTGGCTAAATATGTATGTGGTCTAGCGTTATGGTGATTTTGACAGGAAGAAAAACAAATGTAAAACAGTGGGAAACTTTTTGAAATGGAACCTTTTAATGTCATGAAAACCAGCCAGATACAAATAGTACAGCCAAAGATATTTTATTACAAGTTTATACATACTATATGCGAAAATACTTTTTCCCCGACCTAATATTTATGCACTTTTTTCTCCAGATTCGCTTGACTATCAAGCAGTTTTCTTTTATCCAAAAAATATTGTAATCTTATTAGGTGGTAGAATTTCATTTATCAATCATTATTATGTAGAATTCTATATTTACTGATTCAATAACCAACATATTTATATCGAGATAAAAAAAGATAAAGAAGTAAAAAATTGCTTTTAAGTATCTTAGCGTGCGTCAGAGTATTCAAATATTGAAATATTCTAAGAACGAATTAGGAAGGATTCGCCTTAAGAATCTATGAGACTATTCGCGGGCAAATTTCGTAAACGATTTAGCTTTACACATAAAACAATCTTTATAAGCCTTCCTTTTAATGTAGGCCGCATTTTAAATTTTGTTACTTAATTTTGCTACGTATATTGAGTGCGAAGACGCAAATTATTCTATATGTAAACTAGATGATAGCGAATGATCAATAAAATCATTAATAAAATCTGTAATACCAATGTTGCAATATATAAAATACATAATTCATCATTGATTACATTTTTCATTTTTAGAGTAAGTTCATTTATTTAAAATCATCATATCATTAAATTCCCATTTGCGTATAATTTTATCAAAATCACTAACATTGCATTCCATCTTCAAAAATGTTTCTCATAATTCATTAACGAAATGGCGGGGCCTACAATTAGTCACCAAAAATTCCTATATATTATACCGGTGTACTGGAGTCAGAAATAAAGAAATAATCTCATAAGTCATGGCTGTAAGGGCTGTAGTTCCTTTTGCTTTCCTTATAATAGTAAAAATTAAACAAAAAACAAAGGAGTTTTTGGCGCGTAATGGTGCATTTGGTTGTTGTTGTTGTATTGTAGTTTTTGTCATGAAAGTGGTGTAGTTTTATGCCAGAAAGGATCGTTATTTCGTACAATATATGGAATACAATGTTCAACGTTGAATAGTGATTTACCTGAGAATTTTCAGTGTTTCATTTCTATTCATTCATGTAGGGTAAGTTCATTTATTTAATATCATCGTATCATTTCATTCTCATTTGAATATAATTTCATCATATTCATTAACATAACATTCCATTTTCGTATCATCTTATAATTATAGCCTACATTGCACTAAATTTTCAAATATTTTCTCGTAGGTCATTAACAAAATGGCGGTGCCTACAATTAGTCACCAAAAACCCCATGGGGCAAAGGATACATTGCTGTTGCGGATTATACCATGTCAGAATGTCTGAACTGAAACCTCTTTTCAGTCTTTTATTCATTGATAGATGCATATTTGAAGTTGGCTTGTTTTTTTTATTATTCAATTGTCATTTTAATAAAATAATAATCATACATGTAACAATTTCGCCTTGGAATAAATAAAATAGTTTGTGCATAGTCTGGTATTTTCTGGCAAAATAAACTGTGAGTAATCAACTCCGACATTTGCAGTGGTATTCCGGAGCCATCGATAAAGAAAAAATTACATAAGGGATGACTGCATGGGCTTCAGTTCCCTTTGCGTTGTCTTTAATAGGGAGAAAATACAAAAAAAAAACAAAAAGTATCCCTCCGTCAGGTCGTCGTAATTTGTGGTCATTTCATTTTTCATGAATTGCTAATATTATGTGGATTTAATTATAATAGGTCTATGATTAGAAGCATATTCCATTGATAATTACTTAATTATATTAAAAATACGCATTCTACGATGGCAAGTAACCCAGAGATCACCGGCCCTGTGTCACAAGAGGACATAGAAGCTGCGGAAAAGTTAAAAAATGAAGCGAATGAATTTTTTAAAAGTGAGTAAATCTTGTATTTCTTTTTTTGTTAGTTTTACTCTGATAGAAACTGCTTACCAATAAGTTAACTATACATTCGGTCGATTTGAGAGTAAAAATTTGAGAGACATAACCTTAAATTTTCAGAACAAAATTACAACACTGCGATTGAGTATTATACAAAAGCTATAGAGAAGAATCCGAAGAAAGCTGTGTTCCACGCTAACAGGAGTATAGCGAACCTGCGGCTGGAAAGCTTTGGTTACGCGCTGATCGATGCTTCCAAAGCTATAGAACTAGACAGATCCTACACAAAAGCTTACTACAGACGAGCTGCGGCTCACATGTCTTTAGGGAAATACAAATTAGCACTTAAGGATTTCGAATATGTAAGTAACCATTATAAGATTTTTGCAACAAATCTACCACAACCTCTTTGTCTGCACAATTAACATACAGTAGTACTCTGTTTGATAAATATTAAAATAGTCAACTTGATATGTTACTTTATGTGCTTTATGAAAACTTCATTTAAATTTGGGTATCTATCTGGTGGGCCACTTGAGAAGTAAATAAATTTGCTCTTAGAAGTTATCCCTTCAAATTTGTTGGTCTCTTTCTACAGAAGCATGGACAAGTCTAAGATTTTGATTTACCCATCCATTGACTACTCATGGCAAAAGTGGCTTGGTTTCAATATGAAAACCAGAGTGCTTGAATTGCTACACCAACCAGCTCAAAGCCTTTTGTAAAAGAATAATGTCGTTTTTACCTTCTCAATTGCATCTGCAAATCCTAAAATTTTTATGACCTAGTACCTTTATCTATAATTTTTTATTATTTTTTGGTTTAAGGTAACCAAAGTTAGGCCAAATGATCAAGACGCTAAAATGAAATACAATGAATGCAACAAAATAGTGAAGAAAATTGCTTTTGAGAAAGCAATATCTGTTGATAAAAAGGAAGTGAACATAGCTGACTCTATCAACCTAGATTCAATGAGTAAGTATTTTCTAAAATTCTTATTTACAAGTGTGTTATCAAAAAAGTATACTAATATAGTAGTTTTTTATCTGTTGATCCATGATAAGGATCGATTTAAATTAAATTGTCATAACGAAAACAAATTATTTTTTGTGCAATTTGTGCTCAATAAAAATTTGAGATTCAGAAAATACATTAATTGGTACTTTTGGGTGAAGTTTCAATAGTATTGAAATGTTTCAAGCATAATTGTATTCAGCTGACAAATATAAATGTCTAACAGAGGCACTGCTATCATTTTCATATGACAGCTGAAGACAAACATGATTCAATTTGATTTATATTTACACTAGGAGTATAGTTGATCCTTGTAGTTACATGAACAGCGAGGCACATGATTTTTAATTGATGATGGTTGTAAATTGTGTTTCCAAATCGCTTATTACCACTGCGGCTCTAACTCTGTTGACTGAGTCCAAGCAACTTTTTTATCCTTAATGTGATAGCTGTATGTGTGTGTAGTAGCTCTTAGCTTTTATTTTACCTGATGGTAAGTGATGATAAGGCTGGAGGATAGAAGTTTGATTCCTCTACAACAGAGAAAATAAAGTGGAATAAGTTTACCTGTACTACTAACTACCTAAATGGGTACACTGCAAACATCAATAAAAATACTCACCCAATACTGGTTAATTATCAATAAAAATTGAAAAAAAGTATGAGATGCTGCTATTAAAAGTTAATAAGTAAAAACTAAAAACATTGTAAAAGCATAACTTGTTTAATTACACAAGAAAATAAAATAATTACAATTGTTATTTGATTCCATTCATATTATATTGCATAAAAAACGAGGTGCTTTTGAAAAGGTCAGCAACACATTGTTATGTGGTTTGAAAGAAATAGATAATCTCTCAGTGCATGGTTACTTTTCTGCCCGTCTGAATTTCAGAGAATTTCCTTAATCGTTCTGCTTTGTCAACAAAATAATTACACATTGTGTAAGGGCATACCAAATATTTGTTCTTAGGGCAGGGGGCTGAAAATTCTGGTTTTATTAATAAATATTTAGAATTGTCAAAATATTCTAATTTATTTAACTTTTGTTTCGTATTTTGCTTGAATTAATTTATGTATTCCAAATTTACATTAATATGTAATAAAATAGCATGGTTCAACTAAAATAAGCTTGACCATTTACAAAGAAGACCCTCACTGAACAAATATTAGAGGTCATCTGAGCTTCCTCCATGCTTGCCATCATGTATGATTATGTTTTCGTTTCATAAAAATAGTTATACAAATTTTTTTGAAACTAAATATAAATGTGCCTCCATAGTCAGCCTCGTTGCGAGTGATTTTAAGATTTGTGTATTTAATTTTAACATGTAAAAATGAATGCATTCATTCATGTATAGTAGGCATTGAACATTTCTTGAATAGTATGTGAAAAATCATATTATATTATTTGCATACGTCACACCTGCACATCCGTTCACATAGACTACTATAATTCACACTCATACACAGTCGCAGATTATCTTCCCTCAAAATAATTGAGTGCAAGCGAGAGCGAGTAAGTAGTATGTAGGTACGATTTGTGCTCGCTCAGTGCTTGTAAAACAAGACAAACATTTTCAAACACACACATGTACAATGATGATGTGTGACGGATGGCACCTGACACTCATAAACGTTTTAATAATTAATTAAAACCGTAGCTTTAAGCTAATATTACTTTCCTTGTGATGATACTTACATAGCAGGTTCAAATGTGCTCGTTTGTTTGTTGAATTATAAACTAAGCGCCGTAAGGTTTAGATTATCTTGTCATGATTTTGTTGCAAAATCGTAACGTGCTCTTTTATTGCTATGCAACGAAATTCATACGAAATGATATTTCACTTGTCGCGTCGTAATTGCTAGATTTGGTACGATGCGTATCGTGTTGTGTGGTATGTTGTAAATAATATGAGTATATAAAGTAACATTTGCTATTGTTTTACTGTATTAGGTACTAATGTTTCAGATAATGTTTTTTGGCTTATGGCTTTAGGTTTCCTTGTCCAACAATAAAAGAATAATCGAAATAGGACAATACTTTTACAAAAACTACACAAACAATTTATGCTTCGACTTAACTACTCTTTACTTATAACCTTTTACCGTTATATTTTAAAATATAAAATTGCACAAATTATTAGCTTCAAATCACGGATTACGTAGAGACTATATCCTTCAAATTTACAAACCTGTTTTCATTCGACTGTGTTCTTTTATCTATATGTACTTGTATTATTAATTATTTTAATAGTGTTATCGGAATGATCAAAAAATCACGTTTGTTACTTTATCTGATAATATTCATTTATACCTATGTATTTTATATGAGTATAATCTGCGACTAGTTTTTTCAAATGTGTTTGTGCGGTTTGTTTCGTAGCAAAGAACCCGAACGTATGTATAATTTTATATTTATTATTGCGTTAAAGGTAGTATAATAATATCTTATATAATTTGACTTCCAAATGCGTCTATAGAAGTTGATAAAATATTAAATTCCTTTATCCTTGCTTGTACAAAATGCTCACTTTTAATCGTATATACAAATTCAATCTGTGATGTAGATTCAATGTACTTGACCGTATTTTTATACAGTGATTCAGTGTTTTGTACTGATCACGACCCCTCACAGACACCAATTTCTCAAAAAGCACTTTTTGGGCCGGCAAGGTTAGGGTGGCTAGGGCAGTATGTCGCATGCTTCACTAGCTATCTTCACATATGGACTCCTCTACTGCTTATCATCAGGTGGTGTCGAGTCAATTGTAGAGCATTATATAAAAAAATAATTAAATATGTATTTATGCTATTTTCTACTTCTCTAATGTTTTTGAATTTTCTCTGTCTATATTTGTGGGGGAAAGAAATAGGCACGTTGAGTTTCCAACACGCTTGAAATTACTAACTTGAATTAGTATCTTACTGATAATCTGAGCATTCTCATTTAACGCGTAATGAGGTTTTTTTGTAACAACAAGGACGTTTTCTGTCACTGAAAAGCAATATACGATTTTGAATAAATATATGTGTACATCCTATATAGAGTCCTGCGGATCGTTAATAGATATGAGCTTAGTGTAGACTTTTACCAGGAAGAAATAGGTAATTTTCTGCTTGAACTTTATAAAAAAAGCCCAATCAAGTCACATTATTTTCTTTTTTTACCAAATTAACTTAAAACCAACCATTTACGGAAATCTTGCTAGACAAATGCACCCAGCATTTGTCTAGCTATCTACTAATGGTTTTGTTGAGGGATCACATTTAATTTTGACTTATACAGTTATAGGACCTCGTTGACGTAGTGTCTGGATCTCGCTCTGGTTTCGTTATCGAAACAAAGTAACTTTCATCATGTTTGGTCCCTGGAAGGGTCAATCAAATGATTTATAAAGCATAAATTAAACACATTTTACGCTTTAACACGATGGTGTTAAAATGTGTTTCTCCCGCGGAGGAAGGCTTTTGTCCTGAAGGCGGACATATAAACTGTTGATGATTATGATTATATATAGTGACATTTGAAAACGTGTACACAAACTACATTACAAAATATGTGTACATGGACTCTATTGACGTAGAAATAAGGTATTGTATACAAATTTTTGAATCATTGAATGTGTACATATTTTAAGACATGTCTACTGGTGAGAATCATCCGATGAGTTATTGAAACCCAGCATTTGATCTTGTCTATTATCTGTGTACTATCTTCATTAATACAGTTTAGGCAAGGCGTGTAGAGTACTGTTTTGTTATTAAAAATCAGGTGATATGTGCAGTTTTGCTTCTATTATAAATATTAGGCTTAATATCCATTCAGTATGTTATTCAAACCCTCTAGAAGGGCTGAAGAGATTTGAATGTAATATGACACAGAAATAGATATTTTCAGCAATTGGACAGAGGCTTACTTTAAGCTTACCTTAAAAAGTACACCTCGGTTTTACAGAAGATATAAAGATTTTTTGTTGTTGTAGCTATCGAAGATGAATATGAAGGACCAGCATTGGAAGACGGAAAGGTCACTCACAAATTCGTCACAGAGTTAATGGAATTTTTCAAACAACAAAAGAAACTTCACAAGAAATATGCCTATAAGGTAACATATATGTATATAAAGTAGTACACGTAACATGTTATATTTTATAATGATTATAGTCGAGTATATTTAATATTACTATAAAATACTCACTTTGTTTTTTCTCTATTCTTATTTACTATTCTTTGTAGTTAATAAAGTTTATGAATATTAAAAAAGCTATAAATTAAAAAATCTCAGTTTAAATGCAGTGCATTTCTCTAAAGACAACTGCCATATCACGTGATATACAGGAGTACCTAGTAAATATTATTGCCTCTATCTTAATTATGTTAAATTTTTATATTTGTCGAGTATAATTTAGTAAAATAATTTTCTATAATAACCCAATAAATATATACGTAGTAAATATACCCCATCATTCATAAGAAACCAAAGGTATACTTAGAGCAAGCTAGCAATGGACTTTACAAAAATTGCATAGGTTGCAATTTCATCGTCGAATTATATGTATATATTTGTTGCATCCGCTCTGCTTGCGCGGGCGTCCATGTGTTGAAAATGTACGTTACGAATTGAAGAATAAGGCTTATATTCGCTGG
Organism: Acentria ephemerella; assembly: GCA_943193645.1. NCBI lineage: Eukaryota > Metazoa > Arthropoda > Insecta > Lepidoptera > Crambidae > Acentria > Acentria ephemerella. Next base: position 2,597,956 of record OW971889.1, read on the forward strand.
TCATAAAAACTTTTTATACTGCACTTCATGTATCGCTACAGTTCATTGTCAGTTCCATGCATACTTTTTTGAATGAAATTGACTTATCATTCCAAAGCACTCAGAAGCTCAAGATAGCAAAGTTTTAGTAATCAAAACCAGGAGCGGTCGAACCATTACGCCAACGAGCTCCTCCTGTATTTGATCGAGTAATGACATTTTTCAAACATGTCTTCAGATCCTGATAGACGTAAAAGCTTACCTGCAAGGGCAGTCATCTCTCATTGACATCAAAGTACCGGAAGATGCCAAATTCACAGTCTGCGGTGACATACACGGGCAGTACTACGATTTGATGAACGTGTTCAAGCTAAACGGGCTACCTTCTGAGACCAACCCTTATCTGTTCAATGGTGACTTCGTAGACCGAGGATCCTTCAGCGTCGAGTGCATCTTCACACTGTTTAGCTTCAAACTTTTATATCCTAATCATTTCTATATGTCCAGAGGTAAGAGTGCGCAACTTAACCCGCTATTTACATTATATATGGCGTTACAACTCAAATAATAGTTATTTCATTGTCAAAGAAGAATGGCAACAGCTCCGAGATGTGGCCAATAGCCGGGTGGCACATAACACGTGCACATAGAGACGTCAAGTTGTCTCTTTCTCTCATACTACCCCATGTAGTACTTTTTACGCTTGCGAGCCAATATTTTACCAACAGCATGCGATAAATACTTTATATGAATACAAGTTAAATTCAACTGCGGCTTTAAAAATATCCTACGAATTATTGGAGCAGTTTTTAAATGAGAACAGAATTTTAACTTATTATTCTTATTCGTATTTGTTTATAAAGGACGGGTATTGTGTTCAGGTGTTCTGTGGTTGGCGTGTTACAGCTAGCACCTCACAGTGAACTCATTTGGAACTTATGGAGCTATGGGGTGGGCAATTTTTATAACATAAATCTTTTCATTGGATTAAATTATTATTTTATGTGAGGGGGCCACATGAGCAACCGAAATATTGCATATGTTTGCTTTCGATTTGCAAGCTTTCTATGATTGACGAAGAAATACTTTGATTCTAATTAAGCACCCAGCTCTCATTACGTACAACATCCGACACAGAATGCGGACCCAAAGCGATTTGAAAGTTATTTGATACGGATGTTTTCGCTTCGTAGACCTTAATGACGAAACGTTCCTCCGTCCTTCCACCAGTATAGTCAAATTATGTGCTGCAGAAAGCATATGTCAACGCGCACAAATATTTAAAAAAATTTATATAAAGCCTTTTTGAGCGACTTGTAATAATAATAATGCTAATACATATTGTATAACGAACAAAATATTTTGATTATCTATGAAATGAAAAAAAACTTTTATATATATATTTTCTTTTCAGGAAACCACGAAACATTGGACATGAATAGAATGTACGGCTTCAGAGGTGAAGTAACGTCAAAATATACGTCACAAATGGCGGATCTCTTCACGGAGGTGTATAACTGGCTGCCTTTAGCGCACTGCATCAATGATAGAGTTTTAGTGATGCACGGGGGTTTGTTCTCGAGGGATGACGTCACGCTTGACGACATTAGAAAAGTTGATAGGAATAAGCAACCACCTGAAGATGGTAAGAAAACATTATGTATAAAAGTGCAGAGTAAATATTTAAATTAAAGAAGAGAATTTATTTTCCGTATTCCAATTTGAGATGTCTTCTCTCTTCGCCTCACTTCGCTAGTGGAAAAGTGGCTTTAGAGTTCCTAGTTCTGCTACCAAAGCCAATACGAAAAAATATATGCCTATTTCAGGTATTATGTGCGAGCTCCTCTGGTCGGATCCTCAGCCAATGGAAGGGCGGGCGCCTTCCCGGCGAGGAGTCGGCTGTCAATTCGGGCCTGACGTCACTACCACCTTCCTCCAGAACAACGGGTTAGACTACATCATACGTAGCCACGAGGTCAAGAATGATGGATACGAAGTTGCACACGATGGGAAATGCATCACAGTGTTCTCAGCGCCTAATTACTGGTGAGTCTTGTCGAACAGAATAGCTGTAATCATATCGGAATTTTGCTAAAGATCGTATTGCACTGACATGTCTGGTAAATTAATTCATTTTAATATAAATCATTGGGTGATTGAACCCAGATGATCCATGTTGGGGGTATTCGTGCAAATTACAACGCTTTTTCAATTAAGCCTTCAATCACATTTGGTTCAGTTATTTCGTTCTTCTTCAGTTATTTCGTTAAAGCTTTTCTTGATAGGTAAATCTAATAATATATAAAAATCTCATCACAGTGTTGGTTATTTGTTTGATCTGAGCAGGTCGTTCGTTATTTTTTAAACCCCTAGGCAGACCCCCTTCAAGATTTTTTAGAAAATGTTTAATGGCAATGGCGAGATAACTTTTGCATTGTCAGTTAGTGTTATATAGAAATTGAAAATGTAACGCTGGCCAAATACTCGGCTTCTCTCGCATTCCCACTGCAACACCAACCCTCTTCAACAAACTAAACATTTTTAAATATTTTTTCGCAGCGACACAATGGGAAATCTAGGTGCATTTATAACAATGAATGGCAAGGACCTTAAGCCTAAATTCACCTCTTACGAGGCTGTGGTAAGTAAATTTTAAGATTTAACTAATCATATTTTTATGTGTATTCCTAGTTGTGACTAAAGCTTGTATATTACTTTCATTAATTTTATCAAAGTGTTCCCTTTTTTTTCTTTAACAGCTCTCTATTTTTAAGCCAGTTCGAAATTTAAATAAAATCTTTTATTAATTACCTCCTCGGTTGCATGTCAGAGTAAAAGGTCGTTTCGTTTTAAAATCACACGGCAGATACTAGTTTACGTAGTAACGTATTTAGCCGCTAAATCACGACAGATATGGATTTTCATACAACATTCACTGACCGCTACTCGCATGTATTTGGCCAATACAGCAATTTCGATTTATCTCGAAGAAGGTGGTCAAAACAATAATGCTCTAATTTCCTAGCATGTATTTGCTTCACTGTTATTGGCAACGTATTAACCTTGCATAATGCATAATTTTTATTTTTTCAATCTGTTTCTTCACTCGATTTATCATATGTTTTTGTTTAAATTACAGCCTCATCCAGACGTCAAACCAATGGCGTACGCGAACTCATTCTTCAGTATGCTCTGCCAATGATCGAATAACAAATCACCACTCTTGCCTGTTTGACACCCGCTGATAATGGAAAGAGACAAACAACCCTCCATTTGGTTGTCAAGATGTGCATTTACCGTGAAAAGACTATTGTTATAGGCGGTATCAGTGGAGTTAGGTTAGTTAAATTTGATATTAAACCAGGGTTTAATTTCTGCTATATATTAAAAATATAGGAATTTCAACACATTGTTATAATAAAGTATCGCTACCAAACAGGTTTGCTGCTGAAAAAATCGAGTGATGGCGTTTTACCCTATTTCTTAATGGTGTTCTATGGCCAAAGGTGTTGAAATTTGTAATTTACAGTGCCATTGACGTCATACCATATGTCAATATGGTGACTGTCGTTTCGCTTAATTTTTGAAGAATGAAACTATCTCCTCTTCTTCCATAATACAAATGTAGTCATAATGTCCGATCTAGTCGCAATAAAATTAACATCAATTACTACATTCTTGTTCACCTTAAGTATGACGTCAGAGACTGTAATGTCAAAACTAAGCTATCCGGTTTTCACAATCCAGTAATTGCAAGAATTAACTACAGATAAAAATTTAAAAGGATTTGATACAAATTTTATACGCTTGCCCATATCGATAACTATGTAATATTAATAACTTTAATGTCTAGTCTTTGATCCCACAAGCTTTTAAAATGCAATAATTTGTAATGAACACTGAATGCTCAAAATGATTAAGAAGGTTAGTGCAATCTAAGTGGAGGGTATAATTAGGTCATAAATGAAGAGCTTTCGTACCAACGGATATTTTTCTAAGACAGTAGAATTGTGGAAGGTTACGTACGAGGGAAAACAACGCCTTAAACATATTGTTCACTTAATAAATTTGATATCCGCGGGCATATCTGTTGAAGTAATCTACAGTGTGAAATCTTGTGGATTAATAAAGCATCGTTTTTCCTTGAACTTAGGATATGTTCTAGGGAAAACAACGCTTTAAAAATTAAGTTTTCTTAAAAAATCCGATATCCGCGGATATATTTGTTGAGGTAATTTACAGGGAAAATTTCACCAAAATTTAAGTGACTCATGCTTTAGGCTCAGATTGTAACAATCTGAATTGTTACAATCGGGGATGCACTTGTGGATAAATTCATTACACTGGTATTTGTAGCAGATGAGTCTAATTACTTTATTTCATTATTCTATATTTTTTGTAATATTTTACTACCGCTATAGGATTTGTCAGTGTTTTTATACCGGCAACGGCAAATGGTTTCATACCCTTTTTATAAGTGCTAAACGGAGTTAATATGGGAAGACTCTACTTTGCTGGTCTAAAAGGTAAATTTTAAAGAAATTCATGTAACAGGAAGAAGGAAATGCCGTGCCTTAGCTCAATGCATACAAAAAATCCCTTCGTGTTTAGTGCGTCAATTTTTTAAATCAGTTCGTGAAATTAATTCGTATAAAGTCTTCTAATTTCAAGTACAGTCACATCTGAAAAAAAGTAAACACTGAAATGTGTAAATTAAAAATAAATGGACTCTATTGCTGTGGTGATTTAGTGCTGTACACATGTTTTTGTACCCATAAATGAATACATCTTTTTAGACTGACCGTTCGGCGTACTGGCCGTTCGTTCGAAGATCGGCATCTTATGAAATAATATGTTGCTTTTGATATGGTGCTCACTGTACAATATCTGCAACAAACACGATAAAAGTGCAAAATAATAAATATTGTTATCAAAATCATTTGGTTTAATGATAAATGTGAATTTGAAAATCCGCGGATATAGTATCCGTTATGTCACTTATCTTCAGTATATATTGCGAAAAATACCTTAATATACATATGTGACTGTAATGTAGTTAAACAAGAAGTAGTTAAGATTCGCACTTGACCATTTTAATTTTAATTTAAGGGCTGTCACTTCAGGGCTGAGTTCTAGCTGTATGTTGTCTTGTTTTAAAATTACAAATTTTTTTCAAATTGATTTCTTGTGATGTTCTAAAGATGGTTTTCCCTCGGCGTTATGAGTTTACCTGTGAGCAATAATTGCGAATGTGTTGTATCTTGTACATTCTAGTTCTAAGTCGACGGGACATTATTTTTCATTGCGGGTGGCGTATGGAATTTTATACGTTGACCAGTTGTTACGACCGCAATGTATAATTGTTAAAAAAACGTTAAAAATACCTTCTAGTGGTTAAAAATACTAGTTGCTTCTTAGCAAGATACAAGGTTCATTTTACAATAATTACTTTATACATCGCACCTCTCAACGATCTTATAACTATATAATAATTGATTTATGTTGTTTTTTTGTGTATTGGAACATATTTTTTTTTTCTCCATACATCACTCGATGATGTTTTATTTTTATAATGTATATATTTGATGATTTATGAATCCGAACAAATGTGACGTACATTGCATTTATATAATGCGTCTTACAATAATCAACTCTATAATTTTAACAATAAGTTTTAATACAGACGACCAATTATAGCTTTGTAACTATGAATGCAGGCGTTTCATATTAAATATGGCGGCCGGTGGTGGCTCTAAACACACATGTATTTGTAATCATATTATAATACAATAAATATCTTTTAATCAAATAAAAAATATAATAATAAATTTCCTTATACGCATTTTAAAATTAAGGTTCAAAATAGTGTGACATAAAAATTCATTACAACACAGTCAGTTGTAGCAGACCATTATCCTTAATTAACTTCAAATGGGACAATAAACTGGGACATTCATTTTAAAGAAAATTCAACCTTAAATACCAGTGATATACTGTCCCTTGCTCGTTTTACTTTAGTGAAGTGGTTTAGCGCTCGTTGCGATAACGAAAAGATGACACTTTGGACATGGTCGGATCCTGGACTGCATTTCATAATGCAATTAAGTGCCTACATGTTAACGACTAAAGCCAATTTTGCCAATGAATTTTCTAATTATTGACTTAATTCTGTGCCAGACTTAACTTGAAATATGGGTAGGTATTAGGTACACATACACGGAGTTGTCGCGACTGCGTCGAGCCACAATTTCGGGCGATGACGAAGAGAAGTTTCGCTCGTGTTCCTATGTTCGCGTACTTAAAAGTATCATTTGCATCCGACTGTTTAAAATTTTAGTCGTATCATCGCCGCGAATTGTCAATTAGATATTTGTTAAATTTGGATCAGATAATTCTTAATGGTTTTCTTTTATTACATTTCAAAATGTTATATGATATAATATAGTAAATAATAACTTGTGAACTACCACTTCACGTTACATAATTCCTAAGTTAACTCTGAGGGCTACATCGCACTGCGGCGTGAACAAGCATCCCGTTTGACACCGTCGTCAAGCCAAGTAAATTTGCGAACTTAAAAACCACGTACTTGTAGGTTCATACATCTTTCACCCATTTTACATAATTATTATCTGGCATGTACCTAATTTAGTTTGAAATTTCCTAAGGTACACCATGATATACATTAAAAATTATAACATAATATTTAATTTATACGACATCAATAGTCCTAATTCTTAAGTACATATTCTAAATTTAAACTTAAGTTCAATGCGTCTCGTTCTCTCAATATGATAATAAATAGGACAGCTTTATCACGCATGTCCGTATCAAAGTGTAGGTTAAAGTAAATATCTCCGTATGTGCCGTCTTAAATTGTCTGTTTTATATCATCTAAATTTAAGTATTTTTGCTATCCTTTTCTAACACATAATTGGTGAATATATGTACTGAACTTAAATTAAGATTGCTTTCACAATCAGGCTCTGTAATGTGTTGATCTCCATTATCTACCACTCGGTCTGCTGTCACTTTATGGTTCTGGTGAACACTACCATAAAGCATTAGTTATAAAATATATAACTTCACAGTTTAACATACTAACAAAGATGTCTAAGAAAAAGTCTGACGCAAAGATGCTCAGAGCAAATATAACAGTCTCTTGATGACACTGTAATATTTGCTATGATATTTTTACCACGAAATTCATTGTAAAATGAATCTTATTAATATTTTATCGGACCAATGACATAAGTATCATTTTTAGGTTATTGACTAGTGTAGTATAAACTCTTTTGCCTGAAATGGAACAGGCAAAGAATTAACAAACTAACGAACGATAATAAACCTTTTTAATATATTTGATCAAAAAGTATACTTTACTATCCGTGTTTAGCTTACGGGAAGCATGAAGATTTTAATCAAAAACTTTTCGATACAGAACTTTCGAATGAAATTACTATTTTACAGTGTAAATACTATGCATACATGTATTCAATGTAAAATAGTCTGAATCAAATCTTAAATTGGCCTTTAAATTGTAATATCCATTATAACTTGTCCCAGGATTAAACTTGTTTTCATTGATTTGATTTCGTTGTTTTTTTTTTTTTTGCAAATGTATTAAATGAAATTTTAAAGTCGTTCCATACGTGTGCGTTATGGTCATTTCCACTCGTCTCTATTGCTGTTTTCTGGTTTGGTCAAAAACCGGGATTGATCGCTATACTATTTTAACTGACCATACAGTCAAAAAGGTTTATTATCGTTAGTCGTGACGTTTCCGGCTGTCGTGGCAACTTTAAGGTTCAATTTACGCTCTGGCGTACTCTGCTTCAATACAGTATAGCACAGATATAAATGACGGTATTTGCAAAACTATTTTCTTTAATGTTGTTGATACATAATGTATTACAATTCTGCTTAGCCAGTAGCTAATCGATTATTTGAATAATCTATTAGAAAAATAAGGATAAATACGTTATTCTTACTAAGATGCACCATTTATAAAAAGACAATACCGTAAATGATCCAATAAATTATAGGCAAACTTTCGTCAATACATCCAAAGTTATAAATTTGTCATATATTTTTTTTAAGTTGACTTGGTAACCAACTCGTATTTAGGGAGCCGCTTTAACAAAAACAAAATTATAATGCAATTTGCTTTAAAAAAACTGTCTCGTAAACTGTCAAATTATCTACTTTTGATCTCGATGGAGAGAAATTAAAAGCGTTTCCCTGATTAATGGAATGAGATAGAGCTATAATTACGTGTTACGAGATTATATAAAATAATGTGTCAATTAAAAATCATGAGAAAGAAGATACTGCTCGGTTATATTGTAAATTAACTTCCGCCCGCGGCTGCGCCCGCGTGTACTTCGATCTTACATAAATATTATATAGCCTATAGGTTATAAGATTATATCTTCCCCGATAAATGGGTTATCCAACTCAAAAATAATTTTTCAATTCCAATCAGTAGTTCCAGATTACCTCCAACCTCACCAACTTTATCTATTTATAATATTTATATAAATAAACACCCATTAATTAATTTTGTACTAAGTGTCACTAATATTGAAATGATTTTAGCATACAAAGCGCATGGAGATAGCTATTAAGAACTGGAAAATTTTAAATATGTATAATAACTATGTTTCCTAAAAGCAATAACTTTAGATCTAAGACTGTAAATGCATTAGGCATTTATCTAAATCTAGGTGCTTGAAAATATTGTATTCGAAACTGAAACTTATCCCATGTATTTAGAAATCAATTTCTTGGAACCTTGAAATGTTACTATATACTTTTTGTATAGCTAAGAATGCTTATGTTGTAACATAATTAGACACAGTCTTATGGTCATCCATCATTTGCCAATGGCAATTTGTCTATTCTTTATGGTCAGTGAACACCAAACTACAACATGAAAAGTAATTTACCGCTAAATGCATATTTTGTATTTTAATAATGCAGCGATACACTGAACTGAAATTACGTGACGTAAATTACGCGGATAAATCGGCGCTATTACGCCACAAGCTTACAATTTGGCGAAGCTTTTCTTGTTTTTTGTAATGTGTAGAAAACTAGCATATTTTTTAGGTTTATTTGGGTGCGGATATCATGTAAAATTGTCAACGTAATTTCTGTGTAGTGTGTCGTTACTAAGACAAATATAGTTTCAATTATCGTCACCAATTAAGATATTGAGGTCGGAGCCAATTTCCTGTGGCATTCCCGAGGATGGCTTCGAGCATATCAGATGTAGATAGGTTTTGGTGTTTAATTAAATAAATTGTTAAATTTGTAAAGTGTATTTTATTTGTAGAAATAAGAAAACATTTAGCTGGGCTGTTGGTTGAGTCTAGTTTCGAGTTCCGGTTTGTTAGTACGCAGATGCTTATATGATGTGTACATTTGCCGGAATGTCGCATTTCTACCTTATCATCCACAGAATCCAAAGCATATCAATGTTATATTATGTGGACTGTATAAGTCACTAAACGAGTTACAGCGTTTTATATATATATATAATAGGTTGGGGATAAAATTTCTTCCCATTTTTTATGAAAATTCAAGACTTTTTTTTTCAAAGTTTATTTACATTTATTTATATATGTGCTATTTTGTTCGTAGACTTTCTACAATCTTATAGACATGATCCTGTTGCTGAAGAAATTTTGGGACCTCTGATCAAAAAACGCAAGAAGTATTTTTTGCAGTCCACTCTTGATGTTACCCTGACACACCTTCAGATTTCCACCTAACACACTTGTATGTTAGGTGGAAATCTGAAGGTGCAGGGTCAAGGCTATATGGCGGATGCATCAACATCTCATAGCCAAGCTCTCTTAATTCTTGCTGAGTGGCTAAATATGTATGTGGTCTAGCGTTATCGTGATGAAAGACCACGCTCTTTCTATTAATCTCTCTCAAACCAAGTTTAAGCTACTCTTACTGACACTGCATTGGGTGCATAAACGTCACAAATGTTTTAGCGGATTGCATTGTATTTTTTCCTTTTATGTACTTTTTTTAATGTATCTAATTACTTCATCCGATTCACTCTTTTTCATAGAAAGAAAAATAAATGAAAAACAGTGGAGAACAAAATTTTCCTAATTTGATTCTTTTTTTGAAATGTTACCTTTTAATGTCTCGAAAACCAGCCTGATACAAATAATACAATCAAAGATATTTTATTACAAGTTTATACATACTACATGCGAAAAACATTCCCGGACCTAATTAGACCTATTTCAGAATTCAACGCTTTGCAAAAACCACTCTTGGCAATAAGAATTAAAATACTGAAGACAAATATCGACTCAACAGTTTATTACATAATTGATAAATCCAAGGTTACGAAGGCACCAATTGAGAGAGCACCTTGACAACAGTCTTCTTGTCCAGCTTACACTTCGGGTACAGCAGTTGGCAGTCGGCGTCCAAGGAGCGGCCGGCCGATATCGCCTCCAAAATCGAAGTGCCGTCCAACATGCGCCGCATTAGAGAATTACTAATATTGATAAAGAAAATAGGATATTTCTTAAATTTTACTTTGATAATTCAACAACTATTTTAAAGGTATTTAGAAACATATCCAAACTAAAAAGAAGGCAGAGTTTAAAGCAGCGATCTCTTACGATTCTAGCGATGTAATGTACTGAATTCATAACTTAAAGTAATAAAAATAAATGCCACATGATGAGTCGTCTCCAATCACAATAGAGGCGGTGCCATCGTTTTTAAACAATTTGGCAACTCACGGCAAAAAAGATCAAGGAGGTCCAATTCGATTTCGATCGAACATACATACAATAGGGGAACTGATTTTAAACAGCTTCTAGGACAGTGGTCCTAACTTAAAAACTGATATGGTTCTGAATGACATCCATTAATGCTTCTTCAATACGGATGGTTTCTTAGGCGCAAAATTTAGTCATTTTTGACATATATGACATATCAAAATTCAACGCCTCATAGACTAAATCATCAGTTACTAGCTTATAAAAACCGCAGATATCTGGATCCGACAATATGAACCATTCGCACCTGCTAACTTGTTTTAAAAAACACCTCATTATATTGCAATGTCTAATTCAAATCCCACGGATATTTTTAGCTACAACTTTTAAAAAAAATATTTAGTGCTAAAAAACTTTTCAAGCATGTCATATACATACACTTACTTTGATAAAGAAGACAATAGTGAATCAAAATCTGTCGCGTTGCCAGTGACCATGTTCTCATTGGCTAGCTGCACGTATGAACATGCCAGCCGCTTCATACAGACACCGGAGTCCACGTTGTAGCGACTCAGCGTCTCGTCCAGCTTGTTCAACATATCTGACAGTTGGCTCGTGTCTGTTTCGATGCCTAGACAAAAACAAATATTGTTAGGGCGCGTACAGACGATGGTTATTGCAGGACTAAATCAAATAAGCAAGTATAGTTTTTTACATTGAAATTGTTGTTTAGAATTTTTCAAAAATTGGTGACTATAAATATTCTACAAAAGTACTACGAGTTCACTCAGATTAAAATTAAAACAAACTCGTCTATACTTTTGGTATATCGCCGTAGTTTCATGTACTTCAAATTAGTGATGGCTTGTATTTAGAATCAAATAATTTACTTACTTCTTCCATATCCACCACCATAACCATAGGACAGCGCATTGATAATCTTGGGAAGGATAATGACCGCTCCAAAGCCCAATATAGACCCTATGAGAACACCGCCTAAGTCGATCTTGACTGGCCCATAAAGCCCTGGAGCGGAGCCTCCATAAGCACCCTTGGAAAATGATAATTGGCAAGTTTAATATTTCACTGCACCCTCTGCCCTTATAAATTCACATCGGGTAAAAAAGTGTCAATTTATGAAGTTATTGGAATAACTGAATATTAATGATATTGATAGTGTTCGGAACGCACCAACTTTTCGAACTTCTAAGCGCAAATTCATCAAGTTCTATAAAGTTTTATCAAATCAATTCTTCACTGGAAAGTATCCATACAAAAAAATGGTGATTCCAAGTTTTCACGTCATTGGAGACTAATAATTTCATTGCAAATTTTCGCTCGGCGTTGCGAAAGTTCTAGAAGTTCTAAATAATGAATGCAGTGCCTTGGTTTTTACGGCATTATATTTTAAACGGAAAAAGGCACAGAAGTACAATACTTCGTTTTCGCTTCCTGTATATCGAAAGTGCCTTGCAATAGTATTTTTATTTAAAATATATATTATGATATAATATCGTTTATTCATTTTATTTGCGATCCTCATCGTCAATGAACTAGCTATAATTTTGACTTCTGAAACAAAATTGCAACACATTGTGGCTATTTCTGCTAAATAAAAAGTCTGTTAACTTCAACGTTCATTGAGAGAGAGGATTAGGTACCTACATTATATCACAGACAAAAAAGCCCACTGACAACCAACGTATACGTTCTCCTTACTTGAGATCCAGTGCTTCCATAAGCAGATATCCCGAACCTCTGCGTCCTCTCCGGCTGGCTGTCTCTGTCACTCTTTTCGACCCTAGCCGAGGGCTCTGCAAGTTGATCTTCCGTACGGTATCCAGCACTTGGCAAAAATCCCCTGAAATCAAAACTATGAATGGTAACAAAAATGCTCTCGTCTCTTCTCTTCTTAAATACCTTGACACGTTTTCGGTGTGTACCGAAAAAGTGTTCAAGGCAACGTCAATAACAAGATCATAAAGATGAAAAGATATAATCGTATTAATCTTGTACCTTTACCAGCTTGCCGGTGATTCGTCTAATGGCATACACCGGACTACCCTGGGAAAGAACCAATGACCCTTACAATCCAGGTGACACCTATTACAAGTAAGCAAGTATCGAAACATATTGCAATATGTCCTAGAACACAGAAATTTATTTTTATCGATAGCCATAGCACGAAATCTCCTAATATAGTACCTAGTGACACCAAGGAATAAATTAAAAATCTCCTATGACGCCTGATTTCAACAACCAGAGTTCACTCATATTTTAAGTTTATAACTAATACTGTGAAAACGATTAGTTTCATAAATTGCCTGCTATATTGATTTGTAATATTTTTATATATTTAGTAAACACTGTCTAAATAGGTATACATTAGTAGCCCCATACTATGGTGTCACGCCAACAGTTACTTTTATTAATATATAAGTGGTAACTGATTACTGAATCCGAATAGAAAACATTCGTTTTAGAGTTCTGAAGACGGTTTTGGTCGTTCAAACAGCAATTTTCAATCCCGATTTTTATTGGCCGAATGTTTAACTCTTACCCATCGCTTCCATATTCAGCCTTCACGGCCACGAAACTAACAACAACTAACAACTCCGCCCTCATCTTCACTGTCTTGCGTACTGTCGTCAGCAACATCTGTAATATGTTTTATACGGGGCGTTCCGAGCCATGCCCGTGAACAATCGCATGGGGAAACACCAGAAAAGCTATTGTCGTGTACAACACATTGCGTAACACTTTTACCTGCGCGACAGCCGTCACGGACACTTAACTGATGCCATCAAACCAGGAACGGAGTTCCAGCACAATACTGACTTACTTTGGAAGGTAGGGCATACTAATTTTTTTCTAAACATCACAGCAAATGCTTGACACCAACTGATGGTCATCAAATAGCAGCAAAGATAGGCAGTAATTATAGGTTTTGACAATTCATTTATTTTGATATATTATGAGAATCTAAATAGCTGACCCAGTGAACAGTGTTACATTATTAACAGGGACAACGTCTGAGCAAATATTTAAAAAATCCAATGCCTTGTAACTCTTTATTACTTGATCACCATCAGTTCGTGTCTAACATTTGCTAAATGGCGTACGTAGCAGACAAATTTCGTGTTCTTTAATATAATCACTAAGTTTTTTTGCCACTTAAGACATCTATTTAAAGTCATAAAGGCCATATCAGTTGGATACTTTTCCACTAAATTTTGAATTATAGTTATTTTGGCTTTTCGGCTTATTTTAAAACACTCCAGAACTAAAGAGACCAAACCGAAAAATAACTTATTTAAATCGGTTAAGCCTTTTTAGATTTAGCGAGATTAGTCTTGCTTAAACTTAAAACGGTTTGACCTGCGATAGCGGACAGCGATTAATATTTTTAATTAAGAAGAAGAACATAAAAAATTCGGATGTTTCAAAAACAAAAAGGGGTACTGAGGCTCTGGTTCCAATAACGAAAACAAATAAACTTTCGCCATGGTTGGTCCCAGGATGTTTCAATCAAATTTATTATCTTCAGCTCCTTCGTGCTTCGAAACGTTAGGCCGCTGGTCCCGATTGTTACGGCAACTGCTATCTCCCACAAGTCGCATTCGGCCAACGTGATGGTATTATAGCCCATACTCCATGTATTTCTCCCATTTTGGAAGGCCTGTGCTCACTAGTGGGATGAATATAGACTGTAGATGATAATGACAAAAATAGATGATGACGAAAAGATGCTAAAATTATTTACCTCTTCCTATCCAATTCTAAATTAGGTGGACTTTAAGAAACGTCAACACTTTTGACTTAATTTAATCAGCATACTTGATGCATGATTGTAAGCATATTTGCTCGTTTAAATAAGGAAAATATGCATAAAATTCACCTTTTCTGAAACGTCAACTAACGTCACCGGTAATTTATCTATTTCTGTTCGGATTGTACTGAAAAAATATGAAGTACTGAACTAAAATTCTTGGGACTATTTTTTAACGACTGTTGGCGATTTGGTTAGGCCATCCACCGCATTCCTGTCTTAGTCATTAGTCGCTTTGGGTTTCGAGATTGGATTCGCTCGTAATAAGGATATTTTTCACTTATGAGACTATTGTTCGACACCAAGCGCCGCATGGGGTTTTTCAAAGCATGTTCACAGAACACACATTTATTTCACTCAAGTGTAACGAGCAGACTGAATTTTTGTGCATTATCAAAGGTATAGGAAGTTATCAAGTGAATGACAAAATATTGACACGCTCTTACGTGTTTTGCAAGTCAACGTTCGAGAAATACCTTTGGCATTCAAAACTAAATACGATTTTGAAACGCACTAAAACAATTCAACGTTCGTGCTCCAATTATTTTCAAATTGCTGGTAAAATTACAAAGTGTAAACAATTAAGACTAACGATAGACACAAGTGCCCACTTACACGTGACTTACCTTCAAGATACCTTCCTGTAAGTGTAAGAAGACAGCTATACTAATATAAAGCTGAATAGTTTGTTAAGTAGAACGCACTACTCTCAGGGACAATAGTTCATTTATTAAAGAAGGCTATAACCTTGTCCTATAGGACAAAGGAGGCTAAATGACAGGAGAAGCTAGGCTGCAGGCTATATAACATCACGCTACGACCAATAGGAGCTGGGCATCAATGAAAAATGTTGCAAAAGTGGAAAAAATACACTTTTTCAGGGCCTTCCTTGCGTGCGCTGCGAAAATGCAAAAATCATGTATCCCGGAAATTCACTTCTTGAAAAGTTCTGAGAAAAAGTCCGCGACAGCGTATATATCTTATCTTTAAAGGTTGCCTTACTTTAACCTTTTCTTTAATAGTCAAATTTGTTATAAAAAGCGATATAAAACGTGAAACAAATACTCAAATATAATCATGCAACCTTCCCACCCACGTTCAACATATTGTTATTATCCGACATTCACGCGAACTAAATCGCGGGCACCTCTAGTATTATATAAATAGTTTAAAAATAGAGACGCTAAGTAGAATCTTAAAAATAATATATTAATTAACGAAAATATAAACAAAAATAGCTATGCGATTACGTTATTTAAATATGTATATTTATTGAAGCAGGGTATGCGATTTTTAACCTTGAAGCCATCATAGAGTTCGAAGTCGAATTGTATTTTGCTGAGGCGCCATTGGGCCAATTTATATTTGTATAAGTCAATTCATATTTGCATAATGTTAGCGAATAAGGTGTTTATTTTTTGACGACCGTCTTGTCGTGAGGTCAATAGGGTCAAACCCTAGCTGCTGATTACTTAGTCAGGGATCCGCAGCGCGAGTCTCGGCCTGAGAAAGGTGTGAGAATAATGAAAATTTAATTTTGTGCTCGGGGCAATGTGCTAGCACCAACAAAAAGAAGAAGAGTTATACTTAGTGGCATTCTCGTTCCATTTAATCTTTTTTATATATAGTGGAGGTACTACCCTAGTGCCTTCACTATACAGAAGATTTAAGCCAATCAAATGGATTATTTATTTATAAATCAATAGTAGGAGACAGGGCCGCTTTATATTGTATTACACGGAGCAGTTATTTCGAAGAAGATTCGAAGTTATTTTTTTATGAATAAAACCGATAGGATTCAATATTTTAACGCCAACATGGTGGATCGAAAATTGGTAGTGTGCCGGCATGTTTATTATGTCGTATCTTACTATACAACAACTTATATAGCCTTTCCTTACTTAAATGCTACTTTGTTATTTTATTTTTATAATTAAAATCACAATTAAGCTTTTTATTAACAACTTCTTATCTAACCATAGATAAACGTAAGCTCGTAAGTTCTAAAATAGTCATCATTTAAGTTCGAGGACCATGAAATTGTGCAAATTATGGAATAGACTTAAGAAAGTCATAGACAGTAAAATATGAAAATATTGGCGATTACTAAAAATGATAAATTATAAAAAATATTCTGACTGATTAATTGACATGTCGTTCTTAGATGGTAATTGAACCTGCAACCTCTAACGATTCGGCTAATCTCAATCTGGTTGATCTCTGCTCTGACCGCCAAGCTACCCAAGACTTGAAACAACACTATAAATTTAAAAGAAGATAATTTTTGTAGTATGGAATAGAATGTATCTCTTTTGTACATCAATCAATTCAAAAAGAAATACATAAGGAATAATTTATCAAATATAATTAAAAAAATTATATAAATAAATTAGTTATTAATATTAACATGTAGTTGTCAAGATGAACATGCGTACTAAGAACGCCGAAATTTCGGCTTAAACCATCACAATAAAAATTATTCAAAGTCGTTCTTGAGTTTAAGAGAAACTAACGAACAGCTATTCATTTTATTTTATATGATTATTATTTTTATGTGCGCAAAAAGTTCATAAGTTAACCATATAGAGTCAAAAAAGACGTCTACAGAGAATACTCATCAAAATAGTAAAGTTGTTTATTTAAATTGACTCAAATACTCTTTAAAATCGTCATATTTTTATTTTTAATCTCACTACGTATAAAAATTTTTGTAGGTCCATTTTTTTTAAATGCTCAGGTAATGACTCGACGCCACCTGATGATAAACAGTAGAGGAGTCCATATGTGAAGTTAGCTAGTGAAGCATGCGACATACTGCCCTAGTCGCCCTTACCTTGCCGGCACAAAAAATGCTTCTTCGCGCTTCTTTTAAAGGAACCCATGTTGTATGAAGTAGGGAACACGTGTGCCGGCAAGGAATTGATCAATCAATCATCATAATTTTACGAAACTACGTTATCTTAATTTGTCTATCGTACCTAACTGACTCGTGCACACACACACACCGGAGCCTAAACAAGGTCCAGACTTCTGAGTCGCTCGGTAAAGACTTTCGGTTTTTAGTCCTTAATTCATATACCTACCTTCTCAAAAATTCTGAAAACTCACTCTTTTTATTAATATTGAACCTTTACATAAATAGTATTTCATTAAAGTCAAGCTATCATAGAAACAAGGTTCGAAAACCCATGCCCGCTCTATCGTTTCTATGGTTGATATTTGTTGTTGATATTTACACACAAGATCTAACCGCTAAACTATCAGAGGCGTTCTTAGCTTGAACAATGCACGGAACATTGTGTTTAATTCCCTTGGCTATTTCTTTAAGAACACGATAAACATACCGTCACTGTGCGATTCGTTTTGGCGCGAGTGTCACATTATTGGCTAAAATTAAAAGAGGAAAAATTAAAACAAGAAAATAAACTCAACGTGTATCACGGAAATGATTGTCATTAAATTTATTTTCGTACTTCAAGTTTTACTTTTAGGGAATTGTGAGAAAAGATACGAATCAAAGAAAGCTAGATTATTTTCGTTCAACACTGAAGATGACGATATTAAAGTAAGTACCTAAATATTATTTTGTCAGGTAGTTAAGAAATTATTAACTTAAAAATAAACACTTGGATTATCGCAATCGAGTCGCAAAAGTAAAAATGTAAGTAGATTTGATTGTCCTTAGATTTTGAGCAAAATTATCAAATCCAATGAAATACTTAGCGATTTCATTGCGATTGTCGAAATACATCTTGTTTAGGCCATTAGAAACGCGTAATCAATTATTCTGGTGACCTCACTCAATCTCATGAACTGATGTAATTGGCTGCGATCTTCCCTTCAATAGACATCAGCCTGTGAACGCTAAATTCTAGAAGAAAATACATTAATATTATAATAACGCCATAATACTCACCCGAAACTGTATGTAACTAGGAATATGCCTTGTATGCTCGTAACCAAATAAGCCCTTATTCGGAAAATAAAACATCTATTATATTGTTTCAGATAGACTTAGAGTTTACTGTACCCTTCATAAGTTTTCCAGTTAAGAAAACTATGGATGCTGCGTTTGGACTGGCTTCTACGGTATGTGCTTTATTACTCTGTTTTAGGGTACCAGAAAATTAGGGCGCCCCAGGGTGCTCTATTTACCACCAGTAACAGACCATTGACGTAATTTAAGAGTCATATTGTTATCTTATGCTTTTGTTGTAATTACTCATCGACAACGGTAGCTGGCGCTTGTAGCACCTCGGACTCAAGCGTTAGCAACCCTATAAATAACAACAATACAAAATTACAATTATGTTTTTAGTATAGAGGAAGACCCATATGTTTTATTTACAGGGCCTACCAACAATAAACATAAACCCAGCCTCTCTGGCATTGGGAGGTGCAATATTACTCAGCACTACGGTCCTGGTCCCATTGTTCATCAAAACCTTAGCTGTCAACCATGATCATCAAAAATATGCCAGGAGTAAGTAAATAGTTTTCCCCATGGTTAAAAATAACACATTCAATAATCTAAATGGTAGGTGAATTGTATATGTGAAGATAGCTGCAACAAAAGTAAAAGCAAAATAAATATAAATAAAAATTTTACTGATGAAGTTAATGTTCCGCTCAGTTGCCAAGAAGAGTGACTAAACAAGTGCGTCCATCTTTGACCCGTTCGTTTTATGATATTGTACAGCTGACGGGTCCTTACTACATGAGGCTGGCCCGAACCATGAGAATTGGCACAGTAGGGAGACCTTATACCCAGCAGGTAGATGTGGGCTGAGAATAATGATAATACAGAACAAATTAAACTTGATTTCTTAATGAAGGAAACATTAAAAATTAAACAAAATTTATATTTATAAAGTATACACAAAAACAAACCTTTATTAATCTTTTAAATATAAAAACAAAAATATCACTATCTAATTTGAACTAGCGTCGACATGAAAGCTTGCAGCATGTTCGTCTTGAAACGTCCTTCGGCCTCACAGACGCAGTAGACTTCTTACATTTCAATTTTGCTTCATCAACAGTTCCGGTATCTGCTAGAATGTACTGAGTTTCTACGTGAATAAAATTTTTCCGTTTCCTCGGAGCCAAATCAAAACACCCAAACGGTGGAGTATATTCTATATCCCAAGTAGCATTACTGGAAAGAGAACTTAAAGATTCTTCCTTGCAAATACAGTCAGGATCTTTAAACGCGGGACAGCTTTCAATAACTTTATCAATAGCCGAGAGATCGTTGCAAAACACATCCATGTACGCACATTTACAGATGTCCTCTGTAGCCTCGGCGAGAGCTTTTCGGATTTCAGCATCCCGCTGTTTCTTCAGCTTCACCATTTTTCGTGCTTCAACCTTAGCCTGTTCTTCAGGACTTCGCTTTTTGATAATTTTGAAAATCATTGGATCACAGTCTACATAAGGATCTTCGTTATGTTCTATTGTTGTCAAATCTTTTAGGGGATTCACCTGGAGAGGGATATATTAGGATTTTGTAATCAATTGTGTAAAAAACTGATGTTCAATTGCCTATTATAAAGTAGCTTTATTTATTCAGAAACGCATTGATCACAACAATAACAATTCATAATGGTGAAACTTTTATAAGTAGTATATCATCGCCCGAAAAAGATACGTTAAGCCATTGGTCTCGATGTTTACTGCATTGAGTGAAGGTAGTGGCCCTAACATCCTCATCATCACATACTCCATCCTTACGTGAGACATGTGCTTAGCAGTGGGATCAATAAACGTTGTTGATAAAAATTGTGACTATGATGGGGACAGAGTCTTACACGTACCTGTATTGTGAATACGTCGCCTTTCCTTTGAACTTTTAATGTCGGCTTCGGTTCTAGTGGTTCTTCTGGTTCAGAGTCTCCACCCCCCAAATCTGCTCCTGGTCTATTACCTTTCTTTTTCTTCTTCTTATTCTTATTCTTATCTCTTTCATTTCCTCCTCGAGGACATTTAAATGTCATTAACTTAGCTACGCTCTTTCCAATGACTCCTGGCTGCCAACCGCGTCGGTACTATATTCAAAATAAAGAAGTTTGATCGTTTTATGATAACTTTATTATTCGTCCTTAGAATTTATTATAGTCTCGATAAAAATATTCCAAGAAAATAGCGGCAAAATTTCAGTGTCAGATTCATTGAAAGAATTATTAAAAACACATCTGAAATCAGTTTCTTAATAAGCTGTTGTAATGAGTAATACCTTCATCCCTGGTACATCATGAGAATCCCATAGCCATCCCATATGCGACGGCACCACATAACCTGGTTTCTGATAAAAACATTGCTTGTGTCCAATCACTACACCTTTAAAACGTCAAAAAAAATTGATTTATTTTACTGACATTAATTAAATTCATAATTATTAATTATAATTTTAGATACCTGGATAAAAATCACCAAAATTATAATTATATTTCGATGAATTTTTCTTTTTTTTCTTCCTATCACCCTCTTCTTCGTCGACCATTTTTACGACAATATACTTGTTCTTATATTCGTCTGCTGAAACTGTATAAAACGTTTACAAAATGATAACCTCATGTGCTTTTCGAATAGCATTGTTGTGTTCGTCATAAATTCTATGGGATTTGATTATCTGAGTGTAATTAGCTTCCCCCTATTAAAGAAAGTTAATTTAAATCTATACTTTATTCAAAGCTAAGCAAAAAAGACATTGTCGTCTTTATCGTTTAAAAGGTATTTCATTACGTCCCACACTCATACACAATCGCGCCATCGCTCATACACAATAGAACTTCTACAGGTAGGTAGTTATTTGCTTAGAAGGTAATAAATTTCTTATTTCTCACTTAAAAAGCCAATTAGATTTGACGTCACAAGTACACGTACACTATTCTATACTCGGTGCGTAACAGACAAAACCTAAACAACAAATTTCCTTAGTTAATAAAATATTGATTTGACTGATTTGATTATATCTATTTCAAACTTAATAAAACTTTCATGATTTTTGAATATTTTATTACAAAATATTATTAATTCAGTGTATACTATAGATGTTATCATACACTATGGGTTACAAAATAAAACATCAATCTGCATATATGATTAAGATATGATTAACGCTTTTCTTCTTTATATTTCTCTTGAATGGACATTTTATGAGATCCACAGCAACCTTTGCCCATTAAAGAAAGCAATCTTTGTTCCTTATCGCAACATCTTCTTTCAGTATCAACATTGAATCTATTAATGCATCTAAAATCGTTATCTTTTTCATACTTCATATAATCTTTAATAGCCTTCTTTATTCTTTTAAATTCCTTGGAGCAACACACTTTTCCTGCATCACTATAACTTGGCGGTTGTTGTGGTTGCGCGGCTGTTTTGTACATTCTTGCGAAACCATCAGGATAAGTACAAGGTTTACCTAGTACTGGACACGGACCCAATTTAATTGGTGGTAAGCCATATGGCAGAGGTTCAGGTTCATCTTCTTCGTCTTCTTTTTTATCTTCAACCTCATGAATGAGATTCACTGGACAGTTGGCTTTATGTTTATAAGATGGACAATAAGGTTTATGTTTTTTTCTTGCATCTATATTAGCTGCTTCAGTAATACAATCACAATCAAACGTCTTACAGGGTGGTGATGGTTTTGGAGGACTACATTTACAGTCTTTATCGTCTGGTACATCTGTGCAAGCATTAAAAACTGAAATATTGCGATTCAAGCGACTTTTAACTTCAACATTGTATATGCTGGTAGATTTAGTACCAATGCTGGGAGAAGAAGCTATACCTTGGACACCTAAACTTGGTGTAACATTTAGGAGTCTACGACAACAGCAACCTCCTGTAGGTCTATTTTGGGTAGTCGATGCCTTGTCTTCTGTCTGATATTTATAATTATTAAGTAAATTGTCGACAATAAAATCCTTCCTAAACATGGCCTGCTTATAACCCGGAACTTGAGTGACGCTGAAAACGTTAACATTCGTTTTACTCCCTTTTGGAGTTACACCAGTACCGTAAAATTGATCCTTTCTCTCTTGGCATGTTTCTCCTGAATGTGCTACACCACCACAACCGGAGCAGGTAACTTTTTTTTGATCCATATCTGGACATTCTGAGCGATGCCAACGATCGTCTTTACAACAACAAGAACCACAGATCTTTCTGGTACCATCGTCGTCTTTGTTACCAGTCACCTTTTCAGCTGCTTCTTTTTTATATGCTTCCAAACTTCTTATATACGTTTTCACTTTATGTGCTAATGCACAATTAGCATTTCCACACGGTCCAGTTATATCTCCCATACGAATTTTATCGATCGGATATTTAGGTTTCTGTTCTTCTGACGCCGTTTCATGGTTGCATTTGTAGTCTTTGTTTCTTTGTCCTACACCGCAACTTTGAAGTTCTGTACAAACTTCTATCGTCTTTTGGGCATTGTTAACTATGTCAGGATCTTCTAAAGTAGCTGTTTCGTACAGGCTTCCAATCATGCAGAAGTTTGGATCATCACCTTCCACTCTTTTGCATTGGAACATACTGGGTGCTTTATCCGTTCTAAAAACAAATAATTCTGGGTCTGTTAGAAGCTGCTGGAATTCTGTTACAATACTTTCTCCTAGTGCACTAAGACGGAGTATAAAAGCCACCTCACCAACCTGCCTGCAACAGCATTCTGCAAAAATCGGTGTAATTTGTTTTATACTTAGAGGTTCGTGTAGTTTACACGCTTCGGAAGTTTCCTTCAACATATGGAAGAACTGGGTATCCCAATGCATAGTTCCAATACCAACAAATATATCTACTTCATTCTCGTCGTCATTCCAGACCTCGATCTCCAATGGAAATTTACTCAAGGTCATGAGCACAGTGTCTGGGTATGATGGAAATAGGTATGATTTACCGACTCGTATTATTCTACTCCATTTCCTTCGGCCGTGTTCATCACACTCAATTACATCGTCCTTAGTTTCTTCATTTACAGCCAATTGACCTTCTTTGATAATAAACTGCACTTTCGGGCCGAACTTTACTTTGATGATTAGACTTTTTGCAGCTCCGCTGTTCTCATCTTCCTTGGATGTGAATATTGTGACTTTGTCAATGAATATTTCAACCAGGTACATTTGCTCCATGACCTGTCGAGTTCAATATTTTTTGTCAAATACTTCTGCTTCTGTTTCTTCTAATTGTTATGTATCTTATTAATTCACAAAAACACTACAAGCTTATTCTGTAACCATTTAATTTTAAGTAATTTTGTTTATTTATAGGCATTAGTAATTATTTTTAGCTTTTAACTACCAATGATTAGAAAAAATATTATAGGATCTGTTACAAAGTTTTGGTGTTATTATATTATAATTTTGGTGTACGCAAGGGTGAAATAGTCACTCATTTCGTATAAATTGCAGCTATCATAAATCTAATCAGATACTACCGGGCCTTGATGAACCCTTCGAATATATATATATGATTATCTTAAAATAGCCTAAGATCAGTGGAACACTTCACAAGAGTTCACTCGATTTAAAATTATTTAGTGTGAAAAGTATACTTACTCTATGAATATAATATCGATCCGGTCCTATTTGAGAATATTCATGACACTGAAAATTTTATTTTGTAACCCGAATATTACTTCGCCATGATCTTATGTTTATGCAAGTGTCATTGTCATTACAATAAAAATTTAATTTTAGAAGCATGACCTATATTTTTATTTACCTGGCTTTATGAAATATATGCTAAAACCTTATAATATGTGATCTCTTTTAAGACAATTTAATATACCATGATCAACCCATTGGTTCGCGAATTATTTTGCTTCATATTTTTTTGCGGAAAGTACAATCAACCTTTGATATTAGTTATTATTTTATCTTTTTTAGTCAACTGTAACGCGTGACCTAATAAATCCAGCGTTCTAATGATGTAATGATGTCCAGCAGTGGATCGTATACAATGTATAGGCTTTTAATGATGTTGTTTAATACTCTCTAACATATACAAGACCTTACCAATTATTCTGTACATTCAAAATCCCTTTCAATTCGCTTACACGCATTTTGGCTATCCAAAGGTTATTATTTGTATCCCATGTTTAATTAGGAACGACGGTATTCAATTTACCTTCAGATCTATTAACCTACAGTGTTACATGTTCCAAAATTTTGGTGAAGAATGTCACTGGCGTTGATAAGCGCTTTCTGTGAGCTGCATCCCTACCATAAATATTACTCAGAAAAACTTTTAGATCAAAATCATATGGCACAAACCTCCTTGCTTTTGAGTACGCAGCCTGGAACCGAACTATCAAAATATGTGTGTCCACCACAACATTAATCAAATTCATTATATACATTCTTACATAAAGCATTGTTCTTTCCATACAGTAAAGAACGGCTTAGCTAGAAAAGTTTTCTTTTTAGGCCAACTGTATAAATTTTTTGTAAACCATAATTTTCATATATTGACAAATTTGAATGAAGGCGATAAATCTATCACACCGTACAATTCAGACATAATTAAATTTTAATTCTCTCGAAGTATTTATGAGCAGAGTAGTTTTCTTAAAAACTAGTCGTGATTAAGGTGATTAAGGTCAACTGTACTATAATATATATTATTTTACTATATTTAGCGCACTATAAACTGGTGGAGAAATATATAGCACGCAAAAATACTATATTTGTTTATTTTTCCTTTTCCCATAAAATACTATATTTTTTATAAATTATTCAGAAAAATATAATATTTCCCCGATGAAATGTTAGCAACCCTAGTCGTGATTAGTGAACTTCCCCTTTTTCTGGGTTTAAAATAAAAAGATGCATTAATATTAGTTTTATTTCAGATAAATTTAGAATATCAACTCATACTTTATCATTTTCCAGTATTAGAAGCAGCAGAATTCGAGACTAGTCATATATTCGATTTCGCCAGTAAAATGGTTCTGGAGAACCGCAATTTGAGAGGATGTGCCCTGAAAGTGGCGTGTTGGACAGGACAAACACCGATTGGGGCTGACGTTATGAATATATGGAACCATGTACTAAGGTAAACGAGCAGTTTATCGCTGTCGATGTGTTTATGCGGTGATTAACGTTGCAAGACTAAAGAGAGCTAGAGAAATACTAAATTCTTAATTTACATAGGGTGTATAGCCTACAGTTACAGCTAAAAATCAAGTGGGTCTTGTGATTAATTAATTTTGTCAACACGGTTCATAATATAACTAGCGAGATTATTAACAGACAGCCTTTTAATACGAATAATTAGGCGATCAACGGGACATAGAAACAACGCGACACGTTCAGCTAATGAACACACTAGGTGCGTTCAAATGGATTTAAATTTAATCTAGCTTAAAGATTTTCGTGTAGTTGCATTATAACTTATAGGAGAATAATGCGTTAAATTGTTAATGGTTTCTTGTTATCCACAAATATACGATAATTTATAATCTCGCGAGTTATATTATAAAATAACTTATTCACAATTATACGGTGACAGCTATAACCTTCGATAAAATAATTACCACCCAGATATTTATAACAAAACTATCTGCACCTATCATATCAACAGCAAAATGGCGGGAGCGCAAGACATGTTCTGTAATTATGAACATTTGTCTAAAATACTCACTTGCTAGCTCCTACGCATGATCTTAATTTGAAAGTCCTCGTTGCAATAATTTAGTGGTAAATCTCCTCATTCATATGTCTATTTCTAAAGAGTAAAACTTACTACCAAATGTCTGATTAAGAATGCTTATTAATACGCTTTTTCTGCTGACCAAACAGGATAAACATTATAATTATTTATTCTAGGAACAAACTCGTTTCTTCAATGATCAACGCCACAGCCTTAGAAGATGCAATGGTATCTGGAGAGCACGGCCGGGACTGCGCAACTTATCAACCCTGCTCTTTGAAGGAATTCCACAAACCTATAATAATCAGCAACATTGCCATTCTAGTCAACAAGTTATTGCAAAGTACTTTAATATAATGGTAGTATAACTCTATGTTTTCTTAAAATAAATAAATAAAATAAATAATTTGTCTTTGATTCTGCTGGCACACTCTTAAACTAAACTTAAGAGATTTGCCTTTCTTTCATATCAATACAATATTAAAAATTGACACCATCAATTTCAAACTGACACCGTCAAAAGCGAAAAGTTAATGTATCATCTAGAAATCTAGATACATTAGCAAAATAATGTTTTTTTAATGAGTGAAAGTTATTTTATTAATACAGAGTGAAGCAAAGGATTGGAAGATAAGATTCCAATAAACTTTGCCAGAGGTACATATTATTTTGCGACCGTGTAATAAATACACTCTACTTTTCACCTCATCTATGCGAAAAGAAATAAGAGGCGCTTTTAGATACAACTCATACGCGTTGAATAAATACTTTCAGTGCTTGATGACATTTTGCTAAATTATTTGCAATTTTAGTAATCTGTGAATACAGAAAAATAGTTTCCAGTTATTTAGCCTGGTAACTAAGACCTTTAAGCCATGTCTTCATTAGTGTAGTTTTTATCTTTATTTATGGCTGCAGGTTACTGGTGCAATGTAGTCCTTTGCCCCATGGAGTTTTTGCCGACTAATAATAGGACCCGCTATATAGCAGACAAGCGGCTCGCCACTAGACCTGTTTTGTTAGAACACTTTTTTGATCGCAGAACACTGTTTTTTTATTTAAATTTTTTTTGGCTTCGCTTTATTTTAAATTCAAACTCTTTTGTTCGTTCGAAATTCAAAACTCATTAAGGGTAGTAAAGAGTTTTGTATTTGGAACTACATAAAGATTCCAGAAAAGACCTACTTTGCTCGCACATACAACCGAACGTATGGGCGATTTTCGAATATATGTTTTTTACTAATACGGTTACGGCTCTTCTTGTTGGATGGGATTAAAATTTAAGTGAGAAGTCATTATATTAATCTATTCCTCGAGAATCATTTGCATATTTTTATATCCAAGTTTTTTGGCGTATTCGAGTGCTGTGAAGTCCAGTACATCTCTCAGGTTTTTGTTAGCCTCATTCTCCAGTAGATACTGGACTACTTCGAGATTATTGCTCAGAACAGCCTGGAATAACAAATAATTATAAATGTAATAAATTCGTATATTTTTTAATTTTACTGCCGAAATTAATATTGAAAAACATATGCACGTTAACGCATAAAATACATTGCTAAATTCATTTATTTTTAAAGTATGCCATACATTTAGTATGCCACTACCAAGCATGTGATGACACTTGCTTGGAGAGTTTACTGCAAAACGATTTGGGCAACTTTTAGGATCCTATAACATATACATTGAGTATATAAGAAACTATAGATTTCAGATATGATGCTCTGCAATATTGCTAATTCATTTGCCCACATTTACATGGATAAATAGTTGTACTTATTAAAAATCTTTTCATATAAGAATGGTTACAAATTGTATCCTCTGATAAAATATTGAATAATACATACTAACGCTTATTGCTTAGCAAGCCTAAACATCAATAGCAAGAGGTTGCTAGGAAACTTAACCAAGCTACCTATCTAGTATTGACAAGGGAAACAAACAACGTTCCAGTGTACGCACTTTAATCACGCGGAACTATGTAGGCGGCATATTTTTATTCATTTTTTTTTAATCTTTCCTTAATACCTTATGTAAAGGAGTTTGATTGAGTTCGTCGGCTGTATCCAGATCAGCGCCAGCCATTTTTAAGGACTGCAGCTTTTTGACAGCGCCACCTCGAGCGGCTAACGAGAGCATCTCCGCTATGGATTTGGTCTCCACGGTGGACAAGCTCGCCCCACATTTGAGGAGTAGATCTATCATGTTAAGGTCGTCCTGGTGGACTGCCATTAAGAGCGGGGGCTCCCCACATCTGTGGAAGAAGTGATAAATTTAAAGTATCCAATAAGAAACTTGGACTCATTTATGTAAAAAATTTAAATAACTCAATCGATTGACATGCATATACGATTGACATTGCATATGGACTCCTCTACTGCTTATCATCAGGTGGTGTCGAGTCATTTATAAAAAAATGAGTACACTTGTTAAGCCAACTCGTAATTAGAGAACAACCTTATTGTAATTTTATACACCACCTACAGTGGAGCACTTTTTATATGTCAAGTATTCTCAATTTAAAGTATTAAAGTCAATTGTAGTATTCTTTGATTAAAGCCAAAGGAAGCTAAAGTTGTGTGAAAGTAAAAATGTTATTAACCATATTTAAATGTCATTAGAAACACCAAAATGTCAACTTGTATCAAAAATCTGTTTGCTATGCCAACCAATGAGTTTTCAAATTTTGAATTTATATTGTGCGTTTATTCGACGCTTTTACGGTCAAGGAAAACATCTTGAAGAAACCTGCTCAACCTGTGAAGAAACTCTTATAGACAGAATACTCTCGATGGAATATATACGAGCTGTTAATGATATGATTTGATTTGCGGATATAATCCTTCACGTTACTGGCTACGGTTAACGGTTACCGTTTACCTTAGGCATACCCGTACCTATGTTTAGTAAATTTTATTTACTCCTAACCGCTTTCGTACTGCTCATAGAACATCAAGAATAAAAAATTGGCAGTTATTAATTGGCTTGCGTTGAAACTATCATATAGCGCCATCTATTTTTTGTTTACGGAGTGGAATTTCTGGCATAGATTTTTTATTTTTACCATATAAATTAGTGATGACTTGATTTGTTTTGATTTGATTTTTTTAAACTATCAATGTTTCACGGTAAAATTCAATTAATAGTACGTCGAGTAGCCAAAAGGTTACTTACTTCGTTTTCAAATGAACGTTGGCTCCGTTCTTAAGCATATATTCCACAATCGCTCTGTTACCTCCTAGGACTGCTTCATGAAGTGGAGTTTTTCCTTCAGAATTTTGGGAGTTCACGTCAGACCCCATGTCTGCGGAAAATAAAACCGTGTTTTAGATTAACATAATAACGTGTAGTTAGACTTTATATAAGGATTTTTTTTGTGCATACGATTCTTCACAATAGAAAATCTTAAAAATGTTTTGTTACAGACATGTTTCGTTGCACGCAATATTTGGGACGAGAAAACGCATTCAGCCGCACGCGGGAAGGTTAGCAACATTCGTTGTGATATTAGATATTAACATGAAAGATGAAAGATATGATCGGTTGAGTATTACGATTTACTATTTATTTCCAAAACAACTGAATACCTCCCATAATACAATGTTTATTCTTGACAGGCAAGGTTAATTGCGGGCGATAAAAACGTTTACTGGTTAAATTAAACAAAATACAAATTTATCTAGATATTATTAATCAGAACTAAGTACGTAATAAGTATTACTTGTAATATAGAAATAGGTATAGATAGAAGTTTATTACCGACTTTGTTATTACTACATAACAAATGACATCTGTTGGATGTTTGCCCAGTAAACAGATATTACATCATAATTTTTTGCTCTGAAACATGCTAACTAGGTACGCCAAACACGTAAGGAAATTAAAATCTAATTTTAAACACAACTTTCACTAGGTAATTAGGTATACCAATATACCTACTTATACACGTATATGCCTTTTTGTGGTTATTGAGAACAAACTTCCGCTCGCGGCTGCAGTCACTTAGTTTTTAGTCACTCACAAATGTTATATAAGTTATAACCTTCCCCTATAATGAAATATCCAACTCAAAAATTTTTCAAATCCAATGAGTAGTTCCAGAAATTACCCGCTACATCCTCACAAACTTCTTTACCTTTTTATATTAAAAGAATAGAAAAAATAAAGTACTTAAATAAATGGATTTTGTATTTATTTTATATTAATTTATTATGTACATTATTACTATATGTTGGCGATAGGACTGGCAGTTATCTGTCTATGTTTTTAGAAGGTTTTTATGTTAATTTTCAGATGAAATTGGTTTCTGGTTTGTCTTCGGTTCCCTAAGCTTTTTTATAATTTCTGTATTTTTTCCGTTTTATTACATTTTATCACTTCCAAACACGGTGTTTCCTTCACCATCGCCTACAACTATATGTTATTATATATGTTACTATGTATGTTACTATGTTTATAATAACGATATATTCTCTGCGAATAGATCTTTGTGTGTATTATAGTAACAGACTTGCACATTCTAACCGATCTAAATGTATCACTATTGTCACATAACAGAAATTACTATGCAAAATCTCTGATAGGCGTCCTTCTATCTGCTGATCGAATATTGGGACCGGCCGTAAGGCAATTTGAATAATTACAGCCTATAGGCTGTACTTATCTATAAAAATTATTTGCTGTTCTTTGATATCGCTAAAACTCAAAAACGGCTTGATCTAATAGAATCAGCTGTAATATATTATTCATAGGTACTTTAAAATTCGTTCTTCTGTCACTGTATTAAAGTTTAACCCAAGGATAGCAATTACCATCGTCTTCTAACGCTTCTTGTTGTTTGAAATAATCAAATGTAATGTTACGCTATGATACCGTCAGACCATTATAATTATAACGATACTATGTCAATTCAATTTCATAAGCAAATCATATTTTAATTGCTTCTATTAACCTCCACTAATGTTCAATAGTATGCAATATGTTATGAAAACAAATTAATACCAATGAATATGATTGCCTTCACGGTCGAATTCATTTATAAATAAGTGATTAATAAATTAATCTATACACTCATTACTATTGCCATCGGGAATTATTAATAACACTACACAGTGTTTTTACCACATCCAAGTTTGGTACAAATGTTCGTAATCATTAGGCATGCGCCTAACGACATCCAAACTCGGGAACCTCTTTAGTACGAGGATTCAGAAGACTGACCTCTTTATAGTTATCAAACACCTCATAGAAAGCTTAACCCGTAACTACGTGTGGTTTAGCATACAATCATTTCTTTCTTTCTAAATATTGGCGAAGGGTTTTTGAAATAGCTAAGGTTGAGACTCTCATCCATATATACGTTATTGTAATACTGTACACGTTCATTTTGATGATTTAAAGAACCAAAAAAGCATTAGGTGACATTCTGTAACTTTTGCAACCACTTGTTCCTATTTCTGCTATGCTGCCAATTTAATACCACAATAGAATTAACCAAACAAGTTTCATCATGTCAACAAGCGAGTGCCATCTCGCTTTCGTACCCACTTCCCGGGACGACAAATGTTATCCTATATAGCTATTGATACAACGATTTCTTTTGAAAAATGTTATAGATTTTTACCACATGCTGACTGATTTTTAAATTTGAGGAATGTTACTTAACACTTCAGTTAGTGACCACTTGAAAACGTTGCTTCACAAAAAGTAACTTTGTTATTACGTTTGATGCCATTTTTTCCGGCTAAAGTGCTTTTGTCAGTCACATTGTATTCATTATTCAATTGGGGATCCAAATAATCCTATATAAACAGTTAGACCAATTATGGTCATTCGCTTGCTTACCCAACATCTTCTTCACCGATTTTTCGTCATGCCTCTCGATAGCGTGTAGCAGAAGAGCACTGAACACCTTCTCGGTAACTTCTATCAGTTTCTTTGGAGACTGTATGTTTAGGCTACTTGCTAGCGCGTCAATCAGAACGCTGTCCTAAGAAAAGACTCATGTTTAAGAGCTTTAAGGAAATTTTAGCTTTACCCTCGGATTGTGAAAATCTTACCTCTACAGCAAATGATGCGTCGGTCGTCATTTCTCCTCTTATGTTTTTTATCATCATCTGAAAATGTTGTAACTATTATTTATAATTCTTGCAAATTTATAATAAGGTATCTATATCAATACATAGTCCCGCCATATCAAACAAATTACATTTTGTTAGTCATAAACCATAAAATTCGTTAACCAAATAGGATCATTAACATTTCTTATACGATTTTACTAATATTTTTTTAAAGATAATTCAAATATCTTCAGTCAATACAATGGTAAATATCGCTGTTCAATTTTTAAGCGATTATTCTAAGATTTCTTTCAATAAATTAATTTAAAATTTCATCATAATGACATATAAATGGTTTCGACAACACTAAACTGGTAGCTTTGCTCTACATATATTTCTAACTGTATTTAGAATTTGGCTCATCTTTTATAACTTTGCTTAAAAGATGCTCATGATTCATATATCTTAGCCAAGTGTTCGTCAGTGTAGTCAGTAGTCAGTGTAGTAGTGAGATGGAGGTAACCAAACTATACTATAGCCGTATACTTTTAATTTCGAGGGCCTTGTTTCATTTTGTCTCACCTGAATCCCGTAAATAACATTTACACTAAGCTCTATATAATCATCTGACTCACCTCAACTTTCTCTTCGTAGCTAAGTTCAGTCTTCGATAGCACATACGATAGTTTCGTTAATGCTGCTTCAGGAGTCATATCGAAACCAGATATCACTCCACATTTTGCTACGAGCTGGAAATAAAAAAATTAAGTTTGTTATTACTTATAGGTATCACGGTAAGCCTTCCAAGTATGGGTCTTCACAGTAAAAACTCATCATAATTTCCTTACCAACCAAATGGTCAAGTCACTTATAAATAGAAAATTTTATTTGCAATAAATTTTAGCTAGTTTGAAACTATTTGACTTCAATAAAATTTGTAGTGTAAGAAGGTACATTTAATGAAAAATAAGAAAATTAAAATTTAGAAATTTAGAAGTCAGTTGGAGTAATTGTCCCACTACGACACCATTACTAGAATACTCACAAAACAAGTCAAAGCCAACTTAAGAGATTATATTTATTGATGTAAGTTTTATAACATTGTCTACATATTTCGCTAAATTGGCATGGAAATATCAATTGATAGCAGATAAATAAACATTTTTCATACTCATAGGTACTTTTGCGATGTAATCTAGCAATTCAGGTAACTATGTACTCATTACAGGAACAAAGCAGTTATTTGCGATGGTGGGCCGTATCACAGATAATAGTTTCTTCATTCCGTATGACTGATAACCACCTGGGTGGTATAAAATTACAAAACAGTGCCAAATTCCAAAAAAAATTCAGAACAATGATTAATCTTTGTCACCGCAGTCTTATGTGTTGACTTACCTATAAAGATAACTGCAAGAAAGTGCCCTTTACCAGTTAGTAGTGGTGGGTTGGTGATGGTAATTTATCTTTTAATGTTAGTCCTATAACATACCCTTCCAGTCTCATACATAGGTGCGGCGACCGCGCCAGTGATACACTGTGTTATATTGACGACAATAACACCTCGCTTGACCGCTTCGGAGATTTCATCAAATATGTCTTGTCTGTTCGACGGAATATTTCCAGCCCCGTATGTCTCTAGAACTATACCTATAACAAAACCCCGACCATTAAAAATTTTAAAACTAAAGAAAGATCACTTTATGGTTAATTATAAAACGTGATATAATATCTATGAATTAAAATTTCATCATCTAAGTTTGCTCCTGTTAGCCAAAAACTAGGTATTATTATTATTGCCGCTACTAAAAATGTCGGTTAAGACAATATAAAATCAGTTTTTTATATTACCTATGTAGCTCTTGGACTTCACTTACCATAAGGTGAGAACCTTATGGTAAGTGAAGATAAGGCCGAAGATGGAAGCGAAATACACCCGGATTCCTCAATGACATAGGAACTGACTATCTAACCTCCATAAGCCGGAACACAACAATGCTATTAACATTATTGTTATAGCGACAGACTTAGGTAAGATGATGCTAGTAAACCAGGTAGACTTAGAAAACTCCTACCTCCAACAAAAGCAAGCAGAAAATTTCTGCTGCCATTAAGAATTGAACCCCAGACCTCAACATCTGGATGAACCACTATCATCTATTCATATACATAGTAAACAAGCCAAAAATTGTTTAAAAAGCTTTACCTTCAATAGGTGGCTGGCAGAAGGCTTTAATCACAGAAGAATTGATACTAGGAAATATTCTTAAAAGCCCCACATTTTTTGACATCTTCGCGTGGAGATGACATTTTTCGATTACTTTTGGTTTAAACAAAACTTTCTTGTTAACTTCGAAATCTATTCCTACTTCAACCAGTGGCACGCAATTGGGAGAATCAAACGCGAAGAGGTTGTAGGCTGATATTTTGCTAGTTCTGTTTGGAAAAAGGGTACAAAATATCTATATTAGAAGGATTCAAACGTTAATCAATTATTTATCTATGGCGATCACTCTATGTGACCATTTATTTATTCGTAAGTTCCAAATAATCTGACATCATTAATTTGAATACGCTTAAATAGACCATTAGTTCATATCAATCATTCATGCCATCTCTTAATAAGATTAATAGTATCTGAATTTGACGTAACTACTTCTAAATAAACACCATACAACTATTAGACTTGAAACTCGTCAACTTTCTCTAAGGAATATTGATTAACAGTCGTATTTTTTATTCCCAGATTATATGAAAATCCATAAAAATTTAAATCACCCAATTTAACTTATAATGTAAGATACTTACCGATTTCCTCTAAATAGTTTACTACCAAAAAAGAGGGTAACTTCTGGAATATTTAATCCACCAGCAATGATTAAAGATGACACTAAATTATCGGAGCCATCGCTTCTAGGTTCAAATATAGGTATCTGCCAAAGAAAATTATAGGTCCATTATAAATAATAAGCCTATTCCTACCAATCCAAAAACATTACACTAATACTCTATGATTTCTTGGGGAACATATTTCGAAGACTGTAACAAAAATAATTTTACGACAAAAAACCAGCCAATTATTGAAGTAAGTAGTTACAACACAAATTGAAACATGTTTCTAGAAATCTTAACATCTCAAAATATGGATATCTGGATAATCTGGGAAACTTACCTGAGATCCAGTAAGAATGACGCATTTCCCAATGTTTTCGAACATAAATGAGAGTGCAGAGGCCGTGTATGATAGGGTATCAGTGCCGTGTAGAACGACGAAACCATCATAATGGTCGTAATGTTTCTGAAACAATAATTTCATCATAAACTTTTACATATCAACAATTTATTTGGATAACAGAGATTTTCAACAGCCTGATTATTTTTCAAGATTTCGATTCACGCCACAATCGCGTACCACATTTTCAACCAGAAAATATATATTATATATACGTATTGTGTGTACATTAATTGTTAAATAAGTAAATAATTAATAAATAATATCATCCACATATTGATGAGTAGGAATATTTCATCACGTTTCATTGGATGCTTGTATGTTAATTTCTAATATTTATATCTAGTATCCAAATCTAATTGATGTTTAATTTCAGTTACATTCTAGTTGTGAGTGTGAAAAATATTATTATTATTATCAACAACATTATCATCGACATTTCTATGAAGTAAATTCTGTTCCTGAGTTCCTTAAACTAGTTTCATATGCATATTATCATGGTAATATAAAAATACTTCTACTGGAAAAAAATCTTACGTACCATAATATCTTCTGCAATTTGAATCCATTCCTTTTCAGTCATATTGGAAGAGTCCAAGAGATTCTCGTATTCTATTATTCTGTAGAATATCCTCAGATTTAAGTCTTTTGTCTCTGAAAATTAATTTAATTTTTAGCTTTTCTACAACGGACTATCTTTTAGAATTTAGTGCGTTTCACGTATTCTTTGAATTGCCATTGTTATCGATACTTTGGATTATTTAAAGAAGGGTCAAATGGAAAGAGAAGAGGCTTCAATCGTCAACAATAATAAAAATTTAATTTATTCCGCTGCCTAAGTACCTATTCATAGATAAGATATGAAAGGTCAATAAAAATATTTAAACATAAGGAAATACCAAATATTTTAACATAATAAAACCCAGAAAATACTGAGGAGATTTCAACAGTGTATTTTGATGATTAGATTATATTTAATAATATCCCATTTTACAGTAATAAGTTGTTATTATTACTGATAAGTAGTATACATTCACTGCGAAATGGAATTAGCAATATAAGTTTTGATAGTAGAAAATAGATAAATGGAAGATGTACAATGCCTTTACAATGTTGAAACATATGATTAAGTTAATCTCAAATGATCGTGTATAAGTGATCGATTTTTCTTTTTTATTATGAATGTAGATCATCAAGAGGGAAAGATTTTAAGTTATCGACAACACCATTAAATAAATTTTAAATGTAAAAATTTATTTAATGTTGAGGGTAAGGTAACTATTAACAGAAAAGGTTATAGAAATTTATAAGACTGATATTAAAATAATTATAGTCACTTATGATTCCAACGAATTTCATAAAACTGAGTAAGTAATAAATAAACAGGAATTAATCAAATTCCTCAACAAAAGTCATTACCAACCACTTTTAGGATAACTGATATTTCCACGTAATTATTTAAGGTTGCGCTGCAATTACAATGCAATTTACCGATAATTTCTGTGCCATGGCAAAACTTACTTTCACCCTATAATGTACAGCCTACAGCCTAG
Organism: Acentria ephemerella; assembly: GCA_943193645.1. NCBI lineage: Eukaryota > Metazoa > Arthropoda > Insecta > Lepidoptera > Crambidae > Acentria > Acentria ephemerella. The sequence goes on from OW971889.1 coordinate 2,635,032, forward strand.
TTTACTTTTCTGTCTCATGCACACTTCCACTATCCAAAAAATGTTGTTTACATAAACTGTTGAAATTTTTATATTATATAAATATTAATATCTATAATATCATTTTTCAAAAACTATTTCATTATTAATATTAATTTTGTAACATATTGCAGCTACTTGTATATAGTTTTTATGGTCCATTTTCTTTCTTACAACCCCAAAGAAAGAGTGAAGAAGAGATTTATTTATTTATGTACACATAAATGGTTATAATGAAACTGACATAAAACAATTGAGTACAAAGGTGCTTAGAGTTAACCATGGAGGTCTGGGAATAACCTAATCTGAGACCACACGACAAGTTCCATTCAATATTAGCTTGGTGTCTTATATGAGTCTCTTTATAAGGATAAAGTGAAAAAAGTTTATAGTATTCATTATTTTAAACATCCATTCATTATAACTATGAAATCACCAAGTCTAAGCACGACACTGTCATTATCACCTTGTACAGTGATATTTATTTTAAACGACAATTATTACGTAAATATTTTGTAATCGTGAATGAAGGACATGTCGTAGATATAAGTTGTAGTAAAAACATTAACCGATCCCTCTCTAGTTAATGAGAATATCTTTTTGCGAGTAGGAATCTAGGAAGCGGCGGGCAGATGTAGAGCCCGCCCAAGATCTAATGATAGCGACCCTGGCAATATCCACAAAAAACTCCACTGTACTTCCCATTACGAGATTGACCTGAGCAGATTATCATTTCCACTGGACAAATGTGATTTGTCATACCCCCGGTCGATGGAACGTTGAACTATTAGAACTGAGAAAATTTACACGAACCTGGTAGAACGAGGTAGGAGGTTTCGAAGCCGGATTCGCTGAGCCTCTGACGCCAGAAAGCTGTGTCATGGAGCTGCGGGTACCCCCTTATTAGGTTTTCGAACGCCCCCTTTTGGGGTATCAACACTGAAAACAAGGTAAAGTTTTTATTTATAGATTAAGAATAGAAATGTAATAGTCAAAGATTGGCCAATCTATTGGTATCACCGTCTATCCTATGAACAGTTCAGTGTTTCAGTGTGAAATCGGGAGAGGATTAAACATATCTTGTAGCCAGAGTGTCAACTTTACTGTCATGTGATTCCTGGACATTTCTGGTGTCTTATCTTATGGTTAGCGCTTTCCATCAAGAAAGCCATCTATTTGTTTGACATGTTTTAAAAAACAATTTCAGATTTTTCAAACCTTTGAGTAAAGTAAAGTAAATATTTTGTTTACAATTCCATTGTTCAAATATGCAAGTTTCGAAATAATTAAGTTTCCGTTAGCGTTCAAAATTGAATAATAGTTTCAATGAGACACTTTCTTAGTCAGTATCTAACTGAAAAAAAAATATAAATAAATAGGAATTTATCTTTGTTTAGTTTTAATATTTTTTCAACAATTAAGTATCCATAACAGTAGATTAATAACAAAAATAAAATATCTGTGAGATTATCCTTTTAGATATATAGTTCGTAATTCTAACGACACACTTTAAATTAGTTTTAAATTCAGTACATCTCGCTCTCTCATTATGTTTTAGGAAATTGATAGAAAGAATTAGAACTATGGAAAAACCTAAATTAAGGAAATTCTATAGGAACATAGAAAATTTTAAATAACTAATATTATTACTAATATTATTTGAATTTGTCACTCCCCTCATGTAGGGAGGAATACTCTTAAACTCACGTGTATTATACATATATCCCAAAGTAGTTGTGGATAATATATATCAAGGGAAAACATGATTTAATAATACAATCATGCAAAGGCAAAATATTTGTTTAGGAATAGTAAACCACTTACGCGGCTCAGTCTATCGATTTTTTATTGTGGGCAACTCGTGCGAATTAAGTTTATGTTACAAACATTTTCAAATCGATATCTACAATGCATTAGTCACACTGGTATTGATTGGTACGCAAATATATTGTAAATATATTGTACGTAGGTATATGTTGGTCGAAAAGGCAGTTGGTAATCCTGTAACGTGAACATTAGCTCTTATGTAAGCTTTAAATAAATAGTATTAAGAAACCTCCTTTTATATACAATATATACGATTGAAACTCACACTAAGGGTATATGTATCGTGTTATAGGAGGGCTGTCGCATTTTTAATACCGCGTTATAGGAGGGTTGACTTTACTAAGTTTCGAATCTGTTCTGAATTATAGAAAACAAACTTTTTAAATAGTATTTGTTACAAAAACGCAATAAATACTATTGTAAATTTCACTATAATCTGTTCAATATAGCTTATATAAATGTGATATAAATTTGTAACAGCACATCTAATTTTATATTGTTTGCCATTTACGGCTCGTTACTATTCGAATCGAGAAACGATGACGATATTTTAATTACTAATACAAAGTCAAACAAGAAGCACTAGTTACAGGTATTCGCTATCGCTAAAATTAGGGATAATGATTACATAAGTGTTAATTATATCATTTATGAAATTTCATCTAAGACGTATTTATTACTCTAAATTTAAATGATTCGGTCGAATACTTAAACTCAACATCTTAGTAATAAAACTTGAAACAATCAAGTAACTAGACAATATTATGTGATATACGTGACCAAACATTGTAAAACTAAATAAATATAATTTGTCAATGTCAAAAGAACTGCAGTCTTTAATATGGTGTGAGTGGCATTATGCATTACACGTGAAAAATTGAGTTGTGGATACACCTTTAAGTTTCTGATAGTGCTAACAATTACAATGACGTCAATGTCAATTGAATAAACATAAAAACGAGAAACTCTAAAAGACCGTTCCATGTTTTTATTGAAATATTTATTAGTAGGTTACACAGCCAAACATATCATCTATTTTATTAAGACTAAATAATTTTATGTTTCATTTTAAACCACATTTTACATTCCATGGGTTTCGGCACCAATGTTAAAACTGTTTGTGTGTAAAATACTGCATACATAATTTAAGAGAGCATCATTGATGTAACAAATTTTTTTAATAAAAACAAAAAATATGATTGTATAAAATAATATAAAAAAAAGAAAATAATTTTGTCCAAAGAGATTTCACAGCGTGAAACTCCAAAAAGGTTTAAACAGATGAAAGTAACAATAACAACAAACAGGTTTATAAATATAGCTTTACAAACACCTACGCTATTATAATATGGCTTAAAATTCTTGATGAAACATCATCAAGAATTTTAAGTTGATAAAGGATTCAAATTATTGAAACATTTTTTTTCTGATTCTAGATACACCAAAAATGTACATGTAAATGGATCTATATCTTACTTTACATTCAAAGCTACAATTTTATGTAAAAAAATCGTTTAAGTTATGATGTTTCCTTTACTGTTAAGAAGACTTCCTTTTTTATCATATAGTACCTAATTATACAACTTATACATTTAAATCATCTGTCTATAAATTTTCAACCTACCTCCATCCCTATTCTTCACCATTCCGATAGTACCTCCCGTGTAAAGTACTAAAACTCTCCTCTCATTCCGTCCGAGACTTTTCACAGATGTCGTACTGCTGATTGAAAGCTCCATAAAACTCCTTGTCTTTTTCACGTTAGCAACCACCTTCGAGGTGCTTTCGGGTTTATCATCAACAGATGAGGATCCGCCATTTTTTATATTTTCCCGCGCGCTGTCACTGTTTGCACCGTTCACGGGATGCATTACACTTTGGTTTCTGTTTTTTTTTTAAATTCGACGAAAGAGTTTTCGTTTCAATTCTTTTCTTTAAGCAAGAAAAAGGACCGTCTCTGGGCCTATTTCGCGGCAAACTGACGGTCTTATTTTAATGACCTAAAACTGGCTTACGCAAGACGCGTCACTGATTATTGACGAATACTGTGTACACAAACAATGTAAATTCATTGTACATTTCCGCGCACAGACAAATATTTAACCAGCATGGCTACTACAAAAGTCAATGTATAAATAACATCGCGATAAGGCGAAACTGGGCGTCATTTACTGTTGACTTCCTTATGCGTGACTAAAAATAATACCACCACGTGCTAATACTAATGCGCCTAATTGTCTGATATAATTTAAATGAAGATTTCTAGCCCGAATATTATGTTTAAACGGCGAAGATAAAAAACACAATAATATTTATTATTCAGTTCACACAAAACTATAACATGACAAGACGTAACAGAAAATGTCATTGACATGGAAAAGGAAACAGATTAAAAAGGTAAATTAAAAAAAATATAATCAGCCAGATACTGCTTCAAACCTCAACACAAGGCTTAGTCAAGAAGCAATTCAATAATCTTTGATTATATTGGCTGCAATACAATACAATACGCGTACAATATATTATATTTACTGATGTGTACGCTTTTACCAATCGATATTAGTTTTAATTGTTTTTATAGATAACTCTCATGTATAAAAACTATTAAAACTACGATAAAAACGAAATATGTAAGACAGCTTAATAAAATAAGTCGTTATCCTAATTATATAAAGAGTGGGAGCGAATTGCTCGATCATGATTCGTCAAAAAATGTAATAATATTAATGATTCGTCTAATTTAGTCTTATTTATATATTACATCTTTACTGTTAATTTAATATTTATATGTAATAGTATATATCTATATAGATTTAAGTTATATAATATAATTATATGCACAATGCGTCCAATATTTAATTCACATGTACCTGTCGCAGGTCTGCTGCTAAGAAAATTTTGTTAAAAATAAGCAGTACCTTTGTACTTAATTGTTTTATGTCAATTTTATTATAACCATTTATGTGTATAGAAATAAATAAATAAAATAAAAATATTAACACGTAAATGTCTTTACAAATATTTAAAACCTAAGGCTGAGGAGTTGATTGTGCCGCTCCGAGAAGGCTCCAAATCTATTTTGACGATACGGTGGTAGGGATAGATTTTGGCGATTAAAGAACTTAGTGATTAAGTCCATTTAAATATAAAGCATTTTGGTTTTAATTTTTGCGTGTCAGAAGAAGCAAAAGTAAAAAATATATTCTTGGTATGAATGAATCTTTTATTGGTTATTGGTTAGTAAGGAACTTAATTTATACGGGCAAATCATCTTGATTTATATTATTTAAAATACATACTTTTTTAAGATAACCTTTACGAACTTGCCAGATATAGTCTGTCTATTATAAAAAGAATAGTTTATTTAAATCTTATCAACCTACTACGATTATCTAACTTAATGAATGGAAAAATATATCTTATTAAAATATAGCTAGGGCTGATACAGCCAATAAAAGGTAGGAGTAGGGCAGTCCACCCTGTAACCCATAAATACTTATATAGCTCTGATTCAAATTTACTTAATCAAAAACTACCTTTGCAATAAATGTAATTAAATAAATAAGACCAATTTTCTTACAAAATATTTATAATAGTTTGCTTTGAATATATTTTTAATGTTCATTCAATCGACATCAACAAACAACAGTCCTCTGCCGGACCACAGCTTGTAGCTCTCCAGTAGCAAGCTTAGCTCGTTTACAGGCCAGTAACTAGCTAAAAGAGCCTGAGAAGTCCTACTGCGTTTGCTAGGTTGGGTCTCCTCGACGCCTTGATACCCTTTCAATATTACTTACGTACATACAAACTAAGTAAATTACGTAAAACAATATTAAATAGTTATATATTTTGTATTAAATATGTACTTATTACACAGAAACATATATACCGATATAAAGTTTAAAGGTAAATAATTAATATAAAGTAATTAAGCAAATACTTTTAGTGGCATCCTTAGTAACTTAATGTAACTTAGTAATTAGTTCAAAGGCTATTGGATTACAAGATATACCCCACAGTTTTCACTCAACACTCGTGCTTGTTTCTCGTCGTTCTGTTACACAGTGTAAATAATTGTAAAATGGTAAGCAATTCTTTTATATATTTTTCTTATAAGGACAATGATATTTATTTTGGAACACATGATAAGCGGTGTTTTATTGAGAGGATCTCAAAGCTATTGTTTGAAAGGCTTGGTTAACGAGTCAAATAGCATAAATTTAGTGACTTATAATAAAAATAATTTAATGTTGCAAACTATACAATTGGTGGTATGCACTAAATCATGAAAAATAAATTACAAATTAATACTCTCAAGCGGTACAGGGAGCTATAGATTAGTAACTGGAAATACGCGTTATTGCAAGTGAAATTATATACGGTGTCGGCAGAGGTCCCTAGTTCAAATCCTGGTAAGGACAGACATTTGTATAATAAGTACGAATATTTGCTCACAAGTCAAGGATCTTTGTATTTATATATATTAGTATAGATTTAGTATATATCTGATATTTATATACACATTAGTATCTATATTTTCCGTTATCTAGTAAAACAAGCTCTTCATGATAATTCGGATAATTTCGTTTAATAGTCTCGTGTCTTTTCGATCTTAATACTTTAAGTTGGTATATTATCTAGACGGTGTAAATTAGCATATTTGCCTGACCACTTTTATATAATTATTAATAGAAGTGGTGAAGCAACTATTGTCTCAAACTATAGACATATAGAAATATATTCTTCTGGCATTGGCCAAAATATTAAGAGTTCATAGTTTAAGAAAAATTATATCGGTACATGAAACCAAAATTTCAACCGTAACAGGCTTCTTACTTAAAAAATCTACCGCTACTAAATTGATGGGATATATTTGTAATGTCTGTAATGGAATTGATGACGGCAGCGAAGTACATGTCATTTACTCGAACTTCTGCAAGGCGTTCGGAATAATCGATCATAACTTGCTTCTCAAAAATAAACTGTTACTATTATTTTTACTTTGTACTAGTGGTGTAAAACATACAACAAATTCGTACGCTACGTGTGTGATCACACACGGTCCAATTATACATCTCTACCCAAGTTTATGCCGTCGGGGGTCCCCCTAGGATTAATTATCTATATTATCGACTCGGCCGAGAGTTTACAATGCGATTTTAAATTTTACAAAGGTTATTGATTTCAAGATGTTGAAAATAATTATGAATTTCTACAAAGCGTATTAAATATCATATGATGTTCTCGGGACAATATGATATTAAATACAGAAAAACGCCATCACATTAAACTCACCAAGAAAATTGTCCACTTGTAGAAGAAGATAAATGTAAAGACTTAGTTGTCATAGAGGACAAATCTTTAAGCTTCATAGATCATATAGAGAGATTAACTACGAAATTGTACAGCATCTGTTATTATATAAAGGCAAATAATGACGTTTAAAGATTCAGCTATTCTGATATCATATACAATACATAGTCAGAAGCAATCTGGAATACAACAGTCGTGTGTGGTCTCTAAACTATATAGTGCATTCAAACAGGACAGAGAGAATTCTAAAATAGTTTCTGTAACAACATTCCTACGCTAATAACAAATGCAAAGTCCTGATATCGTACGAAAGTAGACTAATATTTTATAAAATGAGGCTTCGGAGTATTCGACGCTTTGCATCAGACATCATGTTCATATATATACTGATAAATGTTCTTATTGATTGCCCTAACGTTTTTTATGCGTCAATTTACTCCCACGCTGCAGACCAAATGTCGGTCAGCATCGTCATCGTCGTAGTTTTTCACAATGTCAATATATTCTCTTGCCTCAGCACGGAAACTGTTCACTAATATTAGCAACCTAAAGTACATTTATAAATTATAACTTAATAATGGCACTTTTCCAATAAAAACTTCTTTCTAATATTTTGTAATAGGTTTCAGTGTCATTGAGTTTCATTATCATCATCACCCACCTACGTTACACTCGTTATAATAAATAAATTAGCATATAGTTTAACATATAAATATACTTTTTGCATTAGCTCCATATTAAACCTGGGTATGCAACGTTAGATCATCTATCTATCGCAAGGCTACGGTTCCATCAACAAGAAGTTCTACATAAAAACAAATTTTCTACTAAACTGTTGACGTGCAGCGTCATCTAGTAAGGAACCAGCTATTCGTATGTCAATACAGAAACAGTTCGCTATTTTTCGATGTGTAGGGAAAGATAGCCAGGGCATGGAAGGCCTTATCATCTCTTCTCTTTATTAACATACTTGTAACCAGTATCAAGGGGCTTCTTAGAATTAATGTTAACTTCTATGGCTACCACGTAGTCTTAAGTGGGCCGACTGCTTACTAGGCAATAAAAACATGGACCAACTAAATCATTATGAAATAAAACACACTCAAAACTTAGTGCCAACTTAATATTAATTTTACCATTAATTGCATTTTATCTCAGGTGTACCTAAATGTAAAAGGCATCATATCACCGGTCTTCACGCCGATAGACAGCAACGGCAAACTCAACTTGACAATAATACCTCAATACGCTAAGCACCTGATTGAAAATGGCGTTAACGGAGTTCTTGGTGAGTTTCACATAAATTAAAACTATTGAAGACATAAATTTGATTAGCCGGCTTATGGCGTAACTCCCAATGGGTTTCATCTGAAGATTATTGCCTATGTATTACTGAGCAATATGGTATACAATCGCAATAAAGATCGCTATTACCCCTGGAGTTACGTAATTGGAGAGCTGGCACGTACCTTAAATGAAGTCGTTCGTCGATGTTTGTATGTAGTAAGAGAATAATAACACTTTGGTAAGTACTGGTGCTGGAGCAGCTATGAGTAACATACATAATTATTATAATCTTTCAAAGATAATTGTTGCTAGCCAGTAGATTCAAGGAGGCCAGAATAAACTTACATTTTCAAGTCGTAGGATGATTCTGCCTTTCCCAAAACTATGGGAAAATTCCGACTACTTTTTAAGACTACATATCAATCAATCCAAGAGCCACAGAATTGTATCAAGGAGGAACAGGAAAGTAACCCTCAGAACCTGGACTAACTGGTAACCTCTGTCAGTTTATTAAATAGGTTTTGGTATAGATACGAGCTCTCAGTAAACATTGGTGAGCAGTCTAGAAATGAAACAGACAATTTGAGGACTAAATACTTCCTTAACGCGGTTTCTAAAGAAATATTTAGTCCTAAAATTTAAAAATGAAAATATTCAAACTTAAAGAACATATCGTTACATATTCTACAAACAGTCTTATCTGTGATTATAATTTATTTCAGTGGGCGGAACATCAGGAGAAGCTATGTGTTTAAGTGTGGAAGAAAGAAAGAAACTATTAGAAGCATGGATTGAGGTAGCTTGTTCTCTTGGGCTGATGGTTATGGCACAAGTTGGCGGAGCACCGATGCCTGATGTTTTAGAGCTAGTGAGTATATCTAAGAAAATGTCACACTGAAATTAAAAGGTTATTTTTTATTATAGATGGCTTTGCCCCAATTTCAAAAATAATTTCAAATCGAATGTTTAAGAAAACATTGAATTATTTTTGCCATTTGAGGTGTTCGAAGTAGGTTTTTAATGTGTCCAAAACTTTTTATTATTAAATAAATTTTTGGATACATTATTCTAAATAAACATTCAAACGTCCATGATTCGTGAACAAATATACATACTCATCATACAAATATCTCCCTTACCGGGATTCGAACCCGGGACCTCTGGCTAAACGCCTATCTCGGCGTACTGAACACTCGACCAGGCGGCCGTAGCTGTATAATGTCACTTGTAGTAACGTATCTCCACTTACTAATCTCTCTGGACGAAGCGCTTCGTATAATTATGATAGAATTTCACATAAGATAAGTTCGTTCATTCAATTTTTTTCACGTCTCTTGCAGGCTAAACACGCCGAGCAAGTTAAAGCGGATAGTATTCTAACTCTACCAGAGCTATACTTCAAACCGAAGACACCAAAACAACTCGTTGACTACTTAGAAGAGGTCTCCAAATCTGCACCATCTACTCCACTGTTGTACTACCATTTCCCAGCTATGACAGCAGTAGACAGTGTGTATCAAAATTTGAGTCTTAATGGATTGTTATAAAGTACAAATTATATGCAGTGCAGTAGACAAGAAAATAAGTGAGTAGCTCGTTGGCGCAGTGATTCGACGACTCTAGTTTCGATAACGAAAACCAAGAATCTTTTGCCATGGTTGGTTTCTACATGAGTCAATCATAAATTATCTCCAGCTGCTCTTACACTACACTCCACTTTGCTTCGAAAGGCCCGCAAAGCCAAAGTTGTTTCCGGTTATAACAACCGTTTCAGCAAGCCGGATTGTCGTTGTGTAATGGACAAAATTTCTCATGTATATCTCCAATGTAGATAGGCCTGGCCTGAATAGTATAACACGGACGATCACAGATAAACTTACGCGCGCATGCCAAATAAAGGAGTCCTTTCCACGCCCATCTACATCTATAGAACTTGGTGAACGATCACCCACGCTAGAAAATAGTCAATATTCGGAATTATTAAACGAAACCACCTCTTTCTGACTAACATTGACATGCAAGTGTCTTTTATTTTCTTTATGTCGTACATGAAATGTATTCCAAATAAAAACAAAAAGGATAAATTGTGCCGTGGTATTATACCGATGGTATACAGTTTTGCACCATTTTCCAACAATCAAATTACTCAAAAACTAGATCTTGAGACACCGTTTTAGACTGAGACTATTTCAAATTCTCAAGCTGTAAAATGTAAATATATCCACGACATTAGCCACTAATTATATCTGTCATTTCCTTTTGTTCTTGTATTTTAATAAATAAACATTTTTTTACATAGTCATAGTTACTTGTTTTTTCATAGAGCATGATAAAAAGTAGTATCCACCTTTTTTTATATATATTAAACTCAGCAAATGAATGACCACCTGATGATAAGCAGTAGATGAGTCCATATGTGAAGATAGCTAGTGAAGCATGCGACATATTGCCCTAGCAACCCTCACCTTTCCGGCCCAAAAAGTGCTTTTTCAAAACCCATGTTGTATGAAGGAAGGAAAAACTGCGGAGCAAAACTATTTTTAAATTCCCTCGCTGCGCTTAGGATTCTACTTCTTTAGACACCTTCCGCTCTAGATTCTAAAAACGCTCTCGCCTTTGAAATAGTTCTCTGCTCCTTTAATAAACTATCTACTGTTTACCCTTTTAGTGTTAAGTAATAAATAGAATTATAGTTTTATTATTTCATATCTTTGATATTACAGTGAACATCCCAGAACTATATAAAGAAGCAGCCACTAGAATTCCCAATTTCAAAGGTTTTAAAGCAGATCTCAACATCGCTATTCAACTTGAAGAAGTTTTGGCTGTCGATCATCAGGTTTTCATAGCTAATCATGTAAGTGGTGCAATGTGAAAACAAAGAGTTTAATGTTTATACGAGACTTTCGATACTATTCTTAAAATATGATTTTATAAACTAAGAAACAGTCCATGAAAATTTTGAATTCGTCACATTTTTCAATATAAAATATTTCTTATGAAATGATTTATTTTACTAAGCCGTAACTAATTTGAACATTAAAATTATATTTTATTTTTATATTTTATGAATATTGTTCATTTATTTCTATTTATGGTAAGAATAACATATTTATGCCTTTTGGCAACATTATTTTTTTGCTCCTCTTGCATTTTGTTCTGTGTGTGTTGAAACTCAATCAAATTCAGCTCCAGTGAGATATAGTTTGATTTTTACGAGACCGAGTATACAAGTCTCGAGTATTTTCAAGATCTAGATTCCTAGGATAAAAACCCTAACCTGCTCTGTACCCGCTCCACGCTGACTAATTTATTAGTGTATAAATATTTATTTAAAGCTCAAAGTTGACTTCATATCAAAGAAGAAACTATTGTAGTTTCATAAAGTGTAAGAACAACGGATAGGTTAATATTAAATATTTAATTAATTTCATGATAACTTCAGTTGCTAGCCCCATCAGCCCTCATGGGACACAGTTCCAGTATCGCCACAGTAACCAATCTCTTCCCCTCGCTCGTCCGCGACCTGGTAGACTCATCTAACAGTGAAACTATATCCAAAGAGATCATGAAGAAGCAAGCGAAGCTAAACTGTCTGGTTGCTACCATCACTCAAAAGGGGAAACGTAAGTTGAACCGTTATACCAAAACTTTGAATAAAGTTTGCAAACTATATTTATTTCTTAAAAAACTATATTTCTTTCTTTCTATATTTTTTTTAGTGTCTAATAAATATTAACTATTCGTTAAAAACATTTACACTTTTAGTTAACCCACTGTTTTGAGTATTGAGGTCAATTCATTGATTGAGGTATTATAATAACACGTAATTGTTAGTGATATTTTATGTTATTGTTATATGATATACTTTTTGTCATACTGAAAAAAGTTTGATATCTTCGAATAGAAACTTTTTATTATGCGAATACACACGATAAAGCAACGGCTTAGACTAACTTTAAAACTAAATGTAATTAGTGCAAGCGCAGCGGCACGTGTCGTAGGTTGTATGTAGGGTTGCCAACCGTACTATAATATACAGTATTGTACTATATTTAGGGCCTGCGTACTATATGCTGATGAAGAAATATATAGTATGCAAAAATACTATATTAGTTTTTTTTCCATAAAATACTAATATATAATATTAGTTAATACTAAAATATATTTCACCGATGAAATGTTGTCAGCCCTAGTTGTATACGTCACAGTTGTGTAATGAGCTGATGCAATATTCTAACTATTGTAACAATTATGTGTGTGAACGAGTAAATTATAAAAATATTATGTATATGTCAAACTATTATGTAAATATTTATGTAATAAATAAAAAATCAAATACTCTTTTGCCATACGGTATATATTCATCTACGGTATATATTCAGCCGAATATTCATCTACATACAGCTCTTTATACGAACAGCTGAATTATTCTTCAAATATTATTCTAAAAAAACATATGGTTTTTTTATGAGTCATTTGCAGTCATCTTACACTTGACATATCATGTTACTTGTGTTTTTAAGAGGAGAAATTTTATATAAACGTCAAAATATCCCTGTACGACATTTTCCCGCTTTTTTAAACTTTACTGTCCTGGATGCAAGTCCTTTAGGCAATTTTTTTCCCGCTTTATCCAATCTAGATATTTATTACAGATACGTAATCTTAGGTTTAACTTTAAAATTTTATTGTTTTATTAGTTACATATTTTATGAAACATTTTTCTAACATCAACATCAAATTGAACTTGTTTTCACGATTTTTAGTCGACTTCGTGCCTAGCATGAAGGCTGCAATGGAGTTGGTAACAGGCATTCCTGTTGGCCCCCCAAGGAAACCACTGTCACCGCTATCTTCAGAACAAAAGAAGCAAATTCAAATGGAATTGAACAAAATAGGAAATGACTAATGGAAAATGACATTAGTATTTCGAATAAAATATACTTTTTGTCATAATGAAAAAAGTTTGATATCTTTTTGACCTTTTTGGAATATAAAATTTTTGTATTTGATATTCATTTTTATTTCGTACCCTTCCGTCGTATACTTCCGTCTCGTTTATAATGTTTTATTCTATTTCATTTTGATCGTGAAGCATTTACCGGTGGATGTGATGAGACATTAACTTACTCGTATATCCAGAATATCACGCTCTTCGACCATCTGCATTTTAAACTTTCTTTGACACAAAAATAAATTATTACAAGTAGAAAATAGAGAACAAGCAATAAACACAAATACATATTAAAGTTATTTTTATTAAGCAAATACATGAGTCATTTTGAGCAATAACCATTTTGAAATTCTAAATAAGCTCCAATTGCTTCAGTTTTAAAGTTATTCTAGTTTTGGCTGCTTCAGAGATCGGCCTTTGAGGTAAAGAAGGAGGGCCCACTTTGATACCAGTAACTATTTCCATGCCAGCTTTCATTATTGGGACCCATGGACCTGAATATATAAAAAAAGCATTTACTTAAGGTTGAAAATAAACTATACGACAAACGGTGCTAACAATCAAACAATCAAACAAGTCGTGCAACTTATTGGTAAGCGGGTTTATGTAGTATTTTGGACACTAACACTACCCCACTCTCACGCCTTTCTTAGCATCTAAATTAAGAAGTTGAAGTAGTTATGTTCATATTTAGAGAACCTCAAAATTTCTGGGTACAATTGATACTGATATGCATCAGATAAATCTTAAAAAAGCCTTAATTAAATGTTTCTAAATAATTTATCGGTAACACTTTTAGGAAAAGAATTTTCAATAAAAACCATTAATATAAGTCAAAAATATAGAAATTTATGGTTCCGTTTCTGCAAAGTTCTAGTGCAACAGACCAGACAATAGAATTTATGCTGCGTGTGATTGCAAGAAGACTTAACAAGAAATAAGCTCAAACAATCCCGCACACACTCTATCTACAGCTCTAAAGTAGGTAAATAAATAGTAGATAATGTTGTAATATATAAAATATATTTTATAACAAATATTTGGACATATAATTTATAACAAAACATAATCGGATTACCTACGATACATTCTTTTTCCAAAACGGCGTGTTTTGTGAGAATATTTTCACAAAGTTTGTCACAAAAGATATTCTAATTAATTCATTTATTTATTATGTAACTATTTAACATAATATTAATTAACTTCTGCTTAGAGAATTCATCAAGAGTTTGTACCATTTGATAGCTGGATTGTATTTAGAGAACGGTCACTTAAACAATTAATAAGTTCAGTGTCATACCTTCACGAGTGTGTGCCTCAATTGCTAAACAAAGCTTCTCCTGCAACGCTCTGGCTCTGATAACGTCGCTTTTCTCAACAGCATCCAAAATATTCTGAGCCAATTTAGGGAAGAGGTTAAAAGTCGTACCGATACTGGATTTGATCCCAAGAAGAGCAGCTGGTGCCAGCAACTGAAAATCAAAGAACAATACTCCAAATCCGGGAAGTTTTTCTAAAAATAGAACATAAATGCAACAAAAATTATCACATGTTTATAACTTGTGATAATAATCAACACTATTATTATATATCATTTCCTGCGATTTTCAAACTAATAATAATCACATGGTGCAATTTTTATTGAAATTAGGACCAAAACGTGAAGTCTTTCTCACTCACAGTATCAGCTCCCAAGAAGATTTCCTGGCCATCCTTGAGGCTTCTCAAAACTTGTGCGGCTTCACAGAGATCGTTACAGGTGTATTTCAATCCCTTGAAGTTGGGTATCCGTTCAGTAGCAGCAGTGACAAAGGCAGGCATGTTTACTGGAGAAAGATTACTAGGCATAAATAAATTGATAGCTTTTTTATATGTTAAGTAACGTTGGCAAACAAACAATGTGTTCAGTTCATCTATCATTTTTATAACTTAGATTGTTTAGTTTTATTTTTCAACAGTAGATGGCGTTATCATTTTGATAATCACGCCATTAAGCTTTTGTTTTGATGTATATAGCCCTAATGAGATTCATATTTAACGAGGTTCTTGTTCCTGTCATAGATGGTTAAATAAATGGCAAAATAACTGTGTGTGTAAACAATATGACTCTGGTAATAAGCAATTACCTTTTCCTCTTTCTTAAAATTTCAATGTCGATTCATTAGCTAAGCCAATAGTAAGTAAAAATGTTTGTGATAATTCCTTAGAACACTTTCTCTTAGGATAATCCCAAAGTGAAGTGGCATTTTGTACTCTACAGTATATTGGTGAAGATTGCATTTGCAATTCCATGTAGTATGTAGTTTTTTCGTGATGCGTGTACAGAAGATTAGACAAAAATTCTGTGTACTGTTTTTATGGCTTACGTTGTAAAGACCTCTCTCCCCTACATATTTTCATTTCAACATATATAATCTGCCTGTTACAATTGTATTATATGTAGTGATACTCACATTCGACCTTGCTTAAGCCAGGGATGTGATAATACAGCACTGGAAGGCTTGGAGCTGCCTTCGCTACATGTTCTATGTACGATACCAGGTCAGCCACCGTCTGTGGCTTGAAATATAATTCTGGCAAGGTTAAAAGAGAGTGGGCGCCAGCTTTCTCGCAGTACCGGGCCTGCATTTAAAAAAAATTAAATAACAATATGTATTTTTTTTAATTTAAACTATTAATATTGAGAAACCTCAATAGTTATTGGTATTATAAAACATTCTTAATAATCTTCGATCTTTATTTTCATAAGAATATGTAATGCCCTGTTGCTAGTGTTTGAACTCTATTTGTTAGTTTGATACTTGAATTAATATGATACGTATCTAGTATCTTCTTAGTAGCTATGATAATATGTATTTTAGTAGATATATATCTCTATAATTATGTATTACGTAGATCGTTACTTTCATTAAGTAAGTATCTATATATGTATATATTTAGTATTTGTATTTAATACTAAATGACATGTATGTATTCGCTATACCTCACCAATTTCCCTCGAGTAAGTACTAAGTCAGTACTCGAGGGAAGTTGTCGACGTACAAAGAATTTAAAAAAATATATTTAATCCTGTCCACCCTAAAGAACAAAAATAGTTATAGTATTTCTCTTTTTGAATTGAGATACAAACACACAAACACACTATGTGTAAACAATATGAGTCTGGTAATAAGCAATTACCTTTTCCTCTTTCTCCAAATTTCGATGTCGATAATAATGATTGTATTTTTACTTTGACGTTAACCTCAAAGCATGCAGTTAAACTATAAAAGTAGGACATGTTTGACATGGTACAAGTTTTCTCCCTAACTATTGATCTAAGTGGTTACGGTAGCCTACTCGTACTTAAACTTAGCTTTAATTTTAACTTAGCCTGTAAAAGTCACATAGATTTGTGTCGACAACTTGGGTCTGTTTGCTGCAGACGCAACACTTCCTCCATATTTCTGATCCCGAAAAACAGTAAAACACCTTATTTGAATATATCAAAAGTCATATCCTAATGAAGCTTGTCAGAATTTTACCCAATTTAGTCACAAGATCAAGCGCTATGAACCGAATAAAACCTTCTGCTTCTCTATTTAAACCTGTGGACACAGAGTCAAATATAAATTTCTACTTTGTAATGCAATACTAGATAAATTGTATAAATACATTAAAATTTAATTTATATTTGAATTTTCTTTTCAGGGGTAAACAGTATAGGTTTCTCTAGGTACTAGGTACCTAGCCGAGAACAGCATGTACTTATCATGAGCCTAATAAGAAAGCTCAAACTCACTTAAAGACAATGGAAAGGGCTATGGAGTTACTCTGTGTGATCGTATCAGAAAAGATGAGCCCAAAGAATTGCAAGCCAGAAATGGACGAAAAGGTCCTCGAGTGGCATCCGCGTACCAGGACACGCGGCGTCGGTAGGCTTCCCACAAGCAGCGACGATCTGGTGAAGGTGGTGGGAAGCCGATTAAGCTGGTTTGAAGATCGTTGGGAGAGGCCTATATATAACAGTGGGCTCTAGCTGCTCCAATGATGATGGATAATCATATCCTCATGTTTATCCCGTGTAAGAAGTCCAGGTGTGCAACGTTTATAGGCTGTTATTGATTATGCTACTTACTAAAGCGAGAACATCAGCCATAGGTGCACCGCCGACTTGTACTTGGATGTGGAGACCAGTAGTAGCAGAGACCTTCACCCACTCGTCCACTATCTTCATCCTGTCAGCAACACTGAGAGACATGTTCTCCCCAGTTGTTCCGCCCACTGTAATAGCATAAAACAAATGTTCCTACTGCATATACTTATTAATGTGCTTATCTTCTTCTTCTGCTTCTCTTATATATAAAAATATATATAGCTATTCGTTAGTCCTGCTAAAACTCCAAAACAGCTTGACATATTTGAAGACTTTTATTCTGTTTCATTCGTCTTGATTTAGGGGTGGTTTAAATAAAAAATAATAGATGAGATAAAAATCAATCGTCTAACTGATGTGCTTTTCAGAACTGTCCTTTCTTACATCCCTCTACTTCGATAGCATTTTAATAGATGGCGTTTGTGGCAAGTTGTATGTGATACAAATTTCACCGGGTGCCCTAGTCCAGAATAAATCATAAAACAATCAATTTAAGTTTTCTAAATAAAACTCCCTGGATGTCCAATAAAAAAAACAAGTACGAAAACCTCTTTGTGCATGAGATAGATATATAAAAAGGAATGTCGACTTACCAAGCACTGATTTAATGCCGGCATCAGCAAGATACTTAGCGTAAGCAGGGATGACCCCGAAGTTAACTGTCAAGTCGTCGTTCAAGGGGGTGAACACGGGAGGCATAAGCCCACGAGCCGTAAACGTGACCTGGAAATAAATTAAAATCTTGCGGCTTATATTTACTCAGCCAAAGGTCCCAGGTTCAAAATTTGTCCACGAGACATGGATGATTGTTTGTTTATTTAGTATTATTACTATATTTCTCTGTTATCGACTATCCATAATACGAGCTCTAATTTGGGCTAGATAATAAATGTCAGAACAAACTATTTTGCTGCTGAATAAATTAAGAGAGAAAGGTAAAGCACCTCTGGGTAAAGTAACCTATTCACCACAGTAATTAAGACTATCTTACTAGGGTCTGGAGTTAGTGAGCAACTAACACAAACTCGCCACCTTTTTTATATTTTATATTATAGTCTGCGACATGTATTAGTTACTGTGTCCAGTCTCAGAGTTCACACAGTGTTCAGCCACTGTCAGTCAACGGAGTCCTTAACGGAGTCCGAAATAATGACAACTTCCATCTATTACAACGACAATACATATCACCACTTCATAAAAGATTTATTTTAACAGTTCACAATTATCACAACCACACAGTCACACTACCTCAATGAGAATAACTCCTATTTACTTAATTGTTACATAGATATCTACATAACAATTAAGTAAATACGAGTTATTTAAAAATAACAAATGAAATGCAAGAAACTTTTATAATATTTAAAGGTAAAGCGTACTTTAATAAAGATAAAAAAAATGAAAATGAAAATATATCTACAAATCGAACCGTCATTTCAAAATTGTAATAAGATATTAGGATTTGTTTAAAATGATACTTCGATAAATTATCCGTAATAAGCGTAGAAAGAAGAATTCGAATATTGACATAACATAGCATATAGGAAGATAAATTTGTCGTTACTGAGATAAAAACCATTGTTTATTGTATAACTACTAAATTAAACCTTAAAAAAACTACGTATAAATTAATCTATATTCCAATAAAGTAATTTATTATATATTCTTCAATATTAATTTAGGTAATTTTAGAACACTTACCATTATTTATTATTTTGTTAAAAACTTATTTGAAAGAACACGTCTTTACGAGACCTGTTGGCTTACTATCTACACACAGTGGGTACCTATCTATAGTTCATATGTTACGTTATCATTATTAAATACTTAGTTAATAATATAAAACACTTCGTAATCAGTCATATCATACAAACATAATGACATAATACTTAGGATCTCATAATGCTAGAGTCAAAGTGCATCGAAACATTAATTAAATTAAATATTTATAGCCTCAACAGCATTGTATATTAAATTTCTGGAAGATGCTCTCTTTCATTTTTAACCCTCTAAATAAGGAACGACCATAACATTGTCAAGACAACAATGATTAAGATATTCTATTGCGTTACCATGATTCGACCCATAGGTATAGTAGGGTAGTAGGGTAAATCCCTAACGAATGTTGTTACCGTCTGAATCGTGTTTGTGTGTTTGTCAGTTGTCAAATCGTATAAAACGACAGCAGCGCCTCTTTTGTGAAGAATTGAAAACTTTGTCCGTTTGTCAGCTAAATGTCTAAACTAAGACAGCTAAAGCCTAAATTCGATCGAAAATTACCTACGGACTTAGATTACAGGATTATAGTACATATAGTACTTTCAGCCGGTTTAAAAAGGTTTCAGTGAAGTAGATAGTGCAAAAAAGAAATCAAAATATTGGCAAAAATTATAATAAATTGTAACTCTTTCGCATTTCGTGTCACAAACAACTTCTATACTTAAACAGTTAAAAGATTAAATCTTATATTATACATCTTAGAAAACTTTGAAGGTAAGAATTACGCTTATTATGATTCACAATGTCTGTATATCTGTATAACTTAACTATTTCGTTTTCAATTATTTAATAATATGCCAGTACTTTGGCAATCTGGTGACTATAGGTCTGAGACCACCTAAAGAGTACACAAAAAATAATAATTCGAAAAAAGAAATAAACTAAATTGTTTAAAAAAAGAATGTTTAAGATCGGTCTACAATAGATCAAACCAATAAATACACGCAGCGGCATACAACTTTCTTCTTTTTCTTTAAAAATAAGACTCAGTCATTATATTTTGTTTGAAACAACTTAGTATCAAACAACCAGGACCTAATATAAATGGTCTTCGTTCCCGGAAATCTTATTTAAAAAAGTTGTGTGTAACCAATTAGATTTCCATTTTGCTAATTAAAACAGTGTCCATTTTTATTATTTAATATAGTGTATTGTTGTAATAATTTAATGTCGTTAAATAATTCAAAAAGCTAAAAGGTAATCGGGAGTGGAACACACCCAAAAACAACTAGACGGAATAGTTCACAATCTATATAGAGGAATAATTAATATCACTAAAGTAGTCTGAGATTGGAATAGTAATCTGTGTTCTATGTCAACGGTGATGTGTGATTCAGCCATACATGTCATCGTCATATGTTCGTTGTCAAGTCAATTTACTTTCCATATTTCCTGGGTTTTTCTTTTGTGTATAAGTACTTTATTTAAGTATTATTGATTGAATCAGAGTCGAGAAAAATATATAAAAATGAATACCATAGCAAGTGAGCTTAGTATGAACGATCTGAACAGTAAATTCTTTGAGATAATGCAGAACGAAGGCAACGCCGAGGAGGCAGCAAGTTTTATTTACGATAGTCTTCTTGATGATGTTACCGTCGGCGTCCTTTTTGAGTTCCACCATGGTATGAAGACGGGCCTTACTGATCTCTTAGAAGGTGAAAAGGAAGATGAGGATTTGTACAAAGTTGTCAATACTCCAGAATGTGATGTTTTCGGCTTCTCAATAATGAAAAAAACGCCAGATAGTAACTGTTCTTGTCCAAACTGCGAACGTCCAGTGTCGGCTACAAGATTTGCGCCTCACTTAGAGAAATGCATGGGTAAGTACAGTTTTTAACCAAATCGAATTGATTACACTTAGCATTACAGCATTAATTTTTTTTCGTAGTGTTTATTTAAGAACTAAAGTAACTTAAAATAAAAGCTGCGAAGAAATCACTGGAAGACAAAAGTTTGATAAAGATGAAATATTTTTCTATACACATATTTAACTTGTTTCTACACAAAATTATTACTTATGATTCTCAGTATATCATAAATAACAGTTATTTCAAATGTCTATATCTGGGTTGTCTAAGTAACTATTTGTTTAATATGCTGTTGATTAAAACTAAATATATAAGAAGTGTAGTTTTGTTTCGATCCTGTAATTAATATAATTCTTTTGTTTAAAAGAACTAGAATATAATTCCCCAATTGATTTGTTTAAAACCTCAGTGGTAGTCTTCAGAAGCAAGTTCAAAGATGTTTTAAGTTTAATTAGCTATTTGCTCTAATAAGCTAATTTTTCTATAATATTTTTTAACCTGTAAATTACATTAATTCTGTTGTAAATATATCTACTCATAGTTCAATTCTTATGTGGAAACTTATTATTATATTTGTATGAGTACTTTTTGTCTCCCTAATAAAATAAATAAATTAAAAAAAGACCTGCCCTGGCTTCGCAAGGATTCAATGTAGACTCTATTGTAGTCTCTCTACTGGCTAAGATTTCTTGGGTAAAAGTTTTAATTTTACAATAAATTATAAGATATTTAATTGTTTTGTAAAATGCAGTAAATATATTCATGAAATGCAAATTCATCTTAACTTTCCTCTTGATTTGTTTATCTATTGATCCATTAAAATCTGTATCATACCTAAAAGTGTTCAGATAGCTGACATAACTTTTATAGTAGGTAGAAAACTGCACATCATTGAATTGACACCACACCACACCACCTAATGGCAAGCAGTGTAATTGAAATCATTATATTTGATCATTTCTCTTTTTTATTTAATTCAACTATACTTATATCAGGTATGGGACGCAACAGTTCGCGTATTGCGTCGCGCCGCATCGCTTCTAACAGTCGAGAACCGACATCATATGCTGGGCTACTAAGTGACGACGAGGATGATGCTGATTGGGCCGGGGGTTCACTGCAAAGTGAACGGCGAAAGCGCAGAATCAAAAACAACAACAATAGGAAATCAAATAAAGTTCATAAGTATGCTTCTATTCTGGTATTTAGAATGACCAATTTTCTTTCTGTTTCTTTTATATTATATTTTTACAAGACACTTGCTCTGTTTTTGTTTGACTTGAACAATCATACAAAATTAATACATTTGGATGATTTGAAATAATACTCATATCTAATAGATGCAATGATCCTTATTTTTGCTTTGTTTTTTACATGCACATTTTTAGGTTAAGACATTTGAGTAAAATTGCTTCAAATTTACAGGTTTAAGCTATCGAACTGGAAAGCAGTATTAGCAGAAAAGCAGTTCCTATAATAATGTTTTTGATCGATAGTCAAATTTTGATAGCAATCTCATAGTCTATTGATAACCGATGATAGTATGAGTATCAATTTTATAAAGAACTCAGAATGTGTCCTATTGGCTCTAGGGGTACTCTTCTCCAATTGCTCTCAATATAATATAGCAATCATAATAGATAAACTTCTTGCCTCCTTAATAACTTTCACTCATATTGTATTAAAAAAAATTCTTTCTATTTTTATTACAATCATTTTATTATGATCTATATATACACACATATTAAGCATATACTCAAGTAGCGTCTGCAATAATCTGGCATTCCAGTGGCAACAGCCGGAGCAATGGCAACCAGAGCTCTGAAGCAGATGGTGGAGCCACTTATGAGACCATGACAGCCAATGAGAAGAAGAATTTGCTTTTGCAGATATGCGGCGTTGTCTCTGAACACACAAAGAAGCTATGCACCAGGTATCTTATTCTATCTTATCATGGGGCTTGTTCAAGTCACAGTGCACATCAACCCATAGGGATATTTGTATGTGTTGAGCTTCTGGAATGATACTTAGGGAAAATCAACATACCATAATAAATGAACCAAGTTCAACAAGGAATTGTTTTAGTAGGGCCTACCATTTGATTCTAACAAAATGATTTACCGTTATACGCTAACTTAAGGTAACCACTTCCACCATCAACTATATAGATTCACAGAAACATGTTATGAGGAAAGAATACATAAACTTTGCTTGTTTGTAATTCATAACTCTTTTATCCATTCATAAACATTACCTATGTAATTATACAAAAATGTTGATCATTAAAATTAGTACAGCCATGATACGCCTCATTGGCATGTGAAGTTGTTTACACATTATCAATTAACTTTATAGTTTATTTTTAGGTTAACAAATATAAAATAAATCAAAATAATGTCAATGCAAATATATAAATGTCTATACTAATATAAAAATTAATTATCGTATCTTGTCATCTAAAAATATTTTAACACTAATAAGTTTTATCAGCAAGGAAGCCATTGAGTGCAGTTTTAAATGGCTTATTATCATTCGCCACCCTTTTTGTATTAAAAAACTATATTTCAGTATCACTGGACGGACTGTCTTTGGATATCATGTTAAATTGAGTTAATAAAAACATTACAAGCTTGTCAAGTTTCTGAAAATGCTATGAGTAAGAGAAGTGAATTTTCTTCACCAGGTCTACTCGCTGTCCTCAACACACTGAGGAACAACGTCGCGTTCTCCGCAACACTGTTCTGGAGCCTTCCACGCCAGAGTCGGCTAGTATGACCGCTGCAGATGAAGCCGGTTCTCCCCCGGACTCAAGCCCGTCGTCTTCATGCTCGTCTTCGAGCCGTAAGCGGGACCGACACCGCGTTCCTCCCAAACTCAAGAACAAGAGGGAACGTTTATCGCCAAATGCTAGGGATTAGTACTCTCAAAGCCTGCCAAAATATAATGACTTGGATTTGTAAGTTGGAATGTACTTTTATATAGTGACACAATGTAATGAAATTTATTGTTTAAGGAAATGTATAATTTTGTTCATTGTTCAGAGCTCATTCCTCGGGAAGCGATATGAAGCGAATTGACTAAAGATATCTAGAAATTGTTATTATTTGATCATAACGGTGAACTTGACAGTGAATGACTGATCAAGCAAATTATTTGGTGAAAAAAAGTATTAGCTACGCCTAGGTGTATGCCTTACTTATATGTTAACATATGTTAACGAATTCCTGTATTCCGAAACGTACATTTGACGAGAGTACCACCAAGAATGAATATAATTTAATTTAATTTTAGAAATGAGTCTTATACCAGAAACGATACAACTTAAAAAAATTAAGTTGAGCTAATTCACACTACCTTTGTATACATTAAATCGTTTCACGATCTTGCATCTTCTTTTTTGAATTTAATTTGTCATTCGAACAAAGGAAACAAAACACTGTGTGATTATATAATGGCTTATATAAGCTGGCGAATTACGTAGTAATATGTATACAACTCTACTGTAAAATAAACAGATACCATATCACGTGACACTTCCGTATGTGACACGTGGTATAATATTAAGTGTAATGTGATGTAATTAAAACTGTATTATAGATTTGATGAAATCGCGATTTTAAGGATTTAACTACCTTAATAATCGGACGATCAAATAGATTTGAGGAACTCTTATCCTTCTGCGATGTAAAAGTTAGTGGACTATATATCTGGTTACAAATTATTTTTACTTCACAAATAGGTGTTAGCATGAGAAATATTTTATTTTATTTTATAAACTCTATTCAAACATCTTAATCTCATTCGCTGTTAAAAACACAAGTTCCTTTTATTAATTTTCTACTTTTCTTAAATAGTTCGGTTATGTGTTTACCATACTACATACAATTTATCAGACTACTTTCGAGTGATTCACGTCATCTTAATTTTATATTAGATTAAGTAAATTTAAACAAAATTTTGATCTCAAATACTAATGAGTATAAATGATTTCAATGTATAAAAATAATTACACCATACTTATGAGTAAGCTGGGTGTTTTTTCAAGTTGGACGAAAGCTAACGTTGGTGGTAAAGAAATACCATATTACAAATTATTGTAGTGTTTGGTCCATACACTATCTATCCGATACCTACCCATGTAACAGCCATCTAAACATTATGGTGATATCAAAATTTAAAAATTGTCTAATTATTTTTAAATGTTGCCATACAAATATTTTAATTAGTAAATAAAATGTATGGGAAATATTAAATTAAATTTTTCATATCACCGTAGTATTTATATGAATGTATTAACTTAATGTAGGGTGTGTGCCAAACAATCCGTGAAATTAAGAATATTGGTTATTCTATTCGGTCGATTCGGCGGATCGAAAATACTTGTTTACAAGCTATAATTTCGCCCGGCATACCTAAAACCTATGTATTTAAGTAGATATCTATTTCAAATTGGTGTGATAATTATTCATTATAAATATTGTAATCATATGACTGAAACTGGACTATTAAGTAAGAAATTAAATAATATCAAATATTAAATTGTTTTTTATTTTAGCAATTTATATATGGTACTTACTCCATACAAAGGTAATTAATTATATTATTTAATAATTTCCAGTTCAAATATTCATAAATACGAAATATGACAGTCGGGTGGGCAGATATTTGTACGAGTACGAACGAGTCATAGATGAATATTTATTTAGTATGTATTATTACTATTAACGATGCTTAATTTGGGTTAGGTAACAGGTGTGAGTGTGATAAATATTTAATTGAATAAATACATACCTGACAGACATCACATATTAAAGTACTGTCAATAACTCTGACTAACAAATATAACTTAAAATATATTAACTGTTGAATGGTTAGACACTATTCTAGAAAGTAGCGAGTTAGTACACTCACAACAAGGTAGTTAAATAAAACAATTACATAAAAGAATAAACCATTATTTTATTGGCATATAAGTAACTGTATTGAAATATTTACATTAATATAATATAGATATCACAAAACACACCCCACAGAACTTTGCAAAAGCGAAACAACGATTCACTAACAGCATGTACTACCAATATTCCTCGAAAGATCTTTGGAATGAGACTCGCGCTAGTAAAATGTATAAAAATTGTCAAAAGGTCGTATAAATATTGTCCGCTACAGAAGTGTAAGTCAGATAACTGGCAGCACAAAAGTTTTGAGAAAAAATGTTTATTTGCTGATTAGCACTTATCATGATCCAAGTTTTTACAATTCCCTTGTTCTATATCTAATAACTACAATCTTTTAAAAAATATCGAGGCTACCATCATGAAATACGGGTATAAGACGCATTTTAATTTATCGTTCACTGTAATTAAAAAAAATGGATAGTGATAAGTATCATACATTTTTCAGCCTTATACAACATCAGCTACTAAAGGTATTTTGATTAATTCTTTGTGCATTGAGAGGAATAGGCAAAACTTCAAAATTATAATTGATTTTAATTTTATGTAACAAATTTTTATTAAGTACTTACCAATATTTTAATTCAACAAATTTAATTAAAACCGATTTATCTATCCTCAGATAAAAAATACCTATAATTTTGACAAAATTACAGATATACCGATATAAATCAAAATATCATTATTATTCGCTCCATCTGAGATATAATAAATCGCCTTTTAAGCTAACCGATTTAAAGTTGCCTAATATAATTAAGTATTGCACTATATTTTCTACCAAAAAAAAATTCCTCAAATACCGACTGATAAATACAGACCTACAAACGTTAATTCATTAAGTATTGGTGTTTCATGTACTATAAATATATTATTATATTTAGCTATTTTATTAAATTATCTTATTGCTGCAAAGCTAATAGACAGATTTATTCTTCGTTCACTCGTTATTTTGTATCGATGGTTTGTCAATACAAATAGCATGATTTAAAATTGATTTCAGATTCTGTACATTGAAGTAAACTGCAAATGCGTTTATTAGCAAACCTGCGATAGATAGCATTAATTAGTAACACAAATATCTACCAAGTATTCTGTAAAACATTTGTGTGTACATAAATAAATAAGTTCCACCAAAAAACAACATTCATTACGAGTTGCATTTAAAACAACGCTCTAGAAATTACAATATAATATGTATAGTGTAGATTTCTAATTCATATGTAATAAGACATATATTTTAAATTATCTAGTATAAAAAATTGCTTTTGAAAAGTTTAAGCAATCTAATTGATTTTAACTTGTATTGGAGGTCAAAATGTGCTCTTGTGTTAATTACATTTAAGTTTAGTTCTATCTCTTTCAATTCAATCCAAAAAGAGAAAGATAGACAAACTATAACTTCACACTAAAAAGTTGTTCTTAATAAAATCTGTAGTGTCTTAGTTATCTTTATAAATCTGTCTCTGAAATCTTTTCTAATTGGATCTGAATTAAATTTTAGAATACTAGAGAATAGGCGCCAGTTCTACTCTAACATTGGTTAATCGTTATCACTTAAACAAAATTAAATTGTATTTTATAATAGCGTTAAATTTTTTTTTCTTTTAACAGGAACGATAATGAATAGTCGTTTTTTAGTGACGCGAACCACGGCCCCAGACTTTTTATTTGTATTTTGTACTAAGCACCGTAACAAATACAAAAAGATATCCATACAGGCACCGACGTATTTTATTTAAGATTATAACACGAAACACTGATACAATAGTTAACAAAAACCAAATAACGAAATGCTAAGAACAATGTCTTTTATTGATAACAGACACACTAACGTCAAAAAGTTAAAACATCAATCGTAATAAAGCGTCTAACAAAAAAGTTTTAAATCGAAAGATAATAGCAAAAACAATTATTCGGCTAATTCTGCGTTTCAAATAAGCTTTCGACTTTTGGTAGATTATTGAAACGCAGATTTTGCTTACGAGGCAAATAACAATGCAAAACTATCCGTTGTAAGTTTAATATGCGGCGTTGTGTCACAAAGATGTAACTGGAAAATGAAAACCGCTCGAAACAGGCTCACTTACTAATGAATAATGTAATTTATACCCAACTTTGATTCATCGAAACACTATTCTTAAAAGGGTAAACGTTAGGTTGGATTTTCAAAAGCACAATGGTATCATGTGCTATAAGAGCTCTCAGTAACACGCCGGATCGTTCAAATTCGCGATATACAGCGATATTTTGGTTAATTAAACTAACATTTACAGCCTGCTTCAATTCAAGGTATATATAGCTGAAACAGTTTTATTTAAGTTCACGTTTATGATTATTATCCTAATAAACTTTATCTAATGATTGCTGACCGAAACGAAGCACCGGTTTAAGAATATATAAGAAAGGTATTATTTTAAACAGTAAACCAAACGTTCATCATTAAATATGATATATTTATTTGCAAACGACGGTTTATAAGGGAAATTCCTTAATACGTACATAATGTTATACCTTCCACTGTGAATCTCCTGTTTTAATAAAGAAATAATCTTCAATCTAATTTATATTTATCTTGATGTAGGGACAGGATTATTTACTCCCAGAGCGCGTCGACCCAATGGGATCTTTTGTGCTTTAATTTATATTTACTTGATAAATAAAACACTACCTACAATGAAATTCGGAAGTAGTACTGCGCTCGCGCATCTGATTTGTTGATACTCAATTTTACACTTGACAGTTCTTTATTACGATTGGGTCACGTCTCATATTCTATTGTCTATACACAACTAATTAATTAATTTAAATTTATCATTATTTATTCAAACTGAAGCAACCGATTTACTTTGAAAGAAATTGATTAGAAGACATTATGAAAACATACTTTGGCATGAAAAAACTGTGTAATACAACTGGATTAACGTGAGATACAAATATATAAATAAATAAAAAAGTAATGAAAAACGGTTATTTTCAAAAATTAACCCTACATGGACGTAATGTTCAGTATGACGAAAGTCAAACCCGTCACAACTCACATGACATGTAGAAAATGTTTGTGTTAGAACATTCAACTATTGTCTTAAGTAAAGTGAAGTAACAAATTACACTTGGCCGTTGCAAGCGTTAGACCACGTTTATGATGCTGTCTCTACCGGGACCGACGCCGATGTACTTCACTGAAAAAATGATATAAATAAACTGGTTAAATGACAAAAATAGAGCATTGGAAAAATCATTGAGGAACATTGACAGTTGACAAATACAATTAAAAAGGATATTTTGAAAGGGTAGATGGTATATAAATTGTTTTAGGGACAATTCACACTGAAAAGCGACGTTATACTTTTTCAGTTAGCGATATGATATACTGGGTTACTTATCAAGTACTAACCAAATTACAAAACTTATTACATTTCACTTAGTACTTAAATTTCGTTATAAATATAAAAGTAATAAGTGAAATGTAATAAGTAGTTACAGCGCGCGAATAAAAGTTTTATTCTTTACAGCATAAAGCACATGTGACCCGCAAGCGGGACGGGGGTAAGAAATGGTTAGCCAGCTGAAATTGTTGCTGGTTCGACAACGCAAACGGATCCTGAGTATCGAGTTAATGTAATATAACTATTGAATTATTTAGGGAAATTTTGTAGTAAATAATAATAGGTAAATATCAAGAGTCCTTTTCTAACTGAACTAAAAAGATTAATACGTAAAGTAACCTACCAGGTATCTTGAGGAAGCTTTCTATGGTGCTGACGTAGAAACTTGCATTCTCCGGCAAGTCGTCCATATTTCGTACGCTCTCTATATTGCACGCCCATCCGGGTAGCGTCACGTATTCCACCTGAAAAAGAAAGTGTAAATGGAAACTAATTGGAAACCTAAACACCGCATTAATTTAAAACTTTTACTGGTATTGTAACTATTCCATTTTATTGACTATAAAATTATAAATGGTGAGATTGAGTAATAACTCATACTTTTTGTAATACTACAGAAATTACCAAACTCAAAATATTAACTATATATTGGCAACAGTGCATCCAGCTTCGTCCAGCGCTCACAGATATGAAATCTATTATGCATGATATGTAGGTAGTTCGTTGATTAAAGGCATATTATAGCCTATCGCTAATTATGGTCCTTCGAGACTTGTGTAAGTCGGAATTTCCATTTCAAAATTGAAAAATTGATGGTATCATTCATAATATTCAATTTTTACTTGCCTCCACACTACTCAGTTCAGTCATTGAGGACGGAAAGTAGTTAATTTTCTTTCCATTCAGCTTGTATGCTACGCCTATTTTGATTTCCTGCAATGTGTCCAGAATGTCCATTTTCGTCAAGCATAATCTGGAAAAAAGAGGTATATTGAATTAAACTACTTGTCTTATGGTGAATAGTTATTCCTACCATTAAAATATTACTCAATATACACTTCTTTCATAAGAAGACTTAAATCCACAATACACAAAAATACAGTACAATAGAGTGGACTGTTTTGAGTTTCTTTGTATATGTATATTGATGTATTTTAATAAAATTTCTTTTCTCTCATTCTTTCTTTGTGCGAAAACAAAAACTTACGCTGTGTACCCGTTGACCATGGCGGTGTATCTGACGACAACGAGGTCGAGCCAGCCACAGCGGCGCACGCGCTTCGTTGTCACACCCACCTCGTGGCCGCGTTCTTGAAGGAGTTTGCCCGTATCCTTTAAAAAATAAAATTTGTTTAACCAGTGTTTTTAGTTATGAAATTTCGTTTTTTCCTAGTTTGTTTAGGATCTATTCCTAAAATTACGTGAGATCTTTTAATCAAGAAAATAAAGAATAATTTAATTTATTTTTGATTATTAATTAAAAAATCAACAAAAAATAAACTATTACAAATTTACTACATAAGAAGATTAAGCAGTTCGGCATTATTATTTTTAACTGCATAATAATGCAGTTGAAATGTTGTTGTTCCAATACTAAGGAGGTAAGTTAGCCATTTTCTCTGTATATCCAGTTAAGGAATACGGGTGAAGATCGCTTCTAATTTCAGTATCTTATCTAATCTCATCCCCGTGTCTTTCCATGACTCATTAACACGAAAAACACGGAGATCAAATCAAATCTCATAGTTTTTCTTGAGAGTGTTTCCCTTACCAATCCATCTCAAATTTCCAACCTGTATAAGGAACTGCAAAACTATCAATGAATATATAAAAAAAAGTAATCTTGTATACCTACATCAATAAGCTCTGTAGGGAAAGGACCGTCACCGACGCGCGTTGTATATGCCTTGACAACGCCTAGCACCTCTCCGATGACGGTTGGTGGCAGTCCAAGGCCGGTGCAAACACCGCCGATGCTACAGTTGGAAGACGTTACGTACGGATATGTGCCTAGATGCAAGGGAAAAAAGTTGATCGATAAAGGATAAAGTATCACAAAAAATCTACTGTATTGTATTTTTTCGGTTCAGTTTGTGCGAACCAGGGCCAAGGAATATCACTATGCCGCTCTCATGGAATGGCTTCCTAATATCCTCTGCTTGTACTCTCATACGAGTCAACCGAAGCAGAAGAAGTGTGACCATGCTAACTACTTACCATATGAGAAACGAGGATTTTACAAAGTTAGCAACAGGACGGTTTTTATTATAATTTTTAATACAATAAACTTACCAAAATCTATATCCAACATGGCCGCGTTGGCCCCTTCTACTAACACCTTCTTTCCGTTTTGTATTCCCTTGTGTAGGTAGGAGACAGTGTCGCGGACTAGAGGTCTGATCTTGGCGGCGTACTCGCGATACCGTTCTAATTCGTTCTCCACATCCACCTCCAGGGACGGAAACATTCGCTTGTAGCTTTCAGCTAAGGTACGGAACCTGTGAAAAAGTAACAACAGTTAAACTTACAGCACTGATTTGGCAGTATGGACGTGATTCCCTTTGCTTTTCCCTGCTTTGAGAATTTCACGAGTATGATGTGCTGCTGCTGCTGATGATGCGACTGCTTGCAAGTTTAGGTACTTTTGTAATCGAAATACTAAAAACGAAAGTATTTTCACTTCATGAACAATAAAATTTTCAATCTCATAAATAAAACTAAATCAGGCATATTGTCTATTTAAGTAAAGCATTAACCATAAAAAATACATCTTTGATCATCCTGCGAACAGCTTTGCCGTGTTTTTATCTAGTTCTAGATAAGTCGAATGTCATATATGGGAACACAGAATATCTAGTCCCATATTAATAATGCTACAAGGGTATACAAAGGGAATATCTTGACAACATACCATAAAAACTTACTTATCTCCAAAGACGTTAAAATCACCGAGCAAATCGCCTATTCTGATACCGTTTCTTGATGCTTTCGAGGAGTATGTTGGTCCAATGCCTTTCTTCGTTGTGCCAAGAGAGTTCTTGCCCTTTTCCGCCTCTTGAAGGCCGTCCACCTGAGGAGAAATACGGGTCCTGAGATACTGAGGTAGAATCTTGCGACTAGGTTAATTTGATGAGCCACTATAATTCTGAGAACCTCCACACAACGAATATTTGACAGTTTAAGTTTGGAAGCATTGTTATTTTTAATAACTATATATCCTTATACTTAGGCTGTTCTAGCCCAAAGTAAACTATGAACTTTTGGTATAGATACTAGATAGAAAAACAAAATACTATATGTATTAACTATTTCATTTTATAATATTGTGGTCATTACTGCTGGGTTTCAATAATGTACATACGGATGATTTTGCTTACAACACATTGAATTTCAAAGTATATCACATCTATAATTCTAGAAATCACAGCGATGATTGAAAGTCGCTAAAACGCTTTATATATATGAAATCTGGATAACGCTTTTGGAGACACGTTCATTTAACGCACTAAAATTACGAATTAAAATTACGGTATTATACCCACAAACAAATGGGAATATAGGAGCAATGCTACTCGCGCATTGGTAGTAGACGTAGATGAGAGTAGCCTATGATGATATCAGGACTATGAACCGCGCTGGAGAATTACGGCTGCCTCAGTCACGCACTCATGACCTACCTCGCCATATTTCAAAGACCATTTCGAGTACCTATTCATTCGAAAATTTTCGACATGTATATGACGACACTCGCACCAGAGGAATAAGCATTAATAAAACACTCAATATACGGCTGGCATCAGAAGTTGCCATATCAAACCTTCAATTGCGTTTATTGTGAGTTGGCGACTATTAGGTACTGATACTTAAAAGTAGTTATGACAGTATTGGTACTATGTCATACCAACTTGTGTTAACTTACTTCTGTGGCCGACTTTATATTACATACAATGGATCTCTATTCGCTAAAATTTAACGCCTTGAAAGGAAAATCATCCGTAGTTAGATTATTGAAACCAGCATATGTAGTAACACTCATTTGAAACCATGTTCATAAATTGTCCAGGAGAATCAGGGTGCACGTCAAATATTATACTCTAATTATACAACTTACGTAATAAATCATGAACAGTTACTTCGCTATTATGTAAATATTTGTAATTCTATTTGAATCTACATAATAGAATATTTAACCTTGTAAATTCAATGTCTGGTACCTTTTGAAAATTAACGTTTCATGGCCTCTATAACTCCTGACATAAGCATTAAATAAAACATCAGATCAATACTGTGATTTATAATAACAGGTTATATAAACCGTTACATAAGGTTCAAAGTTAAATTTGACTAAGTTTAATTACCTAACTACTTAGAACTAATTGTATTACGCCTAATGAC
The DNA here is from genome assembly GCA_943193645.1 of Acentria ephemerella. Taxonomy (NCBI): domain Eukaryota; kingdom Metazoa; phylum Arthropoda; class Insecta; order Lepidoptera; family Crambidae; genus Acentria; species Acentria ephemerella. The sequence continues at coordinate 2,668,895 of OW971889.1, forward strand.
TTGTCAGGCTAAACTTTGTCTTCACAGTAGAAGACATACAGTGATACATATTTTAAACGATATCTTTACTACTGAACAGTGGTTATTGTAATGGTTTGAGCTCTCTGGTTTCGATTACAAAACAAAGCAATTTAAGGCATGGTTGGTCTCGGACGGGTGAATAAAAATGGAGCTGCCGTTCACGTTAAGCCGTTCGTTCTATTGTTACAGTACCCACACTCACCCATTATTCCACATTGGACTAGCGTGATGCTGTTATGGATGTTGAGTTTCTCAAATAAAAGAAGGTCAGTATCCATACGTGCCAGTATCATAGGCCGTTGATTGAAATATTTTAGAAAACTATTTAAATGAATCGAATCATAATTACGCATAACTATTGATTCTAATTTGTTTTTTTTGGCCAGTGCAATATTTTGAAGTTCTATAAAGTGGAACACTGACTTCTAAAAGTGCCCAATAAAAAAAAATGGCTTTCTTTGAAGATTTGAATTTGAATAGACCACTTTCTTAAAAGGAAACAGAAAATACCGAAACCGAGTCCTATAAGACAGATCTGGTGTAACAAACACACGCTTAAATAGAACATGAAGTCCAATTGAGAGCCTTCCAAGTTAGTTAAATATAACCTATGTATTAAATATTACGTAATTTTACACGTGACTTCCGCTCATCGTGGTACGTAAATTACATTTTGCTGTTCATCCATGAGTAAATAATAGATGTTGATGATAAAATTGTTTCCGAATATAGTTCTTAATGACAGAGTGTTAAAGTGTACAGGAACGAACAATGTAGACAGTACCTACATGACCGTCAAAAAAGGATAATTAAATTGCTTAGTTTGTTAGTCAAACGTGCTACTCTAAATTGATATGACAGTAGATTTAAATTCCTAGAAAAGTGTAAAATACATTATTGTTATGAATTCAGTAAATTGTAGCGCGAGGTTTAATCTTTGAAATACAATGATGAATGTGAAAAAATATTGTAAAGTTAAGTGCTAAAGTAAATGTTCCCTTCTAACATTTTATGACTCTTATTTCAATAAGAAATAAAGGCGACGATTCGATACGTAACGGAATAATTCTGAATATCCTTGCCAAATCGAATGTTATAACTGAAAATGATAAGAGGTATGCTCTAACGCACACTTATCAGTAACAGCCTGAACGCAATATATACTATTCATACATATCCTTTAAAGCGCACATAATAAAAACAAAATTTTAGATACAAATGGAAATACGCATATATTAGAGCCCTCTTACATTCAGTCCTGGCCATAGACACTATAAGTTTTAAAGGTTTCCAAATAAGATGCCTTAAACATTGAGTAGTTAGTTATTCTATGACTGGATAAAGACTGGAAGATTCTATGACGAGCAAATAGCGAACTTTAAACACAAGTAATCAGCCAACAGGATATTAAAAGTCAGTGGTTACACTCGCCTAAAAAAGGACAATTGTGTATGAAGGCTAGACTACCATTCGAACCTGCAGTGGGCGAAGATGAATTTATAATTTTTCCAAAGTACATTTAATAAGCAGCTTTCTTATAATTAAATTTTAAGTAATTATTTATATTTATTAATTTTTAAATAATCATCACTTTAAAAATGAAACAGCAACCCACAACATATTATTGCATCTGGCAACACTCAGTTCTCAAGTCATGTAAACCGATGTACTTTACATACAATCAACTTCATACACAGAGTAGAAAATCTTCCTCAAATTATTATTCCATTGAGGCAAAGGAGTCGATATCATCATACATACAAACAAAATTGTTTTTATTTGCAAGTTCATTTATTATTGTTTTAAAACAATTAACAGAAAGGTGTTCATTAAAACTCATTGTAAAAATATTTATAAACATTATGATCTGTATTATTTTAAGAACTCAAAAAAATTTTTTTTTGGCTTTTGTAGGCTAATCTTAGACAGCTAGTATGTATCAGAAAAACCCACACGTGATTATGTTTCAAAATTATTTAAAGCAATTTTAATACATGTCCTTTACTAACATATTAAAAACAAACCAGTAGACAATATTTTATCAGTCTGTGCTGAAAAGAACCTATAATTTTTACACTATCAATAAAGATAAATTAAATTTTTAAACCATATTTTTATCACAACAGCCAAGATTAAAATGGGACTGGACGTGTCACGTGACGTAAGTACAATACAAAAAGAGATGGACGATTACTATTGGACCGACGCAGGCGCATCAACCAACAATAGCAAAAAGTAGAGCCAAGACACTTATAATTATACTCTTTATTGCATTTAAAATTTACTTCAGAAGATTATGTAAGAAGTAGCCAGCAAGGGTGTCATTTACATATTATTATGATGGACTAACGATGGATACCGTCAGTTGTCAAAAAGTCCAGCAGGGTCGTTCTGTTTTCTTACGGATAGTCTCATATTTTTTATGTACAATGAAGTAGGAAGATATAGAGATTTTAGTGAAGTAAGAAGTAGCAGACAGAAGAGTTTATTATGGATACTGATGCCACTATAGTGAAGCCGCTTACTTTTTAAGAATGGCTCGTGTGTACTCTTGGTCTTAATTTTTCTTGATACAGAAAGGTAAATGCCGATATACCAAAAAAAATCGTGTATCTGTACTACATTTGAAGTATTTTCAAAACTATATTAATTCTAGAAACTCGATTGTCTCATAGTACAGTTACGTTAGTGATGCAAGAAGTATCAAGTTTCCTTTAAATGATCAATTTGCGACCAACGTTCGTAAGGCGTGCGGAGTTGTTAGTTAATTAACAGCGTAACGTTAACAATCGATTTAAACAGAGGAAAGTCAATGAGCCTCATACACACTCAATATCTAAATTTAAATGCAACCAAAATGTCAGCTGACATAGTAAGCGGAAGCATTTTTGTTTTTCATTATTATCAGCAATATCAATATATTACAGGATTACTCTTGACGCTAATGGTCAATGGAATGATAAATGACATGATAAGATTATCGTATCCATAATATAAAATAAAAATACATATATTTTGACTATTTAAATAAAATTAATTAAGTATTCACGGGAGGTCAATCTGCGCAGACCGACGAAGTGGAGGTATTAAGACTATAAAAATATAAGCATGCATTTCTAAAAACACTGAGATTCGATTTTTAAATACTCCAATAACTTCTATCTTCATTATAATTAAAAATAAATATTTCCTTTATGGAATATACCTGTTGATGTAAGTCCAATACAAGGTGTGCCCTGTCGGAGATGATGAGACGATCTTGCCACCCCTCCATGCCTTTTAACTCGTTCTTCTTGAGCTCTTCGAAGAGACCAGGCAGGTGGATCACCACGCCGTTTCCTAGAAAAAAATCAATTCATCATAAAATGGAAATAAAAAACACAGCCGTCGCATGGATATGATAAATATTTAAATAAAGGAAGGAAATTTTATATTATCCATTATCCACTCAAATAATGAAAACCCGAGCGTGAAAGCTCACTAATATTTTTTTACCTACGTCTTGTAGAGACTTTGTGAATTTTAATTTTAAACGAATTTCTTTGGACGACATCGCCTGACCTTAATATGTCCCGACAGCTAAACCAGAGGAAATCGCTTTTCCAAGCAATGTGACCTTGTACATAAATATCTAATTTGTTAAGCAAATCACGGTTAATGTTGCCATCCCGTACCATGAACGTGCCATGGTACAATTTTCACAAACTCTTTACATTTCTGTATTAGCAATCAGTTTGCAAATTAGTTGTAGTAAATATTTGCTTTCGTAAGTCACGCCATTTTTATGACAGATGTTGGAGATAACAAAGGTTTTGAGAAATTACAATATTAGCATTAGCACGTCAACATTGTAGCACATAAAGGGTCATACGTCATGATACTTTAATCGTCCAGCTATTGCTGTTTAAAGCCTAGAAATATAGCTCCTTATCAACGAGAAGAAAAAAACACGAAACCTAAACCAATTAATTTAGCAAGCTGAAAGATCATGTTTTTACACGGCACGTCATTTATGGGAATTATCTAGATACTTAAACACAGATTTGACATTGATATTAATTTTAGTAAAGTCGGAAAACAGAAACCAAATACCTAGTTTAACATAGGTGCGAGTACTGTCCATATATGCGTTATTGTTCTATGCTTTTTATATACAAAAAGTTATCGTATTAAATGGTTTTTATAGCAACCATTAAAATATGATTTAATTCTCCGAAATAAAATATATTTACTGTATAAAATACTGGTTTTTATAGGTACAATCTTTGAGGTTGCCCAAGAAACTGAACAATCTCCAAAGGCGCGAAGCCCAAATTTTTTTTATAGCATGACCGAGCAAATGACTCCATTTCACCTGATGGTAAGCAGAAGTGGAGTCCAAACAAAAAGGTGGCTAGTACGAGAGGACTGCCTTAAGAGTGATCTGGTGACTGACAGAGCTCAGGGTAATGGCATCTGGCGCTGGGCGAGCCACACACGCAAACGAAGTACGAAATAGTTAACACCAGTTGAAACGGTGCAACAATGCCCTAAAGCGAAGCTTATCCACAAAATAGGATGATAACTGTTTGATGGTCTCACTATAGTGTAATTCACTTCCTCAGATCCGATCAAGCAATGATAACAGGACAGCTTATATCTGTCCAGAACTTCGACTTATCAATGGAACTTCACCATTATTGTTCAATAACCACACAGTGCTCGAGAAACCATTTTAACATTACAGCACCTGCGCTTATACCTTCAAAACCTATAACCAACCATCGTCCACCCTACTTTGTTCCAACGCCGTTTCCACGCCGGACTGTGTTCCAACAGACTATCATTTTTTCTGCGGTTATGTAAATTTTCTGCATGAACTTCCAATGAGATGACGAAACTGTGATGGTAAATACTTCGATTAAATAAATATAATATATTTTATTAAATATTGTTTGAATTTTTCACTACTAAACGCTAATTGCATACTTCAACTCCAAATAAATGTGTTTGCATTGATAAAGGTAGTATCTGCATTGTATCCGTAGTGTTAAAAATAAGGAGCTACACCTTAAATAACCCACGTATTATTATTAAACACATACGATGTCTTATCAAATAGTTTGGCATAAGTTCAAATAGGCGGGGCCGTTATCGGTCAACTTGTGTTAGAAGCCACGATGAATGTAATTCCGTTATAATTAAACTTATCATTTGAATTTATTGAGTTTTTTTAGGTAAATCGTAATAAAAATATTCGTGAATTTTTCAATCCAAACTTAGCTTTGGTTTAATTCAGACACAAACAGGTTTCAAAATACTCTCAGAACACACTGGTCACAGATTTTTGTGGTTCTGTATAAAATGTAAAACCAAGTAAAGTTTTGGGTTCTTCGGGAAGTTAATATGATTCTGACAATGGTACATTAGCTACAATGATATATATCGTTAGATATTCGCTTTAGTTCCACATATTTTAAATACGTACAAATAAGCAACAGGGGAGCGTAGGGATGTCACGACCCCACCGCCCATTGGTAGAGCAGCTCTTGTCACAGGAGCTGCTCTATCAGTACAATCAATTTGAACAAAGTGTACTATTAGGCATAAAGTGATGGTCCGTGCTTTGGTTCCAACTGGCGTCACTTTGGATGTAATAATGTTTAACGGACCCATCAAGGAAATGGGCGACCCTTGATGTATGCAGCCTGTACATAATGATGCGATAAATAGTGAGTGGGATAAATAGAATGCGCATAGGGTCGCTTCCTGGGGGTCGCCAGGGCTCGCCCGGAGCTGGCGCCGGGTCGAGCAGTATACGAGCCAGCCGACAAAATAGGCCGACACGACCACCTCGTCAGCCGATCCCACCATCACCACCCGTTGGCTTGGAGACGGCAGGAACTTCACAGGTCCAGCAATCGTTCCCCGGCACAGGTGGAATAGTACGCTGCATGAGGTGGACTAAGCCACAATAACAAAATATCATGCGAGCGTACTACAGGGCGACAGAGACAGGTATCGGAGGAACGGGTTACCGAGCCGGACTGCTTGCAGCTTTCCAGAGCCTGGAGCTATCGCTGTCCGTCACGGCGCAAAATTTGGCAGACCGAGTTCGTTTTCTTCAAAAGAGGTAACTAACTGCCTCGAACTGCCACTCGTCTGTTTTAATATTGTCAAAATAAAGAATATAAAGAACCTTGTCAACAGTTACGTATAACGGTATGAGTATGAACTTATTACAAACACTCCAAATTAGAGGATTAGGTTTGGGAGTATTAATTAAATATAAAACTATTGTAAACGTCATTCACAATACTTGGAATCTCGTCCTCGGGTCGCATTAAGTAGTGATAATGACCATATATGGGCTAATTTTCAATCAAGTTTAACAGTTACCGAAGAAATAAGTTTAGTATTATAATTTTTGCTTATGCTAGAATTTTTTTCATCAATTGTAAAAGCAAGTTAGATGCTATCGTAAATAACTAAATACAATATTGAAATAGAGGTTGCATTGCAACACTGACCTAATCTACTAAAGTAAATTAAAGTCTGCTAAATGTACAGTTAATGAATTGGATTCTATTCTGCAGAAAATTCTCTTATACTAAAGAATGGCGAAATCGTAGTTGAATTGATATCTACAATTTAATGCCTTTTACATTTATACAAGTACAATTCAATAATACACGATTTGTAATAAAAAAAACTTATTTCAGTTAGTCTCGAAAAACTTATTTCATAAATTTAGTGAAATCCTTTCTGCGTCGCTTTTAATTATTATTTCATTATAATTTTACTGTTAAGTGAAAACAATAAAAATCAAATTTAGAATCTGAACTTTCTACTGCAGAAAGGTAGGTAAGTTTTGTTCTTTTTTTTTGATTATTTGTTTTATTGATATATTTTAATCCATATATATAGTAAATATCATCATAATTGATATTTACTCTTGCCTTAATCGTTATGCAGAGTGTCAGGTATTATAGGTATAACTTTCTAGAAGCCATCATAGAAACAAAAGTAACTTAGTTTCGTAATCGTGACGTCACGGTTCACTTCGACTCATCGGGATCTTTAGTGAACATCGCCGTTTAATCTTCCCTGTATTTTGTAAATATAACTGCACGCAGTATCAAAGAAATGGCAGAAGATAATATTCTGCTTATAAAGAACTAAGTTTCGCTTTTTTCAGAGCGACGCGCAACATGCGAGAAAGAATCAATGGATATGCATAATTTAAAATGTTTGTTTTTAACCAATGTACTGTCTGCATCTATTTTTGTGTGTCATGTAGAAATGAAAATAAAGACTATCTATCTATCTATATTTGCACTTACATGTTAGTCCACTGGAAGATATAGCTATTTTTCCTGATGTCAGCCAGTGTGTAATAATTGATGGGGATAACTGGATTACACAGTTATATCTGGTTTGAGCCAGAATAGGTTTTCCCCTGCTTCCAGTTATAGACAGAACAAATGATACATATATGTCTAAAGATATACTCAGGCTAATGAGACTTACCCCACTATCATATACCTATCCATACTCATATTCAGGACTCGGCTCTCTTCCTGTTACTCTTAAACAGAGGAGGTTCGCAAATCCCAAAGGGTTGAAATATATGCACGATGTAGTCTAAGCCCCGCCATAGCCATGAAAGAAAATTAATCAGATATTTACATAATTAAAGAGGTCAAATGGACATACCAGCAAACAATATCAGTCAAATTACACTGCTTTCCAAAGTATATACTCACACTAAAAATACATGAATATTGCTCTTGTGAGAGATTCTGGTCAACAATATTGTCAAAGTAAAAATTCATTTATTCAGCCTTGTATGAGTACACTGCATATTTTTGTAAATATCAAGATTAAAGAATAAAAATTATTTGTTTGGTCTACAAAGAATCAGAAGGTTACTATGTTGTCAACCAACAAACCTCTCCCGCTTGATTTTTATACAGGTTTCTTCTTTGCCATTCCTAATAGATTGGATTTAAAAAACAATATATTTTCACTAATTCAAAAATGAGATGCATAAAAGATTTTTATTTTTTAAGTGGCACTATTTCAAACAATTCATTCCGCACGCTTTAAGATTGATAGACAGCTCATGGATCCCACTACATTGGCCATCATAAAAGTCGCCATTTTACGTCTCTAGTTCGCGTTATTTTATTTGGATTAAGACTCACTATCAAAATGCAGGTATGCATATAATTGCACGTGAAAACATATTTTCAGTATTCTAAATCATCATGCAAAGTTACGTTGATCGTAAACGCTGACAAAATCACATCATTGTAACAGTCGTAGGTCGTAGATTCTCTAATGTAAACATTTAAATATAGAAAAGGAACGGAGAATTCCATAGATAAAAAAAATAATAGAACATCATCATAATAATGAAACCAAAAACTGTTTTCGTTATTCCACCTGCTATGTATATCGCATACTGCTGAGCACAAGAGGGAAAACAGACAGACAGATTTAGACTGCCATGTAGTCTGTCACTACAAAAACGGATACTTGTAACTTATTACTTAGTTGTAAGAACTAATACACTAACGTCTGGCGCCACGCTAAATGATGGTTCAATGCTGACAAATAATTCCCTCCCAAAGCACAGTTGACTAAAGATAGTATCGAAAAATTATAAAATTACTACATGATTTTGGCTCTTCTGTGAAACTCACAAGATACCGAGGTATTAAGGATCGAATTAGGATCAGCTGAGTCAGTAAGTACTATCACCTCATGTACTATTTCAACCGTAAAGTTAAATGCTGTTTCAATATAAAAGGTAGGAAGTTTATTTAAACTATTTTTAACTTTATATTAACTCTTTTTAAAGTCTATACAACAGCAATATAAAGTAATTTCTTGATAAAAGCGAAGGATACCACGACCCATCAGGTAAGCCACCTGATGGGTCGCACACATGTTTTAGAATTAGGTCTTATTTCACGGACGTATAAAGACTCCAAAATCCAAGCATCACTTGACTGACTAATTTTGCCATTTGTTTTTCTGACCTGCTCCAATGCCGCTGTCAAAACTACCTAAGGCTCTTTTCATAGTTGCCAAATCAATGACCGGCGTAGTGCAATGTAGGACTTCCTTCCTACTGTAATTAAGATCGCTAAAGCTGCCAACATGACGGTGTAGCTTTGGCAAATTATACAAACTTTGATTTCGACAAGATGAATGACAAGATATTAAATTGGGTATGTGAATGATTTATTTAATTAAGATGTAATGAAAATTGATGGTCTTATTTGTAAATATAGTGTACCTTATTTAGTGATCTGACTCACAAACATAACCATCATCCAGCGATTCCTTTAAGAGCTGGAGTGTGAAAGTGTTGTAGTGCCACTAGCACCAAAGGCTAATGGAGCTTTCGGCTACGGAGCAAACTTTCAATTGACCCATACGGCATCAACAAAGACGACAAGCCACGCTCTGCATTTAAACAATTACGCTTAAATACGCATAAACCAGACACAATAAAAAATCTATAGTCTAAAATGAGGTCTCATGATCTGGGACCTTGTGTAACTTCATATCCATCACGACGGCAATCGTCTTTAAAACCATTACTGCGTACTAAAAGCGAAACGTCACAATGTTATACAGAGAAGCGGCGATGGACTATTGCGTACATCAAAATGAAAGCGATAGCGATAGATTTAGACAATAAAAGGGCTGATGACCTTCTCTATACTCCTTTAGCCGCAGTTTCGTGCCTGTCGTTTTATTACCGTATATACTGCAGCACCATGCACACACTACGGAACAAGAGTGTACCGAAACAACTAACCTTAGTCAAACTTAGAAAAGGCGATGGCCACTACCGAGACGCACCCTGTAAGCATTAGTTGAATAGAACCTTAAGTACTAACCAATCACAGATATGCATCTCTGGTTGATGATGCCACTTGGAAGTAAATGGAAATCGAACTCTTTGCCGTCGACGACTACTGTGTGACCAGCATTATTGCCGCCCTGCGAACAATACACAGATAATATTAAATTATTTGAATCTCATAGCCTTCCCGGACTGACGAAGTATCTAGTTAGTCGAAGTAGGCTTTTATGAAAAGATCAATGATTGCAATTCTTTTTTTTTACTTGCGGAATTGGTGTCAATGTTCGATGAAAGTTTATTTCGTAAATTGGCACGTTTTTAAATATTATAAAAACCAATTACTTTTCAATCTCAATACAATGTAGAATAAAGAACTCATAGTTACCTCTTAGTTCGCCTTGGCTTTATTAAGATACTTAGATATCACTGTATACAATGCTATTGAGAAACAACTGTTTAAGTGATATCTATGTGTACAGAAAGGTTTCGAAATTAGCGTTATACGAAAACTGTATATTGATTTTGACTATTTTAAGTAATAAGCATCTGCATGTAACTGGATTATCACTTTAGCCCTGGAATTATCACTACAACATGCTGTATCATATTTGAAAAAGGAGTGCCAAGCTCATTGTACATTGAAAAGATCAGCTAATCAAGACAATACAAGTTTTGTTATTATATGCGGGTTGTTTTAAGTGCTATAGCAATATTTAACAAACGATAAGAAAATTGGTGACTGGATTGATGAAGACTTAAACGATAACGATGAGTGGGTCCTCATGGAGTATCCTTATACATCGCAATTCAAGACTGCTGAATAACTTTGACACATTGCTATATAGGATGACAAGTAGACTTTGGCCATATTTGGATCCAGGCTGATGTATACATGAAGAAATGCTATAATATTCTGCCCACTTCCAAATTCAATAATCACTAAGTGCAAAACTTATAGAATTTAACATAAGTCCTCAAACTAAGTAATTAGAATGTAAATGTCAATTCATTACTTTATAATGCGATTGTGAAAGCAATTATCAATAAGCATGTTGTTTTGGGGGGCTGGATAAATTCATCTGTGGGTCAAATTTTCTTTTTATACCTGCCAGATAAATATATATCTTTGTAATTGTATAGGTACCTAAATATTATGACTACAATGATCCGATAGATCAGGGTCCAGAAGCAGTTATCTACTAATCACTATGGCATTATGGTTAAATTACAAAAGTACAAGCAAGAAATATCATGCTGGTGCTGCATTTTTTTTAAATGGAGAATGTGTATGGTCACAGATATGCAAATAAGTGTCTGTTTAATCAATCTTATGATGGAATAAAAAGAATTTAAAAATAATGTCATTAGAAATTCCTATGGTTAATTCTTGCACATTTTGCTCCAAAGAATATGTGTACATACATAATAACAAGATTTTCAATTATAATATTATATTGAAAATCTACACATATTTAAAATATCCATATTTGATATAGAAATATGAATCTTTATTTACTTATTTGGTCAGGACAATAAACAATTTTACAATATGGATTTCACAAGTTTAGATACTGATAACAGACAAAATTTGAATTAACTACAAATTATTGGAATATATTATTATTTTACATTACAAGTTCTGTTGAGAATGGCACATGAATCAAAATTCGTTTCATAATATTATTGAAGATTAATAAATATAATAATTAACAGGTTAAAAGAAATATATTTATATATCTCAGTTTACCAAATTAAATAAGTTTTTGATTTTACAAACAAAAATTTTGATTCATTGAAATGTTTGAATGCAGGCAATAATATCCAAAAGTTCTTATATGAAAAATACTTTCCATCAATATTACATATTATCCTAATATTTAATTTACTTAAAACAAAATGTTTTTACCAGATACCAAAAAGCCTTGATTAAAATATCAATTTGGGTAGGTGTGTCCAACAGTTTCAATGAGAGATAAAATTGTATGACCTTAATAAAATTCTTTATCTCAAATTGTAAATAGCACAAGTTATATGATCTGTTTGTCACAGTATGAAGCACAAAATTAAAGCAACATGAAGGTTTGATATTGGAAATATATTCTTAGAATTAAAAAAAACCAGTTTTATCTTCACTACACTGTACAACCAAATCTGACTTAAAGGCATCACTTCAGTTTTAAATCTTGATTGGTTGCATAATTGTCATGTAAAAGTCATAATATGCACTACAGAGTAGAGTTCAGATTTATGTATAAATTAAAATAAAAAATGACAATACAAAGTTTTATGAAATTAACATAGTATGTAGTATTTATTATATGGAAAATACTTTTGGCATAAAGGCCTTTTAATTGAAATTAATATATAAGTTTGATATAACAATGATAGTAAAATTTAAGATTATAATAGTTTTAAAATAAAATAAAGATAATGTATTTACTTGTTCAATTCTATTTATACATGGAAAATGTAGTGTGAGCAAAGGTGTATGCAACCATGACAATAAATGGCCCAGACCTTGGCAAGAATCCACAATTAGCAGTCAAGAGTAATCATAAAAAGTTTATTTAAGGATACTATTACAGAACAATACAATCTGCTTCAATAAAACAAACAAGAATAATTATATATTTCTAATTATTATATAACGAAGCATGTAATGTTTACGCAACATCCAAAAAATCGGCTTTTGATTATTGGCACTAAAGCAACCCACATTTTGTACAAAAACTTTGTATTCACATGTTTTCAAACAAAAGTTGGCAGTAGGCCAATTGTGGTAGTTCAACATAATAAGCTTGATATTTTATTAGCAATGTGCTGCTATCAAATGAAACCGAAACTAAACTTTTTAAAATCAATGAATTCGTTGACATCGGTAAATTATAACATAACCTCAAATGATATTTCAGTAAACATTTAGTTAGTTTAATTATTATAAGTGAAAACACTAGGAAACACAATAATATACAAAAACTAAACCAAAAATAATAACAGTAGGGTAAAAACGCATCTAACCTGACAGCGGCACACGATGTCGGAATTGACGGCAAGTAAATCGACCAATTTTCCTTTTCCCTCGTCGCCCCATTGAGCACCTAACACAACAGTCACTTTGTTTTCCATTTTAGAATTTTTACACGGACAAGAGCACGGCCGTAGGTCACCGTTTAAAACACAATGCTTCGAATTTGCTGTCGAAGCCATTATTTATTACAATAATGCAAAATGCAATTGCAAACTCGGTTAGTACTTTTACGCGAAACGAGACATGCGCGCGCCGCGCCGTATTCGCCGTTGCGTGCAAAAAAGATGCGGGTGTTGTCGTCATCAATAAAGTAATTACCCACTTGGAACAAATATTTTTTTGGTGACTTCAAAAAAGCGGATTTACTTATTCGGTTCGGATTTGATTTGATTCAGAATCTGATTATAGAATCCTAAGAAAATTGAGGGAAACCTTCAAATATCCTTAAATTAAATAGGCACGTCCAATGTGTTTCATGTTTTATCTGAAGTTATTTAGGTATTTGCAACCATTAGTCAACTATCAGCTCAAGGATTTTTTCACAATGCTAATATGATGTTAGAAGGATTTATGGGTAAGTTCATTAAATTTAATATCCATGTATTGATCCTTTAAGGTATGAAGATGCCTTTTTATGGTTTGAAGTCTAGGAATACATTGTAACATATAGTGTAAAAAATATTCCAAGTGCAATCTATATGTATGAAAGTGTACTATGTATGAAATTCACATGTGATGTTATTCACTCATTTGCAATTCTTAGATTCTGCTCAATAGTCACTTTTTACTAAGATTTCCATTCATTTTATTAATAAATAGATAATGTAACTACTCTCTTCGTTATATATTATCAATAAGTCTTGAATCTTATTTTTTTATAAATATTTTATTTCTGTATTACCAAACTTCATGGGTATCTTCATTTTATGGCAATATTTTTACAGTGTCAACGATTTATTTCGTTTAGAAAACAAAATTTCTTTTAAATTTATATTTATAATGAGAGCATTTCAATAATCACTTAAGAACCCCGTATTAAAAATGTATCGCATTGGTCATAATCACTCGGTTAGCTATCGAGTCAATGTGAAATCCCATTTCAATTTAACGATTTGATTGCAATTATCAAGATGCATTTTGTCTAGGCCCTCTGTTATTAACTAATAACAGAGGCCCTAGACAAAATCACTGACTGATTATGAGTTCATTATCAGTCAGTAAGAGAAGGTTTTACTCTATACTAAAACAAATAACAATGAATTCAAACGAAATAACGTTCTATCTTCTCCAAGGCCGCAGCAATCATTTCAAATTCAATGCGCAATGCGCAGTTTCCACTTCATTATATTCAGAAACTTTATACAGATGAGTATAAAGTTTCTGAACGTTAAATTGGTGTCAACTTGACACATACAACAGCTGACAATCTGACATTGACAGTAGTGATTGCTTCTTGGATACGAATTGCAGGCGGGCGTCTGAGTTGTGTTGTATGGGTGATTGGGTGTTCATTCATTGATTCATAAAATTTGTGTGCCCATAGCGAACCGTCCGTTTATAGTACATAATGAAGATGCTAAAAAGATAATAAGCCCGTATTATTTTTATAAGAAAACTTGAAGTAGCTGTTACTATATATTTTTTGAGTCTTCTTGGTTGTAAAGGTAGGGGACCGAAATGAGAATTTGCTATTGTCTATTGTTGTATGTGTATAGTGTAGCGAGTGCTGGGGACAAAGAAGTAGAAGAAGATGGGAATAGAAGAAGAATAATCGAACAGCTAACTAGGACTCGTACGTTGTTACTGGAAGATTATCACCTGGTGACGAGACAAATCGCCACTGATGTATATATGTATAGAAGTTATCGCACAGTTTCCGTTATATTTTATCCTGTGACGAGAGATGTTACTGATGCTCGCTTCACGTTCCAGTCAGAGGAGCTGCACTTAAATAATATTGGTATGTGCATTACTAAAGTTATATGTTGTAGTTATATGTTTGTGCCAAATGTATTTATAAGCTGAAGCTAACAACATTTTTAATTATGTGTTTGAGTGATTTTCTGGGGATTGGTTAATAAATAACCTTGTGCATTGGTGCATAAAAGTGTGATTCTATGTTATGATTCTTAATTTTTTTTCTATCTCGTTTATCTTATTGTAAACTGCATGGCGTCATCATTTTTCTTGGTATTATATCAGTATAATGAAAAATTAATTGTGTCTTTATATCAGTCCTGATGATTAATAAATTTTGAGGTGTTTTGCACTTTAGAAATAATTTATTGCCCCACACTCATCTTTTAAAGCTGGAACTGCTAAATCTGTGATCATATTCTTCTCTTTTATTGTATCTGCTAATTTTTTTTAAAAAAGCCTTTTTTTAATGCCTTGTGTTTAATTAATTTATTACAATAAAATCACTGACACAAAGTTTTCCTGGTAAACTATTGTATTAGAGATATATGAACGGGCATTAAACCTTGATATTGAATATTACTTAGTTATTTTACATGTAATATTATAAAAATTCAATTTCAAGGTTGCCTCATGAGCAATAAAATGTCTTGGTTGATTTTGGAAACATAGAATTAGTTGATAGATGAGTGGCTTATTAAATAATAAATAACATATAACAACTATATCTTGTTTTCATATATGCATATTAAACAAAATGAAACAAGTTATTTATATAGTGTAGTAACAAGAAACATTTATTAACGAGTATATAAAAGAATTCTCTTCTACCTACATACAGGCGGTTTCCACGAAAGGTGTGTGGAAATCGCCAATCGCCTTCATGTCGACGTAAACCTCCCACTGGCTATCTCGAGATCCCAGGTAGATAGCCTAGTAGTTGGCCACTGCATTCCAACAGGTTGTGGATAGCAGTTTCCTCCTACCTTCGGACCTGATAATGGTACAAATAATGTTATTTCACTGATTTGCACCATTATTGGGTATGTGTAAAATTACGAAATAAATTCCTATACATACCGATACATAGAGAAAAGTTCCCAGCTTTCGCTCACGCCGCCTCTACCGCGATTATAGGCATAGTGCCTTTTATTATAAAAGAAATCATAATAATTCTTTTACTTCCGCCATATTTACCACCAATTTATTACTTAAACATTTATTAAAATGTTTAAGTAATAAATTGGTCCAGAATCAATTGAAATACAGAGTATTCTTACTCTGTATTTCAATTGATTAAATGTTTAAGTAATAAATTGGGACACAAAAACACTAAAGTTTGTATTATTAATATTTTTAATTCGGTAAAGTTTTAAAAAGTAAAGTTACTATCCGCACTTATTGTTCATGGAATACCGATACTAAAGATTTATATGGTTGGTAGATTTTGGTACCGTTATTATTTTTAGATATCGCTATCAACATTTTCACCTGTATTTGCAGCGCTTTGCAAAATGGTATTCCGACAATTAATTAATGCTCCTTGGTTTATTAAAAATAACAAAACTCAAAATTACCTTATCTACGCACCAAGGGCTTATTATGAAATCGAACGAAACAAAAAGCAAAACACCGTTTGTATGCCCACCCAAACCCGCTAGTTGCTGAATTGACATCCCAAGCCATTGCCTCCTTGTGACACTATTCATTCGCAGAACGAGGTAGCGGAAAGGGAGCGAGCTACTCCTCTCCTAATGGTCTTCTGATGACCGATCTCAAAAAAATTACAAAAAAATCATCTTACCGGTATTTCAGTCCTTGCTCTGCATCGAGGATTTCTAACAACTCTCTAGTTCCTTATGCTACAAAAGACAGTTCGATATGCTAACGGACATAAAGGGAAACAGATTGACCAAAACTCAAGAATCTCAAAGAACCAAGGCATTTACTCAAAAACAAATTCAAGCAGGAGTCCTCCGTTCAATGGTTTAAGACCCGAGTCTTGATACATTCGAAGTCATTATACATAATTACTTTAGGAAGCAAATTGAAGAACTGATAAATCTTAGCAGAAATAACATAACCACGAGAACTACGATATGCCACTGTAAAGATATTCGTAAATTTTGTGCACAAAAACGCAAGACCAGATGCATCTCCTTTGCAACTTTGAACCTTGCATCCACAGCTGAAGTCTCGATCTGGTGAGACGCAATATTGAACCAAATAAAATTGAGACCCTTGAGGTAGAGATAGAATGCAACCAAATCAAGGAACACTGTTTATTCCGAGGCCCAATAGACGCCTGTGTAGGACAATACTCAGAGAATTTTCTCGTCTGTCAAAGAGTCACCCGCTGAAAGGTATGATGTAACGCACATGACCTCCAAAATTTCTTTCAATCTACATACATACTAGTTAAAGGTCGTCTGTTAGTCTTGGCCGACTACAGTCCCTCGCCTACGCAGACCTTTAATCTAACAGTTTACAGTGACAAAAATATCGCAAACAATACTGTCGCTAAAGACCCATGATACGAAAAATAATAACAAAAGGTAGGAAAAGAATAAAAACTATCTTTCCGTTCTTGTCAGCATATATTCATACTATTGAATTCCACAACAGCACAGACTAAATAATATAAAATTAAGTGTAAACGTAACAGTACTTTCATAGTTTAATTTCCGTTGCATGCATTCTATTCCAAAGTTTCGTATGAGATTTTAAGTAATGCGTTGTTTCAATTATTTTTTCAACAGCTAGATAATATTAGCAAAATAAGTCTTATTGTGAGTGTGTAAGGTTCCGTAGTGTTTAACTTTGCTGGATCTTGATTGTACAAGGGTTTAGATCCGTTTTGCCCCTCCCCCATTTATATGAGTTGATAAGGATTGGTTTTGTTTGTACTGATAGTGATGTTGGGCAATAGAGTTTACACGGATTGCCCAACCAATAGTGTATTACTTTCTGTATTAATTATATCGCATATTGCACCACTTCTGATTATTATACTATAACTGACATAGTTCTTGTTTCCATCTTTGGAGAAATTTTAGTAATAATTGAAGGCCACGCTGTTTCCACGTCTACTTTGCTCACTAAGAGATTTTGTGACTCCTCTCTCAATCGCACAGCTAGAGCTTGGAATTCCTTACCGGCACACGTACTCCCTCCTTCATACAACATAGGTTCCTTTAAGAGCCTTGAAAAAGCACTTTTTGGGCCGGCAAGGTAAGGGTGGCTAGGGCAGTGTTCATGCTTCACTAGCTATCTTCACATAAGGACTCCTCTACTGCTTATCATCAGGTGGTGTCGAGTCATTTGCTGAGCTTAATAAAAAAAACGAGAAGACATTTTTATCTGTTTATCTGTGAGAAGTAAATGAGAACTGATATAATCTTTGCACTTAGACCATATTTAACATAAAACCGTTTTTCTCCTCTTTACAATGTAACAGCAAATTTGTGTACATTCCACACGTATATTAGTTATTGTAAAACATTGTAGCATTTTCTCTGAACTACATAGATGTTTTGATTTATATAAACGGGGAGCGTGTAATATTTAACTATTTGTTTTAATAATGAATGAATTCCATCAATAATCTGACTCCGAGGGAAGGTTAGGCGTAAAACTACGTGGTTATTGGGTGGTAGAACTGCAGCGCAGAGTCGTTTTAACATGAAAGTTCTCTCTTAAAGTTTTAAAATGAAGAAAAATCTCTTGTCTCTATAATTTCCAGGCACCTGTAATTTTCATCAAATAATTGCTTAATAGTTTTGGCGAGGGTTACACCACTCTATGAGGTGGATCAACTGCTTACTTAATATTCTCTGACAAAATGAATCACCACATGCTAACAAAATGACTTAAATAGACAAAGAATACGGTGATAATCACGACCTGAAGACATAAGGCTGCTGACTCTAGCGTACTTAATAAGTATTCCAGGATCGTGCTTCCCTTATCTAATTAATCTTAATGTCTGCTCCATTAGAATAAGGGAAGCACAAAAGATACCCTTGGGTTGAAGCGCTCCGGGAGTTCATCATGGCTCTTATTTAAGATAAGATAAGATATCAAATTGTTTCTACGATATGTATATATGCATATTGCACCAACAAACGTATTGCACTTTTTAACTACATCTATCACGTGCCTTGAACTTTCAGTACTTGTTTATGTTTGTTTTCTTAAAAATCTAAAGCTTTGTCTCAAGTATTAATTAGTATTAGTATTATTCTGATAGTGAATAACGTTTCTGTTAATTAGAACTCAAATATTTACTATTACTCTTATAATATTATGAAGTTACTGAATAGGATTTATTTTATAGTCAATGATGGTGTTTCTTGTATTTCTACTATTCGTTTAATTTGCGTTCCTCAATATGCTCCGATATCGTAACATTATGTATTCGGTGCCGATAGAAATGTGGTGTAGAAATGTGGAACCGCATTATCTTATCAGCAGCTTAGTGCTGGTAGTTTACGAAATAAGTTTCATTTGGGAGAAGATAAGTTCCGATAAAATTGATATTTGTGAGAATCCTTTCACATTGTTTTCTGACTTTCAAATTAGTTTAATTTCAATTCGTTTAGCATTTTCAATGTCTGGTCGCATATCAATCATCAAATCGAACACGTCACGTTCATCCGTGAAGATTAATACCTAAAAATGATTCGAATTTTCAAGAAACAACGCGTTCAAATGTTTAAAAGTTATAGTATCAATAATATGACAGATTCATTCATATACGACCATTATTTATGACCTCGAAACTATAATTTACAGAACTCGACTTGTAAGCGTAAGTCTATATTGAACGGTCGATCTTACAAATATCTATTTGATATGTTGACTGGGCTACTTATTAACTGCTCAATTAAAAGCCATCAATAAAACGGGCAGCCGATTAGAAAACTCGATTGCTATATACTCGATACATTTTTGGTATTCGATATGGCGTAGTACATCACAGATTACTTGCAGAGTATTATAAAATCCTCATTAATCATTTCCAGGGTCCTGCAGTCCCCAAGATGTCATAGTCAACATCAAACACGGTTCCTATCCAGCCGTCAACCCTGATGGTTACGATTTCCCCAAAAACTTCGTGGATCCCGCATCACGAGAGGATATTCACACCCTCGAATTTGTATCTGATGGGTTAAACAGGACGTATTCTATAGAGAACCCAAAGCCGGGCAATTGGTATGCGCTTGTGTATATCAAATGGGAGGATCCGAGGACCCAGAAAGTTGAGCAACAAGGCAAGTACCAATTCGTTCAATAAGGTTTTGATATGTAGTAATATTTCAGTATATTATTAAATAGTTATCTACTTACAGTTCAGACAAGCAAAAGCGGAACAAATTTATGATAAATTTTGTTTTAATTACAAAGATCAGTAGCGTCGTCTCTGTGTTTAATATTTTTTTAAAACATCGTTCTACCTTATAGTCTTAAAAATAAATTCTAGATATTAGATTTAGTTTTTAGTATTTTAAAACAAATTACAAAAATAAATATTTTTGTTTAATGTGCCCTTTTAAACCGAAGGTTGCCCGGAAGAGATTGTTGACAGAGATTAGGCTAATAATTCGTCTGAATGGGATTGTATTTTATTTTATGTAAACCAAAAAATACTAAATTATGACATTTCATTTAACGTTAACTTTATTAAAAGTGGTGGGATGCCTTTAACTATGTCAGATAGAAAGAGCAACAATATCAATTTGTTAGTGTATAAAATATGTCACTACATTGACACCAATATTCAAAATGTATATAAACTCGTAATGTGAGAAGACAGTCGTCAAATGATATTCTTGATTGCGAAGGAAGTGGTTGATTTACAGAATTGTGCATTCAAAAGCGCTCAATTGCAATAGCTGTAATGTGACAACTAGGTCGTACAGCTTGTTGTAATGCGCTTTGAATGTGTCTCTTAACGGCATATAACATAAGTCTTGCCATCAAAACCTGACAGATTTTACAATTAGTGAGTTTTAATTTCTTCAATCTTTTCCAATGTCAATAAGGAGAGTTTGAACAAATAAAATATTTTGAAATACTTCACTTAGAGAACTTACGAAGTAAATATTAGATTCAAAACTACTAACTATAATGTTAATATTCAAACATGAAAACCAAATGTTTTTATCTTAACCACATCTAGGAATGTTAAAATTGGAGGAAATGTTGCAACTTTAATTACATTAGAGTACGCAAAGGAATCTACTTACGTTAATAGTTTAATATTTCTGTAAAGTTCTATAACTTTACAGATTTTTTTCATATGTAAACATTGAACTCTTACCGTTTGTAGTTTTCGTTATAATTTAAGTTGCCATATTCCCTCTAATTTTAGTTAGATTTTGGTATTAATTTCGAGTGTCATACATCATTAACAAACTATATACAATCTACTACTGGGCACACGTTTTCTTATATAGAAGGAACTATTGATCAGTTTGAGCCTTAATATCACCACGCTGACCCAATACGTGTTGGTAGGTGACAACGCTTGCAGTAATTATACTGCATCATAGCACAGAGTAAACTTGAAGTTACGAATATTGGTTGACTCATCAGGGAGTAACCATATTCATACCATAATCCAAACCAAAGCCAACGAGTATCCTGAACTAGCACTAAGTAATACGAACTTGCAATTCATCGTTTCCGTTAATCTCTAACTAATGAGAGAGCCATTAAGTATGTCATCAAATCTTATCATCCCTTCAATAATGTTACATAATGCTGTATACTTAGCGGTATAAAATTACCTCCGTTCTTTGTTAACTAAAGTGAATAATCTTTGCGGGAATACTTTCGCGTCGACGTCTTCCAGTGTGTGACTATTCGTTTCGATGGCTTAGGAAGTAATAAATCAAGCGTTTGTTCTGTGACACCTCTTGACCCCTAGAATTCGCATTGGGCAATCCATTTAATAGTCTGTTATATATACAGTAAATTTATCTCGAAGCGAAAATTCTTTGGATACTTACTTCTTTAATTTCTAGTACTCTCTTCGTTAATACTTTAATGAATACTTTCTGGACAAAGAAAGTCTAATTCTATAAAGATACATATTTGTCAAAGTCATTTATAGCCTTCTGGCAAGGCGATTTTCAATGCAGACACGTATCATTAAATTCCATTCAGTTGAAGTGACTTCGACATTTTATCACATTATATTTTCATATGTAATTTGTACAAGGATAAGCATCACCAAGGAACACTAAACCAGGCCTGAGCCTCAAAAGGGTCATTAGTATCTTTTTTGACTGATTGTAAATATTTTATTTAGTACTAAAAGTGGTCGAACAGTATCCATTTTTCATAAGTGATAAAATACGTTGACTAGGTTCCCCTGCTTTCTCATTCATGGCATAGGAATTTTATTTTTAAATATATATTTTTTTATTTCTACTCTTTACTCTTTGTATTTGTAGATATTTAATGTATAGAAATTATTATATTATTTATTATTTTCCATTGCTTGTGCTATATAAAAGGTATCTTAGTAAGTTTCTCCATTCTAGCCTGTCCTGTGCATTCCATTTTATTTCGCTTTAGCTCCTTAGCGTTACTTATATTTTGTTACCTTTCAATAAAATTATCTCTGTCCAAACTTTTAACTCATTATTCTATTATAAAATATATATTATTTATAGATACGTGTACGAGAAGTGGGAGCTGAGTGCATTATTGTGAATAAATCTGTGTGTTACATAGTCACATAATGACCTCGCCGCGCATTCTCTTGATTGTTCGACCGCCACATCCTGCCCTTTAAACTACATCATGGTTGTCAGCTTGTAATATTTCGCTACACGTAACAAAGATTTCAATTATTTTGTGATCAAATGGTGACCCAAAATTAAAAAAAAGTACGATGAATTTCATTACGATTGCAAAAATTGAGTTTTTTTAACACAGCTTTTTTAAGTTTAAATTATATTTTTTATAATTAATAGTTAATTTCTTATTATTTTACTCAAAAACACTTTGAATAACCTTTACATATTTGTCCCTATAACCGAGAAACAAAAATGCGCTCGTTAGTCTGTTTCCATATAATTCTCGCCTCGTAATCAAAATAAAAATTACGTCGCTTCAAAATTGTTTACTTTAAATTTGTCTGACGGCTTTCTAAGATTTTAGAAGCTGCACTCCGAGACTGGCTGTGGTCAGAGTGTGTGATTGTTACGAGAGTACTATGTGATTTTTGTTTATTACTGGGAAACAGAGGCCCCAATTTCGTTGTGCATGGACTAAATTAAAATTAAGCTATTCGCTACTCATTCCAATTAATTAAGAAAGGATGGAATGTTTTAGGGACGTCGTGTCAGTTGACACTTAGAAAATCCATCCACTTTTAACTTTTAATGGGCATGGTTTTATGATGCGCTTATTTTAATAAAAATGCTTAAGAGTCGCCATTTTAGAAACGTCAAATGACGTCACCGGTCATCTGTCTTTAAATTGTACTGAAAGTACTCTTTCACTTAGATTCTATTTAGTTGTGCAGTACGGAATTGGGGCCATTAAAAAAAATGCGGAAATAGTGATAAACGTTTCTTCCGAATAAGTTTGTTGCTGTTTTAGGTAATTTTGTTCCATTTACAATAAATAATTGTCATAGGTATATTTTGTGTGAGTTGTACTGCGATTGATCATAGTTAACATCCCATGACTGTCTAAAGTTAGCAGCAGCGTTGTAGATGCATAGAACTTCCTAAGTGAATCCGATACGAATCAGGTTCTGCGGTCTGATCTCATATATAGATTTTGATAATTGTTTATTTCATCTGAAATCTCATTTGTAACTTCAAATAAAGACTATAAAAATAAGAATTCAGTAAAAATTTTATATTAGACTAATTCTATATCGCGTTTGTGGATCTTCATGAGTTGATTTTTAACTATGTAAGTTTTAACTAAGTTGTCATGGACAGTAGTGCTATTGTTCTGGGGAATTTTGCTAACCCTAATACTATCTAATAAATGATGTCTGCTGTCTTGTTAACACGGGCGAAATTTGAGCGCAACCTTTTATAGAATGTTAAGGGGTGACATTTGTGAAACTTATAATGATTCTTTTTTGCTCCACGAGAATTTTTTAAATGTCTGCTTATTGTTATTGGATTATTTTTGAGATAATTTCTTTCATGTTTCTATACCTTATAAAAATATTACTATTCATATATTGCAGTTAACTTTAGTGACATCCCTAAGTATATTGTAGATAATATAGGTGTTAGATGTATCACCCACTTCGCAGTCTGATGAAGTTTATTTATCTATTATTAGCTAGACTGCAGCTCTAGTAGTGACATAACAATTTCAATGATCTTTATTATGATTTAGTGCTTTTAAACTTATCTAGTTTTTAACAAACTTTTCTCCACTCATTTTCTTGATACGAAGATATTTAACTAAGCTACTCTCTATAATTTTTCCATTTATCTTGGATCCGTATAAGAAACTTGGGATGGCCAATTACGTTATGTTGATTACTTCTTTCTTTGTCACACAGTCAGAGCGTGGAATTCCTTATTGCACACGTATTCCCTCCTAGATACAACAATGATGCCTTCAAAAAGGGCGTGCTGATGGTGGAGGTGTGAGGTGTCTAGGATAGTATGTCTCCTGCTGTCATGCTGTTTTTGTATGTGAACACCTACTGCTTACCATTAGGCGGTGTCGAGTCATTGTTGTCTGTATAAAAGTATATACGCAAGAAGCAGAATATTTATTTTATGTAAAAAAAAAATTATTATTATTTCCAGGTCTCGTTGCGGATTGCCAAACGATACTTTACACAGATTTACAAGTGAAAAAAGAGGACAATATCGATTTAATAGACTGCTACATTGGCCTTACTGTTGACTATTCAAACATACCGGCTTATTTCAAGTGTATGTCATTAGATAGCACAGAACCAATCAGATTAAACATAAAAGTAACGAACACAACAGCAACTGATCAAAAAGTGTTTTTAAAGGTCCAGTCATTGTCGTTACCCACAGATGACAAGTTTCTCTTGTCATGTTCATTTGACCCAAAAACCAAAAAAATTGAAACGGTAACTTTTTTACCGCATCCAAGTGCATGGCACTACATTCACCTTAGTCTCACAGAGGACGCAGCTAAAATTGCTGATTGCGAATCTTATTTTCATCGATCAGACTTAGATGAGATTGATAATATCACAGTCTTAGATCTCATGCGCGATGAGAAAGGAAGGTTTTTCACTTTTGATTATGGGCTACCCACAACTGACTTGCAGGATACGACTAGTTTAGTCAACTTGACATCCAACGAAATTAAAAGCGTAAGATTCAAAGTCAATCACTTTTTGGATATCGGCGGAAGCCTTGCTATAGAGGCGAGCTTGCTTATGAGTTTGAAATATTACATGGGCTATAGAAGAGAATTAAATAAAGGATCACTGCTCGCTTTTACGGAAGATAACCAGTTTTTCAAAGCCGTCATTTGTATGGACATTGATCACACTAGCATACCTTTGGAGACAGGTCACTGCAAATACAATGATCAAGTAAAACCAGCGCTTTTTGTTTTAAACAGTACAGATTCAGAGTCAATATATGATAAAATAATTATTCCATTTCCTGACAGCGGTACTTGGTATTTGACTTTGAGAGTATTCTGCGATGATGTCGTTTGTCCTTGTCGCACTTCCGACAATGGAACGAAGTATTACGTGGACTCTAACTCTCTTGACGATGACGAAATAGAAATTGCGTCATCGAATCATACAAGGCCGGGAACTACAGAGTGTAACTCTACAATCGTGCTATCCATATCTTCCACTTCTTGTGTAAGCGGGAGATGCAGTAACCATGGCAATTGTCTTTTAAACACATTTGGTGGGCTGGTGATGTCATTCTGCTCCTGCTCCGCTGGTTACGGAAGTAAGATTTGTTTATTGTACACATTGTAAAGTGATTTAAAACATCAAAACCGATAGTCTTAATTTTTTTTCTTTTATGTTTTTTTACTTTGAGAGCTAATTTTTTTATATGCCTTTTTTCAGGTTGGGACTGCTCTGACGATACTAGAATGGATAGCAGAATGTACATGCTGATTTCCGTGTTACTTCTCACCTTGAGCAATATTCTCTTCTTGTTCTCTATCTACACTGCTACCATTCGCCTTTACTACACTGAAGCAATGATGTATGCCTTCACAATGGTGTTCTCTACGTTCTATCATGCTTGCGATGCGCCAGCGCAAGTTGCCTATTGTATCGTCAGAGGTAATATTCTCCAATTCGGGGACTTTTATTGTGGGTTGATGTCCTTCTGGGTCACTTTACTCGCGATGAGCATAGTGGGGGAGAAATTCAGATCCTCATTCCAATTGAAAGGTGCTATAGTGATTGCATTGCTAACAACGTGGAATATGCACTCCTTCGTATCATTCTTACTGCCTGTAGCATTGGGTGTGGTAGTACTTCTCATATCCTGGTATATAGACTATAGAAAAAATAAGAAAATGATATATCCTCGGTCTTATTACACTATCTATATGCCTTTTGGGCTCGTGTTAGTTTCAATCGGCTTGATTTGTTACGCGTTTTTGCAAACTGAACAAAATTACAAAATAGTTCATTCAATATGGCATATGATAATTGCTGTTAGCGTCGTATTTTTACTGCCAGATGTCAGAAGGAACGAAGGGATGAACCCTTTCGTTCCAAGTCCTAACTATTGCAGGTTACCATTTTTCAGGGTTTTCAATCGATCTCAAGGAATAACCACGGACTGAACCCATTAACTTATACTCAATTTATATGAAGGTGCAATTTTTCGTAGATTGTAAGAAATAAATGTACTGCAGAGTATTTCTCCTACTAGTCAGCCACAAGTACAGAAAAGATTTAATGTGTTTTTATTGTACAAACTAAATCGTGAATTCACAAGACAATAGATACATAGGATATTTGATAGATAGGTAATTATAAAACTGTTCACAAATCAAAAAGACTGTGAAATGTAGGAAATTAAAATTGGTGTCAGAATGTGATAAGAGATGAGAGTTATTTAGTACTTTGCCCCATTATAAACAAGTTAAATATAATTAAAATTACTATATAAATCATACATTTCACTCGACATTATTTTGCGAAGATGTATGCATGCAAGTGTTTTACTTTATTAGATTTAATTTATAGAAACTTTATTTTTATCACCATGATTCCATGGCAAGACTTATTCTGCTAGCATAGCATTGAAGTCTTGCCATGTGAAAAAATTTTCCTCCCGTATAAAACCAAATGTTTTTAATTTTATAAATAAAAATACTAAAACTCTTAGTTTACTGATTTGGTATTTAAATCACAAGAGCTTATTTAAAAAAATTCTTTAAACATCTAAGTATATAGCATCTTTATCTAAGTATACAGTTATAAAAAGTCAGAAGTTTCAGGAAACAATAACTCCAAAACTCGGCTAGTAAAAGGGAAATTTATATATAATAATGAAGGAATTAGTTAACTATATAATTTTTTATATCATTCTCAAGACCGATTTGATTGGCGATTGATCCAGTTATACCTATAAAAATGATAGTGTTACAACGAGTCGCGAGCGTCCTTAGGTCAACACTTATTCTCTACAATTTATATCACATTTCAAATCGCACGATTATGTGTATGGAGGGTCTGTCATCGTAATAATCTAACTTAAATAAAAGTTATGGGAAATATGTCTTTAGAAAAATTACGTCGTTGTATAAAGAAATACTTTTAATACTTTGAAAAGCAGAAAACATTAGCAATATATACCTTATGTGTTCGTAGTCATTTTGCACGCACATCGTGTTCACGGTAATTTCAGGTCTTGTCCAGTTCATTGTGACAACGAATCGTGCAAAAGTATTATGTCCGCATCCAATCTTATAGAGGTCTTATGATAATATATATTTTTAAATTGATTTGGCTATGCTTTAACATTCCTTCTTTTTTAATATATAAAAATATAAAAGATGATATATACAAAATTATTAAATTGGGGTATGTTATAGTTCTTGTAAAGTAACTCTTGCATAAAAAAAAATAACCATAGTTTATTAGGTTTTTAAATATAATCATATTATTAAATTACTGTTGATAAGTTTTTCTATGCACGTTATTTAAAAATGTCTATTGTTTTTTCACTTTAAAGTGAATACTAATGTTATGTTCTTAATGGTTTAGTTAAGAGTTTTTAAAATATTAATAAGGTTTTAGACACTATTTGTTACCTAACTACACATTAAATAGCTGGTACCATACCATTTTTTGAAAAAGAAAATAACTTGCCATTTGTTGCATGATGTAAAAAATTGATATGAAAGAAATAATATTATAAATCACTTACCTTAATTTTTTACTTATTTAGTAGTTATTAAACTTTCTAAATTACGAGTTTAAAATTTTATTGATTTTCTTTGATAGCAACATCTTGACTGCCATACTTGTTTGTGCGTTACTTACACGTTTGAATTTATTATTTGAATTTATAATAAGGTTTTTGTAATTTTTTCCAAAATCCTTTTCTCAAACAACTAGTTAAATGAAAAATGTCTGAAAATTTCAAAATTCGTATTGAATCTGATAAACCAAAGATATATTTATATAGTATGCTCGCTTCTTTTTTATTTACAATTTTAGATATATTACCAATTGACGTAATGGATTGTTAATATCTGCAAGTTCCAAAGAATCCTTGATATAAAGTTTGTACTTCTGCTCTCTATCAATAAGAGTCCTTCTGTCTCTACCAAATTTTGTAACAAAATCATCATTAGTATGTTTGTTCAAGTAGGCTTGATCATTAAACTAACATTATTAGCTAATTTGATAAAGGCTTCTTGATGAAGTGGCACAAAATGGCATCTGGAAATCATTCCAATAAACAGAATTGTAATCTAAATTCGGGTTTTGGGAGTGAATGAAATACCTTCAGACAGTGGAAAAGATAATTGAGTAGATCGTCAGCTGCAGTTATCTCTTTTATAAGCTTTATGTAAGCTATTATTGTAAATGTTTTGTTGTAAGCATATCTATAAGGGCAGACTTTGAATATTTGAATGTGTCTAAATAGTTAAATTGAAGATTTAGTAATTACATGCCGCATTTTGTTTTTAGCATAGTTATAATACACAAGTCGTTTGTAATATTTTCAAGGTGCCTTAAATTGTCCACAATGATTACGAACAAATTGTAGTTGAATGCCATTATAAGAATGTATTAGATATTTCAAATTATTACCTATAAATAACATAGTATTTTGTAAATTAGGTACATACAATTAGTGCGTGAGCTCCGACAAATCGTCTTGGGCATTGGGGGCTGTATTTCGCTTCATTCTTCTTCAATCCCAGTGCGAGCGTTATTGTAAGTACTGGGACTGAGAGAAGTGAGAAATAAGCGACAATCTAGCAGGTGCTTCAAACACAAGAGTTGTAAAGGAGTCTTATTTTATTTGCAGACTGACAAATTGCACAACTCAGTCATTGTTACTAAAGCAAGAATTTTTGTTACTTCGTTACATTAAAAAATTAGTGTCATTAAAAAAACCATTTTTCTTGAAAAATTAATAGACACGTTTTACGTACCTATTTTGAGTTCGATGGTGACTTACCTTAGGTAGACTTGTACAGTTGCCCAAGTCTAACGAATTAAACCTTAAAATATCGAGTTCTTTACAACTCTATCAAACGCTCACCCGTCTCCTCTTTATATAGATATAATAATTTAATGTGTAATTTGCCAGTTTTTCGTGAGTTGATCAAAGTAACTTTTAGTACGATTTTAATCTGTTAAATGACTTCAAATATTATTTTGTTATAAAGTTCACGTCTCGTTCTTCATAATTGATTTAGATAGAACTCTGGCATCCATGTAGAGTTCATCGATAGGTTTGAAATACTGCAGAGCACTTTTAATCTTAAATACCACCACTGCCGAAAGAATGTATCTTACTTCATTACGTTACATGATACTTTGATCAAACCTTCAAAAACATGGCTGTATTTTACACGCTTATTTATTTTAATTCTAAAATTACAATCCTTTGTACAATTATGTATTTTACGAATTAAAAAAAATAAGGTCAATTGAGATTACGATAAACGTTTTGTTGTAGATTACCAGAATAAGTAGAAGAATGTAAATTTAAAATGTTTTTACATTCCTATTATTTAGTTTGCTCAAAATTTTTTTCCATAAAATTTATTATAAGAATATTTGCTTGACCATATTAAATCTAAAGACAGATATCAATGTTAGTAGCTAGACTGGTCGAATAGCTTAATAGACCTACCGTTATTGGTCGTTGGTGATCTTTTTAATATGGACAAGTTAATATTCGTCTTATATCAGCATATTAAAATGTATTATTTAATCATGTGTAAATCTATATGTATAGATATTAATAAATATTATGTTGCATTTATAGTAACTAAATTTATGTATGTTGTCAATTTCTAAATGTGATCATTGAATACCAAAAGCTATTTTTTAAAAATTTAGTTTTTTTCTAGTAAAATAAACACCATATCTACTTTACGCACAAAGAGATTTCGTGACTCCTTTCTCTGTCGCATAGCTAGCGTGGAATTCCTTGCCGGCACACGTATTCCCTCCTTCATACAATATAGGTTCATTCAAAAGAGGCGTGAAAAAGCACTTTTTGGGCCGGCAAGGTTGTGGTGGATAGGGCATACTGGGCTACTGTTTATCATAAGGTGCTGTCGACTTTGCTAAGCTTTATATAAAAAAGTTTCGGATATAATATGACTGCAATATTAAGAGGCAACCAGCACAGTGTGTGTTATATTATTACCCATAAGTGCTTTTAAAATTATTAAAGCTATTAAAACAAATTAATATAATTTAAAACAAAACTATATCCATGACAAATAGGTATTTATAATAAAACCCAAACATATATTAATT
This sequence comes from Acentria ephemerella, assembly GCA_943193645.1. Taxonomy (NCBI): domain Eukaryota; kingdom Metazoa; phylum Arthropoda; class Insecta; order Lepidoptera; family Crambidae; genus Acentria; species Acentria ephemerella. The sequence goes on from OW971889.1 coordinate 2,699,699, forward strand.
AATCAGAATGAGTCACATTTATTAATAATTCACATGAAACATTTAATTAATATATATACACTTCTTAATACTTATTAGATAATAAGATTGATATTTACCTAAAGCTCAAGAGTTATCATGTGGAAATGCTGATCATTCTTAGGTGAGAACGGAAGCACTGTGGAAGGACATAGTTCATAATAAATTCTCGCTCCCGCAACGCTCTGAGCACCAGCTCTGTGGGCACACCAAATTCAGTTGCAGTCTGTTTGGATGCAGAAGGAACTTTATTATCTCGAAATGCTATGAAATAAATTCTAGATTTTCATACAATACTGCCCAAATGACTCCTACTGAATTCAATGTGTTCCATACTTAATTCTTACAGTTGTAGTATCAACAAAATATAATTTTCTGTGGACTATAAATTAATCTTACATATAACCATATAGATTCCTTAAGTTTTCAATTAATTATTGGGGTTTTAATTTGCTATTATGTTATCCCCAAAGATAAATTGAAAAACAAACATTGACTGTCAAAATCGGATAATCCGAAGGCATCACTAGTTTGCAATAGCAGTATTTGATACTTAAACTTATTTACAGCATATTTGAGCTCTGAAATATTTATTATTATTCATGATAAGATTATACAAGATCTCTGGTACATACCCTATCAAAAGGAAACCTTAAAATAAACAAAAAAATAAGAATTAAAATGTTTAATACACCTTTGTTGATTAATTTAACGTTTATTAACTTGAATGGGTTTTGGCATGATAGGGTATGTACCTATCATATTATATATAAATAATTTTAAAGTTATAGCTATACAATGATAAAGCTTTATCTAACACTACCAGCACCATAACGAATTTCTCTCTCGAACTGTTCAGCTTTAAGTGTACCGTCAATACTGACACAGTTTTGATTAAAAACACTATATGCTGAAACTTCACCCTTCTTTTTCGGTCTTGTCCGTGTATTGATACAAATCCCTATCAGGATTGATATTACAAAAAATACAGCACCAAATTGGAGTTTTAAGAAGATTAGGAACAATGTTAGCCATATTAAACTGTAAATAATCCATTTAATTGTAAAATATTTCCATGATTCAGGGTTTTCTTCCACAACTGATTCACATTCACTAACTTCAGATGCAATGTCACTAGGACCCTTTACTGGCTGCTCTTGGGAAGTACTCTCTTCATCCTCCATCTGAAATAAGTATTATTGTGAATTAATTATCAAATTCATAAAGTAGATATTAATAAACATTTCTTCATTTCAAAAATTCTAGAACTGAGGATATTCTCAAGCTGTTTATTTTCACAGCTAACCACTATTTTTCTGGAAGGAATGATGGGGTTTAATTATTTATTTTTTAAATTTGAAAATTTATTTTTAACTCTTTAATCTTAACATTACCTTAAAATTACTTTATTACATTGAATCAATACTCTCAATGGACCAATCCCTATTAATCAAAACAATGCATTCTTCTGTGCAATTATAGACACCAACAAAGTCTTCATTTAGGTGGACACACAAACCAAGAAGCATAATAGCATAACAGGCTTGCAGTCAAAAATTTATAAGATTATAATTATTAACATCGAGTGACATTAAAAAAATATTGAATTTATCATTTAGAATATTAGTTATTTTATATTAGAAAGGGACAAAAGTAATAAACCAATTTTGACAAAAATATCTCATTTAGTACTCACTAACAGCACTTCTTCTTCTTTCTCTTTACCCATTTCGTGAAAGAACTTAGGAGTGATTAGATTAACAAATTTTTCAGTGGATTCTTTAATTTTTTCTTTAGCGTTGTCTATAAGCTGCTGACGTCGGCGAAGAGCACGAAATTCTCGCAATTTCGCCTCCATGCGTAATATTATTCCAATGAATAATGGTTCTGCGAAATTTTTTATATCGCTATCACAATGTGAGTGTATTAAAAATGAGAGTGAAGTCTAATATAAGAAATATCTAAAATAAACATAAGTACAAGTTTTGAATTCACACTTTTTGAAATTGCTAAATTAAGTGACTAACAAGCACACTACAAACTGATATAAATATATGTATTGATGTGAGGAGTTCTTGATTAAATTAATTTTTGATTATCTCCAAATATTTTCAAAGTAAAAACCTAAAACACGTCGGCAAAATAAAACAATACTTAACCATTTAGCTCATGTTATTGTCAATGTGACACTTATTTTTCTTATAAATACACTTTAGGCAATGGAAATTATCTCCTTTGTAGCTTAAAACTACAATATAAACGATAATTCTTGGTGTAATATTGTTGCGCGAGTTTCATATCACATCGATTATCACAAAGCATTAATTATGTATATAGGTCTTAAAATGATAAAGAACAACTATTATAATTTTATGTTTTTAAACATTGTTAAATACACTCCGTTACTACAATTTTACATTCCTCTAAACTTATTATCTAAAATCAGTTCTATTATTGGAATGGAAAACATTTATTAAATAAATTTCCTAAAAAGGAAGCAAGCAAGGTTTTAGGAAACCTTGGAAGTAAACTGGCGGTGTTGAAATAAAACGCAAAAATATTGCAAGCGGCAACATTTTCAGGGAGGCGCGAAGCACGATCAATACTTTGTTTGTTTTGAAATTCAGGGATTTCCAGGAAAATATGTTTTTTATAAAATAAATGGAACGACATTCTGTAATGGGTGCATACGGGGAGAATCTCAATGTGCAAAATAGTGGAAATTATATTACAATTATACCCGTAGATTATTCTAGACGTGGCTATCCTATGCAAGCGGAATATCAATACAAGTAAGAAAATAATTATTGCACTGCAATAATAAAACACATGCAGTTCCATATCTCCATAATAGCACTATATTGTAAAACTATTGAATGTAGCTTTTAAATTCCACGTAGCAGATCTCGCAGAGATGTTTGACTTTATCTTCAATAGTGTTTTTATGTATTCTGATCTCTTATATTTTTCCATATAATTATACAAAGAATATTTAACAATGTACAAATTATAAAAGTTTATTCTAGGTATATGGTAATATGGTAAAAAAATATTCTAACATATAATATATAACTAAAAGACATTGGCGCGTCCTTAGACAAAAGCTCCCTATAACATTTTCCTGTCTTCACTATATCTATGTATAGCCTAATCTATGCCTTCAATTAACGAAATCATTTTCAGTGAATTCAGGTCCCGTGAAGAGTACTATAGTGTTCAAAGTCAAAAACTCCAGGCGGAGGTCAATGCCCATCTGTACTCTGTCTCCCAGAGATTGCCTCACTTGACCTATAGTCCTTTGGGACGGCACAATGAGTGGGACAAACATGACCCCCACAAACCGCTACCGGACTCAAAGGAGAGCAATAGCTCAGATTCCCTGGAAAAGAGTGTTATGGGTACGTCATACAGATATAGATGATATGTATTATACTATAAACAACTATAAAAAAGGATTTTTAGAGTTCTGATTTTTATATCACAGGGTCCAATCTCAGCAGCTGTTCAAATCAGACTGGCTCGAGCAGTATTGCAGCTGGATCCTTCAGCACCACAGAACCAATCACCAGTGGCGGAAGCTCATCTAGCGCTATATCACCGCCATTACCAGGTAATGCCAGTTATTTGCATAATAAAGGGACAATATCCGCAAGAAAGACGCTAGAAAAATAAAAAAAATTACTTAACTGGAACAGAAAAAGCGTCCAGTAGATATAATATTACATAGAGTATGTATTTTAATAAAACTTAGAACTAAAACTTCAACTTGTTCTGAAATGTTTTCATTCTCCCTTTTGAATATTTACTGACTGATTGACTGATTTTTTATTACTCAGGATCATCAGGGAGTACAGCATCTTCTTCCAGTGTTACATCAAATCCTGTAACATGCGTGTACCTTATGTCCCGAACTGCAATCATGCTTGAAATGAGTTCAGAAGAAGTCCCTTACAGTGTGAATACTACTCGATTTTTGAACGCAATCCTGGCGACCGAAGAGCTGGGTCTGGTCCAACCTAGTACAAGAAGCCTTGCGGCAAATGTCTTTGCGCTGTGGATGTGTAGTCCTTTATTAGGTAATGAAGCATTTTATACTAACTTACCACTCGTTTTCTCTATCGTTATCAACAAATATATAATATATGGGATTTGACAATCACACTCAATGGAGTGCTATTATCAAAATGTATCTTGTCTATGCTCTCTGGAGGGGTTGCATGTATTATAGTGTAATCTCTTCTTTTAACTTCTACATTGAGTAGAACAACATTTGATTTACAAGCAAACTAAATATTTAACTTATTTTGAAATAATAATTATGGTCCACTCGAAGGACCATTTACAGTTATTAACACCGTTTTTTTTTGAAAAATTTATTCTAATTGAGAAATCACATGACAATATCTCAATTAAGCTCAATGACTGGAAGTTTCTGCAAGTTATTCTCGGCCAAAATTGAAAACAACGCTTATCTATTTATTTTGTGGAATTTATAAATCGAATAGTTTATATTAGTTTTTATTGTTGAGCTTGGCTATGGTGTAATTGGTAAATAACGTTTATAGCAGTTTAGAGACACGCCATCTTAGCTTGGATATTTGTATGATGAGTAGGTACGAATATTTTTTCGACAATCATGGGTTTTTGTATGTTTAATTAGTATATATCTTATATTAATATTACTATTTAATTTACACGTTACCTAATTTCTATAAAATAAGCTCTTAATTATGCTTAAATTGGGCTAAATGATAGGCGTGAGTGTGAAAAATTCAACTAGGTGCTAACAAAACAAAGTTATAAGCAGTAATTATGATTCTTATCACATCTTATCAATAACGACTCTTTTTCCGTATTTTCACTCTTAAGAGACCTTAATTGATTAAAAGATCAATAAATTTAATACCTTAATCTTGTTTTTAGAAATTCAACTGAAGCCTCACCATTGTCCTTGGAAAATATGGGCAAATTGGCAGAAGTTACTTCAGCGGTACGGTCATGGCTCCGAGTCTAGGAGGGAGCGAGATCAGCCTGTCCTAAGGCTGCAGAGAAATGTGTTCTTTCCCAAGCATTTGGAGGAGGGGATCAAGTAAGTGATGCAGATCTGGATGGAGTGGCGGATGTTGTTACAGCAGTACAGTGCCGTTAAAGAGCTAAGGCTCCAAGTTCCCAATACGAGAATAATTCTGGTGGTAAAGAGAGTTTTAATGTAAGAGCACTTAACAGTGAATAGGTTAAGATACCATCTTTATAAAATTTCGAAATGTACTCTTCCGTTTAGTTTATTTATAATAAACAGCTTTCTTTAGGTCCAAGGTTTAGTTGATCCACTTGCGTAGCTACAACGATCTTACCTAAGTCTGCAGCCATAACAATTGCGTTCTGGCAGTTGGAGTAGTTGAGGAATCCCAGTGTAGGTCGCTTCAATCGTGAATCGGGGTAGTTCTTGGTCTTTAATTTGTAAGATTAAGGTCAAGAACCACCCTGTTAAACTGATAATCTCTATAATGTAGAAGAGCGATAGAACAATCAAAACAAATGAATTTGTTTAATCTAATTTTGATTTGTGTTGACTGGCGAGACGATAACGTTTTGGAAAGTAGATATGTTTTGGCAGGACGTCTTAGATTTTAGAGCAATTTCAAGTAGTATTAATTGAAACATGTCGACATTATAGAGATTCACGTATCCAAGAGCTGCTGTACGAAGAAGCTCGCCATAATGTGGTGACAGGACGGTATCCCCTAGAGAGCGCGCAGGCAGTGATGTTGGGGGGCTTGCAAGCCAGGATACAACTGGGCCCTTATGATCCTCATCGGCACACTGCCAAGTTCTTCAGGTAAATATTGATCTGAAATTGATTTGAGGTTAAGCTTTAAAGACATGAGTGTATAACTAATACCTATTTTCATAAATGTTAGTAAGATATGTTAATAATTCTACATTATTGTTAATATTGGCTCAGTGATAAGCTTTAAGCCCCTTAGAAAAGGAAATAAAGAAGTAATAGGGATTATATGTGATACTAACAGAGAACATCAAGACAAGTACTTACCAAAGCACGCTAGGTCTGGCCGCTGGGCACAACTCCTCCCAGCCGGTCGTAAAGGAAGCGCTGAAGCTAAGTTATTGGAGCAGGCACAGCGTCCTCCAGCTGCGCCGCCGAGGAAGCTACGACACAAGTACCTAGCTCATACTAGGACACACTCTACTTATGGGTAAGTTAGGAGATGAGGAAGACATTTATAATCCATACATTTGCTCATGGAAAATATAGAGTTTTATCTTAGCTTGGGGCCATGTTTACAGTGCACTTACTGAACATTTGGTATATTTGTGCGTCCCATTTTACTCTAACTGTATCCAGGGACTTATTGTGTAACGATAGATATGATACGTTGCGATAGATATGAATCTATCGCGATAGCTTTCGTCTTTAAAATCATTACTGCGTACCAAAAGAGCTAGAATATAAAGGGGCAGATAGAAAATTAACTAGTCTAAGCTTCACAATGACTGAACAGGAATAGCTTTTAATCTTTAGGCTTTGGTATGTGATCCCCAGAAAATTCATCTGATCTTAGCCAGAGCTTCATATAAAAGATGTTCCATCGATTCTTTCACCAAACGTTCGGCACATTGATGATGGAGAGTACTGCACTCCATGTAGAATATGGTAAACAACACGGTACTGTGAATACTCCAATTAATAAGCGAGCCTGTGTTCTACTGTTATTTTGATGACATAGATGTATTTTTAACATAGAGCTTCTTTAATTTAAAAGAGAAAAACATTCGCTAAACTACACAGCCATATCATCGATCCATCATACAAGTCAAAATTTTACATTTAACCTCGTCAGTATGTTAACCATTTAACACTATAACAAACATAACGTGGAACTGAAGTTGGTAACATTCCAAAAAGATAACTGTAGATAAATTTAGATTTCAAGTGTGCCTTCAAAATCGGTTCTCAAAAGGCGACTGTGTACCTAGATAAGTAAACATTAAAATAATATTAGTTATAGTACAAAAAGAATGAAGAACATTTTTCAACCAAGATAAAAGATACATTGCTTAAAGTATATGACATAATATAGCGAGAAATTCTACTCTGACAACAGCGCTCGACAAACAGGCTATTACTAACACAAAGTTTTTATGGTGCAGATGTGGGATTGTTAATACACGTACATTATTATAAAAATTAATCCTTTTTCCAGCGCGGCTTTCTTTCAAGGTCAGATCGAGCAGCCAGTACGTAGTCTCACGAGTTTGCTGACACATGAGGATATTCCAGTACTGGTCGCTGTTAATGCTACTGGCGTTTACGTCATAGATGATACCGAAAGTGTTAGTATACATTACAATATGTATAATTATTTATTTAGGTTACATTCATATACAATTTAGCGAATTATAACCATTTCCAGCTTACGGCGCATTGTTGGTCACAGCCCTTATTATTTGGGATATGATTATGGGGTTCAGGCCTATCTGACACCACCCCGCTAACACCGCTATATTTAATTTGTGTTGGTCATTTAGATTGATACAATTTATGAAATTAAAACTTAAAGATTGGATGGGAACGGAACAATAGAAATGGATTATATAATAGGTTTCCACTCAGCAAATTTCATGATAATTTAATGTTATATTAGTCAAAGTAATAGTTCCTGTCGCCATAGTATTCTTTTTCCAATGACGGTAAACGTCTGTCCTGCTTTGGGGGTTGTTATTGGGGACAGAAAAGAATAAAATAGAATTAAACGTCATATCAAATATTAAGGCGATATGGGAATACTTTCATAAGATCTTATTTTAGATTATAATAATAAGCTTGAAATATGGATAGTTGCACGTTGGCGCAGAGCTTCGAGCGCTCTTGTTGTGATTACAGTAATTGTTAAACTGACCAATCCACATTAGGCCAGTTGGTGGTATTATGATCAAGTGTTTCTCCTATGTTCAGGACGACTATTAGTTGTCGATGATGATAGATATGAATAACATTGATCTTGCCAAAATATACACTAATCATCTCCACTTTCAAGACTGAAGGTATTAAATTAATTAACATTCTCAAAATTTAAGAAACCCAGGTGTCTATTTCTTGAAAAAATGTTAAACTTCCAGACGGTACTTCTTGGTCTACTATATGAAGAATTATCGTGGGACATCGGCTTGCCTTCAGATGACAACGAGGATTGTCTGCCTTGCCTCTTTTTGCAGTTCATGGTAGTTGAAAATGGTTTGCGTGTCTCAAAGATTCTTCAGGTAACAATAAAGTACTATTTTTTATTCTGCAACACATAATCGTAGCACTTAATTGAACAGTCACTTTTATTATTTTTGCAGACAGTTAGGCAGTTCAAATAATTGATATCTGTGTTCAGCTTTTCTCAGCAAATTATTTAGATTTTCGTCTAATCTATTATGAAGCCAATTTCGTGTTTGATACAATTTCTGCTTAGAGCCTGTTTAATGCCTTAAAACTCATTGCCAAAAAGTGCCTCAATGTTTCTGCAACATAGTTTATAATTAATATTATACCTATTTATCACAAAGTCACCACTGCGTATTCACATAATTAACTGAAAACTGCACACTCATTTCCCAGGTTTTCTCAAAGCAAGCGATGATGATGGATACGCTCATAGAACATTTTGCTGGCGAATATAGAAAGAGACAAGGACAAGAAACTCCCAGCGAACACAACAATTATGAATATCATTCAGGTAAATATAAAAGTAAAGATCCTGTATAAATCATCCATGATAGCGAAATTACTGAAAAAGACCATTATTAGTTATCTATGTAGTATTTTTGACTCCCATCTGATTCTTTAACATAAAAGAAAATGTAAATTTCAACCTAAAGATATTCATCAACAGATTCCGGGAGCATTTCCCTACCTCCTTTATCTCGGCCAGATTCTCCTCAGAGAAGATTAGCCAATAAGCTGTCTCGACTTGCTTTGGCTACTCACGATGGAAGAGGCAACTTGCTTGGTGGCGCTGGAGATTGGAACACAGATTTGGACAGACCGCAACCGACATGGGTATTACCTAAGCACTAAATTAATTATCAATAATATTAAATATTGTTATCAAAAATAGTTTTATTTATGATATTATACCAACAGGTAAAAAGAAACAGATAATAAAAAGTAGATTTTGTGAATGTCTTATGGAAATTTTCAAATACTCACTCAGTGATAAGTGAAGAGCGAGAGCGATACCTGAAGAATTTTGCATAATCACGGTATTGATTGACGGTTAATCAGAACTAGGGATCGCAAACCGGTATTACTGTGATTACTGTCTTTTTTGTCATGAAATCATCATTTGGCACGATTTGAATTGGTCATATATTATGAGATAAAGGGTTGAAGTTTTATTTTAAGATCTGTTTGATTCTCAGGATAAGACTCCCGATAGATTTACTAACAGATGGCTTAGATTTATTGTACGTTATTCAATAAGTGTTTGTATCACTTTGCATTAAAATTTTTTGTTCCTGATTGAACAGATACTAAATTATTACTTGAGAGCAATATTTACTTTATACATGATCCATATTTCTATGCTAGTGCATAGAGAGGTGTAAGAAAGGTAGATGTTGAATTTCCGATTCTGTCTTCATACGTTGTAAGACGTTCTCAAACACCTGAAGTGGATAGGACTAAACATCAACATCATTTTGAGTAAATCGAGTGATTTACAAATAACCAACAATATCGTTGTTTATATTGTCAACGTCGTCGGACACTATAAAAGCCATGACATAATCTCTAGCATAATATTCGGTGAACTAGACAGAAGTTCTCAGTTGGTGACTCTAAAAATAAACCCCTTTAGATTCTCTTTGTTTTGGAAATTAAACAATGAAACCGCTGCACAGATTCTAAATATTAATTCACTGTTCCTAAGATTGAATGGTACCTTCGGAGCATTATTCAATAAGCTCATTTCTTTACCCCTGCCAAAGTTGGAGCAGCCAACTATAATGGTATTCGAAGCTTGATGAAAAGAGATTCGTTTGATACGCGGTCTTTAAATGTCTTTCAAACGTCATAATCGTTTATGTATTTCATCATCATCGTTAAGTTCCTATATAAGTCCCCCTGCTTGGCACAGGCCTTGGCAGGCACAGGAGAAACGCATGAGGGTTTAGGGCCACTATGCTGGCTGAATGCGGGTTGGTAAGTGAAAGCGATTGCCGCAACAACCGGGACCAATAGTTCAACGTGGCTTCAAAAGTACGTAGGAGCTCGATATAACAAATTAGATAGACCCTTCCAGGGTCAAAGTTATTTTGTTTTTGTTATCGTAATCGGAGCTCGAAGCCACGACGCCAATGGGCTTCTCTTTTATGTATTTATGTATGTATATTTCTAGTATTCTGAAATAAAGGTTTAAAACATTAATTACTTCTTTTGGCTAGAAAATATTTAGTATTGTTCTGTGATATACGGGAATTGTTAATGATTCAAAACAATACAATCTATGAAAGATACAGAGACAATATATATAATACTAGTTTCTTTGAAAAGTGTTCATGTGGATAGCGATATATCTGCGTTGTACTACATTATTCAGGTTTCTTTAAAATAAAATTTCTAGTCATGCCAAATAATTTATCTGTTGTAAGTACCCTTTATTAAAAAAAACAATCATATTCTAGTACAAACTACATTCGAAGAGCAACGAATGAAAAAAAAATTGTTACAAAAAATACTTCGCATGATCGTAGTTCAGTAATTGTTCTACCTGTATTTATTATAATATTGTCTCATGCGATTATATTCCTTTAGCAGTGGATGTTTGTCCAAGTAGTCTTCTAAGATCTTAAACCTGGGTGCCGAAAGGTCTTTGTGCCGAGTCAACCTTACTTCCAGTGTATGCACTTTGAACGCCAATTCAGCACTGAAATAAGGCATAATTTTAAACCGCTACATTACATGAATAACACTTTCCACCATGCAAGTAATTGCTCTCATATGTCGCAGTTAGCATGTATGTTTACGTTCTCACAATTCAAGTTTAAAATTTTACTTTTTTTATGGGACTGACTGCTGCTGTTAGCCACATATGACTTTTATAGCGTTAACAGGGTTTTAAGAAGGCGAATTCGCTTCTGGAGGATTTCTAATAGACAGGAGTCACCTTCAGTGGAGCTGACCCGCTGTCTCATAGAATCTGTAAATAATCGAGCCTTGAAGGAGCGAGAAGCCTGAGGGTTCCACTAAAGGTTCCGACCTAGGCTCAGGTGAATCCTGTTATAGTGGAGAGAAGCGCCTAGGTACGCCTGTAGCTAGGTACGGTATATCGCGACCAGTAAAGACCGGGTAAAGTGTTTTTAGTACGACTGTAAGTATAGGAGCATATTTACACTCGTGATCCGGTCATTCTACTTGCTGGTAAAGCGGCTATAAGTTCAGAGGTTATAACTATTGTACCGGTAACGTTTGGAGGAATTAAAAATAAAACGTATTCCGAATTTTTATGCACCGTGCCACATCAAGATCGTACTGTTTGCCTGCTGATGTCGCTTCCCTGTACTTATTAAATGTGTATTTTTGAGATTGCAATTTTGAGACCCCAATCAGCAACCCCTTATTTAAGTTCATAACACTACTGTACTATTATTTTTGCAGTATGTCTATTGCCAGAGTTTATAGAGTTCATAGCGGACTAGGAGGCTTTGTCAATTTGTTGTTAACATAATGTTTCCTAATGATTTATACAGATGTAACGCGTGAGCAGCCGTTTTCAACAGGCGGCCATCATAAGTTGATCCGTACAGTACTGATAACGGTTTGACTGATTGTTAACGCCTTAAGTAGGTATTATTAGGTATATCCGATTTATTGATATTCTTTGATATAAAATTTTTACCTTGCAGCAAAGTAAGCGCTTTCTTTTTCTGGAGTCAGAATGAACTGATTCGCCAAATACCACAGCCTCTTGGCTTTGTATTCAGAATTCAACTGTAAAAAAGAAGGAAAAGATTTATTTACGGATAAAATATAGTCTATTTATTTAAGCGATTTTTTAAGCGATTAGCCCCGCCAACAGACACACTATCAAAAAACTATTGAGTCAGAACTGTATAGGGATTATTTCATTTTGATCATTTTCTCCAGATGACAGTGGGAGCTTATAATCCAAAGACAGCATAACGTTTATTATACATACTTTTCTAACGAGAGCATTAAGAACACAACTTATAACTTATTAACTCTAAAATATAAGCACAGAATTCAAATAATGCTCATAAAGGTCTCGTTTCTTTGAGTTTTCTTTCAAATGTTCAACAAATGCATGACATCAGTTGCCTCTATTGCTTGACAGATTAAAGTATTATCTTACCGTATCAAATCTCTCCTGAACTAAGTTCTGCCTAGCTAACTGCTTAGTTTTGAAGTCGTTTACACACTGCTCGCGTACAATGGTCGCTTCTTTAACAGTGAGTGGTGTCCCAGTGCCGTGCCGTGAGCCAAACATTCTAGCCAGATATGGAGCAAGAGGATCAATTTCAGCTTCTTTCTCTCGCTCGGTAACTTCCGCTTTATTGGCTTCCTTGAAATTATTGATCAAGATTTAGTTCTCTATTCAGAAATATAGGTAATTGCATAATTAAAAATACTCTGCATCAATCTGTTAACTTCATCATCAATATACAAATGCTAAGTAACCATATTAATACCAATTCGCCCAAAGTAGGTAGTAGGTGAAAATAACAGAAAACGGAGTAACTCTAAATTGTTGACCCATCTGGCTCTCGAACTAATAAGGCTGGTTTCGGTAACTTAGAAATTAATTACTCGAGACTATTGCACATAGTTATTAGGGTTACATATTCCGACGTTAAATGCTGTAACCAATGCATTTCTGCTAACTTACCATTTCTTTCCATCCCTTTTTAGCTTCCTCGTTCCTCTCCGTGTCAAACAGCGCAACGTAAAGCATTGGTTCTGTCAACTCCAAGTGTCTTTGCCTTAGGTATCCATTGATGTCTGTTTCCCTGTCTCGTATGTGCTTTGTAGTCTTGTATTCCCATTCCATATTATCGCAGAGTGCATAGTAGACGTTAAGAGGACGAGGTGGCTTGGCACATGGGTCAGCCTAGACAATGTAAGAATTACAAATAAACATTAACAAATTACGCAATTGGTCAATTAATCTAGAAAAATAAATTTATAATTATAGGATAAGGAGTTTGGTGAATTTTAAGTGATTCATTTAACTTATCCAACTCCAGGTTAGCGTATTTGATGCAATTTAAATTTGTTCTTTTTTTTTTAATATTTTGTTTAATTACTAGATAGATCTTATAAATATACTCACAATATATCCCGAAGTCTTATCAGGATAAAAGAGGATCATTCCCCCAGTTTCTGCTAAATTTGGCTTTATAAACTGCCTGGTGTTGTTGGTAACAAAATTATAAGCGTAATGGTAAAACAACTCAATAGTATTTTCTTGAATATGAAAGATCTTCTTCCATACATCCTCTATTGCTGCTATATCATAATTTCTACTATAAGTCTCGGTTATATCTTTCACCTGTCGCTTTGGTTCAGCTTTTGTTCCTTCAGAGTAAACTATTATTCGGGATTCGAGTCTGGAATGGATCAGAATAAAGAGGAAGGAACATAATATTACAATAGAGATAGTAAATAGGTACTTAAAGACAATAAAACTATAACCATACACTAATTCAATCTACATGTGAGTAATTATAATATTGAAAGGAACACCTGTCATCTCTGTTAGTGTAAAACTCGTCGAAAGAGAGCGGAGTGCAGACTAGCTTAGTGAGGTGGTCCAGTCGCGCGTAGTAGTTAAACTCCAATGTACGGACACCTTCCACCGACGTAACAGGGGCGTCGATTGAGTACACGTGTTCTGAGAAATTCGAATGAAATTCTCTGTATTTTTTTCCACAACAATGCTTCAAAACTCACTTAATTTGATTGTGTTCTGTTAAATCAAAATATAGGGCTCGAAAAATGGTGAACACTTTCCTTAATTCCTTACTTTTTCCATTTGAAAAATAACTGATTTTGGACACTATAGATAAAATAAAAGCCACAAAAGGACCCTTTTTCAATCAAAGTAACAACTATAACTTCAATCTGTTTCATCAACCGATTTATTCCAGATGTGACATTATTTCTGAAAATATTTCGTAAAATAATGTACAACAATTGGTTCGTGGAATGCCTTTTATTTTTTAAACTTACTTAAAAGATGATCCGACCTCCCAATTCCAAATAGCTCCCTTATTTCCCGTTTCACGTGATCAATTTTAACACTTTCCATTTTATCAACTCTATTCTTGTAATATTCGTATCTAAAAAAGTAAACATAACACGTGTAGGTTGACCCCAAATTAATTCGCTAATTAGTTTAGTTACTTTTTGTTCTATTGACTTACGTAAGCAATGGAACCGTGAGAGCATAGTCATCATATATCTTAATCCTCTTTACTATTCCATCACGTTCTGAATATGGCGAGAATTTCTCCAGTAAAACTTTCTTATAGTGTATCACTCTGTGACTTCCAGGATATCTTTGTTCAAACTCTGATAAATCATTTAAAAAAATGTGAACAGGGTTCAGGCAGATTAGATAATATTTCTTGTTGGTTTCAGTAGAGGGAGCTAAATATGAAAAAAATAATATGTAAAAATGTCTGTAGTTCTTAATATACTCACCATCAGCAGAAATATCTAATTTCTCCACCCAGCTAGCAGGCATGTCCAAGTGTTTCTCTGTATCCACTGCAGTCCTCTTATCGCTAGAGTCTACTCCTATCATCTGTCGCCTATAAGTCGGTTCACCAGCAAGGAGATGCTCCCAGCAATTTAAATCTGCCAACTCGTAACTTATTGAGCTCAGACCTTCTTCACAGCTTTGCAGATTTACCTGTCTTAGCGTCATTTTAATATTTTTTACATGGTTGCTTCTAAAAAACCTTTATATACACAATTGCCTGAACATAAAAATTTCATCACCTTCAGATCTGATTAGTCAAGATACCCAATCACCAAACTCATCAAGATATTTAGGGAATAAAAGAAAAGCAAAATTAAAGAGATCTTATAAATAATGGATAACTTACATAGTAGTTTTCATTATTGTAAACAGCATCTACATTTTGATACTGCTCTGCATCAGTTGGATATCCATTTCCTTCGCTAGGCTCGATGAAGAACGGTTCCTCAACTCCCATAAAGCCTGGGAGCACAAGCACCCACGCATGAGTGCGCCAGCCGTCTATTGAATCAGGAGGGGGTTGTTCTAACTCCTGCATATTGAAATATTTCAAGTTTATTAAGAAATATTTCAAAAGGATCACAAACAGCCTTAAGATACTAATTTTTGAAAATATAAACCTGTTTTTGGCAATAATTTGATAAGATATATTTGATGTGAAGAAATTGGTGAAATGTATTGTACTGTTTTTTTTTCTCATAAGTCAATCTTGTAACTTATCAGTCGATTACTTAAGCTTATTATTAGGTGATCTTAAAAAGTGCCGGCTCACATCAGATTAAAGAAACGTTTGAGTAACTGGAAAAATGGAAGAATGTTTCTTTACATACCGCGATTCTCCTTTGTTTCTCCCTCTCTATTTTGTCTAGCTCCGCTTGTTGTCGATCCGCCTCCTTTTGATCCATCTCCTTACAGTATTTGGAGGTAAGATCTGGCAGTGGAACCAATCTATAGCGAGGTTCTTCTTCCGGTGGTGGAGGTTCTTCGACTTTCTAGTGAAATGTTTTGAAACATAATTATTTATTCATCTTTGTTTTTTTTTCTTTCTCAATAATATTGTATATTATAAAATTGTGTCTAAATTGTCTTGTCTGTTTGAAGGCTTAAACCTTGAGAACCACGAACCAAACAAACATTTATATGCCGTTTTTACTGTAAGGTGTGTTCAGTATGGTTTTAGTCTCCGTATCATCAATTTGATTTAAGGCATCAGTGAGAAGTTATACATATCGTAGATTCATCACTGCTCTTGAATTTGTTTAGTTTTGAGGTTAAGCCGGCGGTAGCCATGTAAACGGTTGAAGCGACGGGAAAGAGGATCAAAAGAAACGTAGCTTCTTACTCTTGACTCTATTTTAGCTCTAGAACAGTGGTCAAAAGAACAACTTTCTTTGGTTCATCGAAACCATGCTTAACAGCAACCCGCCCAATGTCAAAGTCGATATAAATTTAGTGTTTTTTCTAAGGTAACACACTAAACTATTATCTAACGAACTGACATAAAAAATACTATGGCAAACTAATCTTAGGACAGGTTATGCTGTAAATAGGTTTAACTGTGACCTGATCAATAGGAAAAAACTAAATTTGGATCGAGTTTGACATTGGCCAAGTTGCCATCCTCGAGAATAATACCTGAGTTCCATGTTATAAGCGTATATACAGACGTTATAAGATGTTTTAAGATTATGTAAAAAGGTTTGATCACTCACCACATTCTCGTCGGGAATGTCTGGGCACACAGTGCGGTATCTAATGGCCATGCAGACGTCTCGTTTAGCGCAGCCAATCACCACGTACGCGTCGTAGTTAGCTCCGATCAACCAGGATACCAGAATGTGAGCTAGTTCGAACGGGTTCCCACTACGCCTGATGATCGCGGTGTATGGAGACATGAGTCGTTCTGGCTGTAATATAAAGAATTTCTCCAAGAACCATTAAGACTCCACTATAATGCTGATGCACACACTCTACTTTTAAATTTGATCGTCATCGCATAATATCATAAAAATTTATATCAATCATGTTTTCTCGCATGTGTACATAGATTGTAATTCGATCGAGACTTTAAATTATTAACCATGCTACCGAAAGTTAACCAATTTTTAGTCTATTCATATAGATCCAAAAAATGTTACATTTAAAAACCGACAAAGCTATTTCTTTCATTCATATTTTAAACTTACCAGGATAAAACAATTTTTATACATATACAGAAATTGATAACAGCTCAGTAATGTGAGCTTAGTGGTAAAGCGTTTAGTTTCATTATTTTAAGTTGAATTTTATTTTGTGTTAAAATTTATATGAATAATAATTGAAAAAATCTTATTCTACAAGATGGCGCATGCTAACAACAACTAACCTACTACCGAACCGACTACCAATTTCGATATGAGTCGCGGTGAATACCGGGCATTAAAGCGAAAACAAGCCAATTTTAGCTATAATTACGATTATGATATGAGTATAAAAATTCCATTATTCAAAAACCATTTTTTTATCAGCACTACGAACTCAGAGCGCTTCTTGAGTTAAATGTAATTCCTAGTGTTGTGGTCCTGCTGTTATTAATGTTATGTTATATTAGTTTATAGTATGTTAAGAGCCTTGTCGCTAACGCTCCTTAAGTTTAACCCCGTAATTAGCTTGTAACACCAAAATGAATATATGCCGATATATTCTTTTGTGATCTTGTGTAAGGTGGAATCCTCCTTAAATTACCTAATCGGATACTCATCAAAATAGAGTAGAAATCTATAAAATTATTTTGTACTGTAATTTTGGCCTCAAAATTTGTAAGCTAACATTGGGTTTTTATGTATTTCACGTCATCTGTACCACTTCCCTACAACTCCTAGTCTTTAAGCACCCTTGCTTACATTAAAATAGTTCTACCTCACCAATATAGATGGCGCTACTAGCAACAGAGATCAAATTAATAAAAATAAGGTTAAGGTCAACACACAGATTTATTATGGACATAAATTTACCCACGTGCAAAATATTACGCTTTGGAAATATTTTTTAAACTTCTTGACATACGTAAGGTAAGACATTTAAATCTAGTGAATTTTGAAGTTCTACCTAATCTCAATGTCTAATAAATAATTGAAGTATTTGTAAATTTTATATAATGCAAATTGACGAGTAGAGGACGCTGGCATGGCGGGCTGGTTAAAGACAACAACATTTCATGAAAGTGTTTTTTTTAATTACCTACGTAATATTATTCATGGCATGCCCATTTGATAAAATAAGGCGCGGTACTCACGAAGTTGTTCTTTATCGAAATCTTATTTTTCTTGGGATGAACTTGAAACTTAGATCAGAGTTGGCGATACGAGTAAAGCAACCTAGAAAATTTAGTTAGTACCCATGTAATTGCCTAAAAGACGTAAATAAAATAGCATCGGGATGGAAGCTCCGATGTTAAGCAACTATATAGTTTATTCTGTTTACTAAAATTTATTTAAAAAATAACAGACAAATTAATTATCTCTGAATAATATTAGTTAAGTGAAATACTCAAAGAAATAAAATATTTCGTTCCATTTCACGGAATAGAGTAAAGTTCCTCTGAAAGAAGCCCTTAGCTGAGTGATTGACTTGTTAATATTTTCAAGATCTCACTACAACAGCAACAAATACATCAAAACTCGAGGACAACTCCTGATCACTCCAAATAATCCGATCCAAACTCCGTTGAAGAGAATCGATAAATCATCATTGCCTGACTAAAGACAAAGCTAACTTGTAACAAAACGAAAACTTTCGTTTGTTTCGGCACGAATATCATAAGCGGGGAAGGGCGCGGGGGGCGGCCACCCTTCGAATAGTAACTTCGCGAACAAAGTCAGCGCCCGCAACTTTTACAACTTTCGCTCTCGACTGTACAAACTTTTGTGCACTTTCACTATTTTTCGTCGTTTGTTGTATGATTTAGTTGCACCGACGCGACGGTGGAAACTCGGTGCATTGACTTTGCTTTTTGTTGGATAATTCCATCTAAATATGCCATCAAAGGCATAAAATCTCCATAACAATATATTCTTACAAAGGATAAACACTGAAAGTTTCACTACTATATGTATCGATTTATTACAAGGTCTGCAGCCATCTTTTTGTAGCAATCTTTCATCTCCGACGTGTCTTTGGATTTGCAAAAAGTGACAAACCACAAAACGGACCGCCTGATGGAAAGCAGCATATATTAAGCTTCTAATAACCTTTAATTTAGCAAAAGGAGACCAGTCCTACTGCACCCAATCACCCACCTGCACCCACCTTATTAAAAGCCTTAATGGATTATGGTTACATACTCTATATTAGATTAGATTATGATTAGATTAGATTATGGTTATTAGATTAGATTAGATTATGGTTACATATTATGGTTATATACATCAACAGCCAATATTTAAGGCCTTCCTAAATGGAAGAAACACACAAGGAGTTTGTACCATTTAGGAAGGTGACCCGACGCGGTTTGGTGGGTGAAAGATTGCCTCGCCTTGCGAAGCCCGGAAGATCTCTAAATACCAATTTCGATTGACCCATCCTAGGATCAACTATGGAGCAAGATGCTTTGTTTTCGTATTCGGAATTAGAACCTTTGTTTGATAGTGTTTTAAACAGAATAGGTTAATAAGTAAGATCGTTGGTTGATAAAATCCAATCCATTTTATTATCTTGAGATAAAGGTAAAGAGTAAATTTTAACAATATACGTTTGCATTGTCGAAATCGCTGTCTACTTAATACTTTGTGTGAATAAACTAGTGTTATTGTAAATAAGTAATTCCGTGAAATTTTCCTACCGTCGACACAAAGACTGTTTTTAATTACCGAGTTAGTTTTAATTTTATGCAGCTGCCTAATGAAAGCTTGTGAAAAAGCTCAAAATCAATGCTTTCGACAAAACAAAGTTTTTTCATAATTCGGTAAGTAAAGAATTTTGTAAAAGAAACTATTTGTTAATAATGTAAACATATCTCTGTTCTTTCACGAAAGTCATTTTTTAAACTTATAAGCACAGCAAGCATATACAGTTATAATTGTCTCATATGTGTAGATAAAATGAGAAAATTTTAATCATTACGAATCAACTTTCTTTGTGATCGATGGAAAACTGATAAATTTTGTCGGTCTAGATTTTACGCAGTTACATCTCAATTAACCAAAACAGAACATAAACTAAGGCTCATATGTGAGGACAAATCTAGGTTACCTAGTCCAAATACATGTATACTAACATAGATAAACAGACGTATATAACAGTCTCTCAGGCAGCGAGAACCGCAGTGCTCCGTGCAAATTAGACTCCAAGCTATACGCTTTGAGTTAGCTTGACCAAGCGTTATTCGGATTTCGAACAAGACGCCCGCACTAGAGCTGCGCACCTGCATATCGTTATCGACATTATCGATGCGGGCAAGACTCCAGTATCGATTCGGTCCCGGTCGTGGGGAGGGCCGCGAGCTTCGCTGACGACGCGTACAAACGCCACTCATGCGAGGCCGTGCTGTGCCTCTAATTGAATACGCTGCGACATTTTTCATCGATGTCGAAATTGTTTGTTATGCTATATTTTATTTTAAAATGTCAAATATAAATTTTATAAAAAAAATTCAATCACTTTTAATACGGTTACCGCGTATCAGCATTTGGGCAAAATGCGGGCTGTATTTTCTTTTCAATTGATTTAAACAAAAGGAATGAGTTATTTAAACGAATTAACTACCTAAGTTAAGCGGGATCTTTTCCGTTTTATATTATATAAAACGTAAAAACCCTAAACTCAAAACCTTTCAACCCTTTTTTGCTAAATCGGAGAGAAATAGATGCATAGATAAAAGGCTGTCGGATTTTAATGTCTAAATAAATACCTAAGCCTTTCATATGCATGGAGAAGCTAAAGACAAAGTTTCCTCTCATAAGCAAATACAACGCAGTATCCTTACCATTCTGCTATATTCTTAAAGTTGTCAAACAATGACGATGTTTTTATCGATAAAATAAAAGATAAAGAGCTTGGTAAACGACCTCCGCGCAACAGGGCGCGCTTTCGAAGAACGGCAGTCCGCGCGAGTGATTTGCACCACCCGCCGCCCGGTGCCACGCGGTCGCGACACGGGCTAGTGTTGTTACATTATTCATTTTTTTAACTATCGACATTTTTTATTATGTCCTTTTTTGTTAATAGTATAAATACATAATTAGAATGGTGCTGGAGCCTTTTTGTATGTAAATTGAATGAATTAGAAATCTCTCAGTTTACGATTAAATTGAATGTTCTGCCATTGTTTACGTATCGATATATTGAAACAGCGGGTATCGGAGTAAACACATCGTCCTTTCCCAGGCAGGGAGCGTTCGCCGGCAAACAAAGGACTGTTTTTGTCACGCGGCGCCGCCCTCCCGCCGCGAGCCGTGTCCGTGACGACGTGCGACGGCGACGCGGCCGCGGGCGTCAGCCGCGGATCGATATCCTGCTCGAGATCTCGGCCTACGCGACCGACTCGCCGGCCATTTGCCTACCTCGACGCCTCGGGCTCGTGTGTACATAACCCGCCGCCCACCACCCCGATATACCCCCGCAGATTACCGCCTACAAAGCAAACTTCATTGGTACGTGCATGCAATATGCGCAAGGAGTCGAATTGGGCCTCAGACCTCGTCCAGATTGCTTTGATACCTGGGTTAGGCACATCAAACCATACCTAAGGTTCTCTATTTCGTTATATTCTATGTACGTCTTGGGCAGCAATCACAGTAATTATTCAACTGATAGCGAACAAGGTGTTACATTCATATTAAATGAGGTTCCAATGAGTGAAGAAATTGCAATAGGAATAAACAGATGTTAGCTGTTGATTATATCTCATAACATTTTCCATAAATGAACCAAATTTTCTAACATTAAATATTATTGATACGACAACAGTTGTTGTTAAATAATAATATGCCTTATAACACGATTGAATAACGCATAGGATATTAATCATTATTAAAATGCCACGATAAATTAATCGTATAATGCGTTCTATACCACGCGTAACGACACGGCAAATGCGAATGAATAGCAATCGGTAGTCTGGGAATATCGTACAGCGTTCTACAAACATGCCGATATAGATCCGACTTTACGATATTATCATGTCAATAAAGAAAGGAAGTTATTGAACTGAGGGACATACTAAACTAACGTAAAACACCAAAATAATTAAACTGATATCTGGAAATTCTATTTTGGGCGACTTAGGAGGTGGCTGCCTAAGTACGAGTTGGAATAAAAAAAATTTTTTAAAACCCGTACAAATTTACATGTAAATAATATAAGTATAAATTTAATATAAGTTCCTATGTATATTTAAAAAAAATTGTCTAAAACAAAAAAAAATCCATTATATATTATGCTTAATTTTTCGTATCCCTAATTTTACATTTAATTTCAAACTACTAACTCTATTAAGAAAAGTAAAGCACCAAAATTACTGACTGTTATCAAAGTTAAAGCTTAAACTACTTAGATACTCAGTAAAATCTGTATTAAAATCCTAATAATATCGGAAGGTTTAACGTAGGTTCCAATATATGGATATGGACTCCATAAATCGGCCAAGTGCAACGCCAACCCCCTCCGAAAGAGGGAAAGTCCCATTTACATATTGGACTCAGCAACAAATTTCCATTCAAAACTCCGCGCCTATAGACCTCCTTGCCTTATGTTATACAAAACAAATGATTATAATTTATCCGTTACAAGATTGAACATTGTCTTTAGTGATAAAAGTGGCGAAAGTTACATGACATTAACATGTCTCTTGAGTCTGTTTAGGTATTTATTTTCTAAATAAAAAATGAATAACTGCCTAACTCATTTTACTGACTAATCACTGATGATGGAATACAATATGCTATATAAATATTGTATTGTATATAATTGTATATAAGCCTTATTGGTAATAAACAATCTCTTCCAGGTAACCTGCTTTGAGAAACCAGACAATAAAAAATCTGGATGGTACGTGCAGATTGACAGCTTGATCAAAAAGAGAGTCTTTCTTCGCATCTTCTACGAAACCTGCCCTGATCTAATCCGGTGTTGTTTTGGATTTTTTTTTATATAAAAAGAACAGGAAGTGACTCTAGAATTGTTAGGAGTCCATATGCTAAGATGGTAGGTGGCATAAGACATACTGACTTAGGTGCCTCCACCACGCCGGCGGAAAAGGTTCCTTTTCACGCCACTTTTAATGGAACCTTTGTGATATGAAGGAGGGAATACATGTGCCACGAATATTACGCTTGGACTGTGCGATAAAGAAACGAGTCACGAAATATCTTGGAATGAATTTATCAAGAGACCGTTCAAAAATAATTAGAACTTCGTTTTTTTCCAAAAAGTAATTTTTTTTTCTAGGAGGTTTCTTCTTAAAATCCTATATTAGTACAATTTGCAGAAACCAAAGTTTTTCGAGTTTCAGACTTAGTATAATTTTCAGTGGCAAGACTATCGAAAAACTCAATTTATTCGTTTTACTTACAAATATTGCCTATTTCTTCTTAAATTGAGTCCTATTCCTTTCTAAATAGATAGACTTTGAGTTTGAGGGTCTATTTAACACATAACTTTTCAAAATCCTATCTTTTAGAACAAAATGGCGATATGTGCTCTGGGGTACCTCAAGACAATATTACACTCTTCAAGACGTTAATATACTTGACAATCTGTCATCAACATTACCTTTTTAACAATCTCGCTTGACATAATAATAATAAAACAGCGCTAAAATAGTTTGATAAGGCTACGTTAGAATTGTGACCTGACAAGTAAACACATTTTAATCAAGTTAGACGTGATTTTACATTGAGCGAGTGAGGCCTTTTAAGTGGTAACCCTCATATAGGTTTCTTATCTAAACAAATTGAACCTAAATTTTTAACAATTGCTTGACATAATGGAAACCGTACCAAACTGTTTTGATAATGTTCAGTTAGAACTGCGACTTGAAATATAAAACATAAAACACTTTTGTGTCGATTTTGAATTTGGACGAGTTGCTACCTACGCTATCGGGCTGCTTTTGACAATCACGATCAATTAAATCACTCAACCTGGACTTTTTTCAAAAGGTTACTAAAATGATGTACAAAATAAATGTACTTTGATACGACAATTTAACGCTTTTTGCGTTAAAAAAAACTCTCACAAATGAATTTGAAATTTAAACTGTTTTATTGACGGTTTCGGTGGGTGTACAGCATTGAGAACTTTATGTCGTTACAATGTAAATTGTAAATTGACCCTACCTTACCATACAACAGGAAGTTTAATATATTTTCACATACTTATAATTATTCTAACTTAATTATTTCTATAAAGAATTATTATATTATTTCCACAAGGGCGAAATTGTATTTTTCTCTCAAATTAAGAACATCCAAAACCGGTAAGTAACATTCCCACCATTGAGGTGTAAAAAATACGAAGACGCTAAGTATTTCTATTTGAATCATAACTTGACGACCAGTAGAAGTGATCAGTTAGTTGTTACATGCTACTCAGCTATCATCACTCATGCTACTCAGCTTGGCCCAGGTTCGAGTTCCGGGCGATGTTTGTATATATAATATACACACAAATATTTGTTGTCAAGTCCATGTTTGTTCATATACTTATGTATGTATATTTCTTATATTAAATTTGTCTTTCTGTTTAGTTTACTTTGGAATAGGTAATAGGTGTTGATTTATGAATATATATATATATTAGTAGTTAACCCGGTGAACTTTGTTTCACCAACAAACTACCACTAACGCCAGTTATTGAAAGAAACCTAAAGTAGTCATGGGAGAAATGACAGTTTTAATGTGAAGTAAGTCAGACGATTTTTCATACTGATAAAACGTTTTTCAGTTGTATATTTTTGAGTTTTTCTTTAGGATTTTAGAAGCTTATTTTATTTTTAAACTACCCCTTAATAAACCAAATAAAATACAATAAAAATTATTTAAATTGGTCAAGCTGTTCTTGAGCTTTAACCAGACTAATGAACATTAATTCATTTTTATATGAAAGATATACATGAATTTCATACTGATCTTGTTCAAGATTATGTAATTTTTTTATTTTACTCATATAACTAATCAAATATAAAAGTTTCCAAATATAAGTATGGTAAAAAAACATAACCATCTTAGGCAAATGTCTTTGGAACAAAACTTTTATTGCTTTAATTCGTCCTTCAGTAAGTTCCCAGATATTATAGACTTGGCTTTTAACAAGCGATACGAATTAGGTTTTTAGAACGGTATTCAACTCTGAACATATGCAAGTTTAAATCAAGTATATGGTTCTTTTTTTGACTAAAATTTTTGTAAAACTAATTGTATGGATTATGTAAGATTCTTTTTCAAAACGGTGCCATTTGTGAGAACATAATGTATTCCTCCTTTCTTTATACAGCTATATGCATAAAATACTTCGAATATATTAAGATAATTCATTTTGACTGGCTAACTAGAATTAATAATACTATATTTATTAACCAAATTATAAGCGAAAATTAGTTCCATGGCTAATGTCTTTTACTTCTATTATATATTTTGTAGAAACTTACGCGATATTGAACCTTGATACTGCATGATAGAATTCCATAGATATATTGTACTATAGTTTTTTAGGGAGTTAGCACAGTTAGATGGGTGATTCGTATTTAGGGAGCCGTATCTTAATGAATGACATTCACAAGTTTTTGGGCACCGCATGGCATTACGTATTTATCAATAAATCAATATGTCGGTGTGTAAGTAGTGTAGTGTAGTGTAGTGCTTATTACTTTTGTACGTTATACAAATTAAAAAAAACTCGGAAGGAATTAAAGAGCTTTTTTTAGATGAAATTTACTCACAAGGCATATTTATTTATCATTAAATAAATACCTCTAACATTAAGAAATGACATTACCTACAAGTATCGCTAACAAATGCGGCGTACGCTAAAAAATTAAGATCCACGATGCACTTTTCGATCATCACAAACCACCGCCCCCACCTCATAATAAAACGACGCGGAAAACAAACAAAGATATGAATGAAACGAGTACGGAGCCTGAATCTGAATGAATTACGTTAGAGAGGGCGCGATAGCGGACCGCGGAATATTTTAGCGTATTTCAATAAAGCGCGACATCTTTAATCTAGGGATCGGGTAGGGGCATAAATCTTGCAGGTCCGGAGCGAGTTTTGAATCATTTAGCGCGGTGCGGCTCGGGGCCCGCGCGACTTCCGTCCGGCACGTGCGCCCCCGCCCCTCCCGCCTCCCGCACCTCGCGTCTGTCTTGCCGAGACAAAGGGGCGATAGTGCGGTTCTCTCGATGATAACACTATCGATAAGCTTATCGATATATTTTGTTACGAATGATATTAAGGTAATTAACGAAAATCTGAGAAGACTTACAGATTAATTGAATGCCAATTTTGTCTGACCCTAAACATTAAAAAAAAATATTCGATTGCTCTGATGGAGTTATAATTCCATCAGAATATCTTATACTGAAGTTGTGATATGTATGAAGAAGTCAAGCCGGTTTTATCTCTACCAAAAATGTTTTTCGCGGACCAAAGTTTTTGATATGACTCGACAAGAATAACATTTTGATTTAGGCAAATTTTCTTGGAGTTTCTTATGCTATGTGTACTGATTTTTCTTGCGTTATAAAATCTAAGAAGTGTCAAATGTGCTTCATAACGTTGATATCATTATTTTAAAGGCAAAATTTTCTATCTTACATATTATTATAATAGTGACATTTTGTCACATTTGTAGAAAATGTGTTAATCTGTAGAAGATTTACAAGCTGATAAACTTATTCCTGAGATCAATGTTATTTGAGGATTGAGAACGCGGCCTTAAGATCAAGTCAATAAAACTAAAATGTGTATTTTAGTCAAGGATTACGCATTTCATCAATCTAACAATGAATTGTATCAGGTGAATTCAATGGACCCTAAGTAATATTTGGCTTCATTGTTCAAGTATCATAGTGACCAATAAACTGAATGAGTTTCCCAGGGCTGAAATGACAAAGGGTTTCCCCTCGATAACTCAGTTCCCACTACATCCCTAACGCACGACGTCCGAGCCGCCTCTAATTTGAATTCACGGAGACTCCGCGACGCGTCCGCCGCGTCGGCCGCGCCCGACTTAATGAATCGCGAGGGGGTGGGGTGGCCCACCCGCTGGGCGCTGAGGGGGTGATCGGACGGCCACCGCATCCTCCACGCGGATAAGTGACGCCCGTGTTGCTCCGTACATAGCCACCTTATGTACTGAGCCACATAGCGGCCGGCCTGTACCTACGTAACGCTCGCCAAATTTATGTCCCGCACATGTCTAGAGACCGCGGCGTACCTTCCGAGGGATTTTGCGTGTTTACGCACAAACGGCCACCGCAGGAGATATTCGAGACGGAATTTTGCGTGGACCCTTATTGATGAGTTGCCTATCCCTGTCCCCTTTAATCTCTCGCGAGCGAACCCACTCTAATCAGCACGATTTTCATTAATCATCAAATCCTGTTCTGCGTGGAAATCACCACACGTGCTTTTGTTACCGACCCGTGGCAAACGAATTTGCATTTAATAGGAACGGTCATTCCGAAGTTGTGATGGCCACAGGCTACATTCGACTGCTTGTCCAAATCTAAGTTGACTGTAAACAAAAACTTGCTAATGGGCAATTATGCAAATGCCTCGGTCGGGATGACCAATCAAATGACAGTAAATTATTCAGTAGCCCGAGGCCGATTTAGTTTGGTGCTATCAATACATTTATTCTTTTATTGTAATTCTAATGTCTCATGTCAAAATAACAAACTCGAAAATTTCATGGATTTGAATGTTTTTACTTTGATCAGTTTTAGACACTGATGAGATTTTTAAACTAAGTATTTGTTTTAATCGATTCGACCAATGTAACAGAATGGATAGGACAAAACCATACCAAACACATATTACTGTATGTACATACAGTGTAGTTAAACAGCGATGAATATTTTAAAATGTAATGTAGGTAAAAGAAGGGATCACTCCCCTTTACCCTAAAGAGCTCTAATTATCCGTTCAGATCCGTTCGGGTGTGAAAGCCCACCGGCGATCTGGTACTGCAGTGGTGATACGTCACATATAAAATTCTTTGTTACATCAGTTATTATGTATAGTTAGACAAATTGATTTATGGTCTTCTTACGCATCAGACATCGCGAGTACGTTTGTAATTAACTAAGCACTTATTTCATATTCGCCAAGATATTTTGATAGCTACAGGGACCACTAATTTCCTATCTCGGCAATCTTACATGTAAACAATTTATTTCTTATTGTTAATAAGAAATAAATTGTTTACATGTAAGATTGCCTTCAATACTCTCAACCAAAGTTGCCTTGAAGAGATTGCTTATCAATAATAAGGCCACCTGTTTTGTTCTGTAGCGCTCCTATTTTAGGTTAATAATTTGTGTACAAAAGAATATTCACAATGTATTACAAAGTATTTGCAAATAATTTGAATGATTATCACTGATATTTTCTTGATATAAAATAAGTTTGCGATTAAACCCGAAATTCTTTCATACTTTTGACAGATTTAACTTTTCTTGTATAATTATTTTAATAAATATAGGAATAGTTATGAGATAAAATGTATTTAAAACCTTGTTATGAAACACATGTATAATTTAAATAATTACTGTAAGTCAAATAATATATTACTTACTAAGAAATCTATTAAGATTTTGAAAAAGTAACAGACGAAGCCAGACGAAACGAGTTCTAAATTTAAAACTAGTTCAAACGCCGACCTCTCTGTCTACTTAATAGCAAATTTGAGACAGCCTAGTTTTATATCAGTTCTAAATTTAATCTACCACCGTTTGATGTAAGGTGGAATAAATATTCAATTTGTAAGGAACTAAATGCCTTCTAAGGGATAAAAGACAAGAAATATTAAATAATTCAAGAATCTATATGACACAGTGTTTATAATCATAGACTATTTTGACAGGTTAATAAATTATTTGTGTTTTTTATTTTTTATACATTACATATGTAATAACATAACAACATAACTACAGACACAGACTACTCGAGTCACAGTTTTTGTTAACCGAGTTAGTTAACAAACACTATGAGTAAGATTTTTTCGTGATACCATTTGGTCGGTATAAATTTATGATTTATTTTGTGTGTACTTTTAAGATCTGAGAATAGTTCGTAGGCTGCTTTTTATAACCCTAAGTAATAAGGGTGGCGTCGCCAGATTTCTTTTCGAAGTAATTTAAATGCCAAAACAACGTTTGCCAGGTCAGCTGGTATCATTATAATAGGTTAAGTAGGGCAATGATCAAATTAGGAATTCTGTATCGGTAAGCATTTTCCGTTTGATTTCGTATACAACCCGTTATAGTCAAACTTTATGTGAGGTACAATTAGCATCAGAAGAAGATTTACACTTTGGTAACTCTCTCTCCAACCAATAAGAAGATAGTAATAGATGATAAATGAAAAACGTCAATTGTATTAATATTTTCTGAAAGTCACTTTTAAAAACAACTTCTGGAATTATTAAGTGTATAATGTTTGTAGCCGTTATAAGTATAGTTATTACTTTGTTTTGTTTAAGATTTATTGTTTTAATTGTATTACCAATAAACTAATTGATGAAACATTTTTATTTATATGTGTAAGCAACTCTTATACATTTCTTCTTTAATAGCAGCTGGTCGAGTGGTTAGTACTCCTATCTATTTAGCCAGGGGTACCGGGTTTGAATCCTCGTAAGGGTAGATATTTGTACGATGAGTACGAGAATGTTTGTCTACGATTCGTGAATGTTTGTATGTAATTTAGTATATTTCTGATAGTTATTGCTATCTTATTCCGTTATCTGGTATCCTTAACACACTCCACTCACACGACACGGCTCCCGTGTTCACCCAATAATGAATTACTAACTTACAAAATATAGGTACCGCTGTTGGAAATGTTCTTAATAGATTATAATTTGATGTTTATGAATACACAGGGAGTCATAGTCGGCACTTCAATGTTGTGAAATAGTTAATGTTTTATTGGAAAAAATATTTAATAAACAGTGCAAATATGGGCATTTTTATTGGGCATTGAATGTGTTAACACAAGCTCCTAATGAACTACATAATAAATGTGAGTGTGCGACAAAAAGCATATTATTTGATTTCTGTTAAAAACAACAGTTTAACTGTTTTATAACTAATACTATTTTTGTACACTGCTTTATACCAAAAGAGAGAGACCTTAAGTGTTAAGCTACTTCTGAGGCTGACCGTACGAGAAATATTTATAAACATCACTACGCATCATATGTCACTTTGAACTCGTTTCACGAATGTTGTTTCGATAATCACTGGATATCGATTGCTGACATTCGCTCCTCTAACTCCGCCAGGGCCGGCTAAGCGGGGACCGCGAGTCGAGGGCTTACAGATAATTATTACGTACTCACCCTTAGTATAATGAGCGACAAGGGTGCCGGATATAAGGCGATATCCTATTTTGATGACGCAATGGGCATTGCTTAGCGACTACACATTGTATTTTATACATTAAAAAAGGCAAAGGCAAATAGAGGCTCAAACGCTGTCTGTATCGTAGTGATGGATCGTTATCTTAAACGTTAAACACGATGATACCTATGAAGTTTTCTCGTCTTGCATTCGGTCTCCGGCAATCGTCTATATCATTAGTGTACTATAGTATACGTTTTGCGTCAGGTAGCAATTATCTCGGCTCTCCAACCATCCCAGCTCCTCCAGGATGATAGAAGAATTGACTTCATGAAAAGGTGCCTATTGAAATTGTTATGAACATGGCGTAGGTTTGTTCTAATAAAGTGGATTAGTGTCTTGGACAAGTGAGAGTCGTCTCGTGGTGGTATTGTAAATATACAGTCCTCTACTGGATTGTTCCAGTAGTCGATATGAAGTACGTGTCTGTATTCGGTATGTATTTGAATGGTAAGAGCAGTTACCCTTATTGAAAACGATCGTAAACATGTCTATATTTAGTCCAAATATTTTCTTGAAAATCAGCGATATAAAGTACACAGGCGGGAGTCTGTGTATGTGTAAGAATAATAAAGTGTATATGTCTGTGCCTGTGTGTCTCTAAAAACTATTCGATTTTCTCTTTCATTAAATAACAATAGAAGCATCAGACAAAATAATAAACATCTACAATTGAGACGACCTTTGATACAAAGAGGTTTAATCCTAGCAACATACTCAAAAAAGAGAATCTATAGATTGTACAGTAGAGAACTAAGTGCGGAATACTCTAAACGCGCCAAAAAAGACTTCATTAGGCTCTCAAATGATAAAAAATACCGAATTTTATCATTCTAGATGACAAAACTCTTTAAGGTATCGTACAAATACAATTACTCGAATCGTTTTCACTAAAAAACTCCATTCGTGTTTCTTCCATAACATTATTCTGATAACTGGTAGCTTCACACCAGCATGCCTTTTATATGTTTAAAAGTTCAAATTCGGTATCAAATCTTAATAAATAATTATTCAATACAATCCATAAAAGCAAATTTAATAATAACAAAATGTAATAATCTTGTGGTGAAAATGCAGTATCGCCAGAAGGTGCGCCGCATGGCAATGAGCGTGGCGCGGCGTAGGCCCGCGGGAGGCTCGACGTGCCGCCCAGCTGCGCGTGTAATTTATCGATATCGATAGTTTAAATTTGATAAAAGACATTTTCAACATGATCAGAAACTTTGGCCCGAATTTTCAATATTCAGATTAACCGTTTTATAAGGAAAATTTTGATAAGTTGTTATATAAGCAGTATGCCCAAATGTCTGAAGTATATAAGTAAATAATGGATCTGATTTAGACGGCAAACTAAATTTTTATTTATATCTGTTTATCCCATTCTGTCATTATGAATAGGAAAAGGATAACAAAAATTTAGAGCTTTACTCTCGAATTACTTTAACTTATACAGGTTTGAGAAACCGATAGACATATAATTTTAACTTCTTTCCGAGTAACTTAAAAATCATGACCAACTAAATTTAATTAACTTATTTACATTGAAAGTGTCTGTTGGGTCAACAGCAAATGTTTCCCAACCTAAATAAGAAAGCTTCAAAAGCTCTTGATATTTCAGTAACAAGTTATTGAATTTCCCATCGATATTTACCACTAACCCTAACTCAGCACTACACCAGCATCGCGACCGCGGTTTCTTCGCGTTATAGCGTTCCCTGGTGGCGCGATAGTCGATACGATCTCGCCCGAATGTGCGTGACCACATCCTGTCCCTTCACTTCCCCTCCCCCTCTTCCTCTCCTCGGCCCACCATACTGCGCACACGCAATGTTCCTGCGAACTTCCGCCCGAACCACGGCATCGTGTTTCAAGGTTTTCGCGAAGGACTGCGACTTTACAACTATTGGTATTTTAAGTTATTGATTCAAATTATATTGCGCTCAAGCCAACTGGTGCAAAATTTTTGAGCCTAGTTCAATGACCCATGTTTGTCATTTATACTTTGCCCCATTAGAAGAAAGGTAGTCCCTTACAGGAAATAGCTATGATCGAACCTGTCTTTGCCATCAACAAGAAGCACAAAATGCAATTCGCAAGGCTGGGTGTGATGACGATACCACAGCTAATAATGCATTTGACTTATATGAAATTCCGAAAAAATATTAAAATTTAATTTAATAAAAAAACTTTTTCAGGTATTTTAATTTTTCTCCGGACGTGAAGACGGGAGTTACCAGAGCACGTAGGTAACTATCTCATAAAAAAATATATAATAATCAATATTTGGTCCAGACTTTTTGTTTTGCCATAGATAAAGAACATATTTATAAAGTGCATATTGCATATCACAGTCCGTAAATCAACAAGAAAATGTCCAAGCTACATGAAAAATCACGTGCAGTCTTAATTGCGTTTATTATGTAACAAATCCTCTACATCCAATATCGCTGAAGCCGTCTCTCTCGCACACTCCTACATTTGTATCAAGTGGGCAAATAAAGAAGGAAACAAGTTAGATAGAGTGGAGCTGGACCGTGTTGGCGACTAATTAACCCACCCCGCGGCCCGCGGGGGTCTGAGAGACCCGAAAGGGGAAGCCGGCTTAAAAAATATGCGCCACCCGCGCGCGACCATTAAGAATACCGTAGATGCACCCGTTTTTCAGTAGGACCACTGTACCGGTAATATTACTCGTTAGGCGACGTCGAGCCACATTGTTTTGGGATTTGTTTCGAGTATCTACAATGTCGAGAAGGTAGCTGTAATTTATGCTTGATTATATACTTTTCTTACGGCCGACGGAGATTTGAAGCTATGTAACAATTTGTATGAAGTTTATTCATTTCAGAAGTGTCAAGATTTCAAATATTCAAATCTGAGAAAATTTTGATAAGCGACAAAACAAGTGTACAATCTATGTTCCAATATTATATTGTATTGAGAAACAATACATTACATATACCAAATTGATCCTAAAATTTTTAGCATCATTTCAAAGAATTTATGTACTTAATATATGAAAAATATTTTTATTTTTCATACTTATACACGCATGCCAATTAATTAGCTTATAGTAAACAACTTTAACGTACTTATGTCATGGAACTTCGTATTATATTATGAAATTTTTACTAGTAATTAAAGTTGATACTGTCATTTACTTTGTTAATATTTACTCAAAAATTATGCGTAGGTAACTCCAAAAATCAACATATTGGTTTTTAGACTTGGGGAAATTTGTAATAGTCAAATGAGGTAGGTAAAATTATAATCAAAATCGGCTCCTGCTCTCCTTTGAGTGAATTTATGAACAAGTTCAACGGAGTATCCTTTCAAGTATAGTTGACAATCGAAAAAATCTAACTAACTACATTATCCTATTGTCATTTTTCAACGTTGTTAGCTAGTGGCACGCACTGTTGGCCTTGACGCGTTCGCCCAGAGCAGGCCAGCGTTCATTTTCAGCCTCGACGATGTAATTTATTTCTCAAATCGATTTCAAAAGTCACACGGATCACTTACCCCCTTGACGTTAGCTCGGTATCGTTAATACTTATGAAAACCCTCTTCTTCAGTTGACAACACAGTGCTTGAATTAATTGAACTGTAAATTCTATTTTTAATGACGAAGGGCGTTTTTGCTGTGTGGATGGGCAATGCTCAATCGTCAAAATGTAAGTGACCATTCATTTATGATTAAATTACAATATAAATCGAAACCATTTTAAAATCTTAAATCCAAATACCTGTTTTACTAAAACAGCATAATGTTTTTGAATTTATGTATTTTTCTATTAACTCCTGTATACGACAGGGGGAATATGACGGAATCGTGAAATCCTTTTAAAGGGTATATCGATTTACGCGCTCGTTATGTTTCTGTCGAAGCCATCAACACCTAGCAGGGGCAGCCCGCGGCTAATTAAGATGTACTCTTTATTGTTATTATTTGATGAGAAAAATGTGAATGTGCCTTTTGTTTTAAACTGTACAGCTCGCTGGTGATCGTTATCGTCGTCCGTAGTCACATACCATCTGTCTATTTTCTTAAAAAACTAAAGAGAGCTGCCTTCCTAGACAACATACCTGACGATAATCGCTATCGAATCGCTAAATGAAAAGTAAATGGGATTTGATAATTATGCTCGAACGTTAAGCAACGGTTTATTAAAATCTCATTTTTCAGACGTTTTTCTCTAATCGATTGCATTAGCGATTATCTAAAGGCATTTTTATGAATGACGCACAGTAAGTATCTCCTTCATAAAACTACACAAGCTAATTTGTTAACTACAAATCAAATTTCATATGTTTCGTCCCTGTTCAAATTCATCACAAACATATTAAAGACATTTAACATAAAGCGAAACTAACACTAATCTATTTAGAAACCGGGCAACTCGCATCTGACGCATGTCTTGTAATCATGAGCTCAGCCGTCCCCGCGGGTCCGCCAGACCCGCGCTAATGAAGGTCGTCTTCAAAGGGTCCGAGAGTCCCGCGCCCGCGGCTCCGCTGAATCTTTAACGGGCGAGGGTTGGGTTAGCGGATGGAATGAAAATTTGTAGGTAATAGTCCAAGTAAGTCTGGAGTTTCTGGAGACTAAACTTTAGGATTTGAGTAATAAAGATTTAAATATTAATGGTAAATTTGGTGATCTTGATGGATATTCGCCTAACAACTTTAAATCACTCAACGTGATGTGTTTGGAGTGTGCAAGAATATTATAATTAAAATGGGATATTACACTCCTCCTAAAAATTGCTCCGTTCTAAATGTTAAATTGTTTGCCTTTACTTGTCAGATTTATCCTATATTTTCAGCTGATATTGAGTGCTGCCGTAGCTAGCCAATTTAGCTTGGAACTGATTCATTTGAAAAACAAATGGGGAGGTAGACATTTCCTCCCGTAGAAGTGAGAGCATGGATCTCTCGATAAATAAAATTTAGCGTGTCCTCAGGCACTTGTAGCAACTCATCGCGACAATGCAAAATCAGTAGAGCTATCGCATTCGCGGATCTACTTCAATCGTATATCCACCATAAAGGTCTTACACAAAACAGGAAAATCATCTCTCGCATGTTCTGACATAGGATGCTATGTTGTTGATGCTTAAACTTGAAGTTTGATCGAACAAGTAGACTAGCATACGACCTAGATTCGATCATATCGGCGCTTAGAGTTGAGCTTTTTTTGCTTGTTCAAAAAGGAAGCAATATTTGTACTTTTGCAGGTAATGTTTATTATTTTCCGAACAAATAGAATTATCTCGTTTTAAGTTTAGTTTCTCTAGACCAAATTTTGTTGAACTGTAAACTAATGATCGCGGGCCTGTTCTGATATGTATCCGAGATCATTTAATTTTACTTCAGGGATAATATATTATTTGTTAAGATAACCCTAACTTACAAACGGTAACGAGTGTTGAAACTTGATTCGTCCGTGTATGATGAGTTCGAATATTTATTCACGAATCAACGATGATAGATTGTATTTAGTACGTTTCTGATATTTATATACATGTTACTATCTATTTTTCTTCGTTATCTAGTATCCAGAAAACGTACTAATTATGCTTAATTTGGGCTAGACTGTAGTTGACTGTAATATATTGATATTCAACAAATATTGTCTGTGGTAACTGGTGTCACCTTGTCTACGTCGTCAGGAAGACCAATCAACAATATATATTACAGTACAAAGTCGATATGTAGTTAATCGTCATATAGCTGTGCGTTGAATATACAGCGTTCGGGTCTAAAGGACCGCTGCAGAAATTGCAATGTTATCAGTTGTCAAAGGGTTACACAGACAAAGCTAGACGACTATGCGATATTAGCTACGGCTCTCGAGATAATGTTAAGTATCAAGTGTAGCTGTATCAGTGACAAGGGGGTAGAACTGTTTGAGTATTTAAGGTAATGTATGGTATATTCGTATTAACTACTATGAGAAACACATGTACTTGTGGATTTGTTCACTTTCTTTTGTTTTTATAAACAGCTTTTAACTAATACCACATAGAAGGAATTTAATATGTTAACAGCGATTTTTTATTTCTACACGTGCTTAAGTATTCTCTCATTAAAATTTGACTAGAAGCAACTAGAGGAGCTCGCTAGCGTATTGGTTCAAGCACTCTGGTTTCGGCTAAAATAAGCAAAATTAGCTATTGTTGGTTCCTGGATGGGCTATTAAAAACTATTTTGAGCTTCTCCGTGCTTTGGAAGACATGTCAAGCCGTCGGTCCAGTTGGTTAAGACAACCGCTTTCACCCATTAAACCTCTAAAGCTAGCGTGGGAGTGGCATGGCCCAAATCCTTGTTTCTCCCATGTGGAAAGGCCTGTGCTCAACAACGTATAGAGTTAATGCACTTTCACATATCTACTTGGATATATTTTTGATAGATACTATATGTAATCAGGTAAATTAGAGAATTGACCTAGTAACGAATTGAGAAAAAGTTTACCTTTTTTCTAACTCGCTCTAAAACTTGCGCTGTGCCAAGTAAAAGACGGCCTAGATAAATTGTAATTCTTTTAACTAATTAAAGAAGGATCGAACACTGGGACATCGAATCCTCTTCTTCTTTGGAGACCCATATTTGGCTACTTTTAATTATTTTGACAATCGAACAAACACTCCATAAACAACCAAATACAGCAAAATATTTTCTCGTAGACGATCGATTTTCGACTTTATTACCTGTTTTTATGACAGACTCTTGTCCTGGACGTGTACGTTACACTGATACACTGCAATCAATACTTATCATTTTTCACCAACAAAATTCGTTGCTTCTATTTCTTTCTTTTGCCATTTTCGTATTTTGAATACGTTTTAAGCGTTATATAAAATTTTATCAATTGTTTTTATTGTCCACTCTATACAAATATTCTTAAATAAGTAACTAAATATGATTTAGAAATATTTATAGTTTGATTCAAAGATCAGCTAGTCTTTACAGAGGCGACACTGTAATCTGAACTGTTTGATTATGTCACAATCCGGCAAAAGCGGGCTCCGTCACGCTTACTCTCACTGAAATCCATGCTGTTTACTGCTCTCTGATATTTATGTCAATTTAGAATATCCGCCAGTCGCTCTTAATCACAGTTATGTTTTGATATCAAATTTCAAGTAACCGTAATATGGCCGAACGTGAACGTGTTTTTTAAAAGCACGAGAAATGATTCATTTCCACCTGATGGTAACTGGTGAGAATAATCCATATGGAAAAAACAGCA
This sequence comes from Acentria ephemerella, assembly GCA_943193645.1. NCBI lineage: Eukaryota > Metazoa > Arthropoda > Insecta > Lepidoptera > Crambidae > Acentria > Acentria ephemerella. The sequence continues at coordinate 2,737,365 of OW971889.1, forward strand.
AATGCAGAGTAAATATATTTTTATTACTTCTACCTTGAATTGCCATAAGGTGCCTTTTAACGCTTTTTTAAAAAACGAATTTGTCCATGAAGTATATATAAGGGAATTTTTGGATGTACGACAAAGAAGTTTCAAGCGTGAAGTAGAGTTAGTAAATAGATGACTTCAAAGACTGGCACACGTGGAAAGGTGAAAGAGCAATAGGATCGAAATTTTTTAGAGCACTTAAATGGTACAGAAAAAAGGTAATAAGCGACCAATACCTCAACATAATTATAGACTATTTGAAAAAGTTAATAAAGCTGAAAATGCAACAACTTCAAGACTTGGAATAAAAAATGGCATTGCACTGACCACAATAAACAGGTTTTAATTGGTTTACTACAAAAATAATGACCACGGGCTTAATTTGGATAGAGTTTATTAATTGTCTATTGTTTGCAAAAACATCCGTTGGAAGGAACTGACTACTATTACTATGCAGTTCGTAAGTGGGGATCCTATAATAAATTTATCGTTTTTGTACAACGAATTAAAATGTTGTTTTCAATTTTTAAACGAAAAAAGTGACGTCCCTTTTAAAAATGTTTATTCATACCACCTAAGATTAAAACATCTCCGTCGGTTAATAATCTCTGATATACCAGCAAGAAGTTAACGTTTTATTCAAAGCAATTGTACCGAGTTGAAAGCGTACCGAAAATTGTTATTGACATCTCCAAGATCGCACAGTAAGCCTGAGCAAATCGTAAACAGATGCCAAAGGTCTTAATCAAAGGCCAGAGGCTTAGTACAAAGCGGGGTAAGACAAAGGAGTGTTATAGCCAGATAGCTGTGTAGCGAGTCGGGTTCGAAACATTGACGACCGTCGACCGCCCGATGTCCGGCCGCGGAGTCCGCGCTCTAATTAAAACACCCCCCTCGCGCCGACCCACCCCCCTATCCCGCCCGATCACAGGCAAAGACTCGTAGAAAATATTGTCAGATGTTCCGATGCTCGGTAAGTAAGTGCTTACGAAATATCAAATAAAGTATGTTAGATACTTCTATGCATGTTCAATGCTTTTCATCATTAAATTAAAAATTATTGTGTGTCACTTTAAAAAGCACAAAACATTTGAAATTAACTTGACCAATATTAACTAATATAAAAATATGTAGGTTACGCAGATGATTTAAAACCACAACAACTCACGTCCATTTTAACTTCTTTGAAAATAAAGTCCTTGAGACTTTATTATTTCGTAATAACACTGCGTAAGAATATTATTTTTTATTCTTAAAAGAATAAGTGATGATTATTTACTTTTGATGGCGTATCAAAAAAAATAGAATGGCACACGTTTTTTATACACTATAATTATAAATCTGTGATTTAAAAAACCACACGAAGTAAACATTTTAAATTGCCTTCTTATTTTCTCATTAGTGTTAGTAATTAACAAATAACGCATCTACGCAAATTAATCTTTGACAATGAGAGGCCACACGCCTACGGTGATGTGAAAAAGGACAGCCACGCACAGCGCGAGTAAGATTGCCTCGTAAAAACGTTGTGTGAATAGTATAGCGCGTTATAGACGGGCTCCACGACAACGTCAGGGATATTGTCGTGTCTGAACTTAATCACGTGGCCTCGGGGTTAATAGTTTGAGTTGAACGCCGGGGATATTTACATGGGGTCATGTTGTCTTCTAACTCTAATATATGGTATGTATTATCAAAAATTTATTCATATTTCACGTAAGATGTCAGGCGCCATGGGAAAAGCATATGAGATATGAATAGATTGGTTAATTGCAGTACCAATCACTATTAGCTTAAGAAGCTGCTCCCTAAATATAATTCAACTATTAACGGTGCTTACTTCCTGGTAACGTTAGATAGGTGGATTAAAAAAAAACTAAAAAAAGGGAAAATACTACTAGGGAAAAACTCCTGATTCATATAGAACTCTATGTTGCAGTTTCTAGGTTCAATATCGCGTAACCCGCTAAATAATAAATATAAATAACCCCGTAAATAAAGAAATATAGTATTGAAATTCTGCTAGCCTGTGATTAATTTATTGCCTTAATAATCTATTAGAAGTATTTAACTTTATAAAGTAAGGAGAAAATCGTAATAGAGTACTACGATTTAATATTACAACAAAGCACCATTTGTGAAAAATTTAAATCCAAAAATTATGCGATAGGTTTGGTATATTTGACTAAATGATTAGGCATCATTTAGTCAAATATATAAAGAGCCGTTACTTAAATTTCAGATAGAGAGAGAGAGAGAGAGAGAGAGAGAGAGAGAGAGAGAGAGAGAGAGAGATTTTATAGAGTACACTCTTTCAAATCAACTGAGAGTATGTAAAGTTCATCTGTTTTAGGGGAGCAATTTTAACAAACTTGTTCTTAGTGGGTATCTGCACTCCAATATGTATGTCACTACATTTAATGTCTCTAGATCCGCTGCTTTTAGGCTGTAGTTGACATATAACTCAGAGAGTCAGGACAGTGAATTTGAATAAGGAGTTGTTTATGCGACTAAAAAAACAGCAGCATAGTCAGCGCTTACTCAGCTAATATGTTTATAAGGTACAAGAGCTGCTTTATTTACCCTACATAACCGGTCATAATACCTCCGAGACAATAAGCGTTACAAGTCGCTAGAAAATGCACGTACGTCTTTTTAGTAGTAGTAATAACAGAATACTATAACGACCAGCTGTGCCCGCGACTTCATTTACGTGGATATCGGAAAACAACAAATTCTTTCTTTCAAATTCAATCAGTAGTTGCCGAGATCAGCGCGTTCAACCAATCAAATAAAGTATTCAGGTTTATAATATTAGTATAGATTTGAAACATCGTATTTTAAGAAGTGAAGATAGCAATAAAATATTGTAAATTGATTCCATCGTAATCATTTAGGACAATTACTATGAATATTAAAACACTTAATATCACATATAAGGTAATATATAATTATAAACCTCAGAAGAATACCCGTAATTCAACTTAATCAAAATTACTTTACATTACTGAAACTTTTTAATAGATAATATTTTACTACCATAGATAATAACTTTGATATGGTAATCATTCTTTTCAAAACTGGCGCCCAACATGGTGCCCACAGTATAGCTAAAAAAATATAAATTTATTTTTTAACAACTTTTATCACAAAATGGTATAATAAAAACTAAACAGGTACCTATACTATACAGGGTAGAACAAGGGTTACTGTCGACAGATAAGGGCGCCACGTCCTAAGCTGACGTTGCGGGAATTATCGCTCCACCTACATAATCGAATTCGTGCCGCGGAGAAAAAACAGTCGCCGGCGTAGTAAATTCTGTAGAGGTGTCTCATTGTTTGAGTAAAACTGTTATAGTCAGCGTTTTATTGATAATCATTATTACTGCGGAAGCTATATACAGAGTACTGTATAGATTGTGTTAGCGTAATTCGAAATATGAACAAATCGGAAATTAATTTAAATACCGCAATGTATAAAATATAATGATAATATCATCGCTTGATTTGCTAAATAAAAGTTGATTATTAATATAAATTGATTATTTTTGCATTGACCTTGACAATAAACTGTTTACCTTATTAGGTATTAAGGTAATGTAAAGGTACAAAATTAAAAATTTTTGACATATATACTATATAGATAGACTATTAATACAAATATATATTATTTAATTTATAGGTGTTGCGTATAAGGACCATCCTATATCCATATTTGCTATTATATTGAGTTAAACCAAATTATAAATTATATAATTATTAACACCTTCTACATTATCTTTTATAACGATAATAATATATATAATAATAGAATTACATAAAAATTCTTCAGTTTCGTTTTTCTATTTAGGTAAAATTAAGTTTTGTGACATACGTAAGCAAAAAATATGACTAAAATGAAATGAAAAAAAAATTTAAAAATTAAAATTGTATATAATATACACGGTCATGAATCAGTTTCAAATATTTGAAGTTTGTTAAACGAATAACTCTCAGTATTTGTTTTTATAATTAATATAGTCATTTGATTACTCCAAGAGTCGTGAATTGAAAAAATATACTCCACTACCATGTTTTATTAATTTCAAGAGGTTAAGCCTCTGAGACATAAACCTTCATGTTGAATTTTAGTACTATTGGCGCCCAAAAAGTTTCTTTGAGTAAAAAGTAACACGTTGTGCGTCAATAATACACATCTATCGAAGTTATATGATTTGAACTTTTTCTATTAAGCACTCTATTTATATGCCTGCAAACCCAGAGGTGATGTCTAGAAAAACTCGTGATCGATACAGAGAGCGGCGACACGGGGGGCCCCTGAGGCCGCGTCAATTTGGCCGCTGCCTCGTCAGCGCTAAATTATCCCGACGTCTTTAAATGGAATTTCGCGGGTAGTCCGAGAAGTCCCCGCACGTTTCTCTAAGGGCTCCGAGGGTGGGGGGCCTCCACGCCACCTGCGCTCGAGACATTTGCTCTCAAAACTACAGCTGAGTACGTCCGAACTTACTGCTAACGTGGACGAAATTCAGCCTTTACAGTAATTCAAGGTTTTATTCTATAAATTCTCTCTGATTATTAAAAAAGTTTCGTATATTTTAGTTTAGTCAGTAAATTGCTTGCTCGATGTTGATTCCATTTTAGTAACGTAAAGAAAGTATTGGTAATATTTGTTGTCCTTTTATTCATTATCATTTCACATGATTTACCCATTCTCTTATATATATGCTATATTCTAACCATATTATCTTCGACTACATTAAAAGAAACAATTGTTTATCTTCTTCGAAATTTGACTCACGATTATTAGGGAAAATGTTCACCAGACGAATTTTATGCATTGCTGCACCATACATTTTTAAGCTTTTCGTTAAAAATGAGAAATATTTTGTTTTAAGCGCATTTATAATAGAAAGTAATAGATAGCGGATTCACTTTCTAAGATATTGGATTTTCTACAGTCGTAGTTTATGGTGTGTAAACAACTAGCAGAGATGTTGGATTGCGTACAAAATTATGTTGTTAGTATAATTCCGTTAGCACACACGTCTCCGCAACATGGTCAGCATCCACCTTCGGGCAACGTCCCTACGTGCATACGACACCTTAATGACTCACGACGCTAATCCAAATGTTTGTCAGAATTGGCAAGTCCACCGCTTGCTCTTCAATAAAGGTTCGGTAAGCTTTCTCATCGGTCGGATTAACAGTTTCGACCAATACGCCAACGCTGCGGCTCTAATCACCAGCGGTGACCGCTCGCGCGTAAATTACGCCGTTGAACCAATATGGTTTGAGCTGTTTTGCCTCCCGCTACGTTTTAGTTTGTAGGATGCTGCTGAGGGGTTGAGTGGAAGGTCGGGGGTCTATATTGGGTGGGCGGCGAGGGTAACCTACGCGTCCTTCGTTAATGCCCGCTTAGGTAGCCCCGGAGCGCGCTCGCAAACATAATCGTGCGCCCTTTGTAGTCCCCCTTCTAAGGACAGGGCTGGCTTGAAACGGGACTGATTGATTGGATGAGCACTTAGGAGAAATTTGTATGTTAAATTCTGGGACCTCGGCCCCGACATTGTATACTACGTCGCTGGTTTGTTAAGTAAGTGAATCTTTCAAAGTTCTAGTTTTATATTATAGTAACATATTGTGTTTTTTTAACATTCTTAACCAGCCGTGAAAAGTTATACTTAACTTTTTAACTAGGCTTGTAATTAAACCTGTCGAGTCGCAAAATCAAGACAATATTTTTAGAACAACAATAAAACAAACAACAAACAACAATATTTTATACAATAATTATAAAATATTATATACATACAAATTCCAAGTAGCATTAAAAGTTTTATGATACCATGATATTTAAGCAAAAACTACTCCGTTTCATAATTTGTTACTAGTTTTAATTTTCTGAATTTAAATCATAATCAAATTACAATTTTTGACTAGTTTGATTGTATTTTTTTGTTCTATTTTGTCGCCTTAATATCATCTATATCTTCCAAATAAATGAATGTTTTTAAAATAGGTCTACAGGGTTAATAAGTCTTACGAGTAGAGTAGATTTTAAAATCATTCATTAATTTTCAATAAAGACCGGTTTAGCTGAAGAAATTGTTGGAAATTTTCCACCATAACTAAATCTTATTAAAGTTGCAAGTATCCATTAAATTGGCGACAACGTTAATTATTTACATTACTTTCGGTACTTCTACTTAGTTTATTAAATTACCGGCGACCCCGCATATCTTGACGTCGAGGCCGCGCTCCCGAATCCAATATCCGCGCCGTACGCGCAATAACAATCGCGACCGTCTATCGGTCGCCTGTAAATTATGCAAGCCTTTGGCAAACTTATTCCAAAATTGCTTTAGTAGAAAATGAACCTTATCCCAACCTAGCAAAATTTACAGTCGACGCTGTATTTAAAAATGCACGCGGACGGACGCCGTCGTCGTCCGCGCTAATGGCGACCCCTCCCCACCCACTCTCCCTCGCAAAGCACACGCTCAGAAATAACCAAAAAGTTTCGTATCTAATTGTGACCAGGAACAGCCACGTGTATACGTCCTAATGGTTTATTAACGCATCGATAAGTTTATTTAAGTATTGATAAAGGTACATAGCTCTGATGTTGTCTGGTAGTCAGAGCTACGTATGTACCTAAACAGATATCACGTGACACGTGTCAGAAGAATTTCAATATTCAGTGGAAATTGGATAAAATTCTATTCTTATAAATTCTTCATCACTCGCGTTCTATTCTGGAGAGCGATTCTTAAGCAGTAGACATCCTGTCGAATTTGACATAAGTCGAAACAAAATGGCGGATGTCGATTGGCTTGGGGGAAACTCGCCCATTATCAAACTCGACACACTATTTTTTTGGGACACAATTCTAACCTAACCAATTAGTAAGTAGTTTTTTTTTATAAAACGCCAGAGAAAGTAATACGTCTCAGAAAAACCAAATATAATAAATCATCCATACACTTTACACACGTAATAAATATTTTACTACCATGACGAATGCGATAAAAGGTTGTCTTAGAACATCGAAATGAAATTTTGTGCGGGCTAAGTGAAGGGATCGAAGTCTTAACCGAAGAAAATTAACATTTCGATGTATAGAAATGCTTCTTCGGATCCATCCTTCGACTAATGTTGATTATACAAATCAGCTAAGTGCTTGGTAGCAAACTCTTTATCTATTAATAGCGCTAAGCAGTCTAAGCACGTCGCCAGAAGCCAATTACGTAAGCTACCAACGGCAAAGGTAGCTTATGGTTTTTTAATTCGTTAGTATTGTATAATCTAACGCCGGCAGGTCAACTTTCAATATTTTGAACTCCAATGTGGAGCTGTTTGAAACGTAAAAGAACCAATCTTGAAACGGCACAGGTTTCCTACTACGCAAAAATATGATACCAAGGGCCAAGACCTTTGTATTATATTTTTCCACATTGCGTAATGAAGTGCTCTAGGTTCTGAACAGACTGCTGGTACAAAGCCAGTCTTGCTTGGTTAAACACAACTTGGTGTGTGTCTTGGTATAACTAAATTTCGTTTAAAATCTGCTATTCGACTAATCATCGTTATTGACACAGTACAACAATAAACTGTGCATGTTCAATATCACTGGCATGATCACCTTGGTCCTTGTTATAGGATACGAATTAAAAGTGAACTTACTGATTAGCAAAGTAAGTTCACTTTTAATCACTTATAACTTTTAGTAAAGTTACAAGTGATCAAGTCCGAAGATGTTTCCTTTTATATAACAAAGGAGGCCTGATTGTAGTTGGTTGCCGTAGTAAAGCGTTTGTAACGCTATGCAGGTACTACTTTTGTATTTCGAGCTAGTAAGAATGATGCAGTGGCGTTACATGGAACCAAAGAATCAAGACCTCTTATACCCTTAAAAGCGCGACTTTGAGGACATTACCACACTCATATCGGCACTCTAAAGATTTATAAGTTGTAATCTTTTAATCAATTTTCCTTTATCGAAAGAAGACTTAACTTTCAATGTTGTCATGAATTACAATATCATTTATAATATATTATATTAATCTCAAAAGTTTATGGCTGTATGCAGACACAAAACCCACGTGTCACTTTATACTGCACACAGTTACGGTAATATTTTTTATCTGAGTTCCATTATCAAGTTTCCGAGCACAAGAAGTTGCTGCTCGTCGCCGCATGCCGCGCCAACTACGGGTGTCCCGTAAACTTATTTTTTAGAGCACAAAAGCGAGCGAGGGGAACGAAACGTTCTGCCGACATGCACCATTCTAATTCCCGCGTTTTGCCTGCGGCCACTAGAAAATACCCCGTCATTTACGCTAACGCGTGCAAGGCAGCGCTGATGTGACTCGCACGGTACTCAAATTATATAAGAGCGTGGAAGAAATGGTCTCAAATTTCAGGCGTTGACGTTATTTGAGGTAAGAGCAAAATGTAACAATTTAATTTTTTTTTAAATTTAAATACACAGGTATCCTATACAGGTTTTAGGATACATGTGTACTGTCTGTTTTATTTGTATTATATGTAACTAATAACCAAACTATTACTTTATTCAAAACCATATCAACGCCAATACTGTTGCAATAATCATCATTATCTACAGCTAATACACATTCTGCTGCTGAGCATAGGCCTTCCTACGTGGACACACTTGAAAGGAGATAGGAGAAGGAGATAAACATTAGAGGAGACACACTGTTGTAACAATTTGGTCTAAACCCTATTGTGGGCAAAAGACTAACTTAAACACCTCATCAAAATTAAATTTCCTAATTTTGTTACACACCGTTTCAGAATAATTAAAATGTTGTTAGAATTCCACTGATACCACTGAAAACCAGCGCCGTGACATTCCATCATCGCCGCGGCATAGAGCTGAGTGGTAACCATTTGGATTCATTGTGTATGTTAATTTTGTGTGTTGTAGAAAATGGTTGTAAACCAATGTACTGATAAATATTTTTTCTGCCTTTCTTCATTCATAGATCTAGGAGGAAAAATTGCAATTTAATAGCACGAGGAGGAAAAATTCTGGAAAGAAACGTTGGATATTTTTGGAAACTCTTTGTGTTCTCGCAATACATGAACACCTCAGTGGTAAAGCAATAATCGCCCGGATAGTAGTCAAAATTTCTTTATAGTCTTTACTACATTTTTCTAAAATAATGTACAAAAGATAATAAACCGCTATAATTAAAATATAGTTGAGTAGATTGTGCACCATAACAAGGTAAACATAACAATAATGTAAACATAAACATAACAACAAAAACAAAATAATGTAAAAATCAAGTGCTAGTTATATTATATTATTATATAAATATAATAATTAATTAATATTAATAATTATTAATTAATATTATTATTGTTAATTTTATAGAAATCGATTTTGAACTTCCCAGTCGCTCGACGATTCGAGGGACCGGAGAACACCTCTCAGCAGAGAGGGCGAGACAGCCGAGGGTCAGGACGTCAGAGAGAGGAATCGGCGGGCAATCCTAGCGTCATCGAGCAAGTCCTCCCGCTGGAGCTTCGCAATGGTTGGTCCCTCAACTAATCCCAATCTCTTGAGATGGTCGCGAAGAGAAGATGAGACGAGCCATTGGTTGAGTCTACGACTGGTATGATCTCAGTAGATGTCTCCTTCCACATATCGGTAACCTCGTGTGCCAGGCTCAGATACTTGATCTCTTAATCCGAGTTATATAAATATAATAATATTATTAATAACTTTACTCATATACTATGCTCTCAAAAAATAACTCAGTTAAAATCTCAACAATACAAAACTGTCAATTGTATCAAAATACTTTTCGCGACATCATCAAGGTGCATGATGTGCTTACAAATCCCGTCAAACGACAATAGCCCACCGGCGAGTTACGTTTAATTAAATCATGTCTGTTATGTGGGTGCATAGTTCAAATACCTATAAGTCTACGCGCTCTTACTGTGTCCGCGCACAGTTAGTTTGCAATAAATTCAGGCTAGGCTATTACTGTCGCCTAAGGCTTCATGGTAATAACTATAACTGTAGTTATATCCCTCAAAATTCCTGCTGCCTTCACTAGGTCCACGTCAAGACGACATTCAAACTTTTACACTTTTTGACGCTTTTACACGTAATTCATTAAGCTACGGTAAATTTGACGCAAATTAGCGTGCCGTATACGACCAATATTTTCGTTGATATTATCATCGATTTTTGCAAGACGATTTTATTATATTATTTTAATTTATCGCCGAAAAATCGGCCAACATGTTTCGGCTTTATAGAAAATGTACCAAATACCTTGCATACAACACCTAACAATATAGTTTAATTTTGATCAATTTAATTTTTAGATGTCGACTTTTCTAATGAGCTCACTGTCAAGGTGTTGAGCTGTTGTTTCTCATAACACCAAAGAAATACTTCCTCAAAAATCTTTATATTTTTGTTCGTCACCAGCCCGCCGGAGGTTACGTGTATAAAACCGTGTTGTGTCTGATGCAGATGCTTCTTAGAAAATCAAAAATCATTACGACATTTCCTTTATTCTCAGTTCTTAAAAACAGAATCATGTTTTTTATGACCGCGCTCAACTCAAGCCCTCATGATTATATAGTTAGCAAAGTTAATTAAAGTTATTTAACGATTATCTCGCTAATACACGGATCGCTGCTCATCCAACTGCGCGCGTACTCATTACAACTTAATAAGTGGTCGTAAAAGCTAACACAAACATACAATTGTCACATTTTTTCTCAAAAACATCACTTACGTTACATATTTGAAAGTTAAGTCAATCCTTAAATACCAGTGATAAGCATGCAAGCAAGACATGTCTTAGAATAATTTTACTTCGATGGAGTCAAAATCCCTCTTACACTCCTCATTTCCTTTCCCTCCTCATTCTCTTGAATAACTAGTTATTTTTTGTATAAGTTCTTTCTTTTACAGGGAAGATCAAGGGAATTAAAACCCATACAGCCACGCCGTCAGTATTTTTAAATCAAGTTCTATTTACTGATTTTACTGAACCATGTTACAATATTTCTATACAGCCACTCAATTACATCTGGAAAATGTGGATAGGACTGTTATAAACAAAACTATCTACATCCTCAGTGTCAGCCAAGGGCCGGTTCGAGGCTAATACTAAATGTATAGCAGACGCTGAACAGGTTCGTTAAGCATAACAGGGTAAGCCTTAAATAAGTGCCTGGACACCTGAGTGTCCCTGACAAAGAAAGTGCAGACAAACTTGCAAGAAAAAGGTCAGGGGAAAATGTTATTGGACCCAAACGCTTCGTTGGAATCTCATCCAGTACAGAGAGAAAGCATTCAGCCAAATGGGATGAGATTGCTTCTCTCGCACTCTCCAAAAGATTCACATATTCATTTGGAGACCCTAAGGCGATTAGGAACTTACAACGTAGTAGGCTACGTGGCTTAAGTGGCGCTATTACTGGTAACTTTAGCACAAATAGCATGCTATTTAACATGAAGTTAGTGGAATCGCCTCTGTGTAGGTCATGTGGGGAGCACATTTAACAATTGAAACCAATCCTGTGTAATTTTGATGTTCTTGCTAGGAAAATAATGGGTTTCTTTGGTCTGGAGACATAAAACTGCTGACTCCAAGCGTACTTATTCCCATTGAGTCGAGGTGCTCCATGAGTGAAACCTAGCCCTTTACTAAGATAAGATAATGAAAAGCACTGCGTTTACCTCGGGTTAAAGAGTTATTTAACCAAACCGCGTTAGGGCTTAAATGTTAGGGTTACTTTCAGCCCGAGGGTCATACATAACGTGCTTTTCATTAAAGGTGATTTAAAATTCCAAAATATAATTTTTTCCCGTATGTTAAAAAGGGTGCCTTCAGGAGACCTGTATTTAAGTACATTTATATACATTAAAATGTAAGCGTGCATTTATTTCAAAGTGAAATACTAAATAATTCGATTAGAGGAATTTAGAACTAGGAATTTAGTAAGGAAAAAAAGGGTAAATGAAATTTAAGAGAGGATTTAGTTATTGTTATAGTTATTGAGTTATAGTTGTTGGTTGACTGGAAGATATCTCTTGCTGGAATAAGCCCACCTCTGTATATGTCTTTCTTGTAAAATTTATATTCATCTTTTATATATGTATAATAAAGTTATAATAGTTTGATCACGGTTCGAAAAAGAGGCCTATTCCATAGAATGATAGCGCTTAAAGACAGTTATAAAAATTCGGTTTAAAATATCTTTGTATCTGTGTGTCTCTAAACAAAATTATTTTCCACTACCTTTCTAGACAAAAATTTTGTTTATTTGCAACGCAATATCCCGAATCAAATAAGAGTTATGTGTTTTTTGACAGTGATCCGTTGAATCTCAACGTATGAAAAAACCTCGTACAAATTCACAAACATTCGAAATATCCTTTCGAGGGCTCTCCATCTCACTTTGAAGTATTGCAATAAAAAGAGACAATTTTCCGAATTCCTTTGAAGGGGGCAGATCACTTTGCTTGGTTAATAATACAAAGAGTGGAAGAATTATATGCAAATCTAATACGTCAAAGGATAGTAGTTAAATTTTTATTGCTAATATTTGCTAACAGAAAATATTTTTGTTCGCAAATATTAGCAATAAAGTTATTCTTTATACATAGGGAAGATCGTTTTAAAATGTCGATGCGATAGATCGTATTGTCGTTTTTCAAAGAACTTAGATCTACGCAGCCACATACCGCTACGTCAAATTTAGTTTTAATCTGCAGCACCTACGCAAGTTTGCGGGGATTCCTGGACTTTGTATAGATGATTGGATTCAATGGACTTCAAGGAATTCAAGCCTTACACGGATCCTTATCTTCATAGAAGTATTCTTCTTCACAGTAAACATCGCTATCCAATGAAAACCGCATTCTTTATTGAACTTCCTTTTTACTTTACACACTTACAAAGGCCCAGTTTAATGTGTATACACACATCCACGTTTTTTCAATATCTTAACTAAAAGATCCATTATGATACGGTACCCTAAAAAACTTCTTAACAATTATATAGGCGTAGGTGTATCTATAGAAAGACATTTGGTGAAAATTAGCAAAAATCTAGCGTTACTAGCCTTTCATTTCCAGCTGTGCCTAAATTAAGAAACACAAAAACAAACACATGCCGTTATGAGCGTACTAAATATTCATTAGTGTAATTAGCTCAGAAGCGAAGCTTATGCGGTCACGTAACGATGGCAATAGTAGACGAGAAGGGTGACCGAGAGCATAATCTAGAATTCTCTGAAGTTGGTGTCGCGAATTTTCTCAAAAGTAGTTTTAAATATTATTTTGGTAGAGGGTAGACAATGATTACGAACGATTGGCGCGATGTGATTATAATGCAGACGTAGCTGCTTGTTTGCCACGGACGAAGTATTTTACAGAATTTCGTGAAATTTATTTAATTTTTATCTTTTAATTGGTGAGTTTCGTTTCTACTTGATTGACGCGCGATTATTTCTGTGTTACAACTTAGCATCATACGGGTTTATATGTTCTCAGACTGAAACATATTTTTTTATATTAAGCTCAGCAAATGACTGGACACCACCTGATGATAAGCAGTAGAGGAATCGCTATAGTTAGCTAGCTATATATTAATTAAATGAAATTTTTATTAAGATATTTCAAATACAAAACCGTATTAACAGTGCAAGGAGCAACCTTCTAATACACAGAAGTCCTTGTCCGCTGGTTCTATGGCCGGATGCATAACTTTGATTCATTCTTTTCTGAACCTAAAAGTTTTACTAGAATTATTAAAAATATTCTTCTACGAATCCCAATGAAATGATTAAATAATTCTGGTAAAGCCCCTTTGGGAATTATAATATTATGAGCGCGCGCGCGGTTGTCTGTCGTGTCTAAGCGTGTGTGTTTGTGTGTAAAGTTGGTGTTTCAATAAATAGTATATTTATAAGTATAATTAATATCTATATATAGGTATTAACTATATATAGATATTCCTATATATATGATGTTATACGTACTCAGATTCATTTTAGATTATTCAAAAATATGGTATTATGTATAACCAGAGTCAGATAACATTGTTCAAGTTAAAGCAAGGACATTCTCAATATATTTAACATGTAATGTAACAGAGTAACATGGTGTCTAAAGGGGAGGTTGGAGTGGACTTCAGAACTGCGGCTCGTATAACAAGTAATTATCTTCATAGCTTAGAAAACAAACCTTGACTCAGTTGCGTGTATAATCAATTTTTAGCAGGTATGGGACTTGATTTAGTTTTCATCACATATTAAGTTACTACAGTTATCGCCATGACGTGATTGAAGCAGATCTAATTATATATTTATTTGGTTTATCAATAATTGTTCCACTGATTAATTTATATGCATACAAAATAATATATAACTTATAGCTGTACAATAGACAAAAGGTAAACACTACATGCATATTGTAGGTAAGTTGTAATTACAAATAAAATATATTAATGTAATTGGGTTATAAAATATCTAAACGATATGTAATTAACATTTGATCTATAAAGGCAATATTGTGGTGACGACTGGTCAGACTTGGGTTGTTTGGAGCAAATACCACTAGAATGTCGGTGTCGTCTAAATGTTACAGTATGGATGTTTAAAATTTTATTACCTTTATTATATAATTTTGAAGAATGACTGGTCTGCGATGACTCACCCCCGAACAAAAGCATTTCCAAACAAGTACAATTGAAAAATTTAACCGGGTTGGTTTAAAGTATATTCTTTCTGAATTGTTAGGTAACTGTTGATTTATCAAAACCTTTTGTCCCCAGTCTCCAGTCCCCAAGTACACCAATGGGTAAAAAAACATCTAGGCACTTCAGCATACTATTTTAGGTCGAGCATAAGCGCAAATCGTTTATTCAACCCTAAAACGCTAACGGCGAAGATGAATAAAGTTACCTTCCGTGGGAACACACTAGTGTTGCGAATGTTGCGATTAGTCAATTATCGAAGAGAGAGGGGGGTGGGTGAAGACGCGGGGAGCACCGTCCGCTCGCCCACATCTCTCACGTGGCGTGTGTCCGCGGTATAATTCACGGCAGTACACGCGCAATTTAAGTAGGGTTGACACATACAAGCTAAAATATATTTTTATATAATAAATATAGGTGTTGTTGCGTCCAGCGGTTGGGTACATCTTTGAACGAAGAGCTGATGTTAACAACAAGATTTTGATATGATAGGCGGAAAAAGACGAGAAAAATTGACAAGTCAGCATAATGTTGACTTGGTAGTCAGAGGCATGAGCCAGCGTGTGTTTTGTCATTAATTGTCGTCAAGCCAATGGCAGTGCCACCGAGCTGTGTGGATTCATCAATTGCCGGTGCATTAATAGCTTGTCAGAAAGCAGTCTCAGAATATTCAAAGACAAATTTCAATTATTATGGACAGTTTTAAATACAGTTTAGCTTTGAATCATTGGCCGGCTTGCTAAGTAGTCAGTATCGTTAGTTACAAGTTACTAGGCGAGAGATGCCGCGTTCAAGTCTCAGCCATGGTAGATGTTATGATATACGCGAATGTTTTCGGATCAAGGTTGTATATTTATTTATGTTTTAATACTTACCTATGTTTCAACTAGTACCATAACACGAAATCTTAATCATTCTGCCTTCAGGTTAGATAAGAGGTGTGAGTGAAGAACATATTATTATTTATTCTAATAAATACACTGTTCATAGTTTTATATTTGTTAATCATAAATTATTTTCTCAAATACTAAATACTGCCTGGATTATTTTTTAATTATATTACAAGCTTTACTGGCAGCCCTAGGACTGGCATTAGAAGGGGGCTGACGGCGGGCGCCTTGACAGCACAGCGCCGTTAATTCCTGAGCGCTCCTCGCGGGCGATTGACAACGCGCTCGGAATTTATCGACGGGCACACTCACCGCGCACTCGCCAATAACGACCAGCAGCACTATGTATCGATATCGATAGTTTTTTGGCTGTTGATGGTGGAAGCTGATCTAAAAAATTTGTACGGTCTAAAACGTAGCTCCTCAACTTTTACCAATGAAATTTAATGTGTACCTTACCATAGATAATATGTAAAATTCATGGGGTGAAGGGTTTTAAAGCATTCAACTTTGTTTCTGCGCCAGGTCTAAATGTATGAATTTAAACCATTGAAATTATATTTTTAATTGAATATTAATAACCTATCACAATATTATGAGTTATATATGGGACAAATACAGAAGACTGAGACATCCGTTCGATATTAAAATTTACTTTGATACAAAGAACCAAAATAATCCAAAAAGCCTACGGTAAATTGAAATCGATGTCGACAAAAGAATAATCTGTCACCTCACTAAAGTACCTCAACTGTGTTCAGTTGGCAGCGTATATATAGCGTCTATGTATCTAGAGGCTAGGTAAATAGGGGCATGCCTTTTAGGTTTAGCGTTCGACTAGGCAGCCTAGCTACGCCTAGATATACGTGACACGTGCGTCTAACTCCGTTTGACGCGAATAGAGTAATGCCTGGATGAATATTAATGTGGTTAGGCGCCTAGGGCATCGAAGAAAATATCGATGCGTCAGTTTCGCTTGTAAAGATAGGACATCTTTTTTCTTTGACTTCATATGGGAAGATTGACGGTGACACATTACTAAGAATGGGTTGAGTTAGCCTCACGGAGGAATATTACAAAATGTTTTCTTAAATATTACGACCTATTTATGTCAAAACATACTTAACAAGGATTACCACTCAGCACCACCAGGCCAGGCCTACATAATTTAATATACTATAAACTTTATTCAAAAAGATAAAAAATTAAAATAAATCGAATTAAGAGCTAATAATACACTCCCTTATATAACTATCGCCTATAGAAACCTGCATCGAAAATATCACAGATATTTAACAATCATATCTGATCTTATATATGTTAAGGGCTAAAAATCACTCTCAGAGCACTTCGACCCAATGGGATCTTTTGTATTTCCTAGTGTCCTAGTGTCCTAGTGTAGATCCTAGTGTCGGTTGTCCTGGAACACTTCCAAGTTGTACTTCTTTGAGTCAGCAGCCTTAATAAGAATAGAATAGAATATATCTTTATCTTTATTCCTTATGTCTTCTGGAGTGGCGTAGACCAGTCCAAAGCGACCCATTCTTTTCTTAGCAATCATAGTTACAAAGGGCGTGTTCCTTTTGTTCAGTGTGCTCCTACAGGACCTACACAGAGGTGACTGAGGCGAGTCATTTTGAATGTAATTTTACAAAAAAACTTTGGTTTTATTCGGCAATTTTCTTATTTATTAACGATGGTAAATTTTACACGCGCTAAAACACTTTCACTAGTACACTGCATCACAATTTGGAAAATTGGACTGTAATTATAAAATATTATCTGTTATGGCTCCAGATGAAAAAATCTGCTGCTTATGAATTTAACTAATATTCCTAATAATATTAAATTTGAATGATTCCATGTTTATTACTCAAGCATTACCTGCAGTTTAGCACTGCATAATTTAAAATATTATTTTCATTCTATATTTGTGTTCTCGTTAGTATCCCAACCAGATCTTATTATTTGAATTTTTAACTAAAATTAATTATTATACACATCAGTTTAAAAAATTATAGGTACGGATTGTAAAAAGTCCAGACTTTCTTAACCATTTCTTCTCCCGAGAAGATTATTCATTCCTCTCAGGCTCGGAGCATGAAGCATTTGATAAAAAACAATGGAAACAGCTGCTTATCGAATTTTCCAAAATAAAATACAAGAATCAACAGTCATGGCTTCAGCATACATTACCCTTTGTTCAGCCTGCTATTTGTTATCCTAATTAAGACCCTAAATACCGAAGTTAAGGACGGTGGATAGAATAGGTATCGCGTTTCTCACGATTCGCGAAGGATTACGGCCCAGCGGTCAGTCGCTACTAGTTTGCACAAGTGGGGTAGAATGGGCCCCGTTAAGACCCCCACCCTTGCCTTGGGTAGACACAGACCCGGGGGTTGCTGTTGACTTAAGTTCTGTAACGTAAGCATGTTGAATATTTGATAATAGATGAGAACGGTAGGATGGACACAGAGAATTGCTGGTTGAGTTAGAAAATTTTATCAGAAACGAAAACTTATCTGTTAAAGGTCGACTACTTTACATTCAGCTTTATTAAGGTCACAAGTTCATGCCATAAATAATATCTCTAATAGGCTTTTAAGGCAATAGGAATAGGAATCAAACGCCCAGATCGTTCGACGCCACGACGTTCTTTGATTGTCAAACTTTTGTTACATAGACTATAAAAACGATGTTGATAGTATATGATAGATGCTGTAATTATAAAAGAAACTGTATGTTTTATGAGTTTAACACTAAAGAGAGAGATATAAATACGGTTGAACCTATAGCGTTGTAGATCCTTTAAAGGTTATTAAGAGTACAATAAACAAAACACAAAGTTTGAATAAAAATTGTCTAAGAACGTCTTTTAATGAAATACCATTGTTCTTTTGTTTGCTACTTCTTTCAGATACAAAGAAAGTAGACTGAGAAGCAGAACGGAGAATCAAAGCAAAAAACTAGTCCCAAAAAGAATTGAAGATATTTTTATGCAAATTGTGTATTGTTTTATGAAAGTCGTGAGAACTAAGCTTCACTAATCCCCACTAGACAGGCTTTGAATCCAGCCGCCATTTTTAAAGAAAACAAAGTGAACCGGAGCGTTGTTTTCTTTCGACTGGGTCTGTCCACGCGCTATCAATCCAGCGCTCTGTGGGTCGTGAGGCTGCGACTACAATCTTCATTTGTATTCAGGTTCAGATACCACGCGTATGAACGAAAGCTGACAAGTCGCTTTTACACGAGGATACAAAGGTTGTGGTATAATTAAAGGTAAATTGTCTTTATTAAAACGTTCCTTCACTGGAGTTTACAATCGATGCTTCTGTAAAGCAAAGAGTACTTCGAAAAAAACTACTATTAGCTCAAGTGACATCACGTGCCAATTCATACTTCACTTCCACCATACCATAATCACCTTTACCATCATCATAATTACCATCTTTTAAAATTATGCGCTTTGCTGCTTATTGAATATTTCTACAATCATGTGCCTTACATTTTTGTCAAAGTTATAATCATACGCAAGTATCGAGCATACGTCTTAATGAAGGTGTTACAGTTACAAAATAAATTGATAAGATTATTTTAATGCTACAATTTATTGCGTTTTAATTTTAAGCTTAATTTAATTAACTTTTTACTAACCTTGTCATATACTTAACAATTGTATATTTGTGTGATAATCCGATGAGAAAAATAAAAACGTATATCCATTGAAAGTATATTGATTATTGCAAATTAATGAAATAAAACATCACATAACAAACAGAAGTTCAATTGAAGACCTGACAAATTGTAATAAGAGAAAAAAACAAAAGACGAAAAAGAAACAAAACAATAATTTGAGTCGGCCTCCTTGGTTTTCGACACCCATATAGCCGAATGAGGTATTCGAAATAAATAATATTTATTTAAATTAACTTACTAAAGTAAAAAAGTTTATTTTATTAAGATTTCAATCAGAAGCACACGACAGCCAAAATAAACAGACAACTATATTTCCCAATACAAAATGATTCTGTCGATTAAAATATTCCTCAAAGAAATATCTCAGCGACGAACCGCTCAGGGGAAGTTTATAAACAATACGCCCATTAAAAAGGCAGAGCGGCAGACAGCGAGCAAAAGTTGGGGACACAATAAAAGTTCGTTTCTCTCAAAGTGGGTCAAAGTTGCCGAGTCGGGAAATATGTATGTAAGTGGGACTGTCTGGCTGTGCGACACGCTCAGCCGTCTGGCTCACTCACTGCGAGACTATAATCTATTATAATTACAATAATATTGGTGTATGTCTTCGAATTGGGAATATTTTTATGGTAAACAGTTAAGCGTTTTTAATATTTGTAGAAGCAGAACATGATACAAGAAAGCCTGCTAATTTGCAAGTTTCTATTGTAAAAATTCATGTCATTTCAGTGTAAAAGAAATATAAACCTCAACAAACGTTAAATTTAATAACGCATTGCTCAAAAGTAAACTTCATTCCAAAGACCAAAGACGAATATTACCATATTGATTTAATTCCATATCGTAGTAACAATACCGTCCCATGTATTGAGACAACATCATTGAGTTATCTTCATACTACGTTTTATAAAAAGGCAATTACTGTTAACTCAATCCAAATTCAACGTTAAAAACATCGGAAAGGCTCAGAATTAACGCACGCTATAACGAAGACGTGCACAAATTTGCATAACGAAAGTTCACAAAAATAGCAAGGTAACAGCATAAAGCAACGTCTGGCGATCACCCTCGCCTCATTGCCGTAAACAAGCGTCGAGAAAAACTCCCTGAATAATAATTAGGGAGCAAGATTAGGGCTGCCAGCGGCCGATTCGGCTCAGCTATTAATTACTGTGCCCAAGGCGGCCTGCTCTCTGTATATAGGCTCGAATTTCCGGGCATATACCTAACGTAGATACGTGGGCAGCGCGGAGTCTCGCGCCCTCCACCTCCACCAGCCTCCCCGTCTAATTGACGCCGCACCGGACGCCGGTGACGCCCGCGGGGACTGCGCCCCGCCTTCCGGACTCCGTTTGGCCGATTTACAACATCGGATGATAATCTTCGTAATAGTTGGTTTAGATATCGACACTAAATCCCTTTTTGTTAGTATTTTGGGACTATTTGCTACCTATACGATTCTATCGATCGACCTTTGTTGTTTAAAAATCGAGAAAATTGTATCATTATTAGATTCATTTAACAAACTAGATGTTGCCAAGATTTTGAGAAGATTTAACTCATCGAGAAATCCATGCTCGCTAAATCGATACCGTTGCAAATCGAATATTGCAAATCCGCGTCACTAGCATTGGATAATTCCGTCAACTGACAAAATGTGACCAACTATAAAAATTTCCCAAAAGCACTAGAAGTAAAAAACAAATTAAGTAAGAAATGAAATAAGAAACACTCCTTCTGGTGGACTTAATCTATGGCAAATACGGGAACTATATTATCTATGGTGTATTCGCGGATTTGCACCACAAGCATATCGAATCTTAACGAAACTGTAGACAAACTAGGAACTTTCTTTAATGTTGAAACTCTATTATTTACTTTTGGGTCAATTTTCGTCCTAAACTTCGGAACATCGGACATTAAAGCATCAGTCAGTCTCATCTTCTGAGTATTGATTCTCTCATATATTTCTTGTATGTTCTAGTATTACGTAAGCATAATGTTGTTCCTAAAAACTCAACTTCATAACGGAATAATTCAGTCCTATTTCATAATCCCAGTAATATTATAACTGTCAAAGTTGTACATTTTAGTATTTACAAAATGCAAAACTACTTCTAAGCGATGCATAAAATTTATTAGTTTTCATTAAGCTCCGGCCAGTTTCTCACGCTGATGATGTCAGGGTCACATAATATTGATCATTACCTTCTTGGCATCAGCTTACATGACAGACTTATTCTGATGTAAATTATTAGATCAGCGGTAAAATTAACGCTCCATATCCAATAAAAAACTCCATTACCTACCGTGGAAGCTTGCATCAACTCTATTTAAGCAAAAAATGCGAGTAAGTACATTACATACAATACATTAAATATACATACAATACATTAAATATACATACAATACATTTAATATGGAGGTCAAGTATATTGGTCATTTAAATACTTTTAAATTTATATGTTGATTGCAATAAGAAAAATATTCACACTAGGAAAAAATCATGGCCTGAGGCGGGAATAAACTCAGGACTTCAAGATATGTCATTTATAACACTGCTACATGGACTCTATGCGAGGAAAAGCTTTGATCATCACTTTGTATCCATTATAATGGTAAAATTAGTGATTTTTTAAATCTCTTTGTGTTTTTATGCGCCAAACCAAAACAAGAAATTCTTAGTGCGTTCTAGTCCGCGACGTTACCTTCTTTACAAAATGTAAGGTTGAACGCATCTGTTTCAATATTTCATGTCCAAATTAGTAATATAAATAATAATATATAATACACATCATGTCGTAGGTAAGTTCTTGACCATACAAAAACCTTCATCAGAGTCTATATTGCATAAGGGATGTTTTGGTAGACTTCTAGATTAAAGAAAAATCAAGGGCCAAACAGACCACAAGCTAAAAGTGAACCCCAGTCCGCGATAAAATTTGAGTCACTCATAATGACAGGTTGAACTATCCTTCTTTTTTTAAAGCAGAAAAGTTAAATTTTCAGCACATAGCTTCATATTATGACGTAGACTAAACCAGAAAAAGAATCTGTCATCTGTGAAGTTCCTAACTAGACCATAAAACGTGATGCTACTGTATAGTCTGTGATAGTTACTGTATACTCCTGATAGATGATGGCGGAAGCACAACTTAACAAGTCCCTACCTAAACCTAAACCTACTGAATTACTAACTTAAGTTTATAAAGAAACCTTAGTAATCTCGTCTAATTCACATTTTTAGCAATTTTCGACTTTATGTGGCAAGCCAGTATGTGGGTTATTCATGCATACTCTTTTCGATTATAATAGATTCCAGATGAGTTGGTATAGTCGATTGGTAGAAATATTTTTTCTTATCATATTTATTGACTGGTTGTTTGGGCACGTTTTTGTAAAGATGAGATAAAAACTGATTGAAGTTTTTTTGTGACTGATTAATGCTGCCGCAGATACCAGATAGTTTTAAGAAGGCGAGGACCTTGGAGAGTCCTCAAGCCATAAGGTACGATACGCCTCTGGAGAATTCTAACCGATAAAAGGGACAGCGGGACACTTCATCTCGCTGTCCCTTAGAGTCTCCACGCCGCTCAAGCGATGACGGAGCGACAAAGTTTAGGGTGACTCTAAAGGCGTATAGTAATGCTGTAAAGGCTATCCTATATCCTATACCATTTTGTAAAACTTCATAAACGTATTGTCAATTTTTAATAATTTTATTAAATATTTTTTCCAACAAAACATTTACGCAACTATTTCGCAACATTGAAGTGCCGACTGTGACTCCCTGTGTATTCATAAACATCAAATTATAATCTATTTAAGAACATTTCCAACAGCGCTACCTATATTTTGTAAGTTAGTAAACCCTTCATTATAGGGTGAACACGGGAGCCGTGTCGTGTGTGTCTAAGGAAAATATAGTACGACATGGCTACCGTGTCGTTAGCGTGTAGGCAATACTTTCCCATCAATTTTCAATCCAGACTTTCAAACTCACGTTTGTTCGGGCACGATTTGTTTAGCCATCTTTATAACTAGTTGCATGTGTGTGAAGAAATCGCCCGTTGTTATGGTTATTTTGGGTTACTAAAGAAATCTCTAGAATCTCAAATTGAAGACATTAAAAATTTTGATGTCAATCAATTTTAAAGGAACCCAATGAATGAACTAGTCTAGTAATCAATAAAGAATTTGTAGTATATTTTGACATTTTGCTTAATGATTTTAATGCTTATTCACATTATTAAGGTTCACAATTTGTATGACTTTATAAATAAATTTGTATCTGTTGGGTTATCATCTACACATTTACATATACAAATAAAAGGTTAAGAGCTATGGAAGACTCAATTGATGCCATCTTCTCGCCTCGGATTCAATCCAACAGAGACAACTTCATGCTTCAAACTTTCTAAAACTTATCGAAACGTAAATCTCCAGAGCGAAAAGCGGAAAGCCTACGCTTTAGACTTAGACAAAGACCCCAGATGTTTACGGAGTCTTCTAAAATTTGAACCGATGTAAATACGGCCGAGAAACTAAGGTGTCACTACAGTTACGTTGGGATAATTTAAAACTCTGCGCGAGTCGGAAATGGGGTGGCCGAGAGGAGTGGGGTCTTAGCGGGGGTCCGCGTAACGAACGCACTAATTAATAAGGGTCCGTCGATATTGATTTACGAGGTACCGCGTGTGCCCGAGGCGGGCGTAAGGAATAATGATCGCACACCCCCGCCTGGAGATACCGTGGCCTCTCACAAACTTCCTCTTGTTTTTCGCAAACAAAGAATTGTTGATTTAACAGTACGCTGCTATGTGGAGGTTATTTTCTTTTGCCCACTCGCAATAAATAACCAACAGGTGGAAATACAGGTTGATCAGTATTTCATTTTATAAATTAACTTATTTTAAATGTATTAATTTAACTAACAAAGAAGTTAAATAACAGACGCAGTTAAAAATTTAAGAACATTAGTAGATAATACAATAGATAGAATATTCATTATTGCACACCAGTTAATCTAAATACAGATATAAGGCAGCAGCAAATACATGTACAAGTGGCGGTCTTATCACTACATTAGCGATTCTTCAAGACAACCTTTGGATGGACAGGAAAGACAAGAGCGAATACTTAAGCATACCTACAATAAAATAATGATGTATGAATGATGACGAATCTTTAACTTAAAAAAAATAACAGTCAAAGGGCTTGCCGATGGAATTTATGCGAAGAATGATTAGAAAGCTTTATACGTAAAACTAATCGGACGAGACGGTCCGGCCGTTTGAGCAACTTATTTTTTTATATAATACTATTATCATATCGATAATCATAAGCGATGTTTACCCGCTTCTAACAATCACAAGCTTCTGCGTACTTCAGAAGGTGTATTCAACCGTTAATACCGGTGATTTTCTCCCGCAAATCCTTGTATTCGTTCCGTGCCGAAAGCTTTGCGTACACCAGTCAAAAGATACTCATGACGATAGTTCAAACGTTTCACTGTATCTTATCACAACATAATTTATATGTGCGCTGAATTGGATCAACATTCTGTAGTTTGGTAATTTTCAAAATTAAAACAAATATGACAATTATTAACGTATCACATTAACAATGCTCACAGCAATGAAAAATCTTAAACACAAAATAAAACGACCAAGTCCAGGTTCTATTGAATTATCTAGCCGAAAATACACGGACGAATATTTCCGATTCCCATTTACGTCGCCCCGTCGCTAGTAACGGAGAATTTGCATCGGAAAGTAACTCAAAAAGAGCAAGAAACGTATCACCACCCTCGGACCCCCGTAGTGCATATGTGCCAGAAATACCCGCCAACAACAAATACAGGCTGGATTAATATTGAGGTCACTCTTAATGAATTGCTTGAAATTTCATTAAGAATTGGAGAATAAGGAAACAATTTGTTTTTTCCCAAAATTTACGCCTAAACCTTTTCGTACGCTGTAAGCAGCATTGAGGTTTGAAAATCAAATAATTATCTTACAATGGAAAACACATTTGCATGATAAAATATTATGGTTTCCCACCATTATCAAATTTCATTTCTGTGGATTAATTTACGGATTTTTTAAATTGTTTTTTTTTTTGAGTAGCATATCTTACAAAATTATACAGAATTATTATCTAAACACTATTACTAAATGATAAATTACTATTATTTATAAACATATATATCGGGGTCGGGGTAAAAGTCTTTTCGCATATAGTATGTATAAACTTGGAATTAAATATCTTGCTGCTCCCGACTGATCCGTGAAGTGTCCATGCAAAACAAAGCTACTATAGCAGTTGCTTTGTTTTCGTTATCAAAACCAGAGAACATGAACCACTACAGCAACGTGTTCTTCAACACGTCATTAATAAAGAAAATGTTGTAAACCAAAATCAATCGAGTAAAGGCAGCATCAACTTTACTGGCGCCAGAATTGGGAGTAGTGCCTCAAGCAAGGAATGACTTTATTTACGGCACGTTTATGGTCATGAGTGAACTCGTTAGCCCGCGCCTCGTAAACTGGAGACTCTCACCTGCTCGCCGCTGCTTCCCAAATACGTATCATCGATACTGCAGTCATCGAAATATTGATAAAAACTTGGAAAGGAACTTGATGGAAATTACATTAACAATATACTTTTATGAAAGATAATAAGATGTATATGAACACTAAATAATAATGCTTAATCGCAACAAGAAGGGAACGAAATGAAATAAGAGAATATAAATATGAATACTTAATAAACAAGAAATGGAAAACAAATATAAAAAGTAGAAAAGGCTGCTCCCTTATTTTCTATCATTGCTATAACAATTGGTTTTGATGTTCATTGTCATTACGAAAGTGTCATTGTGGTAACGTTCTTTACCAGACCAGCGATGGATTTACACTTATCAAAATTGACATATCCTCTCGATATATTGACGTTAGTGATACAAAATAATCCCACAGTTAGAAAAACAACAAATAAATATCAAGATGACTATATTTCAACACAAAACAAAATGAACTCAAATTAAAATGAAAAATAAAGCCTAATATGTGCTTTAATCCTGCTAAGTGATCAGTTTGTAAAAGCAATTATGTAGTATCAAAGAGTATCAATATAAAACTTAAAAGATTAACGAAAATCATAACGAGGTTTTTTTTACAGAAAATTAGGCTTCTAGTAGTTTTTGCAAGAAGTCTATGCAGACTTCGAAAAATCCAAAATATGAATCCCAACAGGAGTGGAGTTTTTGTAGCGAACCATGTATCAGTCTTTAAATGACAAGAACAACCAATATTAATTTAACAACATTTTAACCGAATTTATCAAAATGAATGTCTTAAAATTCAATAAAGGAAAGGCGACGATTTCCGATGTGTTCACGTAACTAGAGCACGTAGCAAGCACAATAAACCGGGCGCATCGGCGAACCGGCTCGTAAACTGGCGCGATCTGAAACGAGCTGCAGCGCGGGCGTCATTACAAACGCTTGTTGGTAACAAACAGAGAATGCACGGTTGACATTAATTTAGTAAAGACATTATTTACTAATAAGTAAATAGGATATTAGATAGGCTCATTTCCCGTAAGGAAAAACCTGTGGTGACTTTTTTTAAAAAACTGGTCGAATACGACACCGACTCGTGCTTCCGAGGGTTTTGAAAAATCTTGTAGTTACATACGCACCACTATTTCCAAATATGTTTAAAGTGTCCCTCCCAAGTCAATTCCCAAATTGTTTAATTACATTTTTTGTGTATTTTAAGATGAAATTTTGATTTAGTATATAACAGTTCAGATGGACAATTAATGTAGTTGTTTTTCTGTAACATGACTATAATTATTTCATTGGAACAATTTTGGGATATAAACTTACAATTATTGTTTAGAATTCCCAGCCAAGTTAATTAATTAATTTATTAATTTTTTTAATCAGTAATAGGCCTTGCGCATCTTCGTCAAGTCAATTCATATAATAAAACAACTTAATAAATTCACCAGAAGTTACAAACTCTCAACTCTGCATCTTTTCGTTAACCTATGTGAATTAGCCATTAAGTATTCTGATATCGCTTGAATTAACGACAGCTATTTTGTGAATGCAGGATGTTATTGACTCTTGCTGACATTCGATCTCGAGAGAAAATACTGGAATTGCTCACAGGGCATTTTATTAGATCAGGTCCATGGAGATATTGCGACAGTTACGCCTTTAATTGTCTGTACCGTGTTAAGGCTGCTGAAGAGGTTTTGTACGTCTTCCACATTCCTTGCCAATCTACAGCACGCATACCAAATTAATCAATTTAACGTTTCTATATTATAAGTTTTAAGAAATGTGAAAACCAACAAACGCTGTTCTTTTGTTGGGTATATATGTTCTTGCTTATTAGAAGAACATATATTACTAATTATTATTAAGACGTGCTCTTCGTGTACATTGTAATAGCATATCAAGGTGTGGTTTTACTATATATTTGGATTTATACTTTGGTAAGTTGGAGTGGAGAATTTGGCTGCATCATGATTATGTCCTCTTGAATTTGTAATCTTTGGAGTAACCAATTATATTACTAATAAAACCTTAAATGTCACAGTGTCCGAGCAATATCTTGTAAGTTTAAATGAGATTTCCTTCTTCTCGGTGCAGTCTTTTAAAGTACAGAGTACCATCACTCCCACTTTATAGTCATATTGAAGCCAAGTGACCAAGTTTTGTTCAATTTTGAGGCCACATTCAATATTTTAAGTATTAGAATACAAGACAAGTATTTTCAAAGTCAAACATTTGTATGGACAAATATCGAATTAGCTTCCCGTGATACTATTCGGGCCTTTTTTTAAAATTTAATAGACTTTAGATTTTATTCGGCCATTATGGCCGACCGATTCGAGGAATTTTTGGGTTTCAACTTTAAAATTTGCTTTACTCGTATACGTTATACATGCAGATAGTTTAATTCGAAACGCAAATTTATTCATAGGATATAATTCTTTTACGACAAGCCCGTGGTTTGATAAAACTGCGTCTTGACGTTCCGTTTCGTCGTCTGCATTTCGAAGCTTTCCTGCGAAGGACTTTATCAAACGGCGGATCATAAAACAGCAACTGCAGAAGGCAGTAAAATTTCATACTCGACAAGATGACGTGATTCCAAGTTTGAGCGAAGAAAATTTTTACATAACGAGGATATACCCTATATCCGAGCTTACACTCAAATATTTCGGTGTCACAATGATTATTATTATCTGGGAAGTAATTTAATAATAGCTTAATATAAACAAAAATACAAAATTATATTTTTTTTTATTAAATATTCGAAAACAAAGAATTGAAAGGCTTTAAGAAAGTTATTTACTTTGGCAATAGTAATTAACTAAATAGATAAACAGAAAAAAATATTCATTTTAACATTAATTATTCTAGAAACACTTTACTTTGTCACCGTAGTAATAGATACTAACTCACTCTTAATATGATTTTTACATTTCTTTAGCATTGTGTATTCAAACCTAGAGATTTATCATCATCGTCATCGTTTAAAAAAATCGGGAAACATTGACATTATAAAATTATATGACATTGAAGTAAGCTTCGAAAACCTTTGAAATTCTGAATATATGTATACCTCTTCCGTGTTAGTTTTTATGATTATTAAAAAAATATTTTAGGCCGTTTCCGTTACATGCATTATGTGAAATGTGATTGCCAAAGGTTACAAATACGAAGGTATCTAAGTCACTATTGTCAATTATGTTCAATTATGCTTGATAAAAGTTTTATTGTATTATTATTTTAACAGATATCTTCATCTTGTGATTGTAGAAATTAGTACAAAGTGAAGTTCTGTTCATATTATAATAAATTATCTTTGTAAACGAATCTATTGTAGCGACGGCATTACTTTATTTATGCACAGGGTTAGTTGACTTTACGCTCCGAGATGAAAACTGTTTAAAAGTTGCGTTATAAGATAAATAATACTTTTACTAACCATTTACTTTAAGCTTAACGCACCTAACATATCAGTTTCTGTCCCATCCGTTCCGTTATTTTACATATTTTCCAGACATTTATTTTAAATCCCGGTTTTCAATATGCAGTATCGTTTGTCAAATACTCATAAACGAGCACGTAAATACGTAAAATTTATATCTTTTGTTTTCTCCGAAGTATGCTTTGTATTCGCTTACTAGTCAAAAATGATTAATGGATAATGTATCCTCTAAGTGTCAACTTAATTGGCATTTCTTTTTTAAACTAAACAGACGTTCTATCTTTTTCATAGTGTAATGGAATGAAAATCAGCCAAAAACTTAAACTACAATTAAGTTATTTGCATTTTTTCAGCAAAATCCATAGACGCCGCTCTGAAAGATTACCAAACTCATTTTATGCCGAAAATTCTTCAACTTCAAATTAAAAACGGTTGAAAGGCACTTAATTTACTGATTAAAATAAGTCAGACGTGAATGAATCATTTAAGTGTCAACTAACTTGACGTTTCTAGAAGTCAGTCTATCCTTCTCTGATTCAAGTACAATGAAAAAGAGGCAGATAACTTCCATTTAGTATTTCACGTGAATGCATGTCAAGAATCCGGAAAACTTATGACGTAAAATTTAGGCAATGTTAGAGAAATTGAGAGGAATCTGTCTGAAACAGTCATGTTATTCTCAGTTGGGAAATATACTCGTCACTTTTTCATGAAAACCGTGATCTGAAAAATAATTCAAAAAAACCAGTAGAATTGGGGCGTCTTTCAAGAAAATAAGAATATAAAAATATTGAGTCGTAAAAGTAAACAAATAAATTATTTCTAATTTTCTCTCTCTGTCTAAATGCGATAATCACTGATAATACTGAACGGATTTTGATGCAGTTATGCCCCGAGCTACATTTAGGATTTCATCAGTTGTGATTTAACAGTTATGCTATATGGGGATTTGTAAAAAGCAAAAACCATATTTGGGTTTCGTTCTATGATAAAATAACAAGTTATCTCTCAACAAAAAGTCATATTATCTTGTTAATGAACCATACAAGAAAATCCTATTAATGTTGTGTAAATAGAAATTCAGATTAATATTACGACTTTAAATTTCAAATAAAGTAGTAACCTAGTGTGTCAACAAAATTATGATAAAAAATAATATGTCTTGCGTTCCTCTTACTCTGTCTTATAAAAAGAAATTGTACTAGCTTTGTAATTCGTAATTTTGCATTTCAGTTCATTAGCGAAGACTCGGATTTACTTTTTCATGGTTAGGATACTGATGCAGCCGTCGCAGAAGATGCGGGCTTGACCGCAGGCCGCAACTGTTCTAGATCTAAATTTATACGCCTGTCGTGTCTGTGACGCAAAAACTATTTGTGTTCATACATCCTCAGGTTTTATACTACTTATAGCTTTAACAATTGTGGACAATGAATTAATATTGTTCTATATATAATTTTAATACACCAAGTTTCAATTCGTTTCATGATTAACTGTTAAAGTCAAATCATGCTTATTTAAGTCTAAGCGCATCGAAGCATTAATATTGAAAGTTAATATAACAAGTTCACCCTTACAACGTAATACTCAAATTTTCTTCTGAGATAAAAAAAAGGGGAAAGTCCCTCTATGTGAGCTGTTTAAATTTGAATTCAATATAGCTGTATTCTAACCTCAAAACTAGGTATGTGTCGTTCGTTCTGAAGAAAAATCACAGTCATATAATCACTCTTATGATCATTGTGTCAGTAAATATTAAGAAGTCGGTACAAATGCTTACTTTGTTATTATTATTATTGTTACTTTGTTATTTATAATTGTTATTAATTATTGACTACAAGTAATATAGTTCCTGTTATTTTGAAAGATGTTCAAGTGTTTATCATTTGTAAGTTGATTGTAAAGGCATATCACTCGTAGCACGTCAGTTGAAAAACGACTCTTATTGAAACTGATTAAGACATACACAGAAATCAGACTGTTACTTGATATTCAAGCGTATGCACGAGGCGTTCAAGGCTATACACAGAGTGGAAAGAAACTCTAGAACAATACAAGGAGCTTCAAACAAGGATCACCATGGTGACATGAGTCGCGTGGGCGGGACGTAGGGTTATCACTTATTATATTGAGATATATTTTTTAATTCTTTTTATTTTTACTTAAATCCATTGCATGATTACCTGTTAATATTAACTAAGTGAGTGTTACTAAAAATTTAAAGGAAAACTTCCTAAGAATATTTCCTTATTAGCTTTATGTGAAATCGGAATACAAGTTTTGATTATTCATTAGGTATATGAAGGTAGTTTAACTTACCACACTGTGAATCAAAATGAAACTGACAGTTTAGTTGAGGAATCTTGTTTTCCAAATAACTGGTTTGATTGACAGAACTCTGAGATCACTTCATATCGATAGTGCGTAGACACCGAAAGACGATGAAGGTTATTATAATGTGTGATTAAAAATATGATTTTTTGTTTGGGTCTAACAAACTTATGACCAAAGGCTACACATTTTTGAAAGCATTTTACTCCTGATTTGACAGGTAATATTAAGTAGAATGGGGTACTTTAGGGTTATATTCGCGATTTCGCTAGTGGTAACTAGCGTTTAGAGTGGTAGACTTGAGGGTATGTTTATGCTATAATATAAACAGTGTTGTTGTGCTTCGGCAGTTGTGGGTAAGACAGGTAAAGAAAAAATAAAATAGTCTACAGGCTCCCTTATAGTATTCTTTATTATCTTAAGTATTGACAGCCCTAATAACACGAGCTGAACTGAACGGGACGGACTGGGACAGCTCGCGACCCACTTCCTGCGTTGATATCTCCCTTAATAGGTCAAAAGCGATCCCAAGTGGCTGTATGAAAGAATTTCACTGAAATTATATACGATACGGGGCCTAAAATGAAGCTGGCAATAATTTTCGTCGCAAATGTTCAATGTAATGAGACCAGCACTCTTAAAGATATAAATAATTCATGAACCATAGTTTGTAAAGAATAGATTTACCTACATATAAAGACAAAGTCCTCGTTGAAAAGTCGTAGATTCTAAACCTACATCAGAGTCTGTAGCTCATTGTAAGGAAAAAAATCTCACAAGCATTAAAACCTTGTGAAGTCTATAGACTTCACTTTCAATATACTATGTCGAGTCCCCTAATTAGTTTAGAATTAGAAAATATAACAATTTCTTTTAAAAGCAGTTGGTCGTGTAGTGTATGATGAGTAATATCGTCAAACGAACCGAGATCTTATCCAATGTGTTGCAGCACAACCTGCTCTTTACTATCAATATGATAAAAACAATTTAGAGCAAACTACCTATATAAAATTTATTTATGAATAGTTTAGTATATTAAACCGGAAAAATATAATAAATATGTAAACAGTAATCAATGTTAAATAATACGGAACAATACCCTCGCTTTGGATTTTATATTAATAGCATATTTATTCCAAGAAAAGTGAAATGTTGAACAGTATCCGTAGCAGTTAGTATCCATATCAGCAAAATAACATCAAATGCCGAACATCACCTTTATCATTATTGTGCTAAGTAGGACAAACATTATAAATTATCTTCGAGTTTCTTAGCCTTTCACAGAACAAGGCCTTCTGGAGGCTTTTGTTAACTCCTGTCTTCACCAGGTCACCACCATGTAAAAAAAAGGATAAAATAACTCAGTGGTTTTTACTTAAGTTGACAAAATGAGTATGCGATGTAAAATACTACAGACTGAATAAATTTATTGAGTTTTGTTCCCAAATAGGTAATACTTCTGTGCACAGTTCCAACATTTCACTCGATATCTTATGCCAACGTAACAGAACTTAAAATCGTTATCCAAAATAATGTAGCTCTGAAAACATTCAATTTTTTTATCTAGGTCAGACCTTCCCCGAGGCACATAAGCTTATACAGGCTGGAAACTATTATAACAAGATACAGAGAAAATCTAGTAATAAATATTGAAACATATCAAATAAAAACTCTTTGCAGACTGAATCTGTTTTGTCTATACATAGCGTCGGGGATAGTGCAAATTCGCGAATGTTCCCTGTGTAAAGAGCGTGTATCTTTACTAGAACTAGTTTCACACGAATATTGTGTTAACTTTTAACTTCATTAACAGTTGAAAGGTTGTTGTGCTCATTATTATGATTGTCTGAATTTAGTTAAGAGTTAGTTTGTTACATAAAATCATATATGTAAATAAATAATCTCACCTTTATTACTAATTATTTAAGACCGCTCGCTAGAAATATAGAACAGAATAGAATAGAATATATGTTTATTGTACATCAGCCAATTCAAGAAGAGAAATATACAAAAAACATTGTATAATGTGTATTTCATTATCATGAATTTTGTTTATTTCCATGAACAGAATAGTCTCAATAAACAAATATTCTCTTAATGAGTCCTGTCGCCATATTGGAGCATCTCCATCGATGGAAGCTATTTCAGGACATTACGACCGACACACTACTATCTTTGGATACGGCGCGATCACTGTGTCAACGGCTCATAAATACATAGCGCGTATATAAGCGAATCGGGCGGCGTTGGTAAGACGAGCTACCGCTGTGGTGGGCTTTGTGAGCCTCGACTCTACCACCCACTGATTTGTTGATGGAATACGCGGAGAGCGAGTGGCACTGATGAAATTTAGACAAAGGACCTAAGTATCATCCTTGGGGTATACCTTTTGAGGTTCGTTAATATAAGGCATGCCCTTAACAATACATGGAAATCAGCAATTACATTCGCCATTCAGACTTATATACACACCAAAAGTAACATTAATTTTCAAAAGATTTCGTGATTTCTAAAAGAAACCACTTGTCATTGCAGATAAAATCGAATTGGTGTTATTAAAAACTTGTCTCGGGTTATTAAATATATTAAACCGTTATTTAATAGACATTCGCTACGTCAATCACCCAACCACCGTCTTATCTGGGTCCTCGCGAGCGTCAGGTGCCCGGTATTTTGGTCGGGTCCAGCCGTTCAGTTTATATAGCGTATATAGTGTATATAGTGCTATATACTGCTGTATATTCTAGTTTGCTACATGTACCGTGCAGAGGTGGATGGCCTTGTTCTGGCTAGCTTTGCTCCGCTTGCAAATCTTAATAACCATACTACGTGTTTCGGCTGCCTTGTAGTTACATGCTAGATTACTAAATTCTTGCTTATGCAATACGGGTTGGCTATGATTTCTCAATGCTATGTCTAGTCATAAAAGTAAATATGTAACACCGATTAAGAAAATAATTTGATTGTAATTTTCAGGTATCGTGGCACTAACATATAAACATTATGTTGGTAAATATCAGAATCAAAAGACACAGATATAACTACAAACATATATCTAATTAAGCTCCTATCTCTGGCCTCGCCGCAGCTACGGTGTGACTCCGCGACATTTTGGTATCTCGTTCTTTGGGAGATTCGCATTTTAGGTGTTTTGTACAGTTTGTTTGGTTTTTATTTCTCAAAAATAAGTTTTACATCACAACATTACTGAGTTAAAAAATAAGTTAATTTATAAAAAAACCTAATATGCGAAGTGCTTTCAATAAGAATACATTTAGCAATAATTGTGTTGACTTGTTTGATATTTTCTCTAACTTTATTGTTATTATATCCATTTGAACTACTTGATATTATAATAGGATGCTGAGCAGGCTTTATTACATTGTATCGCCATAGCCCAATATCATACGTTACTTTTATTGATAACATAACCGTAAAGTATGTATAGCAAGACTGTTTAGGCGGCAGCTACCAGTAATCGGAACACGTCTAAAGAATCTGAAAATACTGCGGATAGTGGTTACTGTATCTTATGAAGTACGTAACTTATTACGCTATTCCGTCGCAATCTCGAACCGAGAGCTCGCGTGTCGACGCAGCTAAAATACCGCATAGTACGCTAGCACGACACATTGCCTGCTCCTTCAAAGAACTAATTATATTATTATTGTATTCAAGAATGGAATGTATTGTGCAACTAAAATATTTTTGTCAAACAACGAACTGTCTGTACGAACTGTATGATGATCACATAATACATCTTAAAATTATTTCTGTAATAAAAACAACAGTAGAAAAGCTGAGATAAACATTTAAAAAACACTCGCAGTTCTTTTTCACAAACATTAACAGTAAGAAACTAAACAAATAGTTACATTGCGTCTTCGTTTCATTATGTAATAAAAAATTCTGTATTTAGATTTGGAACTAAAAACAAACGAAAGAAATTATCTAAAAATAGAAGTTATTTACAACTGTGAGTAACATGTCGCGATTCAGGAATTTTCCTTCCATTGACTTCAACCCCAGAATAATAGTATATTATTTTAGATTACCTGTCGTCAAAACTAAAATTCAGAAATCATAAATTTCGAATGCTGATAATTGTCCAGATTTCGTAGGTAAATTGCATATTGCAAGAGTCTAATTTTATAACCTGTTCCATCAGTTCCTCAGTCTTTTTCTCCATGTGTAGTGACGTAAAACGGAGCGCTGAGCGCGGAGCTGCAAGTCAGCTCATTTCGTGAGTGGCTACCGACAAAGAATTATTTCGCCACCCACCGCCGGCTGCCGTCTAACAGGCGGCCAGCGGACGCCCGGCATTAGCTTTAACCGCTCCAATTCTAGGTGGGACTGGCATTAACTAAGTAATTAAGAACCTCTCAGTAAATTATTAGGTACTAATACTAGTAAGCGTGTCTTGGGGAGGATTTGGTGAGTCTCTTGAGCCATAGAAACATATGACACGAAAATTCTTAAAATGTTATCTCGAATAATCTATTATCAATCGCATTTTGGATTTTATCATTATGAGATAATATTCCTTTATCGATAAACACAACTCAGATACAAATACAGATTACAAATGACAGTCAACTTGTCAATAGATTTCATCTTTCGTATGTACTACAACCTGCTGCTCAATTAAGAAATAATTACTAATAAAAATTTCGTATATTTCAATCTGCATTTTAATAATATCCTACATATCCCTAAATCTGAGTCTACCCTCGTAAATGCGAGTTGATTTTAGCTATGTAGAGCTCACTTTGAAGTCACGGTGGAGTTTCGATTTCCCAGAAATTCGGACGTTCGATTCTGAGATCGAGTTTCGAAAGCAAATGTACCGTACCAGTAACCCGGCACCATAACGTTGGCTATTGGCTATAACTCGACAATGGTTCCACAGATTTACGCAATGCAGTTTTCTCCATTTCTGCGTTCATTTTCTCAAAAGCTTTAAGGTTAGGTGCATTATGAGTTTTGATTACATAACTTTAAGATATCAATTGTAATTTACAAATATTACCATTGATATTCTGATATCTGTAGTATCAGAATGTCAATTGTAATATTTGTACTAAGACGGCCACTTTTATAATGAAAGAAGCAAGGACAAACCCATGGTCATAATTTAAACTTTGAGTGCAAATCAATGGCAGGAACAATTGGCAAACTATTAATGTTCATGGCTTCTTTAAAATAGGCACGGGAAGGCCCTTTCGGCCGGCAATATCTTGGGCAGTTTGTCGCATGTTGCACTAGCTGTCTTCGTATATGGACTCCAAATGGTAAAGTCAAAAAATAGCATAAGAAGTGGTAGGTAACTGAATTGTAAGTACACTCGATAAATCTTAAAGAATTTTTAAAATTAATATTAAAAATGTAGTTTAGTAAAATGCTAAACATAAGCAAATTAACAGTTCTACAAACACGTATCTACATATCTAGTGCTCCAGAGATAAGACTGAAACTAACCGAGTTCCGTTTCGTAATTGTGCACGGTATATATAGAGGCGTATGTACCTACAGTATATAATGTACAGAGGACCACACTTATCAGGTGGCCACGTCTGCAAGACGCGGGCACCGAGCGAGCTTAGAATACGAGCTCCTCTGATGACGAGATTGTGTTACGGACAGGGTGTCAGGAGCAGCGGGCGTGACCACTCAACTGTAACAGTGCACGTGATCGGAAATGTAACATTCTGTTTTTATACTATTACATAACAGTTTCTGAAAAATAATCAGTCAATCAATAGTAACAACTTATCAAGCTGTTACTGTCGATTGACTTTGAGATTCGCATTGTATTTACATCAAGAAGATAAATTATTACCTAATTATCGGTGAACTAACTATGAGTATAGGTACTAAATAAAATCGATTCCGTATCCCAAAAAAAACAGCTAATCT
Organism: Acentria ephemerella; assembly: GCA_943193645.1. Lineage (NCBI taxonomy): Eukaryota > Metazoa > Arthropoda > Insecta > Lepidoptera > Crambidae > Acentria > Acentria ephemerella. Next base: position 2,775,002 of record OW971889.1, read on the forward strand.
TTTTTTACGAGGAATCCATTTACGGATCTAACCACCACTGGCTAAGCGGGACAGACGTTTGGGAGGCCAGCCCAGTCCCCGATCAAGACGGCAGTGGGAATACCCAATAATACTGGTAATACCCAGTAAGGGTCGTGGAATTGCACACCTAGCATATTTTTCGTCTTTTTTATATTAACAAGTTATTGTTTGTATTCTGTTTTGTGTACCAGATTAATTAAATTAATTGAAAAAAACACTACCCGGTAACTCCTACCTCCACGGGGACCTTGGTTCTGACAAATAAACTTAGCAGGTAAATCGAAAGAAATGGAAATTACTAGGAAACGCTATGTCAAAAGACTTATAAGTCTTTTTATTTGAATTAAAGTCAGTCGCGTTGAATATAATTCAATTGTATGAATGACACAAATTTAATTTAGTATTTTTGGTGGGCATGCAAGCTTATTTAGAGAGACACATTTTAAAACATATATCACAGAGCCAGTAGCAAGCCACCATAGATAACCATAATGTAGAATTATAAGCAAATGCAACGTTATCAAATGTAGCTAATTATAGTATCTCCAAGTGAAACTTTTGTCAAATAATAATGACAGCGTATCGAAATGTTTGATTTGAATAAGGGGCAAGTTCACAATGTTAGTTGGTATTTATCGTTACACAGGAGCTTAGAATTGAAATATACAGAGTAAAATATTAATCACGATATCGTCAAGGTCTAAGTTCTTCATCAGTCAAACCAGCCTCAGGTACTATTCTGGTTCCAATGCATTATACTACCGACATAAACCTACATTTATATTGAATAACTCAACTATCTATAAAGAACAGGATCCACATAATACGAGAATAATATGAAAAATATAAGTGAACTCCGCTCCAGTAATCAGTATTTCTATTATTAACTTTAAAAGATATATATAAACTTAAGTTATGTAGATATTATAATTATAATTGTTAGTCCACATCGTATGTGGCTGTCTTTAATTAAAAACTGTACATAATTTAATGTCTACGCTATAGTTAAATATTTTTTGTTGGTATGTGTTTTTGTTGACTGCCCTTAAAAAAACTACCTACATTTGTCATATTATACTTGTTATTATATTCGTTATTGCTTGAACTAATGACAATTTTTTTATTGATATAATGTAATAGCTACCTGTCTTATGCGCTTTCTTGTGTGTGATTTCACTGTGTATCAAAAGAAGTTGCAAGCGAAGACTACCTTACCTGACCGACATTTTTTAACGAATAACAAAGCTAAACTTTCGAGTCTAAGTGTTTAATTGATCTCATTAACCAACTGCGCCAACACACAGAATTTGTTACCTTATAAAGTAGTAAATTACAATTGACAAACTCCTAAATTCTGTGAACTGTATTTCCTGTGCCAGAAAAGCATATATTTCTCATTGTGTAGGCAGATACTTGACTCGCTTGCGAGCCTAATTGCACTACCGGCGTTAATTAAACCCGCTCCGCTTCTGAATGCGCCTGTGGCCTTATTCTGCGGCTGGCAGCTGCAACGTCATGGAAAATGGACAAAGCCGTGGCGTGAGGCACGCGTGTGTGTGTGTGTGTGTTCACGGACGTATACGTACACTACATGCATGTATACCTAGCTTACACTTAGCCTATATACACGCACTATCGCTAATTTACCAGGTCACGACTGAAGGACCTAATTGAGCATTAAGAGTACCTAATGCTTCAAAACCATAAAGCTTATTATATCACCCTGTAAGCTTAGATCTTGTCAACAACGAAACGGATCATAATTGCGGTTATCATCAATAGATAGTGTGATTTAAGAATTAGGTTTATATGTAATGTATAATATTCATTATCTACGGGGTGGCGGTCAGCTCGTATACTGCAAACATACTTATATATTAAGGAACATAAAATAAAACAATAAGAATTTAGTTATAGCGTTGAATAGTTGTAAATATATTTTTAAATTCAACTAAGAAACTTCGGAAAAGATACTTGATATTACATTACAGGTACTTTGGTACGTTGATAGACTGACAACAGCATCCGTAACTTAATATTTACGTAAGTAAAAATTACCAGAACAAACCAAAACCCCTTTTTAATTTATACACAGCAACTTTAATCAGAACGAACACTCAAAATTTATTTCTCGAAAACATAACAAACATCGTTATTTTTTACGATATCACAAACACACACTCATGTCCATATAATTCAAAAATGGAACGTATACACGATATCACTGGCACAAATTAAGACTTCATAAACGCACAAACCATTAGAACAAAAGAAAAAAGTTTCCATAGAATACACAACACGGGCGACAGGCCATTACCCGATTTCATAAAACGAGTCAAAACAAAATAAAACTAATGCGTGAAACAAATCGTCGGGGCGGCTGGAGGGGCAGGGAAGCGGAGCGTAGGGGGAGGGGGGGTGGACTCTACAACTCTACTACGGCCACTCTCGGTTTCATTCATAACTTTTTACAAGTTTATCTGCGGCGATACCTCCTACATATTTATGTGTTTGCAACTGTGCCTGTGATGCGACAAAGATTAGTAACTTTATTGCTTTTCTCCGTAGATGGTTCCTTTCAATGGAATGTGATAAATGATACGCGTATCAGTTTGTTTTAAATTAAAAGTTGGTTACCATTGTAAGTTGGTTTTGTTTTCATTTAACTGTTTTAAAAGTCAAATAATGTCACTTTTTAGTAAATCTAAATAATTTTCATATATTTTTTTCAATGTTTCTGTCAATAGCTAACACAAGTAGTATTTTAATTTTAGTTTTGATGAAGTTTTAATGAAGTTAATATGTTTCGGATTTACAAGCTTTCGTCTCTCATATTACATCACATAGTGGCATAAAAAATTAATTTTGTGATAAGAATAGGATATACATACTTTATTTATTTATAAATGTACCAAAAGGTAGTAACCAAGAAATTTAGTTTCTATGCTTTGATCGGTAATTGCTTTAATTTTATTTAAAATATTCAATAACAGAATATAAACCACTTACCATATTTATTTATCGTTATCATTTTTTATTCGTATAATACAAATGTATATTTTCTATTGTAAATTAGTTTTTTGTTTACTATAAATTTATATTGCCATTGCATAACTATTTATATTAAATGAATTGGTAGTTATAGTAAGCAGTCTATCAAGCCATTAATTAATTCTCTATAAAGCAAGGCTTGTCATACTCTTCCGTGTATTTAATTTTAGGGTCTATGTTCGCGAGAAAACACCAAATTTTTCAAAATTATATTCATGATTTTTTTTTGTTTCTAGAGTATTTGTATAAGTGTATTTACTTTGGTAAATCCACATAACTTACCAGAAAAATTACATTCATTAGTTACATATACAAATAAGATTCTAAATTCAGTTTAAACAGAAATTAGCCTCTTAGAAGAAAAAAATACATCGGCAGAATACTAACCGATAACCGAGGACTATAATCTTTGGCAGCCGAAACGCACACATGCGCAGTCGTCACCAGGCGATGATACACACATTTATAAATTGAAATAAAGTTTGTTTTAGTTGGGCATTGGGCATGAATGAAAGGGAAAGGCGGGAGTTGGAAACGGCTGATTGTTATCAAAACAGCGTCGGAGCAATGAAAATAAAGTTATTGTTTCAGTTCTCAACTTTGATTCCACGAGTTTAAGGAGAATTTGCTTAACAAACTTCAAAAAAAAAACAAGCGGAAATTCGAATGTTCGAAATTCAAAGATTGAAGAATATGGATGATGATAAATTATGAAAATAATATTTATTGTAAACGTTTATTGTAATTATACTCGTTGTGTTCTTCATTCGTAACTTTCATAAGTGTATTTAATGTACCTAGACTAAATTATATGACAATTAATTTTGAGCATGCACCCAAACCTTACATATCGAGAGCAATTGCGAAATTGTGACGTTCCAGAATATTATATTCTGCATTGTTTATATCGAGCGTTATTCGACTACTTGTAGTAATCAAATATATCACTATTATATCAATGAAAACTATTGGTGACAGATATAGTATTGTTTCTGCAACATTTTTGTATTATTAACAGGCTTTTTATTCCGAGATAAAAAAAATATGATATATATTATTAGACTATTCGTGTATAATATAAGACAGTTGGCAACAACGATATAAGGCAGTTATTGACTAACTTATATTCCAAAGTTTTTTTGTAGATAAGTATAAGGTGCATTTCCTCTGCGATAATCGCATTGGGCCAGTGTGGTGGAATTATGGTCAAAACTCCTCTTGGGTTTTCCCCATGTAGGAAGGCCTGTGCCTAACAGTTATACAGCATATATACTTCTATATATACTGTTGATGATGATAAGATAAAATGGTGTCTTAACGTGACACCTGGCAGAATGCCATGCAAAAATCTCTCTGTCTCCATCCATCACAGGTAACTGTCTCTAATTAATTAAGCTATAGTTGTGAGATCCAAATATGGTTGCCTGTACACTTGGTCGCTTACATTTGTGATTATGACATACAACAGTAGTGTGATTAAAATAAACTTAAACACTTGCAGTTATAAATGCATATGAATTGAATACATTCTTCAATGTTTACTTAAGCAAGATTATTTTTAATTACTCAAGTTTCCCTCAGATAAGACGAGATATATATATCATATATGTACACGCTCTTTGTGTAGAGTAATCCTTCTGTCTCTATTCTGTGAATACATGAGGTATCTACATATACATATATTATATACATTACGGTCTACGTTATTTTGCTGAGACCAGACATCCACTGAATTAAGCGCGGCGTATGTAGTACGCTGGAACACAGCTAAGCATTCCTATTTATTTATCAACTTTTCTTTTTAGTAATTAACAATACATGACACACATATATATTTAAATATGAGTTTAAACTATCTATATTTTGTAGAAGTCTATAACAGTTGTGTTTTAAAAGTACTTATAATCTAGTTTAATAATGAGTACCAACTACATAATGAAATAATTGTAACAAAAAATCACACAAAAATCTCATTTTAAACTATATACGTTTGCTTCTTTGCTTGCGTGTACATACCATTATGTCCAGAGAAAACCTTACTGTTTAACTCTAGATATACCAGCGATTTGAATATATGTCAACAACAAAAATTATATTTGTTACTAATGTATATAAAATAACATTAAGCTTATAAAACGTACTCTCTAATTATAGCTACAAAAGTCATATCATCATTTCTGAAAAAAAAATGTGTAATATAGTAGGAATTTTGAATTAAAATTGCACGACCAGTCTAAATGACTGGTCTGGTAAATCTAGTGTTAAGGGGAGGTAGATGACTCTGAATTCACTTGACTATATGGTCTCCTGCATCTCCCATCTTTAAGCTGTATATTGTCAAACTATGTACTGTATTTTATGAGAGAATATACATATATTATTATTGATGGTAAAATGCCTTTCATCCTGTACTAGTTCAGCCGTTCAAAGTCCGTTTACTCAACTTTGGTACATATATATGTACACTTATTGTGCTAAATCTATCGGAGGATCTTAACCTGAGAAGAACAGCAAGCCACTCAGCAGGATTTAGAAGAATTAGTTGAAAGTTGCTAAGCGACACGTCATAGAGGTATGCTATTTGAAAAAGTCATAGCTTTTTGATTCTTAAGAGGTTCTTAAGAGATTCGCCGCGCTTGTAGTGGTGAACTAGCTACAATGTTTTGACCAAAAAGCCATGATAGCGTACACGTGTAGCCGACCCGGCCGTAAGCGTGTCAAATACGTACTAGAGCCTTCGACAACGACGTGCTCCGATTACGTGCTCCTGAAATAGAATTGCAAACGGCACTAAAGATAACAGTCAAATCAGGATTTTCAAAGTCAATAACATTAAGATCACAGATTCGGAAAAATTGCAAGTGTGCTTTCGCGGGGTCTAATTTACCTATAATGGGATCGCGTACATAGGGATCCTTAACAAGAAAATAGATAAGAAAGTACAAATATTTATTTTTCGGGGTTGAGAACCTCATAGCTAATGCACAGGGATATATTTAAGCCTCTACTAACAGTTGATATAAAATTGGATCATCACATTCAATCAATTTGATTACATTTTGAATCAACCTACTAAGGCTTTCGTCACTACCACACCCTTACGCGCAACAGATAATTTACTGTATTACACGCACTTCCTACAGACCGCGCCATCTCTGGCCCATGTCGACAAAAGATTGTTTAGCTGCTCGAGAGCATTAGACAAAGTGTTAGGAGTTACCTGAACACTACGCGGGCAACACACTTTAGTTTTTAATGTTATAACATTAACAAATAATCTATGTTATAGTTGCAAAACATTTTTATTAGTAAATAATGTACGCACGAAGTAAGAATAGTTGTTATATAAGAGGGAGTTGTCAACAATCTGTGACGTCATGTCACATGTTATGAAACTAGCCTCAATTCAGTAACTGTCTACAGTTTGCCAAAAACAAAGCAACTAAATTAATTTAAGTAAATACCCAATTTTTTATTGAAAACCTTGGAAATGATTATTACAGTTCATCATACGAATACAGTAAATGTTAATTGAATGTTCATTAACCTTCCTATATGTAATGAACTTAATCAGTGTTTTCCTATTCTTATTTTGACAACATATGTCAATATTTAAATTTAGTTTTTTTTTATTGTTAATTAGTTACATAAGTACATTTGAAATAATTATTACAGTATATGAAACAACTGAGATTTATTTTACTATTGATGTTATCTATGTCAACAATATTATAGTTAGGATAATACTAAAATAATGATAAAAATAAGTCGGTTAGGTATTTTCATTTCCAAGTTTCTATCGCGTTGAAGTTGCTTTATATTATTAGCCATGACACGTATAGCTTTCAGTGGGTAGTTAATTCATTATTTTATGTCATACTGTCGTCTTCACGCTGCTTGGTCTGTAGTGTGTACAAAACTAAAATGCTATTTAGGAACAGAAACGCTTACAAAGCGTGTATACCTGTAGGAAGCTATAATACGGCGACTGCGTCCGCGGTCGCTAGAATAACAAGTACGCGCGGAGACACGTGTTAATAATGACTCGTACGCACACTTTGGACCTAGCGCTTGATGGCTGCCCGCGCCAAGCTTGCAGTGACCATGCTTTATTTAGATAATTAAATACTGATAATTAGTGCAAAGTGGTATTTTTGGGAATGCATCTCCCAACAAGCATCTTCGAGAAGTTTGCATACAATTCTTTGTAATATTGTAACTATTAAATATCGCACTGTAAAACAAAAAATATGTTTGTTATACTAATACATAATGGCTGAGAGTTTCTTGCGCCGCTTCTTCTCTGCAGCTACAAATTCGTCGAAGCGGTGATAGGGTTAATTGGGAATATGCATACTAGTGTTAGTTTTAATTTTAAAATAATTTATTTAATACATAATTAAATTCTATAACTAGGACAATTTGTAAATACCCGGTTGATAAACATTTAAAATTATCACTATTACCTTGAATTACATTTATTTATTTTTTCTGATACATATTCCCTGTTATGACGATTTTAAAGAGTCTATTTAAATAAAGATATTCTGACTTTGACTTTGAATAACAATACTTTGTAGTGATGTGTACCTCCTTCGCGTCATTAGTATAAGTACCCGTATGAATAAGAGAATTAGTACGTATGCAGAAACATCTCTCAGGAAGCATCTTAGATATCCTTAGAGTACATCAAAACCTAATAACATTATCGTGGACTATTTTGTACGTCCTTCATCCTCTCGGCACTATTCATCTGCACATTAGACAAAAATAATTAATGCATAGTGGAACTTGTAGGAAAATATCTCCATCTTTCAACCTCCCAGGCTAAAAATACTACTTTGTAATGTTGTGTACATACTTCGTTCTCGGCATTATAATTACCGCACGGTAGACAATGAGAATTAGCGTATAGGGAAGCATCTCCCAGCAAAGATCTTAGAGAAGATAGACGTAGCCAATTAACAGTAGGTAATTTATAGTGTTGGGCATCTCCTTCGCTGTTTCCTCACATTTATATGGAGTTGCATGTTGAAATAATCCTCCATCTTAAGACATAAGTGCTTATCGTATAATGCAAATTTTAGGCTAACAAAGTGAATCAACTGGGTCAGTCAACCCTATGCCGCACTGACTATGCATGTGGATTTCTCTTACAGCTTATTATCTTAAGGCGTTAAATTACACACCGAGCTTTTTAATTGGTCAATTTCCAGTCGTAGAAAATTATGACTAATATCAATAACACTAATAGCTAACACAGCCTGCTTGATCATAGAGAGACTTAAGTCTGTCTTCTTCTATCAACAAAATGGCAGACTTTGCGTTATGTCGTTCACAAAATTGGTGATAAAGACAGATTGCAGGAATGATTATCGCATAGTGTGTGACGCAATACTCATAGTAGATACTTAATTATTATGCGTATTAGCCGAGTAGGTTATTCTATAATGGTATAGATCAACTTGTTTTTTTCTCAATTTCAGTCTTGGTTCCTAAACAGTAAAGGATTGTACTAAAAACATAATGGTATATTTTATATTGCAATGAGAAGTTTTTTGGGTATCACAAAGACTATTACTTTAATACGATAACACCACCACGACACCCATCCCGATTTTAGTAAAAAATAAATGGTCATTATAGTTATAGGTAACGTGACGCGAGCCGCGAGTTGGGGGGAATGAGGTGGGAGGGGGGCTGTCGCGAGGCCGCCCTTGCGAAGGTGAGTCGACAATTAGCGCGCGGTCATTCCACTGCGCGGCTGGCGCGATGTCAACGATTTCGATCATCATCGTGCGATAGCGAGCGACCGGACGCGACGCCCGCGTCGACGACAGTGCCTCGAACTTAGGGTTGACACGCGTTCTTAAAATAATGATTATTTTTTCCGTAAATTTTTCCTTATTTGAACAATTTAACATATTCTATCGATCTTATAAAATAATTCATCAAATTCAGGAATAATTAATTGCGATAAAAAAAAATATGGAATAATGCGATATTAAATTGTTCAAACGCGCTTTTGCTCATCTCATATCGATTCAGAAGGCTGATATGGTTAACGATGGTGGTTATTGCCGAGTATTTATTAATCTAACCTTGAAAAGCTAAGTTTTAAAAAGCACACCATGGCATGCAAAGCGATTTAGGTAATATTTTACTAGATATACACAACGATATCTAGATATCTTCAGTGCAAAGACGGAAGCCTGTGGATATATCTGTGTTCGAAATCATATATTAAATATAAAAAACGTCCATGTAAATGATTGATCATGCTGTCTACATATGCTCTTGGAACTATGAAACTGAATTGTTATAACTCTGTTTCGAGTTTAAAACGTCCTAATGTAGTATTTTTATTATATATTCTTAAAAGGAAACCAAAAGTCTGTCGACGGAGACCACAGTCATTTAATGTGAACAAGGAGCGGCGGCGATCCAAAAGAACCCATGTCGCATAAAATTAGTGAAACATTGCCCTCGCATGCCCGTACACAGCTACCATCATGTGATCCGCGTGAAATTTCTTCGGGAAATTGCAAACGCACCGAAACAACTGCATATTAAACATTTCATCTCATTTCCCATACGTTTTACCTCATCACCATGCGCATAAATGCATCGCGAATGCAGGATGTACATTTTATCAACTGTCAATGATTCTGCGATCAGATAAAAATAGCTTAAGAAAAACTCAAGCAGCAAAAGCTTGCTATTACCACAAAGTAAATACTTATTTAAATGAAATTGTAAAGAACAAGAAACTCTGTGATCAAATTTTCTTTATTTCAAATGTTATCTGTATTTAATAAATTGGTGTACTTGTGCTAATTGAACAGCAAGAATTAAATGCCTTACATTTTTCCAAAACAAAAAATATATAGAATCATTTCCGAAATATCAATCTAGTTAAAGATAATTGACCAATGGTACGTTTAAATAGGAATGTCATACATTAATTGTCATCTATTTCTTTTGGATTGAAACATATATAAAATATCCTTCGACAAGAGCGCTTTGCATTCAAAAATTGCGTAGCAAAATGAATTGCTATTCAAAGCTAGTACGGCAACGTCTCTCCATCTAGAAAGAACAATATATCACTTGTAAACCGTGAGTGACAGCCCTTGTCTGGCGGCCACATTTGGCCTGCTAAATTGCGCTCAGCACGCGCGCCGCCAGACACTTGCGGTTATCGTCCACGAAAGGCCCTACCTACCTACCTCGCCACCTACCCACTATCTACGTTGCCTATATACAGTGAGTGACGCAGGTTTGATAATACTAGCACAATATAATTTTCAAATTGGCTTTTTCTACGTAAAGCCGTATTGTCTACCTGTTCTGTGGTACGTACCCCGATAATTCTGAAGACGAGTCTATAACTAGTAAAAATATTACAACTCACAACGCTGACACAGTGTATCACTGACGCTACGCATCGCTTACATTAGATGGCGATCCGTAAAATCGAAATCAGCGCGGTATTTTTATTAATATGAAACTACAAACGCAATAAATTTTGGCGTGATGGTAAAGGATATGATGTCATTCGACGCGAAAAAATAACGAAACCATGTTAAATAATATATATACATCGCGACTGTATAAAAAAATTATTTATTTTTACTTTAAAACTCTTGGGAATAATTACAATCTAATGACGTCGAACTCTACAAAATCGGTGTAGCCCTTTAGGAAACGGGTCACAATGGAACAGACATACAACCCCACATAGATACATGCGAAAAACATTACCCTCTTTCTGAGACCGTCAGGTAAATAATAACTTCTTTGTGTCTCCGAGCAAAATGTACGATTTATCATAAAATGCATGTTACGATTATATGCTTATAACTTAAGGTTATCAAAGGTGTCGTTGCGACTTAACTAAGAAATTAAAAGGAAGCCAGTCTTCCTGTTCTAATCTTAAAGTATTTAAAGGTGCTAACTACAAGGTGCTCACTCAATAGAATGATTTTTTTAGCTACTTACTAAACGTTGACTTCATTGATCTATCGCTACAATACTCACAAAGAGATGAGGTTTCAAAGGCTATATACCCTCATATATCATGTACCGTTGTCACACTCAGTATCAGATGGAGGGTTAAATTTATTTCTAGCGGTGACTGAGAGGCGGCCTCATAAAAAGCGCGGCTCGCTTGATTACAAGCCTGTACCAGTTTACTGCTCACAGCTCGCGTGCCGGCGCCGGGTGCCCTCCCAATTACCACAAGTCATTTGATCTTAACATCTACCGGTTTATGTGATAGACGAGTAAAGGCAAAACCTTAAATGATCAATTGATAAACAGGTATTAAACTGCAGATGCTATATTACCAATTAGTTTGCCTTAAAACAAACTAAACCCTTTTAAATCAAATAAATCACATTCCAGTACCCAACATAACTCCTTTTGCTTGTCATATTAACCAAACATTCTATTTTTTCAGTTGTGTTTTTCGAATATTTAGGCCGCTAGAAGTTCTCGTGGAAGTGGTGCCCATATACCAATACAGCGCTATTTAAATTCTCAAAATCCTTTTTTTAAGACTAATATATAAGTGTTTTTTAGTTGGCCATTACACTAATAATTCATATTAGTTTGTAAATTTAACACCTTCAAATTAGCAATTGGCATTGATTATTAACACTCCATATTGTTCACTCAAATCATTAATAAGGAACGGAATAGCAATCAAAGTTCATCAGAATTGTTTAAAACTTGTCCATTTCATATATAACAAGCGGGATATTCAAATACTTTCAAGAGACATCGCTAATATGCCGAACCCAGTAATTTGTCCATACTTCAATACCTTTCTCGTTTCAGCGGAAAATGGCTTTTAAAAACTTTTTATAACTTTCCTAAACTACTTGACCGCACGGCAACAACCCTAGTCCCGGGACGCGAGGGTAGTTTTTCAGGCGGCGTGCCCCCGCCACATAAATAAGTGATCACCGTGCCCCCCCGCCCCCACTCGTAAACTAAGCGGAGATAGCGAGAGGACTTAATAGCTGATCGGATTTTGATTAGCGCCGGCCGGCGACGTAGGCAGCCGCGAGCACCCTGAATTTGAATAGATAAGTGGGCACCCTAGGACCCGCGCGCGACCGTAATTTACATACTTACTGGCTTTCGGCGCACATAGCCACGGCCGAGTTATGGCCGACGCGAACCGATAAACTTGAAATAAAGCTCTGGTCATCGATTCGGCAGAGGCGAGTGCTATTTCACCGAATTCTGTTTGTTATCGTGTGCGGCGTCGCCAGTTTTTTTAGTGGGCTTAATCTGTGGCCTTGTGTGCAGGGGACTGTTTTACGGGTCTATTCAGAGCTGTAGATAAAAGCCAATCGCGTATGCGAGTCGGGCACATAAAAAATTAGTTACTACATCGTTGTGGTAGCTTGCCTTTCTGTGCTAAAGTGCCCGTATTAAAAGCTTACTACAGCCCGCCATAAATCTCTATTTTAAGGGTAATCGTGGCTAAAATACAGGCAATATGCCATTCTTTTGTGATCGATAAGTGTGATAAACCTACTTCATAGCTAGCCAAAAACTTAAGGGACGTTTTAATCCTTTGTCTTTTACCAGGACGTCGGCGTTTGTTCTACAAAGGGATGTCAACGATTCAAATACCACGATTTCTACGAAATGAATATTCGAAAGATTTATTAAAACCTTTAAAAAATGCACGAAATTTACATACACGTACAGATACCAGATATCGCTTACTTTTAATCTAACTACAAGAATCTTTGAAAATATTTGAAGTTGTCATTATGATGATTTAAATTGATTTTATAATTACAGAGTACAAGACGATATTTAAAATTCATTATAGTCAATTGGCTCCACTGTCAATTACAGAAATAATAATTAAACTGACAGAGATTACAGTTCGGACTCCTTGTGTGTCTCAAGGGCTGCCACCCACGGTCACGGGCCGAATTCAATTTTATTGATCTCTCAATATATACATTGCGAAAGTATGTCTAGTCAGATACCCATTCCTAACGATTGAATAAGATTTTACATGTAGACAGACCTTATATAGACAGTAGATAGTTTATATGAGGACATGAAACTGAATGTAAGGATTGGTACTGTGGTTACTTTTTTATAACAAAGAAAATGCTCCAACTCAGGACAAAAATTTATCGAGTTGAGAAGAAATGTAATTAATGTAGATATATTTTTTTGATTACCGTCAAATGGTTACAGCACAATAATTGAAATCAATTACTCTAGACTTTATTCAAAACAATCCCTATAGTGTGCGTTAAGGTACAGGGTAGAGTGGGATAGTTACCAATATTCCGTTTGGGACTACTCCCATATGTTTATATCTTTTAATTAAAATATTATTTTAACATTACTAAAACTTTAAAAAAAAAGAACGACTCAAAGAAAACACGAAACATACTTAAAGATTATTTTTTTTATAAATATTTCATAATAAATAATACCTCAACTGTCAAAAAAATACAATCACTACGTACGCATATGTCATAACCATTTAATGTACAGCATGTACACATCAATAATCGGTAACAATTGATACGTATATAGCCTATAATAACGCTAAAGAACACCACCTTTTACCTGACTTGTCATAGCATCATAGAATATATAAAATTTCTTAATGATTTTGGTGACAACCCTAGAAGAAACCAATTTGTTTGGCCGTGGATCGTGAATGTTCTATGAGTGGACGGGGCAGGTAGGCTCGTCACAGAGGCTTCGCAGGTCCCACAGTCAACGTCAAAGTAGTAAAAATATTCTGTTTGTAAGCTAGAGTATTTTAAGCAGTAATCAAAATTTGCCAATTTGATCTTTTTTCTTAAATGCGGATTTAAGAAAAATAACCCCGTTAATCGTGTTACTCTTTCATTACAACCCGACAGAAAAACGACAGATCAACGTTTCTAAAACGGCAATTACTCAGCAAATTTGCTTTGCGATGATTGTCACTCCACCGAACTACGGACGTACTACACTAAATTTGCCAAGCCGCGGTCCCTTCGCTTACTCCAATGGATGACTGGCCTCCTGCAGATGACATGGCCGACCCACTGCCACTTCAGCATACTTAATTGGTCGGGTATGTCGATGACTTTATTAGTAAGTTGTGTTCAACATAATTGACCTAAAGGAGATTTGTTCTACCAGGTCTACATGAACTATGTCATCTTATCCAACCACCTCGCCCCCATCTGTTTAGTTTGGCAGGTAAAGCACAACAAGGGTCGGCACGTGGCGTGGGTGTGACCGACGTATCGCCCGCCGATAATTGAACCTTGAACGCCTCCCGATAAACAGCCTCCGAGCCACCATCGCCACCCTGACTCCGCAGCTAAAAAAGGAACTAAGCTCGAACGAAAACAGATGTCCTCTCAGTTGTTTGTGCTTGAAATTTGAAAACGTTTGGTCGCCCAGAAACTTGTTTTTCCATTGCTGAAAGGTGGTAAACATCTTAAAATTAGCGTTTGCTTGGCTGAACATTTATAACATCAGATAACTGTAGGTACTCCTAGTGTGAATATCAGTCGAATTGAACGGTGTCAATCGTACTCGTCAAATTGTATGCAAACGACGACCGCGCCTCTGTTATACAAATTCAAATATAGAATTTATTTATTGGGACAAAATAAGCATAAATAAATCCATAATGCGTAGTATTAGAAAAGAACGAGCCTTAGAATGAAACACGTGTCTATAAAATTTGAAGCTTGCCCTCGTTTTCTCTGGGATCCCCCATTTGATCCTGACTTGGCCGCAATGGGACCACCTTAGAAGTACTCGATGGAATATAAAAAGTATTTCGAAAACAGATTCACTATTGACAGAGAAATCTCGTAATAAACATACAAATAAGCATACAGTCCAATTGAGAACCGCCTCTTTTTTGAATTTAGTTTCAAATACCATTAAGGTCTCGGCATGTTAGTAGGTACCGACTTACGATGCCAATAATTTATATTCTTTTTCTACACCTCACTTTACCAAACTGAGGAGCTGATAGAGTAACAAAAGTGGAATGATCAAGGCCTTGACAAGCCGGCTTACTGCGAAATAAGCAGAAGAACTGGAGAAGTATCTACTTCTTCAGTGATTTTGATATTTGTAGCTTTTGTGTACAGGAGCGCGAAAGCAACTCCAATGCTTCTCCTTTACAATCGAAACCTCATCCACAAACGAAGCCTTCATTGGCTGAGACACAGTCAGCCCAAATTAAATTAACACCTTTAAGTTTCTACTTTAAAACTCTTGGCTGCAAGTAACAATCAATATGACGATTTAAAATAATTAATTAATTAATTCTAGTATAAATATCTAACAATTTTTATTTCGACTTATTAAAGCATGTTAATAAGTTTTTATATTTTTTAACATATTCGATATTTTTTTTCTGATTTCAAGCACTGTTTGGAAATCGTATCCGTGCTCTGATTTTACAATTTGTCAAACACGGTCGGATTTCATCAGCGGATATTATCGGTAGTTCGGTGGTTTCCTCATTATTACATTCGTCGCTCCGCTATACACCCGACCTAATGCGATATGCCTCTCATTTTATATACTGCACGGATTCTTCGATAACCATTTAAAACATTGGAAAGTCTATTCGGGTTCATATGATTTGTGACTTAAGTTATACTATAAAAATATGTTAAATTACACTTTTAAATCACCTGTTAAAACAAGACACAGTTAACTAAATCCGAATCATTGGAAAACGTTCAATAAATAATTTTTCAATTGGAAATTATTTTCTTTTCAAATACTTTTTTACTTTGGCTAGACCATTACCTAAAAACCATACTCTAATGTAGAAGATATATACGCCAGCGGGATAGTCAGATGTTAAAAATATATCTTAGGTTACAGAAAAGTCAATAAATCCAAAGTTATCACGGCGCTCAGAAACCAGCTTCATTACTTTCCCATAATGCTCGCTTACGGTAATGAGAAAATTGCACCACGACCCACTGTAAGGTAGCGTGTCCCGAATTGAATCGAACGAAGTGGAATGGAAAACCGATGAAGTAGATAAAAAAAATTTCAAAAGATTACTCTACTAGTGAAGACTATCTTAGAGACGCTTTTATATTTCTTGATCAGCATGATTACCTGCACATTAAAAATCATACATTTTCATATATATTATTATTATTACTAGCAAATCCTGAAGCGTCTCTGAAGAAAGAATTTTTCAGGTTCTCGGGGGTATATCACGGCTCAACAAATAAAAACTGTATATAATCTCGACATTAGAACTGTTCAGGATAGTTTACAAAGCTAAAGATCAGTGTTAAAATACTACACCCGCCAGCAGGGTTTTTAAATAAATATAATTTACTTAATGCAATTTTCCGGCCTTCGCTCAGATTCTACCACGTAACCTCGACCACACGAACGGTTCAATTAAGAGAGTTCCCGTTACGAAGACGCGAAACTGCCGTGTCGATCTCATTGGAGGCTAAATACGTACTAGGGCATTGATGCCTCAAGTCGACTGCAGAATGTCTTGTGGTATTAACGAACGGTAGACTTCGGAAGAGCCATCTCAAAGTAAGCTCCGCGAACAGAATATTAACGCCTAAAAGTATAGTATATCACCGAAGCAGTCAACGTGCAAAAACTCATTCATGTACACGTACAGAGTATATCCTAGAGGAATCTTTGCAGCTAATTAATCCCAATTCTGTCCGATCATGTTCGTAGATCAGCATCGTCTGGCAGCCCTGCGTCTGGGAGCAGGGATCTAAGAACAGACTAGCGTGCCAGCACATTCCGCCGTCGGAGAGAATGCTTCGAGCTCGCAACGACCTACGGTATGCGGCGACGAGATCAACTAACTAAAGCCTCTATTACAGTGAAAGCAGCACGTTTCTCAAATTTTGAGACCTGCTCAAATGTCAAAGAGTGCTCAATTTGACGTTGAAATTGCACTTCTGAATTTGAAAATATTTAAAAGATTTAATGATGCGTCATTGACTAATAAATTGGCGTCGGCCGTAAATCTATAGCAATTATGATTTGTTTAAAATGATTAATCAACACTTGCAACTGCTTACATAAAGCAATTGTCGATAGAGAAGGTAGAACGAGCTGATAACTTACGTCATTACGTCATCAGAAAATATCGTTTATATTAAGATACCTCGAAATTATGCAATATATTAATAATTAATTTACATCATACAGATGCAATGACATTCTGCAGACAAGATGTTACAAAAATCGTACTTTTTAAAAATATTTATTTAATTTAATCTTTATTTTATCCATTTGCTAGATATGTCAGCCCCATCATAACCTGATTTACAATATATTACAACACAGCGGGATCGAGGAGAAACAAAGATGCAGAATTATATCGGCCAGATATTTAGCAGCCTCAGAAGACGTTTCGGACAAAATACTTATGAAAGCTCCCAAATATTATATGATATCGCTGCACCATACTTTGCACACTCTGTCCGTATGAGTGTATGCTGAACATCATCAACAGTACCAAAAACATTGCAATTAGGACTATTAACCTGTCTCATTGAGTAGGCAAATTTATTTGACGGATAATATCGAGTCATACTTAAAAACCAAATTGACACGGCTGTGATACAAAAAGACACAAAGTACATTATGTTACGATAGCATAGAAAGAACAACCTTTAATGAGATTGATCCTAATATGCGATATATACGTAAACAGCCCTAACTTTTCCAAATTCAGCAAACCGGTCATGCCTCCAAATAATAAATAGGATAGTTAAGAGAAGACAACGTTTCTTAGGGATTTGTAATCCTAATGAAGGAACGTAATATCCCTCACTGAGCAATACGAGTGCTTGGATTCGGATATAGTCAATGGTCGATTTCTTTGTTCTTTACGACTATGATATAGCGGACATTACTAATCCTGTATTTATTTAGTGTTTTATATTCACAAACCATGTTGCAAGACATTTTTTTTTAGTTTTGGATAAATGATATACTATTTCCTAATTTTATTTTAGTATTAAAGTATTTTATTAGTTAGCAATTATATATTTGTATAATTTTACATACGTAAATCAATCTAAAGCTTAATTTAAAATTCACAAAACATTCAATATCAAAAATTAAAAAATAAATAAAGTAGTAAACAATACGAAAAGAAACGGTCCAACTTACAAGTCGCAAGAAAACTCTCAAATTTCAGATGAATTTTGATGTCGAACATTTAAGATTTTTAAGACGCTGACCAAATAGCACTTTCGAGTGGACAATAAAGGCCTTATAACTTATTATCTCGTTTTTATAGATTTAAAACTTCGGATTCTTTACGCACACATTAGCCCTCCTTGCTATAATATCATGTTCAAAACAAACCTAGATCCCAATAAGGCGTATGCTTATAGAGCAGGTGATGGTGGAGACGGCAGTTTTAGTAGCTGTGTTGGCAAACGGACTCTTTTTAACGCTTCTGATGAGGTGGTGAGGAGTCCTCAGTCGTACTGCGTATAAATAACAAAAAACTCATCATGTAAAAATGTAGTGATATGGAATGCTTAAAAGATCACAATTTTCAGGGTTCTATCTCCATGTTTACAGTTTTTTATACAAACGTAGAGAAAACAATCTTGAGTATCTATTAAAAGTTACTTGATGCATATAACTCAAAAATTTAAAGCTTTTTTCGCCGTTACATAATTTCGATAAAAAAGTATCTTATGTAATCCATCAAATTCTGTTTTTATTTTAGACAAATGTTTTCCGAATATATAAAGAACTGTATTCTTAATTTTTAAATGAAGAAATTGGAATTGAGAACACTTCTTTTAAACTAACTCGTATAAAGCAAAAGAAATTCAATGTAATCATCTATTATAAAATTATGGTGCTTCGTATTCTATAGTTTTTGCAAACACCTTATTTTTGCCTTTTTGTGTTTTGAAGGCCGCTTTTAATTTTGTTGAGTTATATCAGAGTATAAACTTTCTATCTGTTTGTCGTTTGTTAGAAGTCGAATACTTTTAATAGCTTTATAATAAAACACGTGCCTTAAAAATTAGAAAATTCCCCTTGATTTCTCTGGGATCATCACATGCCAGAGAAATCGCGTAGCAAAGCAAACACTAAAAAAACATACAGTCAAATTGAGAACCTCCTCTTTGTTGAAGTCGGTTGAATATATCTCAACAAATCATCTCCGCCAGTGTAACAAGACTTCGATGCTGACGTCTCCCAGCAGGACATATCACGCTGGTTAGTAGATGCTCGTCGCGGGCGGTGCATACAAACGATTGTTTACCGCGGCTCGCAAGCACAAGGGCGAGGACAGTAGTAGGAAAACGACCAATCGTAACGTCGTACCACTATTACATTTCTATTTTCTATCAAGCTAAATATAAAATTTGTAAACACTACGTTGGGCTATGTATAATGCACTTTGTAGTTTGTAAGTATCAAGAAATGAGTTTAAATCTTAACTTTGACTGTTACTAATTAATTACAAATGATATGTGCTTTTTATTTATCGTTTGCAGACATTGATAATAGTCACAATATTACACCAATTCTAATCTACACGTACCTCATTCTGTCCAAGATACACGGGATAAAATAAATTAATCTATAAAAACACTGTACTGACCGAGTGCGTGAAAATAATTGCAGTAGCAATCACTTTACAATGCTTAGTAAAAAATCCAAAAGCTTATCTTAAAAACCTGTACTAATTAGTACAAGCTACAACATATTGTGTAAGATTTTTTCAAACCCAAACGGAAAACAATTGGTCAAAAGAAAGTCTTTTCCACTAAACTTAAAATACCTACTCAGTTACAAAGCTCAAGGCAGCACTAAGTGGAAAGTTATGAGAAATTCTGAACTGCTGATTTAGCCAGAAGGCCCGGGAGAATCGTCCTACACGAATCGTAATAAAACTGAACTTTTTTTGGCACGTGAGGCGTCCGACGTCCAGGGCAAGTTGACGTCGGACCTCAAGGGGGGAGAGATGGCCAGAATGCTAAACGATCACCGCACGCTTCCCTCAGGGATTAGCGTGACGATGCATAAACAAACACCCATTCCTGTAACTGGAATCGGGAAAGAGCGTAGCATTCGATATCTGGTTTTGGCTAAGAAACGAACACATATAGTATGGTATTTTCTTTTATTTACGGGTCGGTTTTGAATAAACGACTATTTATACATGATATAATACATGAATACAAGTAGGTACGATCAGCAACGTAAGTTTATTATGACATTTTAAAATTACAAGACTAAACAGAGACGAATTGATTTAATAGGGTTGATAACAGAGTGTCAACCCTTGATTGTAATAATTATTTATTATCGTAATAAAATACAGATAAAAAGACATTTACTTTGATAGCTTACGTGTGATTTTTTTTATAGCCATTCAAAGTGCGGTGGGCATATCCATGTTAAAATATCATTGGATAGACCATACAATTCCTTAAACTGTTATTAAGGAACCATTTGCATTAACATAATATTCGTAGCTGTCGAACAGAGGTGCTCCGCGATGCAGATGCATACAGTATAAAGCAGCGTGACGTCACAACGCGTTTTGGACAAAATGCTCAACAAAAACAAAATGCTGAGATCATTTAATGTTGAATGGCGACTTTAAATTTAAAATGCCGCCTAAAATAAGTCAAAAGTATAGGGATATGAACTAACTTTCTAAAAGTTGCCCCCATCCTATTATACTTATTTAAGGAGAGAGGAAAGAAGAGAAGCAGGTAACTTATTTTAGATGTGGTGGATGCCAACAGAATCGCAATCATTATATTTTTCTAATCTTTGATGTTTTTGGATGGGTTGTTCAAATAGTTGCTAGGTAAGTAATACCTACGTAGGACCATTTACAAATGTTCTGAGAATCTACTTTTATTAAGTAAAGAATTAAGCGCACGTGGCGATATAGCGAATTACAAATCTGAATAACATTTTTATTTAATTTTATTTAAACTAGCTGACACTAGTACAACTCTTTCTGTTCCAATCTTAAAGCAGAATGAAATTAAAAAAAGAATCAAATTTACGAATATAATTATTTGTGCGAATTAACCTAAAAATAATTTTTACATTTTTGGAAAATTTATAAAAAATTAAGCTGATTTTTCTAGCCGTTTGGTCCAATTTAGCGTTATGCAATTACATTTACCATAGATTACACAAAGCATCTTTAATTTGCGCTAACGTTTTTAGCATCGTCAAAGTAATAATAGTATATATATTTCTCACACTCACACCTATTATCTACGCCAAATTAAGCATCATTAAGAGATTGTGTTATGGATAAATAAAGGAGAAATATTTTTAATATTATCTGTATCAATATCAGAAATGTACCAAATATACATACAAATACATACTCGTGAACAAATAATCGTACTTATAATACAAATATCTGCCCGCACCGAGATTCGAACCCAAGACCTCTTGCTGAGTACCACACAACTAGACGGCCGACAAAAATTTCTATGGCGATTGGGAAACAAAGTTGAACTGCCCCTAATAATAAATTGCAAAGTTATATTGTTTTAAATAAATATTACTTATAACTTCTGAATATGTGTATTTTTTTTTCAAAAATTTTGTTACAATTCTTTAAAACCACTTTCGTCTGTATGATTACTCTTCTTTAACAAATTAAAACACATTATTTACAATTAAAACACAATATTAATTGTAAATATTGTGTTTCATGAATTAGGTTTTAAGTATGGAAGTAGTTCTTCCACATTGTTTCCCACGTAATCTCTTCAGCTTCGTAGCGACAATAATCTGTTATCTTATTAAGCCACATTCTTCCCAATATCTATTCACTCGGACCTATCTCGAAAACCAGACGTCTTTTCCTACTTACGCAACTGAATTTACGCTTAAGCGAGCGGAGGTCCAGCACTAACGTTACTCACTCACACCTATACAATTTGTATGAGCCGTTCGGCCGCATTGAAAGAAACTACCCTGCCTCCTCCGCGCCGTAACAAAACAGATGCTAGAGGGGTCGGCTGTGGTAGTGGTCAGAGATCTCGATGTGACAAACTATGGTATAGTGCGATATTGGTCGAGCGCCAAAGTAATAAGAGCCACTTCGCCCCGCTCGTTAGATATCTTTGCTGTGATGTGAGAAGATTTCAAGTGCATAGTCAGAGTTCTGGTAAGCTTGGGCGTTGGTAGGAGTGTATTAGGGTAGGTATGTAGTGGCGAGTGGCAAGCGGGTGCTCGCGGCGTGTGGGTGAGACGTTTACGGTCGGATCGCTGGTCGACGACGTTGGGGTCACCACACTATTTTAATTTTTAAACGGGATACAATTATTAGAATTCTGTAAGCTAATGAATGACCAAGAAAACCGCTTTAAAGTTACAATACTTGATATAAACTTTCTAATTAAAGCCGTCCTTGATGATAGCCGGCTACAATTGCTACAATACCGTAGGGCTCCATCCGTAGCCGTCGTAGCAGCCCAATTTAGATATTCGTAGCACCTTTAGCACTAGCTAACGCTTTGCCTATCCTGAAGAAATCCAGAAGAAACTATTATGTAATATGCCTAAGCGACGAAACAGTTATTCACCGCCAAGATTTTAACTCTACGAGTTATACAAGGTAGTCACGCCAAGTTTCTTAATAGTTAGCTAAAGAAGCTAATATTATACTAGAGAGTATAATAATTTACTTACATATATGTGCATTTACAAGTCTGTCATCCGAATACTAGAAGCTTCTTAAAAGATGAGGCCATTCAAATATTGCATTGTCAATGTCAAAAATTTGTATGGGCGATATGGGCGAAACGACAAATCAAACATGATTTAATTTTTGTAAGCGTTTGTAATTCGAAATTTGAAAATTAAACTAGGTCCTCCAAAATTCCACTTGAATTAAGGTGACTACACACGCGGGCGCAATACCGCGTTGCGAGACGCGCCGCGGTCGGCCCCTCGCGTCGCACCAATTAATTACGGTGGCCATCTTACCTCCCCCCTCCCCCGCCTGCGGCCTCAACCCACGCCCGCCCGACGGACAATAATTGCCGCCGAATCTTGCCGTCTTGGTGGCACCTACAGCTTCTGAGCATGACATTGTTGAAGCGGTCAATTGCCTGAGCTTGGGCTTGACAGATACTCCTCCATTTAAAATAATAACGCTTAGAAACCTAGCACGTGCAACGGCTTTGAAGCCAATAATTTTTCTATTTATGCTCGTATTATCTTATATGACAAGTCTTTTAAAGTCTCTATAAAATTCAATAAAAATATGTTATGCCCTTATTTTTATTTATTTATTTTATGAAGGCCTGATAAGTTTTAGTCGCGGACCATAATTAAGCGTAATTATTAGAATTTCGTTTACTCGACAAATCCTCTTGAATTATTAGTCTAAGTAAATACATATACCGAAACAAACTTCATTGCATCTGGAGCCCAATGTGCAATTAGCGTTCATTGTAAACGAACACAGGTTTTTTAGTTAAAATTAGGATCAATAAATGGTTGATATAATAATAATAATTTTTTTTATAAAATTTGCATTGGTAACGTAAGGGAATGTTGATTACTGCCAGCCCCTAGACAAATGGTTTAAATGAGAAACTGTCAATCTTTGTATCAGGGTTAGAGTAGCTCCTTGATTTTGGCACTTTCATGATCTTTCCAACCTTTAAGGTTTTAATTTCGTTTGAGTCAATAATGTGTCTCATCAGACGAAGGCTTCGTTTGTGGATGAGGACCATATTCACTTAGGAGGTGTGTATAGCTCTTGAAATCCTGACAGTAAGTAGTTAATTATCTTTCAAGTTAATTAGGTGCTGTATTTAACCTTCAGGTTAGTCTAGAAATATTTACATTTACTGAAGATTGAGAGTGTTTTTTAAATATTCAGAAACTGCTTCAATTAGGAATCATCTTATAATATTTTATAAAGTATCTAAGACATTTTTTTTTTTAAATTTAGCAAATAGCTTGATTGATGCTCGAGTATTTAAGCATCAATCAAGCTTTTTAAACGTAACAAACGTCCTTACATAATTTTTATGTTGATTTTTTGGTCAAAAATAAAAATATTGAACTGAGTTACACGACACACGGCAATTTTGTCAATAAAGCGCAATGATTTTCGTCACTGAAGTAACCAAATTATAGGACGATACCGGACCGAGCTGCTTGGAGATGGCTCGGCCAACGGCAGGGCACTTTCACACTCACGCGCATCGCCAGATGTGGCACGTTCGCCCGCGCACCCTGCATACAGGGTTGACTCATCGGCAATCCGAACAGTATACTTTTGCCCGCGAATTCGTATGCATAGAATTTAGAATAAAGTAATAATATAACTTATATAAATGAGCTTATATTTAATTTATATCTGAGAAAACTGCACGTATGCCGTAGTTTTTAGGCGACGTGTGAATAGACATACGAACGTACTGACAGATAAAAATCCTTAAATGTCTATTAAAAACTCCTCGTATTTTATTGTTTTTTTTAAAGTCTATCATGTACAGACTAGACCAGCCTGTTACAATTACATTACATATACATATATAATTATATTATTGATGATTGATAAAAACCAATGTTAATGATCAATCAATCAATCAAAATTAAAAAGGTCTTTATTCCAATGGACCCCAATAATAAGTTCTTTTAAATGGTCGAAATTTAACCCTACCATTTTATCCACTAATACGATTTAATAATGTAGTATTACGACGAAATTGCAATATTTTTATTTACAAATTAATTATGAATTAATAATAATATTATCTTAAGTTTATTTTGAATGTAAGAATAATAATTGATTATTATACTTCAGTTCCCGTGCGATATCGATTACTGACATTTACGCTAGTAGAACATGACAAATATAAAATTCCTTATATAGGTTTGTGTTTAAAAACTCTCTTAGAAAATTTGTAACAAGTATTTAGAGGTGGTGTTTTATGGGTAGTGGATTTGTGATTGGAACTGAAAGCAGCTTTTGAGCAATAAGGCCGAAAGAGATACTAAAATTTGTTTGTATCAGTTTATGTAAATTAGGCTGCATCATATACGGTCATAGGTAAAGTTAGAGTTGCTGCTGACAACCCTAGTTTCCGTCATTTACGCAGATGTGCGTGCGCACTCACTATCCGCGCGGATCACGTCGCGTCGGCGTCATCGCGCCACACTGTGTGTGGCCGGCCCAAGATCGCTATTATAATATAGCCTTTGATAGTTCCGTCCACCTCGGGCTAGAACTAAAACATGATTACGATTCAAATTGAAATAAAAACTAGTGCTTTATAAATACTTACTGTCTAAAGAGAAAATTAAATGATGTTTCTTAAATATTTTGTACAGAAGTTCAAAAATGTAATCTGTGTAAAATTGACAATAATATTTTTCTATTTGTACAGGAAGTTTAGATTAATTCCAAATCTAAAAGGCAAAAGATGACTGTATTTGTCTCATGACTAATCTTGACTTGTACCCATAAAGGGTAACTTCTCTGAACTTTGATGATTTACATTATCCAATGTTAAGGACTCAATTTGATGTTTACACGATACACAATTTTCACTTTGCCAATCCTAGAAATATTCAAGAAGGCCTTAAAAATTTAAGAAGCTCAAAATATATTTGAGATTGTTTCCGATCGTACCTTAAACAATAAATGTAAATTAATGATACTACTTTTTTATTTTATGATTGCAAGATGCTAAATAGAAACATATAGATGATTTCAGATTTTTTAATTTGTTGAGCCGCGATATACTTCCGAGAACCCTGAAACAAAAACAAAATTATATACCTAAGCAGAACACTCGATTTTGGCGAAATCTATTAAGAAAGCGCCATAAAACCCCAAAGAAGAAGAAGAAGACGATACAGTATTGAACAAACCAACGTCCAAAACATAAAACATCTCATGATCAAATATTCGTGCTCAGTATGCAAATATCTGCCCCTACCGGGATTCGAAATGAGACTCTGGCTACATAGACAGAGGTTCTGACCACTAGACCAGACGGCGCCAAACATCTAAACGTTCTTTTGAAAACGTTAAATTGGGCACTTGGTAATTTGTGAATTATTTAGGAATCCTTTGGTCAAATTTAATGAAAACTTATACATACACAATAGATAAAAAAAATACAATATGCACATTTAAAACATCTACGTAAATGTAACATTTTAAACCAAGTTATAACCTAACGTTAAAAATTAAGCTCTATATAAACACAAATGTAGACAACGTCAACATATTTTATTAAATAACCATAAAGAATCAAAGCTTTATCTCCATAACAACATTTAAATAATTTAAAGCCCATAACATTAAAGACCAGTAGCGAAAACTTAATACCCCGCCCATTTATATCGGCGCGCCACAATAAGCCGACTCGATAACATCTCAGTTAAATCGGTGTAACAATAAAAATGATTTATGAACTCAGCCTACAGAAGAAGTATTAATACAATCTGATTCGTTTCTTCAGTAAAAGACATCAACGGGCCCCGTGATAGCATATTTAAGGATAACAATTTTTTTGTGTGTTATTAATTTTATTGTTTATTTAAGTTTTAAACCTGTTACATGTAGCGGTATATTTGTAGTGGTTTTACTATATCGAGGGCTATAAATACCTTGAAAGCATTACCCTATCAATTTATTTTGTACGTTTGATAAATATCAATATTGATTTTAATTATTTAATTTCAATTTCATATTTTTTTGAGATTTATAACAAAATGGCTGAAGTGTAGGTCAACCTTTGAATTAGTGCCTTGCTATACTGTTTCAAACGTACGTAGGTATAAATGAATATTACCCAGATTATTATGTAGCTTGGATTTGAAACGCAATTAATTCATTAAGATATAATAAAATATATGAAAGAAGGTTATATCTACCAACGAGTTTTAGATGGAAATCCAAACTTACAAAGTGTAATAATAAAAATTATTATAATAATTAATAAGCATAATACAGTATCTGTATTAACTAAAAAACTTTGTACCTACACATTTATCTAGAGCCTATTAAAATATCCACAGTAATTTTAATTTAGGGTAAAAGAGTGTACTCCTAAAATAGATCTTTTGTGTACTTTTTAGTAATTGATACTCTTTGATAAACTGCGATTAGAACACGAGTCTTCTGAACTTGTCCCACGTTTTCTTTGTCCAAAGGTCAATAAAATTTTCAGCAGTCGATACCTGGGGTTGCTTACTTTAACTTGGCTGGGCAAGACGGTGTCCGGCCGGGTACATATTAATGAGGGCAGGTGGGGGCGGCAGTGGGGGGACGGGAGCATCGCCATGGCAACGTGACGCGGCCTCGGGCGCGGTACACGACAAGCTTTGAGGATTCTGGATGTACTTACTGTTTTGTTTTTGATGTACGGTCGACACAGTGGCGTGTATACATTAAAGGAAATTAAGCGTAACTACGGACCCAATAATTTTCACTAGCTTATACTATGTTTGATTGTGCAGCTAGACAGATTTAATTATTATCAATGCCAAAGATATGAATGCAGAAACGTGGAATTGTAACTGGAAATGAGGAAATATGAAGAAAAAAGAAATGAATCGGTAATTAACAAGTAAAGAACTCCACCAGAAATACCTATTGTCCGACTCCATCGTTTACAAATTCATAACTAATTACAACATTGCATTAGAATCTTGATTCGCAAGCTCAACATAATAATAAAAGCGGGAATTTAAGCAAAAAACAACTTTACTACAAACAGCCTCTGAACTAATATTGGCGAGGTGATCCATCGCTGTCAATTCTAAAGGTAACTCAGAGAATTTCCATCATTTCGTCACAAAAAACCCATTGAATGGTCCCCTCGGCCTCGCCTCGCCACCACCCCATCTCGAGTCGCGTGACACTCGCGAGCGGGGTGTACGTGCCGCGACAAAACCCACCCATCCCACACTCAATAGGCCACATCAGTACCTCATTGATTTTGGACTTTGCCGGTATAAAATTCAATATTTTATCTTCAGATGAATGGATAGCTGTTCGTTAGTCTAGCTAAAACTCAAAAACGGCTTGATAATAATTAACATTGGTTATTTAGTATGAACAATCGTTCATCTGACATGTTATTCACATCTGTCACCACTACTGTATATTATAACTATACAGTATCTTTGGTGATGGATGGTTTAGTCCGCTTCACCAAATATCAGATCGTTCCCACCAAGAGCACATTGGTTGCCAGGGTTAATCATGACTGTTATTCATTACCAAGCAGTAGATACTAAGCTAACCTAACTATGGTTATGGTTATGTGAGAGCAAATTTTGGTTTATAATTATCGAATACTTTCTGTCGTCGTCTTTCTGTATTATACTAGCAGCCCTTACACTAGATATTACCTACCAAATACGAAAAATTGCACTGATAATAACGACCACAACAAAAATGAATTATTTTATTTGATGCAGACATTCGGAATGCGCTAATATGGATATGGTGAATATTTTTTTATTTATATTGATAAGATTATATAGACTTGTGTTAGCCTTAAAACATTTATCATTTCATCTAGCAAGATAATAATCCCCTTTTTAATTACTATTTTATTATTTAATACGTTGTTAGTAAGAGAAACAGGGCGGCGTATTAATGTCATATTTTACGAGTCCCAGTCAGGTATACTCAAAGAATCGAAGGAGGCAGAACAAAGTCAAACAACTTTATGAAAAAAAAATGGAATACAAATAAGCGAAATGAACCTTCTGCAGTGGCTTATTGCCTGGACTCTCTGACCCAAGTCCAGTCGCCATAAAGCGCCTGCCTCAATAAGCCCCTCGCTTGCGCCGTTCGCCGCGCTCCGAGGAACGCACGTCCGCGTTCTAATTTCGATCGTGATTCGATCGGTATGCCCGCGACGCTGCCGCTTCATTATGTAGGGGGCGCGTGGAATGTACACGCACGCTGATTGCAGGACTTTGAGAAACACTGGAATTTCGAAACCTTTTTGGATGACTACTGCCTTTTAAAACAACAAAGCGATCTTCGAATATATTAGTTACAAGCTGAAAACGTTTAATTGTTTTATTTTAGGAATTTGCGATCACGTTTTCTCTCCATATAACCCTGCTGTAAATTCCAATAAGGCAATGATATATTTTCTTCTTCACAAAGGGTGGAGTAAGCCAGTCTGATTCGACTTTAATCGTAGCCTGTAGACACTAATTTGCCTATACATTTCAGACGTAAATAAGATTTACCCTATTATAGGTTTTTTTATGGAAACCAGAATAACGTCCATGTAAATGCTAATAAAGCATTCATAAAACTATCAAATCAGTAACCTAAATCCTATCATAGATAACAATAATAATAATAAATCCAACATTATAAACAGTTGTAAGCCAAGAAACCATTCATTAGGTGAAGCGTGCTCTCATTATTAAATATTTATTCAATACGCAGAGATTACATCGTCAAAGACGTCCAAAGCTCGTTTTAATTGTCTTCAACTCAACAATGAGTTACTTACAGCTCCATTCCGTGAATATCTACGAGGGTCCATTAACGAACTTCACAGGCTCAACAGGTGGCGCTTCTCGTTTCAATATCTACAAAAGTTTGCGACTCAACTCAATAAATCGACCAGCACAACATGGACTTTCAAACAACCAACCTTTTCCCTTCAGACTTCCATACATTGCAAAATTAAAGGGACGTGGGAGATCAGCTTATGCTAGCGGTTCTTTGGCCTGTTGTTATATCATCCGGTTGCAAAGGACCATTGGAAAAGAGATCGCTTGCGTTACTAAAAGAGTCTATTTTCGAATGTTATGAAAAACTTTGTTGTATTCAGCAGTTTAGTGAGATGTTTTGTGTTAAAAAGGTTTTATAGCATGTTAGTAGGTGCTGGGGTCGCCTTTTAACGTAATGTATTATTCAGATTGTTATTAAATCAACGAGCAAACGTTATAATGCAATGATCTGTTAACAAATTGGATTATTTAAGAGTTAATAAGTTAATGGTCTGAATTGTTTCTCTTGATGATGACTCAAACTTTATTTAGTGTTTTAGAATACATTATGTTTTAGAGAAATTATAAATAAGCAATAAAAAGAAGAGATAAATAAAGGCATGACGATAAGTACAGACAATTCAAGCGATAACTGATGTAACTCTAACACAAATTAAAAAAAACAAAAACAAAATTACTTAGGAGCCTAATTCTTAATTACGACTATTGTCATTTATATATGAAAAGTAATGGTAGTTAATAATTTAAAAAAATCGATTGCAGTATTTGACCCAAACAAACAAACAAACAAGGAAGCAATTTAAGTAGCACGTGGTAATAATACTCAAGGAAATGCCTCAGTAAGAGTGGCACGTGAGTCGTCCCTTGATGTTGGTTGACGTTATTACTTCGATAAGTATTCCAACATTTGACAATTCTTACTTCATGCTTTTTCAATACATCTATCTAATAAGAATTCTTACTATTTGATTTAACCTGCCATTGTGCGTTTTCATTTTCTGATTTCTCTATATAGTCCCTATTGTACAAGGACACAAGAAAGAAGAAAATACCTAAAGGCGGTCTTATTGCTATGGTAGCAATTATTGCTATATTTTGATTATACGAATTTTTTACATGCCTGGTTAAACGTTTTTCACAATTTAAACATTATTTTAACACAAATAAAACATTTAATTTGATTTAGTGACAGAATACATAACTGATATTGTAAAATTAATAGTCCAATATTGAATTATTCGATATATTTCGTTGTTAGAAACCCCTTGGAGTATTGATATATTTTTATGAAAATTAAAAAGTATTGTCAGAATTGTCAAAATTTTAGTTGTCTGAAAAATATATTGATTTCGAGCGAACGTAGTTTTCTTAATTATTTGCAAAGTTTGTCTATTTTTAATATTTGTCATTATATGTATCTCTTTGCATAAAATAATAGATCTTATAGAAATTGGGAACTCATCAATATCACACCTTAATTGGATTATGAAAAAACATTACCTTACTATGACGTGTCGTCAAAACCATGGCCCCACTGAATTGATTAAGACAAGCCTATTGAAATAATACAATACACAATAACAGTGTCAGTGAACCTAATCTACTTTTCAATTTGGAATCGAGATTAATAAAATGATTTATTTGGATTATCAAGACCAACTTCTGAATTATTTATTTCCTCTGTAGTTTCTCTGCCTGTTGTAATAGTCTTAACTCGTCGTTTGTGAGTAGCCGACAATTAAAGGGAACCAGCTATCACAGCCTATGCCCATAACAGGTAACTCCAAGGTTATCGTGAGCCTTGGAATCTGCGGAAATGAAGTTATATTTGATAACACTTTTAAAGTACTTAAGGATGGTACGAAAGGTAAAATCTTCTGTAAGGTTAGAGTACTGAGCTCTCTCTGTCACGTGGCAAGGGCTATATTAACCACTGGGGACGGTTTCTTCTTTATAACATATTGCTATCCGGATAAAGTCGTTTAGGTCATTCAAAGTGGTTTTTGATCGCCCAAAACTTACTGTTTCGGAAGAACTTGATTGCTTTTAAGAGCACTACATAGACTACAGATTGATCTTACGCATATCATTTAATCGAATGACTCCGAGAACTAACAGCCTCTCCGCTATAGGTATGTTTCTACAAGGCATTCGCATGGTTTCAGGCCAACGCTAATAAACATCTAGATGCAAACAGCTTAGTATTCAACGTGCGCAAGCGCGACAAGCAAAACACCACGATAGTTTGGATTCGCGCCGCGTGCTGGGTATCCGCCTCGTAATGACTCACCCGCGATAAACTCGCGCGCACCGACCGTTCGCCTGTGCGCGCCCGCACCACGCAGCTACGTGTGATAGTGACGAACGGAAGCGATTTACGAAGGACGACGAAAGGCTAGAATATTTACTTAAGACATTTATGCTTGTCTATTTTACTTTAATTACTGCCATTTTGTAGAATTCTTGTCCATTTTATGAAGTTAATATATTATTAACTTGAGCTTTTTTGCTATTTGGTTCATAATCACAATTGACTTTGCTACTTAAATAATCTTACAGTCGATGAATGTGCATAGATTTATTAGTTTAAAAAAACGATAAATTTTGTCGTTGTATAATAAATTTTGTAGCTCCAAGCTACGTTGCCACAGACCGAGAAATATTTATTCAGGCAGACACGTCAAAATTACAACATCCTCTTTTTATTTTGGGGGTTAAATTTTATAAAAGCAAAATTTTTCTCTCAATGTAGATTTTTGTCTTCTCAAATAATTCAGGATCAATTCGTAACAAGTACGAAATGCAAAAGTTACAAACATATAAACTCCCTCAATATTTTCATATGAATATTGTAATGGATATTATATTTACAAGCACATTGTACAAAGCAACGTCAAAGGCCTATTGCGACATCAATGAGAGTCAAAGGCATTGACAATTTGCCAAAACGATATCTGATTAATAACGTAGAAGTGAAAGCAAGAAACTATGTAGGTATTTTTACGTAATTCATAGGACTTATTATTTATTTGTATTTCGAAATCATAATTGTATTTTTTCATGTCAACCTAACGCTACCATTTAATTAAGACCGGCTGAGCCCTACAAAATCTAGATTGGAAATGTGAAAATTAGACTCCTATGTATATCATAGGAGTCTAATTTTCACATTTCCTTTCATTTCTTCATATTAATTCAACCATATTTCGCTATTATTTTTTTCAAGCACTCATTATTATCCGAAATAGATAATATGGTAGAATTATGGCGATCAAACAATATATCTAATAGATTTTAAAAAAGTAAATTAATTCATACTTTGTAAAGAGCCTTTATTAGAACCGTTATTTAAAATTACCTAAGCTTACGTACTAAGCTCGCTACCTAGCCTCATCACAGCCGTCACTACTGTTTTCGCAGTAAAAACAGCACGCAGCTGCGCGCGCGCCGCGGCGCGGTCACCACGCCCGCTCACTCCGCGCCCGCACCACACCCGTCAAATGGGATAACGTTTGAAAGGTGCATTACCAGAAGTCACTGAATTATTCTAATGATTTATGTGAAGACATGTCTCAAATGACTCTAAAAATCGATTGCTTTAAGGTTGTCCCATGACTTATCATATGAGATATATAGAAGGGATGTTTCAACTTAAATCGAAATATATATTACCTTGAGAACTTATGAAAGTTAAGGTCTCATCTCAACAAAGAAAATCAATCAACTCAACTCTCAAGAAAATCTGTAAATCTATGCTTTGGCCAAGTTTCTCGTGATGACAATATATCTCTTGTCCTAGTTTTAGTTTTTCAGTTTAATTTGAATTATTTTATAAACGGTTATCGGTGTGTCACTTAACATGAGAAGCTAACATTGAAAATAAGAAATTGACATTTCACTTGGTTTTGGAATTCATTCGTCATTTCTATATTCGATATAACAATCATAAACTAATTATTCTTCTTCTTATACATAAAAATGAATAGCTAATCGTTAGTCTCGCTAAAACTCAAACACGGCTTAACGTATTGATTTGAGTAGTCTTTAGGTTGGTTTAAGAATAAAAATAATAGGGAAAATCTGAGGATAAAAAACTGAAAAATATATTTAAAATTCTAAATTTAGTATGGAAAAGCGTGTAACTGACGTGCTATTCAAAATTTACATTTATTTCGCAATATCCGAATATTTTTTTTAAAAGATGGCGTTAGTAGCAAGTTTTAGGTGATAAAAACTTCAACTATTATAACTGGGTGTGTTATATGTACAGTGACACACGGTAGCATACCAGCTAAATGCATATTTTGGTGTCGCGAGTCAGCGGGCGGCGCGGACGCAGTGCGCACACACTGCTGATAACCGGGGCTATTGTCCGCGCTCTGCCCGATCGCACTTTTGTTCTTCAAACACTCATTGGGTACTCTTTTTATTACTCATATTTTTTTTCGTCTTGTACCTGAGTTGGTACTAAGGGACGATTGATATTCTCTATTCATGACATAGATGGACTTTACAACATTTTTGTGATCTTACTATCGTGACAACTTCATCGTTTCTATATATTCCTGATTTGTTTCAAACACAATTATTGCAAAAGTAAAGTAAGTAAGTAGAAAAGAAGGTAACTTACCATTAAATCTCCTCTATTGCGCAGTGAGCCCGATATTTTTTTATACTACCCGCTTACAAAATACAATTAGATTAGTATTATGAAGTTTTATAACCTTACTAATACTAAATAAACGTAAAGTTTCCTTGTTTGGATTGTAAAATAAATGTTTACTCCTCTTTGTGATCTCTTGACATAGTTTTGGATATTTCTAATTATAGAATGGATTTGTCATTCAATTCCAAAGGATAAAATAAAATGATTTTATTGATGATTACATCATATCAGTACTTCCACTGCTGGTCATAGGTCTCCCGCAAGGATCTGCAAACCGATCGGTCCTACACTGTCCCCATCCAGCGGCTTCCCGCGTCCTTTACCAGATTCACGGTTCACCTTGTGAGGGACCTACCAACACTGCATCTCCTGATACAGGCCGTCACTCAACCACCACGCCACGCCTTTCTGCCCCAACGACTGTTAGTCCTTCTTGCAATGTGCCCTGCCCACATACCAATTCATGCTCACAATTCTTTGGGTTACGTCGTTGACCCTAGCTCTAACCATATCTGATTCGATCACGCAGAGAAACTCTCAGCAAAGCCCTCCCCATTGCCACTTTGTGACTAAGCGCTCTTATGAAAATGTCTTCTTACAGAAAATGCAGACTATCTTAAAATATACTTTGATCATACGCACTAGCAATGATTTAACTTGCTAAGAAGTAAGATGTATAATTTCGTCAATATAATATGTTCCAATTGCATCCCTTTTCGGCTTGCTTCTGAAGTCCAAGACGAGATCGGTGTAACAAGCTAGTATTATCTTTAATCTAGTCTCAGCAAGATTAATCCTCTCACAGCCAAGAGACAATCATCGGCAGAAAAGTTAATATATTCAGTTCCATAACCACGTCTAGGCCTTCGCGACCTTTGGCAATTCCTACTGAACTTTATCGAGGGTCATTTCCTTATACGAAGCCTATGTTTACATAAAACACTGTATCAACTTGAGTTTTCAAGGCAACGAAAACTTCATCCGTTGCAATATCCATTTAGTGCACTGCATTGATATGACGAATAACAACATTGTTATTTATTTTGTCACGTAATTTTTTTGTGGATAAAGTCTATAAAGTAAAACACTTATTAAGTAAAAAAATAAGACGGAAAATAATTATAATTGCTGTCTGTCTATATAGCCAGAGTTCCCGGGTTCGAATCTCGGTGGGGTAGATATTTGTATGATGCGTACGAGTATTTGTTGACAAGCCATAGATTTTCGTATATTTATTTTTGATTTTTATAGACGTATTACTATCCGTTTTCTAGTGTCCGTAAAATGAACCGCTTTATTTGGGCTATATAATAAGTGTGAGTGTCATTATAATAAACTTTATCCAATATCATTAATTAATAGGATATAAAACTAACATTACTAAGTTCGCACGTCACTGTATGAATTACAAATATTTTTTCATTAAATAAACAGATAAATAATCATGTATTGTATTTTGTGTAACATTGCTATGACAAAGTAGACAAAGAAAATTACTATTTTTATTTTACTTACGTTTTAATAAATTAAAGAAGTATAGGAATCTAAAAACCCCAATATAAACCGAGGGAAATTTTCGAATTATCGAGAATTTTAAATTAAATGCAACTCATAGGTATAAGCCAATATTAAATTTTTCAATAACATTGAAATCTCACAAATTAGTTACTATTTTTTTAATATAAAAATTACCAAAGAATAAGTTAGCCTGTTTTCACAAACCATCCCACAGGCTTAGGCGACACTTATCTGTTTCTCCTTTACCTAGTACATTGGTAATAACGGCCCTAATTATATCACTATCTACCTATAACAAAATTGATATCATTCCGAATTCCGAACACAGCAGATCTTAGGCTTATTTACAGAGCAAGCGTTAATCCTGCCTTATTCCAGCCTATTTAGTGGACTAAATGGTTCTCTGATGGAGTTTAATTCGGCATCCGAGTCAAACAGCACGTAGGTGTCGCGGCTGTATCATTATGTACGCGAGACATCTCTTGCGCATTCACTTCAGGGCTGCCAGTTGTACGTATTTGTATTTAAATTACAAATAAGAAAGCGTGTGCCGAGTTTTTCTTACAATCAGGACAATACTTACGAATGAGATGATTTTAAAATTTAAAAATTAATTGTTTTGTATCAATTAAATCATAACTACCACATGATATAATTTGATTTTAAAAAAGATTGTAACTTACCGTATTTACAAATTTTTTTTAGAGTTAGATGTTTCCAGATACAATAGAAAGTTAAGCAACGATTCCAAAATACTAATAAATCAGATAAGCACTATTTTATTAGTTTTAAGATATAAGTTATCAATTTTCTTTAAAACTTTTTTCTTAATTTGAGAGCTCAAAGTCCTAAGTTATATGGGTATCCATCAGTGTTGTCGACTAGTCGTTGATGGCTGACATGCTGTTGCTGGCTAATTTTACTTGTGTTTTAATTAATTAAAATTTAAGAGTTGCCCTTGATTTCCCTGGGATCCCATCATTCGATCCAGTATGGGTGACAATAGAACCGACTCAGGAGTATACACTATTGAATACCAAAAAATTTAAAATCGGACCACAATCAACGGAGAAACAAAAAAACAAAGAAATTCCTAATTTGTCAAAACGGTTAAAAGTAAAATACAGTAACTATATTATGCCGATCAACATAGAAATTGAACTAATACCATCAAAAAGACAGCAAGCAATTCTTAAGCAATTGTCTATACATATAAACCAACTAGATTATAAAGAATGATACAAATCAGATTTGGATTGTGGTTTCAATTTTTAAAATATGTCTTAAAGTAAAATATAAATTTATAATAAGTATAATGTTAATAATCCTTGGGTTGAAATTTGATGTCAAAGAAAGTAGTATCAACTACCTTTACAAACAAAAGCGAGATCAATCGTTTAATATATATTATATTTTAACAAACAATAGCCCTAGTCTCACACATTCTAACAATAGTAATTATAATGATATCCCGTTAAGCTGAGACATCGTTGACGTCTACGAGGAGATCTCTAATAATCCTTTCAATTTGTTTGGTAACCGATGCGTTTTCAACAAATCCACAGCGCAGACCGTTTGATTCAGTGTCACAGTCCGTGGGTGCCACGACATTACCGCGAGTGAGTCTCACCGATATAAATAGTGCCAGTAACTCTGCTTTTGTTTTTGTTTTTCAATCGAATAGACAAACATTTTGGAGGAACCGGCATAGCTCACAGTGATGCGGGTGCATGCTTCACACGAAGCACGCTTAACTACACGAAGGGTTTATTCGCTCGAGCTGAAAATCTAAAAAAAACTATATAAGGTGATGATGTGTTATAGAAGCTAGACGCCTAGTAGATATCCTTGAAAGGATTGAAAAAGCCAAGCAAAGTCCCGCATAAATAAATCTGTTACTTACATTCTTAGCATTGCATCATATCAAAAATCTTGGGCAAATGACTGTTGGACTATATCCAATAAATGAGGGTTATATTTATGAATCCATTAGTCAAAGTTGGTTGAATATTATGACACAACTAAGTTACTGCATCCTATATGCCCATACAACAACGGACACTCTCGCGCACTCCCACGCGACATATAATGATAATGACTGCGCCGTTCGATTCCCGCCGCGTCGCATCGCCCCTCGTAAAACTTTAATTGGAATCGGCCGATCGTTTCCTGTTCATTACACCGCGGTATTGCTAAATACGACTGGCTATGGGAACAACGGGAAAGTTATGTGAACTTCGAAACAGCGGTCCATTTCCCGTGCTTCGAGAATTTTAGCTGTATCTTAGTAGTGTTCAAGGTCTTAGTCCACTAAAGTAGACGTAATTTCATTTTAACGTAAAAAGATTTACATGTTATATCATTTCTTATTTTAACATAGGGTCATGTACACACATATCTTGGCGCTGTCTGTGTACATGGCCCTATGATAAAATAAGTCTCTGTACGCTTGGCTCAACAAAGAGAGTATCATATACTATTTGATTTGATTTCTCTTACAATTCTGTTGTATAATTTTGGCCACAGGCGACTTATTTCGATTCTGATAGTCGAATATCTTCACATTGGATTCAATCGTTATTACAGTGATTATGTTCTTAGTAAACACCCACACGGCTTAAAAGAACACATGGGTGGCTTTAACCCAGAATTCTTAGTTAGCAGTATTTTTCAATCGCGGAAACCGTAATTATACCTATTACTTTTAAATTGGGCTCGATACAAAGTATTATTTGACTTGTTTATTTTTCAACAACATCGTAGAGAGAATCGGTTTATATCAAATGTTCTTAACTTTAAATATTGTTTTGTTTTATATTATATTTTTATTTTACATCGTCTTGACAGTGCTAATATTAAAAAAGTGAGAAGCAATCCAATTAAGTCATCAATGTAATATAGCTTGAAATATTTTTCGAACGTCAAACCGATTTTCATTACATGAAATGGAAATTAAACTTTTAATATCGCTGCCGAAGCTGAAGAATATCGCTAATGAAGAGTCCTAAAAGATGACACTCCAGAACGAATTAAACACGACAAATAAATTGTATGGGTTTGTAACCAAAAAATATTGCGACCCAGAAGTCTCATACTTGCTAAGCTTCAATAAAATGAAGCAGCGAGCCATAAAGTGGGGGGTCTCCTACAGATACTCAAGGCATCATATAGCGGGTTAGTTAACGCAAGCGCTCGTACAGACGTGTTCTCCACGTGGGCATAAAATAAAACTCACAAAATTATTGCTGAATGAATGCCAGCGATGAGAACTTCTTGCGAAATATCTCGACGACACTATCGCTTTAAACGGGGTACATTACCTGTATATGTACTAAAAAGTATCCGCAAAGACGAAGTTCAGAGATGGTTGAAACTTTGTAGGACGAATTTGTCGTAAATATGTGTGTTTTTAGTGGGCTAAAGTGCAACGGTGCACCCACGCGGAAGCGTCATTGTCGCGAAATAATTCTTATCAAGTTTATTCATCTCCAGAACAGTTACTCGGGAATATGTTGGTGGCTATCAACGGTGGGTTTGCATTTGCCTTCGTATATTCATTTAGGACATAATAGCCTGAATACGAAAAGACGTCACAGCAAACAGATTAAATAAGCTTAGATTATAAAAAAGCTTCGGTCATGTCATCCAGATATCTTCATATATATATTTCTTCTACATATTCTTCTTTCTTATATATTAAAATGAATTTATGTTCGTTAGTCTCGCTTCAACGTAAAAACGTCTGACCCAATTTAAATATTTTTTATTATGTTTTATTCGGTTTAAGTCAGGGTTGCTTAAATAAAAATAACTGGGAAAATCTTACAGAAAAGCTTAAAATTATATAACTGAAAATTTATTATTGTGTATGGAAAATAGTCTAACTGACATGCTAAAGATTCATGTCATTTTTCCAGCTACTTCGGGTTTTTTTTTTAAAGATGGCGTTAGTGGTAGTTTGTTCAACGAGTCAACGATTATTTTATAGAAACGATATTAAAATTATGGTCATCCTTAAAAACAAACTGTTGCAGATTGAAGCTGGAGCAAAAACGATCGTCAGGTTTCAGAAAAACTGAGCAAATTTGTAGTCACGTTTACCAAGACCTAGTCGTAAACTTAACTTGTGCTAAATTGTATTCTACTGAGTATGCACTTTATGTTTCCTCATAAAATAGTAAGGCACGTATACCAGCGTTTGCAACAGAACTTAATTAACCAACCCAACCTTCCCGCGACATCGTCCACGTTGTAATTGGTTGTGTTATGACAAGTTTATATCTATAGTCGAATATTTTATATTACGTTTCCATGTATAATACTCTTTACTTTGGAAGTCTTACTCTAATACTCTTTACTTTTTTTAAATTAAGAAAAAAGTATTTCTTACTTACAAAAAACCATCAATGGCAGAATAGGAAACGGTTTTATTTTTTACCAATTTGACGGTTTTATTTTTCTCATGTGTGGGGCTGCTGGAAGAGATTTCTTATAGAAATAAGCAGTACCTTTGTACAATTCTCTAATATTCTGTTGTGTGCTTTTAATTATTTTTGTGTACATAAATTTTTAAGTAAATATATATAAATAAACTTACAATTGTGTAAAATGTATAGAAATCGTGATGTACTTTGATTTTGACAGCAAAAAGACCTGAGTTCTTACTTCATCTTTATAATATTCCAATTTAGTCTTTGAATAGTTTTGCTTATTCACACCATGAAGTAACTACCTATGCAGTTTGATTGAACTATCTCACAGTGATTCATTCGCAAATATTATTAATTTTAAAGATTTAGCTCTAATTGGATCGCTGTAGTCATATAGATTTTATTGATTACAATTTCTACAGGGTCAACAAAATATCTGTAGGCTAAGCCCATAAGTCTACGAATTAGGTGGCCGAGTCGTGACAGTGATGTAGAATATTTGTCTGGTAAGTACACCAGGTCAAATATTCTACATCGCTGTATAAAGAATTTAGTAAAATGCTTTTGCAACAAAAGGCATAAAAATAGAATTGAAATGTTAGCAGCGTAGCTTAGACTAGATGAAAATATATTGTGCCGCAACTTAGATGTTTTCAATTGAAAATTATCTCATGTTAACTACGTCTATATAGCTTTTGTTACCAATCAAATTGCATGTAGTCTTCTTTTTTAATAAATAGGGGTTGTTCAAATTCCGATGATGTGCTCAGATTCTTATCCAAGGCAAGGAATATTTCTCAAAACAGTAACATCTTGCGGAAGCGTTACCGTCACGTTGCCACAATCGAGATGTAACAGTACTGATAGCTGCAGCATGACGCAACTCCTCCGAAGGACGTGCCAAATCGACCTCGTGTGAGCCCGCGAAATGCCATCCGCGGCTGCGGACATTTTGGCAGAGTTTACTGACAATAACTTTGAATGCGCAAACCTCGTCTGAAATAAAGAGTAAATTTGGACTTCCCCTGTTTATCTATTAATAGTTATTTATTATGTGTTACTTACCTAAAACCAATTTTGACAAATTTGTATTTCAAATGATAACGAGAAACTGCAGTAAAAGTCATTTCCAGTATATAGTATATATACAATTGAATGACTTATATATATAATAGATAGCGACCTATATGAAGTTCAGAGTAATAGAGTTCTATGCACAGCAAAAACAAATATATATATAATATATATGAAACTTTTTCCCCAACCTATTATCATGTCTAGTGATGAAATACCAGTTTTCTATTCAAATCTGGCCGCTTTATCTCAACTTCTTGCTTTAATCTCATCAGTTGTTGACAGTAGACATCCGAATCGATGGTTCTGCTCGGCGGTAAAAGCTCATAATGAACAATGCTCTTTAAATCCCACCATAGACGCGGCATCATCATTCTTTTTTTGAAAATGTCACCTTTTTAATGTCAAGAAAACTAGCCAGATATAACTATATAACTGGCTGTACTATGCTCTAGGTAATAGTGTTCTAGGTAATAGTGTAAGAACTATTATTACATTAGTGTAATTATTATTATTATTTTCTAATCGTTAAAAATATATATGACGTATTCTACTACGAATTTACAAAGATTTGGTTGGCTAGACGGTTGATCTAAATTTATCAACCATCGTTTATAGATCCTTGGTTATTGCAACACAAAGGTAAGAAATGTGTCTAAAAAACTGGTTTAAAGCATCACCAACCTCGTGATTTAATGCTTGAATTAAAAATACTTTCTCTTTTTATCAGGACGTTACCCGTATTTTATGGAAGTTAAAAAGCCCTTGTAAGCCTTTATTACAGGTTGCTAACAGCCAGTTTACCCTCCCCCCACGTCCAATTCGTCTATACCATCTTGTATTTGGTATTGTATCTTATTTATTTAACTTGTAATTTATTCACAAGCAGTATTACAATAAATACTTTACCTATGAAGCTAGTGTGTCAACTGGATACCTTTATATCATCGATCAAATGCCATACTGATACAAGTAGTACTACATTAATCAGTAAGGACAGGCAAAGGTAAGTATTGATTACACAGCCAATTTTGATGAATTTTATTAAATATTTGTATTAAAAGCTTCCCTACTTACCCGTGATAACTACAAACATTTCAAATTCTGCCGATAAGTGAAAATTTAAAAAAAAATCGGATTAAAAGCAACCATTAATTACCACTATCAGAATAACAGTTAAAACATTATATAATCATAACTCAGATAGCTTTCTTCAAGTTGTGAGCGAACTGACGGCCATTGCGTGTCATAAAATGGACAAAGAGATGAATCGCACTGTGCAGAGAAATTATTACAAACGAGGCAGCTGACACGCGAAACTCAAGGTAATGGCGACTGAGCGTCAGGTCTGTCAGTCTGTTAAGCATGGACATTTTACTGTATCTCAATAGAACGCGAAACTTGTAGTCAAGGAACGCCGGCCTATTTGAAGCTCTGTCGGCCGACCTGTTGTCGGCGTTACTTGCTTGTTATTTACGATCGATGCTTATTACTAGTAGGGTTACCAAAATTACTGGTCTAGAAAGACCACACTAAAGCACGAGGAACACGAGAAAGAATATATCCAAATGTCGACAAAGAGAATATCGTATTTCTAGGGCGGATAATTTAACTCCCATTACTTAGGAAAAATAAATGACATTTAGATGTACACAAAACTATCACGGGTACGCCATGGTATGCGCGCGAAGCAAAAAGAAGAGTCCATATACGACGGCAGCCTGTGCAGCATGAATGTACAGTTCTAGACATTCTTAGCTTCCTTTGAAGAAACCGAACAGTCCTTTCCTATATCAAAAACAAGTGAAAACATATCCAAATTTTGAATGTACGGCGGGCTAGTTACTAAATTTCTCAACTGTTTATATTAGCAACCTACCATGTAATTTCCTGTACTATTTTGCATATAAACAGTACGCGGCAGTCCTTCAGTCATTTTATTTATTTATGCACACATAACCAAATAAACACACATCGCGGGGTAGATATAAATAAAACCTTCTAGTGTAACCAGTCCTGGTTGCATATGTTATATCAAATTATTTCTCTGAAATCGTTGATAGAGATCGATGAATAGATAGAATATGTTTTATTGTACACCATAAAGTTTAATAACAGATGCTACATTGTATTAAGGCGGCGGGCTTATCGGTAATTAGCGATTCCAAACAACCTTAGGATGCATAGGATACACGAGGATACGAGAGAAGTGTGAAGTCGTCAGTGTACCATATAATTCTACTAGAATACTTGATTGATATATCAAAACAACAATACAATATCAATTTAAAATATAAATATAAAAGTTTCAGCGATGGTTTGAAATTACTGGCACGTTAACTAAACAATTAGAATTTGTCTATTTGAACTACCAAACATCAAAGGCATGTCCAGTGACAGTTTGCTCTTTTATCGCGTGAGAGCCCTAATGACGCGGCGTGGGCGCGCCAAACCCAAACGCGCGTCGCGCCGCGAGCGGCGATGTCGCGCAAAAATAAAAGTAAAGCAGTGATCGATCGATTCTATATCCGTGCGATGCGGTAACGCAACCGGCGCGCGGTAAACAGATCGAGGTAGTATGTCGGCGCCATGTAGCGTGCGCTTATCGTCAGGAAGATTAAATACCATGCACTTATATGAAAGAAGGTAGAGTTCCCGGTAAATGCGCCGTTTCAATGAATAAAAGCAACAAAATATAGTTTTGTAACAAGATATTATCACTGTAAGTCAAAATCAAAATCGAAACAAGAAGTCAAAAATATTTTACAATATGTTATACTTATTACACGTCATTTTCAGTCATATATTCCTCAATTCGCCAGGAGATCATAACATGACAATATCAAGCAAGTTGTAAATGTCTAGTAGCGTAGTCTGTTTGAGCAAAACAAATCTCTTGTAGTTGACCGAACTCATAATAACAATATTCTCTCACACGTTTATTTACTAAGACAGATACACCATCGACTATTACCACAGTCATACTGTTTATACAGTTTCCTAGAATTATCAAGCAACATTAAGAGCTAATGCAATGGATCCATAAAACAGAGTAGTAATTGTATTCAGAGTTAACACCTTCCAGAAGTTTATTTCATTAGTATTTCTAAACGTCGATCTGGTAAAGCACCTCCAATACTTTAGTTCGTACACAACGGTTCGTACATCCGGGTTATTATATGTTCTTGGTTACCATGCTTATACATTCACCATACTGCTCAATTCTACCGTTT
This sequence comes from Acentria ephemerella, assembly GCA_943193645.1. NCBI lineage: Eukaryota > Metazoa > Arthropoda > Insecta > Lepidoptera > Crambidae > Acentria > Acentria ephemerella. Next base: position 2,819,548 of record OW971889.1, read on the forward strand.
TTTCTTATGTCATATTTCTCCTTCGCTATAAAATTATCCCACCCTTTAGATTTAATCGCAGACAACTACTTTTTGCATCGATGTGGCCCAGCTGGTACTAACGTTACCAGACATCTCTTAAGCTCTCAACATAGCGCTTTCTCTTAATTTTCACAGGGTGACCGATTACTTTTGGCTGTACTACCGTTTATAGGTAACAGTGACCCCAAATCGTCAGATCGGTCGTTTGGTTATGTGTTTGCTTGTTGTAGATACCATCATAACGGACCGATCTGATAAAACATTACTAACGTTAACGTGCCACCGTACAACTAACTTTCTTGCCGATTTTATTATATTTTTTGACAGACTTATTAAATCGGGCACCGATTATCTGACGTGTCCGGGACCGCTTGTTATGATTCAGCCAGTAGACTGGATTAGGCTAATGACTGCGCAATTGTCTACTCCAGTTCATATACAGCATGTTCCGTTCTAGACTAGAATAATAGAGGCAGCGTTTTGTTAGTACGGCGCGGCGCCGCACGCGCAGTCTCATCGAATGTGGTCATTGACTTAAACACTTATCCGGAACCTCTCCAATACACAAATGCCTTTGTTAATGATGCGCGTGAGACGCACGTTACGTTACAAATACATCTTGACGACGTTACGAAATTAGATGGGTACCGCTAACAAGTGCTTTTTGAACGGACTATGTTGTTAACTGCAGATGGCCAGTACAGCTTATCGGGTTTAAAGGAGGTAGGTGGGCCTTGAACCTTGGTAAGTCCTTAAAGTTTGCTAAAAACGCTGATATATAGCCCCACTGAGCACAGACTAAATTAAATTGATGTAATCAGCATCTCTTTCATTCCAATTCAATTAGTATTACTTTTAAGTACGTCAAGTTAGTTGAAACTTAGACGATCCGCGGATTCTTTTGACTAATTTTAATAACAACGTATTGCGATGCGCGTTAAGAAGTTAAAAATGATTAAGAGACGCTATTGTACAAAAGCATCACCGGTCATCTGTATTTTTTTGGTTGTATCGTACGGAAAAAGTAGTACTGAAATTGAATTTTATATAGTTCGTACACAACGGAATCCGGATTATTATATGTTCTTGGTTACCATGCTTATACACTCTGCTCAAATCTGCCGTTTTTCTGTCATATTTTGCCTTCGCCATAAAATTATTCCATCCTTTTCAAAAATTCGAATATGTCAAATACACCGATTCATTTTCCAAGTCTACGCAATCAAGCTGCAACTTAAAAAAAGGTTAACACACGATTGCAACAACTTCAGACGATTGGTCTTAATCGCGCAAAGTCACTCGTGTGACGCATTCCTACGATATACGCTAGGAGATAAAGTCCGCCAATTCTAAAAATATACAGTACGTTATCTTATCGTGGGACCACGACCAATTAACAATGCGCTTAGACCCTTTGTGATATTTTTGCGATATCCTGAATAATCCCTTCTCGTAATAAGTATTTTTACTACAGGTTAAATTTTACACTCAAATATTCAATTTTAGCACACTTGTATCGTACTGTAAATACATGTTTATCTAGGGGATGGTATTCACAGCCAGAGTGTATCATTTTTAATATTACAAATTTACCCACCTAGTAGTAGGCAGTCAGTGAGTGTTTTATTGACAGTAAAAAATTATGAGCATATTTCTCAGCTTTCTGCCTATATCACATATGGAAAAAATCTGATTTAGTGTCTGCTCTTGCTTTATAAAAATCATTGTGCATTTAAATTCAATGGTTATAAATATTTTTACGTAGATACTATTCTTAGACCGTGACAAGAATTGAAAACAATTACAAATAATACGAGTGTATTTTTAAATTTATTTAATCTAGCAGTGAGCTATGTATGGTATATATCTCCTAAACTATCCCAGGTCACTGTCTGTGCCTCAAGAGTGATTAACGCTTCAGAACTTTCTAGAAGCAGAGCCTAATATTTACGACTACGTAACAGTATAACTTTCCCGAAACAAAACCGTTTGATAATATATTAAACGTTCTGCTAGTTTATATTTACTAAAATATAACTATAAATAAATGCAGTATAATAAATATAATATTTCTCACACTAACACTTATTATCTAGTTCAAAGTAAGCATAATTAAGAGCTTGTGTTATGAATAATAGATAACGGAGAAATATATATATAGTAATATATATTAGAAATAAGCTAAATAAACATACAAAGATCCATGACACGTGATCAAATATTCGTACTAATAATACAAATATCTGCTCCTACCGGGATTCGGGCCGAAACTCTAAGAATACAGGAGTATTGACCACTGGACCAGACGACCGTCAAACAATCAATAGAAAAGTTTGTTTAACTATTGTACTACACAGCGATTGGATTTTGTGGAGAAGCATTAAAATAATTAAGTCATTTCATATCTGAGTTGTTTTATGTACTCATTCAAAAGAGTTAGTCTGACGTTGGTCAGCGTAAAAACTGCTAGGTAGTATTCATTTTGAATTTTTTTAATTTTAAAAATTTCTCGTTTAAAGTTTTGGTTCAGTGGTAATGTTTTTCGGTGATTTCTTACTGAAAAAACGAACTAACTAACTAAGCTTAATAATAAAGATTAGTTTAACAAAAAAGCTTCTAATAATATGTAAAGATAGTCTGCTATAGCTGAACATAGTATTATAACGCGATAGCATTACGAGAACTAGCCCCGAACGGGTGACAGCATCGCATCAGGCCTTATCTCGCGCAGACGGACCTTGGCACCAGCATGAGAATGTCATTATATATCTTTTCACATAGTAAAACCTACATACTCATTTATAAGATAAGGCACAAGTACTATACGATAGCTAATACGTAATTGATGTTTGTAAACGAAAGCCCACTAGTAACCAAATATTTTTGTGTTACATATAAATAATAGTAGAAGAACATCGTAGATTTAAGTATTTTTCTTGTAGCAAGAGAATTGATCTTTATCTATTGGTGATAAAATGGAAAGCTTTAAAAGCATTTAATCACATTAGTCCTTATAAAGATGAAATAATTAAAGATGAATAAGCATACATACATCAGGTAACTTTGTCCAAATTTATATAAGAAGTTCTGTTCTTTAGCTCCCATTTACTGGCGAGGCTTAGATGTTAGTTACCGGTAAACTATATGTACACATCTCGAAACATCTGAATATGTGGCATTCAAGAGCCGGTGTCCGGCACGATGGCAATTAGCGAAATGGACACCGGAAAGGCGAACGTACCGCGTAGGACGAACGGCCGCCCGCCGGGACACTTCGACCGACCTATTAATAGTACAGCAATCAATATTCGGCGTGCGAGCAACCCTCGCCCGCATCGCGCTTCCTGGAAGCTTGGCTCGGCTCTGGGACACTTGGGCCCCCGGCGGCGCCGCGCCTCCATAAATCTCCGGCGGGCACGCTGCCGCCTCTTTGTTTTTTTTACCGGCGGCGCGGTAATAAGATCGCGGACGTCAACGTCAGGTATAGATAGGCGCGGCGTGAAATGCTTGCGCGGTATATTGACCGCGCAGATGTGGGATTTTAAAACGTGTCCGACGGTACGCGTGAGTCAGGCGGAGCGGCGACGACGGCGGAAATAATTAGTCGCGAAGATAATCGTTCGGACTGGCCGCTCGTTAACCAACCGCCTTCGTTACACCGCTGCCGGCGTGCTTTCGCAACAGCACGGGCCGATCGCTTATGAGAATTTAAGATCTCCTATATTATGAGATCGTTGTGTGTTATGTAAAAACTCCACGTGATGGAAACTATACAAGCATGTAATATAATCTGAACTTATAGCAACTTTAAAAACTACTACTACTACTACTACTACTACTTTTACTTTTTTTAAATTTGATTGTCAAATCATACTATATTAAAGAGCGGCCAATACCTTACATTATATAAACATGATTGATATAATACCTATTAGTAAAGAACCACGCCTGTGCGATTAAGAGCTCGGAGAAATATAATTACCATAATTTTAATGGAGTAGGTACACACACGTGAGCAGCCGTTATTAGTGTCGCAAGGCAAACCTGTAAAACGCGACTGATATGAGATCATGGCCAATTCGTCGTACGTGTCTCTAACATACCGATAAACGTCGATAACGTCTAAACATCTATAAGCCGATTAAGCACGACCGGCGTAAATATCGCGAAAAAATAACAATGAACCCGCGGAAAGTAATTCCGTTCATACTGGCAAGGTATTTTTTAGTGTTTTGTCAGTTTGTTACCCTTCAGTTGCTAGCGTTCCCACAGGTCCATCTAATCCAAAGATTCCCAAAGTGATCGATAAAAATCCCATATCGATCCATTGGGTTAGAAATCTGTTTCCCACGGGTCAACATAAAGAAATACTAATTTTGGAGAACAACAAGGTCTAAAAATATACCCCTTTTAATCAATTATTTTACGTATATTCAATAAATAATGAACATTAATTATAATTATTATTTCAGAATTTTATATCTATTTCTTGGTTCAATTTCGATGAGAAAATGATGTTAAGTTTACCTACTTGACCAACCAAAGCAGTTTTGTATAAATTGGAAAGTTTCTTTCAGTTAGAATTATTAAGGTAAATTGGCAATGGGTAACATTTTGATCACTTGCTTAAAATAGTTTGGGAATCCCTGATCTAACCGTTTCGTGGTTCTTTGTTGGTGCGCGAGCCGGGTGCGGTCCACGTTCGAAGCAAAAAACCCGCCGCCATCCGCGCCACCCTTTGATAGAGCACGTCGCGGCACATCGCATGCCTCTGAGCAATACGGATAAGTCGCACTCGTCTATTTGTGCTCATGACAAAATCGTAACGAGGCAGTTTTTACGGCCGCCGTCGCCGCCATCGCCGACGGGTTCTTGGAACCGGGGTCTGTTATCAACGCGTGGCGAGCAAACTGCATTTTTCGGTTCTCTTATCTTTTACACGCGGTCTTAGCACGATGGCAAAGCGCGCTAATAAATTCTAACATTATCCATATTTTTGTGTGATGCTGCTATGTATGTATGTACAATAAAGTTTAAACGATAAATAAATATTATAAAATTTCAATTAAAAATAAAATGGAGAAAATACTCTGATTGCATTATTATTTGTTGATTTTGAAAAGTATCTTAATGTATTAATAACACCTTAGATTTAAATGTAATAAAAAAATTAAGTTAAAAAAATATAACAATATATTTAATTACTCGGGCGCTGTTTTCATAACTAGAACTCTTAAAACCAAGCATTATGGGCGCGATACATCATTTGAGAATTTGTAATGGACAGCCATCACCTCCAGGGACAATGTAATATCGGTTAGTATCTAGGGCGTTCAAGCCATGAGTAAACTTATCCTATATGAAGATAGAATATTGAATCAGGGCGTAAGCAGACAATGACAGTGCAATACGGTCATTAGCGTAAGTCATCGACCGCACGAGTGATCTGCGATACCGAGTGAGTGACAATACTTACATGAAAACAATAACACGATCGCTTCATCAAACAACCAACTAATGTATGTTACTCAGATTGTGTATATTGTTAAAAAATACTAGAAAAGCTTTAGAAATATGCAAACACATAACTCTGGTGTATCAAATCTATCAAATAAAAATGAAAAATCAAATCGAATCGGATCACGATTGACATGTTCTGAATATATTCTAGAAGTTTTGTTTTTGCGATATAGTAACGTCTCGTCTAACCAAAAACGTCAACGGTCAAAAACGTTTTAAATAAAACTAAACACCGACTTCAAAAACTAAAATACATAAATAGGAAATTTTTTGGTGTACGTACTAAATTGTTTCCTGAATCAATAAATGTGATGATAAACTTTAAAAAATAATCTTATTTTAATAGTTATTTTGTTTCGAAGACAGTTTTTTAGTTTTGAATTTTAATATACTTCAACTCAATGTAAAAATAATTTAAGAAACAAAATGTTGATGAAATTGCTGCTATAGTCGTTGAACGACGTCGAGCTTAAAACTAAATTTGAGTTTAGCGTCCCATTTTCTTTCAATACAATATGAGAATTGAGTTAAAATATTTTTAGAGCCGTTAAATTAAATGTCAAGAATCTATATTATATCTATATCTATATTAAGGTAAGGGTCCATAGGTAAATTGATTGATCAATTGGATTGATAATCTCAGGATGCGTAAGATTCTGATACTTTTACTAAATATTACAATTCTGGTATGGCAATTTAATAGATAATTTAAAAGTAAATGTCTATTAAATATATAATCAGTCTATTATAAACTTTATGATAATGCTTATAAACTTTGACCGTTAATAAAAAGCTAACCATACGTGCACACACGTAATGAAAAACTTCTTACATTAACAAAGACTTCAATTAAAATAGAAGAAAAATCATAATTGTGGTAGTTGGGCTCGTGGTGGTAGGGCTCTTGTGGCAGTACCTTTGTACAATTCTCTAATATTCTGTTGTGTGCTTTTAATTGTCTTTGTGTGAACATAAATTGTTAAATAAATAAATAAGTCTGCCACAACAACAATAATTTTGTAAGCATTGTTATGTTCTGCCAATTGGAGGTAAGGCAACCTGTTCCTCTGTGGTTGAAGAGTCCAGGTGTAGTCACTTCCATCATCGGCCTTACCTTCACTTACCATCAGGTGAGATTAAGGCCAAGAATGTCTGAGTACATTTTCCTAATTTCTTGTTCAAGCAATGAAATTTCAACTTGTTTTTCAAAAGGCACGAAAATTGACAGTTTTTATGGCATTTAAACTCTACATAAAAATCAATTAATACATATTCCGTAATAAAATGTGCTGTCGTTCAGGTAGCACTGATTATGCTAGAAATTATCAGACGCGACAAAGCAGTCGGTGTGCGCACGTCCTAGCGCAAACTAGACTTGGTCACTTTAGAGAGAGTTCGGGAGAAAGTCGATACTGTTGGATCATAAAGTGCAGTGGGACCGCGCGACTTTTTACGTAAGGCACTGATGAGAGCGGCGGGTGGCGGCGACGCCGGCTAAATTACCGCGCGCCAGGCAGGGCTGCTCACACGACATCATTATTTTAGGAGAAAAAGGAATATCATTTCATCATAAATTTAAACTTTTCTCTAAATCACAAATACTTTATCTACTTAATACTCAAACACCTATTAGACTAGTAGTTATTGCAGGTAATGCGTGCTAGATTCTATATCTTTGGCTCAGACTTACAGATGAGATGATGATTCTGTAAGCAGTATTTTTGAAACATTTTTTAAAGCGGTAATTCCCCTATCCACATAATGTATTTAAGTATATTTGCAATAGAATTGTATGAAAAACTGAACATTATAATGTAGCTTACAATTTATTTACTAGCAAGGTAACTCTCGTGGTCGAATTTCGATTTAATTTTAAATTTCGACCACTGGGCGGACACTTGTATATAAATTAAATATCAAACATCGTCTTAACATCTGGGAGTCAACCCTACGGTCACGGCATGAGCCCACATTTACATTCGCGCGTTTTACGCGGCCGCCAGCGGACAGCCGCCGCCTCTGCGCCGCCATTAGCGCGACACAGATACGTGCCCGCTATAGGAGAATTGCTACACGCCACACACGGTCCTACATGAAGGATTCTGATTCAACGAGAAAGTCGAATTAAACTGCTACAAACAATGGTCTTGTAAGTTAAATAGAGCGAAAAAGATGTAATTTTTTCACTATTTAAAACTAAACTTTTCTCTGTTAAAATCCGATGATTATTATGTTAGTAGCATAGGAGGCGATTATCCTAGCTCCCAACATAACGCTTTACATAAATATTTAGATATCAGATAAAAACGGAATATAATAAGGATTCGTCTTCTTGCCGGCTAAAGCATAGACATACCGCCTTGCATGCATGACCGTGTGTAGCCCGCATGCAGCGCTGTATTGCTATAAACTCAGCTATACATACAAGTTGTAAGCCGAGGGGCGCGCCCGAGGAATTGTAGCCATCAATCCTCCGACCGAACGACGCGCCGCTGTTTCTAATGACAACACTAAAACCGCTCGCCCGCATTCGATACGGATAAAATGGAAAAAAACACGCCACTCAAAGCTAAAAGTGTTTAATCGGGCGTGTGATTTAATGAACGGTATGTAAGCCTACGTGCGTCTTAGCTTGATTAGGTACATTCTAATATTGATTAGGTACTTCTTGCTTAAAAATTCATTCTAGACTGGGTAGTTCGGCACACGGCGCATCGTGGTGAATACTGTACACCATTTTTGCTTCATTATTGTTATATCGTTATTGTCAGTTATATATTTAACCTTTATATATATTTAGCCTATGGTTGAGACTATGGTATAATGCGGTCAAACGTCAAAAAACTAATTTATTAGTTACCGTTCTTATGTATCATGAATTATAAATCATTTTCCAACAAAAAAATGCAACGTTTTTGGCAAACCATACTGAAGTGAAGTTAGTTTTATTTGTATGACGTCATACTTTGCTAACAACTCCATACTATTCTTATTTTTAAACGCATACCTCTATTAAGTTTCATCCAAACTTCAACATTTAAAACCCACTAAGTAACCACCCAGTAAGCCCGAGGCTGGCACAAAACCGTGAGGGTTGGCGCATTAGGAAAGAGGCCTATGTCGTTGTGGGTTGATGTGCACGCATTAAGTATTCTCAGCCAACTAGATAAATAATAAACTGAATGCATTCACACACATCGAACTTTGAATTATTAGATCAAAGTCTTCTTCTTTTTTTTAAAATGGCAATGTGCTATCAGGAGAGAGGATTATTACATCAAATAATTATTCTATCGCAAATGACCAAACCTCACTCTAGTCTCGAAACCCTACAAAATACCAACTGGTATAATATGTAAGGGCTTATGCGTGACATCATATTTAACATGAAAAACTATAGACTATTCTTAGGTATTTTGTTTATATTATTTTGAAAATATTCATTAAATAAGCATACTCAACTTATTTATTATATTTAATAAATATAAAAAGTAAAATAAATTTAGATTTTTATAAAATAAATTACAATAATAATAATAAATTACTTGTGTACATAAATAGCTTATCATTATGATTCATACCCCTGTTTAATTAATAGAAAAATGTACTGAATAAAGAAGTAAACATGAGATGATGTCAAGAACGTGCTAGAGGCTTTGCTATTAGAACGTCAACTTGTACCTACTTACACACTATACATAATTCGACAGAGACAACAATAAGTAGTTGTAATCATCTCTTTTTAAATGTTTTACTGGGCTTCTTATCTTATTTTTAAAACAGAAATGGCCAGCATTATCTCGCGACGCGTCGTCACGTACCTGCTGGCTCATTACCCGCCTACCTGCGGCCGTGAGTCGCGGCCGCGTTTTTACCCGCGACGCCATCTTTCTTTACCGTTTCACGCTCGATTCCGCCTCTTTCCGCAGTCCGAGGGGTCGATATAATCTGTGTGACTACCAGGAATCGCTAATTTTTACGACTTCGTTAGTCACAAAAGATTTCATCCCGGGAAGCCAACTCGGGCCCAACGTAAAACGTATTGTTGGCCGACGCGGATAATTAGCGAAACGAGAATTCAATTGCTACTAAGCGTTCAGAGAACATCAACCGCAATTCGGAGAATTCATTTACACAATTATTAAGTACACAACACGTTTAAATAATTCAAGCAAAATTATTCCGAAATTCAGAAATTATAACATCGTTATTTATTTCGTTTAAAACTAGTTACAAAAATAATAATTCATGAATAAAGTCTTAAATCCAATAAAAAATAAGTGAGTAGTAGATATAAATAGGTGTGTGTGTATTACTTATAAAATAAATATATGTGTATTATTTATTACCTTATAACAAACATTGTCCGATAGAGTTATTCTTAAAGTACCTAACATTGTTGTAAAAAAATGATCACACCGACACGATATATAATTACAATCTTTATCCCTGATACAGACCTCTTTACACCAGACTTAAGCTTACCTGACTCCTTTTATATCAGGGTATTAACCTACTAGTGTTAGCCTATTTGATCTGAGATGCAAGTGATACTAGTAAACAAAACATGTGTAGGCTTTTAGCGACATATCCGGCTCATTCAGCGGGCGATTGGCCACGCACGATGTGCGCCTTACCGAGCCACCGCTTTGCAAACATCACGCGCTTTGTGAAAGCTCTAACGCAGGGCTGCCACCATTGACCATGTATATATAAACTCAACCCTCTTCTCTCACACCCGATTATCTAGCTCATTCTAAGAACCAAAATGAGAACTGTGTAAAACGTGTTTTACAGTAAATGTTGATTGATTTGATCAATCTGTTTGTAATATTCCTCAAAAGTCAGAAATGTTATCGAATTATAAGTACATATAATACAGAATCAAAAACAACATTTAATTGCGCAAAAGTCTAAACTTACCTATATATATATATTTGACACATATACACATATACATTATGGTGCCTATTTGTGATGTAATGACAGCCCTATATTAATACATCTTCAGCAAATGAACCAGAATGAACACGACGACCCGGGTTACTACCGCTTTGCTTCTTCATTTGGTACAACTCATACACAACAATTGTCAAACGTTAAATAATTACTTGTGAGTAGCAATAAAATCTTGTATTTAAACAAATTTTAGTTATTTACATAAAAATGGTATGTATTTTCTGTATGGTTTCTTTAAAAACCAAACAGGAAACTACTTTATTTTGTAAGAATTTGTAACAATCATTACTTGTTAGAACTTTGCAGCAATATTTAGTTATAAGTAAATTTAAGCCAGTCTTTTAATGATTACACTCATTTATAATAGTCTGGTAGGATATATAGGAGCGATATTAACTATTTAATTTTTTTTACTAATATCCAGTAAACGCAGACGGTAACAACCCGCTATACCGCTCATTGTGTCCGTTTCCGGGATGGCCGCCACGATTGCGCCAATGTGCGCGGGCGCATTGGTGGTTGAACTGTTTGGCAAACGGTTGCCACATTTGAATCGTTATTTTACGAGTCGTGAAATTACATATTAATTATACATTACAATATACACGAATTTGGGCTTTGGAGACATTTAAGAGCTTTATTGTACTTCATATATAACTATTTTTTTATCTTTAAAAGAAAATTGGCCACTACACAGAGAATATAATAATTATTATAAATTACTAATTATTAAGTATACGTTAATAATTATTGTAAGTACATTTTTTGCTGCGTCACAGATAAAATAAATAAACTGAAAAAAAACTCAAGAAAAATAGAATTTTTTTTATCAAGTCAAAGGTTAAGTTAAATTAATATCATCGCCGTTTATACCTAATAACTTAAAGCGGAATCAAGCAAAGTGGAATCGTAAAAGCTGTTCTTATTTTATTTATTCAGGCGGTAACCCTGACGCAGCAGTTACCTTCGCAGTTTCCAGAATCGACTAATAATAATAAATAACCGGCGACCGACAGAGGAACGGTATATGAACTGTGCTCACCTCAGCTCCTTTAAGAAGCCAGACCATGGCATAAGATGTTATTTCTATCACCATCACTTGTTACAACGGTTTCGATAGAGATAACGATTATAAATAATCCGGTTTTTTCGTTATGAATGAAAAAGGTTTCTAGATTCATATTGTCAGAACAACAAAAGCACAATCTGTGTGTGACATATATTTATTAAATTAGGTACTCTATCAATTAGTAGTTTGAGTCTAAAATTATATGCGTTTGTTACATATGTATTTATTCTTCAAAAAGGTTTCGTATCTTTAAATAGGAATTGTATTGACTTTAAGTACTTAGTCTGTATGAATTTTGTACCACCTTTTGCTATAAAAACATACGAGTTACATTCTAATACACTCGCGGTCAGAATAATAGCACATAACATAAATTCTCAAATAATCTATTTATAAAAAACAAGTGTATTACTAATCGTGTGCTGTTGAAAGTTGCAAAGATATGAGGTAAGGTATTTTTTGAATTCTATGACTGTCAAAAAAACAGTTTAATTAATTTCATAGATTTCAAACTCTATGTAGCTATTATGAGTAGATTTATATAAAATAATAAAAGTTACAAGCCACGAAATTTACAACTCGCGTTGTAAAATCAAAATTTCGTGGTTTCGAGTGATCGACGAATTATATATTTTTTCCAATGATTAAAGTTACTCAAGTTACAATTTTTACAATATTTTAAAGCTTTTCCGTCCAATAGCATGAGTTTTGTAATTCTTTCTAAGCAAACGTCCTCGCATATGTACAAGTAAAATTCAATGGAAAGCTAAGGATAAACATTAAAATTTTATATTAAGTAGGTATTAAAATATACAAATTTCTATTTAGAAATACAGAGAAACAAATACACAAAAATTTTCAATATAAAACTGGGAAGTAAATACCTAGTTCTTTTTAAATGAATTCGAAAAAACGTCTTAAAACAGCAACATGGCTCTAAAATTGCTGAAATTGTCGACAAACTTCGATTGTCGATGGAAATAAAATTAGTCCAAAATCGTCCCGAGTTGGCCAACACAAAACAAAAGCTCATAAAGCGATTTAATTAGCCGAAACGATCCTCGTAAATGTTCTTGCTGTCAACGGCAATTATAAAGTCTACTGCTTAGCGATATTCGACTTTAATAAGTTAATAATAGAGAACAGAGACATAATTAATTTGTGAGATAAACGAGAGGAGCAACAGGTCTCTATCAAATATTAATACTAAGTTCGTTCTGTTAAGAGCGTACAAAGCTTTATAATGTGGTTGGATACTGTGCCTTATTGCGTGCAAATAAGGTGGCATAGTGGTTACACTGCTCTTATCTTTACAACAAAACTCTTGCATTACCTTTACTTGTTTGTTAGACCCTAGATCTCTAGGGAAGCATATTTTCGATTAGAGACTAGTAAATGGAGTCTATATACATCATATTTTGCACTTCGGATTTGAATAAAATTTGGCAACTCAAAGCAAAATATGTTACCCCAAACTTTGGTCACCGTTGTACAGCAACCACTTTCACCCATCAAGACGTACCCAGAAGGTTATTTTTCTGCGCTATTAAAAAATACCAATATAAAAATTTGATTAGTTTTTGCCATCGTCACCAAGAAAGTCTCTAGTTATTATCGATGGTTTTATCCATCGATAAATCGCGTTGCGCGCATAGCGCGTTCGCGATACGGTTCCGCGAACATGTACGCGCATAGCGCGTACATGTTCGCGGAACCGTATCGCGAACATAAACCCACCTTTACAATTTGGTAACAATTATTTGTTTCAAAACAATAGTGACTATCAGCGGTCGGTTTTTGAGAAAACAGTTCAGTAAGGAAGAGGAATTACCTTATTGCTTATTCATTTTAGCGTCATTCAAAATATTGTATTTCAATTTTTATTACTCGATACTATCACAATAGGTATATGGCTCATTATTCATTAGTCAGGAATCAGGATAAGGAGTCAAATCATTCTTTGAATCCTCTTATTTTATACTATTGCGTTCAAAAATACAACCATTTCTATAAAAAATGTTGTGATTTCCATCATAGTTTTGAAATCAATTTATGTGTATGTATTTATGGATATGTATCCATTCACAGGATCTTAAATCTCGATCCCGGGCGACACTCTAAAAATGCTAGATCAATAAAACAAGACCCGCAGTGCGGGGAAAAAACGATCCCAATTTTTTATCCTAACAATAGCTAATATTTACAAAATTACTACACCTAAACATATAAATGAAATCCTATCAAAGTAATACAATAATTTTAATCGTAAACAATAATCACGACTGCATACAAAAGACAATACTTGTTCAAAAGTAATTTGATACGAAAACTACTTACTGTCAAACTCTCACAATACAGCTGAATGACGTTATCTGAGCCTTTAATGTTAAAAATACCTAACTAGATTTTCAGAGCAAATTATTTGATCAGTACAATTCATCACAGGGAATTATGTTACGTTAAAGAGTATAGTATAGTAAGAGTACATATTAGTAAGAATTTATTTGTCTCTCAATTGCGAGAAATGAAAAATCTTGCTTAGTTACCAAAATTAAGCACAATGGCTTCCAAAAGAACTTAGGACCATCAATTTTAAGCAGGAACAAGCTACGTCGCACAATATCCTCCTCCGAACGACGTATTACGTTCGTCACAAGTCTGCTAAGCAATGGACAGAACACTTTAATAGCACGCAATAAGGTTAATAGCCGTGTGTCACCATTGAAGGTTGCAGGGTTGTCGTTATCGCGACACGCGAGGTCGCGGCTGCACTCGCGAGTTGCGTTGGTCACCCAAAGATAACGAATTATTAGCAATTATTGATTGGTTTTCGCCCACAATAGGAATGGAGAACGTGTTTTTAATGGACATGTTCAACTTTATGCTTATGGGCATTAATAACGATGTTAGTAGTATCCGTAAAAGTAAAGAATAAGATTGTCTCTACTGCAGCTCTCTCGTTCGTACTGTGTTGTGCAGCTATGTTGAAGTCAAAAATATTTTATTCAAAATGGAAAGTAAAGATTGTTAATTGTTTAGCAAGGCAAAGATTTTTAATGTAAAGAGAAATGAGTTGCCACTTACTGTTGTTACAATTTACCTACTGACTTTGAATTAGCGACCTCAACATAGCTTTTCAAGAATGTTGACAGAATCCTGGTCTTTGTATAAATTGTGACTAATGTTTAAATAGATACGTCTATCTATTCTCAACATTGGCTATCGTCTTAAAAGTTCGTGAATCTATCAGTAAAGCAGTCATTCGTAAATTATCGACTACCTTCTTAATGGTTCATGTATCACTATCATAATATTAAATACAAATATTCGTCAACGTCAACTCTATGCCATCCGTTATCCTGCCGATATCTACGTTGGGCATTTAACGTCCATTATGTAACTGTACCAAGAATATAAAGTCATCGCAGCCTTGTTTCATCAATATTAAACTGTAATACAAGTAAATACTAGTCATGTTAGTTGACTGATCTCTGTGAGCATTTGGTATAAACGAAGTTAGAATTTGGAGACTGGAAATTAGGTACTTATTATAACAGACTAAAAAAATTAACTTACTCAGGTCGTTAGAGATAAGTTTTATAGTAAAATAGTAACAACCGTCCATGAAAAATTATCGAATTGGACCTTTTGCACATTATTTTTAAGCCCCTGCTTTATAAAATAATAAATTTGTATAAAATAGTATTTAATTTTTGAAATTGACTCTTAGGTGGTTCTTTGTCTCAACCAAACATCTTCAGAAGGATTATATACATTTATTTATAGATTTTATATACTCCAATATAAAATAAAATACCATTTATCCCGTAAAATTATAACATAGGTACAGTTTATTTTTAAATTTCTGCAGACCTGCGAGAAAGATATAAAATATCGATATTATTTTCGATATTATTTCTCACCAACTAGTGCTTATATTAGGTCCTAGAACAAACATAACTTTTAGTTATGATTGTTGCAATAAAGATTCTTTCAGTTTCTCCGGATCAACAGAATCTCCAGAGGAATAGATGTCACGTGGCAGATCCATACAATTGTTCCCTGCATCCATTAAAAATCGACTAACCAATTACCAAAACAATGCAAACGACGATTCCTTCGTAACAATGGCACTTAGTAACTACGTAGTAACTACGCGTGACGTGACGCATTGCACGTAGACGTTACAAGATAGACATCGAAGAATTGACACCCATTTTGAATAACATAAAGACTAAACTAAACGGAACTATCTAGATCCCGAAACTATATAGTAAGTTTCAAATAGAGGCATAGTCCACCAAAACCATAAGTAAAAAGTTTTTTTTTTTGGACTGACTAATACTGTTGGCCGCAGATGGCCTTTATAGCGTTACCGGGGTTTTAAGGAGGCGAGAACCTTGGAGAGTCCTCAAGCCTTAAGGGGCGATTCGCCTCTGGAGCAGTTCTAATCGACAGGCATCACCTCCGGGGGAGGTGTCCTGCTGTCTCTTAGATTCTCCAGGGCGCTCGAGCCATGAGGGGAGTAAAAAGTAGTCCCAATACTTGACAACAGAGGCGCTTTTTAATACTAATTAACAAAGGACGACAAACACCACCGAGACAATTTCAATACGATTGTAACTTGGACTTGGGGTACTGAAGTTACTCAACCAAAACTTGTTAGCTTCTCATACTGCCGTGGTGAGTGAACGCCTTTCGCCTGACATCAGAGGCTGATGGACACTCATATATTCAATACGTCGATGTATCGAATTTTACCTTTGCATATTCCTTTTGAGATGAGTTTGCTTCTGACATGGATATTAATAGGGACTAGCGTGTGCTCACTTTTTGCTTTTATTCTATTTCCAAGAAAAAAAGGCAGTTGGTCAGGCAATTCTGCCTTAATATAAGCTAAAGCACAGGTTATGCGCTATAGACCAGCTATAGATCATCATCATCAACAGTTTATATGTCCTACTGGTGGGCACAGGCCTTACTACGTGGGAGATATATATGAGAAGTTTTGGGTCACCACAACACCATTACTCCGGCCTAATGCGGGTTGATGGTTGATCGCCGTAGCAGACATTTCCTTGGGGTAAAACTATGTAAGAGGCAGGCTCTTAACAAATGCCACGTATGCCAGTAAATCTAATACAAACATCCATCTCAGTACACAAAGTTACCTGTAAATTCAAAGGAAATTAAAAAACAATATAAAAGATTACTGTCACCAATATTCGCTCAATAAAAAGTTATATCATGACCTTTCTTGCGTTGAAAATACCATAAAGCAATCATAAGAATATTACTATATATATATATATATATATATATATATATATATATATATATAAATACCATAAAGCAATCATTATTTTGTTTGCCGAACAAACTAATTTTTCTGTCAAAATTTTACGGCGAAATTAAAAATAACTACCTCAAGAAGTATATATATATATATATATATATATATATATATATATATATATTAATTATATATTAAAAATAATTATATTAAAAATTAGTTTATATATATTAAAAATTAGTTTGTTCGGCAAACAAAATAATGATTGCTTTATGGTATTTATATATATATATATATATATATATATATATATATATATATATATATATATATAGTAATATTCTTATTATTTATTATGATGATAAAGAATATTCGAATTTAAGCAACTCTAACAATAAATTTAACTAAAAATCTAGTAGAATTTAGTCGTCCATACTTCCGTTATACCTTCAATTTATAAAAATGTGCGGTTTGTAAAAGTTATTGACATTATTGTATTCCTTATAGCTCCTACAGTGTGCGAGGACCAAATACCCAGAGGAAGGAGATTTGTTTGCTAACGGCGCCACACTACTACCAAATATTTGAAGGTTTGTTATATTACCTTTGGTTCGATAGCAATCCATAGAATATACTGATTTTTACAAAACTTAGTCTTGAATGAACTGCCATTTAATTTACGTTAATCCAATGTTAATATTAATATGCTATCGCTGCATATAATATATGTCCTTCAAACATCTGAAGAACATCAAATGTACACACTCGCAGTTCAAGCGAAACACCTTAATTTCGTGGAATAAAAGTCATTGTTCAACTGACATGTTTCGTTTGTCATACTGCTGGCCGTACAAATCATGAAAATGCGAAATAAATCAGCTGTTTCATACAAAACAGACATGCCTAGACGGTGTATTTGTATCTACTTCGAAATCTGACTAGAAGATAAGCGGACTTTGTGGCAGTAGAGGTTAAATAAATAAAAATAATTATAAATATTTAGGTAGTATCAGATCATAGAGTACCTACTCCGTTGTCTGTCTTTATAAAAATTCAAGGCAAGTGCAGTCGGCCGCGAGCCTCGCCGCGCCATCGAGCTAATGAGCCGAGGGAGGAGGGGGGGCGGTAATGGCGCGGCGTCGGATGTCGCCGGGGGGTGCCGCGCCGCGTCGCCGATAACAAAATCACTAGAGAACCCGCGTACAGCAAGCGGATGCCGTTTTTGGATATGGCATATTTTCGTTTATAAAAAAAGGAAGGAAAAGCAACTTTTAATTGATTAAGGAATCTTGTTTAGCTTTCTTTGACATAAAATAATAATTTCATCTGTCTGTAAAGCAGTATTTCTGCAAAGGAGAATCTTAGTTTTATTAATATTCTCATGCTCGCTCAAATTCAGCAGTATTAAGAGTTAAGTAGTACTAACTGCAAAGGTGAGTAAATTTATTATAGACGTGCTGAGAGCATGCGAAAATATTTCAATTTTTTTTTTATCGTAGACAATAAATAAAAAATAACGTATTTATCGTAACGCATTAATAAAACTTAGATAGTAATAGTTTTTTTTTATATTTGTTATGTAAATTGACCATTTTTCAAGAGGTGGTGTTCCTTCAGTCTTGTGTTTTAATTCTAAATTGCATCAAATTATTACGTAACTCATAAAAAAAATACCGCATCGGCGATTCTCACTTCGCGTCCTCCGCCAATGCCCGAAATACAGTGCGGACGACGCGTCGTAAATCGCGGCGCGGCGCGAGCCTTTGTGTGGCCTCGTGCCTCGCCTGGCTGCCTCTGCCTCGCCACCCGTCGCCGCCGGTTAAAACCTACCAGCGGACGATAAACACCCAAAAAGGTTGTGCACCTCTGCGCCCTCTGACTACTCTTGATAGCGCAAACGAAAACTGTTGTGCACTTCTCTAAAATTGTTGGAGTCTCCAAATAAAAAAGTTATTTACATCATATCTGACGAGGACTGAACGAAGGTTGCCTTTGATCATTTAACCTGTCAATAAGTTCAGAACAGAAATCCATATCTATGTTTATGTAATTTTAAACTTTCATTTACATATAGATAGTTAACGGGATTTATACCATGTACCTTTTGTTTTAATTCCCGATATTTCGGCCCTGTTGCGAGCTGTTCCATTGTCACAGAGATAACAGTGCCGAAATATCGGAAACTCAGAAACAAAAAGGTTCATAGTGTACATTCCATTAATAACTATTCTCATATCTACATTCTGAAATCAGGAAATCAGCAGTTCTTTATCTAGGACTGGATGAATAAAAAATCTAAACTGGACACAAATGTTCTAAGGTGGGATGCGAATCCAATTCATCCAGCTGACTGATGTTGTAACCACTAAGCTGCCGGGATTTGAAAAACCTTTTGAATTTCTTCTAACTAAAGTGTACATTGATTAAATAGAACACGTAACGAACGACAAACATTATAAGAAACTTTTTCTAAGTTTACAATAATTTTAGGAGTCAGTAAAATTATATATGAAAATAGAGAAAACACAAAATCTTGTGTTTGGGGCGCTAATCTAATGTTAGCGTGGCAACAATCACATTTTCATTATAATTACAATGGAACCAATGAGTTTGGACTCGTCAGAATAGTTTCGACATGAATATAGTATCTATAAAATCAATTCTTGTTGTTGGAAGCTAATGTTATTATTAAGCTTATCTTGCGCCTCTTTGCAGGCGCAAGATTCAAAGGCCGTAACTCATACAAGGTGTCTTGCATGACTTTCGTAATAGCTATTCTATATTTTGTCATATTAGTTGTGACATTTGTATGTACACATGAAGTAAAAACAGGATATTGATGTTTGTAAGTTAGTACTTAGTCTCCGAACTACTCTCAAATTAAAAAATATATTAGCAAATAGATGCTAATCATCATCGAATGCCTTCACAATGGACGTAGTATGTACCTATATTAACTCGTTTTGATTCTTATCGAGTTACAATACCTTATTTCCTCGAAAAAGCTTCTTAACGCCGGAGAAGCAGAGAGCGATCTTAACATAATATATTAATTATCTAATATATAGAAGTCTCGTGTCACGTGTTATCGTACTCCTTTGAAACCGCTTGACCAATGTCAACTTTTTTGTGTATATTTGGTAGGTCTGAAATTAGATTTATTATTTATATCCCTAGGTGAAAAAGGGTTTTTTTTAGAAATCATATCGCAAAACAACGTTTGCCGGGTCAGCTAGTTCGTATATAAATAACTCAAATATTCTTATCAAAGGTGAGTTTTGTTCGTATAAAAAACAATTAAGAGCCTTACGAATCCCTACTGTATAAGTCTATTTTCTACCATAAGCTATACAAGCTATAAAATCGACCTGCTATGCGTTTACTTCAACATAAATTTCGACTATAAAAATCACAGTCAAGTTGAAGGTAATACGTGAGGCATGACCTTGAACTTGAGTGCAATGTTTTCAACTTTGTAACTGTAGCGGTGACGTGCGTCCAAACAATATTGATATTATTCGAACACAACACCGAATAATAATATCAAATAACGCACACCATAATGTAAGCCAAGTAATCATAATAACATCATTATAGAAATAAAATAAGAGACTGCCCTTAAATAAATTATGACGAAAGTATGCCTTATTGACAGAGTTTTAAAGATCAAATTGCTTGAGGATAATTAAGTAATAATCTAAAAACTCGTCTAATAACAAGGAGTGCTAAGTTTAACATCTTTCTCAACTAAAAAGTGCCCAATATACTAATATACCTTATTTAAAATATAGTTCTTTAGTAATAAATAAAATAAGATTTTTTTGTTTTACTTTGACAGTTAAGTATTTCACCATTAATCCGAATTAATTAATAAATTACATTATTTGTTCCGCAAAAATTATTATTATTATTTTAACTTTTTAAAGAGGTTCTGGTTTGACAACTAAGAACTTTGAATCTTATCTTCATTCTACAGAAAAAAATATAAATTTTCCTCCGCACACGTTCCGTTTACACTTTAAGAAATTAACAAAAACAAACTAGATCTATCAAGTATTTTGAAACAAATGTTGATTTTTACATCGTGTAATTTGATTTTTTATTAATTAACCCAAAAAGTTCTTACACAACCAACATTAATATTTAAAGAATTTATTACACATATTTACAAGAAGCATATTTTATATCTTAAATAATAAAAGCTAACGTTTAAACACCACGTGATCATAATGGGTGTGACGTCATCGCCGCTTTACCTGATGCACACAACTGTAAATAAATAGTCCCTTCGAAGGTTAACGCTAACATTTATAACAACGATAGATTTATGAATTTTCTGTTACATTCTTAATCAAATATAGTTCATAATTCAAAAAATATTTTTTTCTTTATTATCTAAATGCAACCTATTAGGCTCACTTATTTATCTTCATTTTTAGGGTTTTACCTAAATATATATAATTTTTATAAAATTCTGTCTAAAGCATGTAAATGAAAGTTATTACAGTTAAAATTTTAAATGAACATTAATAAATACTGGCAAAATAGTTTTTCTTGCAGTTTCTTAACTTAAAACAGAGTTGTTAGAAAACAATTCCGAATATCGAAATGTCTAAGAGCAACTCTTTTCGTTAAAGTCTGTCTCATTTTCTTAATTTAGACGCGTACATATTAAAAAAATAACGTATCTGTCAATCTGCTAATAAAGTGTCTTATAACTACTCGTTAACTAGACCTTCAAATCAACCGTTCTGCCTCTCCCTAGTGCCTGGCAACGGTAAGGATACTCCCTGAGGCATCCTTAATCTAAGAGCTACCCTTGGGGGCGGAATCTAGCTACGTCGACTAGCAATCAACGCGATGAATTAATATGTTTTGTTACTATGTTAAACCAAATCCCTGTTGATAGAAGTAGAAGTTGATAGAAGCCTGTTAAAACCATATAATCTTTTTAAATTAATTTATATATAGCTAAAACACTTTTGTTCATAATAGCCTAGACCTTCTACGATTGGGTCGCGACAGAACTTAGTGCCTATTATCGGTTCTACCACGGAGAGTGCTCTGAAACCCTTTGACCTTATCCCTCCCTCTCTTTTCCTGCTCAGGAGCATGCGTGCTGGTGTACTGAGCCACTGTTACCACCTCTAGTTTACACACAGAGAGATTTCGTGACTCATTTCTATATGGCACAGCCAGAGCGTGGAATCCCTCGCCGGCACCCATATTCCCTCCTTCACACAACATGGTTTCCTTCAAAAGAGGTGTGAAAAAGTAATTTTCGGCCGGCAAGGAGGTGGTTCAGCAGTATATCGCATGCTGCACATATGGACTGCTCCTACTACTTTCTATTAGGCATTGTCGAGTCACTTGCTGTTTTTTTATTAAAAAAAAGTAAGCAATTACCAATTGTTAATAACCAAACTAGTACTCGACTTATAGATAATAGATAACGGAAAGCATATATACAGAATATATTACATATAAATGTATACAGCAAACGCATAACAAACAACCTTCTCCAAACATTCGTTTTTAACAGCCAGTCCTTTTTTCGAATAGAATTACCGACAAAGAATCGGTGAAATCCATTTGTTTGCAATGATGACTTACAAAAATACTGTTATCTGCTTTTTATAACAATCGTAAGAAATTATAAATATTATTTACATCCAAAAAGATAGTATTAATGAATGATCCTTATGATGATAAATAGACTAACGGCACCACGGCTTTGAAAAGCTTTAAACACCAAAAAAGACAAAATATAAATCTTTGAAATCTCAATCTGATACTAAAATGTTCATTAGACAAGTTTCTCATAAACAAGGCTGTTACTAAACAATCGTAGCAGCTACGAACTTCGTAGCACGTTCAGCTCGTCAAATTACAGCAATAATCTCACAAGTTCACGCTACAAACTACGGCAACCAAAGAAAAAGAACAAGCGCCGACAATTGTTGTAATTAGTTGCTAACTATTTAGATACTTTGTAGACGGCCGCGAGACGATATTACGACACGAACTTGGGCACTTACAAAGTTGTGAAAGCGGTTGTGAATTGTGATAAGTTGATAACTTTTATCTGGGAAAGTTACTGTGAGCTTTTTATTTTTTTTGGGAATTAGTAAATTATTAATTGGGGATAGGTTGTTTACGAGCGGCGCGGACGAGATAGCGGGGCGGGGGGTTCGGGGGCCGGCCGGACAAAGGCGAGGAGCGGCCGTCCGCGGACGCGGGCCGCGGCCGGCGCCCACCGCGGGCGACCTTATCACACAGTCGCCCCGCGCGGTCCGCGACGCACGCTTCACGCGATCTCCGCTCCGAACATCAGTGAAGTGCCCGACTCTGTGAAATACTAACTAAAGTGCCGCGCATTGCGCATCCGTGCTATATTTTTATTGGTTGGATTTCACCATTCACAGTTTTATTATATTACAATTACAACGGAACTGTCAAAAATTGTAAACACCCGACACGTGCCGCCGGCTCGCAAGTAAGTTGCAAACTTTTTCTTTGAGATCTGACTAAACTGAACGTCTGGTCTGTTTTGCAGTGTCCTCGACTCTAATCCGTAAATCACGGATAAATAAAGTTAGGAAGTAAAGCTGACTTCGCGTCTTTGTTTCTGAGTTGTGACAATTATTTTTCTTTTGGACAAATCAACAAGTGAATTGTTTCTTGTGAGTACAGTATCAGTCAAATGTCATTTCATATTTCAATTCAATTCTTTATTTTGCATTCCATAGTTACATAATATTTTCTGATTTGTTATGGTTATTTTCTATTTACTGAAGGATTGTGAAGACATAAATCAATATATTTAACTTGTATTTTAGTGCCTTTGTGAATAATATGCTAAAAGTCTCACTCAAATCAATATGTAGACATTTTCAACAATTTTGAGTTTACGCGATAGATTAGTAGGTAGGTACCTAACTAATTTTTGGTAAAAAATTGTGATCGTTGTGTATTCCGTTAAATTATAATTCAATGTCTTAGTCGAAACAAATATCGAAATCATTCGAATCTTGTTTTAGGTATTTATAACAAATCAAAGCCGCTCTTATTTCGGATTAAAACTAATAAATGATATTTTTGTTATATATATTTTTTATTTAATTAAGTTTTTGAAAATATTGTTTAATACAAAAGATTTTTACCACGAAACAAATAAGTTTCTAAGATCATGAATTTTACTTATTTACCAATAACTTACAATGAGTAAACTAGTAAATATGTTTAATAGTTGTATTGAGCTAAATATGTAGCAAAAATGAATCTTAAAGCATTAATGATATATACGTAAAGTAGTTGTGAATTTTGTTGAAATTCAAATAATTTTATATCAAAAAGTATTTCTTTTAAATTATTGATTTGAATTAGTTAAAATTAAAAATACATTTTACAAATTTGTTTTAACCGATCATAATTTTTAATGAGCATACTACAAAAGTTATAATGAATATCCGAAATGTAATCTTTATTAAAACACTACAGAAATTTTACAAACAGTAAAAATGCAAAATATGTTTTTAATAGTTTCACATGAGCCGCGAGCGTACCACAACGCCATCTCTCGGTGACCGAGTGAAACTCGCGTGCAAGGTTACCGTGTCAATGACCTAACAACTTTTGCCGCCTACTGTTGTCGTAGGTCATAATTTTATGTCTTCTTTTTGTTTATCTTTTCGTAACTTTATAGCTGCCCGTTCTCTTAACGCTATTTTTTGTTACCGCGTAAACATTGTTTGATAAAATGTGTATTGTAAGATATGTAATTTAATACACATCGCACGTAGGTATTTTGTAGTCGTGCAACTGAATTGAATGGATGCATCTCTCTCGATAAAGTGCGTTAACACCGTGTTGTTGTTTAAGTTGTTATTGTTTTGCAATTTTTTTTTAATTTACTGACGGCTATTACAGATAAAAATTTCGTTAAATGCCCATTTTTATTATAAGTATAATATAATCAGTTCTAATTCTGATTTAATTAAAATGGTTAAAAATAGTTTTTAATTATTCATTATACATCGGCGTTTATAAAATGAAACTCGTCATGATATTTTGAGAGTGAGACTGATACTGAGATTTCGTTATATATTATTGTTTTAAATATAGTTTAGACAGGTATTAATAATAATTGTTTCTTTGTTACAGAAAGCAAGATCCCAAAATGTCAACAAAGGGCAAAAGGCCCATGCGCGCTCTGACGCCCGGAGACAAGATCGAGGCCATCCAGCGCGTCAACGACGGCGAGTCGAAGGCCTCAGTCGCGAGAGACATCGGTGTTCCGGAGTCCACGCTGCGTGGGTGGTGCAAGAACGAGGATAAGCTGCGTTACATGACATCGCGGCTCTCCTCCCCAGACACAGATAAGAGCAATGATGGCGAGCCACCTGACAAACGCGCACGCACTGAATCTCCAGTCGCACCACATTCTCCGCCTGCTGCAGGCCTCGATCTTACTGCGCCACCCGCCCCTCAACCAGACGCGCCCGTAGAACTCACCACTAAGCGAGCCGAACCTTCGCCTCCTACACATCATCCGCCTCGTGAACGCCGCCCCGACCCAGGCGCCAGCGTGTCAATGAGTGCAATCAGCCCTCTTTCCGGTCTAGGACACATCCCCGGACTTACTCATTCACACCTCGGTCTCAGCTTCAATGAAATCGCCACCAATCTCACTCTCCTCGCCCAACTCAACCCTGGCCTCTCAGCGCTGTCAGCACAACCAGCGAGCCGGGCTTTACGGTCAGTCAGATCGCCGAAACCAGCACATAACGGAGTCCTCAATTTAAATGAAAGCAAACACCGAAGTAAATCACACCACTCGGACCATTATAGATCAAGCTTGTCAAAATCGAGTCACCACAGCGCATCCTCAGCCACGGCCAGTCAACCGGTCGACGACACGCTATGGTACTGGCTGAAAACTCAACAAGCTATGCTCGATTTAACTGCACAGACTACAACAGCGCATTCACTGCAACTCAGCAAAACCGACCAAACTTTGCCACCCAAGCCTGTAGCGCCAGCTGCACCAGTCAACTCCCACCTCGACTACAATAGAAACTCCTGGTTGTGGCAATACTACAAACAATTTGGTGGGGCGATGCCAATGCCCGAAGATAAGCTTAAATCTGCGTCACAGGTGCCAAAGGAAAAAGCCCCTGAAAATATTCTATATTCTCAACTGACCAAAGGAAAAGCTGACGAGGAGAGGAGTACAACTAGCCCCGTGCAATCAACAACTCAGATTAGAAACGAAGAAATCCGTGAAACATACAATAAAGAGCCCCGCGTGGCTGAACCCGCATCGAGCCCCGAGATCGGCGTCGAAAACAAGGAGCCGCTTACAGAGAAGAATCACGACTCGAGTAGAAGCCAGACCAAAGCTAGAACGGTGCTCGATAACCTTCTGTTTAATAACAACAATCAAACAGCGAGCAAGGAAGCGAGTGCCGTGGAGGCGGTGAACGGCGAATGGGAAGCGGGTGCCGCAGAGGCACTGGAGCACGGGGACAAGTTCTTGGCGTGGCTCGAGGCGAGCGGTGACCCGAGCGTGACGCGCATGCACGTGCACCAGCTGCGAGCCCTGCTGCATAATCTGCGCGCGCGCCGCGCGGCTGATCCCGCCGACCACGCGCGCCGCAAGTAGGCCCGCCCTTACGCCGCGCTCGCTACAGGGATATTTCAATTATGTACATAGTTACATTTTCGCCAGTAAGCGTTCACTTGTGATATGTGTAGCCAAATTTGCGTAATTTCTTTGTTCTAAAAGGAAAGCTATGCGTTATTTCTCCTCTAGTAATTAAGATGTAGATATAAGTGATCTCCGACACTTCTCTTGAAGCTCCCAGTGTTTAGTCGACCGACGGCGTCGTAAATTGACTCGTCTATGAACTTGATATGCGATACAAAGTAAGGTTCAGTGTTACTGGTTTGAAATCAACTCACTTTCTTGCACATTGTTACGTGTTTAGATTAAGTAGTACAGCTGTATGTTGCCATTTATTGATTACATTCCTAGTTATACCCTACTATAGCTATAATAGTCGGATCCCTGTGTTCTACCTCAAGTCAACTTAATACTAAGTCACGCGTCCCTTCGCCCAGCGGCGGCGCCGGCGCGGGCGCACTGCGCAGCTCACAGCTCGCTGCACGGTCGTTGCTGATCATACCAAATATTGAAGGGAGGCGATCGTATTCGTTGTGCCAATCGTACGGACAAGGTAATAATATTGTTAAGATATAGATGACTCTATTGCGTTAGCGCTAGGCACTCGTTGTAATTGTTTTCTATTGCTCAGTATTTTATATTGTAGACATTCTCGATGTCTCGACGCGGAATTGTATTATACGTTAAAGTTAACAGTTAAGGACACTGTGATCAAAATTATAAATTATTGAGAGATTATTGATTATTGTAAGTACATTCCTAATGAATAGAGCGTATTATCATATGTTATAAGAGTTTGTCCATTCGTCACGGCGTTTATATAAAGTAAAATATAATTAATATCTACTAGCTAAAAGTTCAAAAGTTGTATTCTCCTTTCTTTCCACTGAAGATAGGAATATTGATTTGCATTTCATGTTAATTATATTAGCTCTACTTAAGATTATTCGAGAGAAGATATTTTGTACAAAATTCAAAATTGGATTATTAAATGATTCTCTTGTCACAGAGTTTGTGATCTCGAAAATGTTGAATGATTAAACTTGATTGAATATTAAATGGAAAAACTTGTTTTATTTATTTATTTCATTTATATATAATTTCATGGTAACTATATATAAATAGACGTTATAATGACCTTTACCAAAATACCCTAAATGATTCTTAGCGTTAAATAAAAGAAAAGGTGATATCATCATCCGAGCTGGTTGACCGCGCAGACCGTGTCATAGATAATTTGAGGACTAAAACACAATTGTAGTAACTATCTTCTAAGTTATCTTCTTTTGTTACTGAATATTTTATGGACATGTCACAAAAGTAATTTGGTATGGAATCAATTAGAATAAGTTGTAATGGCAACGATTATAAAAGACCTACAACAATACCTGAATGTGGAACATAATCGGAACTTTATTTAAGAAAAATTAAGCTCTTACATAGATCTCAAATAGAAAACTTTTGAGTTTTCATACACACTTGTCCACTTCAAAGGTAGAACTAGTAACGCCATCTATTAAGTAAGCTGAGAACTTTATATTACTAAATTCTAAAATACAAAATATCATCGGGGTCCCCCATAAATAAATTAGTTATAATTACGCAATAATGATAATAATACACGTAAAAATAGAGAATTTTGTACTTACATGCAACATGGGCTTAGTAAGGGGTTCGTAATCAAAATAATCCGAAACTAGTGAAGATAGGCCTTGCCAGGTGTTTGTGCCAGCATAACAAAGTTTTGTAGGTCGGATAGAAGTGCACACCATTTTCTAGAAATAAAAGTCAACAAATATCGAATTCCGTCATTTATATATTGGTAAGTATTTGCATTAAATTTATCACTTTCATTCGGTTCATGCCATCTATCGTCATTATTTAAAATCAGACGAAAATACAAGAAAATTCAGGCGCTTCTTGACAAAGCACCCGACTGAAATAATTAATACAAAATACCTGCAAACCACATTCATTAGGAACTTGTAACAACAGCGGCTTCCGCACTTGGTGTTTGTAATGAAAATGATATTGTCTTCTAAAGTTTTCCGAGTAAGCAAGTAAGAGTCGTTCCTTCGTTGTATTAGTGTAATAACTTTTAGGGAAACTCGTACGTGTCTCAAACACAGGCTCATTTATGTCTGGCCAACACAAATTTATGACTCCAAGCTCATAAATAGCATTGTTCAAAGATTCAATTGTAATAGGCTCCAATATATCTACCAGACTAAAAATTTTAGGCGGTATTTCTTCAAATTCCCCCTCTTCGTGAGGGCGGTCGGATATTTCACTCCCAAAATTTTCATTAACTTCAAGAACTGGATCTAATGTATCAATATTTGATTTCTTATCTATAAATGTATCTGAAGTTATTTCTACTGCGCTCATTTTTGTTATATTAAGGAATGAGTAATTATTATAACACAGATTATTTAATAGGAATGTAGCAATATATACTTGGTTTGGGTTTAACTTCAGTTTCAATAATACCTTGTTGCTTGGTAACTGAATACTTTCAGATTTCAGGACACGTCCTGTCATTCATAGATAATATATATTAAAATGGTTATAGATAATAAAAGTGGGTAATTGTTTTAAAATCAACTAAAAACTAGTTTATTTTTTTATATATATAAAAAGTTCAGCAAATAACTTGACACCAACTGATGATAAGCAATAGAGGAATTCATAGTGTTACTATTAATATAATAGCAGATATCGTGGTGAACTAATAAACTTAAGCTTCAGATTAATCGTTTTACTGACATTCGTGGATAGATTACTCTTAGTTAATTTACTCTTTTAACTACCTACAAATTAAAGTAAAGCTTAAAGTTCGGCCATTGGAGTATAACTTATGAAGAATCAAGTTTAGTAAAATTTTAATTTTAATCACTTTCAGTTTATCATACATACATTACAATTCAAAATTATACAAAATTACAATCCACTGACTTTAGTTGTATGAATTTTTTAGCACATATACAAAACTTATTTACTAAACTACTGAAATAAAAATCCTCTTATTACTTGTAATTGAACGGGAATCTAAGTAAGAAAAGGATGTACACTATACTTTTACATAGCCGCGACTCCATAAAATATGGCTGTATGGGCTGTAATACCCTTTACAATTCCTGTAAAAACAAAAAAAAATCAGCTGTCTGTCAATGTCAAAATCGAAGGATATTCTCTAGAAATATTTTTAAAACTATAATAATTACAATATTACGTTTAGAACAAAAACATTATTTAGGTCAGTATTACTTTTAACAGTGATCTTTGAACCCGTGCTGTAAAATCTAGTCATAACCTCAAATATACTATGACTAATTAGAATTACAAATTCCACATATAAGTTACGGAGATAAACACGCGCACTATCGTACAGAATCATCGTCGCAATAGGTCGTGAAGGTTCTAAGGTTCAAAGCTAAAATGGGCAACAAATCGTCATTATTACTCCGAGAAGAAGAAATAGCCCAAATTCAAGAGGAAACTGGATGTAAGTACTTAGTATTTTTTGAAATGGTTTTGTTGTTTTAATTTGATTTTTGTAATGCAATGATAAATTTTTTTTTATCATTGCAACGGTACCATTATAAAGGTTTGTAGGTACATTTCCTATGCTATAACATTTCTTCGATTTAACAATAATATTTCATTTTTAGTCACACCAAATCAGATAGAACGTTTGTACTCCCGATTCTCGTCTCTAGACAAAAATGATTGTGGAACACTCTCCCGAGATGACTTTTTGAGGATTCCAGAGCTAGCAATAAACCCACTAAGTGAGCGGATTGTGCACTCTTTTTTCGCCGAAAGCCATGATGACCGAGTTAACTTCTTGCAGTTCATGAAAGTACTTTCACACTTCAGGCCTATTAGGAAAAATAGAGAGAATAAATTGAATAGTCGAGAGGAGAAACTGCGGTGTAAGTAGTTTTATTAAAATGTTTTCTATGTAGCATACTAGCATCAAGTTCCATGTTCAAACTTAAGTTTTAAAACGCAATAGAACTGTAGATTTTAATTGTGTACTTATTAAGACTAATATGAATGGAAATATAATTGTTATGATTATTCAGACATCTTACTTATAACAATATTCACACATAGATGAAGATATATATATACAATAAACACACATTTAATATTTCATTCTTTTTTTTTCCAATCTATAATGTATACTGTTAAAAAGCCCTAGAATTGTAGCAGAATACCAGTGCTTTGTTCACGTCCTGATGTGAACAAAATCAGTCACTGAGTTGCGACCACAACAATTTAAAAAAATTCTTAGTTTGTACTTAAATGTTCGACTGAAGTCTTTGTTATATTTTTGTTTATTGGCTGAAAACTCATAAATTTCGAAGAAAAACCATTAACAATTATTTAAAAACAGTTCAAATCAACTAAATCCAATGGTAAATAAAATCAATAATATAAGTTAAACTTGCAAATATGTTACAAACTGGAATTGTAAATTGATTAATGGCAAATTATTGTTTTACTTTACAGTTGCTTTTTCCATGTATGACCTGGACAATGATGGAAAGATCTCCAGGGATGAATTACTTGCCATACTGCACATGATGGTTGGTGCTAATATAAGGTACTTAATCTTTTTAAGGAATTCAATAAGTAAAGTAAAACTAGAAAGATTATCATTAAGTTGACCTACAATATGTTGACAATCATATTTTAATGACAAATAATGGAGACTTAGATAACATTGAATCATTTGATTATATTCTACACATATCAGTAGACTAATCCAGATGGTTGCCAACCCATGATGAAATAGATAAGATTAATGAAATACTGTTTTTATAACAGAAATAAGTAATAACTTTTTGCATTTGTTAATTATTAAATAATTTTTTGCCAATTATCTATTTAACCTTCAATTATTATTAATCATAAACAAAGATAAATATTTTTTTAAAGTCTCAAAAGAGTTGAGAAGCATTTTCTGGGCCAGCAAGGTGAGAGTGGCTAGGGCAGTATGCCGTATGCTGCACTAGCTAACTTCACATATGGACTCCTCTACTGCTTATCATCAGGTCGTGTAGTCATTTGCTGAGCTTTTTATAAAAAAAATATTTTGCAATGTACACATGTATTGCTAAGTATGAAAAAAATCTATCTTAACATCAATTTCAAACCAAATTGGTCTAGCAGACTAGGTATCAGTGTTACAAACTCATGTTTGTTTTTGATTAATATAAATCACATTACAAAAGAATTTTTGTAATATCTTATTTCTCTTTTTTTTTTAGTGAAGAACAACTAACAAGTATTGCTGAGCGTACTATTCTGGAAGCTGACACCAACAATGACCAAATGATCTGCTTTGAAGAGTTCTGCCGGGCACTGGAGAGGACAGATGTTGAGCAGAAGATGTCAATCCGCTTCCTCAACTGACCACCAAACTCATGAACCATATACATCAAGTATATACTGACCATAGCGCTTTCTATCATTATATATGGGCTTCTCACAAAAATATGAGTTATCTAAACTCTAATGGACTAAAGCTTAGTTTGATTTGTGTGTATATTAGTAAATAACTTAGTTAAATGGGTATAATTTTTTAAATTTGTTTAGTTAATTTAATTACAAGTACTTTGATGTTATTTCTTAGTCATATGTACACAATCATTCAAGGGACAACTTAGCAAGCACCATTTTTAATTACTTTTAGCATTATTTAATGCCAAGTGGGTCTGAAAGAGTTTGCAATTAAACACATTTATTTACAATAATTAACATTTTGTAAATAAATCCAATTTACATTATGGTAAAAAATAATAATCAATAAATAAATAAAAAATTGCCACTTTAATGGGATACATACCCATGAGTGGGTATCAAACATTCCGTTTTTAAAAAAAATATTGCCTTTTAACTGTATTTAAAAATTGATATAGGAAAATTGAAAATTTGATCGTATAATTTATGATAGTTCAAGAATACTTAAAACTGGTGTTGAATATTTGTTGCTAATTAATTAGAAATGAATATCTTCTATTTCACAATTAACATCAAAGAATATGCAATGATGATAAAAGAAGTGTAATAAAAATCAAGTAATAGTGTGTAATATTTTTGGGAGATTTAGTGACAAATTTTATTGCTAAATTATTTTATGTTGTATGTAATAATTATACAATAGTGATTATTTTGTTGTTTATTGGTATGAATGAATTCGGCTTTTAATATTCTAAAGTAATGTCATTAGTTTGTTCATGTTACCAAACCTATGTAATAATACAAATTTATACCTGCTTAGGATGTTGATTCTTTCTTAAACACAATTAGGAAAACTAATTTCAAAGAAATTCTTTTTCTTCAGTTATATAAAGAAGATACACACAAGGACAGCGCTATCAGAGTTGCTAATTCAATGTTATTTTGAAGCATTGTACAGTAATTATTTGTGACGTCCGTTCGAATATCATTTTGAATTCCAAATAAAGATAAAACACTGCGTAACTCTGCTGTGTGCATTATCTTTATGTGTACATAAATTGTTAAATAAATATATAAATAAACGCTTGTATACACTTACAGCGAATTATCACAACCTATAGCTTGAAATTAATCAACAATGGAAACAATAGTCATATAATTAATTTTCATAAAAATATTGCCAGGATTTATGGTATATTTGTGTAACATTTTATACTTCGACCATACCTTTCCTCTATGATAACGCTCTCAAATACGAGGCGATGGATTTAAACATATTTTTGCTGAGTTTCAATAAGCTACCAACCTATGGTTTTGCTGAAGAAACGTTGAATGTTGACAAAGTAATATGAATGCAAGCCGAACTTGCAGAATCTAGCTTATTAATTCGCAGCAGTATACCTTGTAGGCAAAACGATCCTATAGTTAAAAACTACATACGATTAAAAATTATTTGCAAACAGTTTAGCAATAATTTAATCGAAAAATAACTCGTAATAACAGGCATAAGAAAATATAGTGTTAAAAGTTATCCTTAGACAATCAATACTGCTTGGAATTTCTTGTCAATTTTTGTATTATAGAAAACGGTCAGTAATATTTTTAAAGTAATTGCGCATTTATTTTGTACTTAGTTCTTTCTTTGCATTGTTTTAGAAAGCACTTTGTGTTCCTTTGGCATAATAACTAATTACCAAAAGTGAAAAATTATTTTGAATAACACAACCATTATATTATAAAAATATGGACCTTTAATACAATAACACAAGAGGAATGTCTACAGGCATTAAATTCGTTTATTTATACATTTTAGACAGCATGTACGTACGAACACTTTCTAAAATTAAACTCTCTTCTGTCTAAATGTCACTTATGTGACAACTGACCTTTTCAATCAAATTTAAACAAACAGGATTTACTGAACTTAAATTAAATTTTAAAAGTTTATTATAATATTAAAACAAAACTGCCATTGATACATACAGCTACAAACTAGAATTGGCTGTTTAAATTTAAAATTAATTTATATTGAAATTTTATTTTCTTTTCAATATTATGCAATAAAGGTAGGTTCACGTTTTATTAAAAGTGTGTCTAAGCAAATGTACATTATATATAGTAATGCCACTGTGTCAACGGTCCAAGGTTCAGAGCATACATAAACCTTTACTTGAACATCTTAAACATAAGCATAATAATTTTTTTAAACCACTGAGCATTCACTTAATATTTTATTGTTAAGTTGATATTGTGAGTTGATACCAAACTAGTAAATAGAATAAGGTGTAGATGAAGCAGGTAGTTAGAACGTGTATTTATTCAACGTAATACGAGAAAAATAAATCAATTATAAAAATATTTTTATAATACTATTTTGTTTTTAATTCGTACAGAACCTTAAACCATCCTTATAAGAAAATAAAAATAACAAATTTTTCATAAACATTTAATGACATAATATTTAATTTACATTTTGTAGAAAATATATTTTTAACTTAAATTGCAATACTCCGCCCTCGTCTACAGCACCCGCCACGTCTATGATCATTAATAAATACATTTAATGCATTAAAATATTTGACTTAATACCGTTCGACCATATTCTAATAAAAGTTAAAGAAAGAATTTTACACTATTAACTTAATTTTGTTTTTTTGTCTTTGAATACGAACAAAAATAATAATTTACGTACATCACATACAAATGATTAGGTAACTGATACAAGCAAAACCAAAGTAGTTGTAAAATTATTCTGAAATTATTTCATATTACATTATATATAATGGTATGTTAATACTGAGTCTTCCATTATAAGATTATCCTTTATTATAAAAATGACATAACAGGTAATTACAGAAAATAAATACTATTAAATTCTCTATTGGTGTGTCAGAAACAAGCACTGTAGGACGCGGGCCTTTAACTCTGCTATTAGGCTGTTGAGGACACTGCTAGTTTTTTGAGGTGTTCCATGAATACTTGAAGGGATACGTCGTCCGTCAGCACGGGGGCGCCACCATCCTGTGAGATTACAACATTAATTATAAGTCTAATCAAATAAAATCAGTAATGAAACTAAATTAAAATATCACAATTTAAAAATCAAAGCAAAACTGTGGTGTTTATTTCTCCCACAATGAAAACGTAATTGGAACAAAATGACAAATCGTGTGGCTGGTTTATCACATTTTTTCAGTTAATAACACATAATGATCTTGAATCAACCAATCAGGACGATTCATTTGTAAATTCAAACAAATAAATATTTATATTTTATTTAGTTTCATACTGAGTACAAAAACACGCAAAAGTGCGAATAAAGAAATAAAAACACATAATATAATCAATACATATAGACATACTATGCGGTCAAAATAAAAATAAACAATACTACCAACGAGCTTTGCTCCACAAAGGCAGGTCAACAAACTTTCAATTTAGACTCAACGCATTTGTATTATGAACGACAACATTATTTTAAGGTTATCATTTGCAATAGATTACAAAAAATATTAAAATTTTGTTGCTAAATTTTAAACATGAGAAAAACCCCTTTTTTTATAATTATTTCAAGTTTATGACGTCCCAATTTGCTCGTAGCTTCATCGTATTTCTATTTAGACTCCAAGGCCAGGCCAAGAACTCTAGGTAACAAAATATATTATAGAATAGAATATTGTTTTATTGTACAAACATAAGCCAATATTACATTTTCAGAAGATAAAACACAAAAGGGGCATCTGTACAAAGGGCTAACATATCGCTAGGAGCGATTTCTTCCATGTAACTTTTGGACAGGATTTAAACAAAATTGATATCAAGGGAAGTAGGCTATGTATCATTTTTAACAATATGTTTTTGTAACTGTCATATAATCTGGATTAGTCCAGTAAATATTACCGTTAGAAATGCTAAAAAACCCCCACTAATTATTTAATTAAATTAGTGATTATATTCGATAAAATAAATAACACCACCTACCTCATAAAATAAATAAATGAAAAAAGAATTTTTAAAAATGTAAATTCACATATAACTATTATCGAGCCATTTAAGAAAACGCTAAAAAAGTTAAATATATTAAAATTTACATGCATAGGTGAGTGGTTAGTTAAGACAACGTCTAAATTTTACGAAATACCAAGTTAGTATGACACACAAAGCCCTCAAGTTAATAAAAAAAATAAAAGTAAAAACACTACCGCAGTCGGAATCGGCATCGCCTGGTTTTCGCCAAAACATTGATGAAACAAAAAAAATAAAAATCAAACCATGCTATCATGGACGACAAAAAATTAAATGCATGCGAAATTTCTGAAAGTTCATTCATGCGTATGGAGAATTTGAAAAATATTATTTGTAAACGACTTATTTTTACATTTCTGCAGCTTCGCCACAATTAAAGTTACAAAATCATCGGCAAAACAAAGAAAATGTAACAATATCAATTCAAGGCAAGTTATATTATTTACAAATTTTGTGCGAATTCAAATGGTAACTTTTAAAAACATTACTAATGAAAAGATTCATTAAAATAGAATGATTGGCATAAAAAATAAATTCCAGACTAATTAAAGCATCAGAATATTTAATAATACGAGTTAAGAATCGCGACACATACTAGGGTACGACTTTTTGTGACTCCGCTAAACGAAGCAATGTTTTGGAGATTTTTATCTCAGACTAGTTGGACCTGCCACAAACGCCATCTATTAAAAGGTTTTTTCTAAGTAAGCCAGAAAATGGAAGAATTTTATCAGTTATACTACTTTCAAATTTCAATAATTGGTTATTGGTTTTAATTTTCATTTAAAAAAAATCATAATTTGTGTGCTATAAACAATATTTATTGTATTTTTTTTTTCGTTTTATTTTGTATCTTAAACCCCCCCCCCCCCCCTGAATCAAAGCGAACAAAGCTACACAAAAATTAATTAAATTAATCAAGACAATTATGAGTTTTAGAGACTAACGAAAATATTTTTAAAAAAACCTTATTTCCTTTTAGGTCCAAAACCAATTTCGCAACTTTAATTCTACAATTTTTAATAAAAATAAAGATAATTCCTTATTTAAAACTCGATAGATGGACTGCAAACCTTTTAACTGTCGATTCAACCGCGATATATAGATTTTTTACGACGTATGCATTGTAACATTTAACTGAGCTTGATTTCATTTGGTATAAAATTCGATCCCAAAATTGTCTGTGCGTACCGAAAGTGTACCCGGTTAACCCTTCCATTATCTGTATACCCAAAGCGGTATGTTGCAGGCTAGGACTGTTGAGTTCCTACTATGCAAGAGAAGACTATTCTATACTCGTATCATTAAGTTATTCTTTTTGTTATCATACAGAATCAGATTGCTTACAAAATACTAGATTAAGATACGTAATACTGACCCCTCCGTATGCGTACATGTTGTTATGCGTCTGAGATGGGTTCACCTTTGACAGAAGGAACCGAGCCTGAAACACAAAAAAATATCTTTATTACTTTGGTTACATATGGCAGATCTATTATACTATCTACAAATTAAAAATTTAAAAGAGGTTATGTAGAATATGAACAAGAGTCTTACAATATTGCATAATGTTTAAAATTACTTTTTATAATAGAAGTATTACCATTATAATATTATAAGAGGAATGTTTGGTTTCTTATACACAAAAGAAGACAAAAATCCCTCTTTATGGAAGTGGTTACCAGAGCGTTTACTACGAAAGCAAAAAAGAAAAAAATATTCGGAACATTCGATTAGAGTGAGAATTAGCTTGAAACCGCTGCAAGGAAATTTAGACGGTCGTAAAAAACACAATAGACGCAAACTGCTAAAAAGCTAAAACAATAAGTATGGTAAGTATCGCGTTGTAGAGCGATAACACGACACTATGTTGTGTCGGGCTGTGGTCACGGCGCTCGCCATCTCATGTACGTTCTCACGTGAAATACTCGCACACAGTCAGGCCACACAACGTAAAGTCCACAGAAAAGGTTTCAATAACGTTTATTGTAAATAAATAATAAACTGGCCAGTAGCACGCGATGAAGGTTACATCTTGTGTCAAGTTTAATTAAATCCCAAATTCTTTGAATGTTAGCCGTAAAGGAGTATTGTTTTCAGATTTGATATGTATATTGTGGTTAAGTGGATTGCAAAAGGAAGACCTTGATGTAAATATGCTCAAGAAATTGCAGCGCCACGATGTAAACATTGATGATATGAGCAACGAGTGCGTGTCGTGCTGTTTAATTAAATGGATTCTATTTAGAGATAATAATACGCCTTTTTTATTGTAGCAAATTGCAGCAAGATTGCCTGCAATCTAAAGCCCCAAAAGACAACACCAACGAAGAAGAAGAAAGCACAGTTGATGAGGAACACACTACAGCTACCATTAAATTTGAAAGTAAGTTATTCTCAATCTGCACTATATAGTATTATAGTGATTAAATACTTTATTTAATTTCAGACGAATCTGCCACGGACATTTTGGAGTTAATTTCTCCTAATAATATGTCAGAAATTTTACAAAATTTGATGGATCTACAACGACCCAGTTTAGGCAGTAAAACTGTTATTTTTAGAAAAAAATATACAATAACACAGACTCCTAAGATAATCCACAATAAGGATGATAACACACCTGCTCTTGAGTTGATTAACAATAACAAAGAAAATACAAATGACAACTTTACAAGTACTTTCAAACCAAATGAGAAAGACTCTTTCGAAGACGAGATTGATGAAAGTGCACATAACCTAGAAAGTATGTTTAAGTTATGGAAAACGTTTACAAACACCAAAACAACAACAGCACCTATAAAGACTACTCATCGATCAATTGAAATAAACCCTGTAAAAAAAATGAAAAAAATTGATAATGACATGGGACGTATGAATAAATTTCTGAGAAATTTTTTTGATGTAAATTCTCAACCTGCAATACCAACAACAACTATATCGCCCAAAGATATGTCACTGTTTTTTAAACAGATGCAGCAATTTTATGCGTTGCTATTAAAAAGCAATGAACATAGAGAAAACGATCAAGATTATGACACAATGCTTCATAAAGCACAAATAGAACAGAAGTTTGATACTGAATTAAGCAGAGGTTATTTTTTCGAAAATAATATACCGCAACAAAATCCAGGCCTAACAACAAGAAAGGATAAATATGTTGAAATGAACTTAAACAAACATTCAGTAAGAGATATGACCGATACGTTATTTTTAAATGATCAATTGAAGAAATCTCCT
The DNA here is from genome assembly GCA_943193645.1 of Acentria ephemerella. Taxonomy (NCBI): domain Eukaryota; kingdom Metazoa; phylum Arthropoda; class Insecta; order Lepidoptera; family Crambidae; genus Acentria; species Acentria ephemerella. The sequence continues at coordinate 2,858,833 of OW971889.1, forward strand.
ATGACATTTAATGAACCGAATTTGCCAAAAGAAAAAATCTATAACCCACAATATAAACAACAAATTTCTCAACCTCAATGGGTAAATAATGCTCCATACTTGAGTGCCCTACCAACAATTAGTCAAACAACTATAAAAGAAAATCTCCAATTATTACCTGCAGATGTTATTAAAGAGATAACGGAAAATGTTAAAGCAAGTGTTTTGAAAGATTTAAAACAGGTAGTTACCTCCACTGTTTCGAGCGTCATTCTTGATACAAGACATACATCTTCAACAGCAGCTTTTAGTACAGATAGCTCTACAGCAGGTTAGTTACATTTATATTACATTCAATAAACTACTTTACAGTTTCAGATTTATGTCATTTACACCGTTATTTTTCTTTAGTGCCAGTAGCAGCCAACACGCAAAATAGGACAGACGACACAAGTCAAGTACTAAAAAACATTGCCGAATTGTTTGAAGAATTCAAAATGTTAAAAGAAAAAGTGATGTCCACATCAACCACGACTATGCCGACGACAGCCAAGTTAGGTGAAATAACAAGTGAAAAAAATAAATCTCTAATCGTTGGAAAGAATATGACTATACGTTATATGGACGCCTACAAGATAACAAAACCCCCAGAAATACTGTTAGTTTTACCGAAAGCTTCTAAAAAACCAAACAATGCTGGATATGGACCAAAAAACCAAGGGCCAATCAAAGTTAGGCATGGAACCAAAAACAAAGTGCCAATCGGAAGAAGTAACGTCTACAATCCATTTATAGGAGCATCAATTATTCAAACTAATTCCGGAGAAGTACCACCTTTGAATATACCTGTTTCTAAGCCATTGTTGTTGATACACCAGAACATAGTGTTGACAACGATGCGATCGAAACAACAAGAACCATGGGTTCTGAACCACCATACAAAAAAAGAATATAGTGATGAAATAAAATATCAAAGAGCAAAAATAAAGAAATACCGTGGTAACCAATCTCAAAACAGGAAAAACCCACCGATCTACGACCCGATATTTAAAAAAACATTAATTACTTCTCAACACAGAGGTTTCCCCGAATCTATTAAAAATAAAAAATATTTAGACAATAGACAAGACGGCACTTCAATTCTTCACTTTCATTCGAACAAAAATTACAACAGTGTAGTGGGTTTGAATGACTACAGAAGAAGTAAATATGATATAGAACATGAGAAAAATGATAATCCAGATATTGGTAAGGGGTATAAGAATATGTACGATAAACCTAATAGATATGATGATAAAATTACTGTTGGAATTTATAATAATGACGATAGACAAAGTTTTCACGAGAGATTGGAGCGGGTTGAAGAGTGGGAAGATGGCAGTAGGGCTAATTGTGATAAAGAAAAATGCGGCGATAACAATCTAAGTATTACTTCGAGGCAGCAAGTGTCATTGAACAACATAAAGTCGAGGTATGACGACACCCATTTTAAGAACTTCTTAAAAACACAGCAAAAGGTGAGTGATATGTTGGAGAGAATATTAGCAACTAAAACAATCCCCTCTCAAATACGTAGTGTGGAAACAACTTAAGTAAATCAATATTTCTTTTAAACTAAGTAATATTGTGTGTTTTAAAGTGATATAAAAATACATTTTTTTAAATAAATATCCGAAAACAATTGTTCATGTTTTAATACCCAGACACCACACAGATGCACTTCTTATTAAAGGTAACATTAGAAACCCGTCGAATATTAATAATATAAAAAAAATACTCCTGGTAAGTCTGGGAACAACTATTCTGTTTTATTATTTATGTTATGTCATATTTTTACATGTGTCATACACATATGTTGGAAAAGAACAAAAAGAATAAGATTTCAGTTTTTTAACTTCTTTCATCAAGAAGTACATTTGTTAAACAGGTTGTAAACGTTTTGGAAATCACTTATTACACCGTGTAAAGCGTGACAGTAATACCAGCCGTATTACTGTCACACTTTACTTTTCTGCATAATGTTTACAAAACTACGAGTACCAACACCAGAGGTATTATCACAAAACGTGATTTTAAGTTAATTTTGATAACGTGACTCCAATAGTTCATTACTGATTTCATAATCGTCAAAAGCGTATAATTATATAAACCCCGATGCAAGGCACAGGACATCGTTGGCCCAAAGTTAATACGATTAAATATTAAAAATTAATGATTAGAAAAAACACGGAAATAAAAAATAAAGAATTATAACAATATGATAAAACTAGGGTTGGCGGGATGAGATCTATTTTAGAAATTAGCTCAACCTTGTTTTTTTCTACAATTGTTAGTTGTCAGTTTTAAATTGTGTGCAATATGCCTTTTTCACAGACTACTTTCATGGACTAAAATATTGTCAACATAAGTATGTAATGGAGTGAAGGCTAAGGAACTCTGCGTTAGCTTTGCTTCTATCGCTCGTTCTCTACAGCATATATAGTTATACAGGTTACTTGATTTAAAATAAGTTTTTAGAGTATTTGATTATTATTTTCGTTCAATTTGAATTTTTCATAAAAATTATTTAAGAAATGAATGTCTTTATTTTCCACTATTTCTTTTACATATAATTGACATTGATGGATGTATTATTTTTTTCTAGTTAATCAATTCATGATTAACCTAAATTATTCATGATTAAGATTACTTTTTAATCATGAATAAAATTAATCTAAATAATGAATTGATTAATAAAGTAATTAATTAATGCCAACACTGGCACAAGCCGAGCTACACTACACACAGCTATACTGAAGAAACACAGAGCAGTTTGGGCCGTTACACCACGCTGACCCAAAGAGAAATGGTGTCTGAAAACAGTTGTCGTAGCAACGAGTACTGATGACTTAATGAGCCTTCCGAACCACGGAACGCGTTCGAAGTTCGAGATAACTTATTTTTATTATTCAATTTAAAGTCCAACTATGGAAAAAGTCGCTTTGTTTTAGTAATCGAAATCAGAGCGCATGATGCAGCAACGATCTCCAAATTTATAATATTAATAGCTTTCTTTGTAACACAGCTATGTATTATAGGCGATAAACGAAACCTAATGCTAAAATATACAGATATTCTTTACTAAGATGTGTAAATAAATAAATCAAAAAAATAAATAAAAATAAAGAAAAAAATTTAATGTACAGCTGTTCTGTTTTTCAGAAAATTCAAATATACAACACACACGCAAATACACATACAAACACATACGTACCTATAAAGACACAAATGCATACTGTAAGTATGCACCAAACACTACCCAAATAAATTATTTAATCTAATCTATTATCTAATTGATCTTTTGTTAATCGAATTTTACCATCTCTATTGTATTCGTCAACAGCTGTCAAATAATATGAAAACAACAGAAGCGTTGTATTTGAAAGTACTTTTTATTAATAGATTCAATTTAAGCTTTCAGTAGGATTACGTCTTAAAAACGAATAAAATACCATATCTCACTTGGCCACCATGGTTGACTAAAGCCAAATCGACCTAATTAGAGTACTGAGTCCCTTGGGTGAGACAAGACATATCTGAGATATTATATGCAGGTTTTCGAATGCATCACTAGACATGCTTCCAAAAATTGTCTATGGATTATTTAAAGCTGTGTAAATCAAGTTTTAGAGTCCCTTGATATTAAGCTATACTGATATTTTGTTGAATATAATATAGGAAAGTGACTGACCTGCGATCCACCATGCTCTGTGTCAATGTACCTCGGCACAGGGAAACGACTCTGCAGTATTTCTTGCGCGTCGTCTATTGGAGCTCGCAGCAGTTGAGCGAAACTCTCGTACTCGGGCATGTCTTGGTAGCGGAGGGCTCGCCATTGGGCTATCGTCTGAAATATTAGAAAACATTTAGCCACTAACAACATTCTACACAAAATACTACTCGCCGCAACACAGCTCCCTTGAGCATGATGTAAAAGCTAGGAATCTGAGCAACGTCTATTACAGGACACTATTTAATAAACGTTAGAAATTGTAAATTGTTGATTATAGGCATCTATTACACTAGTTTTAGATCAATAAAATGACTGGTAAATAGCATTTGAACTGACTGAATGCTGCTACCAAGTAACGGATGATGGAAGCTTCCAGAACGATTTCATTTAATAATAATTAATCCCTCAATAGTGTTCTCAGTAAGAATAAATAACAAATACAACAGTAAATACAATTTTTTTTATGCAGTATGGAAAAATTATCATGGTGAATAATATGCCTACAATTTTACTTTTTACATAATTCTTTTAATAAAGATTTTCATTTAAAATATTTGTTGGGAAAATTACTTTGTTGAACTCATAACTGTCATTACAAGTTTACATTTATTTATTCAACAATTTATTGTACATACACAGCAATATCATAAAGAAATATAGTAGATAATGTTTGTACAATGAGTGGTCTTGTCAAAGTCAAAGTAATTTCTTTTAGGCCACCTTAGGAGTTTTATTTATGGTACTATGGTTTTCTTGTGGTAATTGTTTATTCTGTGACCTGTTTTGTTGTTATGTTTACATAAACATTACATAATTTAGTTTATTCACACCATTATAACATTGTATATACAATATAAATGGCAATAATTTGAAGTTTCGACAAAATATGAAACGGCTTACCTCTCCATGGTATATTAGTATCTGGAAGAAAGTGTCCATGAGCAGTATACGGTCGGGCTGTATGGAGGAAGTGTCGAGGAGCACCGGCTCCGGGGGTCCCCCGAAGCTGTACGAGTAGAGGATTGGCTGGATCATGATCAGCGACTGCGTGAGGTCTTCACGCATTAGCATATGCCTAAAAATTACAAACACAGTTATAAATTCTTTAGTTATATCGTTATTACGTAACAATAAGCGCTACTTTTGTTTTTTATATTTTCACTGGGTCTGATCCTGATGTATACACGATACTAAATGACAATCAAATAGAGATTTTGACATAATATACATGAGTTGTATGTAAAAATTCATCGTTTTGTAAGCAAAACCACAATTACATACTATTGAAATCAGAGATTAGTAACTATTTACATTAGTTAGATTTAATGAAAATTCGATGTTCACCTGTAGAAGGTAGTCTCATCAGGCGAGTTGTTGAAGACTTGTAGGAATTGCGAGCGCCGCAGGTGATACATGAACTGAGGGTACAGACTGAAATTCTCTGATAGCCGGAAGCTGTTCGGGTCGTCCTTGCCGTATTCGCCGAACTTTTGACACTGTTATGAAAATAAATATATTCAAGGTAAGAATGTTGACATGCTATCAGATTATTATTCAATACAGTGTTTGAATTCATGGAATCTTGAACTCCTTAATTTGGAAGGTAAGTTAAGCAGTTCGTCCTGATTGCCTTGGAAATGGATTACACTTACAAGTAGCATTGGGCCGTGTTAAGACCCCAAATTCCTAAATGTTCCTCTCATGTAGGAAGGCATGTAGAATGTTAGGTACAATTATATCCGCGAATTTTGATATAAATATAAAAATAGATTTGTAAAAGTATATTTTATCTATTCTTATTAATTTTATTAAATTTTTATGCAATCTTTTTCTTGAATTAAGTTGAAAATTAAATTGGTATCTTAGAGTACAAAAGCACAAAAGATCCCATTGGGTCGACGTGCTCCGGGAGTAATCTCGGCCCTACATCAAGATTTATTTATATTTATTTAAGATATTTCCTAGAACATAGGAATGTTCTAGGACATATCTTAAATATTATGCTGTGCCTAACAGGGTCCATAATGATCAATTGTACAACAATTGTAAGACCGATAGGTAACATTATGGTATGCAATAAATAATTTGTATTTGAATTTGGTCTGCTATAAAGTCAGTAGATAAGTAGTTATGGCGGACGTCAACTGCTAAATAAAAGCCTCCCACATATTTTCAAATAAAAGTTAAAAACCCTTACACGGCAAGCTTATCACTAACTCCAAATATAATGGCAATGGGCTTCTTCTGAAGTTAGTAATGATAAAGTCTGTTATCATAAACTAGTATATTGACACTCCATAAGATAGGAAAACAATCTAGTATCAAAAAATAAAAGACAAGTAGCAAACAGGCATTATACAAAAAACAAAATAAAGACTAAAGAGGTGGTAAAGCCACCAACAACAAGTTTAAAGATGGAAGCGAGCAACACCATGATTTCTCAACCACAGAGGAACTTACATTCAACTGCCGGAAAACAACAATGCTGTTAACATTATTGTTATGGCGTGTGACTTGTGTGTGACGTATGGTAAATTGGTAGCAAGCCATGCGGTCTTGGAAAAACTACCAACCAAACCAAGCAGAAAGTGTCTGCCACCCTCTAATTAAACGAATACCCTACCGCCGCTTCGACGCATGCCCTAGTACCGCTTCGAAGAATACCCTACCACCAGCACTTCGACGAATGCAAGAGAATTTATGTCGTATCTGTCAGTCGATCCGCACAGTATGTGACCTGCCTTTATGAGTACTCACCAGACGTATAAGCATTCTGTCAAGCCAGCGTAGTACGTCAGGTCCGTCTTCTAGCTCTGCTCGGTAGACCACTAGACGCGCCATCACAACCGCCGCGGCCTCCTGGTCGAACCCTGCAGCTATATGCGGCAAATTGACCGCTGCGTCGCCCCAACTACATATTGACAGGGAAACACCAATGTATTCTCATAATATCACAATAACTAAAAAAGTTCAACATTCTTCTCTCAAATTATATAGAGAATTTCCTCCTGAACAACCATAAAAGTATTTATAATATTTTATTGAAGAAATACCCTTTTAACTTTAACATAAGGTACATTTTTGAATAATAGCAGAATACTAGCAACGTCTACAAATAATTGAATACTTAGGTTACTGATTAATTTGATATTTTGTTGCTCACTTATCTTGATCGGTTACTTAGGTTAGGTTCGTATTCTGATGCGTTAAATAGAATCCATTTTAGGAAATAGAATAAATACATATTTATTCCATTTTCCTTTTTTATGATAGGGTCCAGAGTATTGACGTCAATATTGCATTATCATGCAACCTATTTTTATATAGAAATAATATAGTATATAAAAGGACAGCAAATGACTTGACAAAGCCTCATGGTAAGCAGTAGGAAAAGATCATATATGAAGAAAGTTAGTGCAGCATGCGACATACTGCCCTAGCCACCTCCACCTTGTTGACCCAAAAAGTGCCATAGCGCAACGCTGCAGTCTGTCCAGAGCATCTAGGTACAGAGCGGAGCCGTCCTACAGGTGCCAGCAATATTCCATACAAGAGGTTTTATAATTCGTCAGGCGTGAAGTACTTACGCACCTTGTACAGGCTTCAGAGTTTTCGCGAAGCGAAATTTCGTCCTCCTATTTAAGTGTTAGTGAACAGTTATTTGACTTATCATCCATAGTTTTTGGTATATTAATTTAGTTGATAATGGCAGATTACTTACTTCCTAGCTATGGTGGTAACGCGCACGCGCCGCTGTCCGCTAGAGTGCTGGTACTGCGTGATGAGCTGAACGCAGCCACGACCGCCCTGCGGCACTGCTGCGTGCTGGTTCACAACCTAGACGGTATAACACAATATTTTTGCTATAAGTTTAACTTACCATGACAATGCACAATACTTACATCGATAGATAGAATATGCCTTAGTATAAAATAATTTGAGATACAAACAATATTAAGTTGCAACATTGTACCGATCTCTTCAAGACAACCAATGTATGGACAGAATACGATAGAAAGTGAATCGTTGATGTACCATTTAATTCTATAAGAATATATGTCACGCAATAAAACATCTATTATAAAATATAAAAGTACATTCAATACATATTTAAATATTAATATTATTTATTTAGTTAAGTAGACACGAATTGAGTACAAAGGTACTTTATTGATTTCTTGTTTGCACTTTCAAAAGTACAGTTGATTTCCCCATTAAAATAATAACAATGATAACAAATGGCATTTTAAAACATACACAGTATAATTCATATAAAAGGAAGTATCACATAGAATTATATCTAAAAGAGATCTCTTTCAGGCAACTCATGTGTGAACGTGGAATAAGCGCAATTAAAATATTACTGTAAATTACGTACAGCACAGTGATTATAAATAATTATTAGACTGTTATAATCTTCTCTTATGTATAAAAATGAATACAAGTTCATTCGTTTTGAATGTAATTTTTTTCTGTTTTGTTTGATTTAATTCAGAAAATCTTATAAAAATAATATTTAAAATTTTGTATGGATCCGCGTCTAAATGACGTGCTTATTAAAAACTATCATTTCTTCGTTGCTACTTTGGATTGCTTTTGATAGTGGCACATTATGTATGGGTGATATAAAATTAACCGGACTGACTAGTCTTGCATAAAACAGTTGCAATTCAAAATGAAAACCATAGATTTTGCATACCAGACACAATAGATACTCTTTTGATGAGTAGGCAGGCTTAGAAAAATAAATAAGTATTACCTCAAAGAAGATACCCATGGTGGTGCTTGGTGTGAAAGTGCACATCTTCCACTGACAGGTGTTACCCATGCCCACCTCCTGATCTGACACACATGGGCCTTTCACGTTCAATGATACACATGAACCAATTGCTCCCGTTACTAAAACATTTAATTTATTAATATTTACAAGTTCATGTTTCTTGATACTTAAATTACTTTTAGTTATGAGGCTAGTTTCTTTATTTGTGCCAAATGCAATACAGTAAAAATAAATACATTTATCTTAATTTCTGTTATTTACATATAATTTTTGCTTGCCATACTTTTTAAGTTTCATAAATAATATTATAAAAATTGTAATGAATTACTTACTCTTTAATTCTCTGGAACATTTAACCTCTAAAGTTCCGTTAAATGCCATCTTGTAATCTCCTTTTTGGTCTTTAGAAAACACCCTCTGGAATGTTTGCTTAAATAGGGAAGAATTGAAGGAATCACCCATTACCATATGGCCACTGAAATAGAGGAACATAAAACCTGGTGATATTTTTCAATTAACTGTTAGAAAATTTTTCTTTTGAATTATGTAAGACTAACAAACCATAATTATTCCATATTTGAGACCTTAAGGAGTTTTAGAAGTTGAATTTATAAGGTATTTTTATCAATGTACAGTATAAAAAGCTAAGCTGTGTTCTAATCACAATATCAGGTTAATAATACCTCAATAGGTTTTATTACTATATTAAGACAGGCTTAGTTGATTTAATTTTATAAAAAAAACTCAGGAAATGGCTTTACACTTCCCAATGGTATGCAGTACAAGGAGTCAATATGTATAGTATAGCATGCAACATACTGCCCTGGTCAGATTGAGCAAGGCACTACAATTTATTAAGTCACATTACTCCCATGAATTCATAAACATATATATATATATGTATAAATATATATGTTTGGTCACTATTGAGAAATACCAAACAGATGTAGTAATACTTTTAAATCTGATTATATTAAATACTGTAGTAATGACCAACTTGATATATGTTGAAATTAATTATCAAATAATTGTATCAAATATTTAAATCGCATGCTTACCCAGTTGAATTGCAACATTGCTTCATTTCCAACAGACCAGTCTGATCCAGCGCACATGAATAAATATCTATGCAGTGGCCATTGGTAGCTGACCTGAGTGACAGAGCTTCATAGTGTTTTATGGCTTTTTTCATATATTTAGCATTATCCTTGTGGATATCATGATGAGAACGAATTGGCTGTTTCAACTCATCATTGACTACCTGACCAGGACCTTGGGAGCACGACCCACCAAGAAACATCATTATTCTAGCTCCAGTATTAGGATATGTTACTTCTAACAAACCAACTGCCAAAGATAGAGCTACTCCACTACTACGTAATGGTCTTTTCCCAACTCCTAGTGGCCATGGGTCTCTACCAAGTTCACCTAGTAAATCTGTCAATGCCATATCACACTGTTTTACTGGTTGCAAGAAGCGGTGTGCAGGTGGTAATGGTGTTGGTGCCCCAGTACGAGGCTGTGGGTTTGGAGCATTCACACGGCCTATGGCCAGTTGTTCTTGTATCTGTTTGGCTGTTAAGTCTTTGGTTCCTTTGAAGACATAGCATTTTGATATACCATCTGTTCCTGTAATTATAAGATTTATATAAGTTTTAGTAACTTGTATTCTATCAGTTTTATATTCTCTTAGTGAAGAATAAATTACATTGATTTAATAATAATCAATAATAATATTATTAAGCAATTACCATATTGTTATGATAAATACATGGGAGTCTTACCTAATTCATGAATTTGTACCATTCGGCCAAAAGTAATCAAACCAACCAAAGCATTTTGGGGCATCAAACTGAGAGAAGTCTGTAGTGAATCCTTCAGTGCTCCTAATTCTTCTTCATCCATGCAGGTATCCACCACTAACAGATAGATTGGAGGCATTGTTTGAGCCCGAGTGATTGTATATTCTATTGTGGAGAATGTTGGAATCAACTCTGCTGGCTGGTGTTGTTCTGATATAGCAGCATATTGTGGAGGAAACTAAAATAGTTGGTTATACACTTTTTTTTACAAAAACAGCATATTTATAAATATAAGATGTATTGATGACATTATAAAGGTATAGAAACTGACTTACTGGATTTCTTTGGAAGCAAAAGTTGCAGACCCATAATTTGGCTCTGTAATCAACTTGACACATTGGATTGAGGATGGCTCTACATGTATTTCGAGTACAAAGTACAGGTTCATACTGAATAGGCGGTAAATCTGGTCTCTCTTTCAGAGGCTGGTACAAACAAGCCAAAGGAACTACCAGCCTGGTCGCTTCAATTCTGCTTGAGGGCCAAACATTCCATGTGAATCGTATACCATCTCTATCCTCATTTTGTTGAATAAATTCTTCGTAAGTCGCCATATCCCCGATCTAAAAACTAAAAAGTGTGAAACAATATTTATTACTTACCAGTTTGATATACAAACCAATAAAACCATATACAAACCAAATAAACATGTGGCGATACAGTATTATCCCTTCACAGAAAATACTGCTAAATAATATTCATTCAGAAAAAATGTTATTATCAATAAATTAATACATATTCTTACCAGACGGGTGTCTGGCTGGCTGATTTGGCAATTGTCAAAAAACCATAGACATCATAGCTGTCACAATAGCCACGTCATTTTTGAAAACGCAACAATATAAAAATCATGGATTTTATATTTATTTAAGAAATAAACAAGAAAAATACAATTTAAAAGCGTTACTGACTAAATAAAACTAAATAAAAAATATTTTAAAATTGAGTTTATGGTAAGTTTGCTTATGGATTTTTCATAACCTAGAGAAATTTTCAAGGACAATTGAGCGTCATTATCTATGGATCCAAACATTACGTTCCGTTTCACAAAAGAAGCGAAGCAAGGAAAAATTATAAATAGTTTGATTTTCTCTCTCTCTTATATGATGAATTTTAATAATCACATTAATGGGATGAGAATTAAATCTAAAATAATGAATTCGACAGAAAATTATATCATTTTAATGTATACTGGTCACAAAATGATGATTAAAGATAGCAATAGATAATCGCGGTGGTATTGGAACGTTATTAAATGTTTTTTTTTTATTTTAGGACATAGTAAATTATATTTCAATTATGGACATTAATTGTAAAATAACTGGGATTTTACTATAGAACATTAATCGTTTTGATATATTTTGTGCATACGAATTTATTGAGATGTCATTGCTTTGTTTTAAAAGCAGGAAGTTTACGCCAAAAAGTGCGACTGCGCACTGGCCAAATTAGTAGTGTGAAAGAAAATGGCGATCAGCGAAAGGCGTCCGGAGTTAACGTGATGAAAAACATTGTTCAAAGCTCAATTACATAGTGTTATAGTTATTAATTGTGTCAGATGTAGATTAATTAAGTGTTAATGAATAGTGATTGTGTATAAAAATGGCTGCGAATATGTACAGAGTCGGCGGTAAGTAGCAATAATTGGTTATTTTTGTTGTAGCTTCGCCGGTTCACCGCCAGCCGACTAGCGGTGCTTTGCTTTGATTGTCGTACCTTCGTTAATTGCTTACATTAATTAGTTCAGAAATGTTTTATCCCATGATTAGACTTGTTATCGTTACAAATCGTAAAATATTTGGGCATTTCACTACGTTTGCTGGTCCTGTTTGTAAAAAAGTAACATTTATATTACCAAATTTCGTCAAATAGGACATTAGCATTTGCATCTAGGTATCATTGTATTGGTTGCGTATCTGCGTGCGGCTGCTTAGATATCAATTGTCTTCGGTTGTTTTGAAATTATTTTATTTTTTCGGAGTTTTTGTGGCGGTCGGAATGATTTTGACATGAAATTTTAGGTTATATTCGATGTTGTCAAAACATTTTTGAGTGGGACTTTGATGTTTAGGAAGTCTAGGGGTTATGATGAATGTCTAATGGGTAGAAGAATAAACAAGGTATTGAATTTTATGTAGTTATTTTGAACAATGTGGTTTGTTTGTATACTTGATACCGGTAATGGGTTTTCTGAATTAGTTGTTAGCGTAGTCGCGGGGGCCTCGGGCGCCTCATGGGCCGCGCTCCGCGGTCTCCGCGCTTGCCGCGTCGAATGTTAATTAGCATTTCCTTTTATACACTACTTCCTATCGTAATATTTTGTACTTTATGAATATGGTTAAACCATAAAAATGCATATTGGTTTTTAACAGGACTAATTTTGGGACTAGAATATTATTTAAATTATGATGATTATTCTGATTTAAAGACTAATAAAAAAATGAAATATTTATTTTAATTGGTCTTAACAAAGTTTCAAATCTTTTCAGAACTAGGCAGTATTTGCAGTTGTCCTTAAAATATTTTCATACATAATATGTCTGCTTGTATCTAACAAAGAATTGTCCTAGATTCACCATCTTGAGTTTTTCTTTAACAATGAACTTTTGGATATAGTTTAATCAATGACAATGTCATTGAGTTGGAACAAATACATAATAACAAACTTTTGATGGGCTATCACCAAATGAAATTAATTTACTCACATAACTTTTTCTTATTAAGTATTCCAGTAATTTTATAATGTTTTCTGATTACCTAATATTTTAATAATCTGTTGAATAAGGGTATTGTGCTGAACTTTGTTGTTATTTATATCCTTATCAAAAGCAATTTTGAAGTATGTATTTTATGGAATAAAAAATAAAATATTTAGTCTAAAGATACCTATTATAATTATATACTGCTTTTTATATTATTAATTTAATATTATTTACTCCTATCACTGCTTTTTGAGACTACAAAAAACTACTTGCAGAGTATCTTCAACAGTATAATAACACATTTGGAAGTTAACAAATTAAAAAATGTTTTAATTTACGGCATTGTTGAATAGGAATTATAGAAAATGGAAACAATGGGATAGTTATTAATTTAGAATGGACTATACAATTGTCAATTTCTTCAGAAAGTATTTTTGTTACAATGATTGGTTTGATAATTTATTAAGTATTACTCAATCAATATTTATTAATTCATATAGTATATATATTAATATAAATTAATATTTATGTACAAAGAAATTTTAAAAGGACACATAATTACAGACATTTGTACAAAGGTTCTGCTTATTTACAAAAGTATCTTATACCTACAGAAGTAGAGTTAAACTCACTGAGAGTGATTATTTCTTTCCCCTTTGATAGGTCCCTTTAAACAATGAATATTGCACCTATTTAATAACCAATTTTAATGTAATTTTTTTTATTGCAAATAAGGATATTACTCAACATTAGTATTTATTAAAATTACTAAAGCAACCCAAAATGTTTGATTTACCTAACAATAAGAAAAGGATCAAACTTATTATAAGATAGAATACAACACTAATGTGATTATTATAACAATTATGAACTTTGTCACCAATAATTATGAACTCATAGTATCTTTTTTTAAATGTTGATGTTGATATATGTATCTATATTAAAAAAAAGGAAAAATGCATTTGTAAAATTTAAAAGTGTCAAACAAATTTTATTCTGCATAGCTAAATACAAGATTTAAGATTGCCTTGTGTCCTTCAGCTATGTGAAAGTAAAGGGTCACTGACCTGTTAAGTATCAAGTGCTAGTATAAAATTATCATATCAGTTTATGCAATAGCAAATAATTTTAGTACATTTCTACCCAAAGAAAATAAAATAATGTTTCCCTTCTTTGAAATTATTATGTTTTAATTTAAATTAACCCAAGAAAACAATTCATTTAGTAGTGTTAACCAACTTTTTTTGTGAATATAATAAGTTGATAAAACAATATTTTATTTTTCTGAAATAGTTACACGTAGAAATGTACCTTATTTTGGTAACATATTTTGCTCTATAGCATTTAATAAGTAGTTTTTCACTGATTTTCTGTATAAGTTGAACATGATTTAAACATTTTACACAGAACAGAGTAAAAGCGGTCACAAGTCCATATACACTTGATGTTACCTTTTAGTTTTAGTTTAGAGGTCATAAAATTATTTACGATGTATTATGTGTGTGGTTTTGGTGAATTTCTTTTTTAGTTATTAGATATATTTTAAAGTAAAATCTTAAATAACTAACTTTTTATTAGAATTGATTAGAAATCAATTGCAATCGTTTTCAAAAGCACAATGTGTTTCTTTAATGGGCTTACGCCTAGGTATTTTAATATTCGAAACAATACTGAAATAAATAACTATTCTGTTGCAATTGATATCAATGACTGATAATTAAGATAGACAATGTTGCGAATTCTGTTTTTTTTACCTTATCTATAGAATAAAAATAATAAGTTTGAACTATAGTTACTTAATATTATACCAGTTTTGCGTATTTTTCTAATTAAGATAGAAACCGCCAAATCACAAAATGTTGTTCTCGGGCAATACCATCTCGAAGAATGTCTTAAAGTAAAATTTGTGTTTCCGCTAAATTGTAGTCAAATTGTAAAGAAAGTCAATTTTAAATAGCTTTTTAGGAGAACTAGGTGATTTCGCTTAATAAAATATCTGTACTTTTAAATTAGTTTGCTTTATAATTAGACCCCGAGAAAGACGTAATTGGCAAAACAAACGTCTCAACAGCTTGATTCGTTGACCGCGTTGCGTTAGTCACTCGCGTTTTTGTTGTATACTCTTAAACCTTTGTACAATCGAGACATAACATCCATCCCGCGCTACTAGGGGGACCAATTCCGCTTAAAATATGTGCTCGAAACTAAATAAAAAAACTAAACTGTGTTTTATCAGTCAGGATCCAGATCTCTAAGCTACTCGGCCAGGAGTCACGGGTCCGAATCAGGACAGTGATTTTTGTAATAGTATCTAACTACTCTTCGTTTTTATGTATATTTTTATGTATATGTTAATATAAAATAAAAATATAAGCAAGTAAAATTAAAAATTCCATCTAGTTTTTAAAAACATATAAAAATTGTTTTTGTTTTTCTGATCGCCGCATCAGAGTGTTTAAAAGTTTGGTAATAAGTGTTGCAATAAAAGCTGTAGCTTAGTTGCGATATCATTTAGATTTTGGCGCTTTTATAGCATTACGTAAATTTTAAATTAACCTATAAAGTGTTCTAAATAAGTGTAATGAGCCTATTTCTGAACTAAGCACTAATATCTAAATTTAAGTGCATTGTACCGCTTAATGGTTTCCGTCTCATTAATGACACTCGCAGTAGTTCAGTTTACGATCATTTGTGTACATATTAAAAAGAAAGTTATCGTATCGAGATTAAAACTTGAAATGCGCACAAAATCAATACGTAAATCCTCTATTACATCTGTAATAAATGAATTTAACGGCACATCTTTTGCTATGAAGTTCCACTGAAATTAGTGTCTTAGAGTTTATAACCGATTATTGAGGTATGTATACACAATAGCAATTATAATAAATTTCCCGCTGGCAAAAGCTGTTATGTGAAAGAAATTGATATAATTAATGCTTTCATTCCATGTACTTTAGATATTTAACCTGTATAAGTTCACATGAATACACAATCGAATTCAGAGTCGAACTAAAACTGCAGTAATTGCGTTCTTTCTATTCTTTTCGTTCATTTGTTTAGCTCCTTCTGTTACGTAGGTGTTTCCTATATTGTATCAAGTGTCGAAATAACTTGTAAATTTATAAATAAAGAAATATTCGATTCGATAAAAGTTATTTACAATAATATTTACAATTCTATATTGGAGATCCAATAAAGAAAATAACGCTTTCATTGCTTTCCGATGCTATATATCCTGTTATATAAGACGAAAAATTATGTACATCTTAAAATAATGTCATATATTCAATTGTCGATCTTTGGTTTTTTGCCGTCAACGATCAAAAACATCTATGGTTATAATTGATAAAATTTTGTGACCTAAATGGACAATGATGGTTAAAATAATAATGATCGAGTAATTAAATATGCAGACAATGGGCAAAGTTACTTACCTAATGCCAAAATTAATACTAGACCTATACGAATGTATTTTTTATTTAGCACATCTTGTGCTGTTTAAACCAAATTTCTGCCATCGTTAGTAATTAGAAATTTCAACAAATATTTATTTTTATCTAGAAACTGTTTTTACGATTCCAAGTAAATTGTTAGTGGTATATATAATATTCCTAGTTACTGGTTTCCTAATCAGTAGATTATACCTACCAATACTCGTTAAAACTTACCTACAATAAAACGAGTAATTTTGTAACGATAACTATTCGCTATTAAGTATAAAATATATCATTGAAAATCTGGGCATATATGACTATAACATTATAACATAAATATAGTAAAAGGAAAATAAATCTAACTACAGATTGTTAAAAGCTTTATTATAAAATCGTATTTAGAATTTGCACATAAAAGAATACAAATTGATATTATAATATTTTCAGTTATGTATATAATTGTGCCTACACAATACGCGTATACATACATGCTCTACAACCTTGCACTACGTGATCGACAAGCCTAAAACGACCACGTGGGCGACATTGCACTGACATGAACATTTCTATAGAAAGTCTGATCTATCCATTAATCTTAATCTTGATCTCAAACATAATATAATGTAATATAACTAACATCTTTGAAGAAAAGCGTGATAAAATGATAACTAGAGTGACGTTGATTATCGGATGTTGTATTTGTGAGTCATTAAATTCAATAAAATTTTCTTAAACCATTCTTAATTTCCAAATAGGTTAATTAATATCGTTCTTTAAAATCATATAGCATAAGGACAGGTAACGAGACCTGGAAAGTGGAAATTAGACAAATTTTCACTGATTTCTATCATCAATATGAAAGAAAATTTTTCTTTCATATGCAGTATCACACATTTTTTTCAACAATAGGTTGGGAAGAATCGGATAGGTTTTAATGTATTACGATTATTGGAATAGCAAACGTTTTTCTTTTGAAATTATTCGTAAATGCACGCTCCCCTAAAGTTCTAGTGGTGTAACGGCATAATTTATTTTTATTGGCTTCAATGTGTTTTATGTCCACTTTGATGTTGCCTCTGTTGGGATACGTATTCAATTTGCATTATTTTGTCATTAATATTTTTATATTACGTAGATATATTTAAAACAAGTTAGACATGAGTTTCGTTAAATATATTAAATCAGGAGTATTTGTTCTATAAAAAAGATCGTAATTATAATACACGCGGAATCTTCGAGTGAATTCAATCATTCTCGGCTCTCTCTTAATGACGTGTCCGTGCTAAAATTACAACACTTACTTATTGACACGTTCCAAAAATATACTAAAGTCTTGGCAAAACTGAACGGGCGTTAACATCGCTATCAGTTGCATTATACCTAACCAACTTACGTGTATATAACTATAGTTGTACAGTGCGATATCTCGTATCCGCCACCAATCTTATACGTGTAAGTATGGGATGTGTGGTGTCGGTGCCGGTGTACGCCCAGTCACTCGATATGTTGCAACGTGCAAGTTAAGTCGGAACTTCTAAAACCATAGCGATATAAAGAGATTCAACAGTCAACAGCCATTTTTATCTGCATAGCCACTTTACAGAATAGTTAATAAAACTTATCACCAGCTACTACTATTAAGTGCTGCAATGCAAATTTTCCGGACCTGCCAGTCACGGACAATAATGTGTACACTTTTTCATATTTAGGCATCCTTATCTTTGTAATAACCGTGACGAACTGACACTGAGTACATATTATTGTTAATAAAAGTAGCAAGTTAATAGTAATTCTTTCTTTCACAACCACAAAATCAGATAATGGGAATTGTTAAGTGCGTAATATATACCTATCAGTTTAAATTTTACCAGTGAGTTACCTACGCACAAGGCACTATTGGAGGAACTGACCTAGAAGCCAATTCCACTAAACTGAGCATATATCGAAACTGAAACACAACCAAACTAATTGTTAGTTAACATTAACTTGTAAATGTTTTCCATATTGCTGTAATTTAATTTAAAAATTAACAATAAAAGTTGAGAATAGTACCTACCTATATTGACAAACGTGGTTAAGTTTTATGGTTGTTTGATTTATGCACAAATTTTTAGCAATCTGCCCCAGTTCTTCGCCGAGAAATTATAGTTACTGAACGACAAACTCCTTTTGATAATCGCTAAACGGAAAATGTATAGCAAGTGTCAAAAGTAATTTTTCTAGGCGTGAAGATGAGTACACATTCCAACACACCCTTTTCGCATATAAGCAATCCAAATTCTTCAACGTTGCAAGCTTTTATAAACTACGGCGAGACCCGGACTATGGTATGGCAGCTTTTCTATATAGCTGTTAAATGATTAAGATTTTAAGACATTCTTTCTATCACCAGATCGTGATCAGTAATGAGCAGATACAATACGTATTGATGAATGAATATACAGACTGATTAGTATAAAAACTTAAATTGTTTAAAGCAAATTATTCATTTTTATGATCACAGCAACTATTCACGGTGCTAAAAAACGGCTTCCACAAGAAAGTTAATTTGTATGTTACACTTCTATAACATAAATCTCTATATGCAATATATTGCTTGAATCTTTCCTTTGATTCTGGCTTCATCTTAAGTTAATTTTAGTTCACCACGCCTTACATGCAATGAAAAATCACATATACAATATTAAATTTATAGATTATCACGGTGCTATATGTTATGTTATTGTACTGGATATATGATCGACTTATTATGTCATAGACAATGCAAAACTACTGAAATATATCTGCGTTCTCATAACTGACCTGTATTTCCGACCTGTATTTGTCCCAAAGTTTACAGGGTTATATTTTATTAAAAACATATATCTATTTATATATTATAATAATGACATTTCTGACACTTAAACCTATTGTCTAGTCCAAATTATGTATGATTAAGAGATTTGTTATGCATATTACAAAGCGGAGAGATATAGGTAGTAATATCTAAATAAATATCAGGAATATAATAAATAAACATACTCGTAAACTAGTGAACAAATATTCGTACTCATCATACAAATATCTACCCATACCAGGATTTAAACCCGGGAACTCTGGAAAAGCACTACTGACCACTCGATCAGTCTATTACACAAATATATAAGCGTCAGCCTTCTGGCGTACTTCTACGTCATAAGTATCATAAAAAAATAATAATTGTAAATTAAGCAATGGTGACTTATATCGATTTTTTTTTGTTGAGTTGTTAGCTAAATAAGTTAAACCACACTTAAAAGTAAGTATTTTAAAGCTCAATTGTGTGTAGCTGTCATCTGTTACAAAAATTTATTAATATATTCTAAATCTATATAGAAATATATGATTTGTAGATAATCTGTAACTATGTCAAAAAATCTGCTTATTACGTGAATGCACCAGCCAATATTCTAACAACTGAGGTAATAAATGAAATTGATTAAAATTTTATTTTCCATTTTAAGTACTACGGCCTCCGTTTAAACTCTGATCATATTGTTTTACAGTGATATTACGCAACGTTTTATTAATTAAATATCTCACCACGTTTCCTCCGCGACGAGAAGTAGGGAGCTGATATTACGTAATTACCTGACAACTAATAAATTGTTCGAAATTAAAAATAAGAAAAAGAAATACGAAATAATTACTTTTATATTCGTTTGAGCCACATGTATTACAGTATAGATATTAAAATGAAATTAGTTATAATTAATGCAATGATTACAATCATAAAATTTAGATGATGTTGGACTTGAATAGTTGTGTATACCACAAAGTTTTAACGAGACCTAACCCTAATTGCTTTTAAAATATAGAGTAAGAAACTATAAAAAGTACAATAATACAGCTGCTTGTGCAAACATCGTACCTACTCTTTTTGTCAGTTTTCCCCACGTGTAGCAAAAATAAATAAAATGAAATTGTAATCCGAAACAGGTATATGTAATGTTAATGAAACTGTTTAAGTTTATCCATATGAACCATTGGCGTTGTACGTACAGTTAGAAGCAATTCGTTCCGCGCCACTAACCCGGGGACCATGTAGCCTCCGTTAATGTACAAAATTTCTGAACGTTTTAATTTTACAGTTATATTTTAAAGTAAGTTTATTTTTTACTTTTCACACGTATTGTGCTTACATAGGTAGTTTTTTAAATGAAGGTGTAAAACATACATACTTCCTATCCCTGATTAGATAAAAAATACAATAACAATGCGCTCGAAGCAAACGTAAACAGGGATTGTTTACATTCCGGTTATTGCGAAATCAGTAATTATAACCCACGTTCAAAGGTCTAGGTGCGGGGACATTCCGATCTTCTCCTTCATGAGGGAAATGCTGATTTGTCGGTACACTACATATAGGTCCTGTTTTTTTTTAGTTTTAATGCTTTGAAGTCTGTTTATTTTACCAAGTAGGCTCACCAGAGATACCAGTTCATAATAAGAAATGTAAATTTTAGGGTAAATCAGAATGCGGAAGTTGGGTCTCTGCCCCGCGCCGAGAACAAACAAGTACAAAAAGCTACGTATTGGAAACGCATGGTCACATTGAAACTTTATAATTCATATTGCTAACCACGAATACAATATGATCACCTACAAACTACAATTCAGTTGTAATCTTACTTGATCAAAATAATAATCTTGATTAAAGAAAACAAAGATTGGCCGTATAATCAAAAGATATTGCAAAGCATTAAAACTTATGAGCTTACGTGAAAATGAAATTTTTCGAGCATTCCTTCAACACTTTAGCTGTTCTTAAATTTGAGTGACGTTTGTGTATTCATCCTTAAAAGGAACTATCATAGATAAACCATTATAATACAGTGCTTTTACTTTCTTGCTTTTCAATCGTGTATCATACACGAGTAACGATTATATTAACTTATATTTAATCTACTTGTCACAACGACAAGCTTCTCTTATCTATCTATCATTCACTGTCTTGTTTATTTCTATTCAACTGTGTTTATTTCATTAATTGCTTTCTTTATTGGAAAACCCTTATTTAGTTGCTTCTGATTGATGCAGAACTTCTAGGACGATATCCCAATATTACAAGTAAATCACTTTACTTGTAATATTTCTTAGACTAGAGATAGTTAGAGTTAAAAGGGTTATCACCTAGAACTACTTATTAGAATACGAAAAAGATACCATTATATTTCCATATTTAAGTTCTTTCAATTTTTGAACATATAAATATTTAAGCCATTTCGATAATTTTTGATTTTATCAATTTTTTGTTGTGCCGCCTAATATTCTTGGAAGCCTACAAGATGATTATAAACCACGAGTCTTACTAATGTCAGGATTGTGCGGTGTGACAGACAGGTCATAATCAAATACCTATATCAGCTCTGCACTTCTCTGTTATTTAATTTTTACGGTATTGTAGGATCGCGATTCAGAGAATTTTATACGAATTCTTCGAATCTCTGGCTAGACTGGATATTGCTTAAAATCATACAACTGCAGCGTTATAAAAAATACTTCATTGATATCTTCCAAAACAGCAAACTAAGGTAATCGTGAATCCTGACCTTGTTCTCCGGCCCCACTCTATGCATACGGTTCATTGCTACCCCTTGAGACCGGCGTTTATGGGGAACGCCACTACGGGGGAAACTTATTGTTACGTCATTACTTACTCATCTATCACGTCTTATTATCTTATTTGATCATTCGATGTTTGCTGTTATACTCGATCGTAGAGATTGTGAGATAGATTTCAAATAAGAAAATCTAAATACCTACTGCAAATTTTCTTCATAATGGGTATTTCCGTACGCTTATCCAAATATTCCAAAGAAAACGTGTAGCGCTCGTTGGATTAAAAAAAATAGAATGAATAGAATGTCATTTTATATCATAACTTGGTTTCGTATTTATCGCATCCAGTACAGTATTTATTTGTATTTTGCAAGTTTTTGTACTTTTTGTAAGCTTTGAATCAATTTTTATATATTTTTTACAGACTGCGTCTATTTTGAGACGTCGCCGAAATCTCCGTACCAAATCCGGCGAATAGAGGAGCTGAACAAAACAGCAACGGGTAATGTGGAGGCGAAAGTCATGTGTTTCTACAGGCGGCGGGACCTACCCAACCCCCTCATACAGTTAGCTGATAAGCATCAAAGTGAGTACACTACCACTTCACAATTGTTCGAACTTACGCCGCTTCCGATTGGCCGAAAATTTGATAAGGTACCTACCTACACTGGCATGTCACATTTTCCTCTTACACCATTGTCTGCATGGCAACTAATTTGTTACCATTTAGCGTACATTAATTAAATGAATTCGTTAAAGTTTAAGTCAATTCGTGCTTCAGTTTTAGTTTCGAGTACAATTTCGTGTACAAGGCATAGACACGGTTATTGATTTTATTAAGCCGAGTGGCAGAGACAGCAGTCTTTTTAGAACCGAGTAACAAGCAAAGTAATAATAATACTTTTGCAATCGTTCCTTGGTCACGTGTCAACGTCCCATATGGTAAAACGCGTGTTTGAATCTTTCCTATAAATAGCTCGAATAGTCGATTATGCGTGAGATCTGTAACTAGGATTACTCAGCGGGTGTCTGGACTGGATCTAGAAACCGTAGCAGTGTCAATACAATATACATGCAGGTCCGCCTACTTTTGATTACATTATTATGTACAATACATTTTAACTCTTAACTAATATATATGGTACAAAGGGACAAAAACATGTTTTAGTTGAAGGCTGTTTTGTTTAGAGTTTGTAGGATTCTGAGAAAAGCTTTATCGTACCTGTGTAACGGTTAAGTTACAGATGTTTATAGATATAAAGCAAATAAAAGATTGTTTTTTTTAAATAACAATTTGATAAAAATAATCTTCATGTTCAAATTGCGAAGAAAAGTACAGCTCGTTACTTGTTAATATTTTGGAACTCGTACTGTACGCGGTTTCTGCGTTGTACGCGGCGTTGGTACAACGTAGAAACCGCATACTTAATTGCCGCGGTAACTCGAAGATGATGGCGTAGAATTCGCCACAAGGTATTAGGTTACCGCGGAGGGAGATTTGGAGATTTGCAGTAACATTCGTCCAGTATGTTACTAGAGCATTTCAGTATAGGACCCTGTAATTTTCATTTCGGACAAGGGCTTAATATGACATGAATCATGTTTATGTTAATAAAAACGGTCTCTTAGTTTAAAACCATTTTAGATTGAAAACTAATGGATAGAAATAATAATAATATTTCTTACACTCACACCTATACTCTATCCTAAAGTGATGATGATTTAGAGCTTGTGATTCGGATATTGGACAACAGAGAAATATAGATAGTAATATGTACATAATTACCAGAAATATACTAAATAAACATACAAATATCTATGAATCTTGAACCAAATTTAAACATATAAACTACTCATTGATATTCACTGTTTAGATTATAGTACAAAACTAACTTTAATCCAGCTTTAGTTGATTCTAACAAAATAATCTGTGTAGCAAAACTTAACCAAACCTCAAAACGTTTATTCTTAATAATGATTAAACAAATAAAATGCCAGTTGCTATGGTACAAAGATATGTTACAAAAGATTCTTATTAAAATTGTTACACAACTGTCGAGTCATATACAATTTCAATATACATTGAAATGATAAGACCTTGGACAACATATTTAAACGTATTTAATCAATCAATAATTAATGGAGCAATAAAGTTTCAGGCTTACGCTCATTTTGTTAACTAATGACATAACAAGAAGGAATTAAATATATGACCTGTATTTTAAATCCTTTTAAATATGTTTCTAATGTTTATTCGTGAAATTATAAAATCGTAGGTACTTTTTAAGAGTTATTTTACTATACGAGGTTTTGCTCCTTAATTACGAGACTATGCTAACACAAGCCGTTTTAGTGTTAGGTGGAAAAAAATATATATCGGGAAGTGTCTACTATTCCGGTATATAAGAAAACAAGTTTTTGTCACAGTGTAGTTTTCTGTGTAGGTTAGTAACTAACATGTATTATTCTCGTGCTGATAGCAATACGTGATAAATACGAGCGAAGCGAATACGAGCGAAGCAGAAGCGAGATGACTAACGTCCAAGTCAAGTCTGTGTTTCTGTTTTCACCGTACAAACAGAAACCAAAATCAATGAAATCGGGTGCAGGAGATCATTGTATAAGTAAACACTCCGAAAAACCTTCAGAACAGGAAATCGCGGTTTTTGCACCAGAATTAAGCACCTGCTCGTAATGCGCTGTTTGTGAAGCTTTATTTAGCCACTAGAAGCACTTCAGTTCTATGCGCTGTATTCTTCTGATTTAACAGGCTGTAACTTTTTTTTCTATTTTCGAAGATCAAATCTGCCTTAAAAAGAACCCGTTCTGAGTCTACCCTATAGAAGGTTTGAAGCGAAAATCGGTGAAGCTACTAAATGTCTTACAAAAGAAGTCTTCCAGCATTGTTTTAACCGATGTGAACAACGAATGGAACAGTGTGTAACGAGGAGAATAGATAAAATTCAAAGGCAGTATTCGATTGACATTGTTAAAAAAAATCACAATTCTATCCTGGACAAATGTAATTAATTTTGTTATTAATCATAATAAATAATGATCTATTTAATATGCAGTCATAATAAAAGGATGTAGTTTTACTAAATTAGTGTACACAACACACTTTATATTGAAAAACTTAAACCTAATTATCAAAGCAGAAGCAGTCCATAAAGATTACGAAAAGTTAGGTTGCATTGAAGGATAAGTCAAGAAAAATTAATATTTAAATAATATATAATATATCGACAAAAATATAGTAACTGGTAAAATAAATTGATTGACTTATCACAAATTCTATTTATGATTAATGTTTATTTTATTACGGTTGCTGTAAAGTCCATTTTACATAAAGTTTTTTAATTTCACTGGTACCTTGGCCGTGGTAATGACCCTGAGGCAGTGCGGTTTGTAACTATCACCGACACAGATTAGAAACTGTGTCAATTTGTGTTTTTTTATTTGATCTTTTTTATAAAATGGATATGTATATATAGATGAATGTACGCTACACATCATACAAAAATATAATCAATAACGCTCTGAATGAAAATTGACGTTAATATGTGACTTCCCTACAGGGCGTGACATATCAGCTCATAATTTATTTTAACACCTTTAACACGTGTGACGTGCAATTAATGATTTGAATTTGAAGCACAGCAAATGACACGACACCGCTTAATGGTAAGCAGTAATGCAGCATTCGACATGTACCCTTAGCCATCTTCATCTTACCGGCCCAAAAACTGCTTGTTCACTCCTCTTTTGACGAAACCCGTGTAGTATAAAGAAGTACATGTGCCATTAAAGATAATCGGTCCGCTGTGCGATAGAGAAAAGAAGCAAATCTGGAAATTTTGTAAACATACTAAAGTTCTTTATTATCAAAAACTAGTTAACTCATCCTAATTTTTTGCGCAGTAGGTGTATATTTTCTTTAATAAAAAATATTAGGAAGGACAGTAAAAAATGAAATAAGATTTTTAAAATAGTAATCATACTGAAATATTCTCCACGTAACGACCTTATTTAATGACTCATTGTCCCTCAAATTCAACAGGTAATGCAAATAGCATTATTAACTGAGATGAAAAATTGTTATCAGACATTTTCAATCAATGTTTTTTGACTATCGATTATTACTTTTGGTTTCATGGTATGATTAAACCGACTGAAGATTAATTCCCGAAAAAATTACCTCATTCAAGAAAAAAGGTAAAGGGTAAAAATGTGCATGCTACTTACAAATACGCGTCCGGTGGTCAGGGGCTGAAACTGCGGCTACGCGCAACGTGGTCGACTTTTTACACGATTTGGTAGCGCCACAGTGTAAAACTGAACCGGTAATAATATTGACGGATAATTTTATTGGGATGGCTTACTGGTAGTGTTCACTCACTATTACGACACTTATCATATGCATTGTTCTCATGTTCATGATTTTAGGCCTACTTCCATTTTTATAAATTGTATCCATTTACATTCGCTCTGACATAATGTCAGACTCCTGTTTTCATTCGTTTTCATACACTTGATTGTGTTGTCTTGATTTAGTTATCATTGTTATCATAAATTGCACCTATATTGTATAAATTAAAATTATATGTGTATTACATTTGTAATAAATTAAATTTTTGGAGTTATTGCCACAAATAAAGTTATTTTCGGTTTCAGTCTCTTAGTGTGACGACAGATCTGATAGTACTAGCTCATACGTAGGCCACCTCTTAAATTATAGATTTATAGGAGGATTTCTGAATTCCTGATCCCAACAAAACAGTTATTTGTTATTTGTCAGTTATCTCGAATATAGTAGAGAGCTGTGACAAGACCACATGAAATTCCAATGGGAAATGTCATAGATAATTCATTAAATACTCTAATCAAGGCATATAGCTTATTGGCTGCAAAGTACATAAACCTAACATTGAAACTGAGATTAGCATTTTTATTGTTTTATTATATACGAGTAGTATTAGTATTATCAGAGTTTTAGTTACGAATCGTCTTCGTTGATTGGTGACTGTGGCTTCCCACATAAAATCCTTTAATTTGTCGGTTAAAAAGGGCACTAAATGTAAAAATCCAAAACATGACTTTATCTTTAATTAAAGAAAAGGAATAGTCACCGTCGTTTTATTTTGTATGTACGTTTGTAGATACTGCCAGAAATAATCTCTTAGCTAGAGTGATGCTACCTCAGCCGCGATCGATGTCACTTATAACGAATGAAGCATGTAGCTATGCTGTTGTTTACGTGTGACACCTAGCAACACGATCTATGGCCGCTATATAAAGCCCGATTCGGGACAAAGATCGTGTGTTAATTCGGACCGCGTAGACCAAGGGGCGCGGAGGCCGGGGTTAGTAAACATAATCATGGCCTCCTCCCGCTATACAATTCAGTAGCTAAATGGGAATGAAGAGTTACCTCGCTCGCACACCCCCTCCCACCCTGGACTGTCTGCCACCACTACGCCCACACGTCTTGTGAAGTATTCGTTAGAAAGGTCATGTATTTATTTTTAAAAGTAATAGAATATTCTGTTTTCAATTTAAACCCGAACACAAAGAACTTATAGAAACCTACGGGAGAAGAAAGGGAACAATAAAGTGTGTCGTAAATATGTGACCGTACGTAAGCCACTACGACCTCACGCACAAAACAGACAGAGGTATCAACTCCGAATTCCCAATGAGTTGAATCCTTTCAATCAGTCGAAATAATTTGACCAAAAAAGGAATATCAATAAATTGGCGAGTGTTTATTCTAAACTTCTTAAATGGATGCTTACCCCACCCCGGAATGAACAGCCGCCTGCCCCCGCTATCGACCGCGACTCCCTCATCCCGCAGGTACACGCAAGAACACTTATCCGGGTTTTAATTGTCGCCATGCGCCGATGACCCGCACAGTTGACAATACAATACTTTTTATCCCTATCTTACCCTATTAACATATTCAGATTTATATATAATTCATATTGTAATCATAATGGCGAACAGTTCTGCACATTAATCGTTCGAATTAAAAGAGAGACAAGGCTCAATATATTTTATACCGCCCGCCCCCATCTACATTAGGCGGGCCTGTGTAACTCCACCTTACAGTACTGTTATAGTAGGCAAATAATCACCAGATATTTTTTCTGGTGTTGTGTTGTTATGATAAAAGTTGCCGGTTCGTCTAGGCTGGTTCAGCAAGAAAAGGATAACCTCAATTAAGTTCCTGCCGCACTTTAAGCACCATTTTTTATTTTCTTAAATACCCTACCCTAATAATTTTCTAAGTACTCTGATTCCGTTGATAACTTGATATTACCGGTTTAAAAACTTTCTAGTGCGTAATTTGTTGTGTAATGGCTGCATACATGAGTCCAGTCGATTACTGCAACATTATTAAGATTTTGCTCACTTGTTGAGAGAATACTAAAGCTTCTTTATATACCTATTTTTATCTTAATATTTATAGGCAGATCTGACTTTTTATTCAATTTATCACTCGTATAAATAATACTTACTTTGTCATAAAATATAATAGCTTTCTGTCAGGCTAACAATCTGGCGGTTACAGTTTTCAAAACAGGTGCGTAAAACTTAAAGTATGAAGTATGAAACTACTAACTACTTCACTACTACTTATTTTCATGAACTTCATGTAGTTTGTTTTTCATAATGATAATATACTGAGATATAAATTCTTTGTTGTCGCCTTTTATTGTACACTTTCGTAGATTGCAAGTCTGATGGTTGTTCATATATTTTATTTCACTTTCCTTCGCTTCGCTTGTCGCGTATTGCTTTAATAAGTCATAAGTTTTAAAGACAGGACAGTTTTAAGTCGTTCATTCAAAAAATACTTGTATGGTATGAATAGTTTCGCAAATGTCTACGTACAATAACTACTTCTAACCGGCAGCCGGAATTGTATACTCTTAATAGGGATTAAAATTATTTTTGTCAATTATTAAAGTTTTGAATGTATTTTGATTTATCTTACATAAAATACGAGAACAATTTAAATTTTCATAGTATTGGTCAGTTAGTGTAACATTTACACCTGCGTGCGACATTTCGCACTTTCATTCTAAGATTATTTTGACATACGTGAGCACTAATTTACAGATATTTCAGTGTAATTTTATTTAGTTTTTACCTGGAATTAAATAAATGCTTGCGTTACATTAAATACTGACTAGTAATTGACTTTAAATGCTTCGTTGACACTTTCTTCTATAATATATTTATAGTTACTTTTTTATGTTAAAAAATAACAATAATGGCAAACTGTTACTTTATTAAACTAAAGCAGTCACTAAACAGTTTTAAAAAGCAAGTGTTCGGACATTGTCAAAAATTAAAGTTTAATACTTAAATTGTTCATCATTATATGTATTTTAGTAAATATATTATTATATATTATGTTGTGCATATGTGCTATCATTTAATAAGTAGTACATTTAGTATGTATTCGTTATACGTCGCCGTCTTGCCTCGAGTACTTTTTTAATCCTGTCTATCATAAGGAGACGTGGAAGAGATCGTTTTTAGCGATAAGGTCGTCCTTTGTACAAAATCAGTGAATATCCCCTACGTATTTCCTATTTTGATCGGTAAGTGTACAATAAAGATTTATACTATTTTATATTGAATTCTAACCCGCATATTCAATAATTATATTAGGTATAATACTATTATTATTAACCTAGTTGACTCTCTGAAAGAGCATTTCTAAGTCAGTGGGGGAAAGGTAAAGGACAAGAGTCATTAGCACGGTTCCCATGGGTTCTAATGAGGAGAACAAACTTCACGGTCTGACGGACCGCACCGTTGTGCGCTCCTGAAGGTTGTGACGTCACCTTCGACAGCGTCGGTGGTTGCGCGCGGGCACGTGGCCCAGCGGAGGCCTCGGGCGCATCGAAAGTGAGACCACGGCCGCGGCGCGGGGGGCACCACGGTCGACGAACCCGCACATCCAACCAATCCGCACTTGGTACAACATCGTCGCATTGTTTTAACATCCCGTGGCTTACGCTGGCTAGCGTCGCTACTCTAACGTCTTGCTCATTGAAACCGGACCTATACGCGAAGTAGATACCTGACACGCCACATTCAAAATAAACTTCATTCTCCTGTAGTACTAAACTGTTATAGGTAGTTATACGGCGCGCAGACATCACTACGTTAATATCTTAATTTTTTTCTGAGTAGTGAATGAATTGAACATAGGTATAATAATGGAGTTGAGAGTGTTCTTCTTGCCATTAACTAACGGAAGCGAACAGGTGAAGCGAGTATCCGTTTTGTCGCACAAACTCAACCCACGATAGCGCTTTATCATAATAAAAACGTGACGCGTCACAATATTTTATATAACCAATAAATAATAGTTTTCCAAACAAACACACCTTTTTGTGAATACTGTACCTGGAATACTTTCTCAACTGTAGTTAAATTTCTGAACTTAATCATTTGTACGTTAGATCTTTGGGTTTTATGTCAGATAAACGTTCTCTGATGGGTTTCAATAAACAAATTCTTTCTTTGAAATATCCATGCATGGTTTTGCTTACAAGACGTTGAATTTCGTCATTTATGTCACATGACATGAAAGTAGTATGTCAAAATTCAATGCCTCGCAAAACTCGTAAATACACATTATTGAAACTGACCATTAATGAAATGAACCATATCGAGCGAGACAAGTGGCTGAATTTTCCCGCAGTTATTTAGTAATAATCGCATATTGTGGATTCTAACAATATAAGTGTATTGTTAGAATTTAAAATATGCGAGTTACCCTTGGTGTTACCATTATCTACAGGTCACATTAACTTTCTTGTACCATCAAACACCAAAATGCGCTAGGGTATGATGGCCTTGATCCAATAAATTTTTATAGGTATTCTAAAAAAGGTACCATAATGTTGATGTTTGTAAAATCGGAAAATTAGGACAAATATTATAATTACTACCGCTAATACTAATAAGGTCTATTTGGAATAGAAATCGGTAACTCATTAAGTACCCTTATAATTTAACAGGTTACGTAGTTACAGAAACTATTAATGGTAAAACACACGATCCAAAAAATATATAGCATTCTGGTTTTTTACATTCATAGTATAATATCATAAGTTTATTGTATTTATATTATATTATTCCACATATACCGGACAGTAACTGTTCGAGCAGTTACAACTATATAGCTTCCAAGGTCGTGCAGTTTGAGGCCTGCAGGTGTTGTCTGCCAATTTAAGTTATATTAATTGATCAATAAGTTTCATATAATTTCTATATTATCTTCTATCTTTGTTAATTTATTTCTGTCTCTTTCTTGAAAATTTTATTAAGTATCATTTTAAATCTATATGTCACTAGATTTTGATATTGTTTGCGACATAATGAACTCGATAATGGCTGAATTCCGATATATATATATATATATATATATATATATATATATATATATATATATATATTATATTATTATTATTATTATTATTATTATTTATATATTTATTATTTATATATATATATATATATATATATATTGTAATAGTTGTGTGATAAATTATCACTTATCAAAATTGTTATTTCGAATATAAATTTGATAAAAAAATTTTCTTTACGAGTCAGTACTACGTGGCACTTTCAAGTTAGACCATACGGTCTAATACACAATAATGTTTTAAAACAATGACGTATTCTATTATGTATATTTTTTATAAAATATGTCAGTTTTTATGTCAACTACTTTCACCCACTAAACCGTCGATGGTGATGATATCAGTTTTTATTAAAACTTTTTCTAAACAATTATTTCGCCATGAAACTGTACCAAATTTACCTCATGGTTGACTGGTAGAGATCGCTATTAGCGATAAAACAACCTTTTTTTTATCGTGTATGTTCGATATCTGTGTTTGCAAAATAAACAAGAAAGTACAAAATAAAGAATTTCACGATACAACTTATATAATACTTAGCGTATTGATTGCGCAATCCAAAGTATAAAAATGAGATAGGTTCTAAATCGTTCGTATTTAAAATCAATCAGGTAATTATAAGCAAAAACAAAAAAGTTCAATTAGTTGTCTTTGTTATATTATCATGGAATGAATAGAAGAAAATATAATAATATCTGGGACCTCTGCCAGAGCAGTCTGGAGTTAGCGATTACCACTTGGCCAGCTAGTCGTCAATATGTATTTGTTGCTGAAAAAAGAAATGGTGTGACCAGTAAACCAGTTCTAAATAGCTGTGTTGCAACAAGACCGACATTGGCGCCGACGTTTAGATGGATCGACATCTATATAGAAATCGAAATTTAAAAGAGGGGAATACATGATAATTCATTTTTTTTTTATATTTTTTAAATATCTTTACATAATTGAACAATTAATTGACATCAACTATAATGAAATATTTTAAATAAAACATTGCAATAAGTTTTGTTGTTTATATCTATAACATTAAGTTCTTGTTCATATCTCATGTAAGAGAAGTTTGACATCTGTCAGAATCAACAAGCTGTAATGAAAGGACTTTAGATTTAAAAAATTCACGGTCTTAAATGAGGCAATCAAAATTATGAAGTCATGAGACCAAGGGGGATCATGAACTTATACTATCTCTGTCTCGCTGCGTTTTGCCAACCCAACTCCGCAGACGCGTAGCATTAAAGCCCTAGAAAATAATTGTCTTTAACCAAAGGTAACTTTTCTATGATTGTTTGAGACTGAGTGAATTCTGCACTTATTGACATGTTTTTTCTTGTGTTAGTTATAAAGCAGTGGAGCAAGCAGCAATGTTATTAAACAAGTAGTTTTTATCGAAACTTCATACTTATGATATGCGATGTGGTATAACTTTCTTCTTCGACTGGTTTTATTGAATGTTATTGTAACATTTTACTTTGTAAATGTTATGAGAGATCTTGATAAAACCTTTAGACTAAACAGACATGTCCCGATTTGGGGATGCAAATCCACGACATTTCACAAACTAATTGACGGATAGCTCGGGAGTTATTGTGAGGAAAACAACATGTATGTATAAGGTAAGAACTCGCGAATTCGATGGTTAGATGGTTAATCTTTGTGGTTAGATAGGATTGTGGTGTCGTGAATTTGAATCTCGCCTTAGGATATGGTGCTTTGGTCTAGATATTTATCCATGGACTTATTAATATTATTACGTATATAAATTTTACAATCCATTCTAAAGTCTAAGCGAATTGTGATAAAGGACAACCCTTCGGGCTTCAGTCCCACCTAAAGACATATTTTTCTTACTTGCTTTATTTACTTGTTTGTAATATAATTTATAAATTTTAGCATCCGTTCAACTATCAATGCGATATTTTCCACTAAATATACCTAGCACAAATACATGAACACAAATTACACATATACATGGGTGCTTAGATGCCTCGAGTGACTGATTTGTCAACATACAACCAAAACCATTAAATCTTGAAACATGAAATTTACAGAGTAGTTTCCTTTTGTACAACGTAAGTAATCACTAAAATGGAATGTGTGAAGCGACCGTTAGGGGAATGAAGTTGAAACTATTCGCTTGTTTAACTATATTGAAATATATTTGTGTTGCACGTTTCGCTCTTATGAAATATCACAAAGTATCAGAAATAATGTAAGTTATATTACACCTATTCGTTGAGTAAAACCAATCAAAAGCTTTTGTTGCTTAGAAAATAATTTAAATGATATTCGTGTGTTCCTTCGGAATTCAAGTGTTAAATATCAAATTAAAATTTTAAACTTATTAAAAATTCAAAGTCATGAAACAAGATTTGACATCTTTAGTATGTTCAGCAGAAATTTCATATTCTCCGTTCGTCTCACAGATTTGCTCTCCATGTCTTTCACTAAACACTGACATGTGGCTCTTGGAAAAAATATTACACAGAACTCGTTAAGGCCCGCTTACGTATATAATAGCAATGATACTGCTATCATCACTTGCTTGCTAACAGGTGAATCGTTGGCGTGCAATAATAATTTGAAATTCATAAATATACTTCGATATAATCTTAAAATTGTTACAATTGTAAGATAATATCTAATTAACATAAATATTTAGAAGTAATTAAGGTTCAAAAATTTAAGTTAGATAAAAATGTGATGCACTGAACATAAATTTAGATTAAGAGCGTCTACTTTATAATCAAGCACATTATCTTTGCTCGGTTTTAAAGAGATTATTTAAAGTAGTTCACATCAGATAGATAAAATTTCTTTGAACAAAAGGTCAATGAATAAACCGTTATGTCCATGAATACGACATGGCGATGAGCGTGTATCATTAAAACAGTTTACTTGTTTAGTTCACTTTCTTTTGTGTGTCATGCAACACAACTGTTTCTTTATCGACCATTTCACTATGTAGACTGTAGATTAACGGAACCTGAAACCTGCTTCAGAATTCACCATCTAACAATACCATAAAAATATTGTACCATATCTATTAGTACATTTTATTATTTTTACTGTGAAGCTAAAAGAGTTAGAAAACACTTTTAATTATAAGAAACTTTCCATAAGCACTTAAAGCGAGCAAAGCGCCAGGTGTATCAACATGGTCGCAAAGTATCAAACATAAGGTTATATATATATATATATATATATATATATATATATATATATATATATATATATATATATATATATATATATATATATTAAGTTTTTGCTATGCTTTGTCAATACTCGTTGAAAACTCCTCGTCTAAATAGTTAGAACTGCTTATTTTGGAAATGTGTGGATACACATTTCAAAAAAAGGATTTTTTTTTGTCGGAGAAGTATTACATGCAGTGCATTTACGCATCATCCCTACAGAGCGGTACAAACTGTAGGGATATGTGGGACTCGGGGTAGAGGCGTTCCTCCACTACCCACTAAACATCCTCTCCGGGCTGACCGCCATAGCGCATGTCGGCAACGACTTGCTCGCCCGAAAGCATTTAACCGGCCAGCTGCGCCTGCCCTTGCGGGCTCCACCGTTTAAAACCTTCCAGTCTTGGAGATCGGCCACCACCGAGCGCAATGCTCCACCGGCCCTAAAAAGGGACTTTCCACACCGGCCAACACAGGTACCGGTTCCATCCGGCGGCTTGGATGGAACTCTGCGCAAAAATTAAGCCCATGTGACTACGCTCTGTCCCCCGATCAAAGGCCAAAGCCACCCGGATAAGCCACAATCCCCACGTCTTAGGTGGGTATTCCAACGTGAAGGTAACGTTTGACACCACCAAAGGTGACCTAGGAGCCCTCAATCTCCGACCACAAAAGGGTCCATTGGTCTATAGGCCCTACCAACCGTGGCAATTAAGCCACTAACGTAACGTGTAACGGTGAAGTGCGTGGAGACCCGCCAGGTGGCCCTGAGAAGGGCCTTTTCGCTGGGGATTAGCCGACCACAAAACCATTACCTGTTCTATTCTGGTAGTTGTTTTAGGTCCGCCCAGGGTACGCCGACTGGATCCGTTGGTGAACCGCCCATACACCGTAGACTGAATGGGGAGACCATCAAGTGCATTAAGCGGTCCGCCAACGGTTTCAGCATGCGAGGAGGCTCCCCAGCCCGTACCCCCTGGAAATGCGTATCCTCTCTTAATGTATGGGATATATATTGGCGTAAAACTCGGTAAATTCACAGAAAAAAATTATTTTACCAAAAAAATGTATCTGCATCATTTATAGCATGTTTTATGATTCTCGAAGAAGAGCCATAAATGAAAAAAATTCCTTACCCTCACTAGTATTTATGTTATGCAGATTTGCATATTCATGAAAAACCATTTAAATTTGTATAATTGTTAATCTCTTTGATCCCAACGAAACAGGTTCAAATATAATTTTAATTTACCAATTGTGAACAATAATATTTACAACAAAAGTGCATTTGTTTCTGGTATAAAGGTGCATAATCATCTACGGAGATAAAAGCTTTGGATAGCCATAATTTTTAGTAAAAATTAAAAACATGGCTCATATAAAATGTTTTATACTGTTCAATAATATTTTGCTCATATGGCATGTTAATAAATAAGTTCATAACAAAGATAATCTGTGTATAAATTTATTAATTTTAATTGTTACATGCCCGGTTTTGGACAAACTGTTGGTACTTACTTTCTGAAATATTTAACATCATTATATTCTATTCTACTAATGCGACGTAAGTCCTGTAAGATTTTTTATATTGATGATGTATGTGTAACATTACACGTATTACCTGATTGTACCAAGTTGACCACGTAGGTAGAACTTTATTATAGTGAACCGACATCGCGTAATTCAGTAAAATAAACATAATTAATGTAATATAATACATTATATATATATATGTACATTATTTATATGATATATATTTTTAAATATTCCCGTCTTAGTCGATAGGACGCGATGCGAGATATAGGACTTCAGTGGATAACCTTCTTGTTATATTTATTTTGTTTGTTAATGAACAAACCAACAAAAAATTTAAATTTACAACAAAGCTGTTCACTTCGAAAAATATATTTACAACTAACAAATTATCAGAAAACAAACCTTGGTATGTTTGTAAACTATCTAGCTCGTAAATGACACAGGCCTTAGTGAAGTGAGGGGTCATTATTTTTATCGACATCAACCAATTTTTTTGCCAAGCATAAATTAAAATATCTACAACAGATTTCTTCTTTTCCGCTGTAGTTCCGTTTCGCATAGTCACATTCAATTTGGAAATAAAGTAGTCTCATCTAAATCGACCCTCAGGATTCAGACTGATCCGATACCATTGTCCCGAATCCGCATTACGTAATCAAGAGGGGTCATTTTGTCCGCGCCCAAAAGTCGCACCCGCGAAGTGGAGAACAGTCATATCCTATCGATTTGTTAAGATGGCGCGCGGGTAGTGCGAGGGGCGAGGAGGCGGTGGCAAGGGCGGCCGCAGCCTCCGCGCAGCGTGCAGCCTCGCTTGCACCTGCCGTAACGCAACGACACCGACTCACAAACGAGTAGCGACGCCACGCATATGAAATGATACCTTGCACTATCCCACGAATCAACCATCAAACAACCACTCTTTACATCCCGGAAAGGTACCACCAAAATAAAATTGAAAACTTTCCATCGCAGTTTTTAACAAGAAACAGCTCAATAAATTTCTTTCATTAAAACACCTTAAGCTTTAATTAACAGATATCCAGAGCAGTTAATTGCCGTTTTTATTAAAAAGATGGGGCCAACGATAAAAAAATCCACCAAAAATACTTCTTAGAACTTTTAAATTGTTTATTGGAAACAGCAACCTCTGGTAAAAAGTTACTTGCATTATATTTAAATTTCAGTTACTAGCGATTTACTGATAAACTGAAATAAGTATTAGCAGGTAATTTTTAAAACTGCCTATTTCAAACTGTCTGAAATACCTAATTATGGATTCGATGACCAGGATCCATTCATAAAGAGACCATTTCCCCCCTTTTTGACCTTTAGTTGTCAAAACCAGTTCCAAGGATTTTTATTACCATTAAGATGTGAGCAAGCGCGTATGACTCACTAGATGGTAAGCGATTAAGCGCAACCCTTATGTATGTCTATAAAACCAACAGGAATAAACCTCTCAATCGTAGCCTATCCAGTAAATATGAAGAGAAATTTATAAGATCCTCTGTTCCCAGAACAATGTTTTAATGAGCTCTGTTGACTTTCATCACCACAGGAACACTATTCATATTATTTGGATTAGATTTCTGTATGGCGGAGGCACTGCTTGAGTGCTGAAAATTACCAAAATACGCTTGTAAAGGCAGCAAATGTCAAAGAACTAAAATTAACCAGGATATCAACAATGTACCATTATTACTGTGAAAATGTTAATATATTTAGTAGGTATGCTAACACAAACTCAATAATACAATGTTAAAGATGAAATTACTTTAATTTAAGTTTATTTGTTAACCAAGTACTTTTTGTTCAAAGTTTTTATATTGATATCACATCTTATCATGGGGCCATGATCAAGTCACGATGCTTATCTATATTTCATTTTAATACTCTTCTCACTGCTGTTTATAATCACAAACTATCTATTCAACAGGTATACAACTATACAAATAAAGTAAAACGTATCTATGAAAATAAATGTAACTTAATTTGATCGTATCAATTTCTGTACGTATTATTTCATACAAGCATATAAATAGCATAATGTAAATACCTGAAAGCTGCATAAGAACTCTAATAAATTACAACATTATAAATCTAAACGGTCTCTACTTGTTATAGTATTCAAAAACATTGGTACATTTTCACTCTACGATTTGCAACTGTTATGTTTATATGTTATTTGAAAACACATATTTTGTTTAAGATTATAGATGGTATGTATTTTTTTACCCAAAAGGTACAACCTCTTAGCTAACTGTACACTGAAATGTTACTAAAGTAATAATCAGGAGTTCAAATATAAATATTGTACTATCGAGCTCCTTTGTGTTTTGGAACGCCCGTTAAGTCTTTTGTTTCATTTATTACTAAAACCGCCTTCATTTCACCCACTAACCGCATTTTGCCTGTATGCTGGCTTGAGGTCCAACTTCCCATGTAGTAACATCTACATGTTAATGATAATGATGTTGATGAATTCTAACAAGATATAGAAATTTATAATTTGCAGGTATTTTGAAATTAGTATTTTGCAGTCTGCTGTATCCCTTCTAGAAGTTGGGGATACAGCAGCATTTTTTATTTGCCCTACTAGTAGGGCAAATAAAATATGCGTATTATGTGGAAGACTCACTTTCAGGGTCGTCAGATATTACATACCACCACTTTCCCTATTGCGACAGTGATTAGGTTATCTGTTACAAAGGAACAGCAGCTAGAATAATCAAAGGACATGGGCATTAATTATCTCTCATACTTCCAAATTATTGTACTATATTTGATGGAAAAGTTTTTGTTCTTTTGAAAACGAAGTGATCAACCTATTAGTGGAAAATTATTCTGTATACTTGTAATATTTTCGATTATGCTACGAATTTTTTACACAGCTACTCCGAAAATCCTATCCATTATACAGCCCAAAAAGAAGTATTTTAGTCCTTTCGAAAAAGATCTGTTTTGGGATTAGAGTGTTTCTGGAAAAGGAAATTTCCACAAAACTTCTTTTTCGGCTGTATAATGGATATGATCTAGGTATTAGTAGAAAATTAATTTGTATTCTTGCTTAGTACATGTAAGTCTCATCTAATTAAGCTACTACAATATTTATTACCGTTGGCGACATGCATATTTGTAAAACTGAATAATGTATTTGTAAAACTGAATAATGAATAATTTAGAACTCACAACATTTTCAATGTGAGACGCTCGTTGACGTCTCGCTGCTCTTGTGATTCAGAAAACGGTCTATTACGTTTTTAACCGAAGGAGGAGGTTATCAATTCGGTTATGTTTTTTTTATGGCGTTACCTAATAACTCTGCTATTAGGAGACCGATAGAATAGAATAGAATATATGTTTATTGTACATCAGCCAATTCAAAAAGGGAAACACTAAAAAAAAACTATTAACTAATTTTGTACAAAGGACGACCTTATCGCTAAAAGCGATCTCTTCCAGGTAACCTTAGGATGGACAGGATTCAAGATAAAGTACTTGTGGGAAGTTGGCGACGTATAACGAATACATACATGATAAAACTTATTACATACAAATAATGAATATGTACATGCATAAGTACCTACCCAATGATAGCATGTATACACTACATAATACGTAATTATATAAATATATATCCTCTAAAATACATATAATTACAGACTACTAAGGAGATGCAGTATCAGTACAATTCAAGTATCAACCAACCAAACGATTTCTAAAATTCTTTCTATAATTAAAAGGACATACTTCCAGTTTGGTCTCATTATTATCAAAATTGTGTTCTGATGATGGGAAGCAATAGGAATCGACACCGCAGAGTTATGCATATAGCGACTTTGGTATTTTTATAAAAAAAAGTCATGATTTGACAATGTGGACACCTCACTATACAATTCATAGATACAGGCAAGAAATTTACCACTCAAAATTGTGCAAGGAAAAAGTATATAAATAAACTAAAATCGACTTCGAAACACTAAAAAGACAAAAATAATACAATTTAATGGATAGATAATAATCTAATAAATGCTACATCATAATTTTTAATTGATTAATATTTATGTAATTGGTCATTTACAAGTAATTTGCTCATGACTTGCCGGTGTGTTAGAAAATTATTTCTTTTAACTCGTATATAATTAAATATATAAACATATTATTCATTAAAATGAAAGTATAGTATCCATCTAAGCTCATAACAAAGATAATTTAATTCAGGTTAATAATACGTTACATATTTGTAACTAATCAATCGAAAAAGTTTATTAAAATTTATTGCCTATTACTGCTCTATCTCCAAATTCTATATTAATTAATTTGATAATCACGTATTACCAAATCTCAATATCACAATTTCTATATTATAATGGCTCCTTGTCATTAGACTTAAAATTAATTTCAAATCATTCAAAAGTAAACAAAGTGGATGATAAATCCTATCAATTAATGGTTACACGTGGTAGATGAGCTTAATTTGACATTAAAAGACTAGACTTTTACTTAACAGAGAAAACTTTGAACAAAGGGGCGTTTACTTAACAAAGCACGGCTATAGACAGGTATACATGATGAATGCGTATTTGTATTTAATAAATAATGGTCGTTTTCATATTGATAAAACAATTAATACATTTCTTTACAAAAAAATACCTTAATAATAATAACAACATCGGAGATATAATAATTATATCGGAAAGTTCAAATGCATTTGCACATCATCTCAATACGATAGAGCCAACTGTAGAGGTATCTGGGACTCAGGGTAAATGCGTTCGTCCACTAATCACTTAACATCCTCTGCGGGTTGACTGCCATGGCGCATGTCGCCGACGACTTAGGCTCGCCCGAGAAAATTTCTCATGGTCGTCCTTGCAGGCCCTACCAACCACCGTTTAAAATTTGTCCGTCAACGAAATCGACAGCGGACCGGTGGTCTTGGAGACTGGCCACCACCAATCCCAATGCTCCACGGGCCCCATAAGAAAATAGGGCATTTTCTCACCGGTTCTCTGGGCAATGTTAAGAGCGGCCGGCGTGACTCAGACCCAGCACGCGAGGAGGCTCCCCAACCCATAACTTAAAAAAATACACCTAACCTATACCAAGCGTACATGTCACTATCGTGTTGTCATTGTCCACCATTGTCAATTGTAGAAAAGTTGCTATAGTAACCCTATAGATACCTCGTAAAACACAATTTTTCGCAATGATTTGACTGCAGTCTTGCACGACGATACTGTTCCGAACGTGAACTCTTATTTTATGTTATTGACATATTCTTCTGTGTTTCAGTGGCCCAATCGGAAGACTCACCAATTGCAATGAAACTCAAGAAAATATGCCTTAAGACGCCAGTTGGCGAAGAACAAGCGGCACAAGCAGTCTTAGACCCAGCGTTAGGTAAGTTTCATAACTGTTTTCAATTTCAATAAGAATAGTATGTGACACTCATTTTCCCATTAAACAATGTACTCTGGTAGCCGAAATTTCAAACAATTACCTTTCTCTACCTCATCCGCTAAGCGAAAAACTATTTTGAATACAGGATGGAATTTTAAAGTTCGTTTATTTATTTTAAAGTAAGTTCTTACTTATATCATCAAGATGCATATTGCGAAATAAGACTACTTTCGAATTCTTAAATTTTCCTTCTATATTAATCCCGAGTAAGACAGACTGGTTCTAATTTAATTTAGATCTGATGTTCAGTAGATTATTCATATATTTCATTACAGAAAAGTATTGGACGTAACAGAGTATTATCGCGACCCCTTTGATAGAATGTGTATTTACTTCCCATCGCAACACGCCTGGAAGCTATAATATCATCGATTTAATTGCAGTAGCTTAATTACTTTATTAACCCAAGAAAACGTCATGTTGTTTCTCTTCTAAACCAAATAACCTCCAATAAATCTAAGAGTCCTTTAGGCGAATGATCGATTTGTGGTAACTTTACGGGCCTCGTTAACTTTTTACGCAATATCCTCGCTATAATTCTGTCTTCAATGTCAAGATTCATTTTTATGGTTGCCTCGTGTTCAGCTTCTTGTTTTATTGTTGCTTTGTGATTGTTTAAATTCTGGACTTCGGGGTGTACTTTCTCAACCGAGTAAAGTTCATTACGCGTGACGGTTGCGTCACGTTTTTCTATGCATATAGCTATCGCTATAATGTAGCATATAGATTCGTGCACAGGTCGTTAATGGTAAACGTGGATCTGTTGTGTGGTACGCGGGTGGAATAACCTATAATTAGATGCGTGTACACCAATACACAGTCGTGGAACTCTTAGATGTCTCGTTTATTCTGTATCCGCAGTACGTTAGAATTCTATAATATTCCCATGCAATACCTGCGTTGTGTAGTGGACTTTGTATTTAGTGGCCAACGAGATTATTTACATGTCATGATATTTCTCATTTTCAATCGCTATTTATTTAGCTCATTGCTTTTTTAATTTTTCTATTAATAACAAAATGAATTTAGTTTAAATCATTTTTAAACATATATAGCCATAGCTGCGCTAATACTTTGACATTCCATCATATAGTATGTCTTTAGTTAAGGGGCTTAGGTTTTTACTGCATGTCGTGTTGTTGAGCAATTTTTTTGCATAGAATAAAGTATACGAGTACATACACACATACATATCTAGAGTCGTCTACATATCTAGAGGCAGATATAATATTTAGTAGAAAAATTAATATTTATACTATTCACGGACATGCTGGTAGAGCTTCATAGATTAGGTCAAGTGCCTTACTCGCAGAGCACAAATTGGGCTTAACAAAGAGGGGTGGTTGGTCTCACGTATCGGGAGGCGTGATAGGTGACCACTATTCGTCAATGTGTTGCATAGCCGAGCGTGTGTAAGGCGATGGTGTACTGGATAAAAGAGGCTCGCCGGTGCAGCTCTCGCCGCGGGGCTTGCGGGTGGTGGTGGCGGTCGGCGGCGGCGGCGTTTGTTTCTCCAGCGTACATGGCACTGCAGCTCTCCTCCACGGCCGGTAATTTGATTGGACCCGAGCTGTCACCTATGCGCCGCAGTCGCCCGGCCGTCGCTCGCCAGCTATCGATTAGAGCCCCCGCCCCTGCCCCCGCGCCGCCCGCGAACCGGATCTCGTCACGCCGCCATTGTGTACCCGCGACGCTTAAACGCATTCGTTTCTCCCGATGCGAAAACGACGCATTCCTTCCGCGCGCCACCCGCCCCGCCGCGGCTGGCCGCACGCTGCACCGCGCCGTCGTAGGACCACAGACCCTCACATTACATTTTTACCACATTACCACTCCATGCCGCCGCTAACACAATCAACCATTGACAAAGGCATCAATAAACATCGGGCACATCTTAAAACGCCGTTATCATTTATTCGTACTAAAATGTAAGCATAACATTAAATCTCACTGCTTTATAAAATAAAGTTCAATATCCTGTCCGATGTGCTTTAAAAGCGTACCTATAATCATTGGGTCATCATGTTCAAAGTATAAAAACTAAAATATAAATAAGCTGTTCGTCAATTAATAAATTAAAAACTGCATATTAGTTTAAATATTACAACTGCAAAAACTCGACAACATCACAGAGATAGAGATTGGAACAATTTACTCTTAATAATTATTTATTAAACAAGCTGTGTAGATTTAGCAGACATTGATAGCACAGCTAAAAACATAAAAAGTTTATTTGCCCACTATAGTTTGTACAAATACCACGAAAATATATTTGCGTTTGCTTTTTAAGGAGTATTGTAGTAACTATTATCTTATCTATAATACGGACGGAATCGTACTATACTAGCAGTCTGCAGTACGCGTGCATTGCTGATATTGCTCGGAGTGCGGACATTACATGCCAGAAATATACAAAATTTATTAGTATTTAACCATTACTTAGCATAATTTACACCAATCGACGAAAGGAAAAAAATGGGAAGTACTAATGGCCGAACCAAGTTTTTACCTCTGAAAGTCAGACGTAGAATGGAAGAAAATATCCTGTGTGATTATGATGACTTGTTTATGCATAACCTACATTAAAACTAATATGATGACGTAATGTAATTAAGCATGAGCAATTGATGTTACTACTTAATAGTAGTGACCGAAATATAATGAACATACAGGAAAATAATCAAGGAAAACTTTGTCCTCCCAAATATAGGTAGGTGCCTCATTTGTAAAATGATACTTTATTACTAATATAACGAATCTTAAATGTGATTTATTTGCAAAATCTACAACGAATACGAATCCGACGATTTTTAATATTAAGATCACCGTAGCAATCACATGCATGATACAAGTAAGCTTAGTATGCTCTCTCTTTACTTCACCAAGTGGTTCTTCCGTGGATTCATCATATTTCCCTGTTTTAAATAGCCTTTCCCTGTCTCTTCCCTTTCCGCAGTATGTAATCAATGCAGTCCTTGTCTTTATCCAATACATTTAATACAGGTTCATACTATTCCACATTAGGGTTTTAACTAACGTGTTCAACGACGGCTCTACAAATTTAGACTGAATGTAAACAATTTAGAAAGCCTCAATTTGCAAATTTTAATGAAGGTTTTTTGAAAAAAATACAAGACAAAGATGAAGAAGGTAATAAATATTTCATGATAATTTTTTTGACTTTTAGATAATCTTAGAA
This sequence comes from Acentria ephemerella, assembly GCA_943193645.1. Taxonomy (NCBI): domain Eukaryota; kingdom Metazoa; phylum Arthropoda; class Insecta; order Lepidoptera; family Crambidae; genus Acentria; species Acentria ephemerella. Next base: position 2,903,786 of record OW971889.1, read on the forward strand.
AAGTATAAGTAGTTACTTACTTAACGTATTCTACTTTATTTTTATCTGGTGCAGAATCGTATAAAATCATAATACTAAATCTGAATCCAGTCCGATCGGCTCGTGAAAAATAGCCTGTCGGATTCCAACTTCCGAGATTACATTTTGAAGAAATGTAGTGCATAGCAGATTTTTCTGCTGTGAATGAACCAAAACCCAGATTAGGAAACTCTAGGAATGGCACAAACAATTTTTGTGCCCTTTTGGCTTGTTTTGATTTACAAGATTATCTTAATAATTTTCTGATGTCAATTCTGCGTGAATACATACTTTTTTTTAATGAAAAACGGATATATATATTATTTTTGATTTTGCTTATTTTAAAACTTCCGTTTTAGACTCAACTGCGAACGCTCGACGCGGTAGTGACACTTGTTGCGTGTACAGTCGTACGCAAATACTTTATAACCATCTGGTTATTTTGGGTTTGTGTTTTTAGTTTTTTCTAAACGTATTTAAATTAAGTGTTCACGACCAATTACTTTTATACCATGTTTTATACCACGTTTTATATCATATTGTATTTATGTTTAGTTATACCACAATTGTAAATAGAAAAATATAAAATATATGTCAGTGCAAAACAAGTGCTTGTATTATTAACATTAAGTAATCAAAAAAAATTACATTCATTGGTTATAAAATACAATAAAATGTTAAGTACGCAATTTAGTCAACAATCTATGTAATATACCAGTTTAGTAAGTGTCATCATCAGTGACTGGTAACGCAGTAACACTTACAACAGGCACCAGAGGTTTAAGGCGCAATCCGAAGAATGGAGGACCTCGTGATTAGAAATTACATAGACGCACGCATCAGAGAATCACCACGACGAAGTTGGTGTAACCAAAATATTAAAACCAATACGCCAAATGTCTCTTTATTCATAATAAAAAAAAACTTATATATTATGATGGTAGGACGTTATAATATGAACATAGATTATTATGTCAAATTTTGCGCACTCAAAAGATGCAAAAAAAACTCATCTATTTAATTTTTAATCTTACCATATCTGTCACCGCACTGGTTATTCGTCTAGTAGAACGAAAAGTTATTCAAATATTTAGATTTTTTTATTTCCTTCTGTATAGTCTTCGTGTGCAGTAAAGTATATTATTATTGATTTCCTTACTTATTTCATAAGAATTCATTTCTTTGCGTTAAATAAACAAAATGAATAGAATATTTTGAGTGATATCATGTTCCAAAATAAATGATAAATATTCGGGAATATCGTCATCAGATTCATCAGCTACTTAGAATTGTTAAGATCGACCTCTTCGTTTCAGCCAGTAACGGGACAGAATTTACAAATTTTTAAAATTCATGCTTACGTAAATGTGGGTGGACAGCTACTATTTATGCCATGCATGGCCATCCATGCTTTTTGCCCTATTATACATATAAAATGTTTGCATTCGAAATTATACCATGAAGAAAATAAAATAATTTATTTTTAGTCCCATGTAAATAAAGAAGATAAGAACTAATCAGAATTAAACGCTGTCTCAGTACAGCAAATGACATGAAACCGTCTGATGACAAGCAAGAGAAGCCCATATGTAAACATAGGAAGTGCAGCGTACGACATACTGCCCTAGCTATCTCCTTCATAAATGCATGCTCATGTTATATGAAGGAGGGAAAAGGAATACGTGTGTCGGAAAAGAAATCCCCCGCTCTGGCTGTACGACAAAGAAAAAAGTCACACAATCTCTTTTGTGCGAATCTCGCAATTTCGGTTGGGGAGGTCACTGTCAATTGATATTTATATTTGAAAGAATCATATAGACGCTCTGCAGCTGGCATGGAGGTATAACATCCCACAAATGAATGGTCCATGAAATAGGTTTTTTCAAGGTTCCTGTGTGCAACAGTTTTGTTATTATTTTTATTCATATTTGCTGTATAAGTTACTTTCAAGATAGAATCAATGTTAACAGTCTAGAAGATTTTGGATGTAGTGAAATATAACCATGCATGTATTGTGTTAATGTATCAAACGTCATTGACCCCTACGAAGTGAGCAGAAGCGTCGCGGTCTTGCCACTAGGTATTTACAACGGTCGCGCGCATGCCTGTTTCTAAGGTCGGGCCCGCCGCTACCTTTCGATGGATATCATTCCAATTAAAATGGCACCCGCCGATTTTTTATATATAGTGGCGGTTGAAACGTGGAGCGCTCGGCCTTGCCATTGCGAGGTCGGCTTGCTATGGCGATGACGATTGATCAGAATCGTCGGAACCGCATCTTACCGGTCGCCGTTGTTGTCACTGCGGTGTTTCGCGGGCGGGCAGATTTATTTGGACGTACCCCCTTCAGGGGGTCGCGGGGCCGGGCGCACCACCCACAGCGCCACCTCCACACATTTGACTGGATCAATAAGTAAGCAAAGGATGCCCGAGCAGAAAAACCATACACCCGACCACCCCAAGGGGGCACACGTAACCGACACCCCCTCCCCCCACTAAAAGGGGGCAGAACTCCACAGATTGCCATTTTCTCTTTGCCTACGCTTTAATTAGTTGCGTAGTGACGCGTGTGGATCCATAATCCCCCGTTATTAAATTGGCAAATAAATTGTGACAAGCAAGCAGGTCACTACAATCGCAAAGCTTACCGGTAACATGGCGGAGCTGTCTGAATGAGTCTAAATACTTTTCTCTGAACAGAGGATTCATTGAGTTCATGAGAGAATTATCACACAGTTGTGTCAATTAATATTTTAACTAATTTCTGTTTCCAGATTCAAATAAAACATTTCATTAAAACTAAATAAAACAAAAACCTTATATAATGTAAATAACGAGTCACTATAGTAGAAAGATTGATAAAGTCAAGTAATTCGTAGCACGCAGCGGGCACCACCAGAAATATTTTTCTTTCCATTCATACATAAACTGCAAGCGCTGCTAATTCATATTATGTTCGTACGAACACGAGCTTGCTTCTGGTCAACCATTGTCATCTTTATTATACATTGAATAACATCCATATTCATTTATACATTCAAAATTGTTGACAATGTTTTCGTTTCTACTTTTGCTAAGCCATAGTTAATTCCAATGAAACAACTTTCAAAAACTTGGAAACGCGTGAAAGATGCACCCTAATAAATCAAGGATTAACTGTTATGAATTATGACAATAAATATTAGCAAATACAAAATATCATATAATCTATAGTTACAAGCAACGTCTTCAAATCTATATAACAATACAAGGGATTTCAAGACCAACCCACAAAACATCACGCAAGTACACTCAACAAAATCAATACTCGTTTATTCATTGTAATACCGTTGTAAAGTTTTTAATGAAAAATGAAAAGGTTTCAACTCGATAAATACATGGATTCTTAACATTTTCAGAATCAACATTTATTAATTACATAATATTTACATTCATTAATTTATATAGATTTATTACACTTTTTATGAACCATATTTAAAGTACCTAACATGTTTGAAAATATGCTATAAGTGCTCATGATTAGGCAGAATGTTAGTGCTATCGCTGCATTAGAGCTGGAAAGCCGTTTACACCCATCGCTCACACACAGACAACTATAAAATTCTTGTAGTCTATTTGGGGTGTACAAAAGCATAGGACATCTTATATCAACAAATAATATTCTGTAAGACAACTTTAAACACGCGAAAAAAAATGTCTCGGCCACACAAAACTGTAAGAAAGTAAAAGAAAGAATAGAAAAAGAAAGAAAGAAAGAAAAAGTTATCCATATTAATGGTCTCAAAGGCCTTTTTTTTATCGAGGAGGATTCCGTTTACGGACCTATCCACCACTGGCTATGTGGTGGACATGTGTGGGGCTCGCCCAGTACCTGGGCACTGGGAATACCCACTAAAACTCCCCGGTAGCTCCATTGCCCCTCGCGTGGGTGAACTGGGTTCTGCCAAAGCAATTCACCAGTCCACCGTCAGGATGGTCTCAAGGGCCTGTAAAATCATCCCTTATTACACGTTGTGCATTTGTAGCTTGCAAGTGCCGAATACTGAGAAGCTCATAAAACTTGAGGTCGATTTAAATATTTTAATTTAAGAGACTCGAGTTTACAGCAATATTAACAGTTACAAAATTACCAGCGTTACTAGATTACTCATTATAAAAAGAATATGTATTCTTGTCACAGCTAGATTTTTTCATTAACAATTATTAATCCATCGATTCCCAGTGAAGTAATATTTATATATTTTTTGATCCCACAAACGAACTGTTTTTGATAGTGATCTTACAGATTGACCTATATAAAATCTTTGAATAAAATAAACTTTTGGTTACGTTTTGTATCACTTTCGTCATCATGATCGCGGTCTTCGTAATATCCATTTCTGGCTAAGGTCTCACAATTCCATCGACGGGTAGCTTTTTTAACTTTCATCATTCGTGAAGATGGGTACAGATAGAAAAAATGTCAACGTATCGTTATATATAACAAATGAATTATTAGCCCTAAATATATTGAAGTAATAATTATTTTCATCGTCGACCCAAGCTTAATGCTAATTTCTGTATTCGGTCATAGTAATATAATAATAATAGTAATATTTCTCACACTCGCCTATTATCTAGCCCAAATTAAGTATTATTAAGATTTTATTAACAAATAACGGAATAATATGAATAGTAATATGTATATAAACATCAGAAATATACTAAATAAACCTAAAAACATCCATGACTCGTGGACAAAAATTCGTACTCATCACACTAATATCTGCCACTACCGGGATTTCCTGGGACATCTGCCTAAGGAGTCAGGGATACTAACCACTCGACAGACTGCCCTCAAACTGTTTCTCAGTATAAACTTTTCACGTAATTTTTTTAAATTTTGTATATAAAATGATTTGCATTAAAATATATAATGAACGTAACTTCGTCACAGGTTTCTGTAACTGTTTTGTATTCATAAACGTTGCATGATATCTAATGATCTGTCGTCATTCTGCATTCGTGTTCTTTTTATTAATATTTTTATTTGACTAAACCGATAAACTACTCTGTTTATAGTGTGTGTGATGTGATGTATAAATATCCTTTTTCGAAATAATCGCATTATGATTAAGTTTACCCAAGAATATTCTGGGCAAATTATTAATACATTAATTTGCAATCAAACTATCAGCTTATTAAATAAAACTTTTCCGCCATGTAATTGAAGCAAATCACTTTGCAAATTGGTTGGTGCCGGTAAAAAGTATCATAGTTTTGTTACACTACTGATTATTAAGACGAATATCTCTCGTGGAGTGCTTGAGCTGAGATCGGTTCCAGTACCCCGGCTTCTTACCCGGCGATGGCAATCGAAATAATTATCATAAAGTAAATCCCCCGCAATTCGGCAGCCGCCCCCGGTCGGCGTCGCGGTAAATAGCGCCCTCCAGCGACGCTGTAGTGATGTTTATCAGAAGACGGTGATCATCGATAATTTTTTACGCTGTAATACTTCACTAAAACCATTTTCTTGTATGGTGTGAATTTGCTATTTATGTTCTATAAAATGTTAAATAAATAAAAATACTCCAGTAATCCAGTTATAAATTGTTTTGTTTTTTAGTTGCTTTTATGTCCTTTTTTATATATTTATATAGGTTTTTAATTTTGGTGAATATCGGATGAGCGCTTGGCCTTCATTTCACCTAATGGGGAGTAAAAAGATAAGGCCGAAGATGGAAGTGAACTACACCCGGATTCCTCAACCACAAAGAAATTGGCTATATTATCTCCAACTGAACGTAGAAAACAATGCAGTTGACATTATTTTAGACATTGGACAGAGCCCTAAAATCAACAAAACCGAGTAGAATTTTTTATCCCTCTGGAAATAGAACCCCGGACTTCCAGATCTGAAGTAGGTGGTCTCAGCCACTAGATCATAGAGGCGGTTTACACATTTGATTTCATACATATACTATCGTTTCAATTTTTTTTAAACATTTTAAAATAAATATTCATTGGATTCTTTGTTTACTAAATTATTAAACTGGATTAAAACTTCATAAGACAGTAGATAAAATAGTCCTTTACAAACTTATAAACGTCTTAAATACTCTATAATATATGAATCAATAATTGATGTTACTGGTTAAATGTAATAGTATCGATGACTGACGCTATCGCGTGTCGACGGCCGGGCGCGGCAAGCTGAGAGGCAAACAATCGCGTTTTCAGTTTTTGTCGGTCCCATCTCTATACATAATATTATTGTAGAAAATATTGACGCTGGAATTAAATTCAATCGGAGCTCTTTAACATCTTTCGTGCAATGCGTCCGATATCAGTAATTGGTTAACTTAATTCTATTCAGAAGGATGTTCGTGTCCTTGTTGACCGAGATTTTTCGAAGCGACCTTCAAATAACATGAGAGTTTTTGTAACGTGCCATGCCATCTGTCGCTTTCACCCTCATTTAACGCCATCGACGCGTTTACCAAACAAAGCTTTATTGTTACGGGGCGCGTGATTAGCGAGGTGTCTGTGCGGACTCCGGCAAACTGGTAATAATAAGTAGCCACCCCACCCCTGATTACCACCACCCCCTAGAACCGACCGCACGCGCCGCTCACGTTTACCTCTCAATACCTGTTTCAAAACTGTAGAAATTAAGTTTAATTTCATTGTGTTGGCATGGGAACTAATTTAGTACAAGGTTTATACCTTGTACATCTGAAAAGGTCAGACGTAATTAGCTTTCACGTTCAAGTGGGTATTCCTTAATTGATGATTACCACTGTATCTTTTACACTCGTTAGGAACGTCGAAAATAATTGTCATCCTGAGAGCGGTGGTCCTATTGTTGACCTGATTCATTAGAATAAGGAAGGTATCCCGGTAGCGTCTGTTGGCGCGTGACGCGACACGGACGACTTGGACCCACAGGGGTCGCATTTTGTTAAGAACGGAACCCGCGGGGACGCGGTCCCTTGCGTTTACCTACTCGCCGACAACGCCCCTCTTGACTTTACGACGATCATAACACAAAAATAATCCCGCAGATCACTTTCGTGACATTGTTTATATTTTATGAATTTCGTTTACGACTAAAACTTTCATTTTATTCGACAATAATACTAGCAGTTAATATGGTTCTTCCTAGTACCGGATAGCTTAGTTGGTCACGAGTTCGATTCTCACCTATGGACGACATGCCTTTAAATAGATATTTTTCATAGCCTTTTACTGATTTCGTATAATTTTTTGGAGTATCTGAATGCTTCATGTCTTCTCAAAACCTTTTTCACAGTATTTTGATCAAACAATCTGTTAAGTATTATTGAAGGTTTAAACTCATTGTTTGACCAAACAGAAAAGAAAATCAATTCAAGAATAGTTACATTTAACTGCATACGGCAGACATGTTGTCTTGCGATCTGCTTAATAACGTACATGTAACGTAATGGCGGACGGCATAGACGCATAAAAATCGTAAGTTGACGTTAGCGGTTAGCAATGCACCTGCCATTTGCCTCGGGCGCACAGTGTCGCCTACTGGGGATGTAACTGATTTATATGAATTAATATTCACTATTTAATAACGTTACCTTTTGGAAATAAAACAATTTTTTTACACTTTCTCGACGTGTATTATTTATTGTACAGCAGTTTAGTTTAGTACATTAGTCAACTTGTTGAAAGCAAAAAAGTATTATACTTAGAGAACACAGATTTGAGGACTTCCGACCCAAGTCTCCACCCCTTGTTCGTTCAGACACGACACCGTTTCGCTACCCGACTGCACTCGACTCAATGGCCTACTATTGGACGGAGACGAGACCTAGAATTGATACCTCTTGGCATTTAATATTCATATAAACGTGAGAAATTGTAACTTGAGTCGTTTAATTTCCTGTAATCTATATCAATGTTCAAACAAACCTAAGTAGCCTAAGCCTGACTCACTTACGATGTTTACCTAAACTAAGCTTAGTTTTTATGTTCTAACCGTAATTAATAATAACATTATTTCTCACACTCACAGCATTTATCAAGCCAAAATTAAGCTTCATTAAGAACTTATGTAATAGATACTAGGTAACTGAGAAAAATAGATAGTAAACATAATAAGTATTAATAAACATACAAACATCCATAAATCGTGAAGAAATATTCATACTCATCACACAAATATCTGCCCCTACCGGGATTTAAACCCGAATCTCTGGCTAAGTAGACAGGGGTACTAACTACATGACCAGACGGAAGTCATTTTATTATAAAGAATAATAAAATATTTACGTACACTATTTTTTCTAAAATCACGGAAGATTCTAGTTAATGCAATGTTAGTTTCATGTCTTTTGTTGATACATCTCCATCCGTTTGCTATTTAGACCCCGTTTGCTTTTTAGTACATTTGTATGTTGCAGAAATTTTGTGTAAAGGTGTGGAGTGGGCCTTATTATCAAAGTGTACAAATGTTGGTGATTTGAGTTTAAAATTTCTCTTAGGAGTTAGTAACATTTGTTTGATGGCAGTTCAACATTTTAATACTAACGTATGATGTCCACGAATCGAATGATTGTATCAAATAAATGTTACCTGTATGAAAAATCCATTTTTTATTGCTAATCTTCAAAGTCTATTAAACGGCTCTTAAGCGCTGAATTCACAAGCTGTGTATATTTTTTGAAAAGTCGCTATTGCTAACGATGTTATTATGTGATTCCAGCGGTGATGGAGGAGGAATCTAGCGATCTACCGGGCACGGACGGTCTGGCGCCAAAGCAGCGACACCAAGCGAAGCACCGCGAACTGTTCCTATCGCGGCACGTGGAGACGTTGCCAGCGACGCACATCCGCGGCAAGTGCACTGTCACGCTGCTCAACGAGACCGAGTCGCTGGTCAGCTATCTCAATAAGGATGTGAGTATGTACCGGGTTAGGAACACCACATAGCTCTATACTTGTAACTACTGTTACTCGGTGCTTCCCTAGAAATTTTAAGTTATATCCTGAACGAGGCTCTGCTGTCGATACTAATGTGATCAAGCAGCGAAACCCGTTCGTACAACAAACCTTTGTTTAGAAACGATGCCAGTATTTAGATAAAAATCGGTGTGGGGTGTTCTGACTTTATTCGATTTCAAACTAAAAAGTTGTGAATATCGTTTATAACTGAATTATGATAGTTTTTGTCAAGTTTATATTATATATAACCTTACACATACTGAGCATAATTTAAAAGTATCTCCCTTAGAATGTTTTTACTGGTTTTATTTTCAAATCATACGAAGCTTGAGCAAGATATTTCCCTCCCAAAGGGAATATAACGTCAGCCTGAATTAACACAAGGAAAAGTGAAATTATTAACGTGAGTGTAGAAATTTTATAGTGGAACAATCCTCAAATTATATAATTAAATCTAATATTCTATATATACACTGATTTGGAACAAAAAATACGATGTTGTCATAAACTTGTAACTATTGAATACCAAAAAAATACCGGAACTGATTTTTTAGTGTTTATTTGCACCGCATACTTATTGGCGGTTAAACATTTGTATACAGATAATATTATGTTGCTAATATAATGTCTCCACAAATTATTTTATGAATAATTAGCCGTGTGTATGAATCATCTTACAAGCTTTTAATGTTATCTTAGTAGTATAACAAACAATATGAAGAATCTTGAGTAGTTTAACAATACTGTAAAAACTACATATTTAAACTCATTGATTCAATGTGATTATTTTTTCTCTTTATTGATCTTTTCATTCAATTGCTGGTGAGATATTTTATTTTATTAAAGACATTTTTAAACGTATATTTTTGTTACTCATTTACAACGTTGAAATTTCAGTCTTGAGGCGATAAGTGAATAAATAATTGATCTCGCAATTGCAGGAAACAATATTTTTCTGATATTCAGAGTTCATTTTAACGGCTTTCAAATTAATTTATAAGAGTCATACAGAGTACAGATGTTCTTAATCCGACACTGCGAAGTAAAATACCTCACAATTTACTTCTATTACACAATATACTTAGCCTTATTTATAATTGTAAATATTTGTTCCTTGTTAATATTACAATCTGTATACCTCAATGGTATTCTAAAAATACAATTAAACACATTAGTTAAAGTTTATTGATAAAGACTTTTCTGTTTGTTTCAGGACGCATTTTTTTATTGTTTAGTATTTGATCCTTCACAAAAGACTTTATTAGCAGATAAGGGAGAAATCAGAGTTGGAAGTAGATATCAGACTGAAGTAACTAATTTATTAAAAGATGGTAAGCATTATTAGCATAATTATAAAATGAATTTCCTCTTTAACGGACTTCATAGTGTCCTTATAAATTATATACGTGTTATAAGCATAGTCCCCCATAGTGTTTCATATTTTCTATTGAAATCACTATGTCTATAAATGGTTCTTACCATTTTTATAAGTAAGGTCCTACTAACTAACCTAGTCACTTGAGTGCCAGACTAGATCTTATCCGACATGTACGTAGGTGACGTCATTCACGTCCGCCAAACAATTATAATATAAGAAATTGATTTAATGATAGCGATTTAATTATTTAAATTATTATTAAAAAAATGTTTGTAACAAAATTTTCTTTTGACAGCCGTCTGGTCAATGACTCTAACTACTCAGTTAGAAATCCCCGGCTTAAATGCCAGTAGCGGCAGATATTTGTATGATGAGTAGTATATTTGTTCACGAATCATGAATGTTTCTATGTTTATTTAGTATTCTGATATTTAATATAAAATACTTATGTTTCTCCGTTGTCTAGTATTCATAACACAGGCTCAATGATGCTTAATTTGGACTTGATAATAAGTGCGATTCAAAGTCAAAGTCAAAATGTCTTTATTTAAATAGACTCATTAACTAAGTTCTATTAAATCGTCATAACAGGGAATTTATATGAGAAAAATAAACATATGATTAAAGGTATTTTAATCATATGTTTATTTTTCTCATATAAATGAGAAAAATAAACATATGATTACTTACTTACACTATTCATGTGATAACTTATTGGTGGTTATATTCCCAATATGCATATTCCCAATTAACCCTACCACCGCTCCAACGAATTAGTAGCTGCAGATAAGAAGCGGCGCTAGAAACTCTCAGCCTTTAATATTTGGTATTTTGTGAGAATTATGATTATATTATTATTAATCTAAGCCAGTTTAAACATGATTTTGTTACGTTTCAGGCGAGGACGACCCCCGCAACAGCGAGGAGCTAGAGTCGCTGGTGTGGACGCCGGAACACGGGCTGACGGACAGGCAAATCGACCAGTTCTTGGTGGTGTCGCGCTCGGTGGGCACGTTTGCGCGCGCACTAGACTGCTCCTCCAGCGTCAAGCAGCCCTCGCTGCACATGTCCGCGGCCGCTGCCAGCCGCGACATAACACTTGTTAGTACTTCCTCCACCTTATATTACAATTTGTACCTCTTGTATAGAAACACACATTGTTAATATACTTTTGTTTGCTGACTCATGTTTTTATATATGGTTATACCTAGATTAATATTTCTAATTCCGACAAAATATGCTAAAACAACAAAATTAATCGCTACAAAATCAAGTTTCTGAATTATAGAGATTTAAACGTTGACGACACTATCCGATTGTGGTCTGTGTTTAATTTATTCAATTAATGTTTTTTGACATTTAAAATATGATTTATTAAACAAACAATTGTTCGATTTAATAATACAATGTTTATAATTCAAACAGTTCCACGCGATGGATACGCTACACAAGTCAGGCTATAGCATAGAGTCCGCGCTATCTTCACTAGTTCCCGCATCAGGGCCTGTGCTGTGCCGCGACGAGATGGAGGAGTGGTCCGCCTCCGAGGCCAACCTCTTCGAGGAGGCACTCGACAAATACGGCAAAGACTTCGCAGATATACGACAAGATTTTGTAAGTTATTTAAATGTCTCAATTAGAAAAATAAGTTATAAGTTTCATATTGATAATCATAAATTTGGGGAAAAGAATCGTCACATGTTATATCTGTATTTTTTTGTTATTTGCATTTCGTTAAAGTTATGGTTGCAGATATTGGTTTTAGCGTATTTCTAACAAATAGTTTCCAGCATGTTATTAAATGACCCCGGTTCGATTGTACTTGTTATTTTATTTTTTTGAATTCGATAAGATACCATAGTATTAATATTTTTTGTATAATTCTCCATATAAAAACAAAAGGCTAAGGGATCTAGCTCATACATCTAGCCTTGCCTTATGTATTCAATTTGTATTGTGTTTGTACAAAGAAAGATAAAGGGATCAAGCCCATACAGCCAAGTCTGATGTCAGTAATATTTCGACAGTTTTATTACATTAAAGTGCAGATGTTATATCTATATTTTATAATACTTAAAACTATCTAAATATTACTTGCCAATTGGCAAGCTCAACTTACAGATCTATTTCAATATACCTATTTCATTACTTGTTTCAGCTGCCATGGAAAACGCTAAAGAACCTAGTGGAGTACTACTACATGTGGAAGACAACGGACCGTTATGTGCAGCAGAAGCGCGTCAAGGCCGTCGAGGCGGAGTCCAAGCTGAAGCAAGTGTACATTCCCAACTAGTGAGTGTTTGTACCCACCAACTTATATTATCTGTGTGAACTTTGACCCAATACATCACACGTCGAAAGAAAATATCAAACTATTGGATACAACGCCTTTGTGTTCCTACTAAACTGACGATTGCAATCTAGAACAAGACTATGCGAACATAGAACTTCACTTGAAAATAATAAGGTCAAGAAATATTGCATTTATATATAACGTTAAGTTTAGTTTGGCTGCAATGTTTGGCAAAATACGTAAAGAGAAATGAAATTCGTTTCATGTCTAAGTCGTCACAATTTGATAACGTCTCCATCCTATTATTTTGGCTGCATAATATTAAGCGACATTTGATGTGCTTTACAATTCTAATCGTAATGATCTAGTTTATTTAGTGTTTTTGTTAGTTTGTAAAGCTTTTCTTGATCTAGTCTCTATTAATATTATTAAGTTAGGCGCATACTGATTTTGCGGTAGTGGTACGCTTATATTGATGTATGTATTGTTATATGCAGCAACAAGCCAAATCAGGCTTTGATCACATCTGGCGGAGCGGCGGCCAGCAACAACAAGACGGGCGCCGTGCTCAACGGCGGCACTAACGGCACCGCCGCCGTCACTGGCGCCCACCTCTGCTCCTCCTGCCAAGGTGAGACATACCGGAGTGTTGATTATAGCACTGACTTTCCGCCATTCCGCCTGAAAATAATAATGTTTGCTCGTTTACATTTTATAGCGTCAACTTGATAAATAATAATTACTTTACAACGTACCCTTTACTTTTGTTGCACAGAAACTCGCAGTTTTCTCACATGTGCGCAAAACTTTTTCAAATTTCGAAAACGACAATTTTGAATCACGCATCGCAGAATTTTGTTAATAATATTTATGCGGATTATAATACAAAGTACATATGCATTTATGATATATAATTAAATTTAAGCTTGTTGCCCTATATAAGAATATTAAACATGTTATTGGATATCAAATTAGCTGTTTGTTCTTTTTTGTATCCAATTTTTTTTAGTCACTGGTAGTTTTCAAAATTTCTTTTAGTATTGTGTTTTAAATCTATCACTTTGCTCACAAGAATCACTCGATACGCTCGTGGTTTAATCCTAGACTCATTCGTTAGCGCGGGATTTCAAATAAGCTCTCACTACAAAAAATAATGTTGCTTGTACATTTTTTGTTTTAGTGACAAATGCAACCCAGTGGTACTCATGGGGACCAGAACATTTACAATACAGATTGTGTGGTTCCTGCTGGCAGTACTGGAAAAAATATGGAGGTCTTAAGGTACAATACAATACTATACTATACAAAACTCAATATCAATAATCATTACATTCTCCTACAGCATAGAACATAAGTAACACACAATTGTAATAACTAACACACTAGCCCAATATGACTAATGAACAGTAACCACACGCTTTGACAAGTAACTACACGCTTATAGATAATAGGATTCATTTCAAAATTAAAATAAAATTGTGTTTATTATGGCACATTAAAGAAAGCATAATGTAGGATACATTAATTACTGGCACTGAAAAATCTCACTCAGCATATAAAGGGCATCTTAGATAGTCGCCGAACAATCTCTCCTAAAGTTTAGAGACAGAAAAAGTCGTATAATAACTAAGCATAACCATGAAATATTTTTTGGATTCGGAATCTTTTATGTAATATGGAGCAATGTATGTTAAAGTCACTTATGACCTGAAACAAATTTACTTTATAAGTTAAGAAACCTTATATTATACTTATGTATTTATATATTAGACATTGTCATTTATATTCTACAGGCCAACCTGTGTTTTATAAGGACGCTAATTTTCTCTATGGGAGCAACTTAATGTAAAAGTTATCTCACTGTAAAAAATGGTGTTTCTAGTAAAATACGTAATTATTGTAATAATTGTTCAGAATCACATGCTCAAACCCAAATTATATCTTTAGTAGCTGCCCAAACCAATGTTCTAATAAAATGGAAAATAAATTAGTAATGAAAAAACTAGGCTAATGATAATAAATAAACAATCTAATGGGTGTTAAAAAGTTACAATAATGAGTTTTTATGTGCTATTAGTACATTTAAAACCGACGCAAAAAGCGGGGTGCTTTTTGTTGGTTAGGTTACATTAGCTTAAATTTCCAATTTAATCCAACGCTATATTCACGTCCTTGCAGACGGCGGGTGTGTTTGGCGAAAGCGAGACGGAGGCGACGAAGGTCCGTGCTGAAGGTGAAGACGCCACGCTATCTGCCTCGCATCGCCCCCACCGCTGCACCGCACTCAACTGTGGCAAGGTAATGTACCTATTATGAAACATAGATTACTGCTGTCCATCCTAATGTTTTATGGAGGAAATCGCTTTAAGGTTGTCCTTTCTACAATTACTCGGTTTCTTAAGTGTCCATTACACTGTTTGTTATTTGTTTGATTTAACGCTCTAAAAAAAGTTTTCGAAAGTGAAAATCCCCGAATCTACCGTATAGCGCGTATTTGCACTGAATCTAGTTTTCCGGGAAGGTTTTAACTGTGGGATTATTTTACAATTTGCTACATTTGTCAAATACGTGACATCATTAAATGTGTCATGTAAGGTTTGTATTTTCACATATATATTCAACCGCTTATGCTGCGATTTACAAGTGGAATAATTTAATTCTACGCCTCGTAAGCAAAACCATCCGTAGATAGAGTATTATAACCCAGCATTAGTAAATTGTAGGGTCGAGCCTTTTCATAGTAGGCTATGTTAGGCTGGTTAACACGCGCTGATGCGTGCGTGCGTGTGCGCAGGAGTTCAAGCTGCGCGCGCACCTGGCGCGGCACGTGGCGACGGCGCACGGCAGCGGCGAGGGCGCGCGCCCAGTGATGAAGACCCGCGCCGCCTTCTACCTGCGCGCCTCGCCCTTCACGCGCCTCGCACGCCGTCTAGCGCGCGCACTGCGCCGTCCGCGCCACCACGCGCGCGCGCCCTTCTCGCCGATCAACCTGCAGCAGGTCAAGCACGAGTGTGAGTACCGCCTCCGATCTACCCGATCATTGTAACAATACTATAAGCTTGTACACTTACTTTACTCTTTATAGTAATCTACCAATATCATATCAGGTGTACTGTACAATACGTTTTTATTGATGATATATATTGATATGTTTAACATATTTCTGAAATAGTTGTTCTTTTTTCAATACTATTTAAGATTTCAACTACTACTTCAATATGAATTGTAGTGAAAGTAAAAGTGATTTGTTCCATTGAATTAAAATAATGATACCTTAAACTTATTTAGCACTGTGTGAACAAACTATATTTTGTAATGTTTGCTATTTTTCGTTGATTGTACATACAGATTATTAAAAATTGTTAAAATTGATGATTATTCATTTCTTTATATCTAGTGCCAATTTACTAACTAAACAATTTTCTATGAATCAAAGAATCTTGGCATATTTCTTACGCATCAATTGTAAACATTTTAATTTTTTAAATTGAAAATGATGTGATTATAAGTTTGCGCTTTCCGGCAGGTTCAATAGCGATGGCCGGCCTGGGCGGGGCGGAGCTGCGGGGTGCGGGCGCGGCCGGCGCGGCGGGCGGCGTCGTCCGCGCGCGCGGCCCGGTGGGCGCTGTGGCCACGCGGCTGGCGGCCGCGCGCGGGGCACCCTCGCCGTTGGCGCGCGCGCACGACTGGCTGCTACTCACACCCAAGGACCGCATGCCCACGCCCGCGCACGTCGCTTTCCCCAAGCCACCCAAAGCACCCGGTAACTATGCCTTTTGTTTACATCTTCCTTTTTAAGTGAGGATCTAAGTCCATACAGCTATGTTTTATGTGATTTTTCCATAAATATTGCCTTGGAATTGTAATGGCTACGATGGAATGATACAAAGATGAGGATGAAATGATGTGGCAATATTTAAAACATAAACTGATCCGATCCGAATTGAACACTGTAAAATTTAATGCAGGTCACGCACTCGGCCGCACTTAGTTATTGTAGTTTGTTTAGGGGTATGAGAGAAGTTCCTTGTGTTCTTATCAATTGAAACCAAAAAAAACAAAATCTTTTTTTTATGCATTCCGCAGGTTCGGTTCCCCGGTATTTTTGTTATCTAAAAATATAGAAATGTATCACGTAAAATACGGTTATACTTCGAATAATTGCGCTGTAGAGGGTATTGACTATGTTCCTCCTATATAAATGTGTGTGGTGTGTTCAGACGGCAGCCTGATGTACGAGCGGGTGTTGTCGCGCGCAGAGCTGGAGGCACGCCGCGCAGAACTCGCGCCCGTACCAGCGCCTGCTCCCGCGCCGCTAAAGAGACGCGCCTTCGACGACATCAACGGGCTTGATAGTCAGTACACTAACACATTTTCAATAACAATTGAACCGCATCTCGGACTTACTTCACTTCGCATAGATTAACATTAAAACTCAGTAACAATTATGTAACTTCATTATTATTTACTGTATATTTCTATTGACATTAACAAACACCTTATATCTTGGTTAATATATAAAATTATACTCTGTTTTTTTAAAACTTGATGATAGATGTCAATTAGAATGTGGTATAACTTTGAAAGGGCGTATATTTTTATAGCGTGAGTTAACGAAGCAATATTTAGAACAACATCCGAAAAGGTGATAAAAGATGTGTTATGAATAATAATCACAAAAGTAGGAATTATATTCTTAACATGGATGAAATTTGATCAAAAATATATCTATCTCAATAAATATTATTTCGCAACACTCAATACATATTATGTTCTATGGTTCGAATTACTATCTCAGGGATAGCCGATAATAGTATTACTTATCTGTATTACAAGAAGAAGTTGAATTAAATATTATTTAACTTCATAAAGTATTCTTGTAGATGTGCAAAAAATTAAAACAATTCATTGAAAGAAAATAAAATTCAAATATTTTATATTAACGATACATTGATTTATTTGTTTTTTTTTTTATTATAATAGTTTCCTGATATTTTAACTTACACTGGTTTTGAAATTCTATACCATTTTGCGTAGAGTGCATTATGATTTAAGATTTTTAGGATTTTGAAAGCCAATTCAAATCAATAAAGCGATTATCGAATAAAATGTATAGTCCAAAATGGATAAAAAAAAACGCTGAAAATAAGAATTAAAACATGGTGTTATTTTACAAGCTGCCAGGAACTTAAGGGGATTATTATACCTACTTTGCTCATTTTTATACTCGCCTTTTGACGCAGATTTAAAAGTAGGAAATACATCATAAAGTTTGTCCATACATCCGCACAATTATGTTAGATACTAACGATATTCAATTAATAAGAAGTTGCCGGCGGACTTGTAAGGATTGAAATATTAAAGCGATAACCTTACAAATCGGGATTGAGCAAGCAATTATACTTTCTGTTTGATAATTTTGATCCTATAATTTTTTTGATATTTTTATATATTTGAACAGCCAATTGCCAGTTTACATCAACCATAATCTAATATTTTAAACGAAAATTTTTATGATAATTTGTGTAAATAGTCGATACTATCAATGTCGACTATTTCAATGACATCTCTCATATCAAGCTATAATAAACAGACTATAGATTAATGAAAGCGGTGTCTCGTGCTTCGGCATGTATTGATCTAAAGTGCACTATTTGTTGATTCACTAAGCGTAATTAATCGTAAGAAAACTTTCTTGTGTAAATTATCACAAATATTAATTATAGTACCTTCCTAATGCTTACTTTCGGAAAGCAGCAACAGGTTTGTTTAAATTAATTATAAATTAGATATTATAGTAGTGTGATTATAGGTAGAATATTATTAAATATGCATACAATATATATTTGATCTCGTGTCATAGTATTTTTACTATTGTTATTCTAAGTATAAAAGCACTTAATCTTGGGTTCGAATACCGGTAGAGGCAGATATTTGTATGATGAGTAATATTTGTTCATGAATCGCTAGTTTGTGTATATATTATATATATTTCTGATATTACATGTTACTATATTTGTCCATTACTCATAACACAAGCTCTTAATGATGCTTATTTCGGGCTAGATAATAGTACCACCGTAGAAGTACATTACGTTTAGAAGCACCTTAAGGTGGTAGAGTTAACACGAGCGTGTTTGTGTGTTAGGAGCGAGCGGCTGCCGCGAGCCGTCGGCGGCGCCCCCGCCGGCCAAGCGGCCCAACAAGCACCCGGCGCCCATGCAGCGGCCGTCGCGCGAGCAGTACGCCGCCATGTGTGCGCGCGCGCAGGCCACCGGCCAGCCGCTGCCCGCGCACGTGTTCGCGCATGTCAGTATCCACACTACTGGTTTTGTTTATCAAACAAATAAACAAAAAATGTCAAAAGCACTTTACACAGTTTTTAAAGAGCTTTTTTTGTAGACGGTTTTCATTTTCTTAGTTTTTAAAAGTTAAAATAAAATCGGTTATAATGAGCTTTTTGACTTGTCCAAATATTCTATCATTAGAAGACTGCAGTTTTATTTCCGAGTCCATTTCCAAGGTTTCTGTTAGTTTTAATAAATTCAGGAAGAATGCTAGGCAAAAAAAATTTGAAGCTTATATCTGTACGTAGAATGTTAGAATAGAAGCGCCTGGTTCGTAATAATTTTCCAGATCGTTACACGCATAAAAAATACTAAACACATTTTAATGTAATTGTTATTGTTGCTAGGTTGAACTGAATAAATAAAAGGAAATAAAAGAAATAAAAGTAAGGAAATAAAAGAAATAAAAGTAAGGAAATAAATAAAAAAAGATCACTTTTCAATATTCGACAAAAATACATACGTAGCCCGAAATGATAATCATAGCAATTTTTTGTTAATGCACAGGTGAACGGAAAACCGACTAATATCTCAGGTCGCGGAGGCCGACGCCACGTCATCTCCTGGATGGACGCGCCTGATGATCTCTACTTCAGAGCCACCGAGGCCGCTAAGTGAGTACTACTTTTGATATTTGTGGAAGCTGTAGAAAAGATGTAGAATTTTAAAATAATAATTTTGTTACATCTATTGAGATGGTTAGTGTTGGTGTTAGTATTACAAACATATTTTTTCTTACCTAGAATGTACACATAAATTTGATTCGATCGCTGGCAATCTTTATGATAGGTTGCAATTTCATTGATATAAAATGTATTGCATTGCTAATGTTCAACCAATATATAAGAGCCGTGTTACTTGTCTTATATTTCTATTTTACTTGTCATAAATGTGTGTGAATGAAGTAATATAAAATCAAAATTCCCTTGTTGGTTTTTAG
Source organism: Acentria ephemerella (assembly GCA_943193645.1). Lineage (NCBI taxonomy): Eukaryota > Metazoa > Arthropoda > Insecta > Lepidoptera > Crambidae > Acentria > Acentria ephemerella. The sequence continues at coordinate 2,923,720 of OW971889.1, forward strand.
CTTCATGAGGCTTTGACAGGCCTGCTCGTAACCGTTATGAGAAGTAATCAGTCGAGACTATTCGTTTTTACTGGGTTTCAATAGTTTATCTTCAGATGGTTTGCTTATACAGCTTTGAATTTTATCATATTTCACATATATAATAACGTCTCGTAAGCAAAATCATTCCGTAGTTAGGTTATCGAAACCCATCATTATAAGTGTTGTATGTTCCACAGGGCTGCTAGAAGGACTCTGAGCTGCGGCGACCTGCGCCGCGGCGCGCGCGCCCCCTGGCGAGTGATGCGCGCGGCGGTGGGCGCGGCGCCTGTGGGCGCGGGGGCGGCGGCGGGCGCGGGCAAGGCCGCGGCGGTGTCAGCGGCGGGCGCGGGCGCGGGAGCGGGAGCGGGCGCGCCGCTGCAGCTGGTGATCCTGGACTGACAGGAGCCGCCGCGCCCGCCGCCCCCGCCGCACCCCTACACCATGGAGGCGCTGCTCGGCTGAGCGGCGCGCCTTGTACATTCGCGTGTAAATAGCGCTCGCCCGCCACCCCCGCGCTGAGAGATCGAACGAAGATTGTATTTTTGGTAATCGAATCGCCGAGGACGGATTCTGTAGATAATATTTTAAACTATATTGTTCTTATGTGGTTTGATCTGGCGTCGAGCAAATAATGTATTTGATACATAAAACGATATGTAAGTCTATTTCATTCGGAGATTCATTGTAGGATAATTTACAATTTTTTTCATAAATAAAGCACAAATTGAAATATGGGTGTTGTTTTATTTTATCTGTTGCATTATGTGAAATTATTTGCAAGGGTAAAGTCTCTATTTCCACTCATTCACCTCACATTCCATATCCGCAGTAAAGGATTATTGCAAAGTTTGTACCTTACTCCTTCAGCTACTCTAATAAAATATTGAAGTTTTGTTCTGTTAATAACTTTGTCCCATTGTCAGAAAAAGATCACAGATATCTACTTCGTAAGCTATGCAGTCCTTGTAGTCTCGCTGTCTTCGTCCCGTCCCCGATAGTCTATTGATATCTGAAGATAATATCGATATCCCAAAATAGCAATACCGAAGTAATATAACAAAATAAAATAGCAATGTCGAAGTGCACTATATACTTTTGCTGCGTCCACTTATTTAAAGCTGCATATTTTTGGATTTGAATAAAATATGTCAAATTTGCTTCCAAGAGACACGTCACATGATGTTACGTGATTTGTCCTTTACTTATCTGTAATGAATAATAGCACGACCTTAAATATCATTCTAGTTCGTACGAAACCGAATAGGAGCCACTATTGATGGTTAAAAATCGTCGATTCTATCGATAGAATTGACGTCGATAATTAAATTCTTTGAACTTAGTAGTTCTAGTAGTCAATAGTATAGTCACAAGATAAAGATAGCGGGAACACGTTTGATGAGGGCAGCGCAGAACGAGCGGTTTGGAGATCAATTTCTAGCAATGAGCGTCTCTCTGTTAATATGATAAAGAAAAAGTGCGAGTAACAAATAGAGAAAAAATACCTATTGGTCAACATTGATTACATCTTGACAGCATCTGGCCTAGCGGCAAAACCTCTACTGTGTTGTCAGGAAATTTGATTCGAGTTTATTTATTTTTCTTGTATATTTTGTGTATAGGGGTAAATAACTAGATGGCGATACTGTGTCTAAAAATGAGAATTGTGACAATAAAACAATTGTAAAGTGTGACTCTCTTTTTCCTGTATACACTTTACTCTTTGATTGATGTAATGTTTATAATGAAGGTGACACACCTCGAAAATGTGACCAATAGACGGGCGGTACAGGCTACCGAGAGAAATTTTTACTTATCAGAAACCACGCAACCTCTTCACTGATTGTCTTATCAATATAAAACCACTTATTAACCATATTTTTAGGTAGGACAATAATGAATTGTTTGAACGTTTACCTGCACTAATTACTAAGGTTCTTTTCAAATGGCGAGACTAAGGTAAGGTCGGAGAACTTTTGGTCATTCTCCACCTCGATAGTTACTCTTAATCAGAATTATAATTATCACCGGGATAATTGATGAGTTTGATATTTAGATGCAGTTAATATGCGTTGTTGCATTGGCTCTGGTTTCAAATATAAAATTTAAGTTTTTGATATACTCTTCATTTTAATGCAGAATAGCACAGAATACCGTACAACCAGTGTTGTTATTTGACGTTTCTAAAGGCGACTATTAACATGTTTGCCGCGCATGCCAATGTAGGGATCTGGCAAAATTGTTATCCAATTCGGATATGACACATTGTCATTTATAAAAAAAGATCAAGAACTGTTTGGCATACACGCATCATAACATATGCCGATTAAAATAAATTAAGTGTATGGATTGTCGTATCACCAACTTGATGTCCTTAAAAATCGATTCGTTCTAATCCTTTCATATTCAATTGGAATGAAAGAAATGCAAATAACTTAATAAGGTAATTCGCATTCCGAATCAAAATCGACACCATTATATTGGGTAGACTGCTAAAACTGCGGGTAAAAGTAAACAAGAAATAAATAAGAGTTATATACCTACCTTTGTTCACGCTTGCTGCAATCGACACTCCTAATATCAGGCTCATTAAAATGACCGTTTCGTAATTTCAATTGCTTCCCGAACCAAACTGGGACCGATGGGGAGGGAAACTAAAAAAATTATTTCGGGAAGAAGGCATCATATGACATTTTTCTGGAATCCAGTTTTAAAAAGCGTCTCGTATTAGTGTATGTATATCTACTGTAAGTGTACTGTTTAGGGGAACAGTTCGCGGTGGTAGTGAGAATAAGTCAGTAGGGCAGTTTCAGCAGTCTGCCAATGATCATGACGTCCCGATATTTCGTCCAAAGTACCGTCCCGAAATACCGGGTATAAAACTCAAGTTTTCTATCTCATTATTTTAAGTCCTGTCTAACTTAAGCTTCCTCCATCGATTTCTAAATAGATCAGTATTGTGCAGCCCCATCCATTTATTCCTCACGTTTTACCAACCATCTAATCAAAAAGTGAATTTATCAGCGTGATAATTTTTCATGATTTAATTACACGCTAGCTAAGTAATTACAATTTTTGATATTAAGTCCTGTGTGTCTGTGTCCGCTCGTGTACTTTATAAATTTTTATAAAACTTCATATAATTTCTCCACCTCCTTTAAATGAAATGGGTTATCTCTTTATTATAACCATTATTTTACTATTAGCTCTGTCATAAGAAAATTAAAAAGAGGTTGTTAAATAAAAAAATATTTTGGAAAAGTTATATTTATTCGAGTACATAACTACATCTTAATATAAATGGATAATAACTATTTTCTGCGTGATAAATATGTTTAAGTTGATTTAACACCTGCGTCCGTCTTTCTCATTTTATCATAAAGCTCTATCACATACTCCATTAGTGATATTCGAATAGATAAATACTTCGACTTCAAACAACAGTAAAGCAACGTCGCGGACAAGAGGGACCCGTATTAACTATTTCTAATGAAACTTAAATAAGATACTACAGTACTATCCTACAACTTTCAGGAGGTATCATTTTCTGCCTACGCTTATTATGTTAGTTATTCGGTTTCTTTATACCTAATACGTTTTAAAACAAAACATAAATTCAAGACATCTAACCGCAATATTTCATTGCGGTTAGATGTTATAATAACCGCCCAGGCCATAAAATTATGATTAGATTGCTAGACAAACGCGGTATCAAATTTTCATCAAATCTATCTTTGAACTGAAAATTTTATCATTAACAGTTCTCTCGACTGCTAATTCCAGATGCTAGTCCTACAGAACCTTACTAATATAAATAACGTGACACACAAATGAATCTAAAAAGATTAGAGACCTCAAAAAAGTTGTCGGGTCACACAAATAGTTTTTCTAATGGCACACTAATGTACTTGTATGTTCATGTCACATCGAGAGCTATTTGAGAATAATTATCAAACAGTAATTAATTAAATTTGTGTACAAATGATAGAATAAACTAGAAAATTTTATTATTCAAGTTGTTAAAGATAACATAAGGAAACAACCTACCTAAAATAAATTAAAAAAAACATGATTATGAATGAAATATTCACGTTAACTCCCGATTTCAAAATATTAGTACATAATCAAAATAAATAAATACATTTTTGGTTAATATAAGATATTATTGGTCTGAATAAATTTCATCAATGGCGATATTGTGCTTTTTATATTTTTGTAAATTCATAAATTGATCTCTCATACGTAAATAATTATAATGAATAAAGAGTTAATGATGTATGTCGTTCTTAATGACACCTATTCAGACTCAAATAAGCAATTGGCAACCATGAGTACAAAAATGACATTGATGAAAAAATATTTAAAAATATAGGTTTCCCTCTCACCACGCGATTAACATCTCAGAATTAAATTGAGCAGAATCTATTAGGGCTAAATTTACGCTAAGTCAACTTTGTTGGCGGACAATAACGTTCTTTAGACGAGTAGGCCTCCGATAACACATCTACTATTTTATACAATTCCATTAATGATAATATTACATCAGAAGTCAGTCCCTTACCGTCATATAACTGTCCTTATAATACATAACCTCATACTTCAAGTTAATTGCAGTAAACTAGGTCTACAGTGTAATCTCAAGCCTGATAGGAGACGCGGGCGCAGTCGGCTGTCCCACGCGCGCTCCGCCGGCTCCCACATTATTACATAACACCATCGTCGCCGTAATCCATAAAATACTCATTACAAAAATACTGTACAATTACAATAATTATCTGAAGGTAATAAAGTCTTACTGATAAATCATACGCAGTTAATGTTCCGATATATATTCTACTCCCGAACTCCCATCAATAATAATACATCATTCACAAGTTATGTACAATGTCTTATTTTAATATACATGTTACATAAACACACATCCAAATTTGATCCCAAAACTGTAGTCTTTACCTCATTTTATTTTCTAAATTAAATAATGAGATCGAACATAAACATATGGAATTTGGAATTGAGTAAGACGTAGGATATTATTTGCAGCTTCGATAGTATATAATATAAATACTATAAAACTAGCAATACATATCATAATATATTTAGTAAATTTGGACGAAGCCTGAATTTTTATTGTAATACTTTTTAATTTATTCATAAATATGTATGTTCTTAAAATCTTTATTTATTTCAAGGCACTGAATGTTAACAATTGATAACTGTTTTGTTTTTTTTCGATTGTCTTAGATCCTTATCCTAAAATAATAGCCAATATTAAAATATTTAACTCGCAGTACAATTTAGTATGAAAATACACACGTGACTCTGCATACATACATCTATACTAAAATATAATATTCCTGTGTTATACTTGACTTTGTAAATAGATTTTCGGTCACTGCCAGAAAACCACAATCTGTACAAAAATATTTTTTGCAAGCTTGCAAAAAGATATTTGTCATATATAAAAGATTATGTATAAAAGTAATCGTCTTTACGATTATGAACAATGGGTTAGGTGGGATTTGGTTTTTGGATATTTAACCGCGCCAATCTTTCAGTGCAACAATGGAATGTTAATAGGATACCATTTAACAATAACAATACCACAAGTTTAGTGTTCGAACTTGTTCACCGTAGGTACATACATAGTACACAATGTATAGCATAATAAAATAATTGATAATATTGTAGAACTCAACTACAATTATAAATCTTTGATTGGCTCCAAACGTATATAGCACACTCACCGTTTGGTAATGTAATGTCTCACTAGCGGGGCAGGGCAGTGTGCGACGCTCACATGTAGAACCTTTGTCTGTGTGTTCAGTCTCACGCGTCACACCTGCGTCACTATTGAGTCCACTTCAATGCTTCGACAAGTTCAATGGCAAATCTGGAATATAAAAATAGATAATATTTACTGACGCAATAGGAAATGGAACTAGAAATGGTTCAATATTATTTGTTGAAATTTACCTGATGTAGGTTCCTCCTTAGGTATATGATCGGTGAAAAGGGGATGGGCGAGCGGCACCCAGGGTCCGGGCGGCACTGCGGGCGCCATCGCGTAATGCATCCACGGAGCTCGGTACAGCGGGGGAGATACGTAAGGGTAAGGGTACACGTACGGCACCTCGCGCCATTCCTCGCGTGCCGGTGAACCACGGTACTGCGGTGCCACGCCCGCCCAGCCGCGCGAACCCGGCCCAACCCCTGCCGCTGCCCCCGGCCCGCCCACCGGCACCGGTCCCGCTGCCCCGTACGGCGATGGCGGCGCGCCATACGACGCGCGGTACCGCGCCAATTCCGACGGCGGCGTCGGAGAGTCACGAGACAGAGACGGCCCGCCTTGACCAGGCGAGCTCATCAGGGTCGAGTACCGGTATCTGTAGTTGTCCGGACTTGGACTCAAATCCGGCGAGTTGACGCTCGATGGAGACTCAGTCTTGAGCGAGGGTGGGTACGAGTGCGGCGACCTCTTTGCCTCGGGTGATCGCCGCGTCGGGCTCTCGTCGGGCATGCTGAGCAGCGAATGTATGCTATAGCTGCTGACGTTCTTGGAGACGGGCTGTTGCTCTTTCCGCGGCGCCGTGCCGTTGTGCGAGCGCGCGGGCTCTGCCGGCGGCCGGTGCGGCGTGTGGCTTGGCCCTGGCGACGGCGGGTACGATGCAGTGCTCAACGCGGGAACAGTTTTCGCTCGCCTTTTCATCCCTTGATCCTCGAGACTTACGCGCTCCAACTCCCTGAGAATTCGTTTCCTCGGCGAAACCATCATGTGCTCTTGCCGACAGTTGACCAGCTTAGCGTTCACTGGAACTGGTAGAGACGCAATTTTTTCTCGGAGTTTATCGATAGTCCGGGTGAGCTCCCTCCTTCTTATCTGAGGCCTTGTCTTCGTGTAAACTCTTAATTTACGATACTGATAAGGCTTCTTTAGCTTCATATGGTAATATTTCTCTCGATCAAAATCGTTCCACCTGTCGTCGTCTGGATTAGATTTAGGTTTGGGCGTGGCGCTGTCGACAACATCCTCGCTTTTACTATTTCTGTTCTCTGGCGAGCCGACGTCGCCGTTCCGTTTTTTGTCGCAAACTCCATTAGTGAGTGTGCGTTTAGCGTTGCTGCCATTTATTAAGCAATCCGGATGTGACGGATCATACGGTTTCCTCCTTTTGAAGCGGCTGGCCGCGTCTATGGTGGCGTTCTGCAAGGTGCTGGGCCTGCAGTAGTACATAGCTAACTCTTTGGAAACGTTTCTGCGCGGGGATGCTTGCTTCCAGCAGTGGTCGCGCTGCCAGGGCGACGACTGCACGGAGCTGTTGTCGTCGGAGACGCTGAGCGAGGTAGGCACGGGCGCGGGTGGCGTGGGCGGCGCGGCGGCGGGCGGCCAAAACGTCTTGCGCGGTACTGACACCCAGCCCGCGCGCTCACCCTCGCGCGCACACCCCCGTACCAGCTCCAGGATAAACTTCCCATCTGAAACCACATATTAAAACTTGTATAAATTAATGAGTTACTTTATCCATATGTCATCTTACAGAGTATTTCAGCCAGAGCTCTATTTGGACCATAATATTAAACTTCTTTGTTTTGTTTCCTTTGAATCAAACCACTTATTACTGGCTCAATTACAATACTTAGTTTTTTAATAAAGAATCCTTCAGATAACCCTAACATTTTAAGATAATATGTCTGAAGTGGCAAGTTACAGATAACAATTCAATCAAGTGAATCACTTTTTGAACTCATGTTTCCTAGATAATTACTTTAATTATGTCTACTTTGTTTTAAAAAGTGTATCTCTATTTATTTTTATCATAATCAGTACAAAAAATATAGGCATGAAAATTTATAAAATTACAAAAATAATTTCATCTGTTATATACAAAATGAATGCTAAATATACTTACCTAATATCACTATCACTCTTAGTGCAAATGTCATTAGTTGTAGTCTGTGCAAGTATTGACTTTAATTATCATTAATTATTTGAGTCAGTATCAAACACTTGCCTTAAATGTTTGGCTATAAAGTTACAGAATGTGCTTACTGTCACCATTAGATTTAAATTGTACTATTAATATTGATGTACTATAGTTCATTATTAACAGTCAATAAACTAAATTAAGATTTCATAAATTTTATTATTAATAAATAAATATAACCAGTTTTGATTTTTTTGATAGGTTTAATGAGTAGATTAATGTCATTTCAAAAACAGATGAGAAAACACAGCTGAGAAATGTTCTGATATACCTACTAGTGTTTAAATATTACTTACTATACACATATTTAATCTATCCTTTACACAATAATTTACTTTGTAAAGTGCTTAGATTGTAATTAAAATTTATGCAACTGAGTAATGTTTTACCATAGTTTTTGAACTATTATTAAAGAATGCTTAAGAGTGAAGACTAAGCTATCTCTTCTGTATTTGTTGTGGTCCATAATAAATCTAAGATAACAAAATTTCTCACTCCCGGAATGCTCAGATGCTGCATCAAAGCGGTTTGCCCTTTACTGGTATTTCCAATACAGTAGTCAATAGCCATAAGAATAAATAAATGTGACTTAGTATGATCTACAATCCTTGATAATCTATGATCCTAATTAAAACATTGTAATATTTATAATTGCCAATTAGGACACTAGAAATTTACATTTACATAGTTATATTAATGAAGTGCAAGTGGTAGTATAGTTGTTAGATAATTGACTACAAATAGTAAGTAGAAAGTATTAATTTCTATTAAATACATTATATTACCTACTTAAGTTTACTACTAATGCCTATATAAAATTATAAGACCTGTAAATACTATAAGTTTATTTTTTAACCTCAATTACACCTAAGTTCATTTTACAGTATCCTTTTTTTAAACAATGAATGCATATTTTTCAAAACAATATATCTTTCATTACAATAGTGCATAAATAATATATAAATAAAAAAAATTGTCAGTTAAATCTTTATTGATATATATGTCCCACTACTGGGAACAGTCTTCTTTATTTGAGAAAACTACAAGACCTTTAATAATGTAAAAACAACAAAATTGAATTGAGGACCTACAATTGAAGAAAGCCAATTTACTTCAACATTTAAATGAAGTTCAAAGAATTGAATAGTTTTAGAGCAAGCTGCTATGCACCTATCTTTTTTCAACAGCAGGTTAATCATAAAAATCTAACATAAGAGACATTCTACACAAGTCAATATCTATTGCGTTATAGTGGTGTATAGTGGTTTAGAATAATCTGCAACACAAAAGCAAGAAAATGTGAATTGCATAAGCTTTATTAATTTCACAATTTTAAACATTCATTAATGTTTCCTTTAAGACAAATAAAATAACCAGTATAAAATAGAAGGTATATTCTTTTCGGTAGGGTGCCTACAATTTCTTATGAAACACAACAATAACACAGAGGCTGCACTTAGACAATTGGCAATGGCTCAAGCAAATGTGCCTATGTATGTTTATTAGAGCATGAAAAACTTTCTAGTTTTTTATAATGTTAACAAGCCTTAGCAAATAAATTACAGCTGTTACTAATGGATGATACAGTAACTACATTATCAGACTGACCTTTAAAAAACTTGAGCCGCCCACCAGTCGCTGCAAGAGAGGAGTGCTGCACAGGAGTATCCTCACTTACACCCTTGCTACTACTGTTACCATTTACGCCATGTCTTCTGTCTACTTCTTCTGTCATTTTGGTACATGTTGTCAGAGTTGTGTTTGGTCCTTCCTGTATATGCATTTCATTTCTGACCGCTCATACAGCCAACGAACAACACTTTAGTCCAAACATTCTCGCCATGTCGCATCGAGCATAAGCAACATTGGCTCGACAACCACTCGTGGTTCTCGTTCGACATTCAATATTTCTGTCAAAGTCCTCATCCTAAGACCACCTGCGGGTTGCAAGCACGTACATAACTTTCGTATAAACACATTACCGACACGGTTACTACCGATTGAACCAATATAACAAACTGATCTTGTTTACGGGGGCACTTTATACTAGGCACTGACTTAATAACTACAAAACAAAACCGAGATGCTGGACTACCGACTATAATCGGGCCCACGACACAATTCAATAAAAAGCTGGTCGTTTTTCAGTACATAGTTCATTCACACCCAGCATCCATTTTGATTCGTTCAAAATCAAATATGATCGTTCTTTTTGTGAAATCGGAATGCGTTGTTAAATACGTTTTGTTATAGCATCTATCATTCAGTGATAAGAAATTATTTTGTAATTGATAATTTATTAGACATTCTGTACTGTAGAAGTAATCTCAGTTAAAATATTAGTGGTTTAGTTTTGTATTGGATTTTAATACAAAGTATCGCTATCATTCGAAATAAAAAAGTATTTCAATATATATTAGTCAGTATATTAAGATTGAAACATGTAGCACAAAATTCTTATATGTATTATCTGTGGCAACATGCCACCATTTTGTAAAATGGCGGTATAAATTTCCTTCTAGTATCTATGGTTCCACACCTATCTCTTTCACGAACCTACTTTAAAATGAATAGGCAGTAGAAATCGTAGGAATGAAACGAATTGATAGTTCCTACCATAGAGTACTATAATCTACGAAAAGTTCCTACCTACGCTACGCAGCGTTTTAATTATCTATGTGCGACATAATTTGTGAAAGTTTGTTTGTGCGGAAAAACCAACCTGTGTAAAAATTAATTTACACACGTTTTCCTACATTTACAGTAAGTTATTATTTCAAATTACACCATTCAGTAGCTCAACATGACGTCGTCAGAAGTATCTATTAGTCGTAAGATAATATCAGAGGATTTGTCTAATGTCGAATTCGACACTAGCGAGGATGTCGAAGTTATACCAACATTTGATTCCATGAGCTTGCGGGATGAATTATTACGCGGCATATACACATATGGTAAGATGTTTTTTTATCGTTGTAATAGTACCTATAATATTTGGATATACATCTCTGATCTATTGCATTGCATTACATTACAGGGTTTGAGAAGCCCTCTGCTATTCAGCAAAGAAGTATACTACCTATTGTAAAAGGGAGAGATGTAATAGCTCAGGCTCAATCTGGTACAGGAAAAACGGCAACATTTTCAATTTCGATTCTACAGTCTTTGGATACAACATTACGTGAAACCCAGGTTTTAGTGTTATCGCCTACTCGTGAGTTGGCCACACAAATTCAGAAAGTTATTCTTGCTTTGGGAGATTTCATGAATGTCCAGTGCCATGCATGCATTGGTGGTACCAATCTTGGTGAAGATATTCGCAAACTAGATTATGGACAGCATGTTGTGTCTGGCACACCTGGACGTGTATTTGGTAAGTATAATCTCTAACATAAGTTTTCAATTTATTTTTAATTATTTGATTTATGTATTTTATTTATTGATGTTATCAGATATGATTAAGAGGCGTGTACTGAGAACAAGATCAATCAAAATGCTAGTTCTTGATGAAGCTGATGAGATGTTAAATAAGGGATTCAAGGAGCAAATTTATGATGTGTACCGCTATTTGCCTCCAGCCACACAAGTTGTACTTATCTCTGCCACATTGCCACATGAGATTCTTGAAATGACTTCCAAATTCATGACTGATCCTATCAGGATATTGGTGAAACGGTAAGATTGTTTTCATAAATGTATTTGTTCCATTTAATTGAAATTGATATGAACAAATGAATAGAATTCATATTACCAAATTTCTGTATATTTATATAGTTTGGAGACAAAGTTATGAAAAATATTCAAATATATATATTCATTCACAATATGCAGACAAATATAATATAATAATATAAATTGGTAGTGCAACTTGCAACTGCACTCTGCAATGGAAGGTTCATTCAATACTTACTTTATAATGTATTATGTTAGTAAAACAATATCTAGGTTAAAAAAAATTATAATTTTTTAAATGGTTTATGATAAAATTTTAACTTGGTTACAATATATTTAGCAAAGCAAAATGTCACCAAATTTGAATTTTAACACATTTTCATTTCAATATTAATTCCAAAATAAATCTAAAGAGTATTTATATGAATTTTATACAAATCAATTATATTTTTTGTCCTGATTACAGTGATGAGTTGACCTTGGAAGGTATCAAGCAGTTCTTTGTTGCTGTGGAGCGTGAGGAATGGAAATTTGATACATTGTGTGATCTCTATGATACACTTACTATTACCCAAGCTGTCATATTCTGTAATACAAAAAGGAAAGTGGATTGGCTCACACAGAAGATGCAAGAGGCAAACTTCACAGTAAGCTCTATGCATGGTGATATGCCTCAAAAAGAAAGAGACAATATTATGAAAGAGTTCCGTTCAGGACAAAGGTAAGTGAAATTTAATATTATATTTTGAGATATTTATATTTTTACATTTATACATTTAAAATTATAAACCCATGAAATGGTTACAGCCGTGTTTTAATCACAACTGATGTATGGGCTAGAGGAATTGATGTGCAGCAAGTTTCACTAGTCATCAACTATGACCTGCCGAACAACCGTGAGTTGTATATCCACAGAATTGGTAGATCAGGAAGATTCGGTCGCAAAGGTGTGGCAATCAACTTTGTCAAGTCTGATGACATCAGGATTTTAAGAGATATTGAACAGTACTATTCTACTCAAATTGATGAGATGCCAATGAATGTGGCAGATTTAATATAATTGAAAATTTTAAAATGCAAATTAAGTGATAATGCTTACTTTAAGCACACCCAGTATAATACTGGCTTGAAGCACTGATGAAAAGAAGTGTCAGCTGTCTTTGTAATCCTAGCTTCTAAACAAAACTTATGTTGAATCCTTCATTCATTGTAATATGGTCTTAATATAAATGTAAATTAATATACATTTTTTAATTAGGGTCATTTCATGCAAACATGCAAATGGTGAAGCGTATCAAAGCATTAATCAAATGTTACAGTAAATACACCCATATTTTGACAACCTTATGCTCATATTACTTTTAAAATAAAGTAAATAGGCTAGTGTGTCTGAGCGACCAAGGCTCTATGCTAATTGATTAGTTTAATTCAATTTTTTTTTTAAATTTGCCGTATTGATACTTTTCCACTTTTCTAGCATGTATTGACCCTTATACAATGCTCATTTATTCTAATTTTTCTGTTACTTTGAGGTTGTGTGTAGATGACAGATATTTTGTTTATTGAGATCGTGGCTACTTGCCCTGTAGATCTAGACAAGAAACATTTGATAATCTTAATTGAATCGATAAATAAAAATGTATTGGATTAGACAATAATGCTCAAAAACTAAGAGAGAGCTCATGTCAGATTTCTTACATTTTACATCTAACATCTTGTCTAGGTCCTCTGACGGGCTGGCGGACACGCGATACGTGATCTTACGACTGTCAACACACAAGATCTGAGAATCTTATCTTCATCTTTGGTCTGTCATTTTGTCGTATCGAGGAATCTGCCTGACCCGTGTGCACGGCCTTATACTTATATAAGACATTCTTTATGCGTGACTTACGAATGTGGCATGTTCATCATTGCCCGGTAGGCAACCTTGACCACCACAAACATTTTGTCCATAGTGTATGCATTTATACTCTCTTAATGTTTAATTGCTATGTAGTATTTACTTCCTTGACAATTGTGCGTCCATGTGGAGAGGACATTTTGCAGTTGCAGTCAAATTGTAGCACTTGCTGCCTATAGAACAAATATTTTCCATTATTTATTAAAAAAGAATATTTTTCTAGTAAGTTGAAGCCAGTGTGTTCACAATAAGAATGCAAACAGTATTGTAGTGAGTGTAAACAAACGAGAGTTCAGTAAGTTATGATCGCTACCTCGGGATTAGAGCAGAAAGCCCTGTACTTATAAGATCTAATGAAATGAAAAACTTGGTTCATAACAGAATAACTTATAAATTTATTTAAGTCAATTTTATATATAACTAAGTAAGACTACTGCATATTTGTAATATTTATCTTAGGACTAAATAAAGAAATAATATTGGATCAAATTTTAAGTGGAATGTCTTTAGCTTTATATACAGAGTGATTTCAATATATTTGTGACACGGAAATACTTTGTTATAAAATCACAGATACTTCTTTGGTAAATAAACAAAAATTTGAGCATAAATTTACTAACCAAATTAGAGGTTTTTAAATATCTTCATAATAACCCTAACACAACACTCCAATACTTAAATCAAGATGTTTGGTAAAAATATGTTTTGCACTCTGTATATAGAGTATACTATATACACAAAGACATGTTAAAACCTAGTTATTTTTACAAATATGTGGTGCTTATCTAGTGAGTTCCCTAGGTGGAGAATTATTTTACAGATTCAAAAATAAAGTATTAAGTAATACATTCATAAGGTAATCACATTTTTCTAATTTACAAAAAAACTTCCTTTGAGAGGAACATCAATTAGTTAAAAATGCTTAAGAGTAAATATACTATGAAAGGCACAAGTTGAAACATATAAAATTGTATTTTTTAGGTTTTTCATTATTGGATTTACATAATATTATACTTATCACAAAAAGCACATACAGAATTTCTTTATACAGCTATAATTTAATATAACAAATGCAAAATAATAACTTTATTTGGTTAATACACTGACAGTAGAGTATATTAACTAAATAAAATGACAGCCCATTTTCAAATCCCAATGACTAAAGTGACATGTTTTTCACATTTTTTATTAATTCATCAGTTCAGAAACTGTCTATAGTTAATTTCTCAATAAAATTAATTAAAATATTCAAATATTGACAGATGATTTTAGAGCAAATTATTTATTATTCTTAGGCCTAATTGTCACCAGCATGAAATATTAAAATTTACAACTCTGTTTCTGAATAATAGTGGGCACTCCAGCGCCTATAAATAAATATACCTAAAGCTCCCACAAGTAAAGCAACTAAAACTTCTGTCAACTGGTCCAAAAAGCTTGTGGTAAGATCTACAGATTCCAGCACTTGGGGCTCTTCCACCTCCAGCACAGGCTCTTCAGGTGGCTTAACTGTTTGTTCTTCTTCACCTTTGAAAGCTATTTGGTTTAATACAGACTTTTCTTCTTCTGTAATAGGTTTGGCTGCAGTAGCGGATAATAAAGATGAAATCTCTCCACACTGTGAACACACCCACACTCTTGATTTCTTGGCTAAAATCTTACGTTCGGAAGGAGTATAATCTAATGAGCCTATTGTACCTTCTGCTGGAGTAGGCATAAAGGCAATTAATGCCAACAGTGCAGTTCTGATAGACCATGATGGTTGCCAAGTTTCTGGGTGGTGCCCAGATATTGACAAACATATTTTCTTATTTACTTCGAATCTGCCATTCGGAGTCAATAAAATTATATGCGGTGGATGCATTGGGTATTCTTTAGGCAATAATATCCTACCGTGGTAAATACCTCCTTCAAAATCGGTGCCTTTTGGTCCTTGTACTGTAAAGTGCCACTCAAATAAGTTGTCTTCTAATGGTCTTGCACAATATTCTTCCGTAGCTTCTGCAAGCTCCAACGCCTCCCTCATGAGTCGCTTTACACCAGGGCATTTTGTATTATATTTCTCGCCAATTTCTGCCATGATTTTGACTAATTTGTAGCGCGAATCAGGATATTTTTATTGTGATATTATTGTTGGCGCTGTAGTGACGTTAAGAAATGTTGGTACACGTAAGATATTAATGTTATCACAATATCAAATATTTAAATCGGAAACAAAAAATATATGAAAACCACAGATTAGATAAGATATAATTTGTCCTAAAGCACAACACTCAGGATTAATGAAGAAAATAATTATAATGTTAAAAATTCTTTATAAAAACGTCAACACAGATTCACAGCATAGACCATTAAAGTAACCAGACTATAGAGGAGCTAGAATATTGCAATTCGAATGCATATGATAATCGCAATCGTAGCACCATATAATTTTAAAGTTCTCTGTGCGTAGCACTAAATGAAAAATGTATGGAAATTGCCATAAGTCAATACTGTTTTTCAATATACATCTTGTCTAGGCCCTCAAAAGATCTTGATTCAATCGTTGATTTCGATCATTTGATCACAGAACAATATCACTCGAGTGGATATTATAGCACTTAACAGTGGATATATAGTAAAACTAAATCGTGGAAAATTGAAGTGTCGGAATCGATACTATGTTGATAAACAATAGATATTAAAAATGTAACTATATTAGTAGTAATATGATATTTTATTTGGAAAAATTAGAATAAATAAAAAATATGGAAATATGAATATGAAAATATTTCAATAAAAAGGAATATTGATATATATTTTTTTAATTTATTAATGAATTTATACGAATGTTCTGATAAATTTTACATTTTTTTAATTCTTTCCCGTATCCTTGAAACACGAACACACATTCACATTTTTGTGTTAATTTTAGAAAATAAATATTAAATCGTCAAAAACTCAATGGGGCAAAGGAATAAGGTAAACCGATATTGAACTCTGAAATAAAGAAAAATAATTATTGAAGACATGACTGTATGGGTTTTGTTTCCCTTTAACTGACCTGTAATAAGTCGTCATAATCATTTAAAAAATAACAGGAGATTTTTAGCGCGTTGTGGCAGGTTGAGTGCTGTATAATTAATCATTTCATTCTCATTTGTGTATCATTTCATTGTCCAACGCAAAACAGGGGCAAGAGATGTCAATTTGCAGAGATCGCCCGTACGGAAGAAGATCATTTTATCGTAACCATTAACATAACATTCCATTTTCATATCATTTAATCATAATCACTAACAATGACTCCCTCATGGCTCGAGAGCCCTGTGGACTAAGAGACAGCGGATGCCTGTCGATTAGACAATCTTCAGAGGCTAATCACTCCTTAAGGCTTGAGGACTTTCCAAGATTATCGCCTCCTTAAAACCGGGGTTTTATGGTAAAGGCCATTTGCGACCAACAGCGTTAGGCAAAAAAAGCTAACAATGTTTCCCATGTACAATTTTTTTTCTTGTAAAATATTACCAAAAATTCCAGAGCCTACTCTTGGTCCTCAAAACTCCATAGGGGTAAAGGAATACGATACACCAGTATCCTGGCACCAATATAGCAGAAATAACCTTCAGTTCTCTTTGCTTTTCCTGTAATAGGGTAATTTCACAAATAAAAACAAGAAATCTTTGGCGCGTATTAGCGGGGCATATCCATTTATTTGTAGGCTTAGTTTATTTTTTACAGTACCCATAATTTTATTCTTATTTTCTTATGAAAATCTGAACTGAATTCGAAATGAGTTATGGGTAATAAAATTATGGAGAACTGAAGGTTATTTCTGCTATATTGGATTTCCTTGATAACATAACATTAACGTCACCCGTAACTAGCGGTGCCTGATGGTACTCTTCAAAAACTCCATTTTTTACATGACACTGGCGAAATGCGCAAACCGCGCAACGTCATATACATATAAAAAAAAAAAACTTCATTGGGCAAAGAGATATTTACACTTGTACTCGGAGCCAGAAATAACTACATACAATATGGCTGTATGGGCTTCAATTTCCATTAATAAAAAAAAATAATGTCGAAATAATAACCTAGTGCGTTGCTATTTTGGAAAATGTTATGTTGATAAATTAGAATTAAAACAAAGTTATTTGTATTTTAATGTTCTTTTAATAAAGTGTAAAAATTCAAAGATATTTTACAGTTTTACTCATAAAATAAAATGGAAGGTCTCCCCGGCGCGGGCCCTTCTAACAACAATGTATCTTTGGGGCCACCGGGTATGCCAAGCTTTCCCCCAATGCCGCCTCCTCCGGGTTCAATGGGGCCGGGAAATTTGCCGCCTCCTCCTCCAATGGGTCCTCCCGGTCCTATGCCACCGGTTTCTTCAGGTGGACCACCAAATATGCCGCCTCCAGGAATGGGTCCGCCGCCTGGTATGGGTCCGCCGCCTGGTATGATAGGAATGGGTCCCCCTGGAATGGGTCCACCTCCTCCTGGAATGGGGCCCCCGGGCATGAATATGGGTCCCCCAATGGGTCCACCAGGCATGGGCCCACCTAGAATGCCGCCCAACATGATGCGTGGTGGACCTAACATGAAAAGTAACTTTAATAATCAGGCTTTGGATATGGGCCCACCTGGCATGGGCCCTCCACCTAATATGTCAATGGGACCAGGTCCTTGGGAAGGTCAGGGACCTCCTCCAGGTTGGGGTAGACAAGGGAGAGATGGTCCTCCTGGTTGGGATGATCAAGCTGATGAAGACGAAGAGAATGAACCTGAATCTGAAGAACAAGGGCTTATTCCAGGGTCTAATACACTGCCATCATTACTAACTATGAAGATAGATACCCCAGAGGAGTTTCGCAATAAACCTGCACCAGTGGGTGGAGTAGTGTTACCAAAAGCTTTGGAGGAGGCCCTTGCTTACAAAGACCAGAGACAAGCAGCTCTTGGAAATGAAGGGGCACACCAAGAAGAAGGTTAGTAATATATGTCAATCCATTCTCTTTTAATTAAAGATAACCTATTTTGATCATAATTTAAATATGCTCCTGTATTTGTAATTTAAAAAAATTCATGTACTGTGACCTGGACACAATATAAGTTTAATTTTATCATGTTATTTTCTGTCTAAAAGAGTATTAATCCTCTGATTACAGTAAGAAGTAATATGCCTAATAAAAAAATTTCAGCCCCTGTCATTGAGCCAGAGGCTCCACCGGCTCCTGTGATCAGTGCAGAATATGATGCTGAAGAAGATGAAGGTGATTCTGATGAAGAAAACATTCCTGATGCACCTCAACCACCCATTATATCTAAGCAAGAAGTGAGTTGTCTCTAAACAAAAAAAAATTCTTAAAATTTGTTGACTATGGCTTAGACACTAAAGTAAATACTAATATAAATATTAAACACTACTTGACCCAGTAAACTTTGAATCAAATACAATTTGAGACTAACACCAGCAAAAAATTTTTTTATACAAATCTATTGATCTGTTTTTGAGTTTTAGCATCACTAACAAACATTTTTTAATTTTTATATTCAAGAAAAGGTAGGACTGATATATTGTTAAGTAGTTAATACACAAATTGAAATCCCTCCTCCCATTGGATAACTGGCTGGCCTTAGTTAGAATGTTTTAGGCATTAAGTTGGTTCATTGTAGGTCTTTAATGTACAAAAAATAATTTAAATATAGATAGTTATATACACACACCCTGATAGCTTGACTGGAAGATATATCTATTAGAGATAAGTCCTTCTTGCATGCAACTGTATACAATAATTTTTATTTGATGTGGTGCAATAAAGCAACCAGCAACCAAATGGTGATTCACATATTATTGATGATTAATGATTTATTTTGTAATTTTACTGAATTGTAAGTCCCCATTTTAGTTGTTTATTTTGTTAAAATAATTATTTTTACTTCTGTATACTAAATGCAGACTCAAGTCAACAAAGCCAATAAAAATAAACGTAAAAAGAAGAAGAAGAAGGTAGCAAAGCAAAAGCGCAAGGAGGAGGCTCTGAAGAATGATACTTTAAATGGCAAGGATGACAGCAAAAAGGCCATTGACAAAGAAAATCTGAAAGAAGCTGAAATAGAGTTAGTATTACAATTTTTTGTATCTAGTTATTAGAAATTAATGCATTGAGTTTTTGTATAACTATACATTAGCAAACTTAATAATGCTAAGAAGTATTGTTAAGGTTGTGAAAATTAAATATAATTCCTCAACAATTTAAAAGATTTTAAGACGACAGAATAATTTTGTCCTAATAGGAATTCCTTGAAATTTATTTGTTTTCTCCTGTTGTATGATAAATTAGTAATAAATTCAATTAATTTTTCTCCATTTATTTAACATCTAATACTTTCTCAGATATGTACAAGAGAGTATACAGTTCCATGAATTGGAGCCAATGTACCGTCAGTTCCATCGTATCCTTGAATCATTCAAAATCACAGAAAAAAAAGAAGAGGCTCTTGATGATGGCAAGGACTTGCCAAAGCCCATTAAACTACAGGAGAAAGTTCAGGATCAATTTGCTGCAGATGAAGAAGCTGCAGAGGCAAGTAACATATAACTTATCAAGAGACTATGGGATCTTTTTTTTATTTCATTAATACATAGTATGCCAATAATTAGGAAATCTGCATCAGAAGGTATTTAAGTATATTGATCATTACAAGTTGCCTAAAAACAGTTAATATAAGCTGCTCTAAGTTAGCAAAGTCACATGTTAAATGTGACCACCAAATGTGTGCATGAATGAAATTTATATCTTTTTAATATATAATTTTATAATTCTGTATTTGTAGATAATAATTCTTTTAAAGTTCAATGTGAGCAATTTGATAGAACAAATATTTCTAACGAAATGTTTGTATAACAATTTTTTCAAACTCTTTTTCAAACAATTTACAATTTTTCTATATTCATCTACAAATATATCAAGAATGTTTCAGTGGAATGCTCGTTAAATGTAGCCAGGGATAATATTAATTTATCCAACAGAAAAACGCAGCAGATGAAAAAGAACGTATGTCGAAGCGGAAACTAAAAAAGCTGTCGCGTCTGTCTGTGGCGGAGCTGAAACAGTTGGTGTCGCGGCCCGACGTAGTGGAGATGTATGACGTCACGGCGAGAGACCCTAAGCTCCTCGTACAGCTGAAGGCGCACAGGAACACTGTGCAAGTGCCCCGCCATTGGTGTTATAAACGGAAGGTTAATGTTTTATAGTTTACACCTTATTTGCATTCAAATAATTTCAATACTTATAGTATAATATTGTATAAAATTAAAACGTGTCTGAATTGTTTATATTACTTAAAAAATCAATTGAAAATTGAAATTGGGGTGAATGTGAGATATGTTATTGTTATTTTTATTCTACCGTAGTACTTGCAAGGGAAACGCGGTATAGAGAAGCCGCCGTTTGACCTGCCCGATTTTATCAAGAAGACGGGCATCATGGAGATGCGTGCCTCGCTGCAGGACAAAGAAGAGACCAAGACGCTCAAGGCCAAGATGCGCGAGCGCGCGCGTCCCAAGCTCGGCAAGATAGACATCGACTACCAAAAGTTGCACGACGCATTCTTTAAGTATGTCTTGTTTTCAATTTTTGCTTATTGACGAACGGCAGCTTTTAGTTTCTGTCACATACATACTACATACTTGTTTGTGTGTTCACTGTTTGTTAACTCATTATGACAAAGTTGATCAACTATCTTACCATCAATAGCTTAACCTAACCAAAGGCTACCTCTTCATCTGTCAGAATAGCAGCAAAGAGACCTGCTGGTTAAGATTAAGAAAACAGCCACTTTCCAAATGGCTAATTCGGAGGAGTGCACTCAGCGCTCCAAAATCATGTTGAGTTGTTGCTCCTGGTGGTTACTGCCCCATCTGTATTTTAATATGAAGAGATGGGAGATAGATGCAGGTGTAATTACAGTCCATGAAAGGCATCAATATCCAATGAGTCAACACACGGTAGCATGGAGGAATTGCTTGATTTGGCTTGCTATAGACCGTAAGGTGGCCCATTTCTTTTCTTCTAAATACTGATGTATAAAAAGAAATGTAGGAAAGCTAGTACTAACCATATGATGCTTATAACATTTTGATTCTTATTTGGTTGCTTTTAACATTATTTCTGCCAAATGTTTTACAAATTAGTTATTAAGTTCTTCAAAACAATTTATTAAAACCAAATTGTTTATTGATGTTATTTTTAATTTGATTGTGATCAAAATATATTTTAATTTTGATCCAATAATAACCAGTCTAAAAACTGGATATTTTTTATAATATACAGCCCAATATAATGTTACTTAACAAAAAGGTAAGAATAATAATTCACTTTATAAATATAACTAAGTTTATTAAAACACTCCACAATGAGTTTAGTAGTATTTTCAGGTTATTACTTAGTGCAAAATTTTCAAATTCTCAGTTTTGCAAAGAAATAAAAATAACTTTTTCAGCCGGCTATGATTTAAACATTTCAAAATTTTTAGATGGCAAACGAAACCTCGCATGACTATCCATGGAGACCTTTACTATGAGGGCAAGGAGTTCGAGACTCGTCTGCGTGAAAAGAAGCCTGGAGATCTATCCGAGGAGCTACGTACCGCGCTCGGTATGCCTGTTGGACCAGGGTCACACAAGGTTCGATTACCATAGATATATAATACTTATAGACTAGTTGACTCGATGAACTCTGAATCACCTGTAACTATAGTGCCTCAGTTAGATAATAGGTCAGCTCATATAGTGTATAAACAAAAAGTTTATCAAGGAAAACTACATTAATTAAAATTAATGATGTCAGTTAAGATTAAGTTAGTTAAGATTTAAGAAATGACAGTTTTGAATCAGTTTGATGATTTACCACACTTCATAATCAATCTTGAATTTTTATCCTGGGACGACCGTACATGGTTAACGAAACCGAACATAAAATGTTTTATTACTTTAGTTTTGTGCATCTATTGTGAAACATTCCGTTCTTAAGCAGTCTTCAGTTGATATTTTTTTAGATCAAATATACAAATACAATATATACTTCTAGGTTCCCCCACCGTGGCTGATCGCCCAACAGCGTTACGGGCCACCCCCTTCGTACCCCAACCTCAAGATTCCAGGGTTAAACGCTCCTATTCCCGAGGGTTGTGCATTTGGTTACCACGCTGGCGGCTGGGGCAAGCCGCCAGTAGACGAGACAGGCAAGCCACTATATGGTGATGTTTTTGGACACCAAAATAGTGGCCAGGATGTGAGTATATTTTTTAAACATACTATATGACTGTGACCAACAAAAAATACTTTTTTATTACTCTATACTCGGAGAGCAGGTCTAAAGTCGCTTGAAAAGCAGGCTCAAAGTCATACGGACGTACATACTTCCTACGGAGAATCGTTTTCAACAGTCAGCTGTCAAATTATTTTAAAAAATAGTTCTATTTTCACATTTTATTTGAACCATTTTTAAAGAATTTTACTTTTTAAATGTCTTTCTTATAATTAACTTTGAACTATTTCTTTGAAATAACATAGATTTTGGCAAAATATTTACTAGGTTTTTAATAATCTAAATAAGTTACTTTCACTCCTACGCTACCAATGTGCTATTGTAGAATAAAATCATGGAATGTGTAGTAAACTTAATTTTAGGTGCCAATTTATTTCAATAATAAAACTTCACAGGATGGAGATGACCTAGACATCGATAGGACTAAGTGGGGAGAATTGGAATCCGAGTCCGAGGAGGAGTCTGAAGAGGGTAAGCAATTATGTTAAACCTATTGAAGATTCCTTTTAAATTTGTTAAAACAATATTCACAGTAAAATATTTCTAATTATTTATTTGCGTCGCTTGTCGTCTTTTCGACTGTAATGTATGGAAAGTGATTTTTTTGTAAAACAAAAATTTTTTTTGTTTAATGCTCGTTAGTAATTATTAGCACGGCGTGTTGAAGTCATTTCACTGGCAGCACTTCAACTTCACACATAAAGATTTTAAGTGATTAAACTACTTTCTTAAATAATTTATAAAATAGTATTATTATGATTGTCAACTCTGATATTTGATTGATTAATTAGATATTCAGTTATATCGTCAGGCTTTAAACTGATGTATATAACTAACCGTATATATACATAAACATCTTATTATTTGCGGTCTTATATTAAATCTACCTATTACATTTTATTGTTACATCTACTTATTACATTTCACTATTTTGTACATGATGAAGAAATGATAATAAAACCATCTATATCTGTAAAAGGATTCGTTGCATGAATGTCTCTTAAAAAATTTACAGGAATAAAAAGAAAGAGAAGAATAACTTCTTCGTTGGTATTCTCCGTTATATAGCTGTACCACTAGCTTCACGATGCTTAAAGGCCAGCTCTTACAACGATAACTCGCCGCGCTATTATTCCCGATGAAAAATTTATTTATTGCATCAACAACACAATAATGTCAAATTACACGTTTTCACGACATAAATAGAAATCGTATAAAACACACTTGCGAATAATGGTCCCTATTTGACTGTAGAATCCACCCTGTCGCGATGGAGTTTTATTTCGCGCGAATGTTAGGAGCTGCTGGACAGAAACTAACAAATATCGCCTGAAATTTTATTAGCAGATCGTGTTAATTAAAATTCCTCTGCCAGAGAAGAAACCGCGAGAAAAAAAATCGCGTTATGGGATTTAGCAGTGCGGACTTAGCCTAATGTACGTAAAATAAATTAGTTGTTATTTTTTTTCTAATGTCGCTACAGAAGAGTCTGATGAGGGTGAAAAGCCAGGCGAAGGTGACATGGCAGCGGGTGTGGCCACGCCGGGCGAAGGGCTGGTCACCCCACTTGGTATCAGCTCGGTACCGCCCGGCATGGAGACCCCAGACACCATCGAGCTTAGGAAGAAGAAACTTGATACAGACACAGAAGGGTAAGGAGAGGCTCAATTATTAATTATCTAAAAGAATATATATTTAAATTGATTCTAAAGATACTAATTTAATTTCTGGTGTTGCCTTGTGGCTCAAATAAATTCAATTCAATTTGATTTATTCAGCGGCGACACACCAGCTCTGTACCAGGTGTTGCCGGAACGGCGCGTGGGGCTCACAGCGGGCATGATGGCTTCCACTCACGTGTACGACATCAACGCCGCCAACCCAGGTCAGTCACACTGTTCACTATAGGCTGTCTTCCTTGAATTTAACTTTAAAAAAAGACTTTGGGTAATTATGAACTATTTAAATGAAACCGTTACATAGTTACATGTTCAACCATCACCAATATTTAGTGTTGCCACTTCCGAAAAAGAAAGCCAAAGGTTACCAAAATGTTTCTTTCGAATATTAATTTTCAGTCTTCAAATTGGCTTAGGTATTGCACAGTTTCAGTTTGTGTTTAATTTGTTGAGTCGCGATATACTCCCACGTATCCCGAGAACTTTAAAAATAACTTGTTTTGGATTTTATTATTATTTTAAAATTTTATGGAAAGTAACGACAATTATATACTAGAATAACTTAAATTGTTAATTTTAGAAGACAAATTACAAGTTTCCACGGATGAACGCAAAGTATTTAATTAAAAGATCGAATCATTGCAACAAAGTACATATTCCAAATTGAGTAGTCAAGATTGTACGTCTTTATGAATTGGTGTATTTGAGATTATCTGTGTGCAGGCAAGCGCGTAGCAGGCGGCGCTACGAGCGAGGCGGGCGCGGGAGGTGGTGCGGCCGGCGTCGAGGTCACGCTGGACCCCTCCGAGCTGGAGCTGGAGCCCGAGGCTGTGGCGGCGCGCTATGAGCGGCATCTACGAGAACACCGCCCGAAGGCGCGCGAGGACCTCTCCGACATGCTGGCGGACCACGTCGCCAGGCAAAAGGTTATTCTTTATGGTTACAATATATACTGGGCCTGATTCTGTAGTAGACACTCTAAAACTTAAATTAGTGCATTGAAAAGTTCTTATTCTTGCTATTATTTTCCTATAACATAATGAGATAGCTGAACGGATGTTCCGTCAGAATTAGACTTACTATATTATTTATTTAAATTCATTTTTTTTAAATAATTTGTTATCCTTTTTACAGAACAAGAGGAAACGCCAGCAAAACACGGATTCAAAACAAGCAAAGAAATACAAAGAATTCAAGTTTTAAGAGATATAGTAATTTTAATTTAATTATAAGTCTACTGTCTTCTGATTGTTATACTATTATATTATAGCTATTCATTTGACATAAAATATATAATATACATATGATCTATTCGATCCCTAACAAAAGTATTGGTATAATAAGATATATCAAAGTTGTAAAACATGTCTTAGTTATTAATCAATAATTTGAAAGAATTTGTCAATAATAATTATTACATGAATATAATCCTAAACAAGGTAAGGTTGCATCTGACAAAAATGTTCCATGTATTAAAATTACCATCAAGTGAGACAAATATAGTAATTAATATTAAATTTGGTTTATTTTAATAGTTTTTTAACACCATTTGATTTTTATGTTTAGTTCTCCCACAAGAGGCAAGGGAACTAAAGTTTTTTTTTTTTTTTTGGACTGACTAATACTGTTGGCCGCAGATGGCTTTTACAGCGTTACCGGGGTTTTAAGGAGGCGAGAACCTTGGTGAGTCCTCAAGCCTTAAGGGCGATTCACCTCTGGAGGAGTTCTAATCGACAGGCATCACCTCCAGGGGAGGTGTCCCGCTGTCTCTTAGAGTCTCCAGGGCGCTCAAACCATGAGGGAGCGACAAACCTGAGGGTGCCTCTAAAGGCTCGGACCTCGGCTCAGGTGAGTCGTGTCGTGGAGGCAAGGGAACTAAAGCGTAAGAAGTCTTCTTTATATGCTGTGTCAGGACACCGGTGTAACTATTCCTTTGCCTCATAGTTTTTTTTATAATATTAATGCCTTCAATGATATAGGTTAATGAAATCAATAAAATATATCACGGGAATGATAAAAGATGAACTATCCTTCAAATTAATGGAAATACACTGAAAAATATTACATGTATTGTACAAAATAGTAATACTTTTCTTCAGGAAATAAAACCTTTTCACATCAAAGAGACACTTAGGCACAATAAATAAAATACACATAGGACCCAACTGACACCATAATCTCAACCGTCTTAAATAACAAAGCACTTTATTTTGAGGTTTCCTGTTCGGAATAAAAATTTTATATGACTAGCAATCCTAAATCAAGGCGCCATTTAATCTGTGGCCTGCTGTTGTTAGTTGTCAAAAATGTCATCCGTCCATCCGTCATTTTTTAATCGCTTTGGACTTCGTACTTGTGTAGGATTTTGTTTTTATTAAAATTTTATTTAACTCCTTAATAATAAGAAATTAAAATTACAATTATCACAAAATGTCTCGTGTCTTAGTCGGAGTAAAGAGGGTTATTGATTACGCCGTAAAAGTAAGTAGATCAAAGGTTACTTTTCGCCCTATAGGGAGAGTATTTTCAAAGTTCAAATCTTTACCTGACTTTATTCAAAAATACGAAATTAGTACATATATTGACACAAAAATAAACTTAAAAGAAATGGGGTCAATAAAAAGATACATACCCACTTAATTATGATTTTAGGTACGTGTAAAGCCAGATAAATCTGGGGTGGTTACCGATGGCGTGAAGCACTCTATGAATCCTTTCGATGAAATCGCTGTGGAAGAAGCTGTCAGGATGAAGGAGAAAAAATTAGCTAGTGAAGTCATTGCAGTCTCCTGTGGCCCTGCACAGGCACAGGTATCAAGAGTCCCCAATTTAAAATAAAATTCTCATTCAAATCATGAAGTTAGATTTGGTCAAAATTATTCATTTATTGACAATAATACTTAGATCATAGCTAAGTGGAATACATATTTATTTTATTGGTTATGTGAGGCGTAGCATTATAAATCTAAGTACATATTGCATTATTTAAAAAAAATATATCAATTTTTAATGATGAAAGTATCACTTTGTGAACAAGTCTGAACTTTATGGTATTTCTTTATAACAGGAGACCTTAAGAACAGCCTTAGCCATGGGAGCTGATCGAGCTATCCATGTAGAGGTGGGTGGTGCAGAGTATGAAACTCTCCAACCATTACATGTAGCCAAAATCTTGGCTAAGCTTACCCAGGATGAGAAAGCTGATATTGTCATTGTAGGAAAACAGGTAATTCATAATATGAACTAGTGGAATGCTCTTGATATATAATTAATGAATTTATTTTATCAAGTTAAATACAGAAATATGTACATGGTTTAAATACTATAGTGAACTATTATTCCCCTTTTTTCTCTGCGGTTTAAGACTACTTTTTAACCCATTAAAAAGGGTTATAAGTTTGACATATCTGTATGTATAATCATAGCTCGTAAATACACCTAAGTCTGTTTTTACACGGTAGATTGGTTCCAGAAGAAGCCGTGTAAAAAAAGACATTGATCTTATACAAAAATGGGTGATTTGTTCCTAATCTCTAAAACCTATTAAAATTAGAGAAAAACAAGAATTTTTAAGAACAAGAATTCATGTTTATTTTATTAAATCAAATATATAATGCTTATTTTCACAAGCATAGTAATTAATGATAAAAAAGATATGCACTCTAATCTTAAAAGTACATACATAAAATTTCAAATCGTGCTAAATGGAATAAAATCGTGTAAAAAAATTAAAAATATTCAATTTTCAAACCGTGTTATATCAAAACCAACAAACAGACCGTGTAAAAACAGACTTAGGTGTAACTGATTTTGATGCAGTTTTTTAGCTTATTGATGAATAAATAAATTAGTAAAAACATTGTCTGAACTGAACAATTTATATTAGCAAAAGGAATTAATTTTATTTTTAATTTGTGGATAAAGGACAGTGGACCGTTAGACTGAGCAACAGAAATTTTATAGCTATAAGGTTTAAGTCTCAGGAGTTTTTCTTCAGAGTTAAGATTTTTTTTACAAATTCTGAATATTCAGCAATTTGTACTCTGTCAAACCACAGTGTTAAATTTTTTACTTAAATTAATTATTAGAGTCAAATTTAGTTACAGAACTGGATCTGTTCAATCCTACCCCATATGGTTCTAGTCTGTGACACCTTTAGTGTATATTACCATTGTCACAAAGGGCTCCATTCTCATTTTCTAGTTGCCCTTTGAAGAGGGACTTTGACTCCCCCCTCACACAGCCCTAAATTTGATAGTCCATTACTATGTTTACTAAAATTTTACAGGTCATATATTTTTACAATACAATAAAGATTTTTGATGATGACACTGATTACAATTCAGATTAAATTTTATGCAATTTTCAGGCAATTGATGATGATTCTAATCAAACTGCCCAAATGACTGCAGCATTGCTGGACTGGCCACAGGGTGTATTTGCGTCCAAGGTAATTTTAAACTAAATTTAAAACATCAAATCTTCACATTAATATTATACTAAATATCTTTTCTGATAACCTTTTGCTTCTCTCGTTTTTATCTAATCACAACATAAACATGTAATTGTTTCACTTTGTTATCATTACATCCCACATGAAATATTAATTCTTACATTTTCATACAATATTTACAGAATCATCTAAATTATATTGAATGTGCCATCCATTATCACTAAGTTGGAATTTGAATTGAAAAGCAAAAAGCATGGGTGCGAAAATTGGATTAATTATATAAAGGTTTAGGGTCTGAAACAGATAAACAATGCACATTTCAAAAACTATTTTCATCTATATCAAAGTCAAATATTTAGATATTATCACAAATGACCATGTTCTCTATATTCCTAAGATTAATATTTCATATAAAAATACTTGGATTGTAGATAGAAAAGACTGATGCTGGTTTGACAGTGACGCGTGAGATTGACGGTGGCCTTGAGGTTATCAAAACCAAGCTACCTGCTGTGATCAGTGCAGACTTGCGACTCAACGAGCCTAGATATGCCACACTGCCCAATATTATGGTAAATACTAGTTTACTTTTGGGGTACCTGAAGATACTTATCGGGTGCAATGGAAAATGAATATACCACACCACCAAATTCACTCCACTATGGAACGTCAACAAACATTAAATATATTTGTATTAAAAAAATATTTTAAAATATTGAAACCATTAAGTTTTTTGGTAAACCATTACAGGTTGCTGAGAATTCCAGCCTATTCTTGTTTTGATAGTAAAGTAGTAATATTAAACTTTATTTTACTATTTCAGAAAGCCAAGAAGAAGCCTCTGAAGAAAGTGACAGCTAAAGATCTTGGTGTGGACTTAACACCCAGAATAAAAGTGGTCTCTGTAGAGGATCCGCCAGTGCGACAGGCTGGCTCTGTGGTGCCTGACGTAGATACCCTCATAGCTAAACTCAAGGAGGGAGGACATGTTTGAGAACTTGGTTTAAATCCATAGAAAAACATATCTTATCTTGTACCGTGACCATTATAAAACATTTTAATGAAGGGAAAGTGTGTGAATAATGTAGTGAAAATTGTTAATATAATATCTATTTACAATGTTATTTCTTTTAAAATTTATTGAAGTTCTCTCATCCTTTACCAACCTGCCTGCCGGCACATACAATGTAAAAACTGGTATGTTTACTTTACTGATTAGCCAAAAATTATTTGATACTGCTGTATCACCTTGTCTGTTGCTATAATATTACAGCCAATTCCATTCACTAAGAATGGATATCTTACGTTTCATTGCGTTCATTCAAATAAAATTTTGAATATGAGCAAGTTATTAGTAAGGTTGTGGCCCCAATTTAGGGATTAAATTGCCTCATTTTAACGCCTATCACCAAATAATTATGTTATTATTATCTGTAATAGCATTTGTGCTATGTTTTGAGCAATGAACGTGCAACATGCCAAATAAAAAAGTCTAATAACCTATCAACCAACTTGACGTTACTAAAGGGATATTCTATCCCATTCATTCTATCATCTATTCTAATGAAAGGGAGGCAAATAACTTAATTTTAGTTATAAAAAGTCAGCGCCAATTTTTTTCAATGAGAGAAAAAGGAATGAGTGCATCTTCGCCTGTTACATTTGGGTCTACAATATAAATCATACATTTCACCGCAGTACAAGTTCGAAATTTACTCATCATCGTCATCATCATCAATACCTTATATACGTCCCACTCACTACATGGCTCACGCTTTCAGATATGAGGATTCATGGCCCAATGATACCACCACACTGGCCCAATGCGGGTTAGTGACATTGGTTGCCGTAACAATCTGGACCGACGGCTTAACGTGCCTTCCGCAGCACGGAGGAACTCGAAATAACAAATTTGATTGACCTATCCAAGGTGCCAACCATGGCGAATGTTGCTTTGTTTTCGTTATCGAAACCAGAACGTTTTAACCACTATGCCAACGAGCTTCTCAATTACTGCGATCAGATTAGAATATGACCACATAACATAAACGTCACTCTCCTCAAAGAAAGTTCAACAATAAATTCTCTGTGACAACTTAATTTCTTGTGTATTTAGAATAATAAAACAATTGCCAAAATTTTTAATAAAAGTTTAAAAACAAAACTGGCTTAAAACTGGTTTCAAAACACTCAAAATAATTCAAAGTTATCCAATTTAAAATGATTTTTTGAAGTTGGTGTAAATTTGTTTAGAGAAACAATAGAAAGTGAAGCTTCGACTCCAAAAAGTAATTTAAAATTGGATAATTCTTACATTACTTTTGAGTGTTTTGAAGTCGGTTTTGAATGTTATTTTCTAAAGGCAAAAATAGGTGACTGTCGTTTGTTAAAAATACTCGAATAGCTTTAACAAAAAAAAAAATGTAATCCGTTTATTAAACTTCACGGTTGGCCTCGATTTCCCTGTAATCCCATCGTCAGATCCTAACTTGACAATGAATCACCTCAGGACTATACTCTTATCCAATAAAAAAATAATTTTGAAAATTGGTTCACAACTGACAGAGAAATCGCGTAAACATCCAAAAACAATCAGTCGAATTGTAAACCTCTTATTTTTCGTAGACGGTTGAAAATGGTTTTCGTTTTAAATTATGCTATTTCTTTTTGGAAACTATATAGAAAGTCTCTGAATTAAAATTAATTTCATGTCGTATGACGTCAAAAAATACTTGATAGAATAAAACTTATGCTAAATATGTTGATATGATATCTGTTCAAATGAATAAAGTTCTAGTATTTTTGAAGAGTTGAAAAAGCTGCCGTAGAGAACGCCTAATGCTTCAGGCATGTTGGCGGCGACAGGCGTATGGATAAAATTAATATCTTAGTAATTTATGCACTGATATAAAATTAATTTATAAATAGAAGTTAATGAGTTTTATGAAATAAAAGTATTTTTCTATTAATATCCAATTTTTTGACATTGTTTACACTTTATCGGGATGAAAAAAATATAATCTAAAAGATTAATTTGATTTAGTATATCTCATAATCTTACTTGAAGTTAACATCTTTGTTCAAGATGAAGCAGAAAATCTTTACGAAATAAAATGTCAAATTAGAAATAATACACTATTATTTATTAAGTATCTAATACAGTGCTTCTCCGCTGTACGGCTCGTACCAGACTATTTTGCCATCAAGGCAGCCCGTGACTAGCATGTGGTAGCGGGGGTTGAATTTGGAGCTGACGACCAGGTCCTGGTGGATGCCGAGGCACTGTCCCACGTCCACCATGGGCGCTGGCCCCCTCAGCTGCTCCGCGCACTGCGACAACTCGCTGCAGTCCTCGTTTATGGCTAACAGTCTCATGCCTCTACCGAACGGCGAACACACCAGTCTTCCGTCCGCTGAGTAACATAATTCCTAGAGGTAAAAAGCATTTTAGTTATTTTGCAAATGGAAAATTTGCGTACATATATTCAATTAATATGAGCATAGGGTTCATAGAATTACCCTAGGTTTGAGCAAATGCAAAGACAATGTTTCAAAAATGTACCAAAAATCTCTACGAGTCTTCTGCTTGCTGAGTATAATAACTTCTAGAGGCAAAACAGAATATTTAGTTGTTTTGCAAACAGTAAAATGCACTATATTAATAGGAACGTGGAGTTAATAATATTTTCTTCAGGTTTGAGACCTAGGAAAAATATAAAAAGTAATTTTTACAAAAAAATAACTAAATATTCCTTAAGTATTCTGACAATAATTTTGTCAAGAACGAAAACGGCTTAAAAAAAACAAAGAATAATGCCAAGTCCAGGGTAGTTCAGCGGTTATACAGTCAATAGGATTGCAAGAGGTTGCGTTTTCAATTCAGATGCATTTCGATAATCGCACTCGGATCGCTAAGTGTATACAAGTGCCAAGTGTGAATAGAATTTGACATAAGCTCGGTTAGCTATCGAGTGTGATTGTTAAATCTCACCCATTATTCATTTTGTTGGCTGCAAAAAAATTATCACCCCGACTACCGACTTCTTCTGTAATGCAGGTCACCAATGGATATTTACTGAATGGTAAACTCCAGCGGCCTGGTGAATTATGAAAGTTAAATGGCCACTATAAACTTAATGAATCTGAATGAACCTTAATGAATCCTTTGCCCTCATTTGTTTCTTCTACGTAGTAAAGCAGTCTGTCTCTGTTCTGTCGGATGTAGTGTCGTGTGTCCGCTTCTTCATCGCACGTGACCGGTCGCTCCCTTGGAGTTTGGCCTGATGTCGATGGCGCTGTACTGTTCAATTACGCTTGGTTTCAATAACTTGGCTTCTACTGACGGATGGTTTTGCTTACGAGACGTAGAACTTTGACATATTAAATACGTCACAATTCAACGCTTCGTAAGCGAAGCCATCTGTAAGATAGATTATTAAAACCCCGCATTAATGAATATAAAAAAATATATTTGTAATGGCTATGGATATCTAGCGTTAGACAGCAAGGAAAATGGTAAGGTTCCTTATGCCTAAAATCCCATACAAACAAGTCCGATTTGATTTTCTCATTTCACTCTTAGTAAGTTGCAATTTAATTATTTTCAGTAATATTTTAATAACAGTTTATTAGTACAATATAATTTTGAGCAAAGATTATGTCTTTTATATGTTTGATTGAAGTGATGTTTCTTTGAAAGCACTTTTAATGCCCTTAAATGCTAAAACTTGTATGCTATTTAGCTATTATTATTTAAATGGGTGTAAACCCCCGTATTTAAATTAAGAAAATAATATACATAATAATAGTAATTAAAAAAATATGAATAAAAAGAAAATAAAATAAGAAATTACTTCTTATTTTATTTTCTTTTTTATTCTATAATAAGAAAACTTATAGCATTGTAGGGTTAAGTGAAGAGCAGTACCTGTCCCCGTGTGTGTGCACGGCGCTCCCGTCGCGGCCGGCGGCGGGCGCGGGCCGGCGGTCGGGCGCGCGCTGCGGCCGCCGCCACGAGCCCGCCGGCGGCGAGATGCCCGTGTTGATGCCCATTATACGCTGCATGTTGAAGTTGCGACCCACTTGACCCCTGACAAACATTTACACTTCATTTTTTTGTCAACTGTGCCACATCGCGTTACAGTTTATGGAATATGCTTATCTAAGTAACGAAATACCTTTTGGCTCGTAGAAGTGTATTCAAACATACATTCTAAAAACAAGCGAAAATGAAGTTAACAGCTTCTTTGTATAATTGACTAAAGTATGTCTAAAATACATAATTTATTGTATTACGTACGGTACCATCTTTATTTCAAAATGGTGCATTTTGGTTGAATATCACATTTCTCCTTACTTTGTCGAGCTATCAGCATAAAAATTATTAAATACATCATTAAAATAATTATTTAGTAACTGGCTAAAAAAATGGAGGGTTTTGACGTCTGTTGTTGACTGACTTTAAAAGCACTCAAAATTAACTACTATATACAGTGTCTAAATGTCTCCGATGATTTTATTTCAGATTGCATTCAAATACAACGGCCGTCTGGTCGAGTGTTCAGTATCCCTTACTTCTTAGCCAGAGGTCCATCGATCGAATACCGGTGGGATTATTTGTACGATGAGTAATATTTGTTCACGAGTCGTGAATGTTTGTATTTTATTTAGTATATTTCTGATATTTATATAGATATGACTATATTCCTCTGTTATCCAGTATCCATAACACAAGGTCTAAATGATGCTTAATTCGGGTGAGTGGGAAAAATATATCCACTTTTTTTTTGCGTGCGTGAGGTGTCGCGTATATATAGTTTAACACTTACATGAATGGATTTTGGCTACACGTTCGACGGTACGGTTAATATGGAACTATCCTTCGTTCGTGTAATTATTATGTATCATTCGGCTTTAACATTTAATAGTATAAAAGAACACTGGATAAAAAGTAATATCCAGTCTCTCATAACACACAAAAGCGAAATTAAATAAGAATATAATTAAAGCGAAATCTTTTTTTTTATCTGCTCTTTCGGTACTGAAAATTTTATCTTTAGGACTCATTACAAATAGTGTTTTCAAGTAAGTCTTTCTCGTTTTCGTTAATGAAATTAGATAGAGACGTTTCTTAACCATGAGCCTTTACAGCATTAAAATATGATTTAAGCAGTGGAAAAATCAAACTTGGTATAATACTTAAGGTCGGGTTTCGATATCAATTATTTGAGAACTAATTGATTTAAAGATTACAGAAATCTTAAAACATTCTAATTAAATTTTTTTTATCGTTTTCTTTTGATTTGTTTAACGAGGCACTTTTAATTTCTAACTCATAACTGTCTTACAAAAATACTGCTAATACCGCCCATGTCACGATTCAAAGGCATGCGGGGACATAAATGTAATCAGGTATAGCTTATCAGTAGTAAAGTTCTCGTTGGTAAATCAACTAGGACCTGTTTATACTTACATATTTTTGGAAGAACCTCAGATTACTTTAAATTTTACCAGACGTCATACCTGCTAAACATTTCCTGCAACGTCCTGTGTTGTTTGATGGTAATAGATGCCTCCCAGACGTCATTCTGTATACTGGACAACCCTTGCTAGAAAAAAACGTGAAGTAAGCGTCTCGAGTTGGCAGCGAATACCTAATCAATATGATTGGTTTCCTTACACCGCCCAGGCGCGCGTTTGGGGCTTCGGCCTCCTCGTTCCGGGCTGTGCTCGGACCAGGCTCCGGTTCAGATTCACGGTCATCTTCTCTGTTGTTTTGACTTTCTGATGATCTGCAGAAAAGTAATGTATTAAAACACGATCTTACAAAATTTTGAGGCATAAATATATTGAGTTACCGTTATCATATTTTTTTAAGAGTGTCGAGTTCTTATAAGGTCCCGGGATATAAGAAGTTTTTGAAGAAGCTTTGTTCTCAACAGAATGTCTTGCTCCCTTTATGATCCTAATGTTTATAGGGTTCACAACACGCAATATTATACATTAGAGTGTGAGCTTATAAGAAGTGATTGCGAGGCATTCACTGTGCGGGAGAGTCGCGGCAGTATGTTGGACTCACTGTGCGTGCGAGGTTGCAGCAGTAGTGGCTGGTGTAGCGGGCGTGACAGTAGCCTGTGGCCGCGGCGGGGCTCGATGTAAGCGCGGGCGCAGCCTCCGCGGCCGTCGCATTGGGACTCGACGAGGCGCCCGCGCCAGGACTGAGTCTCGAGTGGATTTGTCACTCGTTGCCGGATACGGCTGGATGTCGTGGATGCACGACCACTGTTTATTACAAATATAGCATTAAAATTCTTCAAAATATAACCAACTGATGACAATTTTTTTTGATTCCATATTTTAAATTCTACCTTTTATGTAAATTTTACACAAAAACGCATTGAAATGTACTCTTACCTCAGATCTATCATCATGGCTTATATTTCTGCTAAGAGCACTCCAACCTTGAGGGTGTATCTGTGGATACCAGTTACATATTACATTACGCGACAATTAGTTTATGAAACGCACTAAACTATTAATATCCAACCTGTAGAGAGCCGACGACTTTGGCGTCATTCCCGTTGGGGAAGTCGGATACGAATTCCACCCGGTTTTCCTTGCGTTTACTGTCGAACAAGTGGTCATACATAGCAGCGATGGGGATCAGCTGTTGGCTCATTTGCATCAGCCTGTATAGGTTTGGCTAAATAGAAAAAATACAAAACTTTTATAACATATACCTGTTGTGTTATATCTTATTCTTAGTAGAGATATTAAACAAACTATCCCTTTATTTTACTTCTTCCTTTACTTTTTTTCTTCTGTTTAAAATCTGTATTTGTCATGCTTTTTATATACCTAACAAGTTTTTGCTTTCATCTCACTTGATGGTAAGTGATAATATGACCTAAACATTTAAAATACATACTCATATATTTAATATAGATATATATTTTTACTTATAATAGAATTTGCATTTAAAAAGTGCCTTTCAATAATATCTATTATATTTTTACTGCAATCCCAATTAATTTAAGATCTATTGCTACTATAATGTACTCAACATAAAGTTTAATAGATTAATAAATTATTATAAATAATCTGTAATGATTGGTCACCTTAAACCCGTGCAAGTGTTGCGCTAGTGTAGATAGGTTTAAATCATGTACGATGACAAGGAGACCTCCTGTGGTGCACATGACCATTTGCCGAGCATCAGGGGACAGGCGGCAACGCATCAGTCCAGACGCGTGGAATACTCTTTGATACACTAGGTTGTATTCTAAAATCAAATTAATTTTTGGTTTTGAAATTACAACTAATTACAAAAAGAATAGTGTAAACATTTTACTGACACTGGATTCAGATTGAATTCATATTGATGACAGATATTATCCCTTTTCTTGTATAAATGAGTATTAAAAAAATTCAAACCACAGTTAAAACTAAATAGCAAGCATTCTATTTGAGGAAAAGAGATAAAAATGGTACCTAATAGGTTTAATAATCTATTTATGAGATGTTGATTGTAACATCAGAATAACTTGAAAATGATCATTAAAATATAATTATTTAGTGAATTTTGATATTACAATTACAAGCAAATGTGCCATCAGTTAGTGATTTTTCAAGTACAACAGAAAAACAAAATTATTTAAGTACTAATAAAATTATCTTTATATTTTATGAATAATTAAAAATTAAAAGAATGCTTTCAGTATGATGATAAGTGTCAGTGCATTCAGTAACCAGTTTCAGATTTACAAAAATATCAATTGTGGGTTATTCTCAAGGTTTTCATTTATTATTATTTAATTCTTTTCTGTTGATGGTAGAAAAAAGTTTTCATTTCTAATTCGATTTGTACTTCCATTTAGTTGCGAAACTGTGAGTTTAGAATCTGGTAAACTGTTTACGAAGGTAGCACAAATACACACAATTACAGTAATTACAAATGTTATATTACTTACAACTTGATGTTTTGATTTACAAACCTGTGTATGAATTAATGTCCCATGTATAAATACTGCCCTCTAACCCTGAAGTCACTAGAAGTTTGTCTTTGAATGAGAATTCAATATTCTTAACCCAATTAGAATGTCCCAATAATGTTCTTATTTTTTTCTTTAAATTTCTGATGTCCCACAATGCAACAGTGGTATCATCAGAGCAGGTTGCAAACATTCGTCCATCTAAAAATCTGAAAGTATACAAACAATGAATATTTATTGTAAAAATTGATAAATTAATTTTAAACTTTTATTGAATATTTAAGGACATTTCACAATTTTTTACAAAATGTATTAAATTATAATTGAGTATTGTTGTGCCATAACAGGGTCTATGAAACCTTTTAATGACTATATTAATTAAATTTAGGCAAGATATAGACTATTATTTATTAGTATTTATAAATGAACGGCAATTAAAAGTGCTGCGTGGTAATAATCGTAGGTGCAATTATAATTAATAATATTGTAAGGCGAGTCATTGACACCTTTAAAATTATTGTACGGTAGCCTGTACAGGTTCTTTTATTGAAAATAGATTAGTAATGCAAGCAATTAATAACATACACTTACTTAACACAGTTAACACAATCTGAGTGAGCTCCTTGGACTGTATGGACCCTCTGATGGGTGAGAGGGTCAAATATTTGTAAACACTTCTTCTCACATGCAGCCACTAGAAGGGAGCTACAATAAAATATGAAAAATAAAATTAATGATACAAATAATCTATAATCATAAATATTTTATTTAATATAAT
Source organism: Acentria ephemerella (assembly GCA_943193645.1). Classification (NCBI taxonomy): domain Eukaryota; kingdom Metazoa; phylum Arthropoda; class Insecta; order Lepidoptera; family Crambidae; genus Acentria; species Acentria ephemerella. Next base: position 2,962,512 of record OW971889.1, read on the forward strand.
AATTGATTAAAAACACCTGTTCTGCCAATGTTAAGTAATAGAACAACTCAGTCATTGTCACACTCAGTATCTGTAGTTTCTTCAGTGAGACTTTATGGATTTCTCTAAAGCACCATCTTTTTATCATGACTGGTTATATGTACCCTCTAAGTTCCTCGATATAGGACACATTTAGTTATAGCAAAAAGTATAACAGACTAGTTACAAAAATAACAATATTTCGTAAAACAAGACCTTGGCTTAAGGCCAGACCTTATTCGAGTCTTATACTACTTGTAAATAAAGATTTGAACTTGAATATACCCATTCAATGGTTATGTGATCCTTAAACCAAATTATAATTGTAATTGAGTAAATCAAGGTAAAGTAGACAGTAGGAACTTACCCCTCCGGTGAGAATTCAAGGTTGTATACTCCTCCTGTAGGGAGACTGTTGGACTGCTCGCTATCCCAAGACGCGATGGGCTTCATGCCACAATACAAACTCCGAGCAAGAGCATCGCCACCGCCTACTGGCATACCAAAACCCAATTCTTTGTCCCGCAGCCGGTAAGGGTTGAAAGCTGAATGTCTTGCCATAAACTCTTTGTTGGCCATTATGATTATTATTATATGTGAATAGGCATATAGATATATGCGTGTAAACAAAAGCTATATTTAAGTACACAACATATCAGTTATAGCAAACGTACGATTTACAGACATAAAAGAGGCTACATAGCCTTGTATGATAAAATTGATTTACAAAAGTTATCAACTGATTAACCACATTACAGCTTGATTATTCTGACAAATGACAACCTCACAGATTAGAAAAACTATGAAAAAAACAACCTTCTCTTACAAGAGTTGTACCATGCACGTAATGTTATCGATGTCCAATATTTGAATCAACGAAAAATTATTAAAAAAATATATTTACGTTTGATGTAAACTGGTTATTAGCCTAATCAATCATGTAAAGGTATTAAATAAAGATAGGGAAAAATATGTGCCAACCTTGGACAAGTTTTATCATGTATTCCCTACTTTTAAATTAATTCAGAGGGGAAATAATATTATGAAATTACACCATAATCAGTTTTAAGATTTTTTGTAAGCATGTAAAATTAATTTATCATAAAATCGTTATTTAACGACAAGATTTATATTTTAATCAATAATCCTTTTCTTGCTATGGTCGTCGTATGGTTTAAAAACTCTGTATTTCGATATGAAACCGAAACTATATTTGTATATAGCAGCACTGCTATGTCTTTCCGCGCAGTTTTGAAATAAAAGTGAAATCTAAGTATTTACTAAATATAAGACAAACACATGAAAGTAAATATAAAATAAATCAATCAATTTTGAATACATTATAATTATAACTGTTACCTATTATTGGTTATTCTTTTTTCTTTTCTACGACAATATGATGATGGATGTATTTCAATATGATATATTTATGTTTAAGCAAACTCTGTCCCTAGCTGGATGTTGCAACATATGATCCTGCGACTCCTAAAAAGTTCGGTAAGAAAGATTTGAGTTGGTGCTTAGTATGGGAGTTATAATATATTCAAAAATTATAAATGCGCTCCTGAAACATGTTTTATCGGAAAATGAAAAGGTGTCTTGGAATCTGTAATATATTCATCTGCTGAAGTTGAAAAAGACTAATCTTTTCTGACTGTACCCTGAAGTTTGTGGAGAATAACGTGTATGTAGTGTAATGCTGAGATAGTGTTTAATTACCATTACCATTATTCGTGGAGACAAATTGCCCTTTAGAATTTACTATACCATTGACTAATTAACTTTAGGTAATCAATTTCTTAGAGCTATATGGTATAAAATGTTGTCAAATAGTAGTAAAGGTTAGGGGTCTTATTTTTCCAAATTTCAGAAATCTAGTCAAAACCATTCCTCTGTCTCAAAACCTGGGTCACTGTTGCTCACCTTATCGCACACAGCGCGAAATTCGATTCACAAATCAATGTTAAATACAATAGTATACAATTGGGCTTTTTTAACAGACACCTATTAAAAATAGCGCCCAAGCTCACCCAGTTGAGCGAGTGGGAGTTGGGCGAGCGTTTGTTCTACTTTATTCTCATAGGAGTAAGTACATTTTCAGCAGTGTTGTGACTATACGTTACATTTAGTATTGAAAATTACTTAACTGACATCTTAAACATTAAAATTGTTATTTCTTCTTTTTTCTTTTTTCTTGTTTTCTTTGTTCATAGGTTTATATTACATTGATCAATTATTATTGAGAATAATATTCGATGATAGTACTATTTATTAAAACTCATGAATACCAACAGAAGGATTTTATTTTAATTACATTTATGTCAAATTTACACTTAAGATTAAAAAATATTCAAAAACTTTAATAAAGTATTCGATATAACGTCAATGGCGTCATACCAATATAACGTCGATTTTACCATGTGTTAGGTTGCAATAATCCATTAGGAGGTGGAATGTGGTTAGTTTTCAACACATTCTGTAAAAATACTTCTAATCTAGTTTTTGGGCCACCCTCATCAATATTTTCTAAAACTGCATAGTATTCAGTGCTGATCAGTTTTATAATTTTTTTAAATTGTTTCCCATAACATTTAAAGAATTCAGATCCACATATAGTAAAGAAATCATGCAATAGAGTTGCACAAATATCTGGTTCAGGCCTTAAATTAATAAAAGAAGCTATCCATTGCCAACCATATTTAATCCCACAAGGGTTGCTATCATTCAAACAGTTTGGTGTTTTAGCAATCCATATAGCACAATGTAGTCTAAAAATACCAGACATCCTCTTTAAAAATTTATCTTGTTTTTCTACTACACCTTCATCATTATAAGTATAACCTCTTGACAGATAAAATTCTTTATCTGATTGTCCTTCTTTTTGTGGTAGGAACATTGGAACCAGGTAAGGGCAATATTTATAAAAGTAAGCTTCTAATAACTTTCCAAAAATTGGAAATTGTGCCCAGAGAGCAACAGCAACTGATGCAAGAGGGAAAGCTGCTTCTGGATTACTGGAGACTAAGAGATCTCCTTGTCTTACGATTTTATTTGCTAACAGTGCAGTACAGTAGTATAGTCCTTGTGGATACTCAGTTGCTATCACATATGTATCAAGTACTTGCACTCTTTCACCTTTTAACAACTTTGACAATTTATCATACTTGTCTTTTATGTGAAGACCACTCACAGAGGATAATGCATTCACTGGTGTGTTGACAGCTTTTTGACAATTAAATCTAAATTTCTTTAAATTATTATTGTCTAGTAAATCTTTATACTGACTTTCATAGCTGTCAAGGAAATTTTTAAGCTCCAAGTAGTAGTTATAGTTACCAGCAGAATAAAACATGGGGCTTTTGGGCTTCACAGGTTCTGCTTGATTTTTAATTTCTAAAGCCTTAGCTTCTTCTTCTTTCTTCTGTTCCAATTTTTTCTGTTCAAATTTTTTTTCTAGCTCTTTCTTGGCATTATCTATTTCTAACTGTTTATTAATAATATCTTGTTTTTTTATTTCATTTAATTCTTCCAACATATTTTTTTTAATATTTTCTATATTTGAAGCCAATATTTCAGATCGTTTAACCTCTTTTTCTGTTATTGCTCCTGATTTACATGATTCCATGATCATATTGATATTTTCTAATACAGATTTCAGTGATGTTATATATTTATCACAAATTGTTTTTGCAAGTGGTTCTGTTTGTAATAAATTCATGAATTCATTATAACAAATGCATACTTTTGTGTGACTCACTGTGATGGCTGCAAATTGAACTGTAGCTCTATTTTGTTCTTCTAAAATTCTATTAATATTTTCTAATGTTTGCTTATTTATTATTTGACTACGCTGTTCATCAAATTTAGCTTTTTCTAATACTGATAAATTATCATTTTCTTTAAGGCTTTGGAGTAGTACTAGTTTTCTTCTTCTATGTTCAAGCGCTCTTCTTTCACACTCTTCACTTTGTTTCTTCCAATATTTACTAAGAGACTCTGCACGGTTTGCAATCATTTTTTCAATATAATCTTGAAAAAGCTCTTCTGTATTTTCTTGTAATTTTTTGTGATATTTTTTCATGCGTAGAGTGTATCGAAGATCTTCACGAACTTTATCTTCAATCAGGTTTTCTTGTTGTTTTTCCAAGTTATTCTGAGGAATTGGAATATCAACCATCTGTTCTTGTTTTTTAATTGGACTATTAGGTCCAATAGTAGCCTCCTTCACAAGCGGGCTTATTTCTGCTGCTTTTGTTAAAGCTGAAATGCGGAGTTTTTTAAAATCTGTAAGTTGATCACAAATGCTATCATTTTTCATTGTGTTGTTATACGTTAAAATATCGTCGTACGAATCATCAAATCTATTGTACGATTGATCCATTTTTAATAAAATGTTATTACTAAACGAATGAGCAACAAATTCACCACATTAATAGCTATAAAACTAAGAAATAGTAAAATTGCAGTAATAAGAAGGCAAGACAAGATACACAAGCTGGAACCGGTTGTAGTTTTCATTAATATCACTGACAAATAATTTGACATTGACATATTATTTTTTTGGTAGTGGAAATAAGTACGTACATATATATAATATTACTTATAATAATTAAATCGCTTAGTGACAATTGTCTCAGATTTTAGTTGGAAATTTAATGGAAAGATACATATCAAATCCAAATTTCTTTTTGGTTAATCGATTATTATAATCATTAGTGTCTAGGTTCATAGAAAAATAAAAAGTAAAGTAAAAAATTAACTTTAAAAAAAATCCAATGTTTTCATATGTAAAAAAATGTCTGTATGATTACTTCATATTATTGCTTAATGTAGATTTCCATTAAAAAATGTTAGAAAAATCGAGTCAGGTCAGTATTTTTATTTCGTATATTGTGTTGAAAGTGAAATTTTTGTTATGAAATTGATGTAGTTTTGTGCCAAATAGGAACCTTTTTTCGTATTAAATATGGAATAATTCATTTAGAGTTTATTAGCGACTTATATGAGATTTTTAACTGTTTAATTTCAATGAGAAATAATTGCATAAGATATGGCTGTATGTGCTTCAGCCTCCTTTGTCCTACCTATAATAGAGAGAATTTAACACACAAATAAGGGTTTTTTGGCGCGTAAAGGTGCGGTTAGTTCAGTACTGTATACTGTATGTATTTCTTATATTGTGTTGTAGTGTAATTTTTCTATGAAATTGGTATAGTTTCATGCCAAAAACGATCGTTATATCGTGCAATATATGAAATACATACATCATTCAGCCTTCGTTAGTGACTTACGTGATATCATTCAGTGATGTGTTCATTCATTCATTTATAGAGTAAATTCATTTATTTATGATCAACGTATCATTCCACGCTCATTTGTGTATCATTTCATCGCAATCATTAATTAATGGTAAAAAATTATAACACAAGAAATGGCTGTATGGGCTTATGTTTCCTTTGTCTTCCCTAAATTTAACAAAAAAAAAACAAAAGTAATTAAAGGCGCCAAATTCTGACATTCGACAGCTGACCTAAGTTTTAATATTTATTTTGTTTATACGTGAATTTTCTACAGATATTCTCAAATAATTGAGTATTTATAGTATATTAATTTATAGTGTAGAAAATGGTTCTACAAAATACAGGAAAATATAGACCAGTGCGAGATGATCCCACAAAAAAAGATGCTGGTTCATCTTCAGGAATAAATAGGTTTTTATCAATTATATTATGTCGCAAATGTAGATGTTTATTACGCGTTTATGAATTTAATTTATTTTCTTTTAGAGAGGAATCTTCAGAGTCCCGTATTCGAAATGCAATAGATAACGATCGAATAGATTCAAAGTATGGATTTGATCGAGTAAGAGATGTTAAAGAAAGAACAGGTTATTTGATCAACATGCATACAGTAAGTCTACCTATTTACGATATTAAAGGCCGACACTTCACCTCTTAAAAAATGTTATCCGAATATAAAATATAGTACAAATTAAATGGTTTGCAAGATAAATTATATGGGATGGTTGAGAAATTCCCTGTACATAATTAAATAAAATTCATTTTTAATTTTATAATAAATGGTGTAATTTTCATTCAATAAGCACCAGCATTCATATTATAGTTATCTTAATTACCATTTTCTTAATACAATTGAACTGCCTGGTGAAGTGTTTTGTATGACTGACTAGGGGTCCTAGGTTTATTGCCATGCTATGATGATGTCAAGGCAAACAACATGTTAAATGACAAACAACACCACAGATTAACTCCCCACGTCTGCCATTTACATATCTGTAGAGAAACATCTAAACAATACTGATTAACCCTTTTTTTAAACGTATATATATGTTTGCCATCCTTAAAGGGTTAAATCTGGCTAAGTGACCAGAGTTTAGTTCCTTGAGCATCACTATAACCAGTTTTTACTGCAAAAATATATTTCATTTATAGGCAGAAATATTAGATGAAGATAAAAGATTGGTAGCAGCAATGGATTATTATTTCATTGAGATGGATGGGGCAAGATTTAAAATTTCTCTTATGTTTCAACCATATTTCCTTTTAATGGCAAGAAAAGAATGTGAACAAGAAGTTATACAATATCTATCGAAAAAATTTGCTGGCACCATTAATAAAATTGAAGTTATTGAAAAAGAAGACTTGGATTTGGTATATTATGTTTAATGGTATAATTTTTTTTATATGAGTATTATTTAATCTAATAATTTCATGATCTCGATGGGTTTTTAGCTAAATCATCTATCTGGCATTCGGCAAAGTTACATAAAATTATTATTTATGTCACAAAATGAAATGATGAAAGTTAGAAGGGAGATATTAACAGCAGTTAATAAAAATAAAGAGAGGGAGAAAAAAGATGCTATTTATGCTGAGATGTTAACAAATGCTTTAACTAGTGCTGCTGCCTTGGAGCATGCTAAGAAAACTACTGATCACATGGAAAATATTTTGGACATTAGGTAATATTATAAAACTCAAGTAGATTAAGCTTTTCCTTTTTGTTTCTCAGATTAAGGCAATTGGTAAACAAACATTTGTAGATTATATCTAAATATCAGAAATAAGATGTAATTTTTATGACTTTATTATTATTTATACAGAAATTTCTTTACACACACTTACTTTATAACAAGATTCTCCTATTTCCAGAGAACATGATGTCCCATACCATGTCCGTGTGTCTACTGACATGCAGATATTTTGTGGTACATGGTACACAATCAAAAGTAGAGGAACTGAGACACCAATATTCACAAAACGGGATGACATCCTCGAGAGACCCGATCCTATTGTCTTGGCATTTGACATAGAGACAACCAAACTTCCATTGAAATTTCCAGACTCACAAACTGACCAGATTATGATGATTTCATATATGATAGATGGACAAGGTTACTTGATCACAAATAGAGAAATTATATCTGTGGATGTAGAAGATTTTGAATATACACCAAAACCAGAGTTTGAGGGGTGAGAGCTTTTTTAATAACTCAATAAAATCACTCATTGAAAAGCTATTTAGTTACAAATATATAAACTTGTACATTGAAAATTTCAGGCAGTTTATAATATTCAATGAAGTAAATGAACTGGCACTTATTCAGAAGTTTTTTGATCACATAATGGATGTTAAGCCACATATTTTTGTCACATATAATGGTAACCATTGTTTTGATTTTTAAATAAGGTAACAATAACAACCAAATGCACAATCATTTAAGTTTTAAAATGATGATACTTACAGGTGACTTCTTTGATTGGCCTTTTGTGGAGGCACGTGCTGCTATACTGGGTTTGGACATGAAGCAAGAGATTGGTTTCAGTAAAATTGCGTCCAGAGACAACACTTACGCGTGCCGGCCCGCAATGCACATGGATTGTCTATGGTATTTACTATTATTACTATGCCTGTTGTTGTCGAGTTACGTTGCTAATGTTCTGTATCTCATCCTCCAATTCTTGCTTTCTTTGTAAATTTCAGTAAAAGAGCATTCAATGCATATGGATTGTCTATCATAATTAGGGACTTGTATTAAAAATAACTGTGATGGGTTTAGTATATGGAAACTACAATGGTAAAAAGATGTAATTCACATTTGGTAGGTAGTTTAAATCTAGTAATGGGAATTACATCCTAACATAGACACATCTACAAAAGGCACTGCTCGTGATTCCAGTCACTGCTAGATGGTAGACAAATGTAGAAATAACTGTTTGCTATTTTGATGCACTAATCAGCTAGCCCCTCATGTGTTTTATGGTCTCCTCATTCACAATATGGTTATGAGAACATTATACTAAGATATCTTTTAATATAATTGCAATTTTCTACTAGGCTCTATGACTAAAAAAATTCTTTGGATGCGAAATGGTTCCATGTTGGTCCTGTGCGCAATGTTAGGTCTGTTAATGTTGTCATTTATTATGCACTTTTTTTTGCAGTTGGGTAAAAAGAGATTCTTATTTGCCTGTTGGCTCACAGGGCTTGAAAGCAGTAGCTAAAGCAAAATTAAGATATGATCCTGTTGAGTTAGATCCTGAAGATATGTGTAGAATGGCGGCAGAACAACCACAGGTATGTATAGTAAATGGCGTTACCAGGGGCCTTATCAAACTATTCATGGCTTGTAAGTCATTCTAAAATTTATTTATGGTAAAAATTAAGTTATCTTTCTAATAAATGAATTGATGTTTCTAAAACTTAAGAACGACTTGACCAATTTAAATAATTTTTATTGTGTTTTTTCGTTTTGATTCTGGGTTGGTTTAAAAATGAAAATAACTGGGAAAATCCTAAGAAAAAGCTCCAACATATACTACTGAAAATTGTTGTTTAGTATGGAAAAACGTCTCAACTTACATGTTAAACATTAAAACTGCACTGCACTGCATTGCATTTCTTTCATTGCTACTTTGAGTTTCTTTTAATAGATGGCGTTAGTGGTAGTTTGTAGGTGAAACAGAGTCAAAGTCAAAGTCAAAGTCAAAAATAACTTTATTTAAATAGACTTATTTACTAAGCTCTTTTAAATCGTCACCAAGTCAAGTAGTTATTGTCTTAAATGACTATCCTAAATAGATTACTTTATTTGCAGGTGTTATCCAATTACTCAGTATCTGATGCAGTAGCCACATATTATTTATACATGAAATATGTCCATCCATTTATATTTGCGCTCTGCACCATTATTCCGCTAGAACCTGATGAGGTATGTTAGACTCATATAAAATTATATAAATGTCATGCTAAAGTTGGAAGCATGCATAAAAAAAATAAGTATGTACATTATTTTTTTTCATTTCGTCATGTGCAAGTATTTAACATAAGCATTTTTAATTTTCAACAACATTAGCCCTATTAATCCTATGGTAAAATACATACAAATCATTCATTGTGCTTATCAGCTACTGTGTAAGAAATGTACTAGTTCAACCGTAAAACTAATCATTCGTACTAGTGATGATTAACAAACTCGGTTGAGGTATTTATGCTATTGCATGTATTACATTTTTCTATGCTAGTATATAGATTTTAAAATAGACTGAGTTTACTGTACTCTACCAGGTATTAAGAAAAGGTTCCGGAACCCTATGCGAGTCGTTGCTGATGGTGCAGGCGTTCCACGCGAATATAGTGTTCCCGAATAAACAGATCGAGGAATTGAACAAGCTCACGAACGATGGACACGTGATGGAGACTGAGACATACGTAGGTGGACATGTGGAAGCTTTGGAGTCAGGTAATATATTAAACTGGAAAACCAGTTTTCTCTTTTTTTTATCAACACGTCATAACACCATTAAGAAAACCCAGAATGAACTTCATATTCTAATTTCATCTTTGATGATTGTTGAAATAATTTCTTACCTTCTTGCAGGTGTATTCAGAGCAGATATAAAATGCAAGTTCCGAATCGTACCTTCGGCTGTAGATAAACTAATAGACTCCATAGAAAAAACCATGAAACACGCCATAGAAGTAGAAGAGGGAATTCCCCTAGAACAGGTTACTAATTTCGACGATGTCTGTGGCGAGATTAAAGCGAAGTTACAGCATATGAAAGATCACCCGAGGAGGGACGAAAATCCTTTGATTTACCATTTAGATGTAGGTGCTATGTACCCAAATATTATTTTAACAAATAGGTATTTATTATTTTTTTTTATTTTGACATCAGATAATCTGAAGTTGCTATTACTTTTATTGCAATCATATCCTGTCAGGTTACAACCGTCAGCTATGGTGAATCCCAGCGTATGTGCCGTGTGCGACTACAACAAACCAGGGGCCACTTGCCAAAGGCACATGGAGTGGATGTGGCGTGGGGAATATTGTAAGATATTAAATTTTATAAACATAAGAACTCTTTTTATTTTTAGTAAAAAGAGTTCTTATGTTTATTTAAATCAGAGATTTTACTAACAGTTTTTATTACTCATTAATATGTAAATATAGAAGAAATTATATTATATTCCTGAAACATCCTTAAAAGAAGTGATATTAATCTATACCTTTAATGTTGTCACAGTTTTGTCTGTGGTGTTCATAAATTTTATGAGGCAATATCTCAGTCATGGTATTATAGAGTTAAGACGTTAATATTTTATTTTGATCATGATACAAATTAGGCTGTTTTCAATTAAATCATGATTTTGATAAAAACTATTATGTTCTTCTCATTTCCCGTTGCCTTAAAACGGAATTTAGAAATTTAAATATATTATTTTCAGTGCCAGCGACCCGAAGCGAGTACCAACGTATACAACAACAACTTGAGACGGAAAAATTTCCGCCATTACACCCTGGGGGTCCCTCTAGAGCTTTTCATACGCTGCCTAAGGAAGACCAAGTATGTTTAATATATTTTTAAAAGCAATCTTGGTGTAAAAGGAAAGTCTGCAAGTTTAAAAGTACAAGTCAAAAGGATATTTATTTAATATTTATATGCACACATGGCTAAAAAAAAATTACAATTTACGAAGGTAGAATATAAGCACGAAGAATCTGCATATTTCACAAAGAAATTTCTTCCAGTAGATGGTTAAAAGTAAATAAGTTGAGAAAGGCAGGATAAAAAAAACATCAAGAAAAACAATAGACATTGAATTACTCACACCTAGCTCATACATATAAAAATTGTCATGGTTGCAATGGTTTATCTTTTTAAACTTTATACCATTAACTTTTAAAAATAATAACTATAGTCTTTGAAACTCTAAATAATTACCCACTGATGACCACTTCACCACAAGAAGTCTTTTTTGGTAATGAAAAGTTTATTCCATTTAATTTACAGGCAGCATATGAAAAGAAACGTCTCGCTGACTATTGTAGAGTGGCTTACAAGAAAACTAAAGTGACAAGAACGGAAGTGAGAACAACTACTATTTGTCAAAAAGAAAATTCCTTTTACGTCGACACTGTAAGAGCATTCAGGTATGATATTGTATAAAAATTCAACTAGCTGACCCCGTGAAGCTCTTACCACCGAACAAAATTCGAAAATTTCAAATAAGCTATAATAAAGCGAGCCGTCATTTGTGGCAGAAAGTGGAGTTCCAAATGTTATTTATTTAAAACACTTAACATTTATTTTAATACTTAATCTTGCTATTTGATGCAAATGTGAATCTAACAAAAGAGACCACTTTAATCCGTCCCGCAGGTCTTGAATTATAAATGCTGTAACTGAGTCGACTTGTTTTCTTCGTGTTTCTCTACTCTGCAATATATAGGTTATTGCATCGTTAATTTACTATTAACAGAGATCGCCGCTACGAATATAAAGCGTTGAATAAGCAAGCAAAAGCCAAAGTGGCAGAAGCAGTGGCGAGTGGAGACGCGGCCGAGGTCAAATCGGCCAAGAGCCGCGAAGTGCTCTACGATTCGCTGCAACTAGCACACAAGTGCATCCTCAACTCCTTCTATGGATATGTCATGAGGAGGGGGTAAGTGGATCGCTACTTTTATACTCTGCTGACAAAATAGTGATGCTGGGTTTCAATGAATATAATAATGATATTATTTCTCACACCTATTAATAAATCCTGACAATCCACAACAACAACCAATAATTAATTACTACAGTCTGCGGACTCTTCTCTGGTTCGCACTTTTATAGTTTTCGTCACTATAGTCAGTGTTTTAAATATGAAATGTATGAGAATGTGTACATTTTTTAAACAACTAGTATTAAGAGAATTGGTGTTTGGGAGGTGATGTTTACCGTTAGTAGGAAAGTCGGATAGTTTAAAATTCCCTAAAATAAAAAGGTTTGCTTTTATAAAGAAAGTTTTTGTAACCTACTTATTTTTGTTAATTTTTTTATTTATTTAATGCAATGCGCGATAAGGTCGCCATTTGTATAAAATGAGTTAAAAGTTTTTTTTGTATATTTCTCTTCTTGAATTTGCTGATGTACAATATAGACATATTCTATTCTATTCTAGCGCCCGTTGGCACAGTATGGAAATGGCGGGAATCGTGTGTTATACAGGTGCTAACATCATAATGCGAGCTAGAGAAATCATCGAGCAAGTTGGCCGCCCACTGGAACTGGACACTGATGGTAAATTAGGAAATCTAAATAGTTCCATTTGTATAACAATTCGAGATTTTGAGTTCATCATAATAAGTGTTAATTTTTTTAGGTATTTGGTGTATCCTGCCATCGTCGTTCCCTGAAAATGTGACAGTACTAACAACACATCAGAAAAAAAAGAAAATCAACGTGTCTTACCCTAATGCGGTGCTCAACGCCATGGTTAAAGTAAGTCACAATGCTAATAATGTGGAAATTGAGGAATTTAGTTTCGAAATTATCAGAAAACTATCTTTATGTAATTATAGAATTCTTTAAGTGTTCATAGATTACTGAATCAGCAACTTAAAATAATAGTGAAAAATAATGTAATACATTTTGAGCGACATTATTGCATGCAATAATATTTTTTTTCAAAATTAATTACTTTAAACCAATGGATTTTTCATAATGCAGTTACAGTTTTCAACAAACTCGGCTCTAAGACTTTTAGTACTTTTCACTGTTAACAATAGTTCAGGATTTGTTCTATCACCAATTTTCGAATAATTCACCTGTATATAGGATCATTTCACCAACGATCAATACTACGAATTAGTGGACCCTGTAGAGAAGAAGTATGAGCAACGAGCAGAGAACTCCATATTCTTTGAGGTAGACGGGCCTTATCTCGCTATGGTGCTGCCAGCTTCCAAAGAAGAGGGCAAGAAGCTCAAAAAGCGATACGCTGTGTTTAATTTCGATGGATCCTTGGCTGAGTTAAAAGGTACGTTGTTATTCTTAAACATTAATGTATTTTTACCGTCAATTTTGGTGCTGCCGATCATTGAAATATTATTTAAATGACAAAGTTCACTATTCCTCCTTCAGGTTTCGAAGTAAAGCGCCGTGGCGAGCTCCAATTAATAAAAATCTTCCAATCATCAGTATTTGAAGCTTTTCTCAAAGGCAACGACCTTAAAACCTGCTATGGTGCAGTGGCCAAAGTAGCCGATTACTGGCTGGACGTTTTATATAGCAAAGGGTCTAATATGCCCGACTCTGAGTTGTTCGAGCTGATATCAGAGAATAGGTCAATGTCAAAGAAGTTGGAAGATTATGGTGGTCAGAAGTCAACATCCATATCGACGGCGAAGAGATTGGCTGAGTTTTTGGGCGATCAGATGGTGAAAGATGCTGGTTTGGCTTGCAGGTGAGGACTCCAAATTGCAAAAGAATCCTACTATATAAGCTTTAATACCCTATGACTCCAGGGCGTGACAGACAATTTTGTAAATTTTTTCTTTGCCATGGATATATTATAATTATTGTAATTTAGTCTTGAAGTAGAGATGAATTAATACTTAGAATTGAGTAGAACTGTACCATTTAAAACAGATTTAAATAGAAATATATAACATTCTAGATTCATAATATCAAGAAAGCCCGAAGGTGCTCCTGTAACTGAGAGAGCGGTACCGCTAGCCATCTTCCAATCGCCTGCCGCGGTGAAGAGACACCACCTTCGACGGTGGCTCAAGGATAATAGCATCTCAGAGGAAATTGATATTAGAGATGTATTGGATTGGGCATACTATATTGAGCGGCTTAGTGGTGCTATACAAAAGATTATTACCATACCAGCAGCTATGCAAGGGGTGAGTATCATGTCTCATTCAGTGTTTATTGTCTATTGCTAACACAAAATAATTGTTGATTCCCTCATAATACTTCCGCTTACTTAAAAAAAAATAAGCAAACTTATTAACCATTTAATTCACAGAAATATATTGCTGTTTGTATTTCTAATAATTCAGATTAAAACACATTGGCTCCAACTCCGTTGTACACAGACTAAATTAAATTTAAGTTATTCGCATCTCTTCCAAACCAATTCATTAATATGGGATAGAATGACTTTAAGGAATGTCAAGTTATTTGACAGTTAGATGATTCATACACTTTTAACTTATTTTAGTTAACATGTTTTATGATGCGCATTCAAAGAAGGCAAAAACGCTTAAGAGTCGCCATTAAAGAAACGTCAAATGACGTCACCGCTCATCTGTCTTCTTTTAATTGTATTGAAGTGAAAGAGTAGTACTGAACTTAAATTTAATTCAGTTCATGCACTACGGAATCGAAGCCATTGATTATTTCACATTAAACTAATATCGCATACATAATTTTGTGCTTATTTAGATGTTTTTTACCTTTGAAATGTAACATAATTATTACCCATATCTGCAATAAACAATTTTGGTTTAATTTCAAACATCGAAAGAAATATTTAAAAAAAGTTAAAAAATGAAATCACACTCTGTCATCAAATGTTTGCTGGTGGAAAACCCATTTGTGTGTCAAGCTCGCCTGTGTACACGACCTTTTCTATGTAAAATATTTACTTGTATGTGTGTAATATAGAGAAAGACCCTCTATACCTGTAACTCTTTATTGCGGCGCGTCAAAGCGAGACGGGATTTGACTGTCGGAATCCGCGAATAAAATGGCTGCTTGCGATTACTCTCGCCATTACTTTCTAAATTATCCTTAGGTGCGCTCTTTTCCCGATTTTATTTCTATATATTATATATTACCCACAGCTGGATAACCCAGTTCCTCGAGTACAATACCCAGATTGGCTCCACAAGAAAATGCTTGCGAAACAAGATAAATACAAGACCAGAAAGATAACGGATATGTTTAGTGCCGCGCCTAAAGAGCTGTCACTGAACGATGAAGAGGCTTCAGGGAGCAACCAGCCAGATGTTATGGTGATATATCCAATTTAGCCTTAGTATATATCCAGCCTTTTTATATATTTTTTTAGCCTTAGTTGTATACAAGTAATTGTTCTTTGAAATTGACAAAATTATTTGCTTAACCTTTTTTGTCGTTTTATTTAGGAGACTGAAATAGATATAGAAGATATAGGTAAAGAGAACAAGGGGCGGAGTGAAGTAATACAGCCCGTAGTGCACACAGTCAAGAGGAAGAGAGAAGAATCTCCTGTTAAAGAAGCGTCCACCTGGCGTGAGGCTTTGGGATCTCCGCCGCCGTTTGGGACAACAAAGGTTTTTTTATAATTAAACAGAATATATGAAATCAAATAATGATTTTTTCCTCACTTTTAAACTTTTTAATAATATTAATTTTAGGAGGAACGAAAGCAATGGATATTATTCCAAAAGAAAAAATGGATGTGGCAAATGGAACAGCGAGGTCTGCGCAACCGTAATAAGCGAGGTAAGGCAAATACAGCTATAAAGTTGTGGTTTCCGTCAAGAAACTACCGCTGTATTAGAGAGCTTATTGAAATTATGTATGCAAAGGACAAATATCTCATGACAAGGCAGCCGCTAATGTTGCGATGTAATGAAGGCATTTAAATAATATGCGATATATGATAAATAAATAATAAGCTACATATATTTATTAATACATTATCTTTCTTTCTTGTGGTGTATATCCGGTTTATCTTTTATCCTAAGCTTGACTCGAAACGATCTCTCTTAGCAATAACGCCACAATTGTGCAAACATTCTTTTTTATTATGTTTCCATAGTTTTTTGTTGTTTAACACAACAAAAAACACACAGTGTGTGCAATAAAATATTTCAATTTATTCAGGGAAAATGGACAATGCAATGCCGCCTCCAAAATATTCGGGACCTACGAATACACTGGGTGGGTTCATAAAAAAAGCGCAACGTACACTATTGAACACGCCTTGGCAAATCGTACAGGTTAGCTATGTTCATAATATCAATTAAAAATAAATCAAATATTTACAATATTTCCTTTAGCTCTCATTTAATTTTGTGCAAAAACCCTAATTTTAGGTAGCAGAAACAGCAGAGCCAGGTCTATTCAAGCTCTGGGCGTTAGTTGGGTCTGAGCTACATCAAATTAAACTGTCCGTACCTCGTATATTCTACGTAAACCAGCGTGTGTGCCGGCCTACAGACAGTGGTCAGTACTGGCGCAAGTGCTCTAGAATACTGCCGCGGGCGCACCCGGTGCTGCACTTGTACCAGTATACTGTCCCCGAGCAGTTGTATAGGGAGCATCAGGAGTGAGTAGACTTTCATGACGCTAATAAATTTGGTTATTATGAAAATAAATGTAAAAATTATAAATATTCTTATTGCCAGCACTTTGTTTTCAAATTTTCTTAATATTCAATACATCAATGGGTCAAGGGTATCACTGACATTTGTGTATTTTCCCAACTCGTGTGGTATGCTTAAAATTATTCTTATTGAACTTAGAACGGTCAAATTTCAATTACAAATGAACCAGAATTGGTCCAATATTAAACCCAGTAACAAAAAAACCTTTTCATTTCTATTATTTATAGTCTAATCACGTTTTCGTATTCTCTAGAGAGCTAATGGGTGAACTGTCCACACCGGAAATTGAGGGTATTTACGAAACACAGATGAGTTTAGAGTTCAGAGTACTCGTACAGCTGGGCTGCATCTGCGCTGTAGACCAACAGGAGGCGAGGAGGTAAGACTTGCCGATAATATACTAAAATATTGATTAAATCGAATATCGAGTTATCATAACTCTTACTTTTTTTTCCAGACTAATCCAATTTGGATCAAATACGGATTCTTTCACACTAAATCAACTACAATTTAAGAGTGTTGCACATCAAGGTTATTTACAGAAACAAGTAAGTTATTTAAGTATTAAATATATAATTTTTAATTTTGTGTACTGTATCTGCTTGCTGCTAAAATTTGGTTTGGACACCTTCGCGACTGAGCTATCTTTGAACTAAGCCCTGTGCAAAATATACCCGCCATTTTTTACTGAAAATTCAGTTTTTTAATTTGTTATTCTTAGGACGGGATTCCCCCAATGAAACATATTTACCTGTACCAACATGCCGCGCTTAACTCCAGCCGTAGTATGTGGGCGTTGGTCCTGGGCCCATCCAAACGTGGTTACATATTTGTGCTCGACACCGTTAAGACTAACCAAGTGCCTAACATGAACACGCTCTACACTACGGAAAGGACTGCTAAGTGAGTTATATATTTTTAAATGGTTTATAAACAATTGAATTGAGTAGCCAGTACCTCTACAAACTACTTAAAATTATGCGGACTAATAACTTAACATGTAGATAATCTATAGATTTACATTAAAATTAATGAATCCAAAATGATATAAGTGATCACGTTCTGTCCATTTATCTACGCAGAATAAACCTAGGGACCGATGAGAGTATGCTACCCGGCGCAGAGTTAACCTGGGAAGTGATAGTGGAGACCGAAGCGCGAGCGGTGTGTCGCGGCATCCAGCGAGCGCTGCAGAGGTACCGCGACGAGCGCTGCGGGCCCACGCTGCTGGGCGTGCAGGCCTCGCTGTCGACGCATGCGCTGCTGGCGCTCATGCCAGGTACGTGCGGCCGTCCGGCGAGCGCGGCAGAGGTACTGCCGCGAGCGCTGCGGAAGTACTGCCACGAGCGCTGCAGAGGTACTGCCGCGAGCGCTGCGGAGGTACTGCCACGAGCGCTGCAGAGGTACTGCCGCGAGCGCTGCGGAGGTACTGCCACGAGCGCTGCGGAGGTACTGCCGCGAGCGCTGCAGAGGTACTGCCACGAGCGCTGCGAAGGTACTGCCACGAGCGCTGCAGAGGTACTGCCGCGAGCGCTGCAGAGGTACTGCCGTGAGCGCTGCAGAGGTACTGCCGCGAGCGCTGCAGAGGTAATGCCGCGAGCGCTCCCGGACTTATGATAACCCTTCGCATATAAAGTGTTCCATAAATTCCGGATAAATATTAAACTTCATATTATTTCTGCTAGTATTCTACAAATAATCAGTCTAGTGAACGATATATTTTAATAAAGACATGCTTATATACAGGGCTGTCAGAATTCCCTCTGGTCCCTCTCCACGTGCGGGACGTAGAGACGCTGTACAATACTTTGGAGTGGCAGCGAGTAGGCGCGCGAGCTATCGTGCGGCACTACCTCAACCTGGAGTCAGTTCTGCAACTGACTATCGAGCAGTGCAGGTGAGCATACATGTCCTAGTCGTAAAGGAATCTTAAACGTTAAATACCTTTTTGGTTTGTGTGAGCTCGTGGGTTCCGTTCCTGCCTCAGTATATTTTGGAATTTTCTTCTGTACATTTATTCATAAATAAAATTTTACATTTTATTTATTCAGCCGTTCAATAATAATTAATAGTGTTATTTAGTAAATATAGACGCTTATTTTGAACGCAGTGCAGCTCGTTCTCGCGATATGAATGCAAAAAAGACATCATATAATTTGATAGTTAAAAAATTAGTTTAATTTGTACCATAAATTAATATGATAAAGGATTAGTAGAAGCGCCTCTAAACGGACCGAGATGCTTCTATTCATTTCTAGATTATTAACGAAACGTTTACTAACACAATAAACAACTGTATTTTTACCGTGCGCACGCACAAGTCTACATTTTGTCTATTATTAAATTATAAGAATCTGAAAAACTATTTAGATGACTTATGGTATACCATATGGTATTTTTATAAAGATTCCATAATCCCATTGTTCCCTATAGATACTTCCACGTGCCCCTCGGCAACATGCCGGCTGACCCGACCTTGTTCGGCGCAGATCTGTTCTACGCGCGGCACCTGGTCAAGCACAACTTCGTGCTCTGGTGCTCCAGCCTAGAGAGACCAGACCTTGGTGGGCGGGAGACTGATGATAACAGGTATATTACAAAAACATATTATTCTCAATTATAATACGCACAAAATTGGAAAGTTTTGACATGGTGAGACTTAAACAAGATGCTCGCAAACGAATCGCTAAATGTAAAAATGTATGGGATGTAATCGCTCGCTTATGCTACAATTTATAGTATTTGTAAACTGGTGAGACCATTGCCAGTTAAGTTGAAAAGGTCCTTTAAACGTCTTGTATATTATAGACTAGTAAGCGACGTAGAAGAGATGTCAGGGTGCAGCCACAACGCAAGCGGGGCGTACAGCAGCGTATGCGTCGAGCTAGAGAGTGACGCGTTGGCCGTGTGCGCGTTACTACAGGCCCACCAAGTACTACAGGCCGAGGGTACTAGCACCGCGACGGCCTTCCACACCATACAGGACACGCTGTCTACTACAGGTCTCATTGACACTATATTTGTTTATACGGCTATAAATTTGTTACACTTGATGATTAGATCTGACTGATGAGTTAATGGATGAAAGATCTGACAACATTTAACTCATTTTATCTGACTTTTAATACAAGTCAATCTTTTACATTAAGACACATTGAGAGTCAAAGCAAATTAAATCTGATAAAATTAAAATGTTTTTTTGGGGTTTAAATCATTTCTATGAAATGACTTACGATAAAGATAAATAGTATTTATAATTTTCTCGATCATCTAAATGACTTCAAAATTTGTTACTTAAATAAAATTTTAACAAATACCTTCTTTTATGTAAATGTCAAAAATAGAAGGTTATTTATTAAAGTTATTTCACTTTTTTTAGCTATGTTAAAACCATTTAATCGCCTGGTTAAGTGTTGGTGGACGTCAGTCTAAACCTAATAAAATAATAACTCTTAAAGGGAGCGTGCACGCACCTAATTAGGTTTATTCTGCGTAGATAATAAGAAGCCAAATCTAGGAGGCTCGTCGGCTTCAGTTTTTTGTTTTTACCCAAACGTCCTGAAGTACTCACGATCAAATGCCACTGTATATATTTTATTAAAATTGTCATTCAACTGCCGCGTCAATACACGATTTGCACATGGATCAGATTTGGCTACAAGTTTGTCAGCTCAATTGATATGGAACTATCCTTCTATATAGGCGTTATTATTGAAATTTAGTACTATTTTAAATGTTTAATCTTGCAGGGGAGTGAAAGAAATAAACCACTATATCAGTAATGTTTGTATCGAAAAACAAATCCAAATGTGGTAATAATAATTTGTGGTCAGGGCCAAACGCGTCGATGAACTACGACGAGAGCGCGCAGTGCGGCGCCGCGTTCAAGGTCCTCCGTACCATGATCGCGTCCTGGCTGCGAGACGTCACGCAATACAAGAACGTCTTCGCAGACTTCCAGATATCGCACTTTTACAGGTTGCTTATTATCTTTTGTAATTTTGCTAAATTTTCAAGAAGTAATGAAGTAATTGAAAGCGATTTGGAACGCTTTTTATTTAATTACTCGACTATAAATCAACAGCTTAAAGTCAATATAACATAGTAAAACACATGTATTACGTGTAAATATATAATTTTTTTTTGAACCAGTAACATGTGCGGTTTTTCGGATACAGAAAGCTGTCTAGAATGGCTCTATCAAAGCAAAAAACATTAAAAGAACACTTTTTTAAATATTTTTTCATGAAATTAACAGACATTGGTGGACATTACCTGAGAACCGAGTTATACAATGGCGCTTTATTAAAGAAATTAATTATGCGACAACTTCTTAATACTGTTTAAAATTTGGTAATATTTTTCTAACAATCTTCTGATCGATCGATAAACTTTAGAAGATGGCCAAATTGTTTCCTGTGTTCCAATTTCAACTAAATGCAAAAACAAAAAGTTTGATACCGCCCTTAATGTTTTAAGAACATTTAGTGGTTTTAACACCATCATGGTCCTTCGAGCAGGATCAGGTTATCCAACTGGATATTATATACCTCGATTTTTCTTTAAATATGAAGGGAATTCTTGTGTCAATTCTGCATAAGGTGTAATTTTTTCTGTAGCCTTAACTTTCTGATTCTGTTCATAAAGATCATTGTAAATATAAAAGTTGAAAATTAAAAGGAAATAATATTTCATAATACAACCAGATGGTTAAAAACTCCAACGTCGTTACTGTACGACCCGGCGCTACGGCGGACCCTCTACAACTTGATGAAGAAGCTGTTCCTGATGCTGGTGGCGGAGTTTAAGAGACTAGGCTCCGTTATAATCTATGCTGACTTCAACAAGATTCTGCTTTGCACTAAGAAGAACTCAGTACTTGATGGCATTGGTGAGTTTTATAATGGCTCCTTTTTTGTGCACGAACTTTAATGTAATTTTGTTCGTCTCTTCCATTACAATCCGACCATATGGTTTGAAAAGCATCTATTCGAAATTTCGAAATTCATACACTGCCATCTTGTAAAACGTATACGCTAATAGTGTATACACGTTTCACAAGATGGCGATATTTATCTGTCTTTTCTGTTCGCTATGCTTATTCGTGTTAGTCGTATAATTAAAAATGCATTGAAAAATTGACTAATTAATTGTATTCTAAGCTCACCCTAAATTTTCATCCACAGCTTCCCTTGTAGGCGTTGGTCCCACAGTTGATGTCATTCAACGTTTTGTCATTGTAGACGATTAGAACACAATTTCACTTTATTTTCACGCACATTCCGAATCAAATACAGGAGCTCCTTAAGTGCTTGTATTTCAATAAAATAATATTGGTAATTCCAAAACATCTATAGTTAAATTACAGATTTTAATAATTTCCTTTTTCGTCTAATGCCGTGATTTTTTAACATTGAACAGGGTATGTAGAGTTCGTAGTACAGAGCATACGTAATAAGGAGCTTTTCCACGGGATCGACATCAGGTACAAGCAGTGCTGGTCCTACTTGCTGTGGTTAGATCAAGCCAACTACGCTGGTATACAGGTTAGTAATTTAACTCTACGAGTATTTTATGAAGAGGGTAAGCAAATGGAACACGGTTTCAGCTATGATTGAAATAATATTTTTTCAATGAAATACGCGTTTGTTTTCTTAACAACCCCAATATTTGTAGTAAAATAATTATTTATAATTTTGCTCAGGGTAAATTGCCACAAGGTGTGGTTGAAGTAGGATCATCACAATTACCGCCATCCGAAGAAGGTACAGATGAAGAGGCAAGTAAACTACTGTTAAGTAAACTAGAGTTAAATATAAATAACTGCCAAGTAATCCCTACTAATAAATTTTGTTATTACTATTGCAAAACTTTCTATAGTACTGTCGACGTCTCGGGCATCATACGGTACATCAGAATAAGTTCTATAATTTTGTCATCTATTATTCAAGGTATCAGAATTTTTACAGTATCATTTATTGTACAACATATGAGGACTAGTTGTAATTTTTTTTCCAATTGTCTGTGGGTATTTTAACTCGTATTCTTAAGAGATGACAGGATTTTTATCATAAGGTTTCTTAATTATTTTTCGCGATTACAAAGCTGCTTAATAAAAGAAGTTAATTTTGGTGATTACTAACAGCTATAATAATAATTTTGATTACACTCGTTCACACCAACACGATGTGTGGGTTTCAGGAGGGTTCGGTGAGCATGCAGTGGAACCTAGCCCAGTTCCTTCCGGGAGCTGTGCGGGAACAGTTCACGGCGGCGGTAGCGGGATTCCTCAGCGCCGCTTATTCCTCGCCAGAGCGGCTGCCAGCGATACTTAGTGGGGAAATCGCCCAGAAGCTTTTCCAGTAATTAAACTGCATTTGTTAAATCTTTATTGATGTTTGGATATGTAATATAATAAGAGAAAAATATACCTTTAAAGCTAAAGGCAGTACGAGACATGAGATTAAAGTCTATTTAAATTTGGTTCTTAGCTTTCATTTTATGAACTCTTTCGAAACAAGCGAAATGATGAAAACAAATGTCTAACACAGTTACGGAACTCAATTTACAATTGACACATTACGACCGATAAAATTGTGACATGTTTTCATTGTGACTACAAGGGATTTGGCGTAAAGAATAACAGGTTAAGAAATTACATGTAAATTGCATTTTTTGTTTGCTAGTTCGTATTGTTCGTCAACATAAAAACCAACTTTTCGAATTGTATGTCACACGAAGAAATATTTGTGAGACATACGCGTAGGCCAAAAAAATTTAACATTATTTTTCTTGATGCACTGTGATGAAAATGATTTTTTTCTTTAGAGTGACAGAAAAGATCAACTGTCGCATGCCGTCGCTCCGTCAATCGGACATCGGGCCGCAGCCCGGGCTCCGCCCCGAGGCCGCCATAGAAGACGCCACGCCAGCTTTGCTATACGTCAACGCAGTCTGCAAAGTGTTCTCTCTAGATACCAGTCTGGATGATGAGGTGAACACTTGATAAATGACTATATTTATAAAAATTGTAGTATTGAAATTAGTTCAGTGTAAAATGTTCTGATGTTCTTGCCATTTTGGCGTATGGACTCCTGCCTCCTCCTTCTATTACTAGCCATCAGGCGGTGTCGAGTTATATTCTGCGCTTTTATTTAAAAATTTTCAAATTTGTAGTACATCTAAGGTAGTGCTTCATGTTCAGCTAATACAATTACAAAGAAGACGTGTCATACCACATGACATTTTTTCATCGTTACATCAGTAGTTCTCATTCTCAGACATGAAAAATAATTAAAATAAATAAGTTCATTTTCAACAAAATGTTCATATTTTTAATTATTGATATATTGTCAACTTCACACTGTATTAGTGTAAATATTGTTTAAAGCGTGGTTTATTGTATTGTTGGTAAGGTGACTCTCCTCCGCCGTAATCTGCTGCGGCTGATCGGCGTGGGTGAGTTCAGCGGCAGCGCGGAGTGGCGCGACCCGTGCGCGCGCTGCGTGCTGGCCGAGGTCATCTGCCGCGTGTGCAACCACTGCCGCGACCTTGACCTCTGCCGTGACCACCACCGCGCCGATCCAGGGTAACTACGTCATTAACGTGCCTTCTAAACTATCCAGGGATAACCGTGACGAAAATAACTGTGTTCGTTATTGAAACCAGAGTGCTCTAACCACTACACTATTACTATTTCAAAGGGAAATGCCAAAAGAAGCAGTGTTTCAAGTACTAACTTAATAATTAACAAAATTATGTCTGATAAAAATTATTTATTGAAATTGGAAGATAATTATCTATCAATAAGAAACCATTTTATAATTCATCAGCTTACCTTGTAAATTTACAAATTAAAACATTAAAGTTATTGACGGGAAACCTCCTTGGGTTTTATTAATTTATGAAGTTTGAAATATGCTTGATATGTTGATGCCACAAATATACAATGTTATATTTTTGTATTATGATTCTTAGATGTAGTTTTAACCTTATCTTAGACCAGTAAGTGTAGTGTTAAAAACCTTTTAATATCGAAACTGTTACTTTTTATTTTAAAAAAAAAATTAAATATTTTTTATTGAAGGATGTTCCTGTTTCTTTGTTTAGCCAAAGCCCAGTGTGTGTGTGTCCAACGTGCGGGACGGCGTATGATACACAGGAGCTGGAATGGAGACTGATCGAGACTATGAATAGGCGTGCCATGACTTACATGCTGCAAGACCTAGTCTGTAGCCGCTGTCACCAGGTATACTTTACACTTCACCATCAAATAATATGAAATTTTTAATAAAAACTTAATTTAATATTTGAGTGTATTTCACAGGTAAAACGCGAAAACTTGTCTACGGTATGCGAATGTGCTGGTGACTTCGCTCTAATGGTACCCCCGAAGGAAGTGAGGACTCAACTGGCTACGTTTAAAACGATCGCACAATATTATAAGATGCCGCTACTGCTGGAACTGATAGAGTTTAACCTGGCAAATATGTGATATAGCTGTTAATTTTAATCTAAGGATAGAGAATAAAAAAACTATAATTATATTGCAGTCATTCTTTTATCCCATTTCCAAAGTTTATATTGAGTGATAAATATGGCAACTTAGAACTGGTTTTTTGATACTGATTGTTTTGTTAAAAAGAAAATTAATTAATTTAGATTAATAATCAAGATTTATTATTCAAATTAAATTTATATTACATTCTAAGTTAAACAAAATAAACAATAATTACATTATGGATAATCAAAGTGTGCTTCTTTCTTCATTTGGGGTCTGACCCAATCCTTTGGCTACTTCACTTATGCAAGACCACTGTCCATCAGTGTTCTCTTTCCAAAGACTCACTTTATTATCTCCTCCTGATACTGCCAAGATATTGCCAGTAAGAGACCAGCTCAAACTCCATACTACATCATCAAAAGTATTTAAGATAGTTGGTGTCCATGATACATTGTCATCACTTGTCCAAATTACCACTCTCTTATCCTGGGCGCAACTGGCAATCATAGAGCGCTGAAGACCAAGGGATGGTGCCCAGGCTACATCTCTTACCCAATCCATATGCATTTCCAATCGGTTTTCTTCAATCCATTGATCACCTTGTTCTCTCCATATCTAAAAATGTAAACATTTTTTGTTAAATTATAGAACTTATGAATATGTCACTCAAAATTGTTTTTTAGCAGCAGACTAGTGAGGGAATAAAAGTTAATTATTACATCATACCAATCAGGTTGAAATAAGAATTAAAATGCAATTACATGAATATATAAAATTCTTATTGATATCATTCATAATTAGTTATACTACAACAGGTTCAGAAATTTATATCTGCATAAGTTTCTATGCAGATATAAATTTCTGATATTTTTTCTATTATTTTTTTTTAACCAAATTATTATAAAAGCAGACCATTCACTATGCTGAGCAAATTTGAGGTATCAATCTAATATTCAATAGAGAATTTTAGACTGATTTGAATTATTGGTATAATCCCATGACTAACCTTTATAAAGTTATCACACCCTCCTGATACTATTCTTTTTGGTGCCTCTCTGTTACTAAGAGGATCTAAATTTAAATCTGCAGATATGGCAGGGCACCAGCTTATGGAATTTACTCCAATGGCATGAGCACCAGATTTTTTCTTCACATCCCAGTTGCCACTGTCTTGTACATAAGTAATAATAGAAATAGAGCCATCGGAACTGCAACAAGCTAAAATCAATCCATATTCTGAGGGCGCCCATGCGACTGAATTCACAGAACTCTCGTGTCCAGTGTATTCGTATAATTTTGTCCATTCTCCGGACTCTTTCCATATAATAACTTTTCTATCATATGAGCACGAAGCTAGTAGGTTTCCAAACTTTGGATGTGCCCAAGCAACTTGCCATACTGGTCCAAAATGACCCTTCAAATCAGCAGCCAATGTTTGGGTACCGCTTTTGATGTCATAGATTTTCACTGAATTATCCGAAGAACAAGTAGCGAGTCGTAAACCGTAGTAATCAAGCTCTGCGTCGTGTATCATATCCTCGTGGCCGGTATCAATAGTATTTAAAACTGTGATCATTTTGAAAATGTTTCTTGCACACCGAAACTCAAGAAATAACTAACATCATGTCAAATCAGTTGACGTGGAATGTCTGTGTTGCTATTTTTTATTCACACTTGCATAACACGTAAAATGAGAACACTGACATATAAATGTCATTCATATGTATATTATTAATCTGTGGTCTCATCGGTAAAAAAACGTCAAAATTAGTAAAAAAAATTATTTCTATGAAACAGTAAATATTGATGAACTCATAGTAAATTATGAAAGTTTTTTCGAATAACTTATAAAATGGCAAAACGAGATGAAGGTTTTATCAAAAACTTATCTAACTTACTACAACAAGATTATCGTGGCGTAAATGTAAGTTGAACATGTTCGAACTTCTTTTAAAAACAATCTAATAACAAGATTTTTTTTATTTATAGATAGCCGTCTACGCCCTTGCCACTGCAGGTTTAGCTGTATCAATTTATAAAATTCGACCGGTAAGAAGTATGTAGATTTATATTGTTATAATTACATAGTACATTACATAACTTTATTAAATTTTCATAATAGGTTAGCAAGTTTTCTAAAGCGGGGAAAGTTCCGGATCATTTTATTCGAAACCATGAGCAATTGAGGGGCGTTTATACAGGTGTGCAACATTCACCTGTACGTCTTCTAGTGAACCATCAAGCCCCAATATATTTACCTTTATGGCATTCCAGTAAACCTCCACTACCAGTGAAGGTAGGCAAGTCGATGTCAACAATTGAATATAGGCACATTGCCAAGGTGTTGACTTAATAGTTTGTTTTATTTTTATAGCTGTGGGGTGTTGATATTGTGAGCGGAAATGCTGTGAATTGGTTAGAATGTGTTGCCCAGGGACAGAAAGTTACAATAAAACCAATCGGACGAGATAATGATGCACTTATATCTACAGTATTGTTGCATTTGCCACAGCCTAAGGTGTGTTAAAATGTTTACCATTTGAACCAATGCATGTATTTTTAAAATATGTACCATGACCATTTTTGTGGAGAACATTGGTATATTTGTATAGGTTTACACAATAAGTTTTTAAATAACTAAATACATAATTAATATATAAAGCTGAATGTTGAATATAAAGCTGAATTTCTGTATAAAAATTTGCAGCCAAAATAGATTTATAATGTTCAGTTCATGAAAAATAAATGGAAAGCTTTATAATTTGAATTTTAACTACTTTGCAAGTAAAAAATAATTATTTGTTTTAGACTAAATCTGTAGAAACACTTGATATCGGTCAGAAACTAGTAGAACTAGGATTTGCAAAAGCATCTCTGCCACAAAAACTGGAGAAATATACGATTGAATCAAAATTAGCACCTGCTATAATGTCTGCTGAGGCTCACGCAAAGAGATATCGCAATGGAGTTTGGTCTGACACACTTCCCCCGTTGCCTTTTTATGTTGCGCTCTGGAGAAAAGGGTCACAGATGACAATGGAACTGCTGGTCTTTAGTCTTAAAAAAGCCCTGCATATATTAGGATATGCATCAAAGAGTGCCTTAGTGGGAGCCAAAAACTTAGCCCTTAGACCATTTAGGTCAGCCTCCAAACAAGTACAAGCAACATAAATGCATTTATACATTAATTTAAAATTCTTGTTATTATATGAGTATCAAATTAACTACAACAATTGTAACTATTTAGATACTCAAAAAATCTTCCATGTTAAATTATCTTTTGTATATACTGTTGGGTAATAAATGTTCATTATATTATTGTTTTATTTATTTAGAAAGAGGGAAATGTAAAATATACATTTGTAAAAAAAGCATGTTTATTCAAATTAAATAGTATATATTACAATAAAATATATGTAATTATCTTAATTAAAATTGCAAAAGGAAAAGTAGACCTAAAATAATCTATTGAAATATCCGTTGAAACCATTAAAAAAATTAACACCAAGTAATTTCTCCCTAAAAATAATACAATTTGTCACTTTTATAAGTTAACAAACTGTACATGACAATTTCTACGAAAAATACTGTTTAACATTAACTAAGATATGAAATAATTAGGTAAAATTGCGGATAT
Source organism: Acentria ephemerella (assembly GCA_943193645.1). NCBI lineage: Eukaryota > Metazoa > Arthropoda > Insecta > Lepidoptera > Crambidae > Acentria > Acentria ephemerella. The sequence continues at coordinate 2,991,347 of OW971889.1, forward strand.
AAAAATACAAAAGCAAGTCTCATTCCCATTAGGAGTTGATGCACCAGTTAAAAAGTTGTAGTTCGAAAAATATAGTAGAGGTGGGTTTGTTTAGATTCCACTTTGTAGTATCAGCGAGCGTGGTGCGTGGGGCGGCGGGCGACGCCGGCGGGCCGTCAGAGCAGGCTGCAGCGGGACAGCCACGAGGTCGGCTTGCGCTGCTGCTCGTTGGCGCGCAGCTGGTGCCCGCCAGACCGCGGCGCGGGGTTGCTCGCTTCCTGTGCCAATCATACGTTATCTCAACTACTATTGACCAATTTACTAATCTAACAACACCATGGAATATTATTTGCTTATTTCCACTCTGCCCAAGACGCGGTTTTTAATAAGAGATAACGTTCTGTCCACTAAACCTTACAAGGGGCCATTCAAGCATTACGTAAGCACTACAGAAGAGCGGGAGGTTTTAGCTTTGCTTATTTTTGTAAAGATGGAGGGTGGGGGAGACGATGGTGTTTAAGTCAGAAGAATATATTTTTTCTGTAATATTCGCTTAAATAAATATGTGCGTTCGTGTATTAAAGTCCACACTTTTCGTTATAACTGCGCTCATGAATAAAAAAAGAAACGAGAATGCTTGTACCAATGTATTGTAAGCAAATGAGATTAAACATTAGAGCTTTGCTTACTTTGCAGTCGAGAGGGACGGAGAATTTATAATTGCAAAAAACCTTCTTACATAATATATCAACAGTATATATAACAAAACAATTTTATTTGCTGTGCGTGTAAATTAAAATTCTGTACACAGATTCGCGCCGCAGTAGAGCGAGTTTACCATGCTGTGAGTTTTTATAAAATTACATTCGAAACATTTTACAACTATGATAGATGCGCTACAGGACGCAACAATATTAAATATTACAATATTTGAACAGGCATAATATTTTTATATTTTTAATCAGGTCATTAGAGTTTTAAGCCATATTAAATCTATTAATCGCAGCTATTTAGCCTAATTGAAGTTCAGTGGCCGTTTAATTGAAGTTTATAAAAGCTTCACGCAACATGCAGAACACATATTTATAGAAATCTCGTCAGTCATGGTTTCGTTACGGATGGCGCAATCAACAAATGCATTTTCGGTTAACTTCAACGTGTTTATATCTAAACTAATATTATATCCGCAATGAACCACATGCTACACCCTCAGTGTAGCAGTGTCAGCATGGTATCTTGGAACAAGCCAGCTCCCCAGACAAGATGGATAGAGTAGACTTTAAACCCAACATTATCTATTTATCGATACGACCATCGAAAGGGTTTTCCCCAATTATATCCATAAATTTAGGTATATTCATTCTATCATATTAAAAAACTACGAAAATTTCCCAAATCTGGTTGCATATTTAACTCACAGTTGAGGCTGAATCTTCTATAAATTTATATAAACATAATCATATCATCTCATATCACTAGCGTCATTGAAATTGAATAGATATAAGTTGCCACATTACAGAATTTAAAGGTAGAATTTAAGTGCGTACTCAAATGATATTATCTAATCAAAAATAGTATTATATAAAGATGATGCAAATGGTATTTCTTATTCAATTGGTATTTGCTGTTTCCAGTGCATATCTCTAAAGAGTAACTTAAACATGATTTAGCAATTAATTATAATACTATACTAAAGATCTTTGCGTAACACATGTCTGTACCATTCCATAAATTAAAGACTGAAAAGGTTTCTGAAGATCATGATAGATAGAATATGCTTTGGAAAGAAATGTTGACCAAACTAATCAGATTAAAAATTTAGTACACAAAGATAATACTAACACCAAACTCACTAGTTATTCATGCAATATTACATATAATTCAGTAAGGCCAAATGAGTGTTAAATATCTGCTTTTGACTATTAACAACACAGTATTGGATAACTACACACGAAAACTAAATAACACCACAATAGTTATTACCTTCTGTTTTCGCAAAGAAAGTCATGAAACAAGAAAATTATAATTAGATTATATATTATATAAACTACAAATTGAACGAGAAAAATATGGAACAGTGTCATTCTGCACAATTCATATTTTTATCGATTTGTAGCTGGGCATGGTACCCATTTCTTTTGACACAGCAAAGTATATTTAATTCTCAAGTATTAAATCCTAATTAACTAAGACTAATATATTAACTAAATATTTTACTAAAGTAAATAATAAAAAACAACAAACCAAAAGTAGGTTTAACTGATTCAAATGTTCAATTAATAAAATGGTTACTTATTAAATCTATCATATTATTAATAAATATTGAAATGTAAATTTGCAATAATGTAAACTTAAAAGTTTTGAAGTGTTACAAATTTATCTTGTCAAGGTAAGTAAAGTTTATTTTAAGATTAGTTGATAAATCAACTAAACTTTAAATGAATATAACTATACAATATTGGCTCCATGTTAGTGACACAGCAGCGACATGGCAGCAGTTGTAATAATAACCTTGAAAATTGTCTAGTGTTCAACACATTTTTCCTATCACTTTCATGTAACTGTTCTACCAAACTACTTTTCATACTAAAAAGCAGAATGTACACCACATTAGCAAATTTGTTTAGTTTGTGTAGGTGACATTACAAATGGTACACACTTATGAATTAGTCCTTGAATCAATTAGAACTACAAATTGTTGCTTTTTCATAAATTGCACATATAAAGTTGGTGAAACAATGTCATCATGATTAAAAATATTATCCTAGTACCTAGTAGGACAATATAAATTTTAATAGAATAAAAGAATCTTTAAGGATAGTGCAAATCTGAGAATCAATTATCGGTAATGTCTGTATCTGCACTAAAACTGGGAAGTTTGTAATGAATTTATAAAGTTACTATTTTAAAGGCTTTTAGGCTATTTTAGCAATTGGCTAAATTTTGTCAGGTACACAGAACTATCAAAAGCTAGTTATGCAGATTTGCACTTTACCTGATGATAAAATAAATTATGTACCTGTTTTTTTTCCATTTTTGCCTTGATATCTCTAGCTAGAGTATAGAATGCATATTCAACATTTAATGAGTCTTTAGCTGAAGTTTCAACAAACTTGATTTGATATTCTACTGCTAACTGTTCTCCTCTTTCTTTTGAAACCTGAAAATGTAGAAGATTCACTTTAATCACTATACCGTGGAAAATAAATTAATGTTTGGATTGATTTTTAGACATGGCAGTCAGAAATTAAATAAATCATTTTAATATTTTAATTTATTCATATAAAGATTATATTATATTTGTATTGGTACATTCTCTTCAAGAGATTTATAATAGAAATAAGCAGTGCCTTTATACAATTTTGTTATTTTGTTGTGTGTTTATTAATTAAATTTGTGTGTACATAAATTGTTAAATAAATAAATAAGATCAGTTTGGTAGTCAGTTGCAAATTTTGCTTACTGTGTTGGTTTAGCATAAGGACAATTACAGTTATAAGTATTCAATAAAATTTTAATTAAATGAATAATATTTGAGGATTACTAAAAAATATTGGGTTCAAAAGGCACTAATTGCTAGTAGAGTATGCATGCCACTGCACCAAACAACAAAATATTTAAATTGAGAAATTTATACTCTTTAAACTATATTAGACTTCAAAAATAAAAAGGGTAATTACGTACCTGTCTTTTAGAATCTAAATCACATTTATTTCCAAGTATCATTTTCTCCACATCTGCACTAGCATTTTCTTCAATGTTCCTTATCCAATTTTTAATATTTTCAAAACTTTTTTCATTTGTTACATCATAAACCAACATTATGCCCATGGAGCCCCGATAGTAAGCGGTTGTGATTGTACGGAACCTTTCTTGACCAGCTGTATCCCTGTAATATAATATAACAGTAGATAAAATTATACATAGAAAGACACATACTTATATAAAATAAAAACATATTTTTTATGAGCATTTTGACAAGAATTATATTAAAATCATGGCATATCAGTAAGTAACTGTAAAAAACGAAGGAATAAAGGTCAAAATGAATGATTTTCTGTAAGCAGGTATTCCAAAATGTTTCTCACCATATTTGTAACTTAACTTTTTTACCATCAAGGTCTATTGTCCGAATTTTGAAGTCAATACCTGAAAGTAATCATTGCTTGTTATTATTATAGGTCAATTAATTAAGAGTTGGTGTGAGTGATGTCACGAAGAACTCGTTCATTTAATTGGTTAAGGGTTCCTTCTAAAAAAAAAGGAACCGCGCCCTTTCCGTCATGTTAGTAGGTAGCTTCGTGTGTCTCATCGCTCGTTACAAAAAAACATCCAATAACGAAACAAAAAAATCTGTTCCATGACCAATACGTAAAGATTATTAGACAATAACCAAAGGCGGTAAAGGCAGGAATCACTCACCAATTGTTGATATAAAGGATATATTGAATGCATCTTCAGAAAATCTAAATAGAATAGACGTTTTACCCACTCCGGAATCACCTATCAAAAGTAATTTGAATAAATGATCGTAAGTTTTTGCCATTTTTTACCACAATCTGATTACAGGATATACATGCCACTCATTTGGCATTTTTGACTAATCATTAGTGTTGTGTTGACTGTTATTATACTAAATATATGGCATGAATCATATCATAAATAACATATGAAATTTCATATGAAAACTCGCCTACTACCTACCGTTACTTAGTTTTATTAGATGATGATATATAAAATCGCAGATTGATCATGTGCAATTATTTTGCATTTCATTGCTGCCGTCAGTGCCGTCCGATATCAATAAGTGCAACCGAGGACGATAGAGTTGGTATTTGGAATGATGAATATATTTTACATGAAATCATATGATAATTTCGTTGAATGAAAAATAGTAATCATTTACATTTCTTCCAAATATTCTTCTCTTTAAGGCATACTCACGGGTCAAAAGGAATGTTATGCTGTTACTTTTAACTTTTAGAAAGTGATTATTTGAAATAGACAGCTTGGTATATCAGACTTGGCCGCTATTTTAATGAAGAAAAATATTTACTGTAGTCATGAGAAAATTAGGTACGAATAGTTTTTGAGTGTGTTGACGACAAAGAACTTTAGGATAACGTTCCTTGGCATACGAACAATAGTAATCAATTAGGCATATGATACCAAACGATAATTATTATAATTCTTTATTTTTCTTAAATAATAAATTTTAAAATAATACATTTAATTTTAATCAATAAATTTTAAATTTTATTTAATAAGCGAAATAATGGAATAATGGAAATAATGGAAGCGCGGTATTTATCAGGATTACTATGTTACATTTCGGTCTGAAGGAATTAAGTAATTAGCCTATAAAGCATCCGTCTAATGTGATTTTATTCGAATGCTAAATTGATTTTCAACGATAACTGGTTAATATTGATTAGAAATTTGATTTTGCATTGATTGGTTGTACAGTTTGTGAGAATATTTATATGCAGATTAAATTATTGAAGAAATTCATGCTATAAAATATCGATTAATCCCATTTGAATTAAAATTTTATATTCTATATCTCATGAAACACACCATCGTTAAAATAGCAGAGAATGAGAGATAACGACAAAAGTCAATAATTGTCATGTTAGTAATCTGTGGTAGTCAAATTTTTTGCATTATTGGTTACTAGGCCAAATAATTGAAAAAAAAAGCTTTGTTGGGTTGTTTTCAAACTAAAGATTGTGAATGAATGAAATTGTTAAATTGAGGTTATGCTAGTTTGCTGTTTATAGTTAAAACTAAGGATAAGAATTTATATTTCTTAAATCGATTAAAGACTGCATTAGAATGTATTTTTAATTTATCGTTTCATTTAATTTACACAATGTTTTACCACGTAAGTAATTGTAAACACGGACTTTTTTAACGGTCATGTATAATGGGCTATATATGTGTTTTTTTAATATTTCAGTTATCCCTCGAACACGAAATATTACTGCACCCGCGATATTTCGGACCTCAGTTACTGGATACTGTTAAACAAAAACTATATACAGAAGTGGAGGGAACATGTACAGGAAAGTGAGTATTCCCATGTTACTAATATATAGTTGTGATATCTTTGTAACAATAACAATTAACTAGTTCTTTGTCATATTTCAATTCGTATGTTCCAGATATGGGTTTGTCATAGCAGTAACTACTATAGATAGCATTGGTGCAGGGTTGATTCAACCTGGACAAGGGTTTGTTGTCTACCCTGTTAAATACAAAGCTATTGTGTTCCGACCATTTAAGGGTGAAGTGCTGGATGCTATTGTCACTCAGGTCAACAAGGTATAGTTTAAATGCAGGGATCTTAAACTGTAATGAGTGAAAAATAATATGTTCCATGTAACAATCTTGTTGATTTAGAAGATCACAATTCATAATATATTAAATCTGTAGTTTGCTGGTATAGTGATCTAAGCCCTCTGGGTTTGATTACCAAATGAAAAAAATTTTTGTCATTTACCATAAACATTCGTTTTTCAAGTGTTTAAGTGCTGCCTTGTCCTGACTAGTACATACAGCAACCATCCACAACCGGCTTTGGGCCAATGTGTTGTTGTTTTGGCTTTAACTTTTATATAGAGTATGATTATAATCTCAAATTAAGTATATTTTTGGAATATTGAAATTTTGTACAAAAGTAGCTATATAAATTTCCTATTTTTTTCTTTGAAGTTAATGATATGGTTTCCAAGAACACATTTGTATGGAACTAAGTATGAGAGCCCCATGCAAAATACCCTAAAAATTTTACAGGAAAAATTGGCTTTGATTCTGTTGTGTGAAAAAAGTTCAATATCTGAATCTCTTTCAGTATTTGAAGTTTCTAAAATGGTGATAAAATAAATAAGCATTTTCAGCTCATTTTAAGCCACATCTTAAAACATGCTGATTAAAATAATTCAAAAGTATATGGATCGTCTGTGTCAACTAACTTTATAATCATAACTGTCATTTTTCTCCTTATTGAATGAAAGATATCAGAATAACTTTAATTTAGACTGTGCACAACAGAATTGAGGCCACTGTATTATTTTTTATGATTGTTGTAACTGAATTTTTTAATTTCAGGTTGGTATGTTTGCTCAAATTGGTCCTCTGAGTTGTTTTATTTCACATCATGTGAGTAAAATTTCATATTATCAAACAACAAAGTTGTGAAAATGTTCAATTTTGAAATGTTGAATGTTAAGAACTACTTTACCTTACTTTAAACTGAAATTTTGGTTTTGTTCAATCAAACACATGCTGACAGTAAAATATGATTCTTAATGTTAATGTCAACAAGTCAATAATAAATAAAAATTTTGGCTTTATTAAAAGTCTTGTTCCATATCACTCCTATTACTGCATGCCTGTGAGTGAATAATCTCTTGTAAGATATATTGAAAATGTCAAGATAAAGAGTGATTTTCTTAAAAATGTTTGTGATGCATACAAAAGTTGATACAAATTTGGAAGATATTTTCCATATTTCTTGGAAACACTCAAAAATAGTGCACCATAGGGTATATTAAAGGGTGTAAATTTAGATTTAGTATTCAAAATTCCTTTTGGGGCCCAATTGTCAGTAGTGGCAACCCAGGTTTCCTAAAAAAATAATAGAATCCAATACAAAATTGATAATAAGAAAAACAATTTTCTTTAAGTATTCAATAGAGTCACTGCTTATATTGATTATTTGCAACTGACAAAAAAAAATCTAGAAACTAAACTAAATTATTAGAAACTGTAAAATTGTACTATCCACTGCAAAAATTGACATGACACTTTCTACAAAATAAAGGTCTTGCATGCTGATAAAAGTGAACAATTATTATTTCAAAGGAAAGAATATTAATTGATTCCATGGAAAATTATGACAGATTTTAATCTGTTTACAGTCAATACCAGCTGATATGGAGTTTTGCCCAAATGTTAATCCCCCATGCTACAAGAGTAAACAAGAAGATAACGTTATCCAGGAAGAAGATGTAATTCGGTTGAAGATTGTTGGAACAAGGGTGGATGCCAGTGGTATTGTAAGTTAAATATTAATTTTACACTAACCTATGACCTATGGTATCTGACGCTCTTATGAACAATCTGATATATCACTTCAAAATATGACAAATTAAAAAAAAAATCCTATTTGTTACACTACTTTCGATAAATGAAATTTTGAACTAACATGAATTTAAGAACACAAGGGAGGACTGTAGTATAATTTCTACCATTAGGAATGTCAACACAAAGCTAATGTTGTTATTAAATTGGTATAGTTATACAGCAATTTAAACTAAACATGATAATAATACCAAAAATTTATTATCAATTTTCTTATTATTTTTTAGCTTCTCTTAATTATGTTCCCTATGATTTCTTTAAATACACTACTAAATTGAAAATCCCAAAACACAATAATGATTATTGAAACAGGTCAAGCCATTTTTGAATTTCAGCAACAAACAGCTACTCTTATAAGATTTATTGATGCTAATATAAAAATTCAACATTCGAATCTCAATCTAGAGTATATGCGCTAGAAAAAGGGTTGAGTTGTAACATAGTCTGCGGGAAAGTTTATTCAATAAATTAAAAGTATTTTAGTATGTCCAATGTGTCTAATCAGTCTTTCTGTATATTAACCTATTTCTATTGTCGTTTTTTACTTTCAGTTCGCCATTGGAACCCTGATGGACGATTATCTGGGACTTGTGACACAGTAATATCAATATAAGATAATTATTTTATAATTTAATAATTAAGTTTGAAAATAAATAATTAAGAAATCATTGTTTATTATCATTTATTTGGCATTCAATTAATGGGGTGAAGTTTCATACACAAATGTAATATAAAATAATAATCCATCAAAAAAAATATTTGGATACTTTCAGTCTATTTAGGCAGTATGTGGTGGTTTATATAAAAACCATTCATTTCAAGAGATTGCTAATAGTACCCTATAAAGTGGTTTTCTTATAATTATTACAATAACCATCATTTATCAAGTAGTAAATAGTGTAAGACGTCAATATTAGTAATTATAAATGATATAGAAATATAAGTTAAACAAAATTAACAAGTTATAAGTCCTCAAAGTAGTTGAGTGAATGCCAATGTTGCATATAGTCAATAAATTTAGCTCTAAATATTTAAGGAGTATTTCACGTTGATGAATAGCATATTATATATATAGATATATACATGATTATATTTCAATCAAAAATACAAAAAAAAATATCCAAAAGTACAATCAAAGTCTTTGGTTCACCAATTATATACAAAAGCATCTTATGAAATACAAAATGTTAAATAAATAAAACCTAACCAAATATTGCTCATTCTAAACACAAAATTATGGCATCTAAATAAATAATACTTGATATGAGATCAGACTCAAAATAAGCAAAAAGTGATTGTCTAAGCACCAAATAAGTCTAATTTTATACAGTTCAATAATATGGTATCATTGCATTTAAGATTAATATTTAAGTAAACGAACAAAGGGCCTCTTGCCCTAAAATTCATATGCAGGCATTCAATATCTAGGTCTATAATATCAAATATACTTTTATTATAAAATATGGAGACATAACATTGTGCAATATAATTGTAATATGCATGATAGAAGATATATAAAATGTTCAAACAATCAGTTAATCATTTTGTAGTCATAATAAATTTGCACAAATTGCTCACTGATGCAGCTGTGCTCCAATAATGATACTGGTATGGCGTAGAAAAGCGTTTATTCGATTATTTAATTTGCAATTGAGATATACGGAGATTCCATTATTGAGACCAGCATCATTATTTCAGCTACTTACAAGGCACAAAATAAGATTTTAGAAATGTTACAAACAAGTGAATGGGAAGTTTTTTGAGCGAAAAGATGTATTTGAATAATAGGAAGTCATAAATAGGAAAGTTAACACTATTATCTACGCTCACGCAATTCATGATATCAGCGAAAAATAGTATAGCGGGGGTCTCCAAATACGTGACAGCCAATGTCTTACGGTTGTCTTAGTAATTGAATTGCAAAGAAATGACCGGAAAATGGCGGTTACTCTGCGACTAGTTTAGAAATATAGTTAAGGGCAGAAAAAAAATCAATATTTTGGCCCTTGGAACATATTGAAGTAATCACTGGACTAAACTTCAAGTGGACTGTGGCTTCAAGAGTTTGGAGACCCTTATAGTAGAGTATGAGATATTTGAGGATTTTGTTATAGTGGGATTGGCTTACCATTAATAAATTTGTATCGACATTTACCAAATGCAGCATTCTTGCTAAGTATATTTTATAAATTTTAATATTTTAGTTTATAAGTATATAGTATTATATTTTATTAATCATAATTTATTACAAATTACATTTCCAATACACATAAAAATTCGATGAAATGTCGACACAAACCAGATCTTAAAAGTTAACCATAGACTAGGGGGAATATGATTCATTAAAGTTACTAACTATATAACTTCAAATAGCTTAACATGTAACGCTCAATATGTCTTACCCACAACATTTATCTATAATCATAACAGCAATAATACTGTCGTTAATTTCAAAGAAGTTCTATAGCGGAATATAAATTTCTATTTTTAATATCTGATTAAAACTGCAGAACTAATCACTGTTCACTATGTAATATGGTTTGTATTTGCTTCCCCGTCTTCTGGCAACTGAAATCGTCCATCCGTACACTCGAAACCAACGCCACATGTATTTGACCTGTCTTTTGTGTTCTGAAGTAAATGTACATTGATATGTAACTACGCATTAAATTAAATAGTATTAAATTATAATATTTGTCAACCAACAGACGGCGTGAGGCCGCTTCATTGATACCCGTACACGATTGCAGCTAGGTATATACCCTAACATTTACTTCAAAGGTTCTATCGTTATCACACCGGCACTTCGAACGCGAGCGCTCTATTCACTATACTAATTAACACCTAGGTATGTATTTTATCTAGTGACTATGTAAATAATCCATTTTCTTGCGACCATTATATTTAACACAATATTCTAAACAGTCTCATTATTATTTGTTCATATACTTTGGTTCATTTCAACATAATTACGTTTGCTATTTCAATTGGATTTCATATAGGAATAGTGAATTGATTAAGTAAATAAAATAACATTATATCTCAAAAGGATTGGTTTAAATTTGTCGACTTATAATTCGTAAGACTGTTTAGAACCGTTGTTACTAATTATTGTCGCTCGCGTCGAAGTTTACACCCTTATACCCGTTTGTTGCTACGGCAACGGTCATTCCACAACCTAACTAAGGACTAGAAGCCTGCAGTACACTATGTACATTACGTATGTATGTACAGTACGTACATTTGTAGCGCAAGATAATAAGGATAACATTTTGTAGAATAGGCTCTCTGAATAAAATATTTTGTAAAATCGTGTAGAGTTAGCACACACTACGTGAAATTTAAAATCAGCTAATGCAAGAATTTTTAGAGCTTGCTTGATATCGGTTTAGTAAAAATAAGAAAAGTAATATAATTCTTACATTGAAATGTCAATAAGTAATTTTTAATTGACAAAAATTCATATTTAATTGAAAGTGTCTACTTTGAAACGGCCTATTCCTAATTCTGGTAATTGTTCAAAGATTATTCTTGCGGGGTTATGTCGTCAATGTAGTGCAGGCTACATTATGGTCGCTAGGCGTGGAGCGCCCTCGCAGCGTGCAGCCCTACTGCCTGACGTGGAAGCACTGACACTAGGCGTGCGGGTGTCACGAGGACTGCGGCTGCGCCACGGCCGGAGACACCGGCCCGCGCACCGCCTCGATGTAGTCCTTGATCAGGGTCGCTATTTGGTACGCCTGCAGAATATAGGTCTTAACTTAGTGACAAATTACGATAACTCAAACCTAATCTCAAACATGCAATTAATAGTAAAATAGTTTTTCACGAATTATTTAATATTAATTTTGCCACTTTTGAAAATATTTATATCAAACTCATCATAATCCATCCTGTGCCTGATAGGTTTGCCAAAAAATCGCATCAAATTTAGTAAAATTTATTTTTTTATCTTTTGAGGTTTCAGCTGGTCGTGGTCGTGCGACACGAGCGCCCGCTAGACGTACCTGGTCGGTGGTGAGCACCAGCTTGGCGTGCTTGCGGTCGGCGCGGGTGACCAGCAGCAGGGCGCGCGGCGCGGGCGACACGGCCAGCAGCTGGTCGTGGTCGTGCGACACGAGCGCGCGCTAGACGTACCTGGTCGGTGGTGAGCACCAGCTTGGCGTGCTTGCGGTCGGCGCGGGTGACCAGCAGCAGGGCGCGCGGCGCGGGCGACACGGCCAGCAGCTGGTCGTGGTCGTGCGACACGAGCGCGCGCTAGACGTACCTGGTCGGTGGTGAGCACCAGCTTGGCGTGCTTGCGGTCGGCGCGGGTGACCAGCAGCAGGGCGCGCGGCGCGGGCGACACGGCCAGCAGCTGGTCGTGGTCGTGCGACACGAGCGCGCGCTAGACGTACCTGGTCGGTGGTGAGCACCAGCTTGGCGTGCTTGCGGTCGGCGCGGGTGACCAGCAGCAGGGCGCGCGGCGCGGGCGACACGGCCAGCAGCTGGTCGTGGTCGTGCGACACGAGCGCCGCGCGCGCGCCACGCCGCAGCAGCGTCAGCCCGCGCGCGTCCACCGCCAGCCACAGCGCGCGCGGCCAGTTCGACGTGAACGATTGCTGCGCACACATACACTCTGTATAACCCGACCGCATTTACGGCGAATCGCAGCGAAGACTGTTTGAACTGCATTTTATACCATTCTGAACATTGATGACTTTGATCATCTTCTAAAATATTTTTATGCTAGCTAATTCGATAAAAGTTTGGTAGTGAAAAATGACTATGATGTGGGGGAGCGGTTGGGGTGGCGGGGGAGCACTGACCATGACGTCATAGATGGTGGCGCGGGCCAGCGGCCAGGAGGCGGCCAGCGTGAGCGCGCGCTGCATGGCGGCGGGCGGGGCGGTGCCGCGCAGGGCCAGGTGGTGCAGGCGCACGGCGGGCGCGGGCAGCGCGGGCGCGCTCAGCCGCGGCGGCAGCACGGCGCCCGCGGCCGCCATGCACTCCTCACCGCCGCCCAGGCAGTCGCCCTTCACCACTTGCGCGTGTAGCGCCGCTAGCATCACCTGCACACGGACGAGAAACTATCACTAATCAAATAACAGCAAGTTGCAATAAAAAAATCTTTGAATTGAACTACTTTAAATAGCGCATTTAAAAACCTGTGCATTAGTGTCTTTTTGGTATCTCTATGGCTTGTGATGGAATCGTTAAAGAAACACACCTGAATTACGATATTAATCATTCTGGCAAACTGAACCCAATATATAAATAAACCTATTAAACGAACTGATATCCTTCGTAACAACTCAACTTCAAACTTCGTATCATTAACCAGTAGTAATTTTCTAAAGTAAAATTGTATTGAGTATTACAAAGGAACAAACGATTCACTACCTCATATATGATTTTAAAATATAAATAACGTAAGAGATATACTGACCGCCTCGTCGGTTTCGATGGGCAGTCGGTCGTGGCGCACGGCGTGCAGCACCTGATAGTACAACAGCTCCATCTCCGCCGCGCACGCAGAGTGCAGCGGCCGCTCGCCCAGGAACAACCGCTTTTTGAACACCAGCCTATACGTACAACAACATAAGGATCAAGAGGTGACTAAATATTGGTGCAGCTACCTAATTAAGCTATATAAAATCACCTAGAAAAGTATTAACACTAGACTGTCTGGGAGGAAGCGACAATAGAGACCTATCACAATTTTTGTTATTACGTGGAGTAAGAGCGCGATCTCATCTATAGTAACTATACTTGGTCTGTGTATGGATTTTAAGATATTATTTTTTTAAAGGAGATACTTAGAAAGTTATCGCCTAGAAAAGTTGAAGTATTATTTATTATAATGAATTTTAATATAATTTAGTAGTAACCTGCAAGCGGCGGCCGTAGCACCAGCCTTCTCCCAGCGGGCGAGTACGTCTCCGACCCGCTCGCTGCCCGCTAAGGCTCGCTCGCCGGCGCCGGTTGTGTTTGCGCTTGCGCACACCTCATACAAGGCGTAACCTACACCGTGAAATTAAAAAGTTTGTAATTCATTGTATCCTAAAAATAATAAATTGGAATAGAGGGTATTCCAGAGAAAGTTATTCAAGGCAATGGTCAATTCTGTTATCATTCTCGCACATTAAGATTGAATTACCTGTCCCTCTTTTTATACTACAAGGAGAAAAATTCCTTTTTGAAACTTCAATTATATTTTTTTTGATTAAAATATAAAAAACTTGCCATTCATAAAACATTTAAGTTGTGCCATAAACTCTACGCCAAACAGGTTATCCAAATCGTATCAAAATGATACAAAAATGAATTGACATAACCTATTTGATAAACAAAAGAAATAATTGTAAAATGTAATTTTTGCTGTTGTTCTTACCTGTGGCGTCACTAAGACCGATCTTTTCCCTCAACATGCCGACGAGATGATCAGCAGTGGCAGCCGGCCCAAAAACCAGACCATGTTGTTTACCGTCCAGCAACAATACTCGCACGTGCATTGGCCTACGTGCGCCGGCGCATAGGACCTCCTCTTTGGATGGCGCAGTCAATCGACGAGGCACTTGAGCGATGCTTAGCGCCACCTTATTGTAGAGGATATTTATAACACTAACTCTTGAATATAATTCAACGTAAATGAAATGAAATTCTAATAAAAATGACAACTAAAATTAATTATAGATAGAATTAGTCCTGCTCGTATTGTTGTAGGTTGTTGTATTTATCAAGTTGGAAGTCAATATAAGAATGTTTCCATTTAGTATAATTTTTAATCTTCAGTATTCCGACTACTTTCCCTCCGGAAACTGTTCAAAATTTCCACTTTCCAAGATTCGAAGTCAGTATATTTTGACACTTGATACAATAAAAATCATTCTTAAAATTACGTATGTCATACCTGTTCAGCTCTTCTAGCAAACTTCCCGTCCTCCCCTGTATGCAGAGCTGCGCCACGGTACCGCAGATGAGCCAGCAGTAATCGTCGTATAGGCTTGGCGGGCGGCAGGGCTGCGCCAACGGCTGCACACAAAAGTGCCCAGTGGCGGCCGGACACGCGAGAAGATGGCTCGGGGTGGTCTGTCGTCTATTTTACAAGAAAATTAAACCATAACCATAAAAGACAATAGTAAAAGTTTATGAGCCTACATCCATCGGCTACTCACGACCCTAATCAAATCTTTTCACCGTCTTGTTGTATGGCTATACTTTTTGTTTTCCAATTGTGGTCGTCGATTTTAAACCTCTAATGAGTCTTTCGTAATAGATGCTATGATGTGCCTGCCCATTTATTATAGTCCAAGCTAAGTTAATTTAGAACAAATGTTATGTAATGTTAAAAGTGCACTTATAACATTGCAAACGCAGTCGTCATAGGTGCTTAAAATCGTATTAGTCCCTCGAGTTCAAAAATTAGTACTTAAGTAAAATTAAATCTTTCAAACCAATTACTATATGGGATTTACCTACCTATATCTTTATTCTACCTATTAATTCTATACCTACCTATAGTAACATAAAATTGAATAGTAGGGTGACTACTAAATAGGTGTCACTGCGTTACTTACTTTAAAAAGCAGTTTCATGTCTATCTCTACATCTATTATACATTATAGACTAGTCTGCTAAAGTTAGAAAGTTTAAAATAAAACATTCATATTTTTTTACTTAAGCATTTTAAGAATAACGCGTTTGATTAATTAGTTATCGCATACGGTAATATGTGGAAACTCTTGGCTAATATTGTAGTGATATTATTGTGCAGCTGTATTCCAATATCGATACAGCGCTGGATTCTCACCTGCTTGATGAGCTGCACGTACAGCTCACACAGAAGCGTGTCCTTCTGCAGACAGCGCTGTAGCAGCGCTTGTGCCAGAGCGACGCGGTCGTCACTGTCGCTCTCCTGGCTGCTGACGCTGTTGTTGTTGGCCAGGTTGGTGGTGCTACCTTCGTTCGTGCTCAGACCCGCGTGGCTCATTATGTCCTGTATTATAAAATTGCTAATCTAAAGTTCAGTGTTGAAGTGTGGCTTCATTCGCCACATGATCAACGAAGAGGCAAAATCTTCCGGCGAAATTAGTGCTCGCTTGTATAGCTGGGGGACCGACGTGGTGGCCGAGCGAACCTGTTACGTACATTCGCATCAGAACATGTTTAAATATAAACTGATGTGTCTTGGAATCTTCGTAAGTGTGATTCAGGTTGCATTACGTTCATTCTCAACTCCATGTTAATATGGCACTTTTCGCTGCTCAAACTTAGTGTTATGACGTAGCCGTTACATAGAGTATAAGACCGATGCAGAGATCCGGAGTTTAAAATAAATAACTAGTTATTATATTCATAAATCGAGGTCCTATAATCCATTGCTGGGCACTAGCCTCCCAGCATTGGAGCCTCGTAGTGACGTGTTTGGGTACCATACACCATTAAGTTGGCCCATTCCGGATTGGTTAAGGCGGACGCCATTACAATTGATTTTGTTATTTCATTTTATTTACCTAACCTTCCTTACCATTTTCTTCTCTAGATTTTTTAAATGGGAATAGATAACAATTTTATTAGAAGAATAATCATGGAAGATTGCCATCATATATCTGACGTTAAATTCTGCCGAGACGAATAAGTTTTGGATTAAAATAGCAATGCAATAACTGCAGAACTAAAAATGATCTGATCTCTTTGCATTAACTTTTATAAGGAGAATTCAGTAGAAATATTCCTGACCTTAAATATCTGCATGGCGGCGACCTCCTCGGCTTCGTTGAGCCTCGTAAGGCTATGAGGCAATGCTCGGCACCAAGACCAGTAGCCGGCCGGGAAGCCCTTGTAGCACTCACCCTGGCTCTCCGCCGTTGTGTCAAAGCGGACCTTCTCAAGCCGGTGCTTGCTTAGCCTGGGTTTAACAATATCGTAATTCTAAATTAACCTTTATTATCAGAGGATAAGGTATTAGTCGAATGCAATTTTGTCTGTTCATGTTTAATTTGCATTTATAAATAGTCTTACCGCCTCAAAGTGTTCCTTAAGAAGTTCCCAGTGGATAGTTCGGTAGGTCTCCTTAATAAACCAGAGTCAACTAAAGCTCGCCTCGCGCTCTTCAACGCACCAGCTAGCCTTGACCTTTCTGATGCCGGCGCGGCTCTTCTAGGCGGCTCATCAGCTAAGCCGTTGGCTAGCACTGGACTGTATGCCGCCATTAGCCACGCTGCTTCGTATTTTTGAGCAGATTCTAGTACTATGCATCTGTGTAAATAAATATGAAATGTCAGAGGTATTGTGATACACAAGAGGTAAAATATCACAGGTATTGGCAACGTACGTTTACGTTTTAATATAAGATGCAGGCCTTAGACGATATACATACATAAGCAGCGCGGGCCATTGCACCAATACATAGTGCACTTTGACTCAATGCGGATTGGTGTTTTAAAATTATTGCAGTAGCAACCGGGGCCAGCGGGAAAGTGCCATCTGATTCATCTAGATTATGATATGGTTAAGTATGAAATTTATTTTCTGTTAAAATAACGTTAAGCATTTAAAATATAGGGTCTCATTAATACATTTTTATATCTTTATTTTTATTTTAAGGAATTTTACTCCATAGAATACGTCAGTCCTATTATAAGCTTATTCTAAGACATAGACCCTATTACCTAAATTACTCGATCGGAAGTGTCGCGGCAGACATACAAACCGATACAACATTTTGGCCCCTTCCGACACTGGTTAAGCCAAAATGGTATGAAGTATATCTACATCTAGACATTAATAACTTAGGATTAAACATAATGCTAATCAGATAAATGATTCGTTACGCAATCTGCTACATCTAGAGACTAATGACTACAATAAGCCTACACTACATTTTAAAAATTATTAACGTTACCTATGCCCATCATGTTGTCCATGATGCGTCAGACTTATAGTAAGTCCATTGTCCACGGGGTCCATGAGCAATGCCGCTATATTACTGTATGGATACTCGGCAAGTACCACTTTATCTGATGGCCGGACTAACACCACGCCTTCTGACCCCACCCCCAGTAAAACATTTGGTCCTGAATAAAAGTAACAAGGTTTTATGACAATAAAACAATTTTATTTTACAGATATAAAATAATAGATGATTCTCAAACTGTTTAATAAGCATGCATGCGATGGTAATGGATATTTTTTTTAAATTTTAGTGATCTTATTTGATGACGAAATAAGGAGTAATAAATGTAAAAACTATTTTCTTTGGTTCACTGTTAAAATCACCACATTATATTACATATGGCCAATTTGTTCAAATTTCTTACCATGAGCCCAATACCCTTTGTAAGTGACTGGGAAAAGAGTGACTCCGTAGAGCGGGTATTGCATGACGCATGACAAGTACAGAGCTTTGGCGGTGAGTTCTGCGCGCCCGGCGCCGTATTGGCGGTGCGCTTGCGCAAGAATCGTGGCCTGAAACATTAAATTTACAATTAAGAGGGCTTGTATTATAATGCACTTCAGGATCTAGATCCGGAGGTCTAAACACCAATTTATTTTATTTTTTATGCTATGAATATTTTTATATGGTATTAGAAACTTCCTTAACTCTAGTTACTATATAAATATAAGATTTAAAGAATTGGCACCATGCTCTCATATACAATATTCAATGCCTCATGATACATAATAACCCACTATAAGTAAGCAGTTCTATGATTAGAATTTCAACACGCAGTTCGCTCGAAAGCAGCAAGATTGTGTGCGACTTCTTCATACAATTAAAAACAGCTCTATCCAATATATCAATATTTTATGCCTCGTAAGCAAAAGCATCCGCATTATAAGTGGCGACTGACCCACTGCGGCGGCGGGCGTGTACGCGCCACCCTCTGCGGCAGGAACTGGTCGGGGTGGGAGTAGTAGGCGCGCGTGTGCGGCGGCATGGGGCTGGGCGGCGGCTCCCCCAGCGACACCTGCGCCTGCAGCCCCGCCAACTGCAGGGCCACCTTCTCCGATACCGGGAACTCGTCCAGCTGTAAGTGCACACGCCCGGTTATAAATACTACGGTCGAGTTTTAATTCGACGAAACGACGTCACAATACAAAATACTAATCTCCTTGCATGAAGACGGAAAAGAAAACTTAGCCTCATTTTTTGTTTCTATTTTTCATAAAATTAATTCTTAGGTGAGTGAACAGATTATTTTTCGATCTATACAAGACTGCATATAATGCATATAATATGCAACTTAATGATTCATTAACAAAATTTGTGAATGTGGAAGTGCAGATTTAGTTCCGCGACATCGATATATCGACTTTACTTCACCTACATCACTATTCAAATTTAACAACATATGATAACACTACATCTGTCAGCAACGTTCGTTAAAGAAAAAGTTCTACTTTAGGTTCAAACTTATACCATGCGACCTAGCATTTCATGTTAATAGTAATATTGCCATGTCAAATCTAATAATAACATCCAACCTTCTTCCGTTTTGGATATTCATTAAATATTTCAAGGAAATGGAACCAAAAATAAACAACCGCGGTCTTAAACTGTTCGTCATCTCTACTTATTTATAATATGATTTCATGTTGTGCGATATTTTCTATAAATTTTTCAAAGCAATATTTTCATTGGTGAACTTAAAATATAAATGTTAGTATCCTTACCTTCACAACACTGTGTACGGCTTGAGCGTACAATAGCGCGACTTCAACAGGATCGTGGGGTAGGTCACGGCCACCTCGGAATAAACGACGCTTGAACACGAACCGGTTGTCCGCTGAACCACCCCCGGGACCTTGTTGCCTGAAGAATAGGGGCTCGTGGAAAATATTCCGTATTTATTGTAGGTAGGACAACGAGTCGTATAAAATAACATTTTTGCGGCTAAATACAATGTTAGTTCATTATGTATAGGGCTTATTTACTCACTTATTTTGACTTATTTTGAGTTTAGGTGTACACTTTGAAATTCTGAAATTTAGACAAGATCTTTTAAATTCTGGAAAATATGCCTTTTCTAATGTACTTAAACTTAAAAGTAGCTTCATAGGAGAATTATAAAAACATCTCTATTTTATTTACCCACTATCATGTAGACATTTGTGACAAGGTTAATAAAATATTTAGAAATTTTGATTACATCAACTTACATTTCCCAAGCAGCGATCACATCATACAAATACTGCGTGGCCCTGACATGTTCTTCCTTGCCCCCTCTTTGTTGATACACTGCCCACCCAGCCCTGGATTGTGGTCCGAGACCAAGTTTATCCGCTAATCGGGCGGCAGCTGCGGCCGCAGTATCAGCCGGGTGAACGTCTATGGCTTTAGTCCGGCCGTCCAGGAAGAAGAACCGACAGACTATGGTGCCGAGACGCCGCATTGCCTGACGTAGGATATTCAGGGTTAAGTTAAGTAAACGGGATACGATTTAGAATAAAATTGCTATAATTAAAGATGGATTATAGAAAATATTGACCTATTTAATAAAATATTCACTTCCAATGCACATGCATTTTAATTATTTTAAAACATCAATATTTACCACAAGATTGAGCATATGTGTTTGTTTCCTAATAATCACACTTACAGCGATCTCGACAGTACTAGGCGGCAGCTGCCTAGGCGCAGCCCCGCGGCAGTTGTCGAGGCACCACTGCGCACAGTGCGCGGCCCTCGCCGGCTGCGGGGAGCCTGCGCCCGGCGCCGGCACTATACACAGCCGCGCTCTAGACCGTAGCCAGCTGCAGTAGTACCGGGACAAACCGCGGCTTGGTTGCCATGCGACTGCGCATAGGCACAACACTAGCCACAGGCGTTCCGCCCACTCTTCTACTGGGCATTCCGTTATCTGTCGGTTTGATTGAAAATAAATTCTTATATATCCAGTAGCTATTGGCATAGTGAATGGAAAAAAATGAAGTCGGCAAATAATTCCGACCAATTTTCATAAAATTTATCAGAAGCCAAAACTCAGTTTTAATTACTTTTATGTCTGAGTAAGTTGTCTTCCTAAACGTTGTTCTTCCTTTTTGACATGAAGCACACTTTGAGTTTAATTAAATATTAATATACGTAAATAAATAAGAACGATAGGCAGCCATAAGAAGCCGTGCGGTGTGGGAAAAGTTCATGCAATCGCACCTGCGGCATTTTTGTACTGTTGTGCGTGCGGCGAAACGTAGGTATAGACGCACAAGAGCACATACTAACCGCGCTAACTGTGTTCGTATGAAGACGACCTACTTGTTCCTTTGACTATACCATTGGGTGTAATTTTAAATAAAACTTTTGTTTCTTTAAATACATTATGTAAATAAAAAAAATAAAAATTGATAATTATGAGACAGCTTATGCTTTTTTACAAGGCATATAGGAGTTCGAAAATCAAACAAACCTTCTTAAATTTCAAATGATTGGACACAGCTGCCTTCTAGCATTCATATTGAGAAAACGACAATTACAGTATACTTTGATGTAAATATAAAATGGCTATTCCGCTGTTATTAAGATTATGAATACTGTTTGAATTTGAATTTATTAATTTAACCGACTTGGTCACCAACACTTAATGTTCATTATTTTTTTTAGACCATATAAATTTGAAACGTATATAAATTGGTTACCTGTCTGACACATTGCACTAATATTTCATCTCTCAATTCCTCACGTTCCAATCCTTTGGAAATTATTGACTGGATCACTTGAGTCTCCTTGTCCGGTGTTAGTTCCCCTCGCATGTAACGACATAAATCCTGAAATATTCATTTGACACTGTAATGTCAGTAACTATATCGTCGAGTTATTACATCTGTGATCTAAATTTCTCTTTTTAAACTAAAACGGTTTACTTTGCAACATTTTATCGTGTCTATTATTATTTTACATATTATACATAAGCAAAAATTGTGAACCAGTTACCCTGAAAATGTTAACAGCAGCCGTAATGCTATCCGGGTCGTGTAGTTGTATGTGTGAGGTAGGAATGCTGTTGCCTTTGTAATAGGTAATCATCTCCTCTTTAGTGAGCACTTCCATTGACTTGCTCTTACGTGTCAGTGTTGCCATTATGGTACCTGTAAATAGTGTCAAATAGTGTATAACGTTGTGTTATACATTTGAGTCTATATCGACCAATTTGGATAGATTAGAAGAATTGAAGAATTTTAATTTTATAAAAAATATATTTAAAAAGGTATTTATTTCAAAATTTATTTACGAACTCCAAACAATAATAATCTCAAAATCGGTATTATAATATTTAGTTTTGGAACTAATAAGAATGAAGAAAATAAAATACTAATAAAAAGCAAATATGTTGTTCTTCAAAAAGGTGGCTCTTTTTGAAGATTTGTTTTCCTTCAATAACTTAATTATTGTCAAATAAAATTGTATTAGTAAACAACCAATTTAAAAACATCTCAAAATGTAAGTGTGGCTTACTATTTATTCGGGCGTTAGTTAACTCAATAGATATAATTAAATATAATTAGTATTACCCTCAGGAGACCTCGGATGATCATTGAAGTACAGCTTAGCGAATTCTGATAAGTCTTTGACAGTGTCTGCGGGGGGAGTGGTGGGGGGCACTGCACTGCCCGGGGGGGACGCTGCTACTTCCATCTGATGTAGGCGACGTTCCACGCGCTCTTTGCGTCGAGCGTTGCGCTCTGTGCTCTGTGTGCACGAAATTAAGTACCATATTATATAGCAAGACAGAAGAAAAAGTTCACAAGATATGATAATTTTAAAAATTCATCCTATAAAATCAAAACTTATGGCTAAAATACGGTTATTGTAAGGTAATTCATATCTATTTAAGCAATGATTGTAACTCTTTAAATTAGTGATAAAATAACTATCAAAGCTGTAAGCAAAGTTTATACGAAAAAAAGACGATATTTTTCATTACCAGCACACAGTCACAATAGAACATCTATTGTATCTGATATGCGAGTACGTCATAAATAACGCTAGGATTGCAGTTCTGTACCCTTAATCCTGTTGGAATAACCTTAATACTTAGTTTTGACTCATCGATATATGCGCATTTGTCTTTGACAGTGAATCGGCTTGATCATTTACCTTATCTCCTGTCTTATAGGCTTATAAAACCACTAAAATTTAATAAATACTTACGGTGCATTCTCCATTCAGCGTGGGAGGGGGGCTTATGCAAGTATCCATCGGAATGGGCGGCGGAGGTGGGGTCGGTGTTTTGGTTTTCTGTAAGGGTGCCACTGGTACCGGCGGTAGGGGTGCTTCTGACAGGTCCTCTTCCGGCTCTTTACTGGGTAACCTGTAAAAAACATTACTTAAACACGGCAGAAAATTAATAGTCAACCTTTATTCGGATAACGACTCTTATTATAACGAAATAAGGTACAAAAAGTAACAAAGTCTTGCCTATTTTATTTTCACACAGTCTACACATTGCTTCTTGACAGGTTAAAAACTACACCCTCTTTTTACCTTAACATAATTATGATAACTTATCGTATTATAACCAATTATTAAAAATATTGACTCTGCTCGGTTTCCTTAGTATTACAATAGTATGATTTTTCACACCTGTGGTCATATTAGGCCATCGCAACTATAAAATCCTGTTTGGGCTTGACTTGTTTACTCACTGAAGTAAAAATTTCTGTTTCGTTTATCGAAAGAGGGATAGCTTAAGTCATTTAATTTAGGAAAACTGATTCAGAATCAGCTTCATAAGAGGAACAGAGACACACTCTGTACGGAGTGTTATGCCATATCAGAACCAGTATGTTAGTTTTATTATTCTTCTTACCCATTAGTTTCCGGTAGCACCGGCGCAGGGGTCGGCGACTCGACTGTAGGGGGTTCCTTGACTGAATCAGCGGCTCGCGGTATAACAGACTCGTATATAGGTTCCTTGCCATTGATTACTGACAGCTTGCCATTGGGAATCACGCCGTTCGTTAGCTCTGGCAGGGTCGAATCCGCTGAAAGATGGTTATATTTTACCGATTATAGTTGGAATGCAAGCGTGTGCGCGCAATGAAACAAATCAATGACAGCAAATATGCATCTTTGGTGACAATCATTTGTTCAAAAGAAATTTCAGAAATCTTTAAATAATTATTAAAGATTCATCCATGCATTACCTAAGTATTTCACCAATATAATCAATTTACGATAAAGCATATAGTGATATCAAATAAAATTAAAAGCGTTTATGCGAGTAGCTTGTAATTAAAGTTGAGTTAAATCTGATAAATGTGGCTCTATTTCAAATTTGTAGTGCTTGTGAAAATTATGAATGTTCAAACTATAACTTTTATTTTTCAAATGTCAATGGCTGTTAAAAGTACCTTTTGCAGCTGGCGGTGGAGGTGGAGGTCCAGCTGGCTCCGGCAATGTACAAGCCGGCGGTGGAGGGAACACAGGCGATTCATCAATGCTTCCTTCTTCAGGAGGAGGCGGGGGCGGCAAAGTCAACGATGACGTCATCACGTCGGACGCTGGCGTTAGCCCATTCATCACTGATGACGTCATCCCGTTCATTGAAACCGTCATGCTATTGGTCGAAGTTGTCATGCCATTGTTCTCTGATGGTATACCGTTGGTCGATGATGTCATAGAAGGTACAGCGGGTTGTATAATGTTTTGTAGTGGAAGTGAAGTGGGGGGTGACGGAGGGATCGCGTCGGAAGGTGCGCCGTCCGGTTTTCGCTGAGCCTCTGTGTGGGATTTGCTCAGTTCATTCATCTCAGTTGCAAGGACGTGCTCCAACTAAAATAGACATGATAGTGATAATATATTTTTAATCATAAAAACTCGTTCGTGAGGAAGTTTGAGCGCTCTGTGCCTCCGTTGTGAGTTCTACGTCAAACATTACAAGCGCGTCTTCGGTATGCTTTCCATATTTACAGCTGTAGTTTCTATACGATTTGAGCTTCTCACAGGCGTGACTTTTCACCCACGACCCCGCAGGGCCATTGTGGTGGTGATATCTCCACCAAGCTAGTCCTGCGAGTTGGTCCTACTCCACCTAGTATTATCGTAATAGTAAAAAGTCTGTGCCTAGCAATTTATTATTTTTCTTTTATGGAGTAAGCTGTTTGGTTTTAAGTTATAGTGCAATAAAGACTATTGTCGCATTTAGTTATGATTTTGTATGTCAAACAATAAATTGTCCAGGAAATAGACACCCACCTCCTGATGCAGATCATCCACCAGCCTATCCATGGAGTCTCCAATTTCCGCTATAGTCGGTTGGTGGTGGTCCGGTTGGCCATCGGGAGCCCCTCGTTGGGCAGGCACGTCAGCCAGGAAGTCGAACAGGTTGTCCAGGTTCAGGGAGTCCGTGCGGGGAGCCGCGCTTACTGCTAGACCTCGGAGTTGTTCCGCCATGTTCTCTAGCTCTGCTCGCTCGGCGCAAGCTTTTTCGGCCAAGCTAAATAAACAAAATTAACAAAGTTATTGGTCAATATACGTTAAGTGCGAAGGCGGAAGGAATTTACTGGCGTAATACTTCAAACGCTCTTGTTTCGATTGCGACAAAAGCGCAACTTCCGCTTTTTACCATTGTTGGTCCTGTATTGGTCAAGCATATTTTTTTATTTCTCTCTCCCCGTGCTTTAGTACGCACAATAATTGTTACGGCAATCCCTTGCATCCATTAACCCGCATTGGCCAGTGTATTAGTGTCCTGTGCCGATCAGTGGAACATGTATACGATTTTATGCTTTATGCAAAAGCGGAAAGTGATTGCATGGGAACTTGTCTCCTATGTTGTTAACTTTTCAATGGCACAGGATATTCCAAACGCCTAATATATATACAAAATAAACAAACTTTCGCAGTGGTTGGTCCTTGGAAGGCTGGATCAAATTTGTTATCATGAACTCCGTACTTCCGAAAGCACGTTAAGCCGTTAGTCGCAGTTGGCAGCCGCTTTCACCCACAAACTCGCATTGAGATAGCGTGGTGGAATTACCTACCTAACCTTAGACCCTAACACCACCAATGGCTGTGTTTCTGCCATGTTAGAAGGCCAATGCCCAGCAGTTGGATGTATATAGACTGTATACGTTTTCAATTGCCACTTTTGTAATTCAAAAAGTAATTAATTTTTTGGAAAAGCTGAGCCATATCAAAACTGCTATTAAAAGTGTTTTGTCCAGAGTCCTTTTAAAATTCCCCAGGTTTTTCCCACACCTGTTCCTTTCCTCTCTCAACTTGATCTCTTGGTTGACCCTCTTCATCTCTCTTAACGCAGCCGCGACTTCCCTCGCGAAGGCTCCTCTCAGATGCCTCTGGAGGGTCATAGCTGCCCTCCTGAGTCTAAGGAAAGCCGCCCGTTCCTTCCAGCCTCGCCAGGCTGATTGTAGGACTATTACTGCGTCACGCCATTGCTGGTATTGGCGACGTTTGACGCAGCCTTTGTACCACTAGGTAGAAAAAATGAGTTTGTTAATATTTATTTTTTGCGTAACAGCTTTCAGTTAGAGTCACCGATAGTCCGAAATTGAACTTCTAGTATGTACCACTGAGCTGAGGCGTGAAATCTGATAATCATTCTTTTTGTACATTCTATAGACATAAATTTGAGTGTATAGTAGTAACTATACACTCAAATTAAAAAAAATGATTATCAGATATAGATAGTTATTGCTATGAGTACATAGCACCTTATGACCTTGGGCATGCTTTACAAATGTAAATTCCTAATTTATTATTTATTATATTTGAATGAAGATCAAAGAAAGGGTTAAGTATTTAGCTTTCGATATCAACGATGTCGATGGTTTTTGTTAAAATAATGTCAAATACATCATTCTTCTATTTTAGGTCATAATTTTATCTGCACTAAATAAATGATTTTCATTTCATCTAAAAATTCTTGCGGATATTATGCATCCTCACCTTTTGTAAGAGCAAAGCCGATGATTGTAGCAACGCTGTCCGTTTGGCTTCGAGCGGTGAATGGACGGAGCTTCTCATAAATATCTTGGTGTGCCCGATCTGCCAGTCATCTTTAGGCGCTTGAACAACCTCCATTATTGTTCTGAAAAGAAATTTATAGCAGAATTGTTAAGTTTAACATTATGGCTATTTGGCTACAATACGATCAGAAAAGGTCAGACGACTGGTCACTTTATTTGTACATTCTAATATAGAGAGTAAGAAGCATATCACCTGTTAAAGTATAGTGAAAGGGAGGCGGATAATTTATTTTAGTATCCGCAGATTCATACAGTATTAACATCAATGATACCTTAAAGCAGGAAAGTCTATCACAACCAATAATCATATGACCATACAAGGGTCAAAGTATACGGCTACGTTGGGCACAATTACTCAGCACAAGTGGGGCAAGAATACTCCTTACAGATGGGGCAGGGATACTCATTACTAGTGGGGCAAGGATAATTATGACAGGTGGTGCGATTATATTCAATGCACGTGAGGCAAGTATCGATGTAACTAAATGGACTACGTAAATGTTCAGTTTATGCAGGGAGAATACTTACTGCACTTGCGGTTCGGACGGACGCGGATGAGGTAACAGACAGCGGTATCTTGCTCGAAATATTGGCGCAGGTAAATGAACGGGGTAACCATCTCGACGAATGCGCACAATTTCATTCATGCCTAAGTAGCGTAGCTGTTCTAAAACCAGTTGATCGGTATACAGGCCCGCTTCTTTATTCTCGTTCGGTTTTATACAGCGGACATACCTTTGAAGTACAAAAAATTTTAGTTTAAGTATCACAATGATGATCGATGGATCTTATAATTTGATTTATATTTGAATATCGCAAGTTTCTTACCAAACATCAGTGGCTTGCAACATGTCAACTAAAGACTGTAGCTGTGCTCTGAAAGTATCTACGACTGTTGGCCGACCTTTTGAAGTTCCTCGTTGAGTAGTACCAGTGGAATTAGGACTCGATAGAGCAATATCCTGATAAAACACAATAAATCGTATAAATCAGGGTCGAAGGACCTGGTACAATGTAGGTTAAGTAATTGTGTAAATTTAAATGTATTAGAAACTCACGTGACCAGGCGGAGCTAAATCCTGAACATAATCAGCTAGTTCCCTGACGAAGGGATTGGCCGATCTACTGAGATGATCTATGAAGGCATCTTGCTGAGTATCCCTATTTTTATCTACGAAGCCTTGAACGCTGTATGTGACTGTCCCAGCATAGTGCTGCACTCCGAACTCTTCTTCCCATTTCCTACGGGATCCTTTCACAAAACTTTGGTGTTCGCCGAATTCGCCTTGAATGTTCGTCAGATAGGCGCCATCGCAGCCCTAACAATACAATAAAAATGTTTAAATTAAGTGGTTATTGCATTAAATACTTTATTATCAAGACATGAAAACATATTTTACCTTGGGCATGTGGCATTGCTCACTCAACAGTTTGAGTAAGCTCCTAGGAGGCTTCTCTAGCAGTTCTAAACAGACTCCGTTGTCTGTAAACTGAATTTGGCTGTACGCAATACCTTCCTGGCGATACTGAAATTTCAAATAGATTATAATATTAAATATCATAATTGTACTTTATTAAACATTGGTAGGTATTGTTAGGTATAAGCAATAAGTTATGTTCTGTACTAAAATTGAAGAGTCGGTATAACAGGGGTTTGGTTAAATTTTATTAACTGGGGGCTAAATAGCAATATTCTAAATATTGCCATTTTAAAAATATAATTTGGACTGGATAAATACAATTAAAATTATATTTAATATTATATAAATCTAGTAAATCTTCTATTCAGCAAAGGACTAATTTAAGTTTCTTTCTAAATTTGAGTTCAATGCAACCGATAGCCGGAGTTCTGGATAAATAAAGGTAAAACTTACAATCTCCTGTTCTAATGCAAATACGTAGTTATTGAAGAACATATGCAGCTTCTCATTGGCGTAGTTGATACAGAGTTGCTCCAGGGAGTTGCAGGCGAAGTTCTCGAAGCCGAAGATGTCGAGGACGCCGAGTGCTCTCGGCGCCTCGCGGCCCGGCGCCGAACAGCTGTTGACGTGCCGGACGAGCCACGCGAACGTACGCGCATACAGAGCCCGAGCCATTGCGTGACGGTTCTCCCGGGCCTTGTACAAATATTACCGTTATATTACAATAAAAGTTTGTGAGATATTTAGAAAAATATCTTTAAAAATATCACGTTGTTTATGCTGTTTCTAATTAAAATCTTAAAATATTTTCGTTATCAACAACTACTATTTAATCATCCGCCGAACCCCAAAGATTACAATCTTAGATTAAGTCAGAGTTCTGGGCTAATATGTTCAAGACTTCTAGTATTTTTATTTTCATTTTAGTTATATACCAACAGAAAAATTTAGCTGAGATGTTAAGTTCAGCCAAACAACATTTTCAAATCACGAGAAATGTAGCTAGAATTATTAAATATAACTTGTTTTCTTAAAAAACATTTCCATAAAGCTGTGAATTTTAGCTGTGAGCTATGCTTGGCAATATAAGAATAATAACTATGAATAAAACCATAAAACAAACCATTTTAATACAAGATGTTTAAAGGCGCAACTAAGTTAAGGCGGAAAATAAAAAGACCCTATCATCATATCGTGCAAATTACTCACATCAGGAAACCTGTTTATTGACCATACAAAAGTATGGTTAGTTATATGTAATAATTACCGTATAGACTGTTATTTTACGAATAAAATTAAAAAATAATGAAATATAATTTAATAATTAAACCAACTAACATGAAAATAATTTTGTTTACTGTTTAAATATTTTTTTATTTCGATACTTACCTCAGGCAGCCGCAGGGGTATATCAGTAACATTTCCGCGTACATTGATTTGTCTCTCGAGCAACACTCTCTGAGCCGTGGGAGGAGCCAGGCCTAACAAATTGGCCACAGCGTCTACGGCCTCTGCGTCTTCAGGGGCTAAGGTTGTGCGTTCACCGTCCACGTCCTAAGTAGGAGATTATAAAATTGATTATATACATTTACAAAGGGAAAAAAGTTGTCTAATTAAATCCTATTTCTATTTTATATGTAAATTTAATGCTAACAATGTTAATATTTATAAAATTACAGATGCTGCAATACTTCCTTAGATAAGACGATATATTTGCAAAGCTGTTACAAGAAAATCTTAGTATTATCCGCAAAATATATCATAGTAAATGGTTGCTCCATTGTTATAAGGCGAATAGTGTCGTCTCGCGCTTGGAAGAGATAATATATTGTCGCATGAATAAATTAAGGTTAAATTTGTAATTTTGAAGTTCACATGCAAATGTTACGTTGAATGTAATTACACTAATTTAGTAAGTGTGCTAAATTAATGTGGTAATTATATTCAAATTGCCATTTTTATAAACTATAGAAAATACAAAAAACAGTCACTTTACAATGCTTTACTATCTATGAATGCACTAGATTTTCATTTGTAGGAAACTAGAAAATATGTATGAAGCCTACACATCAAGCTTAACACATTAACGTTTGTTTATAGCACCTTAATTGGTTGTAATAAAAATCATTTTTGAACTGACGTAGTATAAATGAATTATATATAACAACTTGTACGTAATACCTTGTTTTCTTTCGTCATACCTGAAATTGTATATTGCCGAGCCACAGCACAGCTGCGAGCACCTTAAAAAGGCCTTCACACATGTGCGGAGGGACCTGTAGGACTGTCAGCGCCAGTTGCAAGGCTTCCAATTTGCCCTGTTCGCCGCTGCGGCACTTCCGAGCATCATCCTCTTCCGGCCGCAGGTATTTGTACTGGATGTCGTCACGAAGGCGGAGTGTGGACCGGAGCTCTACGTTGTGCTAGTTTTAAAAAGAAACAATGTAATGTAAATAAAACAATTTAGAACCCATACACCCATGAAGGGTTGATTGAATGAGATCTCTGATAGAGATAAGTTGCATTTTACAGCATTCTGTTATTTTGTGAGTTTGACTAAGGTATTTTACTGGGTGATTGTTATTCAATGGTAATAAAGATTATATCGCTGACTGCATCGCATTAACAGACTGGTGTCTGTAAAGGCTCTTATGGAAATTGCTTTCTTATACATTAACATGATTAGAAAAAAGCATTCGATTACTAACAAAGTACGCACAGTTGTTACTAGATGGCGTTACAAGTATCATTTGAAGTGGAAAAAATATATTAATTTTTTAACTTCTACGAAATATAATAACATTCATAATAAATTTGTTATATTTTAACGAACAACTTTTCTGAGTTTATAAATTATGATTGAAATCAAGACTCAAATGATAGCCACACGTACCTTGGCCCCTTCAACCAACAGATAAAACACATGGTAGTTGGTCTCCCGGGGCGCGGGGCCGGTGATTCTGGCCCGCTCCAGCAAGAAGTCACGCAGCACCGCGCCTTTGATACCTCCGCGGTGATCCAGCCGGACTTCGACAAATTTACCGAACCGGGAGGAGTTGTCATTACGCACAGTTTTTGCGTTACCTGTAAATCAACATAAAAATAGAGAATCTCGGTAAAGGTTCTATTTAAAAAGAAAGAAAATAATTTATTTATTATATAACACGAAGTGATGATGATTGTAATAATAAATTTTATACGAACGACATTAATTTTTTTTTACGTGATCACGTGTCACAGTTTTTGTTCTCGAACTCCTCCAAAACGGCTTGACCGATTTTGTATTGATTGATTTTGTTTTTTATATGTTAAGGTGATAAGCTATTGCCCTTTGCGCATTTTTTTTAAATAATCTAAAGGAAAATAACAACGTTTCGTTTAACGTAACCCTTTGCATCGTGGAGTTTTTGTTGATAATAAAAATTGTGCCGTATTATGTATTCCATATATTGCAGGATGCAGCGATCCTTTTTAACATGAAACTACACCATTTTCACATAAAAATATCTACCTACGGAATAAAATAAAGCACAAAACTAGCACCCACGAAATTCCGCCAAAACCTATCATCTTTACCTCTTACAGCCTACGTACTTATGGTTGAAAAATAAATTTCATTTTTTAAATTAAGAACAACAAAGTTAGTGTTGTATGAATAATTTATTGTACTATGCGTCAAAATAAGAGTAGGGTAACTAACTTCACACTACAAAGGAAGGTCAACAAACATTTGATTAATATGTACGTATACTGAATGTAAGATATGTGTTGTTAGTTATGTTTAAGTTTATTTCTTTATTCATGGT
Source organism: Acentria ephemerella (assembly GCA_943193645.1). Classification (NCBI taxonomy): domain Eukaryota; kingdom Metazoa; phylum Arthropoda; class Insecta; order Lepidoptera; family Crambidae; genus Acentria; species Acentria ephemerella. The sequence goes on from OW971889.1 coordinate 3,023,670, forward strand.
AAAAGTTACTAAAGTGAAGGTAGTTTAATGTTTATGACGTCACAACTTGCTGAAAATTCCACCTTATTTTTATTTTGACGCTAGAGCTAGACGCCAGCTTGCTAGAGTATTACCAAAGGCTTCGAGCACTGTGTTGGCTTCTAGAATCTGCTGCTCCGCCCACGAGGCTTGTCCACCAGCCGCACAAAGATATTGCAGTATAAACTTTGTCGTTTCAGTTTTGCCGGCGCCACTTTCGCCTGATATCACCACCGATTGATTCTTTTCGCCATTCTGTGAATAGGAATACCAAGTTATATATCATCAGCATCATACCAGCTTGTGGAGCTCGTTGGTTCAAACGCTTTGGTTACGATTACGAAATATTAGAAAATTTCGCCATGGTTGGTTGCATCAATCCGCATTGGGTCAGAGGCAGCTTAGTGGTGTTATGAACCAAACTCCTTATGTGTTTCCCGTGTAGGAAAGCCTGTGCCCATCTGTGGGATCTCCAATCGACAGGAGTCACAAGGGAGATGTCCCGCTGGTCTCTTTGAGACTCCAGAGTACCATTTGTGAGATTAATACTCAAAGCTTAATTAATACTTAACTAAGGCAGCTGATCCGGGGGCTATTTATTAACTTATTTAATTAAGCTAAAGTGGTAGTCACTGAGTTATTAAAAAGATCAATGCTATTTCCCTTTAATGTCCTGGTGATACTTCGAAATATTATAATAGTATGTCAGCAATGGACAAACTCAGTGGTTTTAATTGTAAATAGACAACGAAAAGGCTGGCAAGATACCGTGAGTACTATTTTCAATGTTGGCAGACATTAAAAGTTCAAAGATCGGTTATAGTAATATTATAGATATATTTTGCTGTACTCTCAACCTTGTATCACCAGGACCTCATCAGTAGCCGTGATAACTGGGAAGCACTGCGCGAGTTTGGGCACTCCTGGCACACCATAAGACGATCATACCAATAGGAGGAATCAAGTAAAACAGACAGAGCAGCCCGACGCGAAGTCACATATTATGTCGTCACGCCCCAGAAGGGGGATAGTTGGCAACAGAAGGGACGCATAAAGATAATTGTAGGGAGCACAGATCAGCGCCGAAGGGGAAAGAGCCCTATGCAAGTACCCTCGCGCTCTCCCGTGATTCGGTCCGTATGCCGCAAGGTAGGCAGGACCATGGGTTGGTGGAGGGAGTGTACTCTCAACCTTGTTCAATTTTATACAGAAGTCGTACCCGTAACGAGCTGTAAGCGGACTCAGCGAGCGCGAACACGTGCGGTGGTAAGCTCCCAAAAGCCTTTCCTCGATAGTCTTGCATGTGTTCCTGGAACAATCAAGTGGGTACTTTATTATCCTTACCCTACATAATTAATACGACTTTCTGGACGCTAAGAAGGCTGTCAATAATATAAAGATTGAAACGTGCTTAATTTCAAAGTCTTTTCGTCATTCCACACCGGGCTTATATTAATTCATTTAAGCGATATATTGCTATCGCTAGCCCATACACTGAAAATGCCTTTAATGAAAAAATATAGAGGATTTGACTTTGGGGTTTGAAAGCTGAGCGCGGGAGGGCATATGTCAAACCTCAAGCTTTCCGTTTAGTGCCGAGTGTGTTGTCTAGCCCCACTGTTATAGGATCTACGAAATAAATTGCATGAAATAACTAAACGTAAATCCAAGAACTCAAATATAGGTAAAAAGTGACAATATAAAAAAATCTTAAGTCATGTGAAACACTTCCCCATTAATATATACGAGGGCCATTGACAGTAACGTCACATTATACTAGCCTTAAAATGAGTAAGGTTTCTTCTTCGAAAAAGATATAAACGCTATCAATAAAAACACACTAAAGACGGAAGTATTTTTCGCTAGATATCTTTAATTGAACTGTCACTGGGCCGTCCTAAATTCAAATGTAATGCATCTCATTCTAAATGTGCTGCAAAAGGGAGAAACCACATGAAAAAATTAGAAAAGCGTTATAAATTTTCGTAATTGGTGCACACATTTTGATATGGTTTTATTAAAGTTGAAAGTTGATTGTCAGTTCTAATTCGATATTTCCTATCTTTTTCCAATGTATAATGAGAGAATAGGAAAAATAAATAAAAGTTGCTTTTAGAAAAAGCTTCGGAATCAGGCACTATGTTGCAGTACAAATTACTTACAAATACAAAAGAATTCTTACCATTGTGTAGCATCCCAGTTCCTTGTACGGATTCACTGCGACTAGAATGGAACCTGTGTATGTCTGTTATCTGCTTAAGGAAAATAGCTTTAGCAGTTCGTAACTTAAAAATTTTTTCTATAGTAATGTGTTTGAATTGTGTAATATCTACCTAGTGAATTATATGAAGAGTTCAAAATTGTTCCTATAATAATCTCTGTGGTTGTTAGTTTCTTTAGGAAGGAATATTGCGGCGGTTATTCCCATATGCTTCTGGAGTATGGTGTCCATCAGTCATAAAGTAGTCAAAGCCTTTTAAGTAAAAAAAAGTTTTAAGCCGACGACGACTTTGTAAGTAAATCGAGTTAATTTATCTACAAAGTTAAAGCGTATGTAAAAAAAAAACTGTATGAAATTATTTTAAATTTGTAGTGATTCATCTTTTCTTTATAGCCTTATTTCTAATATAAACCCACTCTTCAGTCCGTCCGTGTAAAATAAGCAAATAGAGAAAAGGTTGTACCAATATAATGGGCCTGATTCTGAAATACGCACTCTAAAATTTAATTTTAGCATCTCATGAAAAAAATTGTCTTTTATTGTCATGTCACATATTAGGAAGCGCGATGATAATTTTAAACGGTTCGAATCAAAAACCCAAAGTGTTATGCTTGATGTGAAGTTGACTGTAGATACTTTATATTTTATAGTTCTCTTCAAAGGATACATAAACAAGATCGTGTTTATAACGCCGTTTGAGGTTGTCGTTGATAGCCGCCTCAGTGATCTGCGGCATCACCGTCATGTCGGGCACGCCCGGCCCCTCGTCGATCTCGCGCTCCTCCATGCTGCCTGGAAAAGAACAGTTATTACTAAATAAATTTAAGAAAAAAAATTTCGTCCTAATCTACAATTTACACGCCTAAAAGGTCTCACGACATGTTTAAAGGAATATATGTTGTAATGTGGTGGGAATAAATTTGAAAATATGTCGTGTTATTATGTTGTACTTTTAAATTTACACTATACGATGTGTGAGCCATTACTAGTGGAAAACAGGGAACACCGAGTGCATCAAATATCACTATTGATATAAAAAGCCAAATTTTAATTAACACAAATATTATCCTAAATAAATTAGTAAATAATTAATAAACAAGGAAGTGTGCACGATAACGGGTAATTATTTTAATATGATCTGCGATTAGTAATGATTCTTTAACCACAAGTTTAAGTTAGGAAACTTTAAAATTTTTTTGTAAGGTAATATTTTTTTCATTACAATCCAACAACAAAACAATTGATAGAACGTTTTATCTTTTATGCACATAGCTAAATTGCTTGCAGCCTGAATTATATATGTTATCTAACTTGCTTTTATATCCATTTGAAATGCAATAAATTCAATTTAAATTCTTACAGAATGTCATAATTTCAAACAGGCAAAATTATCTCTTATTTCACGTTTATACAACCGCGATCCCCGAGACTCACTCCTTATTGACGCAAAAAAGATAAGCAAATCGTCCCCGCAATCATAACACCCTCTCGTGTCAATCGTAAATGCTTTTATAGCGATTACGACCAGTGAATATCGTGACGAACATCAATGTAACTTGAGACATCCTGTAAGTCTGTCGCCTGATCTCAAGGGGGATCTCGAGATGGGATGGTTCGCTTCGGCAATAATATAATTTTCACCAAGATATAAAAACCTCGAGGGATTTTAGTAATTGTTGTTAAAGACGAACTAATAGTATGTTACCAGGAAAAAATGCTAGGTTTAATAATAAATCGGATGATTTTCCTTACGAGGGGTTATTTTGAAATATTTTTAAATTATTAAAACCCTACCAAAATTAAAACTAGCCACTTGTATTTAGAACGTTCAGAATTCGCATCACAATTAATTACATGACTTTTATCTAGTCTAGACTTTTTCTAGATTTTATGGTTACTTGAGTTAAGAAGTAAAATTAAGTTTCACGCCTTGGATTTTGTCTGTGCTTATGTGAAGATAATTATTAACGGGATTTATACCATGCACTTTTTAGTCTTAGAGTTCCCAATATGTACGTTGTAAGTTGTGCTTATGTGCATACTAGAAATTAAAATTCAACCTGAAACTTGTAATCTCATTTAAATAGATTATTTAGTAAACGTATTAGAGAAAACAATACCTTGGCATTACTTTATGTAACATTAAATTTCAATCTGCCATAGCTCGTTGACTTTCGCCCTGGGCAAAGGCTGGGGTGGCACCCTAGTCCCTAATACGATTGTATTGAGTAAACACATCAATAGATAAACTATTCTGTTATTGCTTTACACGATTACTGAAGCCATGGAATGATTATGAACCTTAATTTTTTAATTTAACAAACAAGTACCTACTTGTCGGCTATCAACTATTTTTTTGGGACTGACTAATGCTGTTGTCCGCAGATAGCTTATAGGTGCGATTCGTTTCTGGATTACTAATCGACATCACCTACAGAAGATCCTACGAAGATGTTAAAATCCATGAACGAGATTAAGGACGAAAAAATTTCATAGAAAGGACGTTGTCAATACGCTAATATAAATTACACAACTTTTTTGCAATTATATAGTAAAGAAAACTCAATAATTAACTATAGAAAGTCCCCTGACCCAATTAAAGATCAAAAATTTTCTGAGAAAAATACTTTTACTTCTGCCATTAAGTATATGACGCACATAAAGAAGAAAAGAGTTTCATCATACTAAAATACCAATCTGCATCACCAGTTTTTATTTAAAAAAATTATATTCAAGGCATTGAATCGCAGCCATCAATAATTTAATGAAAGTGCGAGGTTTTAGGCTTTAGGCTATTACGACATGCCTGCTTGTCGGCAAGTTAGCTTAAAAAATAATAATTCGAGTATTAGTGGCAACGAAAATAAATCCTTAAGTTTCAGATCGAAGCGATCAGAAGCTTCTGTGATGGTGATCTAAAGCAACGAATTTATTTTCTTAAAATGTCTGTTTTAGGAACTATATTAGAATGGTTCAATTAATTAAGCTTTCCTGTAGGTTTAACGATTATCATACCCTGTTTTCGCGCTTATACTTCGGCAAGATTAGGGAACGATTATATACCTCTTGTTATAAAGCACTTAGTTTCGTAATTCTCTTTTTAATCCCATTTAATCAAATGGGTCACATAATAGTATTTCAATGGTAAATATCGCCCAGTCACCTGCGAAATAATTGCCTTCAATGCAGTAATCACATTGGCTACCTTTTTCGAGTTCTGGCGTCTTTGCTAATTTTATGGCTTGTCTGTGTGGAAAAGGGATGTCAGATGTTTTCAAATATAGCAATATATATGCACTTAAATTATTAACATGAATTCTAGGTTACTATAAAATATGTTCTGAACAAAACCTATAAACGTAAAAACAAAAACATAGTACTAAAGTCTCACTCAACTTAATATAGTATTTAAATCTTAGCTCATTTACAAGACTTATCTTCCTCGTTAACCAAACTATTATCGGACGGAAATGTCACTTGTACAGTAACAGTTGTCGATCGCGAACAGTGACGTCAAGTGTCCTCTCTGTCCTCATTTATCGATACCATAATATTAGCATGCCCTATCTCTTGTATATTTAATAAATCATCATCGACACCAAATATAAAAACAGCTCCTATAGTAACTGGATAAGGTAGTTTTTAAGTGACTCAAGTGTATGATTGTTCAAATAAGAACATAGATCGTAAGAACAAGTGTTTCTCGAATAGCTTACTAACTAACATAGTTGAGTTTATTTTAGATAGAAATATTTTGTAAAAACAGTGTAAATTTCTATTGTTTGGACTAAAATATAGTTCTATATTAATTCCCCATATGTCAAACACAATAGATTAAAATACATTTGTTGTTAAAGGTTAATATTGTTTACTTTTGCAATCAGTGATTTTTTATTATTATTAATGAACATAAGACAACTTTACTTAATTAGATCTTGCATTTTAATACGGAAGACTATCCGTAAAACCATACATTCTAACATGTCAAAAATCACAATTTCTAAATGATAATTTCTATATGATTGATTAAGATATGTACTATCTAGTAGAATCTCGAAAGAAGTATTGCTTTTGAGTGAAAGCTTATTTTATATCAAACTACCTTCTTATATTAAAGACGTAGACTCTTTAAACTGTTTCACTTCTCAATTATATTTGTGTAAACCTACCAGAATTTAACCATTAATTACGTTCTCATGTAAGTAAATTGTACGTAATCTTTATTTTTCATAAATTCTTTAAAAATATATATTTGAACAACAACCCGGAGGAATTTGAAAGTCATCTTTATCAGTACAATAAAGAGTATCAATTATGTAGTATTGATACAAGAATTATTAGATGGACTTAACTGGAATCGTAGGAAATGGCAGACACGAGTTCGAGTGTCTCTACACCTATTGACGGCGGAATGAAAACGCTTCCTGTATCCGCTTCTCGTGTGACATCGCAAAAATACTTCGATGGAGGCGAATACACTAAATATTATGTGAAAGTAAGTGTCATAGTTTTCATGAGCAGTTCGACGACAAAACTATGACACTTGACATACGACGGAAAACAGAATTGAAATGTTAAAAAGAGGCTGCTACTAGAAACGGACGATGCAGTCCAATATTTATAAACATAAATGAACACAATAAATTAGTGGTCAATAATATAAAATAAAATATTGTACTCACGAATCTCACATTTAAAACAACGGGGAAAAAGAGAAACAACCCTGAAGAAACCATGAAAATTACGAGAAAATCACGAGGACAGAATTGATTAACATTTAAAGATTTTTGATTCAGTTTCTGTCTTTAGCATCTTTCGGGTCGTAATGAGTACAGCGACTTACCACGACAAGCTTCTTAAATACACCGCGAGGAAAGATCTGGTCAAAAATAACTTTATTTAAATTTACTTATTTACTAAGCTCTTGCTGAGATCTATTTATGTATATTGCAACGATTTCGACCCATCTACCGGCATGAGTCATACTGGCGAACATTATGCCCTGACCGTGAGATATAATTTCTCCACGTCAAAAGCCATCCAGTTTAGCACGCGTAACACATCTATACCTATTTCATTCTTCTTCACTCGGAAATGGAGTAGACATTCAACTCAGGCAGAGAAAAATTAAATTTATACCCATTTCATTCTTCTTTACCCGGAAATGCTATTGACATTCAACTCAGGCAGAGAAAAATGAAATTTCGAAGAAGTCAAATCTTTTCTAGAGATCTTTGTGCTTCATGTTCACAATCTGATACTGATGAGGAATCTAAAGATAATTCTTTAACTTAAAAACTTTAAACTTTAAATTCTTGTGATTATTTTAACGAAGTCGTGCGCCAGTTTAAAGGGGAAACCAGCATGTCTGTTCATACCATGTTCGTAAACGAACTTATTATTATCACGAGTTATTGTTCGTCCGGACAAAGGGCTTGTGACGGGTCATGGTAATCATCCTTAATCATATTAAGATAAAGTATAAAATTGAATTCCCGGTCATCAATATAATAAATAATTCAATTAGTTCCAGTGGAATCGATTGAACATAGTATTGATTGTTTGTAAACAAACATTAAGTATAACAAAAGCTAATAATACAATCGAAACTGATACTGATACGAATACTTTTACTATAATTAAATATCACTTTTCTATTTGGTTAGAATTAAATGAGTAATTTTTTTTAGTTTAAGCTAAAGAGATTGATTTTCTTACGAATTACATCCAAATATATGGGTTTAGCTTATTTAGGAATTGGGATTACTACATAATTATCATAGGTTTTCTATTTTTATATAATGTTTCGCAAAGATATAAATTTCATTTTCTTTATTAATTTTTAGTAGTTATGTATCCAGAACTACAAAACAATGACTTTCGAAGTTTGTAACATAAATTACACGATTATGATTATTTATAACATGGTATAATTAAACATGGAGTTCAGCTTCTGTGCTTTCCATTGAGCCAAATTTTTATGACCCCAATACAAAATAACATAAAGACAGTTTTAATTTATTGTTTCGTTCCACAATAACCCAGCTGAGAACAGAGGCGGTAATTGGATTGTTTGAAAGAATGAGTGTTAATAACGGGAGAGAATGCTTTTTGGTTAAATCGAATATGATGCAATTTAGTTTTTTTAGAATTCTCTTTTCAAAGCTGATAGTTAGGCCTATCAATGGTTAAACAACAAAGTGGCAACACTATTATTTAAAAGTATTTATGTTCTTGACGGGACTGTCATCTCTTATGATAATAGGTTATCGTGATAATGATAAGGTCGAGAACTACACAGATTCCCCAACCATAGACGATGGCTTTCTCACCTGCTACTACTAGAATACAAAAATGCTATTAACATTATTGTTAAGGTAACTTTGGTAAAATAGAGGTGCTGGTCAGGCGGACAGAGAAATACCACCAATCAAAGCCAACGCACCGAGAAAGTTTCGTTCAAATTTTTCATGAAACTAAATTCGATTCAAATTATAAATCGTCGATAACTTCAATAGTGTGGGATGTTTATTTATATTACAATTACATCCAACGTCTCTAAAGATGCCTGTATAACAGTTTAGTTTGTAATATAAGTAATATTAGGTTGTAAAACCCATTCAAAGACGTTCTCGAGCATTTATTTCCCAATAGCTTGCATGGCCCAAGTTATAAACGCTCACTATAACTGAGACAAATAAAATAAATACGTTATTTCTAAGATGTTCTCAGACTAGGATTATGAATAAGCATACGTAAATAATTTTATGACTACACTGTTAGTATTGAAATTTTGTATTGAACTGATTATTAAAAATGAATGGAATAGGCCGAATAAATACCATTTGTGTAGGTAGGTAGTAATTACTGTGCTCGTCTTGTATCAAAGTACAGAGAAAATAATCATTCTTTTCATTGACATTTCCTAAAAAAGAAATTCTGATTCTTTACTAGGTAATAGAATCAATAAAAGAGCATGAGCAATACTCTCTTCTATACCGTTAAAGTATAAATGAACAACATTTTATGAAGAGTATAAATAATGGCTTCTCATATTAAAAATAGCGTCCACAATAAGTATAGAACCAACAGTTACCTCATTCTGTGACTATATCTTAATTTCTTCAATATGTTCGAGTTCATTTAAAACAAAAGCCTCTTCCGATTTCTTCCATAAGATTCGGTCTCGCGTCTAACGCAGTAGCGGGAAGATACGTATATAAAATATTCAATAACTATCCCGCTACAGTTTACAGCTTGTGACGCTGATCGTGGCGCTGGCGGGCGGGTTGCCCACAACCCGCAACCATTCTTAGAATCTTTTAAGGTTTGTTCCTCAAGTCGTTCGGCCGCGAGCGGCTACCGTCATCTTAATGACCCATTCAGACAGTCACATAAACATAGCGGGCGATGACCCGGGACATTACTGTGTCATTGTGATCGGTGCTATAATTGTGAAATGTTAAACACTTTCTCTGTTCATTACAACTCGGATTATTTTTAATTTCAATTGATAGCATCCACAGTCGGTATATTTAATCCCCATTCTTCCAGCTAAGGACGTAACAACCTACGTACCCACAAACGAAGTCGATATTGCTATATGGTGAATGACGTACCAATTGTTCAGTATAAAAACATTGTTTGAAAAGTTTATTAAGGGAATCGTTTCAGAAGCGACTGTATTACAATTTTTACATTAACGCCAATGTTAAATTCCAGGTAACAGTCAAGACAAGTGTCTCTATATCGTTATAGTAAAGTTGTAGAGGATCTGCAAATATCACTTTAGCTAATAAAGGCATTTAGCGAATAAACTTGACTTCCAGGGTTATTTTATTTAAAATAATGCCTCTACACCACTAGATAAGACATCTAATGCCTTTTAGCATGGTAGAACATATTGCAAACATGTCTTAAGCTGCCTATCTTGTCAGCCCTTAGATAAGATCACTTTCCAAGCTTTTTTAAAGAAATCCACGCTAAGGGTGAATGGCATCATTTACACGATATTCAATACTATTTACCAACTGAATATTTATTTTTATAAAAGTCATTTTAACATTTTAATGATTGATGTAAGCTTTAATTAAACACTAGTTAACAATCACATCTCATTACTACGTGACCTACAAAGACCATCAAACAAATTTCGACTGGGTCACACTGTCATGTCACAAGGGCGCAGACAGGGTAAGACTCGCGCTGAAACTTGATACGGGCATTAACTATTGTGTTGGGGTAGTCTACGATTTGACGGAAATCAGAGCTACAGTAAGACAACTTTTGTTGCATTTTATATGGCATTCAAATATGATTGCCTTCAAAAATATTTTCTAATGATTTCTCTACCTACTAAAAACTTCTTACTGAGTTGGTTCAAACGACTCCAAAATATTTCCAAAGACACTAGTCCTTTGTAGTTTTTTTTAACGTCAAAAAAACGATAATTTCAGAAAATTGGTAGACCAAAAATTTCTTCATTATATAATGATCACATATTCTTCTGTAATTTTACAAAATTATGTTTCATTGAAAAGCCTACTTTATTCACTATTTTACACGATTCAAAACGATGCGACAGCGTTATTTGATAAGACTGACCACGTTGTGTCAAATTACTTCATCGCCAGCCCGAGGGCCTTCAAAAATAAAATATTTACTGGGTCGGATTCCTCGGTGATAACTTAATTATAATTATATATATTTTACTCAGTAAAACTGGTACTTGAAATAAATTCTTACCTAATTTATTTTATGTTTCGTTTGTCTTGTGTACATCAATAACAAAGTAAACAAAAAAATTTGTTCATCAAGAGAGCTTACTTGAAGTGCCATGGAAACAAAAGGAGATGAGTCTGAATGAGTTAATAAAATAGGGAAAAATAAGCGTATAAAATCTTACCCACAAAGAATATTCTGGAAGCGGCCGAAGCGTGGGTGCCATCAATAAAATGCTTGTTGCCTGGACCAGTCCCAGCATCATTAACCGAGCCTTTTTTGTAAGATATTTTTATTTTCCTTTTTAATCATTTTTTCCTTTAACAGCTTCTGCATTCTCCGGTTCACTTTATATTTAGATATGGATTTAAAAGGTATTTCTCAAAGTAATATTTAGTAGAAAATATAATGTAATATAAAAATTAGTGTCACAGCGTTTGTTTTCGAACTCCACCAAAACAGCTAGAAAGATTTTCATGAAATTTTTAGATCTGAGAATAGCCCGTAACCTAGTAGGTAAGAATAATAATTTTTAAAGGAAAACAATGTTTTAGCTAATAATAATATCAAATCAAAAAGTAGAAAAGAATAATTAAAGTCCTAATAAATAGTTAACAATAATATTAAAGTCTTTAGCAGGAGATCATCGAAAACAACATTTTATTTTTATACTATAAATGTTAAGAATGTAATCACAAACAGTAGCATTAACTTCAACACCTAAGTATTTAAATAAAATATGTGATCGTAAAATACCGTGAAGATGATAAGAGTTCGTATTTCATATGCGTGACGAATAAACAGCAAAATTCTATATTTGCTACAGAGGCGTATTAAGGGCTGAATTCGATAGGAGGTAGTCAAACTTTATCAAGGCACAAAATAAGGCATCAAAAAAATCTATTTTACACTTACAAAGATACTTTTTTAAGCTACTCGTTCCGTTTTTATACACAAACCACTTTTAATTCATAACCAGTGCTTATATATAAAATCATTCCTATAACATATAAAGTTCCTTCAAGTGAGGCGTGAAAAGGCCTTATAGGGCGACAAGGTGGAGGTTCAAGCAGTATTTTGATGTTGCATTTACTGTCTTCGCTTATAATGAAGAGGTATCGAATCATTTGCTGTGCTTTTTTATTAAAATAAAGGGCGTGATAAGAGTGGGTGATGAAACAAGCATAAGGGTTCGTCCTGTGGCAGTTTAGACGTGTGGTAATCCGTCTAAAGTAAATTGTAATCCATATTAGGATTAATTATACAATCAAATCGGTCTGTTAGCCGTAATCCACACTATGGAATGTCAATGTATGTATATATTTATAACGGTGTTGCAGTTTGCAAGTATGTGTAGTTTGTAGTTGTCCAATGTTACGTTTATTACAGCGTTTCTATTTCATTAAGAATGGTAGATCACAAGCTGTGATCATTACTATGGTTACCTCATATGTTCAACTGGGAATAATAGGATCTAGGAATATTTGTATATTGCATCCAACAACGCGCATAAGCAAACATGATATCTGTAGATGAACTGTATCTACAGAGCTACACAACAACAAGTAAAATATAGTATGTCGGGCGCTCGACGAAACTTAAACAGGTAGTCGTAATAGGAAAATTTCGGTCGGTAAATTCTTCTATAATTTTACAGAAGCCAGTCTATAAATAATTTAAGTTGACAGTTACGGCTCTATCAAAGAATCAAATATCAAATTAAATAATAGTACAAGATCCAAGTTCGTCACTGATACCAGTGCGTACATATCAAACATATCGAAGTTCACACGGTCTCCACAAAGCGTGACTTCACTTTTCGTCCCTTGAGAATGTATTCCCGTATTATTATTTTCGATGAAGCTTTTACTTTAGCAAATAGAATCTATTCTTGTTTTCTCTCTAGTCTAAGAGTTAAGATTCTAATAAGATTAATAAAATCTCTGTAACAATAACACTTCAAGTAGAATGAGATTGAAATCATTGCTTTGTGATTCGCAAAAAAGTGCCCAAGTTATTTTATACGCAAAAATAAGCTGAAACCATTTTAAAATACGTCTCCATCAATGAAAACATCTCAGATTATCTTAAAAGGAGCACAGTAAAGATAATCATCTATTTTCCTTTAATTACAATATCTAATGGTACAATTACAGTGTAGTGTTGTAACAGTCTAAAATTTAATATATATAAATTTATTTAAGGTAAGACTTATATATATCGGAAGCGAATATGTCCATAAATGAAACCACGGAAGATAGTTGGGATAATAAGATATTAACACTGTTATTGTTATGCTACAAAACATGTGCACGTTATTCAAACACACTTTTTGCTGACAATTAATGACTCAACATCATCAGCTTTTCTTTGCGGAATAGCGATGTTTTGTTTTAACAGAGAAAGGGTAATAATGGGTAATACCAACTCGATAAGTTTTTATATTTACAAAGTATTGGTTAAAATTACATATTGATTTATTATTTACAAAAGAGAGTTTGAGCAAATTATAGATTAAGTACAGATTGCCATCTTAGTCACGACAAGACTATAAATGTAAATTCTAGAATTACTATGAATTAAATTTCTTATACCTGTTTCAGTTCAGTCGTCATGCTAATTTCCAGTAACTTTCATGATGTACAATTTGTTATAGAAAACCTTCATAATAAGGCATCGTAAATCTTCACAACTTGTGTGACCATTATTATCGTGGCGTAAAATGTTCAAGGCAATGCTGCGCGTTCACTACCTATCATTTGAGGATAACAATAAATCTCTCGCGGACTATGTGGGAGTCGGCAGTGTACTACCACACTGGGAAACAATGTCACTCGTAAGATAAAATATTGCTGAGAAAAAACAACGGAAGGAATTAGGAAAGAAATTAAATATCGGTATTATCCTTCAGTAAATAAAAAATAATAGTACCTCTACAGGAAATTAATACAGGGTATTAACTTAAAAAGAAGTTTCTGTCATCGTTTATACTCTTACTAACATTTAATATACAAGATAACATTGTGAAATGTGATTCATTACTTGATGACTATGATCGTATTTTAAATTAAGTAAACATATCCAGACAGATTAATATTTGAAGCAGTGTAGTCAAGCATGTAAAATACTTACCAATATACCAGCCCTAAAGAAAAATAACTTTAGAAGAAAAGGTAATACCTGAACCTATCCATTTTACTTATAGATTAGAAGTAGCTCAGGTTCTTTCAAATCGTTATGAGGACGCGTGACTCTGCAAGATGAAGGAACAAAGATCAACGTCGTCGTGGGTTGACATTAGGGTTGGCAGTTGTACAATTTGCAAAATCCGAACATGGAAGGGACTTCCTCCTTTGAGATCCTCCTCCAAAGACAAAATATTGAATTTTAACCAGACTATGTCTATTTCGTGGAATTTGATAATAGTTACAATATTTAATATTTTGACAGCAGCCGTCAGATATTGTAGTATAAGGAATTAAATTATTTTAATTACTCAAATATTAATAACAAGCACGTTTTCTTGCTTCATTTTTTTATAATAGTTTGATTATAATTTTAGAAAAATGGTAGAAGACAAATTGTACACGTTAAATTACGCGGTAGGTTAAAATTTTGCTTTGAGTAGTACATTTACACAGTACGTCATAAGTTACATGGTTTTTAAAATAATTTATATATTTATAGGTTCTTACTCAACTATTTATATCTAGCTGGTGAGCCATATTGGTATATCAGCCGTTAAGACATAGCTGAAGAACTGGGAATTGACCACAAAACAGTTTTACCTATTTAAAAAAAGCTGGGTACACAAAAAAGCTCGATATTTGGGTGGCACACGAGCTCAATGAAAGAAACCTAATGAACCGTGTACTCAGGATTCTTTATTGAGACGTAATGTAATTTATAAAGAGATTCATAACTGGTGATGAAATGCAGATCACATATGACAAAAAGGTGCGAAAAAGGCCGTGATCAAAGATCGGCCAGACTTCACAGACTGGCAAAACCTGGGTTAACTCGCAATAAGGTGATGCTGTATCTATGGTGGGATTAGAAGGGCATTGTTTATTATGAGCTTTTACCGCCGGGTAGAACCATTGATTCGGATCTCTACCGCTTACAACTTATGAGATTAAAGCAAGATGTTGAGAGAAAGCGGCCGGAATTGATTAATAGAAAGGGTGTAGTCTGTCATCACGATAATGCTAGACAACATATATTATAGGTAGTGTCAGGTTAACATTAAAAGAGGACTGCCAAAACCACTTGTTGCGTTTTTTTGATCAGAAGTCCCAAAATCCCTGTACCTAAAAGATGGCAGAAAGTCTACGAACAAAATGGCGGATCAGTAATCAAATGTAAATTAACTTTGAAAAAAAAAATCTTGAATTTTCATATATAATGCGAAGAAACTCTTTCCCCAACCTATAAGGTATTACAGAAAAACCATTAAAACACCAAATATTTGGGCCTGAATCTGATGTAATAAGTACTGATTTTTGACAATTAGAAAAGCAGGATCATTAAACGTTATAAATGATGGTTTGTAAACGTTATAAATGATGAAAAAAGAGACTTTATAATCATATAGCTAAGTTTATTTGAATGTTATCTTAATAGGGTTTTATTTTTTTAATCTTCTTACAGGTTTATATAAAAAGATAAACTGTAAATAACATTACGACTTTTTTAAAGTGTTATCCGGATCGGGTTAAATTAAAGAAAGTCATCTTTATTCATGGGAGTTACAACAAGTAATATAAAATATCTAGTATAATATCGGGAACAAAAGCTAAAACTACTGTACAGCCTGTAATGAACATGGAATTTGTGCTACTCGCTTACCTCAAACATTATGAACTTGTACAAAGAAATCGTACAATATTGCTTGTTCAGTTGAATTATGTAATTGGCGAAGTTAATTTCTCATGTTGAACATGCTCCTCCTCAAAGCTTTTGTAGCTAAAATAATCTTTGAATGCCGAAACTTTATATATCAGGTCTGTATTTGGCACATATTTCATAATAATAATAGTAGTTTATTTCAGACTGGGGTCCAGAGTATATATTACAAGTTACAATAAGAAATCATTTTGTTAGTCATGTTAGTCACAATTTTGCTAAGAGTAAGTTAGTATGTTTAGTATTACATATTTTATGTCAGCTTTATGGAGCCATGCAGGAGAGCCTAGTGACGCAATAAAAGCGAGTCCCAGTGGTCCGCGATGACGCTCTGGATGGTGTTTCGGAAGGCTAGCAAGCGTGACCGTGTAGAGGCACAATGCTTACGCATAAGAGCATGGAAACCATCAGCTCGCACTTCTGCATATTTATTAAACGTCCACTTTTTGTAATACGATTTTTTTATACTTCAAGGAAACTCATGGCAGTCATCACAGTTGAGGTGTATAAGTGAAATTAGCGAACTACACGGGATTCCTTAACCACAGAGGAACTGGCTATAATACCTTCATGTGCCGCAACACAACAATGTTGATAACATTATTGCTAAAGGGACAGACCAACCAAAACGAAAAATTATTAATTAAAAAAGTGTGTGTCAACCCTATTTGTTAACTGGAGTAGAGGAACATTCTTTTACCTAATGTGGAAGACAAAGCGGGTCCCGAAGAACTATGTGAAAGTTATTTCGGGATCCCGAGGCCAGCAGCGATCAGACGTATAATTTTTTTTAAAGTATATTTCATGTCAGTCCGGTTCGCTGTCTTTTATGGATCACCGCAGGGAACAAATCGTTTTAATTTTGTGCTTTCAATCAAATTAAGGAAACGCGTAAAACAATGAATAATTTATTCGTAATTATTTGGCAGGTAAAGCATATTCAAAAGAATGAGAAGATTATTCGATTTATTTTTGATGTTTTTCACAGTTTTTCTTCCGTTATATGAAAATTTTCAATAATTTTTATTTATTCGTAAACTTTGTCAGAATCTGATGACGGAATACCTGGAAAATCGAGGGCAACCCTCAAATTTCTTAAAGTATCAAGTATTATAGTACAAAACAATATAAAAATATGTATTACAACCAACGACTAACAGACAGGGATGTCAACTATATGGATGGATATAAATGTGCTCTGAGAAACTTCGTTCGTTCGTTTTAAGTAAAACTTTTCTTGCATGTGGTAAAACAATATATGTTTTCACTGTTTTTACTTAAATACTTATTACTCATAATCGATTTTATTAAATCGATTACGAGTGCAAATTCTTTTTAGTGGCAGAAAATAATAGTGGGCTTGCTCAGACTAACTCGCAATAAATCACCGTAGCCTCTGGACATCTCTACGGCATTAACCCGGGGCTGGCTACGTTACCTCAATATTATCATGGAACTACTCGCCCAGAGCTATTCGATACGCCGTGAATAAACAATGCGGACCTATTTCCCGTACCTGCCTTTAACCAAGATCTTTTATCTCAGTAAATAGGTCATGTAATCTGATAAATTTTTTATTTATCAAATAATTATGTATAAAAATTACCTAATTTAATAATGATGTCATTATTATTTAATACTACTAAAGGCTCAGCACGTAAGTCACCGAATTTAGAGTCACCTCCGACAGTTACGATCGCGATACACACATCAAACACTACAGGTTAATAAACAAAACGTGGGTTAGAATTAGTCACAATTTTTGTACCAGATTTTGTACTAATTATTACAAGCAGCAAATATGCAATTAGCAGTCATTTGACTGCTATTATTGGTCTTTGCTAATTGCCTAGAGGTTCCCAAGAGCGCCTCTTATCTTACTTAAGATCTGCGATTCAGTTCCAGAGCACTTCGTCCCAATGGGATCTTTTGTGGTTCCCTTATACTAGTGTCTGCTGTGCTGGAGTAGTTCCAAAAATGTACTTACTGATCTTACCAACCGTTTGATCTGGGCTTGATCCCAGCCCAGATCAAAGACCCATTCTTTCGAGCAAGAGGCATCACAGTTACACAGGATTTGTTCTATTTGCTCAGTGTCCACGGGCCCTAAACAGAGGCGATTCCACTAACTTCATTTTAATATAACGCGTCAACAAATACAGTAATTTTCCCTAATTAAGTAAGTTAATTTTTGCTTTTGTTTATTGCGGCTGATCTAAATTTCTCAACCCCAATAAACCTACCTACTCTATGTATAAATTAAAAAAGTAACAAAAAATCTAAAACATTCACCTCAATATTTAAAACATAATGGTTCGCGTTCGTCGTATGTAACAAGAACAGTCAAAAGTCTTATTTTGGTACTTTTACCTACCAATGTCATGTCATCTAAGTTGAGCAAATTTCCTCTCATAATTGATGGAAGCTCTAACACTTTTTAATAACTTGTCAGTCCGAGTAATGCTAATTGTTACTTAGCGAAACAGAAATCTTCAAGTGTAATTGCTATTCAAACGGAAACGTAATAAATAGTATATGACTATATCAGACGGTACTAAGACTATACTTCTAAAGTTGCTTATAGTGTTTAAGCGGTAAAATCTCTAGTTCGAGGGGCAAATTGCACTTGGTTGGAAATGGCGCTAAATGAAAGCACTTCCACCGGCATCCTCGGCTGGAATGCAGTTCACAACACAAATACAGCATTGAAATGTAAAAACCGATCCTATTACGACTACACAGAGTAGCGTAAGCTTATTTGAGTTTATCTTGATTTTATAGGTGCGGTAGCACTACTGCCTGTGGTCTTTATACATAATTCTTCAAGTTCTTTTCTGAGTAGGTGAGAGAATCCGTTGCTTTTGCGGTTTTCTTCCTTGTCACCTTACAAACGAGCGCAAAAATACTAATTGGAATGAGGGTTCCACTTGGTATCATTTGTACGCGAAGCCTTTGTAGAAAATAATAAATAATTGCATGACGTTTTGACCAGGTTGCACTAGCCGTTGTCACAGGCTGACTGCCTCAGCGGTGCACCCTCAGGCCGCTAAGTCCCTTCTTTATTATTCTGTATTATGGTACGCAATAGTTAAAAGCAAGCCTTTGTAGATTTTAAATATTATTTGCCATTCAAATTTTGCTCAACCTAAAAATAGTAATGACAAAGGTTTTGCCTTTTTATTTGTAAACATACACCATCAAATAATCGTTATAAATCGTTGTACAGAAAAGCTCTTTAATATTTAATAAGGATATGTTTCTGCGCGAACATGAGAAAATTGGCGTGGTCGTTTATAGCGTTTAATGGGCATTACTTCTACTTCACACCCTCTACGTATTAGCTTAGGCTAGGTTAAAGCACGCTCTGTTATTTCTACTCTAGCTAGACTAATGGAAACTTTAAAAAAAAAATATTATGAACGATCATTAAATGAAAATCTTGAACATCGCTTTGTGTTATCATCCGTAAAATCTAAAAATCTTATTTAACTTAATAAGAAATTTGTAGCTATTTTTCTATCAGGAAGTATATTGTAGCCTACTTGTGTATATTCTTCTTTTTTTAAATAGAATATCTTTTGGATAAGTAACCCTAAATTTCCACAATACATACAAATTCAACATTATTTTAGAACCAAATTATAAGTAAAAATTATAAGTACCTACCTAATAAACTTAGATCTGGTTTATTAAGTACAAATACAGAGTGTGTAGATAAATTTAAATACTTTGACAATATGGTCCACGTTGACAACTTAGTCTACTGTGATAAGAGTTTCTATGATTAATGTATGAATTTTTTTTAACAGCTTACGTTTCTATTTCCCTTCACAATGCAGTCTCATTTCCTTCTTCGAACGTTCGTCGGTGCAATTGATTGCGACGCGTTTTGCAGGGTACGAGACATTGAGTACAAAACGGAGTAAGCTTTGAATTGTTGGTGCAAAATAGCTCTTATAATCACAGCATAGATGTATTTGTTGCAAAGTTGCCTGCTGTCGACTGTATTAGCGATGTGTTCCAAACAGTTCGTGATTATGTATCGGGACTACTAGTTAGGGTTGCCAAAAATTCTTCAGTAAAATATAGTATAATTCAAATTAAACTATAAGAAAATATAGTCCACTTCCACTAGTATTTTAAGGATAATTTCAAAACGAGACAACGATATAATTGTAACTTATTTATTCTTTTTAAAAATATATTTCTATAGTACTTCTTAAATTATTTAACATTTTTTGTCTAACATAAAACTGTAATATTCTTTGTTCCATTCGGTATTTACATTAATTAAAATGAAAAGCTAATTTTTAAACGTACGTAAGTACGGTTGACAATCCTACTACTGGTACCTACTGAGGAACTTTTTGGTACGTACATATCTAAAAAAAACGGGAAAGTTAACGAAGTTGCAATACTTCCTATTTTTTTTATTTAAATAAGATCTGGGTTGTTTTAAGCTTTCTGCATTGTATACAAAGTTTTTCGATATCGGTTTTCTTCTACAATTGGTCACCAACAATTAAAGTTCAAGGTCAATAAACTTTATAAAATATAGAAAAAAAAGAAAATTCTAAAAATAATTGAGTTTACGTTTTAAACAATCTGTTACATCGTCCGATTTGGTTAATAGATATTTAAGTGCGCGTGCACACCACACCCGTCGCTCGCTACCGTGTGGGTCCTGCCTATCTAATTGCCGTAAAAAAGTGACACGTGCCGCCAGCCGAAATAGATACCGTAGAAAATCGAAACCGCTTTAACATTTAAGAACTTAGAAGCTTTAACAAATAAGGTTCTAAACCGAATAAATATTTTGAAAAACAAAAGTGTGAGAAGCATATAACTAATGGCTGTATAATTGATACTTAAGTGTTGCGGTTAGCCAGTTTAACGAATGTTGAATGTTTTAACCACAATAAAGATTAATAGAGATACGATCTACACCAAACAGTAGTCCAGTCTGTCAGAATACTTATTTTTTTATTGATTATATATTTTAAAAATAATTTGTACGTTCCCGTATTGTGCGCAGTAGTAGCTACCTATAGAAATGTAGTTTTATTTCAATAAAAATAAATATCTTCCATTACTTACGACCGTATCAACTAATTCTTAAAAATCTTTAAAGATAGAGGTGTATGTAGTATGATAGTTTGAAATGACGCAGAAGGTCCGCTCATTGATTGAAACAAAAAAGTGAACGCTGGTCGTTATCGTTGGTTAGAGAGCGTGAGTTGAATGAAAAACATCAAGTTTTTGGGAAGCATTAGTACCGCTGTCAAATCTATTATTGGTTTTCTGCCTTGCTTGTTAAATTGGAAGAAAAAAGATGCAAGTCACAGAGTAATTGTAAAAACAGTAAGATCGCATTGTTAAAGACTTTACAGACCAATGATTCTTTTCAATAATTTATACTAATGTAATAAATTGGACAAAGACCTAGAAAACTAGCACAGAGCAAAACTAATAGTAAAAAATGTGCCATCCTCAAGACTGCTCTGATAGGTGTAGCTTAATCCAACGAGTTAAGGAATAAAATGGATTAGCAAATTGAGGGTGGTAATGAGAGAGTAGAAACAATTGCGTAGGCGTCCGCAGATTGAATAAAACGTTTAACCCGTAACTTGCGACGGTAATTGGGACATAAGAGATGGACAATTTACAGCGTAAAGGCCTTTTAATGAAAACAAATTGCATTTTACAATAATTGCAATTTGATGACAGATAATCATGAAACTCGACAATCCGGGTAGAAATTACTAACCTGTTACAAGTACCTGAATAAGAAATACGAACGTTCAATACGTTTTATACTAGAATAAAGGTATTTTTCTTCTTTGTGTACCATTTCTTTACTTTTTTTATTAGGATTTAATCCATTCTAATATATTAGATTATTCTAATAGGAAAGATTTAATTGTTTGCTTGCTAAAGTTCTTAAAAGTTCTTTCACATTAAGAATCCTAAATTATCCCTGATGAACATAGGCGATGGAATATTTTCAAAAAGTTAGGAGTTGGGCTACAATATCGAAGTTTTAATGAAACTAATTAACGTGTGGAAAAAATACCAAAATTATAATTATATTGCGCACGTTGCGTAAATTATTATGCAGTTTTATATAGGATACCAATGTACAAAAAACTATGTTACCTAGCTAACTATTACAGTTATGTCAGTATTATATCCAAACTTTCACTATAATGTAATTTTTTAGTAACCCATGATGGAAAAAATGGGTATTTTTTATTTTTGTTAAATACCGGGCCGGGGCGGGCTAAGCTAAGTGTGAAGTAATTTCAAATAATATTAATAGATATTGCATTGCTATTCTAGAGATAAACCCTTCCCTACAAGCCAAAACGTATCTTAACTTAACGCGCTTACCCCTAAACCGGCCCGTATAGTGCTATAAGAATCACTACAGTGTATTGCTCGAAAGGTTGTGTTCATCTAAAACTCCTGAGGCTCATCATGCATGCCGATATTTATGTTTGTGTAAACATAAGTACATATACAATTGTATGTTAATAAAGTTTTATGACGACATATATATATATACTTCTTTAGAGTCGATAAGGGAATAAAAACGAAGGACTATTTGCTGCTGAATGAGCAGTGGGATGCATTGTTTGTACAATATTTACTAAAACTAACGCTAAATAATAATTAAGCATGTGATCTGCACGATCCTGAGTGGGTAAAAGGGTTTCCCTAGCTGATTTTGATAACTATTTATAACCAAAGAGGCGTTTTTAGACTCACCATAACCTTACTTGCTATTTTATATATTATTCAGATTATCTTGCCGACTTGAAACTTATCTAGAGCTATAGATAGGCAATTTGTTCAGTGGTAATAACTAACTGTCAAAAATGGTTATCGAATAAAGACACAATGAACCTATACTTTAGTGGCACGCTTTATTATGATTAATTAATTTATTAACAATAGACAGCTCACATCAAGCACGCTTATACTTAGATTATTTGTTAGACGATACGTAGGATGGCTCTGATTGTTACATAATATAAAAATCGTCTGTGAGAAGCATTGCCTAATGTATAGCAGAGCTCAAACAAGAGAAAGATCATAGACGAAGTACCTACGCCATATAATGACAGAGTAAAACGTCGACTATGAATAGGGAAAAAGGCTTGAATGGGCCGCGATTGTAGCACAAAGGATTGCTGTAGACGCGAAAATATTACTAGCTGAGAGAGAAGGCGTGCGGGTGATGGTGAGAGTACGATGTTTTATTTATAAATTACATTTTAGGATAAAAGCTTGACAATTATATTTAAAAAAAAAAAATTTCAATTGAAAAGTATAACATAATAAGTATGCTCCGTTCTTTGTAAGCCCACACCACCACGAAAACATTCTGTTACGTGATTCTTATTTTAATAACTTCTACCTCTTTTGTCATTTTAATTCTGCCTCACTTAATCTTAACTCAAAGAGTTTTTATTTAAAACTATTCCCGTTGCAACTAGGTAACTCAAGTCTAGCTTAGTTCTTTATTGTCTGGAACTAGAACAATCTGTGCGGGAGACGCGAACATTTCCGCAGATAACCAGACAATACATCCTTATTTGAATATGAATCTTAAACATTGGACTTTAAAATTCTCTTAGGATTTCTTTTAAGAAATTAAGTAAGTTGGATAGAAAAAATATATTATTTTACAATTCGAAATAGATAATCTTGCCATAACTTCAAGAGAATTATATTATAACGCGGAAACATACTAATATTTGAAAATTGTAACATAATTTCCAATAACGAACAGAAGAATGCTACGGTAAATTTTTTATTTAATTTATTTATTTTGTAGTAAGTCACATGAAAAATGTAAAAATTATAAAATCTACCAAACTGTCATACAGTTTGTTGGCAGGGTGTCCTTGGATCGAAATAGTAAACCTTACACATAAACAACAGCACAAGCATAATCTAAAAACAACAAAGTGTAGTAATCCCTCACACAGACGATCACGCATCATGGACAAAGACAGTGATTTTTTAACATTTATATTAAAACAATAGTTATTTGAGTTATTTGAACCAACAATAATGTAATGAGTATATAGATATAATAGTATAACCAGCAAGTATTTTGTTTGGAAGGTCATTTAATAGTGTTGGAGTTAAGCATTGTCTAGTGCGCTTAAAGGTGCTTATACAAATTCTTGACTATTATAATCTTGTTTTACATATTTCACAAGTTCACATTGTAAAGAAAACAATACAGTAGGTTGTCTTATTGCAAAATAGCATTGTAAGTTGACAAATAATAGCTAATAAAATATATAGTAGGTTTTCAGTGTTCAAATGTTAGTCATGAAAATGTTTAAAATTACAAAAAGCCGAGTTACTGTATGATATAGGGCGATAAAGACCCTCACAATATTAAAGGTTAGTTTTTAAATATCAATGTTCTTTTCGACATTTTAAATTTTCACTTGGTGTTTCTATTTTGGTAATACTGAAGTACTTGTACTATCTCTACAGAGTAAAAGCTACCTTAAAATTACTGCTTATATTTAAATTGATTGCACGATCTGCTACTATAATTAATTTATATTGTTTTGAGTGGATTATAAAGTTACAGTCGTAATAAATTACTCTGAGGCTATTATTGTTTCTTAATTATTTAATATGACTGTATTAACAACACAACTGTAACTTTAAATGCAACCTACAGACAGACGATAAAACTTATAACAAATATAATAATATAGTTTCTCAAAGATACCTACTTATTGTTTCCTTATTGAATAGAAAGCTATTCATAAATTTTATTTATCTAAGTGGTAATTAAAACTGAAAAATTCAGAACACAAAAATTTTGCAAGAATTATTTTTTCTTTTAGTGTCCGAGCCATTTCATAACCCTTTTTATAAGTTTCTTTTATAACTTTTATAACTGTTTGTTTTTAATGATATGACACATTATTTATTTAACAACCAACGCTCCCTAAAATTCCCGTCACTGCGTCTTATTAACCCATTAATCGCGACTCGTCACTTTATAATGCTATAAGTTCTAGTTAAAATAATTAGGTCAACAGAAAAACATTAAAGTAATTACGACCGCGCCTGCGTTAGCACGAAAAGCTTGAATTTGGAGTTGCGATTCGTCATGAGTGTGAATAGACTTTTATGAAATTGGTGATATTACAATTTTTAAGTAATGGATGAACTAAATAAAATTATTTTTATAGAGATATAACTTACATTCCGTAGTAAAACCTAACATTTAGCTTTCACAGATTAAATACTCAAGAAACAAAAATTATGGATGTAATATTAATTAACTGGTAGGCATAATGAACTTTGTACTTAAGGCAATACAAGTCAGAATTGATTAGTGTAGAAGTTGTAGGAAATCTTAATCTTAAGTGATATTTTCTTAATCACTAAAATATTGTTATACTTTTAATAGTAAAATCAACTCTTAATACAGGTATGTTTAATAGTGACGTCGATAGCCAACATGAAAACGATGAGATTGATTATCATAAACTTCCTGTTTTTAACATATTATAAAAAATAAATTATATTTAACCCATGTCAAGTGGACTGTTGTAGATTACGAGCTTAGTTAGTGACACTCCGCCCTAGTTCGTAGCACGATGCTCCGTGATATTTTTTAGACACGCTGATAAAAATATTAAGTAAACACTGAGTTCGGTTTCAAAATAAATATAACTATTTTAGGAACCAATCTTCCTATAACATATTTCATAAAATACCACATCATAGCTCAAGCATGGTGATTCTCAAATTTAACATAATAGGATTTGGAATGATTACATTTAGACTTGAATACAAGGAAATGAAAATGAATGAAATGAATATCCTTATTCATTCTCTCCTCTGAAAGAAATTTTCCTTATACTTATTTGGACTTATAATAAGAATTTGAAACTAAATGATGAACATAGGGAGATCTAAAAATGAAAAATAGGGAGTCCAATTAAAAAAAAAACAATTTAATGAATTAACTTGATATCGGATAGCAGTCTTCTCCTGATAATTTCTATCTCATTAGAAATTATTGGTTTTGTGTATATGGCTAAATTAATTTCTTTTTTCAAATGTGCGTGAAATTTCTTTACTAAGAACAATTTTATGAATTTTGCAAACTGTATCTGCAAAGAAAAAACGTGTTCTAGATTTCCTATTGAGCAATAGATCTTTCAACTAATACAGTGACTAGTCTGCTGATACGAATTTGGAATAAAATAGATCGGAAATGTTAACTTCAATCTCCAGGAATCTTTCTAGATAATATACTAGACGTGGGAAAAAAGTCAGAATGCGCAACACATCCCAGTAGAACCACCTGGTAGCCAAGCCTTTGATCGTTTCACAGTAGTCTCTCGCACGCACATCAAACCAATAAGGTTGTATTTCACTTATCAAATACAATGTATTAGTATGGAAGTTTCTTTTTTAAACATATTTTCTGTAAATGAACTAATCAAGCGACTAGTCTTCGAGTTTGCATCATGTCAGCATCGCTCGAAAATTAGGTCGTGTATGTTCAAGTGGCTGGTCATTCAGAATCACAACAGCGCTTTAAGGGTTGAGTGGAGAGTCACATACAACCGGCAGTTCCAAAGGCTTCGTGTGAATGATCATTTTTTTGGTACATTGTTGAAATTGAAATGTATCCTATTTTTCTTTTAAATATTTTTTTTTATTGTTCTTTAGTGTGTTTCCTTACGCATTGTGGTACGAATCGTAAAATAATATTACGAATATACTGATAGATGAATATTACGAATAATATGATAGATTTTGTTTTAAAGGGGCTCTCAACTAGTAAATTTAGTTAAGAGGTATAATTTGTTTGATTCAGCAATATTTCCTTTTTGTTATTTATAATTTTAGTTATAACTAAAATTATTGAATAACTTACACAGTTTGAGTTATATACAAAATATTTAGTTATAGTATATAACTTTTTCATCTTTCTCACAGTATTTATCTTCAATATTCCCAGATGTTAATTAAATAAATCAGTCACGGCAATAAAGTAATGCGAATGAGATCTGCTTGTATCTGTTCGTAGTGCTGAGTGAATAATAGTGAGGACATCTTGAGGAGGCCAGAACTAGGGCAGAGTCAAGTGGTTTGAGGCGAGCTCGGTCTAATATACCCCGCCAGCAGTTGCAGGGTTACTGAACCCGCTGTTAGTTATTATGGGTTTTAAAGTTTCGGATATTATTGCATTGGGAGTGTTTATAAACGCTTTTCGATTCCAACTTTTAATTCTAATAAAATTAGGCCAGCAACAGAATTAAGAAATCACTAAAAATGGAAAGTAATGGTATCTATATAATATATGTACTGGCTTCTCTTAAACATAAATAAGTTGATTTACCTCTCATTAATTCCAATTAAATATGAAAGCATCAGAATGACTTTTAAAGCATGTCAAGTTAATTGAGACTTAGACGATTCATACACCTTTGACTTATTTTGATAGGTATGTTTTATTAAACGCGTTAAAATAAGGTGAATATTATTAAAAGTGGCCATTTTAGAAACTTCATATGGCACCACTGGTTCTCTGTTTATTTGGATAGAAATGAAAGAGTTAAACATAAATTTAAGGAAGTTCGTGCACAACGGAATCAGGGCCAAAGTTGATTTAATTTATTAAAAATAAGTGACATAGAACCCGTTTTATTTCAAGACATCAAAATAGTTTGTTTGATAGATAACAGTTGAAGGCAAGGAAGTTCGTGTGACACCTTTGCCGTTGGATGACGAATTCTATTCAAAGGAAGTACTTAATATAAATATGTTGCTGGAACCTTCCAAGTTTCCTGTCCTAAACATTATGATAATTATTCCTGCACAGCAAATTCATTTTAGCTATGGTGAATGCTGTTACTGTTTACAATAGGTCTTATAATTGGACAGTGAACTGAGAATAGTTCAAGACCAACTAAGACAATATAATAAATAAAAAGAAGATGACAAAGAAAATGATCATTAATATTAATAATTAATCATGAATAATGATTAATGATTCCTCTCTCTGTCGTCCTGACCCTCGGCCGTATGGCCTCCTCTGCCGAGGGGTATTCTCTCGTCCCTCGAGTCGTCGAGGGCCTGGGAAGAGTCAAAAACTAATTTTTAAATAATAATCAATTATATTAGGCACAAATTAATAGATTTTTTAAGATAGTTATCCCTATAAATTACGATAAACTGTTAGAAAAAGACCATCCATCAGCGCAGGAGAATCTAGGGGTTCCAATATGTCAATCAAATCTGTTGTGTATTTTCTGTGATTGGCAAGTAAATTGATTCACAATAGCTAGTTAGGCGAATACGCGTAGAACCTTATTCCATCTTGACATTATTAACATATGCACAGGACACCGTTGTATGCATGAGCGTACACATCCGCAGCGGACGGGCCTGCATTACAAATAACCATTGTCTATTGTGCCGCCTCAAACAAGGTACACCTTTGGCCCATTAGACCTTTTATAACACTTACACGTCTACGAAAGGAGGGCGAGCATATATTGAACTGTAACATGGATATTTTCTTTACAGACAACTACTTCCTCGATTCGCGCAGAATCAACTAATTTAATTTCTGCATCTCTACGAGATCTACTGAAAATAAAGGAGTTCTTTTACAATAAGATAAAATAAGATGTTAAAAAAGATATTGCACAATTAAATATTAAATGTAAATGAATTCGACTAGGCAGATATTATTCAAGATCGATTTTAGACACTTTTAAGCTTTTTTACTGCCCAACAAAAATCTCTTCACGAATCAGTAATAGGCGCGCGAGCGGTTCGGAGCTTGTTCTGAGACTTGTACAACTTCCACGACTTCAATAGGATGTAGGTGGTGACAATACAGTTCGTGCGCAAGCCATTTTGATGATTGCAGGCGCCTTTGGTCCTATCGAAGTGTTGTACCGAGACCCAACGGATATTGTTTCTATAATACTACTTGGGAGATAATCTGATAACAATGCGACTAGTATGCATTTATTTAAGACTTAATTACTAATGTAGACTCGATATTACTCTTTTATTAGGTAGGATAAAGCTCTTTTGTCGCTAATACGTTAACATATAAAAGCTAGTTTCTACAAACAGATAAATCGAAACGAGAATGGTTTGGGTTATGATTTAAATGTTTGCACAGGCTCAGAAAGGCTGAATGATTTATTTCACACCGACTTTATGACCTTTTATTTACTCGGAGTTTTAGCTGACCGATTCGTGTTTTAAAATTCGATTAGTGATTTTCGGCTAAATTTATCTAAAAACTTTTTTAAATATTGCTAGTCACGTTTCCTGTCAGTGACCAAACATTCATAACCACAAAGTCGTCGTTTGAGTCGGGATATAAACGCCATAAAATAAAATAGGAACCTAGAACGAATGACGGACGTGTCGAACATGATAAACAGACGATTTGAGGGCAGGTGTACGGTACCCTGTTCTATCAATGAGTCTTAACTGACACCTGTTCTTAGGAGATTTGGGCAAATAAGGGCAAAAAAACAAGGCGTTAGTCCTAGACCAAATATTCAGGAAATTTTGTTTTTAGGCGTAAGTGTTTTTAGAATTAAGACATGTAAGTATTAAAAGTAGTATTCAAGTTGTAGTTTTATTTAATGTAAGAATCTAAGTTAGACTACATACACGTAGGCGTGAAGATTTATGATGGCTTTTAATTATCTATCTGCGGATGGTAGAATGTATGATATAACATTATATTGTCCAGATAGTGCAAATCCGCGAATACACCAAAGGCAATGACCGTGTATTTGCTATTTATTTATTCTCACAGATAAATTTCTTATTTCAAGTCATTTACGGCTAACTTTTACAATTGGGTACATTTTCCGAAATCATCAAATGCTTGTGACGCCGCGTAAGCAAAATCATTCGTGGATTGATTATGTATACCCAGTATAAGACCCCATTATTATGACAAATATTTCGTAAACAGCCGATAACATTGGATATGTTAAGGATAGGGAGACAATGGTCCTAATTCTGAAGTACACGATCTAGAAGGTCATCTAAGTGATCTCACATCTCGTTCTATTTATAACATTGCAAAAAGGATAGTATCATATTTGTATCGTGCCATTTAGAACCTTTCAAAACGCCAATGTCCTTTTGGTGTTCAACAGTTAGTAAGGATTCAAAAATTGTGTTCGGTTTCTTTATAGCTGTCTTAATTTCTAATTATAGTATTCGCTTTCTATGCATATTGAGAGAAAGGGATATACTTGAATTAAATTTATAATTTTAAAGTTTTTGAATCACGGTAAAAATAAAACATTTAAGAATTTACAAGTTTGAACAGAACTATTCATATGCATATAATAAATACTACATAAAAATAATGAACTTTTGCAGAACCTGTATCGCAAGACTGTGATAATTCACATAATCCAGTTACCGAGAACAGGTGTACCGTATCGTTTTTCAAAGCTAATACGCACCTGCTGTTTATGTGGTGCTCGAGTTAAGGTCTCATCGTATCTGAAACAATAAAAATCTGTTAAAATCTTTTAAAGTTAGATAAGGTCAATAATGTATGTGATGAAAGTGATGCAGATTCTATTCAATCTGAGGACATATTGTTTTATAAAAAAGACTGACGTAATTACAACAGAATGACCACTGCGATAGTATTATCAGATCGTACTGATATTTTTTTTTAATATAAAGCTCAGCAAATGAGTCGACACCACCTGATGATATGCAGTAGAGGAGTTCATGTGTGTAGATAGTTAGTGAAGCATGCGACATACTAAAAATATAATAAATTATAATTGAACTTAATCGATTGTAGATCGAAATCACACCGAGTTTCAGTGACGCCGCGTTTCCTGATAAAATCATATTATGGTTAACAAGCTTAATTGTATAGCAAGTAATTAAATAAACGTCAATTAGTGGTTGCTTTTATGTGTAGTAAATATTATATAGAAGGCGTTGTGTTTGCGATATTAGATGAAACGATAGACGCAGAACCCGAGTTTCAAGTAGGCATGGGTATGATGGAGCAATTTTAGCGAAAATTTATACAATTAGCTGAAGCAAATATTCATATATACTATAACTTCAATATCATATAGTTATTTATTTTCTGTATGGTAACTGTTTAATAAATATGCATAAAATATTTTATTAAGGGCTGGATAAAGACAGTTAAGCTTTGTATGGAGTGTAATATAATTTGGTGTATTCGACTATACATATAGATGTCGCTTCAGTAGCAATTTTATTGATTGCTAAGCAATCGAAAGTCGAACGCATGTCTATGTAATGAGCGTATTATGAATTATATGCAAATGCAGTTGTCATTAATTACTACAATAGGATAAAACCGCGAAGTAGTAACGAAAAGTTGTATGAGAATGTCAAGGTTTAACTTAAATCTAGATAAGAAATAAAGCAGTAATTTTGTTCTGATATAGTTCTCAGGAAACAGCTTCCTTCTTCCTTGCTTCGAATTGGAAAGACGATAGGTAATTAGATAGAGAGAGAACGAGTTTTCAAACTTTTTGCACAGTAATGTAAAAGATGTTTTGTTCATGACACAACAGTTAGAAAAGGTTCGAATATCGGCAACTCTATACCTACTGCTTGTAATTGCAGTGCGTTGAAACGAGACGCGATGAGTTTTCGAATCAAAATTGTGAATCAGCATGCTGATCGGTTGAGTGTTTTTAAAATTGGTTTCATAAATTTTATAAGGTATTACTACGACTAAGACAAGACTTTCATCCTAAGTAATGTAAACGCTAAACACGTGATCAAGTTTAAGAAGACAGTAGTTACTGTCTTACATAACTACTATTTTCACAAATTATTAATCAGTTGGCAATTATGATTATTAGCAGGCGAGCAGTGTCGCCACACGTTGGTATACACGCCACATTCTAAAATTAAATATTCATTAAACAGATATTAAACAAAAATATTTTAATTTTACGACCCTCGTCTGCGGCTTCTGCCAGGCGGATATAGGGTTGACGCGTGTAGCAACACGACTTATTAGATAAATTTTTATTTGATATATTTTGTAGGCACTTACAATATAATACGGGTAACACTGCAGTAATACTGTCAATGGTCTATTTCTATCGGTCAAATTCAGCTACACGGTGTATTGTATTTCCTGTCGCTATTAGTTTTGACGCGTTACCTAAAATTCTGATCTCGACACAAAAAAGGTACTCCAAAAGTCAATGACTCTAAGAAGAATTTTAAGGACTTTAAACGCCATAACGTGCGATATCAAAATATATTTAATGACAAATACCATTAAATTAGTTTTTAAACAATACTTTACAAATCCCAAAGCAACCAGAATATATCAACATTATTCTTATCATCATCATTATCGTCAAAAGCCTATATACGTCTCTTTGCTGGGCACGGGTCTTTCGATATGGGAGAAACAGACGAGGAGTTTACGCCGTAACATCACTACGCTTTCTCGCCGTGGGCTGGTGCGTTAAAGCGGTTGCCGTAACAACCGGTACCAACGGCTTAAAATGCCTTCGGAAGCACGGAAGAGCTCGACATAACAAATTAGATAGACCCATCCAGGGACCAACCATGACAAAAGTTGCTTTGCTTTCGTTATCGAAAGCAGAGTGTACGAGCCACTACATCACAAACTCCTGCTATATTTATATGACAAGTCCTTATTTGAATACTTATCGGTCGCCGAAAGGTATTTGAACTTTTGGATTGCGTGATGAGAATCCGTTGGCCCTCGTTAAATGTTAACCGGAAGAAAGATTGTAAGACATACGATAATTTTACGCATTGTCAAATACACGATAACAGGTCGACATGAACAATGAGAGAACTAGACAATAATCTTTATGAATCATCAGAAGACAACCACTGCCATATGATTGTAAATGAAAATATATTTCCCTGGATAAGATACTTTTAACATTGACAGGGTAGCTCTTGGTCTCCATCTCACCTGATTGTATGTAATGACGTGTAGGTTCTGTAGGTTCTGAATTATATGGAGTCTGCCCAAGGTTCAGTAGGAGTATAAACCTCGGAAAATATGCTAACGTCTTCCAGGCGGAATTCTAGGTAATCATCTAACGTGTACAGGCCAACCACCTATGAAACTACGTTGATCAAAGAATATAGGTACATATAATCTGATAGCCAAGCAGCGCTTAATCATTAATTGTATAAATACAAAAACACTGCATTCAAAACTAGAAAGAAGGATAAACAGGAAAGAGGTATAAACAGTTAATACAATTAATTAAATGTATAAGACGTTAACTGCTAGGAGCAATATAGAAGACAACAGAATTACATATAAAAAGGAAATATTGAAACGTTAATGCGAATGTAAAAAAGGTGGCGGTCAGGTCGGCGACATAAATACTCTTTGATATTGGTAGGTTGCCACAGAGTTGAATAAAATTAACTTAATACCGAGTTTACATCTGTAAACAGCTACAACATAAATTATTAGGAAAAAAATATAGTTAATTAAATTGTGACTCTTAAAATGGAGTGTGTGTACATCATTGAAAATAACGAAAGTGTTAAATATCTTAGTATCGATTGGTTAATTTTCATTTATAATTTCTCGATTCGCTCCAAATCCACCTATAATAGGTTTCCGCTCCGTTGCACCAATTCGATAAAATGTATAAAATAAGTACTCTTACTACATGACATGATTATTATTCAATAGCAACGACATTAAAGGCTTTTTGGACCTTGGAATAATAACATATGATTAAGGTCCACATAAAAGAGATAAGTATCAATTTACTCTAGCCACAAAATATAGAATGCTTCCACATTTTTTCAGTGTTCAAAAGGCCATAATTTTGCCACTAACCTAGACAGCAAGCAAGTGGTTAGGGCTAAAAAGAAATGAAACATACTCCTGGAAATTGTATAAAGGAAGACCTTTTTTTATTTTTTATCGCTGTGGGAATTCTCTTCCGGACGCTCCCTTTTACCCGGGGCTCACTAAAACCCACAGCGACGCACTGCCTGACTGCTTTCTGCCGATGAGGAGGATGATGCCCAAAGACAATTTCAATTTTACCGCTATATCGGCAGGGCCATTCGGTCCCATCTGGAGTAAAAACGAGGGTAAAAATGGGAAGCCTGTAAGGGCGACCTCCCCTCAATCTGACTCTGTTATTCGTATAAAGGATGAAGAAAATTTAAAGTTCCAAATTAATGACGATTTGAAGATTTTAATTTATAAAGTTTAGTTATTCAATCCACCAAACCGTAGCCTAAATTATGTAAAATAAAAAAAAAGAAACTTCAGCCAGGAAATGAGGGATAAACATGAAACCAAGGTGTAGCGTGATTAAATAGATTACGATTTACGGCTGTCGGCTTAGAAGGGCTGCGAAGAACTATTGCCTCTATTATTGCTCACATTTTCTATTTAGGAAGTAAATTAAATAATCGAACCCACTTTTTGGTAAAATATAAATAAATAAAAGGAAGTCGGGTTAGTTACATCAGTTATAAATCGCCCTGCCCTGAATAGCCAAATAATAACTTTTATTAAGACATGGGAAAAATTCAAGGGAGATTTTTTAATGTTCCGCGGTAGTCGGTATCAAAAGTTAAGAAAACTCAATTAACCCTTGTCATGGCTAGGCAAAATAAACAGCTGCATATGTAGGGATATGACGAAATCCAACCGCCAGTGAAAGTCGTTATCATAGGGTTATTAGAATTCCAAGACTTGTATTTGGATCGGTATTAAAAGACCAAACCACTTTACCACAAAGCAATTACATTTTAACGGTTTCCTTTTTTATTAAGACGAAAAGCTTCGGAACCAGACGCAGCGGCGGATTTTATTTGAAAAATTAGGTATATATTCTATGAATATTGGCATTTTCACAGTATTTTGCTCAACCAGCTTCTAGTGAGACCAAATTGTTGTTTAGCCTTATGTGCCCGCTAGGACCGATATTCTTATTATATAGATTAAAGATTTAAATATAATCGTAGTTTAACAAGAAAGTCATAAGTGATAATTTTGTATACATATGTATAGGACCGACATATCTTTTTAGAAAAAGTCCTAAAAATAAATAAGAAAAAAGACGAAAAACATCAGCATACCATATATGCATTACTCATAAAGCTTTCATTAGGGAAGTACTCATTACGAGTGTTGACTGAGAAGCAACGAGCAATTTCCGTTGCAACTTTGGTAGAATGCAGTACAAAATGAAATCGATGTATTCCTTAACATAAATATAAACTATTTAAAGCAAACATTAATGTTTTTATATAATTTTGAATGATACGTACCTCAATAAAAAAATATTTCAAAATTAGTCAGTAACTGAACTACGTAACAGCGGTTCAGGTACTGAACGTCATATCTCGCTGCGAATGCTCTCAAAAAAATGTTGAATGTTATATCAATAAATGCCAAACCAGTAGAAGGCCCACCTGGTGTTTTAGTGCCAACTACCGCCCAAAGCTACATACAATATCAAGTAATCACTTAACATTGCACCTTCTGGAGACGAGATGTTAAAGTAAGTTCATCATCTTTTAATAGGAGAGATTTCAAAATATTTGCCCAATCAAGAGAAACAATGTCTAGTTTGTGAAACGATCATTAACACACCCACTACAGCGAACTGGGACAACGCAGCGGTCCATGGGACTAGTAGAAAAATAAGTTAAATACCATTCAATAAGTAAGCGTTCTATAAACGATAGTGCTTACTGGTATTGTGCGATCCTGTTATTATACATATTCTATACAGGTGCGATTAAATAATGACGACAATACTTTGGCACGTGCCCAAATCATTCCAGCCACACAGGTCGTTGACCCTTTTATTTATTACGTCTTTCCAGAAAAACAAGACCGTATTCAGATGCCCACACAAAATTTCACAATGAGATAGAAAGGCTCTTATTTTTGGATACAAAAAAATGAAATGAATACCATAAGATAGAAAAAGAGAATATCGTTAGTTCTACGTTTTATTTATTGGAAAGCTGTCGACATGAGTGATATAATAATGTAATTTTCCCATATTTTTAGAAGGAATATTGTTATTTAACTTATTTAAATACAATAGATGTTATTAAAGCTAACTTATTCTTGCTTAATTGCTTAAAGTCACATACACCTAAGTCTGTTTTTACACGGTCTTTTTGTACACGGTTTTGATATAACACGGTTTGAAAATTGAATATGTAACTGATGACGACAGCAATTAAATTTATGTTGTTGTATTTATGATTATCACTTATTCTATTTTATTTTATTTTTTACCTTAAAAATTGAATAATCTATTCTTTTCGTTCACAACATAGTTTTTTAGTTCCTGAACTTGCCATACATTTAATTTATATTACTTTTAAGATTAGAGTGCATATCTTTTTTATCATTAATTACTATGCTTGTGAAAATAAGCATTATATATTTGATTTAATAAAATAAACATAAATTCTTGTTCTTAAAATTCTTGTTTTTCTCTAATTTTAATAGGTTTTAGAGATTAGGAACAAATCACGCATTTTTGTATAAGATCAATGTCTTTTTTTACACGGCTTCTTCTGGAACCAATCTACCGTGTAAAAACAGACTTAGGTGTATAATTATAAATGCAGTTTTAGCCCTATACGTGATGTCTGGTTTTGGTTATTCCTCAAACATTTAGCGATCAAAGCGTGTGGTATATCTTTTTATGCGTGGGAAATGGCACTTTGGCGTGAATGTCATTATCTCTAATGGGGTAATTCATTTACATAGCTGAAAAATAATTGAAGCCATCATCAGTTACTGTTGTTTCTCAAGTGTGAAAACTTGTGTACATAAGATCTATTTTTAAATTTGGAAATGTTATTGATACAAGTACATTCGACTAAGTAAAGTTATTCAATTTAAATTAAAATAATTTATTTGTGATAGGGAAGGGCCGTCGAGTGATCAGTAACACGATTCTTAACTAGAGGTTCCAAATTCGAATCCAGGTAGTGGCCGCTATTTATATACATTTGTGACGTTTATGGACCTAATGCAGTGTCAGTAAGAGTAGCACAAAGTTGGTGTAAGAGTTTTCGATCAAATAAATTTTTATGTCAAAGATGCACCTCTGGGTACAGAAAAATGTTCGATATTTGGGTGCCACACGTGAACCGTGTACTCATTTGCGATTCTTTATTGAGACATAATGAAACCAAACCCTTTGATAATTCGAAGAGATTGATAACTGGTGATGAAAAGTGGATGAACTGTGGCAAAACCTGGGTTAGCTCGCATTAAGGTTATGCTGTGTCTATGGTGGGATTGGAAGGACGTTGTTCATTATGAGGTTTTACCGCCGGAAGATTCGATCTCTGCCGATAACTGATGAGATTAAAGTAAGTAATTGAGAGAAAGCGGCCGGAATTGATTAATAGAAAGGGTGCTGTCTGTCATCACGATAACGCTAGATCACATACATATTTAGCTACTCAGCAAAAATTAAAAGAGTTCGGCTGGGAGGTGTTAATGCATCCTCCATATAACCCTGACCTTGCACCTTCAAATTTCCACCTGTTTCGGTTTCGATTTCTGTATGCAGTGTCAGGTTAACATCAAAAGGGACGCAAAAAATAGTTTTGGCAGACTTTTTTGCATTTTTTGTTGTAAACTGTTTAGTGACTAAGCTTGCCTTATGTGGATGGGTGAAGAGTAAAACTGCTTTTATCCTGAAAGCGGTACAAGCTAAGAGTTGCTGGATGTAAAGGTTTAGATGCTTCAACAGCGAAGTTTAGCTCCAAAAATTAAACCGTACCTGAGCAATTATGAGTGTCACTTAAATGACTGACTTGAAATTGGTATAATTCGACAAACGAGATGCCCTTATATTTAAGAAGTATTACGTAAATCATATCCCACTTTGTTTGCCTTGCCTTAGACATACAAATCTTTAAAATTTAATATTCTTAGCTTACATTAAGAAAATTATTTGTTATTAAATTTATATCCAATAACAAATAATGGCAAAGGCATTACAAAAAACCACATTAAATATCAACATCCAGATGGCATAGTTTATAGAACAATTTCTTGAGCTAATTCAAAGTCAAAAGTCAAAGTCAAAAATAACTTTATTTAAATAGACTTATTTACTAAGCTCTTTTAAATCGTCACAACAGGGAATATGTATAAGAAAATAAATAAATATAATTATAAAGGCAATACTCATAATTTTACTGGGTATCAACCGGGCATTTACTAATTGTCCCAGTTATAGTATTTCAATATGTACTAAATAAATTGTTAGTTTTAACTTTAAAATAATACTTATTTTAAAATTAAAAATAACACTAGTATGCATATTCCCAATCAACCCTACTACCGCTTCGACGAATTAGTAGCTGCAGAGAAGAAGCGGCGCAAGAAACTCTCAGCCTTTAGTATTTATAATGACATTTACAAATCAATTATGTCATTATGTATTAGTATTATAAACATATACATGTTTTGTTTTACAGTGCATTAAAAAATATATTTTTAAATATTGCAAAATATAATAAATAAGTGCAGAGAAGCAAATTATAGTGGCCACAAATTTTTATCTTTAAAATAATCTTCTACCTTGTAATACCCCTTTTTCATCAAACAACTTTTAATAGTTGACTTAAATTTATGCAGAGGCAATTCAATAAAACTTTGTGGTATCATATTGTACATTTTTATACTTATTTCTATAAAACAATTACCGGTCTTATGCAGTCTGTGGCTTGGAAAGGCGAGCTTATGCTTATTTCTGGTGTTGAAGCTATGGCAGTCTGAATTTCTAAGAAAAGAACCACTGTATTTACGTACATACATAATACAATCAAAAATGTATTGAGACGCCACGGTTAGTATGTTAATTTCCTTAAATAATTCTTTTAGCGAGTCACGTGGTCTAAGGTTGTATATTGCACGAATGGCTCTCTTTTGAAGTACAAAGATCGTCTGTATGTCAGCAGCGGAGCCCCACAACAGTAGACCATACGACATTAAGCTGTGAAAATAGCTGAAATAAACTAATCTCGCCGTTTCCACATCAGTAAGCCGTCTTATTTTTCGAACTGCATGCGCAGCTGAACTTAATCTTCCTGCCAGAGCCGTAATATGTGGGCCCCATTGTAGTTTGGAATCTATAGTAATTCCAAGAAATGTTGTAGAATTAATTATTTCTATTGGTTCCTCATTTATCTTAATACAAATATTGACCCGCCTTACATTAGGCATACTAAATTTAATACACTTGGTTTTCTTAGAGTTTAAAACAAGATTATTAGCCGTGAACCAGTGTAGGACTTGAGAAAGAGTACTATTTACCTCGTCAGATACGTCCTTGCGTCTGTCGGTTTTGAAAATCAAAGAAGTGTCATCAGCAAACAAAACTATTTCACAGAGGTCTTTAGCAAAATAAGGCAGGTCATTAATGTAAATTAGAAATAATAAGGGGCCCAATATGGAGCCCTGGGGCACTCCCATATACAGAGGCGCGCCGGAAGAATTAGTGCCATTTATGTTAACTTTTTGTATTCGACCAGTAAGATACGATTCTATAAGGCGTAGCGAATTATCTGAAGCACCATAATGTTTCAATTTTACTAATAGAATCTGATGATCCACACAATCAAACGCTTTTGATAGATCACAGAATATACCTATAGCATCTTGCTTATTTTCCCATGCATCAAATATATGTTTGATGAGTGCGACCCCTGCATCCGTAGTATTTCTATTTTTAGTAAAACCAAATTGCTTTTCATGGAATAATTTGTTAAAGTTAAAGTGTAACAGCAACTGATGAAATATAATTTTTTCAAAAATTTTACTTAGAGCAGGTAGGATAGAAATTGGCCGGAAGTTTGATGGATCACTCTTATTACCTGCTTTAAATAGTGGGATGATTTTACTATATTTCATTAGATCAGGGAACTGCCCTTCATCAATACATTTATTGAATATAAATGCTAAGTAAGGTGATATTTTGTTTATTATTATTTTAAGAAGGTCTGTTGATATGCCCCATAGATCTTTTGTTCTTTTAATGTTAATTTGTTTAAAGTTTTTAAAAATGTCTATTGGAGTTATGTAAGTAAAGTTAAATGTACTTTTACATATCTCAATACTTGACTCAAGTAATGATATGGCATGATCAGTACTAGAATTTAAATGTTTTGTGGTTGTGGCAGCTATATTAGAAAAGAAAGATTCAAAACCGTCAGCCACATCCTTATCTGTTGTAGCAATAATATTATTAAATTTTAAACAGAACTCTTTATCTTCTGATTTAAGTTTGCAAGTCTCTTTATTAATAATATTCCAAGTTGCTTTAATTTTACTTTTAGAATTAATAATTTTATTACGCAAGAATATAGCTTTTGCATTGTTACAAACCTTCTTAAATATTTTGGAATATTTTTTAACGTATTCATGGAATTTATTATCACTAGCGTTTGATTTAAGATCATATAAGTCATACAGTTTATTTCTACTTTTATAGATGCCGGGAGTGGCCCAATCACTGAATTTA
Source organism: Acentria ephemerella (assembly GCA_943193645.1). Lineage (NCBI taxonomy): Eukaryota > Metazoa > Arthropoda > Insecta > Lepidoptera > Crambidae > Acentria > Acentria ephemerella. The sequence continues at coordinate 3,064,137 of OW971889.1, forward strand.
CTTTTAAATGGATTTATTGTTACAGTCTTTTCAGTGAAAACTGAATCAAATTCAGTTCTTATTAATTTAAAAAGATTTTCGTACAGGTGATTGGCATTATTATCCTCATGAAACGGCAAATTTATAATTTTTTTGTTGATGTTACTATTAAAAAATTTTACGCGACTCTTCGTAACCGGCCTACAATTAATAATAATTTTTTTTGGAACATAAAGGTGTTCGAAACTCACGAACTGCCCAGTATGGTCAGATTGCAAACGATTTATTATAGACTTATTTAAAAATTTACCATTTTCACAGAATATGTTATCTAAGCAGGTAGCTGTAGTGGCAGTTATTCTTGTTGGTTCCGAGAAAAGAGGAACTAAATTAAAAGATTTAAAAAGATTTAGAAATCTAACAATAATTTGAGAATCACCCAATATATCGATATTAAAGTCGCCACAGACAACAACCTTCTTTTTGGAATTACAAAGTTTCCTTAGTACCTCTTCCATAGTGTTTTCAAATAATACATAGTCTGATGATGGAGGTCTATACACGCACACAATTATAAAATGCTCCAACTCTGCACATGATAATTCGATTGTTCGTTCAATAGATAGTGCCATTATATCCTTCCGTTCCTTCGATTTAAATTTATTATGTAAAAGTATCAGTGACCCACCACGAATAGCCGACTTTCTTATGAACGAACTAACCACACTAAAATTATCAATATATATTAGACACTCATGTTGTCTTAACCAATGTTCGGTCAAACATAAAACATGTATATTCATTTCATCCAAGAATAAACCTACTTCTAGTTCTTTTCCCGAAAATCCTTGTATATTTTGGTGAACAAAATTAAGGTAACTATTAGGCTTATTCTTGGTCATAGAATGGCGAGAGATCTCCTCCCTTGTCACAATATTCAATTTAAATTATTAGGACAATAATCCGTGTCATTAACCTGCTCAATAGAAGCAGGTGAGTACATAAAAAAAATATAAGATAGCGATATAGCTATCTGACGTTTATTATAATATGACAAATAACATTTGTCTTTTGTTCGAATTAAATTACTATTCAGTAATTTGTTTGTATCAATTAAATGAAACAAACTACGGTTTCCGAACGTGACCGTATCAAATGTCAAATTCAATTTATATCTGTGGTCATTTTCTGCTTGTGGCACATTTGTCAAATAGGGGAGTGTAAACAAAATAATTTTCTTTATATTAAGAGAACAAAGTTTATCTAAATGTGTAATAAGTCTCTTTTTATTCATTGTACCCTTATTTCCAATAAATATTATGAGGGTGGAATTTGGTTTAAAATTGTAATCAATTATTTTATACATTATGTCACAATATGAAGCTCCAGGCAAACAGTGATTAATTACTGGGCAATTCATGTATGTACTTAGTAATTGGCCCATGTTTTTCCCAATATCGTCACTAAACATCACTACAGGACTTATGCTATTACTGCAGTTTTTAATATTATATGAAGACAAATTACGTTGAGTAGGGGGTTCACATTCTTGGCGAATACCCAGAGAGCATGATGTGCTTGCTAAGGTGGGGCTATTTGAATTATTCGTAAGTGACTTTATCGCCAAAATGTATTCCCCATACTCTTTTTTTGTATTATTGTATCTATCAGTCATTTTTTCTAATTTTTTCTTAAGAATACACATTTCAGATTGAACTGATTTAACATAAATATCATGCTCAATTATATTATTTTCCAATAATATAGTGTAAACGTCAAGTTCCTCACCTAACCGTCTCCGTTCATTTATATATTGACAATTTCTATACAAACTTTTATGTGTTTTAATTAATTTTTTAGTTTTTTTAATATATCTATTAATTTTAACATATTTTTTAATTTTGTTACTGCTGCACCTGACAAGTTTCACAGAAGGGGTTGAATTTACAGTGACATTTGTCAAATCAATTACCTCAGGAGGTGAGTCAACTGCAGCAGAAACCAGGCTGGGTGCACTACCAATTAGCTCATCAAAAAGGCTCTGGTTATGGTTCGCTAGCACATCGGTCTTCTCGGACTCCATGTGCGATATGTGGTGGTGGGCCTCGTGTAGTTCCTGTTCCAGCATGGTGATGCGTCTGAGACCTCGCACATAGTCCTCACTGCACACGTCAAAACCATCCACTATGCCTTGTAAACGGTCTCGGTCATCTGTCACTAACATATATTGTGTGTGCAACTCAGCCATTTCTTTTTTTAATAATATATTTCTATTTAAAATCTCTAACATCTCTTTTTCATTTTCATCCCTTTCCAAGTGCAACTGTTCATTCGACTCTTTGGCAGCCCTTAATTCCTTCAAAGCCTGGTCGAGTTGGCAGGCGAGGGCACCGCGTGTCATCATAGTATTATATGTATATTAAACGAGATCTTAAGATAAATTTCCAAAGCGCCGAATGACCAATTTGAGGTTGAATATTTGGAACCAAATTCTACCTCTTTGTGTAAATATCGATAAATCAAGTAAATCGAGTCGGTAAAAACTAAATTAACTTAATTAGTAAAAAATAATTTATGATATTCGTATGCAGTAGACATACAGAATACTATGTACCTAAAGAGATGACAATGATTTACAATTTTCAAATTCACTGTGGCGAAATAACCGTCAGGCGATTTTGTCACGTACGTAACTAACACTTCACAAATACACTAAATATTATCTAATTATATTTGTTGAACACTCATTTATGTTTTGTACACGATTTTGGGCTATAATTAAGCGTAAAATTAATAAATAATTAAATTAAACACGGGACTGATACAAAACAGCTGTTAGCCGGAGTGTTGCCACAAGCAAAAAAAAAAAATTCTATTCTTTATAAGAATAATGTTAAAATATGCTTTGATGTGGTATTTAGTCTTGCTAGTTGCTATTCTATTATTTCAGCAAAGCCCATAATGCTGTAGCTAAATAGTTGCTCGAGGCGAGTGGCTAGGGGGATTGTGTATACACTAAACAGTACACTCGCGCCTTGACAGGTGACTCGCGCGCTCGAGATGCGAGTATACGAATAGATAGTTCGCGTTTGTCGTTCGTCCGGAGCACTAATGGTTCGTCGAATGTGTGTCCCCATATATGTTGGTACGCGCAAGTTATTACGTCCACTCGCAGCTGTCCTGAACGTAATTTAAGTACTAAGGGTTCCTTCACTCGGTAATATTTGCCAACAAGAATGCGACGATTATTATATTTATTTGCATACGCCGACGGCAGCTGTCGGTTTATTTTCGATAATGTCTGCATGTCGGTTTGTTTGTGTTAGGTGCGTTCTTTGAAGCATCTACGAGATAGTTGTTTCGTAGAAGTGGTAACACGATACGATGTATTAAATTTCACAAGTTGTTGACAACCGACCCACATAATTGAGGTTTACTTAGTTCAAAGGGATTTGAGAAACCCAATATTAACGATCACTGGCTTAGTAAAGAAGTGTTAGTCCAAAAGATCAAATAGATCGGTCCTGGATTAAATACCAATTAAATACGATTTAAACGTAAAAAGTCTTATTTTATCTTTCGTTATTTTATTCGTCTCCTTTGCCATTCATTTCATAGTCCAATTTATGTATTATAAAAACGGTTACACACCGATTATTATAATTTAAGATGATAATTAATTTGTTTGATATTTTCTATATATCTGTAGAGACGAAAGATTACTTTACCTAAAACGAACCACCAAAGCCACAGGTCTCTTTTAATTTATCAAACAAGCCTTAACTTGAAGGTATTCTTAATGGGATGTAATATAACAAAAATATTTTTTTCCAATAACCTTTTGAAGTCCTATAATAATAGGGCTGAGTTTTAATAATTGACTAGTTTATAGTGATTTGTGAAACACGCGATATAAATTAATCTGCACATTTACGACTTACTGTAAACATTATTAAACGTTTCACAGAACAAAACATTTTGTATCGTGAAGCAATGACGTTAAAACGCGCTCGGATGAATTACTTTTGCAGTTAGAGATAATTAATATCGATTAAGTTCTACGCTTTGCTAACCAGTAATTACGATGATATGCCTTTATTATTTTGTTTTACATTTTTTTGGAGCGATTATTATACCACACTCCACTAATTGCCTATAGGAACCGGTATTTTTTCTGAAGGCAAACTATAGATTATATCTCGGTCTGTCATTATGTACAGAAAAAGGATAATATAAATTAGTACAATTCTAAAAAGCATTTGGGAAAACTAAAATTTATATTATTTGAATTTTAACTTAAAGCAACAACAAAAAATGTACTTGTTATTGTGAAATGTTCTTCTAAAATGAAATTTTATTTACTTAACGATTAACCCTTATCACCATAGCAATACAATTCACGAACTTTTCAAAGGACACTGTCCTTGTCATTAGGCCGCCTCCCTTAATTGACTATTCAAAAAGTTCGACATCCCACCACCAATAATGGCCGATTTTCGGCTAATAAACGGAGGCTGGCACGTGGTGGGGTCACCGACCTTACCAGCTCAAATACCCCCGCTGCCAAACATGTGCTTCATCTCGTTGTTTGATCAGAATTGTGATTCGCCTGTGGGATGTTTGCTTATAACACATATTTTGTAATGAGGTCAAGCGTCGTTTTTGTTCAATAAAACTATGTACAAACGACAAATCAAGTGTAACAGTTCGAGTAATAAACTAGTTTCTATTGTGAACGGTGTAAGGACGTTGGTGAAGTCTAACTGAGTGGGATGTGCTGTCAACTGTGCTTTTATGTATTGCGCATTGCCAATGGACTGTAGTATGAATCCTCATGCTTGCGTGGAAGTTGTTATCTGTAGAAACTTTTGTTTTTAACGCGTAAGGGAATTTACGCAACTGCGATTTATGTTCGCTATCAAACTTATTTTAAGTTCCGTTGGCGATAGAACTAATCTGACTCTGACAACGTTGGTTTAATACAGTGTGACCTGTGTGCGGGATTCTTTTGGAGATTCTGATTGTAACAGCTGGTTTCTAAAGCTTTCTATTAAAGCTCTTAAAGCTCTATAAAAGCTCTTATCTACGAATCTACAATAAAATAGGCTGATTGGTTTGGATGCGGTTTGTTAAAATAGGTTGTATCTACGAGGATCATTGATATTTGTTTTGTGGGTTCGTTTACCGTGCCGCCCACCTGTGTATCTTCAACAGTAAAATATCCATTAGGATTAGTTTTTGGATACTTCACAAATTAATAAATTACCAATACCTTGTCGGTTGTACCTATTATACAATGTGTACATTACCATACGAACTGGGTGTCGAGACTCGAGAGTACTACATGTCCTGTCCAAACAAAGTTCCAACTATCTCAAGTATGGAATGCTACATTTGCGACATGTCAAGGTTAAGTGAAAATCGAGATTCATCACTTCTATATTTGATTATTATCTTAGTGTGAGGTGATATAGTGATTTCCAAATAAATTTTACATCAATCATTAAATAAATGAAATATTGTTTTTGATGTCAAAAATCAATAAAAAATACCCCAAATCTTAGCCGCTCAATAAAGGGATCACCAAACCATACATTGCCTTTTATTTTATATATAAGTGATATCCACAGTTGCATGACCCTGAGGAGCTTCCTTATTTTATAGAACATATTAAAATCTATTAAGAAAGGCGTTTCACAACAGCACTAATAAATTAATTTAAAAACGTTCTTACAGGTGTAACTTATTTTGCTTTTTTCCATCACGAATTTTTGTAAAAAGTGTATAATTATAAGTAATATGTGTGAGTGCTTAATCGGAGGCTATGGCGTCTTGATCCTTTTCCAAGCCTAAAATTATTAACTAAAGTAGTTTGTGTTAAAACACGAATGCAGCCCTAAGTCTTAACAACTGCGCCGTTGTAAACCTCACTTTGTCGGCTCATTTCTACGCTTTATCAATCGACGGGGGGCTCGTTCAAGTATTTCCTAGTCGAACGAGCACGTTTCCAATGCAACTTTACTAACCTAATTCTTACTTTAAGGACTTACGAAACAAAAAACTTTGTTGATTAAGATTGTTGAAGTGTTAACAAAAATAGAACAATATGTCACTTGTAAGTTATGGCGAGATAACGTATAAGTTTTCCCCACTTTTCTCAAAGCTCTAGAAACTGAGGCGGCTCCCTAAATACGAGTTAGTTGAAAAGAAGTGTGTTCAATGCCGCACACACTTTATACGAGTGAAATTTAATTAAACGGGGTTTTTCTTTATTTCGTTAAAAGTTGTCTAAAACAAAAAATATAATTGATTGGATTGGATTATATACGATACTTAATTTTACTTGACTGGCAACAGCGATTTTGTAAGTCCCTATATGACTTTTTAACTAGAATATCTGAGCCGGTGAACAGGGAATGGCTATAGGGGCGGTTTGGAGGCCATTTTATGGGATCGTTTGTTCCCGCCCTTCATAGTTATCATCGCCATAAGAGATGATAATATGAATAAAAGAGTAACATGTATTGTGAATTAAGTAGTACGAAAGTAAATTGTCGTATCTGCTCAGATTCAATATTAACTTGTATTATATGGTTCTATATATTTTCAAAGCGAAGCAAAGTAAGCATCCAGGATCTTTTAATTCGCAAATCCTAAGCACCCCGTTTGCGACACCAAGAGCTGTATAACACTGGAGCATATTGTAGCCACACTAACAGATGACAAACAATATCCTGGGAAGTTTGTTTGCAACCAGCACGGTGACCAGGAGTTTACACTATCAAAATCGAAGAGTAGCTAGGCTCTAAAGGACATTACAGCACCTCAGGCTGTGGTCTACAATAGGCCTTAAACAACTTACAATTTTTAGTGTACAAGCAATGGTATCTATTCCATTGTGCACGGAACAAAATGAAATTGAACTTACATTACTACTCTTGCATTTCAATCCAACCGAAAAAGACAGATGACTGGTGACGTCAAGTGACGATTTTAAAATGGGTACTCCCAAGCATATTTTCACGCGCATCATAAAAGTGTATGGATCGTCTAAATGTAAATTAACTTGACGTGCCTAAAAGTATTTTTTTTCCTTTTCATATTGAATTGAAATGACAGAGAGACAAATAACTCAATTTTAGTTTATGTGGATGCCTGCAGAATTGTCACTAATGTCTTAGAAATGCCATCTCAAGTTCATTGATGTTCACTTCACACTCCCATGTGACGAGTAATAATCTCGAAATGTGGTGTGATAATCAAACAAAACCATCACGGAGACTATGTAAATGGTATGTTAGGTTGTAAAAACAATGTTGTTGAACTAGCTTTAAGATCTCTCGTCTCGACAAGCAACATTAGACAGTATAACTCGACAAAATCCGTTTTAACGCGTAAGGTCTTAATTTTTTTGATTTAAATTATTATATCAATTTTAATGTCATTGATCGATCGATGGATCTTGGCTGTACCACTTGTGTATAATTCAATCCAATTAAACTGTCTTGATAGTGTTTGACGTGAGCTGGCAAATTGTATTAGAACGACAGCAGCGCCTCTATGATGAAGTATTGGAAACTTCTTTCTATGCATTTTCAGCTCCTCGCACACACGAGCTAAACTTCTAGATACAATTGAACTTACACAAACGGTAGGTACCTGGGGCCTTTAGGTAACTTTAGACTGCCGTTTGGTCGAGTATTCATCCCTGTCTACTTAGCCCGAGGTCCAGGGTTCTAATCCCGGTAGGGATAGATGTTTGTATGAAGAGTACCAATATTTGTTTACGAATCATCGGTGTTTGTATCTTTATTTAATATGTTTCTGAGATATGCAAAACGGAAAATGAAGGTGTTTCTTGTTTAATAAAGTTTCTATCAAAGTATAAACTAATTGTTTGAGACGTGATATACTCTCAGGAACCTCGCGACAATGTAAAACTAATTGTGTCTGGATTGTAGGGTTATTTTAAGAAAGATCTGTTGCATATGGTGTAGCAGTGTTTAGCACCAGCTAGCGCTTTTGAACGCTTGATGATTTTCCGTTTGACAATGACGCAACTATAGAATTAAGAATAATGTAATAGACAATCACATAGTATGGCAAATTGCATGACTAAGATAAATGTTATGCTTTGATATAAGCAAAACGGTTATTTATTTAGTTTCACAACTATCTGCATCAAAATTGTTTTCTCGAGAAAATATTAATTAAGCATAATATTCATAATTCAGTTATGCTATTTAATTTTCTGATGTTCGCGTATTCAAATTTCAGTACTCAACACGAAGTTGTGTAATGTAATCACTAAATTCCGATTTCACACGCAAACTTAATTATACCAATATTATCATAAATACAAAAAAAGTTAATTTGACTATTACAATGCATCATATAATACATTTATGCCAGAAAATCTGTCAATACTATTTCTTGGTTGGATTTCTTGAGCTATTTTGTTTTGGAGTCGTGGAGAATACTGTCAATTACACCATTATGCGGGTGGATGGGTGAAACCCGGTTGAACCAATATCAACCGGGATCAAAGCTTATTCATTGACATTTACCTAATTTAACACAGCCGCTTGTTTACCACCGTTGCGTTTTGTTAAATAACGAAGTTAAACATTCTGCGCTCCCAAAGCTACTTGAAATAAACAGATTTATATTTCCATATTTTTTATATATTTCAAAGTACCTAAATAACCTTTATCCTTGTCCAAACTATATAAACAAGATAACAGCGTCCCTGTCGCTTGCGGTTGATAATATTCACTGGATGTCCGGAACTGGACTTCTAACAATTAACTCGCATGAGGAAGTATGTTCCAAGTATACTAAGTCCAAGAAATAACTATGATTTTATTTATTGGCTACTCTTATTCCCACTTTTCCACTGTGAGCTTCAGAAAGGGTCGAGAATGTAGCGAGATTACCTAAAAAATCCAAAATTGAAGGAACCCAGGTTATATGCAGTAGGAAAAGCTCAATCCTTGTACTTCTTAGCCGTGTACATCATGAAAGAAGATTAACGCTTTGTGTGGATATTTGGTATATCGACCAGGTGCGGGTGGTAGCTTGCCGAGCGTTGGGTGTTCCTCTGGTGAGGTAGGCGTGTTGAGTTCATGTACCTCATGAGCTCATTCTCCGAATAAAAGATTGATAAGTAGGAAACACGCGTTGTTTCTAGCTATGAAGCTTACTTTCCATTAGCTCTCGTCGGTAATAAGCCTCGGCAAACAGAAGTAGTAGATTCCGTAATTTACCGAATCAGACAAAATTCAAAACTAATAACATACATTTAAATACCCGAGTTTCTTTGTCACGAATATAGAATTTAATAGTCCCACTAAGTTGTAACGCCATTCAAACATATACAAAAGAGTGGAAGAGTTTTTATAGAATATAATGTACTTATAATAGTTTCCTTAAACGCAGTATTCGTGTTGTGTATATTGGCCCAAATCCAACAAAACGAATATCAAATACGGATTAAAGGTGTTATGGGGGAAGGATTAAAGGATTATATGTTAACATGTAAATATTAATTGGATTGTAATTTCTCTATAATTTTATATAAATGTTCGTATTAGGTATGTTTCTGTAAATAAATAAATGAAATGTAATTAGAATTATTTGTGGTTAGGTTTCCGCATATTTGCATATGCAGTTTCTACCGTTGCTTAGATAAATAACCCTGTTATTTAAGGAAAATGACTGCATCAGTTTTAATTAATAGTGTTAATATTACTTAATTAATTTTAAAATTCCTACTGAATTTAAGAGGATTTCAATGTATTATATATAAGTCATGTACCATACAAAAGACTATAGATACCTAATAAAGTAATTTGTGAATATACCTAAGCAATACTCCTTATCTTTCCACTTTATTATAGTTATAATAAAACATTTATAACTTTCATACAAAAATATATCATTATTCGTTAAAATGTACTTAACGATATCTTTTAATTACATAGCTTTTAATCAACAAGTGAGTTCGTCTTAATATTTTCTTCATTTTTTTAATTGAAAGGCCATGTTCCCGGTTCGTTCCCTCGCTGACCCATTTGTAAGAGTATCCTTTAAAGCCATTAAGATACTCGCAATTTGGGGTAGTCTTCCTTTGATGTTCAGACAAGTCAAGCGTTTTGGGAACTTTAAGCCGTTGAAGATGGTCACCAGATGTTTTTTGAAGCGACAAAACAGTCTATTAAAAGCTAGTTTTAATAATAATCGCTCACATCAATCGAACACTAATAAACGTGTCTAGTGTGCGTTTGTATCATATTACTTTATTATAATGGTACATTTATAAAGATATATAACGACACATAACAACAAGAAACTACGTATTTATTTCCTACCACTAAGACAAAATTAAAATACTTACTTTGATATAGTAAACTGAATAATTAACAATACTAAAACAATAAACACGTATAAGTATGGTTAACATGGATCCCGGAGCATGACCCAGTTATTTGATAACATAGAAAGCAATGCTCCAGACACAATGACACCCTAATGAGCATGGGCGCAAAATTACAGAGTTTAAAATATATGTATGGAGGAACAATAGTTTCTTTTTACACTTTAGGGAACAAACTTCAATATACCTTTTTCTTACAAGCCTGAGGGCTTGAGAATTGAGATTCAAAGACAGGGAAACTTACAAAATTAAAAACAACTTACTACTTCTAGGTACAGGTAGATTTTTTTAAACTTAATTAAAATCTGCTTATTCAGGTATCAATTTCAAGAAATACTTGTTCCAAAATTGCAAAGATGCAAAGAGTGGTCCATATTTGAGCAAAAAACACGGATCTGGGCCCCCGCCGATGCCGATTCGGAATGTTGATTGAACGAACCAGCGTTTCATCACGATACACCGCGTAATTGGTAAAGCGATAATTGTTTGGGAACAGTCGCTATCCTAATATTTTGATTGGGACAAAATTTTAGCATAATTTAATTTTATAATAAAATCCGCGCAACGAGACTAATTTTTTTTTAAACATATGCCATGAAAAAGGAATTGATGTCTTCATCGCTAAAAAAACAAGGCAAATGACCTGACTGCGCTTAATGGCAAGCTGAGGAGGAGAAGTTAGTACCACATCACATACTGCTTAAGCTACCGCCACCGCCGCCTTTGAGGACATAAATGAAAATAAATAAGTACTTCCATAGGTCAACAACCTAGACCACTAGTCATAAAACTTATATTGATTAATAAATAACCCTAAAATGGTCACAGAATTACATAAAAACGTTACGGTAACATAAAAAAATGTTACGCCTTTATTATAAGAACGGGAATTTACGAGACGGATATATGTATTGCTTTGTAAGGAACGAATGAAACGAAAGATACAAGAAAGGGCGCTTGCACACCTGTTTAACGATCAAGGTCGAACATCTGGTACATTGTATTTAAGCGCTGATGAAGCGGTTCAGGGAGCGTTAGCGGGAAGTAGCGATAGCGGGAATTTTTGCAATGTTCGAGTTACTATGCAGTATGACCCATGCTACACAGAAACAGAGCACGGCACCGTCACCGTCCGCTGGTTCTTTGATTTGAAACAAAACTGAGAAGAAACATAACCACTATTCCATGTAAGAATTAATGTTTAAGCGAAATCAAAAGCTGTCAGTGTGAAGATTCCTTACAAAGTACAACAATTAATAAGATAGATTCACGAACTGGATGATCTTAGAGGATTAGGTATGGAAATCATCAACCGACGTGTCTAGAACAGGCTCCCTTTGAACTACAATTAATTATGAACTTAATTTTCCAATGACAAACAAACCAGACACAGTTTATTTTTAATTGTATAGATATGTCATTTAAGTTGCAAATGAAGTGTATTGTATCAAACTCGTATTAATAACGGAGTAGTAACAAGCCATTGATGCAATTACAGCTCAGCGTGCAGTTCAGTTCTTTTTTTAAAATTTCAACCGAACTACAATTATCATCGGTAGTCAATTGGATAAGTTATTTTTTAAGCAAAGTACATATTTCATAATTAAAATGTTATTAAAGACTGTAAAATCACCCTGAAAAAGTTCTCTTATATTGTAAGATAACTTGTTAAGATTTATTGCCATTTTACGTTTTCCCCTCACTAATACAGTATGTTTATTTTAATATAACTGTTGTCGAGTTCACGCTATGATATGACATTTGAATGAAAAAGAATTGTCTTCTTTGTCTCCGAGACTTTTTTCTTCGAAACTTTATTCCAAGATAAGAAAATCTTTCGTTTTTCCTAATCCCAAAGTTTAATTCAAATCTGTTTTGACGTATCAACAACAGATAACATTGGTAGGTATTTAATATATCGGTATTCACTAAACTAAATAAAGAAAATCTATATCTCTTCCATTTATCTATAACGAGAAAGAAATTGACCCTTAGTGAATACACTTTTGATTTACTTATTAAATTAAAGATAAAATACAAATTGTCATTGTCCTGTTCCTATTGTAATGAACGAGGAAGCATTAAATTTATATTTATATTTATCTCTTTAGTCTGTGCACAACGAAATTAAGATCAATATAGTATACATACCTACCTATTCTACTTCTTCGTAATATATAGGTACACACTAGTCTAACTGAATCAGAAAGCTTATAAATCTTGGAGTGCGATGTGACAGTCGCTTACACGTCGTGATAGCAAGGGCAAATGCCTCGGGAGGGGTCACAGTCGTGCCCAGTCCCCGTACAAACCATTACGAGCGCACGATAAAATTGACCATAACAAGCTTTATGCTTTAGAAAATAAAACCTCTGTTATTACTATATATTGCGATTGTATCTACACTGACATCCATAGTGAAGGGCTTTGAGTTACAAACAAATCATTATGAAAATAGGCTTTTGAGACATCGTTATTCTTATTGTTAATTTCCCAGCGGAGTTTATTAACCTTTGGTCAGCCTTCTGTTCGAGGGTCAGGGCGCCGATCTACTTAGCTAGAGGTCCTGGGTTCGAATCTCAGTAGCATCCGATATTTATATGACGATTACAAAAATTTGTTTACGTGTCTTGGTTGTTTGTAGGTTTATTTAGTATATTTCTGATTTATATATATTTCTCCATTACCTTGTATCCACAACATATTTATTATCACTTTAGGCTGACAATTCATTTAATTCAAAAAGTAATTAGTAGTATTCTACTGGGATTTGAACCTTCCTTGATTTGGGCACTCCGGCTTAGTAGACACCCCTGTCTACTGGAAACTGGACCAGACGGTCGTTAAAGTGACAGGCGACAGGGCACATTGGAAGAAGGACTAAAGGTCGCAGGGGCGAAAAGCTACTCGCGTTGCGGCCACCAACTGGGAAACGCAGCATTGGTGGCCATTTCCTCCTGTACGGACCGACGCTTTAGTAAAGATCGCTGGATGCCACTGGATCCAACCAATTGCAAGTTGCAAGAAATTTAGGGAAGCCTATCCAGAATCGGGCGGTTCCCGCCTGGTGGTGATTTATATTTGTATATTCTTGAGAGGGATTCAAAACACTTATAAAAATATTTGTATGCAAAATTCCTACGATATATTATGACTACGTATACTAATTTTTTTCCTGTAGGTCACGCGGTGGAAGCCGCGGGCAGCAGCTAGTTGTGTATACAGACACAACTTTGTTGTAACATCCAGACGTTACTCAGACGGAGTGTTCGTTCTACGAAATGCTGCGGATCCCACTGTGACGCATCATCGTTTCCGTTTATACTATTTTAAATCCACAGCGCCCCTAAATGCTATTATCATATACTTTATGTTTAATGAAATTATCTATTTTCTCTTCACCGTTATCAAGAGTGTATAACTGCTGAACACGAGCCTCTTACGTGGGCATATACATGAGTTTTTAGGTGATAGCAGCATCACTCTGACCCAATGCTGATTAATAATAATTAACCTTAATAATCTTAGCAAAGTCTTAGTAAGTACATTGAAAAAAAAAATACGACAACGAATTAGGTACTATAGTCTCTTGGGGTTATTGCGAAGCGAACGCAACAAATTTTTCAAAAATCTACAATATAGCTATTTCTCCTTGTCATAGATATTGGCATGATTGGATTGCAATGATATGAGTTAAACAACTACCCAAGTTTATGTTATTGTGACAAAAATTGAGACAATATGCAGTTGAATTGTTTTCATATTTAGATACATGTAATCCGAAGATATATGAAATTAAATAAATCATCATATTATTTACTTACTTATTAAAAAAATTATTTATTTATTTATTTATCGATAAGGGCTTTTAGGCACCTGGAACATAATTATGTTGTGTCGTTTTAAGATTATGACGCCACTACTACGTGAATAACAAGAATTAATTCGTCTGGCTTACCGTTGCTAGGTTACCTATTTCAATCGATTGATTGGTAATAAGCAAATGCTCCTTATTACTTTGTTAGAAATGAAAGAGACAGGTAGCCATTTTATTTACACAGCAAGGGAGACAGGGAAGACCATTAAGATCTGTCTCCGGTATGTCAACGCATCACTAATACGGATGGTCACAGGGTTGACGTATTGTAATAATTATTTATTATTCAAAATACTGACATAATAAACCGGATCAGCCTTGCCATCCAATCGTCAATGCTGCCAGCCTTTTAGGCACCATTCCTGCATTAGAAGTTTCTTATGCTCGTTTTGAGAGTTATTCAAATTGTAATATCTAGGGAATTTCCCATGCTCCCCATAAAACAACTATTTTATATAATCAATGTTTGTATTATTTAACAGAACGCCGAAAAAAATTGTCATCATGCCTATTACTTTTTAACGAGAGTATAGGAATACAAATTACAATTATGTCTCACATGTTTGATTTGTAGTCGTCGTCGCGACTAACCTATAAACATATATTTCTTTTTCAGCGTTAGGCGCACTCTTAATAAAAACAATTGAACCAGTTTGTCTGATACCTGTTCTTATAACGTATTCAGATTCCTAAAACCTATCTTGAATAAAGTAAAATATAACTTGTGATTTCGTAAACGTTATTAAGTCGATAAATACCGGAACCTCCTATCTCAGGCAGGTAATGACCGAGTTTTGATTGGAGGGAATCCACCGAGGTCGGGTGAGCGTTATTATGATTCATGTTAATGACAAAATGATCTTAGTCAATCTCTTTTGTAAATCGTATCTGTAGGCATTCCACGCTATGACGCATACTGCTCAGAGAAACTTTTTTCGACAAAAACACGTAGTAAACGTATGAATGGTTGTAAATTAGTTCGAGATGTTTTATTTGATTGGAGAGATGTGAGAAAAAATTAAAATGGTCGGAATCTTACATTTAAATGTTTAAAGAAGTCAGCTAAAGTAGGATTTTTAATTTGACGGAGCTCATTAACAGATTGAGTGCTGCCATATGTTGAATAATTTTGATAATTATAAGGTATAACCGACATTTCGGTGTCAATTAACAATTAAATCATAATTACAGAAATAACTTTTTAACTACGTTTCTATGAATAGGTCTATACAATTTAAAATGACATCATTCATTAGAATACATAAAAGGACGAAAAAATCAGTTCACTCGATAGACAAATAAATTTTATAAAATATAAAAATTTGCCTCTTTGCCTTCATGCGTTGAGATTTTTTTATGGATAAATAAACTTATTTTCACTAATCTAAACACTAATCTGGCTACATTTGTATATTACGACAAATTGGTCCGTCAAATTAAAAATTAGACTCGGCAAGTCCAAGTCAACAAAAGTAGCTAGGTTCCGTTCGATACACGCGTTTTTCACGTTTGATGACACTGCAGTGATCTATGTTATTGGCTTTTAAATTGAGGTGTGAAGGTTGAAGATCAGAGGCAAATCAACCGCAACCTCTGAGATATACAGATTGAAACTCGAAAGAAGCTCGCATGACGTTTGTTTGGTTTGATGATGAACCTTGCATTGTATAAAAGTTTGAAAATCAAATCTCTATCATATGGGCAGAACCTACTGAGGCGGTACCGGGTACATTGCGGGATCGGCAGTTTTGTAATGTGCGAGTTACAAAGAACTGTCACATAGAAATCGGCCGCGCTATCCGCGCCGGTTTCACAGCATCATAGCAACATTACGCGATATTCGCGACCTCTGTTGTAGGTCTGTGTTCCAGGGTAGCTCAAATCTGAATCACGCGACGAGTAAATACTATCTTCTTTATAGGTATTAAAAGCTATGGGTAATTAGACTTCTACCTTATCTAACGTTGTCAGTGAAAAATGTTAAGGCACTTCGTAAAACCAACAAATTTGTAGGTACGATTCAAGTGTTGGGGTTTGGTGTAATTTTGTGTTAGCAATAGCAATAGCAATAGACATTGTACTCTAGACAACTATACAGGATTATGCCCAATACTATGTATTTAAATCGTTAAGTAATAAAACTTTGCTACCTATCTGAAATTCTAAATAAGAGGGATTTATCTGTAACCTACAAATTCGTCAACAGAGCTACTGTACCTTATTAAACAAAAATTATAGTTTACAAAATTAGTTCCATAATCATGTTATGGGTACCTTTGGAATCACAACGGGTATCCTACTACAATTAATTATAAGTTCATTACCATTGACAGGTTGTGTGAACCTTACGCTATTCTTTGTAGAATCTAATCTTTAACGATTTTGCCTGCAATAAACGTAAGTAGGAACGTATTTATGATTCCAAGTACGTATCCATCTACCATTGCAATTAGCTGCAAGTAGTTACGACAGCCAGTCTGCTGTAACCAGACTTGATATTTAACTTTAAACGGCAAGTATCGTATTTAGCACTATTGGTTCTTTTGGCTAGACTTTGTAACTCAATGATTTTTTATAACATTGCTATCTATTAATTCTAAATCGATTAATAACGATAATGGATAACGTTTAAGAGAAGGGAATATCGACGTCATTATAGGAAGGTATTAAGGGATTGATAGGCCATGGCTACCCCAGAATTTAGTAGTGCTGGTGATATATATTTTCAGGAAGCAGAATCCAGAACTGCGCTGATATTATCCCCAGTCTAGTCATTGCTAATGAGACAGATATTCTATAATTAATTTCTGACAAAATAATTAATTTTTTTACCTTATGTCAAAAAATATAGTAGGTATTTTTCAAAATCTTTTGGTTTGCATTCTAAGGAGCTCATGTTCACATGGTTCTTTTTAATTAATTGCATAAATTTCCCTACAATGTTAAAATAACTCGACCCCCCATGGTAATAAAATCGTCTCGCAAGTGTCGGCGTTGGAACCCTCGCAATATTTCTCTGGTGCGCCAGCCAGGGGCGGGTGTTGTGCGCGTTGCCCCGCCGGGGAAAACAGTGCCTACATGTCATTTTACAATGCCACTGACAAAATGGGACACATTTAGCATCAAAATAACTAAAAATCACATAACTTTCATTCATACATACCATTAAAACGTCGAATTCGTAAAATTTTATCGATCACATGTGTATACAAATCAACGAAAAAATACAAAAGACAACTACAGCACTATGAAAAAAAAAACAGTTCTAAATTAAATTTTTTAAACACATCACTATTAACCCTCACAGAATCACACCACCAGTAAGTTCATATTATCAATAATGATAAATTATGACTTTTTTTGTCACGCGCAACGTCACCTCAGCAAGGAGTCCACAATACTACTGAATAATGAGCGAATGAAAATTCTTGAGTGAGAGAGTGAGTGACAACGATTGAATGTTGAACGCACTTGAATGAATGAATGAATCTTAGAAGAGATCGCCATCTATTAGTAAGTTTGATAACTACTAAGCAATTAAATACTTGAATATCTTTCTCCTCGAATCGCATAAATGTTTATTCTATTCACCAACAGATGGCGAGAGCAAGAATGTGTTTGGATACACCATGGTTAGTTTTTATGTAATATGTACGGCGGCAAAAGAAGATACCTAGTTATGTTTTGATTTAGCTTTAGATCAGCTTTAACAAGTCAAAAAAAACACAATACAGACACAATTGTTTTCAATATATTATACTAATCTAAAACTTTTATATGAAGAGGTGTTTCCAATTGAGCAAAGTAACGACAAAATAAACAATATAATTATTTTAGTTAAGGGTATCAGTTTATCATATTCAAATAACGTTAATTTAGCAATTGATTAGATTTTACAAATGATACTAAGTATAAGTATATTTAAGATTTTTAGAACAGACTGTGCACTTCATATTATGCTTTGGTTCAGTTGGTGCTTAATGCCTAATTATTGTTGTTTCAGTATAATAATATATTCCTTATAAATACGTTTTTGTGTAACCGAACACAATAGTTCATTGCACCTTGATTCGCGAAAACTTCAGTCTATTCATGCTGTCACTTTTTTTATACGTCAAAAATGGAGGAAGAACGTCTTTTCGACGAAAGGGTTTCAATTAGAGAATCAGCTCGTCCTTTGAAAAAATATGGAAGTACATGTAACCATATGAAAAGGAACGAAGAGTACATTAAGCATGCCATGGCGAAAGGCGATACGTTGCAAGGAATCGCCTTAAAATATGGTGTTACGGTGAGTGCCCGGATCTCATCACAAAAGTGTTGTTATCTTGTTTATATATTGAGGTAGTCAATTGATAATGACTTCTGGATATTCTTTGTTACTTTTAGATGGAGAAAATAAGAAGAGCAAATCGCTTGTTTGCCACAGACAGTTTGTTTTTGAGAGAGTATTTATTGATACCTGTAACTAAAGATTCTCCTTTCTATGAGAACGGGGAACGTGTGACAGAGCCAGCTTTGCCGAGTCATCGGGCATCTATTGCTGGAATGCCTAGTAGAGACTTCTCCCCTGGAAGCCCAGACGAGAAGAAAAGTTTTGATGACTTTTTGAACAGGCTGGATTCATCTTTAGCTGATATTAAAAAGCATGTAGAGAAAACCAAGGAAAATAGTGAGTAAGTATCATTAAAGTTTATTTATCTTTGTTATTAATCAATTTTGTTAATTATTTGATTCTTAAGGATAACATTTTCATCACAATAAGAAGTGTGTGGTGTTAATCAAGTGTCTGATTATAAATTTTAGTTAATAATCATATAGTTACTGTCTTAATCATCACAATTTAGATAAAATGTAATAAAAGTATCTTGTTCATTAATCAACCTCATAACATATTTTATATTTTGATAAGTTTGTTTGTGTATTTAGTTTACTGATGATAAGGCCCATGTTATGACGATTTGCGATTTTCCTATTCAATTCTTTATCTCCATGGATGTTTCTAGATAGATGTTTAAATTTTCTTAATTACATCCATATTTCTTAAAACTGTTACTCTCTATACTAAAATTATGAGATGTAGAAATAGACACAATTCTTAGATAGTTCAGCAGGTCACCATTATCTGAATTGTGTGTTTATAATTAAATGAATGCCTTGTGTCTCCAGAATGTCAGTATCAAGTGATTTCTTGATATTTTCAACATAGAGATCATCAAAGGTTTTTCTATTTGCTATAATTTCAGATTACACTGCAGTTGTCAAAAGTGTGATAGGTTCAGGACAATGAATTTATACAAAATGAGTGGTTACACTTTTCAGCCACCTTTATTATAAAAAAAGATACTGTACCGTTTATATCAAAAAAGAAAGTGTACTCTATTAAGGGCTGAGTTTTGAATCCTCATATAACTTTAATGCTTATTAGTTATTTTATTCAAAACATCAAATTTTTTCTTACGTTTCCTAATCTGATAATTGAAAACTTGCCAATAAAGAAATTAACAATATGACTATTATAAATAAGTCATTAATAGTATTGATTTTTTAATATAATCTCCACATGTCAAGGGCCAAGGCTACTTTGATTGATGGCAACTACAACCTGTTATTTTGCACAATTGCATTTTGTTTATAATTTTTTATGAATAGCAGAATTATAGTTTATGTTATGTGTTTAAAAATAGATCATCAAAAAATGTGAAGACATATTTCCATCTATGTTTCATTATGTTCTTTTAAGTTCTCCGAAGAACATATCCCTCCTGTGAAAATACAAAAACAAAAAAAGCAGGCCTAAGAAGGTATTGGTGGTGGAGATCACTGCAGGGGTCTTTGGATCTAAAGGGGCATATGTGACAGAGGACTGTTTTGAAAAAATGTAAATTTTATCAATTATCAATTTTAGATTGTTAGGTTTTCTTTAGAATTTTTCCAGTCATTTTTATTTTTAAACCACCACTGAATTAAATGTAACAAAACAATAAAACTTATTCAAATTGTTCTAGCCGTTTTTGAGTTTTAGTGAGAGAAATCAGCTGTTTATTTTTAAAGAAGAATTTTCATGTTGCAAAATTTTAATTTTAATTTTTTGAAGATGATACTGAATATTAGGTACTAAGTACTGATTTATCAGTCCCTATAATTATTTATTTTATTGTCACTAGATTGACTAACCTCTAAGTAGTATTAAACTTTTTGGTACATGGACATATCAAATAGCAAGTTATTGAAACATAATAGCATTTAGTTTTATCATCTGACACAGTAATCCAAATTGAAAAATAATATTGTTATTTGCGACTTGTATTATTGGATGTGGAAGTATGCATTGTGCCTCTACTTTCGAAAGAACCTGCTGCTTCACATTTTGTTAAATATCTAGAATACTCGAGCAAAAGCAATCTGCTATTACTATGACGTAATTGTTATTGGCTAGCTCCATTATGACGTAGTGTTGTGAGCGCTCTTTCGCGGCTTTCACTTATGAATAGTATGAAGACGACTACTTACGACAACAACGACTTTTTGTGGGAGGGGAAACCAAATCTTTGTTTATTCCGAAGTAGGCTGTGGGCCGTCAACCCACAAGCCAATGTTCTGCTGGCCCTTAGTAAGGTTCTAGTGAATTTTAACTGTATAATCAAAAATGCTTGGAAAAGAAGCCTTCACCTTAGTGCTTCTAGGTCATTGCCATTCCACTCCAATCTTTATGTAATGTACCCACATTACATAAACTACTGGCTACTGGCCATCAAAAAGGCCTTGGATATTTGGATTGCAAGGTAAATGTGAGCTTTACTAATATAGGCCGCCATCCCTAACGGCCCTGTGATTTCACTGTGCCTCAAACTTAACAACGTGAACGTGGTATACTATCTACCTTCTGATCTGAACCTGTGGTGGGGACTCATAAGCTTCTACAGAAAGAAAAAAAGAAAAATTAATTAGTTGTTTATTGTTTTTCATTAATTTTTAAAATAAATACAAATTGAAAATAAAATAAAACGAATCCTAATGGTTACCACACAGCAGAGTGTGTTACATATTCTGGCATATCACCTCTACTCGCCAGTTTGCTTCGAATGTTGCCAGTTTTGCAATGACCGTCTGAATATTCTTTATTAAACAAAGCGCCGTATCGTCTCCGCGTCCATGTTGTTGTCAGCTTTACACTTGCCTGCTTGTACGGCCTGGTACTGTCATCGTTTAATAGATTAAGCAGCTTAATAGAGTTTTTGCTCGGTTCTTAGTGTTTTAAATCTAATCATATTAATCTTTCTGTAGAACACAGCACACATCATTGCGAGCTCCGGCACGTATCTTGACTAGAACCTCTTTTTTATATCAAGGACGTAATATATAATAATAAGCGTTTGGAAGCATTAATTATAAATAATAATAATAAAAATATAACAAAAATAATCTTGTTACATATAACAATGAATTGATGTTAGTCTCGCTAAAATTAAAAAAGCGCCTTGACCTAATTGAATAATTTTTATATCTGTTTTATTCGGTTTCAGAGGTGGTTTACAAATAAAAATAACTGGGAAAATCCTAAAGAAATACAAATATTCAACTGAAAATTGGTTATTTAGTATGAAAAATCGACTAACAGAAATGCGAAAATTTAAACTGTCATTTTCTTCCAGGGATACTTCGGCTTTCTTTTAATAAATGACGTTAGTGGTAGTTTGTCGGTGAAACATAGTTCATCGGCTCAACTAGCATAAAATAATAACGATTCTTTTAAATTGTTGTGCATTTTTTGTATTGCTGTAAGTATTAACAATGAGCATAAGGTTGGAGCATTGGTATCTGCACTAGTTTATACATCTGTATTGCAGACATCGGCGTCGTCCGACTTAGAATAAAAAGCACTTTATTGTTTTATGATTAAGAAATATATAAATTTGAATTTTTAACGGGATATCCTCAAAACAATAGAAGAAATATATTATCAAATAGATAAATATCTCGTATATGATGTCAATTTTTATTTAAGAAACTGCTTCGTTATCTTACATTCTCCTGTTATATTGTTCAAACAATACCATTGTATGCATGTTTTGCCTCAAAAATACCTATAATTCAGCTGAAGTGACCCCTAAGCTATTTTAGCTATTTATACGGACATTATTTTAGATTATGAGAGCTTGGTGGCATAGAGTTTAGAACTCTCTGGTTTCGATTACGAGAACAATGCAACTTTTGCTAAGGATTGATCAATCTTTGGTACCTCGAGCTCGTCCGTACTTCCGACTTTAAGCCGTTTTTCCCAGTTGTTACGGCAATCGCTTTCACCCACCAGCCTCATTGGGTGAGCATTGTGGTGGATGGACCGATCTCCTCACATGTTTCTCCGTGTATAAAGGCCTGAGAGCAATAGTGAGATGTATATAGGCTAATAATGACCGACGTTATTTCGCAGATTTCGGTAAAATATTTTTACCTTGATTGTGATCGCTGTTATTCTAGTTAGTTTCAAGGTTGATGTTACGTAGCTGTTTTAGAGATTAAATTGTTATAGATGGATACTGCAAATGGTTGTAGTTTAGTCACACTTAAAAGACCTGGAGAAATATCATTTGAATTACCCGGAAGGGGCAAATTATATGACAATGAAATAGTTTTCAAGATTCATTTAGTGTATTTCTGGTATTTATGATTACTATAATTTTCCGAAAACTAGTGTCTTGTCGTGAAACAAAAAGAATAAGACAATAACAACTCATAAGAACGTTTTTCTTAAGACATAATTAAACAATGCGTTCGTTAGTGACTTTGCTTCGGCATTTTATGATCTCACTCATAATTATTATAGCATGTTTTAAGCCATTAATCACTCAATTCGAGTATTATCACAGCTTAGTCCATAAGAATAAAATGTATAAGTTTCTCGAGCCTTACACTTGTATATTTAACGAAGTTTTGAATGATTGAGGTAAAAAAAACTATTTTAAGAATATCGTTAAAGTATAGGAGGAAGGTCTTAATCAATAAAGTACTCAGGGATCACTGGACTATGACATGACATGACGTAAAAATGACATTGTCTAAACCAAGGTCAACTCTATGTAGGGTGTACACGTTTCGTGGGATAATCTAGGACGATTTTCCAATATTGATTACGTACACTTTGTGGGATAGTCACGGACTACTACAATATTGAAAATACGTGCTGCACTTTTTGTACAAAAACTAACCTCGAAAGTAAATATGTACAGTACTGACAGGCAATGCTTGCAAGGTGATTTTTTTCATGATTACGTAAAATGGAAAGTTCCTATACATTTTGTCATTATGCGGATTTCACAATTTATTAGATTATCTTTCGATATAGGTAAATTAAAAATAAATAGTTATCTCACAGGGTAAAAATGTATAAAAGTGGTTGGATAGTCGTGTAGTTCATGTAGTTCACAGATAAAAATTTAGTTTAAGCATTCGACTTTGTTACCGTTATGCAAACCACTAGGTTACTGTAACAAAAGATGCTTCTCGAACTTAGGCATACTTTTTGGTTCTTTCTGTATTATATACATGCCATTACCAGCTCAAATCAATTTATTTTACATTTTTTGGACACAGTCTAAGAAAGTCACAGTTAAAAAAACACGTTATCTTCATTGTCTTAAATATTTGAGGGTACATAATTGCACCTAGATGGTAAATGTATTATTTAACTAGTGAGATAGTAGGCATCTTTGTAGCAATGTCACGTGTTGTGGAAAAGTAGTCAGAAACATGTGAATCGCATGTGAAATTATATTTGACGCAGAAATTATTTTCATCGATATTTGTGTCAAATTCTTCATTTGATTCTTCTAGATAGAAAAGGGATAGAATGTGTTTAAGAAATGTTAGGGAAATGTTTTTTGGAACAATGTGACTATCACAAACCGTTGTCAAATGTGGATTCATGTAAATATAAATGTCTAGTTAATGTGGGTCGGTGACCCTTCAACATATTGTATTATCGCTACTTATCTGTAATGGCCGACACAATATTGAAATAATGTGTCTTAAAAACTTCCATCTGAGTGTGTAATTTACTCACTGAAAATAATGAAAAGGCCAAGGGATCACTGAATATAAAGTAAAGTACAGATTTGAGATAAAAATTACATACACATATTAAACACCGCTCTTGATACTTTGCAATAATGGTAAAAGTTTACTTTTCTTAATTCCTTATATAGTTTATCAAATTTGTTAACACTGAGCAATTCATAATTATACTCAAGTGATGAGAAATGTAATAAATTATAAGTACGATAGATTTTTGACAAGATAAAGCTTGTTGTTACATTAAAACAACTTCGTAGTTGAAGAACTGTTAATTGCACTAAATATTAATTTATAGCCCAATTATGCTTTTACCGCTTATAGCATTATTTGCTTTTGGTATCTATATTAGCTAGATAATGAATCGTTCTTTGTAATTGTAAAGGAGTGCTTCTCTAAGTGTTAAAATATTTCGCATTTTTTCTCGATAAACAAGACATTACATTGGTCATATATGTAAAACGGTTACTGATAGTATACTCAGCCTTATTCTTGTAGTTTGTGCCTTTGTATGGCGTATTCATATAAGTGTGGTCGTATCTTATCTAGTCTATGATTGTTGCCTGCGAATGAGCTCACTGAACTAATCAATTTTTGTGCTTGTTTTATTTTTATAAACACATCCAGCTTAACCGGGAGTTCGGTTTTAAGGCGGACGAAATTATTATTTAAAACTCAGTCAATTAATTTAGCACTCAGTCATTGGAACAGCCAATTTAAATGAAACGTGTTGAGTTAGTTCCTGTCATCCGATAGGTATTGTATTAAATTTTATTGTGCATCACTTTAGTGATCTTATCTATTATGCCATAGATATGCATTTGCGCTGACTCGTGCCCTTAGCATTTGAACGTGTTACATGAATACAAAGAACTGAAATAAAGCAAGGGCACTCAATAAAGTTAGCACTCAGTCATTCGAACAGCCAATTCAACTGAAACTCCCCATTAACTACTTTGAAGTCAAAATCGCTAGTTCTTAGTTAAGCTTATATTTTTAACATATATTTTTGGTACATTCCATGACCCGTGTTTATACTCCGAAGATTTATCACTAATACAAATGTTTAGAAATGTGTACTCAAGTTCTTATTCAAAAATCAAATAAAGTTTCATTGCAACGATCTAAATCTGCTTCTGTTACAGAATCAAATAACAATTTTTCGTTTCCTGGAATTCGGGTCTTACTGCTTGGTAATAGAGTATGAATGTTCTGTTTGACCGCAGGCGTACTTTCAGGATTGGGTTTATTCCATGTCACGTCTAAAAATAATATTTCATTAGGTAAACTTCTTGTTTAGTTTCCATAAACCAAACATGTAATGTCGTGCTTTGAAGGTTAGTGAGGGCAAACCGCGGCTCTATGAATATTTATTACTTGATTTTTTTCTTTTACGTTTCCCCGATTTCGTTTATAAAACCATAATTTCTAGAATACTATCTAAATTGTCTTTTTCGTAGCCGTACGTAGTGTACTTATTAAGACTATTGTACACACCACACAAAGATTTGAAGGATAATAAATATTTCCACAATGGCCACCCTTATCGCTAAAAGCGTTCTCTTCCTGGAAATCTTAGGATGGACGGGATTAGTATAGCAATAGTTCATATAAAAAAACAATTTATAATACAACCAAACTATCCAATATTTAATTTAGTTGTTTACGCAAGCTCCAATTTTATTGCACTGATTTTATCTGACTTCCTGTTTATCATCCAGTGGCAGTTATCTGCGATAATTATTCGGTATAGCATCTACTGACACGTACTATGAAAAAATATTTGAATTGTTTTATTGACTTTGCAACTATTTGGTTTAATAAAAACAAGTGTATTGCTAATTATGGTGACTCTACGATTGTATAGACTATAGAGGATTAGTGTGAGCCTTATGGTCGGTAGAAGTCGACACAAGTATCTTTTTTTATTGTAAAAGTGAGAAAATAATACGAAAATTAGTATTTGTCGTAGGTAGATATTAATACTGTACGTTTGTACAATTATCAGTTTTATTAATTTTAAACTGAATCTTAAACGTGTTCATGTATATAAATATAATAACTGTCGCTAAAACTCAAAAACGGTTTGAAAGAAATCTATAATTTTTTAATATGTTTTGTTTGCTTTAATTAAGGGTAGGTTTAAAAACAAAATCAAATGGATAATCCTAAAGAAAAGCTTAGATAATAATAATTGAAAGTTGGTAATTTAGTATGGGAAATAGTTTAATTGACGTACTATTAAAAATTTTTGCGTTTCCACCGTTAGTTATTACTTGTATTACATTTCAACTTGTAGCTTGTAGGTGACGCAAAGTTCACGGGGTCATGTAGGCTATTATAAATTTTAATAAAATAAAAAATTAGAATTGATGTAGCGTTGCCAAATTTTCCCTCCAAAACATTTAACTTTGTGTAAATTGGTGCTGTGCTATAGTTATTCGTATCTATTGTCCGTATTAACTTAAAACTTACACCTGTTTATGCAACCTATTTATCACGTTGTTAGTCATGCTCATCTTTGATGTCTGATACCTATCTGATGCATGGCATATAGGTAAACTAAATTCTATCATTATTCATAGAAAATTTAACTTGCTGGGCGAGTTCGTCTCATACAATAGGAATTATGTTTTTGCGCTGACTCGTGCTCTTAGCATTTGACATTGTCCACATGAATACAAAGAACTGATAAAAAGCAGAGGGGAGGCATTTCTTGAAAAATGCTGAACAATGGAGATATATCTAAGTCTTATCGTTGAGAAAAGTACATTATTTGCTTTGTAATGAGAGTTCTTTTTTGCAATAACAACGGAACCGTAATCTACTCTTAATTGTATCATCAAAAGCTAGTGAGCATTCTTTGCTATGAGTTGTCAAATTAATTACTTAAAATTTTATATCTTCGAATGAGGTCTTCTCGAGGTGGTCATCCTCCTTAGTTCAGCGCTTAGTTTAGTATTTAGAAAATGGACGATTCTCGCGAAATTATATGTTTATTTATTATGAGAGATGTCAGAGTATAATTTTTTTATAGTTTAAACATTTATAATAATAAAAATGTATTATTATTTTGCTGATTTCGCTAATTAGTTATATATGCATAGAGTTAAAATGTTGAACTTGTCACCATATTCATGTCCACTTAATAGATAAGATTGGTCAATAGTTTGAGATAATTTAAACGTTGTTGACTACTTATTATAATAAGTCATATCGATTGGATACTCAAGACGTATATAAAATATAGATGCATACCCACGTACAGTCTCTTATCGCCGGGGCTAGTGCAAATCCGCGTAACTAGCATTGGTCAATTCTATATATCTTACAAAATGTAGCCAATTGCTTAAATAAGCAAGAACCTTTAAAATAAGAAACTTATCAAATTTTAACCGTCCACTTTACTAGGATAAATTCAGTGCAGCTACTGGTATGGACCCGTAGTAGTTACACAGATTTACACTATCCCCGACGTTACATTATAATACCATATTAAATATAATTAATAGTCATAAGGACAGAATACTTAAACGTAATTCAAACTTTGAGACTGCTCATATGTCAAGTGCCTACTTTTTTTTAAATTAGTTTTCATTTTGATTATATGAAGATAGATGTGAAGATTGTCTATATGAAGATTAAATATTCGGTATTTATGGACTTGTGGAGTTAGGGAATACGAATGCTGGGTTTGACTTGCGGAGTTAAATTTTAAGATTTGTAGAATTACTTATGTAATATGTTTTTATTGAAATCAAGCATAAAATACCTCTACAAATTGCTCTAGAATATGGAGAGAATGAGTTTTATCTATATAAATTGTATTTTCTTCCATAATTTCTTCCATTGTGTGTACATACATTGATGAAATTATCGTCATCAGTAAAGAGTAGCCTACAGCTGGGCATAGATCTTCCCTAAGTATCTCTAAAACGATCGGTCCTGCGCTGTCCATATACAGCGGCTTTACGCGAATTTCAGATCAGATCATCGATCCATCTTGTTTGCGCCTTTTCGCACCGATCGCCCGACCTTATAGTAAAATGCCCTGCCCGGTGCCACTACAGGCTCACCAATAATGCAGTTGATTGATTGGAATTGTCTAGTCTTTCAATAAACTTTTGTCTGCAAAGCCTTACTCTCGTTTGTACATTACAGATTTGTTAAGGAGTTCGGAGACGACTTCGTGCGACACCGCCCGACGGCGCGGCTGCGACAGTCCGCTTCGATGGGCGCTTCAACGTCGTACAACGAGGTGATCCCGCCGCCGCTGCCGCCGCCGACCGCCACGCTGACGCAGGGCCGACGCGTTGACTCCTCCCTCAAACGACTCGAAAGGGCTCATGACGACCTGTTTCAATTGTAGCGGCCGAGGCAGCGTAGGTAAATCAGCATAGTAGTTATAGTGAAAGTTGTAAACGAATCTCGATCGCGTTTGGGCTGCGTCAAATTGTAATATGACAACAGGGGGCGTATGTGGTGAATATATTACTTTTCACATAAGGAGTCTACGATAAATGTAATCTTTACGACTGATATAATAACCTGATTTTATAAACAGCATAGCAAATGACCTGACACTGTCTGATGGTAAAAGGATCCATATGTGAAGTGCAGCAGACGACACCCTGCCCTAGCCACCACCGCCTTGCCGGCCCAAAAAGTGCCTTTTCATGTCTCTTTTGAAAGATCCCAGGTCTGTAAGGAATTCCACGCTTTGGCTGGGCGATAAAGAAAAGAGTCACGAAATCTATTTATACGTAACGTAGATGTGGAGACGGTTATTGAGTGACTCCGTAGAAATTATTACAGATCAAAGATAAGTACTAGTAATGAATTAGTACTTTAGTAATGCCATATTTTCAAAGTAACGGAACGGTCGGAACATACATAGAAATTGACTATTTGAACTGCTGTGGCCTGTACCGTGGAGTATGTGTGACTCCTTACTTGAAGATGAAAGAGGTACTTTGACGACCTCAATATTTATCCTTCGCGCTGGGCAAAGGCAAAAAAAAACAGATAGAATAGGCGGCTGAATACTACGATCGATAACAGGCGCACGCACACATAGACGCCTAGATGACGATTATTATTTTGGACCCATTTCCTCATAATTATCTTAGCACAAAATCAAAATGCAAAGTTGGGAGTTTGAAATCATATAAACTAACCGAAGATGACGATTTTTATATTTGATAAATAGATTATTTGAATTTGAATTTGAATTTTTGATCGTTAATATTGCAGGTATGCGCGGTTCCAATGAACGCGACGCGCCTGCGCTATGCTGACGGCTCGGCAGCGATCAGTTCGTCTTAAACGCTCTTCGCTTCGCTTCGACTCAAGTACACGACGCGACGGTGAGAACATGTGAGGACATCTACGGTCGTAACAACCAAGTACTATTGGATATTAGTACAGATGATTTGTATGACCTTAACGACTAACTTAGGCTTTTCTGATTTCCTAATATCTTAATGTCAACCAAAATCGCATAGAATATTGCAATATAGATAGTTCTTTAAAGAAATTGCGTTCTTTGAATGCCTACTGTATACGGGGATAACTGTAAGGTTTTATTTGCGAATTCAGAGATGTAATTTGTGAAGCTGCTTATTACTAAAAATATTATTTGTAATATTGAATTAATATGAAACAAGAAAGTTATTGTTAGTACTGTTATCTCCGTAGTTTTCATTCCGTGCCTATTTAAAACATGGTCAAAAGGCCATAGTACTTTCGCCATCTATAATTTAAACTATAAAAATGTATAGTTTTAATGAATGAATTGTTCACTAGACTATTATATATATATTACTATAACCATAATTGAAAGTAGTCATTTTTATTTTCTTATTTAATTTATAGTTTTCTGCTACTAGATACACAATTCGTCATGGATTACACATGACAAATATTTTCATCCGTCGTTATATTACATGGCAGGCAGGCTTTTTCATATATAAATGAAACCAATTAGCATTAAAAATTGCAATTAAATTCTGTTTATTTATGTCAATGAATGCTAAACCCAAAATATCAACTCGATACTACAGGTGCGTTGATATTCTGGTGACAAATCTTAATGCATCCTATGTGTTGTAATCACACTTTTAATAACGCTACCTTTAAGTTTACACTAAAACACAGCGAAGTGCTTTACGGCCGTAATGCTTATTATGTTGTTGTATTCTTTCTTAACACCTTAATAAGTAAATCCATTTACAGGGACTTACTTTTTTGTTCAAAGTTCTTCAAGTAACATAGCATTAGTTATATTGGTATGTATCTATCGATATTCTGCATCTGTCCTAAACTTTTATCTTGCAAATTAATAAATAATTAATTTATTGCACCATCTTGCTAAGGCATTTTTTAATTACCTGTTAATTCGTAATGGTTACGAAGTACATCAAAAACAGAAATTAATGATTTTCCCCCAGTGTTTTACATAATTAATGGATTCTAAGATTACCTAATATTACTTAAAACTTTCCTTGCAACATTTTAATAATATTTATTATGGCCTAGTATAAATAAATAAATAAGCAAATAAATAATTTGATTTTTATAATCATTTAACAAAAATTACATATAGGAATGTTATTTTTAACTGAGTATAAAATTATAAATAATTCCGAAGATATTTTTCTATTGATAAATATTTATTAATCTAATTACCTGATTAATAACTTGTAGTACAGTTATTATCATACGATAATGTAACAGGTGTGTCTTACATTTTCAGCTTTTAATTAAAGTTTGCCTGACTTAAACACTTGACAAGTGTTTTTCTGAGATATCATAATCAAGCGAGGACATATTTTCCTGCATGGCCGCTTAACTAACTAATGTTCATTGTTTTTTGAGTCCTCGGCCTCTGTGTTTAAGATTTAATATCTTTAGAGAATTCATTGCTACGAAGTATATTCCTTGTACAAACTTCCTGGTCACCTTTTTGTTGCGTACCCTATTCAACTAGTCAGAAAACACTTTTTCATTAATGATCTATAAATATTGTTGCATGTATATGACATCACATTTAAAACCAAAGCTAATTATAAATCTCAGCCTCACATGCCTCACTGAAGGAGTGTTCAAGTGATAAATATTTTGTAATTAACACATAATAATCGATATTCGTGAAATTATATTATAATCGATTACGGTAACAATATCGAACGTTGTATTATATCAATGTATATATTATAGTCAGTAGGTGTGGTCGTGATAGTGCGACAAATAAAAATGTTATTGTTTTCATATTTATGTTTTGTAATCAAATAATTTTATTTATTTCGTTATATCACACAATTGGTCTAATTATATTTTATTTATAATATAAATATGTTTGAGGTAAAAATAATTAGGTTAAAATTAATGCGTTGCGAAGAAAATACGACCTTATTATTATTTCATTAACGTTCAATCTAATATGTTCCTCGTGAAACGTTTGTATGTAATGTTAAAATTTTGATATTTATGACAAAATTGTGAGATTCATTATCTATTGCCGCGTAAAAGACACAAGTCATGATACACGGTAGCTATGTTCCGTGAGTGTGTCACTGTAAAGAGTTTTTTATAATTAATAATATCAATTTTATTGCGTTGTTATTTCTTCCTGTTATTTCTACTACCGGAATGATTTGTAGTCACAAATATATATGTATAAAAAATGTTTTTTAAATATTGTTTACGAAATGAAGAATATTGGATAACTTCGCATTTTTTT
This sequence comes from Acentria ephemerella, assembly GCA_943193645.1. Classification (NCBI taxonomy): domain Eukaryota; kingdom Metazoa; phylum Arthropoda; class Insecta; order Lepidoptera; family Crambidae; genus Acentria; species Acentria ephemerella. The sequence continues at coordinate 3,096,240 of OW971889.1, forward strand.
GGATTTCCTATTTACTTTATTTGCTATTATCAAAATCAAAGTAGTTTTCTGTTTCTTTCATATTTCATTTATTTTACTTACTATAAAGTACATTTATTGTTGAATTTGTATAATAAATTACAGTTTTTAGTACGTAGATATATATTTAAATATATATATTTCAACCTAAAACAGATCTTATTCACTCTTTTACTATTCCCGTTTCTCTTTTAAGTGACGTTTTCAAAACAACAATATCAAATATAATCGATAGAAGTTTAAACGCCTTTTTTTAAGGTTTAAAAAATATAGTTGAAGGTAGTTCTACTTATATAACCCGTTTATTTAAAATTAATAAAGTTTATTGTCCTATTAATGTTCACTACGTTTATATGTATATTTTGGAGGCACTAATTATTGTATTTTGTAACATAATATATATGTTGAGCTTAATAAGTACGTGAATATAGTAAGTATATAATGTATATAAAATATTTAATGAGCCCGCGGATATATATAGGGCAAGATTTTTATGGCACTTATCCATATTGAAATCCTTCCTGTTCCACTTAATGGGTTGATCAAGAAACAGTCTTTATTACTTGATGTATGAGGACGGTGCTAGGAATTAGTAGTGACCTGATTTGAAATTGTTATTCGAGTCTCAAATGTCACATTTTCATAAATAAACTATCACAGTAATACAAATTAATTTTGCTGAATATATGCTTGGTGAATATAGCGTGTATTGTGACGTCATAACAAAGTTTAGCGCTTCATTCAATAAGACATTATTTTCGTGTTGGTATCATTGCGTGATTAATTTTTGTCGGTCTTACAATTTTCAATTTAATTTCATGTTGCTGAAAATTTATCTTATTTCTTTAATTATAAGATCAGAATAAATTTTCTATATCTATTATTATATTGCCTACTATATTTTTAATATATATGTGTACGTTTATATATATTTAGACTAATATTTGTACAACTGTAATAATATATTGTAAGATTGTTTTAAGTATCATTTTGCAACTCCCGTATTAAGGTTGATCACTACAGTCCGTCACAATTGTATATAATAATTAAACCATTTTCTATGCTATTTATTGTAACCCAGGAAAAAAGGAGGACATTGCGTCACAATTAAGTTAATTTTGTAAAGAAAATATAATATTGAAAAGTATATTAAACTGCAGCACAATTTTTAAAAGAAGAAGGCTTTAAATGTTTTTATCTTGTGTAACGATACAAAGAATCTTCTGACTAAAAGAGATAGCACTATAAACAGCTTAGATACATGTACGCATTTAAAATCATCTTCTATAAACAGGTAGACTGTAATTTTCGAAATTGACTGTATTTATTAGGTAGGCGTCAAATGTTAATATAACTAAGATTTTTAATATATGTATAAGTGTTATAAAAATTTCTAAATGCGATAAAGTTTATTTGCATCAAATATGTGTTTTTATTTGCTTTAATATTTATTTATTATAAACCTTTTTGTCCTAACTCTAGTTGTCATATACGCCTGCTAAAGTTACAAATTAACTATTATGTCATCCTTCAGATACAGCAATATTTTTTTTGTTCTTATAGATTTGGGTAATTGAAAACTCGTCTTTATATTTATTGTTTATAAGGACGGTTACTTGGAACGGTACAAGTAGGGTTGGCAGATTTAAATCATAAGTATAATTTACTTATTTGCAGTGTCAAAAAGTAGATATTTTTCCATTGTCTTCTTTGAGATAAATTATTGTTAAACATAGTTAACATAACACAAGACTTTATAATTCTTATTCATTTCCACCACCTTGCCTTCATAATCGTAGTGAAGAAATCGATAAAAGAATTAGTTATATCGTATTTAGATAATATAAATTTGTGAGATTTTAATAGTTATGTGCGCGTAGTCATTGTGTGTGTTCTAAATATTTGCAGTGCCTTGTCAAACTCATGTCAGTTTCACTTAAAAAAATTTTGACACGAGATTCATGTGGAATATATTGCCTCAACCGTCAGTTAATAGATTATTTTGACCCAGCATTACACATGTGAAATATGTTTACAAATCAACGCTTCGTAAAAGCAAAACAGAAGCCCAGAAATCCTATCAACACCTCATGCACCTGTGATATTTCGGGTTATTTAATCTAGCTCTAGTTTGACGTTACTGTGTGCAACTGTATACAGGAAGCAATTTAGTTTTCTGAAAATATGCCAATTTCAATATGTCCATTTATATCGCGAAGACGCCTTCAGAATCATTATCATAAAGCTTTGGTACTCGTGTAGTATAAAGGTAATTGTATTCACAATTTCTAATTGTTTTCATGAATGTTATAAATGTGTCCTGTAAACAATTACGACTTACTATTAAAGATTGTTTAATCTCTTGTGTTCTAATTCAAAATGTTATTCAATTCATACTGACAAAACACTGTGTGATTATGCAAAGCTTAAACAATTTTTGTATTGTTTAAACCGTAATCTTCATTATTATATATTTAAGTATAAACATTTTATATACTCTTTTTAGATAGGTACACAATACAGTTATATATTTTATTTGTATTAGTGTAAGCATTTAACTTTGTACATTACTTGCGTTATTATATTATACGACTATTATAACAGAAATTTTAAGTAATATCTGTGCGGGGTAACGTATTTGTTGTCATCAACGTTATTTCACTTAACTATGTAGTTGGGAATAGTCAAATGAATAAAATGCAGACAGTACCTCCTTAATATTATTATATTGTCTTTCCTGTTCATCCAAAGGTTGTTTATAAGGGATCGCTTATATAGTGATATGACCGTGCATTGTACAATCTTTGTTACTACTTTCTTTATTTATTTACATAACTGGTGTGCAATGTGCAATCAAGAATATTCTATCTATCTATCTACCCATAGAGTAAATTTTGCATTGAATCAAGACATTTCTATCGTAGTTGCGTTCAGCTGATAAATGCTTACTTCGATCGTGATATGGGGCTAGCTAGATCTATGAATACTCAGCGTTTAATGATATTATAATTAACGATATTATAATACCGTAAAATAGTGATTAAACTATGGAGGAGCTGATGTCGCCTTGTTTTTGTGTAGCGGAATAAACTCAAGCTTACAGCTTCAAGGTTCAATATCGCGTTCCCCGCTTTTACAAAAAAAAGCACAGAAGTTAATGACGTAAGTCACAAAACTTGTAACGGAATAATTGGGACAAACAATTTTTTTGTATTAATAGCGAACATTAATGGTTAATTGGATGGAGCCCTAACTGAGGTTCATCGCAAGCTTGTTGGATAGTAGTGTGGGTTAGGTTAGCATACAATTGTGACTTAGCCAGGCGCGAGCAGAGCGAGTGCCGCGGTAGCGACCGTCGAAGACAAATATCCGTGGTAGTGGCAACCTTTAGTTACGGAGTCCAAATGGAGAAAATAGCAGACGAACTTCTTTACGAAACCTCTAATTTACGAGACTAATTCATTAGTCTGTTCTCGTTTTTCGACTGACTTTCAAGTCAGTCGAAAAACGAGTGCATCGTCAAAAAAGGATAGAGTTTATGTTATGGCCCAATGTGGATCGCTATATATTCAATCGTCATTTCATGAAGTGATCAATTCTGAGATGTCAAAAAGAGGTTACTAATTTGACAGTTGACGACAAACACATTTGAGAGGGTTCAATTCGGGGGCCTTTCGATAATCACTATAACTGTCGCTTGAAGGAAAATGTAACGGATTTGACACTAGCCATCGTCTAGATATCTATAAGCTACGGCTATCGGTTAATGCCAAGTCCCTAACTTCAGCTGTTTAGCGATAGTGATATGGCGCTCCCTATCGCCATATCGCTATCGCTAATCGGGTAGAGTATCGAATTGCATTTTGTCTAATATGGTAGTTACGACTTCCTGGTGACCTTCCCATTAATTTATGCTCGTTGAGTTAAAAATACTATTATAGTACACGTTAACTTTGAGTTTTATTAACTGCACTTTGGTTTCGAGCAGCACTGTAATTTTTCGGTAGTAGACATTTATATTTAATTTACTACGTAACTGTCGTGTTGTAAATACAATGACAATTTACTTACGGACATGTAGGTCTGGTTTAATTTTTACGCATTTGAAATACTAAGGGACACACACAGGTATAATGTGCGTATAAAACGGTTGGCGGTAATTTTTCTAGGCTTTTGCATTAAATTGCTAACTAGTGGGAAAAGTTGCGGTAGTGGCGAGGAGAGTGGTGAATAAACACAAATTTAAATTGTAAAAAATTTATTTGTACATAAAAATATATTGTACACGATTTAACGTAAAATATAATTCGTTCAGAATCTTAAACATATTTACAGGCTCCCGTACCTATTTACAATTTATAACTAACGGCCGATCTACGTAATTTTATTTTCTTGCCGATGAATAGTAACTTATATATTACGGGTAATATACAATTTACAAAGACTATGTTAGGTTTTGTCTTAACATATTTAAACACACAACTATTTCGGGATCTTGAGTGTTCTCACTATGGCTATCTACGTTGTTTTCGTTCATAAATTGGAATCTTAGTGAAAATAATATTTTGAATTGATTTATTGAGAGCCTGCGACGACAAACTTCTATTGAATACAAATTCAATTATGTGACTTAACTTTTATACCTTTGCTCGTTAAATTGAACTTCCCTTCATAAAAATCACGTAAATGTGATAACACATTAACACTACACAAATTATGTTTAAAAATAAACCAAATATCACATTTTTAGTCCTACTTCTTATAATAGAAATTTATAACATTCATTACATATTGTTGCGTTATAAATATTTATATACATTGATATTATCACAATCTGTAATGTAAAAACAGATATTGCACGTTATTGTTAAACTTGACTAGGTAGGAATACGTTATATACAGTTGATTATACCTAACTACTAATATTCGTAAACAAATGTTAAGTACCTACTTAAAAACTTACGATAAAAATTAAAAGAAATATTTAAATTGTTGTAATAAAAGTGCACACGATTCTTTAAACATAAATTTTAATTAACTTTAACTTTATTTCGTTTCTATATGTACCTACTTAAACGCAACTTAGTATGAACTAACTAAAATTCGATAGTTCTAAGCCAGGGGTCGGCAATCTGCGGGTCGCGAGCCACGTCACAGTCGAGCTCTTTGGATGTGAAACTGCGTTTTATGCGCAAATATTATTTATTTTATAAAAAAACATTTTCGACAAAGGCCAATTTTTAGAGAGTTCTTTATGAATTCTTATATTAGTTTTCTTTATCAAATAACTTTATTAATGCACGAACTATTTATTGTTAGCAAAAAAAATTGTGGCTCTTTAAAAACAGAAATTTTGTAAATTATAATTTTTGACTCATCCAAATAAAAGAATTTCACTAATGAACATTATATGAAAAAAATGAAAGATAAGTATTCCAATTTCTAGGTTCATGACTAAAGGATAGGTCTTAGGAGTACCTATAAGTATAGTCCTCGATAGGGATTTTAAAAAATCCATATTTTAATATACAACCTAGCACTACAAACAAACCATTCAAACACACTTAAAAGATAACATGTAGTTTCGTATATTCAATCTGACATGCAAATAGGATATTATGAGATTCCCAACTGATTTGTTTTGAAAGTAAATAAATGATTGAATTAATTGTTGGTTATCATGCAATTAAAAAAACAAATATAATTGTTGACATTAAGACGCGGCTCCCTTAATACAAATCGGCTATCAAACCGTGCTAACTCCCTATAAAACTCCGGCTGTCAAAAGAACTCAAGCTTACAGCTTCAAGGTTCAATATCGCGTACCCCGCTTTTACAAAAAATAGCACAGAAGTTAATGACGTAAGTCACAAAACTTATTAACGTTTATAATTTGGCTTGTAAATATAATATAAAAGTTTTACTTAGCCAGTTACTAATTAATTATTTTAGTCATCTATTAGAATTATTGTTATGCATACAACTCGATAAATTATAGAGAAATACGTAACATTCTCACTAAAGTGCACCATTATGGAAATAAGAAAGTATCGTACAAAATGTAATAAATTATGTTTTTGTTTTAGACAAATTTTAGAGCAATTCCACTAAAATTAAGACGTATAGTAACGACAAATTTAAGTGGATGGACAAATTAATGTGACTTAAACTTCACTTATTAGTTTTACGAAATTGAGAATACTTTTTAAACCAACTCGTATTTAGAGAACCTCCTATTAAAATAACCTTTTTTTATCATAATTTTCTCATCTATTGATACTTGGAGGGGAAATATGATACATTTCGTTATATAAAACTTTAGTTATTTACATTTGTATTATCTAACGTTGGCAAGTCGCACCCCTGTTTCCATTTTGATCGATTTTATTACTATTTAAAATTCAATATTATTCTAAGTGGGTGCTTCCTCGATTTGATCTAAAACATTTTTACTGGGTTCCGTAGTCTTGTTTAATAGGAAAGCTAAGTCGTCTGATATTTTGTTGAGCATTCTGTCCGCGTCAGGGGAATCATACGCTTTGTTCCACTCTCTGTTCACTTGTTCTATGTCAGATTTTGGCTTAGGATCCTCTTTTACGTCAGTCGGTAAAGAGGTGCTGGAGGAGAAATCTCTGGTGGTTTTCTTGAGGCAGCTTTTGATTGGGGGCGGGATTGAGATGTCAGGGTTGGATTGGACGCAGCTACAGTCTTTTGGGGTGTGGAAGGAGCGAGGCGTGTGGGGCGTGCGGGGCGTGTGGAGCGTGTGGGGCGCGCGGGGGATGAGGTCGCACACCGCCTGCGTGGTCGTCACGCGCCGGGACGGGAACGGAGGACTTATTTCTTTGTATTCTACGCAACGGACTATGTCGGCGCGGCTGTCAGGCGTTGACTGTCTTCTGAAAATATAAATATAAATAGGCAAACTTGTATTGTTTTTGATTGACGACCAGCCGGAACGACATCGGCCAGGAGTCATGGACTCGAGTCCCGGCGGAAATGTTGGTATCACACGAACATCGAATGCTAGTGTGATATCAAACATGCTTAATTTAGATAATAGTTGTGTCTAAGATTTTTTTTAAAGTAAGATCTATTATACACAGAATTATAATAAAATTTTATCTTATCTTATCTGAAATATTATATGAATAAGTAATAATATTATAATTCTATTTATAAGTAGACATCGGAATCTAAAGATAGTTTCATAATCTTAACTAAAGATAAGTATGCAATAATAGGATAAAGGTTTGTATAGAAGTGATCCTTGAAGTTATAATACTGTCTAGCTATATACTTACATCAGTATCTAGCTATAAAGTTCAAATTACCTATGCAGCCTAGCAGGGCTCTCTAGATCGGGCGCCCGCCAGTAGGACGCCATAGGCGAGACTGGTGACGATGATGACTCCAGCATCCCGGCGCCGCCGCGACTCTCTACTTCACCACCTTGTTTTATATACACTGGGAACAGGAAAATATAGAGATTTACTTTGAAACTATTGCCAAATTTTAAAAATAAGCTCGTGTTACAGTAAAGAAACGACTTTATCGTTATAGTTTTTAATCTGATATTATTCGAGTCACATCAACTACAATATGTCCTAAATATAATAAATATACAGAATATGTGAGGAGCACAATTTACGTTATCTTCTTCTATATGTATAAAAATGAAGAGCTTTTCGTTAGTCCTACTAAAACTTAAAATAAAATACTTACAACTTAGAGAAGTATCTCCTGCGGGCGAGTCTTGCCAGTCGCGGGGTGCGAGTGAGAGGGCACGACGCGCTGATCGGAGACACTCCTCGTCACGGATCACGTAGCACACCAAAATTGCAATGCCCTATATTTATGAATGATATTTAATGACAGCACTATTTTCTTAGCAAGAACATTTTTTAAGTAATATATTGGGTCCTATTTAGAAGACATTCTGGGCCGGATTCTAAAGTAACTTACACGTTTTTACATCTTAATTTAAATAAAGCAAATCTCTTATTCTCAACATTTCATTTACATTTTGTCGGCCACCTGGTCAAGTGGTCAGTACATTTAGCCAGAGGTCCCGGGTTCGAATCATTGTAGGATCAGATATTTTTATTTTGAGTACGAATATTTGAGTCATGGATGTATTTAATGAGTATATTTCTGATATTTATCTACATTATATTATATATATCAAAAAAATTGCTTCTAAACTGGAGTGCTCAAACCACTCCAAATAGCTCAATTTTCGTGTAAAATTATACTCAATTTTATAAATTATGAGTTTCACTACTTAAGAAACGTTACAGTTAAAGGTGTAAGAAAAAGATCCGTTGAATGATTATGGAAACCCAGCATAAGATTATAGAGGTTACTGAAGATCTCCGAAATATTGAGACAAGGGTGTGTTCCACTAATGCTAAGAGTTACGTTAGCGAGTGCGGCCACAGAGAGCGCGGCCACCTGCGGCACGCGGCGCTCGCCGGGCTGCGCGTACACGACGGCCGCCGCCTGCGCGCCCGACGTCGACACCAGCAGCACCAGCGTGTGCCGGACCACGCGACACCTGCGTTGTGCCAATACCGCCCTCTTATATGAACCTCCATCGCACGGTACATTTCAATGAAGATTACTTTGAAAACAGTTATTTTTAAATTGCGCTTTTAAAACTGTTTTACAAGATACTTTCAGAGACAAGCAGAAACCTTATTCTTGACGGCCAGTTTCAAAATTCTATCTACAGATAGAATTACTAAAGTTACGATGCCTACTTTTTTATTAATTTACGAAAAATAGTTTTAAGTTTAATATTGTAGTATAAAGAAGAAATAGGAAACAACAAGGTAATTTAGGATCTAAAAATATCTTTAACTTCAAAAGAGTCGTTAAGTAATAAGTCGTAAAAATAAAAATATGTTTTTTGTTATAATAATACACTTTAAGGATGATATGCGATACAAAAATACGAAATATGTAAAACTATATTATAATGTTCATGCCCATAACTCACCTGTCTTTCAGATAATTCCTCCTCTCAGCAGGTACTTTATGTGTAATAGTCCTTAGTCTGGCTGCGGCACACGTCGCCAGTGCTAGACATAATGCAGCCAACAGCGAACATCCAGCAGCGCACACGACTTGCGCAGCAGCACCCACTTGGAGCGGAGCACCACCCCAGAGCCGAGCCGTAAGCCAGGACAATGTACACACCCCTAATAACACATCAATCAATAATTTTGGTAACTAATATAAAAATAAAAAAATATTATGTATGGAAATTAAATTCCAATAGAAGTGCTTAATTCAGATATTTTTAAGACAATAATAATGAATTCAACACATTAAATTAGGTTATTTCTATAAAGTCTCTATATTATGGTTGTTTAGAAGATATCGTTTGTAGCGATAAAACCACTTCTTTTGTTATATTGTGTTTATTATATCTCTATGTTGTGTATGTAAATAAAGAATTTCTATCTATCTTTCTTAAGTTCATTAGACCTCCTTGCGTTTTGATCACAATACTTCTTCAATTTACAGTAAAAAATCAGCATACCAGCTAATATTCCAACAGAAGGTCCTCGCTGCGCTCTTCCAGCTAGTTCCGCTTGCAGTAACAGAGGTTGTGCGCACAGAGCTGCGCACCCTGCACACCAGCAAGCAGCGCACACCCATCCTAACGCACCAGGACATGCCTCTTCCTATGAAACACACCACGTCAAAAATCAAGCCCTATCTTATTAAGCCTATGGTTGATTTTTGGAAATTAACCATTGGAACAAAACCTTGGAATAAAGAAAACATAGTATGTTTTCAATTTCATAATGAGAGATTTACCTGTCTAGTATCACACTCCAGCAAGACCAACATGGCAGCGGAATGAGTGCCAGCAGTGGCAGCTTTAAGCAGTACAGGCAGTCGTGCTTTCCTGCCCGGTACGAGGCTGAGCAGTTGCAGGGCAGCCGCAGCGAGACACATAGCTCCGCTTAAACTCACTGTTATCTTGACTACTCCACGGAGATCTTTCTCTACATCTGTCTGAAAAGAGGAGCTCAGTTGAGTAATTGGTTTCCGTTGTCAAAAGCCAAAAAAAAACCGATAAGATCCTCATGAAGTTTGATGAGTAAAGTTTAAAGTTGATAGATCGTGTGATAAATTAACAAACATCTAGAAATAGACCAGGGATCTATAGGATCACTAGAGGTACAGAAGACTTATATGCTTGTAACCAGCGCTGGGTGAAAAAGAGATGAAGATCACGTTTCATCAAATTCGTCAGCCTGTCTGATTGTCTCTCTGTCTGTATTGGTACGCCATTAACAATTTCAGTTAAAAAGATTACTGCTCTTTTGTCGTAACATTTTATATAGTTAAAACTTACTAGTGTCGATCTGGCGACGGTGAACAGCGCATAAGTCCCGAGCCCTCGACACCGACAAGCGACGCGTGTTGGTTCTGGTATCCGCACCTCACACGCCTTAATACTCCAGGCCCTTGGCTCCGCTATGGTACGGAGACCACATGCCAGCTTTGATGCTGTGGAGAAAACTTCGTATATAAAGACTGTTTAAGGTTACAGCATATTTCTTCAGGTAAACCCCAAGAATAAGTACTTAAGTGGACGTAATTTAAAGAAGGTAAGTATTATACGTTACGTATGTTCATATGGTCACACTTTTGAAATTGCATGTTTTTAAGTTAAGAGAACATAAGACTAATGTAGTGTCAAATGGTGTACGTATTTTTTTGCTACCTGTACAGAACTAGAAGCTCGGTGGCTTTAATATAAAGCACGGTAGATGACTCGTCACCGTCTGATAAGTAGTTGGATGAGTATATATGATAGCTAGTGCAGCATGCTACATACTGCTCTAGCCACCTCCACCATGCCGGTCCAAAAAGTGCCTATTCATTTAATTTGTTATTTTGAGTTCCACCGTGCTTTGGACGACACGTTAAGCCGTTGGTCCCGGATGTTATGGCTACTGCATTCATCAAGTCGTTAAGGCTCAAATTACTAATGTGTTTTTCTCATGTGGGAAGGACTGTATCCAGCTGTGGAACGTTAATATCTTGTAGGTGATGATGATGTAACTCCAGATGGATAACTCTTTAAGCAAGTTCTTGATGGCTTTAGACCGTTCTTCGTCATCTATGTATGACATAAATAAACTATCACTGTTTTGCGTTATGTGTATACAATGTTATGTGGAATAAACCACATTCATGAGAACAAGTACTTTCAGTACTGAATATTTGCACTGATTTCACGAAGCAACCATTTTTGAGAAATTCAGTATGAGCATCGTAAGAACAATCCCTACCGTAGGAAATCAACGTTTTTCAAATTCTATAATTGAATTAGTTAACGTAATCTTTCTATCAAATTTTAACGTTTTATCCAACCCAGAACATACCGCTTTTTGGGACTAACTATACTGCTTTTGGTCTTTTCGGCGACCGGGGTTTTAAAGAGGCGGGATTTTATGAGTCCTCAGACCATGCGGACCATTCTTTTTCGAAGTTTTCTAATCGATAGGCTTCACCTGCCGGTTAACTATTCTGTTGTTTAAATCTTCTGGGCGCTCAAGTCATGACTCAGTGACAAAACGGAGATTTTAAAGGTTCGTGGGTTATGAAGGGAAAAGTATATATTAAGAAATACTCCTATATATAAAAACAAATCACATCAAACAAAGCTGTTATAAGCAAGCTCAAATTACTTATTGTAATGTAATTACACCATAAACATATACGATGAATGTAATCGTCGAATTCAACATTAATTTAAGAATTGTACGTAGAGTAGATAGCAATATTCAATTAACCAAGAAGTTTAACTGCAAAAAGGGGTCTTAATACGGTAAGGTCGATCGAAAAACTACAATATGTCAGAACATTATTATCATTCATATTCTAAATTTCATTTGTGCATATTTTCTTTAAACATTAATATTTCGGTACAGAACATTGCAGTAATGGATCAATTATAGAGATGATATTTACAAAGGTACAGTTGGCCTCAGAAGTGAATTCACTAATATAATTGCCACCACCACTACATATGTTTGGTGCGACATAAGACCAAAGTGTTATTCTAAATCCAAGGCCGGCTGTACTTTAGGTACATTACAAAAACTTTGAAGATGAAGAAAATAAAATTTAGTAGCCGTTGCTGCAGACAAGGTTGATGCCATGGCTTACGAGAGACAACAATAGTGTATCATCATAATACCATGAATTTGACATGACTTTGATGTGCACTAGTATTGGCTACCGTAGCGCTGTTTTCATTCTTATTGTGATGTTTTGTAGGATTCTGCAAAAACCAATCATATCTTCATTGGATTCAACCGAACTTAGTATAATTCAATATTCTTTTTGCTGCCAGACTAACATAATAGAAATATAATATATCAACACAAATTTCATGAAAAATTCATATAAATTTTTTTTCTAAATATAATAAAACACCAATCTAAGTATTAAGATACAAATAATAAAGAAAAAATACAAAAAATGTTATTCTATTAAATGTTTTAATTTTTCGTTTCTCTCGCTTCATTCTTCTTTTGCAGCACTTGTTGAATTTTGCTAAAACCCACAACTTTGCCATTCAATGCACCATTGGATGGCAGAGTCGTGGGGCGTAGCATTAGGTGTCCGTGGGGAACGTTTTTCTAGAAGTAGAGATGATTTCCATGTTCGCTTCGTTTGTTGAACTTTGCTAAAACCCACAACTGTGCCATTCAATGCACCATTGGATGGCAGAGTCGTGGGGCGTAGCATTAGGTGTCCGTGGGGAACGTTTTTCTAGAAGTAGAGATGATTTCCATGTTCGCTTCGTTTGTTGAACTTTGCTAAAACCCACAACTGTGCCATTCAATGCACCATTGGATGGCAGAGTCGTGGGGCGTAGCATTAGGTGTCCGTGGGGAACGTTTTTCTAGAAGTAGAGATGATTTCCATGTTCGCTTCGTTTGTTGAACTTTGCTAAAACCCACAACTGTGCCATTCAATGCACCATTGGATGGCAGAGTCGTGGGGCGTAGCATTAGGTGTCCGTGGGGAACGTTTTTCTAGAAGTAGAGATGATTTCCATGTTCGCTTCGTTTGTTGAACTTTGCTAAAACCCACAACTGTGCCATTCAATGCACCATTGGATGGCAGAGTCGTGGGGCGTAGCATTAGGTGTCCGTGGGGAACGTTTTTCTAGAAGTAGAGATGATTTCCATGTTCGCTTCGTTTGTTGAACTTTGCTAAAACCCACAACTGTGCCATTCAATGCACCATTGGATGGCAGAGTCGTGGGGCGTAGCATTAGGTGTCTGTGGGGAACGTTTTTCTAGAAGTAGAGATGATTTCCATGTTCGCTTCGTTTGTTGAACTTTGCTAAAACCCACAACTTTGCCATTCAATGCACCATTGGATGGCAGAGTCGTGGGGCGTAGCATTAGGTGTCCGTGGGGAACGTTTTTCTAGAAGTAGAGATGATTTCCATGTTCGCTTCGTTTGTTGAACTTTGCTAAAACCCACAACTTTGCCATTCAATGCACCATTGGATGGCAGAGTCGTGGGGCGTAGCATTAGGTGTCCGTGGGAACGTTTTTCTAGAAGTAGAGATGATTTCCATGTTCGCATTGTTTGTTGAACTTTGCTAAAACCCACAACTTTGCCATTCAATGCACCATTGGATGGCAGAGTCGTGGGGCGTAGCATCAGGTGTCCGTGGGAACGTTTTTGTAGAAGTAGAGATGATTTCTATGTTCGCATCGTTTGTTGAACTTTGCTAAAACCCACAACTTTGCCATTCAATGCACCATTGGATGGCAGAGTCGTGGGGCGTAGCATCAGGTGTCCGTGGGGAACGTTTTTCTAGAAGTAGAGATGATTTCCATGTTCGCATCATTTGTTGAACTTAGCTAAAACCCACAACTTTGCCATTCAATGCACCATTGGATGGCAGAGTCGTGGGGCGTAGCATTAGGGATCCGTGGAGAACGTAGTATTCACCCGAATATCTGTTGCTTCACATGCTGTTTTACTAAAGTACCTACACACAGAAACATAAACAAACATCCAGGATCTTTAAACTGTTATCCTTAGTATCAAAATGTATACAGTATAAAAACATACAATTTTATTTAACTTTTATATAATATAGCACAGGTATACATCCATAGATGAAGACAAGGTTTCTTCCTTTGCATCATTTGTTGAATTTTGCAAAAACCCACAACTTTGCCATTCAATGCACCATTGGATGGCAGAGTCGTGGGGCTTAGCATTAGGGCTCCATGGGGAACGTTGTAGTTACTGGCTATTTGTTTCTTCACATATTTTATAACTGAATTACACATAGAAATTAATAAAACACCAATCTTTATATCAAAACGCAAATATAAAAGATACAAAAATTTTTAATATATTTTGTTTCCATTTTTTGAGAAACATTAGCACTCTTGTAAAATCCTGTTGAAGATTTCTTCGTTTGTAACATTTGTTGAACTTTGCTAAAACCCACAACTTTGCCATTCAATGCACCATTGGATGGCAGAGTCGTGGGGCGTAGCATTAGGTGTCCGTGGGGAACGTTTTTCTAGAAGTAGAGATGATTTCCATGTTCGCATCATTTGTTGAACTTTGCTAAAACCCACAACTTTGCCATTCAATGCACCATTGGATGGCAGAGTCGTGGGGCGTAGCATTAGGTGTCCGTGGGGAACGTTTTTCTAGAAGTAGAGATGATTTCCATGTTCGCATCATTTGTTGAACTTAGCTAAAACCCACAACTTTGCCATTCAATGCACCATTGGATGGCAGAGTCGTGGGGCGTAGCAGTTGGTATCCGTGGAATTAGTCTAAATATTTATTTCTTAACATAATTATTCAAGTACATATGTAAACTGAATGTAACGTTAATCTTAGGGTCAATATAAGTATTACTTAATTTAAGAGTCCATAATAATTAAAACAATAAACAATAAGGTTTTGCTTCAAGTCAAAAGAACTGAAAAATAGATTTTTATAAAATATATTTCTATCGCGCGGTGCCAAAACAACCTTACTATCGACCGTGATAGGGAGAGCGACTGTTCAGTAGTTTTCCCTTACTCCCTGCCAGACCTATTTCATTCTTTTTATAAATAGAAAATTAAAGAAAGGCTATGGCTGGCCTTTTGGCTAATAAATCATCAATAAAAACAGTAAAATGTAATTAACTTTTTTATGACTCGTTATTGAGAGCAGAAGGCGAAAAAGCACCCACGAACATGTAGTATGTGTTTTCGATTAATTTCAAAATAAACAATTTAAAATTGACGTTTGTGTCTGTGAAACACAGGCAAATGGCATTCTTTTGTCAAATAGCGTTTGTCAAAGCAAAATTAAGTTCGTCTTAATTTGCTATTCATCTATGATAGAATTTTGCTTTTTGTGTCTAAACATTATGCTACAGGATTAGATTGAGACTGATTTAGAGGGGCTAGGCACCTTTTTGACTCATTAATATAGTTTAACAGGTTTTTCTTGGTCCCGTTTCTGGGCTCTGCCCATGTTATATATTAATATTTAAAAATTATCTGATTTTTAAAGTGTGCAGGTTAAAATATGACCGAAGAGCGAATACCTTCCAAAATAGACTTGTTTGCAAGGATAAACGATTTACATTGCAATAAGTAAATATTTGTATTATAGCTTGCTTTAACAGTTATGGAATTATTATAGAGTATTATTCTTCTAAGTTCACAGAGGTGACAAAGTGGAACTTATTAAATCCGACAGGTAGATAGTAATTTTTGCAGGAAGATTCTTTATGTAAAAATAAATAAATCATAACTTGTTGTGTACGATTATAATAAAAACAACGATGATACCAATGCTCTGATCCATAAAATACTCGTAATCAACGTTTAAACACGTTGGCTGAGTTTGCTTGAATAGGAAGATCAATCATTCAGTCGTAAGTTAAATATTAATTTTGTAATTTTTTTTAAAATATAAAGCACAACAAATTACTCCACACCACCTGATGGCAAGCAGTAAAGGAGTCTATATGTGAAGATAGCTAATGAAGCATGCGACAAACTGCCCTATCCACCCTCACCTTGCCGGCCCAAAAAGTGCTTTTTCACGCCTCTTTCTAAGGAACCCATGTTGTAAGAAGGAGGGAATACATATACGTACTTACGCTGGTAAGGAATTCCACGCTCTAGCTGTGCGATAGAGATAGGAGTCACAAAATCTCTTAGTGGACAAAGTAGACGTGGCTACAGTGAAGGAGTGACTCCGTAAACCAGCAAGCGTACTCTTTAGTAGGAAAGGATAGAGAGGGATAAGGTAAAAGCGCGCTTTATGGTACAAACGATAAAAGATATTTAGCGACGCTATGTCGCGACACAGTTGCAGAGGCTCTAGGGTGTTCGTTACTTCCGCATCGCTTATGATACGCATACCGCGACACTGCAATCTATCCAGAACATCGAGGAGGTACTGAGCGGAGCCAATCTTCTATCGAACGGAACCCTGCGGAACACCAGCATTCACTGACATGAACCACGAAGCGCATCCATCAGAGAGGACACGAATTCTTTGCTCACGCAGGTAGCCAGCGATCCAGGCACAAAGCTGGGCGGGTAGACCGTACGCTGGGAGCTTGGAGAGAAGAGCCTTGCGCCAGACCCGATCAAAGGCCTTTGTTAATGTCAAGACTCACCACGCCTGTCAATAGCTTCACCCCAGACATGCGTCAAGTACGCTAGAAGATCACCCGTTGACAGCTTTGGCCGAAAACTGCACTGTCGGTCATTTATTAAGGAGTGATTTTCTAGGTATCGGATTAGCTTGTTATTTAAAATCCGCTCCATGACTTTACATAGGACTGAGGTGATAGCAATTAGACGGTAGTTGGACGGGTCAGATCTGTCACCCTTTTTGGGGACTGTTTGGGGACTGCACATTGGCTTCTCTCCAAGATCGCGGTACACAGGAGAGAGACGGCATAATCGCGTTAAGACAGGGGACAACTCCGCTGCGCATTTATTTAGTACTATCGTAGGGATACCATCAGGTCCACTAGCTTTCCGGACGGCGATCAACTGTATACTGTACACCTGATACGAATATCAGACATCGTGTGGCCACAGTGGTTGAGTGTCGGTGGCTGTGCATTACAGTCGTCGATTCAGGAGTGAGCCGCAAAAAGTTTCACTAAGAGATCGGCTTTCTCTTGCGGCTTATGAGCCAGTGTATCATCAGAGCATCTCAGCGGGGGCAGCGAGGATTGGCAGAATTTGGACTGCACGGCTTTGGCCAGAGGCCAGTAGCTACGACTACCCGTAGGGTGCGAAAGTAACCCTTGTATAACTCGTGCAATGCGCTGGGCGTCCGCTCTTATGTAAGACCTTTTACAGGCCTTGGTGGCAATATTATAGGCTGCTTTCAGTTGGTCTGTTCCGGGATCCCCACAGGCAGTGGTGGATTTACACTAGGGCCTGTCGGGGCTAGTGCCCAGGGCGACCAATTTTTTAGGGCGGTAAAATTAGGAAAGTTGAAAATAAAAATTTTACAGTGTTATCAAAATTTTACAGTGTTATCACACATTATTTGTAAAATTGAAATTTTATAAATGATAATTTTGGTACTTGTAGTATAAATTAATAATTAAAATAATTTAATTTAATTATTTCCTTGAAGATTTGAAATAATAATATTTGATTTTTCAATTCAAAATTCATTAGTAGTGTTTTGCAAAAATAAAAATTTTTTTCGAGTTATTTTTGCATTTTTCAAGAATTAAATTGTAATCAATCGATGAATTTATAAAAAAATTAATAATTTATCGATTACACTTATTAATTTTAATTGCAAAGAAAAATATTTTATTTTTTATGTTATTGAAGTATATATTATATTATATAGATAATTTATATAATAAATTTGCTATATATCAATAAATTAGTTATTTCAATTTTTTAAAATTAAAATATCAAAACTATGAATTTAAGTAAAATTTCAGTGATTAGATGGGGCGGCATTTTCTTAAGTGCCCAGGGGCGGTAATAATTTTAAATCCGGCCCTGCCCACAGGCCCGACCTCTGATCCAAGCGCGGTATGCCGACTGTTTGTTGTCAACAGCTAAAGCGCACTCGCGATTGAACCAGAGGTTACGTCTACCCCTGCTGACCAGATCGGAGTGTGGGATATAGTACTCCATCCCTAATACGATCTCCTCAGCAACGGCTGATTCAGGTCCTTCTCACTGAAACAGCGCTGCCTCCAAGCGACGGATGCGAAGTATTCTCGCATACCATCCTAATCTCCGTCTCCGTCAAGAAAAGCAATGCTGGCCGGGCCGTCTCATGATGTTGGTGGAGGGCATTGAGATTAGCATGGAGCTCGCGGATGTTAGCAAGCCCAACCGCAAACAGCGTTGTGGTGGGGGTGAGCACCGCTGAATGACCAACCCTTTTTATGTGCGCTGTCATGGTGGATAGGAGTGAGGCGTGAATTGAGAAGATGCTGTCGCGACGAAAACGGTCAAGACGTGACGGCTTGTTTCCCCAGGGTAGAACCGACAGAAGAGTAATCCCAAACCCCTTCGGGAATGGCTGCCGGGACCCCACCCTCTGGTCACCAAACGGCACGACGGACCATCTCAAGATTATGCGTGGCAGGATATGGCAGCTTCGGGAACTGGTTAGGTTCACTCGGGCCCCTATACTGTGCCACGGGCGGCAGCGGAACAACCGTTTCTTCAGGTCTCCCTGTCCGGTGGGTCAACGCCGTCCTCCTGGCACTGGTTTGACAGAAGCCATCACAGACCGAATTTGTCGCGACAACGTCCCCTTAAGCTCTGGTTGTACGCTGACTGATCCCGGAACGCGACCACGAGTGGTCACTTGACGGGTGTTACGCCATACGTACGGTGGTCACTAACCAGTCGGGTGTTCAAACCCTACCACCAGTGGAGCAGATGGTAGCTCGCAAATCCCTTAGTCGCCTCTTACGACACCCCGGGGAAGAATGGGGGCGGTGAATAGTATTCTTTCTCCGTCACCGCACGGATAACTGTGTAATACCGGTAATGAGTATTTTTGTATGGAGTAGTAAGTGGTATGTTTTGTGTAGATTGTGCCATGGAAATCCAAAACACCTACAGTTATATTCAGCGTAGTTAAGTAGTTTTTCCGTAGTTTAAGATGTCTTTTTTGTGTAATTGCCTAGACATTGCAGAACTTACCTAAAATTATTTATTATGGCAGTCGTTAGCATATCCGGAAGATACATAAAAATAACTTTAAAAATAAACTACTTACCAACAGCGCTGTAGTTTTTGACGTGCGCGAAGAGCAATGTCACGGTATGCGGTATCGTCTTGTCGACTCCTGCGCCGCTTGCCGACAACTGTACTTGCTGCGACGCAAACTCGTACTCAGTCTCCCGGCCGTTCCTGTAAGATGATTGGCTACAACGACCGTTGTAGAAGAAAAATTAAATTATAAAAGAAATTAAAAAAAAAACAAATATAATTTATCAATGTAGTACAAAGTATATACAAAAAATATACATTAAATTTCAAATGATTAAAAATGAAACAAAATTTGTATAATGTTCGTGTACAAAGAGAAAAAATTAAAAACAAAATAGTCATAATGTCTCTATTTAAATAGACTCATTTACTAAGTTCGTTTAAATCGTCATAACAGGGAATATGTATGAGAAATATATAAATAAAAGAATGGCACTAGTTGTAGTGATAACTATAAGTGGTTATTTACCCGGTATTTGAAAATTTTCCCAGTTTTAAAATTTTATTAAGTATTAACACTAATATGCATATTCCCAAATTAGCCTACCAACTCATCAACGAATTAGTAGCTGCAGAGATAAAGCGGCGCAAGAAACTCTCGACCTTAAATCATTATGTATTAGTCTTATAAACATATTTTTTAATTTACAATGTGATATTTTAAACATCGGTATGTATCATCATTTCTAGTTTGATCAAATTTCAGTTCAAATTGTAGTTTACTTAAACTGCATTTTAAATAATCCACCGCATTTCTATCACTTAACATTCCTGAACTTTGTAGTAGCCTTATTCATTAGAATTTGTGTAAAGGCAGTTCAGTTATATTTGGCGGGATTTTGTATAAATGTGAAACATAAATGAGTGACTTCTTTTAACACAAAGGGTCATTCCTTAAAATATAAATACTAAAAAACTCTTTAATAATCATTTATTTTAAAAAAAATATTTTTATTTTTTATTTATCAATAACTTCTTTATCAGATTAAACTCATACCTGAATTCTATAGACCGCCTTAACGACGGCAATCGCGCAGCTAAGTTATGGTATTGGACGGTCACCACCGATGCATTCCCAGTTCTACCTACAAGTTCCACGCCCACTGAAGATAGTTGCCACTCTCGCTCAGCGCTGGCCAGCCACTCAGTCCCAAGACTGGGCACATCGAAGTGAGCTGCGTGGTCATCCAGAACGGACTTCGTTTTAACCGTGATCTCATGTAGACGAAGGTCTAGATTTGATCGCATGCCAGCAGTATCAGCAAGAGCGTTTTGTAGGTCGTATACTTTCTGCAAAAAATGTTAAGTGATTGTAGTTTTAATCAAGTAGAATTATTTTCAGTACTTCGTGAATTACCATTAAATCGTCCATTATTCGAATGCGGGTTCTTTTTTTGATGCGTATGTGACATTGTGATAAAATACACTTAATTTCAATTCAGAATTACATGTTTACTAACCTCTTCATCCAAAAAAGCATCAGGATGCTTTAACAACGTGTCATAAATTTTCAGTAATGGTTCGACACTGTCATATTTGTCTAATCGTTTTCCCACTGTAGAAAGGAGATATTGGAGCATATTCCTCGTGTGAAGAAGTGGTATTGTACCTTCCCCCGGACGTAAAGGTAGCGAGCGTAGTATTGAACCATATTGCCTAGCTACTCCTGATATGTTAGCCCACGAGTATCCGTATGATATGCGACTGAACTGGAAACCATAAAGAAATAAGTGTATGGTCTATTGCAAGAATTCGATAAGCAGGTCAATAAGACATTTAAAATAATCAAATTTACTGTTACCTGCTCATAAACATCTTTTAACGAATCAGCTATACACCCGGAGAAATCCGGAAGCTTCCATTTTACACCATGCTGGATGGTTTTGGGTTCGCAAAATCTAGAATTATAAAAGTTAAAATATAAGAGATCCAATGAAAGCCTAATTTTCATGATTGTTGAAAATAAACAATGTTAACCTATTAGTCTCTCCAGTGTGCCCTGGAGGGCAAGAAGCTGATGCATGGGCTCCTGGCGCTGTTCTTGGCCATCGTAACCCGTGGGATGCATCTGACTCGCAAGCATCATCAGTTGGACCTAGCGCCCACATCGATACGCTCTGAGCATTGGTGCCAGCAACCGAAGATACTTGGCACCGGAATTCTGCTGATTTCTAGGGTGAAAAAGTATTTTTATAATACTGACCAACCAAAATTTTTCGTCAAAATCAATAAAAAAAAGTCAATAAAGACAATAAAGACAAAAAAACAAGAAAGTAATGTGTTTATTACCGCAGCCAACAACTGCATAATTACCTGAACGTTGAATAGCTTCAGAACACTGCCTGCAGGGTACAAATCCTCCCAAACTTCTCGACCTGGTACTAATTTCAGTAGGTTTTTCTCCCGTGTCCAGCTAAAACCCAAAACGCCATGTGCTCTGCCCGCGCCAGCAAGGCAGGTTATGCTGACATTGTCACCCTGGACAATAGGAAATATATTCACTGGAAACTTATGAAGATGACATAATTTATAAACGTTCCATAGTGGTATAACGTTATTGGATTGAGTATAACAAAATTTTAGTATCCGTTGTCCGAAATAATTCAATAGAATCATTAAGTAGTAGACAAAAATGTTGTAATAATATTACATTCTTTGACCGTCCTTTTCTTATTATTTTATATTATTACAGATAAAGTACCACCCTATGATAAAAGCAAAACAAAATGGAGGCTTTAACCAGTGCCGCTATGATACGTAAGAGTATTACAAAATGGCTGAAAGGCAATACTCTTTGTCAAGTATCAAGAAGGCGTAGGACGTTTTGTAGAGTGGTGCTATTTTGCACATGCGTATTTAGGGAAAATACTTGGCTCGTACGGCAAAATGGCTGCCAATGTGATGTTACATTGATTCATGTGATTCATGTTATTATGAAATGAAATTAAAAATGTTTATTGGCTGTAAATTAATGATACAATTAAGAGAGGCTGAAAGATTAAATTCTTAGTCAAACAAGTCTACCATGAATTATAAGGGTATAGGGTATATACGCTTCCCGTGTTTTATAAAATGGCTGAAGAGTGGGGAGTTTTAGGGAGTGACTCTATCTTGGCGCATGCGTATCAGCCATTTTGATGAACGTGGCAAATACTTGCCACAGAGCGATGCTTTTTCTAGAATGCTACCTTAACATATGCGTGATAACTTTTACAAAATGGCTGCAAAATGGTTTGTTTTGTCAATTTAGGCTATTTTGCCTGATGCGTGTTTATGCTTGTCACGTTTTACAAAATGGCTGAAAGGTGAGTCGCTTTGTTGCGTAATGCTACCTTAGCACATGCGTGTCAAAAGAACTATAAGCTTGCAGTGTCAGAAAATGACCGACAGTTAGACATTTTGTCAAATGGTGCCAATTCAGCACCTGCGTGTTTTGCGCATATGTCCGCTAAGTATCAAAAAATAACCAATGAGACTTTTTGTGAAGTGTTCGAAAATCGGCGGAAAAAAAATATAAAATGAAATTTAGCTAATCATTATAGTTCCTTTTAAAATATTTTTTATATATTGTTCCACAGTTACATGTTTTCTTTAAAACTCCTCAACTGGATAAGTTGCACATTCCAGATATAATTGATTCAGAATGATCTAAAAACAACTTTATAGCGCTCGAAAGATTACAAATCTAACTTACATTTTCATTAATGCAGAAAAAGGATTAGAAAATTGGTTTTTCTCACCTTGCTCACAGTCAAAGTAGAAGGCACGAGGCGTATGTCAGGCGGCCTCAGGATGTCCAGCCGTAACGCCCTGCATCTTCGTCTCCCGATGTCATCAGCTGAGCAGGACCATTTTCCACTGTCGGGCCTCTGCGCTTCGGATACACCCAGCACGGACATGCGCCGCCCGAGGGCGTCTTCTGCTACCGTCCGCGTCCATATATCCCTATGAAACATGAAAGCTTTAGAAAACTAAATATTTTTATAATATATTTTCATGCAAATTGATTTTACCATTTATTCTCTTTAATGGCTATCAACAGTAAATAGGAGGACGAGATGTGCGCTCGGAGAAAGCTTAAAGGTAACTGATCGAAAATAGGTTCCAGATGAGATTGCCCGGGCAGATTTGACGACTGCGCAGTAAGATTCGTCTCGCGTTGCTATGATACCGAATCAATAAAGGTCGTATTGCAAACAGGCGTAGCTTAGGCGGCGCGGTGCGGAGGCGTAGCCTCAACAATATATTGAAAGATTATTTTTAGCATATTAAGGAAGTCCGTGGGACACAGTACGACTGCGCACTGCGATTCGGTCCACGTTGCTATGATACCGAATCGATAAAGGTCGTATTGGAAACAGGCGTAGCTTAGGCGGCGCGGTGCGGAGGCGTTGCCTCAACAATATATTGAAAGATTATTTTTAGCATATTAAGGAAGTCCGTGGGACACAGTACGACTGCGCACTTCGATTCGGTCCACGTTGCTATGATACCGAATCGATAAAGGTCGTATTGGAAACAGGCGTAGCTTAGGCGGCGCGGTGCGGAGGCGTTGCCTCAACAATATATTGAAAGATTATTTTTAGCATATTAAGGATGTCCGTGGGACACAGAACGACTGCGCACTGCGATTCGGTCCACGTTGCTATGATACCGAATCGATAAAGGTCGTATTGGAAACAGGCGTAGCTTAGGCGGCGCGGTGCGGAGGCGTAGCCTCAACAATATATTGAAAGATTGTTTTTAGCATATTAAGGATGTCCGTGGGACACAGAACGACTGCGCACTGCGATTCGGTCCACGTTGCTATGATACGGAATCAATAAAGGCCGTATTACACAGAGGCGCAGCTTAAGCCGTACGTTGCGTAGGCGAAGGCTCTTTGTAAGCATCGAACGAATATAATAAGAAAAACCAGTGGAACTCGGCGCGGAAAATACGACAAAAAATTCAAATCGAAATATTTAAGATAAGATAGCTTAGAATTTCTGCTGTTTCGTCGGTGCTGGTTAGTCTTCGAATTGCCCAGGCATTATGTTATTTTAGCACAGAGCTCGGGCTATGCTATGATACTGAATCAATAAGTCCGTATTATTTACAGGCGTGGTGCGTAGGCGATGGAGTTTGCGGTACCGTATGATTTTTTAAATAGTACTTAAATAATTGATTTTTGTTGGCATTGTTCTGAACAAAAGAGAATAAAGAGGCCGTATAATATATATTTAAATGAGAATCTTGTTCTCGTTCATTAACAAAGTATAACATAATATACATAACTAACATATACATAATTTTATATAACTACATAACTTATATAAAAAATCTACTTTTAACAAATAAAATTTATATTGTATCATAAATTTTAATATGAATTTTAGACCAATTTATTCACTAGAAAAAAGACCTAGAAAAAATTTCCTAGGGCGGGTCGTGTGATTCTGCAATTTCTAACGACTAAGCTAACTAGCGCTTCTATAATGTAGCTGGCTAGATGAGTATTTGAAACTAGATATCAATTAAAAAGTGTCCGTAATGTACAATAGGACATGTACTAATCGAATAATACAAATAGAATAGAAAAAAAAAGAAAAAAAACAAAAACAAAAAACGAAAATCAAATCGAATTTGTAATTTGAAGTGAATTATTAATTTTAATTTGTAATTATTACAAAGCGAAATATGGAATAGCATTATTCATTACCCCTTTACGAAAAGTTGGGTAAAACTAAAAGCTTTCACTTACCTATTAGTCCCGTCGAAGTTGACTTTGACGCTGTCTTTGTACCAACTGAAGGTGATATTCGGGGAGCCATACGCCATACAACTCAGGATGAACTCGGAGCCCTCCCATACTCCAGGCCGCTGGTTCACGACTAACGCCTGGAGAAGACGGCTCGCTTTATATTACTTCCACTCAACAAATCAATACCTGTTGCCTTGGTTAATAATTCCTAAGCTGCCAACCAGCATTAAAAGACCCGTAGATGTATCCCGTAGGAGGATATACTGTAATGGCCGCTATAAGGATAAAAATTTAACTTTTTTGTATCTAAACTTTGTGTCACTTAATTTAGGACATATACTGTATTCAAAATTTAAGTGATTACTTTTAAATTGCAATTTGGATGTAATTCGAACATAATTGTTATGATATGGCGCGACCAATCACAGCGTTTTAAGCGAGCTGCGTCTATTAGGTCAAGGGCAATTGGATCCGGGTTTGTGCACTCGATATGGTAGATGCAGTGAAATTCAGCCAGCTTTAGTTTTTGGTA
Organism: Acentria ephemerella; assembly: GCA_943193645.1. Classification (NCBI taxonomy): domain Eukaryota; kingdom Metazoa; phylum Arthropoda; class Insecta; order Lepidoptera; family Crambidae; genus Acentria; species Acentria ephemerella. The sequence goes on from OW971889.1 coordinate 3,121,831, forward strand.
TATATATTTGCTGTCTAGCGTTATTATGATAAGAAAATTTAGTCCTACTTAGTGCAAAATCACTTTATTTACTATTTAACACAGATGAATTAAAGGGCGGCTAGCAACAGTTGAATTAAACCACCTTTTTAATAATAATATCGTCATGGAAATGAAGTATAGTTCCATAGTGCCGTAAACAGTAAATACGTAAAAGGACATATAAACAGTCTTGAATACAACTTTGAACTTCAACCTTCCGGCTTTTGTTTTCCTTTGCTACTAATAATAAAGCATAATACGTCCAGATAATAGTATCCAATTTTCAAGTGCGAGGTATTGAATTAATTACGCTAATAATATTAGTACTAGTAAATTGTATGCAGTTAGATTTTTGATTGTTTATAATTTTTGTTCGAATATTTTACGCTTGATATTAGAAGCTAATGTTCTTTTAAACAAAATAAAACATGAAAGAAAATTATACATGCAAAGCTACTCACTTGAGTTTTGATCAAACGTGTTGCTAGAATCTAATTAGGTGAGTTTCATGACAATGGATTTGGTTGTTAAGTTCTTAATGACCTGATAGATGGCGCTGTTATAAATAAGATATTAAAATTTTAACCAAGAATTTTTTAATTGTCAATTAGGCTTTCAAGTACGGTTAAGGGATATTTAAAATAAATTGCTTACTTACTTGTAAAACTAAAGCTCGTATAAGGTTAAAAAGCAATGTCTATTACCTGAGTGTACCATATTGATTATTAAGTACATTAGTTCTGGTGTTGCATGGAATATATTAGGTCGGGGAAAAAGTTATTTCGCATATAGTATGTATAAACTTGTAATAAAATATATTCAGCTCTACATGACATTACAAAGGTGAGATTTCAAAAAAAGAAATAAGGAAAATTTTGTTTCCCGCTACTTTTCATTTGTTTTTCTTTCTGTCAAAATGAGCGAATCGAATGAACAAATTAGATACATTTTAAAACAGTTATGACTCATTTGAAAATAGCTCGATATTTGGGTGCCACATGAGCTCACTGTAAAAAATATTATGAACTGTGTTTATTGTGCGTAATGAAACCGAACCGTTTTTGAAGAGATTGATAATTAGTGATGAAAAGTGGATCACGAAAAATCAACGATCCTTTTTCGCAAAAAAGGTTGTGGTCAAAGGTCGGTCAGGCTTCACAGACTGTGGCAAAACTTGGGTTAACTCGCAATAAAGTGATGCTGTGTCTATGGTGGGATTGGAAAATTATGAGGTTTTACCGCCGGGCAGAACCAACGATTCGGATTTCCATTGCCAACAACTTATGAGATTAAAGCAAGAAGTTTAGAGAAAGCGACTGGAATTCATTAATAGAAAGGGTTTGGTCTTTCATCTAGATAAGTCTAGCGTTATCTTACATCTTTAGCCACTCAGCAAAAATTAAGAGAGTTTGGCTGGGAGGTATTAATGCATCCGCCATACAGCCTTGTACCTTCCCATTTCCACCAGTTTCGGTCTTTTCAGAATTCTCTACGCAGTGTCAGGTTAACAACAAGAGAGGACTGCCAAAACTACTTATTGCATTTAAATAATTTGCATTTTTTTTAAGTCCCAAAATTTCTACAGCAACGGGAATATATCTGTACCTAGAAGATGGCAGAAAGTCTACAAACAAAATGGCACATATATACTGTAATTAAATGTAAATTAACTTTGAAAAATGTCTTGAATGTTCATATAAAATGCAAATAAACTTTTTCCCAAATCTATTACGTTACCTGAATTATTCCTCACAGCAAGCACATGAATCGTAACATTTTGATGATAAATTTAGGTTTAATACAACTTACATTCTGAACTAACAACTAAGTTTAAAGCCAAGTTTGTCCATTTTGTTCGCCAACAAGATCACATTTCAAACAATTAAAGTCTATATTGGAGTCAGTCGGACCTAAGAAAAATGGGGTCGTTCGGTACCCGGGAGACCCGTTATTGATAGAAGCAGTTAATCTTGCGATGTCTGGATTAGTTTAGATGTTTTCGAATTCTGTTACAGTTTCAGTCTATTAAAACATTACATCAGGTATTACTTATAACGTGCTTCAAAACCCAGTAAGGTTAGTACAAAAAAGGAATCAGTTAAAAATTCTTAGGTAGGTAGGTTCATATTGTTGGTGAAATCATCATGATTATCACTATCAACATCCCATAGTTCATGGTGATATAACCCAATGCCAACGAGTTGGGTCATATCAACATCACGCTAGCTTAATGAGGGGTGGTAGATCCGAATATAAATGCTATAAGTTAATGGAATTTTAATTTTAGAATAAAAATATACTCGCATCAATCAAACTTGTTTTGTTCTTGATGATTATTTATTTATATTCGAGTTTTTTATAAATTTTATTGTAAATAATCTCCTTATTGATACGGATTAATATAAACTAAATTCTTAATTCGTAATTAAGCATATAAAAGAAAGAGGAATTCCCCTTATTTGTCTAGTTCTATAAAGCTAGAAAATGACATATAGTTATGTAAGTGTCCATTTATTGTTACAAATGGACATATTTCCTTAGTAGTTCAGACTAATATTTTAATTGATCTTTTATAATTGATACTTGTTTCACGTTGGGATACGAATCTTTTACCTTACACTGTTCGGCACTCATCTTTAACCACAATGCAGTTATTAACATTAAAACCTTTTCTTTTTAAAAATACTATTACTATTAGTGTTGCCGATACTAACCTTTTTGCTACAAATGTTTTCTTTTACTTTTCCATATTTCTATTTTGATTTGTCAATTTTGATTGTTATTTTTCCATTGATAGTATTAAAAGTGTCTTTCTCTTAAGTTGTTTTTATCGTGCTTAGGATAGCTAATTAGCGCCTCAAAGAGCCTACGATCAATTTAGGAGACGGATATCTTTAGTAGGAACAATCCACAACAATTAGACAACAGAAAAACTCAAAACTTTATTGTGTAAATTTTAAATTATTATTGAAGTTACTATAACGCTATTAAGTGCGATTACTTATTTATCTTATCTTATATATATAAATTACTCACTTTACAGAAAGCCTTAATAAATCTCCAAGCGAATGTAAATAAAACTTGTATATGAAACTTGGTTTCATTAACAGGCTCAAATATAAGGCTTGATTCAATTTACAGTAATTTGGTTTTCAAATTATTATTTCTCTCGTGTTTAAAAGCTTTATAAAATACATTTTATTATATTAATATAACAATATTGAGAACATCCCACGTTAAATAAAAGTTTATAAACATTAATGATTTTATTCAGTTTAGTCATGATTACGAATCTTAAGTGGGGCGACGACGTGATAGTGCCGAATAGTGTTCCTACGTACAGTGGTGACACCAGACATTCATAAGCGTTTCAAATAATAATATAAACCTCAGTGTCGTAAAGTTTACATTTCCTTGTAATAATTCATACGAGTAGCGAGTTCAAACATGCTCGCTTGTTTGTTTGTAATGAAATTCATATTAAATGTAATTTCAATTGTCATTTATCGCGCAGTAATTGCTAGATTTGATAGTAAGATACGTATTGTGCTTCGTGGTGAGGGTGTGACTGTTAGTTTAATTTATTATTTGCGATATTGTAAGTAATGTGTATTTAAAATGAGTTTTGTTATAGTTTTACTGTGCGATTAATATGTTACATTTTATATATGAATCAAATAAAAAAATCTCGTCGTAATACATATTTCGCCATGTGGAAAAGGCACTTTGATGGAACTTCCTTTTCAAAAGGTATTTGATACGTACAAAACTATACAACGTATATGCCGTTTTAATATTATTTAGAAGTCATAATAACTTTTACTGCAACGACTTCGTTCCGGACACTTTTAATCTAACAAATGCAAACTTAATGAAAAAGAACTCCCTCAATTGTGCGATTTATGGTAAAGTGGAAGATGTTGACTGAATGTGTCAGAAATCAACAAAAACGACAATCATTGGTCAGCCAGATGCATATCCACGCGTCAGATGAACCTTTCAAAGAATTTTGGCCAAACCGTCATCATAACACTCAAAGTAAAAACCCTTACTAATAAAAGCATAAAAAAATACATACTTCGTTACGAAACAAACAGTAGTAAGTGTGACATTATACTCTTTGCTTCCTAATGTCATTAAAAAAAAAGCGATACCAGCGCTAATGAAAAATCATATGAACAATTTAATCATTGCATTAAATGAAAAGTAACAATCATTTCCATCTCTAGTTCCTAGTTTTATGTGTACTTTTAAAGGTAAGCCTTTCATAAAACGAAGTAGAATTAACGACCTCTTTTCGTTCGATATCTTACCACTGTAAGTCTAAACAACTCAAAAAGGAAGTAAAGAACCGAAAAATATTTAATAAAGTTATAAAGGAGGTAGAACAATTGAATGTGTACGGCGCCGGTCCCCGAGGTGCGAACGGAGAAAAATGGACAGATTAGTGTCTGTTCTAAGTGTATTTTATACGAGGGATTAATTCTTTTTGAGAAACTTGACAAAACCGTTTTCCCTTTTTCTGATTACATTATCATAGTATCTTACTTAGCTAGAGGTCCCGGGTTCAATGCATGGTAGGGGCAGATATTTGTATCATGAGTACGAATATCATATGGATGTATATTGAGTATTTATATCCATGTTACTATATATATAACTCCGTTATATAGTATCTATGATACAAGTTCTTAATGATGCTTACTTTGCGCTAGATATGAGGTGTGAGTTTGAGAAATATTATTATCATTATTATCGTAACCTTAACCACTCACCAGCCCCACATTGGGCGCAAGATGTGTTCTTGTGGGAGAAATAATGAAACACTATTCACATTAAAATAATTAAACTGTTTTTTCTAATATATTTCTATAAAACAATTTCTGAGGAATATCTTTTAGATGCCTTATATATATATGTAGGCATATATAAGCATAGGAAGTAGTTTCAACAACTTTGATATACTGTTTTAATGGTGTCACGGTGCATTAATATTTTCAACTTTCCTGTTTTCTCAAGCTCAAGCGGCCTATTTAGCATTTAAATGGATTTACTCAGACAACGGTGAAAGAATGGCTGTGATGCTGGACTTCCGATGTGAGGTATTTTCCTATTTTACTTTCCTTTCACTGGCTGAATTTCCTCAACGATTTCTCTTTATTCTTAATCCTATTATTCTTTTATGTTTATGCCATAAAAGTATAGATATTTCCTTGTTAAAATAAATCAATACACATCAGAGTCGCGCTGACCCCATACAGCGCCTATGTACGAAAACTATGTAACGCCTATTTTTTTCACGAACATTCATGTTTCAACTTATTTTTTTTATCATTTGTTATTTTGACCGTAATAAATGTTCTCCAGTTTTATTATTTAAATAATATTTTATAGTCAAACGTGATTATTATCTTGGGAGAGTTATATAATAAGCGCTTATTATATGTCTGTTATTTATAAGCCGTATGTTGCGTCTATTGTATGGCACATCACTGTATTAAATCGCTCATAATTCTGTTCATATACCATTCAATAAAACTAAGTCATTTTTGATAGGTTCCAAATGAAAGAAATGAATAATGAATGTAATTACAGATTACATTCATTATTCATTATTCATTTCTAATTTTCTAAGTCATACATAACTTACTCTCAGTTTCTATGTGTTATATAAATAAGTATTTTGTTCAAATTGATTATATTAACATTATTTGATTTAGTTTTGAAAAATAAATATTATAATGATGACTGTACATATGAATTGTATAAATTTCTCGGTATGTTTTTATTGCCTGCATGCATAATACACTGCGACATGGATTTCAGATCTTTTATTCTTGTCAAATAAATATAAATATTTGTGATTAAAAAAAATATGATATTTTTTTGTTATAAACGTTTATAGTTTTGGAGTTCGTTATGAAAATAAAATGCTCGCGTGTGTATCTCGAATAAATAATAGTTATACTTATATGCATTATAAGACTGTAGCTAGTTGGATAAATTTTTTTGACGTAACTTATAAAAAACACTTTTTACAAAACCATTCAGTATCGTAAGTCTATTGGCTGGTTTCTGAGAAAAAGTAAGTAGGTGGAAAATTTTGTTCTGTAATTTTTTTTTAAACAGATCGAGATAAGTTCATCTTCAAATAACTCAGAAGTTTCCAATCGACCATCAAATTAATTAGTTAGCAATTTATATTACACAGTTCAATATGTGTAATAAGCTACAAAGGAATGTTTGTAGCTTTCACAAAAGCATTTGGGACCTTTTATTTAAAAGCGTAACTGATACATATATTAGTTATATGCATTATTTTAGAGAATAGAATACATTATTTTCTCACTAACCTGTAAACTAAGTGCTGGTTGCATATCAAAGTGCAGCGTGGCGGGAAGAAGCCGCAGGCGGTCGGTGCGCGTGCGCGTGGCAGCGAGTCGCGCAAGCGCAGCGCGCAATGCTCCGGCCTCTCTGCGCGCTCCCCAGATGCGCAGCTGCACTGAGCGAGCGCCATTCGTGTCTACTGAACTGAAATATAAATATTTTGTTTATTTAAATTACCATGATTTTTGTACTTAATCCTCAATAAAAATATATTATTAATAAATTTACCTATCTTCTAAGACCAATTAAGTAACATTAAGAGCTTGTGTTATGGATGCTAGATAATGGAGAAAAATATATAGTACTATGAGTGTAAACATCAGAATATACTTAATAAACATACAAAAATCCATGACTCGTGAACAAATATTCGTAATCTTCATCAAATATCTGCCCCTACCGGGATTAGGGGGGAAGGATATAAGAATTCTAATTTAGGACTGGCTAAATAGATAGGGGTACTGAAAATTCAACTAGTTTTTGTTCTAGATCTGAGGTTTTACCTTCCTCAGAGAACACCCACTAAAAATCCCGGTTACACATTCTCTTTCATTTAAAGAAGCCCTTCATGGGAGTGACCAGTGTTATGCTAACGCAATTCACCAAAACGTCTAAGGCTGGTGTACACCAATACTTTAATTAGTTAGTTAACACTTAAATTAAAATAGTATTCTACCGTTGGTTTTTGACATTAAACCTTATAGAAAAAATGTCAAAAACCAATGATTAACTTTTAATTGCTTGGTTTACGTGTTCCTAAACTCGGATTTTAATATCTTTCATTTCATTTGGTGTGCTGTGAGTGTTTAAAACTGTTTTTATTTATATAACTCATTATCTTTACTGACAACCCTAATAATTAAGGAAAATGTCATCAACCCACACACTAACCTATAAAAATTGCTATGTGAATTATAGAATTAATATTTACCTCACTATCAAACAGTTTTCAGCGCGGGTACGCAAAATTTGTTCAAGTGTGAATATCGATTCAGCGAATTATAACGTTAGCTGAGTTTAACATCACCGAATACACTAAATGGGTTAATTCGATTGTAATGTGGAGGTATTGGTTTTGATCTGGTGGTCCATACACCAAATGTCTTAACTCTCTCGTCATCGTCAACAGCCAATATTCGTCCATATGCTGAACATATATATGTCTTTCGTCATGAGAGAAACAGATAAGGATTGAGCCATTGACATCTTTCTCTGTTTCGTGTTACAAGAAAACAATCGCTTATTTATCTATAAATATAACAAGCTGTGCTCGTTGCTCACTGAGGTGATTGGAAATCCAAAGGCTGGTAGCTATTTTGGCTAACTGATCAGCCTTGCCATCCAACATGGCAATACTGCCAGCCCGGCACTTTGACAGCCCTGGGGCTGCCGTCAGGAATGCCCAATGACGTATGTCTCCATATGACTATTTTTCACTCCCAAATAAATTAAGCAATAACATTCCTAAGAAAACGCTTTGCCGTCAGGCTTGTAAATTATTGGCTGTTGCCGGATGTCACACTTATACAGATAAACGGTTACTGTTACTTCGAATGGAAAAACCGTTTAAAAAAAGTTTGGTTCTCTGGAAATGGCGACCAAGAACCAATTAACTTTTACAAAAAGCTTATCGGAAATGATGTAGACCTTTTCACCAGACACTTTATGTCATTTTTTTTGTAATTTGTGGGTAATTGTGAATTGATTGATGATTTGTGATTAATCACATTCAGCTAGATATACGGTATATAATTTTAAAGATATATATTGATAAGTAACACGAGTATATATTATGTCATTGTTGCTTTATCAAATTAAATCAAATGCTAAATTGATTCTCTTTACCTTATGTTTAAAATTTCAATTTCGTCTTCCAAAGTGATATTAGAAGCTCTCAAATAGCCGGTTATCTGAAAAAATAAAGTTAATTTAAAGCGATGCTTATAATGGTTTAGTATTAGGTGATTTTAGATAAGCTAAAGAATGTATCGGGGTTAGTGCCGGTTTCACCGTTAACATGACTTGGTGTATCACTATAATAGGGGAGTTGGTACAAAAAAGGAAATATACTTAATGCCAAAAATTTTAAAAATATTAACTAATAAGTCGCAAAAATTGGTTCTTCATCTGTAAAGTAACCAAATAGCAGACGTGAGAGGTTTTTATCGTGTGTGAGTGTTTCCGTAGCCTGATATGGGATAATAGGTTGTGATGGTCCCTCCACCAAAACAATGTCTTGAGCATTTATCTTTATTTAGTTTTATACGTAACGAATATATACGTTCTATACTATACGCCCTACTATAAGGCCCCCCACCACGGAAGGAACACGAGCAGTTTGTGTCATTTAACCACCTGGTCTAATGCTTTGGTGGGGGTGAAAGGAAAAAAAAGAATAACGGCTTAACGTGAATTCCAAAGCACGGAGCAGCTTGAAATAACAAATTTAGATCGATCTATACCGGGACCAACCACGGCTAAAGTAACTTTGCATCAGTCTGGCTATACTTTTCTTGATTATCCACGTTAAAAAACCATATATATAAGTATTACTTATAAGATTATAGTATCAGCCTACCTCTAGTATTTAGTCTTTTTCAATGAAATTGAACGGTCTCAATCGTGTTTATCGTCAGCTGTCAAATTCATATTGAAAACCCCGTTTTATTTTAACAGCTAAACATCTCAACTAATTTGAAATTAATATAACGAGTACAGTTACGTTATTATTATTTTATATAATGATTGTCAGAGACCGTTTTGGAGAAAAAGTGGACCGGATTCTGAAGGTACACTCTAAGTTTAAATTTTAGTTCAGTTTGTCTACTTCTCTCATTATGTGAAGGAAAAGGATATCAAAAATTTAGAATACCTAAAATTACATATTATTATAACTTAAATTCACACAGCTGTAAAAAAAACCATGTAAATATGCTAATTTCAACTGCGTATAGGAAGATACTGAAACTGGTATTCACTAAGGTCGAAAATTGAATGAACTTTTCCAAACATAATGACAACTTCTCCTACTGCTTACTATCAGACGGTATCGGGTCATTTGTTTGGTTTTTAATAAAAAAAATTGACCTTCTTTCATTCATATTGATAAAACGATATGCACTGCAATAAAATTTATATTAAGAAATCTTCAAAATTAGGCCCAATGTTGCTAATGAATAAATCTAACATTTTTTAGGTACCTGTTTAACTATTTCTTGCGATATGTTGATACTTGGTTGGTCCAAAATTTGCAGTCTTGTTTCGAAGCGAGCAGTGGCTGAAAGAATTTTATAAATAACGATTAGCATTAAAATCCTTTTAGTCCATTACCTGTTCACAAATTCATTCAATATCTGGCATACTTACTAAAGTCTGTATCTCTAGGGCTGCAGTCACACGTGATTCCTTCTTTACATCCGTCAGAGCACTCCTCGATGCCGCATTCTGAGAAAGATTGTCGTTTATTGTATCTAAAATATTTTTTTACCTTGTGTTAAAGGAAGGTGTTGGGCTAAGTTAGTTTATTGTATAGGTAGGTATATCTAGGTTACCCGTGATATACCTACCTATACAATACGTATACGTTACCCTCTCGGTGATAAAGGTATGTGTATCCCGGGTCTCACTAGGTAAGCACAATATTGATGGCACTAGGATAGTACTGATGGGCACAGAATACGGGACAACGAAGGCAACGTGGCGCACACCGCGTCTATATATGTCAGTTAGTCAAGCGTCGGGAAGGAACTGGCTGATTGGAGGGGGTTAACCTAATGAAATGAGCGAGTCAGGTAGCTAGGCAGATATAGGTAGGCAAATATGATGCGTCCAACGAGACTTTCCTAAACACCTTGTAAGGTGATACAACATGGTCCTGTTCAGCTGTTTACTATGATAATGAAGTATAACTAAGTAGAATAAACGTAAGATGAGAATGTCAGCAAGTGTACATAAGAATGCCAACGACCTTGGATTATAGTAATAGCAAGATTATATGACAGTGCTGATGAATTTAGGTTAGTTTGAGCGAGCTTTATTTAGAGTTCCAGCAAGTTTACATAATAATGTCATATAGCTTAGATAGCGAGTTTAGATTGTAGTAACATGATTGAGTCTAAATTAAATACTTAAGGATCTAATTTAAACTCGCTGATGTTATCTCTAATCCCTGATATATTCTCATTAATCTAAATTAAGGAGCAAAAATTAGGGATTAGAGATAAGTGTGCCAGAGAGAGATTCAACTCCTCATGCCAGTAAGGAGCTGACTGGTTCCAGCACGTACAATGTCATATTGTGTCATCTTCACAATGTATATGTTTTATTTTTCCTGGTACACAGTAGATTAATAAATATATCGCATCATCAGTCTTCTTTAAGCGTTAAAGTACGCTCATACATCTCCCCTGGCCAGTTTACGGCTCGTTTACCGGATCATTTGATGTCACTTCCTGTACACTGACATCAACACTGCGTCTAAAAATCTCATTCATCCCAAAACGAACCTCATAAAGGACCGTAAATGAACTATGATAATATAATGGTGAAAAATAATAGCCTTTGTTAAAGTCGTGCCGCTTTCTATGGAACCCCATTTGTGTTGCGAACGGCCATATTGTTAGAGCGAAATAGATGTACTATTTGAATGTAAAGAAAAGTTGTTCCTTATTTGAAAAATTTCGTTAAAAGTGGGATAAGGTTTTGATTTTTTCACAAAGTTGAATTTAGAAATGAAGTCTCACGTACACTTATAAAGAGAATTATAACGAAGGCGTTTTTTTTTATATTTCTTGTAACTAAATGTTTTTGACCGATTATGGAAGTAACAAAGTATAATAACACCAGTTTAAAATTAACCTAAATAATTAAGATTGGTAGTAAAGCCATTATAAAATTTTATTTAAGTATTATTTGTAATTAGATAAGATAAGATATATTTTTTCTCAAAAAAACGTAGCCTAAATATTACGTAAATTTTAAAGACTATATTTTAATTTTAAAAAATAGCTAGGGTAAAGCTTGACATTTATTCCTATATTAACAAAAATTAAGGTCAGTGCAGAATGACTAGGTCACATCTTAACTAAGTAATATTGTTAACTTGTATCTTAGGTGCCTAATTTAATTCTAGATTTGTGCTTATTTACAAGATTTTTTTTAAAAATAAAATGCTATCTTGTTACTTTGAAGATTTTAGTGAAAGTACTGCTTCATTTATTATCAGTTATGTTGAGCCTTATTCGTTCTATTAACTATTTTAAATAAAAGTTCATAGATTAATAAGAAAAGAACAAAATATGCTTCAGTTACGCTGCTGTCGACGTCACCATAAGGCAGGTAAACGAGCACACACTTCAAATGCCAAATTATGGTTTCCTGTTACAAGAAAATAGGATCATGAATGTAAAACTTAAGTTCTCATAATTCATCTGAACTGGAAAAAGCTTTATATTTCTGGACTAAGTCGCTTTCATTTGATTATTAAGAGGTGTTGAACCACTGCGTTTAGCGAATGTATTCTAGAATTCTGATTCGTAAATAGTTTTGTTCGTAATGTCTTCAAGAGATGGCGCTGCATATCTGACCGTTGTGTTGCATATTAGTTTTATAAACGACACTATTTTAAAGGCGATATTTGAGTTTTTATATTACTTATTTGTAATTTAATCTAAAAAGTAAACGTATAAAGGCTTTATTTTTCAATTACTTACATATATATCCAAATTAGTCAAGTTTCTAAGGCCGTTTTTTAGTTTTTATTAAAATATATTTTTTTTATTATGTAGGTAACATAATTCAGATACAAAACATTTGATTGTGATCTTTTTTTTCCAATTATTTGGCCAGGTAACTATAAACCTTAAAGCCATATCTTCATTAATGTAGTTTTTATCTTTATTTATGGCTCCAGGATACTGGTGCAATTTAGCCCATTGCCCTATGGAGTTTTTGGCGACTAACGCTATTTTGTTAATGATCTACAAATGAATGAAACACTGAAAAATCTCACGCAAGTCACTAATCAATGCTAAATAATGCTTTCTATATATTGCACTATTTAACGATACATTTTGTCACAACCGACCGACCCCGCTATTACGCGCCAAAAATCCCCTGATTGTGATCTAATCGAGACGTATGCACAGAATTGCGTGCGTTTACCACAGGCAGTCGGCTGTCTCTTATTCCTAGCTTAATATCTTAGCACTCCTTATCTCACAGCGGATGTGCTGGTCTTGCAGATTTTACTTATTTATCACGACACTCCTCAGGGGTTGGGGGTGCATAACTAGGTAGAGATTTATTTTGTTCAGATAAATGTGTTTATCCATGTTAAATCATTCAGCACAGGTATCATTTAGCATATTTAATGTTATAATAAAACAAACGCGCGACGAATATCCATTAGCTTTTATTACTGCCATGCGCTTATAGAATAATATTTATCGGCTATTACCCAAATGGCGATTAATTTTGACTGTCAATTGTATTGCTTTATGATTATGTAAACTGATTTTACTTTCGTAATATGTTATTTATATGTACAGATTTGTTTTATGAAGTATTTTGATGTTAAACATATGCATATTATTAAAATAGATATATAATATAAAAAAGAAAACATATATCTTATCTATCGTTAGAATACTATCTACTTTATCGAATTCAAGATTTTTATTTTATCTAGGTCCCTGGGACAATCGTTCTATTAATGAGAGCTGCATCAATTTGTTTTCTTAAAGTACGAAAATTATATAAATTATGAGGAGATTTTGTAATAAATACTTTTTCATAGTATTGCTAGTGGATTTCAATTTTAAAATAGAATATTTTACTTAATTATTTCCGGTTTCCTGCTCCTTTTTAAACTAGATTTCAGAACAAAAAAGTATTTATTAATATCAGTTAGGTTTTATCATCTATAATTAAATTTTCTTACCTGGCTCAGCGATTTGTGATTCGCAAAGGTCCCCGGTGTATCCCGGGGCGCAGATGCAACTGACAGCAGCTGGTCCCATCTGTCTGTAAAGCAAAAGGACATTTGTGTAACACCCGCTTAACCTCGTACAGCTTATGAGTATTACAAGGACGACATTGATTCTGACCAAATAAAAATGACAAATGTTTTCAATTTTTTCTCAAAAACACTTGGCTGCACTACATATCACTTTTTATTAATTAAAGTTTAAATTTCCAACAAGTATAAAAGTATAAATCAAATGGCTGTGCTGCTGGTTAGAATTCGCCTTCTATAGCTTCAGCAAAAAGAAATAAATAAACAAGAATTTAAATCGTTCAATGAGTTGCAAAATTTGAATAATGTTCCAAATTCAAATTGTCAAGCAGAAGTGGCATTCAGAGATAAGTATTCAGGAACTCACTTTGTCTTTTACTCAGATGTTTTCATGCAAAGAGAATTTAGGTCAATCATAATTCTTTTCTAAAATAAACTTATTATCAATGAATATATTTCATACAGAATGTTTGAGATGTGCTTTGCTTCAAATATCAACTCAGAGAACAGCTGTAAGATTCTTAAAATTAAAACCTTTCTCCAACGTGATGAACGTGGTGTCTCAATAAATTAGTTGGTTGTGTTAATTGGTTCTAATAATTTTCATAAGATTTATATTATTGTTTTATATTGAGAATTAAAGAATTCCACAGCTGGCATTTATTTAAAATTTCAGTCTAAAAATATTATGCATACTTAGCCAATAAACCAAAATTTAAAATAGGTATGTAAATTGAATGATGTGACCAACATTCTATAAGCATTCTAATTTAAGCAAATCCTAACACATCACACCGTTTTAAGCGTTTGAGATCAGAACAATGGTTTTAAATGTAAATGGGTGCCGAACGATAATGACATTGAGTTTATGAAATGTATAAAGCATAGAGCAAATAACGATATTTTGGTCAAGAGTTTTGGATTTTGACTAATATTTGAAAGTATCTGAAAAATAAACTATCTCTTTAACACCATTGTGGTCTATTTAACGCAAAACAATAAATAAATGTTCTCATAACGTGTATGTGCTAGTTAATTTGATGTTCCAACAAAATTTCAACTCGGAATTTCTCAAAATGGTGGAAAAATCGCATGTGGCATAGACTCAGACAAGCGGAGTAATCAAAACTAAACCTGTTGAAAATGAAAAGTGATTTGACAAAAATTTTCCGTCATCAAAAGATTTTATTGAAATTATTTTGAATGTAATGGATATCACATCATTTATTTGGTCTTATATCAAAAGATCACTTTCGTCTTTTCCGTTCATCTTTTACTTTTACGGTTCGTATAATAAGTTATCACGGATATAAATTCCTATCCATAAAATTGTTATAACTTCGGAAGCGTTTAAGGGAACCTAAACTATTGTGTAAGAAAATTTAATAATGCCAGTGGAAAATGAGCGAAATTGTTAAAATTAGTTAAACTCGAATAGATTACATTAGAATAGAATAGAATAGAATAGAATAGAATATATCTTATCATTAGATAAATTATGTTATTAGAATAGATTATGTTCTAAAAGGAACAAGTGCAGAAGTACGTTAATAATTATTTCTATAATCAGTCAAAACAATCTAGAAATAAACAATCTAACAATAATTGCCTTGAGCTTCTCGAGAGCATAGAGCGGTTAAAAAAAATATTAAATTATGTACCAAGTTTGCTTAGCTAAAAAATCAAAGGAAGCCAGATTTTAGATTTAAATAACCATTCAGGCTTAAATAATGAGAAGACGATGTTTGATATTAAAGATAGACAACTCGAGATTGATGCGGGTGACATAGTGTCAATAAAGATTGAGACAGCTGAAGTACGTCTCTAAGAACATTAGAGCGAAAAGGAGATAATCAATTTTAGGTCCAAATGACTTTCTTAGAAATTACCTACCAAACAAGCGTTCTTTAGCGAAGGGAAGTTCACATAAGGCGTTAAAATGAATGTTAAATTGTTTATTTAATTAATTGATATTAATGAATGTAAAGGCAAAGAAAATTAAAGACACGATACAAATTAATTGATAAAGTTTCGTATCAAAAGTTTAGATGTGTCTTTTAAGGAGCAATTAAAACAAGACGTATAGACAGTTTCGTGTTAAGGTTTACAAGGAAACAAGACGCGTCTGAGCCTCCACGAACAAGTTAAATAGAACGGAACGGGTTCAGAGTACGAGTTATATGCATTTAACTTGTAACGAGGGGAAGTTCCCCACAGCAGATATCTTGACGAATTTAGTTGAGAACCAAGAAATACAGTTACAGGGAATTTTGCAACAAAAAAATGTCTTTAATTACTGAATTATATTTAATAAACAGAGTAATCTATTGGAATTAATTTTAAGCTGACTTCAAAAAAGAGGAGTCAATTCAGTTGGTATTTTTTTATGAATTTACACTGAGATGCTGAACTAAACTAATAAACCTGATTCTTTGTGTTCGATGTGGAATAGTTGCAATTTAGTCCTATACACATTTAGATAGTTGTGTTGTTTTCATTTTAGGAGCATTTTATTTCCGATACTTGGATTTATATGAGCTATTCGGGTACTTTTATGCAACAACAAACAGACAGGCAAGTCGATAATACTAAAGGTCGCCCATCTAACTTTGACCTTAGTAACTGACCCCTAGTTTAAAACAAAAGAAAAAATCGACATCAAAAAACTAAAAAGGCAAAAAGAATTCAACTTAATTAGTTATTCTATTTCAAATTACTTTGAAGATGGTGTTAAATAGTTTCCAGTATCAATATAGAGTGAAGTACCGATTAGGCATAACTTAACGTATGGAAATAAAAAATGGGATAGTATTAAGTTGAGATTTTTATGTTTAGTTTGTGAAATTTTGCGCGCTATTTTATTGTAATAGTATTCACTAATAAATATTTTTACCTGCAGGTGCCTCCGTTTTTGCACATGTTAGAGGTTCTGGGACACAGCGGGCCCTCACCGCAATCAGCCCCAGTGTAACCCTCGAAACAGGAACAGTAAAACTCCCTGCGAAGCAGAAAATATTGCGGGTTAAGCAATAAATTTCCCAAAATACCCGCGTGGAAATGGCGACTGTGACACTATATGAACTGAGAGACCGGGTTTTTGATGTAGAATTTGTAAATAGTGAATGATGACACAATATTTCGTGAGTGGATTGCGTCGCATGTCATCGACTATGCGTCCACTTTGTTCTGCTTTTCCACTAAATTTTCGCACTCTATTGACTGCGTTAATGGGTTTTCAAGAGAGATTTTTCGTTTATAAATCCGTTTCATTTAATACAAAATATTTATTAAATTTTCGACTTATTTGATGGGAATATTTTTATCGGATTTGTTGATTTTGTAAATTATCCACATATTGTAGCGGAAACACAGGATGATTGCAAATTAATTTATATCCATTCAGCTTTATGAGTATTTCAATTGAAATATATGAAGTGTGACAACGATATGTTGCCCTGACGCTTTGAAGTTCGACCAGAACTGGGATAAATTTTGTTCAAGGGTATTAAGTCATGTGTTCTCACATAATTTTATGTGTTTTGGAATGGAAAAAAGTGGGTAGTGGGGGAAAACATCTACCCCGAGTCCCACTTACTCCTACAGTTGGCATCGTACTGTAGGCATTATATGTAAATAAATGTATTCGACCTCTCCTCCAAGAAAACCTATTAATTGCTTCAATGGATTACTTACTTGTAATTCTGCTTAGCATAGCAGTGACCAAGAAGCCTGCATTCGATGGCGCTGCATGACGGAGGTTCTGGGTCCCCCGTCGGCGCCCTTACGGCGTATGTCATGTTGAAGCCGAACACAGAGAGGAGTCCCAGAGCTCTGAGTTGTGTACCCTCCAGCCTGTTTAGGGTAAGCTCCACTACCAGCACGGGGCTTTGTACCTGTAGGCCAAATAAGAATGGATTTATATATTTTTTGAACAACTATTCTCTTTAGGCTATTAGGTGCCTATTTAGTGTGAAATTCTTGGGAATTTCATTTTAAATTGCTTAAGTAGTAGCTTTCAGTCAAAATGAATAATCAAATAACGTATCATTGTTGATCACGGGTCTTCTTGAGAAACACACACACTTAAAATTAGATAATTTCAAACTTTATTTTAGTTTTACGCTAAAGAAAACTTGTTTACAATACAACATCCGCCTTAAAAGAACTTAAAGCGTAGTAGCTTGTGAGTTCATGTAACGATCGTAAAAGTAGATGTAAAAGTAGTATGGGCTCGTTTGGAGATTCAATCTACAGACCTCTTTTGGTCCGATAGCTCAACTATTGAGTTACGCTGGTAACTTTACATTAAATGACAAAAAAAATAAAGCAAATAGCACACCATTTTCTTTAACTACCTGAGCTAAGTGCGGTATTGTATGGAAATTAAATAAATCTTAATTAAAAAGTGAAAGTTAGTACACAAAAGACTAATTTCAATGGGACGTGATGAAATCTTGGAGGATCTGTGGAAGTTGTGATAGATAAAGCGACGCTACTAAAGAACTTTAACCTGATTATTTCATTAATTAATGGACTTCTAATCAACAAAATATAATTGTCAAATACATGTTTTTCTCCCCAACTATTGCGAGCATAGTCAAAGTCAAAGTCAAAAATAACTTTATTTAAATAGACTTATTTACTAAGCTCTTTTAAATCGTCACAACAGGGAATATGTATAAGAAAATATATATAATACATAGTTTCAAAATATCTCTTTCTTAAAAAAACTGTGGAAGATCGTCTGTATTTATGAACTCATCGTGTTCATCCGATACTTTGATGCTTGGGGACGAAAAGCAATTACGACCTAGGAACGAATGTAATTTGGCAAATCTCCAGTTGGCTAAATTATCATATTTTCCTTTTTCGCGGACCAAAAGTCTTTATGGACGTCGTCCGTAAAAAATTATATAACCGGACGACGAGGTACCATTAAGTCTCGGTTATTTTTTTGGGAATAGAGCGTGAATTTTGTATGAGGAAGGATATTGGGATTGAGTGTACACAGGATTCAGTTTGTCATGTGTTAAATTGCTTTTGCGAACATCTATTCTAGGCCGTGGAAGACAAAAGATTAAGATACGATTGCAAATTTAATAAGATGTTCAGAAATGAACTATATTATTCTATGTGGGAAGATGTACTTTTACAAATATATATGAAAAAATACCTCAACAGTTTTTCAAAGTTTCGCAAAGATTTTCAAACAGAATTTATGACTCAATACAATGGTAATAAGGATTTTTTAAATGTCAGATTATCAACCAAACAGGTTGATGGTAAGTGGATATGTGGGAACCCGACGAACTTAATCTTCTAAGCGTACTGAATTGCATATTTTTTTCTTTCTTTATCAACACAATAATTATTAATAATTTTTGCAATGTCGTCGTCCTCGACAACATCTAAATACATCAAGTGTTCCAAAAAATGAAAGTTGAAATTTATAAATTACTTCTGCAATTACGTGTAAATATTTTTAATATTAGTACTAAAATTTAATATGTTTGATGAATCTTCGTTGCGAAATTTACTCTCACGCGCTTTAGTACCATTAGGATAATCACTTATTATTACGAACCATTTTAACTTTATTTTGATATTGTAAGTCAGTTATTTGTTGTACATCCTCATAGAATTATCACAGTTAATTAAACACTACCACATTCTTATATGAATCATCAACAGGTTGTAAGCGTCCTACTGCTGATATAGGATTCCTATCTCCTACATAGGAAAATCACACGAGGATTTGGGGCGTCAATTTGACTTGGAGGGTGATAGCGATAGCCATCAAAAGGGGGTGAACGGTTGTCTTACAAAGCTAAGAAAATCTCGACATACATTTTTTTATCTTTCCAACAAAGGATCGCATGTGGCAAAAATTGCTTTACTTTCATAATCACTAATTAATAAGCTTACAAGCTCCTACTTCTTCTCCTCTTCGTTCTGTTATTAATGTCTGTTTATAAATTTTCTATCAAATTGTAACCAAGTTGTACCTAGTAACTATACTGTACGTATATGACTTTGAGTGGCAGACGCATCAAAGGTGCACCTTGCACATAGAGATAAGCGACAGAAGCTGAAGATGGGCACCGACTAACCTACATTCGCAATGTTGATATGAACACAGCATTAATTGTGTTGACGCACGCCAACTTAAATGTATATTAATGTGTATTAATGTACACACGTTTAATATTTAATTGTTTTTTTCTATCTATAATTTAATTTTAAAAAGCCCTCGGGTTGTAGCAGAATATCAGTGTTTTGTTCACATCCCGATGTGTACAAAATTAGTCACTGAGTTGCGACCCTTTTGCACTTCTGCAGCGCACACAAAGGTCTTTAATACCTTATTATAAAATGTTTGTCTTATTCTTCTTTTATTTATGTACTGTCTGGATGGATTGTGTGTGATGTAGAGATGGAAATAAATGTTTTATCTATCTATCTATCTATCTATCTATCTATCTATCTATCTAACTTAATTCGTGTGGAGCTTTCTATAATACTATAAGATAAATATGTTGCAGAATTGCCTTGAAAGAGTTCAGTGAAATTGAGGCTACACAGTGAATTCTAATATTGTGTAAATTTTAAACAATTATCCAATTCTAATGTACAGCCATAAGCAATTTAAAATGTTTAATATTTGTATTGTTTTTAACACAGTTTCTATACAATCCACTACATGAAGTTTTTTAAATCTAGCGCTCCTTATTAAAAAAATATCTTATAAGATATAGTTATACAGATACATACAAAACACCATTTTTCAAAATAATTCACAATATTATAATAAAATAACACGAAATAAATGTAAATGACCTAATGAAATGGAATCGGTGAAATCAGCTAATACACAATCGCCATTTTGTTAATTAGTGTTAATTACTTGTTAAACAAGAACACACTGTTACCTTAACAAAGTTACACAAAGCTGCTGCCATCTTCTCTAGTGTTACGGTTTTGAGTTAGCGACATTCCTAAATGACTGATAAGTATTGGTTGAATTTTAAGTAACAAACGTTACAAGTTAAACAAGGCTGACATTACTGAGCATAAAAATAAAGCTATAGCTTAAAATCACAGTTTAATAGTCATATAGTGACCAAAACAAAACGGTTTTCTCGAGGGACCTTTTATCAAGGAAAACGAAAGAACGGATATCAGTTTTGAAATAAACTTATCTGATTGATTGTTTTTTCGTTCTAATTATCTATTACTTTCTTCAGTGATGAATCACTTATTTCTATACGTATCTTGACACAAACCTCACTGACTGACTTTCTGAGTTTGAAGGGAGAGCCCGTAGCTAGTGTTTTCGTGTGCATTCTCGTTTGTCGTAAAACCGTTACTGCGGTTACAACGATGCACTTTGCAACGGAGCAATGGACATGAAACTTGGATAACGATGGACGTTGATAGGCTATATAGCGAGATATCAGGTAATAGTTGCACTGCTATAACCTTAAGCACCCTGAAGCGTTATGCTTGATTTGTTGTGAACGGTATTTTTAAAAAGCAAACTATGCGATATTAGGCAATATTTCTCAACTATATTTCTTATCTTTTTAATAGTCCAGTTTCAAATCTTTTGCTGGATCCTAATCTTTGTTAGATAAAGAACGAAAAAATTCAAAGTTATAAAGAGGGCTTGACAAGGCGTTATATTACGAAGCCAAGTTCACCGGGAACTTGCGAAAAGTGTACCTAATTACAAAAGTTTCGCACAAGTCCTCGCTGAGTTATGGACCTCATGTGGGTATGCGAATTAATTATATAAGTAACAGTATGAGGTACCATAAATTTATTTCGTACAGGGAAATGCTTAAGATGTTTCATCATGCTACATATTTTTAGGAAGCAAACTTTTGAAGACTGTTTTGAAGTTTTTGGTTTGGTTTTTTTTTAATTGACTATGATTTCACGTATTAAATACTATTTTGGCTTGTAGTCAAATTATTATTACTTACTAGTGTATCGGAGGGTATTAATGGTTATAGTCTTATTGTTCCGCGCCAAGTTACCAATTTAAAAAAATATACAGGAAGATAGATGTAGTCTAGAAATATTTTTTTATTATTATTATAAATTACACTATGGATTCCAAATGTAAGATTTGCTAATTTTGTTTTATACTTAATAATTTTTATTTTGAATAAATTTGTTCGTTTGTGTAATTTTCTAATAAATTTGTGTTTATCTTTACGCGTTAAATTAAAGAGCTAGTTTCAATTTCTCAAATATTTATGCATTTAACGGAACCAATAGAGCTGCTATGATTTTAATACAATTATCAAATAATGTATACAATATTTTACGAATTTTTTAAAGTGTCTATCGTAAATACTATTTAGTGATTTAATGTAAAAATATGCTAATACGATTGTGATCATTCCGGGGCTACAAATGTAAGTTACCTACGTTGGCGTTGAATTACTTTACAGCTTTTGACATTTTACCCGTATTGTGTTACCAACATTCTATCGAAAGGGTGATATAGGATACTTTTGTAATAAGGTATTTTATGTCACTGTAAATTTGTGAATTACATATCAGACAGTGTGCGTAAACGGACTGGAAGGGGATGATATGACGGATCATAAACAAGCACGTGGTAGTAACACCATCAGTATTATCACTCACTCACTGTTGAGTTTGAGATTATTATGTAAATTCCCTGCACTTAGAATATAGCTTCTAGAATTAGCTCTTATCCAAAATAATAAATATATACTCAAATTTAGTGATAAATCAAGTTTTTGAAGTCAACTACAAACTTATTACTGTTCTATCAAATATAATAATCATGATAATAAATACAAATAATGCAGAAAAATTGTTAAATTTACATGTATTGCGTAGCCTAACTTATTGTGTAATGGATATGGCGAAGAAATATGGTTGGATATAGTTTTATTTCAGACTAGCTTAACATTGGCGTAGCATATTTTCAGGAAAAAAATTTTCAATAGTTAGCTAATTTGTTTCATTTTAGATCATATATTCTGTGCTTTTCGTTCTCTATACAGTGTCTTCACTGTTATCTTCAATATTGTGTCTACTTGCGAAAATCTTTAATTGGCTTTCTGTTGTATAATATATTTTAATAAGTTTTTATATTGTTAATAGCTGTTGGTTTTCCTATGAAATAAATAAATGTGATAAATTGCTGGGTCCTCAGGCTTACGTATAGAGCATGTTCCAATGAACCACTCAACAATAGTCAATTTTATCTCCTTTATTTTTTTATCGAGTTCTGTAACTATTGCTTTTATGGTATGGTTGCAACTATTACCGTTTATTCAATAATGAGTGTGACATTACAGGTAATAAAGTGGTAATCTACTTCTAAGGTAGTTTATCTTAAGACGTAGATTACCATGTATGTTACTAGGTATTAAGGTGGTCGTACCAAAAATCCGAAAAAAACTCATTGTATAATTTTTTCAGTTCTCGTTTTATGTGTATACATACAAAAGCCATGCAATTATATGCCATTTTTATTCAGTGCATTGAGTGCATTTTTCTTCGATGCAATCTGATTTGTATGATATCTGGTAAAAAATAAATTAAACTATAAAAATTGTATAAGTATAATACAGTTTTTCAGAACATCCTTAGACCATATTGTTTGTGACACAACTAAAATATATAAACAATTTCAATAGTACCGATATGATAATAATTAAAAAAAACAACTACAGATACGTTCTGAAAACAAATAAGTAACGTTGCATTAAAATCGCAATTTCGCAATCATGCTCCATTCAGCGTCCGTTCATGCAAATCGCAGTGGAAATAATTAAAAATACTCGCTTTTTACCTCCAGTTCTCGTGAGCGATCCTCTATAGCAATTTAAAATTTTCCTGCAAATCCGGTACAAACCAGTTAAGTTTTATTTCGTGGACGCTCGCGTTGAAATTAACGTTTAGCCGTAATTGCAGTGGAGTGTTAAGATACGGCGGCTAAAAGCATTCGGTAAGTGCGTGTGCTCTTAAGTGCTCATATTAGAAACTGGGTTTTGAATTAAACTTTCACATTCATTAACCTTTTCGTATTAGGCTTATTTAATTAGTGTTGTAGTTCACATAAGGGTTAATGAAAGGTAGTTTAGTATTAAAATTTGCATTTTGTTTTTATATTGTAACTATGTTTGAACTTCAAATTAAAATATAAATTGAGTGAACATAACCTATCATAATAATATAACCTAATACATAATCATCTGTGTAATAATTTTTTTCACCTGGACACAAAACTAATTTTTGGTTCTCATTTAAAGTTTCTTCTACATGTTTAACTATGACAGCAACATTGTCTTTGATATAATGGTGGACAGCTAGACGGTCTAATATTATTATTATTTTCTTTACATTATGTAAAACAATGTCGCTTACCGTTTCTTTACGGTTAGATCTTTTAGGCTACGCATCGGGCTGCAGGCTATGTTTCTATAGTTTCTACGACATGGTTCGCATAAAATCTCCATTAAAATCGTAAATTTTAACACTTTCAAAGTAAGAAATCTTTGAAGATTTGCTTGTATTTCAGTCCGTGTGAAGCAATGCAAACTAATTTTTGAAAATGTAAACTTTTTTAATTCTTAAATCAAGTTTCTTCTTCATAACTCATTTAATGTACTCAGTGTAGACTTCCTTAGCGAGTCCATTTCTTTCTCCGGAACTAAATGATTACTTTTCTCATTGGCTTTGTGCCGAGAGACAGAAAAATACTCCAACTGTGGAATCGCCACTTTTTACTGTCTGTATAATTACAGAATTCTCGCTAACAGATAACTTTTATTTGGATAAAAAAAAACTTCACAATAATGTATAAATTTAAAAAAACGCATCTTATTGATGTTTTGAACTTTTATTTAAGTTTTCTCCAGGATTGATAACTTCTATCCTATAAAGGTGTTTAGTGACAAAGTGGCAACATTCACAAGTTATTTAATCGCAGGGTTCATTCTGGATGGGACATTCTGGTATCTGGAGCTCTTCCGGGATATGGCACATTAAGTTGTTTTTTTT
The DNA here is from genome assembly GCA_943193645.1 of Acentria ephemerella. Classification (NCBI taxonomy): domain Eukaryota; kingdom Metazoa; phylum Arthropoda; class Insecta; order Lepidoptera; family Crambidae; genus Acentria; species Acentria ephemerella. The sequence continues at coordinate 3,146,303 of OW971889.1, forward strand.
TAATATAAAGCACAGCAAATGACTCGACACCACCTGATGATAAGCAGTAGAGGAATTCATGTGTAAAGATAGCTAGTGAAGCATGCGACATACTGCCCTAGCCACCCTCACCTTGCCGGCCTAAAAAGTGCTTTTTCACGCCTCTTTTAAAGGAATCCATGCTACAAGAAGGAGGGAATTTATGTGCTGGTAAGGAATTCCATGCTCTAGCTGTGCGACAGAAGAAGGAGTCACAAAATCTCTTAGTGCGGTGGTGTTATGGCCCAAACTCCTCATGTGTTTCTCCCATGTATGAAGGTCTGCGCCCAATAGTGGGACGTATTGAGGCTGATGATAATGATACTAATTATTAACAAGACACGTAACTATTTGCTTTTGTTTACTATTTACGTTTATATGGTTGTGTAGATGTTAGGTTCTTTGGGTATATTTACTGTAAAGCAGTTTTGAGTGTTTTAGTGTTGTTGACATTGATATCTCCTGTCTCCAGAATGTCCATGCATTAGCATTACAAAGTATTCCTTGATATCTGTTGACTATTGGTTACCACTTTAGATCAGGCGGGCGATATACCTCTTTGGCATTCTGTGATATAAATTATGCCTAAAATAAAATAAAAAATCCGTATTCCATTGAACGAAATCTCATTTACTTCATGTTCTTCTTTTATTTAAAAATAAATAGCTGTTCGTTAGTTTAAACTCAGAAACGGTTTGTCCGATTCGACTGATTTTTCTTGTGCTTAGGGATTATTTAAAATATAAAAAATGATTATATTGTAAATAAAAGCAATAAAATAATAAATTAAAATAGCATGAAAACTGATGTGATATGCAATTCTTTTATTTCTTATTCGCATAGCTTTTGATAGATGGCGGTAGTGACAGACCAATCAAGTGTTTGTAAATTTATCGAATGAACTTTTAGTCTTAGCTGAGGTGATACAAAGTACACCTGGTTAACAAGTTTAAACTATAAACCGTTTAAAAATTTAAGTATTATTACAAAAGGATATGAACCAAAACTGTTAATACTCGTAGAGAAAGTTGGTGACATAATAATTTGTGAAGAAGATGTAGTTAAGCCCTGTTCCCAGTCCATGTTTCTGAATTCAAAATCACAATGCAAATAATACATAAACAAAGAAAAATTAATTATCTCTTTCTCACGCGTCACAGAATAGATATTCGAGACCGTATATCGATATTCAATTGTTTCTGGGCAATACGTCTTTCCACAACATAGGCTCTGGAAATAGGTGACAAATAGATTCAAAGGCATAACGCAATCGGAATTAGATTCGATTCGCCAAATGAAGCGAAGCGATCTAATGGCGGGGAGCGGTTTGTGCCGGAATTGCGCACCTCTTTGCATTTATAGTACCGAAAATGAAGGATTGGGAGTGAAAATAGAATTGGAGGTGTGTTAGTGAAATTCCGAGAAAGTTAAATGAATTGCGAAAGTTAAATGATGTTACAAAATAATAATAATCAGTAAAGCAATATAATAAATTGATTCGAAAACGTTTTTGTAAGGACCTCTATCGTTTAGACACATCTATGATTAAAACAATGAAAAGAGTATTTTTTCGGATATTTACTATTTTGTCATCTGTAAGCCAACATAACGTTTTACAATGTTTTTGACCAAATTTTTCATTTGTCATACTTTACTTTTTGTCATTGTCAATACGTTAATAATTTGTCATTACACAAAATTTCAAACGTATATATTAATAAAGTAACAATTCTTTTATTTACCTCACGAATGGTCTTCTTCACGGTCCGTATTTAACTAGTTTTTTCTTCGAAGTTTCGCATAGATTGTTTTGTACCCCTACTTCAGAAACTTTATTTTTTATTTTATAAGGAAACCTCAAAATGTTTTCGACAGGCTTTCGGCCTCTCACGACCGAAAAGTGTTGAGAATATTCAGAGGCTGTCAATCAGGAAAGATCTTCTGAAAATCTTGCACGGAAACTTATACTAAACTAGGGCAAAACAGCAAATCATTTTAGGAGACGGTCTTATAGACAAATACAAATTTATGGTTACAAACGAGACTCGATGGGCTGCGGTAACATTAGTATAGTATTGCGGTAACATCGGTATAGTATTGCGGTAACATCGGTATAGTATTGCATCATTACATTAGAATTTAAACATGATGGGTTTCATAAAAATATATGCACAGCTATGTCTGCATCACTAGAAATGTATTTTTAAATGGTATTTACTTATTTTCACACAAATATTTTAAAGATATCCTACATAAAACAATTATGTACTAAAAAGGCGAAGATACATTTCTAACAAAATTTCTTCCGCGTTGTAATTTATGTGCAAGAGAACAAGACTTAAGATTGAGAAGGACACAAATGGTAACTTTGTTCTAGTAAAATTTTCCACGCATCTAGAGAAGTAGGGCAGTGTTATTGTTCTATTACAATTTTAACAGAAAATCACATCAAAATGCCATTGCATTCCTGTTTTAATAACAGTTCTTTAACACAGGACTGTTCTTGCATGTGATGTTGCAACATTTTGCTTGCAATTTTCTGTAGTAGACGTGTCCTCACTCAGGCGGAATAAAATGCTAGTAAATTATTATTAGTGCCTCGCTAGACCTATCTTAAATATGCATCCACTAATGATTATATAATTTTTACACTTAATGTTACTTGACCTTGACTTTGACTTTGACCTTGACCGTGACCTTGAAAAAATAAAAGATATCTTCACAAAGATTCCGCAACCACAGAAGAGTTGACTTTCTTAAATCCAATATCGCAAAAGAACAATACTATTAACATTAATTACTGTTACGGCGAAAAGCTTTGGTAAGATGGTGGCAACTAGACAGGCGGATTTAGAAATACCCTACCTACCAATCAGAAATTTGCAGAAAATTTCTGACATCATTGGAGATTGAACTTTGGACCTCCAGATTTGGGCTTGGTGATTTCAATCTACAAGATCCAATCTGGACTTTTGACAATACGGTCGTCATATTTATATATGAATTAATGAATTGGTTTTCAGTGCGTGTATCTCACATAAACCATTTGGGCGTGAATAGGGAATTGGGCGTTTATTTTCAAATATATTTTAATAAAAATTTGCTTTTCACAGTCAGAGATTACAGGCAGTAACAATTGGCTGACGTCCAAGCTCACAAATCACATAATCAGTTGTAAAGCGCTGAAGTCCACTGAAGTTTTTTTTATATAATATAACTAATTTATTGCATTGCAGACCTTTGACATGAAAATATTATTATATGTAAATATTGTTTTCTAGATGCCTACGAATTTCGTCGAAGCACCAATTGACCTGTAGCTAAGTAGGCATGTACTTACTAACTCGATTTGTCCAACAGAATATGGGGAGTTGAATCCGATCCAAAGTCGGGTTAGTACAAATAAAAATACAAAGCGAAAAATGTATAACAATGTACGTTGCATGAACACGTGAAAATATGAATCGTCTTTATGCCCTACTATGCCGTATGTAATTTGCTATCACGGGCAAGAGCCCGTAAAGCACAGAAGACTGTGCTTCCGAAGAAATGTTGAGTTGTTGATCCCGGTTGTCATGACAACCACGTTTACCAACTAGCGTAGCGTTGGTTAACTAGCACTACGGTGTTATGGCGCTTACTCCACATATGTTTCTCATGTATGAAGTTCTTCATTGCCTGTGAATAGCTGAATTATAATAGTGTATCCGTAGCAAAGACTAGAACATTAATTTTCAAAATATATGTAATTTTATAACGAAGAATATGTATATAATATTATAAATGTGAAAGTATTAACTCCACAAGGTTTTCAACTATAAGAAACAAAATCTAAACCTAAATCAAAGTTCTTAAAGAACTAACTCAAATATATTGAATTCAAACTATTCGAAACTCAAAACTCATACACTGTATTCAGATGCAACTGAATTTCTTAATAAGGAGTCTTAAGAATTAAATATTAATATTTTCAGATACGTGTCCCAGTTGGAATCAAGCCAGGTTAAAGTTTATTATATGTGTAGTTCAGCACTGCATGTGCAATACCGTCTTCTAAATCGTGCAAGAAAATAAATCAAGAGATACTATAAGTAAGTATTAGATTAAAAGCAAACTTATTACAATAGCCGTAGTTTTTTATATCCCGTGAAAACCCGTGAGACTATTCGCTCTTTGTGAATGTGATGGTATTTCAAGATGTAAATTCAAAACGTCCAACGCGCATTAAAAATATAACGGATTAACCTTTAAGCCACCATTCCATAATATCATTGAAGTAATTTAAAATTTAAACCATTTATTCAACGTACACTTATTCCATAACGTTAAATATTATAATATACTAACTTAAAGTAAATCTTAAATCGATAATTTTGATAATTGGTTGACAGTTGCAATTCAATATTGCTCTCTTCGAATCGCGTTATGAGAAAATAACCTTAGAGTTAAAACTGCGTGAAGTGGACACCTGCGAAGTTCTATTCAAGTCAACTATACGGGAATACAATTAAAGCAGGTCATCACGTTGTTTTTCTGTTATTCATAAATTCTCTTTCTGTTGTTTGTTAAAATAATTTCTGCGGTAAAGTTAAAATTCTATTAGTGTATTAAATATTGCGGGCCACTTACCATTAAAAGATATCAAAATAATGTTGGCAATTATCAGTCTCCTTTTTAGGTTATTATTTAATACCGTACCTTTCATAAAAATATATACTACATTTTTTTGAATTACAAAGACAATGTTCGTAACATTGCCGGAGTCTCCTTATTAATTAATTAAGAGCCGCTCGTTTTGTTCCCGAGAATTTTATTACTGTCTTATATAAATTTCTTCTTCCTTCTACTCCGAATCTTAAATTTTCTCGTTTATCAACACTACTCAGTAAAAAACGGTACAAATCAGCAGTGTTTAACAGAAGCGTTCTGATAAAAACAACCGAATCATATCGAATAGCTATTCGCTACGTCGTCTACGACGTAACGTCTATGTTACAACAATTTGCTACGGATCCTAAGAGTACATCATTGGGCTACATTTGTTTCGTTCGTCATACTCATCGTAGCAAACTTCGTAGCATTGATATAAAATGTCTGAAATGAGAGTTTCTTGACTTTTTATCTCCTTTAAATACTTAAAAAAATTATTAGACTATCCCCTAAAATCTGATTATTAATATTTATCCTATTTACAAGATTTTGAGTAGTTCTCGTGACTTTATATCCTGGTTGACCTTCCTTTTATCCCTTTACATACATTACGAAAAAATTGATTTTATTACTTGTATACTATTCTATATACTGTGAATAATAATGGGTTAAACATGGGATATGTAGGTTATGCATTTTTTTTATCCATGATAGGTACTTTTTCATTATTACGGTAATGTTACAGAGTAAAATCTTAAAGTAATAGAGCATACACCGAAGCGTGACCATATTCTTAAATGTTGGTGTTAGTAGTTCAGCTCCATAACTTATAATTTTCTATATTTCACGTCTTGACAATTAAACACTTGATTTTTGATTTTAAGTCTTTGGTATTGTACTTTATGTATTCGAATTCATCCTATATCTTTCATAGAAAATCACGGTAGAGGTTTGTATTTACATATAATTCAAGTATGTATATTTTATTAGGTCTATCGTCATCGTAATCATTGATGTTTCTCTGTTGGTAAGTACGAGTAGAGAACAACTAAGAGAATATAAAACCGGTTTTAGAATTGGTTAAAGATGATAACAAATTCCATATCGGTTTTGTGTTGCGGGTCGAAATAGATGCAGCAGCACAAAACCGGTTTTTGATTTGTCAGTTCGAATAATGAAAACGTATGGCCTTATCGTGGCGGAATTTTCTGCAGCGGTTTCTAATAATAGGAAAAATTACGTTTTAGAATTAACTGTTCAAAAAACGATGCAGTAAAAAGATATTCCAATCAAGTTCACAACCGTGAGACTATAATGTTTTTTCAATACGAATATTACCTTTCGTGATTTTCATCTTGCAGATAACATCTTAAGTATCGGTAAGAGTCGAAGCAAAGTCACTTTCTGATTATATCAAAAGTATATGTTTTTTGCTTTTATGATATAAAAGATCGGTTTTGTAAAGTTAAAAATATTTTTATTTTCATATCTGTTTCTAAGTTTGAATTACATACTTTAGGTAGGATTTTGTGCAAAAACTAAGAGATTCATAGATAGAATTAAGTATCATTATATAATTTTCTGTTATTCTGTTATGTCCATTTAAGTATCTTTGTGTTTATATGAATTTTGTGTGTATATGAACAAAATAAATTAGAATACTAAATGTTTTAATGCATGCTTTGTTTGTCTTTAAAAGGTTGTGCAAAAAGTTTTAGCTAATTAGTTTTTTAGGATTAGTTAGATAACTAGCTTTTTCAACAATAAATAAATATATATTTACATAATCCATCCTATAAAACTACAAATCTACATTCAAACAAAAATAACCAGAGAATAAATCTTGTCAATACATAAATATTAGCTGTTTCTATGGGACTCCGATCGGGAAGCTCTGGTATATATAGTAGGCAAGGTCTTACCATGCTTATATAAGGGAATGTAGTGAAATGGTTAAGCAATCTAATGACTTGGACCTTAATGACTTACTTATTCATCGCACTGCTCTCATATATATGTTTCTGTTCTATTTGTATATCTACTTAGTATTATAAAAGCCGCCATTTATATCACAAAATAATAAGTATTCACAGCGGGACCTGTGAGGTGAAAAATTATTTATTAATTTCTACCGTGCACGATTAAATGTTGAACAATGAGAGAAAGGACGCGGTCGTTTGGTCTGGGACTTGACCAAGGAACCCTTTTGTTGGAGAAGCTAAGTCTGTACCGCTAACTGTGGTTTCGAATAATAATTAAAAACCTTTTCTTGGTTCAAAATTGGTATTTTTTATACACAAATTAAAAAACCCTTCACTATTGATTAGCATTCAGATATGAGAGACTACCATCAAGTCAGGTGGCCAGGCTACTAAATCTTGTCTGTCAAAGTCAGAATATTGATTCAAAAGATCAAACAAATCACCTATTTACAACATCGCATTGTCACATTACAACCTACACGTCACATACAATTTATCCAGTCCTTAGCAACTAGTAGCGTGATGCTCTACAATATTAAAATAAAGGAGAATCGTTACGCTGATCTGGCGAACACACTCCCTAAGAACAAAGCATAAAAATGATGAATCTTATCGATAATATACTTCTCTACATACGTTTATCTAATACAATACGTCCGTTACACTCTAAAAGTTGCTTTTCTGTTTCTCATTACTCTGTATTCACCGAGATATGATAGAATTGATTACTTAATCTAATTCTTGGGCGTTCTGGACTTGATTATTCCGGACTGCTTTCGAGAAAGAGCTGTAGTGATTATTTATCCCAGCCTGTTTTTCCCAGACCTGCGATATGGCGGAATCCATTTTGAATATGTTTTCGCTTTGTCAGTAGAAGTTTTTATCTCTTTCTTTGTGAACACAAAGCGAGCATTAGTTGAAACAAATTACAAATACATACGAGTTTTTGTTATTCAAGGTTGCTCAGATGTATTGTGGCGAGAGTTTGATAGAAATGTGATCGTTTGTATTTTCTTTGACTAACCAATGTCGATTCCTTTTATGCAACTGACCCAGAAGGTGAGTAATGTTTTTGCGAGTATTTGAGTTTGAGTATTTGGTTTGTTGAGTATTTGGTTTATTTTTTGGGTTCTCCGTTAAAATGTTCACAAATTTGAGATTGAAATGGCATTAGATGCGTACTCCAATAAAAATTTAATTTAATCAAAAATAGTTTTCAAAATCTTTTAACAAGTCAGTCGGGTTTTGTTTTTCCATAAATTATTTGTTTGATATTCCTGATAAATATTGCTTCCATGTTCATACGGTCCACGTGAAACCCACACGATGGGATACACTCATACTCTATACATCCGCTTACCTTTTAAAGCGCATAGACCCTTCACAAGCATGAGTTTATCTTGGGGAATGGTGAGAACAAAACAAAAAAATCATATTTGATAGGAAAAATAACGGGAACACATATTTAAGTGGCGTAAACTCCATCAAAATAGTATTAGGGGTTTTAATCAAATCTAGGATACACAAACACATAATTTACATAAAGGTCAAATAGAGGTCCTTCTTTTTTGAAGTTAAAAATATTTCAGTCCGGAATTTGGCCAAATGTTTCATCCAGCACGTGTAGATCCTTTCCGTAAGTAAACTTAGTCAGCGCTGCTTGTGTATAAGTATATATTTAGTAGCGTTGAGTGCCTCTAACTACAGTCAATTAATGCATTAAATATGTTAAACACTCCGCACACAACTAAGTAATGAGATGTAATAACGAGACTGAGAGTTCGGTAACATATGAAATATAATTTAAAATAACATATTAAATTTTATTAGTAGGAAAATTTATGATAATGGAAAAATAATAATATTAAATACTAGCTTTCCGCCCGCGGCTCCGCTTATGTGGAAAACATGGCTGTTTTATGTTTACAGATTATGATTTCATAATTCAGTCCAATAACCTCTCAATGCACTCGATGACCTCTCCATCTGTTCCAGACCAACGGATCCAGACGGCCTAACCATGGCAGGCACTATAGGTTTAGAATAGAACCGATAGTGATTTTGTGGTTGAATAATCTCCAGCAAAAAAGTTAGTGGGGCCTTTTGGATCAGTGACCCTTTTGTGATGGTTTTTGCGATGTACGGTAAGGCCCGCAACTGGTGAAATGTTCACGGGTGAACTCCAATCGTCGCCGATATGCACCATCAGCCCGGAGAGGATGTTTAGTTGGTAGTAGCGGAACGCTTTTACTCCGATTCCCACATACACTAACAGTTGCCAACGTACTATTGGGATGATGCATAAATGCATTCGACCTCTTAGACGAAAAAAAAATTGCCACGGTGACCAGTTAAATAAGAAAGTTGGTGATTTTGACAATAGACAAGATTCCCTTCACCAGAACACTTCTTTTAAGAACAATATTCCTTGTAGACTGACAATTAAATGACAGGATTAAATAAATTACTTAACAACTTCAGTAAATTTTGAAATCAATGCCCCCTCATTCTCAAATTTGTTAATCTGGTCAAGCATGATCCATCATTAGCTGTTTCTTAACACAGGTCAGGCAAATGCTAGACTATTTAATATAAATTTTTTTTTCGATATATCGGACGTCAGACGTCTGCTCATTTTGCAAATTAAAGTGAAAACCAGCAAGTGAAAGTGCTTATCTGGCTTTGGACTTGTAAATAACTTAGTAGTTTCAACTTTAGCTGTCAAAAAACTCTAGATTTCCTATGACATTTCTTACTAATAATTTTCATCAATGTTTTCACGTTCGCATAAAACCCTAATAACAAAATCTGATATTGCTTACAATAACAGTTCCCAAAATAGCTTCAATAAGGCATGAATTTTTATTTCTTCCCCTATCAAATAAAAGCTTAGGTACCGTAAACATATGCGATACAAAGATGCGTGTGATGTTTTGGTTCGCTGAAGTTAAATTCCACTGCGGAAATGGTAGTTTGATTTGTAAATATAAACATTTTGTTTAACAATAGTAAAAAATGTATTTATTTCTTTATATTAAGTCGCTTTGTTTTATCTTTATATGCTCTTTGATAAGGCTGATAAATGGCTTACGTCAAAGTGTAAGTCCCAAAAACACTGAAAACTTTCATTTGAAAATGAGCTTTTACTAAATTCCAAACTCGTTAATCAGTGATTTTCTAAATCCCTTTTACTGAGGCTCATTCTTCATTCATCTCAATTCGCTCGGTCGTTCATTTGAACATTTTTCGGTCGCTTCATCCATTCCTATTAATCCGTAAAAATCTCTCTGTCTTTGTCCATTTGTTTATCTCTCAATCGCAGGTTACCTCATAAAAGGAAATCATAAAGATGATAAGCTATGTAGTATGTGACCCATATACCAAGATTATATACGATGTAAGGCATCATTGTATATAGAGTATAAGTAGCGGTAAATTAAAGGTGGTATATTTATAGTACGCTAGTTACAAAAAATATTTTTTCTTTGTGGCGAGTAGGTCCGTAAATAGGTTCCTCCGTGCAAAGAAATGCGTAGAAAACGACATGGTTGACTTAGTCGAGTTTCTGCTTTGGTTTATGTGCACCCGCATTATAAAAGATTATTGGAGATTGGCTTGCCGTATATTGGTCATAGGGATCTACCTCTTAGGTTATTTTATGTGCTCTTTTTGAAAGATCTCGAAGTCTAAATTGATTTTTGATTATTTTGATGGATTCATGAATGTTAGTATTTATTAGAATAATAGGTTCAACTATTTTATTGAATTCATTTGCTTTATTAGTAAGTGCAAAGTAAAAGATGCCCTGGCTATAAAAAGACGGATGTTGAGTAAAAGTAAAAATTTAGGTCTTTTCTAATAAATGAGATATTTCAAATTAAAAGCTTTGTAAAATTTATGATTTAGGTATGATTTCGATTACGTATGAAAGAATTAGGCCAAAATTATGAGGACTAGAAATTAATAAGACCGTTAATTAAAATAATTTACGCGCAGGATGTAGGGGAGGTACAAAATATCCCTAAGAGTTTAAGTGTATGTTAGTGAAGACATTTCTTTGTCTTCGTTTGACAAACTTTTAGCACTTGCTTTATCGTTAAGATCAATAAAGAGTGAAAATGAGCATAAGTTCTTAGTTATAAGACTTAAATTTGTACAGTGTTACAATTTCTGTTGCTGCATCTTTATTAGAAAACTTTAACTTCACTTGATTATGTTAGCAATGTTATGATATTCTAAATTTGAATATAGTAAATTTGAATTTGAATACATAATAACTATAAAAAATCTATTGTTAAGATGTTGCAATGGTATTCCTAATAAAAAAGATGATAATAAGTGTCCATATTATATTTTATTTCGGCTGTCTTGCGTCTTTTTGGTGGGTTTGGTAAAATAGGCAGAGGAATGATATTGTACTCTATAGAGGTAAAGAAATTTATTAAATTCTCTTTGAAGTAATATGAGTGGTGATTCATTCAAGTCTAAAATACGTTTCATATAGAAAATGAATAGAGTGCAACGTTTGATCCTAATCAGATAATTAATGTAAAAAATGCAAGGTGAGACAAATGATTCAAAGATTTTGTATTTATAAATAAATACAAAATCAGACTAGAACTAAATCTAGAAATTACACGTGGCTTTTAATTTAAAGCATAATTATGTAATTATTTGGATGGACGTTATTAAATACTCAATACTTATCAAAACGAATGTGATGAAACATTTAATATTCACTATTCACTAAACATTTTCCATATCTCCCAAAAGTTCCATAAAGTTTCTTCTGCGTATAGTTTACTTTTCAACTAAAATCTTAACGCTTTAAAGTTAAAATAGTTTCACAATGTTTTATTCTCTTATAACATATTAAGGCTTGTTATGAAGTCGTACGTAAAAAAAGAAAAAAGTTATTGCATAATTAAATTTCAACTTTAATAATAACATTACAATGGGTTTAAATTTGAAAATGAAATTCTTTAATTGCTTTTCTTCATATAGTGAGTTTAAGATTATTTTTGGTGATCCCTTGATATTTTTCCATTTTGAATGCAGGTCATCTATCGAACACTTGATATATAATTCCGTTGATACTCATGCTCTTGTTGAAGTTGCTACTTGCACTTCACTCAACGGACAGTTCACATCCATTACTTTAGATTCAACTCAAGATCAATGCTCAGGTGAATCGTAACTTTGTGAAAATGAAGTCGTACGTCTTTAGTTAAAGTTAAACTAGTGTATGTTATATTTGAGGACTGGTCTCCCTTCTACCGAAGTTTTATTCAAGCTCAATTCAATAAATACGTACTTGTGTGTTTTTAGAAAATTGAGTTGAAACAAAAGTAATTGAATGACGTCACCAATAAATAATACACTTATAAAAATTAAATATGGTTTTTATTGTGTGAGAAGAATGTTCTTTTGTATTAAATTACAATTAATCTAAGTACAGTTAGGCTTAAAAACTGCATACATATAGCTTTCAGGAAATCGGATTAGAAAGATTTTCATAATGAAGGTGAATGAAGAAACTCTTAACGTCCTATGTCCTCTTAACCTTTGAACCTATCAAAGAGTCGTTACTCGGTAAAAAATAAATTCCCGAAGGACAGCAATCTTTATTCGATTAGAACACGAAATTGGGAGATAAAACTACGTGATTGAAATAATATAAATTGTCTAGTTATGATGACTAGCTATCCGCCTGCGGATTCACGCGCGTGAATTTCTTGAACTTATTTCAACTAACTAACACCAAACTATTTAAAATTGGAATTGAAACTTTATATTTAAATTAACGTTTAAACCTTTTTTGAAGCACTATATATAGAAAAGCGTATGAAGATCCATTGTGTAATGTAATAGATATAAGCGTACAGTGGAACAGTGACATCAGTGAGCAACTTTCTTTTGTACTTTGTAGCATTTATTTTATACTATTCTATTCACCAAACTTCTGGTAAGACTATAGTCCAAAACTATATCATTTCTATTTTAATGAATTAAGTTTCTATTAGAAAAAAATCTTATTTGTTTGTTCGTGGATTCGTGGCCTATGAGATAAATAGCCGAAAGCTGAAACGTTCTCAAATTTTAAGTGCTTAATTTGACATTTCATTGACTTTGATAGTGCAAATATTTCAGAGTGCCTCAAATTTGAAAAGCTTTTCAGTATCTGGTCGTAAAGGAAAATATTTTATATGGTAAATAAAAGAGAACGTCCCAATTGTCGTTAAGTGTCATTTTGCCAAGATCGTAAAAATACACACACATAATTACTTGCGACAGTAATTTATTGCATTGCATTTATCTTCAAAAACATGTATTAAGGAATACGATGTTTCCAAGAAATGTCATGTTCCTTAATATATGTTCGATAAACAATTCGAAATTTAAATAATAATTACATCTCTGCTGTTTTGGGTTTCGGAGTAAAAAGATCGTGTCAAATTAAACGGCTGATTTGAGTTTACATCGTAATTTATTTGGCCACCAAAATAAGACAGACAACTTTGTCGGCCGCTGCTCGCGTATATTTGGAAAATACAGAAACTTCGATTTATCTTGTAGATTTTGGTCAAAATAATGCTCAAATTTCCAAGCACGTTTGAGAAAAATATTTTCAATACGCACGCCAAGATAACCTTTTTACGAATATTTAGCCAAGCTTAATAGTATAGTGCTCGTTTTGTTCAATAGGAAAAAGTCGTCAAATAGATGCTTATGATTTGCGCCTAGCAAATAAAGGAGTCCATAGTTTCAGCCTCATTTGATATTTTTTATCAATCATAAAGCCGCAACTTCAAAACCAAGGCGACGCAGACCTCGAATATTTCAAGAAATAAATACATCTTTTCAATAGAAATAGACACGCTTCGTTATTTGTGATATCCAAACATATCAGGTAATATAGCTTCCTGGTAGACAGTTCAAAATGTCAGTTTAGTGTTTTGGAGCGGAAGCGAGATTTAGTGCAAAATCGAGCGGGCAGAGGTAAGACTGGCATTAGAGCGAGTGAAATTGGCAGCCCCGGGCCACCTGCAACTAGTATTGGGGCTGAACCATTTTAAAGGTTTAAATTGCAACATTTTTGATTGTTTTGTTGTTTAGTCTTAACTAAAATTGATTTTTTAAATTACGGGTGGCACATAAGTGATATGTTATTAAGTTATCTTTGTTCTCAAAATCCGGTTCTTGGCACAGTATCAGGGATGATTAATATATTACGACCGCCTAAAAACCTTGCATGCTCACAAATAAGCATGTTATTAGAATATTCTACAGATCAGTCATCATAAAAGCTTTTAAATAAATATTTTTGCTCCTCAATTATATTCTTTGTCAAAAACAACGCAATTCAAGTCAAAAGGAATAAGTCTTAATATTATATTTCATTGTTATTGCCATACATCCGTACCTCTGTGGGGAATCATTCTTGTTACGTTCTAACAAATTTATGAGCATTAAAATACATTACCGTGTTGATATTATACTGAAGTAATATAACCCTTATTGAGAGTGCATATAAGTAGGTATATGTGCTAGGTGCTTGATTACACACATTACACCGAGATACAATTTAACGACTTATATAATTTACTATCTTACTGCTAGCCATACGTCTTTGTTATATCAGAGTATGATTTGACATACTCTTACTGAAAAATGTGGTGAAAAAACAATTTTTATTTCACCAAAGTATACCATCTGATGTCTTGCGAGAGATGCTCTACCTGATGGTAACTAGTAACGCAGGTTAGGGAAATGTAAACATATTTATTAAGTCCCACCAAATGTAACTTAACTTCACACTTTAAAGAAGAATTTTATTTAAAATGATACTATAAAAGGTAAGGAATATTGATATGATAACTACACGCGGTGTAAAAAAAAATTATGTATGACAATTTTATAATTCTCATACCTATATCGACTGCAGTATTAAAAAACATAAGTAAACTAGAAAATGATTGTAAAATTTTCCTTCCTTAAAACAATGTGTTGATAAAAAAAACATTTCTTGTTCGAACGCTAAGTATTTACAATTTGATGAAAGTACTGGAATCATTTAATATATTATATCATTTAATATGATTATTATAAAAAAAAACAAATTTAATATTATACAAATTCAAATTCATTATTTGGCTCCATTTTAGACACATTAACTTAAATGTGAAACAATATTGCATTCGTTAGATGACAGTGTCGCAGTTGTTAACGGCCGTATCAATAATGGGGGGCCTTTGGTACATATCAGTGTGGTGATACATAATATTATTAAGTTCTTTATACACTAATTTTGATTTACATAAGTGTATGTATAGCTAGACTGAATAAAAGTGAGACGACTTTAACTATTGACTATGGTTATCGAGAATCTTATAGATTGTACTTTTATTATAATTAATCATCAAATTTTATTGTCTGTTATTAAAAATCTGTTATGTAGTCTGTTGTTAATCGATTGACCGTGGATTTTAACATTTTGTAAACCATTCTTAACGATGTGTTAAGTGAAGGACAGATCTTGCTGAGTTGTTTTTGGTACTTTGACTAGAGACTATCGCCTATAGACAACAAAAGAAATTACTTGAAAGTAATAGTAATATTTCTCACCCTCATAACTATCATCTAGCCCAAATTAAGCATCTTTAAGAGCTTGTATTATGTATACTAGACAACCTATAAATATAGATAGTGAAATGAATATAAATACAACGAAAATAAATATATAAATATACGAAACAAATGTACAATTATTAAAATACCTCCTCCTTCTCCTCTACCGGGATTTGAACCAGGAACCTCTGGCTAAGCAGACAGAGGCACTGACCAGTCATCATTACTTGACTGTAACGTTAATGGACATTAATGACAGGAGTTAATGCTTTTCATGCCCTGTCATTTCACGGGATATTTTCCCTTCACACGAAACACAGCGAAAAACTTCGGGACAGAAAAGTGTATAAAAGGTTGGCATACAATCTTTTGTTTATTTATCGGCCGTGGAATAGTTTCTGCAGTTGGTACCTACAAAATACATTAATCAGTTCCAATATATTTAGGTATTACGTATCAACCATGGCGAATTTTGCTGCTTTTTATCGAAATTAAAGCACCCAAACCATCACGGCAACTAGCAATACGTGTACAAAGAAATAAGTCCAACCGGAAATAGTCCGCAATCGAAAACTGAATTTCGATGTAACACGGAACTCGCTCCAGCAAATTTACTATGGAGAAACTAGATTGCTCCTTGGTCGGCGATTCGGTTTGGTTTTATACAATTTAATAAAGTTGCTGACGTCACTAACATGGTTGTACGTGGCGGATAACGTAGTTCTATTTTCAAAGTCAGGCTTTTTTTAAAAAAAATAGTAAAATGCAGTTTTTAAATTAAATAATGATATTAACGAAATTTGGCTAGTGCTGGAGTTTTTTCCAGGATTTCTAAGACAGACGTTTAAAGGGGTATTTAATGGGACGTCTGTACTATATAACATCTAAGGGCAGTTAACCCCTCACGCTGTTATTATTACAATAAGGGCATTTTCTTATCCTCCCAAAAAATCTACAAAAGATTACATGTAAGTTATTTGATTTTTATTCAAAATATAGCTTACTGATGCTATGATGTCTGGCTTGGTAACACACGAATGGATAGGTAATTAAGAGGAAGCTTCCTAAAGCTTCAGCTATCTAACGGTTCTAATTTCCTTTAAAAACTCAGCCTATCTATAGACCTCTATGGTGCAGCTTCAAGGTTCAATATTACATACCCCGCTTCAATAGAATTTGGCTGGAAAATAAATGACGTAAGTCACAAAATTATTTTCGTTTATATATTTGGTAATAAATATTGTATTAGAATTCGGCTTAGGCAATTACTTATATTAATTTAATATATTTTTTTATAATATTCCAAAGAAATTAAGAATTCTTTTATACATATTGCAACATTTTGAAAAAGGTATCGTAATAAATAAATGAATAAAAATCCAATAAATTATCTTAAAAGTAATATTAAAAGACTAACAGCCGGTTTCTCGAGTACGGAAACTCGAACCGACCTACAAATTAGGTCGAACAAGAAATGGGCTCTTCAATATAGAGAAAAAAAAAGAAATTTGTGCATTTTACAAATCTATTTTGTCTAATGCTAGTAGAATTTTTGGAATGAGTTTTTTTAGTTTTCTAAATCGTATTTAGTATTTTTAAATCAATGTGAGTGAGTGAGAATATTTTGCTTGACCATGATTGGGACATTTCTTTCTTCATAGGACATCTTTCAAGAATAAGGAGTCTACACTGAACACCATATTATGTACAATGATAGTAACACTAAACATAAACTATGTAAGATGTTATAAACAATATAAGATATAATTTGAAGGAATGGTGTATTTCGGCATATTTAACTTTTCCTACTAATGTCAGGCTAACTATTATGAAGTGCATATTTAAATTATTACACTTCATTCGAGAAAAGGTCTGTTGTCTCACCCCACGAACAAAAAAGTGGCTTCATTACAATTATAGCCCACAGTTAGACATATTATGTAGCTATTACCTTTTCCTTATCATATTTCATAGTGGTTATTAAACTAAATTCTTAAGGAACTCACTAAAAACTATCAACTATGAAACCAATGTGTGTACTATTTGAAAGTGATAAGACAGCATAGTCTCTGTGCACGACATGCAATTTCACAATGATACCAAAAGAATACAGTGAAATATAATTATAACACGATATAACAAATTACCATACGCACACGAGAAAACAAAAATTTCACGCGTCGCCTGAGAGATTACACAGATTCTTATAAAAAAGGCTGCGAACAAAGTTCAATTACAAAGCGGACACGGGGGAAATCCCAGGAACAGGGGAAACAGCTGAAATGTTAACAATTCAATGCCGAGCCAAGATGTTGAGTAACGAAGACAATCGAGTCGACTACAGACACCACCTCGGGGAGGAAATAAGTGCCGCTCGATTAGAATTGATACGGGACCACTCGACAAGTCGTTTCGAGATTTGTGCAAAGAGGCAATGAAGGATAGCTATTCCAGTGTTCAATGGTACGTTCTGGCTAAATAAAGAATAGAAGTAGGTAGTTCAAATAGTTTGGTAGGTTGTTCAAAGTGTAAGCTAAATTTTAAGCTGAATTTCCCAAGTGTTAGGCTACGAAACTTGTCGATTCTACTGTATTTAGAGCCAATCACCTTTATTTGCATTCACTCAACTTGAAAAGTTTTTAATGAAGACACAGGTTTTTGAAATTAACTCGGCTTGAAATTCGTAAGAGTTTATTTTAATTTTTTAGATAAAAATCCGTACCCTCTAATCTTTTTATGATAAAAAGCCTCAATCCAGTCAGTTTCCAAACCTCTTTTTAATGGTTCAAAGGAAATTTTGTTTCGTGAGTAGAGCAATAATTGAAACAGAAATGGCATGTTGGCCGCCGGGGAAAGAATGGTGAGAAGTTTTTAATTAAATTAGATGTTTTGTATTAATTTGCTGCGAAATTTAAGGAAACTTCAAGTTATGGTTTAGACAATAAATTAAGTGGTTCTATTAAAGAAAATTTAGGAATGAACAAACCAGGAAATGTTAAGATTGAATTTTGAAAATTAATCAAACTAACTTTCTTAATGAATTACAATTTGGACGGAGTTTAACTTGATATTGGTAAGTGTAGCAGAATGATAGCGAAAAGTGGAGAGCAAAATTAAAACCACCGTTTGACATAGAGAAAAATATGAATGTAATAATTTGAGTGACAATAAAAGTTATAAAAAGTTATAAAAACATAGATAATATAAAAGAGTCTTCAACAGTAAGGTTAGATTATTGAAATTTAACTTAACGATTTTCGCTGTTTATTTAATAGCCTTTAGTCAAATGAGCGTTACGTAGCACGTTGGCAAAGTGGTTATAGCTCTCTGGTTACTGCTGATACTTAAATCGATCCATCAAAATTTGTTTTCTCGAGATACTTCGTGTTTCGAAACGTCCTGGAAGCCTGGTTACTGCTTTCACGCATGGATCGTCATTTGACCATAGACTTATAGCTCAAACTCCTATGTAAGAAGTCCTGTAAACATAGCAGACACTGAATTATAAATGAAACATGTTTTGGAAACCAAACCAGTTTAAACTCCGATCCAGGAACTATTACGATATTTTTTTTAAGAATAGCATATGAACCAAATAACAATATTTCAGTTCTATTTATATGTGTGAGAGCTTATTTCTTATGGTATTACCATGTCACATTTGTCACTTTCGGTTCACAGAGTTACTGTATTTTATTGATGTCTGTTTTTTTTATTAAACAATGATTTAGAACGTTATACGACTGTAATTTTCATATAAGTAAGAATGAAATTGAAATCATTCGAATAGAACAATCAAAGTAAACTTACTTAAGCACGAAACAAAACACTGCTAAATGAAGCCTTGTCAGGGAACTCCAACATTTTCAAAAATATCAGTTACAATTAGGCTATAATAAAATACACACACAGTCACACAATAAAGATCTACATGAATAAATTCGCCTGTATTCATACAAATTGTTTATAAAACTTACTTTACGCGATATATGCCAGAGATATAGATAAAGTTTTTGTTATTGATGTCGTAGTAAGTTTGAGGCCTGGACTTTTTAAATATAGACAGAATTTTGCTAAGTTTAGACTCTAGTCATCCTTAGACATGATATTAAAAATAAAAATGTACCTGATATATTCATATTTGTGGAGATAACAATAAATAAATTATTGAATATTAAATGTTTTTTTTTTAATATTAAGTGGTTTATATTATAAATAATTTCAACTGTCAAACTTTATTGTCGTGAGTTTTGGAAACTCGTAGTAAGCATATCGTGCTAAACGTATTAATCACTTTTGTTGAGTCTTACGACTCTATCTGTATCTGTCTTACGACTTGGTTTTGTATTGGCGACCCGCGGTATTGTAAGGTAATTACCACTCAAACAGCCCCATAGCGTAAGGCGGAAGTATGAAGTCCTTCTTGTTGAAAATAGAATGTTTGATAATATAATTAGACCGCTATAGCAGTGCTGCTTGATCCGCAGTCACTGTGCACCCACCCGGTGGATTATTCGGTTCTCATTAACATAGAGCAGATCACATTTGACCTGTCGAGTTTCCCTGCTATGTCCACGATCTCATAGTAATACATACATTCTATCTATGCACAGTCATTGGGGTCCAGTTGTGGTAACATACCGATGTGGTCGAAGACCAACTACCTTTGTCGATTACACTCGTTTATATTAGTCCTTACGCTGTGAAAATTCTTGTTATGTCATATCATGAATCTTATCTACGTACACTATTACAGTTCTTGTGTTTAAAGTTTGAATTATCAAATGTTGGTTGTGTGGTATCACCACACAAAGAGTAAAATCTCTTCTGTGGATATTACGAATCAACGAGTATGTGAGATCTATCAGAATCTATTTTAATTCTAAGCCGGTGATGTTTGAACTTCTTGTTTGCATACCTACTAAGGCGTATGAGCGGAATGTGACTACACAAGATTCAATATAATTATTTCATTTAATCGGGTTCTCTCTCAATTTATCTCTTGTAATCTCTTTAGTGAAACTCATAAAGGGATAAACCAGTTATCGGAATTATATGAAAACGGTTGTTATCAGTTCGTTGGTAGGTATTGTTTTAATTACCAAAACCCAAGCTAAATACTTGAGAAGGGTATATTGGAATTGAAAATATCGATGACAAGCTGTGGATTTTCAAATTTATGATCAAAATCACAATTAATATACGAGTTTGTAAATTTTAACACTCTAAATTCCAATAAAAATTTCGACCTTAATTTCGTCTCGAAAGGTTGTAATTATTTTACATTAGTCTAAACTACGTCCCAACTGGACCATGAGGGCCTCGATACATATTATTAAAGACCACAAGTCGATTTCATAATTCATAAAATAATCAATCTTCTTCGAAGGTGAAATAGTTTTGTTTAATATTTAGTTTTATTTAATCCCAAGCTAACCGTCTTCCTGATCGATAGTATATCACATGCAATTGTTATATAACAGAGGTCGTAAATGGCACAAATTATTGCAATTTAAGTACTAAATATAATTTTGGTTGAGAGTAGACCTCGACTTTGAACGAACTTGTTGGCCACGGACAGTGTGTTTTATTGCTTTAAAGGTGAATTTCGTTTCTTTTCAATTCATAATTTGCGAAGAGTTCTGGAGAACTCTGAAATTATCCTCCCTCTCTTTTCCTACTCTAGTTACTATTTCAATGTCTCCTTAACGCACAAGAAGATTTTATGACTCCTTTCTTTGTCGCACAGCCAGAGCGTGAAATTGCTTAAAAATAAAAGAGAGTTTATGTGTGCCGGTCACATAATCTCTCTTTTATAAAACATGGGTTCTTTCAAAATAGACGAGATAAAACACTTTTTGTGTCCGCAAAGTGGAGGTAGCTAGTAGAAGAAGAA
The DNA here is from genome assembly GCA_943193645.1 of Acentria ephemerella. NCBI lineage: Eukaryota > Metazoa > Arthropoda > Insecta > Lepidoptera > Crambidae > Acentria > Acentria ephemerella. The sequence continues at coordinate 3,167,477 of OW971889.1, forward strand.
AAGAGAAGATAGCTAGTACACTAGCTATCTTCGCATATGAGACTCCTATATTGCTTGCCATTAGATGGTGTCGAGTCTTTGCTAAGCTTTTTATAAAAAAAATGTTCTTAGACTCAGATTAAATGATCCAAATAATGTCAGTTTGTTTCAATATTAATTCTGAGGTATATATGTCAGACTCAGTTTAGATTATTTAAGTCATCTCAGTGTTGCAACTTAAGAGCATACACAATATTATTTGTTGTCAAACACAGATTACATTGTTGAGATCCAAGCAAGAACATTCTCAAGATACTAACTCTATGATGTTGGCGTTGTTCAGTAAATATTGGCAGAACCAACATCTAAAACAAGATTTTCAAGATTTGCGAAATGATAAAGAAACTAGGTCTAGTAGAAATGACTGTCGCTCTGTGATTAAAATTTTTTGCAAGTTAAAATGTGTTTAAATTTTAAGGATTAGGATATGACTGACATATCTTTAAGATAAAAGTTCCTGATTAAAATAGAACCAAAAATAAAGATACTAACTCAGTATCCAACAATATTGAGTAAAGGGGTCACTGAAAGGACGTTTAGAGCCGACTACAGGGCTGGGGTGCTTGCATATGTAATTGTATTCATTGATCTGAAATTGAACCGTGACTAATTCGTTCGATGCATAATCAATTCTAAGCTTGTCTTGTACCTAGACTTGTTTAGTTATCATCACATATTCGGTACCTCGACGGCTGTCTGGTCGAGTCGTCGGTACCTTTGTTTACTTAGCCAGAAGTTCCGGGTTCAAATCTACTCTACTCTCTCTATAACTCTACTGGAGGCAAATATTTATATGACGAGTACGAATATTTTTTCCTAGTCATAGATGTTTGTATGTTTAGTTTATTTCTGATATTTCTATACATATTGCAATATATATTTTAAGTTATCCAGTATCCATAAAACAAGCTTTTAATGACGCTTACTTTGGGCTAAATAATAGGTGTTAGTATATGAAAATGTTATTTTTATTATTATCTACAGTTTTCGCTATGTGTTTGATGAATATTTATTCTATACATGCATAAATTTGGTGAATACGAATACGAAGACGAATATTTGAATATGAGAAGTTGTTAAGGTTATAACCATTGCTATGACAGTAGCTAAATTATGAAGGATAGTAAATATTATTGAATTTCAATAGTGTTTGAATGATTATGTATAGAGGTTTATGAATGCAAGCCGACCGTCCATCATTGTGTCTTATCTTAGTCCTTGTCAAACAGTTATAACATTGTGATCTGAGACAGTATTGTTATCATTGGGTAGTCAACTATTAAAAGCTAATAATATTCGGCTAAACAATAACAACAGCATAGTTGCTTTTGTTAACAATGGTGTGAAATGACGTACTACCTGTTAAATGACCACTATGTCGAAATTATTAATTCGACAATCACATTCATGGAATTTATCCTCTTAAGTATACTCGTGAATGGATTGAGGAGGTACACGATGAGTATTGTATTTTTTTGAATTCTAGCATTACAGAACCCAAAATTTGAAACCAATTTTTATAAATATTCATCTTTTACTTAAAGTGTTCCTCAGTGGGGCCTCAGTTCAGATGTTTGGATTGAGGATCCATCTATGATATTGATGTACCATATAATATATTGCTGCAAAATCAATCAATCAATCAATCCAGCCTTTGCAAATGCAAGTGGTCGCACTTTATTTAGCTGCCTTTTGAAATCTCGTGTGGCTGGTCGTTTCATAAGCACATAATTTTAAAGTTAAAGTCATATTATATTTGTAAATATCCAGTATGGACTCTTACTAAAGATTTAAAAGCAGCAAATATAAGTTTTGCTCTCTCACTTCAACTGACTGTTTTTCTTATCATTAACTTACTATTTATACACTTACATGAAAAAAAAAACAAATTTGGTTCCATGGGTTATCACTCACTACGCTTACCCACGCTGCGGGTTGTTGGGTGTAAGTTGTTGAGTAAAGCCATCTTAAGTTAAGCTGTTGTCGCCTTGGATTGGTCTTTCCAAGCACGGATGAGCTCTCTTAAATTCAGGACCAAACATGACGAAAGTAACTTTGTATTCTTAATAGAAATCGGAACGCTAGAACCGCTATATCAGTGAGTTCTTTCATTTTATAGCATCCTTAAATTCATGTTACTACTACTAAAATTTGTATAATAAGAACCGTACTTCTAGTTAATAATTGGATAACTTCTTACAGTGAACTATTGGTTATAGTCTATGGTCTTATTAGTGTTTTGATGTCGGAGTTTTGTTTTGCTTAAAACTTTTTTATCACAAATTTGAATGTTAACTTTAACACGTTTAACACACACTTTATTTGTTTTTCGGTGGTTAAAAATATTCTAACAGCATTCGAAAAAAACAGAACAAATGACAGTCAAATCGCGTAACAAACATGTAAAAACATAAGTCAAATTTAAAAACCCTTTTTATTAGTCTGTTGAAAACAGGTTGATTTTTAAAACCCAAGTTTTTGTGTACGCTGTTATTAAAAATGATTTTACGGCAATGTTGTAAGGCTATTAATAAACAAAATTATTTTAACGTGCTAACACAAGAAACTCTTAGCTGGAAATGTCATATTAAAATGATAGGAATTGTCCTTAAAATTAGACATTCAAGATAAATGGCAAGCATTCCATGGGTGATTCAGCGGATAATGAATCGTTGTTTACACTAGGACTGTTTTTATGGTTATAAGAGATATGAATTTAAAAATATATATTTTTATATGGTAATTTCGAAGTCTTATTATAATTAATTTGAAAAATCAACAATATTTTTGAGAAAAATAAACGAACATAGCTCGAAGTAGACTATGCTGTCTGTGATTATTATCTCGCTTATAGTTTCTCAAGATTTTTCATGAATGAAGGTCATTATTTAAATCAAATTTTTTTATTTATGTAAAACACATCTCGTCTCCAGAATGGTAAATTGATTACATGTAATTTCAAATTACTTTTTTGATATTTCAGGTGGATCTTCATTTTTTTGGTTTTGTTAAAGTGGTAGTGTCCTCACCACGAAGTATTAATGTCGCTTTGTTCGGCGCCATCTTTTGTTATCGTTTTGATATGGTCTGATTATTTGTTATTCTTTTGTTTATTTGTTATTCTTGTCTAATATAAATATCTTAAATCGAAATTAATTGTTTTCTTTGAAAAGGCTGCCAACCTTCTCTTCATATATATGTATTATATTAGGTCGTCACATATGAAATTACGTTTTGTCGTACTGGCCACTTAATTCTGAAGTATCCAATTCAATTCAATTCAATTCAATTCTTTATTTTGCGTTCCATAGTTACATAATATAAATCTTAAGACTATAAATGACACTATGGACCCTGTCGGGCACAACAAAATTTTAGGTTATACAGGAGAAAGGTAGATTTCAAGGTAGGTTTAAGTTAAGTGTTTAAATTTGAATAATGGTCCAATTCAAATATATGCATTCAAAATGCTATTATAATTATCTAGGGATTGTTTGAAATTGTAAGTCAGTGAGTTTTTAAATGTAAAAAATAGATTTTATAGTATTTTTGTATTACAATTGTTTGGATGTCAGTAATATTAATATTAAATAATTAGAAATCATTATATTGTATTGTTTTTTTTTTTTTTTTTTTTTTTTAATTCTAATATGTCAATTGGGTAAAATGTCAAGTAGGTAATGTCAATAGTTTAAAATTTCTAGTGTTTATAAAGTGTAATGTATAATATCTAAATGTCAATGGTCTGTTAATTATTATTATTTTAGATATTGTTGAAGAAATCCGATAGCTTGTCTTCAAAGTACTCGTTAATGTTGTAATATGCTTTTTTGACCAATAACATCTTTAAGTTGTTCTTGAATTTTTTGAAATTTCTTTCTTTCTTCAATATCTCCGGAAGACGATTATAAACTTTGATTGCCATTGCATAGGGGCTTGTTGAGTGTAGTTTTAATTTTGATTGTGGTAACATCAAGTTGTTAGGATATCTTTGTGGATATCGTCTCGGCACGTCGGATTTTTTTACGAAAAAATCTGAATACTTTTTTACTAACATAATAAGTTCGAGTATATATATAGATGTTAATGTTAAAATATTATAATAAATAAAGTATGGTTTACAACTACAGGTAATATCAATATTAGCAATGATACGTATACACTTTTTTTGTTTTAAAAAAATACTTTGTATATCTGTACTATTGCCCCAAAGTACAACCCCATACGTGAGCCAAGCGTGCGCATAAGCATAATATGCAGTCAGAGTTGATTTACTGTCTGTATTTTTTTGTAGTTCTTTTAATGCATACGTAAAAGACGACAGTTTTGAACTAAGTTTTTGTAAATGATCTTTCCAGTTTACATTGGTATCTATATTTAAACCAAGCAATGTGAACGTATTGACGGTTTCCAATAAATTATGTTCATAGTTAAAGCTTATTTTTAGTGGTTGTTTTTGAAACGGTCTAAATTGCATTATTTTTGTTTTAGAATAATTGATTTCTAAGTTGTGGTCTGTCATCCAATTTGTTATATTATTTAGTATTCCTGTAAGTTCTTTGTTAAGATTTTTATCATCTGGACAAGAAGTTAAAATAGATATATCATCAGCAAATAAAATACATGATTCATCTTGGAAAATTTTTGGAAGGTCGTTTATATAAATGAGAAATCCTCTTTGGTTAAGAAATACAAATTAAAATTTATAACTCCATTTAGCTGCTACATTTGAATTTCGAAAACAATCATTCATTTGTTTTTTCCTTATTAGCTTTTTCTTTGGTGTCGCTAATTTTAAGAGTACAAGTTTTGCCGTGGCACCAGTGCTGCAGAAACGACTGGATTAAAAATGATTATGGCGCTGGTGTCACAAAATAAAAACTGTACGTTTTCGGTTTGCAACGTTTTTGTTCTGGAAATTTCGACTTTAATAATAATCCCGTTGACAGCCGGAGACCAATTGTGGAAGTGGATCAATCGCAAACCACTTCAGAGTTAGCTACAGGCTTCGGTGTGAGTGATAAAACGCTTTTAATCCACTTTAAGCAAATCAGAAAAGTAAAAAGGTTTGAAAGCTAGGTATCTTATAAACTGAGTGAATTTCAGTAAAGCTCACAACTTGCTATTTCTATGAGCTACGCTGAAGCCCATAGTCTTCCTGCAAATAACCATATTTCCGAGTTTATCCCGTATGTCAACACCATACCGCTGAATACTTTTTTAAGTTCAACTATTACTCTTTAGTATACACTTAATGTATTTTTTAATTTCCGTTATCTACATTTTTGCCTTTAACCGGGAACCTAATACCCTTCAGAAATTTCCTTGAAAACGTATAGCATTGTATTCTCAAGTATAAGGGTTAGAATGTAGGCAGGCAGTACAGTTAAGTATTGTAATGTCCTCAGAGACTCTGATATCGCACGTTAATGTAGCAAGTTTATATGTAAAAGCGGAACCTTATTGCTTCGGAGTGCTTTCAACGCTTAACAATAATCTTATTTCTTAAGTATCCATCTATTTAGACATGCAGTTTTTTTTATTATGGTGATGGTGGCCTTTGAATGTTTATAATTAATTTCAATCTTTTTTTATAATCATCAGAAATAGAATAGAAGGTACATATTATTTTGCCTGCTCCCTGTATATGGTAGGAAACGTTAAGTTATAATGAATATTATAAAACAGTTTTTAAAGAGGTAATTTTTAGACTTCATCTCACCTAATGGTAAGTGAAGACAAGGATGGAACCAAACTACATCTGGATTCCTCAACCGCAGAGGAACAGGCTATCTTAACTCCAACACAAAAATGTTGTTAACATTATTGTTATGGATCTGATGCCATTAAGTAAAGTGGAGGTAGCTAACGAGACTTTGATATCGAAACCGAGCCGAAAATTTCTCACCTCTCTGAGAATTGAACCCCGGACCTCCAGATACTTAATTCAGAAGCTTACTTCAGATCTGGAGGTCTCAGCTACTAGACCATAGAGTACTTGTTTATATCTTAGCATACACCAAATGAGCCTTTTACTGCTGCCCGCTAATAGCTTCGCTCATGGTTGTACTCATCACTAGAAATGAAACTAGGCGTAGTTGAAGTGGGGCTCTTAGGGGTTGGAGGTAGTAATCCTACTGTGGCGGGAGTATAAAGTCATTAAAGTTCTGGCCGTCCTTACCTGTTACATTATGCAAGCCTCTGTGCTCTGGGACAATATTATTGGACACCCAAGACTAAGCCGAGAAGACAACTTCGGGTACGGTTCATGTAAAATAAAACGTATTGTAAATATGACTTTAATATGATAATATTGTTGTCTTGTACAATAATAAGAAGCTTACGTATTCTGCTTTTACTTTGAATAATATGTCATTTCATCATTTCACCATTTTTGCGTGATTCTAAATCGTGCATTATCGCTTTATTCGAGGTAAGGTAATCGTAATCTAATTAATGTTATCGAACTGAGTTAATCGACAGATTCTTTAATATACTTCTAAAATTCTTGATACAAAAACGACGATTTGATTATTTAGTACACAGAAAACGAACACACTCTCTATCTAACTCAGGACCTATTTCTTTAGATAATGCTGAAGACACAGGCAAAAGCTAGTGTTATAATAAGGCAAAGTAAACAAAGAAGTATGAGTAAACAATGTATAAAGTAATTATAATATTTCTCACACTCACATCTATTAATTCGCTCAAATTATGTATCAATAAAAGCTTGTGTTATATATACAAGATAGCGGAGAAATAAAGGCATTAAAATTTATAAGATAATCATAAATATAAACAAACAAACATCCACGACTCGTGAAAAATATTTATTTTCATCATAGAAATACCTGGACCTTGCGTTATTCGAACCCAGAACCTCGGGCTAAGTAGACCGGGTTTAAGTAAAGGGTACAAAGTAAAGTTTGATTTTAATAAAGAGGTGATAATTGAAAATATTTTAAACATCCATTTATAGCTAATCCACGTCTTGAAAACTTACGGCTTTATAAATGTAATATTTAAAGGTATGCATAACAAAGCAAATAGCGAATATTTCCTAGGTATAAATAAGAATATCCGGAAAAGCTTCCTAGTGGACAGAACATGTCCTGTAAATGCTTGTCACGTAGGCACTCGCTCTCGTTACTGTGCTTAACGACCTTTCGTTAGTACCCGTCAAGAACCGACGTGATGGAGCCACGGACTTATAGAGTATACATACTTCACTCACAGCATGAGTTTTTTAAATATATATTTTTGAAACAAGGGCTTAATTTGGTACACAGACTTCATAAGCATTGCAATTGGTCGTACTTACATTTTAGAGTATCTACGGGGTTCAATTATAATATTTATATTAATATTTTTACACTCACACCTATTATTTGTCCCAAAGTATCATGAAGAAGCTCATGTTTTCTATATAAAACATGATTTTGTGTTATCTAGTATCCAAATACTAGATAAAGTAAAAACATGTTTATCATAATACATTTTTTATATTACATTATAAAAAATGTACGTCGTTAAATGACCATTTTCTGCGTGCTGTGCGTTATTCTTATGCGTGCTTGTTATTGTAGTGACATTAGTTCTTGCCAATGAATGCAGTCTGTATAGAAGAGGTCCATTTGGAAATTGTTGCTTTTTTTAGCAATGGTAAGCTTTGATAAGCAATCATAAAATTCATTTCAATAACTTTGGCATCGCATTAAATTTGATGTGCACTGAGAGCTCTACTAATGACTATCGAATACGCCTTGTATTATCAATGTCGCGAAATACAAACGATTCTAATAATTTATTTTATATTATTAACACTACTTTTTATTGCTTATGTTTCAGAAATTAATTCTATGAGAATTACACAAAAGAATATTAAGTAACTAAGCAACCTGAAAACAAGCCAGTATACACAAAAAGTCGATAACAAATACACATTTGATCGAATATAAAAAAATGAAAATGATTGTCAGTAAGGCCCTTAATCTGAAACTACATTTATTATTTACCATACAAAGTATTTGTCATTTAATTTGATTTTGTTTGGTTGATTGGCTTAGCTTAATTATTCTTATTGTCTCTTAAACTTCATAATAAACGTTTAATTTTCGTCTGTTGTCTATCGATTACGGCTGAAACAGATGAAACATTCATTTTACTGTCAGATACTTTTACCGATGGCTTTATTTCGTAATGAATTCGAGAGCAGCCTCAAGGAATTTCCATTTAAGCGGCATCTGGATTGCAAGGGATTCCAAGATGTGGCTTGCTTAGTGGTAGAATTAATGTTCTGTTTATCATAATTAAAGAAAATTTAAATTTGTTTTTTGATGATAATTTTTAATGATATTTTTATTTCTTATATCATATTAAGTAATCCATCTCGTAGGTCTACTGTTATAAAAGTTCATTTTATCATTTTTGTAATATTATATTTTATATATGTTTTATTTTTGAACGATTTCATAAATCTTTTTCTACGAAGTCATATTTTTTTTACGAGGAGGAATCCATTTACGGACCAACCCGCCACTGGGTAAGCGGCGAGCTTGTGTGGGGCTACGTTAGTGGGTATACTTAGTACCTCAATAGAACGGCACTAAGGTACCCACTAAAACTCCCCGGTAACTCTATTGTCCTTCACGGGGGAAACCTGGGTTCTGCGGAGCAATTCACTAGATCAACGAAGTCATATACATTAAGGTCGCCGTTTTTACCAAATTAGTTAACTGTTCCCTATGTATTTCTGAATTGACTAATGTAAAATAAAGATATATATATTAAATTTTCTTAAGTCATCAAAACCATAAGTCGTTGAAAACTCAAACGTTGAGTTTCACGGTAAAGGGATACGTTACTCGGCATCTCAAAGTAAGAAATAAAAAAGAAATAAGAATTTAAGATGGCTGTAAGTGCTAGTTCCCCTGGCCTTCCGTGTAAAAGAGAGAACTTAAAACAAAAGAATGAGAGTTTTTGGCGCGTAATGGCGGGTTCGACTGACTCCTGTGTATTTTATTCGATAACTTGTGTTTAAATGAAATTTTTGGTATGGAAATGATGTAGTTTCATGCATACATTTCGTTATAGCCGTGGGCAGGTATATCGTATTTAGTTTCTACACCAGTATTCAAGTCACATGTCACTATCACAAGTTCGATACGAACTTGCTCGCAAGAATGAACTTCTCTAACTCGTGTTACGGTCAGAGGGGCGTAATTTATGAGCGGAGAATCAGTGGTTGTGTGCAAGTTAAATGTTTATCGCTGGCTGGCAGGAAACCAGTTCCAAGCTTTATACTGAAAATTAGACATAAAAACTATTAAATTAATTGTCGTTTTCCTGTCACCGTTTTTTTATTGTTTATTCAAGAGACAAAATAGTCTATTGTCTATATTACTTGAAAAAAATTGGCCTAATCCGTTAGTGTTTTTCGTTTGATGTTAGAACATAGGGCGTCTTATTTATTCCTGCTAACGAAGTGGCGTTTTATTGACTAATGTTTCCTTCCTTTTACATTTAAGTACAGTTGAAATTGGTTAAATCGAATAAAATAGCAACGAAGCATCTCAAAGATCCACGTAGTTCGGTCGGGTGGTAAAAGGGCAACCATATGCCAAACAGAATAAAGTTTAATTCTCATTGAATTAGTTGGTTCCTAGTCACTGTACTAGAATTTACCCTTAGTAGATATAGTCTATTTGACCATGACTTTATACTTAACTAGTGGACCCCGTAAATTTCCACTAACACCATCTATTAAAATAAACCCGAAGTAGCGATAGAAGAAATGAAAGCTTTAATGTTAACTCATGTTTAACTAATGTCAGTTAGACTATTTACCATACTAAAAAAACAAATTTCAGTTGTATATTTATAAGCTTTTCTTTAAGATTTTCCTAGTTATTTTTGTTTTTAAACCACCCCTGAATTAAACCGAATAAAATATTCAAATAGGTCAAGCCGTTTTCGAGTTTTAGCGGGACTAAATAATTTAATTCATTTTTATATAAGCAAAGAATATAATTATTATTATACTTACACTAGTACATACTAAGGTTCCTTAAAAAACATAATGCCAACATAATAATTCAAATCGAAGCTTACATAAATTTTGCATAAATTTGGAGGCGTGGTACGATTGTCTCAAGAGTTGCTAAGACAATTTTATAAGTGTGTTAACGCCGGAACCGTTTGGGGAGAAGTCAGCATGTGTTCGCTTTTAGTAAAAATCGAATCACAATACTTAAATGTGTATGGAATATTCTATGCGCCTGAATATGCTATTGTGGTATTGAAAATGTATCTGATTGCAAAAGATTTTTTCTATTAAAATTGGTAATACAAAGCTTTAGTTCAAGAGTAATTGCATTTTTGTTGATTTCACATAATGCAAGTGTTCATTGATGATCTATGACAACATAATTTTTGACGTTTTGTCTGTCTCTTCTCTCTCTTGATTTCATTGTAATAACACGTATTTTATATTTTATTATAATTTCAGTTAATACAGTCTTACATTTACAATTCAGTTTTATTTACAAAATGTCTTATACATTCATCGTTTAAATTTTTCAAAGTTAATCGATTCAAATTAATTGATTTAGCTGCGATATAGTCACGGAAACTCGAAACAATCAAGAATAATTTGTGTCTGAATTGCATGGCTTGACATGTTGAACTCATTATTCATTTGGGCGGCAATTTTCAGATAGGTCTACAAGGAAATATACAACTATATTCAACTTTAAACCAATTTTTTGTTGAACCGTACGTTGTATTTATAATATTGGTAAGCTACAATAGACAGCTGTCTGTTAATGGTAATGTATGATAGATGCAATCGAAAAGAATTGCCATAGAAAAATAGAGAATAAAGAATGTAAGGCGTGCTTTATAAACTGGCTTAAGCGGGTACAGTGGGGGCAGTCAGGTGAATAATGTATGCTGCATCCATCCACCTCGCACTCGGACAGGGGATAAACTTGAGTGCGATTGAGGGCATGATAAGATGTGCCCAGTCTATACGTTTGGATCAATAAAACTCAAAGTTAAGTCCTTAAAAGTATTTTAATGTTTTTGACTTTTATTATTATTGGGAAAAATCAAAAAAGTTCCTTAATAACTTATTAAATATGTTGGAACAGTTATACAATTCTTGAATTAATGAGTACAAAATAATGTGTTTAAAGCTTACATAATTAAATATTTATATAATGAGTGCAAGAAGAACTACAAGAAAATATACAATATTATTTAAATGTTTCCTATGGCAATAAATTTTGGCTTTTATTAGGGGATATTATTAGAAAATATTTCTCTTTTTGAATTGACTGATTTACAATAAAGATATATGCTATTATATATTTGAATACTCATTGCGTTTTACCTCACACACTATCACCGCGAATTACCAAAACAGAACAGATTTTGAATAATATAAAGTTTAAAATAATTCCATGAAATATCATAATAATTCTAATGATTTTTATAGATTTAACGTCTAGTGAGTTACTAGTTATAGTACTTTTGCGCTGTTCATTTCGTTAGAAGCATTGCCCTGATCGGGCCCTGTTAATACAGCGTCTTCAACAAGTCTTTGTTAAACAGAAAAGAGGAATTTATTAAAATATAGATGTTTTCTTTTCAAAGATTCGGCCTTCTACAATAGTTACAGTAAGAAAGCATAGTCAGGGTTACAAAGATGTATTTAAAAGTGTTTTTTTAAAACCTTAAAATTTCCCCACTTGCATCTCTTGATACGGACCGCCTCCATAAAGATTTAGTTCCTGAGCGTTAGAAAAACTAAACATCTCCTTTTCATCAAATTTTCAAAAGAGCACTTTGGTAAGTTTAGGGTAACTGGTTTTAGAGTTTAGGCAAAACTCGCTGAATAGTTATTGGTTTAATAAATAATATCGGAAGTAATTTAACTAGATAAATAAATAATATTCTTTATTGTTTTAGAAACTTACTTTGGCATTATATTTGGTCGTGTGACCTTCGTTAGATTTGGTAGTGGTATTAACAACAGTAGCTCTTACTGTAGTTTTTTGGTAGATTCATCTAACAACCAGTAGAAAGAGTGTATGCATTTACCTTTAGGAGTGCGGTCTAGCAGACGTATTCCTCCGAGAGCTGTCAGCAGCGGACGCGCCTCTTTCCGCAGGATATCGGGAAAGAGAGTCTACCACAAAGTCACTATCAATAATGGCGATCGCGGAGGACGCGACACATTTGAAATTATGAGGACGCAATATATATTTATTAAGATAGGTACACCATCGACAATATGAATATCCATACAAGATAAATTTATGCAAGTGTATAAGGGATAAACATATGTCTTTGCAGGTATATACAACATTATCAAAAAGGAATAAACTAGACAATATTAACAACAGTACATTTTTCGGAGAAATTATTGAGATCTAATTATAATTAATTGTTGAGCATTTACACCGGATATTTAGTTAATATCCGGTATACATGGTTTACATGAATGACCAATTTAATGTATTTTAATGTTCACACTGTGTAAATTAAAAAACTATCATTTATAACAAATATAGGACATGGTTGTTACGGCAACCGCTATCATGCACCAACTCGCATTGGGGTAGCGTTGTGGTGTTATAGATCAACCTAGTTGTGTTTCTTCAATGTAAACAGGCCTGTACGCAGCAGGGGGATGTATATATAAATTGTTGGTAATGATGTTGAAAACAAACCAAAACAATTCCAATCAATCATAATAATTGTATTCCCTCCTTCTTACAACACGGGTTCCTTTAAAAGTGGCGTGAAAAAGTTGTGAACTTTTGCCGGCAATGTGAGGGTGGCTAGGGCAGTATGTTGTATGCTTCACTAGCTATCTTCACATATGGACTCCTCTACTGCTTATCATCAGGTGGTGTCAAGTCATTGTGATTTATATTAAAAAAAAATAACACTGCACTTGGAACTACAATTAAAACAAATCCATAGAGTTGATATTCAGATGTTTAATGTTTTGGTAGTAATTTTCTTTTTGATAGATTGATTGAGAATTTTGACTGTAATAACTAGTTAATTATACATCCATTGTCATTACGTTTTCTAAGTAAAAAATAAACAAATTATATAATACTTACTTACGTCTTGTTAAATAAAATAAGTTTCCAACCAAATGCGTCAGTTGTAATTTAAGATTTAAAATAAATAGCTTACTTAAGAACTCGGCATGTTTTATGAAAAATATAAGCTCTTCTTTGCAATACCAAAAGCTAGAAATAAAATTAACATATTTTTTCCTTTTCTTAAATGAATTTGCAGACAAAACAGAACTATCTTTATAGTAAAACAGAAGAGAATTTAAAACTTTTCTACTTCGTTTCTAGTTGTTATGAACTCTGCAATTTGCTAGGAGCCAATATGCAGGATGCATTACTCGATTCTTTGATCGAAGAGTGCACTCGATGCAATCAACAACGTGAGTCGATTCGACTCGATTATCTTCATTTAGATTGGTTCAACGCTTTGGCATGATAAACACTTAGACACTGAACAGTGTTATCTCTTCGTGCTAATAATAATACCAAGGATAAGTATCAAATATAATATTAAAGATAGAAATTACAATGAATTATAAAATAAAAATAGTAGAAGTAAAAGAAAGAGAAAAATAAAAGACGATCGCCCCTCTAGGCTTTCTTTTAAGAAACACACGCCGCTGTTCAATACTTCAAGGAGTTGGCATGTGTCTCCCGCTACGAAACCTCCTTGCAGATTTTACTTGTGAACATTATCAATTCAAAAGTGTAAGATCTTTCGGAGTACTAGTGGTGTTTTTGTGACGGATCGAAATTAAACAGTGTTAAGGATTAATGATGAAGTTATATTCTTTTTTTATCAACTAGTAAAAACTTAAATGTACTAAGACACGTAAAAATACTACTGAGTCTTCCAAAGCAAGTGTCAGGAACTCAAGCGTTTACAACACTAAGTGTGTGTAAGTGAACTAGCCGTAGGAATGTATCTCTTTCAGATTAAATATAAATAAATATCGCACAGAATCGCGAACGTGTATCTGTTTGCAAAGTAAGGTTTCTTTTGTAATGGAAATTTGAAACGACAAAGGCCTTAGGGTACAAGCTTTCGTCAATGGAGAATTGTATTATATTGAAATCCCTGTAACTATATACGAAAGTCGTAACGTTATAAGCGAAATGGGGTATTTTATTGTAGTTGTATAAATTATATTTAAAATCACATTAAATTTAATAAATAATTTATTGCATGGATCCTAGTTTATAAAGTTATCTGAAATGTTTTGTCTCATCTGAATATATATTAATTTTATACATGTATAATGACATTGTATCTTCATTGCAAATATAAGTCCGTTATTAAGTAACACTAGTAAATAAATCTTACACAAAGTTTAGATTGATAATGCTATGAAGTTGATGATATGTTTTAAATAGACACTCAATATTTACAGTTGCGCCTTTTTAGGAGGAAATCAAGCCTTAAAGCGCTGAACCCGCTACCGTGTCTATAGCGGGTGCGGCAATTTTGTAATGTACAAATAACTTTGAATCATGTCACATAGAAACTAACGGTAGGTTAGTTTAGATCAGCGCTAGATTAAAATGGAAACTAAAATTGAATGCCTTCAAAGACAAAATAAATATTTTACATCGTTCCACATGACATAAGTAGGTAGGTATATCACAACTGTCGGAGTTACGTGAGAAAATCCAAACTGTCAGAGAGCAACGGGGCAAAGTTTATTTGTTCTCGCTTAAAGTTCAGGGCACAAAGCATCGCCCTTTGCTCATTGAAGTGACAAATCTATTACTTTTCTTCAGAAGCCGTTCGTTGAAGAGAAACATCGTGGCATTCTCGAGAGCCTTTATAAATTGAAATAGTGGTGCTTTTCCATAATTTATTTATTTATTTTAGTTATTCAACAATTTATGTACACACAAAGATAATTAAAATGAAAACAAGTGAATAACAAAAAATGTACCTTTGTATATACTGCTTATAGAAACAAGCTGCTATTAGAAATCTCTTCCACCAGCCATACATTTATTTGGTGTTTGGATAAAATATTGAACTCTACAAGTACAACATTCTAGAAATTTATGTTAACTGTTAATTGCTTAGCATTAGATACGAATGAATGAGTTAAAGTGAGATAAATACTTTGTATTTTTGACTAATCACTATAAAAATAAAATATATATTATAAATCACAGGAAAAATACATTTTGTTGTCAATATTTGATACATGAATATTAAGACATTAATGTGTTATAATCGATGATAATAATAACAGAACATGTTATCATTTGAAAAAGTTTGTATGCTCTTGAAAAACTACTTCCACGACATAAAAAGACGTTGAAAAAAGTGACGCGTTAAATGAGCAGTTCCTTAAACAAGTCAGCTAAAACTGACTGTGCTTATGATCCTTAACGAAGCATCTAAGGAATACAGTAATCTCCATTTTATGTAGAGCTTTCAGTGATGTGCGAAAGCTGAAATCTTTTTGGTGCTCCTAATAAAGTATTCCTTCTAAGTCAAAGCTGCTTTTTGTCCCAGCGACGTGGAAATTCTAACACGGCATTTGAAATGGGCTGTCTTGAACAAAGATATCATAAAGATCCCTCGGGCTTTCTTGTAATGTGTATCTCGAAATGCGGCCTTCTGTGTATGTACGACGATTTAATTTTAACTTTATTTCAACCTATTTTGGTTATCCGAAGAATATTTGCGAATTGTTTCAACGATGATTTTTACAGATGAAGTGTTGACGGGTCAGTGATTTTTCAGTGTAAATTGAAACGTACGGGAGCCATTTTGATTCAGTAGTAAATAATTTTGCATGACTTATTTCTAATATTTATTTATCTGGTATTACATTATATTACTATTATTTATTTAAATACAGATTTATGTACATATACACAGCAAATTAAAAAAAATATTTTTTTGCAGAAGAAGAAGTATGCGGTCAAAATAATAATTGGACTGTACCCCCGACGTGGTTACTATACAAAGGTCATCGGTAGCCGCTAGCATGAAAGTTGACTTGATAACTTTATCGAGACAATAAACATTAACTGAATTATATCGATCATTCGGACGTCATTCATTCTTATATATTTAATAATCGCCAAAAGATTTTTGAATGAACATTGAAACAATTCTCAAATATTCTTCGGAAAAGCACCTTGATAGCTTGAAATAAAGTTTAAATACACAGAAAGCCATATTTCGAACTTTGCAAAAATATGTTAAGAACATCCTGCTTCTTTAGAATTAAAACACCAATAAAATAAGTTTTTTTTTAAATCCTACCTATAGAGTATAGTTTAGAGCCAATATTCACTCCCAGTAATTCTTATTTACCATACTGTACCATCGGTCATCCAACTCTGTTCTGAATTCTTACCTGGAAAAGAAAATATCATGTTAGAAAAAGGTCGGTCTTTGTTCAATGGCTCAGAATGGCAACAATGCAACTCGGTAAGTCAGTGTACTAGAGAAAAATAGTTTGCTTGCACAACTATTAAGTCACTCGAAGACAGTGCAGTGAACGAGTATGTGAGCAGTCGTAATAGTTTCCTATAAGCTGGTCTCGAATCCCATAGAAATAACACGAACCTTTTTTGCTGTGATTGTAAGTATAATATCAACCAGACTTATCCTTTAACGAGTTTTGAGGTCATATGTCAAAACCGAAAAAATGAAGACAAATTTTCACTTAAAGATTTCAAAATGCAATTTACTTAAAATATCATTATTACATAAGTCACAATCATTATAAGAAACCAGAACAATCTGGAAAATAGTAAAAAAAATAGTTTGATTAGTTATAACATATCACACCAAAATAATTTGTAAAATATTTTACTGATATTACTGCCGGAGTTAGTGCTGCGACCACTGAAACTACAGACGACCACTGAAACTACATACGACCACTGAAACTACAAACGACGTTTTCGATACTCGGAAAAATACTACAGTATTTTTTTATTAAACGTCGTTTTTTATAACTCACTTCCTAAACATTGAGCTTGAACAAAACCGCACTATTCTGAGTTTCAAAAGAATCCACAAGGCAAGAGTAATCCTGTGTTCCGACGCGGCTATAAGTCTAGCGATCAATAATACTCGAAGTTATTTAAAACAGTCTTGTTCTATTTTTGCGAGAAAACCATAAAACATATCGTTTGTTAAGATAATACCCTTTTTATAGGTCTGTTTTAAATTAAAGCAAAAAGTTAATTCATATTTTATTATGAAATAACTTTAAACATAACAATACGTCCTTTCTTTTTTCTATTCTCTGTATATTTAAGTGAACACAATAAGTGCCTACTTAATTATACACAGCCAACAAAAATAACAATAATTGAATTGACTTAGATCGAAAATGAGCCTAATTCTGTTAGCACACACTAAAATTAAATCTAAGTTCAGTATATCCTGATCCCTCATTATGTTATATGAAAAAGATAACAATAGAAGTTTAGAACGCGTGTAATATTGATAACAACTTTCTTAATGTCACGTGACATGTAAGATGTCCTTTTCTCTTCATTTTGACAGAACAATGTCAATATGCAATGCACTTCAATTAAGTTTTAGAGTGTGTACTTCGGAATCTCGTTGTCGTCACCTCAATATCACGCATAAAGAGATTTAGCGACTCGTTTCATTGTCGCACCTACATCCAGAGCGTGGATTTTTCTCCCGCGCACGTCTTCTCTCATTCATATAACATGGGCTCCTTTAAAAGAGGTTTGAGAAAGCACATTCTGTGCTGGAAATGTGTAGGTGCCTAAGGTAGTATATCCTATACTTCACTAAGAAGCTATCTTTACAGGTAGACTTCTTTTGATATCTAAGTACCATCAGGCGTTGTCAGGTTATTTGCTCGGCTTATAAAAAACCGATCAGCCACCATCGTGGGTGTGGGAGCCTTCCAGATTCATCCAAACACCGGTAAAATGGCGCAAAATAATTTATCTATTAGGTCTTATCAATCTTATTTTGTGGATACTACATAAATGAAATAATTATATAAGTTAAAATCAAACATAGTCAATGCCATGTTAATTAAAATGTCTGACATTTTGTTTCCCGTATTTCTGCATCGTGTCCAGGCTAGTATGGCTCTCGACGTTGAAAAAGACATTCGATCTGTTATACAACT
Organism: Acentria ephemerella; assembly: GCA_943193645.1. NCBI lineage: Eukaryota > Metazoa > Arthropoda > Insecta > Lepidoptera > Crambidae > Acentria > Acentria ephemerella. Next base: position 3,185,736 of record OW971889.1, read on the forward strand.
TTGCAGTTCTCCAACTAAATTGTTGAATCCTGCTGGCTAATTTGAAAGCGGCATTTTCCAACTTTTTCGAATCTTTCTCTGAGATGGAGAGCACTGTTAATACGAAACTCTTGGATTTATAGTAAGTTTAGCTTGTTTAAATAATAAATACTAGCACTGAAAAAAATTGCAAAAATGTCCGTGTTTCGAATATACAAATTAGAAACAATTTATTAACATTTGACATTTGCCAGTAATGCCCCGTGCGTAGACAAAGCTTCCACGTGGGTATTTCACAGGCTGTCATGTGTAGGACTACCCAAATAATTGTGTAAGCTCCATTGGAGCGAGGCTCCGCTGTGAGGGCTAGGTTGCTTGTCGGTGGTAGCGCGTGCTGTTTACCCTCTGACAGGCAGGATCGTATGCGGATTCCTCCTCGCATAAAAGGTAGTCTGTTAATAATGTGAATAATAATGGATCTGTCTTAAACATAACAGAACGGTATTCTTAATTGATATGTCAGGTGTATACAGCGCAATTAATTAACAGGTCTCCGCATACCGCTGCGTTTGCTAGATTAATGTAAATCTACCCCCAGGGCTTAAATTCGTACTCAGTGACAGCTCCAATTAGATATAATTACTTATTAATCGAATATTTGACTATCTAAGACAATTCAATTAATTCGTTGACAAGGATTTGTAGCTGATTAACCTGGAGAAAGCGATCAAGATGATAAAGCAAGTTTTTACTTCAAGGTCAAATTCTTTATCCTGCACACCGACAAATTTAATAAAATAAAGATAATTTATTAAAATAAATAATATTAATAGTTTTGAAAACTATAAATATATAATCTTATTAGAAATATATAACAATAATCATTAATTGGTTTTTTGTCATAAAATAAAATATAATGGTTTTTTATTGACACACTGTATAAAGATGTTTAAATACATTTCAGAGAGTAGGTACCCATAGGTAATCCAAATCGAGTATGATATATTTAAAATTAAACAATATATAATACAGAGAACAATTATTTATTTATTAAAATGTATTGTGAGAAAAATATTCCTGAATAGTATAAGAATCGTTGCTTACTAGCTGTGTTTTTATTTTTAACTTAAAATTGAAATTTTAATGTCATATTGTGGTTATAATTGTAATGAAACAACTTCAATTTTATAAAACCCACGTTTAGAATTCTATTAAGTGTAAAACTAAAATACCGGGTTATTTAAACTCTGGAGGTTTCCATGAAACTATCTATCTCAAAGTTCAGACACGAAGAAATAGTGAAATACGAACTTTGTTTCGATGTTGACTCTTTCTTTCAGAATAATAGAGAACATTTGTAAGAACTAAGGAGTTGGGATTTTTAATATACACGTATAATGGAAAAAGAACGCGAAATGTGTCATTGTGCCTATTTGCAGGTGTGCTGTTTCAAATCATTTTTTAATTCCTACACTCACAGCTATGGTCAAGCCCGAAGTATGCATCGTTAAGAGCTTCTGTTATGGATACGGATATCTGAACTTGACATTAGAACATAAGAAATATATATTAGAATATTTATTTTTATTATTGTATAAGAAATAAATGCAAAAGTAAACAACCATAAAATGCGTTTATCACGCATTTTATGGCGAGCGACCAGAAGCCGGGGCTCCCGGTTGAGGAATCTGTGCTCTAGCACTTGGCCTGCCGGCCTCCCTATTATGTGTTATTATTGATGTGTAAGTGGACCTGATTCTGAAGTACGTACTCTAATTGGTAATTTAAATACCGTGCATCTCGTTCTGACAATATGATTGAGAAAAGGATAGCGGTCAAATCCCTTAATAAGGTTTCGGGAAGAGTCTTCAAATGATTTCTATATAAATCTAGTTTAATTTTTATTATAATTTCCACAGAATATTTGTGCTAAATAAAACAGGTGACAACATCATAGTAATCTTGTATTATCTTCCATCTCATCACTGGAAATTCTTTTAACAACAGCATTACGAACTCGCCAATAACCACAAAAAGTTATTTCACTGTTCCCCACTTCTGACTTAACCCATTCACGGGCGAGCTCTCAACGGTGTGACGCCACGAAATTGTCCCGCAAATGTAGCAAGAAAATAAATAAATTTCCGTAGAAAGTTGCTTGAGTCGGAAACGAATTTTACCAAGGAGAGCCCGTGAAGTCCTACAAAGCTAATTTATGCTTTCCTAAAAACAATTTATGCTCCCGAAAAGGATGGAGTTATCATGTTTCGGCGAGGTCTAAGTATGATGAAACTCGGGGGGTTAGTTGAGTTTGGCTTGATGGGCCTTTTTAATGCAAGGTTCTGTAAAAAGTCTTGCTTATTCCAACAACGGTACTGTGTTGTTTTAAAGTAAAACATGAAAAAGTTTGTTGAGATTTTAAGGTATAAATGGGCAACTCGTCTTTCATATTTTGTTTTGGTTTTGTCACTAAAGTAAATTAAATTTGTGTGTATTATCTCAAATAAAACATGACTTTTTAAAATGGTATTCATAAAGTTTTGAACATTATACTATTGTAAGCGACTCACACTCATATATACATATTTTTAAATATGTATTTGATTTTTAATACTACAAAACTTTACATAAATATAATAAATAAATATCTAAGTGAGAACTATTGTTAGTGTGTATGTAAATCATATTTTTATAATTAAATCAAATACGAAAAGCTGAATACGAACTATATAGATTTAAACGGGTAGTTATAAACCAAGTTAAGTCCCCTCCTACAGGCAGTAGCTTCCAAACCAGAACGCGGAGACAGTTTTCCGTAAACACTGAATCAAAAACGGTGTTTTTGTCGAAAGAGAAAGACAGTAGATAGATAGATAGATAAAGTCTTTATTTTCACTTCTACATCACACACAATCTATCCAGACAGTACATAGGTTAAAAGAAAAACATTACATGTAACAGTACAATTGACATGCTTTTTAATATTCAAATTTTAAAACTTCGTTATCGAATTCAAAACCAAAGAATGGTTTCCAAGATAGATTGTATGTTATAGATTGGCTAATAGTGTTTTATTATTTGATAAAATGTTACTATACTTTTTAGTACGAAAGTACTTATTTATCTATATGTTATCAGTAAAGCAAAGCTTATAAATATTGTGGTATATATTATGCTGACTGCTGATTATAGCCAATAATAATTAAAATATATTACTGAAACGCCACATTAGAAAATCCTTAGTCAATTGTCATAATCATTGGATTAATGAAAGCGTTAAAAGTTACTCTTGGTCCTAATTAAAATTTGAATATCAACAAATCTGTTTTCATTAAGGTCTAATGAACAAACAAAACTCTTCACAGTTCCATAGTAACATCTGCAACAGTCAAATACGAAGAGAATTTGTTACATTAAAATATTTTTCGCATGAACACCCAACGGTTTCAATTTCAAACTGGAAACTAATAAACTAATTCTTTTCAATGATTTGGGACTGTAAACTTTATGTGTAATTTTTATGCGCATTTGAACTAATTTTATTATTGTTGGCGTTTTGTTAAAGATATATTGTTTGGTTTTCAATCGCTTTCGAAAAAGGATTTTCTATTTTTAGTTATATCAGACATTTATCTTCAGTATACGATCAGATTGATCGGATGATGGTCCATGCAGAAAGAGAACGAAACTACACAAGAGAAAAGTATTTTAATGGTGGCTGATATTCGATAAAGTTGACAGGCACAAAAAAAATCAGACAAACCAGATTTCAAACGTACCAAAAATAATGAAACTTACTTATACTCATCCAACTTACTTAAAGGTATATTAAGGACTTGTGCAATATTAATAATAAAAATAATGTAATTTGAAGCATCAACTCTACAAAAATATATAAAGTTAAATGTAATGTAATAAAAAAAACAAATTAACTATTTGTTTTTGAAGCCCTTGACAGAATAACGTTACCGGGAGTTTATTTCGTAAATATTTGGGACTGATCAAAGCTGTTGGCCGCATATAGCCTTTATGTTACCAGTTTTCAAGGAGGTGAGAACCTTGTTGAACCTTAAATCAAAGCAAATCTATAGTCCTTATCAGATGTGGCGCTGTCGTTTGATGTTTTCAGGGTGCGAGAGACAGAACTACAAGAAATTCTTCAAGGGAGTTTGTTTTCGAACTTTTTTTTCCTTCTCTCGGGCTTTTTCTGAGTAATATCTTTCCATTAGAAGTTCATTGCCCTAAAATTGCTGCGTGGCAAGGCTAACGGTTACAATTGCTTTTAATTACAGCATTTTATATATGTATATTAAACTTCAAATGAAGTTTATGACATATACCATTTGAGTTATTAAACAATTCCGGGGGCTGGTATGTATATGTGTGTTTAGAGTTCAAACGAGACTAAGCAGTGCGTGGTTAGAAAATCATTTTGTATAATATTTTACAAATATTAACGTTAATCATAATGTAATAATAATAATCATAATAATCGTTGATTCATATTTTACGTAAGCTTATTTTCTAAGTATTAAAATAGTTCAAAACAGATGTATATTATCTGACATCGAAGCTGGGAATTTTCAAAAGCAACTGGGAACTACTAAGTTACGAAAAAGCAAAAGATATTTAAACTACAAACAGCTGAAAAATAATGGCGCGTAGTTTACCAACTGAGCCCAAACAGTGTCCATTACTTATTGCTCTAGAAGTTTACTTGTATTTAAGTTTTCCTTTTAAAATTCAACGATACGGTGCAAGAGAGAGCAATAATAAGCTGAAATATGGAAACGTTCTTCACTTCTACAGGATTCGTGTACGCGGAAGTTGGCGCGGACGCGGTAAAGAACGCTGACGCGGACGCGGACGCGATAAAGAACGCGGACGCGTCTTTATCGGGTCCGCGTCAAACATAAAGTTCTCAAATTGCAAACATTGATGCTACTTTGTTTCAAAATATAAATTAATTATATTTATAAATGTTTTTACTGTTATTGTTTTATGTAAATATTAATTGCACTCACCTTTATGTAAGATCCTAAAAATCTCAACCAATAATTTATTTATTTATCACTTGTCACATTGATACGTAAGTGTTTATGGTTCTAACAGAACGTTGAGTACATGAGACCTCTGCATGGGCATGGCATTCAATTCGACTACTTTTCACTAGGCTTACTGGTATTTTTCCATAAGCCATTTCATTTACGTATCTCACAGCTCAATGCCGATGGTGGCGCTGCAAGTCGCATCACTATTCGTATCCGCTTCCGTAACTATCAGACTAATATGCGTACAACCTTAAAGAACGAGTACATTAGCGTAAAAATGAAGTAAAATCGCGAAGCTTTGAGGTTATTATATTAAATTTAATTAGTTTACCTCAAAACGCATCCACAAAGCGTGAATATACGCTCATGTTTACTTATAATTTCGCATTTGTTTTCGTAGAATATATCGTATAGTGTTGTAACTAAAAGATGTCTGCATACTACACAATATGTATGCGTAGAATAGGCACAGCAATGTAAAACAAATATAAGTAATTTGATAAAATACTGTTTTTTTAAATTCCTTTCACATTCTATTAGAGTTATAAAAAGTTGTTTTAACATCTACCACATCTGGGTATCTTTATGATTGTAACTCTAATGTTACAGTCACAACACCAGGAAATGTAAGAACCGCTTTATTGCTAAATGTCATAATATTTTTTGCGCGTCAACCTAAGTGTCCCTTCGTATAGTGACCGAATCGATTATTTTTTTTTATCCCAAACAATGCATTTAAAAATTATTTTTCTCTTCCACGTAAGCAAGTGATGGTAAATTTTGATATGTGATGCTGGGTTGGGTTGTTGTGTAGAGTTAAAACGTTAAGAATAAAGAGTTAAAACGTAAAGGGTGTAATTGTACACAAAAATATATCCGAAAGGGAGATTGTTCACAATTTACGTAACTGCGCTTACCTCACAGAAACAGAGTGACGGAGCGCTATGAATTTTTAGAACCTAGTCATGTTTGAATTGCTTATAAAGGAATATTTAATATTTTGTGCCTGGCAAGCGTCTGAAGGTAGAATAAATGTGGTCAAATCCCTCAGTTATGACTTGTCCATATAGACGAAGATGTTGGCTGATATTTACCTGTTGGCGATCGCAAAAATACTTAACGGACATGAATTGTTGGCGGTAATCTGATCGTGTTGCGACGACAGCAACGCCATCTTGCATAAAAAACGGGCAGATAATAGCGAAAGGCGGTAGACGTAACTTTACTAGTAGCCAACGGTTTGTGAGCCGGGGTAGTCTGCTTTCGCTCACCGTAGATATTTAGTCTTAGGAGAATTATTTTGATGATATCATCGCGTTAACAGGTTTTGTGGGTAAATCAGTAACCAAACTGTAATAGATGAAATATTGATTTTTTTTATACCAATCTCTTTCACACTTAACATAAGTTCTTTGTGACTTAATAAATAATGAGCAATTTCATTATGCCGAATCTCTACCATATATTTTTTTATTTCCTTTATTAAAGGCTGAACTGCTAGTTTACGTTTGCCAATTCCAAGATCTCAAATTAGGATTTATTACAGCTCATTCGAACTCCAACGGTTCTGTCGACTTAGAAAACACATTTAAAAATAAAAGGATTACCATTTGTGAAAATATTTATTGTTCTTCACGTAATAGAATGAAATGTTTAAAATAAAATAATTTTTTCTAGGTACAGATAATTTTGAATCGTAATAATGAAAATATGACTATACTAATATGACTGCTTTTCAATGATACATATGTCACGTCTCTGCAACAGTATAAAATATTACTTCTCTACAATAACACATAAGGTTATTGCTTTGCAACATATAAACTGGTTACTATCACTATGCTATGTTGAGTAATCATTTATCACCCATGTATTATTTAAAATAAAACTTTAATTTTACTTTTAAATTTTATAAATGCATGAATTTAATAAATGTAAAATATAATACTTAGAAAAATATCTGGTTAAAGGCGGGATGGCATCCCGATGACCTTATGCGTAATATAGATTCTTGTCTTCTTGTATTTAAACGCACTGCTGAAACACGTGAGAGGTTTACCGTTCTGAATTTGAAATAAATTAACTAAATAAGTTTCAGTGTAGTTACTTGATATCTGCCACAAATCTGAACGTACATTACATTACAATTGAAACAGATATAGTTCAACAGATTTAACGGTTCTTGAACTGCATGGAATATTCCGATATGAAATTGTTTATTGCAAGTTGTATTGTAGCGAACTGTAGCAGGAAATGGAGAAAGCTTGTTTACAGTATTCGTTTCTATAGCCATGCAATTTTTATTTTTATTTATGCAGCTGACGCGTTTTCGTTGTGAACCGTTTCGTTTGTGATAGACCATAGGTCTCCAAACTTTGAAGCCTTCGGGCCATAGTGATTTTTCAGTTTGTTCCAAGGGCCAAACCGCAAGTGCGCGACCTAAGCAAACTTACGCTTTTTTTGCATTTCAATTATTAAAAAACGAAATTTCAAACTTTGGCCCGCAGGCCGTAGTTTGAAGCTAGTTGTAATAGACGAAGCCATCCAGTCGCTATATTAATTAAACTATGGTTTGCAGTTCACTATTAAGTCACTGTAGCTATTTTATGCTCATAACTCTCTCTCTGTGTCTTTCAGTAACATGCACACGTTTTTCATGAATTTTTATTCTATATAAATTATTTGAAAATGAAAAAAAAAAACAAATCTTCATGTTCAAATGTTAAATTTTCATTTTCAGATCAAGCGCGTTGTGACAAAAGGAGTTTGTGGGAAAATGGCTTTATGATTAACATTCAAACCGTAAAAACGAATAAATAATAAAAAGGAAAGAAAAAAGCGAATTGCTTCCTCATCAAGTGGCGAGAAAAATGCAAGTCAACATTTTCTAAGGAACATTGTTAAAATATTAAGCAGGCAATTCGTTGTGTCTTCTCAGCAGTGATTTATGCAGGAGAAACTATTTCAGAGGATAGAATCGGTATATACATTATAATTTGTATTATTAAATATAAACTATTATAACTGGATCCTGACTGCTCCACCAAAGGTAGGTTTGCTTCAGAGTGGAATAATTCTAATAATAATAATAATTCTTGGCTTTAAATATGAGAATAAAATCTGTATATTTTTGTATTCTTTTAATGGGGCGAATCGAATTAATAGTAGAAGAATAGATTCTTATCTGATCATGGGGTCATATCGATAGTTAGGACCATAGTTCTTTCACCCATAGAGAACTTTTGTACCTCCCCTACTATTTACCTGTTCTAACTGTACTTTGAACATATCTGCCATAAGTTTCACAATATTCCTGAGACGATAGAGCCTTTCTCCTAAAATCAGTGTTTTGTCCCATTGCAAAGGGGTCATGGGCTAAAATACTATATTTCTGTATTAAAATAACATCGTAAGTATTTTACATACAGGAAATATTACGTGACAAAGTTTGAAAACCCTTCACTTAAATTATATTCTAACTATTCACACACTCGCTTCGGTCCTTTTGACCCTACGTATTCTTAATAATTTATGGTTATATAAGGAAGCGGGTATAAGGTTGACGTCGTTTTTCCTATGACACTTAGAGGAAAGGGTTGAAACTGTTTGTTTTAATAAAGCCTCAAGGTTCTGTCTGTTCATTTGAAAATCAGTCGTTTCAATTTTCATGTATTCAGGATAGCGAAGACAAATTGCCCTACGTAAATATAGAAGATAATATAGTTATTGAAGAATATTTTTATGTGTGATAGCTCAAAATACTGTCAAAAAAGAAAAAAGAAAAACATTTTACGTTATCAAATTTAAAATTATTTACTCCAAAAATTAATTTTTAATGGGATAACTTCTTTTATTGAATTATTATATTTTGCTATTTTTAGTCTTTTGAGGCGGTTGGTAGTTTTATTGTAAACATTTTTTTCGTGGTTAATTTCTAAAGTCGTAGTACTTTCCACCGCATGCTTACCGAAACAACTTGAGTGAATTATGCTAAGGATTAATACGTGCATATTGTATTTAACTTACCTCGAACTCCTAAAACTCAATCCCTTTACCAATTTTCCTTGGTCATGGTCTATGGTCCCTTTATCATTTATCTTTAGAAAAAACATGAAACAAGTAGGATGTGATTATCGAAATAGGTGTTTTCCTCGATTTTCTTAAATCCCATCATCCGATTCTTGGTGACAATGAGACCACTTGGGAGGTATATTCTTTAAAACAAAAAAAATATTTTCAAAATCACTTCAAGTGTCTTTGAGTAATCGTGAAAGTTATATTAATAAAAGATAACAGCGAATTGAGACCCTCATCTATTGAAATCATTAAAAAATTTAATACAGTTTATATAAACATAGAGAATATATAAATGAAACGTGTTGGTAAGGCACGTTTTAAGTTTTCTTCTTTCCTTACAGTTATTGCTTACTCAACATTTTATCGTCTGCGAAGAATAATCTGATACGACATATTTTGATTTATATGTTTTTGCCACGAATAATTTCAATGATGGCCCAGGATGTTTGACGCTCCGTGCAGACGATAAGCAAACGGATCGTGATTTGTGAAATCATTTTTATTATTAACTTTGTATTTTTAAACAACAATGCAGTTGAAAATATGACGATCTGAATCTACTCAGCGTGAGAAAAATATGATTTTTAATTTGAGAAGACTGATTGTAAAAAGGAAGTATTTTTTTTAAATTATTTTATTTTTTAAGAGCGCTTGCAGTTTATTAAGCCAGATAACTTTTACACAGATATCACATAGTCAATAACAAGCGCCTACAGGTAACAGTCTTGAAGAATTATTTACATATCACACTTTCTATGTTAAAATAACTTAATAAACTATTGAAACTCGAAGCCGAACTCGAAGTAGTCAATTTATTGAATTTTAAGGCATTTGTTTATAAATGGGGTTCTCCCCACTAAATTCTTCCTTTTCTTCTTCCAACGTCTTAAAGAACCTTCGCGAGGTGTTAGCCTGCCGAGGTGGCATTTGCATAATAACATACTTTGAAGATCTTACACAGCTTTAAACTGATTATCGTAAAGGGCGTGAGTTTCGGAACGTTATAATAGCCTTAGGAAAAGCATATATCGATAAACAGACAACTCTCTTATTAAATACTTTGAGACTAAAATACTACGACGCTATATAAAGTTGAAAGTTTTTTTTATAGAAAGATCGAGCAAATGACTCCATTCCATCTGACGGTAACCAGAAGTGGAGTCCAAATAAAGTTGGCTAGTGCAAGTGATTCTATGCACTGTACTAGCCAATTTTTTCTTGCCGACCTTCAAGATACTTCTTCACATTCTTTAGGACCCAGGATTGTAGGCTGGAGGGAAAACATGTGCCAGCAAAGAATTCCATTAGCTCAAAAACCCTCGCGTATGTTTTAAGAAACGGCTCCTCACGAAACTTCTAGCATTCATAAGATTATTTGGTCTGAAGTTCTAGATTTGAATAAAATGTTTATGAAATCGCGATTTATTTGTATTTATTTTGTACAGAAAAAAATAGGTATTACAAATAGGCATTTTTACATTATCTGCGTGCTATAGTTTTTTAAATGCAGGAACAAATATACCATTATTTTACGTAGTTCAATGTACACTGAACTATGAACATATGCTGCGGTTACCGTTAAGGATATTTTTCCATTACATTTAAACAAATCAAATACTTACCTACACTTTACTGTACAAAAGGTCACATACATAATAACAGAAATAACTATACAAAAATATAATACGAATAAAACAATACAATATAATACTTAATTCTTAATATTCCATTAAGAATCAAACTTCAAACTTTTTATTGTGAGACAGAGGTATTTCTGACCATAAGATCAACCAGCCACCAAAAGTTGAAATTAGCATGTAATAAGCTGCTAATTATCACTTGTTACATTAAAATGATCACGATTGCGCCTAAAATTAATTTGACCGCCATTTGAGACGACTCATAAATAAATGACACTTTTAATGTACATTCAAAGTTGATCGCTTAAAGTCGAAGCCTCAATCCCTTTGCTTAAATTGCTTAATGGGACGTACAGGCGGATATTCGGGTGAAACGACGAATAAATTAACGAAATTATTCGGACTTTTTATTGCTTTTATACTCAACGAAATCTCTTTAAAGTAATATATTATGAATATTCATTCATTCATTAACCATAAAAATATTAAATAGCAAAATACTTGGACCTTGGACTAGTTGATTATAGGATTTTTGAGTTCGTTTATTTATGAGTACACTTAAGATATGGCCACGCGTTGATATATTGTTTTCCAAAGAAACAGCAGGAATGATAAAATTACAATCTTATGTTCGAAATATCATAATCACATTTCTTATATCCGACATTACTGGAAAACTAATTAATCAGCCAAAACATGAGGGTTTTCGATGTTATATAAACTTTTATCCAATTAATTCTATCTGTAATACAAGTAAAGCAAAGGAAGATTTAATCCATACAGCCATTTATGAAGACATTGCTTATTTATTTATTTGTAGTATTTAAATAGAATTGATATTGAAAATGATAATATGAAGTAAGTAGCTAAATTAGTTAACTACGTTTCTGTAATAACTTCAATTCTTCAGTAGCTAAGTAAGTAGATCAACCTTCTTAGGTTGAACTTTACAATTTTATAAAAGTAATGAAAACTGAAAATAATGACTAAAGTAAAAAAGACTGATTTTTTTAATTAAAAATATGAAGTGATTTCTTATTTTAAGTTAAGAATCGTCTGTAAATATGGTTTTAAGGTCTCAAGTTCTCATTCGGGACATAAATAATTTGAATTGGTTCGTTTGTCTTCCACCTTAAGTTAGGCACCATAATTTGGCACACCTTATATTTAATCTTATGTGATACTAAATTCTCTGGCACGGTTTCATGACGCAGAAATGTGGAATTTATCGCTATCGTGACGTTAGATAAGCTTTAAACAGAAAACTCAACGAGGTTTAAATCTAACTTTACACTGATTCTATTAAGTTTTAAAAAAAATTGAGACATATAAGCTAGGTGAGATTACATTGTATTAGAAGGCAAGTAGTATTATATTTCGATTATATAGTGTACTTGACGCTTGTGATGGATATTTCTTTAAAAAGGTAATTTACCTTCGATCTTGGAATCTTAAAATTGCTGGAAGCATACTACGTTAAATGAAATAAAATATTGAAGAAATACTTCGACAAAGCCAATTTAAAAAGATATTTCATAAACATTTTATATTGGACTTTTATTATTGAATCAAGTTTTTCAATTTAAGGTCAAATGCACGATTATATTACATTTTACAATCTCAACACCCAAGAAATATCTTAAAATGAATCAATATCGTTAATAAGGCTAATTTTTTTATTATATTCATGAAAGCCGAATCAATCTCATCACTCTTAATTTAACACATTACCCATGGAATTTACATAAAAAAATCTGGTACATCAATCAAGTTTGATACATTTAATGGCACATCCAGAGGTATGACACTGTTCCATTTGTATTCCGAAACTGTAGTCATGATATTGTTTATGGTATAATTTTTTTATTCTCAATACTAAATAAATCAAAGAGTTCTAAATACAATTATCAAAATGGTTTTCCGGTTAATAAACAAAAAATTAAGTACAAAAAATTAATGACACTATTATTATAGTATGCTTCAAATTATACTATAAATATCCTGACAGGAAAGATTGAAACTATTTGTTTGAAAGCCTTTTTATTGATAAGAATTATCTGTGACACTTCTTATATATATATATATATATATATATATATATTAGTACAGGAATAAATGTTCGTCACGTCATGTCAGATTCATAAAACTGCTTACACAATAATTTGAATAAACAGTATCCGTGCTCAAACCATACGACACTAGTTGCTTTACACTCGCACGGATTCAGAAATATCTTTGATATATTAAGATAAGGTAAATCTTTATTTGCTTGAATATTGTGTTACCAATACGTCGTATATAGTTAACTATATTGAAAGGTTTAATTGAACAGTTTCATGTTTCAAAGGGATGGTAATAACGTTTAACTTAATCCAATATGCCGGACGGCTCAAGATGGCGGAATAGTAATTTTGAAATACCCATGATTATGAGTATTGTGAGTACATATGAAAGGGTTTTCTGAGACTTTTTTCTTTTTAAAACCTTTAAATCAAAACTTGTTAATAAAAACGTATTTATTTTTCCTTCTTTTTCTTATCAATAAATAATATTCTTTAATCGGGCACACAAAACTTCTGTCTTCTACAAAAACACTTCTTGATATAAATCAAAGAAAAATGATAGGCATGCTCCAATTCCACGAGCATCTGTACACAGCATGATAAACAATACTAAAATGACAGGCAACAAATAATCAAATATCATTAAGTACCCAGTAAGTATTAATACTTACTTAAGTACCCAGTTTTTTTATAGAGAGTATAACTTTGAGTGTTTTTAAAGAGATTTTTGTTGGCTTTTAATATTTATAACCTATCAGCAAAATTGTAAGTAAATAAAACTGTTTCAACATAAAAAGTACATGATTGCAGGAGATGAAATTTATTAATATTTTAGTATTCATCACTATATGAGTACTTTATACAGAAGCTGATCGTAAAATTTTGCGGGATGAGAACCGTATATTTTACGATGAAAATAAATACTGGGAAGTAAGTAAAACCACTGAAATAAATTAATTACAATATTTTATGTTAAAATTTAGCAATGAAAAAGTTTCTTTGTATAGTATTAAATTTCGTAAAATCGAAGCCATACTTTGACATAATTAATGAAAGATATCGTACAAAAGGAGGCCTTATTGGTAAAAGTGATCTGGGATGTAATTTAACTTTAATTATAAGCTATATTACAAAGAAATAGATCGTAATTTTGTTTTAAATATCACATAATTGAGCACTTATCACTTAATAGTCGATACAAAGAAATATTTGAATAGTTCAAAACGGTCACATTTGAAATTTTGTTAAAATGACTCCTATTGTAACATTAGGTAATTTCAAATTTCAAAGCAATAAATTTTATCTGCACATGAATTACAATTATTCTTTTAAATAAACTTTAAATTGATTTTGCAATATAAGCTGGAATATTAAGACTGACTGTGATTGTCATAATACAATTTTGAACCAAGGAACCAAAGTTAAGAACTATTGTCATTTTTCAAGTTGGACAGAGTCTTTAGATATTAATCGTTAAATAGCCTTTTTTATTAAGACCACAATAGTAGGGTTAATTGGGAATGTACATACTAGTGTTAGTTTTAATTTTAAAATAATTTATTCAATACATAATTAAATTCTATAACTGGGACAATTTGTAAATTCCCGGTTTATAACCACTTAAAGTTATCACTATTACCTTTAATTACATTTATTATTTTTTTCTCATACATATTCCCTGTTATGGTAAATGAGTTTATTTAAATAAAGATATTTTGACTTTGACTTTGAGTAACTTTACTCAAAAGACCGTTAAAAGAATTGCATAGAATTATTTTAATGGTCAAAAGCTTCAAGAATGTCTCAAAAGGTTTTCTTAAAAACGAACTTATAATATTAACTTAAATCTTCTCCATAGAATTTGAAGTACTTATAGATACAATATTGTAAATACAAATTTAATATTACTGACAAGTAAAACTTTGTAGCTAAGGTAAAACTTAGTTAAGGACTTTGATGTTCATTTGATGTTCACAGGTTTTGCACAAATAATATATCAATTGCTATATTTAAAAATATAATTTTGTGTAATATAATTAGCGCGTTCAAGAAAGCGTTAGCAATTTAACTACGGCTGTATTCTATAATGTTATATATATAAATTATTATAGCAACTAGAAACAATTTTAGAATGGTACTTAATTAGTAAGGTATGTTACAGAAAAATATTCTACACTCAGCAGCGTTGGTCTTTGATAAATTTAAGTATTTATAACTGACAAAATATCCTGAGTTTTGGAATATATAAATAATAAGTCTATTGAAGTCTATTTCTATTAAAAGTGCCATTTTGAAAATTGCCTAAAGAAGATGTAAGTATATGATATAAAACTCTAAGTATTACTCACATGGAACCGATAAAGTGTAAGTGAATACGTGCGTGTTCATACATACGTGCAAATGCGTTTGTGTGTGTGAATGTTGGAGTGTGTGCTTAGTGTATAAGATGGTTCCTGCTAGATGCAAAGGTTTTATTTTACGTGTAAATGTATGTTATACAAGTACTAAAATATTGTTTCCCCAAAACCAGATTCAGGCGACAAATTATGAGGTTTTTGAAGATATATTATAACAACTAAAAAAAATAATCTTCACTCAAATAACATGCTCATCTACGACTTTAAAAAACAAATCTTGTGTAATCTTCGTAGAGAAATCTAGAAATTTACTGCGTGCTTGTCTTGATTACGCTTAAAATCAATGTTTCAAATACGAGTATATAGGTGTGTAACTACAGACACACTAGTATTTGTTGGTGTGTGCCCGCTTGTAACTTCAGATTTGCTTCACATAAATGTGGTTATGTGATTTTACAAGCCGTGATTTACAGAGTTTCCAATAATAGCAAAATTTGGTATGAAGCATTTAATTGACTGGTTCATTTAAGTTAAGATTACTTGAAACGAAGCTAATTAACTTAAAGATTTTCACAAATATTTAGAAGAAATTCTCTAACATTTATAGTAAACAAGTATCAAATTATTTCATCCAAACTTTCGAATACAATCATCACGATATAAAATATAATTTAATATAAAAGTATGAGGTGCGAAATAAAAGCACAAAGAATATTTTAAACGTAAATACTCTTATGTTATTGCAAAATTTTCATTTTCTTTATTATTTCAAAGTGGCTGTGAAGTCTACAGAATGCGAAGGTTTATCTTTCAATTTATAACCGCGCGTTCACAAAGAGGTATCACTGATTCTGTATTTTATTTATTTTGACGCTGAACCGCAGCATGGAAATGTTTCTATTTCCTTTTTAGAAGAAATACAAAAGTATCTTCAAAACGCCTCATAATTACCAGATTATGAAATACTCGCCGTGGCCGTGGCTTTAAATTGAATGGAATTTGATCATCAATCTCGATCTTTTACTGTCACAGTTACATGATTTTTTGTTACTGTGCGTAATTAAGAAATAATGAGTTCCGCAGGAGAATTAGGATCACTGACTTAGCTCGAAGAATTGCGTGCCTGAAGTGGCAGTGCACATGGCACAGTACGAGGATGGACGGCTGTTGGGGCGGGAAGGTCCTTCGTCCTACGTATCCCGTGGGGGATTCGTAATGGAAACGCAGCGTTGTAGTCCTACCACAAAGTGAACTAAGGATCTAAAAATGGCCCAAGAAGCCGCTAGATGCTGGCAGCACAGGACTGACCGGTTCGGAGATCCTTGGGGAGTGCGACGTGTAGTTTCGGAGTTTCCCGGCTAATATGACGATAACGTGAATTATAAATCTATTTTTTTATTATTATTACTTTTTAATTAAATTATTGATAAGAATTTTGTACTTTACAAGTACCACTTATAAACTAACTTTAAATATTAAGATTCATTTCAATAAATTCTAATTTAGAAATACAATTTATTTACCCAATCTTTAATTACTGCGCTGGGTTTTGTAGTAGCCATGTTAAATTCCCTATCGCAGTTTTAACACGATTTTGACGCAACCAAACTACATTCTGCACGGGCAAATAGCTTCTAGTTAAATCCTTTTAGTGAAGTTAGAAGGCGATTAATCAGAAAACGGACTTTGGTTAGGTTGTAAGGCAGTTATGGGCGTTTCTGGACACGGCCTTTAAGATCGATTTAATTTGGAAACTGTCCAACTTTTATTAGGTATTGCATTTTGCAGCTAAGTGCAATTATAAAATCATAATGAAGTCTATGAATGCTCACAATTTGACCACTTTTTTATTATTTCACAAATAAATTTTCAGAAGTAACAATGCATCTGCATAGGCTTAATTCTCTTTACATTGACACTAAAAGATTTTGTAGGTATGTAGCAAAGGTGGACTTATATTTGTCAGAGATCTCTTGCAGCCAACCTATAAATGTGTAATAACTAGTGGAAAGCAGACAACACCGAGTGCAATATTACTATTGATACAAAAAACCAAATTATAATAAACATGAAAATACAAACAAGATCTTAAATAAATAAATATAGTAATTTATATACAAAAATTATACACAATAACAATAACAGTATGAGTATATGATATAACGGATAATGTTGTAATTTGTGATAAATATTGATTCTCAAACCTAATTTTAAGAGAAGTGGTCGAAGTACTGTTTTGGTTGACGACGTTTTGTGTTATAATTAGAAGCTCGAGCTTATTAATAATACACGGTGACCTAGAACGAGAAGAGAAATTATATTTAAAAGAAGAACGGATGAGCACATTATGACCATCACGAAAAGGAAGCCATTTTAACCGAACCTGAAAGTTTGAGATATGGTTCATGCTTAATTAATCCAAATATGGTATAGCTAGGTATATATCGTGATATACCGATATATTTTTGGAGTCATTACAATTTCCGAAAAAGGTCAATAAAAACGTTATAGATGTCACCAACATCACCTCCCTGGTACCTGGCTATCAAATGTATGGTTGCTGGGACAAAATTATTGATATCATAGTAATTTATTCAGAATTTATTTTGTAACATTAAATGTAAGTAAACTAAAAATACAAATGTTTTTATATTTGCTATTGATTTTGCAATTTTTCATGATTTAAGAATTACGTGAAAGAAATATATTTTTTCAATTAGAATATCTCATATTTTGGAAATAAGTATAGAAAACAATTTTTTTCTTAAATTCAACATATCTAGTCTAGGGATATAACCATCAGGCATGAACTATGTATGTGACATTGCCTCCTTCTCAAACAAGAACCCACTTCAAAGAACTCACCAGTAAAAAAGGTTATAAATAGCTTTAATCCACTCTGCAACCTTATTCAGTGGTAATAAGGCAGGTTTTTGGTAGTGTAGTCCTTGATTGTACAAGACTAACAAGTAACTTTGTCGCAGTTTAATCAACCTTCATGCATAGGCGGCAGATTTAACGAGAGAAACACATATCCGAGGACTCGGTGGGTGTGATTGTTACAGTTATCTAATTAACTTGTATAAACTACTACAGAGAAACGAGATAAGTTGGATTGGCATATTAGGTCTTGCTTACAAGTTAATCTTACAAAATAATCAAAGACAACCCATTTGGTCTTCATTAAAAGGCCTTCGTTCAAAGGGCAATACATTTACGATCATTGTCTATGACAGTATACAGCATGTTCATTTCAAGTTGATTCAATTCAAATGCAGAAGGTATTATTTTATTATATTAGAATATTTGAATGCTTATTCAGTTTAGAATTTTCACAAATTTCTAGATATCACAGTATAAAGTATTTTTAGCTTTGAATGAAAGTGTTCAAGGATTTTTTTGGCTTTTTTTATAATAAAACTGACAATTTCTTATTTTTCTGAAAATAAATTTCGAGAGGCATATTCAAGATAAACTTTACAAGTAGTAAAGATATTAGGGAAAATAAATTGAAAAAAAAATCCATTACACTGTGAAAGGGTATAGTTACGCTGCTTTTAATAATTTGTGTGTGTTTGTTACAATAACTGGTAATAACAAGAATTTTGGGGACGTTGTTAAAAATGAACTAAAACAGTATTTAGCACAGTCGAGTTCATCCATGTTCAAACCTAACATTTCTGTTTTGTTGTTCATGTAGACAATATTCATTGTTATGGCTACAAGACGAAGTAATTTATGGGATTTACATTTAACGCTAGATATTACATTTTTTTTTGTATTAAGCTCAGTAAATGATTTGGCACCACCTGATGATAAGCAGTATACGAGTCCATATGTGAAGATATTTTGATTTTTTTATCGAAAGCTTATATTAAACTTTCCTTTTTTCTTGGGTAGCTTTTTGAGTTAAAATATTTGAGGTTACAAACAACCAGGTTCAATATTTGGAGCCGCATATATAAAAATGAAGGTGCTATTGATATATCTATTGTATGGATTAATTAAATTAAAGTCTTTTATTTGAATAAAAGAGTTTAAGTTTATAATGTTTTTTTAATATCAAGCTCAGCATTTGACTCGACACCACCTGATGATAAGCAGTAGAGGAGTCCATATGTGAAGATAGCTAGTGAAGAATGCGAGATACTACCCTGGCCACCCTCACTTTGCCGGCCCTAAAAGTGCTTTTTCACGCCTCTTTTAAAGGAACCCATGTTGTAAGAAGGAGGGAAATAATAATAATTGTTTTTGGAATTATTTTTGGTTTAATATCATTATTTCTATTTCTAAGCCAATTCTAACGATATATATTAAGTCCAACAACATCCTCAAACAGATTTATTTTCATAACTATCATAAAAAGGTATCTCCATTTTTCTCCATAAAAATACCTCCAATTCAGTAATATATTCCGGATCCTATTAACGTATTTAATATTAAAATCTAAACGATATCCAAACGAATAACAGTTTATTGTTGAGTATATTGCTTACAAGTGTTTATATGTCATGAGTATTTTTGAGTCTTTTATAAGTACCAAAGACTTATTGAATTATAAAATACCTTGTAGACCTTGTGCTAAGGAGCTGGTGTGGTATTTTAAAACTGGGTGTGATGAAGTTAGACGAACCCCACTCAAATATGAATATGCACGGAAATTATGTTGAAACAAAACATTAAGTACAACATGTATATTCACCAAAATTACACACACAAACTAGTTTTCAATTAGGAATTAAATGAGTACTTATAAAATAGGCAAGTTATGAATAAATAATCACAATCAGATTTCAGAGCAGGTAAAACTTAGAGAAGGAATTATGTATAAAAATTATTTGAAATGTTGGCTTGGATTAAACTGTGCGTTTTGTCCTGAAAGTTTGTGCATGCGAATTTAATCGTGTTTGAGGAAGAAAGCTTATATAGCGAATGTAGAATGTAAATAATTTTTATTTACAAACACATAAGGTTGTTCCAAGATCTCTTTATTTTGAATTTTTTTGATTTGTTTGTTATCGTTTGACAATAAATATCTTTATAAGGAAACCCAGAAGTTTTATGTGAAGCATGACGCATTAAAAAATATTTATTTAAGATTTTAGATGACCTTCTAGTCGAGAAGTCAGTACTTCTAGTCATAGTATACTCGGCAAGGGAACCCGGGTTTGAGTCGCGGTGTAGGTTAATGTTTCTGGGTTTATATTTTTATATATTTATTGTACTCTAATACTGTCATAATATAAATTTGATATTAATTATTTTAATATTCTTACAAAGAAAAAGGAATTGATTTCGACCATTGCGTCATGACATACTGTGCTGAGCTGTGGACACTCACGGCAGCACTAGTCCGCCAGTTTAAAGTCACTCATCGAGCTAAGCAAAAGACGCTCGGAGTACCTCTAAAAGACCGTACGGAGATCTAAAGTCGCCGACATAGCCCATCGAATTAGTAAATCGTGTTTCTAGATAAATTTCATTATATTTTTTTTAATGTTCAATCGATATAGTATTTCGTTATTTTGAGACTAATCCTGAACAGATAAAGCTGAGATTTCCTTATTGTCGTGATACGTGGATATGATATATTACCTACAGAATCATTTGATCGGTGAGTCCATTAGCTAATTTATTTTGACAGCTAAAAGTTCGAAGCAAATAATATTTGATTGGTGGTTTTCACTTAATGTGTCAAAATGAGTATGCATATTTACCGGCCCAGTCAAATTGAAGTTTATTATGTTCTTAAATAAATGACCATTTATATAAGGATTTTATTTATTATTCTATTCAACCACAATTTAATTTACCTAAATACGAATTATAAAAACAGAAACGATTTTCTATAATATTGAATGTGCTCGATTTACCCTTCAGATTTGAAACCCTAAGAGAATTTCTTAACTGAATTCTAGCTCTATTGAAATAAAGTCGCAATTAATAGCTTAAGTAAGACCCATTTCGCGGTTTCCCAATCTATGTTGAAGTGGCTCGTTACTTGCGGAAAGGAGGCTTAGATAGAAACTAACACGACCTCAGTAATTACTAAACTGTGGTTCTATTGATGCTTCCTTTATAAATATGTTTGAGGCTTTCAAGCTTCCGTTGTTAAGGAAAGATGAAATAAACCAAAAAAGATAGATAGAAACAATTAGTAATACAAAAGGTTAATTGTAACACCATTTTATTTTATATCTACTTTTGAAATTGTACCACCACGAAAGTGAATATTATGACAATAAATGAGTTTTAGCTATAATAAAGCGAAGTCTACGCCATGTGACATTCCTTCCGCAATAAATCAAACGTACTACACAAACTCACCGGGAAACCTGTGCGGTGGTGATATGTATAAATTCTTATTTATTTCCTCGCAGTGCTTCCATTCCTAGAGTACAATTTCAATTTGCAATCTCTAAGACTCTCTTTGAATTATTGTTTAAGCAAAGCAGACAAGACATTCATTATTATTTTTACAAACTCAAAGTTTTACTTGTATTTTGAACCTTATGACGAAAAAAAAGTGAAATTTTAAGGTTTTTGCAGGATCATGAAATAAATATTTACTATAAAGGTATATAATATAAAAAATAACACGCCACTTGAATTAACATGTCTATCGTAATACTAATGATACAGGCAATGACTATATCGTCATCATAACGTTATTGTGATGATTCCATTTAACACGATGTTAGCAGTAGAAATGTGGACTGTATAAATGGTATTTAAATAAAATTAACTTGGTTCGGACAGATATAATAAATATTTTAATTGTAAATTTAGCGTAACAAGATGAATATCAAAAACAGGTAACCTAGCAACCTTGGTCAAGCGCGAACAGAATAATAGAAAAAAGGTAGAGGTTAATCCTCAAAACACGAAGTGATGTTTATTTATTTATTTTATTTAGCACTTTATTGTACGAGTACATACATAGCAACATCATAGAAAAGATGAAAGGGTTTTTTTTATTCAGAAGTTGTGTATGTTATGTTCGTTTATAAAGTGCCATTTTTATCGTATTACGTAACAAGCTTATTTAATTCATAAATTTTAAGCTATCTATATGTAATTTCATATTGTTTTCGTGTGGCTTACAAATTTTGGAATTTTATGACGAGAAGTAAGTTTTTACATAGTGAAATATACTTGTAACTATATAAAAGGAAACTAAAATAAAGCTTTTATATCGTCAGATCTTCAATTTTTGTTATACATTTAAGTCTTCCACATTTTTAGTGACTTCAGCTAAGAGATATCTAAGAAGTTGTCACTTATCTTAGAGATATCGAAAAGAAAGTATAAATACTATACTCATAAGCAGTCATAAGTATTGGACTGGTAAAAGTATTGAAACAAAAGTATTGATATCTTAAAGCCTCGAGTGATTTTTATGCCTGATGTACAGCTCTGACCGCCCTAAGCTAATATGTATATACCATGAGCAGAATTATTAAACTTCAAATATTTATTTAAGTTGATAGTGTAAAAAGACTTCAACTTCAGTCAGTAAAATGGAAAAAGAATCAACCGCTTAATCGATACTCGCCATAAAGTATTCATTGAGTAAAAGTACTTTTTGAAATCTTATATAAAATAGCAACAATACCAAGTGGATACTTTTTTCTAATGGAGACATGTTCTTATTTGCCGAATCTATGTATATACGTAACATGGCACATACATACTGTAATTAGATGTAAAAATCTTCGAAAAAAAATGACTTGAATTTTCATATCAAATTAAAAGAACCTTTTTCCCCAACCTATATATATATACAATATATATATATATATATATATATATATATATATATATATACACAATACACACACAACTATTACACACTATATATATATTTACTGTCACTGATTATGTTTAGTGAGTGTCATAAAAATGTTATTTTATTAAATTACCATGCGCTGTCCCCTCTCAGTGGGACCACATTTTGGATAATACTCCATCATGCTAGAGGTGCTATTGTATTAGAATGGCCAAAACGAAGTCGTTTGAACAACCAAGTAATGAAATGTCTTGTCTGATAAACATTACCACAGATAGCCAATAATTCAAAACTGTAAACAAAATATGTTGTTTAGTAAAATTAACAAATTATTTGCTTTTTCCTCTTACATCAAAGCCTTCATCATCTAAACAACATCTTAAATTTACTAAGAAATCTTTGTGAAAACAGGCCGAAATATACAAAATTTGTGTATCGTAACGCAGCTAAAATACAAAGGCAGTATATTATGTTATAAATGGCGCTCAGAAGACGCGTAAACAGAGCGTTGCTTTAATGATAATAGAGTTTGATAATATCCTCATTGTTTAGGCCCATCGAACGAAAACCGGTAAGACTAAGACTCCTATTATAAAATAACGAATGCTTTAATTCTCCATTCATCCTTTCATTCTTCAAGATCTCCATGGTCATCTACATGCAAAGAGCAAAGCAAACCTTTTTGTTGGTCCTTTGAGCCGGATAACTTGAACAATTTTTTATGGCTTTAATAATTAACATTTCTGAAATGAAATTGTGTGAATCATATATATCTCGTATCAGAAACAATAGCTTTTTTACGTGTGAGTGGCAGTGGGCTGGTAAAGGTTTTAACTCCAACTACAGTTTGCCAAATTTTAATTAACGCGAGCTTTAAAGTCAGTTTATTAAGCTGTGTAAGTGTAAATATAACAGTGTATCTGTATGGTAGGCACAACTGTATGACGATTACCATAGTGCTTTAAAGTTTATCTATATCTAGACCTTAATTATTTTAAATTTATTCGCGGTATATACCCCCGGTACGTAATTACTGATAACGCGCTCTACCTATATGAGTTTTAGGTTATTACTGCCAGCCATACTAATTTTTTCTAATAATCTACCTCTCATACTGTTAAATCATTGGATATTTAGTAATTAATATACTGGTTACATTTTTACTTGTAAGATTATATGTTATTTTATTGTATCTACAAATAGACTAATTACTAACTAAGCCATTAAACAAAATAATTAAAAAATTTTCAAGGTTTACTTCCTTACTCTCACTCGGTACGGTTTAATGTTAAATTTACCATCTGAAGTGTTTCGGTGATTAGCCAGTAATTATGCAAAACGGCTGGCCACTGAAATTATCATAAATACACACCACGCACCTAAACAGAGCCGGGTAAAGCCCGGATAAAACACAAGGAAAGGAGTGTATTAAATTATTACAGTGAAATTTAATTATGAACATCAAAATTTTGAACCCTCTGTTAGTGTTATAATTTAAAGCCACTCAGAATTTTAAATTGATTAATAATACGCTCTTTTCAAGCACCAGGGTGCTGATGAAAGCATCATACTAATGGAAATTTATCTAAAGAGTCAATATAGAGCACTAGATTTAGTTAAAACGCAATTTTACTAGTTGAAATACCCACTAAAACGGTAATAATAATAGTTTATTTTTAATTAATTTAAAAGTTTGTTGCATTATAATTTGTTTCTTAAATGAATCTTAACGGTTTTATTACCCTTCCCTAATTCGAAACAAAACATATAATAAAGAATGAGCAAATGATATTCCAATCTGCTCCACACTTGTTGTAGACCGTACCTTCTTTACCCCTACTTACTTACTACTTACTTTACTTACTTATGGATTCGGCAGTCATCGTTGGTCTACTGTAAAGATGGATATCAGTTATTAATAATCCCTGGTACAATTACTTTGTGGTGTAATATCCAGTAATAGTGGAAAAATAAGCTGGTCTTCAGTACAGTGAAGTAACAACAAAAGGAGACGTCCATATATATTTTTTTACAATATATATAAATAAAATAATGATGATGAACAATGTATGCTGAAATACAGGCTTCGGCCTAGTTCAGCGACAGTTGGTATTGGTCCTAAGTAAGCTGTTTAAAATAAAATTTCATTTCATTTCATTTCATTTCAATTACGAGCCACGTGTCCAGCGACTAGTGGGCTGATCATATTAACTGTAGAACTGACTACCTTTGGAGTCGTAAAGATCTAGAGTGGACACCACGACTTGGGAAACGTAGTGTGGGACGTCCTGATACATCATGGGATGACGATATTCGGAGGCTGGCTGGAGTAAGCTGTACAAGGGTCACCGATGATCGGGAGCAGTGGCATGAATTAGGGATATATAGACCTATGTCCAGCAGTGGACAAGATGTAAAATAGGTTGATAATGATGATGAAGATGACGTGCTCGGCGAAAGGTGAGTTCCTCATTTCACAATGGAAATCCAGTGCGTCAACAATGGCTTTAAATTATAGCAGATTTCAATTCACTTTTAATTTGCAAAAAATTCTAGTTCTGACTAGATTATAGTTTAAACTAGTATTACAAGTACTGTGCTAGGACTGTATGCTTATGTAATATATACACACCTTATATCTTATTTAATTAAATTTAAACAGCTAAAGCATTAGGAAAAGCCCTGTTAAAATGACTCCATTATTTGAATTTAGAATCATAGTCTCAAGCGAAGACAGCTTTGCAAACGTCTAGTCTAGAGTGGTTGGGCGTGGATATACGAGTATCGTGAAGTAAATATTAAATGATGATATATTTTATTTATTGAATTTACTTTCTAGTTTTTAGAATTGAAAATTCAATGCTCTCAATGAGAACAGTAATACTCAAGAACGCGTGCTTCATATTCGTCGTCAAGTCAATACATCTAATCATTTCTTCTTTAGAAGGTTCCAAATTGCTTATTTGAAATCTATGGATTACTTCATTTACTCAAATAATTTGTTGGTAATCTACTTTATTCAACAAACAAGCACCGCAACATTTTAATAAAACAAAAACGAATTACAATTTTTTACACAAATTTCCTCGAAGGATTCCTTGTAATTGCTGAGAAAATTCATTTTATTTGATTAGCTTAAAAATTACAATACCAGTGGAATACGGATTCAACTTTTATGACTAAAAATATTTTTATAGACTCAATACGAGCCATTATTTATATAATTACTAAAGTATATTGATATTATATTTCAATGGCAGCCTTATGAAATAATTTTCTATTGCATATACTGGTAATAATTAATAATGAGATAAAGGGAAAAGTCATTAGGAAATTAATTTAATCCAAAACAAAACTTGCGTAATTTATCTGTGCGGTTTCCTCGATGTGGTCGCAGCCTAAACAAGAAGTTGGATTACGTGAAGCCAGGGTTACGGCAGTTACCTCGAACATTCTACCATTCGATTTGCGAAATGCTTATGTTTCATTTCTGTGACTTTTGGGTTGATAGTTGTAGCAGGTATGCCACAAATAGCATACGTAAGACAAAGGAGATATTCTTCTAATATAAGAGTTCGTGGATAAACGATAATATCTTTCTAAAACTTATTGCTGACGAAGCGACTGTAATGGACTTTATTTAAGCTTGGCAGTTTCCGTACTTTCGAATCTACTAGACGTAGGCGGTTTGTGATATGAAAAGTATTCGCTACCTTGCCATAGGCTAAACTTAAACAACAATTTTAAGTGTACTCAACCATTAAATGAATTTTAATGTGTTCTTAAAACCAGTAGTTGGGTATTGTTGAGTCTATAATAGAATCTTTCTGTGAATCTCACTTTCTGAGTTTTTCATGACTATAGCTAGAACAATAAGAAGATACGAATACGCTACGCCAGGCTACTCAAATATACATTTTAATGAGTTATTCAGAAATCATTAGAATCAGTTTCATCACGGCTGGAATAATAAAATATGGAAAACTAATTGCTCTTCCAAAATAATAGATAGGCCAATTATGATAAGCAAAATTGGAAATCTGTGCTTGGAGCTTATTTGATTTTATTCATTAGATTCTTGAAAATTGAATCAACTGAATTATGGATTAGAGGTAGAATAATGTAATCGAGGATTCCCCGCTGACCTTATCATTCTGATTGAAATAGAATTTAACCGATTTCGATTATACAGTAGATTGTGATTGTGATATATAAAAAAAATTTACAACGAGTTTAACGGCTTTTACGATGCCGATAATCCTAGTGTTCGATTTTTGCATTATAAATTTGAAAAAGAATTATATATTTTAAATGGCCTTATCTATTACAATAAAACATTCCTCTTCTTAACCCAAGATCGATTGTCGTCCACATGATTTCATTATTTTAAAAGTGGAAATGCGTTTCAGTCGAACACATTTTTGCTATAAATAGAGTTAACGTGGTTAAATATAAATGTTCTTGATACTTTCCGGTTCTACGCTGTTGTGAAAACACAGCAAAAGTATCATGTAGTCATCACAGTAGGGCCAAAGTATCATGCTCCAATCATCAATCAATCAATTATCTTTTCGTAGCTTGATGGATAAGTAAGATACAATAATCTATGCTAAAATTAATGTGAAAAACCAGTTATAATTTCGGATTTTATAAATAACTTAAGTCTTAAATCGATTCGATTTATAAGTCACAAAACTACTATTAAGTATTTAATCAACACAGAATTTTAACTATACCGGCCGCAATTTAGGGAACACTAGTTGCTAATTATATATTCTCAGAGGTATTATACCCTAATATTCTTTTTTACTCTAGCTCGCTAATAGGTTTATCTTCGAGGCTGAATGTTGGCTGTAGCAGCTGACGGAGAAAGCAGTCTAATAATAATAGTACTTTTTCCGTCAGGTGTTCTAAATACAAGTGGAAAGTAACAAAGCTTCCTCTCGTAAGTGAGAATTTTCCTTAACTCTTCAGGGTGGAGGAAAATTTTGCAAATAATCTCATATTTATACTGAGTATAATGACAGTAAACTACAATTCCGGAATATATTAACCCGTTTCCTGCACGTTGTTTACAATTTTAACGATATTTTGATATAATGCAATCAAAATATCGTTATAATCCATTACTATTTTGGCACCAAGGATCCTGAAGTATGGATCGGTAGTCGGTAAAGAGAAATCTAAATATTTAAAAACTAGAATTAAGTTTAATGAGGTTATTATGACATAATTTTCATAAATTCTAAAGTTCTCAGATATTCTAGTAGAGTCGTCTCTACATGTTCAAGGCTAAACTTTAGTTTCTGTTCGTTTTCAGCTTAGACAGTTCCTATAGCAACGAGAAACTAGGACTAGCAACGAGCGAGGAATGAATTCCAGGAAATAAAGAGTTCGCAAGAGACATTGACAGCTTATTTATCAAAGTATTCTGCGTCTTGCTCTCTCTAATGAATAATTTACGAACGAATAGGTTAAATTTGTCATTCTCAAATTACGGTACTTCTGACGTTCAAAAGTGTATATTTTATATACCCGATGAACTTGAGTTTGATACTTACCAATCATTATAAGTGTACAACAAACAAACTAGTACCTCTAAATTGTTTCGCTTGGCGCCTCTACCGGCTCTAACACAGAGAGTGCTCTAAAGAGCTTTTCTATCTTATACCACTTTTACCCTTCCTACTCAAAAGATCACGTACCGGTTTAAGGAGCCATTTCACTGTCTCAATCTATAGCCTAACTGTAATTAAATTCAGTTAGTGAAAATAGTTCATTCAATGATGAATAATAATACTTAATAGTTTTGATTCTCTTACAATTTTACGCATCTTGTGTTTAGCTTACATATATTACTATGTGAACGCATGCATTTCGGAAAACCACAAAAAATATTACTTAAGTGGGTAGGTTAAATGATTTTACTTAGTATTTATAGGTCATTAAGTATTAAATTACTTGAGTATTTATTATACATGAGTATTTAATTTATTTTAATAACAAATAGCAAACAAATATATTGAGTCAACCTTAAAAGATGGACACATGCTGTCACGGACTTTATTATGAACTTTTTTTACCATTCCGGGTTGAATGATTCATTCTAACTTTAACCGTATACGCAGCGCACGCAACGAAAGGTCTTTAGAAGAATATTATTTCCCCGTTCTTGCAACATTTTTCTTCGATGCTCAGATACTATTGGTCTTACCGTGATGTTATATAGCCTATAATCTTAATCAATAAATGGACTATCTAACATAAAAATAACTAATCTATTTCAATGAGTAGTTATTGAGATTAGCGTGTTGATACAAACAAATTTGTCAGCTTAATATTTGTATAGAAGTATAGATTCCAGAGTTCGTAAGTAGGGGTTTCCTTTGCTTTTGTTACATATTGTGTTTTTTGTGGCTATACTAGAGATATTACATAAATGGGTATCGCAAAACTTTTAAGGTATATGCTATAAAACCTATCCATAATCCATTTTTCACAGTTTACTAATAATTGGTTTTAGTAATACTAAATAAACGTCTAATTATTTGCCGATAATTAAGAACAATTCGAAATAGAAAGCTACATAGACTATTCTTTATTGTACAACCTAAATGTCTCATCCCATTCTAGGCACACCTAAAATATCCCATTTCATTAATGGTACAACATAGATGTCCCATCTCATTTGTTGTACACCATAAATATTCCATTCCATTCATGGTACACCTTAAATGTCCCATCACAGTCATTGTACATCAAACCGTACCACCATAGTACCGTATCGATCCCATATTTGATTTGGAATCTTTCTTCTGTCCTCTTTTATTAAATATTGGATACTCCGCAAATGAGACTCTACAGTAATTTTCATTTCACGATTTGACAATTCAACGGAGACGCGTAAGTATACTTTTACAAACATTGCATTAAAATGTAGAGATTTTTTTAAAGTTATTCGGTATTATCCCTCTAAGTATGTATTAGTTTGCTTACATCTCGCTCCGTTAATATGAATCTGAAAAGGTCAGTTTACATCACTTGTAAAGAGGTGAGTTTAAATTTTGGTTTCAATTTTTAATGTCTAGGTGTCTCTCGGAATAAAGCCTATTAAAACATGCGAAAAACCGAATTTTAGTTCAAATGAATGCCAGAAGTATTGGCACCAATGTTTAATATTTATGATAAATAACTTATTCTTCCTCGTGGCATAAAGCTGTAATTCTACGAAGATAGAATGATAAAGCATATTTTAACGTGGAAACATTTGGTCATATAATAAAATCTAGAAAAGTTGGTAAGATGTGAGTCTACTATAAAATATACTTTTCTAAAACACATGTATAATAAATACATGCCATTTTCATTAAATTACTGTCTCTCTTGCAAGAAGGTTACAAACATAAGCTTTAATGGAATGAGCAAATCGTAAATTGTTCCAAATTCAAGCTGTTCGAAGATTCTTGTAACAAGAGCATTTGACTTGATGTAAAGGTATTCGAGGTTTACACACTAGACAGAACATAATTGTGGTTTATTGGCCCAAATTTAGTAGAAATGCCTTTCTAATGAGGAATGAAATAATTTCGATCAAGATTACCGAGAAATGTAGATTAAATTACGAAATCTCAGTCATATCACAGGACCCTTCCTAAAGGTATTTTCAAGTTAACATTAAATATTTAAATCTTTTAGTTACTAATTAGTTATTGGAGCTACTACTTTTGATAAACATTTAATAAGTTGAGGCCGATATCGCCAACGAGGCGCCAACGCAATGAAAAGAATGTCATTGGGGATTATTTTAACACGATAACAATAGTATACTAGTTTACTATTTCATGTTATTTACCCAGTTCATAGGAGAAGTTAATATTTTGCACAACCTCTAATGTATGTCTTCATAACCTTAGAATGACAGGTGAAATAACTGAAATTCGTATATAAAGCAATTTGTCAATCCATAATCTTATATTGCATTACAATATGGGATAGTGCTACGACTAGAAATAAATTAGTCTAAAAAAGAGCACAGCGGTCACTGCTTAAAGTTGTGGTGACCGCACATGAAATATATTTATCATTAATTCAGGATTTTCAACAAAGAAATTAGATTCTACAAAAGCTCTGTATAAAAAAATTGTTCCGTGGCCTCTTTTTGCTCAGTGTATTGTTAAGCACACATCTCACTATAATAAAATCAGTTATCAGATTATTTAACTGTGCCGAAAATGAGTTTTCAAGGCTACGTAACCATTAATTAAATCTTGTCATGCTAAACGTATGGGTTTTTGTATTAATTTGGTTGTATTTTAATTTGTGTGTAATAAAACATATTCATACTGTATTGTATTATTTTCTTTACATATATATCGAAATCAAGATCACTTGAAAAACAAACGCTGCACTTGAAAAATTATTAAGAATGCGGAGGAAAATGTATCATTGCACATACACATGCACACTTATACAAACACTAACATATGCACACATTTCTTCAGATACACCAACACAAAATAATAAAAAATAATTTTGAATTATTTTTATTAAGTACTTTTGTATAAAAGTACTGAAAGTAATAGGGTGATATGACAAAAAATCTTTATCCTGACATGTGAACTAAGATTATCTACATGTCATGCCAACCCTAGTGTAGAAATCACTATTACGTTCGTAAGGGAACGTTTGTCGGAGTCTGTCGGAACTTTAACATAATTTATTATATAATAAGAATTGTTTTCTGTATTGTATGTGTCTATATACTATGTTTTTGTTTATTTAAAAATATATATATTATCATGTAAAGACGATATATATTATCAATGAAAAATTGGGTAAAAAATCAAAAAAGAAAACTCAAAGGTCGAAGAATAATTGGTTAAAATAAACTTGAGTACCGATTTGCAGGATTTGAATATAAGCGAATAAATCAGACCCGAAAACTTTTATTTAACTCGAGACTTGTTTATAATTGTGTTTGAAATCTGTTAATTTTCACTCAGATTAATGTTCATTTAAAGAATTCACAAAGTTTTATACTGTCTGGTCTGAAATCGAGTCCATTATGAAAGTTGAAGTGAAAAGCATAGACTGTGATTAGGTAGAAGTTTGCGAATAGATAATTTGTCTTATTCTAGTTATTTTTGAATAAGATTTGCAACGGAATTATCTATTATGCTACTTTATTCGTATGATTTTTTAAAATATGTAATGGGTTTGAATATGATACCCCTCTTGCTCACAAATATGTTGAGAAGTGGTAAAAGATGTAGCAATTAATTAAGCGAGCACTTGCTGATCTTGAAACTGAAATGAACCTGGAAATACTTTGTGATGATAATCAATTATCTTACTAACTTGATAAAAATGTGTTAATACATTTATGTCTTAGGCAATCAACGGCTATGTTATGCTGTCATCTATGAGTTATGAGGCTATTAATTTGTCTATGGCTATTAATTTTTTTCGTTAGCATGTTCGATGTAGGTTTTAGTATGACAGTGGTTCGTACTTAGTATATATTTTTGTGCACCAAAACCATTATTATATATTAATTCAACGATAAAAGTAGTATTCGAGGAGATGTTTAGTCAAGTACTCGTGACACAAATCTTGTTCTTTGTATACTATTTAATCCATACTCTTTAGTATAGATGTCGCTTCTCGCGCTCTTGTGTGTTTAAGGACGCGCTCCAGTTAATCATAAAAGTACTGTAAAAAGCTTATTATCTTAATAATAAACCCTGTGGGTGTAAGTAACAGTATTTTTATTAACATCTACATATATATTTACATATATGTATTTCACAGTCTCCATCAGATGGGTGACTATAATGAATACATGACCTTCAACTATGTAATGCTACAAGGTGAGTGTATTATTAGTAGCAAAACAATAAACAAACTGACTTATTAACCTTGTCAAACCCTTCAACTAGACAAAAATATTTTTAAATTACCTAGTAGTTCCTGTGAGTATATCGTGGCTCAATTAACTAATTAATTATAAAAACATTATTCACGCTTTCATCTCAAATCGAACCTTATTAGGAACTTTGATAAAGACATGAGACTAGGTGTAAATATGGCGATGGATATAAAAATAAAATTGTTAATACCATGATATATAGTATTATAAAAAGTTTTAGATATGGTAATAAATATAATTTCATTAATCCAAGCACTTCGATACATATTATCTTTTCTTTTCACTTTCAAGTACACTCTAATGAATACGCAACACAATAAAGTCAACAACAATTATCAAGTAAACATTTTTGTATAAAGGTAACTGAGGTATAAATTATAGGCTATGTATTTTATTTGTACGCAGGACCGATCGGTTTGGCCTTTTTTTCTGTAGTGGACGACTTTTTAGTCCAGGAGTATTTTTATAAGATAGTTTCAAGCAGTTTCAGCATCAGTCTTCACGAAAAGATGTCTGAAACCATTCTTTGTGTTTTGAATCTTTTTATTGTATGTTATATCAATGCTTAGCAAATGTTTTTTTGGGAAAATAAATAAAAACATTATTAATATTATATATGATTACTATAAGAGTTTTAATTATTGTTGGAAAATCCCAAAACCGAGTAGCAAAAGTTATTTCTTTACTGTAAAATTGGATATAAGGTTTCGTAATATCACGTTCCTATTTATTAGCGAAATTAACGTTTAATTGGATTCTTAGAAAAATAATCTACATTGATCGCCAACTGAACGTAAATTGGAATTCCGCGCACTAAATTTTATCAGGACATTTATTTTTACATGCATATGCACTAGCTTATACATAGAAATCTTGGAAAATGTCTTTATAGTACATTTATTCAAATCAAATAAATTATTTCCAATTTATTGTAATAACACAGTAGTAACCAAAGCTAAGACTTTTGAAAATAAATAAAAATAAACATGTATAAGATAGTAATTAAATTCAATTAGCTAGAGAAGTATAACAAAGTAGACGCGTCTCAGCTTCAGGCTATCCAGGGCGTGTCTACGTCATAAAATGTCAAAACCTAGATCAAGATAATAGAGTTTTCGGAGAATATCAGCAAATTAAAATTTTATTTTTAGCAGCAACCAACGCTAAAATGCTTAGAGAGGCAGGCTACATGAAATAACCACTGGAAAACATTGAGAAAGCTTTAGGTTGGTCTACGAGCACTTGGCTAAGTTACTAGTAAAAACCACGTTTCTTGATTATTACACGGTAGCTAACACGTGAGTATTAAGAATACAGAGTATTTAAATATATTGTACGTAAATTAAGAATACAGAGTATTTAAATATATTGTGCGTATATGTGTATGTATGTATTTGTATGTATATATGGTAGGGTAAATATGATATATATAACATTTTATGTATTTAATTATACTAGTATTGGTACACGCCCCTCTACCGTTCTATGTCACTTTTCCCATATGCGGGGCTGCTGGAAGAGATTTCTTATAGAAATAAGCAGTAACTTTATCTAATATTCTGTTGTGTCCTTTTAATTGTCTTTGTGTTTACATAAATTGTAAAATAAATAAATATGTTATAAAATATCATGTCTGATATGAATGTATCAGTAAAATAGCTTAGTCATGTAATGGAGTTTTAATGATTTAAAATGGTGAAGTTACAATGTTATTTTTATGTAAAACAAAAATTCATGTTACAGTTATATAATAACATTAGTAGTTCATTTACTTGCTAGAACAGTCACCCATCCTGGTAGCGAATTAGCAATCTCAGATATATTTTTGTAGTAAATTTTTGTAGTTATTGTTTTCATACCTTATTCCTTACTAAACGATTATCATCAACACATTTTATTACATAGATATTGCATTTAGTGTAAAATATGTTTCAGAATATTCCTGTCTATACAAAGATTGTCATTGAAGTACATTGATTGGTAGTTTAAAAAATTCTAGACATTCATAGATAGGTATTAAATAATATTTACTTAACAAGCAAGTTAAACTGTTTTGTCATAAAATATGCAGTCAGAATTTATCCCTGGGTTCTCTGAAAACTGTTCTCTATACCTGCAAAAGTGGTTATATTCTAGAACGTGCTCGGAACAATAATCAAAACTATTTCCCTGCTAAATCAGAATTCTGTTACAGTATAAACACAATTGCGTCAGACACAAATATTTCCTGCAACGTATAAACTAGAGTCGAGAGTCAAGTGGTTTGCATTTGTATTTCGTGTCAGTCGCACTCCTGCATCCTTTTGAATATCACGTGTAATAAGCTGTATTATGGAGACTATTGCTGTCTCAATGTTTTACTACAATTAGCTTGAGACCACATGTTTTTTAAGGACGACTCAAACTTATGTAGCATCTACTGAGTTAATTACCATTCAAACTAAGTTTATTACCATTACAACTTTGTAAAAGTTTTTTAGTGACTCGATGTTACTAAAAGATGTATGAACTGATGACACAAGATGTATAGGCAGTATAATGTGCCTACACCCATAATTATACTGCGAGTCTCGAGATCAGTGACGAAAACAATTGTTTCTAGTTAGTAATTTCTTCAGACGAGGCCCTTAGTATTATTAAGATAGAATGTGATATTAATTCGCTGAATCATTAATTATTGCTTAGGAAATTTAAAAATTAATCGAGACTCTGTACCAGGAAAAACGTGTCGTATAAATTTCACAGTGGAAGCCTCTCCTGTTTTACCCATCACGTGGCCGTGCGTGCAACCCGTGCGTTTTATGAAGACTAAGTACTCGTTCTCCCTATACTATGCACGTAGCCCTGCGATAAATTGCCCAAGTTAGTTCCAACTTGTTCTCTCTTGAATAAATTGCTCGTTTATTCAGCTCATGTCCTCGCTCCCAGTTTTCGAGCAATGAAAGTGAAACTTAAAATTAGCACCGATTACAAAACTCATGAGAAACTTAGTGACCTCTTTTAACCTCTAACACGTGTGTCATTTGAGATTCATATTTTCTATATATCTAATTATAGTTGACTAGACTAAACAAGATCAGCGAACTTAATACCTAAGGTATTAATTAGCAGTCAATTAGAAGAAACAATAGAAAAAGGCATGTATGGCGATTAAAATCTAAGAAATAAATATTGCACACACATTATAGGTAATTTAGTAAGTGTATTATAGATATTTTAGTGATAATTATTATTGATTAGTATTGTTTCTATTCTGTAGCCGGAGAGTAACTGCGTTCGTCGTTGATTTGGTTAAAGACTTAAAATTGTATTAGATTAGTTAGAACTATTTACTTACTTATTCAAACACTGCTTAAAAATCTCTTAGTTATTCATGAGGACTATTATATCAGTGCCTAAATTTTTTTAAATCAAGTTTTATTTCAATAACAGCTTCTTTTTAAAAACTTTTCTATTTCCATTTTTAAATTGCCAGATTCATATAAGAAATTCATATATGATATTAAAAAGTTT
Source organism: Acentria ephemerella (assembly GCA_943193645.1). Taxonomy (NCBI): domain Eukaryota; kingdom Metazoa; phylum Arthropoda; class Insecta; order Lepidoptera; family Crambidae; genus Acentria; species Acentria ephemerella. The sequence continues at coordinate 3,222,133 of OW971889.1, forward strand.
AGAGTTTTGTTCTTCATTCGAAAATTTATTTTGAAATAATTATGTTGTAACTAGTTTGTAAAATATTATATAAAATTGATTCAATATTATGTTATTCTAGAAATTCCTTATCGTTTGCCAACATGAACCTCGAGTTGATATAGGTTGTTCTCAGTTTCTGTTTAAGTTGTATTCAGGGGCGGGCCGTGAAGTCATGGGGCTCTGGGTTAATGTTTTCTATTACATAATCATTAATCAACTAATTACCGTTTTGTTCCTAACCTTGTTTTGTATAGTGATTTACAAGTCAGGACTGTAGAAATGAAGAAGACACACAAATAACGACTTTATCTCAGAGTATGCCAAACAAGCAAATGGCACGTCTGATGTTAAGTGCTAACCCCTAGATAAATGCACTATTAAAAAAACATTATTTCATCTGTGTGGACATTCTGAAGACATGAGATGTTACTGCATCTTATGCCATGTAATAATTAAAGGAATTATACAGTTAGTTTCAAAAGGGGGACTTTATATTTTCGGGGCCCTGAGCTGCCTGGAATCCGCTCCTGGTGTACTCATCAATATCCCTGGGGCATATTTTCAACACAGTTACCAGATGGTCAAACTTCAACAGTGATTGATACGTCCTTTGCAAACACCTTGGTGTCGAACAATTATTTTGTGAGTATAATTTAGAAGCCAAAAATGTTAATTTCGACTTTTTACCGGCATAGTTTAACATTTTTAGGATATTCAGGGGAGATTTTATTAAATATTAATGGAGAAATTAGTTTTTTGTAAAATTTGTAGAATAAACTCCGTCATGCTTACGTAAAAATAATATTGTTTGAGTTAATTATAATTGGTTTTTACGCTATTGTTCCAAGTGGATAAATAATTAACCATTCATTAATAAGGATGATTTCAGATAATTGCAGGAACACGAAGGTAAAAATATTGAATTTTATTATATTAAATTCATCAACGCCGAAAATGTTTTCTACGTAGTTTATAATGGATTATTATTGGTAAAGATTTTACCAGTCTAGTTACATTTGGTTTGTAGGCATAAATATTAGTATTATTTTATTTAATATTTATTATATTAAGAAGCAATTGTGTGAAAGAATTGATCTCACCGGTTTCCTTCGTAGAGGATTACTAGAAGATACATTACCTGAAAAATAAATAAGAAATGTTCAAAATTGGTTTTGGCACATAATACACAGATTATATAAAATAGAATAATAATTTGGGATTTTATAGTATTAATTCATCAAAATTACTGTTACATGACTGCACGAGAAAGTGCAGATAATTTTGAGAAGATATATTGTAAGTTGCTCAAGTACGTAGTCAGTGTAATAAATTATATTTGCATTAAAACTCCCATTTATTATACATACACTTACTTTTTTATACTTATATAATTTGTAAAAGAGAAAAAAAACATAAAGTTTTATTTAAATAAAATTTATTTAAATAAAATTTATTTAAATAAAGGTTTATAAAGAAGGCATTAAGTATCTATTTTTAAGGAAAGAACGCAAAAGATCAAAACAAAGAAAACATACAAGTGCTTACAACGAAATATCTGTCAGGGGAATTTTAATGTATTATGAGGATTTATATTAGAACAGGAAATACTGCGACTGCTGAAATACAACAGGGTACTGTTGCTAGAAAGTGATGCATTGCAGTTGTCTACAAAATAAATATTCGTAAGGTATGAAAGATCATTTTTCTCAGAATGTAGGTAGAGTTCCTGTGAATACAAAGTCATAGTAAGTTTTCTGTTAGCTGTGATTTAACTGCAAATGCATGTAAAAATGGTTTTTGTTTAATTCTTAATGTTGTAGCTCTTGGCTATCATTTCAGCTGATGGTAAGTGAAGATAAGGTCGAAGATCGAAGAGAACTACACCCGGATTCCTCAACCAAAGAGGAGGCTATCTTACCTAAATTGCTGAAACACACAATGCTGTTAACATTATTGTTAGGGCGGGAGACTTAGGTAAGACGGTGATGGAAAAAAAGTTCCAGGCGGAGGAAAGCCCCACCAACAATCAAACCGAGCAAAAATTTTCTGCCTCCACTGGTTTAGAAATTATTAAACCCCAACCCTCCAGATTTAAAAGAAGGTGATCACAGACTACAGAGGCATTTAAAATACTACCGCAGAGGCGGTTAAATGTCACACTTATAATTGAATTTAAAATAATTTTGAAGGTAAAAAATTTGAAATAAATAAGTTGATTAATAGGTAGGTATTATGTCAGTAGGTATTATTTGGTACCATAATATAGACTTATTTAAATTCACTTAATTTATCATTAAATATCAATTTATCATTTTCAAAATAAGTGTACATTTAGAAAAATAACTAAGTTTATCGTACGGATTATTAATGCCTTCGTTTGCTGACCATAACTAGCTTTCGCTTACTCCAAATACTATCTCGGAAATGTATAAAACGTTCAAACAAAATTGGTTTTTCATAATAAGTACTGTCCGTATAGAACTTCGATCGGCGAAAGTGACTGATGGCCTGAACTCTTTGGTACGGTAGAATGATTGCTCTAATGAAAATTTTAGCGGGATTAGACGATACGATTCCAATTTTCAACTTAAAAATCACGGTTCTACGGTTATCCGACCCGTCGCTGTTATCTAAAATTGAACCTTAAGCTCCTTGATTCATTGAAGTAGTTTTAAAAACTAAGCTCTCGGAAGTACCTATATTTTTCTCTCGGATAAGTTTAAAAGTCTCATTACATAAAGTAAGTGCATCATAAAGCTCAGTGACCATCTGTTGCAATGGATTCCTCCAGGTCCAGTAGAAACTGCTGCTTAAATGATTGGTTATGATTAGTTTTATGGACTACCTGGTGTTATTGCCAAGCTAAAATGGACCTTAATGACTTATTAATGAAATAATAAAATAAAAGTACCAAGTTATTTTGTTTAGTTTTCATCTATCTGCTAAGTGCTTAAAAAAATAAAAAAAATAATAATTGCAAACTGCATTAAAAGATGAAATTATAAAGATTACATTTATTACACACTAATTAATTAATAACTAATATAACTAATTTTATTATACATAGTGTATAAATAAACCCCTATATGACCCGTCAAGTCATGTGGTCAAAGTATTAGATAAACATGCTGCGTATCCAATGAATCCTTAGTAATTAATATATAAATATAAAAAGGTTAAAAAGTCATATGGTCTTCTAAAACTCCCTTTAATGTGGGAAAATACTCAGACGGGCAACATTAGATCAAATTAGAGCTAACGTAGCCCTAATTGGATCTAAAATATTCGTATACTCATCACAGTATACGAAAATTTTTGTTCATGAGTATTTTTGATCTCAGTATGTTTATTTACTTTTTAATATTTAGACATATATTACTATCTATGCTTTTCCGATATCTAGTATTCCTAACACAAGCTATTAATTATGCTCAATTTGGTGCAGATGGATAATAAGTATATTCTTCGTTTGACGGTACTAGCTATCGTGGATTCATTATTTTTGTACTAGTTGGTGAGTATAGTTAATAAACAATATGAATACTTAATTATCATCGTCATATCAATCGAGAGTCGCCTAGCGTATGTCTTCACCAAGAATCTATGCACCAATTGGTCCTACTCTGTCGCATCCAGCTGCTTTTACTAGATCGATCCGACTCGTGAGAGGAATTCAATACTGCGTCTCCCAGAAAATTAATAACGCCAGTTTATTTTCTAAAATAACACTGTAATTATCGGCTCATTTCCATTATCACATAAGAGTGCTGAGTGAGAGCTTTTTGATTGGGAGTATGGGATATTCGGATCGTACGGGGCTTTCTTTACAAATATACCAAATATTAAGTATCAGAAGCAGTTGCTTCTTAAACGCACTTCTTGCTGTGACTTTGTATTAAAGTGTTCTGAAGACGACTTTACCAACAATAAAAATAATATGTTATTTACGAAATAATCAAGAGTTTACAAAGTAGGAATTACTTACTAGAAACCGTTGTCCGTAGAATTGTCAGCATTTCAAATCCCATGCGAGAGTGAATCGGTATTCCACGGTAAACTTGACATATAATTTGCTAACCACTAAGACACTATAACTGTTATCATATTCGATAATATGGCTAGCATTTAAATTAGTACCTTTACTACCGCGGATTTCCCCATTTTGTTTTATTGAATCAATGGAACAGAGTAAACTAAAGCTGTTGGTTTGGTACGAACTTTAATGATTAATGTTTTATATAATATGGTGAAGTAACGTGCTGTGAAAATTTAATGTTGAAGTATTTGAAACAGTTTTCTGTATGCTCATAACATATAGGACAAGAAGAACTGACACGAATATAAATTCAAGAAATTTTTATCTACCATTTTATAATTTTATTACGGATTATCTCCGTAATAAGATTAATCAATCACTAGTGTAGTTCAAAGTACGCAAACGCACACTAGCTCAAGAATACTTAACCTTAATCCTTTGTAATAAGAGTTAGATAAAGAATTATGAAATAGAGAAAGTATTACCTGATGGCTATAAAAACGTGAATGAGGCATTATCATGTCACCCGCCGTCTATAATGTCCCAATTAAATAAAGATCTTTGTATTTGACTTTCAGTCAATATTCTTGGTATTATAACACAAAAGTCGAACATCAGGATGATCATTTGCAAATTGCTTAGAAAATTATTCACGTTGTACTTGTGAATAGCAATATTTTTAGTAGTTTCATGAATTCATAGAATCAGGGTGTAGTTGACTTTATCTTCAGCCTTATCATCACTAACAATGAAGTAAGCTTAATATTAGCGGAATTAAAATGGAAGATAATTAAACAACAGTCAATCAGCCATGCATTATGCTGTCATTATTTGACTCATTACGGTTGTACTCATGGTATAGTGGACGCCGCTAACCACACCGTTACGCCAGCCAATGTATGGAATTTAAATGCAAAATTAATATTTAACAATACTGATATCGTACCTTAAGCCAGATTTCTACGGAAACACGTTTTAAATAAACAGAAATTGCTATTTGCTTTGACATATCGTTGCTTTTCATCAAGACTTCTATCGCGTATTTCAATAAAATGAATGTTTGGGTAAGTATCAAGATTACCTCATATTTAATGTAATATTTTGTCAAAAACATACGTTGCCAATCATTACTTTGCATAACATATATAGTTATATAGTTAGTCTCGCTGAAACTCAAAAAGGGCTTGTCATATTTGAATAATTTTGTGTTTTATTCGTTTTAATTCAGGGATGGTTTGAAAATAAAAATCACTAGAAAAATCCTAAAGAAAAGCTTATGAAATACAAATGAAAATAGTTATATTAAGTTTTGAAAATCGAATAACTGACATGATAAACATTAAAGCTGTCCATGTTTCTTCCATGACTACTTTTTAATAGATATCGTTAGTAGTAGTTTCTCGAAGAAATAAAGGTAAATATACATAAATTAACTAATAATAATAATAAAGTAATATATATATTACTATCATGGATATTACTAAAAATATATATAATATTATAATAAAATAAATAAATAATTTTTATGCAGAAGAGGTCCTGTACTATGCTGATAAACTTTAAAAGCTAGTGGTGTTCAGTGAATACAAATTATTTGCATAGCACTACAAGACCAGTGTCTTGACCTATTGCTCCTCTTGGTGACTTATTAGATATGTTTATATATATCTATTATAGATATGGTTAGATATGTTGGTAGATCACCATCCATCATCCAGTCTAGCCAAGTGCTCCATCCAGCTTGGTATTGCTATTCGTCTTTTACTATTTCTTACTTCTTCTGTGTTTACGGGAGAAGTAAGAAAAACACATACATCACTTTCGTTATCCATTTGCATAACGAAAATGATGTTTAGATGAGAATCATAATCATCATCATACTAGCCAAGAGACGCCCAATGCTGACTAAAGGCCTCCCTGGAGAATCTCCAAACTGATTGGTTCTGTGCTGCCCGTATGCAGCGGCTTCCTGCGACCATAACCAGATCACCGATCCACCTTGTGGGAGGATTATCAACACTACGTTTTCTGGTACGCGGCCGTCACTTGAGGAGCTTTCTGCCAGAATGGACGTTCTGCCAATATTTTCTGTCTACTGCTTACTTTAGGCTTGTAATTATCTGGACTACGGCGTTGACCCTATTTTTCTTGCGTAATAATTATCTCATCTAAAGTCACCCAGTCTTTAGATGAGATAATTATAGTTGTAATTTGCGGATAGATCTAGACTTACAAATAAACCAAGACACCGTACCCGGATAACGTCTTATACTCCTTGGTTGTCACAAGTAATATACATGTTACAAGTAACTAAATAAGTATGTGAAGAAAGGCATCCTAATATATTCAATTCCTATTGCCTTGATATAAAATAAACATTTTACCGTCTAAATCTCTTCTGTTACGCCTTGTATTGTACTACGTAATACCGTCAGAGATTACTTTTGTTATCCTCAGCAGGATATTTCGAGGAAACTCCATTATTTCGACATTCTAAATGAAAGAACACCAATCTAGAATTTAACTCATTTCAAGCCTACGGGATAACATTTCATTTTATTAACAATTTTATTATTTGTACGCACAGTTTTCAAGTCCCGGCAGAATATAATTTGTTCTATGGGGAAAAAAGTTTATCTTATGTCAAAAATTTAATATCATAATATTTTGTTTTATAGAAAGTTTATGCAAATGACTCCATTCCACCTGATGGTAAGCAGAAGTGGAATCCAAATATAATGGTGACTAATGCAAGTTATTATATGCACTGCACTAGCCATCTTGATCTTGCCGACCTGCAAGATCAAGATGGCTAGTGGCTATGGCTAGTGAACCTAGAGAACCCTAGAGAAACCTAGAGAACCCTAGAGAAACCTAGAGAACCCTAGAGAAACCTAGAGAACCCTAGAGAAACCTAGAGAACCCTAGAGAACCCTAGAGTGATTGCACCGCTAAATAGCGTCACTTAATTCTTATCATCGACAAGAGTGTGTTCTGAAGAGCTTTTATAACCTTATTCCTCTCTTTCCTTTCACATCAGGAGTACGCGTGTTGGGTTACGGAGTCACTCATTCGTCATTTCTTTCTTTGTCGCACAGAGCGTGGGTAACCTCATCGGCACACCTTTTTCCTCCTTCATACAACATTAGCTCATTAAAACCTGACACAACATGTCGGTGTTGAGTCATTTGCTGTGCTTTTTTAAAAAAAGGCCAAAGTCAGAGAGTTTATCAAAATAATAGGAAATCGTTCGTTGAAATACGCATTCAATACTATCAGGTGTGATTGAGTAACTTTTCTGTTGTTTTCTTAATGTTTTTTCTAACAAATTCACTGAGAAATGAAAAAGAAAGGAAGCATTATAAATAGCCGAGTTAAAAATCTACAAAAAAAATGATCGAGATATATTTAAACTCTTGAGCATTTAACACGAAAAACAAAGCGCACGTTCCATTTCAAACAAATAATTGCGCTCCTTGAAACTCCATAACTCAGAGCACTAATTGAAAACGAGGAAATATCGTGCGTGCAAGTGAAATATTATGATCCCGAAGGATACGGAAAGGCCTCGTTTATGGTTACGTGATGAGAGCTTTTGATTACATACGGCAGTATTGATTGTCAAAGATTGATGATATTTGGATATGGTGGATGAAGATTGAATAGACAAGACTTCAGAGACGATTAAATTATCTCCCTTTTATTAATGAAATACAAGACGTATCGCAGATGTTACAAATCGGACGCTACGAATCGTCCATCCTCATTGTAGTGATGACAGGGTTTACAAATTGTAATAATTATCTATTACAGATAAAAAAAGACTTAGAAATTACTTTGATAGCTTGTGTGCGATTTGTTGTTGGCAAGCCTATCCTAAAATAATTTAATTCATTTATAAAACTTATTTCACTGGATACCACAAAATGTTTCTTTAAAGTTTTGTTATGAAACCATTTACCTACATTAAAATAATATTTAATATAGTTCTTGAACAGTTTCTACGCGACGCATACTAAATACCACCGCGTGACGTCATACCGAATAACTGGTTACTTAGGAGCATTGTCGGGCAAGTAAAAATTTATTATTCAAACTAATATCTAGGTAGTTTTTATGCTATCGAAAAAATATTTAACCAATGTTTCAATAATCTAGTAGGCTTTAAAGAACAAAAAATACACCGAACAAAAAGTTTTCATTATGCTTGTGTATAACAAGAATAAACACATAAAGAATAAATCCGGCTACTTTTAATTTTAAGAACTTGTTTTTGGTAACTGAATGAGGCAATGCAAACGATGGTGATGATGATTGGACTAATAACAGATATTTGTGAGGTCAATCAAATAATGTCGTATTCAGATTAGCATTTACACTGTTAAAAAATACGCTTAAATTGGTTAACCTTCGAACATAGCTTAATGATTATCTTCTATAATTCTCTATAACATATTGCCACATGCAATTAAAAAATTCAAAATATCTTCTTGTAAATGAACTGAAGTTGACTTTTAATCTTGTTTTAAGATATCATCAGATGAGATACGATAGCTTCCATTCATAATCCATTTCGTAGGATAAGGTTTAGTTGTACCTAATCTAGATTTGATAAGACGATTCGAATCCGAATTCGGATCCAGCCATCAATTATTGAAAATATCTCTCTCACTCTCCAGATTCGTGAGCAAAAATGAAATAAAGTTACACTTTCTTCCTTTAGATTTAATGATGACGCAAAGAATTATTCTTAAATAAATCAGTTTATGCTATTAAAGACTGCATCCGATTATGTACAATACTCTAAAGCACTATTTACTCACATTTTATATTATAAACTGACCATTAGAGCTATGCCAAGGTTCCGACCTGGTTTGGTCTAGCGTAAATCATCCTTAAGACTTCCAGCCGTCCATCAGGGCTGGTCGTCCCTCACGGGGCACGCCATCCGTTCCCATTCTACCCAGCCCACGTAAATCGACAATTCTTATTCCAAACGAGCCCCTTTTTGGTCGTTTGTATGTACCCGAACCCTTTGTGAATTTACACACGGCACAGTTTCTATATCGCTCGAGATACGAGATATTATTGATACAAAATGGATTCATTGTTTACGGCTACGCGCTTTGATATTGTGCAGATGAAAATTCTATTAGATTTTGTTTACGTCGCTGTCGATTCACACACAGCGTCTTGTTGTTGTTTCGATATTTTACGTATTTTCAACTACTTAAATCAATTATAGTTATCATTATGGGATTGTTACTCTTACTTATTTAAGTATCTATTGACATAAAGATTGCATTGAATAAAATACGATCAAATTACAAGGTATTTTTAGTACATATTTTAGTAATGACTTTATTTGGAAGATCTGAAAACAAAACAACATCACTGTCAATAAAAATATTTATAAATGAAGAGGGAAATTTAATTAATCCAATTTGTTATGAAAGTAAGTATTACGCTTGGATTTTAGGGGATTACCCAACTGTTAAGGCGGATTCTGGTTCAAGTTGAGCTTTCTATCTGACGCAAACATCATTGATACTAATACGTCTGTTCTTTAATTAAATGTATTGAGAAGGATATCTTTACCTATATGAATAACCTGAGATGGAATTAAGTTTCGGTGATTAGTTGCGTAAAGGCACCTTTATTTTTAAGTAGGTTAAGATTCAAATTCATAAATCTCTAATAATGGACTCAATTATCAACTTAAACAACAACTCTATCAACTTACACAATTATCGACTCTTTAAAATTGTTATAATTTAAAACTACCATCGCTTTGACTTGGTAATTAAAAACCGTCATGTGGCTCGGTTATACGACTTGAGACTTAATGTTACCGCTTTTAAAATAATAAACCTGTAACGGAGTAAATAATAGTGTGGACAGCTCAGAGTAATAATATATTCAAGTATAAGAAAACCAATATAAAATATAGCGAAAAAAATACAAGTTCACAAGCAGAAGAGAAACAAAACCACCATCAACCTTCTGTCAAAATAAAGAAAAAAAAACATTAAAAACTATTTGTGAACCTGCCTGATGGCCAGTTCTTAACAAAACCAATTATAAGTGCTTTATTAAAATGATGTTTAAATTACTAAATGGCCCAAAACACTGTTCGGTTTCGAAAATATAATGCAAATCATCTTTAAATAACAAAAAGCAACTGTTACATTTTTGGTTCTTTCGAAAATTAACAAGAAAGAAATCACCTGTGTTTTTTCTGCTTTGCGTTGCAGACCAACAAATAAATATTCATGGGATAAAGTGTGCCAGGCGATATTTGGTTGAATAATCAAATTACCTTTATAGAACTTTTAACGATCTGTTACGTAGTATGGTTGTCGTATTTGGGTTAAACATACGTCACAGATTATAACATACGTGGGAGAATACAAAAGCTTTTTTTAACAAATTTAGGAAATTTGGTATATTTTACCATATTTCTCAGCTCACATCAAACCTCTGCCACTGACAAGTTGTACTGCCCATTAGAAATGATAAATTTCAAATACCACTGGTTCTTATAAATTTTGTTAGTAAAAAGACCAATTTGTAGCAACTACAAGGTTGTATCTGAAAGCCTCTTCATTAGGTTTGGCTTTTAATGAAGTATGTTCAGTTTTGTTTTTTTTAAACAAAACTGAACATACTTCATTTGAATACCCTCATCAAAATATATGATTGCAACTTAAAATTATATTTGGTAGTGTTTTTACAAAACAAAATAAAAGTATGTGATTTTCCTACTTTTCGTATGTTACTTAAAAGTTATAACAGTCTTTACAAACATATTCAAAATGAACTTAAATTTTCAATATTGGATTTAAAACCTCAAACTCGTTATATAGTTAAATAAGCGAAATTTGTTTTAAAAAATGTTGCATGAATTATCAATTTTGTTACAACTCCACAAAACATCGTTTTGAGTGATACGAGATTGTGCAATCCTTCACTCTAAACACTTATGAAGTATGTTGAATCACGAGTTTCACAGTTTGTCAGTTAAAGTTTAACACCGCGTCTTAAAGTTTGGTATAAACCAAACATTGGGCTAATTCTGTTTGAGCTTAGTCAGAGTTCCCGCGGTGGTTATTTTATGTATAATCTTACTGACACTCATGACCGAGTGATGCTTCTTTTTATGACATTGGACACTGTAGGATACTGAATCAAACTATCACTGTTCTTTTCTTCAGTACCGCAAAAGTAGAATATTAATTTAATTCAACATCCATATTAGTTTAATTTAAATAACGATTTTCCTGAAACTTTGTGTGAACATTAATTATTAAATTATTACATAAATAACTTTCGTTTTGTGTTTCAAATCTTTCCTGTCTATGTAAATACATTATTTTTGAAACAATTTTCTGCATGCATGGTCACCTTATCATGGTAACATATCACCTTCACATACAAACACGTAAATGTAATAAACTAATAAAAACTAATGTCACTAATGTATTTAATTTTAATATATTTTGTTGTAAAACCTCTGAATTTTATATTGGTGCTACAATAAATAAATAACTCGAGTGAAAATTCAAAAGCTCTTATTAAACTGGTCTCAATAACTAAGTTCTTTTAAATTCTTTCTTCAACAAATTATTCGGAGAAGAAGAGGCGCAAGAAATTCCTCAGCTTTTAAATGTTTGTAATGACACTTACTATTTAGTTATGTAATAGCGTGTCAAAATTCTTATTATTAATACAGTAATTATTTTAATGAATCATCATTAATCAACTTACTTCCGCTTTAGTATCAATGACGTAATCGTTTATTTTATAGTTTTTTTTTATATATTAAGCTCAGCAAATGACTCGAAACCACCCGATGATAACCAGCAGGGAAGTCCATATTTGAAAATAGCTAGTGAAGCATGTGACATACTGTCCTAGCCATCCTCACCTTGCCGGCCCAAAAAGTGCTTTTTCACGCCTCTTTTAAAGGAACCCATGTTGTAAGAAGGAGGGAATACTTGTGCTGTAGTAAGCTTTCTTAGACAGTTTCGCTTTTATTGTTGTTTTGAATTAGTTGATTTTTCTCTAATATAGATTAGAAGTTTGTTGTTAAAACAGAGACACCAATACATACAAGAATTGTTTATAATCCATATTACGAGTAGAATGTTCAAGTAGTTATGGTTATTTCTTGTATTCAATTGTTGAGTATCACATAGTTTATTAATATGTGTAAATTTATTTCGTACATACCTAATGTATGTACGAAAAAGTTTTACTTCCTCTTACCGTTCGATTTATACCGAAAACGGTCATTATTTGAAAGACAATACAAGTACTTACATAGCAATACTACTTATATAACACTCATTACGTGTAAACTTACGATCTAACTAAAATTATCTCTTTAGAAATCTGTCGAATCCAAAACTATTCAAAATCGCTCACAAATCGATAACTATTCTTAAATATGTTAATAAATTATATCATATTCTGAATTACCTTATTTATACCGCTAGTATCTTACCAGCCCGCTGGAAACTCCCTAACAAAATATATCTATAGGATGGATTATATCATATTCTTATTATAATAGTCTCATATTCACGAAACGTTTTCGTTTAATTACAAATACAACATAGTTCGTGCTTTACACGCTTCTATGGAGCTCTGCGATGTTTGTTTGTGGAACCACGTTGACTTATGCTTAGTATGTTACCGGTAAACAAACCGCCAGATAGCTTGATACGATCTATTTCAATCTGTCGTTGTCATAGACAGAACGGAACGGGTTGCTTTAAATAATTTGTATGGTATGTAAATTTAAATACGCACTCTATTCAATAATAATAATAATAATAAATATTTCTCTATTATAATTAATATTTTATTCCGCATGGATTAATAAATGTTTGCTATCTCAAACTCCTCCGTGCTCAAGAATGTATCCTATAAATACAATTGATCTATCTGAAGGTGTTAAGTCCTGAAAAAACTTCGGCTTTCTGTTTAAATATATGTTGTAGATTCAAGGGTCAATATCGCGTACCACGCTTCAACACAACATAGACCAGAAGTAAGAGAAATTTTGTGAAAAAATTTAGCTTTAAAATTCTGCTTTGCCAGTTACTAATGTTAGTTTGTTACAAAATAAACGCATGAATTATCAATAATATTGTAAATTTATCAAAAATAATATTGTTAAAAACATAAAATATTTATGATATTTAGTATGTGTAAATATATTAATGTTTTTTATATTATTAAAGTACATTCAATGATATTTTCAGTGGTAAAAGTTGGTGAAAAGTTGTGATCTCTTGGAAAATAAACGTTGCAAATGTTGTGTTAAGTGGTGCGGATTTTGTGGAGCTAAAGGATAAAGAATACGTTATAAGCTGAGTGAGTATTCGTCTGTTTTCTTTTAATTTTTAAACCCGCTACTCTAAATTTATGCTAAAACAAACTACTTAACTTAATTGTAGCTGCCTTCCGCTGAAGAATAAATTAAAATTTATGGTTCTTTCTTATGTAAAAGGAGGCTAACACTAATAAAATATCAATTCGTTTTATTTTAAAATTTTTAAAGACACGTAATGATTTTGATCGAGAATAAGAATAAAAATAATTTTATTTCATCACCATTACAGTACTTAACCTTAAAATGTTGAGGTCCAAATAAGAGAAACCACTTCGTTCTATGTTGTAGCCAGGCTGATTTTGTTTTTACATGTCAAGACGTATCGAAACACTATTTATGAAAGTTTAAATTTCACTAGAATGTAGAGTTACCAGTTCCACAAAGCTATGCACTTCTCCGACATGGCTCCATAACGTTAGAATGCTAATTATTATTTATGCAAGTAATCATATTCCTATTTTCTATTAAAAAAATTAATTACACTGTCAAGACATAATCTTCTTTTGTTTTTAAATCAACTGACAATATAATACACATTGTTAATCAGAATTCGCATTACCATCGTAGCCATAGAGAACTATAGTAATCTCATGACTAACAAGATTTAAATTTATAGTAAACATTCACTATTCCGATGCCGGTATAGTACAAATGAGGGTGGTATGACTTCAAGATCGGACATTTTTTCCAAAGCCAACCTTGTTGTACATACATAGTAAACGTAAATTCATCAGATATTTTTGTTAACCTTAATTACGATTTTGTACAATACCCTACGTATATGCTTGTTTTTATACTAGGTACACGAATGAAATATAATTTTAGAAAATAGAAATAATAAAAGAAATGCCAAGTGATTACTGAATATTCCATTGCAAATAATGCTATTTAACTATCTGGTCTAAAATCATCTCGTTCGATAAAATCTGATCGATCTGATCTATTCCAAGGATCGCTTAACCAAGCAACACGTTAAGCCCACATCCGTTTGGCAATGGACATTACCAGTGATTTATTCCGCGAGTCGAAATTTAGATCCACGCTACTGATTAAATGAATTGACTACCAAAACACGTTTGACTGTCCATAAAACAATCCTGGAATATATTAGGTAAAACCACACGCCTATTCCACCAGACATGAACAGCATATCAGATTTTATATTTTGCATTATTTGTTCTGGGAACTCTCTGAAGAATATGAAAAATAAAGAAAAATAAGAGTAATAGTAGCCATCTTATCCTTTTTCCAGCAATGACAGTTTTATACAAGCGTAGAGATGCGCGCGCGCAGAATGGGTAATAGTGATTTTACTATTAATGCTTTTTTAATCAAACCGCTCTAGATATTCATTCCGCATATATGTTTCATGTTTATATTTCATTATTCCGTGTTGTTAATACTAACTTATTACCTTGAGGAAAAATAATACGAGATATTACGAAAATATAAAGTGCTGATAAGTTATAAGACCCCGTTACGATATGTTTACTTTTTGTTGCATTAAAATTAGTTATATCAAAATATTAAAACAATTTCTGAGTAACCAATATTCATATTAACGTCAGGCTGGTTCAGACGTTGGTATCTCACCGTCTGAACCAACTATTGGCTAGGACACGAGGTGCCGTATGTCGTGGCTGATTTTGATGTGAAAAAAAAATACGAATATTTGCTCTAAGTTATTATGTATTTAAAATATGTATAATATTAAAACCCGATTAATGAAAAAAATGTTTTCGATATCTTTACTTGCACCTAATATAACAACTAAATTCTAAAATTTAAATAAAAAAATAAATGTTATAAAAGTGGCCCTATGTTTATGGTGGCTATATGTTGAGGATTTCACCAGACACTGGGACCTTATTCTGTTATTATAATATTATTATAATATTACAAGAAACTTTAATACTCTCCGAACGATGATAATGAGTGGTGTTATGTTCGGGACAGATTTGGCATGTCACGTGACATCGAAAACACTTAATAGTTCATAAGTGGATCAGGTTGAATGACTACTCAACTTTAAAGTACATAATTTACCTATTTTGATAGTTTATATTGTAACGGTGGTAAATGAATTGAAATACCTGATGGTTATTTTACAATAAATATTCTGGAAATAACACAAAATTATTTACCATATAATTAAAACACTCAATACTATTGAAACTATAAAATATATTATTTATTTTATTCCTCAATTAAATATGAATAGCACCAGACGTTAAAATAAGAACAGGAGACCTTGAGGGAACTGATAACGAATCAACAAACGAACGGGCCATTGATATTTTGACAAATATTAATTTAGCTACTATCTTTTGATAGTGGCTAAATTAATACCATCGCCATATTAGTCACAATTACTTTATTACTGTTTTGGAAACAACGGTTTCATAAATATTGGAAAATAGATTTTACTTCTTTAAATTAATTACGTAAACTATGTATTGTAGTTTATTATGGTAATTCATGTCAATACTGATAAAATCTGTATTTTGTTTTGTGGGGAATCCCCTAAGCTTTCCCACTGTAGCACAAGAAGCCCGGAAATGATTTTGTTTACAACGAATGGCTAATTTACTATTTCGACTTGGATAAGAGAAGAAGAACTCGAGACTATCAAGCTAAGTGCTAAGTACCTCCAACCCATTCTTACCTATTCTTCCTCTAAAAGTAAATATATCTCATAAAGTTGAATCCTGCTAGTATGTTCCATATAAATAACGATGAAGCTAAAGCGATCATCTATCAAATTGTGTGAGATGTTATTGTTCGCACATCAATGGGTATACAAGCTATTTATCAATCATCTGATACTGGTACCGTTTAGTAAATGTATCTTGGACACGCGAACCACCTTTGAGTCGCGAGAGTTGCGTAATTTACTTAAAAAGTTTTATATGAATTTAAAAAATATATAAATATTTAAGTTTAAAGAGATTACACAACTTTTTTTATATATTGACGTAGAAAATTATGAGACATCAAAAGTATAGCAAGTTTTAAATCTAATCAATCAAAATAGATATTCTTTTTATAGGTTGTTTAGTTAATCAGTAATCTTTTTTAAAAAAATACACGCCAATTGTTATGTTATCTAAATAAGTTTAGAGTTTGTTTTTTCAAATCAAGTTGATAATATTATGATTATTATTATCTAGAATTCATAATTCATGAATAAACGCATGTGTTTCTCAAATATGCCTTAACTGGAATTAAAAACTGACACCTCTGATTTGGTAAAAATATCTCTGTTCACTCCACCAACCTCTCGTCATGGTTTAATTAATCAGCTCGCACATATTATATCATTTTGTCTCGTACAATAATGACAAGAACACATGCAGCATGTCGTTGAGTTTAAATTACAATTACGCAAATTTAATTAAAATTGATTGGCGTAGTAGAATACCCTGATCACACTTTGACTGTTTTATACAATTTTTTTAAAAATATATACTATCAAAGTTTCGTGAAACTTTAGCGTAAGTTCATTGGCATGCTTATTTCTGCAGTTGCATTGCGAAGTTACTGTGATATTATGGTCCAATCTTTCCATAAGTAGAAAAGCTGGCGTTATTACCTGAGATTTGTTTCTATACCGAAAAAATACACCACAAAAGAAAATGCCTCACGGGGACATTATTGTCCCTTTACATTTGTACAATTTCTGTACGGGACACTGAAAAATTCATAAATTCGCATTTCGGTCGTATTCTCTAGGGGAATGTGTTAACCGCGTATTACCTCGTTCCTAAAGAAATGGACTCTCGAAAAAAGGTCTTTGTGGACGTAAAAACGGCTCACTCATGAATCGTCCTTTATCTCAAAAGAGCTCTGTTATAGTTAAAACTCTTTGTGGGGATGGCTCCAGTAATCGCGGTGGTAGACGCATGGCTTAATATTTAATTTATTTAATTGTAAGAGGGGCGAAGCACGCAGGGCTTTGCCGATAGGAAAAATCTTTCAAGTTTACAAACAACAGTCTTCGTGTATTGAATATTGTTATCATGAGTCATGCAAAGACTGTAGATAGATGAAACTATTGTAACAAAACGTATAACGTGAAACTTTCAAGGTTTTAGAAGAGTGTTGTTATGTACTATATAGATAATGTAAGCTTTAAGAGGGTTTTTTCAGGGAAAATAACAATAATTTTCAAAAAGTTAACTGGCTGACTACTCCTGATCTTTTGAGGAGCAGAAAGTACCCTGTAACAGTAATTTTTTTTTATTGTTGAGTTTAGTACTGTTTTAAAAATCATTCAAACATATATCAAAATATTGAGGTCCGTCTGGTCGAGGCGTACCCTTGTCTACTTAGCTAAAGTTCCTCGATTTGATTGTCTCGAATCGAATCGACATTTTTAAGACGAATATTTGTTGGTGAGACATAGATTTATGTATGTTTTCTTAGTATTTTTTATATTTATTAATTAGTGACACAAGCTCTTAATGATGCTAGGTTTGGATCAGATACCGAGGCGGACAAAATATTATATTATAAAATTGAAAAAAATTATGTTATCAGTATATTTTCAAGTGTCAATACTGGTTCTATGAAAATTAAGTTCATTCACATCGCTAACACTTGCACCTCACCCAAAAATAACATGGGTCTTTTAAGGGACAGTGTAGATTGTAGCTATCTTCTTCTTAAGGGCTACTTGCAAAAGTGACTCTTTATTTAAGTACTTATATCTCGATTTTCTAAACACATTTTTAACGCCTGATTAATAAAATAAACTGGTTTATTTCGTTTTAACAAAATAATGTTTTTCTAATAACTTCAATGACTTTATGGAATCGATAACACCTATAAAGAGTCTATACGATATATTTAAGTGCTTTTTTAAATATTCAGTTATATCAAAGAAGTTTGTTTCTTAAAAGCTCATAGAATAAAAGCTGATTTTGATTTTCCGACTTACCCACTTTAATCAAACACAGTACTCAAATTAAAAGCTACGATGTTTTTTTCCGATATTATATTTTTTTCAGTCATTCTACTAAGAACATTATTATTATTTTATACGTCAGACGTGCAGCGAAAATATGTCTACATTAAACAGTTGGCTACACGTTTGACATCTCAACTGAGCTGTCAAAGATCTTCCAAAATCATTACTATTCTGCGTGTAACTTGTTTAAAAACCAACACGGGACTCCTTGTATCGTCCCATTAGAACTTTATCTTAATCCTTCTGATCGCCGTCCACAGCCGAAGTCGGTATGGCTTACTGTTATTGTAGTTCTTTGTGAAAAGAAACAAAAAGAAACAAGTGAACTGACGCAGAGTTTTCTTTAGTTGTTTCGTTATTATGAGTTTTATTCCCTTATATTACTCTGGATTGAGTAACTTGAAAACGGACCGAAATTTATATATAATCATTTCTAAAGCGGTGACATTGCAAATAAATAACTATCAGAGTACAAACTGCCGTTATTATCAATGAAGAAAATTGTATAATCTGTAAACTTATTAGTCTGGTACCAATCGTCGTCCTTGAATATAAAACATCAATTATATAATCTCAGGAGATTACAATTATTATTTCAGACTGTCACGTTGTAAGTTTCATGTACTATGTACATTTAATACTACGTATTTTGATTAAAGTTTCAATAACATAGTAAGAAACACTATTTCTTGTGTATATTTGCTTAAATGAGACAACATAATCAAGTTGAACAGCGCCCACACTTATATAAAGGCGTGGTGTATCGCACTGCTACGCAAATCTAGATTTACTTAAAATTAAGTTTGGTGTACATCATATCTGAGTCTGATTATTTAGCATTATTTACACTTGCTATTTACTCTAAATATTTAGTTTAATTAAAATAAGAAAAGGATAGAATGAATTGTAAGATTCTCAAGATTCATATTCCTATGACTTCGTTTAAGCGATATTGAATAAGTTTTCCATTTTGGGAAATGTGTTAACAGTCGAATTGGTGATATATCCTTTTCTGGACACATTGAGATGAAAGAGTAGCGAAAACTAAAACTTAATTTTAGTCAATAGACTTCAAAACCGCATTGTGGCTAATATTATAATAAAATATTTACCAAGACCGGTTTTAATATTCTATCTAAAGATAAAAGTAAGCTTATTGAGGTTTGTTGCCAAGATTTTTTTTATTAATTTAGTTTCTAACAAATGGAGGCCTCCTTTTGTTGGAAATGCTATCTGCAGATAGAAAATTGGAACCGACCGTAAGTACTGTATTATTCTCTTAACTATATGTAAAGCTTTACATTTTATCAGTTTATATTTCAATACTGTAACTTATACTGCGAGAAAAAGGGCTTAAGTTCTGAAAGATTTGAATTAGGAATTAGTCATCATGACGATATATTAAGTGTCAGATCATTTAATTTATTTTATAAAAATTTTGCTGTATTTGTAAAAAATCTATTATTATAAATAACAAATTAATAAAGTTTTACTCTTGTATATTCTCTCCATGAATGTAATAAAAATGTGTGTATGTACATAAATTGTTTTATAAATTAATATTTGGCAAACTTTGTGTACTGGCCTTATAAGTTCAGATATGTTAAAGGCTAGACCCTCGTCATATAGTCTGTCTCCGGCAAGCCTGATTGACAAATGTGCAGATTAAGCAAAATACTAATGTCATACAAGTGTCAATATAGTAGATTGTTATTTAATTCATGTTTTGTTGATTATAATGAATTTTATTCATAATTTTTTTGTCGTTTTGTATTATCATAAAAAGTCCAGAAAACCGTGAGTGAATGTAATATAAAAGCTATATATGTTCAATAGAAACAATAAAAAAGTAAGCAATCGTATAGATTCTATATATACATTATGTTAAAATGAGCATTAATATTTCTGCGATACACTATTTGAAGCTTAGCACTCTCAATCTATACTCAATGGATGTATTTCATACAAAATGTCACATAAAGTATAGTTTGGGACGTGTTTAGCTTAAATCTCTCAGAAACCGTTCGAGTGCGTTATAGGCCTTTGTAATATCAGTATTTGTAATACATTATGTAATTCCTCTGGCACGAGCGTTTTTTGTAAACACAAACCTACTAAAGCTGTTGTCCAAACGACTGTACGAAGTTAGTTCCACCTGTTCGAGTTATGCCAGATTAAATGAATGTTGTCTGAATAGGAACACATGGAAAGGTTCCAGCAAGCAGCAACCAATAATCCACGGCTGAATTGCTTTTGTTGCGACCCCTATTGACTACATACTCGTATAAGTTTCAGAAATTTAAGCAAGTTGGGGAAACTTGATTCATGAATGCTTTGATTCAAACTATAGTTTGGAGTCTTTATGTAATGGTTAAAATTAAACTCTGTGACGTTACAAATTAAGAACATTATTCAATTGAAACTTTTATTTTCATTTTACATTGTTGAGTAAATAAAATTAAAGTCGTTCTTATTTTTACGTGATTCTTTTAATACAAAATTGTATGATAGAAAAAAATATTTTCAATCATGCAATCCTAAAAATTAGAACAAGTTTCTTATTACATGTTTCAAGGCTAAAGTACATAATAAATAATATTTCAGCATTGAAAAACTGCATGAGTTAATGCAACGTAATGAGACTATAAGTAAAAATCCTTAGTCTATTATTTTCCGACCGTGGTATTATTCTATAAAATGTATCAAATGATTAATCACTCAAACTTCTTAATAAATAAGAACTGTTTAAATGTTAGAGTTTGAAATTTGAGGTTTTGCTCAAATAAGTTTTTGAGTTTGATAAAATTTAAATTATTTAAGATGGCCATTTAAGACTGTTTTGAATATTTGGCCTTTATATTCATATTATAAATTTTGAGATAGCCAAATTATTATTTATAGTGATCCAGTTTCAAGTTTAATTAGCTGTTAGGTTTCTGTTAGAGGCAAAAGTTGTCCAAAATTCTGTAAACAAAAAGTTTTTTGGTGATTTTTCAGAGTAGAGGATATATGAGGTTTCACTACAGAACAAAGTGTTTTATATGATAATTCACAAAAAATAACAACTACCACATTAGCCTTAGACGTGTTGTTGGATGTAAAGTGTAGTAACAACCAGGAACTATGGCTTAATATGCCTTGAGAAGTCCTGAGAAGCTCTAGCTAGCAAACTTTGATTAACCCAAGATCAACTAAAGCAGAAGTTGCTTCGTTTTCGTAATCAAAACTAGAGTGCTACGACCATAATACTAGATAGCTTCTAATGGTTCCATTGAATGGAAAATGGTAATAATCAAAATCAAAATGATACGGAAGATAAAAAAAGGTAAATTTCACATGCAGAAATATTGATATACCAATATATCCCTCGCATCGGAGCCACGTCACAGGCACCAGCTGCTTTCGGATTCTAATTTTAAAGTTATTGTGGAAAAAACAAAAGAGGAAAGTTATTTAATATTGCTCGTGAACGGTGAGTCGAATAATGAAGTTTATCAAAATAAATTGGATGGATTGAGTTCGTAAAATATTTTTAATATCTTTATTCCTTTTTTATTTTTATTGTGTACATTATAGTCTTTATTTTATGAAGAATTTTTCGTTCATAATATATATTATTTTTATCAACAATCAAAAATTCTTTCTTTAGCAATGAACATTTATAAACTTAGTTATAGTTAATTAGAAATTGTTGGATTTTAGTTGATATCATATTAACTCAGTGTTTTAGTAAAAAAAAGATAATTCCCTTTTTTTTCGTCATGACTTTTGCGCAAAGTATTTGATAGCCGTCTAGTCGAGTGCCTAGTGCCCCTGTCTCTTTAGAGGTCCCAGTTCAAATCCCGGTAGGGACAGATATTTGTATGATGACTAGGAATATTTGGTATGATTATTTAGTACGTTTTTGATGTTTATATCTAAACTACTTTTTGTATTTATCCGTTGTCTAGTATCCATAACACATGCTCTTAATTAAGCTTTGGGCTAGATACTGGGGGTGAGGGGGGTTATGAATTTTAAAGTTAGATTTCACATTCACAGTAAATGTAACAAATAACAAATTCATCATCAGAGGAGCACTAAAAAGACACTTAATATCTGCTAATATTTTTTACTGCTAACACATAATTCGGCACTAAAACAGCCACATGAATTACCTTCTCAGCTTATTACAATGCAGGAAGGCAACATTTTAAACAAAATAATTTCCGGAGCTACGCGCCGTCCACGTAAAAGGTATAATCTCGTATTAAATGAATTTATAATTACTGCTGGAATTATATCGCATATGATACCTATTTTGGGTTAAATACATTTGGCCTTGACCCTTTATTTCAACCTGTCGAGCTGAATAATCCAGCCACCATTAAATTATATTATCTCAAGTTCTTAATTTCGCACATATTCCATAATTGTCAGATATCTCTATATGGTTCTTTTCATATTGGAATTTAATTTTGCTAAAACAAAAACATAATTTATTCAATAAATTATAATTCAATCAGTATTGACGTTACATTCTTTTTTCCAAAGTGATTCGGTTTTGTGAGTTTAATTTATTTCGTAATATTTACATAAGAAAAAAATAATACGTAAGAAAATTATTTCTTGAGCTGTATATAGATTAAATACTGATTATTAAATTTATTGATTCGTTACTGGCTGAGGAGAATTTTAATACAATATTTCATTACAAAATTGATAACGCTTATATTAAACGACGCTCTACTGGAAAGAATAAACGACAAACGTGACCTAGGTTAGATATCAGATACTAAATTGGACTTTCAAAAGCACGTGACGACAGTTTGTTGGCAAGGAAGCTCTTAGACTTTGTTAAGAGGACTGTTTCTCATTTCGATGATTTAAGGGGAGCAAAGATGCGAGAGAATGCTTGTAGCAAAATTGAAAATAGTTCTGTCATATGGATAATACATACATCCTCATGGTAGGAAAACTCCAACGCAAGTTTGCGCGTTGTACAGGAAATGGTATGGTTACTACCCCTAAAATCCATCCCTATTTGTCTCTTCCATGGTAGATCTGGTGGTAGAGCTTAAACGAGTGATGCTGGAATCCATTATTTGTCAATTAACATCACAAAGTTGACAGGCCGTTGATATTAGAATAGATCTCTCAGTTCCTGTATCTATCCGTTGCGATGACGAGGGTTTGGTCGTGCCGCGTCACCGACCACGTTTAATGGTCTGGCCTATCGAATGTTCAAGACGCAGAGGGCATGCATTAACTTCCCGCGTATTCAGACTGGGGAAATACTGGCTCAGCACGATGATATTGACATATTTGCGGACCACCTAGGATTTCTTCGTAGCTAGGTTTAGCTAGCTAGTCCATATTTAAATAATAGTTATTTTCTGACAACATATTTAATATTATTGTGACTACGTATTCATTAATAATTTTTTGACATTTGATGGTTATTTGGATTATATTTAAATTTAGATTAAATATATTTAATTTAAAAACGGCTTCTTATTGTTCTTATGTTACTATTATTGTTATGTTTTTTTCTGTGTCTCATCTGTTGCTCAAAATATTTATTTTTTAATTTTCATATTTTCATTTAATTTCATCTACTCTTTTGCTAACCTATTTTTTAATATTTAGAGTGTGTAGACTATTTTTATTATATTTGACCGTAATTTCTAATATTTATATTGTTTTTTTGGTCATATGTGATTGGAAAATAGCGTATTTTTCGCTTTGTGGTAAGTAGTTACCTTATATTAGCTGAAGTATAAGTTTCCCCTACGGATCTTCAAGCCCACAGGTTCAACGCAGGCATATTCAGCGGCTTAACGTGACCTATACAAATTCGTAGGCCCATCATATGGGCGGCCTACCAATGCTACCAATACTCAGTTACTGTTCGAGAATCTTTTTAGCGATATGAATATTTTTTATAATCCTTGAAAGAGTTTTCATTTTCCGACTAAGAAAAGACCGCCTATAAACGATATTCTATTCTCTTTTATTCTAGAGATACCAAAAATATACTGATCGTATTTTAAAAAGAAGTTCATATGCCAAATAGCTAACTAAATTATGTTAAATCAGTTTTAAAATTCAGTTCACTAAATATGAGTAAAACACATAATCACGAAATATCCGAAATTGTTTGTCAGTTGAATAAAACGATTAAGGATTTTAATGCTTGACCAAGTTCTTTATTCGTCAAATTTCTCAGCTTTCTTCCACGCACAAAAAATTGCCAATCATTCCAGCAACGAAATCTTTTTTCGTAATCACAATACAATCCTCTATTCCGATTGCCATAGAATATTCTAGCAAAAGTGTCGACGGGAGTGGTTGTAAAATTTTATTTCGGCACAAATTGTCCGATCTGGCCTTTAACACTCACCACTTAAATGGTTCGATTGAATAAAATTCCATCAGATTTCACTTTTTTTCGAATACGTATTGTGGTAATAAAAATTTTCAATATGCTTCTAAAAGTTTGGGTATCAATGTGAACGAATCAAACGAACCAACCCTTTTCTCAATCGACCACAAATGCGTGGAGTCTCTAAGTTAGTATTAAAGTTATTAAATTTATAAAAGCTAAAAACTAAAAAAATATAATTGGTTAATTAGTATTAGAACTAATTTATTATCTCTAATTCGATATTTTTTTTTGTAAATGACGGTAAAGGCAGTTTATTTTGCGTGTTACTAAGAATGGGAATGAGACGACGACAATTATATCATGAAAAAATAACGCTAATTGGTCACCTATCCTCTTCATATTGGATTAAAGTAAAAAAGATGAACTACAAAATTAGAAATGTTTAAAAAATAATGAATCTTATAATGAGTTGAGAGAAAATAAATTAACGTCAATTTCGTTATAGATAATACGTACATGAAATCAATTTAGATCCTTGTATACCAATTTGAAAGGCGAAGGTAATTGATTATTGGCAAATCGACGTCTGCTTAATGAAATTTTCGTGTAATCAGAATACAAAGGCTGTCGTGATCAAAAATCGGGGCCGCACCTCTCGTTTAAGTGATTGTTGTAAATAAATTGGTATAGGGAGGTATGGCAAATATTCTACTCGATATTTAGGCTTTCATCTAAGCACACCTTAGAATAGTAGCTGCCGATTTTTTTGGTTAATTCAAATATGTTATTTTGTAGTCTTTTGTTTAGATTGTAGCTCAGAGTTGGTAGTCCTACAAGTGTACCGATGATATTTTGATGTCGCGTGAAGCCGCTGGATTGGTTTAGAGATCCTCGGGGAAAGCCTATGTCCACCAGTGGGTGTGTTTTGGCTGATATTTTGGTGATTATGATGAAAACGATGTGCGCAATAAAATTCTAATAAACTAAATAAGATATTTGGCGCAGCTTCAATTCTTGCGCACACGTCAGTGTAACGCATGATTCTTATAAAATGAGCGTTACGTATAGTGACCCTTAGACTCAAAGTCGTGCATTAAGTATGATTATAATAATCGGCGGAGGTTTGCATTGCTCATCGGCAAGCACAATATTAGTTAATACAATACACAAAATTTTATATTTTTTATATGAAATTTAGTATTAGCGATGAAAAGTGTACATACATAAATGAATCACACATTAGAATGGTTTAATTTATTAAATAATTACTTTGTAAATGCATTACATTAGATTCTTTGTTAAATTTTTACCTCCCGTTTATTTTCCCTGTAGCCACGGAAATGTCTGCAGTCCCATGCGTTATTTTTCTGTTAACTGTAGCGATTTGCTCGGAAACTTTAATTGAAAAAGGCCAATAAACGTCGGTTATAAGAGAAATAGCTAAAAATTTTCACTGAACAATTGATAAAATATGAAACGCTGAGTGTAATTGAAATTTATCATACTTTTGCATATATTATGTTCAGGCACGTGGCCAATTCAAATCAAGTCTCCGTGCTTTTTTATGCAATTAAATATCTTCATAATTATCTTCTTTTCGTACAGTTTTGGAAAGTTTCTAGAATAATTGAATAAGGAGTCTTTATTTCTATTAAAATAATCATGTATCTCGTAAAAGATATTGTCAGCACTCTTCCAAAAAGTTTTTATAATAAAACGGGATAAAACTTCACAAATTATTGTTTAATTGTAGTAATGTATTGTATAAAATGTTTACAGATAGCTGAAATATTAATCGCTGCTCACTTGTGAATCATACCGATTTCTCAATAGTGGCTCTGACGAAGGTCGAGTTTGACCCCTGTCTCCAACACACCAGACCAGAAAAATGTTGCGGATAACTAATCGAAATCATCTCAGACATTTGCAAGCTCTCTTATTTAGCGTCTTAAAAAAGGTACACATTGTTATCTTTGAGTTTTCCGGCATAATTTATTTACAGTTTTTTACGTAATGGAATTTCCAAACTAGCTACTCAAGAGCCTTTACCGCTGTTCGCGCAGAATACTAATACCATAACTAAGTATTGATGTTAAGGATTTCTTCTAGAAAGTTCTTTTTGACAAAAGGCAACAATTAGTTTATCTGTATCTCCGATTTCTCATTTATAATCCAGGGGTTTGACCACTTACAGCTAAGAGCAGCTCGCCCGTAGCAATTCGCGCACTGTGGTAACAAAATAACAACGACGTTATTTATTTGACGCTTTTACGGTAAAGGAAAATATTGTGAGGAAACCTGCACATACCTGAAAAGGAATTTTTATGTTGTGTGTGAAGTCGACCAACCCGAACTAGTCCAGCGTGGTTGACTAAGACCTAATCGTCTTAATTTAGGATAAGCTTCAGCGCATTGGTGGGGAAGTATATGAGCTGTTAATGATGATTAATGGTTGCTCCTGGATAGGTCTATAAAATGATTTTTTAGCTTCTCCGTGACTTGGAAGGCAAGATGGCTTGATGGTTATTGCATTAATAGCACTAGCAAATGTCAATAATACAAGCACTTGTTTTTATATATTTTCTTTATCTTTTATTTTTTTATGTACAATCATGGTATAACAAACAAAAATAACAACATGGTATAAAAGTAGTCGTGAAAACCTGCATTGGTTGAACGTGGCGCTGTATTGATCCAAACTCATCATGATTATCTTACGTATAATAAGACCTATAAGGAACGTTAAGGGACGAACATATACGGGACGTATATAATCTGCTTAAGGCTGTTAATAGCTAGCAATTATCGGCTGACAAGGTATTAGGATCTCTTTCTGTCAGGTAACAGTCACGTGTACCTAAAATGAGAATGACTCCCAGAGCTCGTTGAGTGATCGTTTTGAAGTGAATGTGTCATTTATGCCAACGATACTTCTTTTTATATTTTTATCCTGTGGTTATACTTAAGATGTTACAAAAACATCTGCCATTATACTTTATTTATTATTACTCCACGAGTTTAACATGAGGTGGCAGGATAGCTCTGACCATCTATCAAACTAGAAAATTTTCTGATATTTGCCTTTTAAATAACTACAAAATTTACAGGATACAGTTTTGGATATTTTCAAATTATCTCGGGGTTGTTTGTTCTTGAAGTAATTAACAGCTTTGTGAACTTTTAGAAAATAAATCTTTGAATCTAATCGGTTCTTAAATTTTTCTTATTGCTTTTATCTTCTTTTATATAATACATTTATCTATATTATTATAAATATATTAGTATTGTTGTTCACATGAATGATCCACATGAACAGATATTTCGATTATATTTAACTGCCTTCACATTAGCTTACTTTCTTAAACATTTGGGGATACTCATTCTTAACGACATAAAGCACCTTTGAAAAAGTTGGTTTCAACTTTGATTACGCATACGGGTAAAATTGAATTTGAGGGTATCTTCAATGGTACCGCAATGTTTACTTTGTTCCAAAACATTTGAGTTACGTAGAATTGGAGTTTCGAGCATCGTTTGCAGCGATCCCATGTGAATCACGGAGTTGTGTTAATTCTATTTGCAACTTCTCTTTTGATTTTAAGGTACAATTTGTGTTTATCTAAACCTATTAATACTAGAAGAGAATGAATTTTTAATTCCGTTTTTTCTGGTCACAAAGGTAAACTTTTAAGTGATACATGATAAAACTGTTGCTGCTGGTATTTTGGACTTTATTGAATTGATTTAGGAAATGATAAAAAACTATATTTTCTAGCAATATAAATATAACAACAGATTTTAAATCTTCTTTTTCAATATAAAAAAGAATAACTGCTCGCTCATGACGCTGAAACACATTAAGGTGAAGACGTCACCAATTTGAATTATTTCTGGTATATTTTTTTTAAACAAGAGATTAACAATAAAAATAATTATGTAAGCTCAAGTAAAGATCAATTATTACTAAAGTTTATTTAAATTAAATTTTATATTACAGTATATAAAAATCATCTAACAATAACTCGTAATTTTCAAAACTACCTTCTTAACTCCGATTACTTTTGGTGGTACAAAATCACCATGTCAGCTACTTGATAATAAATTTAAAAGTGTAGGAATTTACAATCTTAGAATGGAGTAAAAGTAAAGTAAAATAAATATTATTTTATAATAATTATTTTATAATATTTCATCTACCAAAAGTATTTTTTCTCAATTTTGCTTGTTACGTTGCTAAGGTCAAGTTGTTTTAAGAAATCAGTATGATTATGACAGAGTTCTAAGGTAAGAAACATAAAAAATCCTCCTATTTCGACGTTGGTTAAACAACCAATGATACCTGGTATTCTTGATTTACCAATAAAATACAAATGAAACTAACATTGTTACACACATGCACATGTATTGCATTGCTTGCACTTTACATATCATCATGTTTAGGATCGCATTACAAAATTCATACCACATTATTATATACACGTATAAAATTAAAATTTCATACAAAACAAATTAAATCATCAATTACAATTCCGACATACTCTACCTATTTATTTCGGTGTGAAAATATTATTGAAATTTGTTATAAAATTAAATTATTATATCAAAATTGTCAAATACATCAAATACGTCAATAAACCCTATAAGAATGTCAATGTTGATTGAAATTAAATTGTAATAAAAGATTTAAATAATTAAAATAATTTCATTATTATAAACAACACAGTCGAACTGTGTCATTTAAAAATTTACTTTTAATACTATTAGTACATACATTTTATTCATTAAAAAAGTAATTTATTAAGAGATAGCAATTTAATATTGTCTGGTAACTTGTAAAAACACTTACAGAGTGACTATCATAAAAAAATTAATTTATTATAATACTACATGCGTGCGTTTGTGTGTATGGGGGGTGATCGTTGGGCAAACAAATTGACTCCCTGTATGTAAAGAACTATTCAAGCCAGATAATAAATATGATTTTTTAAAATAACAAGAAAAATGGAATATTAAGTGATAGCTGACGTTTTGAAGTTTTAAATTTTACAGACTTTCTTAAGGCTGTCATCGTTAAGCTTCCATAACGCATTCGTGTTTTTCCGCTCGTAAAGAAAATTTATAGTTCGCAGTGCAATAAAATGCAACAAGCCACATTTTACACGTCCATTCCGAAAATAACACTTACTGCTTTCAACATTGGGGTTTAAATAGTTTAGCATAAAGGGATTTAGCATAGTAAGCAAACAATTGTCAAATACCACCAAATTTGTTGTTGCAGAGATAACGTTACTTTATTTTATAGCTACTGTTATATTTGTGGCTATTTATAGCCAATTTAAGCCATTCTATTTCCTCTACCTTCTTTCTTAAATGTTTGAACCACTTTTGGGTTCATAGTTTAAATAATAGGTTAATATCGAATAACAACAGCGTGTCGAGTATAAATTGGCTTGCACTCATCCGAGATCATCGTATAAGAAAGCCGTGCATACCCATCGCAGACAGGTTTTGGCATAGTAAAGAATGATTCGCTTTGTCAAACGCTGTAGATAAATCTGTGTAAAAGAAATCTACTGGTTTATTTTTACCATGGCGCTACATAAATAATTTTATATATTACAAGCGATTTGTTATTGTATACTTATTTATGATAAATCAGTAAATATCTTATTAATTGTTTTATTAAAAATTGTGGTGTTGGCGTTAACATGCTATGACAATAATCAGAACCACGAGATTTCATTGTAAGCAGCCTTTATTGGAGTAATTTTGCTTTCTCGGTAACTGAGACGTTTATGTGCTTGACTGGGACAAGCCCTCTGATTGACAATCGAAGCTATGGAAATTTTAAGCTGAACGATGAGTGTCTAAGCGGCTCAATGGCATGCTCACTCACCAACTTTGTCAAAAAATAAATAGTAAATAAATAATAGTCATTATAAATAGTACTAAAAAGTATGGACAAGTTGAAGTTTTATTTTATTAAGTACGCCATTAAACTGTGAGAAGCCACATATATTAAGCGTTTCTAGTAAAAGGTAAGACCTACGATCTGTTGCCGACGAGGGTTTGAGACATGCCACTTGGTTTATAAGCCCATTGTATACTAGGTGTATTATAGTGGCTAATACAGAAAACTTTCCCAGTTTACTTAGCTTGCAAAACAATTTTTAGGCAGTGTAGTATCTACTTAGGGCGTCTATATATGAAGGTGAATAGCTCATGAAAATGTTAACTTTACATATTATGCAGAAAAAAAATCCATTTTGGAGGGGTTTGTAGGGAAGTTTGGGGATAGTCCGGTGAATTTCTTTGACAGATTCCGGTTCAACCCGCGATGGGCTGTGAAGTTACCTGTAGTCTTTACTAGATACCATAAGAGTATTTTATTTTCTAGTACCATCTAATAATAAATTCTTCGAGTTAAAAATGTTATTTGTTAACTACAGTGCGACTAAAATACTTTTACACTTCACTGCGATAAAAAAAGTTCACTAGTTCATAAATAGTTCACAATCAAAGTTCGTCTTTAGTAAGTTGCTAACAATGGCATGCAAATATAGAAGTTGGTTTGTCCGTGCAAACTTGGTTCCTCGTTATATGAACTTGTTTGCTCATTAAGTTAAACCCACAGGGTTTTGTAATTATCCAAAATAATTTCATCTTGTTAAATATTGTCAAAATTACACTTGTTTTCGAGCTAGTTTACCATAGCTCCGATTTTAAATATATAAAATCATATTATTCGAGAAATTGCATTGCTTCTCGAGGTTCTCGAAGTGGCTGGAACGTTCTAGTTTCTATAACGAAAAAAAATCAACTTACACCATGGTTACCATTGCTCTAAATCATAGGTCTCCAAACTTTGAAGCATTCGGGCCATAATGATTTTTCAGTTTGTTCCAAGGGCCAAACCAGTTTTAATTTTTCTGCCCTTAACTATATTTCTAGACTAGAATAGTCGCACTTTGTAGAATAGTGCGACTATTCTAGTCGACACGACCTAAGCAAACTTACGCTTTTTTTCATTTCAATTATTAAAAAACTAAATTACTGACTTTTGGCCGTAGTTTGGAGCTAGCTGCTTAGGATGGGTCAATAAAATTTGTTATCTCGAGCTACTCCATGCTTTGGAAGGCACGTTAAGCCAATGGTCCTGGTTATTAAGGCAAGCGGACCCATCAATCCTCAAGCCGCATTGCAGCAGCGTGGTGATGTTATAACCCGAACTCTTCGTGTGTTTCTTTCTTCAAATCTGTGCCTAGCAGTGGACGTATATAGGCTATTGATAACGATGATTTGTTTTTTTTAAGTTTCTCCAACTGCGTAACTTTGTAGCTTTAAATGGTTAACTTAAATTTTGCTTTAATATTATGCACGAGAACTGACATACATTAAGTGAAGTGTATAAATTCAAGTATATTCTTGACATTTGGGATTAAGGCATATCTAATCAAAGTCCTAACAAAAACATAGAATAAATGGTTATTTTTTCATTTGCTGCTTCGCAAACATTGTTTAACAACACCAATTTTATGACTCCAATATCTCATTCGAAACAATTTTGTAATAAATGTTATAAAATTCTTGGCTATAGAAATTTAATGGCACCAAAATTGTCAACCTTTAGCTAAGAGAGTTGATACAGGTAAAATATAATTCGAAATTTTTATCGACTTCAACATAGTAGTACTAATATAATCCTTCCTTCAATAAAAACTAAATGAATTACAATTATCTTATCATTACAATTTATGTTTAGCATCGAATATTTTTTTACAAAAGTTTATCTTATTATTTTAGATTAAATAGACGTTATAATTAATCAATGCAGTAGACAAAACCTCATTCTTCAATATCAAATAAAAAGCGTACCTATAGTAACAAAAAACCACTGAATTATTCGCCATTTAGCGGTGTGTCACATGACAACCCCACTAAACACAGAATGACATCGAACCCCACA
This sequence comes from Acentria ephemerella, assembly GCA_943193645.1. Taxonomy (NCBI): domain Eukaryota; kingdom Metazoa; phylum Arthropoda; class Insecta; order Lepidoptera; family Crambidae; genus Acentria; species Acentria ephemerella. Next base: position 3,254,892 of record OW971889.1, read on the forward strand.
TCTGTATGCATTGATTAACTATCACCATCATCATATAGAGCCTATATACATCCCACTGTTAGGCACAAGGTTTGGGCATGACAACACCATGTTGTTTTGTTGATTGAAGTTGGTTGCGGTAAAAATTGGCACCAACAGCTAGACCGAAGCACGATGGAGCTTGATTTAACAAATTTGATTGACACATAAGTGTTTATTTATTTGGGATGATAAACAGTATTCACAATATATCTTATGATCTAAGTGTTAGTTACAGCTATTGATAATTGCAAAGCCCACACCATTATCCTCAATTAAATTTGTGTTACTCACTACCCTAACATTAGTGTCATTATAGTATATTATATTATGTGACTAAACATGAAAAATTAAAGTTCACAATTACATAGGCAAATTGGTTAAAATTTCAATGGCTTGTTTTTTAAAATTTGACTCACTGTCTGCAAACATATCAATGTGTTATGCCTCAAAATCCTTATGCGGTCCTCCTATATAGCAAGGCTATGCCCATTAGTGGGACTTTTAAATGCTGATAAATAATGAAGAATCTGCAAATTGAACAATGCTCACGAATAACAATAGAAGTACAATTCTAAAAAATATCACTTTATCCAAAACAAGTGACCATAAATCGTCAACCTCTTTCATAAATATGTCTACTAGTGTTGTACATGAAATATATCGATAAAATTACCCTTACGCCCTATTGCGATTCATCTGACGGTCTGGAATCGAGCGAGTAAAAAGTGCACGTGAAGTGTGGCTAATGGACTGCATAATCCTGCTTCGGGGCTTTGTTTTAGAGTTGATGCTTGATTTTGTGAACTTGTGTATACAAGTTTGGAAGTAAATAGACGAAAAAACATTGGATTTCGGAACTAATAAGAGAGGTGCTTTATGCTGTTATGCTAGTGTTACAGATGTGTTGGTTGTTCAATTTGATCCATTTTACAGGAAGTTCGCTGACAGTTTCTATGTAAATATATTAATTCTAAACTAAGCGAAGTCAACATTTTTTGTATATCAAACATGAACCTGCTACCTCACAGCAATTTAGTATATTCTAGTTTACTTAATTAATTTTAAAAACGCTATATTATTATTATCAATGTGACACATTGAGTCATATTATTAGATGCGAATTATTACATTTCTCTAAAAGATATTTACTTAGCATTTGTTTAAATTTATTAAATTACTAGTTGCTTTTGATTCTCCTAGTTTATCTTTGATAAATTTTCACAACCGTTGAAAGGACTTCGTAACTTTTTTAATTTGCAAGTTTTTTGGGATAATTTATTATGTGGTTTAAGATTTTGCAGGCGTTGGTGACAAGGAAGGAATGCTTTCTTACAAATTCGGATGGTAAAGTATGTATAGTTATTTTGCTAAAGAATGGTGTACAGCTATCCATAATAAAAATATATATCCATATAAAAATAAAATAATAAATAATCGAGAATACAGTATTCTAGTTTCCTTATGTATCTTTTTTAGAGTTGGAAAAGTATTATCACTTCTCACTATTTCCTCATATAAGCCAGCCAGTCATGATTTACAATCTGTTATTTTTATAGGTTTATTTTTAAATAATGCGTATGATTTTTAAAAAAATTAATGGTTGCTCTTCACCGTTATTTTATGATTTGCAATTATACGTTATAACACCAACAAAAGGAGCATCTGTTTTGTATACTGTATAAATATTAGCAAGTACAATGTATATATAATTATGATATAAATGTATTCGAGATAAACGATTAACCCAAAAATATGTTTCTTAAATTACATTTTATGAAACCCTTTTATTTCGACCATCACCCATAAAATGTAAGCAACGAGTGCACTTATGCAGTCTTTAATTAATTCCTTACTTTTTAATTTTTTTTTTTGGTGTCAAGATATTGAATTAAAACCTTCAGCTTTTGATTTACTCTCGCTTGTACGTTTGATATTTTCTCTGAATGTAGCAGTTTTTGAATAGAAAACTAGATGCATACTGTTAGTACTAAGAATATCATGGCTTTGATTAGCTTAACATGATTTCAACATTCGTAGCATTACTTTACATAAATCGTACTATTTGCCACAGATGGAAAGCTTTTGCCTTTGTAGAGAAAATTAAAACATGAAGATATTTCCGGTTGCAACTGACTCTATCTCTGAGACAGGTCATAGATATTATTTGAATTACTTTATCAATAAGAAAGGGGCATCCTTAATTTAGACGCTTTGGTTTCCACGTTAGTGAACGATAAACTCAAAAGCTTTAGAAGCTGCGGTAATCGCCGCTTTCAAAGAACTAATAAAGCTGTGAAAGGCTCCTTTTAAACAAGCCTCATTGGTCATAGAGAATTTAACGCTAGGAACTAAAGCTTAGGTAGTGACAAATTTTCACTTCAATCAACTCTAGTTTAACATTGAAGTGTACACATACCAGTCATAATTAGTATTTTTTGTATATAAATTTTAATATTTTTTTTAAAGAAGCTAAAATCTTTTTTGTGTAACTAATCGCTCTCATTAGAGCAAACAACAATAATATACAAACAAGATCAAGTATCATTAAACTAGCTGTGCCAATCAGGCGATAAGAAAATCCTCCTTTGTAGCATTGTTTATTTTTATAAATAATAATATAATAAAATGATGATTTTTTTTCGAAGAGATATAATTTTAATTAATGGGTTTTTGAATTCAACGACAAACACAAAATTAGACGATTTTGCAATGAAAATTTAAGTCGATAAAATAAGTTAAATATTTATCTGACTTTACCAATACCGTTTCTTTTTTATTTTTTATTTTTCGGGAGAATTTTCAAAAATCTACGTTTAAAAATGACGTTAAATAAACTTAGCAAGTTGAGTTGCGCTTCAAGGCTGGTTTGAGCGAGAAGTTTACAGCCTGTTTTATGACTACGACGCAGTTCATTTTTAAAGAATTCCAATAAAATTGTTAAATGGTTGAGATGGAGACTCTTGTCTCATATGTCATTACAGACATTACAGAGACCAGTTCCGGTCGACATTTTGTGACATTTGACACTTGGTGACATTTTCCAATCGAACTAACTGTTTTTAATTACTTACTTAATGTCATAATTCAAAATTTAAATGACTATTTTAAAATAAAATGGAAATAATTATATTTATATTGTATTTTTCAAGTTGGCACTAATATTATTTTATATAAAATATTTTTTATATATATTAAGAAAATTGTTTTTTAAAAATAATAGGCATCAGTGTATCCAAATTTACTTTTAAAAAAAATTTAAAACACCTCTCACAACAACAACATTTGTGTATTCCGAGGGGGTACTCGGTGGCAGACTTTGCTATTTCATTGATATAGACATTTAATTATTTTTACGTAGCTTATTACTTATCATAAACTCTTATTATCTAAAAATACACAATACTTATCTTATTTTATTTATCTAATATCTCACACATCTTAGTTATATTAATGTACACACTTTTATATTTAATTGTTTTTTTTCTATCTATTTAAATTCGGTCAATTTCGATCCACAAAATTGGCAAACTTTTTTAAATTAAATTGTCTAATGGAAGGGAATCTAAGGGAATCCTTAGAACGAATGCTCAAAGTTTTAAAGTGAATAGAAAAATTGCTCGCGATAATGACAACGTCATCCACAAACTTCTACCCTAAACTCATTACGAGTGTTCTAAAAACATTTATAGTAAGAGCCATCATAGGTCCCAAATTGTAGAACGTGACATGGAATTGGTTGTATGTAAATAAATAAACTGCCAAATATATTACGAACATATGGACTCCTCTACTGCTTATCATCAGGTGGTGTTGAGTCATTTGCTGTGCTTTATATAAAAAAAAAAAAAAAAAAAAATAGTTACTAACAAAACTGTGCAGTGACAAAATTACATGACATTTCGAACTGGGGATCAGTGTCTGATTTATATTCTTTAGTGTACGTTTTCCAACTCAGCGACTCAGCGTAGACTAGGGTAGACATTTATTTGATATTGACATTAATTTAATTCATTGATTAAATTATGTCGTCTCAACAGACGATAAAAGAGAAAAAATTGGCGGTCGTCTGGCGAGACGTCAGCCGGAGGTTCGAACTCAGTTCGAATTCTGGTAGGGGAAATATTTTTATGACGAGTACGAGAATCAGTTGACGGGTACTAAATGTATTTCCCAGTTTTCTGTTATCCATATAATAGGCTCTTGTTAGTTTTATTTTTTCTACTTATGGCAGTGATATCTTTCTAAAGAAATCAGAATACTCGAACTCCTGATAAACATTTATGATATAATATTTCGGCAAGTACTTGTATTGATTTTTTTCCAATGAAATAATTTTGTAGATACCATAATAAAATAAGATACTACGGATTGATTTCAACTATAGAGAAGATCCCTCTTATATGTCGGGCTTTATAGACATACGTCGTTGATTGTGGGTACTAAGGTACAAAGGGTACTGCAATATTCTTAAATTTGAGTGACAAAAAGTTATTTGTGTTATCGCAAAATAATATCAAAAAATAAATCGCTATAAAATAATTCTTAAATATTAAAATAAGGTTTACATGAATGTTAGTCAACCACGGGAGAACGACTAAAATAGATCTAGACGAAATTTAGCACAGCAATAAAAGTTAATTTGGCAGCAAGAAAAAGTGTTTTCAAAGCAAGGGATTTTCAATATTTGCTACAGACGAAGCTCGAACCCCAAGGAAGGATACAGGTTATTATATGCGACTTCGTCTTCATACGCAAAAACGACATTTGCAGGCGAAGTCGGAGGCAAAAGCTATTGAATATAAGAATCATTAAATTCGATTTAACGCGAATACACTTTACTGTACAAAAGGACGCTCACATAAAAATAGAAATAACTTATTAAGAATACTTTAGGCGGCTTGATAAGTGTTTTATATATATCATGTTGAGATAATTTAAAAAACCCAAAAAATACACAGTAAAGTTAATTCAACGTTATGTTAAAACTTTATGATTTTTTTTTATCTACAGAAGAATGTTATTCCAGTATTCTTTTGTTTGATTTCAAAACTTTTTTCGAATACACCCAAATAAATATTCGGATCATCTACAGTCTCTACGCAAACCGTTTATAGAAAAAGCAATCACTGATATTGCTGGCATCGTTTTCATTTCCGACATAATTCCCTTTCACAGTCTCGACACTGCCCACTTCCCGGAAGCGGTCGTTCTTGCATTTCTCAATTATTCTGTAGTGGCCTATTTTCTTTGAACAAGGATCTGTAATATCGGGATTTCATGTAAGATGATGACGTGATGATGCAATGAAAGTATTTTACAACAAGGTTTTACAATATATTTAAAAAAAATTAGATCATTTGTTTAAGAGACGACTCCTTAAATACAATCAGGATATTTAAGGTGGCTAGTACCTTAGATAAAATCCGGCAATTTTGTACAACCTTATCATCGTAGCTTCAAGGTTTAATAATATCGCTCCAACAAACCAAATAACGGAAGTCACTATTTTATTTTCGTTTATAATTATGTTAATGAAAATTCGGCTCAGTCAAAAACGAATTAATTATTTATAAACGTGATTATTTATTTATTTTTATTATCTCACAAAAATCGCATCATTCTGAAGAAAAAGATCGTATCGTACATTATCAATACTGCATATTTTTGTTTAAGATATATTTAAGTTTTTCTGTAGAGTTTATATTGAAATTTAATACTAGATATTTGTAATTTCTTCCTACGAAAACGTAGGAAGAAAATCATATTATCATATCAAAATAAATCATATCATTTTCGTAGTATCAAGTTCATATTATGTGAAGTATCTTGGTGTGTGGATTGATTGTTGCCTTTCCTGGAAATAGTACATTTCGATATAAGTGCGGTAAATATGCATTTTTTGCCCAAGTCGAAGGCACGGCACGAAACGAGTGGAAAAGACGTGTGCATGTATATCGAACGACATTTTTTAATAAATTTGGGGCAAAAATCAAACAAAACGAAATCATTGAAAAACAGTTTAATCCTTGGACAAGCAATCTTGAAATAAACATTTCATTACGCTGCAACGATAAACGGCAGATCCGGCTACGCACATAAGCTACGACAAATAGTTGCATTACATCTACGTGCTACGGAAACTAGCTACGATTGATGATGCAACTAGCTACCAGCTACAGAAACCTGTAGCACCCAGCTACGGATACCGGATATATTGCATGCCTAGAAAACGTATAGTTGACAACACATAAAATGTAACAGTGTTTCCTATGAATTGTATGTGATCCATTCGACGGATCAAATCAAAAATTCACTTAGCATAACATTTGTAACTAATTAATTATCGAATACCAACGTAATGAAAAAAAGTTTGAATAAAATAATTTAGTTTGGTTGACATACAAAAAACCAGAAAAGTACTATCGTTAACCAAACGCATAGTACATAGTATATCCATAGTACTTTTACGCAAAGTGAATTGCAATTGAAACTGGAAAAGGCAAATAAAAATAAACTTTCATTTTAACGTTCCGCCATTGAATAGAAATGTAAAAAGCAATAAATTTTACGGTCTAACATAGCTTTCCCTACAAGCACATAAAGTCGACAACATTGATATATGACATGTTGATGAGAAAAGTGTTAAGGATTTTCCGTTAAGTTTTCACTTTCACTTTCACTTTACGCTCTTGTTGTAATCAGGTAAACAAAGAATTAGGTATGGATGAGTGAGCGTTATCAAAAAGGTTAAACTAATTAAACTTTTATAAAGTAATTACGATGGATGAATCTATAGAATAGAATATATCTATATTGTACATCAGCCAATTCAAAAAGAAAAATAACCAAAAAAAACCTTTAACTAATTTTGTACAAAGGGTGACCTCATCGCTAAAAGCGATCTATTCCAGGTAACCTTAGAAGGGACAGGATTAAAGATAAAGTACAAATAATAAAACAAATAGTATATTAAATATATACATACATAGGGACTTATGTAATGATAGCATCTATACACTACATAATACATAAAAATATAATCACAGACTACTAAGGAGATGTAGTATCAGTACAATTCAAGTATCAACCAACAAATAGTGTTCAAACACAAGCTTTTTAAAACTGTTGACTAAGCTTGCCTTATGTGGACGGGTAAAGAGTTCCACAGTAAAACAGCTTGTACCGATAAATATTTATTGTAAAATATTGGTGAAATGTGATGGTGTTTCCAATCTTAAGTTCTCCGATAATCTCAAAACTCGGGAAATGAGTATTGTGAAGGAATTTAAAACGATCTTTTAAGTACAAAGGGGTATTTGGGTGAAGTAAAATAGAATAAAGGAGGGATAAAATGTGTGCATTTCGGCGAAGACGAATGAGTAACCACTTGAGTTTAACACGAAATTCTGAAACGTGGGCATATTTACGTAAACCAAATATAAACCGTATGCACAAATTTTAGAGTCGCTCAAGTTTATTTAGTTGTTCTTCGATTATATTGGGATAACTAGAGTCAGCAGTCATCGAGTATTGGAAGAAGAGAGCAGAGATTGAGCAAGCGCAATTTTAGTAGCAGTAGTTAGAAAGTTTCGAAGTCTTCTAAGGGAACTATATGAAGCAGACAAATTTCATACTAAGTTCCTGTAATTGTTGTACTCAAGACAGATGATTGTCGAAGTAAAGATCTAAGTTCTTCACAGTCTTACTGAATAGAATATGAGACCCATCGAGCATAACCTTAGGTACAATGGACCAATAGGTACAATGGACCAATCAATTTTGGAAGACATTCCTGAGCTACCAATGACAATGCAGGATTTAATTTCAGGCCTTAGGAACTACTCCATTCAAAAAATCTATCTATATCTATCTATCTAATCTATCTACGGATTGAGACGGAATCGTATGGAAAAGTATTGAATACATTTTTGAGTTCAATCAACAAAGTTATTATTATACGGCAATGTAGCAAAAAAAGAGGTATTCTAAACAATATTTTGGCTGCGACGTCATCATAAGAATTCTCTGGGGGTTTTCCTCACCCTTTACCAATCTTTAACCAAATTTTTACTCACATCTTAAAATACCAGGTGCTTTTCATAATTAATAAGTAGCATCATCTAGTATGTGTATTAGTAACAAAACTGATTTCATGGATAATTATGATAATGTACATTATTAACCTTCTTTCGCAACCGCTTAACCCTCGCGTGTCCGCCATTTTTTGTGCCATAATAAAAATCTATCTCCACTTATCATGCTCTCACCTTGGTAACCTGAGTGTTGCAATGAAAATATCCTCATGAATTATGAACGCCTTCCTTTGTAGGAATTTTTTATAACGTTTTCTTTTTGAATTTCTATTACTCAAGGATAAATTTTTTTCTGAATAAAAGATTATTATCTAAGAACCGTATGCTCCACGATTCTTGATTTCAGATAGTACAAAGTTTACATTTGAAAATATTTTTAAAGTTTTCGACATTTGCTTGCATAGCTTTAACTTTGCTCGATATCATATTTAAAAGAGTTTTAGACTGAGATGTTAAAAACCTGATCAAAAAAAAAATCTCTATTTAAGAATATTTTTCTAAAATATTATAAAAGTACTATTCCATTCCCGCAATAGATCTGAATATAAATATGTGAATTCAAAAAGAGTACGTTGTAATTCCTATTACAATGTTCTGTGTCTAATTAAACGTAGAACTAAATATATTTATTACATATAAATAAATAAATAATTTACAAATTATTAGGACTATACTTATAAAAAACTAAGCCCAGTAATATATATGTTTATATTAATACAAATAGACTTACCTGAAGCCATTTGACCCTTGTGATGTTTTCTTCAGTAACTGTAAGCGCTCTTCTCTCTCCCAACTTATACGTATTATCGTAATACATATACTCAGTAAAAGTCAATCCACTGGTAGTATATTGCTGAGTAAAATATACTGATATAGTCCCATTTATTATATCATGTTGTATAATCCATTGACATTTTATCGGTACGGGAAAAGGCTTAGGAAAGTTTGGGGTCTGAATGACACCCGTGGGGCCTTTCAGATGACCCCCGCAGGTCTGGGGACCTTGGTGCTCCTCATCTTGCGAGGAGACGTGATCGATCACAATGCTGATGAGTGTGATGCTGAGCAGCCGATGCATAATTAACCTGGAAAGAAACAGAATATTCTATTAGTATTTTAATTAATTATTTACCAGCTGACCTCTCGAAATTTGTAGCAAACGTGACGGTAATTGAAAGTTAAAGAAGATGGCAGAGATCCAAATTCAAATTTTGGAAAAAAAAGGAATGTTCAAATTTAAAACACGTGGAAACGACAAAACAGCATTGAATTAAAACAACGGATTTGCTGATAAGGATTTTTTATGAAATTTTCAAATATTGTAATATGATTATCTATTAACAAGTACTTGGCTATAACCTATTAGTTTACTGGAGTGTTTTGTTTTTATGTCTTAATTTATTTCCGTAGGGTGTGTTCTCTACTCTATATAGTTATTCTGCTATTCGAGATGGCTTTTGACAAATCCAAGAATTAAGTTTTATTAATCTATCCAGCTTTTGGAGACAGATTTATAAATGGTGTAAATTAGACGATTTTGATTTATTTATCTAAAATTGTTGATACCTCTTTAGTAATATAAGCACCTCTATAGTAGCATAATAATATTGTGTAAAAGAAAAAAGTAATCGAAGATGTTTTTATAAATGCAAGACTTAATCTTTTCTAATTAAGCTGGAATGAGACACAGACAATAAGTTGAAGTTCTTTTGTCATGTCGTTTAGTTTTTTACAGACGATCGTATGAAAAGCTATTTTTGTAAAATAGTTTCAGCATGCAAACATCAAGGGATGAACGGATTTATTCTCGACTGTACGGTCAGGGATTAAAGTCCTAATTGCTAATTCTACTGTAGAATTAAAACTGATGAACATAATATAGACGCGCTTCATATATACCTAATGAGTAACTTTAATTTTCACTTTTCTGCAGTTCAAATTAAAATAGTAAATATTACCATATATTTTTATAATCCAATTTAAATGGCTAACTGTCATTCGATAGAATTGGGACGACATAATCACTCCACCATAACATTCATTTTACTCGATAAAATGTTACGATTCGATTAGGGTTTTTATTGAAACGAATTCAGAAACAAAATGAAGTCGTTTGTTTGATGGCCTAGCATTAATTTCATTGTCCGACATTGAATTGAGCGTCGTTCATTTTTCATATTCTTCACAATCCATCATAAATTCTGTTGTTTTAGAACCGATAGCAAAAATCGGAATGTAAAATTAAACCATAAAAATACTCACTAATGAAAAACGAAGTTAAAGCAGAATCGGACGTGTAACTCAACACACAAATGAATTAAATAATACTGCACGAAATTAAAAAATACAATATTTTTCTGCTTACACCTAAATTTTTGTCATCTTTTTGTACTTTATTCCTATTATCTCATCATCATCATATACTATTATTAGCTTGTCTTTCTACATAGAAGAACCTGAAAAACTATGAAAGTTACAACCACCCTAGTCTTCGCCAATGTAGCGCGTTCATTTACATCCCACGAGACAAGTCATTACCATATCTTGGATCTTTATGCAAGGATTTTGTGTAAACAAAAGGATTTGTGAACCTAAAATGAAGGTCTTTCATTATCAAACTAAGGTGGTGAATTGCTACAGAACCCAGGTTTCCGCCGTTTAGGGTAATGGAGATAGCGGGGAGTTTTAGTGGGTATTCCCCAGTGCCGCTCTGTTGAGCCCCACACACGCCCGCCGCTTAGCCAGTGGCGGGTAGGTCCGTAAACGGATTCCTTCTCGTATAAATTTCTGGTGAATACCTGACTGACCAAACTGACATAACCTGATAGTAACATTAAACTTTAATAGATTTGTAATATTAGAATTTTAAAAAAGACATTAAAATCTAATCTTACTTATGGAACGGATTCGTGTATAACTAACAACAGATTTTAATTTATATATTTACAACCATTACAGATGGTAGTTTATTAAAGTATTTTGTTTTACCCACAACTTGCCACCAAAGCCATTTATTAAAAATAATCCAAGCAAGAGATGTAAAAATGACACTTGCATAGCACGTCAAATAAGATTTTCCCAATTATTTCTAGTTCTAAACCACCACAATTCTCAATATTTTTTACACGTTCTAGCCAGTTTTGAGTTTTAGCGAAACTAACAATCAACTGTAATTTTTTTTTTATAAAAGAAGATAAGGTTGATACTAAAAGATACTTTATTTTCGTAATCGAAACCAGAAACCTGAACATGTTCAAGAGAAGAATAGAAATGCTTAAAAAATTTAGACAGAAAACCTTTTTTACATACGCATTTGGCTACACACTTGTGCTCATTTACATAAGGTTGTCATTTACAAAAACAAATGTTTCCGAAGAAGTTGATAAGCGTGAATCCACGGTTAAGTGTCGCCTCCTTCAGGTCCCGAAAACATATCACTTGACATTTACATATTTACCCTTCACCGGTAAAGGTAGCGACGAAGAACTCGTCGATGGAATTGGCTGGAAGTGTCAAATATGTAATATATTTTTAAAATTCCAAATCAACTTCTAATAAAGTTTAGGAATAAATACAATTATTTAATAATTATAATTTTCAGAATATTTTATCTCATTTTATTTCAAACCTAGATTAAGATAATTAAGCATTGCAGCTTTTTAGGGCAATTAAGTCATATATCAGAAATAGTAAAACAGTACTTAACTGATTTAAATTATTGTGTGCGAGAAGAGTAAATCTTTTCATCTCTTTATTTAATATCTACCCTTTGCTTTGGCTTTACATCGGCATCCCCTCCAGTATTTACCTCACAGTTCAAAGTCAAAGTTAAAATATCTTAATTTTAATAGACTCATTCGCTAAGTTCTTTTAAATCGTTATAAATACGTGTGTTGTGAACTACAGAAGAGCTCAAGTAAAGAAATTATAATTGACACATCCATATATAAATTATGTCGAATCTTGCGCACTGCTTGAAGTACTACGCCAGCGAGCACCTCTTGACTCATCTACACTAATATTAAAAAGAGGAAAGATTTGTATTTATATAACGAATATACTTAATCACTTCTGGACCGATTTCAAAGGATATTCACCATTAGAATGCTGCATTATACATATACATTATTATTTTAATAATGTAACGCAAGCCACAAAAATAATGTATAAAAATAAAACTAAAGCTATAACTGAAAACAATAAAAAAACTTTACGACTGTAAATTAGTTTAAGAATAAAATCTTTACCTTAAGTAATTTGTTTGAAAAAAAGTAGAAGAAATATTTAAGAAATAATTGTACACAAAACATTTTTGCCTCTTCGCGCTAATCCGCGCTTCAAACCTCGGATCTGAAGTGATCTGAGTGGTCCCAGCCACTATGCTACAGAGATAGTTAAAAATATATCATGTTTCGGTCAATGTAAGTGTTTAGTAACAGAGCACATAACTAAACTTTATGTTGACACAATGTTTGTTAAATTTTAATGAAAACTGAAACTTCCTACATTTTCTTTAAAACATATTTTAGTTTGTGAGTTTCATATTTTAACTTTCTTCTAGCCCAGTATGTGATATCCATGTTAAAAATGTTACAAATTTTATTTTCACGTCGTTGTCATGTTCGTCGTCACGGGAGGCGATTGATGTGACGTCATGGCTCTTATGATCATATTACATCTTTTTACTAAGCCATAATTTTATTATTGATGACGGTGGTTATATGAAAGTGATATCATAAATTTTCTTGGTACCTATTAAGAATTGTACCGTTTAACGTTTTTATTCGGGTGTTACTTAGTCTTGTGTTACATATTTTGAATCGAAAATGTGCCTAAGGCTTCTTATATCAGCTATCATTTCCAAATGTTATAAATCGAATTTAACATGACGTAGTTAAACAAACTGTTTGACAGTAGAAATAGAGGCAGTTATAAAACGCAGTAAAAACATTATGATTCGCATCATCATTGTCATCTTTAGAGTTTTATGATGATCCATTACTGGATTTAAAGCTTTTTACACTTCTTCTGCTTCTAGAAGATATGTTTTGAACCTAGTTATTCAACCTACACCTTCAAGTCGCCTCATGTCACTGAGACGACTTTGCGGTGGTCGATCCCTGAGAGTTTGACAGGCTGTGGTCTCAATTCGAGTACTCTTTGTCCAATGACTGTCATTTGTTTATCATCTCTTGCCGATTATTATGTTTTTTTTTTATAAATAGCAATTATAGTTATAAATAGTTGTTTTATTTCTGATTGACTCGCTCCTCTGTAAGGTCAATGATGTGTATTTACTAAATTTCATTAAAATCCTGAACAGCAAGCAACACAGGCTTAATAAACCAAACAATTTGTTATCAAAGCGTGCTTCCATGTAACAATCCCATCAGTGCGAGGTGAAACATGTTAGGAGCATGTTGCCAAATTTACAGAGGACGTAATTGTACTCTTGTTACAACTACAGCGCAGAAAATAAAATCCTGCTCATAAAAATTGTTTCTAAAGTGATGTAACGCTTCGCATAAATACGCTATCGATATTTAAAAAATAAGCTAAAAAATAATCATTTTCATATTTTTACTATTTCATTACTACGTTGACTCAGATAGGTTTTAGCAAAAACGGTGCTTGATAAATCAATCAAACACCACCGTGAGGATATTTCTAATTGATAAAACATTATTTACAAGGATAGTTCATACAAACCAATTGCCAAGAATTTCAGAACCGTGGGCAACTATAAAGCAATGCAGATATTATTAGAATACTGTTTTTGCATTAGTAAGTGGTAACTAGTCTTGTCCAAAATTTTCTTTTTGGAAGATTAGGTTATTATAAAACAAATATCGATAATTCAATCACAACGCTATTCTAAACCATTTATTCGAATTGAAAGTCCTTTCGGCGCGGTATCGCCTGGAGACAAATGAATTCTATGAAAAACTTTTGGCACGCAACTGCTTTTGAGTGCTCCATCTTTCTTGCCGGGAATACGAGGTCAATGGACTTTTGATACATGTGACGACATAAAGATTATCAACAGTTAGAAAACTCGCTTATCTAATGGTAAGAAGTTGGTCATTCTTTGGCAAACCATTTTCGCTTTAGGCAATTACGAAGTCAACTAACGCCGTTTGTTCGTCTAGTAATACTAATACTAATACATAATGACATAGGCAATTTGTAAATGTCATTATAAATACTAAAGGTTGAGAGTTTCTTGTGCTGCTTCTTCTCTGCAGCTACTAATTCGTCGAAGCAGTGGTAGGGTAATTAAGAATATGAATTGTATAATTTTAATAAAAATATTTAATACATAATTAAATTGTATAACTGGGACAATTTGTAAATACCCGGATAATAACCACTTAAAGTTATCACTAATACCTCGCTCTATGTAGGGCCTGTGGGGAGCACACCGAACAAATGGAACACATCCTATGTAATTGTGATGCTCTTGCTAGGAAAAGAATGGGTCTCTTTGGACTGGGCTATCCCAGTCCTGAAGATATAAGGCTGCTGTCTCCGGGTGTACTTAGTAAGTACATCTTGGTATGCCGGGACAGCAGTCAGTAGGATTAGGGAAGCACAAAAGATCCCATTGGGTCGACGTGCTCCGGAAGTAATAATCCTGACCCTACATCAAGATAAGATTACTTTCACTAATACCTTTAATTACATTTATTTATTTTTTCTCATACATATTCCCTGTTATGGCGATTTACAAATAACTTAGTAAATGAGTCTATTTAAATAAAGATATTTTGACTTTGACTTGCTTGAACATGCCACATTTTAATGATGTCTAGCAAACTGATTTGATTTTGCCGTTTTTAAATTTAAATAAAAATAACACACCTTACACTAAGACGAAGAAACAAAGTAAGAAGTAATGATTTATTTTAAATCACTATTATGTATTTTAAGTGATATAAGTAGATCAGACCACCAGAATCATTAAGAGAAAACAACTTAATTAAAAGTTATATTCTAAAATGCTACACCTAACTTCATAAACGCCAGGCGTACTATATTAAGAACTACGTATATGCGAAGCTCTTCATGTACAATCTCTGTAATAGCCCCACCTCATTATAAGTTAAAAATCTCAGCAGAATAAAATTGTGCACTGCATCACTTTGTAATGATATTTTATGACAGGAACGTGGTCTATAGCTCTCTTTTAAGAACAATACGAATAATTTAAGCTTCCATGCACGGAAACTATGTACACGATGTGTATGCATATTTTTACGAATCACGTACTGTTATATATTTCTACATCGCGGACTCCATTGCATGAAATTGTTGTAAATGAAATATTTTCTGTGACTGTCTCGTTGGTAGTTTACTCAGGCTGAAGGAATATGTATATCTCTGAGATCGCTCAAAAGAGATTAATTTTCAAGATTTTACAGCGCACTTACCTCATTTGTATTAAAGTTCAAAGCAAGAAAAATGTTTTAGAGTGAAGTAGTTAGTTATTAATTTTGAAAATCAGCATCAGACCTTACAAATCTGACATTATGCGGACAGGTTCCCTATTTCGGTGCAACTGGGAGACACAATTTGACAGCTACCAAATAAAATTGTTTATTTTTTCCCCTTTCGTGTTATATATATTTACTGTCAATACTTATCTTACTGCCTTATCCTAATATAATAACATGGTACTCCTTCCCTATTTCATTAATTGAAATTGAAATATTTTAAAACCATTAATTATTGAAATTCAAATCGTGACACATTTTTTCGTTCATCTGTTAGTTTTTTATTCAAAAAAGCCTACGCCGGAGACCTTATTCAGTTTCTCCTTGTTACCAGTTATCCGACGACATTATATCCTATTAAATATAGTTGTTATTGTATTCATGAATCAAAGCAATCATATTTAAATTCTTTTTGTATTAAAGACACTTTTTGTGGCTTTACTTGCTTACAAATTAATAAATTATGACGTCCAATACTGCCTTATGACCCTCTCCTCACACCGCAACGTAACGTTACACTACTATTAATATTAATATTGTTTTCTGTGTAGCTGCTGTTGTTACTAGAAATGAATTTAGTTTCATTTATTTATATATCGTTCCGTTAAACGAATTACAATTATTTAGAAGTTTGTGGTCTATATAACTTAAGATGCTGGTTTTGAAACGTAGTCACACATTATCATTACTGAAATTGATAGAGTAACACCTGTAGCACTATCTTCATTATTACGATTAATTAATAATAAACGATACGGTGACAGTACTAGCCGGCAGGACACCTGTGACAGCACTATGACAATTGTTTAAAGCAAATTTTCGACGCTAAATCGACTAAGTAAGTAAGTAAGTAAGTAAACAATTCGTGTAATTGGCGGAGGAGGCATTGGTTTTTGGAGCAGAGGGACTCATACTTGTAGATCCACTTGTAGTACTTGTAGTACCCATCTTGTTACAGTAGTAAACATAACAGACAGGCTGTATGATTTGTTAGCCATTTCTAAAATATAAACAATACTACCTTTAAACATTTTAGAACAAAAGCGTTTGAGGAACAATGTATATTCCTCGGTACCATCATATACAACTCAAATCAAAATACCGCAGTGCGAATTCAATAAAGAAATAATTGCGTGTCATTTTACTCACGAGGAAAGTTTGAAAGTAGAAAGAATATTAAATTGCTTCGATATTGGTAACCAGGCGTGTTTTCGTACAAATATTCAGGGTCCAAGTAATATCATCCCGGATGAACAGTGGCAAACAAAACCCACGGTGGGTATTTGTCTAGAAAATACAATATTTATACAACACGGTTACATTTATAAGTTTTAGGTTGAAACTGTTCATGGTAGATTAATCGTAAAATATCTATTAGTCTGGAAGCTTAACTTCATGGCTTGGGAAATTAAATTCCTCTGTAAAGCTGATCTATGTAAATACTGTAAAATTACCTAAGCGAGGTCATATGTTAACAGCGGGTTCACTCCTAATTTGTCCTTATAATGGACTTGCAAATATTTAGCAAGACCAGTCGTAGTACAATAATTAAATACTTATGTAGTAGTTATATATCAAAAAGATTGTTGTGTTGTAACATTCCCCCCCCTCAGTAACTCATGGTCTCAAGCCTGCTCTACCCTCTACCACACAATAATATATAATATACTCCTCCCAGTCTACCTAAATACCTAATATACATATCTCTATATCAAATAATACCTATGTTAAGCCGTACCAGAATATCAGACTGTGTACTTTTATTTAATATTATATTTATATACTAAAATTGGCCAAGCAAGTGATCATCTAGTAATGGTAGGACTCTAGTTGTGACGCAGATAACCCAAAGTTCTTTTATGAGGTATGTGAAGCTTACTTTAGTAACTGAATGGGCATGTAAGATAAGGATAAATTAAAAGAATTAAATAATAAAAGATATAAGGTATTTAGAAAAGTTCAATAATAAATAGTTAAAGTTAAGATAATTTAAGTTTAGATATTCCTATATTTCTTATAGAATGACATGTATGGGAATTAGTAATAGTGATTGTTTATAAAGGAGGAGATTAGGATATATAATTGAAAGCTACTGTTGTCTCCGCAACCATACTTGGATATTATGGGTCAATACTACAAAACTATCCTTTAGTTGCGGGTGCCTTACGAGCTCCAACCGCCGCCCCAAGGCGAGTGAAGGCCAACCAAAGACTGCCCTCCCCTGAAGTAATATTTTTGTATTGGAATTTGAAACGCCCGAAGGCTTGTATGCAACAGAGTATCTCTGAGCACAAAAGTAGGTCAATTAGTACATGAATGTAACCGCACTCTAAGTATCCAGATTTGTTTATAATAAGTTTTCCTAATGATGTTGCTGATAAGCATAGCTAGAAATACATTAGCAAACATGCCACCAATAGTATCAATACCAATATGGTAAGGGTGGATCAACTTCTGTACCTCTACGTGGGATATTTATCCAGAGGTTTCCACGCATTCAGAGTAAATCAGACCCAATAGACAAATTGGTATAACCGATGATAATTGTAGTCCTACCTAAATCCTTATGGTATTGATCAATGTCAATAAGCCAATGAGTGGTCCAACTTTGAACCTCCGTTTGAGATATTTATCCAGGGTTTCCACGCATTCCGTAAGTTTATCAGATCCTGTCAATAAGCCAATGAGTGGTCCAACTTTGAACCTCCGTGTGAGATATTTATCCAGGGTTTCCACGCATTTAGTAAGTGATTCAGACGCATCAGTCAGATTAACGTTGATAAACAGTAGAACGTATAAGTGAGGGTGTTCCTTACACCGGCGCATTCACGTTTATAAATATGTCGGCAAGGTTAGCATCACTAACCGGCAGACAGAATAACGTTGTGGTTTGATGGTTGGTAGATTGTAGAATATCAGTGTGCATGATTTCAAATGTAAGTCAGCAGTCCTTATCATGCTGTTATATAGCAATTTGACTAAAGTATGAATTATCTGGTACTTATTGTAGGCCATCCATAGGACAGGGACGCAAAATGTTTTCACCTTGCAAATAATGTGCTAAGGGAATATAACCTTAATTATGGTAAGTTATTGATATCTGGGTGGTTAATTCACCAAATGATCTTGTATTATTGTGCAACCATTATTTCGGTGCATTCGTAAGAAAATAATATATGGACTAATTACAGCCTCATAACCGCATACCTAAGCTCACTAACATCATCCTAGTCAATAGCCACACATTCAGTAGTATGACCTATGAGTGAGTAACCGCAAATGGTTTAAAATAAATAAGCAGGAAAACGGAAAATAAGTTAATTATAGAGGTAGATTATTAGTAAATATTGGTTACGTAATTAGAAATTATTACTTGGCTGAAAAGAAATACAATTAATAATAAAAATTAATAAAGATTAAATTTAAGTTAATAATGTTAAGATTTTATACAACTGCCATCTGCAATTCCTGGAAAACAAGACACATGTAAAATTATATTTTAAAGTGACAGTCCGTAACCGACCGTAGTCCGACTGCCGGTAATGACGCATTACTTATAATTTTCTGAAAGAGAAACCAGGTTAGCACACAATACATCTTAAATTGCCTTATCCTGCTACACGGCTCCACCTGATACCTGCCCTCTCCTAACAAATACCTGGTTAGAGAAACAATTGCGACGGAGAATCCGATGCTCGCGCTCGACGCCATCGCTCCCCGTCCGTGCCCCAAGCCAAAGTGTCGCCCCCCGAAACGTCTCGAATCTTCGCCGCCAGAGCTCATTACGTTTCACTTCCTGATATTAACCGACCAAATACGAAATTAGAACCAAAACCGTTTTTAGTATGAAGTCATTTGATTTTACTCATGTTTGAAAATCTTCTTCATTTTTTTCTTATCATGGTTCCCAAACCTCGACACTAGCCGGCGCCCTTTACTCCAATCTCCTCCCTCTGTATGAGCAATCGATTATACTAAATAATCGAATAATCGAAATATTGTAATAAAAAAGAACAAATAAATTAAATAAATGTGACATAATTTTGTTGTTATTTTTACATAATAATAATAATTATATTATGATTCATTTATTTTCCTTAAAGTATATAGCATCGGAGATCTCCCCAATATGACAATGCTTTATTTCTGAAGAAGCTCCTAACGACGAAACTAGTTGGCATCGACGCGCTTCCACTCCTATATATATAGGGAATTAAATATAAATATTGAAAATAATGTTTCGATTATGAGTCAAATAAATTTCCTTTTTTCTTTTTTAATTATTTTCCTGAGCGTAGACCTCCGTTCCGTCACAGTGTGCTGCCGTGAGAATATAAAACGCTTACGCATAGTTATACTTACTTCTCTCAATCAATCTAAGCTGTTAATTTAAATTGTTATGATAATTTATAATGTTTTATTGACTTATTTTTTAATCTTATCCTTTGAATAGTTAACCTTTTTTCGTTGGGTAGTTTATTAAAAATAAAAGGTAAGAAAGTAATACAAGACGTCATTAATTTTGAGAGATGGCGTTTGGAATGCGTATTATTTGTTGGTGTTTGTACTGTTTAGCCGAATTTATATCAATAAATTTTAGTTGATACCAATATCGCTGGGCCAACTAGTTATGATTAACATCTTGCAAGTTAACATTTAAATTAATACCTACGTCAGAATTGCTTATCATATGGTGTTATCATTAATCATTTTGTTTTCTTTGAGTAAAATTACCACAGGTTTCCCAAAAACCCCTTATTTATCTACTGCGACAGGTAGAAATTAATCGTTTAATAAGTTATAGCTTCATAGTAGTAATTGCAGGGGGATCCCCTGTTATTGCTACACGCTGGACCAACCATTACAAAAATTCAACAATCATGTAACTTTGCGAAATTGGATTCCACCAATTATTAACGGTTTCCAAAGCGGCCTAACCAGTAGGTCATCAGATCAGATATTAAATGCAAATCTCGTATGGTCCAAGTCTTTCAAAACTACCACTCATGACGTAATTAAATCAACTCCATAAATACGTGTACGAACAAGAATGACTATTTTAGTAATACAGTATAATGAAAGTCAGGGGCCCGTAATAAAAGAGTGCCGCAGGGTAAACATGGTGCGAATACTAATGACACAAAAGCTGTCGTCAACCGTCCCACGTATTAACATGGGTACGAAATGTTTAACGTGTTTTGCACTAACCTTAGAAGTTTCGGAGCGTACTATCCGACTGCATTGTGTAAAAGCCAACGATTGAAATATAGTATTCAAGTACATATACAATAATGATATTATTTATAACAACATTGAGTTTAAAGATCTAAATAATTAAGCTATAGTGTTTATGTTGATATCGTCATTTTATTACTCTTAATGGTAATGCTAT
The DNA here is from genome assembly GCA_943193645.1 of Acentria ephemerella. Classification (NCBI taxonomy): domain Eukaryota; kingdom Metazoa; phylum Arthropoda; class Insecta; order Lepidoptera; family Crambidae; genus Acentria; species Acentria ephemerella. The sequence goes on from OW971889.1 coordinate 3,275,891, forward strand.
AAAACATTCAAAAAATTTAATTTAATAATAATAGCAATTGTCAACTTTACCTTTTATAGCTTACAACAAATAAACTGGTAATCATTATTTAATTAGTTTTAGTTATGACCATACTATAAAATGAAGTGATATGATCTCAATAATCTACTTGTAAGGCCGAAACGGGTGGTGATATGCTCCTCCGCTAAGAAAAATCTCCCTAAATGGTTTTAAAAGCTTAGTATTAGAAACAGACACTATTCATCTATACCTTCAATATCATATGCATAGAGCTGTGTGCTTGTAAATTCACCATCCTGTTGAGTAAGTCTATGAAATTTGAAGATAAAACATATAACTTAAGTTTGTTACACTTGCATGCACTTTACTAAAGAGACTAACATAGGATGTGCATATTAAAACATATTCTGAACAACCGTTACGACGCAAAGTAACCCTTGAGGCTTTGTATTAAATTATAGAGTAGTAGCTGTGTTGTAAAATTTCGAGAGACTTCTTTCGTCTTTGGAAGGTAATGTTGGACGTTGTATATATAATGGTAACGTTTTTGTTGGAGCTTTTATATATATATAAAATGAATAAATTTTAACCAATTATCCTTATTTTAAAAAGCATCATAAATAATGCAGAAGATAATAACTTAAAAGTATTTAGATCGTCTAAGTATCAACTAATTTGACGTTAGTAAAAGTCGTTATATCTCTTTCATATTGAATTGGAGTGAAAGAGAAGCAAATAACTATCTAAAAAAACCTTATTAATGTGTGCAAAAATAATCATATTCAAATACTTTAAAGGAATTTTTTTTTTTTTAGTGACGCTTCCGTAATACTCTTAAATGTTTCATCCGAATGAAGTATTTTATTTTCCATAAAAAACAAATATGCATCTCAGAATTTTACTTACCATAAAAAAATAAATATGCAGCAGCGGAAACATAAATGGGTGCCCGTATAAAAACTGGGACATCTTATCATTTGGATGAAAGAGAAGAAATATATAATTTGTCACGAGAAAGATGGAAACGGCATATTTCCTTGAATATTTTTATGACAAATATGATTTATTGAACGCTCCATCTATTGACGCCGATGATGACACAATCTGTTAAGGGGGGGATTCAATTTTATTTGGAAGAAATCTATTAATCAAGCAAAAATTCCATCTTACTAAAATACTATATTTAAAAGACATCTTATTTCATTTACGGCTGTCAGATTGAGGGATGAGTACGCCATCTTATTAACTAGAGGTCTCAGATATGAATACTGTACGAGGTGATGTTTGTTTGTAATTTCAATAAGATTTTTGTTTATTAACTATGTATATCTCTATTTTTAAAACAGGTAAAAAAGCACTCCTGGTCCAGCAAAGTGAGCGTGGCTCACATATATTGCATGCTGCACTATCTTCACATATAGACTCCCTTACTGCTTATCATCAAGTGGTGTCGAGCCATTTACTGAGGTTTTCATTAAAAATAATCTACAATGATTTATATTAGTACAATAGAATATATATATTCTCATTTGCAAGTTATAATAATAAAAAATAGAACAAGAAGAAAAATACAAACAATATTCGTAGCTTAGGTTATGAAGCTGAATTTGCGATAGATAGATCTCTGTTTTCAATTACGAAAACAAAGCAATTTTTGCTATGTTCGTCACAAAATAGTTTTTATCTCGATTTCTGTGCTCCGTGTCACATTGGGCCAGCATGGAGGTGAAAGAATAGGAAAGACTATGCCGAGCAGTGGGATGCAGTATGTTGACTTATAATAACTTTGACTTTCATAAGAGTATGTAATGTACCTAGACTGAATAAATGTATTATGACTTTGATTTTGACCTTATCAACAGCCATTATACTAGCCAGTATAATTATAATACTGAAAAGTATTAAGTAATTAGTTTAATATTAGTAATGATACAATTCTTAAACTTCTAGCAAATAGCATTATACTTACAAGGAACACCTCCCAACCGGAATTTTGATTTGATACCCATATCATATGTGTTGGTTGGGTTTTAATTTTTCAACCAGTCGGTAAAATGGCCTGAAAAACCAACCACGCGCGCAAATCATGAATTATAGCGATATATGTATAGTGGTTGTTCGATCCAGTTTTTTTCATCAAAAAAAATATTTTTTCTTATTTTGGGTTTTTTATATTTTGAAAAACCCAAAACTGTCACGAGATATTTATATATTCGTGATCAGTTCATCAAGACCTTTAAAATGATACCATATACATATAGATCGGCGACGGGCGGTTGGGAGGTGTTACTTGTTAGCGGTTTAATTAACCGCTAACAAGTAACACCTCAGTTTTAACTTTATGTATACACAAATTATTATTAGGACGGACAATTTTACAGCCATTTAGTAGATTTATTTTATTTGTTAATAACAAATTCTCTGGGAAACAAAGATCAGAAGGTAAAGCGGAAGTGAGGTAAAAACAATACGCTAGAATAGAATATATCATTACTGTAGATCAGCCAATTCTCTTCTTGAATTGGCTGATCTACAATAAAGATATATATATATATATATATATATATATATATATATATATATATATATATATATATATATATATAGGAGACATTTAACCACTTTTTTTAACAAAGAGCGACCTTATCGCTATAAGCAATCTCTTCCAGGTAACCTTAGGATGGACAGGATTAAAAATAAAGTATTCGAGGGTAGTTGGCAACGTATAACGAATACATACATTATATTACATATAAATACTAAATAAATATTTACATAGATACTTATTTAATGATAGCATGGATATACTACATAATACATAATTTAATAAATATATTTCTATTAAAATATATATGATCACAGTCTACTAAGGAGATGTAGTATCAGTATAATTCAAGTATCAAACAGACAAATAGTGTTCAAACACTAGCTTTTTAAAACTGTTAAGTGACTGAGCGTGCCTTATATGGACGGGTAAAGAGTTCCACAGTAAAACAGCTTGTACCGAGAAACATTTACGAGAGAGAAAGGTGTCAAAAAAGATTGAATATAATAATACTATTCTTGTTTCTTTTATTCAAGGAGAACAAAACACTCCCTATCGTACAAATCAAAGTTTTATATAAAAATAAATGTCTGTTGTAAGGCTACTAACTATAAAAAATATATAAAAAAATATTGCTGATCTAAAATACAGTACAAGTTTTATTTTTTATATTAGTGAGATCATTTTCTACTTTTGTATAATACATATAGCAAAAATCAAGAAATTCATACTACGCCATTTTTCTTGACAAAACAGAAAAAGTCCTATAAACTTTATCAATAAAGGAGATGTTCCGATTTTGCTTGGAGGATGTTCCGCGGCCGCTCCCCAAGGCACAAGTTATATAAGATGAAAAAATATTTTTTTCTAATTTCATTGGATAAAAACTATAACTCAAAATTCTCGCATATATATAAAAAGAGCATTTTATTCGATATACAAGACAGCCCAAAGTACTCTTTGTAAGACAGACAACAAAACTTCAATGTCGTACAATGTCTTGTCAAAATATTAATTTTATAAACTAGGCATGGATTGATTTAGTTCAGCCCACAACTTCTTGCAATTTTTGTATAAAAATGTTATAAGAACACTCCAATTGCTTTTCATCTTGCTTTTGACCAATAATAGGGATGTTCATTTTTTTACTATTATTTAATTAGGAACCATTCCATTTAAAGGTGAGATTTCCTGCATACACTTTTTAAAATTAGTCAAGAACGCGGTGGTTTAAAATTATATAAATGCAATATAAAATCAATAATTCAACTTTCAATATCGAACATCGCTTTTTATTCGTTACTGTTTGGATTGTTTTTGAGACATTATACTGCTTGTATTTATCTTGTGAATCGTGTCTTTGTCAACAAAACGAATATAACACCTGAGCCCTGAGCTCTTAGTGTAAATATCAAATATTGACGACAGACGATGTAATAAACAAAAGAAAAATACTGGCGAATATGGACACTCCCAATAAAACGTATTGGGAGACAAGAATAGACGCATGGTAAGGCAGTTTACACACTGCGCTGAATGAGATTCAAGGCGGTGCGAGGCGACGCGATTAAAGTCTTAAATGAATAATTCCTTATAACCTATACGACAAACGTATAGCCAAAACCATAATTTGTGTGGATTTCTTTGTTAAAAAACTAAAACCCGGCTTCATAACATCTACAAAAGATAAAATAATTCAATTTATTTAGTTAAATGATGCACGAAAAAACAAGAAATAAATTTGATAACTTCTTAAATTGAATTATTTTTACCTATTTATTGCTTTGAAAACGGTTTTTAGTTTTATTTAATACTTTTCACAATATTCAGTGATTTTTTTTTTCAAAAAGTTACATGACTTACGGTAAGTATTGTCGACTTGCCTGTCTGTTTTTCGTTGGTTATAAACACTCAAATAGCTTTGGAAATAAATTTTAAACCTACTCTTTATTTCCCTAGGATCCCATCAACAGATTCCGTCTTGATGACAACTACCGAAATTAAAATTCTACTCTTGTTCACATGCCAATAAAATTTAAGGGATTCTCTCCATTCCTCAAACTTGCCATAGCTAAAACTCGACCTTAATAATAATGTAATCGTACTGGAAGTGTGTCCATTCAAATACACAAAGAAGTTTAGAAGTCGATCTGCTAATGAAGGAGTTCTATCCTGAAAGGATGTTCTATCCTGAAGACCTTTTCTGCATTAAAGCCAAAATTACCATTAAATAAACTAAAAATTAGTAATCATATGTATACAAAATAATTTTTTGTTAAGAAATAATATCCTTTCATGCTACGTAAGTATACTGTACGCCTAGATCTGTACGCCTACACAAATCGTATACATCGGCATGACACTTCAATCTTAACTTTCGGAATGTTTGATGCAAACACGTAGCTTTTTCCAATCATTTCTTTTACATTAAGGATTGAAGTTAATGTGTGCATTGCGTCTCAGAGCAAGCAGCTGATATTACATTTAAATTGAAAATTTATGACGATTGAAAATTTATTTATTATGAATTTATTTATTTTTTATTTTTGCAATTTTATGACGAATAAGGAAAAAATAATTTAATATAGGCATCTTGAGACAAATTACTGGTTTCGGTAAGAAAGTTTCCTATCAAAATAAGTATAGAGGATAATGTGACAGACATAATGATGTCTCGTTACAATATACTTTACCAAAAAAACTTATTAATTGAATAGTAAAACTTATGTTATGTAGGTAATTCTTTTTATTGTTTCATAAGTATGAAATGTGTCGTTTAGTCTCTACATTTGCGCAAAATTTAGTAATATAATTTCAAACATTAATAAACGTATATGTACGTCTACGTAATTATATTTTATTTTTGAAATTTATACAGAAGAAAATTTATACAGAAATTTAGAATCACAAAGCTCTGGATTCTGTTTAATTTTTCATTTAAATATTAAATCAAAAGTTATTAATTTTTACGAATTTAGTTAAAATCTTCTTTTATGCTATCATGATTCAATCCTACCATCATCAAGGTCCATTATCTTTATTCTCCATTCTAATATTTATTATCAAAAATACATATCACGAGAAAGTTAATACTAAAAAATTAACATAAGATGTGATTTTTCGCTATTTGAGATCTGAAAAAGTTCACGGTATGTTTTTGATTCATGCAAACTTGAATAAAAAAAATATATAGAATCAGTAAGTATACACTAACGTCACTGTCAAGTCCTCTTTATGTATATGCCCAACTGAATATATTTCCTCAGTAAAAGGAACGTTACTCATCCCATTAAATATTGAGTGAAAACTCTGTTTGTCTGCTGAAACATGCGCTTGCCACTGAATAAAAAATCTGCAGGAAAGTAACAATGAAGGTATTTGTTAATCGCTCGAATCCTACTTATTGAGTTGAAATGTTGACCTAAAATGAGTATTTATTTAAATATGATTATTTAATTAATCATTTCATCATCATCTACATGATACTCCTGAACACAGGTCTTCCGTGGTGGTTCAATGCGAGTAGGTGGGTGAAAGCGTGAATACATATTTGAAACTTGGTATTTACTAAAACTCTTCCAAAATCCACAGAACTAATGGTCATACTACTCAGATAGAGTCAAAAGGAATAATTAAGTACCCACTTTGGCTAGTGATAATCAAATAGCGGGTAAAGCGAGCGCAATTAGGGGTGCCTTGAAAATAGCACAAGTAATAAATATAAAGGCACTTGCCCACGAACGAACGGACTCCAAATATGCCTTTCTATTATTTTAATTCCTACTGATAGGCTTTCCAGCATACTCTGAGAGAAATAGGTACATGAGTTTTTACCGCCATTGCGCTGGTTCAACATAGATTGAGTCAAAACTGTAATGCCTTCCGAAGAACAGCCAATTTACGCAAAAACCGATCAAAATAAGTTTCTTTTTACTCGTTCGTTTCAAAAGGACGGATTATTGTGTACGTACCATTATCTATCTAGTACTATGATGTACATTACTGTTTCCCAAAATAAATCAAATCTAAGTTGGTTACGATTCGTTAAGAGAATTATGAAAGTATTGAATCTATCTCTGATATTCTCTCTGGTAGCTGTAAGTAATCCAATTTTCCTAGTTTTATCTCAGTTTTATTTAGTACTAGCTACGAACTTCGTAACGCCTCATAATTTATTACAAATAAGCTTTAAGCGTGCGTGACGTTAGCTGTCAATTGGTGAAGATGGCGGAGTTCCAAATAATATTAAATAATAAAATTAGTTAGATAAAAATCCAACAAATGTGAGATTCATAAAATGAATCTAGTTAAAATGTTTAGTTGTAAATGATGTCATTACTTCAACTATATTTATTCATATTTATTAACTTCTTCAAGGAAAGTTCTTTTTTTCACACTTGAAAACTTATTTGTTATTTATGAAACAGCCCTGGCAATATACAGCCTGGAATATTTATTGTGATTTTAATCTTTATTTGAGTTATAATGAGCGTTTGAAGAAAATTTGGTTTTAGTTTTTCAGAACAAAAACTAGAGTAAATTATTTTATCATTTATATATACTGTTTCGCATTGTCAGTTTATGTAAGTTAATTTAAAAAAATACTTGATGAATTAACCTTAGCCTGGACACAAAGTACTCGAGGGTAGATGGCGACGTATAACGAATACATGCAGGAAAACCAAATATAATACATAGGTACTATATATCTTAATAGGTATACTAAATCATAGTATATAACTACAAATACATAATTGTATAAAATACATAAAAGTATGAACAATTTAAGTACCAAACTGACAAACAGTGTACTCTTGCATTGTAAAAGTGTTTGGTAACTGAGCTTGCTATATGTGGATGGGCTTAACCCATCCAGTAATAAGAGTAAAAAGTATGTAATCATAGTAGCTATATGTCAACTATAAAAAATATTCTTTAAAGATTTTACTTCATATTAGGTCGGGAAAGAGTACATTATAGTATAAGTGCACTTTTTTAACCAAAACAATAATTAAAAAAATACTTTGTACTAGCAGAAAAATAATTTTTGACTTAAGGCAAAATTGTTTTTGTGTTTTCAGATTGCTGGTAACAATAAATATTAGTCTCTAGGTAGTTATTGGGTGTTAATATAATAGAGGTTATTATTTTGACTAATTTTTGGCATTTCTCCAAATAAAATGATAACAGTTATTACGACCCTTAAATTTGGCTGTAAAGCCACGGAAATTCTTTTTATATCAGTAAAATAGAAATGATGGATTTGTTAGCAACTGCTGACGTCATAGATGTTAAAGTAGATATGTTGCCTGCAGCCGTTCTAGCACCATAACATCGTGTTAATAGCCGGGCTTCGTAGGCAGGTGACACTGATTCAGCAGATAGGATGTGCTGTCTACTGTTCGTTCTCGGACATTCTAAGTAGCGATAACAATATAAGAATAAGAAATATGTATTAGTTTTAAGCCAGTCTTGAGTACACAATAGCTGTGAACAGTCTCTAGAACCTTTTAAAAACGCTTAACGCTCCCGAAGTTTAACTAACGCAGCCGGTATTGCCGGCTTATACGAAACGCGAAACTTGGTAAAAGTTTTACAAAAATCGGGAACTACCGTAAAGTCATTTGTAGACATTCGCGAATGGTGGAAAAGCTGCACGTATTAACGCGCGAAAAGGCAATCCTTGAACCAAATAAATCTGTTAATATCGGGTACCGAAGGTTTTTCAGTCTACGAGAGGAGCCATAAAGGAATGTGATGCTTGGGATCGAGCAGATTGTAAGTGAAACTTTTTACTTTTCCTAGTAATTTCCCGTAATTAGTATCTTACGAATATATAGTATGTTATGTAATTTGCAAATAAGGTAATTAAGTTTAATTATTAGTCTTAGAGATTTTTAAACTTTCAAACAAAACAACAATATGCTTATCCACATACCCTATGATGACACTGTGCAGCTGGCCTTACATCTTTTGAAGTTGTCTTTCTGCATACAGTTTCTAATAGCACGTTGGAAGTAGACTTTAATACAAAATATACTCAGCAACTGGTAATTGATCATATGTAATCCAGTAAGCTTATAAATCCCCGGTAACGCTGTAAAGGCCATCTGCGGCCAACAGTATAAGTCAGTCCAAAAAAAAAGCTAATAAATGATAAGGAAAAAATTATACCCAATCATGGCGGAGAAACCTCTTTTCAGGCAGGAGACAATATTTGCAAAAGACGTAAATACTAGACGAGTAAGAATAAGCCGCGATTCCAAAAGGCATACGTTTCTGGTGAAAATAGGAACACCTGTCCCGTTAGAATTAAATATCATGTTACTAAAGTGCCTATTAAGGACTTTAAACGGCTTTCACAGGTGCCTCCTCGTGATCACAACGCTGATTAACACGGTTCACATCCTTCAACTACAATAGTTTCACAAAAATCTTGGTGTATTGCTGGTGAAGCAAGGTCAAGCTGGCGTAAGTTATGATAAGTGGTCTATTATAAATTTTTAAATTTAAGTATCATACAAGAGGAAACAAAATTTGATTTACAAAAGAAAAGAACATAAAGAAAAATAGGTATAAAAAGGTACTTCTTATTTAGATATAAGCAGTACCTTTGTACAATTTATCCTTATAAACCAATTTCCTGGAAATTTATTGTGGGTACTTTCATTGTTATATAGATAATTAAATAATTTGATTTGCGACCTTTAATCAACTATTTAGATTATATTTTGAGATCTACTATCAATAAATTTAAACAACTAGTTCCATTAATTATAAGACGCAGAGTCCCGAATCGGCTACACAAATATAGCCTATACCGAGCTCCACCCGTTCGGAAGGTAGTTTTATATAAATACGTTAAGTATTTTATAAATTTCACTTGTCATTCCAATGCGGAGTGAAGTTGTCACCAGTTCAGTACAATTGTTATTTTAATAGCATATTAGTATGAGATATTTTTGCATATCTCTTACTCTATTAAGTACACGATTGAAGTGATTTAAGAATTATACGATATCATATCTTAATATTAATTACTATCGACATATTAACTAAATGTCTTTTACACGCTACGATTCTCATGATTCAGTCGTTTACTGATCAAGCGAATTATATCTCGAGATGTACTTGTTGAGGTACATTGTTTTTCCGATACTGAGCTCTAAAACTTCTTCGTTAAAGTTGGTATCTGCTCGAAGAAATACATGAATAATTATTTCATAAATCACTGGTAGATTAAATAAGTGTCTGGCGCCGACAGATGTGTCGTATTGCGCCGCCGTGACTTGCCTTTACCAAATTAAGCTAATATCAGATATGTAAGGTAATATTTTACAAGCAATTTGTCTTATAATGTGCGCGTATAGGGAGGGTCGTTAAGCAAGCAATTTGAAAATCCGTTTACAGTAAATGGCTCAGGAACCCGTTACGTTCGCTAAGGAATTTTATTTTCAATAATATTGGTTTCTTGCGTTTTTAATATATATTGAAAATACTACAAATTGTTCTGTATGGAAAATAGTTTATCTAATGAATTTTTAAGATAAATAAAATAATTCTTAGCTTGAAAAAATACGAAAGCAATTGAAATGTTTATACATTTAGGTAACAGTATTCTTTAGTTCATTAATATAGTTGTTCGAGCGTTCTGGTTTCGATAATGAAGCAAATCTTCTTTTGCCATGGTTAGTCACTGGATGGGTGAATCAAAATTTGTTGTATTCATATAATAATGTTACTAACAAGACATCGATACTTGCACTGAATAATTATTAATAAAGGCTTTTTGTAGAAATTCATTTGTTTTTATTTATTTTTAGATTTGACATAATTAGTTGCATTAACTTTTTTTTAAACGTTTCTGAGTAAAAGTTGTTGTATGGTTCTTAGTAAACGTTCTTAAGGGTAGGTCCTATTATGACATTTTTATAGATTTATAATTTTATACTTATAATTTCAGTCCCTAACAGGGTTTATGTTCAAACAAAAATTATAATAAGACTTACCCGTAAGAATGAAGTAAAGTAATCAAAATTTAAATTCTACTACACCTCTGCATATAATGTAAACATTTGTAAAAATTTGACTAAAAGCCTTGAATAAGAATCTTTATAACTTCTCTAGTTACTCTTTATCCATGACCTCTCTCATGATACTCTTTTTACCTTAGATGGGTATGAAGCTAGTTTTCAATCATCATTTCCACTGCTGGACAACATTCTCAATAGATTTCAATCGGCGTGCTATGTGCCGTGTCAATTAGTACATCAACGTGCTAAGCTTATGTGCTATATCAGCGACTTTATTTTTCGCTAACGTTTCTCTTATCGGATTAAATAAGTCCTTAATAATATAAACATATACATTCCTGTCTGCAAATATTAAGCAGTTGATGGCCAATTTTTATTTTAATATATTAACAATAGTTAAATAAATATTCTCTTGTTTTGTCTTATTCATTTAATTTTTACATGTGAAAACTTTTAGAAATTACATATTTTTTAAAGGTATTAAAGATTACATATATTTAAGTTTAATAATGTATATACTTATATGTTTTGAAACCAGGATAATATAAAATAAATAAATATTTCACAGAAAAATTGACCCATATAACAATGTATTAGATAATATATTCGATAATATCAAAAAGCTATTTTAGTGGCGTTCCAGTCTGCTGACTTTGGAGGCTGTACATCAGTATTTATAGCTCTACCCAAGCACTTTTCAGACTCCTTAGTGGAACTAGTTTGGAATGAACGGCCATTGATTTAATAGTATTGTATTTAAGATTTATATAAGCTTATGAACTGGTCTAGATTCATGGCACAAGTTACGAGTCATAATGTGCCACTTTATAGATATTAAGGACAATGATATATAAATGGAATTTGCTCCTTATTTCAATTTATTAGGATTAATATTGAATGAAACGTGACCAACTTTAATTTATATAACTACTGGTTTTCCACCCACAGCTCAGGGAGCATTCATTTTGTTTTGAAACAGAAATTTCTAATAGTATCTTTAGGAATAAAAGGTAATGTTCTATATTTATATAGATTGTTCTATATTTATGTTTGCACGAAAATATTGAAATAAGGCCTATTTGAATTGTGTATATTTATTTCCACCTGTATAGTAGAGTCAATTGTGAATATGCATAATAGTGTTGGTTTTAATTATAAAATAATTTAAAACATAATTAAATTCTATAACTGGGAGAATTTGTAAATACCCGGTATATAACCACTTAAAGTTATCACCTTTAATTAAATTTTATTTTTTCTCGTACATATTCCCTGTTATGACGATATAAAAGAACTTTGTAAATGAGTCTATTTAAATAAAGATATTTTGACTTTGACTATTCTTTGTGTGCAATATGGTTTATTTTTATTATTATATTTGTTGTCAGGATGTATTCTATCTTCGATAAATAATTTCTACAATGTAAGCGTTAAAGCAACAAACAAACACCATCTAGCTGTAGCTTTAAAAGTAAATTACCGCCATCTATTGACAATAATGGGTGACGCTAATAAAACATTTTAGAACGAATAAAAATAAAGCCCTTAGTCACACCAGCCTTAATCTATGCCCACACACCAAAATAAGAAATCGATCCGTCGCCGCACATAGATGGCGATTAGATTAACAAGCAAATTAGGAAAAAGCAAGGATTTAGAACAACCGCTGTTACCTTGAGGAGTCCACATTTATATCTTCTTATTTTTATTAGCTTTATATTTTTCTAAACTTAATAAAAATACCGATATCGATCCAATGAACCTAAGGAAACCTGCCTGTGCGTAACTATTAGGAATCAAATATTGTGGTACATTAAAATTTTGTGTTTTCATTGTTTACTTTTCTTATTCTATTGTTTACCAAGATACCCAAAATAACCTATAGTACCTATACTATAAGGCAAAAATAAAAAAAAATATTGAAATACAAAGGCCACCACTCAGCATATGTTGCAGCACACAAAACATCTGTAACGCTGGTATTCTGTGGAAATGTTTCAGAACACACTTTGACATTCGTCATATTTACTTGGTAGGATGGATGGATTATCTAGGTAAATAGGTATCTGTTCAAATAGTTTTTTATTCGTTTCGGTAACAAAATCTATTAGATAAGTTCTTGTGAATATTCTTTTATTATATAATCAATTTATTTAATTGCTGAGGCACTACAACTTGAAGAACGACAAAAAATCAAGCGATAATAAGGTTTACTTATGTCAGATAAGTTTTTTAGTTATACGGTAGTATATAACAAGTCGTTGCTCAGGGTTACACTTATCTCCTGGGGGTGGCCTAGTGAATTTCTTCGGCGGAATCCAGGTCCCCGTGAAGGTCAGTGAAGTTACCGGGGAATTTTAGTGGGTATAAAGGGTTACATTCGTCTATATCTTAAGGTCGTGGGTTCATGTCTCATGCTAAATAGTATGATTTCTATTAAAAAAACGGCTTTAAAATATTAAATTCCGTGGAAACCAAGTAAGTGGAAATTCCTACAGGATAACTTTAACAAGCAAAATTCCTTATCAACGTAACATTTTTAAAGATACGATCCCTTACATGACATGCAAACATTTCGAGGGTCAATCTGGTTGCTTTGATCTTGGGGTATTCAGAGATTTAATCGTATTACTTTTCGTATATAAATGAGGGTGAAATGGTCGCTGAAATGAGGGTAATTAAGTAATATTTTTAATAGTTATGTTCTAAGGTAGACCCTCCTTTACGTTATTATATAAAGTCGGAACTCAAACAATCAGATGGTAAGTATTAACAATTGCCTATCTTTGAAGATCTTGTGAAGAAGATGGGTGGTCGGATATTGAATTAACCATTTAATAGCTAGTGCGTTTACTATGTATATCCAAAATAATTCCTCCCAAATTTTTCAATCACACCCAGTACATTTATCTTAACATCAAACTCAGTGAACAGCTTCACGGCCGAACTTTTTAACTGATTTCAAAAAACAAAACTAAAAACTTCAACACACTAACCACCGTATTACAAAACGCGGTCTATCTACCGTAAATAATAACGTGGAATAGATTCATTTCTAAAACAAGACTAACTTTAAACCACATGTTGTTCATAAGGCGATACAAGGGTAAAAATAATTTAATTTAAGAAGTCATCAAAATAAAAGTTTTTTTGGAGTTGGAAACGAAATACTAATATATCTAGCCACCTTGCTAGCCCAAAATGTACCTTATTAAGCCTCTTAAAGTACTCCATGTCATATGAAGCAAGAAATGGCGTACCGATAAATTATATACTTTTTAAAAATTTATTGAGATTTTCACATACAGCACAATAAATTGTATGTATATGTAAATTTCAATATATAGAAAGTGATTTCCAATTCTTCGCAACTAAGGTTGCTGTCGTATTATTTGATAGGAGATCACTTACACGAGCGAGATAGTTTAATTCTATTGTTTACACTACGGATATAGATGACAAAAATAAAACAGCTGGAGACAGTGAATTAACGACTCCAATTAACGCTAGAAAGACCGGCATTCGGTACTTCCCTAAAAATACAAATGTCGTCATTTTTACGCTGGTTATATCCATTAATGTTGATAGGAAGTGTTTGTTAGATATTATACAGAAAAACACGATTATAATTACTAACTATTACACATACACTGATTAAAATCAGTGATATATTTAGAGCAAATTATTGTGACCAGTTATCTCTTCCTACAACTTCACTCACAGTGATACATTAAGTGCAGTTTATTGTGTCCTGAGTCGGAAAGGAGAGATAGAGGGAAAGTGATTCAAACATTATATTAAAAGTTTATAATAGTTTAAATAATTGAGTCGCTAGACACAAGGACACGTCAAGATGGTTAAAATTTAATTGGGTTCAGCTTGAAAAGTAAAACCGTTTTGGAATAATCAGCCGTAAGTAAATTACCTAAGATACAAATATCATAACTTCATTGTTGCTCTCATGATTTCTGATTTTTATGTTCTGTTAATAAATTTTGTTAACAGTTGTACCTGCATATATTTGAAGAGTAACTTTCTGGTATTCAATATATAATATATTTTCTTATAATATTTGTAAAAATTATCGTTCCAAAATACAAGGTTTTCACAAAATCTTTATTGTATAACGATAAACAACATCTTCTATAGGGAGAAAAGGAGCAAAAACAAAATAAACACAATCACTCAAAGTAACAATTGCCTTTGAACGTTACACCAAAATATTTTTCACGCAGTTACTCTTAAATAATGTTTATGTAACTTTCCATACGGCAGTTTGGTTTGAATCACACAAGTCTGTGTTGCCGGAACTATGCCAACTATTCGCAACAGGGTGCGTGTAGAACAACTCTAATATCTTATGTCAATTCGTTGTCAACAGCGGCATATAACACATATTATGTGGTCCAGGTGCTAGCGACAAGCCATTGTTTATCAAATGCTTAAAGCCTTTAAGTTTTTATTTCAAAAATAATTTTTTTTCATTATTCTGGCGTATTTTTTTGAGTTCATCAACATCTTTTTTACCGTCTGGCTGTAGGCGATAGATATTTCTACAATCATGAGTAAAGCTAATGGGAATTCTTGAGTCAAAATACCACCACAGTAACCAAATGCATTGGAATTCTCGAGAATTCTTTTAATAAAGGTTCGTGGTATACGCAGTATTTGTCGAATTTTTGCCGGGTATGCCAAGCAATATGGTATGGTGCACGGTGAATGGGGAATCAAGTAATATGTTTTTTATGAGTTGTAGATAATCGGCACTCTTCCCATGACAACTGCGCTGAATATCGGGATCGTATATATGTTTTTAAATTAATTTATGCACAGGTGTGTAACTATAACGAATTAACATACAATTGAAAAATGGAATATTAAGCACAAATAATCTGCTGATGTTAGTAACCATAAAGCATAAAACGTTACCTACATAAAGATTATTTATAATTACCCCATATACAGTTATAAATGAATTTCCCGTAGGATAATAAGATTCCAATTTTGACTCATCCATGTATCTAATATGGCGTCAGTAGCCATGTTTTTTTCAGCTTCTGAACAACTAGCTGTTAATAACTAATAGTTATATAGTGACCTATCTGTTAGTATTGAATTTGTTAAATTTTATTGACGCATCAGCGTTTGGGAGCATTAATGCTTATCATAGCACTGCCTGTTTGTACTACTTAGAATATTTTTCTATCTATATGTCAATACAAACAGTGTTTGATGTTGAAGAATTAAAAAAGGGGGCCTTTATACGGCCACTATAGTAGTAAAGTGGGATTCCATGTTATACATTACAATTTACATGCTTATTTTATTTACAAAAGCTTCAATAAATAATATAAACACTTCATATTAGGACTTTTTCCAAATTCCATAAGACAAGTGACTTTTGGTCCTTCGAGCCGGATATCTTTGAATTGTGAACCAATACAAAGTAAACACGCATCCAGTTGCACCACACCCTTACAAGTTCCATCCAGATAAATCTCACTCAATCTTCATTTTATATACCGACATCTAACAGTGAATGTGGTAATAGAGAACACAGGTACTGACAATTCTGAATTTCTCTACTATTCCATTTGTTATTATTACACAATATCCTGCTGTTGTTTAAAATGCATTAGGATAACACGTGACTCAGATAATATGTAATCTCTTGAGCACCAAAGACCATGACAAAGTGGTTATTTATTTTCAGAAAATATGTGTATATTTTTAAAAGGTGTTAGATTTACTAATAGAATACAAATCTAGATACAAATCTGAAATATCTGAGTTATCTTTAATAATTGGTGTGAACTTACGTTTATTATGATTTTTTTATTCAGATTAATTTTATCGTATCTTTTTTGGCAACATACCTAACATGGAGTGAAGTAAGTCTTATTTCTACACAAATATATATATATTAAATAGTTACTTGAAATCATACTTCTGTTTCGAAACAACCCTAAAATATGACGATCTTTTAAATCAGAGTTCTTTTTATGGCTTAAATGCGTTGGAAGCGTCATTCAACGTCAAAGGTTAGTACTTTATCTGTACTTATATAGTATGTATCTAATATTAGGCACGAGCGAAGAGTTCTTTAGATCTCATAGCGCTGATGTTTCTAACTAAAAGGGTTTTTTTATGTTTAGGTAAAAGAAAAATTACTTATGTTAACGGTTAATATTTAAAAATGAGAATTTCTTCACAGGTGAGTGTAGGTTTCTTCACGATGTTAATAAAAGCTTAGAATACATAACCTTATATATCAATTCATCATTTGAATACACAATGATCTTAAAAACTAAACCACCGACGTTTAAGGACGATAAATTGATATTACTTAAAACTGTTGCCAGTTCTAGTACGAATTCTATAAGGCCTTGGAGGAGATATTAAAAGCATGAAAATATGTGTGAAGATCGGCAAAGGAAAGGTTCGAGTCAGGCTAGGGTAGATGTTTGTGAGATAAAGACGAATATTTGGTCCCGAGTCATACTTGATGTAAGATAGTAAGAATATTATTATTTTTATAACATATATTGTTGCAATAGTGTAAAACAGCTGAACTGATATTACAACATCACTAATGCCGATTTGTGAAGGAACACCAAAGCTAAAGTTTACATTGTAAACGTAAATATATTATATAATTGGAAATGTAAACCTATTCATTTATTAATAAAATTAAAGTTTCTATCAATAATGAATGTACATACATTATACGCTGGAATTATTAATTTCGAATTGAAAATTCAAAAAAACATTGATATAGCTTCATTTTCATATCAAAAGTTTTTTTAATTGTATTTAATATCATGTCACGAATAGATTATTCTTTCAGTTTTAGCCGGGTTTTTAAAGGGGATTACTTTTAATTTTAAGTATAAGACTAATTATTTAGCTATGATCAAATGCTAAAACCGTCAAAGAGTATTTTAAAATAACAAGAGAATAACGGACTGCATAATTAAAGTACTTTACCATCGCCAGTAATTTCCTCTCAAGAATTCTGGACCGCTCCTCGACAATATAACGCTTTATGAAACTTCTGCAATTTAAAGTAAACGTTACCATTGTGACGGAGACGATGGAAATAACATAATTTATTCAGCAACTTTAAAACATTTTAAATTTTTTACTTACAATTTGATCCCAAAGAGTTCAGCACGGAGGTTTTCCTAAAATTAATATATATGATAATTCAATTTCGGAAATTATGATTCAAAATGAGACGTGAAATTTTAACTTATTATCAACCGGATGACATAGCAACCTATTGTTATGTGAGTTGTTATTTCGCAGCCCAAAATAATATTATAATTTTTATGAATTAATAATTAAGGTCCAGTCTTTTAATAGTTAATATCACATAAAAGTCAGTATAAAGTCTCATGGAAACAAAACTGGTCACGGAAACAAATTTGATACCTACGTGTCCAAGTAGTATAATCCTTAATAGAAAAAGACAAGAAATGCTGTCATACGAGTAGCAGTATCACTGTTTCGCAATAAAATTGTATTTGACATGATTGGCACAATATTATATAACGAGAATCAAAACTAGAAAGGCTTTCACCTACATTCCTTTTAACAATTTTGAAAGTATTTATTTGGTTGCAAAATTCTCCCAGCATACGGTCGTGTTTTCTTCGCACCCACATGAATGTTCACTTCCTTGCGGGCGATATACAGATACTTTCCAAAAAACCCATGGTTCGTCAGGATTTGCATCATCCGGACACACCCTGCTGCCTCCCAACCCAATCCATCAAAATGGGCCTGGGTTAAGGCTCTGTTGTGCCATTTGTCGCCAACGGCAAACCAGTTCAGGCATTATTCGGCATTATTCTGAAGGTGTTCTTCAGTTCAGAGCACAGCAACACGCACTGATGATATACTTCCGCCATGACCCGTATCGCAGGTCCCATGGCAGAGTACCAGCTAAGAGGCACGAAGCCTCAAACGACACTGTTCTGTAAGTCCATATTAACCTAACGGCCATGCAAAATCCTCCTACAAATATTTGATAATATAAATTTTTAAACGTTTTCCATGGACTCGACCGTTTTCGAGAACTCGGATCGGACGGCTTGAAAAGATTTTCCCAAAAACCTTGAAAAAACTGAAAAGAGTTTTAGTTACTTATTTTGTTTTGCAAGAAACATTTTCATTCGATGTATTTTCTATGTGAAACAGAAACAGAAACTCAGGTATAACACATAAATGCTTATTCCTTTATAGATGTTCAGAATATCTTTTGCACAAAGTATAATTATTTGGAATGCGTCTCACGTTATCTCCGACGGTCGGTATCTATTCGTAAACTTTCATTTCTATATGGATTCGGTTTATGCTTCAGAAAGTTTTGTGTTACGCGTAAAACTTTATATATTTACAAGTAAGAAAAGTAATTTATACGAGTACACATTATATCGGAATGTTGTAATATTAAAGTGCCATTTTCATGTTGTTTTAAAAGTCTTTCTAAATTTTTGATGGGCAAGAGAATTGATTGGAGATATTGATTGAGAAATATTATCCATCACATTTAAGCAGCACAAATAATTATTTTATTAAGATTCCCCCCTATTATTTGCACCTTCTAAATTTATAGGCAATTCCCCACCATAGACCATTATTCTTAACATTCTAATTAACACGCTCTTATTCACACAAAATATTGATCTCAGATGAGGCTCTTAAAAATTAAATTTTGGCTAATTATGCGTCACATTTAGGAAGCACAAATAATTTTTTTATTAAGATTCCCCCCAATATTTGCACCTTCTAAATTTATACACCGTTAGTCTTTACATTGTAATTAACACGTTCGTATTCACACAATATCATACCATAGCGTTTATCAATGCATCTATTGTTGGTAAGGCCAAAGAGTCATTACAGTCACGTGATTTACAAGGGGCTTTGTAGAAATTGGCCTCGTGTTATCAGCTGCAACAGGGTTGTCACTAACGACCTATATGTTTACAGCAGATCATTTAAATACGTGTGTAAAGTATCACATTGTGGATTTATTACATTGGAAACTACAATAGCAGTTAAAATAGAACATGCAATATCAATCTGGTTTTTAACAGGTCACAAACATTCTGTTTAAAGATTTTGCACATTTTTATTATTACTTATGGTTAGGGAAACTAAAGGGAAAACTTAACAATTATATTAAAGTCACCAAGTACTTCTGTTGGAAAATTTAATAATCATACTCGATGAAAACACGGTCCTTCTTACATGGAAGAAGCACATGAAGAGTTTGGGGTTCAATATCACGCTAGGCCCAATCCCAAATGCCTGGGCCTAAGGCCACGCTGGCCCACGCGGCTAGGTCAGTGACTTTCTTAGAAACCGGGACTAATGGCGTAAAGTGTTTCCAAAGCACGAAAAAGCTGTTATAGTTGATTCCTTTCCGAAATCTTTCCATAATTTTTATAAAATCAGAGCGCTCGGACCAACGAGCTCCTCAAAGTACTTGTATATAGTATATTAAGAGTCTTCTTATTCTAGGCTTAATTTATGATGTTGCTTAAAATGTTGGTATTCAATAAAACAGCTTTTTAAAATTATCCTTATCAAAACATCGCCTATGAAAGACGAAAATGTAATTGGTAATAGAGGAAACGTTGTAAAGCGTTACGATACAGTTCAACCAAGCGTGACTTTAGTAGACGAATAGACCCATTGCACCGTTAGTAGCTCAGTAGCAATGTGTTACGGTTAATGGCAACTTTGGGACACGGTCTCGATTTGTAGGTATCTGTGATCACTGCGGGAATTTCTGAAGGAACAATGTAATAAATTTTATAACCTTTTAAAAATTGGTGGGGCTTGGACAGCCTTTGTTTGTACTGTCTTTTAAAGATTAATTTAAAGTCATACTTATTGGAATTTGTTCATTCCTTTTGTCTATGCTCACTGTTTCTAAGTAACAGTTTAATAAAAACAATTATGTCAACTTAAAGCATTTTAAATACATATTTTAATATAACAAAAATTATCAACACAAAACTTACACCTATGATATGCGTATCAAGGGTTTACTGAGATGAATACAAAAATAAAACCCCTTTACTTTAAATATAATATAGCAGCCGGGTCCACCACCTAGTTTTTTATACTCGTTTCACTAAGAAATTATTATTGCATTAAAAAGTAAAACTTCTAAGGTGTGCCATAAGAATCTTTGTTTAGGTGTACCAATATAATATTTAATGTCGTACAAAAATAAAATACTTGGCAGAGTGTATCGGTACTGATAACTTGTATAGAATCGTTGGAATATTCCCCGGAGTCAAAGCGTTTCAGTAAAGGTTGTAATATTCAAGAACGCTTCGTTATATAGGGTAGGAGTGAAAATACTTTGCATATTCCAGAAGTTTGTATCCAGTGCCCTTTTTATGACGCAAAAAATGTATAAATTGCGTCGTTGAAAGTTTGATATTTTATTCCTCTTAGATCGCCGCTAAGTACTAACTTAATTTGGAAATTTAATCTGTGAATTGTGGCAGCGTTGGTAGGGATACCACAAGGTGATAAGGGTTGCGGAAAGCAGACTTGGGAAGGCTTATGTACAGAAGTGAGTGTCTTTGAATTCGCTTTGGTTCAGTGTGTAAACGTAGCTGAAGTTCTATTACAAAACATGGAAGGTATTAACAGGTATTAACAACTCTTGATATTGCTAATATCTAGAAGCAATGGATAACACTTACCATTAGGTAGACCATCTGATTACTTGAGATTATTGACATGCAAAAACCATTCATAGTGCAGAATTATTTTAAGTTTCTATACCTACGATTATTTTTAAATAGTGCCTGTAGCGATTTCTATGATTTTAAAAAGCACAAAAATTAGATATTATACGTGTAAAGTAACTATCTCTAAAATTTTAGCTTATTCTATTGTCATCACCATCAACAGCTTACACACGTGCCACTGCTTTGTACAAGCCTTGCTACACGGCAAAAACACATGAGTTGCTTGAAGCATATCACCTCTGCACGGTCCTAATTGGGTTGGTGGGTGAAACAGCTTAATGTGTCTTCTGAAGCATGGAATACCTAATTTTTGTAATTACAACCAAAGCTTTCGAACCACAACGCCGATGTTCTTAAAATTATATTAAATAGGAATTCATTTTGAGTAAGAAAACATATTTTCTTAACTGACGTTAAAAGATTTCTTAGCCTAGCCATTGGAAAAACTCAGCAAACGTTTAAATGAAAGACAAAAGGTGATACGACCGACAAGTGTAGCCAACAGTTGTACTAACCCATTGTGTGGGGTGCCTCTATTAAGCGCACAATCTAGATCATTCTCCACAGACACCATTCTTCGTTGCAATGAGTGTTCAAGAGCTCACGTTTGAGTTTTATTCTTTGTTGGATATAAAATGCTGATCATTAATATATCTATCCACTTCTGAGAAGAATAACTGATACTTGAGAATCGCACTCTTTTTATAATGTAGGTAAAAGATTTTGGTCCTTCGAGCCGGATATTAATAGTTTTTACTACAGACTAGTTAATATTAGAATAAAATTAATTTATTATTGTGTAAACTCACCAAATAGAGAAATCTAAAAATGGTTTTATTTTTGTTTAGTTACGACGAGGCAAATTTATTAGATTCAACCAACACACATACAAGTACACGTTGATGAAAGATACTATAGACTTATATTCTTTACTTAAATTCTTTATCGAAATTTAATTTAAATTCTACCACTGATTCTGAATTTAAGGGAATCCTTGAAGAAAAAATCGTTTCACTTCAATTTTGTAATGTGTACAAACAGGATATCGTGTTTTTGTGTTCCCCACCGCTTAGAACGAAGTTCCTTCGTGGTCAAATGAAGTAAGATTAAATTCGTTTTAATTTGAAAGACCTGTATGGTTATCAAATTGAATAGAAAATGAGATAGATGTTGTCTTCGACCAGTCTGGGTCTACTAAACATATAATTTTTATAATATTACTGAATGTACACAAATGATCAAATTATAAAATATTTATTAATTATTGTTTCATTTATAAATGAGCGATATCTTTATACAATATTTTTTCGAACGCCTTTTTTCTAGAAACTTTATTAAATTATATTATATTAAATTATAATATAAAAAGTGAAATGTACGCTGGGTGATAATAATAGAGTGATAAGTCGATTGCTTGCTAAATATTGAGTCAGTTATTAAAACAGCAAATAAAATCGACCTACGATTACATTACGGAAAGCAAATAAAACATTCATTAATTGAGAGATCAATTAATAATAATTGTGAATAATGTAAAGAAGCCAAGCTTTTTAATGGAACCACACATTGTTATTGTAGAGAAATGAAATATATATTTTTAATTAAAACTACGGTGGGAGTTGTTAAGTATTCAAAACGTTACTAATTTCAAAACATTAAAAACTCGCTATTTAATTATATGAAAATCGTAGCAGTGTCTCTGTTATGAAGAATATACTAGACATCCATCAATTCGGACATAATAAAAAGACATCATAGGACTATACTCTTTGCATTAGTTAAACATGGCAATATGGTTTGATAAGTATTTCTAAATCTAAAGAACACAGGAACAAGGTGCCTTCTCCTTAAGTAGGCATAGATAATAAGAAAAGAGCTAATGAACACATTATTTATTCAAACCATAATTTAAGTTAATTTAAATAATTCAGTAGCCATTTTTATGTTTACGACACATTTTACTAGGGATTATAATTTTACAAAACATTAGGTTTAATAAATAAGTAAATATACTTTTGTCCATGTTTATAACAGAACAAGCAGTGATACTATTTAAATAAGTGTTTCTTATTGTTTTAGATTAATTTTAATATAAGCATAGACGAAGGACTATATCAAGGAAATTGCCAGTTCCGCAAAAGGTCGGTAAAAACGTTGTACCTACTCAATTCAAATGAAAAGAGGGAGATAAAAGTATTACCCTGAACGCTCCAAAGCAAATCTTTTTATAGGAGCCTTCGTAAATATGTAAATAACAAAATAACTTACAAACATCTGGAGAGCTTCTCAAATAAAACGAATTACACAACCTACAAGCTCAATTTTCGTTAGTGCAAACTTTTAAAATGCATCGGTACTTTTTGAATATGAATAAATACGAATAGGTCGTATATTACCTTCATATTGGTATGTGATTGATGGAACAATGTAAAGACATAAGAGATATATATATTCATTTTTGAAAAGATATAATATTATTTCCTTTTTTGGGTACTAACAATTAAACCAAGTAATTGAGGTATAGCCGAGTCTATTAGCTGTATCTGCTCGATCATTCAGTAAAAACAAATGCAAAATATTTTATTTAACTTTGATATATAGATGTGTGTACATATCTATCATCAGTAGATATATAAGTCCATGATTGGGTACAAACTTGGGAGAAATAACACCACTCTGCCCACAGTGCCTGGGGCAAAGAAACTAATTGTCGTACTAACTGGGACTGACGATTCAACGTACCTTCAGAAGCACAGAGAGGCTTGATATAGCCAATTCTGATAGGTCCATCCAAAAACAAAACTTAGAAGTTCCTTTGGTTGTTATTTGCGCTAACTCATTTGACAGCTGGCTGCTTGAAAGCTTTCCCAATTTGAAACCTTGCTGACACTTAAAACGGTCATTCGTTTATCCGGATAATTAAATACTCCTTACAGTAATTTGAATTTATCGGCGAAGAAAAAGAGAAATGTATTCCAAAACTTTCTTACTGCTAATATCGTTTTTAAGTGTAAAATAATAAGATTGATGTGCTCGGCTATCCCTTTTCCTCAGATTTAATTCTTTTACTCGCGGAATATAACTGATGATGCCATAAAAAACCTCTCACCACGGCTATCGGTTCAGGTGTACTGAACCATTTGGGGACGCAAAGTGCACTTGGGCCGAAGTTTTATGGTTATGGAAACAATAAATTATGGTTGAAATTGTATTTGTATGTTTGATGATGAGACGTCTTTATATTGAGATGGAGATAATTTCAGTGAGACTTGTGTTGCTTTAAAAATAAAACATTTGAAAATTACGTATAGTGAAGAACAAACTCAAGAGTTGATTGTATTCTAAGTTGATAAGGAAGGTAAGGAGTCACTATTTGTTTAAACATCAAATGACAATGCAATATCGAAAATTTACTTGAAATTTTTTTCCTATATCTTACTGGTAGGATTTTGTTTACGGACTTCTAAGCGACGGGCGTGTATGAGGCTTACCCAGTGCCTCACCAAAGCAGCACTGGTAATATCCACTAAAATTTGTAACTTCATGATGGTGACTTTGGTTCTGATGACGCAATCTGTCGTCAAATGACAATTTCTAACAAAACATGATATTTATATTTATACTAAGATGAAGTTTACATATAAATATAATCTATGTAAATTTGAATGTGATAGAATCTACGTCTTCTAAATATGATTTTAGAATTAATATTTCTGGCATTATTAATCTCATAAAATGAAATATTACGAAGCAGCTCTACTATTCAAATCACAGCCAGTAATAAGAATAGAGCTAATCAGAACTGCCTATAGCTATTCTAAATAGATTTATTTCTTAATAGCGCCAAGATAGTCTAAATTTTAAAGTGTTTTAGACAGTTTTAATCTTTACTGCCCCTTTCTTATGCGTAATAGAAAAATGGAAAAGTTATACTGTTGGGGAGACAATACTCGATTTTAATTTAGATTTCAAGTGGGTATTTAGCATTAAGGACTTTATTAAACACGATCACACACAATCAATTTCTCGAATGCATACTGTCACGATAAAATTTGTCTTCATTTTAACGATTTTATGGATAAGGTGCGTCCAAATTCCAAATCATCATTGTGTTAATCTAAAGTAGCCAATTTACATCCCAATCTTTTACATCTCACTTCATTTAAACAACGGACGCTGAAGCACTTTCTTCAAGCCACGAGATTACAAATAACAAGAAACAACAAAACTACTTACTTAATTGCCAGAATATTCTAAACAATATTAAGCTCGGTACTCATAAACCACTTTCGAAGTGGAACGACGCGAAACAGCGCGGAGCTAAGCCAAGATTACCATTTCAAAAGCCACAGTGCGAAGATAAAGCCAAAGATAGGACGTAAACGGAAAAAAACAGAATGTGACGTCACAAACAAAGCCTACTCTTTGAAGAGATACCCTCAAGCGTTCCTATTCTTTTTATTTTGATAGTTCGGTGTTATAGGTGTGTCTTCACGCCTTCAATTAAAACTGATCTCGAATTTGAATATAGTTCTAATGCGTGTGCGTTTAGAACTATCTTAGCGTGCATTTTTGGTCTTAATTCAAGCAAGAGATGTTACCTTGTTTTAAAGTATAACGACTAATAAAAATGATGTTTTGGTAGATGGACATTGAATCTATGACTTCTTACAATAGGCCCTTGCTTATGTGTGTATAAAACTTGATGCGATAGTCACGGTTTACAGGCGTTTATACTGACACTGACCTTTGGTAGCATTTATCAACTATTTCATCACTAGCATCATAACCTTATCAGATATATCATCACTACGAATCGCTTTAGACATTTAATCTTATCAAAATGCTCGGTTTGTTGGTGCTTAAATGATAAAGATAATCAAAATTCGGTGCCTTATTACTCCACCCTTAACCTCACCGTTACATGTATGGTTATATGCACACTTACTGTTTTTTAGAAGTCCCGACTTGGAGTATACCAAAGAGAAATGAAGCGCAGCATACTGGTAGAAAAAGAGACGGTACGTAACACAACGCTGTGCTTCAAAATGCGCATAACTGACGTGGGCAGCAAAGCTACCAGGCTTAAGTGATGTCGCGTGGGTCACGTTATCCCGTCCGCTGGCAGGCTGGTCGTCCGCAAAGATCAGTACACAGTGAGTACTGGAAGTTGGACACAATCACCGAGGCCCAGGAGTATCAGGTCAGATGACCTTGACGCACACTAAGAGAGCTGGTTTGAGGTGGCGAAGGAAAGATTACCTTGATACAGTTGTGCTTGTATTGTACCTTTTTTATAGTACTAAGTACAGACTATAAGACTGTATAAATTAATTTAACAAAATATTTTTGAATTTTCATTAGAACTCTCAGTACTAACCTAGTTGTATAAGATCATAGAAATATAATGTATTTCTCATAGGGATAATGTATGTTGTAAAGTAAAGTTTTTGTATTATTCAAAATCTAAAAGCATTACGTAAGTATACAAAACACACTTTAAAGAAAAATGACATTGAAAAACGTACACCTAAAATTTTGTCTACGGCGAGCAGACGTTTTCCATCAATTTTAAAAACAAACTTAAACAAAGAAACATTGGCGCCATTCATCTTTAAGATAACTTATTGGGGATTGAAGTTATTCCATTAATTTTTACTATTTGCATTTCACGTTGATTTATTTTAATTTCAATTTATTTTAATCTTTGATTATGGATCAGCATGACGTCAAGATTAGCCCGACACTGAGTATCAACAATAAACACGAATTCATTATATTACCATTTTATAGATGTTGTATTTATTTTATTTTTATCATATAATACATTACTAAAAACTCGAAAGCCTAGATCATAGATTATTAAATTTCATACTTCTATAGCAATATTTAAATTAGCGAGCTAAGTAATTTAATCATAGCTGTATGAGGAATATCAATTTGTGGGTGGCGGCTTATTGTGAAAGTGTCTTATATTAAGTGGAAATTTTTTATGAGAGATGGTTAAAGTTTTTATGAGATTTGGAGCCTGAATATTACCAATATTTTGCTTAAATCACTACAGATGATTTTATATAAGTCGAGAACGAGCTTTAGCCAAGTAATTTAAGGGTTTAACGGATTAAAGTGGCGTAAACAATTGATCGTAAGCTTTTAGGTGTAACTATACACCTGATCCTGAAATAATTGTTTGACATGAATAGTTTCCATAGAACTAGTTTACATTTGAGACACGTTTACATTTTTAATGTGAATAGTAATTTTTCATTGCAAAATGAGAATTTGTGTGTCAAATAGCAGGAACCAATATTTATATTAATGTAATAATGATTATTGATCGATGCTGATGATAAATACATATCAAATTTGTATTAAGCATATATATTTAATACAGACGTATGTACATTCTGAGTCTATCCTTATTTACAAGTTTTACTTTCGTGGGTCTACTGGAAGAGATTTCTTTAGAAATATTAAGTATCTTTAATACTAAATAGTAGTGTAAGTAGTATCCCTATAGCTAATCGTGTATAAGTATGTAATCCTTTATAATTTTTTTGTTTAATCATAGCGAACACGAAAATACTTTAATTAGTCCCACTTATGAAGTCTCATGCAGCAGTTCGTTTTGATGGGTATAAAAAGGTATATAACGTGTTATAAAGGTATTTTTAGGAGTTAAGAGTCGAATTTTACCATTTTAATATCAATTGGGTTTGATTGTTTTTGAAATGGTCCACTTACCAGCTCTTTAACCGCTTAAATTTAACATGCAATATACTAATACTATACCATACCGTTAATTAGAACTCCAAAAATTCCTTAGTTGTTTTGAAATTACTGACGTTCTATACTAGAAGGCCACGATCCGCATACAAATTGTACAAATAACTGTTCTTAGTGTTATTCAGAGCGGTCTTTAACTTCACAGTTGTCGGGATATATCTCTTATTACGTTGTGAAAAGCTCTTATGTTCTATACATATGGAATAGGACTTATGCGGGGAATTACTGTATTACTTTTAAGCTTCTGTAGCTGAAGTGACAGTACTAAGTAATGGTTTTTTTATGTTCTTATATAACACCTGGTTATCCAACGTAAATTGTACATATCTTATCATGCCGAAACTCTGACTGTTTGTAAATTTCCATTTAACATTTGTATGACTATGTAACGTGGGTATTAATTACATAGTCATACAAATGTTAAGGAAATTTCAAAAAAAGACATGTAAAATATATTTGGTATTTATATAAATAATATGTTAAGTTTAGATATGTAGATGTCCGCTTTTTAATTATGCACCAATAGGTTTTACATAGCATCACTATAACAACCAAGAGTCGATTAATGTTGGACACAGGCCTTTTCCCTCTATGTAATGCCCACGTTTACTACCTACCTGGTGTAGTAGTGAATTATATCAGCCTTGAACTGATCAGGGAATTAATGTTGATTTTGCTGGATATAAGCGGTTCTGCACTACCCGGATCCAGCGGCTTCACGCGACCTTAACCAGATTTTCGTTCTACTTTTTGGGAGTCCTACCAACGCTGTTAGTGCGGACACCCGAGGATCTTTCCGACCTGCGGCCGCCAGTCTTGGCAATGTAACCTGCCCACGGCCACTTCATTTACACCAGTTAATGCATATAGTCACAGATATTCACGCAGAGGATATACATGTAAAATGACATTCTAGCAAAATTATTTTTAGCAATGCCTGCCTCAAAATGTTATTTCTTACATTATAAGTACAGAAAATGGATAGTAATTTGTTTTAAAGATCGCGAGATTCTTCGGGAAGTTTTTAGGCTATGTGTATCATAACGATATGATAACAGACAGCGTCGTAATGAGAATTATTGAGACATTGAAGAATTCTTTTTGGCCGTTGCTTTAGGTCGCATATAATTTTGTTAACAATGGCTCTTATAAGATAAATCCAAATAATTTACAACGCTGTAAAAATAGAATTCAATCGTTTTTACAATATGCTAATCCCTACCGGATACCAGATACAAATCTTACATTTTGAATACTGTTATCTCAAATTTCCAATGTACGTTCGTGTCTTGTTTTTATGACTAATAATTTAGTATACTTTTACACTTCCGTCTATTATTTAGTCTAAATGAGATGTTACAAATACAATATATCGGAATACACTACATACGTCTACAATAATTTACTCCATTACACGCAGTATTACAAGATAAATAACGGATAACTCTAAAGCAATTCTGTTTAGTCCGGAGTTGCTGAATGTTAATGTCAAAATTCTAGATTTGATTATTACATATTGTGGATAGTCACGCACTCACGCAATATTGTGTTATCTGCTTTTGTTACTAACGAGATATTATATTACTTTGGCGTAGTCTGTAGTGTATATTTTTATAGGTTTAATATAAATTGATTATTTAATTATAAATGTAGAGTTACATTATTTTCTCATTTATTTTCAATTTCCCAAATACTGAATACGTTAACGTCTAATCGGCGCCATAGTCCATCCGTCACACACTCATCTGACGCTTACACTTAAGACCGGTGTTGTCAGCCTACATAAATATAGGATCGGATATTTAAATGGTGAACGAATTGGACAACGGATCGGATTTCGAATCGGATAGGCAAAGGCAAAATTTTACTGACTCCGTGTTGGCAATAGTAACCAACAATAGGAAACATGCAATGATCTACAAAGCTTCATACCCCCGGGCATAATACTTATTTGAAACTTAGTAGATGTAAACTAAATCATTTTAATGAACGTTTACGAGTAAGTTTGTATATAAATAATACTTGTTTCTTAATAAAATATAGTTCTAATGTTAATATGCATCAAAATGTCTCCGAAAACGGTGCTCTATTATGTAAATATCATGTCGTTTCGTAATGGTCCCATAAGTCCCCGAACTTAAGACCTCCGAGAAGACTTAATGAGTGTTTATTGCGCTAATAAAGGTAATAACAGGCAGGCTTTACGTTTGTACAATGGCTGTCATTTTTGTATAATTGACTACAATGTGAAGTTATGTAGGGACACATTAATGACTCGTTACGAAGATTAAGGCTTAGGTGAAGTAACTGTTTTGTATTAAATAGGTTGATATATGGAAAGACAGCTCTGATATGTGGGCACGAGAAGGCAAATGGTGATCATCCATCTAGTTAAACCATAGCAGGGCCACTTGCATTGCGCAGGCCGTTTTGTGTGGTATGGCCCAAGTAACTAAAGGAAATCTCCAACGGTGCGAAGCCCGGTTGTAAGACTGGGCTGCCTGAGTGTGACATGCTAAATTGCTCGGAAAAACCTCGTGCCAGAAGCCAGTGGCGGGTAGATCCTTAAACAGATTCCTCTTCGTAAAAATGGTCAGACAACGTATAATAGGTTTCTATTAAAACATCTTTTAACGATTCAATTAAGAGCTTCGGTAATGTGAATTAACAAAAAATTTTCAATCTACTTTAAACGTTCAGTATTTTCTATCAGGTGTTCGTATGAATAAATTTTTAAAAGATTACGCTGTGAACTTTATTCCAATTTATTAAATTTACAAACTTTAGGCCGTTGATAGCAAAGTGAACAAGCTCCTTTATGACATTGACATACCAGTACACAGGTGCCTGGTTACAGCTTAAGTAGTTATATTACTCACAGTAATATAACTACTTAAGCTGTATTACTCACAGGTCATAGTTTATGCAGTTATATAAATAATATAATTGATTCAGGACAATTTACAATAACCAACAAACTTGACCACGAGTGTGTGTGACTATTACTAATTATATGAAGTGATTGTGAAGACCAATCATTATCATATCGTTAAGTAACCATTAAGTTGGTAACAAGAAACTTATGTAATAGCTGACTACATAAAGATTTTCACGGGTTTGCAAGACTAGATGATGCCTAAAGTGCTATGAGGGTCTAAAGGTTAAGATAACAGATTAGAATTAACTAACCATCAGACGGACCATGCGCTTGTTTATCAACCCGTTGGTACACCTTGCACAGCAAAAACAGCATATAAACAAAATAAGGATAATTTATTCAATACTTATTTGTTCTAAGCAGACTTTCTCCGAAACGTACCTGAAACAAAGAATAATTATGATTATTACATCGCTTTCACGCTCCTTTTAAATTTATTGTGTTAATTAAGATGCTATTAACTGTTGCTGGTAACACTTTGCAAGAGTAGGGATGGGAAATTAGTCGATTAATTTCGTAATTACTAATGTAAATGTGGCTGCTTATTTTCGTATTAAAGAAAATAATAAAAGAAACAGTTAGAAATGCTAAGATCATTAACTGGTTACGTATTCTTATGTTAAATATATAGTAATAAAATAATAATATCACGCAGAATTTGTATTTATATCATAAGGTTGGGATGTCGTGTCATTGCTGGCTACTGTTGCCGCTGTGTTAATACATTAATCTTATCTTTATCAAGACAAGTTTTTTGTTTTCAAATTTTTTATATTAAATTATAAAATAGTATTAGTTAGTTGGTAACCTACCTTGATACAGATCTCTTGATACAGACCGCGCTTTAGTGTTAAATAAAATTTATTTAATATTCTATAAAAATATCGATATATTCGTAGACCATCACTGTCACAACTTTTGTAAAGTTTCTATTTAAGAAGTTGAGAACCATAGAGCTTCAATTAAATCAACTTAATATTTGACTTGGTTGGAGTAATTAATGACTGCCTTGCAAGGTTAGATCTTACAATCTAGATATTCATAATGAAAGTTTAGTTTGAGCATTTATGTAATTAAATTATTTAGGCTTTATCTTATCTTAAAATTGGGTTCAAATAAATAGACTTTTGACTGACATATGTTGTTGTTGATATTTTATTATATATAAGCAGTTTATAAAAGTTTTCTTAGCCGATCGGCATGCCAGACGTTACGTGGTTAAACTAACCAGAAGATTTGTCGGACCGACCTATCAAATATGGATTCTCAATAATATAACATAAATAACATGGCCATGGCAATGGAATAGCAATATGTATATATAAATAAATTTCAAAATTTAAAGAAATATTTTCTAAGACTGAGAAATTAAGAAATATATGCACAATGCGGCAGATAATTTTGTTAAAAAGTATTTTGTTATTATTATTTGGGATGGAATTTAGACACTTTTAAACCTACTTTTTAATATTCGAAAATTGCAACATCTAATTTACACTTACAGAATGTTTCTTTTTTAGGTTTGAACATCTTTTAGCTCCGCTAGGCTGGAGAGGATGTTAGAAACTACTTGCACATTATTTTTATAGAGCATTTCAATTATTACGATTTTAAAAGTTGTTTATAAAAATTAAATTGAGTTGAGTTCTCATAATGTTAAATGGTTAATATGAATTATTATTTCATTAATATGAATTATGCTTATTATAATGGTAAGCCGGTAATAACCAACGACGTATTTCTATTTCCAAAAATTTTTTTTTTTTTAATATCAATTAACATTTTAAGTTCTTTTGTTAACTCTTTCGTAGAGTCCGTCACGAACCTCGCTTTGTATGTATCTCTTCATAGTGTAAGTCTTAAAAAAAATAGTGCACGTACTTTTCTAATATAATTTTGTTAATATTATATTCCTTATATATAAAAATTATTATTTAATTTTTTAATATTGTCTTCTAACAGTTGAATTGAACAATAACAAAGCTGTGCAGATCTGTTACTAAAAATGAATTAAAATGACTATTTAGGTGAAAATAATTTATCATTCAAAATAATTTCTCCTTTCCCTTTAAATTTGTGTTTTATGTCAAGTCACATATGAGCTCGATATTTAATTTTTATGTAAGCAAATGTAGCTGAAAAAGTGTCTCTGCACAATGGCGTTTCATTAGTAGTTGAATGGTAAAAATGTAATTCGACGTTTTTTTATTTTTTATATATCTATGTAGTACAGGCCATATGATACATTTTGAAATAATAATAAAATACTTAATCTTTAAAAAATTCTGGTATGCACCAAAATAACGGTCACTTTACTTTACGTTATTGATAGAAATATCAAAATGTCAAACAAATGTAAGTACACTTTGTACAATACCAACTGGTTCAATGTCGGTAAAGTAAAAATGTAGTAGAAAGCTATTGGATCGTTATTGATGCTCGTTGCTGACCCTGAGGAAACATTTTCACTCCTTTCTTGAAGGACCCTTTGCTCCCCAACAAAGCTTCTTCCGCCTCAGGTTTCGTGGGGCAAAAAGAGGAGTTTACAAACAAAAATAACAGTACGGATAAGGTAGAATCTAAATGAATAACTTAAATAATAATGAAATAAAATGCTTTTCAAAACTGCCAAGTATTCCACTGCTGATTCGATAGATACCGTTAGTTAGTAAGTTGTAATATGAAGCTCACATATTCAATTACCCAAAATAAAATTTAAAAAAATTTTTTAACTTCGAGTAGACTAAAAAGTTTTGATTCTTAGTTTCGATGCGGACTGTATACAAGTAATCTACAAAACATTTTCAATGCAATTTTCCTTTAGTACCTAAGCAAGAAGTTTCGTGATAATGTGACTTTTTTGTAAATTTGTCTAATAACAGTACAACTGTAAAAGCCGTTTTATTCTTGAATACTTTTAAGTATAAACGACTTGCGACACAGCTTAGTGCCGGCTTAAAAACTTCCGAGCGTCTGAAGACTCGGAGTCAACGATTTTTGTCCTTTAAAACCGTAGTATCTTATGGACATGTTAAAATGTATGAAACACAAAAATAAAAGGTTATTAGAATAATATTCTTTCATTGGGTAATACTTATAATCTTGCCCATTAAGATCTGAGTAATGTATACTAAACAACGGAATATATATAACAGGAGAAATGAACCCGGTGAACTTTGTATAACGGACAACGGAATGCCATCAATGAAAAGTAATTCCAAGTAGATGAAAGAAATCATAATTCTGAGTAGCCCGTCCTAGTTATTACATGATTTTCTATCCGACATAACCATTTTTAGTTTTATATATTTAAACTTTTGATTTTTTCAGTTTATATTTTTAAAGCACCCTGAAACCGGATAAAACACAATAATAATAATCCAAATTGGTCGAGCAGCTTTTGAGTTTTAGCGAGACCAATGGACAAAGATGCATTTTTATATTTATATATAAACGATGATACTATTAAAATTAGACGTACTTAAATAAATAAGCCACCAAGCCCCTTAAATAAATATTCGTATTTTTCAAAAATATTATGCCCCGGACGTGACCTGTCGACAATATTTATTAAATGGTCGCTGATAAAATCGGTGAAAAGTTGAACACAAAAACATTACATATGATATTTTTTGTTAGTAATTTTTAAATTAATATTTTACTTAAAATATTAAGAATCGATAAAGAAGAAATATTAAATATGAAACAATATCCAAGCCCAAATTTGTTGTGCCGATTAAAATTAAATACAAATCCAGTAATATTCCATTACAACTAAGATTCCTACTAGATGTCCTTGTCTTTTACATGAAAATTCTAGTGACGTTATTCAATTTTGATTTCTATTAAATAGCCATTAAAATTAATATTCAACCTCATCGTTAATTTTCTTTTTTACGTTAATTTCTTTTTGCATCTTCATAGTATACTTTAAAATAATACAAAATAAAATTTAAACGTGCTATGATATTCACTATGCAAATAATCTAGCTAACTATTCTATATAAGTCATGATTTGTGCTTTTTTGGAAGACAATTAAAGTATTTCACTTTAATTTTTTGTTTGTTTTGTTTGTTTGAAATTCTTACTAATTACCGGAAAAGCCAGTTTGAAATTAAAATACACTGCACTCATACACCTATTGAATGATTGAATCAATGTGAAGCCCATGAACGGGTACAATTAATAATACACTTTTAGAACTACTGTATAACTGAGCAACTGTTGTGGAACTCTCCACTGTTGCGTCACTGGCTGCAGCTACACAAATAAAACTCTATTATTAAATACTTACAATTATAAATTTTTATGGATGAATTAATGGTCATAACAGCTAGTTTCCCCATAAACTCTCCTACTCCTGGACACAGACGATCACTAACAAGTTTGGACTATATCACAACCACAGTGGCCGAAAAGCCAAAAAAGCTACTAAAAGCGCTCTAAGAAACGTATATTTAAAATATAAAAACACTATGCCGGGGTTCGACCATATGCACTACGTAACGGTCGCTCTTGCTGATTATCAAAAGGCGGCTCATATATTTAAATGTAAATGTTATTAGTCTTCGGAATATAGACAATCGTCACATATGGAACTTAAATTCATGACCTGACGCAGCTTACGTTGTTGTTACAAACAATATAATATTCAGAGCAAAAAAATATCTTTGCCCCTTTGTTTCCCTTTATTACCGGAATTATTTAAAAGTCCGGTTGGCCCATTTTCATTATGCCGCCGCACTGCAGACCACATGAGCGAGCTTTTATCGTTTTCCTCTTTTTTCAAAGGTCACATATTTCATGAGTCGGCCCGTTTTCTTTCGTCCAATTCACATTTTTTATAGTGAATTAGAAGCTTGTGAAGCCATAGCCCTTTGAAACTAAAAATGAAATGGCAAAGTACTCTGATTTATAATCTGCGTTTTATTAATGTAAAGAGGAATATCAAACAAAATACTTTTTGAATAGCAACCCTTTTTGTTGTTTATGATTTAACTTGACGAGTGGTCTGTGGTTGTGATACTAATAATGATTTAATTCCTAGTGTTTTTATTAATGTTGCACTCCTCAGATATCCATAACACTTTTACAATTCACGCAAAAAGGTATGTTTATCAATACCAATTATTATTTAGTGTAAGTTTCAGATCACTTTACTAGCCTCTAACTTAAAATCCTTTATCCTATCCTAACTATTATATCCTTTAATCAAACCGTAAATATATTAGAAACACTACTTATTATTTAAAATTTTCTAATTTAAACTTGATAGATTCTCTTATTTGTATAAACGATGAAGTTTCGCCATTTGTAAAGTTCGTGATCACAAAAGTACTGAAGATTTCCTCCTATAAACATCACATTGAATCTTTATAGTTCAAAGGTTATAAAAACTTTAACGCTGCTGATTCACCAAAAATGATGTATAAAATTTCTGTCAACAACTATAACATCAAATTTTATATTTAAACGTATACATTATTTTGCTATATGACATTTTGTGATGGAAGTGTAGTCATTTGGCAAATATCCACGTTTGGATGAAACAAATTAAACTTATGCAGCACATTATATACTTTTTAGTGTCCAACTGAATTGCAGTTAGCGCTACTCGTAAAATTCCAATATCTCCGATATTGAACACAGTTGTACACGGGTCAATTTTGTAACAGATCATATGAGGGGGTGGTGTAGTTCACTGGCACTGTGTTCGGTGCGTGGGCGTGAGAGGGGGAAGGAAGCGGAAAGGATTATTTAGAGAGTTCTGAGTATGTTTGTGCGTAACAAAATGGGTATTCATATTATAATAATATATTTTCCTAATATATTCATTGGTATAACAGAAATTTCTTTCAAGTAAAAGCTCAGAATACTTTGCCAAACATATTAAGAGCAAAAACATTAATTTAGAAGTATTACTACCACCGGCAGGGAGTTCTTCCTGACACGTTGGAAACAAAATGATCGCGTACTGTACTGTTTGATATTTCTCCACAGTACGCTCAAGATGTGGAATTAACACCCTTAGGTTTGGAATGGAAATGGAATGTTTTCCATTGGGAAAAAAACTGCTTCAAAGAGCTGTGAATTTTTTTTAACGCAACCCGCGAGGTATTAACCTCTGGTGTTGCAAGCATCTAATGGCTACAGTAACCGTATACCATCAGGTTAACCGTATGCTTGATTCCCACCTTAGTATAAAAAAAACACTTAAATCTCAACGGTGTGGGTGCTTCTTTAGTAGGGTTCCCTATATTGATTTATATTTCAAACTATTTTATAAAAGAGGACGGTGAAGCAATATTAAGTTTACAATTACAGCAGGATTATGAAAAATTTATAAATATTTCAATAAATTTCTCTGTGACGAGCTCTTTGATCATCGATGAAGCCTTTCATTTACAGCTTTCAAATTAATAAAATATTCCTTAGATATTCGATTACAAAATATTTGCGTTTTATTAAAAGGTGTAACATTTAAATAGCAGTTTTTGATTGTAGAATTTTCCTAATAAAATAGTGTTAGGGACTTAATATAATTATTCATTAATACTGCAATAATAAAAAATTTAATAATGAAAACTTTTTTCCTATATTTGAGAACAAAAAAAAAAGAGTCAACACCACTACATTTGTGTAAATATCAATGGACGAGGTATATGTCATTTTCGCTTTTGAGTTTACAAAGACCTTGAAGATGAAGGCCTAAGGTACACGTACACTCTTTTATTATTATTAAAAACTTCTTTGTTTCAGAAGAAATAAGCCATACGGCATGGTGTTTTATTTCGGAGAATGGTTTCAATTTAAAACTTTTATATTTGTAAAACATTTGAAGATTGTTGGCTGCATCGCATGCTACCTTGTGGAAATCTATGAAGGAGGTCTATACACTGATCAATAAATACCCGTTGCCTGGAAGAAAAAGCTTTTTAGCGATAAAGCCGCCCATTGCTACTTTTTATCGGTTGGTATCATTGTAAAATCTAAACAAACAGTTGTTTAGATTTTTGTATTTATAATAAAGAATATTTATTATTTTTTTATAATAAATCAATTTTTATCTTCCTAGTCCCTCGACGACTCGAGGGACAAAAGAATATCCTTCGTCAGAGAAGGTCAAACGGGCGAGGGTCAGGTGAGAGAGAAGAATCGACCCGCCGAAGCCTCGCAATCATTATGAATATTATTATAGTCATAGAGCAAGCATTCACTTTGTAGACTTTTTACTTGGTTAACAACATATGCCTACCCATCTACCTATCAATAGTACATCTGATATACCTACAGAGAAGACTTAATAGAATCTAAAGTTTCTGCGTGTTTAAGTTTCAGCGACCTGGTAAGGCACGACAGGTTTTAATAAAGAAACCTAACAAAAAAACCCTAACTATTGCGTAATTCAACCTTTGTACTAACTTGCCATGTTATAAGAATGGTAATATTTTACCGGCTAACAAAGTTTTTATCTTACTCCTGATGAAAATAAAAATGTAAATTCAAATATTACAGTAATACTCTCCTTTCTTGAAATTAGTGCTATTTTATTCGGGCGCGCCTGTCGGTCATTTGTCACGTCAAATAACATTGAAATATTGTGACTGCTAAGAATTATAAGAAATGTTATTCAGAAGTAAAGTATTATTTGAATTTATTGTTGAGTGGGTCGAGTGGTCAGTACCTGTTGTGAAACCGGAAACTAAATCTAAAAAATATATAGAAATGTGAAAAAGTAAATTATAACATTAAAAAATAAATAAAATCAACCAGTTCCTGTGAAAGTCAATAATCAAGTCATATGTTTATTTGTCTAAAATCAAAATCTATTTACATACCATAGATATATATATATATATATATATATATATGGACTCCTTAATGCAATCCCTAACAGTACCCCTGTCTACTAAGCCTTAAATCATAACATATTTCAAATACCATATTATCACTAGATCTAACGTCACGTTTTTCATAGCCCGGAGTAACCTTGTTTGTTACGTATGAACTTCTAAACCTTAAAAGTATGTTTTAATAAAGAATATTTCTATTACTTACATTGTTAAGGTGTCCCCAATTTAAACTTTAAATTGGTGACGCTTTTTCAATTCACGCGAGTATATCATATTGCTCTTTTCTCTCTAATAAACCAATTAAATATAGAACCAATTGATTAGAAGCAAAAAGCTTTTATCACAACCATTTCAACACTATCATAAGTATCTCATGTAATCCAATAGAAGCAGAACATAATTATCTAAAGTTTTATAAAGCTTTGGCGAAATTAACCTTTGTCTATGGGCTGACAGAACGTTCATTGAGCGGGTACGATTGAGAGAATGAAAATTTATTTTAGGTAACGGCAAGGAATTGTTATAGTTCATTATTTAAATTTCTGCTTTACAAAACTGTAATAACAATGTGATCTAATACAAAAATAATCAAATTTCATTTTTAATTTCGACAACTGTAAACGCAATGTCTTTATTTCTACGTAATTGAACAATATTGACTGCACAGTGGAAAACAGATAAAACAAGAACAAATTAAATAGAAACTTCGGTATATAAAAAAACATGATCAAAAACTACGCAGTCGATGTTAATAAGGTTGAATTACAATAGTACGGCCGTTCGATCTCTCCTTTATCAACTATTATTAGAATGACAGTTCTGACACCATAGAGATCTTGTACTTAATTAAACTTTTTTCTCAATAACAGTAGGAAATCGTTTATTTATGAGACGTTTTCCTATCATGTGTCCGAGCGTTACTCAATCAATACTTTTGGTCAGTCTAAAATTAAAAGAAGGATAAGTTTCTAAGTTTCTATATTTGATATCGTTACACACTACTGGACGGGTTAATGCTTCCAAGACATGTTATTGCCGTAGATCATTATCGTTACTAAGATCATTGATAATTCAAATTGAATTTAGTTTAAATTACTAAACACTTTCAAGTTTGATTGTAACCCACTTCATTTTTATTGTACAATGGTAGCGAATTAGCAATCTGATCTTAGTTTAACTCGTTATAAATTTAAATCACTCTGGACAATTCGTGAGAAAGTCTCTAAGTCATTAATTTCCATTTAGCTTTGATTTAAAGAAATTTGCCTTCAAATGGAGGAGATTTATTAATTACCAAGTTAGTCGTTTTTTATAAACTTGGGCAATTGTAATAAAACTAGCAATGTACACACAAATATACGCGTACGCACACACATATACTCGCACTTTTTACGTTAGTCAGTTTCTAAATTCATGGTAGTATAAATTGTATGTAACGATAATTTTCCTTTACATTTAATTGTACTATATTTATTGTGCTGTTTGTTTATCAATCGTAAGTAATATGTTAAATGGAAATAATAACTTTCTCCCATACGACAGGCTATGCTGGTGTGGGGGCTAGATTCTATAATTTAGGTTACATTTTTTTGGAAATCAAAATAAATGATTTTAAAAAACTAATTTGGGTATCCGATGACAGTAATATATTTAGAAGTTGCGCTTTAATAAACACATGTTAATGAAATATAATTAAATATTAACTGATGAAAGCGTCCATTTAGAAAGATAATTTAAAAAACTGCATAGTTTTTTGTGCTCGAAAGGGCTGAAAATTTATTGAAAATCTAGTTATTTATATAGAAATATAGTAAAAATAATGTTATTTACAATTATTTCTGTTATTTTATTGAATACGTCACCAAATGAAACAGTCTATAACTATTAATTAATTACTAATTATCTCTTTTGTAAAACATTTTATCGTTTCAACTCACCAAATTTGGTCCAATATTGTTAGGGATATACCCAAACAAGTTTGGCATCAGTTACGGGTAAACTAGCTTGTTTGACTTAAACAGCATATTTGTTAAGATTACCGACCCGCATCCCTAGGGACAAATCGAAAAAAAGTGATGCAGGCAGCAACTATCGATAAAAAGTCCTGTTTTTGTCATTAAAACTTCTATACCTGTATTGAGAAAAATTAAATAAACATCTTCAAATAGTGCATTGAAATAAAAGGCTGCATTAATCTGTAGAATTAAAAAAAATATAGTTCAATAACTAATGAGTTGTCAAACGTAAAGCCAAAAGCTATTCATATGACTCATGATCAATGGGTTCACTACAGATTGTGTATTTACGAAGCAAAAGAATAAAATTAATTGTATGAGATCGTTGGAGTTATTTAGACAAAGAAGCATTTTAGCTTCAGTCAAAGGATTTATTTAAAAAAAATTCACAGTAAAATAAACTTTAATATCGATACTATTCATTGTAACGCATCATTATTAACGGAGAGTCGCACAATAAACGGGATTACTGACTTCAGATGCCATTACGTCGCTGACCTCAAAACTACTGAAAGGGAAATAGGGTAAAGACAGAAAATACCGTCACTATTTTCAAATCTATACCTTAATTATAATAATAAATAAGGTTGTTTTGAGCGAAATGTAATTATTGTCTTTATTTAACTAGTTCTAGTCAACAGCTAATCTCTATTTACCTTTGGATTTGGGATTCAGCGACAACACCGGTAAATGTAGACTCAACCGATTTGATCGTATCCGCCCTGGATATGGCGAGGGCAGTATACTCCTCTATCTGCCACACTGCATAATGGGCATGCTGTGTCGAGGGATTTGCGGTTCTTTTCATTAAAAAAATCCACAGACCACAGTACGTTCTGGTATCCTACATAACAACTTTTCTTTGAATTAATAAAATCACGTTTAATTTTAAGCTTGATGCTTTGAACCCTTTTCAAGGTTCGTGGTTATGAAGCGACTGGCGTATTTCGTTTTGGAAAAAAAATTGCGGGTAAATTTGGTAGAATTTATTTGGCGAAGCCGTTCATATCAATTTTTAATCCTGCTTTGTGATGTTCTGAGTCGTAAATTGACTGTTTTATAAAAGGTCGTCATTTAATTTCAGAATATCGCTAACTATATATAGAATATCCCTAACAAACGCAGATTAAAATGTATAAATACTGAATTCTGTTTAATTATTGAATCGAATGGACACTCTTTGTGAAATTGGTAGATATATAACTCTTTATTACACTAAAACACAAAATCAAAAAACATGGACAAAAGACGGCCTTATTACTATAGTAGCAATATCTACCTGACAACCTGAGGGTAGATGTAAGTTCGTGAAATTAAAACAGAGACGGGATAGTGCACTTAGAAACGTACGAAGAGTTTGAAAACTACTACAGATTACATTCAGTAATTAAATAATAATTAAAAAATAAAAGTACATATAGTAATACATAAATAATCATATATCATATTGAATGGGAATGAAACTCTATCTGTTTCGTGAGCATATTTTTTTTTATCTGATAGAAAAACAAAATGTTTATTTAAATAAAAGAAAAATATAAAATACAATTATGGTATCATACAAAACTAGACAGTCTGCAACAATATCCTTCACTGTATGATACTTTAGCTCCAGAAAATAGCGTCTAGACACTTATTTTTATATTAAATGTTACTTAAAAAATTTTCAACCCACAGCCAGCGGAATTGTTATTGGCCAAAACATCGTGAATAAAAAAGCCTTATAAAAAAGCCTGTGCCTAATCAAAAAAGTATCTAAGTTAATTATGATAAGGATGATAATTTGCATACTATAACTACGCAGTTCTAATGTAGCCATCTTTCCTCAAAGCTTCGCTGAAGTTTGGCCTCCATACAATTACGCTGGAGAACGTAAATTATATAATAAATACACAAGAAATTGTTAGTGAGAGAGAAGAAGGCTTTAATTTACACTATGCATCTATAAATGTACCTATATGGTATATATGAAATGCCGTATTCAACCGACATCTCTTAAGGCAGCTATGCTCTAACGAAAATGAATAGTGAAATATAATTATGACTGCAAAGCAGAGAAGTTAACAAGGACTCTCCTTAATTGTGTCGCTGAGTCTTCTCTGCTTCGTCCACAGTGTACAAAAAAGCAGTAAACGCCATTAAATATTAACTGTCGAGCTGGGAAATAAATGTAAGAGTAAATTTAATTTTATAAAATTATCTCTTCTTCCCCGCTCTTTCTTAGTAAGTACTATACACTAGTAATTGCCGTCATACAAAATAGCAAGAAAACGAAAAATATAACGATATTACTAATATGAACAATATACTTAACATTTCAATAATATAGTTAATCAATAATTTCCTCACTCTAGCTATATACTGATAAATATTTTGAATATCATAATAGGAATGACCTACAGAAAACAAAATATCTACTCTATGGTACAGTTAAAAATATACTTTATATAGTAAATATGATTAGTAATAAAGAAACTTTTGTTATTTATCTGGAACTAATGAAAACCAGTCTTACTTTAATTACTGCTCACTCAAACTACTTCTCGCGAATAACAGTTAATTTCCTTTTACAACGACAGTTGGCGATACTTCGATAACTTAAGTTAAAACTAATAATACAAAGTTTTCTCATTGTGCCCACTGTAGCCTTCGCCTTTGTACTGTTTTCCATTGGGTGTTTTAATTGAAAAGACGAACACAATCTTAAATTTCACTTTTGCCGCAAGCTTCATTGCAAAGGAGTTTATATTTCTTAAGACGCGGCTCGCTAAGTTGTTTTTAAAGAAGAATTCTCAATCCCGTTTACTACCTATACAAGTGTAATTTTAAATAACTCGTTATATATATTCCACTAAAATTTGTTTAAAACAAAACCATAACTGATTATGCACAACACTTTGTTTTCTTAAATAGTGCATTTTTGTGATAATATTATGAATTTCTCCATATAAAAATACTATTAATAGTAAATTAGGATAGTTAATTAGGAACCGGCTAAACAGAATTTTAATACTGTATTTACAAGCCAAATTATAAACGAAAATTAGTATTGTACTGTGAGG
Organism: Acentria ephemerella; assembly: GCA_943193645.1. Taxonomy (NCBI): domain Eukaryota; kingdom Metazoa; phylum Arthropoda; class Insecta; order Lepidoptera; family Crambidae; genus Acentria; species Acentria ephemerella. The sequence continues at coordinate 3,319,905 of OW971889.1, forward strand.
TACGCGATATTGAACCTTGAAGCTGTACGATACAGTTCCTTTGATAGACGTTAGATAACTGAATTGTAAGAGACTTGATAAAGTTTTGGAACCTTTAATAAGTAAGGCATTGGGATAATATGCTTCACGAAATCAGTTATTACAGTTAAATGTTAATATACTGTATTTTTCCTAATATTATTATTATAATAACAACAAAATTGTGAATTTCTGTTGAAAATTTCTTATACATACATATTTATTGGTTTTTGAATACTTCAATTTTAAATATAATTTTCATAGTGTTGTTTTTATTGAATATTGATTTCTCATAACTTTTGCAACTATAATTGCGTTTTAAATCTACGTAATTAATACAATAATATTATATCCAACAGGTAGGATCAAACTAGAGGGAATGGAGCCACGGGCGAAACCTTATTTTAAATAAACAATATTTTACTAACAAGCTATTCAATATTTATAAATACAATATACATAAATTGGTAATTTTCACTGTAATTTTAATTGGTATATATAATTTTATACACATTTTTTATAAGTATATAATAAGATTATAGATATAGTTAGATAATAAACAATAAGTATTACGATATCATAGAACGTGGACTCGGTTTAATGAACAAACCCATTCTTGGTGCATAATTAAAATCTGCTACCCAGTAATCCAAACGGGACAATTGATTGATTTCAAAACCACCCGATTTCGTTAGTCATTTTGTTCACTCTTTGTACATCTCTCTAAAAGTACAATCGACCGCATAGAAAATGTTACATTTACCCGTCGTGGGAAAAGTGAATCCCACAATACGATCCGCCTGTCTAGAAGAACTTTGTCGACTCGCTTTAACACAGTTTACCACCGAAGTAAATGACATACATCACATCACTATTTCCGAAGGGGCAAAGCTATTTTGAAGGAAGCGGCTTTGAAAAGATTTTCACATAATAGAAATATTTATAAAAATTACATAAAATTTTAGTTAGTGTAAGGTTTTCTTTAAAAAATATATTTTATATTACTTACGATCGAAAATTAATCGTCATCAACATTCATAACCTATAAACGTTCAACTGTTGCGCACAATCTAAAACTCAAAAGTGTAGTAGTCGTGTCTTTTTTCTATGCACGTTGAAGAAAAGAGACACAAATACAGTATCGAAGTTTAGAGTTAGTGTAAATAGAGTGTAATCCAAAATCATAGCATTCATCGTAAAAAAACAGATATTGTCCAAATCCATCCAGCAATTTCATTAACATTGAGTTCGTACACTATTTTGTTTCCCTTGTTTGTGTCGTATTTCGTTGATATATTTACTCGCCTTTGACAAAACATATCAAAAGTGACTTAAATCCGCTTAGAAAATGTGACATGTTATTGGCACGTCCACATCTCTAAATGGAATTTATTTACATATAATCAGTGTGATTCCACATAACGTGCTCTCAGAATTGAAATAATCAAATGTCATTAATGATTATTTTACCTTCATTAAAATATACACACCTATATATGCCGTTCTGTTGGACACAGGACTTGGATGAGAGGAACACACAAGGAGTTTGTTCCATTACACAGACACGCTGGCCGAATACGGTTTAGTTGGTAAAATCAGTTGCCATAACAACCAAGACCAAAGGCCAAAAGCACGTTACTATTGAAAGCAAAGCGTAGCTATTGACAACAAATTTACATTGAGTTAACCCCTGGCATTGCTTTGTTATCGTAATCGATAGCAGAACGGTCCAACCTCTACGCCAGAAAGCTCCACACCTCTAACTGATTATTTTCTACAATTTATAATCTAATATAATTTTGTTGTTCTACTTTAAATGTTTCTGCGATCCTGTTTGTTCTCTGAAAAAAGACCTTTTGGAAGCTAGTGAACGGTAAACATAACTGATTTTGAATTATACTTGTTGAGAATGAAACTCTCACGCCTGCTTTGTGAGCGTATAATTTTCAAACTGATAGTAAAACATATCCAAATACAAATATTAAATATAGAATCATACGAAAACTAGCCAGTCTGCAACAATACTCTTGACTTTCAAAAGAGTACGTAAATACTATGATATAATAAAATGATTGGAATTTCAAATATTAATAAAAAAACTCATCTGATAGTAAGTGTTTGTCGTTACCTGTAAATGCTCGAAATACGTAAGGCCCTGATCCCATTTGTCATAAGACCGGTAACGATTAAATAGACCTTACGCAGTGTCCGCGCTATGTGCCTGCTTGAAGCGTCTCAGACGCGCCACGTGCAGCAACTGCGTTTCTACGGACAAGAAGCATGTCTCCAGGCGTAAACGTTGCGTTCGGAACAAGCAAGACGCAAATGTCGTCAACACAGCGTCCGCGCTTTTGAAACGTCTGAGAAAAGTGCATGTCCAGATGCTATGTATGATGCTATGTATAGATGTGTCGCCACCTAATTGACCAATAATTCTCTGGATGTAAGTTGATTTCCCAGAAAAGTTAATATACATCAGAATGTATATTATTGGGTCATTCGATTTATTCAGAAATAAATCGAATGACCCAATAATAAACCAAGAAAATTTATACAATTTTCTTAAATATTATATATTTATTTCTTATATATTTGTGTTATCATGTTTATATATTTGTTTCTTTTTTATAATCAAAGGTGTCTCAAGTGTTTACTTTATTTATTGTGTAATAAACAATGTACCTAAATCACTTTGACAGAACACCGGAAAGGAATTTGTTGACAAATAGTAGTTTGTTTAGTCAGTCCTTTTACAAATCAACACCCCATATTTGTAGTCCCGTAAAATAAATTGGAGATAATTTAGTTATGGTGTATAGTATAGTATTTGATATATAATAAGTTTTGCGGAATGATTTGGAACAAAACATCTTTTTTTGATATTTCCATTTTGTGTCTTAGCTGAATATAAACATTTTTTTTTACAATTATGACGAAGGGTTTGGTAATGCGGGACGTCGATAAATCTACATATATGCCTGGGCAGGCAACTAATTTAGATTCAAGCCCATTACGACTTACCTAATACATCATTAATACCTGACCCTGGAGAGTTATAACCCGCTGACGCTTTTGAGTTTCACTTCGAGTTCTCCCCTTTATATGGTATTAGTAAGATGGCTTGTGGACATCCGCGTCCGGCCGCAGCCAATTTGCCGATATTTGACTAGAGCTCAGTTAATAGGAGTGCGGCTCGACCCCTATTTGAATAATTTCCATTAGCAGACGATTTAGCAGCCGGTGCGCCCAATGGCTTGTTTACTTGGGGCGTGTGCGATGTTATGAAATATTCTAACGTTGAAAGTGGCACGAGTATACATTAACTCAAATCACTGTTAACCCTATAACCGTTTGGAATATATTATAATATGTAGGTCAAGATCATTTCCCCTCATCGTTCATTGAATTTTTACCATATGTTATCATAAATAAAGTAGATATCAGTATAGAAGATAGAACTTGTACTAACTTAAGTTATACTTGTATAGTAGTGTTAAAAATTTGAATAGTTTGTTTGTTAATTTGATTTAACGATTTCAGGAACCACTGATTGCAAAATTCATCTTGTGTTAGATAGTCTATATAATGAGAAAGGCTTCAGGTTATATCACTTTTATATATCACAGGCATCATGCTATGACCAATAGAATACAAAATTAAGTTCAAAATTATGTATGCTGGAATTATTTACCCTTAAAAGTTCTTAATACATTCTGCGATAGAATAGGCCTTTTAAGGTTGCCTCACTAGAACGTTTATTTGGTAATCAAATATTTTTCTTAAATAATGCATTATCTGAGAACATATTTATGTACATACAAACATCACAAATACTTAATTCTAAACAAAATTGTTCTCCAAATCGATTGATTTCAATTAATATCTTAAGAGTTTAAAAAGTCATCGTAAAGTAAGGATTCTTTTCCAGCACTATATTTTCTCAGACTATATTATCTATATATAAACTCTTCTCCAGTTTTTCTTTCGGAAAAGAAATTTTACTAGCAAAACTAATATTTTCTGAAGAAGGTATAAATCTCATTAGAAAACCAATAATTAGTAGAGGTGAAGGGATCAGCACATTAAGTTCTTGCAAGCTTCCTATTTAATTACAAAATTAAACAAATTAACCTCATCAAAGTCACCCAAAGCAATACAAATATTAACTATGTACGTGTTAATATTGTAGGATTAGGTGAATCACAGACAAAGCTGTTATAATCTGTTCGCTTACACTATTTCAATCGGGACGTGTCAGGACAAGGTAAATTTAATACCTTAATGATAGATGTTATCACGGTTAATTGGATTCGGAATCGTTCGTAAAATCAAATAGAAATTTTGATTTCGGGTTACATGAAAATTAATATTAGTTTCATGATATAGTTAAAGTAAATTGCCACTTTTAAAGAAACGAAATAAGGATAAATCCATTTACTGAAATTGAGTTATTGTGTATTGTCAATGTGGGATCAGGAAACTTTACCATCTTTGATGTAAATGTATCAAGTTCAATTTCGAAGACGTCAAAGGATGTCATGTCTCCTTTCTTCTTGGATTGGAATGAAAGAGGAGCACCAATATGAATCAGCACCAACATCTCAATGATGGGCCCATGCCTTCAAAATTTTGGCGCTAACGCCACTACACAGACTCATTGCAGAAAAGCAGTTACCTTACTAAACGGAACCAACGGCACTGAAAGTAATTATAGGGAATATATTTAGATAGGGAACAAGCTAAGGCGGCTTTATACTCGGGAAAACCAGTCTTATTGCAACGTATTAAGATACCCACAAATTATACAGTGCAACTTCAACTGCAGACGCGATAATTTACTACTAGACGTACGGCATTAAAATTTTAGTCGAAAATATTCCTATACTTAATTTCTCTTTACAACGCTTACTCGTACTATTATAACTACAATATATGAAGTTAGGCAAGAACACTAATTAATCCTCAGTGTTATGAATGCGACGGCGTTCATTGTAATGTTTATTAGTTATGTAGTTCACCAGATTTCATCTACGAATTTACTTGCGAACTGTATGACATTTTCGGTCTCATCTTCCCTTACCATCAGGTGACATGAATGACAAGATCTACACTATTAAGAATAATATTAATTGTTGTAAAAATACATAGGCAACATTATGAACATCTTTGCCGCGTATTTTTATCTATGGTAGAACTTTCAAAAATTTTATTATTAGTAGAATAAAAGTGTTATATATTTTGTGAACATTAATTTATTTCTTTGAACACAAAATAATACAAGAAGATATTCATTAACAATAATAAAAGCAATGGTGTTGAAATATACAAACTGAAACCTTAACACTTTTGGTTTTAAAACGAAAATTCATTAAGGCGTTTCAGTATAATAAAACTAACACTACTTCAGCAGATAATGGCTAATTTTCTTGTGCACCAATAAGCTTGTGATTTGTATACATTCAGAACTGAATCATCGTAACCACCCTCAAACATTATATTTGACATTGCAGTCAAGTATTTTGGTAGAACAAGCAGATTTATCTCCTATGCTTTTAAAAAATCGCTTTATACAAGCTAGGTATAAGCGAGTAGTTACCGAGGTACAATGGGCGCCTGATTGACGGTTATCATAACGTTATTTATTATCTATTACCTCGTATACCACTTTTCTATTTGGTATGAAAGGATTCTGATTATAACTTAATCAAATAAATGTTTTATTCCTAATAAGTAATGCTTAAAGCGTGTACACTTTGTTGTTGTTTTACGATTTACAACATGTTACAGCTTTCAAAACGACGAACAATATGCGTATTCACAAGATTTCGGGGTAATTTCAGTTGAACTTGCTCCATCGATCCTGTATCTACTGAAAACAATGGCCTAGATTGGCTCTGGAAATGCGGAACAGAAAAATGTGCCTACATTCTCCCACACTATAAATATTATGTGAAACCCTTGGCGCACGCCCAAAGCGCGACAAGGGTAACCACGATTCTAATAGAAATAATGTTTGCAATGACAAAAAGGAAGTTTTGGAAGGACATGAAGGTCAAGGTTAATGTTGACATGCCATATCCAGACAACATGACGCCGCGTTGTAATTAAAGTAGTGTGGAGAGCACAAGATGTAAGTGCACAAGATGTTAGCTTTATACAGTACTAGATAATAATATTAATTTCAGACTAGATTCAAATACAGTAGCAATACTTAAAAAATATTTTTTTAAATCGTTTTTATCGATCTGAATAAAGAAATTTAAGTTACTACCCAAGAAAAAAATAACATTTTGAACGACAAGCTTTAAACTAAACCGTAGTCAATTTCATAAAGCATGTAGATAAATGTTTCAGTTTACAATACTCATTATGGTCGCGAAATGAACACTCATTTCTGAAGACTCCTTTGTGACAGTTGGCAGCAATATTGAGATAATCTGATGGACTACGCTTGAATTAAAAATTAGATAATGTACCTAAGAAATAAATAAATTTTTGTCGACTTTTACTGTTTTCATCAAAACGTGTGGTCACTATATGACATGGCAGTACCTCAGCCGGTCGGTCATTGGTTATCATTATCAGTCAACAAGCAGCCACTGTTAACAATATGACTAAAAGCCATTTATAAGCAGCTGGTGCATTGTTAGCTCATGCAGAAGCGCTATGCAATTTTGTGTCACAACGACGTGAGACCGATTTATAAAATAGATTAGCAATACCCGCAGTTCATGTAGCGGAAACGATGTTGATTTTTTGGAAGTTGATTTTTTAATATCTAAATAGGAATACAATAAGACAAGCCCAATGGGTGTTGCCAGTACGGCACTGTATACAGTTGAGGAACTCACTCGCCTCATGAATAGAAATATTTGATCATGTTCTGAGGCGAGAAAATACACGACAAAGTGACTAAGCTATAATGACCTTTTTCTTGCCTGTATTTTAAATTTTTCAGGTTACACTATACGAACAAGTGGCTTAGATTCATGTTCGATAATTTGACATTGATTTGCTTGTCTAGAGATTTTTTTGCAAATGGACTCATCTTATGCCTTAATATTGGACAAAAATTTCCATAAGGTTACTCTGTAAGTGTATAATATAATATTTGAATATTAATAATTTAATATTAATTTGTATATTATAACTGCATATAAGTATAAAAATTGTAAAAATATTTAAATTTATTCAGGAAAATAAAACCTTATACATATAAAATAAAACTCAGTTTTCAATTTATACATATTACATAGTAAAAGATAGAAATAAAAGGAGCGAATTCGATATATCGCTGAGGTCTCTTACTACCGTCTTAACTGCTAAGTAATACTTACAAACAGAAACACGACACATATTACGATACTCTATACTTCATACTTTGTCGCTGAAATCTTCACATTTGCCGAATAGGTCCAATTTTGTTGTAAAAGATGACCAACCGTTAGTTACACGCGACCGCGAAATGTGCCAAGTAGTAGCACAGTTTTCGTATTCCAACAATATATGTACATTTGACTCATATTGACAAAGTGCTTGCAGCTCTACAAACACAGTAAAATTAACTGATCATTTTGCACCTGCAAAATAACCCTTATTGCTGTTAAATTTAAAGTTAAGTTTAGAGTATCTTGCAAGTAGGCTTGTTATTTGTGACATCGACTGACTCAGTTCTTCGATGTTCGATTCTATTTTTAAAGTTTAACTGTATTGCAAGCTGAAGTGATACCTAAGAGCTGTGGAGTAAGAATGTTTTTGAGCAAAATCATGGTTCAACTTAGTTCAGAGCCTCCATGTTATATGGATCGATGACGTGAATAAAGCAGCCGCTGAATTAGGAAGAAAGATCGCGATAGCGCAAGATTGGTTGTCCAGCGCGATACAAACGAGGCGCGGTGCGAAAAAACTAAAGGTTGAGTTTGGTCTACGTAATGTACGCGAGCAGCGGCGCTGGCGCAAAGTGAAATGGAGCGAACGCGATCTGCGGTTGTCACTATTATAGGCTGATTTGTGAGAACGAAAGAGCGCAAGTCGTAAAACACATTAGTAAAAAAGTACTTTCAAAGCTACCGCATCGTGTCGTACCGCATCGCATTGAAATTGTATCTGACTACTTTTTCAATAGGACAACATAGCACACTGCCAAAGACACGCAGAGTATACAAAAATTATATTATCTCGGCACGTTTTCTTCTTCAAGAATCTATGTATTGGAAGCCGTGATCTTAAATATTTAGATCGCTATTTAAAATTTGTTTCTTAGTACCGTTAAAATAAAACCAACAACAGGCCCACTTCTAATTAGTCGAGCAAAAATAAATATTGGTGTGACTAGTTAAAATATTTTAATTTATAATTTTTAGAAGATACGAGTACCGTGTCTAGTTAAGGTATTGTGATTTCATAAATCAACCCTTGTTATTGCTCGTTAGTCTAGAGTTAAATTTATGCTAAAATTCAGGAGACTCGCTACACGAAGGCAAATGTCCTAGTAGTGATATTTAGCTTATGTAAATAGACCGGCGCATTGCCGCAGGCGTACGTAAAACAGTAGCTCATATTATTCACACCCGCGCTCAGATAATGACGCGTTGTGGTAATCAGAACATAACAACTGCACTTCCCTGTAACACATCACAGCCGTATCACTCCGAATTTTGAAGCGTGAATTTTTAAAGGCATGCAAATTAGACGCGTTAAACATAGGGCTGTCACCTGCGATAACATTATTGCTGTGCTTAATTTTTTGCTGAAGTTAAAAACGTGACCAATTTTGCTGAGATGAATGCTACTTTTACATTCAATTTTAATGTACATTTCTATATGTTTGCAAAACAAATTGTAATTGGAAAAATATTTTAAGCATGAGTTATATCAGGCAATTATCTTTTTAATAGCAGCCCTAGTAAAATCCATGCAGCCATTAGCTGGTCTCATCAACGAAGCGAAAATGCAGTGACCACACGCAATTATATTTGTGGCTTGAATCCGCGATTTGTGTTCGCAGGATGCATAATGGGGAGAACAAAATTACATGTGGGATAGTTTAACGTTCTCATTATTTATAGCTTTTGATATCACTTTAAAAGGAATATTGATCGTTCTAGGAACAACAAAAAGATAGTGTGAATATTTTCACTTGTTTTTTTCTATCTTGAGACTTAAAGGATGGCTTAAGTGTCTGACTTTTATCCTAATTACGAACTGGAAAATTCATTTCTTCGGTACCATGGTAGCATATGCTTCTTCCTCATTTTACATATTCATATGTGTCCTCGTTGGAGAAGCATTAGGCTTCTTCGGTCATCAAAGACAGCTTTAAATTGTAAAGCAGCTTTCGTTTCCACTGTCCACTGTAATCAACCGGAGTGGAGTTGATTGTCTTGTATTAAAAAAATCTGCAAATATTAAATAAAAATAAATAATATTTCTCATACTCACACCTATTACCTAGATTACCTAGCCTGAAGTAAGTGATACGCAAGCTAGCCTGGGGCGCCTGTGGACTGTATTTTTGGAGAGAAGCGGTAGCAAGGAAACCACGTCTTGAATTGACACCAGTATATTAGCAACTTCAAAACATATAGTGTTGTGTTATTACATCACCTTGACAACTTATATACTTGTATAATATACCTGTATAAGTATTACTTGTACAAGTATTTTTAAAAATATAAAAAATACAATTTTATGTCGCTGTTGCGGTTAAACAAAGCGATTACGCACGCGTATCGGTCATAACATGCTTAAATGCTATCAACATTGATATAAAAAGTCCAGTTTACCGCGATTTTTATGTTTTAAGCCCAGTCATATTTCACTCACTTCAAATAAAAAGATAAGAATAGTAACCGTAGAGTAATAACGCCTATAATAAGGATATTCGCACTTAATTTGAAGACATAAAATGGAGGCTGTTGGCTGCTAATACCCGAGTCTAGCAGCATTCTTGTACTAGCAAACATGTACATCGTCTCATCAGCATTTTTATTGTTAACCTAAATGAGTATTCATATCATAAATAATTATTTCAAAATTATTTTATAGTTTTTGACTGGTGACGTCATTTGATATTTCTAACTACTCTTAATTTGTCTAAAAAACATGTCGATTAAAATAAGTCACAAGTATATGGACCGTCTACGTGTCAACTAAAATGACATTTCTAAAAGTCATTCTATCCCAACCTATTGAATTAAAATGAAAGAGAATCAAATAACCTAAATTTAATTTAGTCCAAGTACATTGGAGTTGGGTCCATTTTCACTTTATCAAGTTACTTCCCCTCCTGAACAACTCTAGATCAAACAAACTGCGTCTAAATGTATCACATAAATTTATTTTAAAATGTCATTCAAATAACAAACAAAAAAACCAAAGAGTATTTTTGTCCCTAAAATTTTTTGCTTACTTTGTCATCTGAGTGTGCTCTGTGGAAATTATTTTTATCATATTCGGTGCACGCTTGTTAAACGTTAATCATTTTAATTATAACAATTATTGTTTAATTAGTTTATTTTAACACGTCTAAGCTTGAGTCATTGCTCGCACCATGTTAGACACTATCATGTCTAAGCTGATAAATAAAGGTGTTAACTCAAAAAACAATAAATCAAACATTTACCAAAATAATGCATTGTAATACTTATCTTAGGTTCGAACAAAGACTATTTTTCGTGTATGCCTCGCGTATTATGGGCACATATAAAGAAGTTACTTTGACAGCCTTTAAGATGGCATCTGAGAAGTGTCGAGGAAACTAATGGAAAATTCTGCGAAACGAGTAAACGACCACTTTGTCGATATTTCTTTTACCACGATGTTTGAAATAGTTTTTAATAACAAGCGCTAAAAGCATATCCTGCTTGCTTAAATGGAAATACCATGTCGCAATAAACGCTAGATGATGATAATTAAATTAATTAATATTATTTTATTTCCATAAAATTACAATGGATCAACAGACGGTGAATTTGTTATTTAGACTATCAAAGTCAATTAAAGTATAAAAAACAGCGATAAATGTAAAGTTTCCATAATTTTTAGTTATATCTAGTTTATATATAATTTATAATCTATTTGATAATTTTAAATCGAAGAATATTATATATTTATTTTAAATATCTGATATATCTATAATATCTGAATATTTAGATCAAACATATCTATCTATTAAACAATGTAAAATAAATATGATAATTTATATTCTAATAAACGTTTTTAAAAGGTTCCGTTTCTTATTCACCATATAATATAATAAAATGCTTTCAAAACCATTTCCCCGAAGGAATAAAAACGGTTTTCATTGGATTGGGTGATATTTTTTCGTAAAGCAAAGAATTCTTAGAAGTTCAAGAAGGTACCTACGTTAGGATGAAGGGTCCAGCGATTTATAGCTGCTGAAATTTCCTATGAAAATGTTTATTGAAACGGTTTTGAATATCTTCGACACTTTGCGAGTATTTATGCTAACTTGCAAACCCTTGTTAAGGTTTTCAACGAAATTTGCAGAGAAGGTAGTTTATGGGGAAAAACTTCGTAAATACTAAATCTATGTCATAGTAAAAAAACATGGATATTTCTCAGCGCTATGTCCCGAATAGATGAAGGAACGACGGGCTACTATGAAGTTGAACAAAAATGAAATGCATTTTTTTCTCGGTACCATATATTTTCTACATTGCAACCGACACCCTTTTTTGGTCTTTATCCCTACCTGGTGGTATGTGAAGATACGACCGAAGATGTAAGCGAATTACATCCGGATTCCTCAACCACATTGGAACTGACTACCAACAGCCGAAACACAATAATCCCGTTAGCATTATGCGGACTTAGATAAAGTTCAATTTATAACATTACTTACGTTAAATATAAACTATTAAATTTCTGCTCTTATACTTTGACCTATATCTGGAATTAACGGGTAGTTAAGATTCTTAGCTCTAGACGCTAAATAACTTTTAACAAGGTCAATTGATTTGGGTCAAGAATTTAATTAAGAGTTACAATCTTATGGTAAAGTATAATTATCTAGTTATTTTGATGTTAGCAGATACTGTCGAATCAATAATTTCTGTAATTAAAATATTCACACTCTTCAATAATCTTACTAAAAATTAAATTATAAATCAAACCCAAAGAAAGCCTTTTTTACGAGGAGGAAATCATTTACAGATCTACCCGCCACTGTCTAAGCGGCGGATATGTGTGGGGCTCACTCAGTTCCTCATCAGCAAGAGCAAGAGTACAGTCTTGCAAAAGGAGACAACAGCCTCCCATACTCTGTCTACAAACCATGGTCCTTACCACGGTTACCTTACCACCTAGCGCCACACAAAGCTCACAGCGCTAGCTTCACCAAGCCGGGCATTCCACAAGTGTAATCTCAGCCGTGTCGTCGGAGAAGTCGCAGCGATAAACCCAAATAAAGCCTTAGTAATTAACTATAGCTGAAACTTGTTAAAATAATACTAATCAAACCCTCATAAAGAGGTATTTTAGTTTAAAACCATTTTTGCTAGCTCCTTTCCACTTCGCTACATTTTGCTATCAAAATGAATAGACGAACAGATTTTACCGAAGATTTCTGTTTTAATTAGTTCGTAGTGTACCGTAACTTATGGTCCTATCCAATAAAAGTTTGGTCACAACTCAACGCTCACTTCGACCTTTTTACTTCAGTGACAGCACATTAACGGCTGAACATAATTGGATTTTAAAACTCAAATTATCTTGACAATAAGGCACCCCATACGCTCTTGTCAAATCAGTACAAGTATAAATCCCGCTGACTGAATACTTCTTATAGTCTCATAAAGACAGAACATAGTAAGAATCTGATGCAGACGCTACGTAGGTAAAAGACGGCGTCGATAATTTAGGACACCAGTTAATTGAGTTAGCGTAAATTCGGACACCAATTAATTAAGAGTGGTTGCAGACGCTAGTCTTCATATACTACGAGGGGTATATGTGACCCAAGCAAAATAAAAATCTTTCTTGAATCATTTAGATCTGTGCAAACGCATTTAGCACTGATCTAATTGATTCATACTCCAGTAGCATTCACACAGTAGATGATCAATTGTTCCAATCAAGTGGACAGATAAGTACAAGCCTTTAATTAAAGCTAGTATATTAATTAAGAATATTCAATGTATGATATGTATTGTACCACTAAATTAATTAATATATTTTGATTCTTTGTTAGAATAAAAATTACTCTAGGCTTCTTGTTGTACATTGAGCGATAATTATATTGTTTGTTATTTGGTTCTAATTGTACATAAAAGTTTATAAATAAATAAATGAGGTGAGCTAAGGTCTATAAAACTGAGCTACTTAACAAAACAAAACACTTCTATATTTTCTTTTTTTGAAATTTACGATGTTCAAAAGAGCCCATCCCATATGTTTTTACTATAAGTACTTCATTTACTAAAATAATTATTGATTATTTACCAAATATATAAATGTCAAAGTCAAAATATCTTTATTTAAATAGACTCATTCACTTAGTTTTAGAATATGTATGAGAAAAAATAAACAAATATAATTAAAGGTAATAGTGATAACTTTAAGTGGTATTAAGCGGGTATTTACAAATTGTCCCAGTTAAGATTTTTTAAATGTAAAAAATACTATTCACGTGTTACAATATAACAAATAACAAAACACTTTCAGATTTGTATGCGGATCGCTTGTTACTTTTAAGTAATAAAACCTATATAATTGGTCGGGTCTCCACCACAAAAGGCCACTAACAGTTAGGGAAAGGCACATAAGCAACGAAAAAAAAAACAATTAATTTTTCCATTAACTCATTACATTTTATTGATTAAATACAAAGAGGATTAATAAATGCATTCCAAATCATAAAATGTAACAAACTAAATATATATCAAAAGAGGACAATAACAAATTCTGTTGGTATAAAATTTAAATAACCGCTGCCGATGTATTCCGATCAGGCTTACTGCAAACTGTCGGCTGTGAAGGTAAACTGACATGTTCGTGTTAGTTTAACTTTTGAGCCAGTTTCTAGTCAGTAGAGCGTAAAAAGATTATATTAAACTTTAAATTTTGTGAAGTTAGATAGTCACTTTCGGTATACTTATTTAAAATTTGCCAACTAGTCGATGTTTGTAGTGAAAAGTTTAATCGCGTAATAAATTTTTAAAAATTACGAAATCGAGAAAATAATTTGGTAGTTTTTAGAAAAATTATTAGTTTAGTCTTTCGTGCTTTTCTCGCTGAAAGCCATTAAAGACTTAACTAAAAGGCAAATTACCATAACATACATACATTAACATAGACAATTTTCTTCTTCATCGCCTTTTCGTTACAATAAATAATAAGTAAACCAAGCATCTAATCATACGCGAGTTAAATCCAGCAAAGTGGTTTTATTCTTATTGATATCTTTCGAATTTTCTCCGATGTCAGACAGCGAAAGAAACATTAAGCAAACATGTCACAAGACTCCGGGTGATAAGCAAAAAACGAAGTTATCCAATAAATAACAATCTATTTGTCACTTTGTGTACAAATTTGAAGTTGTTCCAGTTTTATTGCATGAACTTTTAGTATTAACGATGTTTTTCTTGGTTCTTTTTGTTATGAGCTTTTATCAAATTAATCGAATGATATTTTTGGAGTTATTTGTTTTATTGAAGATTAAGAAAGGTGGGCTTTATTATGAGAGTTAAGCTTTTCATAATTTAATCTGATTAAATTTCTTAACTAGTTTCGTATCGATGATCGTTAATCAATCATGGTAGATCGACCGAATGGAACTATACAAAATTTGGCTTAGTAATAGACAAAAATTTGGAATAGCTCACAGCTAATTTAAGTACTGGAAAATTACAGATCTCTAGGAGTAGTAATGACCGACATTCATGCAGAAAAGTCTAGGCAAAAGCTAGTAGAATAAAGGACCAGCACTGTAATAATACAGAATACTCGCTTCCGCCCGTGGCTGCGTCCACGTGGAGTTCGGTCCATCACAAATGTTATATAGTCTATAACCTTCCCCGATAAATGGCCTCGCCAACTAGTTCCACAGATTAGTGCGTTCAACCATAGAAACCCTTCAGTTTTATAATATCAGTATAGATGGTATTGGAATTAGCTCTGTTTTGATTAAAAAATTTCTTTGGTTTTGTAGTTGGATAAACGTTTTAGGAACTTTCTAGAGTATCACACAGACTTATCACCGTCATCTTTGATATATATTGAAGTAAGAATATTGTAAAAGTCAAAGAAGACACAAAAATCAGTAACAGTAGAAGTAAAACTCAAAATTAATAATTTTAAAAGATTTCTTTTATAATATAATAGTCTTAATATAATAATCTTTTAGTTATAATAGTGTGCACACTACACGCAAAAATATCTGTGTCATAACAAGTTACTATAATTTTTAGTACGTACTCACACAATTATATAGAATATTGGAGAGTAAAAGTATCGTTTTGTACATTATGAGCATTAAACTATCAAGTAATCATTTTATATACACGTTAAAAAAAATCCCATAAATAAAATGAATTTATCATTACATAATGAACATTCGTTATTTCCTTTGGTGTAAATTCCTTGGAATCGATGAATATTGTATAGACATTGTAAACGTTGCAGTTGAAATTTTTCAATTGTTAAAAATATTAAATAATTTAAAAAAACATGGACCATTTTATAACGTGTTATTTATTATTGCAAATTACAAGTATTATATTTTAAATTAAAATCTTTCTGTCGTAAGAGAAGCTGTATGAACTTCACTCTTTTCTTATTTAGACTTTACTACTAACTCATAGGAATACCTACTTCATCACACTTTAAAGTAACTGTTGCTTGGAGTTTTCTTAAACAAGTCAATGAGTATCGACAATATTATCGTTCACTTATGTCATATATTATTAAAGTAAAATATTCCTACCTTAAGTGATTGTAAGTAAATTCTTTTGCTTATCAGAAACGATTTGTATGAAAAAGCGTAAAAGCTCTACGTGAAGTAAATTAGGTAATGTTCCCTTATATGATAATATTATCAACAAAAATATCGGCATTACCTTCCCTACGCAATTATCAAATACCTTTCTTCCTCAACGTTGTTCCTATATCAAGATAATTTTTATATCAATTTATTTTAAAGCGAAAAATTAAAATCTTATACTGCATAAAAATATCTAACAAGGGTGATAAACACCATAACCTTTTTATTATTAAATTAATCTTTTAATATTTTCTTTAGAAGTAAAACCTTCATCTCACCTGGTGGTAAGTGAAGATAAAACCGAAGATAGGGACTGGCTATCTTACTTCATAACGCAGGTGTGCACATTTACAGCCCAAAAGTCTCAGTTCGTCCCTTCCTCTATTAGGCACTATCGCTACTGTGAAGCACCACCTTGATCGGCATGGAGTTACACTGATCCCAGTTAGATCATCTCAACCCCAGGGAATATATCAAGACCGTTATTCAGTCTCCCTCGTGAAAATTTAGAGTCCTGAACAAGGTGCGGAAGTATTTCATGCCTAACCAGTTATGCCAGTTGTACAAAACTCAGGTCAAGTCTTGCGTGGAATATTTCTCGCACAATTGGGATGTCTCCGCTAAGTACCTCCGAGATGCTTTGGACATATTATTGGAGATGTAATGAAGATCCTAGAGCCTCTGCTATTGCGTCGCGTCATAACGTCGCTTATTGCTTATTCTTATTTGTACCATGGACAATGCTCTGAAGAGCTCTTTAACCTTATCCCTTCCTCTTCTTTCTTACTCGGGAACACCTAACTATTTGTTTGCACCCTTTTTCCATTACTATGCACATTCTCTTGTAACCACATGATTTTAACAGTTCCGTTCATTCCCTCTTCATCCATCCAGTTAGTCTCGACCCGCCGTCCTATTCCGACGGTCGTCATCGTCTCCATAAATATTTATTATTTTTTTTAAGGACATTACTCCTATTCAACCTAACAGATCATCAATGCCATTAAGGTTTTGTAAACAAATTTTCTATTCTGATAAAGATAAAGTAGGTACCTCATACTATATCGAAAATCGGAAAGTAATTAATTATACGCTGCGTTATTACTCGGGAGCTTAATGAGAATTCTTCACATTCGAAGCACAATCTCACTGTTGGTTCATTAATCTTATATGGGTGTAACTAGACTAGACAGGGCTAGGACGGAGAGAAGAGATCGGCAAACGAATAGCTTCCCAACTAGGAGATTGAAATATTTAAGAAAGAATTATTTAGAAAAGGAAATTTTACTTATGCATTGTTGCTTTAGAAGACGCATATGCATCTTAGGATACATTAAATATAAATGATTATAAAATAAATAAAAATTTATCATGTTTTTAGAAGTTAATACCTTGATTGACGTTCGCATCTACAGCTGGCAACATTTTAGAATGTTTATTCGAATCAAGAATATTATTATTTTAAAACCCATAATAAGTATGCTACCTATTCTATGAACTTGTATTTAGAATCCAAAGAAATATGTATGATAAGACTTGTAAATCTTTGCACATATTAAAATTAAAAAAGAAGCAACAGAACTTTATGTACTTGGTTACCTTAGTTATTTGATATAAAATAAAGACTTCATTTCTAACATACGACAAAGTCTTATGACAAAACCGAAAAATTCATTCCAAAAAATATTTTTTGTGGTATATATGTGTTTATGTATGGGTCTTAGTTGATAAAACATGAAATCCATAAGAATTTAAATGAATAAATAAATTTTCACACAACACACATACGCACCGTTTCATATACTTCCACTCAAACACATCTTACACATCGAGAGAACTGACATAGAAAGTAAACCCTATAAATTTGTAATTAAATATCGCCCTACTCCGAAGCAATGATGCGTTGTATGCTGAAATACAGGTTATTTATTATCTAGTTCGGCCATAGAGGCTCTATATTAAAATGTTCAAATATACTGTTAATTAATAGCTTGAAATGTAAATAAATTTGGTAAAATGAATGTTATAATTATTATTTTTATATAAAAAAAAAATACTACAATTGTTACCTCATCTTTGTTTAGATTTGGTATAACTTAATCTGTCTTCTGCAAGACCATTATATTAAGTGAGCACTGTACCGTGTATAAAAGATCAATTATTTCCAGACGTTAAAAAGAAATTTTCATACATCTCGCGATAAACACGGACAAACCGACAACTTTATCTGTGTTTATTCAGACGCGGTACAATTTTCGGATTCTTAATGTGGACGAGGAAGAAATATTTCAAATAAAACACCAGATTGTCTCGTGAATTGACTCCGGTTTTTTGAGGACGTCTTAAAATTTATTCAGTGATTTCTAGACGTTATTCTGAGAAAATTAGGAAGAGAGGTATTGTACAGACTGGCAGTCCAGTCTAAAGCTAAAAAAATACATATACAAAGATAATAAAATGAAATTCGCTCAAATAATTACACCTTTTAATTTTTATCAAATGTTAGTAATGACTTGATTCTATACAGGAGAGGTAATTCATTTCAATCGTCATTCTTAAATTATATTTAGTTAAGTTATGAAGTTGGTCTATAAGGTTCAGATTGAAGCAGCAACTTAGAAATTATAACTTCAATCGAAAGCAGAAATTCTGCTATAAGTCTCATTCCTTATTTTTCGTTAGCAACATTTAATTTTGCAACGGAACAAGGAAATTATCTTCTTTATAGACTGATAGAAATTTAAAATACGTTGCTAAGTAAACCAATGATAACACAATTGTTTGTACCTTTCAGGGATGTAGTTTGAGGTACCATCATTTTAGACTTGATAAAGGTCTGACAAAAACTCTCGTACATACTTTACTTATAATACTTTTAAACCTGATTAACAAAAGTGCTTAACATGTCTTTTTTCATTGTTTTGACATAGTAATGATTGAAGTGAACATAGATTAGCAGTTTTTAGACTGTTACGAACAGGTTAAGTGATCCTAAAGGTTTTTTAAAGTAAATACGTATTACTATTAGATAAAATCAATATTCAATATAAAAATGAGGTGTATTTAAATAGGATTATGTACGTTCTTATAACAATACAAGAATAATAAAAATATAATCATCTTTTTTTAATAGTAGAATCGGAAAATGAAAACTGGTAGGATGCCCAAATAGAGTTCATATGTAGTAATAGTACTCCTACTGAACTCCTACCTTAATCAAATACAATGGTTGGAAAGAAATGTCTAAATAATTAAGTGGATAGAATTAGTAATCTACAGATAACGAATAATAACTTAAATTTAATTTGTAAAATTGTAATTTATTTCAAAGGTTTAAACACTAAAAATGAACAAATTAAAAACTACTATGATAGATTTTTTACATACAACATAGTAAATATAACATTCTTTATAAGAACTTAAATCTAGAATTACAATCAGAAACGTTGTGACAGTATTTTTATTTGATATAAATTGAAGTTTTGATATTAATAATAATATTAGAACGAAGAAAGCAAGGTAAGACGAAATTAAGGTTTGTAGATTTTTTTCAATCATGATAAGACACTTTGTTCTTATCCGTAATCCATCAATCTTCGCAAATCCCGAAGCTGTCGCTACTTCTTCTGGGCTTCACGTTTTTGTTAGATATCAACTAGAAAATGATTGGAACCAACATAAACTTAGAAAATTTTTAAATTTCCTTATAATATACCGCAATGTGACCTTTATGATAGACAGTTCCTAATTGCCTATGAAAAGAATAGTATAACATTTAAATTACAGTTCTTTAATTTATAGAAAAATGTGGAGTTTTTCAAAAAACTTCCGAGTAATTAGATAATCTTCACAATTTTCTATTCTATTTTTATTTGATTCAAACCATTTTATTGGACTAATTTAGCCAATAATTTTAACTCACGAATGAAGTACCGCTCCTTCCATTCACTACCAAGGACGAAACGCAAGCTAAAAATCAAAAAAACAAGGCATTGTTTTCGTAAATCCTTTCCAGGATAACTGAGCGTAAATAGGAAGAAAAACCTAAATCACTATTGACAGCCCCGTTATCTCAGCTATATCTGATCATGTGAAACACCCTTCTTGTCTTTCTAGTAAGTGTTATTCGTATTCACTGAGGTATTGTCGTATATTTATGAACACATGGCTTGAATGCGTGGCCGTTGGCCGCGTTTTACGATTCCGTACATAGAAATATCAACACATTTACACTGGGAGAATTAAAATTGTAAATGGCGTGGTTTTGATATAATACAGTTTTATTTATGAACCTGTGTAGTAAGCAAATGTAATTTGTGACAAATTGCATTCGCTTTCAGACGCTAGATACTGTTTACCTTCTAGTAGCTTGTTTCTTTGAAATATTTTGACAAATGTATATTATAATAAATTACTTGAATCTAGTTATTTTTCTGCCGAACCACACCTGGAGATATAAACGACGAGTTTTATGTAAATTAATTGGACTTCAAGTTTGCTTACATTATTTGTTCTTGTGAAACGTCGAGAAAACAAGTTTTAGATAACATTTCGGATTCGATAACAAAGCTTGTAACATATAATATTATATGATAAATAAAATCTATAAGTTTCGTCTATCATTTGGGAAATCTAAGTTCCGAATTTTAGATATTTATAACTATTAAATAGTACGTTATAAATTTTGAATAGTAAGCGAATTTCAAACAGTAAGAGATCAAAATAGAATCATATTTTGATCTCGTATTCATAATATTCATAAATTTCATGAATTCATAAATTACCAATTATTATTACTAAATTTCTAGAGAGAATAATATTTTAACAAAAATTTGGTATTCAAAATTGCGTAGCATCCTTTCAGCAGATGCAAATTGCGGACAGTTTTAATCTTACAATAGTAACTGTTTTACGCTACAACAATACGTATCAAAGCTAAATAAGAAACTTTATCTAATATCTTCCAATGTTTTCATATCCTATCCTGGCGACCGTCACAGCCCTCTCTGCCAACTTCGGGATCTCGTTCATTTTGTAGTCAAGGCTCCCATTTACATTCATTGCTAAACTTTCATTCCCAAGCCTTGTGTGCGGCCTTACTAATACTAATTCAGCTTTGGCGTTGTAGAAATCTGACGGCTGATTGCTTTAGGGAGCTGTTTGTAGTGAAGTCATTGTACTTTAATCACACAAAGTTTTTTGAATCTGTTTTTTATTTACTTAAGCCGTTGCCAGAAATTTTAACGTTGTTTAATTTTTTATACGTTTAAATTGAGGACTGCATTATACTCTCGGGAAACTTGTGTTAATTAAAAACTAATTGCGTCTAGATTGTAAGGCATGACAAGTTGATGGGGTTTGTTTATTATGGAGACCACAAGTTTCTTCGCCCTTATTATTTTAGGCCGTTGTTTTATATATATATCGTTGGCGTGAATAATGTTCATTTTTACTATGATTTTCATCATCGCAATTGTCAACGATGCAGCAACTTTTGCCTTAAAAGTGCTCTTAGATCGCATAGATCCATATTCCAACCTAATTCATAAAAATGTTATCGAAACAATTTGAGCGAATAGATCATATATTGATCGTCAACGTATATGTGATCCATTATCATCAGCAACTGTGTATTTTGATAGAACCATCCAGAAACCAACAATCTTTAATATTGAAAGTTCAAATATAAAAAAGTAGGTAATAATAATAATAATAATTTATTAAGCCATAAAAGATTCGATTCGATATTACAGTGAATTAAAAAACTATGATTTTATTGTAAATATCTTAACTTATTTAATCCCCTGACTCCTAAACTAGGATAATCCTGTATTTTAGGAGCCAGTTACATATAGATTACATATTTATCTGCAATTTTATAAATAAAAAGAGTGTAACGATAATTAGATGTGATTATGTGTGTGATATGTGTGTGTATGATATGATTATTCTTAATGAATAGAGTGTAACTCAACTTTATAGTAAATTATATCAGTTTAAAACTCTTCTATAGCTAACACAAAGTTCAGATCAAAGGCAATGTTAAATAAACTAATATTTATTTTTCAAAGACGAAACAGATATTAATAGATATTAATTCCGAAGCTCTTCATCGTAGCTCGTCAATTAAAATAATATACTTCCCTTGATTTTCGCAAATGTAATACTTAAAATAACTTGATTTCTTCCTCCTTGTATAAAGGCCATGTTTCTACGATAATAGTAAATTCCATTTATTCGTTAAAAGGAAGTGTAGATATTATTTGGCGCCACACCAATGCTTTCTGTGGCTTCATTTTGTTCCAATAAAATTAGATTCCTTTGAGTATACTACGCCTATATGAACTTGATACTTTACGTTTTGTTGCAAAATATTGTTTTTTTTTTACCTGATAAATAACAAAGGGTTAAGTATAACAAATAAACGTAGAACTAAAAACAAAAACACTTTGTATTTGCTGTGCACATTGTTTGACAGATCCTGCCATAACTCGTTACACAGGTATTTAAACTTATGTGCATTGAGCTTATAATTTGTGTCTCCAAAGTGAGTAATAGTTTAAAATCATTGGAATCTTGCTCTTTGAAACTCATTACTTAAATGCCCGAGCATTGTTAACAATGTTTGAGTTATAATATTTATTTGCATTCTATATAGAGATATAAGTTGTTATTACTAGTTAGTAGATACTGATTACTAATTTTTATAATATGGATTTATATAACTAGTCTGTATGCATATTGTTTATTTTTGTCATTTTAGTGTAACCATGAACCATTTATATTCATGATGACCATAAGATAAAAAAAAACTGATGTTACTGATATTACGATAATATAAAATTATTTGTTACGTATATCTTCAGAATAAAGCAATCATGACAGGAAATTAAATATAAGTATAGTTTTGGATTCAACGTTTTAGAATCAAGTATCAATTACATTTTTCCGTCATACAAAAACCAGAAGTGGGCTGTAAATGCAAACTGAAGAGTAGAATGTTATTATAAAGACAAACCTTATTATCGTCGTCTTTGATAAATGTTTCTGTCCCGTTCTTTCATTGCAAAGGCTACTTATTTCTTACGCTTTGACAAAGAACCATCGACGTGTTTTTAGAAAAACATTAGACCCGATTGATTACATACAAGTTCTTTTTGGAAAAGTTAACCAATAAATCTCTAATTAATAATTTTGTTCAATATACAGTTAGCTAATTGACACGCCGATTATTTCTGTTTATCGTCAGTTTTTCTATTTGTTTTTAACAAATTAATCACTTTCAGATGTATACAAAATTAAGAAGACAGACCGAAATTATTAGTTCACAATATTACTAGTCTTGTTCTAATTACTTTTAAATTAAGTTAAAAATCGAATACATAAAAATTAATATGTGATGAAACAGAGCAGGAACCTTTAAAAAACATATATAATATCGATGGCGAATTCATACGCTCATCTAGGTAATTGATAGCGTGAAATATTGTGTATCGTAGTGTTAAATGGAAGCTATGCAGTATAATCACAGGCAACGAAGGAAGTAACATTTCCTGTCTCCAGAATGTCAAGTCGCCAGGTCTTGGCCTTCGTCCTGCCTAACGGTAAATGAAGATAAGGCCAAAGATGTAAACGAGCTACACTTGATTCCTCAACCACAGAGGAACTGGCTATTTTATTTCCAACTGCCGGAACACTTCAAGTATGTTAACATTATTTTTACGGCAGCAGACTTAGTTAGGATAGTGGCAGGTAGCCAATTGGACTTAGATGAATTCCTACAACTAACGGTACTAGAAATAGTCTGAAAAAACCAACATGTTTAAAACGCCGTATCAATTTCATTACAAGGAAATAAATTGCAAGTTATTTTATGTTACTTAATTTATGTATTATGTTATTTAAGTTTATTATATATTGTGTTATAGCTTACTTTTTAAAATAAAATACCTAATAATTTTTATGTTTTTTTCATATATTTATTTATTTCTAATTAGAGTATTTTCATACTGAATTGTAAATAGTACCTTAAAGCCAGTACCAGGTGTGTCTAGATATATCTCTAGCAACCGCAAATCGCAAAGGGCAAAGGGCTATCGCAACTCGAACCTCAACCGTGTCGAGCCTTTACCCGTACAGCATAAATTGTTTCTTAATCATTTTTCTTGTAGTACGGGTTATAGTTCTGTTATATATATATTAAAGAAGAGAGTACATCAAACCAGTGTTAACTTTTAATAACCATTTTACGTCACTCGCACCTGTTCTGTAGCCTAAATTAGTTAAGCATCATTAAATCTTAATATCATATTTAAATTGAATAACAATGGAAGTAATCGCTTACAAAATGATCTCAACTTTGAAAGTGAGTATCAACAGCCTATATTCAGCCCATTGTTGGGGTATAATGCCACTTGATGGCTAAGTTACCATAGCAACGAAGACTTAACTTACTTCCGAAGGACTGATCGAGATAGCACATTTTGTTTGACCGATCCTGGGACCACTTTTTTTTTCAAAGAACAGTTTTGAAACTATCGTTATTGTAAGCAATTACATTACTCACTTTACAAACACCGTTAACATAAGTGCAGTAGATTATCTCAGCAAGTTATGTGGGAGCAACTTTTCATCCGCCTCCTATCTTTCCATTTCGGCGGGCAGCCAATGAGTTGAAGTGTTTTTGAGCCTGCAAACTCGGCAACTCTCCCGGGTAATGTAATGTAAGGAATAAAACTGAAGGAGCCAATTTCACAGTGTAGGTCTAAACAGTATTTTTAAAATTCACTCATTTCTGTATAGGTGAGGTATTAATTAATAATTATTAATAGTACTTACTATTCCTGCTTACCCTTGTACATTTTTTTCCGTAATCGTATGTTCCAATGTTTTATTTTTGTGTGCAATAAAGGACATATGTAATTCATCGTTAACACCAGCAAGGGGCTTTATATACCTTCACGAGTGCTTTATCATTAAGAATCTATAATAATATCAGTCAGAAAAAAAATTAATGAAATCTAATAATTAGGACAACCATAGAAAACGCACAGAGCAGCATTCTCAACTAGTAAATAAATAAATAAATTTTCAAAAGCATGATTCCTGGGATCCCAGGATCTTTAAATGGTTAATACTCCCAGGAGTATTGATATTTAAAGATCCAATGATCCAATTTTGGTAATCTGAAAAACCGTTCAGTGCTTTTGTTCAACAATTCATTCTGTATATAAATAACACACACGTTGTTATATGTGACATTCGCAAAGCTATCCACAATCTCATTAACATAACACAAAGTGGTTATGTTGTATTGTGTCAATTTTGTTATAGTTAATACAATAATTATTATCATGAATCGTCATTCAGCAACTTACTCCGATGCTGTAGTGTCAATGCGATAATCATTATCTAAATTATTTCCAGGGGCAAGACATTAAGCATCGGCTGTTTCCAGTCACATAAATTCTTCACTTTTCTATTTTATATTCAAAATAAGTTTATCATACTGTTCATATCTCGACTGCGTATCTAACAGTCATATAAGACCAATTTAATTTTATCTCACGCCAAGATGATACGTGACGACGCTAAGTGTATACCACAAATGATACTTTATTAATTTAATCAGAAATTATTTGAGTGAACATATACGAAATGCTTTTAGTATGATACTAGAATGTAACTATTATTGTTACTGTGTAATTTAAAGGTCGTACTATTAGAAATTGTATAAGCGTTTTATAGTTATACAGTATTTTTTCTAAAGCTATTCGAGTATTTGTAACCAACCGCATACAGGCAAGTCGACGATACTGACAGTCATCTATCTAACTCCACCACCCTCAAGGCTAAACTATAATCTGCTTCGATACTGTTTAACTGTTTAAGTTATTATTATTTAAAACCTTTTTTTCTGTGAATTTAAAAAGCTGAACAATTTAAAATGATTTTTTTGGAGTTGGCTCGAAGTATAATAGAAGATGAAGCACAGACGGCAAAATAAAATTAACTTGGATAAATTAAATTACTTTTGCCATTTTAGTGTTTAAAAGTTAGTTTTGTTAAAAACTTATGAACTCAATGAGCTGGCACCACATTAAATTATGACTACAATTCTTACAGGTTTTTACTGATAAACTCATTACTTTATTAATCAATATATAATTGTAGTATCATATATTATACCACTCCTATATACTCCTTTTCGGTGTTATTAATTTATAATAAGTGATATTTAATATAGATTGATTCAACTATCAGTGGCAAGAGGTAGTATACAAACTATATACAATATTTTTGATGTGTCCGGTATCAGTCAATATTTTTGTGGTGTCAATCCGTAATTTAAAACTAAGTACGTTTATGATGTTAGCCAATTTCTTTTGTAAGCTTTATTCTAGATTCAATAGATTAGGAACGGGTTTCGCTTAACTTTAAATTTAAAAAAATATATTTTATAAGCCTTTTTTACTTTTACGTATAAAAAATTAAACGAACAGTGTGTATTTGCAAGACAGAGATAAAAGTAGACGAACACTTGAAAGTAATGGCGAGAAAGTTTCTAAAGTGTAGGTGTAGCTAATTCTTGTTATTTAGGGGATTATATCGTGATAGAGTTGTTCTCCAGTTTCGCCAAGTTTGTTTCTTGATAGAGCTTTACAATTATGTTGATATATTATGTTTTGAGAATAAGTTTTCAATGTTAAGTCAGTAAAGAGGTATTTATAAATCTCGGGTACGGCCTTGAGAGTCATTTCGCGTGCTGGAAACGTTAGAGGACCGCTTAATAGACTTGATGGCTTCTCCATCCGGTGTAAGGGGTGATTCACCAACGGATCCATATTGAGCAGTGAAATCTCAAGACAATTAAAAATATTTCAGTCTAAATTTACAGGTAATATTTAATCAAGCATTTTAATCTTTTGTATTATCAATAGCCAATATACATCTTACTGTTGGGCACAAACTTTCCTGGATGGGAGAACCCACACCTTTTTGGGTAATCTAAAATTATTTCCATTATAAAAAGTATTTTAAAGGGCTTGAAACTTTCGTTTAAAAGCTACCTCACAAAATTTTTCGCTTAGAAACTACCGGAAAAATTTCATAGTTATTTATTGATTATTTAAATTAAAAAAATTTTTTTTTGGTGGTGTCGAGTCATTCCGTGGACTTCGTACTGTCTAACAAATTGTAACGTGGCCGATCAATTGCGAATTGTTATTCAAGGCGCAGAAGTATCTATATACAAATTGCAGATAGGTATAATCTATCATAGCGTTCTTGAGTTATCTGGGTGTAGTTCGCTGGTATTTTCGGCCTTATCTTCACTTACTATCAAATGAGATGAAAGCCAAGAGATTTCCCGTTAATTATCATATTTAAAAAACCACTCAAAAATTTTAACATAAAACCAATCTTAGCTTATCTTAACCATTTCTATTCTTTTATAACTGTAAGCGAAAACAAGGAAATAGCACTGTAAAATAATTCAAACAAACCATTTATATGGAGGCAGTTAACCAGCGGGTTGAAAAAAGTCGCAATTAACATCGGCAGAAACGCTGCACGCGAGTATCGGTGAAAATTAAAACTGAAGACCCAGCTTCCGATTTTTCAGCCATCGCTTTCAATTTGCATACCAAGTCCAGTGAAATTTGACTCCTGAACTGAACTAACGAGGGTCCCTTTTCATTTGCACTCTTTGTGGGTTACCCTCCGCTTTATTCATTTACAAATTCACCTCGGCATAATGTGATACTTCATTCAATATTTTCCTTTTACACTTGCATTTTTTGTGACTTATCTCAGTCAGTCATTACGCTTTTGATTTTTCTTTTTTGTTGTATTATACAGCGTGTGCAAAAGAATGATAAGAAAAAAGAAATTTTTAACAATGTTTATCACTAAATTAGCGAAAAACTAATTAGCTGTTTCAAAATCATATTCCACCACTACACCATATTGCCCCAGCATTATGGTGTAGTGGTGGAATAGCCCACTATTGGCATAGGAGCTTTACACGTGGAGTTGTTGCCAGAATACCAATACACTGGTCCAATGCCCATTAGGTATGTTCTTCTTAATATAAATTTCAGAAAATAAAAGTCATCGCTACAAATCTTTATCTATACTATTATACTATTATTGGGACTTCCTTATAACTAAGATTTTCATGCTTGTCCGATTAACGAAACATAGCCAGAATTAGAGATAGTGACAGTCTCCGGGTGTACTTAGTAAGTACATCTTGGAGGTATTCCAGGACATCGGTCATTAGGATTGGGGAAGCACAAAAGATCCCATAGGGTCGACGTGCTCCGGGAGTAATCCTGGCCTTACATCAAGATAAGATAAGATAAGAGATAGTGAACATTGAATTGAACATATATATCATAAATTTAACATTTATATGATAAATTCACATTTTCATAGTTGTTTACGTTAAGTGTGCTTCGTTCATTTTAATATAACAAAAGAAAACGTGTTTCTCTAATAGCTCAAATTGATGAAATAATGAAAATTATATTTAGTTATACAAATAAAGTTGTACAAAGGCTAAATCAGAGATATTCACATGCATCACATATCGAAGCATTCAGGAAATCGTATATCCGCCAAAGAAATTATGTTTTTCTGTGATATTAGGTCGGGGAAAAGTCTTTTGGTATATATATGGTAAAAACTTGTAATAAAACATCTTTTGCTATACTATTTGTATCTGGCTGGATTGGAAACTGTAACATTTCAAAAAATAAATCAAATGAGGAAAATTTTGTTTCCCACTATTTTTCATTAGTTTTTCTTTCTGTCAAAATGAGCTAATCGAATGAAGATTTTTCGTAACGTGTTGTTTTCACCTTTGAAATCAAAAGCAAAGTATTGTTATACAATAACAATAGCATTTTTTGGTGATAACAGAGATTTTTTTACAATAAGTACATCTTTTTATTTAATTTTAAATGCTAGTCAGCTGTACTAGTTTTTATAGATACAAAAATCAACGTGGTTATGTTGAATATCAAATTCAAAGATTCTTTTAATTTTTAATAAGAATTTTTACAATTTTAATGAACCGAAGTTTGTGATGATTTTAAAATTAAGTTCTTGGTTATTATACATAAGCAATTAACATCGGGCTACTTAAATTAACTACAATGAATTCAGCTAAACCTTCTATGAACATCAATTACCTATAGTACTTCTCTAGGGTAGACAAAGTTTAACAATAACATTTAACAATAAAATCTTGTAAATCTGAAGACAAATCCCCGATATATATTTTATTAAAAATTAAACTTTCAGAACTTATTTTCGGCTTTCAACAAATTGAGAGGTCTAACTAGGTATTGTTTGTTTATCTGCTCTCCAACACGTGTTACAAGACAAATACAATATTGATATACACGTATGTACCTAAAGCCTATTAAGTCTCAGTTGGAGATACCCGATTTCCCTATGAGGATATAATTAGAAATTATTACCTACTGAATAGAATATAATTAAGCCCGTTAAATTTTGGGACAAGATCACATAACTAAAGGGTTCTTTATGTCAGGTCGACCCTCGGCGTAAAGGGAACGACTCATAAGAGGACAGCCTATTAAGAGTGCTCCATAATTTAAGAAATGGACTTCGTGACAACTCTACAGATAAAATAACCTAATATAAATTCAGCTGTGAAATAATTTTGACAATATATCTTTAACGATAACACAGCTGTTAAGAACTGGCCATCAAGCAGGTTCACAAACAGAGGTTTTAATGTAATGTTTTACTTTCCGGTTTTTTGTCATAATATTGTCGTTGTTGTCCTGTTTTCTTTCGCTTGTTATCTTGTTTTATTATTTAGCAATAATTTATATTGGTTTTCCTTTTATTTTAATAAAATATATTACTCTGAGCTGTCCACCCTTTTATTTACTCCGCTACAAAAGCATTCAAGCCAACATGCTCTCAATACAATACGTACATAACGCAAAAATGCAATGCAAGTAAAGAATATGGCTGATATATACTTAAAGAATTGCAAAGTATTTCTCTTAACCTATAGTATTTTAGCAGTCCGTTCGTATTACTCACTAATCAGTAGACGCCAACAAAAAATATTCCATATATTTCCTAACGTACTTTAGAACCGTAATTAATAAAATATGTAGAATTTCTTAACCCAGTCAACTTCCAAAGTATGAGAACACATATAGCAGATATACCGACCCTATTTCAATGTGAACCGAGCTTGGGGCCGCATTCTTTTCAGACCTGCTTCCAAGTATTTTAATTAATGGAGTATTTTCTTTGCAAGCCTTGCGGTAGTCGCATATATAATATAAAATAACCTTATGAAATTCGTGCATAAACAAGAAGATTGTACTAATTTATTACGCCAAAATAATAAAAATCTCGAACTTAACGCATTATCTACTAATCAAACAGGGGATACAGCCACTTAACAGAGATCTGTAAAAGCACCACTTAACAGAGATCTCTAAAAGCATCTTATATTAACTTTGAAGTCAACATTTGTTATTATGTTTTTCGCGTTCAAATTAAATGTGGACCAAAAAAATAATTTTGATTATTAATTTATGACACATTTTTCTTCATTATCATCATAAAAGAAGCCTTTTGACTTTTGGATACAACCCTTCCAACATGGAAGAAATACGCAAAATAAATTAAAGTATATAATTTTCATGTAATATATAAAAATACCTATAAATTACAATCGAGTAAGCTTTATTATAAGTTTCTCAATTCGTCGTGGAAGAAACTCAAACGCGAAGTATTCCTTCCGTTGCATCTTGTTAAAACTAACAAGCAGAGTAAATTGGATTGAATGAAATGGCTGCATTAATTAAAATCTCCGAAGACCCTCTAGTATAACACGCAGTGTAAATATAAAGTTAGATAACCATTGACGTTATCAAAGTCATCTTGAATGTATGCGACTGATTAGAATTATATTTGTTATGATGCAATTCGTCATTTTTCTGTTAGCAAAATGGTAAACAATTTACTGTTTTATTTTCCAACAATACCAGTCAAAGTTAGTATTACTAACTAGTAGTAGGTTAGTATTACTAAGTTAGTATTTACTTAGTATTACTCAAGGTACTTGTATTAGTGTAGTATTATAATGTTATAATGTGGTATTTTATTATGTTATTAATATAGGAGAAGATAATAGTATTATTCTCGGTAATAGTAACTATTTTAGCAGCGCAATTTACCATGATCTCAACTTGCACGTACTAGACGCCACATACTTCACAGAGAGGTATTTTATTATACATCTAATTTATATTCAAATACGTATACTTATACTTTAAAAAAATTTACTGTGTGCAATAACTAATATTAAATGTCGAGTAACTCTGCATAGGAAAATCTCAGCTGCTTAAGTCTTGAAAAAACTCAAAATTACGTGTCAACAGACAGTGCGTGCAGCTTAACAGGGACGAACTTGGACTCGGTTTATTATTTAAATAAACATTTTCAAATTTCATGTTTATATCGCAGTTAAGAATGGTAAGGTAGAACATAAGCTTTGAATTTTGAAGAAATTGCACATGATTTGAATTTGAATTATATTAATATTTAAAATTTATCGTGCGGCGTTTTGTTAGTAAGCCATAAGTCCTAGCAGTACACTGTGTTTCAGGATGAAGAGAAAGGAAAATCTATATAGTGGAAACGCGCTAGTTATCAAGTAATATCTTGATATTTCTGGTGTCTTTAAACAAAGAAAATTTATTTTGTCTATACGTGTCTGTATGTGTGGGTGTACCGCACAAAAAATTTATTTGTGGCAAAATAACAAGCGCCCTTAATACGGACCTGTGAACGCATCGTAATGAGCAGCGACGGTTGCGACCCTCGCATGAGTGACTTCTTTGTAACCATATCTATTCACCAATAAATATAATGATGTTCACGTACTTATTAAGCAATAGAAGAAATTTATATTAAATCGTATGAAAATAAAAAAGGTTTAAAGAAAATTAAGACAAAGGCATAAATTTTAAAAGAATACAGTAATACTACATGTGCAGAGCTCAATAGAAATGGTTTGATGGTAATAATTACGAACATAAAGCACTTTTTACCTTTTTACCAATTTAGCTGCCACGTTGAAGCTCAATATATAAGGTATTTTTATGTAAAATCATTTACTTCTAACTATGGATATGACCTTGTAATGACAACTAAATAGCGTCTCGCTAAATACACTGTAGCCATCTAACGATTCTCATTACCAAAAAACTCCAGCTATAAATAGAACTCTATTGTATAGTCTCAATGTTCAAGATCGCGTACGCCGCTTCAACAAAAAAAGCTCAGAAGTAAATGACTGACTTATTTTCGTTTATAGTTTGGTTAATATAATAAAATAGTACTAAAATTCTTCTTGAACGTGTACTAATGAATTATGTGAAATATAAGCACAAAATTCCTCAAATAGATTTATTTGAGGAATTTTGTGTTTATATTTCGATATAGTAAAGTAACACGTAATATTCTCACAAAACACACCATCTTAAAAATAGATGGTAATCTACATAAAATAAAATTTTAGTCAAATACACAAGCAAACAATTCCCTAAATATATACTTTTTTTTGCGGGATTAGGTTCACTCACTTAGATTCCTTCAAACCAACACGTATTTACGGAGCCACTTCTTAATGAAATGGCTAATTAAAATTATGGTGGAATATTATTACTACTGACTTCTGTTACGTTCCCTTGTTTTTCCAACAGTAACAATAGAAGAACCTGGTGGTTTAAATGAAACGTCACTCTGAATTAGAGAACCGTAAAGGCCTGATTAAGCACTGATCAACATCACTGCTTATGCTTAGCGATGTAACTCAACTAGCCTAGGTTTGCTCATGTGTCGGATCGGTGATGTAAGCATTATCAGGGAGCAAATTACACACTTACATTATACTGTCATATGCACACACATCATGTTTGTAGAACAAATTAATGAAAGTTATACTTTAACTAAACTTCAAAGTCATACTAAAACGATTACAAGCTCATTAATTTAGTAATAAAGAAATATAAATGTTGCAACAGGTATTTAATGACATTTTAATTTTGTTTGGAGGCGTTTGTCCAAACATGGACTAACCCCTAGAAAAAGCACTATTAATATGAAAAAATTTAAAAGAACTTAATAAATGAGTCTATTTAAATAAAGATATTTTGACTTTGGCTTTGAATATAAAGGATAATTTAGGGGCATCAATTTAAAGAGTAAACTAGGCTGTATAAACCTACTTTAGCTTTTTAAATAAGTGGTGCCCCAAAAAATTATAGGTTTTATCCACTTTGATAGAGGATCGACCAATAACAAGATGTCGATCAACACACAAATACCTAAAATCTACTTGGAATTCACTGCTTCACCCCATCCCTCTCATATAACGTACCAGATATATCATAATGAAAAACCTTCTTGGTAAATTCCATTACTTGGAAGCAATTTACCTTACGTTCATCCCGAAATATTTGCAATATCTCCATGAGTCGTTTTTCAATATAACACCGAAATCCAGATGGTTCTATAGCGTCATGAGGTGAATGTCCATTAATAATAAAACGGGCAGAAGGCTTGCCTCGCGACAAATTTCCATTCCAGTCCGACACCTCATTATTTTCAATGAAGACGTAAATTTGCGTCATTCGTTCCAACCGTTTTTCTTTTAGCGCGGAATTTGCTGGCACGGGTATGAAATGCTCTAACTCGACTTTTGACGTTTATTCGTTTTTTACTTAAAAATGCATATCTGTTGTTCTTGCGTACATTCAGAATTATTATCTCCTGAATTATATATAGGAAACGAACACAAATGGACTATAATGTAATTAATAATATTTTTAAATGGCAATTGCCAATAAATTCAATAAATTTTCATAGAGTTAGACCATTTCTACAGGTTATTTACTGACGAAAATATATATTATGTAGTTCTTGCTATCGGTAATTCTGACACTTAACTGGTGGTTAGTAACTAATTTAGGACTTACTATTGTAAATATATTTTTCTATATGTATTTCTTTTAGTATTGGTTTATGGAGAATAAAAATAGATTTTATTGTCTTCTAAATATATTGGTATTGTACAATTTGACAGGAGACTGACTTGTTGGCGAATGATTTGAGAATTGGTAATGTTAAGTTATATCCATTATTTATTTTCGACTTTATTGCAAGAATAGTAGACAGTAGATAGGAACGTTTCTATGGAAAAATGTTATTTTTAAATTATTCAATAAAGAATATGGTAAGATAACTATGCCTTTTCACGTTATTTATAGAATTACAAAGAGCCTTTAACTCAAATTTTGATTAAGCATTTTTAATCAAGAATACAAAAAAATTTTGGTCACAAAAATCCTTTTTTCATTAAAGTAACATTAATTTTGCATATATAGGCTTTTTGACGTAAATAAGTTTCCAAATAGGTCTTATCTACGAGAGCTCTGTGTCATGATGACCCTACATTAGTCACAGTAACACCGCTTTGTTCACAAACTCACCTTTAATAAAACTGTTTTCACTGACAGTACGTTTCAAACTTGCAACTGTTCGCGGCATCTCAGTCGAAACATTGTTGAAATGCTGAACTCATTAAGGCTATTTTGAACGAAAGTTACTTTCTTCGATTCTATGTACCAAGTTTAATGTACCAAGAATACGTAAGCTGGAGGTGATTTATTAGTACGTGCGTAAAGTTACATTCTACAACTCCGCGTGAAAGATACATTTATAGAAATTAGAAATTCCAATTGAACACTTTTCAATACTCAAAAAAAATTTCAAAATAAATTATAAGCTAACCAATTTTATAATAAGTTAAAATTGTACATTCAAATTTTTTTTGGTTACTTTTAAAACCTAATAAGGTAGAGCTTTAGAAGCGATAAAAGTTATTGTGTCTTTAAGATTTTAAGGTCTTACACAATCACTGTACAAAAACAACAAATCAACAATCACACTCTACATGATATTAATAAATATAATGCAAGCGAATGCAAACGAATGCAAGCATTGTATCGACTCACCTGTGACTTTGCATCGATACAAAGACCACTAAATTTTA
This sequence comes from Acentria ephemerella, assembly GCA_943193645.1. Lineage (NCBI taxonomy): Eukaryota > Metazoa > Arthropoda > Insecta > Lepidoptera > Crambidae > Acentria > Acentria ephemerella. Next base: position 3,355,043 of record OW971889.1, read on the forward strand.
TGATGAGTACAAAGGTTCGGGAATATTGTATAAATTTATATCACGTCTCAGACTCGTGGAAAGTACATAAAGGTTTATATTGTTGTACATAAAGGTCTATTTTATTGTTTTATATTGTGTACTAGTGTCCTTTCTCCATAATATTCAACGAAAAACTAAACATTGCAAGACTAAATATTAGGGTATTGGGTAGATACTATAATAAAGAATCATCTCTCAAATGCTTATACATAGACACCAGCCACATGCTTACCTGACCTTCTATGTACGAGATTTTATCGACAACTTCACTCAGGTAATTACAATGATCAAGAGGGACAAAGCTATACGTCACATGTGATTGAACCCGCAGCGATGGCGCATTGAGAAATGGGTTCTCTTAATCGTGATTCCTATCTGAAGGTTCGTGCTTCTAATGTTTTTGCTTGCTCTTATATATTTTGTCACAAATGCTCTTTCGTTTCCCTTGGTAATTAATTTGTGAGATTACGGAATAAGATACTTAACCTTGGAGCTTTCAATGAATAATGAAGCCATTATTCAATTATCAGAAGACAATAGAATTAGAAAATAGAAAACCGCAAGGCTGCGAAAGAGGGTAATCACTGTCTTAAAAAAGTAATTTGACATGTACATTAAAGTTTGCATGTCAATTTTTTAAATTGTACTTACGTTTGATGAAGATCCATCTTATTATGAAATTTAATTAAAAAATTGTTGTATGCGGTAAATTCTTTTGCCTTCCCTTTTATAAGGAAATGAAAACATAAAATAGTGCATCATAATATTGACGTCAGGGAAAAATATAATTTTTGTTTCGACATTAGTTGCACAGTGTCTAATCGAATATTAAAATTTGAATCAAACAAATTTATTAAAGTAATAAAAAACTTTTGTAGACACAGGACAGGTAAATGTGAAACAAGCATACTTCAATCATAACGATATGATGTAATTATAAACAGAACTTCAATTAAAGAACTTAAACTATTGAATAAATATATCACCAGAAGATAAACATCAGTTGCATTGAGGTCATCAAACTATGGCATTGCTTCTTTGTATTTGTAACTACTGCGCTACTTACCTGAAACAAATAGAAGAATTTTTAATGATTGCTATAATATATTTATTTCTGCTTTAAAACAGACTTAAAACTTAATAACAACCTTTATATGCTTTTGCTGTGATGGATAATATAAATCAATGAGCATATAAATGATAATAATTTATATTTAAGGCGCTGAATAAAGAGTGTAATTTAGAGAGATTGCTAAAAAATCTAAACGTTCATCATAATAATTGAATTGCTTGTCAATACTTCATTTTAGGCAATTTATTTGGACAGGATTCAGCCATTTTGGTTGTATAGATTTCGATCGTTTTATGAAAATTTTAGTATTCAAAATGATCAGCCCACGTTGTCTAGTGCTGAACAAGGAGGCCCTTGTTATTATCGATGTCCAAGCAAAATAGAAGCCCTAAATTAAATGCTACAAATATTGAACTACTTTTGTTATTCAAGTAAAATTGATTATAAAAGAGATAATTCAATAATTATTATTTTTATTGAATACTAGTTTGAATACTAGACCTTTGTGAACTTTGTGTCACCTACTGTCTACCAACAACGCCATCTATTAAATGTAACCCTAAGTAGCGATAAAAGAAATGACAGTTAGACGATTTTCCTAAATAAAACAGAATACAAATTATTAAAATTGGTCAAACCGTTTCTTAGTTTCAGCAAGGCTAATAAGAATTAATTCATTTATATATATAAGACGAAGATTATCCTTTTAAAGCATATTTTCTCCATAAGTGAAGGCACTAAGAGAGGATAATGACGCTAACTTTACCTCGTCCATCCATTTCTTTCGTTTTATATCATCATAAAATAAAGAACGTCATATCTTGACAAATGACGATTAATGGGCTGAAACATAAGTCCTTTATTATCTATTCAAAGCGGAACAAAACAGACGATGAGTAATGAACATGTTCCGTCAAGAAGCGTCCAAGGGCTATCCCTATTTCAAAGCGACTTGTTTTCAACTTGGATGAACATATATATTTATATCATTTATAAGGGTTTAAGACTAGATTTTTGTAAAATACGATTTTATATACTACTGGCAAAAAATGAAATTCTGTACCGGTTATAGTGTAGTTAGCAAAGAACAATTCCCAAAAAACTGATATTTTTGTAACATATCCTTATATCACTTAAGAATATAAGATTTAAAAGTTACCTATGTAATCCAAGAGCCCCATGTTATATTTAAAGATCATTATTCTTTCTTATAAATTGAAATAAGAGTCAAATCATATATTATTTTGAAAAGTGTCCAATAAAAACTTTCCGAGAACGCCAATGACAAAGTTTTAGTATTTTAATGAGCGAGATGACGCAAAATATAAGATAAATAGTAGTTGTCTCAAAGATGGCCGTAGAGAGCGCGGAACAGCGAAATTGAAAGAAAGAAAGTGTTAAGAACTGGCCATCAGGCAGGTTCACAAATAGTTTTTAATATTTATTGTCATTATTATTCTGTTTGTTTTGTTCTTGTGAACTTGTATTTTATTTGGCTATATTTTATATTGGTTTTCTTTTACTTGAATATATTATTACTCTGAGCTGTCCACACTATTATTTACTCCGTTACAGAAAGAATTGCTTTTTTAAATATTTTAAATATGTATCACGTAAACAATTTTTTTATTACTTACAGGCCTACTAAGCCCGAATTCGTACAAAACCGCAAAAATATACATAAGTTGTATAATTTTGTATTCTCATCTTTTCAGCTAATGTATGTTCCTCTACTGGGCGCAGGCAGAAGTTTTGGAATATAACGACCATGCCCAACTAAGAAGGCCAGGTGGGTGAAGAAGTTGCAGCATCATGATCATTGCTAACGATATGATATTGGAAGTCATCAAACATGCGTGCGAGTACATTCGCTATAACTCTCGAAAACAGCTTGTAAACATGACTCAAGAGGGTGATGAGCCTATAGTTCTTCAGCTGGGTTCGGCCACCTTTTCGGAAGAAGAGCTCCCCCATGCCCCCGTGAATTTGGCGCTTTTGGCGTTTAGCCTTCGAGTATGATAGAGTTGAATAGCTTCTGAATAGCTTTCAGGACTGCTCGTCCACCTGCTTTCAGAAACAAACAAAGGCTTTCAAAAACAAAGGATTGCTTTGCCAATTTCTAGATGAACTTATTTGGTGCTGTCTACATCCATCGGCTCCCTTATACCTCAAAAAAAGTTGATCTAGTGGGAGCAAAATCCTACACTTCCCGAAATGTTGTTCTATTATCTCTGTCCTATGACAATTTTATATCCTTAGCTTATTCCCTAATTTTTTGCAGGCAGATGTTTCCGTTCTAGATCTTTCTACCTTCTGGTGATACCCTAACTTACTCAGTGGAGTGATTTGAAATTCAAAGTATGGCATTCTTAACGTAAAATTGTTCCTCGAATGATATCTTGAAGTAATTCAATTAATTTGTAGAAAAACTGAACTACTTTTATAAGATTCCCCCTGTAAAACCACAAACTAAAAAGCAATATTTTTTACCATTTCACAGAACCATTTAATAGTTTTCTATTTCATGGCACAATGGAAACGGTTCACGACTTCTCGCTGTAACCCAGCTGAGACGTACGTCAATTCTCACGTACACTCGTTTGCAAGAATTCGTTTGGATTAACGATTTTAAGTTTTTTAAACTTTAAAATATTGAAGAATTGTCGACATTCTTTTTTTTATTTCTTAAGATTATTTTATTTCTTATATTTAGTTATTTGTTTTTGCTTGTCACGTGGATACATAGGTGTTGAAAGAGTAAACTAGAACATTGAGCACGTGACACCTTGCAAGAGCACTGCAATTTTTCATAATTTCCATTTAGACATTTTTTAATATATAATTTCAATTTAGAGCTGTTATAATTAGATCGTACCGAGTTCATTATTATGTTTTTCTGCTAAGAACTTATTTAAAATGTAATATGCTTTTTTAGAAAGACTATCGCAGGCTACTATATTTCATTTGTCGTTTTAATTGAAATTAATCTTAAAAAGCCTTTATCTGTAAGCATAAATTCGATAGTTAATCACAATATTTAGTATCAATGAATTATGTTTGCATTTCCTAGTTATCAAACCTCACTGAAACGCTATGAGTGTTCTTATACATCGTCAAACAAAGTATGTCATAATAAAAATCTTAAGACCAAATTCTAACGTACCTAGTAATGCCCAATGGTATTCAAACTTAAAGTAAATTAATAAATTTTCATTAATTTCCAACAGAAAGTTCTGAGAAGTGTCTGTTAGGATAAGACTGAATTAATAATTAAAAATCAACTAATAATTTTTTTGATTCCTATCTGAAGGTTCGAACTCAGAAAGTCTTGTTTAATTTAGTTTTCATTTATTTATAAGGAATTAATAAATTTTGTATGTTCATATTGATCTAAATTTAAATTCAACCTAAATTTTGATTTTAATTTTAATTTTGCTATGAATTTTACACATTACCCATATTATCCATTTTATTATCTGAATAAATAAATTAATTGTTATTATTATAAAAAGCAGTAATAATTGTTGGTCATTAATTTATCAGAAAAAGAAGTTTGATTATTATCTTGTCGACACTATAATACTCGTAATCACCAATCGTATAGACATTGATGACAAAGGCGAAGAAGATTTGAAAACGTTGAAAAGTTTTGAGAAAGTTAAAAATTGTCACGGATCGTGAAATGACCTATTATTCCAATTAACATATTCCTGCTTTTAAAAACTTAAAGGTTGCCGACATGTTTAATTATACAAGAGTCTCAAGCTGAAGTTCGTACAGTATATGCCATTATTTTAAGTATAAAAAGAATTTTATCGGTTCCATAGCGATAACTTTATATTTTTTGGTCCCTTGGGGAATGAAGTTTATGAGATTGGAATGGGTCCAGTAGTTGTCAGCTGCGAGGACGCCAAGAACAGGCCTAAGTCATAAATAGCACCAAGTGCCAAAAACCCGAGCGTCAATGTAACGGCAATGGACTGCTTCCCTTGAGATCAAACTAATTACATTGTTCAATTTCGAAGACTTTGCTGAGTAATCCGCTAGCTTATTAGTGAGTTAACAAAGGTAACTTCACAATGATTAAAACTGGATGGGTTTTCAAAATTGGTAGAATATCGATTACCAACTATCGTTATTACCTACAAACCGCATGCCAATGTGCCAACGCAGAAAATGTAATGATTGAACGATCATCATCTTTTGGGAGTTTATGGTTGGGGAACATTTGCGGTGCTAGGTCCCTTTTTGGGGCAAAGTATAACCTCTCAACGGTTTGACTCATGCCGACAATGGCTCTGATTGCCTTCCGGTTTCGCTTACCAACTTGAGTCAGTTTGGTAGTGCTGTGACTTATACTTCTCGTGTGCCTCTCCCATTAGGAAAGTTCTTAAATATATTAAGCCTGTTTATGTTGATGAATGAAGTACACCTTGAAGGATGACTGTTTCAGTGCAATGGTACTTGGTCCATTAATTAATTCTAATATTCCAGAAATTTCTTTATGGGAGATTGTTAATTTTTAAGATAAACAACAAAATGTAATTTTATTTGTGGAAATAATTTCTTTCATTGAATTCTAAATCTAAGGAACCTCTCAAGGCGATTAGTTCTAAAGCGGTGGTAAAAATTGAATGCTCACTAAGTGCCTGGCATGGGTTTCTGGATACGTGCCAAAATTCTGGAATGATCTGGAAATATACAAATGTATTAGGTGAAATTAAATTTCTTTGGAATGTCTTCGAAAATTCTGCGTGAAATAAAGTTCTGTGTGAGTGGTTTCTGAGGCATTCTGATTTCTGATAAGCAAATAAAAAATTAAGATTTAATTGAAGGAACTGGAATTGGCAAACCATTGAAATGGGCATGGAAGAGCTTTTGAGAGAAAAACCAAACTAAAAAAGTAATATTGTTAAGTTATTAGCTGATTTAAATATTTTACTTAATTGATAACATCATAAATAATATACATGACGACTATGTCGAAATACTGTTAAAACGCCTCTGTAAACAACAATTGCGAGAATCAGGCCATCAAGCGCGTCATTCAATTCCTCCACCCGCCCCACTACTCCACTTGTTTTGTAACAGCTATAAAAAGAGATCACAGCGATCGAACGGGCTGTTGCACTAATAATACTTTTCCAATATACCGCACTCGTCAAGACTCGTGGCGCTATATCAGGTACAGTTACGAACTTAGGCGCTTCTCTCCTCCACGACACGACTCGCCTGAGCCGAGGTTCGAGCCTTTAGAGGCACCCTCAGTTTTGTCGCTCCCTCATGGCTCGAGCGCCTTAGAGACTCTAAGAGACAGCAAGACGCCCCTCCTGGAGATGATGCCTTTAGGCTTGAGGAGTCTCCAAGACTCTCGCCTTCTTAAAACCTCGGTAACGCTGTACGGGCCGTCTGCGGCCAACAGCATTAGTCATTCAAAAAAAACGGACAGTCTTGGCTCCAGCGTGGTACAGTGCACTTATACCATTACCTAGCTTATCCGTGACGCTTTTGGATAATTAATTTTCAAGTCGAATTAATTATTACATTTAATTTTAAAACTGTCTCAATACTTTAATTAATCTTTAATTGCAGAGATTGTTTTAAGCATTAGCAAGCAGTTGATATGAATGTTAAATAACCTTATTTAATATTCATACTAAAAGTACCGGTCTTGTAGATTCGCCCAAAATATTAAGATTCCTTTATACTTGCCTAGTTATTAATTATGTTTATCCTTCTATTCTGCAAATACAAATACGAAGATAAATAGATTTATTATTATGAAATGTGCAAGGCCAACAGGTAACTGTCCCAGCGTAATTGATATCTTTAAATGAATTTTATAACTAACAATGTAAAAAATATGAGAAATTGAGCTTTTGTTATTATAGGATTACAAGAAACTGTTTTGTTTCCGAGCTTGCTTATCATTGTTTGCAATTCAATATTTCATTATATAATCCATGCTCTTTTTGTGGTAAGGTGCTTTATAGGTGTTGTTGAACTAATCTATTTTTCTTTGAGTGGCCACTTGTAAACATCGTGATCGTCATCTTAAACATTACGAAGAACAATAGGTAGGTAACCTATAAACAACTGAACGCTGGTGATTTGGTGAGTTTTCTAATATTATCCTGAACCTTCGCATCACCCTTCATCACAACCAGTCGCGCAAATACGTAGTTAAACAAGTTGGCCTCAAAATTCGCTATCTCTAGCTTCCATGCTTCGTTGTCGCCACAACCGCCAACTTCACTTTTACCAGCCAATCCGCATTGGATTATCGTAGTTATGTAATAGCCTAAACTTCTCAGTTTCCACCATGTAGGAAATCCCGTGCCCAGCAACAGCAAATCCATTTAGTAATATTTCAACACTAGCACAACTTTGAGCTGCAAGTCAAACGTAACCACTGTATTTACACTTACTTCTTCTTTACACTTAAATTCATATAACAAATTCAAATCTTGAGTAACTTCATCAGAACAGTCTCTTAAATTAAAACAAGTCGCGGTTTCAATTTGAGTTCCTCGTGTTAATTTCACTAATGACGAAATGACTTTATTTTACACAATATCATCTTATCATATCACTATAGCTCTTCATTCGTTGAATGCTGGAACTCAAGTGACTTACTCACGTTTGATGTTTTACGGGTATAAACCTTCCTTCGACGACCGCACTCAATCCCTTTAAGGCACGAACACTCCTTTTGCTCCTAACACAATTTACGATAGTATAAAATTATGAATCATAACAGTAACAATTATTGCAACCAGACATTATTAATGTGAATATCATAAGTTTCTGTTTCTTAAATTATCCAACACTACAATGTTTGACGCTGATTTCATACAACTCGATAGCTGAATGCAGGGGCGATACTAAAGTTGTAAGAATTTTGATACTAGCATTAACGTCACTGTTAAAGTTAGACTTACAGCTAGTGGAGCTGCAAGAATTAATAAATTAGCTCACGAATTTTGATAAAGATTTATCGCACTATATTATTATATATTGTGCAGCAAACAAAGGAACGCTGTGGGCTCCCAACGGCAAATTAATCAAATGGCAGAGTTTTCGTTTTGGCACACAAAAACATATCGCTTAATTAATCAAAGGAGAAAAACAGAATCTGAACTGACAGAGACCGGGGGAATTTGAGGTGTATTTACTCTGCCCTGTTTACTGGTTTGTTGGTAACTGGTACTAATGATACCATTTTATTCAGGCCTGTGTTGGCCAACTCTTAAACAGACAATTATTTTTTCACTGGAGGAAATATCAAAAACTGAAGGTTAAATCAAAATCGCCCACAGAAGTATCAGTGAATACCAGCCACAAGATGTAACCTCTTAGCATATTTTGTTCAACTCACGAAATTTATTAGGATAGTCATCTATATCATCGCTGCTGTTATTGCTGCTGCCGCCCCAAAGGACCTCCAAACCGATTGGTTCAGCGCTGCCCGCGTCCAGTGGCTTACCGCGAACTTTATCTGATCGTCGATCCATTTTGCGTGAGGCCTACCAACACTGCGATACCTTTAGTACCTACGCACAAATACAATTTGGAACTCATACCAAAGCGTGGAATTCCTTATAGACACTTGTATTATATCCTTAATATGAAATGGATTTATTTAAAAGAGGCGTGATAATGCATCGTTGGAGCCGTAAGGCTGCAAAGTGGCTAGGACATTAGGCATTTTAGCAGTAGGAGGAGTTATATACGAAGAAAGCATGCGTTATTATACCCTAACCATAATAAGCACAAAAGATCCCATTGGGTTAACGTGCTCCGGGAGTAATCCTGGCCCTACATCAAGATAAGATACCCTAACCACCTCCTCACCGAATATTATTCGATAAAAATATAGCAATGGGTGATTCGTTATGTCAGTTAAGGGAATTGTTATTAATTGTATTAAGCAACCCAAGAGGAAGCTATATTAATATCTATTAGATTCTATTATCATAGATTGCAAACGGAAATTGCAGGATGGCGAATTAATTTTATCGAAGGCTTGAGACGACAGTATTCCTTTTTGAAGTAAGCAATAAATTTTGTTATAGCAACATTAATTAATGAAACATTTTATTCTGTTATTGCATATTTGTCAATTAACAACTATAATCATCATATCTGTTTATGATTAACTACGCGCATACTACATAATACGCGCGAAGACCTATATATGTCCATTTTTAGTACACGTATGTACGTCGTACTGTTAATATGCCCAACAGTGGGACATACATTAGTACTTCCCATATGGGTGAAACTAACGAGGAGTTTTTTTGGGTCATGGTCAGTTTGGAATCGAATTAAGTATAAAAAAATATAAATAATATGGACAAAAATAATTCTTGCGTACATAAAAAACCAGTCCTGAACATCGTGCGTGAAAGCCTTTGCCATAACAACCATGACCGACAGCTTAACAAGATTTGATTGGCACATCCGGGGACCTTATCGGCAAAAGTTGCTTTCTATTCGATAACGAATAATGCGCTCAAAACCACTACGGCAATATGCTCGGGTGAGTTTGGTGTAAAACATTCAAAATATCTCATATAATTAACCCAAAACACTTATATAGGTAATATATTATTTATTAAGTATCTATACCTATAACGACTGACGTATGAAACATTTCAAAGTCAAAGTCAAAATACATTTATTCAGTCCAAGTACATTACGCACTCTTATGAAGTCAATATTTAAGAATATAATTAAAATTTAAAGTATAGAGTTATTAGCTTAATATTAATAATAGTAGTTAAAATCTATTTTGCTTATAGGTTTTGAATAAAATTCAAAACCTATAAGCAAAATAGATACATAGCGGTCAATTATTTAATATAGCATTTTAACTCAATATTTTATACAGCTATACACAAATTATTATAAAGAAGGAAGATTTTACATTTAGTAGATTTATTTTATTGGATACTGTGCCATATTGTTAAAATGTGAAGTTAAATATAAAACTAACTCTTTATTTTTTTTTTTAAATATATAAAGAGAACATAAGTGGACCATACCCCGTTAGTATGTTTAATTAGTATGAAATATATTTATTTATACACTGAAGTCGTTGGGTTTGGTACAATACTTGAAATATCTAAAAAAATATTAATTTTAAGTGAATAAACAAATTTATCTATTAAGAATATCTTTTCATACTCATAATGATACAGACATTTTCATACTAATATTCCGAAAATTATGGACATTGCAAAAACTTCGAATACTTTTCTTTAAGAAATCTTTATTTTGTTTTTCTTACAAAAACCATTGTCATTTTTATTTAATTGTCAGGAATAATAATCTTCACAATTTAAGTTTTAAATCAACTGATACCAGGCTTTGAATACTAGAGTTAAATAAAACAATCATTTGAATTTATTTTGTGCTTATAAATAATTCAACGCTGAAAAGTTGTTCTTTGTGATGTAAAATCGGTGGGGATTGAATTGTTTCCGTTTTCAACTAATCCAATGTATTAAAAAGTTGATTGTGGGTATTATTACACTTATTAAACAATTTATGGTTGAATTATCGAAGTTTTATTTTATTGGAGAATTTCAAAATCGAAATTGAATAGATAAGATGATATTGGAAAGCCGGTTAGATATATACAGATATCGTTATTTTATTCTAAATGGGCTTCCCCGAGGTCTTCATCTTAACTGGTGATGCCGTAGATAGAAGAGAGCTACACCGGATTTCCTCAACCACCGAGGAACTGGCTATCTTACCAGCAACTGGCGGAACACAAGAATACTGTTAACATTATTGCTATGACAGCAGATTTAGGTAAAATGGTGGTATCTATCCAAGTATACTTAGAAAAAACCACCAAGCAGAAAATTTCTGATTCCACTGGGAATTGAACCTTAGATCTAGAGTAGTTGGTCTCAACTACTAGACCACAGGCGGTTAAAATAAACGCATAAATATGTTCATTTGAATTTAAAACGCGTACATGTAAATATCAGCAAAGCTATTACACCCAGCAATTAATCCATATTTCTGATGCCACTGGGCTGATCTGATTGGGAACGAACTATTTTATGTATGAAATATAAAAAACACATGACTGAAAAAATAGCCCCTACTGTATAGTAACTATTACTTAGTATTCACTTGTTTATACTCCGCAGGCTATGTAAAGACGTCAGGGTTAGTCGAGGGAGTGTTGTAGACGAGTTTCTTGACTATTTTGTTGTCTCGAGTTCCCGGTGCGCACCGTGCCGTTGTCCTGGTTGCTATAGCAACCGACACAGTGATATTATGATCCAAACTCCTCATGTGTTTCTCCCATGTAGTAATTACTCAGCCTAGCAGTAAGACATATATAGGCTGTTGATGATGATGTATCGAAAGAGATAGCATTAAGACTTAAATAGTGAATCTCTGTACGTTAGTTTATTTTTCTGTATAATTTCCACTGTGTAATAACTGGAATGGATCGCACTTGAAAATATTATACAATATATCACCGAAACTCGTTTGAAGATATAATTTAAGGAACCGTCGAAGGATATAATTTATAAGATGTACCGCCATTGAGTAGTGCGAAGAAAACAAGAATGCCATCCAGTTAACAACACACAATAGAAATAAATCGAGTCTTTGAAAAATTGGTTTCACGGCCAGATCATAATTTTATAAGAAGAATTATTTTTAGTAAATAATACGCTTCTTTCACTGTTAACGGAATAATACAAGGTCAGCTTGCTTTGATTCAAGGTCAAACTTTTAGATTAAGCATTTCTTATTAGTTTTGTTGCCACTCGGATCGCATGATAAATAAACGGCTATTTTTAGATTAGATTTAGCTGAATATCTATTTGTAGCTGTGTGTTAAAATGTACATAGCTCACAGTACATAGAGAGTAAATAGCTCGCAGTACATAGCTCATAGTAATCCAGCAATTTTAGATACGGTAACCCGAAATTCGCTTGGAATTTAAACGTTTTCTTTTTGAAAATCTGTCAACTAAAACAATATGCTCAAACATATTTCTTTACTTCCGATATCTAGTAACGATAATAAGATATATAATATTCTAAACACGTATTAAAACATCTATCTCCTTCAAGGTTAGGACGAAAACTCATATATGAGGGAAAGTAAAGCTATTTTACGAGTTTATGTAGATTTCTTATAAAAGGAGGTACTTACAAAAAATAATACACACCCTATGTTATATTGTAATGGATACACTTATTTAGTGAGTCATTTCATTTATTTAATATAGTTTAATGCTTAAACTATACAAAGTTCTTAAATTGTAGGTACTTGCAAAAATAAAAAGTAATTTTAATTTCAGTTTCAAACAAAACAGGAAATTTCCAATTCAAATTTTTTACTTTTAATTTAAAATATTTAATATACTTGATAACAGCCTTAATAAATGTTTATTTTAAAAGAGTATTTATTTAATATTTATTTTGTATTGTTTGTATTACATTTAATAAAATAATACACTAAACGAATATTATTTATCGCACATTAATATTTAAAATAAAGAAACGAACAAAAAATATACATACAAAAGGCGGTCATAAATATTATTCAGCTGAATCATTGTTGTTTTTCTTGATACAAGAATTACCATACTAAACAGCATTCCAATATTAAGTAGACCAAAAATACGGTATAAGATGCCTTTTTAAATTGGACGGTTATTATTCAAATTTTATTTTTACTTGATTTAGAAGCATAGAATCAATGGCTGTTGATCCTAATCTCAATGAATACTATAAAAAAATAAACTGAATACATAGCACACAGTATATAGACAGTATATAGCTCAAAGCTATCGAAAATACTATTTTTTTTTGTAAAAAATTGACTGCTTATTGATTAGATATAATGTACGAAATACATTCATATTATGATCATAAAGAACTTAATAAATAAGATTGAATCGGAGGCTTCAGAAAATATTTACAATCTTTGAATTGGCAAGATTGTCATTTTGTTAAGTTTACGGAAATTCCGACAATTTTAGATACGGTAACCCGAAATTCGCTTGGAACAACACTGAACAGAATTGAGTTTGCTAAAAATACACTGAGCGTTTGAATTGGAAATTACATATTGAAATTTATGGTGTAAGTATACTAAAACATTCTATCTATGTACGTATCTGATGATTTTACTAAATTTTTATCATAAAATGTATCACGGATGAGTGCTATGAGGTCACAGCACATACGGATCTCCTTGACGTGCACACAACTTCAAGTAAGGCAGTTACATAATGATATTATATATATTCTTTAATCTGCTAGTGATCCAGCCAGCACCTTCTATTATAGAGAATGCACTCCCCAACGCTAGTAAAGCGACAGTAATCTATAATTAGATATGTTTCCAACTAAATTGAAAATTATGAGTACTTAATAATTGTCGAAATAAAGTCACTAGAAAATTTTTTTTGCCGACATGAAAACTAAACATACGAAATTGTTACAGTTCACCCTAATTGCTTTAAATCAAACTTTACTACAAAGTTCATTAATATTATTAAATGAAACAACTAATTTAATAAAAAAGCGCGATTACGCGCTTAAACGTGACTGACATAATGTTAATATTAATCGAATATTCTAATTTAGTACCAAGGGACTTCAAAGCAAAGGACATTTTAAATCGAATCAATTTTCATTTTTCAGAATCGAAACTCAGACCGTATAGATTTAAATAATATTACGTACAGACAGATTACAATCTTGGACTAATATACTTTTGTATTTAATTTCTATTTAGTTAAACGGAAGAGCGGGCAGTTTACAGGGATATGAAAATTATTGTGTAGTTTGGATTTTAATATTAATCAAAACTTCTTACACTCACACCTACTAGCTCAATTTAAGCATCATTAAGATCCTGTGTTATGGATTATTAACGGAGAAATATAGATATATAAAATTCAGAAATATAGTAAGTATAATATTGTAAGTATAAAACATCTAATATATGAGTTCTTTCTTTTTTAATCTTGACCATTCTAAGGTTACCTCGAAGAGATCGGTTTTGTACACAATTAGTAAATTATTTCCTGTGTCTTTTTGAATTAGTTAATGTGCAAAGATATATTTTATTCTATATATATGAGAAGTTGCGTTGGCTATATGGTTCTAAAGCTCTGGTTTCGATAACGAAAACAAAGCAACTTTCGCCGTGGTTGGTTCCTGGATGGGTGAATCAAGTGAGTGAATCACGGCAGAATACTACTTTAAGTACTGTATGTCAATATTTTGTTTTACCAAATGTTAAGCATATTGTCTCCATAGTATAAAAGAGAAATTAGAGTACTCGGCTAATTCTTAAGTAAAAAGTTGGATATTAGTTAGTCCCTTCGTCAAAATCCAAAAAAACTTTTCCAAGTAGGTATTATGAATTTATTTAGGGACTCAGCACACTTTCCAAACATTCTGTGAACAACAAAAAAATTAAATGAATTTTGAATTGATAGTACACAAAATAAAGTGCCCTACTTTCTTACATAATAAAAATCAATATTAACGTATATATATATATATATATATATACTTAATTATTCACTCATTGTCACTTAATTATTATAAAAACAAAATTGGCATTTTATAAATTTCAAATTTAATGTCATTCTGAATTAAAATAAAAAAAATATGAATTTTTAATTCTAAAAAAAATTGAAGGTGTCTTAAAAAATCCAACTTAAACGCCATAAATTAGAACAACACCAAATTCAGAGTAAACAGGAATGTTGAAAGTTTAATTATCATTCTTGTATCTCTACAAATGTTATTTTGATTAAAACATTTGTTTCTGGCCAGGATGTTTGTTCATTTGTCTTTACATTTTCGCTGAGATGTCGCGTTTTCTATTTCATGGTAATCGCGCATCTCGCTTATCTGAATAACTTTCATTGGGGCACATGATTGTAGTACGTACAATGATATAAAATGTAAAATCGTAACAGATTGTAATATTTTATCTTTAATTTATTAAGATTTAGCAACCAGGATTCTGTCGAAATCGCTTATCGTTAAGATATAATAACTCTAGCGGTCAGTATTGAGTTCCAAGCCCGAAGGATTCGAATCCTGGTACTCACATTATATAGCCAGATCATACAAATCTGCCCGATTTGTATGATCTGGCTATATAATGTGAGTGCGAGAGAAATTATTAATTACTTATTATTTATTAGTTAGTCACCTTATTTATTTAGCCACGATATACTCCTGGGAACCTCGAGTCAAATTATTTTTTAATATTTCTGGACTGTATAACATGATAAATTAAATTCTAACGTATTCATTTTAAAAAGGTGAACAATGCACGGAAACCAGTCGCCAACAGGACAGTCGAATTTTTGTTATATTACTGCTATTAGCATGGCTTCAATATTATTCGTTAATCTTTCATGTTAAATCAAATGGAAAATACGCCATTACTTTATTCTAGCTGACTTTGATTTGATACTGATTTATTCCATAATTTTATCGATTTAATTAAATATTTTCTTTCCAAACACAGATATAAAAGAAGTGACAACCTTAATTTCCGATTTAAATGCATTCAATACTTTTGATAGGACTCTTTTCGTATGGCTTCAAGCGACGCAATTTATTTTCCTGCATGTCATAAATAAAAATTATGATGAAGAAAATAAAATTTTGATATTTCATAAAGCTCACCTTAAGTTGGACTTAAGAAAAATAAACGCTTGAATACATATTGATAATAACATCCTGCCAATTATAGCTAAGCTGGCTATACTACACACAAATTTACTAAGACTATTAATTATTATTATATTATTAATATATTATTTAAAAATCAATTTTAACTCTTCCCAATCCCTCGACGGTACGAGGGATGGGAGAATATAGGCTTTATCGAGCAAGACTTCTGGAGCCTCGCAATCATTGTTCCATCACCCAGTCACAATCTCTTCAGATGGTCGCGAAGAGAAGTTGGGACGAGACCATTGGTTGAGACTACGACTGGTATGATCTCAGTGGATGTCACCCTCCACATTTAAATATATTAATAATTATTTTATCAATACATTATTATTATATTATTTTTATTTCCAACTATCGCCAACTTTACATTCTGTATACCATCCTTAACCAACACCGTATGACCGATACTAATGTTCTCACCACAAGAACTCGATGCAATCAACGAGTAGTCCACCTTCCTTCATTCGAAACTTAATTTTTTCGACGGTTTTTCTGTTTTTCTGGTCCTTATCTCTATAATATATTACATAAAACTCTTAATATCCTAACAGATACAAAACATTCTTGCAAATCAAAAGTTACGAACTACCTCCAATCCCTCAGTTACTTGGAAACTGAAGACATTCTTCACCGAAACCAATAGCATCGACCCTCGTGCAGGCACACCTACAATTCCTACAAATTATCACACACCCACACCATTCACATGCACACTCTCCTTCACACACATCACACTCACACACACCACACCATTCACACGCACCACACACACACACACACACACACACACACACATGCACCACTCACTCATCATTTTTCGAATTCTCTTTTTCAACTGTAACCTCACCACAAGTCATAAACCTGTACGCATCGGGAGAGGAGAGTTCTGGCGTACTGAAATACAGGCAAAATACTTGCCTAGTTCAGACTCCAGTCTCCCACTATCTTATGCAGCTGTGTCACATGTATATGATATCAATGTAATTGTTAAGCTTAAGATGTTGAGAGAATAAATAAACGTTATTATTATATTATTATTATATTATTTATTTATTTATTTTTTAAGACTATATCAAATAAACTTTAATGAAAAATGCTACTACAAAGTTTGAGAATATTCAGGTGATAAGAATGCGCCGACTATTATACGAATAATATTTTAATAAAGCTGTAATTAAATTTAATTGAAACTTAATCAACTCTCGCCTTATTGTTCACGAAGTAGCCCTTTGATATATTGCCAATCGATATATCACATTTGAAATAAAATTATAATATTGAATGTAAAACTTATTTAAAATGTATAAAAGCGATATAGATTTCTAGGTCGGCGTCATTTCAGAAGGTATCTTAAGACTTATCACGTGCTTTCGGAGAATGTGGCCCAGGGGCGCTATAGATGAATTCTTTATGCGAAGTGGCTATACTATGCTGTTACAACACTACATATATTTTTTATATGTAATATTTGACATATTTATTACGACTAGGCGGCTATATAATCACAAAATTGGCTATATAAACACATCACATATATTAAATTCTGTCATTCAGGTTGAATTACTTATGAAAGAATCTAATTTTATACGAGATTCTGGAATATATAACAAACCGATATTTACTCTTGAATCTCGGATGCCTTCCAAATTGTTTCTTTTGTCGTTGACAATAGATTAGATTTGCTGACAATTCAATATGACAGCAAGGAAATTGCCTGAAATAAGATTACAGATTAGAATCATCTTGATTGCTTGGGAACTCGTATTGATTAAAAAAATAAAACGTATAACTTTAAAACAGTTACAGATAAATGCGTGGAACTCTTTTAAATTTTAAGAAGGTTTCATATTATTCTTAAAAGGAACTATCAAATACAAATTTACCTTGATTACATAAATATAACTAGATTTTACAATTTTATAATGACAAATGGCGATTCGTTTTCAAATTTTTAATTTTTATGTACGTTTGTTCGAGGCTTTTACGGTAAAGGAAACCATCGTTACGAAACCTACACACGCGAAGAAATTTTAGGTTGTCTATGATGTCGACCAACTCTCACTTGGCCAGCGTTGTTGACTAAGGGCTAATCGGTCTGATTTAGGGTAGGCTCGAGCCCCTCGGTGGGGACGTATATAAGCTGGTGATGATGAAGAGGATTTTCTGCAGAACAATGTTGAAACCGCTGAAAGTGACCTTGACATGGACTGAGCAGAATAAAGTGGACAGAATTGTCCGCTAGATGAATGAATCGAGAAAACAAAATTTAAGGAAGAATGTGGAAACGGTACTGGTACAATGATATGATATAAGTTTACACCGCGGCGGTCGAATGCTAGTTACGCGGATTTGCCGCGTATGTGATAAAATTTGGCCAATTCTAAAAATTAGCCTATTTAGGCTAATAATTAGGCTAGAATTTTCTATTGAAATAAGAAACTTATCATCCTTCCTTTATAAGACTAGTTTAGTACAATTACGCGAATTTTATCTATGATAGATTCGCGGAGTTGCACATTATCCCCGACGATAAGTATGTTTTCGTGCCAAATTTCCCGTACATTGATCCTAATCCTTGTCCTACTACAGACACTGCTCTATTTCGGGGCCGCGTATCTCGCCTACCATAAACTGTTCCAACTTTTGTTTTGCATTATAATGATTTCTTTATTACGCGACAATCAAAGCGCGGTGACGTACCCTACCGGGTAAGTTTATTGTTTGTACTTCATCCACCGACAATCAAAAAACGACTACTAAATTACTTTCTACTTAAGTCTAAAGTCAGTTTCAAAAACTAGACCAACAGTATCCTGGATTTCAGTAATCACTGGTTTTCTCAAAGGTAGATAATTTAAAACCAAGACATATTATCACAATTCTTATACTTCTGATTCCTTAATTTTAATAGCTGATCTCCCGCAGAGTAATTAGGATCAGTGGACATGATTTTGGAGTTTTACATTCCAATCAATTATTAAGTCCCGAATTGATAAACCACTTAGCTATCGCGGATTTGCCTGTCTGCTGATTCTTCACAGCCATATTATTATATTCTCTCTTTCTACAGTTGATCGCAATTACTTACAAAACCCCTTTGAAACGTTTCAAGCTTAATTAAAGCTTTTAAATCGTTATCTGAATAGCCCTAAGCTCAAGAAAGTCGCCCATTGTTGCTACACAAGTCTAAGGTCCAGAATTTTATGAATGGTAGGACGCAGTCGTTGAATATATAAGTGTTTTTATAGCTTGCGATGTTAATATTAAAAGCGAACCTTAATATGGTACAAAATATAATATTAGCATAAGATATTAATGTCTTGCTATACTTTTAAAATTTATAATATATAATACAAAAATAACCACATGTATATATTTAGAGGTGACAAAGTACGATGTGGAGAACACGATACGACATTAAATTTGAACATTGGAATGAAGAAGTTTTTAGAAATGTGACATGGCTAAGATTTATATTGATAGTTGCAAAACATAGTATAAGTAGTCAAAAAGTTATCTATTATAATGTTATCTATTCGTAACAAGTTTTGTTGTATCCACACGTACACGTCAACAATATTTTCTCGAGGAGATTCCAGATAAAGATTCCCATAAAATATGCAACAAAATATTTTGCCTTCCAATTTCTCGACCTCAAAACTCTATCGGTTACATTCATGGAAACATCTGCGTGGTTCCAATATTACTACGATGAATATGTTATCAGATCCTGGGTTGTTGCATTAAATAGTAAAAAGTCTGCTTAGTTTTCTCGTGTATATTTTGTTTTGGTTGTGGCATGAACACTTTCAAGAACTTCCAAAATTACAATTTTCAACATTATTGTCATAGTAATAATGATGAAAATTTAAATATTTCAACATGACAATGTCTAAAATGTTCACTTGCATGTTTTGATATTATTAAATTTTATGTATCATGATTCCAACATTATGAATTATAGATGAAAACAAAATGACTGGCGTAGTGCGACGATAGTTACAAAAATTGTCATTGATGGTCGTATTTTAGTGTAGGATTACATTGCTCTTTTGACCCTTTGGTACCTTGTGTGTAGTCTTAGGATACGCCTTTCAGTCTTAGGATACGCCTTTCAGTCTTAGAGCACTAGATTTGACAAATTTACATCATTATATTCAACTAACTTCAAAAAAGAGGAATATTTCAATGCGTATGTAATTTTTTTCTACGCACTAATTATTTAAGTTCTTATAAATTAGTTAATTTTTAAGTAAGAAAAGTGTAGAAATAGCTTCGGGATTGAAATAAAGTAAGACAAATCGAAACACTATTAATTGTTTGATAAAAACAGTCAATTTCGTATTCATATTATATATGGCGGGGTAACAGTCTTTTCGCATGTAGCATGTATAAACTTGTAATAAAATATCTTTGACTGTACCATTTGTATAAAATTAGCCTGGTTTTCATGACATTAAAAAGGTGACACTGTCAAAAATGAGCGAATCGTATGAAGAAGATAAATTTAAAATGAATTAGATACATTTTAAAATTGTATTACAAAAAAAAGAAAAATGCAACGCAAGTTGCGAAAACAATTTATGACGTTTATGGACCTAATGGGGTGTCAGTAAGGGTACCACAATGTCGGTTTGAGCGTTTTCAATCCGGAAATTTTGAAGTCAAAGATGAACCTCGCTCTGGTCGCCGTATTGATTCAGATCTCTACTGCCAACAACTGATGAGATTAAAGCAAAAAATTTAGAGAAAGCGGCCGAAATTGAAACGAAAAAACTTTTTCCCCAGCCTATTATGAAGGTGGTTTGAAATATACAACCCTAAATATACTAAAATGATTCAGAAATTATTATTGGAAAATACTTTGGGTTCACTTGTAAAGATCTAGATCAGAAAATAAAGAAAACATGGCAGGCAATAAATATACAAGGATACAGCGT
Organism: Acentria ephemerella; assembly: GCA_943193645.1. NCBI lineage: Eukaryota > Metazoa > Arthropoda > Insecta > Lepidoptera > Crambidae > Acentria > Acentria ephemerella. The sequence continues at coordinate 3,375,833 of OW971889.1, forward strand.
GACATCGAGGATATAGTTTGAGATTTATGTGAAATGTTACGACGCGATGTTTGTGAAGTAAAAAGAATTTAAGTGTAGCTATATCGAAAAGTCGCAAAGTATTGTCACTGGTTTCATAATTTGATTATCTTCTCAATGTTGAGGAATCTGGGTGTTTTCGTGGTTTTTTGTGTTCGTGTCGTGATTCATTTATTTAACGAATAAATTTTCGATTTTCTTTTAAAAAATTGCAACACTGACACGCCCCTGATTGGCTGTTTGGTACTTTTATCCACCAATCATATTAAGGGGCGCCACTAGCAACAAAATGGTGGGGAACAAAAACCTAGAAGTTGACGACGGCAGACTAATCGGGCATTATTGTTTCGTCTCTTGTAGCAACAACTTGCCTACTGAATTACTGTCCGTCCGTATAATTATTATTGGGGAATAAATGTTAAACAAGAATAATAGTCTGTTCTGTGGTTTAAAGAGAATAAATACATTTACTGATTATTGTAAGTGTTAATGGAAATCATCAAATTCGTCACATCTTCACTTACCATAAGGTGGGGTGGAGGTCAAAAACACCGTTAAGAATATGAAAAATAGACTCGCTTGAGAACGTGCAACCTTTGTACTTTTTAATTTAATGATTTAATTATCAGGATTCATTTTAAAAGTTTATAATTAAGTGAAAAGTTTTAAAAAATTTGTAAGCAACGAGCCTTTAAATTTATATTTTGTCTAAGGTGTAGTTTATTTGTTTATTCATGTTGAAATTTAGATAACATTAAAAAATATTTTAATATAACCTCTTTAAATTGGCGGAAAAGTGGCAACCTATTGCTGCAGCCTGATGGTAAGCAGTAGCAGTCCATGTGCGAAGATAGCTAGCGCAGCATGCGACATACAGCCCTAGCTAAAACAGACTTCTCACGCCTATTGTAAAAGAACCCTTGTCACGAAATCTTTTCGTGCGTAAAGTACAGGTTGAAATATTATTTCTCTATATAGTCAATAAATCTTTATTCGAAGGTATATAATACTCCTGGAAGTATTAAGATAGTAAAACCGAATATATCTGAATAGTGTCTTATCGTAATTAACATAACACAATCTACATTATTGTGATGCACCAAAAATAGATTTGTACGATTGGACTTAAAAGGTTACCATGACACTACCACCATTGCATATTAAATATTGTCCAATTATTACTGTTTACTTAAGTATTAGTGTGTAAAGTGAGGATCTATAGAAAATATTTTGAAACACTTAATCACAAAATAAATATCATTTTTAACAGGCAAACGTAGCGTTTAAACTGATTAAATTATATCATTTTGTATAAATGAAGAAATTTTATCAAAGAGAGATCGTAGTTACTTCAGATAGGCCACTTAACTTTATTCATGCTGAGAACTTCGCCATTAATCAGTCCTCATAAAGAATATAATTAAAAATGATAAGACAAGGGTTGAAGGCAGTTTCACTGCCTGTCGTATTATTAATATTAATAGATTTGAGACTTCACTGTCGCAACAGATGATTCTCCTAGTCAGAACTGTTCTTCATTAATCTTGGTAGTCGTAACTTCTGTAAGTGAAGGTATTTAATTATTTATGTATAAAAATCAACTATTTGTTTATTTATTTTCAAATGACACTTGACATTGAACTGCTTTCAAAGACAGCGGATCCGCAGCGAATTTATGTGAGGAGTACTTGATGTGTAATCTAGTCAAGCGTCGTTTGATGTGTAGTTTGATTATTTACGATGTCAACGTTTCTAAATTCCCGTAGAGATGGACAAGCAAATAAGTTAATCAATTCTGTATACGAATTAAATTCGCACAAAGTCCCGCTGACTTGAAATCACCTGCGCCACTCGCCTCTGCAGCGTCACGCCGCTCGCCATCGACTTTGTGTGCGAGGCATTATGGCTAATTGATTACAGAAAATATTAAAAATTATACATATTTTTATATTACAATATAAGAATTAAACTTACATAAATAGAAAACATCATGAACTTAAAATTCATGTTTATTAAGGACGCCCGGCCGAGTAGGTGGGAGTACTGTACACTCAGTCAGCCGGAGTTACTACGATACCTGCGACTAATACGTCTAATGGGTGAAAAACACTAATCTGCTGGTAAAGCACATGTGGTATTTATTTTCTCCTTTATGTAACTTTACTGAAATGCATGTGAAACCGCAACTGGTGTAATAATATATGTATACACGTTCTGACAACCGGTGATTCCCCGGTAATTTAACTAGTTCTTTATTTAATTATTTGTATCATTCATATTATTATGTACCTTTCTTTCGCTTCTTTTTCTTGCGTACAAAATTACTATCACCCAAGGTTGCCTGGAAGAGTTAGCTTATTAGCAACAATATGTTTTATATATTATGTTTTATGTGTTGTATATTTCTATATTTTTTGTGTAAGAATAGAAAAATTTCACTTAGAAAGCACAGTAAAGGACCAAAGACTAAAAAATAATTAAGATATTCATATTTGCTACATAAAAATATTAGAACCTACTTGGTGTAATGAAAAAGATTTTCTTAAGATCATAAATAGGTATAAAGAATATGCAAAAAGCCGAATATTGTCTTCGCTCATTATAAAAATTCTTTTAATTAAAGTCCTATCAATCGTTTCACCGTTCTGAATATAATTAAGTCAATTATTGTATAATTAATAAGTTACGCTGAGGTATTCTCTAGAGAAAATCCGACCTTTTGTAAATAGGTTTTCGTCGTGAAATTGTTTAATTTATGTTTGATTAAAATAACCTTTCTAAATTTTTAAGATATTACGTAGGCATGAGAACGCACCTTTTGGGCTGGCTTAGTGGAGGTTACTAGGTATTAGGCAGTATGAAAGAAGGGTGATGACTTTTTCTCTTCTTACCACTCGGTGGTATCGAGTCATTGGACATGCGTCCTTTAAGTAAAACTCAAAGTATAATACAAATTGTTCAGAAAGCAGTAAAAAGTCTTTAGTCGGTTGCCATGGGATCGTTAGATGAAATCTCTACTTTTGTCAATTCACTAAAACTAAACTCAATATACACTATCTTATTTCTAACTGAAATAAGCATGATTTTGAATTCGTCTTGGAGATTTTTATAAGTATGGAATTCCTTTGCTGTTGCTGGTATGCTGCCACAATGCGTGATTGAAAGGAGATAATGTGTCTAAGCTCTTATGAATTTCAAAACATTACGAACTAAAGTCACATAAGTTTGGAACGGTCTATGCTTATTACACTCCCTCTAATTAAATTTCAAAGCGCGATATTACGTCTCCTTGTCTATATAAATGGAAAAAACAGCTTTCAATTAACTTGATGTTCCACCTTAATAATTGTGATACTAATACTCGTTTTAGGGAATTTTATCAACACCAACATCTCCCAAAATGAGGTTTGGTTTTAAAGTAATATTATTTTCTTTTTCCTCATACATGCTTGGAGATTGAACATTATTTTAACAACCTTCTTCGAGATAAATTGGCCTAATACATGCAAACTACTGCTCGCAAAAGTTGTTTGAAAATCTATATCTCTCGTGTTTAGTTTTCTGTTAGATTACACTGAAAACACATAGTAATTTATTTGACCATCTGCCATGTTATTTGAAAATGGAACAATCTCTTACTTCGAAACATAGAAACCAAGGAGTTAATTAATCAAATGCTGCCAATAGAAAGCTGTTTACTGAAAAAAACAAAGGGAACTCTTTAGCGGGTGAATAATTATTGTTGTTCGTCATTGATTTTGAAAATTATTTGTATTATCAAATAAAAAATTCTGCCTAGGTACTAGTTTTAATTGCCGCGAATTATTTGAGACAAATACTATACAAGCCTTGGCCACAACTAATCATTGATGTACTTACGTATGTGTGTCTCTACTTCGCCTCAGCACACATTTACACGTTCATCCATCAATGCCACTTTTGCTGTCCGCTGCATTAATGTACTACATGATACTTTGTATTTTAAGGTCATCATTTTTCTATCCAAATTAATATACGAATGAAAAAGATACGCAGTGTTACCCTTGGAAGAATGCCTATTAACCAGCGGGCTGTAGGCTATATCATTTAGGCGCCTATTAAAGTGTTGATTAATAGGCTGCGTAGACAGAGAAATAAAGACAGCCAGAAGAGGGCAGTAGCCGGATTATTAAGCAAATTCTTGGAGTTCATCAGAAGTTAATTGTCAATCTACTGCTATTTTTATTTTAGCGTCATATTTTTATATTAACCTTGTCACGCCATAATGTATAAGCAAAACACTACAGATGAAGCCGATTAACAACCCTCATCCACTGCTTTGCCATTTCTATTAAGATTGTGTTATAAGCTAGCTGGTTGTTATAAGCAGCCGTGGTGGTTAAGTTTTCGTAGTGGTTCGAACGCTCTAGTTTCAATAACAAAAACAAAGAACTTTCGCCGTTGGTCCCTGGAGGTATCAATCAAATTATATCGAGTTTTCCGTGCTTAGGAACTGCTTTCACCATTTCACCCACCAAGCAGCAATGGTGATGTTGTTATAGCACAAATTCCTCATGAGTTTCTCCCATGTAGAAAGGCTTGTCAGGTCAGAAGAGAGGTGTATATAAGTTTGAGATGATGCCGATTATGATGATGAAGTTTACGAAAAATTACGGTTACTGAGTATATTTTACTTTCTTGATTTCTACTGAATACAATTAGTTAATAGTAGAACTTTAACAAAAAAATACCCAGCGAGTGTCGGCATGAATGATTTTAGAAAGCTGATTATTAAGAGGTATTTTTTACTCAGAAATAAATCAACTAATTAAGATTTTACTACATTATAAGTCCTATCTATTTCTTCAGCATCTCATTACCGGCTTCAAAAGGTAAAGCAGTCGGCTTCTTCAAAATTTCCTTGATTTTGTTTACACAGTTAACGAGACCGCGCTAATGGCGGGTTGTAGGCACTCATAAATAACTAAATAACACTTAACCAAGGAATACCAACGTTTTAGGGCACCCTGAGGCCTATACGAGCAATTAAGAGCGTAATACGCCTACTGCGGTCAAATAGTTTGTTACTTTTATAGTCCACACAGTATAAATGTTAATAACGTCAAAGCCACTAGCAAGAATTTCGGATGGTGTTTTGAAATGCCACATTTATTTGTTTTCACTTCAAAGCTTGGTCCGCAACATATTCTCCCTTTATCTTACTGCCCTGAGTATATGTACTAGATTATGTGAAAAGAATAATCATTACCGTCTATGTAGTTCGATTGCTTGGCACACTCCTTCCTATATATGAGATACATGAACCAAATGTATAACACCACGCTGGACCGATGCAAGTTAGTTGGGTGATAGCGAATACAGTTACAACTAGGACAAATAACTTAACGAGCCTTGGCGTGCTTCAGAAAGCATGGAGGAGAGAGTTGATTTCGCTTGACCCTTATTCCTGACATACAGATTATGGAAACACCAAATTTAAAATTGCATGACATTTAAAATTGTTTTTCTAATCAATACTACATCTTTCTTTAATGCAAAACATTACGGTTAATATGTAATTATTTATTTTGAATTCATTTTGTTAAAACTTTATGGTATTCCAATAGAAACATCTATATACGGCGGCGATAATACGGCCGTATTATGATAGACGTTAGACGATAGTATTCAATTTACATCTCATTTTCTTAATAATTCACTGACGCGAACATAAAAAAGAAAATCTTAAATTAAAAATTTCATTCAATAAAACTTTAACCTTAACTTATATTAAGGATTACATATTTACTAAACATACAGCCCATGTACTTATTGTAAATAAAATCGTGTCACATTAATAGTTAAGAAATACTATTAATAGAAAAATGTCATCAAAATAGCAACAGATTAATCTAAAAATATACAACATAAATCAAAACGCACCACCGCAACATCAAAAGTAACTCAGCGGAATTGATCGCTGTAATTAGTCAAGGGGACGTAACAACATTGACTCGTTTATTATTCTGAGTTACCTAAGGGAACGGTAACACAGTCTGAATAAATCTAAGCGAGACTCAATTAAAAACAAAGATCTTAATACAAAGCAGTCTTCAATTGGCTTAACATTTTGGCGTAGATGACAAGGTTTTTTTTAATAAGCAACTTTTTTCTTCGAATTATACAACAGTAGAAAATGAAATTGTAATTTTTCCTGCTCAGATTCGGCTTCCAGACGGTATATTTACATAGCGACGAAAGACAAGAAAATAGTAAGGCTATTCTTTGGGATTAAATTGAACAAATCAACTTTGAACTTTGTCATTGTTCACCGCACAAAGATACAAATTTATGGAACACCAAAACAAAAAAGCCCCTATAATTTGACATTTTCTAGAATAGACGTTTGTAAGCGTATATAGCTTATTTCAAAATCAAGCAAATTTCAATATGTCAAGATTATTTTACAGCTTGAACAGTACCTTTAAACTGTGGTATGGATCGGCTTTGACAAATTACTTAATGTTTCTAAAAATCTTTGTATCTCATTCTTGTTCAAATAAAGTTGAAGAGCGGCATGTTACTAATTTTTAGTTCAACGATTATGTCAACAGAATTGGCATCAAAATCATTTCCTAGAATTATTCTTGTATCGTCAATGTCTTCAGTGAATTAGCTAGAAATATACGCTTTTGTTTGATTGTGGGGCTTAGAAAAATTCGAAAGTGATAAAATTATTTATTTCGTATTTACATAACACACACTTACTTTTAGTTTACTCACATTAAAAGTATATTTTGTTGATGCCAAGTTTGAATATTAACATATTTACAAAGACTAGACATTACTTTTATTTTTAATGCTAATTACTTTGTACACCGTTTCAGTGATTTCTGTTAATGCATGGTCGATAGGTAGAGAATGCCTTTAGGTGTTAAGTCTGCGATGGCTCTCATCAAGAATAGGCATCTATTAATATCTAATGGGAAATTGCGACATCACTAGTGGCAACTTCTGGAACATATCGCTTTATCTAAGAAACCATTTATTAAAACGTTTCTTTAAAAAATGTATTTATGATTTACAGGCGAGAAATAATATATGAAATGAAAAAACCAAATTATATGGTAAATTTTATGTTTATAATTCCAATATCTATGTTAGTAACCATGGAAGTATAAAGTCCTACATAAAAATTTGCCATCTATAATACATTATCATATAATACAACGAACTCAAAATAATTCAAACTTTTGTTCCGCGATTTCAGTTTCGTCCCTTGACTTCCATTACGATGAAATTTAACCCTTATAGGAAAATTCTTTGCTAAAAAGGGGAATTTCACTTTTAGCATGGCTTTGTTATTTTTATTCCCTTTATAAGATTCCATGCTCATTATATAAGGATCGGAGTTTTGGTTTTATACAGGACATCAATATGTATACAAACGAAACCTCTACCATTAATTTAATAAGACTTTCAAAGGTGATCTGAGACTGTAGCATCCGTCCCGTCCATCACTATGAAGTTCAATGTTGAGCAGAGTCATAAAGTCGATATTAGCACGAAAAATTGTACAAAGTGACGTGATCCTGTTCTAATATCTTATTGAGATAGTTAGAAAAGAAAACCATCTACTACTAAGTAAAATACATAGATATTCACTGCCATTTCCAACTCAGCAATTATTATTGCAAACTAATGAATGTTTTAACGATAATATAATACTTGCGAATAGAGTTGCACTTAGATATGTTAGCAACTTTTTAAGAGAATTTAAGCCAATTTTTATGCAGAAGCTTTTGGCAAGTTGATCTAAATAATCTGTCAAGTTATGCCTCTTTACAAAGCCGAAATTGAGTCTTCAACCTAACGATAATTCATGTTTGATGCGGCATGAGAATACTGGTCCGCCTTGTCTTGTAGGTGCCGCGAAGTGAGGTATATAAATAAAAATATCTTACAAATGTATTTAAAAATTTATTTGCCAGATTTGCTAAGATACAAAGATTTTATGGGAAGCGGCTATTGATAAGAAGTAATTAATAATTATAAGAGTACTTACTCAGTCCTTATAGTCACAATCAAATCACTTTAAGTTCAAGCACAATATCAAAGAATTAGGGGAGCTACAGTCAAAAACAAAGGACGGCGAGTACGTCTCTCCGTGTCAAAATCAAAGAAAAGCATTGCCAATTAATTAATTTCGGCTTAATTTAAAATAGAATATAAATAAGATCAATATTAAAGAAATACTATGAAGTTATTTATGCTAATATAAACCTCGTTTGTAGTAGGAAAGGTTATAGACAGCGTGGAACATAACTATAAGGTAAGGTATTTTAAGTTTTAGCTGTACCACGATGAAAACTACCTAATTTTTTCTACAATTGTGAGATTATTTACTTTATGAGAAAAATAATTTTAATTTGTATAAATAAACTAAGTCTATTTGGGCATTTTCTTAGATCAAATAATAGTCAAGATCGATCTAAAATATCGCCCTTGACTATAATATTTAATGTCTTGGACCATTACATACCAAACCCTCAATGCAACCCTTTTATTACAAATTTAATAAGGTTTTGAAATCATAATGCAGTGAGTTACCACGGCGTTGTTCCGAAGTTTCAATGAAAATGAAGTGGCCTTACGCTTGTTACGCTGTCCTTCTAGTAAGCCACAGGAGCGTGCAGAGCGATGACAAGCAAAAGCCAATTAACGCTGAGGTTTAGTGCAAACTTTAATAGAATGGAGTTCAGTTTATTTTACTTTTCATTTTATTTTCGTTTAAAGCCAAGAAAGCAACAAAAAGTATTAAAAAAAATAGGGAATGAAGAAGTCAGTGTCTGAAATGTAATTTACGCGAAAAGAAGGTTGTCGTAAAGACTCAATAATTGTCGACTTTAAAGATCATCAAAAAATGCAGGTTTTAGAAAGCATGCATGATTGTCTACGTAGTTGAATAAAATAAAAAAATTTATTCTAAATTGTTGCTTTCCTTTTCTTTTACATAACGAGAGATATAATAGAATAGAATACGGAACTTAAAATTAGATTGAGAAATTAAAAAGACTGGCAATGAGATGATATCATAAAATTAAAAATATATCACGTGGCTTTTAGCAGCACTCATAAAAAGGAACACCCGAAAATTCCGAAATATTTCATTCCGAATTTAAATTTTATTTACCTATTTTTGAAAATGGGTATATTATACATCGTAAGAAACAAAATTCCCACACGTATTCACACATATTCCCTCCTTCTTACAACATGGGTTCCTTTTAAAAGAGGCGTGAAAAGGCACTTTTTGGGCCGGCAAGGTAAGGGTGGCTAGGGCAGTATGTCGCATGCTTCACTAGCTATCTTCACATATGGACTCCTCTACTGCTTATCATCAGGTGGTGTCTTTGTATTGGTGGTGAGCTTTATATATAAAAAAAATCCGACTACGTATTAATTATCCGATTTTAATTACTACGAATAATAAAAAACTATTGTGTTCTTGGCCGGAAATACGATATTCTGTTCTACAAATGTCTGAATATTAATTGTTCAAATTAAGAATTTACCTATATCAAAAATGTGTAAAACAAAATTCATCTAATATAAATATTAAGGTGAAAACCGTCTCATCGTGGTCGTATTGCCGTGGTACTAGCCCTAGAGGTCAATTTAAAAGCCGGCGGCGCGGAGAGAGGGTAGTCCTCGCCCGTAGTTACTAAGCTCGGCCGCCCAGGCGAGCAAGAAGCTACGGTAAGTGTATGTGACCGAGTTTTCTTGCGCAAGGGCAGAAGGACTACTTTCCTCAATGCCGTGGCCTGCCAAAATTAATCTATGCCTGCATGCTTGCATGCCTTCAATCATGCTTGCATTCATGCATATGGTTTTACAAAGCATTAGGTTTCTGTGCTTACGATTATTTGGATTATTATTGATTCAAAATTTTTAAAGCTCGGTTTTTTGAAATTCTGGATTCAGACAATCATAATTATTATTTTTAGCATTTATATTAAGCATTAGGATTTTTTTTAATAATAAGATTTATGATAAATCAGATTTCTGATGTTCGGTATTATAAAAATCAGCTTGGAAAATCTTGATTGTGACTATTGGAATGAAGTTTTTGCATGTTTATCTAGTGTACCGCGCATAAAAACTTATCTTCACGTCCAACAAAAAAGACAGCGTTGCGGATAATGCAGTGTATAAAGAGTATAAACATTACGTAATCAGCGGAATGTGCCGTTATCTGAGATACCAAGTCGTAGTAAAACTCCTTCCAAATTATAGCTGTGTATCTGCCAGTCGTAAAATGAAGTTGCTCGATAAAATTGTTTGGCTCCTATTGTATGACGAATTTAGGTCACAAGAGGTAACAGAGGGAACATTTCCCAATAGTAAATAAAATAATAAAAGAGAACTTACGTATTAGTAATGGTGTTGAAATAGTATCGATTATCGATTGCTAATTGATTATTGTGATTGACCAATCTCTCCTTGATTGTCTCGGACTTATCGGTAAAAAAATGGTACTATGGAAACTTCGTCACAGAATCAGTGATAAAATCGATCCTACACTTGCAGGTCGAAATGAATGAACTGTCGATTGACGATAACATTTTATTCGTAGCATATAGACGATACCAACCTGCATTTGACCACCGTTGTTGACTTAGGTCTAATCTCCATAATTTAGGGTTATCTCGAGCCTCTGTGAGGTGGTATTAGAGCGGTTGATGATGATAATAATTATATTGACGACACTAAAATATAAAGGACTACCTTCCGTCCGTAGATACGCCCACGTGGAGTTTGGTCTGGTACAAATGTTATACAGCCTATAAACTTCCTCGACAAATTAACTATCTAGTTCTATAGATTACCCTATACAACTTAACGAACTCACAAACTTTAACAGTAAAGCTATTAGTTTCTCGTCCAATATCTGTAATATTATTTTGATTTATTGTATTTTAATCTGATTTTCTGGACTCCGTTACTAATGTAGTGACTTTAATTAGAATTATTGAATTACTATGTTCAACTATGTGAATATTCAGCAGAATTTTAATTTCTAAGAGTTTTACCAGTTTATCCTACCGGGATTCGAGCCTGCGTCCTACTCATTTGACCAGAAGTTCATCAAATATGACAAGTACAGTCCAAAGAAGCATTATGTTTTCAGTAAATAACAGTTATTCTGAAGTTATAGGACAATTTCTTATTGAAAACAAAACATATTAAGCTCTTGTGGCATAATGGAATATATGCAAATATCATGTCGTGTTTATTTTTGAACTTCTCCAAACGGCTTAAACAAAGTTTGTGTGTATATTTGGTAGGTCTGAGAATAGGTCCTAGACTAGTTTTGAAACCTCTATGTAATAAGGGTGTTTTTACAATTTTAGTTTTTTAGAAATACTTTATGTATTCAATTATACCAGGAAATGTAAAAAAACACATTTTTTGTGTGGGTGTGAAGTGAAATTAACAAGAGCATTACACAATATAATTATTATTATTTATTTATTTATTTCCATACACGGGATTTTCTACAAAGCGATACCAGCATGTCCTGTCGATCAACGTGCAAATATTGTTCACAATCTTAATAAAAAACATATTTTGACTCGAATATAAAACATGAAAATTATTGAGAAACTTTGAGAAAAAAAAACTAATTTATCATTACTATTACTTAAATTCGTAATATTTCAGTCCAATAAAAAATTCAAATACTATCAAATTATGTCAGATTAATTATTAAATCTCAAGCTTACTAATAAGGACTCATATAAGATGATGAATTATAATACTAAAAAAAATATCAATTATAACTAAATTTTATCCTCGAGGAAGTCTTTGTTTAAGTAGTATATTATCTATTAAAAAAAAGTAAATAATTGTTTTAATTTTGTCAGATTCAGTTTTTTAGTGAAATTAAGCAAGTTGTTGTATATTCTGATGGCCACGCCGTAGGAATTCCTCGAATACATATCGAGTCATTGATTTGGAACATACAAGATTTCCCCCTCTTGACCTCTATATGCAAAATCCTTTTTTTTTTATCAAATAATATGATTTTTGACAAATATCCCAACTTCTAAAATGTATAAACAGGGAACTGGTCCTCTGACACTATCACATTGTCACATGATAGTATCAGAGGTTATATCATTTACGTTGTAAGTATCCACAACAGTGAAACAATGCATCTGGATAATGTCACCATTTATATGATTTATTATACACTTCTTTTCTTTTGTCTTATTTGGTTTCGGAAATGCTTTTTCAACCGACTTCAGAAAAAGGAGGTTCTCAATTAGACTGTATGTCTTTTTGTATGTTGTTACACGATGTATTTGTCAACTGTCATTCCATTTTCAAAATTCCTTTTTCATTCGATAGAGTATACTTCTGTAGCGGTCCCATTGACACCAAGTCAGGATCTGATGATGGGATTCAATGGTAATTGAGAGCACCTTCTAAATATGTGCACGTATTTCAAATTTTTCTTTAAAGCTTTTCGAGGATTTTTAATAAACGAAAAACTGACAGACAAGTCGACAATCTGACAGACACCCGTCTAACTTTGACCTAAGAAACTTAACACTCGAAATTGTACAAAATATAAACGGTTTAAAACAAAACTTAAAACCGACTTCAAAACACTTAAATATTTGGGATCCAACCAAATTGGTACCTTCTCTTATCTTGTTCACTTAATTGATACCAGCGACTTATCATTGAAATTCTATTTTTATACAATTGCCTTAAAATTACTACTAGAGGCAAAAACAATTAATTCTCGAAGTGGATTTAGTACTATTTACTAATTGCCAAAGACATTTTTGATTGAGATGAAGCAAAAATGACTCTAGGTAAGATTAGGCCTCGTGGGAACTCAGAAAAATGCGAGAGCAATTTGTCCAACCGTTGTAATTCCTGCATTTTTCAAGAGATTCGGTCGGCTTAGGGCGTGATGCCTTTATTTACTCAACAGCCATTTTGTGTCACGATGGAGGCGTTCCTTAGAATATTTGTTTTATTAAAGTTTTGGGTCTTTCATCCCCGTTAGTTGGGGCAATTGACTTTGCAATAATACTGTTACTATTCAGGGTGTTATTTATATTTACACGATTTCCAATATTTCCTACCGATAATTTTGTCATATTCGTTCCTCTGGTGGTCTTCGGTACTTATTTTAGGAAACTCATATCATAACAAATCTATATCTGGAAGATAACGGATAAATGAAATATCCTAGCTTATATTTTCTTTTGACCTTATTGATTTTTGTGTAATTATAATGTAAAAGACAGTTTTTATTTTCAATGTGTCATCTGCCTTGTCTTCAAACAGATAATATAAAACGTACACCATTCGTTTTACTGTCATGCCGCTAACAATAAAGCGATGGACTCTGTTTCATTTTTATGGCGTTTTCATTGGTTTTCGATAATGTCGAGGTGGCTATTTCGTGAACCCTCTATGATTAGCTGAGGAAACTTATTTATTACAAAGAAAAGCTTTTCGTTGACTTATTTATATAGTTGCAGATTTTTTATTTATTTTATTACTGTATAATAAATTAAGGAAATAGAATTGGGAATTGCGAGACATTTTTCTAATACCCAAAACTAAATAATTATACGTTTTATGCGCCAACAAATTAAAGCTACGTGTACTAATAGATATCGTTTTGGCAAAGTACATCGTATTTAAATAAAAGATATTTAAATAAATATCTATGATTACCGTTACGAGTCATTACTTTTAACAGTTCGTTACTCTTCCAAAGATAACAGTGCTAAAAAGAAAATTATATATACCTTCTTGTATTATTTGCTCGAGACTGTGTCAACATTTTTAAACGAATGAAGTAATGAGACAGCCAATAAATTTAACGGTATTGACTGACTCATTATTTCATCCATAAGAGGTAATCAGTGTTCCACCATCTCCTTTAACTTGATTTTTTGTCAACAGCTATTTAACAACAAAGTGGCACGGATATTTGCCAATACTTTTGTAATTATAAATTTTTACACGAAATCAATCGACATTCTTCTTTATGTGTCAAGGGTTACTAAAAAAGTATATTATAAGAAAAATTTGGATATTTTATCTATTGCATAGTTTAACATTTAAAAATTAGTAATTGTGACATATCTGTTTGCTTACTACTTTAATTTTAGTATAATAAAAATCGTAGTGTAACTCAAAACATTGATTTCGTGAATGTTTTTGCAATAATTTTAAGATTAAATTTGAGAAATATAATATCCATACTTGCGTTCAGATTTAATTATTCAGCAGTAAGGAGGTGAAATGGCATGCGAATAGAACGTCAAACGTTGTACGACAACCAATAACAATTTAATTAACATCACCATCCAGTTTAAGATCTGCTCCCATAAAAGTAACTTTATTTCCTTGTAGATTAAAATTTTGTTTTCTTTGTTATTTATTTAAATTTATATGTGATTTCAAAGTTCAGATTGTAAAACGATAGATTGTGTAAAACTGAAGTAGAAAAATTTCGTAAATTTATAATTATAGTGATTTCTTCGGAAACAGTCAAATTACGTACTGTGCTTTATCATTTCAAATAGTTATTTATACACAAATACAATGCTATTGCTTCAAAGGTATGAAAAATATGAAGATTAATGCATTTTTTCAAAATTTAATATATATAAATCACATGACAATAACAAGCATGACATTTATGTAGTTTTAATTAGAGCATGCTGAATTTAATTATTTCGTGGAAATAAGAACATATATTAATGTTCTTCATTCATCGTACTTTAACCTAAGAAACGGACTATTGATAATTGTATAAAAATAACAATAAATAAGCCAAAAATTTAATTTAGTATTTATGTCATATAGCAGTATTCATTTATTCTGTAGTGGTAAAATAAATTTTTAATTAACTATTAAACAACTGGAATTGTAAAAAAGATATGTTGTTGAGAAATCTCCAAAAGAATTTATCAAGACAACTCATCGTCATCACCTACAGCGTATATACGATCCACGAGTGGGAACAGCGGAGAAATACGTGAGGAATTTGCACCATTATACCACGACGCTTGTCCAATGCGCGGTGGAAAGTGAAAACAGTTTCCGTAACAACCAGAGGCTTAACGTGACTTACGAAGCATGGAGGAGTTTAAAAAGCAAATTTGATTGACCTATCCAGAGACAAACCATAGGGAAAGTTACTTTGTTTTCTTTAACGAAGCCAGAGCGTTCGAACCACTACGCTAACAAACTCCATAATGGACTAAGCTAACAAAAACAAAAAGTAAGGAAAAGTAATTTAATTTGTTGAATAAGTTACCTAATACTGTCATTATGCACAAAACAGCCACTTACAACTGTATTTTCATCGTTAAAGATCACATAATTTAACTGTGGCGAAGATTTTTTATATCTTAAAAACAACATGTTAAAGGTCAAATCTTTGTCCCATCTATCCCAGCTTGAGAACAATGGGTGTCCATTTGAAGCCAGAGGTCATGTTGATAAAGAGCAACCCTCAGTCAGGGGTGACTCAATAGCCTTGAGTCCATCCAATCAACTTCATAGCGATTGTTATGCTGGTCCTATCCAACTATCTTGTGTGTTTGTATTAAGGTGGAATTACATTGTTATTTAGTGGGCCTTAATTAGAAAAAGTGCAGTTGATAGTTATCTGCTGACATTCGAGTTTTATTAGATATAATATTTTTAATTATATGAAGCTGGTTTACATTGTTCTAGGATTGTTGTAGCATTGTTTCAGTCAATGTGGCTTAGTGGATGAAACTGGTTGTCGTAACAACCGGGAATAAAACTCATCGAATCTCGATGAGTGCTCTAAATCATAAGCAACTTCTATATGACAGTTTCATAGGTCCAATGTTTTCAATCACACAAAAATTATTTCTAAAGGAGGTAATACTTTTCGTCCCATTTTTTCTTCTTTCCCTAATTTGAGTTGTATAGCTCTGAGCTTAGTTCATATTGTGCGTATATTGATAGCAGTATACTCTACTATAGTCCATTTTTTCGGTCCTTAGGCGACAAAAAATAAAAGATATAGCTGCATGCTTAATCAAGTGGTAGGCCAACGATATTTTGTTTCACTATAATCTTTAGATTTAATCTAACTAGGTAGGAAGTAATCGAATCGCTTGTTGGGTCAAAGTGTTTTATATCTATCTGACTTGATGAATTGTTTCCGCAGCCTGAATGTTTTGGTAACCCGGTGAACGGCAATGGAGTTACCGACGGTTTTTAGTGGGTATTCCTAGTGATATTATGATGAGGCTTTGGGTGGACCCCATACAGGATCTTAATCGGATTATTCCCAATAGAAAAGAGAAAAAAACATGTGAACTTTCTTAAAATGTTCGTTATGTGTACATATATTGTTAAATAAATAAATATGTTATTATATCTACATATAAAATCTTTTACACCTATTCTAAGAAAAACTCACTTTGTTCTAAAGAAGAATGTTCTTTTTCTTTTTTACAATAACTCGCAGAAGTTGTTCCTTGTCAAATGCGTAACAAGACACGCTGAATCATGTCAAATATCGCCTCTGTATATAGATAACTTAATAGGTACTAAAACCTTTTTTTTGTTATTGATACTAGTTTACATTTATTTTTAATAGACTCTAATATACGTAATTAACAAGAGACCAACAGAATTTTAAGCAAATTCATTTATTTTAAATATTATTAAAATCATTATCAAAATTTTATCTAGAAATTAGAAATTAATTCTGTTTAGATTTAACTATTTCTGTGTGTGATGATGAAATGAAAATTAACTATCTATCTATATATCATTTCATTTGTCATAGAAATCCGTGTGAAATGTATCGAATAATGTATTTTGTTGAGAAATCCCGCTATAAGTTAATAGCTACGGGTTTCAAAATATTTATTCCTGATCAGAAAACTCAAACGATGTTTATACAAATAAGACGCTTCTTTAATTAATACTGAAATGCGCTATGAATCTAGACTCAACTACTCAAGTTTCTAAGCTTGTTACAAAGTTTTTATCCACCAAGCAAATAAAATGCTCTTAGCTTTCGTGAGTAAGCGTACTCTGGACTTTGTCGAAGAATCCTAATATATTTGATGGAATGCACCGCAAGGCCTTTGAAAAATCTCCAATGTTAACAATGTAATTACGTTGCCTATATCCAGGGGTGAAATTCAGTTTTTATTCATGGACTTGAATGTTAGGCAACAAGAAATGTGATTTGGATACGAAAATATCGCTTGGAAGTTGCGCGTGCATCGTTCCAAGCGTTATGAATAAAGGATTATTTTTCCGTTATATACAATACATAGTTACTTAAAAAGTAATAAAGCAGATTTTGAAATGGCAACCTTTTAAATAAAGACATCTTTTCTGTATTATGTCGCAACTTTATTTATTCAATTATTTGACAAAAGTTTCACATCTGCTTTTTAAGTAACAACTAATTATAAATAACTAATTCCATCATATTCTTAAAGATGAGCAATTGGATTATATCAAGGTACATGACATTCCTTGCGCAAACTTGGTCGTCATAAATAATACAAACTCGCTGACAAAATAGAGCAGCGATCGCCGATCTAGATTTATATGACACCATTCATCATTGACACAACCTTGTCTCATATTTCATACGGTTGGACATGTTCGGGAGGAAGCGACGGTACTTAAAAAACACTCATGGTATTTAAGGACAATAAAAACAAAATATGTATCAATATCATCAATATTTGAGAATCTGTTGCTTTTTCCGATTTCAAAAAGTTTCGGTTTTCGTCCACGTTTTTGCGAGGATGAATCTGCTTACAGACTTTTCGTCTTACTAGCTAAGCGGCGGACGTTGTGGGACTCGCCCCGCGCCTTATTTAACGTTTTTTTCAATTGATGCTCTAATATCGATAGCTGATGATAGTATGACTATCAAATAATGTCTCTTTTGTCTTAGTGTGTAAGTTAATCTGTCTCTGGCGTAGCTGCAAAACGGATGAAATTTTTATAGAAGACAATGTATTGTTTAAGACATTTATTTATCGTGAAGCAATTCAAATTTACACTTTTATGTCTTGAAAAGCTCATTAGTGAAGAAGTTGAACTTTTTGCTTCGTTGATCAAGGATAGGCCATAAGAATTTTTAACCTCGACAACACTTTTTGCGAAGCGAATTCTTTAGTAACATAACATATACATAGTCTTGCTATAAAATGTTCATAAAACCTATTTAAGTTGAAACCTCGTTTAAAATTCTTATAATTATATTTTTTTTAAAGAACACCTTGGCCGGATTATTTTTGTCACTTCAGTTCTCTTACTTTGTCTTTCAGTGGTCTACGTTTATTTTATTTATTGTTGCGCTTAATCAACCAGAATATAAAAAATAAATGATTTTCCATATAATTACATAAATAGAGATAAATAAAAGTATTTTACTTTCAACTAAAATTTGTTTTATATATGCGTCTCTAAGTAAAATCCGAAATCTAATATGTATCTTGTGAATCCTCTAAATCTAAAAGGTTGCGTGATTGAGAACGCTACTTAGCCATAAGACTGCCCCTGTACAATGTAGCATCTTAATCTCTGCACCTGAAATCTATGGTATACAATAAAGCATATTCTATTTGTCTAATAAAACGCCTAATTGCCAACTGAAAATGAAATCGTTTTCATATTGATATTAATCTGGTGTGCAATTACCACTTATATTTACACAATTCCCAAATCCCTCGTCCGAGTCCCACAACCCCATTGTGCGTCACCACTCAACCCCGCATTTTACGACTGGCCGCAACTTCTCGACAATTATCCGGGCAGGAAATTAAACATAGCTTGACCGAGGTTTTATTAATGCAAGACTCCATGTGATGAAGATCGGTGAACATTGGAATGGATAATTAAACTTTTTGGTATGTTAATTTATGAAATTAAAATTCTTATTATGTCATTTGAGTTAAGGCCAAGAAATGTATACCTCGGTTCCTTGTTTGGATAGAGGGTAGAGATAGAGATGGTGGTCCGGGGTTCAATTCCCAGTAGGGCCAGCAATTTTCTTCTCTGTTTGGTTGATGGTGGAAATTTATCTGAGTCCGCCTGTCTAGCTATCACCGCTCATAAATGTCATAATAATAATGCCAAGAGCATTGTTTTTTTTATGATAGCCATTTCCTTCGTAGTTGAGGAATCCGGGTGTAGTTCGCTTCTATCTTTACTGAGCATCAGGTGAGGTGAAAGTCAAGAACAATCCCGCTAAGAATTTAAAAAAATGTTGTCACTTTCGCGCAGCTGAATTTGCCTAAAAAAATTGCCGTAAAAAGTAACGATGGGCAAAATGACAGTTTTAATATCAGACGATTTCCGATGCTATAGCAATAATTTTCAGTTGTATATCTTTAAGCTTTTCTTTAGGATTTTCCCAGGGATTTTTATTTTTAAACCACCCCTGAATCAAACCGAATAAAACACAATAAAAATTATATAAATGGGTCAAACCGTTATTGAGCTTTAGCGAGTTTTACTAACATCAATTCATTTTTATATATAAAACTACTTGACCCAGTGACCTTCGGTCATCTTTGTTTGGAGTTATACGATTGACTACTTGATGAGTATATACACAAAAAATTCTCTGTCACTCTATCTATCAAAAGTTATCCGAATAAGATTTAAATAGTACGTTAGTTAAAAGATTATTCATACAATTTTTTTTTCAGGAAATTCCTAAACGAATTGCTATTGTTTAGAATTAACTGTAATTTTATTGAATTTTTAAACCACCCATAAATAAAAAGCTCAAAACACAGTTATTCAAATCGGACTAGCCATTTATATATATTTCTTTAAATCTCGTTAGAAATAAGCTGTATCTATGTAGTGGATCGTTTTATGTCAGTTTCATTATAACTATATATGTGTTTATATATAAAACTACGTTACGTACATCACGTCAGTTAACCATGATCAGTGACCGACATTATTGCACAATAGAGCACGCATGACAAAGCCATCCAATCGAAGGTTAAATAACCAGCTTCATTGTGTAATCGTGAAAGCTTACCTGAAACAAATGAAGAGACTATTAGAAAAGGTAAATAGGATATCATTTTTTCTATTTCAAATAATGCAAAAAGCCAGTAACATGAAAATTTAATAAATCCTTTGTCGCACACATAAATATAACATAACAACATGGAATCGGTCTAACCTTAGTAATATAATACTTATAAGTAGTAATGGTGAATACTATTAACATATGTCTAAATATATCCTAAATAATACTAAGTGTACATTACAAAAATATATATAAAATATACATACAAATAATGAACTCACGATAAATTAGTTTGAAAGTGTGAACAGATGGACTCTCAATTTCACCGTCGGCATCTTTTTCCACAGTCTCTTAGCGCGTACAATATAGGAATTGGCGAAGAATTTGGAATTGTAAGAAGGGTGCACATGGTTATACGTGACACAAGAATGCTTAGGACGTGGAATGAGAGGATTATATTAGACCCGGGATCGGAGATAATTAGGAAGCTGAGGATAGTTGAGGATTTTATACAGGAGGCCGAGGGAAAAGGACAAATGATAACTTTTTATTTTTATTTGAATGTCATTTTATATATTATATATATACACATCGTGTTGTTTTTCTCTTTCTGCTAAGTTACAATGAAAGTTTTCCATCAAATTTTTATAGATAATTTTATGTAATATAAAGCCTCGTACTATTAAACTTCTTGCAGCAAACAAGCAGATGGCTCATGAGAAGATAAGTGGTTACTTTCGCCTACAGAAATATTACATATAGAATGAACCCCCAAACCCCGAATTTCAGTTCAAAATACAGTTCATCGGAATTTGAGAATTTTGATTAACGGATCTGAGAACAGCCGATTGTTTTTATATCGAAACAAAAGCATAATTATTTTATTTACACAAGTTCTTATTCAATGAGATAACTATTCAAAAACGTATCCAATTATAGACTCAGGCCGCGATACCTAAAAGTATAAGCAACCCAAAGGCCATATTATTACATTTAACATTGACATTAATTTCCCTCTAAGATCAATTATTAAAGGACTACGTTCTCGTGGTCTTCATAGGCGTTTTCCATTATGTAGACTCAAGAAGAAGAAGTGGCTTGAGTATAAGCTTAAGTATCTACAAAACATCTTTACAAGATTTATATTCAGCTTAACAAAATAAGAAAACACATCTCAATTCTGCGCTTATCCCAAAATATTGTCGTTTCCTTTCCAGTGGAATATGCATTGTGTGAGCGGCAGTATTTTATTTAATCCTGCTAGCTCTCACAAAGGAGCATTGTAAATAAATTTCTACGTGACACAAATACGAAATCCTTTAAATCATCACAAGACTTGGCTTTGTTTCCGATAATACATTACCAAATACTTGGTCAGAACATAATACACGTTTAAGCAGTTTGTCTTACAAATCATTCTATCACACACATCTAATGATAAACAACTTAACTTTTTGACTATTATTGTACTTGTTTTGAGTCACTTCGCGTATATTTCACATGCAAATATTCGCGAAGTGTCATAGACCGCTTGTAGTTGAACGATTAACGCGTGTTAAAATCTCATTTCGCGGTACAGAAGACCAACGCTATGAAATTACAGGTTGCAGCCGTAGCTAAGTAACCTCCATATGACAATAAGTATAACTGTATCCTGTAACTAGTAGTTAGTTAATTTTATTATGAATCTTATAAGATGCTATATTATAAGCTTTAGCTTATAATTAATAAAAATAATTCATTCGTCCATTTAATAAAAGCAACACCAGAGGAATTACACTTGCATCTCTTTCTCCATCATACACAGCATGTAGATGCTCGTGCTTTCATGATTCAACAAGAGTTTTTTCATAAAATATGATTACATCAAGAAACAAATACCACCGATACTAGAAAAATATATTCCAACATTTTGACGCACTGAATGACGCGTAAAACTGTAAAATCGCATTCGAGATATTGCGCCAACGTATTACAAATACAAACAGCAGCACCGTTTCCCTCTTTAATTCATAAGCTGTTCAGTCAAATGTAAACTGTTATTGTGGGTTCAATGGACGATTGTCATATCATTTAACAAACTACTTACTACTTCTTTATTATATATAGCATCCTTACTACTTTGTCCAGTTTCATACGTTATACACAGTATTGTCTTGCCATTTATTTAATGAGACCAGTTTTATTGAAACACTTTATGTTTCACGAGACTTCGGAGGTATTTTTACTTGTTATTTCTAAAAAGAACCTCAATGGTTAAAGTAAAATTTATTCTGAATGCAAATTAAAGCCCACCCGTACTTATAAACATCGCTGATCTCGATTGAAGATAAATGACCTTTTACGCGTCATCAAAAATGTCGAATCCACATAGAGTTATGACAATTTTTGATTTTTTAGCCATGTTTTACTCCTTGGAACCTAAAGACAACTAAAAACAAATGTGTTTAGATAGTAAAGCTTGTCAGTTTAATGTAAATACAGATGTAGTTTGATCATTTTCGATCACAAAAATATCTAAAAATACATAATTACAATAACGGCACTCAATTACAAATGTAATAAAAAAATATGTACAATTTGTCCATGCTTCTTTTTTTAATATTTCTTATCCATTTTAATTATTCGATATTGTTTGACATTTACTTTAATTATCCGCCACTAGCTAAGCGGCAGACGTATTCACTAAAACTCCCCGTTATCTCCATTGCCACTCACGAGGGTGTCCTGGGTTCTGCCAAAGCAATTCACCAGTCCACCCTCAGGCAGCCCAGCCTTACGGCTAGGCAGGCTGTGTACCGGTGGAGATTGTCCTTGAGTTACTTGGACAATCCCAGACTTGACGACCAGTGCAATGCATGTGTGCGAGACACCCACGCACGCGGCCGTGCTTATGGGGTAGAAAGTCTAACGACCACCGCCTCCTTGTGGCAGCTAGAGGATCCTCCTACCGCTTCCTCTCCACAATCTGCATGAAAACAGTTTCGCAGAAGGAGGTGAAAACCTCCGAAGCCTTCTCACTACCTACCCTAGAGACCTTACTATAGTTGGCAGTGAGATATGACAGTGAATAAGCTCGCGGTGCTCGCATTCTTATTCTCTTTCTTTATACCTACTAATGACATTATACCAACGTAAATAGATAATTTCCACTAAATATGATAAAAGAAATACAGTTTTATAAAGTCAATTTATATTATAACATACTATTTACTGTAATTATTTATGAAGAATTATTTAATACACAATATATCTGCTATTATGTTCTGTTGTCCTAGTACTCAGTTTCTACTTGAAGAAAATTTTATTAAATATCTTTTGTACAATTTTCTTTGCGTACTTTTTTGAAATACTTATAATAAATATTTAATTCTTATTTCGCCTATAATATTAATAACTCAATTTTATAAAAATCACAGACAAACAAGTTGTTTGGAAACGAAAATTTAATAATAATATCGTAAAATTGGCTTCATAGACTATCATGAGTATTGTACCCATTCTGTCGACGCTATGTTTTCGATAGATCATAGTCAGGACACGTTGAATGCATAATTAGCTACTAAATGTGTTTGTGTTTACTCTGTACGCTCGCCAAAGCATTGTAGTCACTGAACAACACCTGTGTGTTGTTCATTGCGCACAGCAATTCCTGAAGTTAAATTTTGATTTATAAACTTAAAACGTTAAAGGTAAATACTAAAAAGGCTACTTATATATCTTTTCGACAAGGTCAAGTAGTGCCAAAGTAAAAAAGTAGACAGAAAAAATTGGCACGTTTATTTACACTACTTTAAATAAATTGATGTAAAGCGATACGCGTATCAATTGACACTGATCAGACGTTTCTATCATAAGTAAATATAATTTGTTCGAATATTTAGTCCTGAATGTTAGATAAGAAGTTTTAAATAGATTCTTTGAAAACGATGTTACTGAATCTGCCGTATAAATATTAAAATAATCAGCAGTATACCCCGATTTACGTATGACACCTACTCATTAAAGAGAGATCCTGTATAACTAAATTAAACTGATAATTCCACTCTACAACTTTAAAAATTTTGTTAATGCAGTGACAGTTATTTCGCTAAAAAATAGGGTTCGAAATATGTACCTCTCTTTTCAATTCCATTTTCAAAAGTTTCTGCTTATTTTTATTGTAGTTATAAAAAGAGGTCCAAATAAGTGAAGCTTTTATTTTGCTGTAACAAAAACCGATTGCCGCTTTGCTAATAGACCAATATTTACTTCAAAGCTATTCCGTGGACTTAAACTCGGAAGTGCCGTTACAAGTTTTTAACTTTCAACAGCGCAAAACCTGGCGCGTAATTGACTGGTCGATGGGAAGTCTAACAAAATGACTGCCGCATTGTTTCCCTCGGAACTTAGAACTCGAATAAGAAAATTTATTTGATGTACTTGATTCGGTATAAATCAATAAACTCTATATTTGCGGATAATATATTAGAACTCTTACTAGTAAAGATATCACTGTTGTTTAAATAGTACAGACTAGAGAGAAAGTTACGTAACGATTCAAATAAGTAAACAGGATTGACGATCTTTTTACGCGGCACGTTACGCATATTAGAATAAATTGTATATTTTTTTCCTAGTTCGCATACTTTTCTTTGCAAAATTTAGGTGCGTGTAGACAGACTTCTTCTAGGCATTATAGATGCCCTAATATTTATAAACCTATCGTTTATTATTTCAAAAAAATTCTGTTCGAATTTCAATTGTTCTTATTTGATTTAAATTGAAGTACCTTTCACTATTTGTTTTATTACACATACATAAGGACACCACACAAAAAATAAAAGCCGGTTTTATAGAAAACAGTTATATTTGGCGTTATCGTTAATAGATATGCTTACCTGGCAACTGGATAACAAAGAGAGAAAGAAGTAGGTCACGTTAGGTGATAATTATAGTAATAAATTATATTAAAGTATATTATTAACGCTTATCTGGATTAAAAATGTCAAGTTTGTTTACGCTCATGCATCTGATAGATTGTTAAGATCTTACCAAAACTACAACACGTCTACACAGCACTAATTAAATTTATTAAGGGAAAATAAATTAATTCCCATCTGTCAAAAGTTATTTACACAGAGTTTAAGAATACAAAGCAACTACAAACACAACATAATAATGTTTTGGTTTAAAAATCAATAAAAGCATTTAGAAATGACGTTCAACTTTTTTCTTTATATCTGTATATGGCTTGTATGATTATAGGTAACCAGTTAGCCAGTGTAATTACCGAACATATCAGGCTAAAACTTGTCCTTCTTCTTCGATAAATTCTACACTGGCAAGGTCAAATTGTTTCTTGTTATTAATGTCTTTTTTAAGCCATGGTTACTTCTTACCATCGAGTAAACACGGTTTTTACATACCTTGACAGACATATACATATAATAGTAACACTGTTAAATCTCAAAAATGGAACGATTTATATACGCATAATAAGCATCAGATAAAATTCGCGGAAACTCCCTTCTTAGGCGGCAAAAACCCGGTAATGAGCAAAAGAAAATGACCTCGCTCGCCCGTTACACTTTCATTATTATTAATTAACCCCGGGATCCATTTCGATAAACACGTAAACGTTTTTGGTACTCATATTAAATCTTTTATATATTGTTAACGAAACTAGATATGTTTAATGAAACAAATGAATTTAAGCAGTAAATATAGACAAAAATAAAGACTATTATACTACTAGAAATCAAAATAAAAAAAAATATATTCTAATATTAACATCCAATGCTGCCAACACAACGCATCTTCAATAACGGCACTTATTAATTCAAATCAGGAACAAATGATTTCGTGTGCTCTACTACTTCCAGTGAATAAGACTCTTATTACTTCAATATTAACCACGGCGCTTACTGTTGATTATCTGCTAATTTAGAAACCATTTTGCCTTAGCAATTGCGCAAAGACATTTACGTAAATCAACTGTACGAAAAGACAATTTTGTATTAAAGGCGGTTATAATAGCATGTATTATGGGAAAACATTTCTTAATTTTATGTAATTTCATTCTGGTATTTCTTATTATGTACATATATTAGAGCATCTCTTTAAAATTAAAATTAATATGTGGACTGGGCATGCGAAATTTGAAGGAATCCGGCTTTCGTGTAAAGTACGTTACCGTCGCGTTTTCACTCCCAGTTCTCTACTATTTACGGTCAACGGTTAGCGGTTAGGCGCCAGCTTGATTTACCGTCCGCATTTTCTCGGAACTCGCACGCAGAATGTACAAAAGAGTGAAAAAGTTGGTATGTTGTCCACATGTTCAACTATAATAAAATTTGCGATTCATGTTGAAGGTACTAGAGGACTGGTTCTGAAGATATAATTATTATTGCTTTCGCACGAGTGCATATTCATAATTAGTTATCTCCTCCAATAAATTCTTTATAAATATAATATAAAAATTATTAATCTTGTATTGGCATGTCGTGTCCTTCTTTTTTATTCAAAGTTCATTAAATGACTTGACACTGCCTGATGGTAGAGAAGCTGGTGAGATAGAGGAGTCCATATATGTAAATATCTAGTGCAGCATACCAAATACTGCCCTAGCCAGGTCCACCTTGTTGGCCCAAAAAGTGCTTTTTAACTCTTTTGAAGGGATCCATGTAAGGAGGGAATACTTTTGCCGGTAAAGAATTTTACAATCTGGATGTGCGACAGGCGCTCTGACAAAGAAAGGAGTCTTCTGTGTAAGAATAGCGCAAAATGTTATTTAGTCACTCAACCGATGAATCACTGAACAAAACTGTCTTTTGTAAAAAAATGACAATTTTATCAAAATGTACGAGGTATTACACTGTGTTCACTTAGACATTTTTGTTTTTTCATTAATAATATCTTCATACAAATTTGGAAATATGTGCCCCTCGAGAACTGTAGTTGTCAAGCTAAGAGAAGGTAATATTTTATTCTCATGACTTAGGGATCGTAATGTAAATGAAAATAATACTTTACAAGGGCTCGTTTTTACGTAGCAGACGTAAGATTTTCACTGCCATTTATACACCATATATTCTCAAGCTTATTATTTCAATATAAATGAAATGAAATATTTTTGACAAGCGGCTTACCTGTTTGTTTTATCTGGGTAGCATCATATGTACATTTTTCACGTTATAAAAGACGTTAAATTAGAATATACTCATAATTCTGTTCAAATAATGAGCTTTATTTAAATGGACTTATATGCTAACTTCTTTCAAATCGTCATAGTTTAAACGTTATAAAATTTCAATTATTTGAATCAATATTGAATTGACTATAAATATACAGATATATATATAAACAGTTGAAGCACGCACTTTATTAAACACATAAACCCCATCAAATAGAAAACTATTGTAAATTAAATTACATAAAATCAATAATATAAATTATGCTCAATGATTATCTAGATTTATGAAAAACAAAGAAATATCTTACCATATAAAAAGATTACGAGTATTAGTGACTGTAAATAAAAAGGGAGCTGGTAACAGGGAAGAAGGGTTTATTTTGTAAATAATAAATAACAAGAACTTAGAGCAAAAATAATAAATCAAACACACAAATCGAAGTTGACAGACTCGCTGTCTAAAATCAAAACTATATACATAAACAAAACGTAAAAAGGCGTATTTTGCTCAGCTCATGTTCAGCCAGTTCGTAACATCGATAATGTAGAAAACACGCAAATTTCCTGACCTTTCCGAAACTTTCCTGATCATATTCTAATTTATAGTAAACTTAATTCTACTTCCCAAACCAATTCATTCATATCCGACGACGCTCTCTGTTTAGTAATCAAAGTGTTTCAAATGAATTTGCCATTTATCTGTATGAAGTTAAGATAGAAATTATAATGAACAATAAATGATATCCAAATACTAATTAAGAAATCAGTGAATAAACCTCGGAGAAATGTAATTCCATGAATATTTATTACAGATCTATGTATCAATCTAAGAATTTCAGATTTCATTTCATTTGCTTGGAGATTATACGAGTGTATGATAATGGTGGTGACTCATTTGCCGTGCTTAACTAAAATTGTGTCTTTGTTACTCCATATCAATAAGAAAGTGACAGAGTAACTTTTAAATAAATAATACTTTTCACTAGAAATTGTGCTTAAAAATATACATACATGGAATACGCCATCTTTCTCCTTCCTTCGACAGCACCCGTGATGAGTCAGTGTTGACGCACTGGTTTTTTAGTTAGGTTAATTATAACTGAATGAGCAAATGACCGGAGGAAATTAGTGAAATAAGGGACTGACCTTTCGCCGGGTACGTGATCACTCGCAATTGTTTATTAATTTATAGTGTAGAACAAAAAATATTGTCCAGGAGGCCTCCTTTGTAATCACTGCACTGCACTGAAGAACTGCTTAATTTTCGCTTTATCTGGATATCACACCACAAAGTACTTGGTAGCAGGGATTATTAATAGAATAATCCGCCTTTTCGGTAGACAAACGATGACTGACCAGTTCCATGGGTGAGAAAAAGAGGGGGTAAAAAAAGGTACCGTATGCAACAAGTGCAGAAGAGATAGGGATATCATTTGCTCGTTCCTAATAATACGTGTCGTTTCGAATTAATGGAGCGTTAATAAAATAATTTAGTATTTTAATCTTAGAAACAAATTATAGCGTAATCAGTCTGAAAGTCATCAAATTAATTTAAAAGTTAATAAGACCTTCACAAATAAATTGAATGATCTTTCTACAAAACTTTAAATTTTTCTCCGTCACTTATATTGACTTTATACACGAAGTTCTCCCTCTTTCAACTATGTTATTGTAATTCAGTTTCCTTTTGATGTTGCATATAGCCTTAACAGTATTACTGGGTTTTTGTTTGTAAAAATATAAAAAAATCTCGCATTTACTTGCTGACACCAATGCTTTTTGTTTTCAAGATACCATAAAGTATGTAACTTTCAACCAAAAAGTTTTTATACCTTTGTAGACTTGACAGTGTGTGATCTACGTGTATGATTGTACGAAACATATTGTAAAAAAAATACAAGCCTCTGTGGGATGATGCAGTGCGTTATTCGCTGTAACGGGCCATTACCATTTTGTCACCGGTATTTGCCCAATATGCGCAAACATTCCCAGCTTCGTTGCTTTATTAGATTTGCACATTAATGTATGTGTAATAATGGCAAGCGGGATCAAACCCAATATCCATATTTCAGTTGTTTAATATGCTACGAGTATTTCGGTAGTGTTTTGATGATAAAAGATGCTCGCA
Source organism: Acentria ephemerella (assembly GCA_943193645.1). NCBI lineage: Eukaryota > Metazoa > Arthropoda > Insecta > Lepidoptera > Crambidae > Acentria > Acentria ephemerella. The sequence goes on from OW971889.1 coordinate 3,405,239, forward strand.
CTCGTGTTTCCAATTGTTACGATAGTTAGCTCGGGGAGCCTGTGGACTGTATTTGGAGAGAAGTGGGAAAATCTTCAAACTGATATGCTATTAAAAACTATTTTTACATTTCTCTAACTAATCAGTGGTGAACGCTCTCCGCGGCTGTTGTCTACGTGAGACGTTTCTTCACCTCCGCGCATATCTTTGATGTTATCGATATTGTTTTTTCGTCATTTACCGTCACAAACTACAATGACAGAGTCCCGATTCTGTAAGGTAACCAACATGCCCGTATTCTAGTGTTCGGCATAAAAGCGAGATTGCAAGATCGAGATTAAAAGGACAAAGATCGACCGTACTGCCAAGTAATTTTGCTTCATCAAAAATAATAATTTAATTATATAAGTTAAAAAATTAAAAGGGTCCTAATCTAACGTAACCTAAAGATCTAAAGTGTAAGGATGAACATCCCGCTGGTGGCGAGCGGTGAGGTATAAAATGAGTATAATGTCAAACTACTTATCAGAATATACCCCGTTATACCAATGATATTCATTATAAATTTCGTTATTTAGCATTTCATTTCATTATTTAAAATATTTATTTACAGGCGTTTTAATGAAGTAAGTGGTTTTATGTTGTTTTATTTTTGCAATGATCTATCAAAACATTACGATTGCTAAATAAACATGTATTCAATAGTATTTCCTTAAAATGATTTATTCATAAATTTTTAGTTAAAGAGCTGTCTCTATAAACTTATTCAAGAATAAAATTTATAATTTATCTATTATGTTTAAGAGTAACAAATTTACATTTAGTAGCCACGGAATTATATTTTGTAAATATTTCGACAGTTACACGCCTGCTGACGGTCAATCCGGAAAGCAGAACATGGGTACCTACTTTAGTAGTTAGTTGTAGCAACCTCTTTGATACGGAATACTAAAAACATTCATCCCTTTTTTTATGTTCCTAAGATGAAAGAGAGGGAAATGACTCAAATATTTTTTACAGATTAGCAACAGAATCGATTCTACTTATCTTATATTTCCTTTCACGGTCAATACAAAAAGCTAGCGGGGCATAAAATAAATAGCTTCGTAAACACATTAACCCAACTACATCATGATATATCATATCAGTTGTGTCAAGGTCAAATGACTCATAACCCAAATAATGCCTTGAGTTACCATTGTTATAATAGAAGATAAACGAAAAAGTTTCTATTAACAAAATAAAGCTAGGAAGCTTATGTAATACTTACAACGTAGGAAATGCCTTTACGTTGTTTTTTAAGGCAGAGAAATTATCAGCTTTGTTGACTTCCTTAAAAACATGACATGATTAATGTCTCAAGAAATCAATAGCAAGACTAATTACAATCCCGAGGGACTAGATTTTTCTCTTCTCACCGAAACATAAACAAACATAAACAGTGATAGCCATGTTACCGAAAAAAAATAAAGTAATTAAAAAGATGTCATTATGACACGAAAACATACCACGCCAAACCACAAAAAATTCGATCACAATTTTTCAAGTAATCATCTAAGATTTTATATTTATTTATTTATTGGCTTTAACAAAATAAGAAAATCTTAAACTAATGACCAGTACCTCATTTTAAGCTTTATTAGCCTGTGTTATATTTTTCAAGGAATAGCAGTGCCTATTATTCCTTAAAAAAGATTATTACAGTTTAAATAATTAAAACTAGAACGTGTGTAAATATGTCTAAATAAGTAAGTAATATTCTGTGTGTGTGTGTGTGTGATGTGTGCATGTAAGCGTGTGTATGAGAGTGTGTGCATCAATACAACTACCTACTTATAAATGCCTCAATTTTATCATACGTTTTAGGTTCCACCCATTCCATCAAAGCTTCTTGCAAACATTATTTTGTTTGTCATACACATATATATCTACGATAAACGTATTATATATATAAATAGAGCGACTGTTATATTGGCTGACTGCAAACGCAGTTTTGTGTACAGGAGCACGTGTTTATATCACACAATATCTTTCCTCCTGCTCTTCATAGTTTCAAGTTAATAATGTAGATATTTATGTTTTTTTTTAAATTGCATGAGCTATATACAGCTTCTAATATTTAAATTCAACGAATGCTAACCCAAAACAAATCAATTAAATTTATCATGACACTACGATCTAAGTATCCGAAAACAATGCGTTGTAACTCATGTGGCCATGAACTCTTCTTGTGGGTACCTTTTTCTACATACAATATCTTTGCTAGTTGTCGTAGTGGGGCCACACGAAGGTTAATGTTTTTTTCATCGCGATAATTAAACGTAAAGTACTTAACTAACATTAAAGGTAAAAATATGATTCAATTAGAAAGTACCATGTAAGCTAAGAATTTAAAAAACTTATGAAGAATAAACTGAAAAGTTTACTACAATTTCATCTTTTATTAGTTCACAATAAACTACGTGAGTATGTGTTATAATCTATAGAAGGAATAAAAATTGAAATCCATACAATTCAGCAACAGGTTAATTGATAAGTCGATAACATACTATTACAGGCTAATCTAGACTTTTGTGTGGTCCCGTGATACAGGACGGCTTGACATTTTCAGTCATTAAAACCGTAGGTCTCTTCACAAAAGAACTCAAACTAGTCCAAAAAGATTAACTTACCTTCAATCAAAATTCTATTGATTTATATTGTGACCGTGGGATACGTTCTTATCAAAAATCACACACACTCGCACACAAAAACACAATTTATTATTTTTCATATTATTTATTATTTTATTACTATATATTTAGTGACTTGTGAGTTTCAATGGTATCAAGACGTTTGCGATGCTAGTTGAGTTCAGCTCCTATAAAAATTGCTTATATAAAAAATCGTTTTCAATACTTCACAATACAGGCGCTACTGTCCCTTCCATACAATCTAGCAACTGACGACAAACATTAGATAGAGACGATTCAATTCGATGGTAACTCACAAAAGGGTACTGTTTTTATAGTTTCACATTTAAGTTCATATCTTTAATATTTCTTTATTATTTTTTAATAAAGAAGTTGGTTTCGAAAAGAAATTAAAGCTATAAAAATATGTAAACAACACTTTATTACTACTATAATACTGTCTATTTTTATTTATTTTGAACTTGTGAGTGTTTACATCTTTTCAGACGTATGACTGTACGAGTACGTTATATTTCAATCTGTTTCATTTTTCAATAACAAAAATTATTCAAAAGTTTGCCTCATAATTAAGTTTCATGGTAAGTTCTCTAGAAAACAAAAATCTTTTCGCTTAAGTTATTACATAAATGGGAAAACAGTCGAAGAGCTAACGACTTTATAATATTTAATAAGACACATTAGAGGTAAATATTGAATATAACCAAAAAAGCGTCAAAAACGGTTGGATTTCTCATTAGAAATAGTAAAGAGTTTCTGTAAGATTTTCAAATGTACTGTAAATAATGTATGTACCCATTGTATGTAAAGTCCTTTACTGTAAATCTACTGTATTTCTCTTATGAATTGGCTGATGTAAAATAAAGATATTTTCTATTCTATTGTACAAAGAGCTTTCTGTATAATGCTTTTAACGTCTTAACATCCTTGAATATTGTAGCGTCGTGTGGAGACTACGCATATCATTGTCTGAAACAAGAAAGACTTCAAACGATATCTATGGCATCAGTGGACAAATGCGGAAAAGGAGTCTTAGACAAAAGAATTTCAAATATACATGTTTAGAAAAACGACACGTTATAAATGATCTTCCCTTTTTATAAAAACTATTTAATGGCAAAATTGATAGTCCTCGGCTACTGCAGAAATTCAATTTTAGAGCTCCTTCTAGAATTCCTAGGTCTAGCTCCTCTATTACCACCAAACCGTTAAACCTTATGTGGAGTTTACCTATTATTAATTGTAGACTTAGCTTTGTACTTAATTGTAAGTATTGAATTTATATTGAATAAGAGTAACAATTTTTGAAGAACCTTTTCATAAATAAAAGAATTTAAAAAATGCTCCAATATCTATTTGACCTTAGGCCTAACAGGTTTTCCTAGAGAGAGATTAATCTTAATTACAGCAGATTAATATTATTCATTATCCATATAATGACATCTGTAATCCGGTCTTCTATCTCCCGTGCCAAGACAATATATCAATTTAACGACTCAAGTTAACTCATTATAGCATTAATGGTGACCGTCATTAAAGGCTAATTTCTATTAACATACAACAACTGTTAATGTGTTTATTTTGATAATACAACCGTTCTGACTAATTTTTTAACCAAAAACCTGAAATATTGATGACTTCATTAGAAATGGCTCTATTTCACTTATGAAACAGTTTGCAAGAGTGAAAGGGATGAATGCATTTTTTAAATAAACTTCACTATCACCAGTGATAATGAATGTAAAGAGAAGAGATTCAAATTCGGATGTAAGTAATGTAAATTTAGTTTAAAAAATATTTCCTTAGAGATATACATTAAAAATTTAACATGGATGAAGATCCTGTCAGTACTTAAAGCTATTCTCCGTAACTGCCATTAGTAATAAAATTTTACTGGTCCCAAACTGCGGCTGTCAATAGTAGCAATAACATAAATGTAAACCAATTTTTACTTGAATCTTTCTACAATACGAACTTTAATTGTACCGTATACAATTTTATATTTTTCCGATGACATAAATTTCAAAATATGCGGAGTTTCACAAAGTAACTTACTAGGTCCATTACTGCCACAAATTTTCTGTTGCATTTCAAACCACACTAGAGTAAGTAATACAGTATGTCTAGAGGCAGAGTACATACAGTACTTTTAGATATACTTGACTTGACTTGTGACTAGACAGTCACAAGTCAAGCAATATAACAGCCTAAATTCACAACTAAATGAATTAAATACATAGCAAAAATATGTTCAACACGTTTTTTATTTATTTATTGTAAAATTATCAAATGTATCTATTTTTAATATTTATTTGATTTAAAGCCTTATGTCCAGCTCCACGTTTTTAGGAATAAAAGTAGATACTGAAGTGTCCTTCATAAAATACAAACCAAGCATTTTAGTAGGTACTAAACAAACCCAGGTAGATATGTGCCTAATCCAGATTGAATAGATGTGCCCCAATTTAAAATGTTAACAAAGGACAGTGCACCAAACCTTAACACATAAAATAAACGTCTCCGTACATAAACCTCAAACGAGCCACTTAACAAGAACCGTCCGTTCCCTGCTTGATCTATGATAAAGGCTCGGTAAGCATTAATATTAGATGAACAGCCGAAATCCAGTATCCAGCACAGAACAACCCAAGGGGGAAATGAGACTGTGAAATACCGCAAACTGGTTTTGTTTCATATTGTTTTACTATATCATGTCAAAGGTTGGTTTTACTTTATTAAATCTTGAATTTTTTTAGGTAAATATAATTTACTATAGCTATATTCAATATTTCAATGTAGTATTCTGTGTAGATTCTGTCTATAAATAGATTCAATAGAATATCTTCTAGGCCTAAATTCTTCAACCTACTTAAAATTGATAGGTCATTAGGAGTGTGATTTAAAAAATAATATTTCCATCGCATCCCCAATTTTATTACCTACAGTGTAAATTGCAGCCCGATTTTTAAATATTACAAAGTTCATATTACAAGAACAGTGTGGTGTCCAGAGCAGAGATTTGATCACCTCAATATTAATTCATTATTACTTTTTGACACTGCATCGGAGATGAAAAGAGTGTTACTAAAAATACCATTCTCAACGTCTATTTTATACAATTTATCTCCCCAAATATAGCGATTGCGAAAATTTACATTCAATGGAGAGAAAATAAGCATATCATCCTACCACCGCATATCTCTGTCTGCGATCTTTAACGGTAGTAACAAAATATAATAACGTAAGTAGTCTTTAAATAATGAATAAGCTTTCCATCTTAATGTGTTAGCAGTAAGCGGTTCAAGACATCATAAAATTATTCTCAAATATATAACAGACCGACTTTCTTGATTTGTGTCATTTACTTGAAGTACTAAACCATGAACCATTTTGTTCCGGATCCGTTTTCATTTTAACTGAGCAATTCAAAGACTTTTATTACCGTGTGTCGTATCTAATCAAAGATTTAAATATGGCCAGAATCACGATGATTAAAGAATATTATTACACACAGTCAATCTACGAGTGCATACATTTGTTGCCGATATAATATATTTGAGAAATCTTGTACCTAAGACCTACCCAATTTTTAAAGCTTTTAGAAATTGTTGAGATCATTATCATCTTTCATTGCAACAAAACCTCGAAACTTTAAATGGGTGCATCTTTGACATCGAAATTCCCGGATTGAAAACGCTTAAACCAATTTTTAGCTACTGACACTGAATTAGGTCCACAAACGCCACAATTTTTTTCGCGACTTGCATTGCTTTTTTTCCTTGGTTCATTCGATTCGCTCATTTTGACAGAAAGAAAAACAAATACAAATAGTGGGAAACAAAACATTTCCTAATTTGATTTTTTGTCAAATGTCACCATTTTAATGTCATGAAAACCAGCCAGATACAAATAGTACATCCAAAGAAATTTTATTGCAAGTTTGTACATACTATACGCGTAAAGACTCTTTCCACGTCCTAATATTATAAAAGTTCTTTTGAATAGAGGAAACAATTCCATTTCAAAGCTGATACTAGCGTGGAGGCGAGCTTAACGACACAATGTAACCGTTCAGCTCTATTTTAATTACACGCCGAATAGTGTCTGTTTTAATCTATTTTTAATTTTATTTTGTTAAGGCGTAACATAAAATACTGTTTAGAGGTGTGCTTTTTTGCGCGAGAGAAGAGTATTTTGTATTTATTGTATTAAAACAATTGGAACATCTGTATCGCGTTATTTGGAATATAGAAAATATTTGATATTATTAGAAACTAACTTCATTCTTACCATATCTAATAATCCCATCTAAAAATGTCGTATAAAACTTTGAGGTAGTCGTATTAAAAGGGATTATACATCTGACTTCAGGCATCTGTGATTCAACTGTAAATCTTTGCATTTCCTTATCTTATAGTATCTGGAGTATTCTCCCTGTGGATCACGCAGTGATATTTGTATTTGATACCTGCTCATTGTGTCATTAACAGTTGACAAAGTTTCTGCACAATTCTCGTTCTTAAGAGGTATTACCAGTCTGCCTCCATCCCCTAACCTCCAACAGATTTAATATTAAATAACGCTTACGACCTCAAACCAAATACTCGTAGCATCGGGTACCTGCCTTGTGTTTTCACGCAGCCGACCGAAAAGTTTTCGACCCCGTTAAATTAAAGGATACTTTGCACAAAATTCTTGGTTAAGAACAGAAAGTTAGTTTTTATAATACTTATATCTGAACGTAGTTGATGACCATCATCGTTTTTCTAATATATAATAATCATATTATCCTAGTTGTTACACTACGTTAAACATGATATTCTCAAAGAAGTATATAATTGCAATCTGCGCTCACAATCATAAATCCTACTTTATTTAAATCAATGAAGACAAAAACATAAAATTGTTATAAATTAAAGAACAGTAATATTTATACATTATATTATTTATAATGTCATATAAAAAAACTTCGTTTCATTAGCTATGCATTTTAACTACTAGAAAATTATACCGTTTACATAAATAACGTTCACTTACGAGTTATAATCACGGAGAGGATAGAACAAATCCCACACAGGTTTTTAAACTTTCCAGGGAAAATTACAATCCTTGTGATGACAATAATACAATCCTTGATTTAAACAAAAGTATTTCCTAATTAAACAAGTTGCAATGTTTGCAAACTGCCTAATACGCGTAGCATAAGTAAATAAATCCATTAATAGGTAACGTAATACTTACCAATACTAAAACAGTTGCACTACAAAAACCATCAATTAACAGCGCCACAAGTCACAATTAATTTAGCTTGCAATCCGTTAACTTCAAACAATTATAAACAAAGAAATAAGACTCACACGAGCCAACTCAACAGTCACACGAGCTACATGGCAATCTCGAATTAAGTCTTAATTAAAAGCCAAACTCTGCGCCCGACAGAGCTGTAGGTAGTGTGTTCTGAAGATAATATTTCCAGGATTACCAGTTTAGGATTTGCATTCACTACAAGACAAAGCTGCTTAATCTACGGAGGTCTTCAAACTAGAAACAATAAAAATAACACAGGATTGCCGCGCATGTGACGACTGGCACGTAAGCTTTAAAAAAAAGGGACTGCTTGACTGCTATATAACACAAGTTATGCACATCTGTATAGTGCAACCTGAATACTGTTAATAGAATACATGATTATTGTTTATAATGATTGATGCTTTAATAGTCGATTTCGAAATAATTAATTTAAAAGTAACACAATATTTTGCGCCTGTAATCATTAAAAAAATTTTTTAGTGGTTCCTTAATGTATTCAAGATAAAATAATGAATCTTTTACAGGCTTTTCTTATATGAGATGCCAAAAGCACAATTTTCCATGTCCATGTGGAAAAACGAGGAGGCCGTTCATTTAAATTGTATAAGGCGCATTTAATTAGCTTAATGAATCGTGATATAACCAGATCTTACTACTGCTTAAAAAGGCTTGTAAGCCGAATTTTTAAACGGTACATAGTACTTTTCATTTTATTTTAAATGTAGACTAGAAAGAGGGTAAATTGCATAATGTGCGAAAAGCCTAATTGTATCACGGCTCGTATCTCACTCGCCGGTGTGGTTAGCAACTTGTTGCGAATTTACAGTGTGTGGTAGTATAAAGACGGTGGGAAGGGTTAATTTATAATGACAGCTTAGCGCTAAGTTGGACATTAACGTTACAATTGGTTTTGATTTTATTCTTTGAACCAGATCCACACAAGTTCCCGGGAGTATATCACGGCGCTTTAAATAATTTATATATCAGTACTACCTACACAATATTGTTTCAACCTTGTAGCGTGTTAGAAGAGTCTTCAATTAAGAATTCAAAGAAATTTGGGTTCGTTGATGGTATTACATAAACATTGAGTATGTGCGTAAATATGTTTTATGTTTTATTACGTTTACATAGGAATGAAAACCGTTAAGCAGTGACAATATTTGTTTAAAGGCAGTGCTAGGGAAGAGCTTGCTGGTTTATTAGTTTGAGTCTGGTTTCGATTTCTGAAACCAGATAACTTTGGCTTTGGTTATACGGGACAATTAGAATATTTTAAGTAAAATTTTCTGTTTTGAAAAGCACTTGTTACAGCAATAGCACCATCAACTATATTCATTCCTTATGGTATGGCAATCCAAAAGTGGTACGAGGTAGGCTGTAACATTAATAAGTGTATCTCTAAATACGAGTTGGTTTAAAAAAGTATTCTGCATCCCATACACAACGTATACCAGTGAAGTTTAAGAACGGTTATAATAATTAAATTTGTCTAAAACACAAACATGATTGATTGGATTTTGTACGATACCTAAATTTTGCAGTGTTGCATTTTTGTGAGAATATCACGTCTTTCTCCATAAGTTATCGAGTTATATTCATTAAAATACTTATAATAGATTAGTAAGATATTAATTAGTAACTGACTAAGCAGAATTTAAATACTACATTTACGGGTTTCTTCAAAAAAACTGATCTAGCCAGCATTTGCACCTCTCTTCGTCATCTTCTCATTATTTTCTTTACCAAGAATCCCCACATTATTATACCTAGAAAATCGGGACTTAAGCTACACTTTGTAATTTAAGTAGTTTTCATTTCAAAGACCGTTTTAGGCCAAATAGTATCTACCTAAATACACTATAACGAGTAATGATGTAGCCTATCCAAACAGAAGCACTTAGAGCTTTAATTATCTCGAAGTGAAATCCAAATGAAAAATAAATATTGAGAAAGTTCATCAGAACTCAGAGATGTTATTAGTACTGTTTATCAACATCAAGATCAGAATCAAAAACATTTTATATTTTCACCAATCAAAAAACGATATTTATTTTTATACAATGCAATTATAGCATACAGGACTTGAAATATGTATAAAATTACGTTAATTAAAAACGGAATATATGAATAAAATAAAGTTTTCCTTGATCATAAAAAACAGAGAATAATAAATAATCATATAAAATGTTTATTGAACTTTGCAACAAAAACTATATCAAATATTTAAAAGTTATCGATGCAAGAAAAGCTTACATCCATCCACTCCCCCTGGCCATACCGTGCTTTGCAGTTTATTTATTTATACACAACACAAATAATTAATAACAATATATAACAATCACACAATCATAATAAAATTTTACATTATCTTACATTATATTATCTCATCTTTGTTACCGATGCCAACCTTTTTGCTACAACTGTTTTATGTTTCACTTTTCCATATTTCAATTTTGTTTTGTAAGTTTACAATCTTATTAACAATTAGAATATAAGTTATAATTTAAAGATAACTACTAAACTACTAAAAGGTCAATTTAATGAGACGACAAAATTATTTGATTATCGCACATAATGCTGAATTGAACCAGACTGTGACAATAGAACCGTAACAGGAATAAACTCTGTATAAAAAGATAATTTTGAAATCGAACTACAAACCAGGAACAAATACCTATTTACTATTTACTTTATTTGTTATAGCATCTATGATAAGTATGCTTCTAAATAGTACATTATAGGACTGTAAATAGGTGGAAGACTATTTCACCCACATAAAGCTGCTTTCGCTTAATAAAGCGAAATATCAAAGTGTAGAGAACTATAGCCAGAATAATCACAGGGTCAGGTGGTAATAACATGTCGTTCCCTGAATATCGAAACACCTGCAATTGCAAGTGATTTCCTTATATTGCAGGTCTATAGACGTTGGTTTTCACTTAATATTACGGAACTCATACGCCTCTTAACGTTATATTAAGAAACATATATTTGTATATATGAGCTAGTTTGGCACTGCGTGTTTCCTCGCTATTATATTTATTCAATTATACGCTTCGTTAAGAAATAATTTAAAATGAATTGGTTTGGTTTCATTACTGGTTCTTTAAATCACTCCCGATCGGACCACCAACTGTTTATAAGTAAAAAAGTAAGTGCCATTGTCCACACGCATTCATAAAGATCAACTGGAAGGAGCCCCAAATTAAATAAAGAATTTAAATGACACAAAACTCGTGCTGACTTGAAATGACAATTTAAAAAAAATAGTGCACTAATTAACGTATCCAGAGCCGTCATCTTTTAGAATATAAGTTAGCACTTGTTTCAGACTATCTCTCTGTCGCTTGCTGACTGCTAGCAGCAGATAATTGGATTTGGGAATTTGTGAATATTTCATTTAAAACTCTCCTCGGTGCCAGGCTGATTTCAGTTTTCAACCGTTCAATTTAGTCGCTGTCCAAATTGGTATTCGCAAGGTAAAAAGTTTCTGTATTTTAGCGTCAAATTAAATTAATAGAAGTCTGCTCACTCAGGAGGAAACCACAAATGTAAGGTTGGGATCTCGACTACGGGTCCAGCTTTTTTTTAAACATGTGACAAGTTTGAACTATAACAGCTGTCATAATAAACTCGCTGTACATTTACCAGTAAATGTAAACCAGTTTATTAGAGTTCTTATTCTGCTGTAGTACTATCCTACACGCTTTATAAACATATATAGCTATATCTATAACCGCCATATCTTATATTTATAAATATATTTTAAATATGATAATCTCTCTTTATACAGTAGTTATTAGTAAGGTCTGTATTCTTTTAATAATTCATGAATTCATTTGAAGTATTTGTCAGTGGATAAGTTCGACTCGTAAAATTGGTCGTTTGCAGACATAGCTATGTTGGTCGGTCGCCGCAACAAGACTAATTTCCCAATCACCCTACCCGTACCAATACGGACTATTGACGTTGGAAATACCAAGATTGGTTATTCCTGGTTTCGTAGAAAATAGAACCTATCTGATTTGACTATCTGACGAAGACTTTTACAGATATTTGGCAATAGATCTTTTGTGCTTCCCTAATCCTAGTACCTGCTGTCCTGGAAAACATACAAGATGTACTTACTTAGTACGCTCGGAGTCAGCAACTTTATATCTTCAGTACTAGGATAGCCTAGCCCAAAGAGACCCATTCTTTTCCTGGCAAGAGCATCACAGTTACATAGGATGTGTTCCATTTGTTCAATATGCTGCCCACAGGCCCTACACAGAGGCGATTCAACCAGTTTCATTTTAAATAGCATGCTATTCGTGTTACATTGCCACACCACGCCACTTAAGCCACGCAGCCTGCTACGTTGCTAGTTCCAAATCGCCTTCTTTGGACCTCCAAATGGATACATGAATGGTTTGGATTGAGTGAGAGAGGTAATCCCATCCCATTCTTCTGATTGCTTGCTTTATTCGCACCGTACTGTATGAGATACCAACGCAGGGTTCGGGTCGAATAATGTTTTTCCCGAACCCCTTACTTGCAAGCTCGTCAGCACTTTCGTTTCCGTTGTCCGGTGTGTCCAGGCACCCAAATGAGGCTTACCCTGTTATGTTTACCGAGCCTATTCCACGTTTGTATAGCATACAGGATTAGCTTCGAAACGACCCTATGCGTAAATTTCAACACAGCTTGGCTGTCACTGAAGATATAGATAGTTTTGTCTATGATATTCCTATCTAAATTCTGCTGACTGCTTTATAATGGCCAAGGCTTCCGCCTGGTTGTTGCCCATTTTTCCATGCTTTGATTAAACTCGTAGTCCGTACCATAAACACCAGCTCCAGTACCAGTGTCCATTTTAGAACCATTCAAGAGTGTTGGTTAAAGTATTTATCGACGGTTATCCAAAAAGAAACAATTTTTGTTGGAAACAAACAGTGCTCTAAATATTTCCAAGTGGCTGGTGACGTAGGTAAGTATTCTGAGAAGGTTTCCACGATTCATCGAGCAGCGCGAGTGTCTGCGGCAGATAATTGGATTTGAGATTTGTGAATATTTCAATAGGATTGCTTTTGATTTGGTTACAGAAAAATAAACAATATCTTAGTTTACTTTTTCTAGACCTTTAAAGATTCAATACATAAACTAGCAAAGCAGAAACATCGCTGATTGATTTCGTTCTATAAACTAAAGTAAGATGAATTAAATGACTTCAAAAAGGAGGAGGTTCTGAATTCGGTTGGTATATATTATATAAAGATCAAAATGATACCTGTATAAGCTTAAGGCTTTAATAAACTCCAGAACGTCTATTCAACGTAATGTATGTAAATCAAGAGTATAAGCTTTTCATCAGCAACACACTTAAATGTCACATTACCACAGTAAAATTAAGTGCAGTAGGAAAACAACATAGTTAATGTTATCACGATAACCGTGATAACATTAACTATGAAATGAAATTAATTATGTGAAATATGTTGAAATGAATTACACTAATTTAAAAACTTATTGTAGAACTTTCTCAAACTTCTCCCGCCTTCCTCTTCGTATGGGACTTTTAAGTCTCGCCCCGAGAAAAATGACATTTCGATGCAGTCAAATCATTCATATCGATCATATCGAAGATTAAAGACACATGCAATATTAAAATATTTGGACAAAATGGAGATTTTGTGGGTGCGGGATCATTCTGGAAACAAGAGACTCCTTCTATGCACTGGCTCTTCATACGAAAACACAACAAAATGCTTCTCGTCTGAAAAAATACTAAAACGTCATAGTGGTATATATTTCGTTGTGACGTAGCCATAAATAGGAAATAAACTTAATATTCTGATTTATTATTACATTAATAAGGTCTTCTAAAGGTCAGATATTATGCCTTATATAGATAGGCAGCTGATTCATCAATCATTATGTTTCTCCAACGTGCAATTTTACCGTTTTGACTGTCTTTTCAAAGATCTGCCATCTTGTCGACATTATTCTCAGAATCTAAAGGCGATAATAATGAGTTTTAATAAATCGGCCTCAGTAAACTAACAGCATCAAACCTCAGCGCACTAATTTTGTAACACCGAAACCGAACATGACATTCTGTATAGTATTCACTATGTCGTTACGTCCCTCATTCAAAGAACTACTACTAGCTACTTGGTAACGTTGATAGGGAATAGATATTCTGGGACTGTAGCGTCTTATTGCGTAACACAAACTTCTAAAGTTCCTTCATTAACCACCGAAGGTACAGTAACAAATTCGTATATTGGCAACCCGCCAACTTGTAGTGTAAGTCTGATCAAGTTTGATCAAATAATTAGTAATAATTAAGAACTCTGTCAGGGATTGAAATTGCTTTGAAAACTTTCACCGCGGTATTTTAGCTACAAAAGCGCAATTTTATAAAAAGGTGTTGTAGCTTTAGAAATAAAACGAAATATTATTTGGTTGGCTATTAAATAAACCTTTAGAATTAATTAAAAAAAACTTTATAAAGACCACGCATATATTTAAATCCATTAAAAAGGAAAAAAAAATCCTGGCAAATTGAAATGGATTTTGAAATTTTCGATTAGCCAAGAATTCTTTTTTTCCTTTTTTGTGCACTTCAATATAAGCGTGGTTTTTAAAAAGTTTTTAATAATTCAATTCAATTCAATTTTAATTAAATTAAATGTTATTAAGTATAATAAACATTAAAATATTGTATTGTCTCCTGGACCAAACTTGTATGCAAAAAAATCTGGCGCAGACATGCAACAGGATGATTGGTAAAAAGAACCTCATGATGATTACAAGCGGAGACAATGTAACAAACAATTTAAAGCAACATTTACATTTAAGTCTATGTCTCACGGTGGTCGATTTTGGCACTGTTTAAGACTTCAGCTTTTTTGGCATTCTCTTGTCGAGACTGCCGATAAAAGCCGGTTTTAATTCCGAGGTCAACGAACTTGATTGAGATACTCCCGTAAAAAAGAACGCGGGCAGATGATACTACTTCGTAGTGTTGTATTTTAACAGAATGGGTTATTTTGGGTTATTTATGTAGCCTATGCTGTCAACATAACGCATTCTCTTGATTTTTAAGGAACAGCCAATGTAATGGAAGTAGTGCCCAAGGTGCTATGAGAGACTATAAGGTTTGAAAAGCTCTTGCCAAATTAGAAAGTCGAATGGAATATTTTGTATTTAAGATGACAGTCATAGTAAATGGAACAAGTAGGTCAATTACATACAACCGCACCGAGCGCAGCTTGTATATTTGCGCGTCATTAACGAACGCAACAATGAAAATATTTACCAGTGCTGATAGTGCGCCAGGAGATAACTTGCACCGTACACGCCTTGCGTTTCTCTTATCGCAACCGAGTGTTTCAATTTATTTACGTGCAATAATTTAATTAAGATCAAAATTTCTATTTCCAATATTTATATTGAAAAAATATATTGTTGTGTTATTAAGTTGAAGCACAACGTTGAGGGGCATAAAATAAATAAAACTGAGTTTATATTTTTGATTTACTTAAGCAGTAAATGAACATAACAAATGTAATGAATATGACAATGAACGAACCATAGAAATTATTTTACTCTATTCATAGATCGTATTATTCGAAATTATTCAATTTTTACTCTAGGTTATATACGCAGCGCACTTCGTCACAATAACTCCGCTTCTTGCGGCCCACGCGATCGCACCATTCAGTCCAACTAAAAGTAACATCCTTATATGGGTAGGCACTTATTAGGACAGGGTCTGAGTCGGCTCACTTTTTCCTTTTACTATGTCGCAATCTTAGAGGCTTGAGCAGGCTCTACAAGTTCACACCGCTGCCGCGGCCGTAACGCCAAACTATCATAAATTTTAAAAAGGCGTGTATAGTACGTCTCCGAGCCGAGATTATGGTTCTGTAACAAGTATATACTTGTACAGACAGACCAACATTAAAAAACAACAAAAAGGACTATTTGAAAAAACTTCCTTTCTCTGGCAATAAATCATTTTATAAAGGAACGCTAAACGTAGCAAAATAAATATTTTTACTTCTATATCTTTCCCAAAAATAGGTACCCTTATAAAAATACTTCAAATAATAGTATTTTTTATTAAGGAGAGACCTACTTCATCTACTGAAACGAATCCAAATTCCAGGCTTCAATTGAATATAATGCACATTCAAAACAGAAGTATAATTTAGATAAACAAGAGTAATTAATATTATTCACTGAGATAAATGCAGTGTCGCCTTAAAACACCTGACATGTTGCTAAATATCTTAAGCGCAATTATTAATGCAATTTATACAAGAGCAGAAATTTCGAGATCTCTGTTTCATTAATTGTCCAGAACGAATTGTTAATAATTATTCCTGAAAACCTTAACACTAGAAGACATGTAGGGTTCTCACAGATCCACAGCACAACGGACAGAGTAATCCTTACTGCAAGAGTTTTATCTATTCGAGGTTTTAATTTATTATTGTACACCAACAGTTGATACATTCGATTTAAAAAAAAACAATTTATATGAATAATTTATAGAACCGTACACGCAAACACAGTACACAAAAAGCAAATTTTAGCTTCTAAAAGGTTTTAAAGAGAAGAAAAAAACATGCAAACGCCAAATATATCACTCCAATATATCACTCCAGTTCATTGAGAGAGCTATAAATTACAAGTATTTTTTTAATAATCTCTTTATCAACCTTAAGAGAAACTTTTTTTCCATTCAATATATTTAGGGTATAACTAGTGAGTTGGGTAGAATGATACAAAAGTTTTTGTTCGTTTTCCAACTCCGCTACCAGACCATGTTAAATTTGTTTGTTTTTTCCCTGACGTTCTTTTGGACCAGCTTTACATGGACATGTTGAAATGACCTGTTATAACAAAATTTATAAAAATAAACTAATAAATTAATTTAATTACTTTTAGGTTTTATTTGATTTTTTCTTGTATATGTTATCAATCTTATTGTCGAAATAATCGTTTACGTCTGAACTATTCTCCGAGACTTTAATTCTATCTCAGTTCATATTCTGGCCGACTCTATCACCCGTAAAATTGTTAATTTCGTTTTGATGAATTAAACTAATGGTTTCCACAAAAAAACTGCGGCAAATAATTATTTCTAGGCTCCCATTAATATCTGAGGTCACTTGAAGATGACTTCTTCTATTTTTTGAAATTACTTTCTAAATTCCATGTCAAAAATAATATTAAATGTAAATACGGACTTGGGGTTTACTCTTCTCATAAAAAAATACTAGCTGAGAATCGTATTACAAATCCCGTCTTTGTGAAACCAGTTGAATTTTATATTTGAACGCCTAACCGGCTGAAGATTCATCGCTTATAAATAAAAGGGTTCGGAGTACTCGAAGTTTAAAGGAGAATCAATTAAGACAATGAATTTCGAAAACTTTCCTATCATTACTCAGTCGACGTAGGTATTCCGTATGTCGATGAAAATCGGAACAAAATTAAATAAGTATATTCAATGTTAACAATGTTTCACAATTAGCAGTTAAAACGAATAGACGGATTACTGATGTCGATACGGTTAGAATTGTGTACTTAAGTTATTTTAAGAGTATTATACCGTATGTATGTATGTAGTTCTTGTCTAGGGTAACGCTGCTGTAGAAATTAAAACCATTGCTATACCATGGCATACAAATAGAGCTTTATACTGTTACTATATGATATATCAAGAGTTCACTTACGTTCACATAAATTCGTAACAAAATATACCGTTATAGTTACACTTCCAAACTCAATTACACAAAGAATTAACATGTCAGCCGCCTGACGCTAAACAAGCGGCGGTCCCCAAGGTCTTGTATTTGAAACAGTCGTGAGCTGGTCTTTACCCAAGTAAATCACGAGGGAGCACTCCATTAGCTTTAAAGCAAAAAAAGTCCTAGGCATTTCAAATTCACCGGTATAAACCGACTAATCGAGTTGTTTGTGAAAAATGAATTCTTCAACTACTTGTGAAGATAAATTTATTACGTACCTTTCTCAGAATTCGCAAAAGTCTCCAAACTATTGCTTCATTTGTATTTCTTAAATATGACTGTTAATCATTAACTTTTCGCAGTCTTCGTATAAATGTATATATATCCATGAATAGGGGTTCATTAATTTTTAATACGGAAACAAATCTGATTTCATTTTCAAATATTTATGAGGTACCTATAGGCGGCCCTTGGAGAGCCCTTTCGGGTTTCTACTTGATAACTTTCTGTCCACAGATTCCCTGAACTTCATCTGGGAAACTTGATTAACTAGTTTCAAGGTAAGTATGGTGACCATGTCCACAACAATGTAGTCATATTCTTGATAATCTAATTACGATGTAAAATATTTTCTGTAGATAAACTATAGTTGTTAACTTAAGCCGTCAGACGTAATCTACTTAACTTGACAAAACCAAAATGTTATTTATTTAAATGAAATAAATAAATAAAAAAAAAATTTTCGTCATAATTTAAGCACAGAACCGGCTCAAGAAGCTCCTAAGCTTTTAACGTGTGTATGGACTATTACAAATGAATTATGCTATTACGTGTCAATATTATGCATTTATCACCTTTCTATCACGGTTTAGTATCGTTAAGATAAACATTTATTTCATATTAAGCTTTCTTAGTTTCGACTTTGTTGTATATACCTATAATATACATAACCCTACTGAAAGTAGTCAAGTGGTGTTATATCCGATGACCTCTGTGGCCAGTTGATATACCCTTTAAGTAATGAAATGTTTGGCGAACAGAGTACTAAGTTGTCATATTACTACACAGTAATAAGTTTTCTTGTCAAATTTCCCTAATAAAAATAGATTTTTCAAGATTTTCTTCACAATTTCTGCTCTACGTAGTACATTATATCTTAATGGGTGGACAATGAAGAGTTTAATGACCCTGAAAATAGATAAAAGGTTCTCTATTTTTAATACAACGAACCGGGACTCGTGAAGAAATGACATATTTTCCGCAGTGATATATAAATTTACTATTAGATCTGTCAAAAGTCATTCGTTACTAACCATAACAATTTTTTTTAAAAAGAGGGGTTCATATATTGTGGTTCGGCCATGATAAAACTAGAACATGAAAAGTGAAACAAGTTTCACACTGACTGTATACAATAATAAATAGAAAATATCGATTGAAAAAGATATATTAATATTTATTTAATTTCGACGTTTGTCTATATGGATATGACAGCCTGATAGTCGAAAAAGGTATAGCTAAGTATAATAATTTTCTACAGTTCAACTATTTCCATCAAAACTAATTTTACAGAGCAGGATCTTTAACTGTAACGTATAGAAAAGACTAACCTAAATTTTTATAAATAATCTTAGCTCACAGATCGAAGATCACAGAGAGAAGAGTGCCACGCGCATTTGTTAGTAAGTCAATTAACAGACAAGACCATATCTCGAACAAAACCATACCTAGGCAAACTAACCTTAATAGACGCGTATTTTCTGTTACAATCATGTCAGATTATTTCCAGAAACTAATTAAGTTTGTTTGTTCATTTTACGGTTCTTAGTCTAAATGGTTCTAGTTGTCTAAGGACAATCAGAAAACTCACACTCAGTCAAGTAGCAAAGCCTAATTGACCAACTCTTTTTTAATTAATTCGGAGATATATTTAGGGAGTAGAACAGAAGTTATATGCAAAGTTTTGTTCAGATCAACTCTTTCGAAAAAAGTTGAAAATCATTAAGAAAAGGTATTTTGTTAAATGAGACAAACTTACTACTTTTATTTTTTATGGTATTTGAATAATAATATTTTAAATCTAAATAATTTTCAGAAGGGTTTTTATAGTTATCAAAATACGTTATTAGTGAAATGAGAATTTTCTTCTAAACTATAAATATTAAACAAAAAAATGTATCCAACATTTATTTCTTTGACGTTTTTGGGTCAAGAAAAAATGTAATTTTCTATTTAGAAACTACAACGATACCGAGACAGATATGGCAACGATCGTTTGGGAATAATACCTATTTATTAAATAAAGCCGAATCTGCTGAAGAGCCTTGAGCTTATCTTATCGAACAATATAATCTATAAAAAGAGAGGTCAAGCATAGAAATAGGTTTTCCCGTTCAAATTAGGAGCACCTGCTTAAGAAGAATCTTCACAAAAGATTTTTCGTAATACTAGATGTTCTGGCCCTATTAAAATCGACAGCGTAACAGATTACAAGGAATCGGGTTCGTAAGATATTACAAATGAGTAATTTTAAACAGGTACATTTGGTTTATGTGAATATTTATTAATAGTGATAACTCAAGACGTAATAAACAAATTCAAGTGGCAAACGCAGAGAGCGTTAACCACTGAAGCAACCAGTTGTGCGAACCAGCCATTGTAGTGCGAACAGTATCAAGTCGGCAACATGCGTGATAGCCTCCGACAGTTAGCGGGTGTGACGGTAGTCTATTGTTGACAGCTTGTGTTGCGTAATAGCACTGCAAGCACTGAGTAGTCCAGCGACACTGCTGTAGTGTAGTGCCTCCGACATGGCGCCTAAGTTGTCCGGCTTTCATTAAGTGAAGCCGAAGATAAAAAATGGCCGTCAAAAGCAGACGGATCGGCGACTTCTGTATGTATTGCGATTAAAGTTCTAGCATTTCCACAGTCGATATCTTCGGCTGATATGATAACGATTAGGAAAAGACTTTCACAACGTTAAACTTCAAACTGGCCATTTCAAAAACAGAGCTACTTTTATTTGATTTCATTTATTTATTTATCTTAACACTGTTTCAACAGCAATTTTCTACACACACAGAATATAATACAATAAACAAGACACAAGCCAATTAGAGAAACACATTATTTTTCCAAAGAATCATCAGGAAGCCAAAATACATTAAGACATATTCAAACAAATAACTATAAAATAACTAAAGAGAAAAAACAAATAAAACAAAAACAAAATAAAATAAAAATAAAATCAATAAAACAAAACAAAAGTCAGTCATCGCATGTGAAAGGTGTGTTTGTGTGTGAGTGTATGTGTGTTTATGCATGTGTGCGCTAGTTTATACGCGCGCACCTACTCGCGATGTAAGCAAGTTCTAGCTTTATCATAGGATGGTTTATATGAAGCGACAGTTAATATTATTTTATTTAATCTTATTATATATTAGTATGTAATATCACTATTGCCACTACTGTTCGTAATAAATTATTATTATGTAATTATCCCTTACTGTGCTTGTGAGTCATAACTTCGTGAGTTCGTATGGACAATTCAATTTTGCAATCTCCAGCTTCCCCGTGATAAAGACAAATGTCTTTGTTAGAGAAAAATAATGAAAAATGGCTAATATAGGTTTCAGGCATATATCGATGATAAGAATGCGTGCACAAACTGCAAATGATTTCTTTTTATTGATTTTTTAAAATTAGTATCGTAAGTATTATAATTTAACTTATACATTATAATTTGTTTTATTCAATTCTGTGTTTGAAAATGATAAAAATAATTATCACTTTATCTGTTCTTACATTCACAATCTGAAGAAACGAGGCAGGCTCGACAGTACACTCAAAATACAGTCCATCCACAGGCAACATATATGTGCAAAATGCCCTAAAAGAGAGATTTTGACATCTTCCGAACAATGGCAAAACCAACGCGCGGTTACATATACGCGCGCTTTGTGAATTTTGCGCGAAACTAAAAAAGCTGATGTTTTGAAACATTTTTATGCAAAGTTTAATGAACTCAACCCAATTTGAACCGCGATCAATCTCGTAATACTGTTAGCATTGATTAAGACGTCGAGCGCCATATGTATATGGCACTCGGTGTTTAGCATTCAGACTGATATATCATAGCAGACTGATATATCATAGCAGACTGTTATATCATAGTAGACTGTTATATCATAGCAGACTGTTATATCATAGCAGACTGATATATCATAGCAGACTGTTATATCATAGCAGACTGATATATCATAGCAGACTGATATATCATAGTAGACTGATATATCATAGCAGACTGATATATCATAGCAGACTGATATATCATAGTAGACTGTTATATCATAGCAGACTGATATATCATAGCAGACTGATATATCATAGCAGACTGTTATATCATAGCAGACTGATATATCATAGCAGACTGATATATCATAGCAGACTGTTATATCATAGCAGACTGATATATCATAGCAGACTGATATATCATTGTAGACTGATATATCATAGCAGACTGATATATCATAGCAGACTGTTATATCATAGCAGACTGTTATATCATAGTAGACTGATATATCATAGTAGACTGATATATCATAGCAGACTGATATATCATAGCAGACTGATATATCATAGCAGACTGTTATATCATAGCAGACTGTTATATCATAGTAGACTGATATATCATAGCAGACTGTTATATCATAGCAGACTGTTATATCATAGTAGACTGATATATCATAGCAGACTGATATATCATAGCAGACTGTTATATCATAGCAGACTGTTATATCATAGTAGACTGATATATCATAGCAGACTGATATATCATAGCAGACTGATATATCATAGTAGACTGATATATCATAGCAGACTGATATATCATAGCAGACTGATATATCATAGCAGACTGATATATCATAGCAGACTGATATATCATAGCAGACTGATATATCATAGCAGACTGATATATCATAGCAGACTGATATATCATAACAGACTGATATATCATAGCAGACTGATATATCATAGCAGACTGATATATCATAGCAGACTGATATATCATAGCGGACTGATATATCATAGCAGACTGATATATCATAGCAGACTGATAGATAATTTATTGTGATATAGATATTGTATATATTGTTTGTGCTTAAATATGTTTATTACATTCATAAAATTTTATTTTACGAATAGAATATTTACACTTATCACTTAACTTACACACTACTTACTTTAATCTGACTTACTTAATCTCGCGTATTTGACTGACGCCACTTAAAAGTTTAATCATACCAAAGCTAATTTGTTCCTTGAACTCTTCCAAACTTTCAAATTAGCAAATCTTCATGGGGTTATAAAATTATCCTGGGTTTAGGGTGCGGATAGGGGTTTCGTTTTATATTGTTATATATTAACATCTCTTTTTACGACTTTTATGATACGTTCTTATACTACCCATATAAAAAGAAATTGAACTGATTTTTTATAGAAATAAGCAGTATATTTGTACAATTTTCTAATATTCTGTTGTGTCCTTTTTAATTTTTTTTTGTGTTTATATAAATTGTTAAATAAATAAATTTTAACTCTCTGGCCTAATGAAAATCTCCTTAAAGAAATTTGCAGCTATAAGATATATTCTTAGTATATAACTTAATATGTTAATATTTATTTATTTATTTTAACCCACACCACTGTTGGTAGTATGTTCCATATACCTTTACACCAGAAAGATACTTAGCACTTATGAGATTTGCAATACAAAGGTTACTTCATAATCCTAGTTGATTTTAAATAAATACTTTTTTTTTAAATCTAGCTTTTTTCGCATATGCACTCCTTCATTCTACCCAAATTATTACAATTTTTTTAGATATATTGACTATTACCCTACATACAATCACTTAATTGTGTTGTTAGCTAAACTAAGCTTGGCTAAAAACTTATTATGATGTCGCTATTAGTAATATAATAGTTTTGACATTTCTTTTTCATGACATTGCAAAATAAACCGGCTGCAATACCTTCAGCTAATATTTTTTGAGATATATTAAAACTCTCAATTGATTGAACTTCGATTCGTTTAAGAAGCTGCAAGTCGCCTAAACCTCTCCATTGAAAATACTCTGCATGTAACTTCATATGCAAAGAAGTGGGTACAAGAAGGATGGTAACGGGCACAATTAATGATATGTTTATATTGTTAACATTTGTTTATGTGGTGAACTTATAGTTTATACGATTTTAAAGAATTATTTAATATTTTCATCGCCATTTTTGAAATTTCTACAACACATAATTACGAAAAAATGCGAAAGAATGCTTTTTTAATCTGTTCCATTTAGAATAGCTCATGTTATTGAAACAAATACTAGAAAATTAAATTTTCACTTGTAGTCAACATCCACATTTTAAGTTCTATCTGTTTATATTGATCTATAAGCATCAAGTTTTCGTAAAGTTCTCAAATTATAAACAAAAACACAGCGGTGCCTTCATTGTGAATTGAATAAAAAAGTAGGTGTTTATATCGAAAAACAACTGTCAATCAATATTCAACGATATTCCACGAACATCCTATAGCATCGAACAACATCCTGAAAATGTTATTATATTGAAAGCGCAAAACAAGCAATCTCTTGTTATAGCGAACCCTGTGTAAATACTCTATCAGTAAGCTTCAAAATGCCGATCAAATCAAAACATTCATTTGATTAGAAAATAGGTATAATACTGCTAAAAATTTAAATAGCTCTTATTAAGTTAATCAAAGTACAACTGACTGACCGGATGTATTGTTAACTAGTACTTTGAATGCTCTCGTTACTTTTGACAGTTAGACGAAGTATTAGTGTATGCTTTTAATTATAATTATAATCTTTCTCACACAAAACTCTCAATTTATAAGCTAAAATTAAGTATCATTAAGACCTTGTGTTATGGATACTATTATCCATAACATATCCATAACGTATCCATATTAGTGCCAAAATTTTTCCGTTATCTAGATAACGAAAAAAAAATCACGAAACGGATAAACATCAGAAGTATGCTAAATAAACATACAAATATCCATGACTAGTGATTTAATATCTTACTCGTCATACAAATATCTGACCCTACCGAGATGTAAGCCCGGAATCACTGGCTCAGTAAACTGAGGTACAGACCACTAAAATAAAAATAAAATAATATAGAAATTGTATTATATTATTTTATATATTGATTATATTTATTGTATTCAAAACCTTAGTCGAAGCTAAACAAAGTTTAAAATAGGATCCCATTTGCACAAGTATGATTTTGGTAATTAATAATGTTGATCTTTTTTAAAAAGATATTTTACTGGTAATTCCCCTTCTTTTTGATACTACATGAAAAATCTTACATTAAAGAATATCAAATTGAAACGTTTTACATTAGCTTACTTTAAATTTAAAAGTTATTATATCAGTGCCTGAAATTTATTTAATTCCACAAAGATTTATTGATTTTTTATCTATCTTATTTTGCAGGATGCGAGTACTTAAACAATCTACATACTCCGATGACTTTTCACAAAGGTTAACAACAAATAGGGAAACGTCAGCGTCACTCATGTCCACATGTGTATAAATAAATATAATGTGTTCCTATTTTTGACTGGTTTTGTGGTACACCATAAAACCAACCAAGAATTCTATGGTAAATGGCTCAAGGTTTCAATGTGCATACGTTTGACTCGCTACTAACGAATTTTCATGCAAAAACTATTTACCGTAACTTTTTGGGTCCATATTCGGTATACTCAATTTTTGTTGCCATTATAGACAATCACAAAACTAAAAGCCTAAAATGTTATCACATATGCATGCAAACAATAAGACTTTCGTGTCGGCTCCAATGATCAAGGGCTCCGATGGGCCCTTTTAAACATACTCGCCGACGCGGGTTTAAATTACGCCCTTGGGATAGAGCAGATAAGACTGCTGGGAGTCGGTTTTACATTGATTCATTTCTGTACCTTTTCGGTATTACAATATTGAATAAATAAATTATAGAAAAAAAATCATAACCATGATCGAAACAAAGTGACTTAGTTAACATTATAATTACTGCTGCGCAATGATGGTTTTGCATAAAGGAACTTATACCATATAAAAGGAACTTAACTTATACATACTTCAATAATTGGTGTCTTTAAAAAATGTATACCAGATGAATCCTAGCCTTGTTTGATATTCTCAAACATAAAAACATAGCGGTGCTATCAGAGCGCATCTGCTATGTGACATTCGTAATTCAAAAAACACAAAACAATAGATGACTCATATAATCGTCACATGAATGATAATCATAAAAATAGGAAGATAAACTTAGGTATGTGTTTACCAAAACTTTTTTTAACATTTCTCCTATAATGTAAATATAACCAACAGTTCAAAATTAAACTTTGGCTTAAGTGGTTCCTTAATAATTATTTTTTTGGGGAAGTAAATAATTCACAATTGCTTGATAGTCTAATCCAGCTAGCTCCAAACTACGGCCCGCGGGCCATAATTTGTACTTTAGTTTTTTAATAATTGAAATGCAAAAAAGCGTAAGTTTGCCTAGGTAGAAAAATTAAAACTGGTTTGGCCCTTGGAACAAACTGAAAAATCATTATGGCCCGAAGGCTTCAAAGTTTGGAGACCTATGCTAATCGACTCGGGAACGTAAACACATATAAGCTAGGGTCATCGACTGCTTCACATCGCTGGTCTTAGTTGCAAGCAAAATAGTAAAGAATAATTGTTACGTAATTCATTTTTATTTTAAGTTTTATGTCTCATTAACTGACTTTATGAATACTAAAATATAGTATAAATTCTACATTTTTATAACAATTACCTACATATATTGCTGAGAGCGAGTTAAAAGTACAAACTTATGGTTTCAGTTGGCGTATGCATGATAGAAAAACTTGTCCAAATTTTTTAACAACAAAATCACTTTATAACGAATAGATCATAATCTACATATTCTTTTATAAAAACCTAGTATATTATTCAAAAAATACATAAATACGTATACGGAAAACTTCCCGTGTATGTAAATAAAATATTAATCATCGTTCGTCAGAAAATAGCATATCTATAATAAACATAAAATTTAAATTTCTTTAGTGTTTATAATAATATACACTTTGAAACCTCAATTACTTTAAAATATAATTTTGTGTAACATCGATTTTTTTTGTTTACCTTCCTTGTTGGAATTAAGTTGGTCAAAGACGTGATTCTATTCTTATTCGATACCGTAGCCGTTTGACCAATGTTTTTATATAGGTACTCGACTGCTTTAAACATGTTTATAAATAATAAGTAGGTACTTTGGAATATTAATGCAGAGTAATGTAGTTATATACCTACTAAATATGTTGGTCCGTTACATCTATTGTCATAATAAAAACAGTAAATTAGACCCTATCTGCAAGCGTAGCATAAGTATGGGACTCGAGTCAGGCGTAGATCGAGAGATGTATGTCTTGTCTACGATCCATGTCGATATGCCGAGCACAGTTTGAGTGCGACTCGCTCTCTTCGATAGACAAAGCTTTCACGACCCCGAGAAAGATAATTGCTATTTAAAAATTATTATTATAATTTTGATATGCAAACACTAAAGTAATCTTCGATACCGGTTTCTGAATTCATCATGGGGTAAATTATGAAGAGGAAAGCAATACTCTTTTTGTGTAGCGCTATCCCTTTCTTGACATTTGCTAATTTTTCCCACTTTTTACTCTGTAGTTAGAAATAGGTACGAGACGTTTTTGGCGCATTATGGTGGGGTCGATTTTAATAATAAAATTATTACCTTCGTATTGTTTACAAAGGTAGCTACAATAATTTTTAGTATCAAACATGAACCATATAAGGGCACCGCTAAATATTTAGGTCGGTTGGTCAGTACCCAGTATATTTTATTTCGTATATTATGTTTAAATGAAATTTTTGATGTGGAAATGGTATAGTTTCATTCCGGTGGTGTAGTTTTATTCATTTGTTGATTTCGTTCATATTTTTTATTATATTGACATTATCATATCATTCCATTCTCAGTGTCGTTACGCAGGTATCCTGGATTATAATGAATTATGCAAAAACTAAGCCTACGTAACAACGCTTTGTACCCCAAAAAAACTGGCACGGCGGACACGGACAAGCCACTGGGGATACTCCAATGTGATCGTAAGGGCACCAGTATTTTAGCATCGTCAATGTTACGCTTCCCCCATTGACACCACCAAAGCCACAACCAGACGTGGACCTAGGAGGCCCACAATCCCCGACCACAAAAGTGTCTACTGGCCTAGAGACCCCACCAACCACAGCAATAAATCCACAAACTTCATGTTCCCCGCCAACTCCGCAGTCCGGCGTAGTGCCTGGAGACCCACCAGGTGACCTAGAGAAGACATTTTCGCCTTTTCCCTGCAGATTAGTCGATCACGAAACTACCGGTTCTATTCCAGTAGTTATTTCGTGGCACCCAATGTACGCCGGCTTGATCCGGTGAACCGCCCCATTATCTCGTAACTATGTTAAAAGCTGTTAATTAAGCAAGGGACTTACTTTGCGAATTTCATAGATGTGAGTGGAAAAAAGTTTTTAAACCAAATTAAACTACACAATTACTGCAATTTACTTTTTTGTATACTTATATTTGGTTGAAATATAGTGATAACTGTCTTCCAATTTGCTGTTTTTCGCCAAATGCTAGTAAAACTTAATCACACAGCAATCTGTAAGGTCAATGGATGAATCGCATTTTTCCTGGAACTCAAAGGACTGTTAGAAGTTAATAAAATAATAGATATAACAAAGTTTGTCCGTTCGTGACAAGGGCATCCGTTCAACTGACCGGAACATGAACTATTCGACGTTATCATTAAAGTCCTGAAGGGAAGTACCCAAGCGAAACTTATATCACACAATCAATACATCTCACACATTTATGGGTTTGTTGAAAGAGATATCTTATAGAGATAATTTCGCATGTGTTAACTTACTGTGAGCATGATATGTTAATTTTCAAGAACGCTTAAGTTTCTTTTAAATTATAAAAAAGATCATAATAATAATAAAAAATTACACCATGATTTTACTGAAATATACCCTGAAATGCAGGCATCAAAACAGCGTCTAGGGGATCAACGTATCATTAATAATAATTTACACCCAAAAACAGTTTTAAACAAGTGTTCCTTATTGACATCGCAATCCCAAACACACACAACATCTCACATACTTACTCCGAAAAAATAGCAAAATACACTGATCTATCAATAACACAGTGGCAAGTCACGTCGGTTCGAACTATACCCATAATATTATCTACCACAGGTATTATACCCAAAATCCTACATAAAAACCTAAAATTACTCAATCTGCACCCACTCTTATTTCAACAATTACAAAAGGCTGTTATATTAAATACCTGCAGAATTGTACGTAAATTTTTGTCAACACAAGGTGAATAAGATACCACAACAACACACATATCCAAACCCAATTTACATACAAAACTCATCCTCGCATAACAACATATATCTATATATCCCAAACACGCTTGGCCAAAAACCCGCATGTTTTGGTAAAATACCTCTTTTATGAAAGAGAGCAATATTTAACATATATATGTAAAAAAAAAATTTAATAAAATAAAATCTCACATCCACACCTATTGTCTAGTCTAAAGTAATTAAAATTAATTATTATTAATCATCATTAAGAGCTTGTGTTATGGATAGTAGATAACGATAGTAATAGAGATAGAAATAAAATAGAATATTGATTAATTGTACATACATCAACCATTATTACATTTTTGGATCAAAATTAATAAAAGACTTGTACAAAGAGCGACCTTAGCAATAAGAGCGATTTCTTCTAGTTAACCTTGGGATGTATATATAATCAAATTTGAAATCAATGGCGATGTACCATAATAAACTTAACACTAAATTATATATATAATTGTTATAGTAATATACTAAATGAATATACGAACATCCATTCGTACTCATCATACAAATATCTCTGCCGGGATTCGAATAGTTCTATTTATATGTGTGATACAATTTCATGCCTAAACCGCTGAACCGATTCTGATTTGACCCATATATTATTCATAGTTCAGATTTAATTCGAATCGGTTCAATTCAGCGTAATGACTTTAAATTATAAATCTATAGAAATTAAAAGTATATTTGCTAATTTATCGTATTATTTGCTAATGGCGTGTTTTGTTGTTATAATTTTGAATTTGAAATCTAACCGCAAACTCGGCAGTTTGGTGCAAGCAAGTGCGCCGAAATATCAGAATCAATCAAAGAAAATAAATTCGTTTTAGATTTGGAAACAACTGCGTGTGGATAACGTTATTCCTACCAGAGTTCGGAGCATCTCACATAAAACCTTCGCGGTATCTACAAAATTTTATAAAAAAATATACATGATCACCAGAGTAGTCAGCTAATCAGGTACTGTTTCGGTGCTATCTCCTCCAAGGTTAACGAACATTCTGGTATATGGTACTTGTTTAGATGGCCGTCATACAGTGTTAAATATTTAAGTCTATTTTTTTGTAAACACGCACCATTCAGATGCCAATAATCAATTATTTATTCATTCACTACTCAAATACCTAGCTAAGAGACCAGTATATTATTGTGAATAAAATCTAAATGCCTATGACTGCCTAATTTAGTAGCTAGCTACTTGTAATATTAACTGTCAAACTTATCAAATATTACAGTATTGTACCTCAAAGCGAAGTAATTATTAAACATATCAATCAATATTATAATAAGGTTTGAATTATTCCATCAGAAAACTTACGCATACAACCTATTGTAACGCTCTCATCTGCAGATCCAATAAAAAACTATTCTTGAGATTTCGACGATTAATATCTTTAAAACATACATCAGTACACACATCAAATATCTTCGGCCTTTTTTACTGTTTCCGGCTGACTGTTAGAGAATGCCTCAGGCATTAAGTCCGCCAAATTTGCTTTAGTGCAATGAAAAATAAATAAATCAATAGGTTTAATACTCAATTAAACGTGTATTTTCGTGTACCTTCAACATCCCATTCCATTTCAAACAAGTGTTGTAGTTAAGTAAATACATAACAAATCTTGTAATCTAAACATTTTTACTTTAATGCTTTAGCATCGATAACTGACTTTCAAATTGTGTTTATTTTTAATTTTAATACCTACATACCTATAATCATGAATGTTTCCATACACAATTACTGTAGCTTTATCTGATTTCAAGATATAACATGTATCTATGGAACAAAAGTTCTCCTTAATTACACTCAACAAGTTTGCCTTCACCATAGATAAACAGTATGACACATACATTATTTTATACACAACTTAGTACATAGATTTCTACGTGCTTAGAACGGAGGATTGTCAATAGAATATTAAGTACTGTGTTCTCGATTTCTTCTATGAAGATATTGAATTTTTAAGATTTACTTATTGACATGATAATATTTTTGTATTTACACTGCTTTTTAAATGAATTTATTTTCTTATTTAAAAAAACTATAGTTTATAAATAATGAAAACGTTATGTTTAACTTTTCAATAAAATTATATGCAATGGTGTTAAATCCTTTGGAACACTAACAAAAGGATATGAAAACAATGGGTCTCTTTGCACTGAACTATCCCAGTCCTGAAGATATAAGGTTGCTGATCCTGAGCAGCCTTAGTGCTCCGGGTGCTCCGGGAATAATCCTGGTCCTATATCAAGAAGAAGAAGATATAATACAATACTTAGGTATTTTAAATAATAGTTAATATAAATCAAATATTTCAAACAATCAAAAAAGAATTCGTATACACATTTAAAAATATCCAGTAAAGACACCGAACGCAGAAATCCATGACCTCTTGAAATTGCTACATACTTAATTTAGAGCATAATATAGCGATTAAGACAGGGTTGACATATTGTAATCATTATTTATTACCATAACAAAATATGGACAAAAAGACTATGAAAGAAGGATTGCTTTGGTATACTGTTTATATGTAATTAGTTCTGTAGTAATTCAAAGTTCAGAATGTCTAATATAAAATAATTAGCCATTAAAAATTCAATATTATTGGATAAACCATACGATTTCTGTAAACCCTTAATACATATCTTAATACTTAATACAACCATTTACATTAACATATATTTATATTTATATTTAATATAGCTGTCGAACACAGTTGCTCCGCGATATATTCAGAATACCACGACGTGACGTCATACTGCATTATGCGAGTAAAAAAATGTGCTATTTATATTTGGAATGTCTCGGGAGTTTGCTTTCGAAACAATTATTTTACCAATTTTTCTTTATTCGTGCTGTCTTTCAATAA
The DNA here is from genome assembly GCA_943193645.1 of Acentria ephemerella. Classification (NCBI taxonomy): domain Eukaryota; kingdom Metazoa; phylum Arthropoda; class Insecta; order Lepidoptera; family Crambidae; genus Acentria; species Acentria ephemerella. The sequence continues at coordinate 3,437,397 of OW971889.1, forward strand.
CATACAACAAAAATACTATCATGATGCTGTTAAATAATCAAAATATACCTATTTTTCTCGTGTCTCACTTACAAGTGAGACTTATGATTGCTTAATACTATCATGCCATCGTATGAATACCATGAATATAATTTACAGAATACCGACACGAATATTTAATTTTATAATAGAGATATAAACAATGTAGAGGCGGTTAAAAGAATTAACGACTGACATTGTTATTTTAAAACACTAAATTTGTTACTACTCGATCAAAATAAGAAAATAACAATTTTTAAATAGAGTTAGTTAATCAGTAATGTAATTGGTTGTAAGGAAGGAGGTTTCATGACTTAGAGGTTTTATGTTTTTTTTTGTGCATTTGCGGTCTAATTTTTATTTTTCAATAATCATGTTTTATTTCTTTGTTTCGTTTTCATTATCTATTTCTCTTTTCTGTGAAATAGTTTATTGATCCATTTATTATCATTCCTTATAAATACTAAGTAAATTCAGATACCAAACTTTATAGGCACTTTTTAAACAAAAAATTAAGGCTTTCTCCCATCTGAATAATAAAACATACAAGAAAGATAAAAACAAACAACCGAAAAAATTTTATAATCCCTAAAATCCGTCTCAAAATTCCAATTCCTAAATTGTAACTTTAGTGAAGGAATTTTAAATGTAAATCCTTGTTCTAAACGACTTTGGGACTACAGATATTTTTCTTTGCACATATAATTAATTAAAAAAAAATTAATGACTAGAAAGATAGTAGCTTCAAATGAATTGTCAAACGTGTAGCCATAACCGAACCAATTCATCTACATGGATCAGATCGGTTATACTTGGGGTACTGGATCAGAGAGCCTCCTCGCGTGCTGGATGCATTGGGGGATCGCCAGTCGCGTTCGATGCAATTGCATCTGGCGCGAACGGTGGGTTTCACAATGTGTACGGCCGGCGTACCCTGGGCACTTAGGTATTCATGTCCTTTTCAGGACAGGGATACCTATTTGGCCAATACTCTGACACCGTGTGGCTGCCTTCGGGCATTGCACGGCCACACAAACCCGTAGCCCTCACGTTTTTGTGGGGGTCGGGGGCTCGGCGCATTGCACTTAGCGCTGGGTCGCGAGGAAGAAAACCTCTCTAAAAATTACCCGGTCCGCTTTTGCGGAGAGTGTGAAGGTGGTGAGTCCACATTCGTAGACTCCCGTTAGGGGGAAGTGGTGAGTTCACACCTTGATGGATCCCCACGGTCCCCGAGGTAGGTAAAGGCCTGTGCCTTATCTCTCCAGACTCACTCTTGCACTTTCTTCGTCGGAAGAGAGATTGCAGAGTGGATGGACTTCGACTTTAGCCCCCCAGGGGGGGCAGTGGAGCTTCGGCTCGTGGGATGGCGGGCCTTCAAGGTCCGCGGCGCGACATGCTTGCTTCGGTAGCTGTCGGGCAACCCGTTATCTCCTCGTGGGGACCGGGGGCCGTCGGGGCTTGTGTCCGGGCCAAGTGGAGTAAACCACACTAAAAAATCCCCTAATCCCAAGGTTCAGGAGGGTGCCGAGGGGATGAATGTCCGGCGGGGTTACGCCGGTGTCAAGCCCTCCATGTGGTGTGTGGGGGCCACCGCGCCCGTAAGCGGTAATACAAAATGAACAGTGCCGGTAAAAATACACTACCCCAGGAGGGTACCACCTGCTCCGCGGGTGGAGAATCCCTCCCTGTCGCTACAGCGGCAGGCAGCCCCACCGTTTCTGGGGGGGGCGCCCACTGTTTCGGGCCTAGCCCGGTCGTAGAGGAGGTTGGAAGAAGAAGGAGCAAGAGGAGCTGTGTTGTCCGCTCTGCAAACATTCTCGAGCAGGCAAAAAAGGCGCAATACACCGGCGCCGAAGAGTGTCGGAGGAGTGGAGTATCGGACAACGAGACTGGAAACAATCCTAATTTCGGCTCTTGTCCATCGATCAACACGGTTGGGTCTCAGACGGGACGGAAGAGAGAGAGAGAGGTGCTGTCTGGCTCGGACAGTGCTTCGAGTACTGAGCTGGCGGCTGCGCCCAAAAAGCCAGCTGCCACTAATGTCAGTCGTGGTCGAGGTCGCCCTATTAAGACCGGAGAATATTCTGGATTGGCCCAGGCTAAGAAAGAATATAACGCCCAGCTGCGGGAGTCTCTCCGGCTAGAGGCGGAAAGGGAATTTGCGGAGGAATTAGCGCAAAGGCGTGTGTGCTCAATCTCCGCGATCTCGCGCTCCGTATCGAATTCTGATATCATGTCTATAGGCGACGATGAACCTAGTGCAGTCCAGATTTACAAGTCGGTGCAAAATGAGCTAAAGACCATCCTGCACGTTGCGACGAAGTCTTCTAATCTGAAGGGCACATTTCAAAAAGCCCTGAAACTGTCGGCTAGCTCTATCAATGAGTACACTCAGTCCCTCCTCCGGTGCTCCGTGTCGGAGGAGGTTACAAAGCTGGAGCGAGAAAACCAGCGCCTTCGAGCCGATGTCAACGAGCTGCGCAAGCAGCTCGAGGAAATGCGCGTGGAACGTGTGCGCCCAGTGTCTGCAGCGTCGCAACCACCCTTGGTCGGTAACCAAATCCTTCAAGCGGTGTCATCGGTGGTTGACGAGAAAATCAAGGCGGCCATGACGACGGCCACCAACATGATTAATGCCCGCATTGATGGCCTTAAAACCGCCGATAGATCGCGGCCACCGTTGGCTGCGGACAAAAAGAAGCAGGCATCGCAGCCGGAGCCCCATACAAAGGGCAATGCACCGTCTGTTTCCTTAAGGAAGGACTCGCCCGCCATAACATCGAAGTGCGGAACGATGACCCTTGCCCCCAGCCAGACGTCCCGTCTAAGGACAAAAGGCAAGGGTAAGGGCAAAGGAAAGAAAACGGTGCTTGCCCCAGCAACAAAATCGGCAACCCCAAAAGAGACGGGAGCTTCACCTTCCCCGCCCATCGCCGCTCCAGCCGCCTCAGCATCTGAAAGGGATGACTGGACAACAGTTGTGAAACGGGGCAAGAAGAAGGCGCAGAATACCGCACCGGCTTCTCAGCCTAAGCCTAACCCTACACCCAGCACTCAGGGCCAGGGGAACGCGAAGGCTAAAAAGCCCAAAAAGGTTAGGGAACCCCGCACGGCCGCAGTCATTATAACACTCGGCCCTGAAGCGGAAAAGAATGGCTTATCCTATGCGGAAGTCATCAGAAAGGCGCGTTCCGCTATTAAAATAGATGAGTTAGGTATTCCACCCCTTAAGATTGTCACGGCGGTCACCGGTGGCAAAATTTTGCAGATCTCCGGCGAAGAACAGGGTCCCAAAGCTGATGCTCTTGCTCAGCAACTTAGGTCTGTCTTCGAAAATGAAGACATCCGTGTCTCCAGGCCAATTAAGTGCATGGAGATCTCTGTACTGGGCCTGGACGACTCAGTAGAACAGGAGGAAGTGGTTGCGGCCATTGCTGAGAAGGGAAATTGTCCTCACCATCAGGTAAAGGTTGGTGAGATACGTCGCGGAGCTAGCGGTATGGGCACCGCATGGGTATCGTGTCCTGTCGACGCGGCGAAGAAGATTCTGGAGGCCGGTCGTCTTCTGGTTGGGTGGAGCTCGGCGCGAGTCCGCGCAGTAGAGCAGCGCCCGATGAAGTGTTTCCGCTGTCTGGAGCGCGGGCATGCTCGGCAGCAGTGCACCGGTGTAGACCGTAGCGATCTTTGTTTCCGCTGCGGAACACCGGGGCACAAAGCGGCCAAATGTTCCGCAGAGCCGCATTGCGTTGTGTGCGCTGCGACTAAAAGGCCTGCGGGGCACATACTGGGGGGCAGAAGCTGCAAAGCCCCGAACTCCTCCCCAAAGAAGGTGAAAACCGCGGCCGCTAAGACTCCGGCTGCTCAAACGACTGCGGTACCTTTGCCGCAGCCTATGGACACGACGCCTATCGTTGATGGCCCTACAACCAGCAGCTAGGTGCTTGCAGACGAATTTAAACCACTGCTCTGGTGCACAGGATCTCCTGTTGCAGACCATGAGAGAGTGGTCCCTTAAAATCACGGTGGCTGCTGAGCCGTATTACGTCCCTCCCTGCGCTAACTGGGCTGCGGACCTAGACGCCTTGGTCGTTATTATAAGGTCGGCACTCAACACCTCGCCTCCCCTCTCAGTCCATCAGAGAGGGCATGGTTTCGTTTCTGCCAAATGGGGAGACATCACCATCATTGGTGTTTATTTCTCCCCCAACAGGCCACTGTCTGAGTTCGAACTCTTTCTTGGCGAACTAGGCGTAGCCGTGCGTCAGAGTCCTTCTTTGCGTACCTTGGTCCTGGGGGACTTCAATGCCAAATCAACAGCTTGGGGTTCCCCAGCTACGGATCGTAGGGGCTCGGCAGTTGAAGCCTGGTCGGCTATGTTTGGCCTCATACTTCTCAACCGGGGCTCAGTCAACACCTGCGTGCGACAACGGGGGGGGTCAATAGTGGACTTAACGTTCGCTACCCCCGCTCTCGCTGCGCACGTCACTGGCTGGCAGGTCCTGCAACAGGTGGAGACATTGAGCGACCACCAATATATCTGTTTCGATTTGTTCGGTCGGAGTAGTCCTGGTCGCCCTCCTTCTCAGTCATTGTCGTCTCCCTTCCCCAAGTGGGCGCTCACCAAACTCGACAAAGAGCGTCTCGAGGAAGCGGTGTTAATCGAAGACTGGTGCTCTCCATCTACCACCATGTCTCACGATATTGACGCAGAGGCGGATCGTTTGCGTGAATCTCTGCAACGTATTAGCGACTCAGCTATGCCGCGAGTTCGCCACCAGCCCTGCAAAAAGGCAGTGTATTGGTGGTCGGAGGAAGTAGCCGCACTCCGGGCCAATTGTGTTGCGAAACGGCGAGAACTGGCCAGGTACAGGCGTCGTACTAGGAATGGTCAAAGGGACGAAGTCTGGGAGGACTACCTGCACGGCATCTACACTGAGGCGCGGAGGACCATGCGGACAGCCATTTTCAAGGCAAAGATGGAGGCACGGGAACAAATGCTGGAATCTCTTGACAGCAATCCGTGGGGACGACCCTACCGCGCTGCGCGCGACAAACTGCGCGGCCAGGGTCCCCCGGTTGCGGAAACGCTTGAGCCTAGACTCCTTCAAGAAGTCATAGAAGCTTTGTTCCCGTTTCGCGACGGACACCTCGCACCGTCCATGGTCCCCCGTGGGGCCCAGACTTTCGATGATAGTCCGGCACCTCTTATTACTGACGCCGAGTATGATGCCGCCGTAACGAGATTACGGTCGAAGAAGACTGCGCCCGGTCCAGACGGGATTCACGGTCGTATACTAGCGCTGTCTCTCGTCGAACTGGAATCACGCTTACGGAAACTGTTCGATGCGTGTCTTGGGTTTGGCAGATTTCCGCAGACTTGGAAGATAGGACGGTTGGTTCTTCTGCAAAAGGTAGGTAGACCTGCCGACTCTCCATCAGCTTACCGGCCTATTGTCCTCTTAGATGAAGCCGGTAAGCTTTTAGAAAGAATCATCGCGGGGCGCATAAAGAGCCACTTATTAACGACTGGTCCGGATCTGGCTGAATGCCAATATGGATTTAGAGAGGGTCGCTCGACCATAGACGCAATTATGCGCGTGAAGGCGCTCTCTAAAGAGGTTGTTTCTCGCGGCGGGGTGCTTTTGGCGGTATCGCTCGATATCGCCAACGCGTTTAACACTCTGCCGTTTGAGTGCATTGCAGAAGCCCTCAAATACCACGGGCTGCCTAGGTATCTGCAGCTCATCATAGCAGATTACCTGAGGAATCGCATCGTATCCTGTCAGGATCGAGACGGCAGAGTTTTTGAGCGGCGCATGACGTGCGGTGTTCCGCAGGGGTCGGTTCTAGGTCCTCTCCTGTGGAACATCGGATATGACTGGGTCTTGCGGGGCGCTCTGTTACCAAGGGTCCGCATGTTCTGTTATGCGGACGACACCCTCGTAACAGCAAGAGGTTCGTCGTTCGCGGAAGTCGCGATATTGGGAAAGGTCGGGACGATTCAAGTCGTTCATAGGATCGAGCGGCTCGGTCTGCAGGTGGCCCTCAACAAAACCGAGGCCATTCTTTTTCACGGGCCCCGGAAGGGTCCGCCTGCTGGAGCTTCCCTCGACCTAAATGGTGTTAGGGTCCCTATTGGCCCGACCATCAAATATTTGGGGCTTGTACTAGACCCGGGGTGGAAATTTATTACCCACTTCCGGCAACTTACCCCCAAATTAACGGCGACGACATCTGCCCTAAGCAGACTCCTGCCCAATGTGGCGGGCCCCGGAGATACGTGCCGCCGCCTCTTTACAGCGGTGGTACGTTCAATGGCTCTCTATGGTGCGCCAGTGTGGGTGGACGCCCTTTCGGCCCCGAATAAGACTCTGCTGCGGCGAGCGCAGAGAGTCATGGCCGTCAGGGTGATCCGGGGCTACCGCACAGTCTCTTTCGAGGCTTCATGCTTGCTGGCCATGACACCTCCCTGGGATCTCGACGCCCGAGTCCTAGCGGAGGTGTTCGAGCACGGAGCGACGCTTCGTGCGGAGATGGGGCACCGGCGCATAATGCCGGAACTAGTTCTGCGCTGGAGAAGGAGGGCGCAAAGAGTCTTAGAGAGGGAGTGGTTTGCACGCCTCAGTGCGCCCAAGGCTGGTCTTCGGACCATAGAGGCCATCCGCCCGGTATTCCGGGAATGGATGAGAAGGCGGCACGGGGTTCTGACCTTCCGTGTTGTGCAGGTTCTGACCGGACACGGCTGTTTCGGCAGATACCTGCACAACACAGCTAACAGGGAGACCAGTGCTCGCTGCCATGAGTGCGGCTGCGAAGAAGACACGGCGCAACACACGCTGGAGGCTTGCCCGGCGTGGGCGGTACAGCGTCGTGCTCTGGTCACGGCCATAGGAGGTGACCTCTCCCTCCCGGCTGTTGCAAAGGCAATGGTCGAGAGAGAGGCGAACTGGGAGGCGGTAGCCACCTTCTGCGAAGACGTCATATCGCAGAAGGAGGCAGCGGAACGGGCCCGTGAGGATGACCCCCTCGCGGACCCGATTCGCCAAAGGAGACTGGGCCGGAGAAGGCGGCTTCATGGCCAGCTCCATCCGCCATAGTCGGGGCGGCGGGTGACGGAGTGGGGCTCCATCACTTGCGCCAAACACCCCTGCGTGGGGGAACTGCGTCTTGTTCTGCGTAGTTCCCTATCCCCGGTGGGCCCGGATGCGGGCATCGGTCGCACCGTCTTCGGCGCATGGCAGCGATTGCGATAAGTACCCTGCCGTGCGCCGAAGCCATGACCTCGAGGAACACGTTGGTTTTTAGTGGGTATGCCGGCTCTTTACACCGGTGACTCCCACATAACCCATGCGGAGGCCCCAATCGCTGCATGGGTATCCATAAAGGATTTTCCAACGGGAAAAAAAAAAAAAAAAAAAAAAAAAAAAAAGATCGGTTATACTTCGGCGGTGTATTTACATAGCAGGTTAAATTGACGCCATTTCATTTAAATAATAAACAAAATTACCAAAAATACAATATTAAGACTTTTATTAGTCAAAAAAGAAAGGCATCCTTTTTGGCTTCAAGTAAGATTATTGTGGTACTTTTTCTAGGCATTATTATTCAATGGGTATTGACTATTTCTTTTCGGTATCATATAGATGCCATCACTATAGCTATATTCCACGTTACCTTTATAACATATATTATATTTACGTAGGTAAAATAGCTAGCTAACTTATTGCAGACAAATTTAATGATAACCAGTGATTAAGCCCGCTTTTATTGTACTATCGCCACCACAATTCAATTTAACAATAGCATAAGCCTTTGGGAGCTTTAGAGATTTGCTAACGAAACTAGGTAAATAGGACGCCCCTACAGCATTGCAGCATACAGAAAATGTAATTTAGTATTAGCATAACTCTATATCACATTTACTGTGATTATAACTTTGTCATATAATTTACTAATGTCATTTTAAGTGCATGCTATTTTTAAAGTGGTATAAAGCAAATAAACAAAAACTTTTGAAATCTGTAATTTATGGTAAAATGCGAACATTTTTCAAATATTGGATTCGTATTTATTTTAAGAAGATATAACCGATTAAGATCTCCAAGGTCGAATTTATTTAATCGTTAATCATCTGCTGCTGCTGCATACGATTAATATAATTTGATATTAACAAATCAATATTTTATATGTACGAAAATATTCATATATGCTCAGCTCAGCATAAACTGAGAATTTAATTTATTTAAATGTTATTAAACTTACTTCCTCAAAGTCGGATACGTTAAAGCTTTCTATCTAAAGCTCTGGATGAATGTATACTTCAACTTTTCAAGAGTTTGAGTATTTTTGTCCGTCTGACATGTAAGTTGTCATATATTACGTGGTGTTCCCATTTTGTAATGCCTGATCTTAAGTATCTAATACTGAGAACTGACTTGCATTAAGCAAACCATTGTTAATACGTATAGTGTAATACGAATCGTTCAATTGACAAGTATGTATCTATCAGGAATGTACATATTTTCTAATAATAGGTATCTTATGCCAAATTAAAACCATATTATATTTAACATGGTATCATTTCTATTACCAATAAACATTAATGGTTCACATAATATAATTTAATAACCACCTATAAACGTCCCACTGCTGGGCCTTTCTAAATGGGAGAAGCACATGAGAAGTTTTGTCCATAACCCCGTCACGCTGACCCAATGTGCCTTGGTAGGTGAAAGCCGATGCCGACCACCAGCTTAAGATACCTTCTAAAGCACGAATGAGCTCGAGATAAAAAAGTTTAATCATCTATCCAGAGAACAAAAACAAAGCAATTTTGCCATGGTTGGTCCATGGAAAAATAGCTTTCGATCGAACCACTGCGTCAATAAGCTCCTCGTAATTATAATTAATAATTAATAAAACATTTTCAAGTTCAATTAATATTCCAAACTCAATATTTTAATTTTGTTTCCACGTTTTTGGCAAACCTTTAAGTTACTGAACTTTAGATAAATTCAAGTCTATGGCGTCGTAATTTGCTGACAACGACATCCTACTCTTATTTTGACCGAGATTTCAGATTGACAGTCTACTGTCTACTGAAAACTATAAAGGTCGGTCTGTCTGTTATATTCTTCAGATCGCCTGTCCACCGAGAGGCCAGTACACTACATTTACGGAGCCGTGGCCACCTTTCGAAAAATTTTTTACACAACCATTTCCCGCCGGTACATTGTTTGCATATTTTGACTTTTGCAGTTCTAAGAAAAATATGCAGTTATCTCAAGAAAGAAGTGTTTCAGCTACGAAATACGCAGATCACCACCATCACGGTTTTCGTTTGATATTATGAGCGGCCCACTCAACCTTAGAATATTAATTGGGGTAATAAGACACTTCACTCGTACATAAAAGTTAGTCACATTATAAATCCTAATTTTTAAAGATAATATTAATTATAAATACATACTTCTTCATTTGAAAATGTATCGAAAAAGTAAGTGGTTTTTAATAAAAATTAAGTTAGGGGAAGCAGGCCCAAGCTATAAGGATACGACAGTTATGCAATTATGATTCGAAATTTAAAAAGATGATGTTGCAAATACAGACTAAATGAGACCATATTGTATAAAGTAATTTCAAACTATGATATTTCGAAATGTAAGCCTAGAGTTAACATAGTTTTATTCCAATGTTGTTTGAATTTGGACATTCACGGATAATTGATAAATCATTATGTATGGTATTAACATTTTCAACAATATCTTGTTGAAAACAAAAATTTGGATAATGAATTCTGATCGGTTTACGGAAATCGCGTTAAGTCGAAGGTTAGGGAAATAATCCCCATTGTTATCAAAGGTAAAGTCATTAACCCCACCCACATAGCTAATGGATCGAAAATGAATTATGTTTCTTATAAGTTTATCAAATCCCACAGTTAGTTTCGTCGTTCTGCTAGTAGATGCACACAACATAATGTATTGCCGAATTAAGATGTACCAAAGATAAAATCATAAATAAATATATTGACAGACGTAGACACATAGATAGAATATGCTTTATTGTACATAATAAATTAGAAACACAGACTTAAAATATATAATGAGGGACACAGGAGTTCACCTACTTTTTAGGGACCTTGCTGAACGGTTGTGTGAAGCTTATCGCAAAGTGAATCAGCTTCGTAATCGAGCGAGATAATTCATCCAGTCTTTTTGCAACACTTCCTGTTTCACAAGATTTAGGTAGTGTGTTTTACTAAATTGTTTTTAAAGCTACGTTAGATTAATTTTATTTATGTTTCTAGTATTTAATTGTTTTACAGATAAAGCATATTTCAAACATATGATAGACTTTTCCCAATAGGAGATTTCCGCCAGACAAGGACAGGAGGAGATAACACAATATGTTAATAAACAATTGTAATTACACTTTAAATGAATATTTGAATGAGGCTGATTTAAGATGTCGAACAAAATATGTTGTTTATATGTATGTATACTAAAGTAATTGTAGTTTTATTTTGTAATGTGTGCATAATTAAATTAAATTAATAAAAAAGTAGAAAAAGCTACTCTTTATCTGGATAAGGAAATAAATAAATAAAATAACTTTTTTTTAAGGAAGTTTAACCGAAAATGTGCGACGAAAAAGTTAGTATTAATTTCTTGATACCCGTATTTTTCCAATCAGTTTCTTAAATGGATGTTGCTTATGAAACAGGTTCTGACGCATGCAGGTTGTAATACTGGTACCTCAACTGCATGGCCATTGCCAATGAACAGAAACGCGAAAAGATCATTATGTAATATTAGATATTGTAGGCAATTTCTTTGTAGAGTTGAAGTTATCTTTGTTTATAGTTTCGTTTTAATGTCGTCTTTATCCTTTTTGATATAAGTGTTATAATTATGGTCATCTATCTATTGCAGCTTAAAGATCGTTGTTTACATCTCAAGGGTAACTTTATAATCTGTAGTCCGGTAATCCGAAGACTTATTTCACTTTATATACATATCACATTTATTATTAATAATCTGAAGATGCAATACATCCTTTAGAACTATTAAAAAGTACATTATATTAAATATATATTATACCTCTTGCTATAAAATCAAATACTCACAAAATGATATTATTTATTCTACCCAACGTTTTATATTTCATATTTCTGACTATCTTAGACACCAGCTCGTTGTTAAAAGACAAAGTGGTAACATTATTTATTTAGTACAACCAATATCTTTTTTAGTAATATATTATAGGATACGTGCGGCAATTATATTGATTTTTGTTTGATATGTTAATAACAATATTTCTCTGACTGACATCCATTATCTAGCCCAAATTAAGCTTAATAACGACGACGATGCTGTCGCTTAATAATGTTATTATAACACTAGTTCTTAATTATTTAAGAGCTTCTGCTATGATAACTTTATTATTAATTATATTCAGACAAGCCAATACAATCCGACCAGCCAAAAGTTTATGAATTCTAATGAAGGGTAAATAATTATTCCAAGTAAATAATATTTCCAAGATAGAATAGGTATGTACTTTAGCCTAGTCGGGCCTATTCGAATAACCATCAGATTTAAAATCAGCTTCATAAAAAGGAATATAAATTATAACGTTACAAGATTTTTATTCATACTAATCAACTAATATTACCTACTTCCTACACTGATAACTGCTTCCTATTTTTTTTATTTATACAAAAGTTTTCAGTAAAACCTTAACTTATGAAGTAACTAAAGAGGATTTTATTAAAATGGAACAGAGGTTAACAAACTACACGTTCTCATTCCACCTGTTCCAATACATAATCGACGATATAGGCAGGATCGGAGCTGCATTTTACAGGTCAAGAATGTAGCTGCCTCCTGATTTTATCGGAGTGATACAACTTGGAGCTCTTCAAGGCTAGAGTAAATATGAGTATTGAGTATTCTAGGTAAGCACGCTACACCGTCGACCAAAGCAATTAACATCGCTCAAGAGCTTACTAATACAATCTAAAGTTAATTCCAAACAAGCAGACAGCCTACCACATGGTAAATGGTAACTATAGCTAGTAGAGACATATAATATAAAGAAATCACTTGATACGCTGATGCGTCTTCTCGACCTCTGCTTCTGGAGACAAGAGTAAAGTTAACGTATCTCATTGCTGTACACACACTGACTACATTTACCGTAATACCTTGACATAGCTACTGCACGTCCATAATTGACCTATCAATAAATCTGTGGAAGTGTAGATAATCATTCTCATTACTCATGCAGGTTAGGCATGATTTTTAGCGCACAGACAGATATTACTATTAATCAGTTGGCTAACCGAAATCAGCACAATTTTATAATACTTGTTTATTCGCTCTTGTTTGGGTTTTTTATTTGAGATTCAGATCTCGTTCGTCTAAAGGTCAGAAAGAAGGAAACAATATCGCCTTCAACAGCTTAGTCCTTTTCAAGAGGGTCTGACTTCGCCCCTCAAGTGGAGAATCGAACGTGTCATCCAAGTATTCCCGGGAAAGGATGGTGTAAGCTGAGTGGCTGACATACGAACTTCGAAAGAAGTTGTTCGAAGAGCTTTCTCGAAGGTCTGCCCGTTAGCAATATACTGACTATAACAAAGCTGTAGAAATATGCTGCTACCAATGGCGGGTCCATGTCGACCCCGATATATGACATAATTAGCATTAATAATTAGCAAATCATAAATAGATTGAGCTGAAACGTGGGCTTGGCCTTGACCACACTTCAGGATATTGATTATGTAACGTGCTTACTGCATATTTTATTTCTGCATCAAAGCAACCCAGGTGTAGATACAGCAGGGAAAACCGAAGCCAAAAGTAATTACCACTCTCTGGTTCTGCAAATGAATGTAGATAAGAAACGCTTAGTGTGTGGGTATAATATATGAAAATTAAATAATTGATGTTAACTTAGAATAGAATAGAATATATCTTTATTATACATAAGCCAATTCAATAAGAGAAATACACAAAAAACATTTAACTAATTAGTACAAACCTTAAAGAAGAATACTAAATAGAAAACTTAACAGAAAATGTATTCTATTTGATTAGTGAGTACAATTATTATTGACTGAACTATCAGTAAAATTATTTTCAAAAGCGGTTTTGTTCATTCAATGTGGGTTTGATTCATCATATGCTTCAATAGATATGCTTAAGCAAAAAATTATCTTCGTGTATAAATGTTTAAATAAATTAATTTAATTTAATTTTTCTTAGATATAAAAATGTTTATATCATCAGCCTGAACATATACGCACCAATACTGGGCAGCATGCCTACAAGGCAGAAACAATATTTTTTAATTCTCATATTACAGGTTTTTAATGGTTACCCATTAAGTTATCATAAATAATCAAAATGTTTCACAATATATCAAAATAATACATATATTCCCACAAAATGACCCATTCACCGTTTATTTGTTTGCGACGAATCGTTACCAGAAGCCATTATTCACTCGAATAGGCTACTCTTGCACAGGAAAATTATTTTTATTAAATTCGGACAGTCGAAAACATTAGTTGCTGGACAAAATTGAAATATATATTGGCCAGATGGGAAATAACGTCAGTATGGTATGGTCATATCAATTGATAGTAAATTATGATAAGGCAGCGAGATACACTCCGAATCTTAAAAAAATGACTATCTAACCCCCAACTGCAGGAACACAACGCTAATAAAACTATTGTTAATACGGCTGAATTATATAAAATTATTTTAATTTATAAAAATTGAAAATAATAATATTATTATTTTATACCCAACTCGGTCGTTGGCTGCTAAATAACATAATTTAGTTTTGAATCAGCGCCTATGAAAACGATGCTTTATGATCGGTACAAAGAGGTTATTTATCAATTGTCATTTCTATGAATTAGTACACCATACATTATTTACTCTCTTCAATGCCGTGACGCCTATATTAAATTTAGTATATTCTTTATATGTTTATACAGATGAATTAGTCCCGATAGTTTGATCTTCATTAGTCCCGCTAAACCCCAAAAACATCTTGATCGATTTCAATAATTTCTTTTCTATTTTGTTCGCATACAAAACAACGTTAATACGGAAGAGAATCCTTAAGATAAGGTATTCATTGAATAAATTCTAATTTGGTAGTTTAGAATGTAAGATCGTACACTTAGCTTACGTGCAACTATCTTTTCTTCTATCGCTACACGGTTCGGGTTGTTTATAATAGATGGCTTTCATGACAGTCAAACGTAGTCTTTGTATATTCTTTGGCAGGCCTATCGCCTAACTGACGTGCTATAATTGTAGGTGATACAAAGTTGACTGGATAACCTAAATAAAAATAAGAAACCAGTCAAAACTGTAATGGAAACTCATTGAGGGTTCTCTAGAAATCTATATCATGTAACCAGTAGTCAATATACGTGCTGAGTTTAAGAAAGTTCAGTACATAATAATAACGTTTATTTATTCTCTCATCATCTCTTAACCTTAACAATTACATTGACAGTAGATGCATTTGACACAGGTGCATAAGATAGTGGGAGACTAGAGTCTGAACTAGGCAAATAGCTTGCCTGTATTTCAGTACGCCACATCTCATGACAACACAGTCTAATAAACAGATACTTTAAAAGATTATTAAGTGAGATTCGGATATGAAATGAATTAAAAAAATTTTCGACAATTGACCGCATTCAGTCCTGTTTAATACATGCCATATTAATAATCAAAGTACACGCCATATTTCAATTCATTCTAAATCGTTTATAACATCTGCAGACATTTAAGTGTCTTTATTAGTTTTATTAGTATCAAGGGCATATCTAACAGCCTCATGGTTGCATTCTGTCGACAAAAATAGAATGAGTCCTAAATGCGATGCTGCAATGCTAACCTATCGTCACTAGAACACTATTTACTGTATAACACTCACCGTTGACTTTGTTAATGACAAATGCTTTAAAGTATGAACTGAACAAGCAATGTAATGAGTACCCGCAATTCGTGCCTAAAATATCTTGGTTAATGTTAGTAGAACTGCAACACGTGTAAAGATTATTCCAACTGTACTATATGTTTGCCTTTAAGATCAGCATCCAATATATTACGTAAGTCCTAGTTATTGACGTAAGTAATTGTTCTTCACCTGAAGAGTATTTAAAAAAAACAGCTACGTTTCTTTGTCGTTATTGTGATATCTTACTTTGAAATGTAGCAATTAATAACCAATAAACACCTAATTAAGCACATAACCAATATGTATATACAAATACAGTGCTATAAGCTGAAATCGAATACGCAATGAGTTAATTGTGTGAATGTACCTTAATATCTCACGTGAAATCATGTAATATCGAGTTGTTAGGTATCTTAAGGTCAATTCACATTACCGGGGATGTCTCATTATAAACTCTATGTCAACTGCGCAACGTGCAAACTATATAAGAGCTTAAAATTAGATCGTGTTTCTTGCATGAAACTCTCACGCATTGTGTTCTTTATGGTTATGTTTGTAACAAACAATATATAACGTGGCCGCGTGTACTTATGTATCTAAAGCTAGATAGAATATGTTGTACACCATAAATTACAAATTTGCAGATGCAACAATGTACAAAGGCGGTTTTATCGTTAAACAACCTTATATATCAAATAGATACAAAATATGTTTCTTCGTTATCTAGATTCTTAAGAACACGGTCTTAATGTAAGCAAAATAATAGGTGTTTATATAAGAATATAGTCCTTACTTCGTACTAGTCCTTTCTTCAAATATCTCGTTTGCCTCGAGCATTTCATATAGGTATCTACTATGTCGGATCCGACTATCCAATTGGAAAACAAAATAAACATTACATTTAAAATCTTATTATTAAATTAGCCGTGTACTGTCCCTGATTACATATATAATATATAAAAAACACGTGTCACAGTATTTATTATCGAACTCCTCCGAAACGGTATGTTCGATATTTATGAAATTTTATCTAAATTTGATATGTCTGAGAATAGGCCGTGGGCTACTTATTGTACCCCTAGGTGATAAAGGTTTCTCCAGATTTTTATAGAAATATCATCAATTAGCTATTATTATACAAGTTCTAATGTATTAACATATAATATATATTATATTTTGTATATTATTTTATAATAGCAGTCCTATTTGCTCTCCTTCTTTTAAACTTCGTCAGCAAATGACAATGACATTAAAGCCTTCTTAGTATTAAAATAAATTTTATTATTACATTACACTTCCGTTCCGTCCCGCGGTAATTGTAAATTGAGCTTTATTTGACCTGAATTATAACGTTTAATCAATTCGGAAAACCGTTACGAAGTAGGAGTCGTAACCGCAACCTCAAGCGGAAGGAAGAGAATTAATTATTATTAGTCTTACATCAGAAGCATCGAACGCTTCAATTTGTCAACTTGAATTTTCAAATTTTAGATGTTGATTGATTTTAACTATTTGGGGTTTAGGAATGGCTATTAATTCCAATTCATACTCATTTTTGTCTGGTCGAGAAATCCGGGTGCAATTCGCGTCGATCTTCAGCCTTATCTTCATTTATACCACCGGGTGAGATTAAAAACAAGTTATATTCTGTTAATAATACCTTTCGCTGACTAAAAAAACATGTCTTTTTTATTATCCAGTATCCAAATGACAAGCTCTTATATAGTTGTATATAGTTCAAAAGCACGTAAATAGTTGTGACTGTAAAATTTTCCAAAAACCATTTAGACTAGAGAAAATACAATAAAATTATAATTAATCGATAAAAGGTTGGTTACAGGCATTCATATTAAAGGGTAAAATTGTTTCTGCCGTTATTTATTTATTTGTGTACAATTAAGTGGTTATGATAAAACATACTCTATGTAGAATAAAACTCGAAAAGATTATTTTTTTAATAGCCGGTGTATATTGCAGTATAGCCAAATATTGCAGTAAAACTCGATTAGGCACCGCTTAATGTTTATATACCACATACGCATGATATAGGTATTAACTTCTGTGCAGCTAAATATATGTTAACATATATAAACGTTTAATTTTAAGGATGGTTAATGTTTTTTTACCAACAGCCTTTGTAGAACATTTTAATGACCTCTTTAATTTTATCTTCTTCTTCTTCTCTTATATATAATAATAAATTGATGTTCGTTAGTATAAATTTATTTTTGTAACTTAAAAACGATTTGACCTCTTTGTATATTATTCTTTAGTTTAATTCAGAGGTGAATTTAAAATAAAAAATTAGGAAATCTTAAAGCTTAAAAATATACAACTAGAAAAGTTATTTAGTATGGAAAATCGCCTGACATGTTAAATATTAACACTGTCATTTCTTTCATCGCTTCTTCGGATTTCTTTTCATAGATGGCGTTAGTGGTAGCTTATAGGTGATACAAAGTTCACCGGGTCAAGTAATAGAATAAAAATCATTGTATAAATCTAATGTACGAAACAATTTCGACTGGTAATATAATATTTCTCTCACTCGCACCTATTATCAACACTAAATAAATTACTAATACATAAATAATTCTTTTAAGTTACCTTAAAATTTACAATATAAACTTGTCACCCAGATCAATTTACTGCGTCAAACTATCACTCATAATATATTTCTGATTAAGGTTTATAAAAGTTATATTTGTAAGTAAATTAATGGATTCCAAGAAATGTCATAAATACCAAAGTATCCAACCCGTCGAAGTATTCAAAGAATACTTCAATATATTCTCATAAATATGGAGTTCTATTAGTTCCGCCAGGTTTATTCTTACAATGTATGAAAAGAAAAATACAAATTAAACGAGCATTCCCGCCTTAAAAAATAAACGACCACGAAACGCAACTTTTAAATTAAATTCTCTTGCTACCTTCAAAGTATTGTAATTTCAAACATTTATAATCTAATTAAAACTTCGCTATTTGAACTTTTGATCACTTACATTTTGGTGGGCTGATGGTCCTCAAACTGGAACAAAGGAACAATAAAACACACACCGTCACAAACACATCAATTTGAAACTAACACTCGTCATCGTAATTATCACTCGCGAGAACATTTAGCACAAAGTATACATCCGTACTCTACGGCGAACGCCGGGGTACTGAGCATGTAGTCCGACGAGTTACGGTTCTACGAGGCTATGAATGCTACGATTGCTACGTAGGGCCTACCCCCGCCCTAGGGGCTTTCAGTTTCCGCGTTAGTGGTCCAACGCACTGACACTTCAAGCAAAAAAAGATAGACCTTTTCAGGGCAGATAGAAGCGCAGTAGGTCAGTGTCCGGATGAGCCCGTATAACTGGGAAAATTGTTACTGTTATACCTATTGGCGGTTTACTGTGTAATAGCTTTTGTCGTTAACTTAAGTTTTAGAATCGCAATTCCTATTCATAAACTACATACGTTAATTCAACTTACGAATCTTAAAACTTATTACTTTTAAAAATTCCATGGGTATGGTATAAAATAATATTTCAAAATGTTGCATACGCGTTTATATAAAATGTTAATTTAAAGATATTTATATACTTTACAATACTGTTAATACTCTTTCTCCTAAGCTTAAAGTCCCCGGTATCAATTACGACTGCAGAATATATTTTGTATTTTATTAAACATCATAGACGACTAACGTTAATTTACACGTAACACTTTATACACTAACTTTTTAATTGTTTTCAAAATGAATAAACAGAATCGAATAGCTTAAACTCATTAAACTTGAATGAACTCTCTGTGAACACCACTGACCACGTGCACAATGAGTTTAATGAAAAGGAAATAATTATTTCGAAACGATACGATAATACAATATTATTTAAGTACAAAATTTTTGATTGTCATTGTTTAATTGTTTTTCATTGTATGATGTATAAATATACTACTTCGAAAGCAGTAATTTCATTCCAGTTGTTTAAACAATTTATTGAATATCAGTTAAATAAACATAAATTACTGAACTCTTAATCCTAATTCACTTTGAATAAAGTGTCGCAGTTATAATAACGGGTGAAGGACAAATCCCCATCTTAAGGTCAACTTTAGTTGCACTCATATATTTTTAAAAGATTAGTATATACATGTTCATCTTTTTCATTTGTAATTTCATTGAATTAATTATATTGTTTATAATAGACTGCTAAGTATAGAACAATGTTTAATTTCATAATTGTTGCGAACTAATATATAATAACTTAGATTTACAATCTGACTGTACATAGCAAACTACTGTTTTTCCTTTCCTTACTGTTAATATAAATATTACATGACCTCTTAACAAAAACAGAAGAAAAATTACAGAAGTTTCAATAAAATGCCGAAAGGCAAATTATGAAGAAAAGCGTAAAGGCATTATGGTGCCCGAAAAGAAGGCTTATTCTTTCTGGCAATAGAAAGATTAAATTACCGATAAAGTCGTTCTGAGGTTTTACACTTATACAATCTTGTTTCAAAAATTTAAGAAAGCAGAATTCGTTTTTAAATTATATGTAATTTTAAATATATATATAAGGAAAATAATAAACTCACCGTAACCGAAGTTATGGACTTAAATAAGACCCACCTAATATATATCTATACGTAGTATTGTTTTTATAATAAATATGCAAATATAATAAATAATATGCATAGATGCTTGAACAAGATAAGCCTTGTTCTATATTGTATGAAAAAAACGCGACTATGTTTAGAAGCCTTCTTAGGGAGTATATCTTAGGGAGTATAATAAAACTATTTCTTTGCTTATTAGCTACCAATGAAATACGCAAAGCTAATTAAAATTTTAAAAAATATAATGTCATATTTTTGTCCATTACCAAAGTAAATAAATTTTGAAACAACCTTGTGCATCTGTGAGAGATTTTCTGAGAATATAAAATTAGCATGAAACCATATAAAGAAATTATTTATTGAAAAATATATATATACGTGTGGATTACAGAATCACCTTTTTTGAAGAAGTTACTAAAGTTACGGTATACTGAATTCGGCTGAACCAACACATGGTAGGTACTGATTCAGCACTGAATGACTGACTGAAAAAAATACCATAACACCAATGTATTAACTGAGATACGTCCACTGCTGAACAAAGCATCCTCAAACAGATCGAACTGGCACTGTCTGCATCCAGCGGGCCCTGTCCACTGCAACATCAGGCTAATTCTTTGGATTACGTAGGCGACCCCAGTTCTCGTGCGTATCTTGCTAACATTCTCAATTCGATTACGCAAAGAAATGCCCTCTGATTCGAAAGGATTTCCTTGATATTTACTTTTAATTATTTTAAAGCGTCCGATATGTTCTCAAACGCCATTAAAAGGTATATTGGTTCTCAATTGAAAGCATTTCATTTATAAGGATTAACGCCATGTTCATGCCAATTTAATCATAATAGTATTTATAGTAAGCTTCAAATTCATTATTTATTTAATATTATTTCCATTATTAATATACTTTATTTAAATGTATTGTTGTTGTGAATATTAAAATACCAAACAGTCTGCCATTAACACTCGGTGATGTTTAGGTAATATTTTTTTTCTTTTATGTTAATTATCTGCTTCTGATTCCATAATGAGTTCCGTTTAAACATATACCTTCTTGAGAATATAAAATAAATGGTAATAAATCACCTTAACACAGTTCAAAAATAAAATAATTTAAAAGGTCCTTTTAAATGTACAAAGCAAGATTCTTTGTTTTTATAATCGAAATCAAAGCGCTCAAACTACTACGCTCCTTCCATTGCTTTGATGTTTAATTCAATAGAAGGCTTAGTTTACTCAATAATTCCTTTCATCTTTGCTCCTAACTTTATATATTTTATTGTTCTTTATAATTTTTATTAGAGTCAAATTAATAAATTCGACTCAGTAGAGACGCTCGCTTGCCGCGTTTTTGGTCACATTTCTAACTTTTTTGTCAGCGAGATCGAATGCATAACGCAACCTTTAACTTTAATGGCTAAGGTTTATTTGTAGAAAACATTGTAAGAAAAAGAAATCGCAGGTATTTAAGCTTTACTGGGTATTGTAAGCTGTCAATTGCAATGATAAAAAACGGAGACTTTTTGGGTTCTGTTTTCCTTACTTTTAAATGCTACAATGTTGAAGTAGTTCCAATGATATTATTTCAAAGTGAGCATAAATTATACGATCTGAACCTCCACATAAATGAGTTTTGGCTTCACGATCGACAGAGCAGTTGATTTCAAACTAACCCCTTTTGGCATTATTATTTTAAATAGTTATGATACTTGTCAGTTATACCCGTGATCATGGCGCTTGCAACAGTGACGAAATATCGGGAATTCAAAAATAAAAAGGTACTTGGTATAAATCCCGTTAATAACAATTTACAAGTTAATAACCATGAAAGTTTTATTATTCGATGCATTTAGACTTAGGACAAAAAGCTACAATATTAATTATATTGGTAAACTCTTAGATCTGCTTGTAAGATGATACTCATTTAGGTCTAAATGAGAAAATATACAAAAATAACCATCAAACCCGATCCCATTGTACATCGACTAATTTAAATTTAAGTCCAGTACTGCATTAAGCGTAGCCTTTACTCAGGTACACGTCGATGTTAGAGGTGTAAAGCTCAAGGAAAACGTTATCGCGTCTGAAACGATTATTCAAATAATTTAATCTACTTAAGGCATGGTGATAGCTGTCTGGCATATGTGGACTATCCTCACGCCATGTCAAACCTACTTCAAAGCGCACACTAGGAAGACGGCGTGTCATTTGCTCCAAAATCAGGACAGCTGAATATCTATGAGATATAGATAAGCCGTACCGTCCTCTAACGTGATCGATTGATTAGCCAAAGTTAACATAGGTACAGCTTTTGCCTCATAAATATTTTAAAAAATCTCTACGATTTCTACCACGAATACCGAAAATAACTCTTTTAGTAGTAACTTTCCGATTTCCGTCTATTCTGCTGATGATGATATAAGCGTTGTGGTGGAGCCATCGTCTAATAAAGCATACGTAGCAATCTCCCCCTGGTCCCGCTACTATGACGGGCACAATTTAAAAAAAAGCTCTACTTCAACAGACTCGATCTCCTTCATTTAATGTAAAGGAGACCGGATTATCTTTATTATTAATATCCATAGAGCATGGAGGTTGGCTATCTAACTTATGACCTGTGTGAATTATACCACAATCTATGCTGTCATTAGTGACATGAGTGACGTGTGACTGAATGACTTAATTATCTTTTGCATTCTGCTGACGGCATAATGTTGACGGCAATGAAATAATATAATGATTGTTTTGTAAATGGGTATTATTACCATTAGATCATGATAAATGAAGCAAAGTGTGATGATGCTTTTTACAGATGCTACACGATTTAACTTTGCAGGCCCGCTAATTATGTTTATTGTTCTTAAGACACTTATAACAAACTCGCTGTTGACGGACCCACGACCAGACGGTCTTCGACAATAAGAGCTATGACATCTGAGCATGAAATTATGTTGTGATCACAATTACAGTAGAAGCAGATGATTTTATTTACTGTATGATTTTTTTGTGTGACCGGATGATGGAATTGAGCTGATTTCGGCTTGGTGGACTGCAAAAACATGCCACCGCTGACACCGCCGCATAAAACTGGTTACAAAGAGAAGCGCACCTGCTTGCTTGCTTCCTGCTGCAGGAATGCCGACAACAACTCTAGCATCGGTTTCTCCAATTAGGCATTCTCATCGGCATAATCACCCCACTTATCCTGAAGATGAAAAGAAAATTTTTATAAAAACTGAATGTGCAAGCTCTGGTGAATAAATAAATTCCTTTTTATCGAGTAATTTTATTACTGAAAGACAATTCTGAACTTTAGATGACATTCTAAAAATATCGCTGTTATCGCTACCCATCATTGGCAGGGCACGCACAGTGCACCCGAGGATTGAACACGCTGTTACCTATACCTCTCCCTTCTCAGATTGAGGTGAATTCGCAATCTCCTTTGCTGCCATTGCTCGAGTGAGCATAGTGGAAAATGAATTGACGTGAAAATATAAATTTAGGCGCTACAAAGCTATTAAATTGCTCGAAGGACCAGAATGTCGAGGACAGCAAGGGAAAAAGCGGATTTCAAGAGGAAAAGGTTTAATATTTAAATATATAAAAACAGAAAAAATTGGCTGATTGAAGACATAAAGCAGAAGTGACAAGAATAGACTTAGGAGTAAACAAATAGACAATTAGAAATATATATATATACATAAAGAGGTTAAAATGCGTTAAAATATGGCTAATGTCAAGGACATCCTTGATATTAGCCATATTTTATCGCATGCCATAAAGAATGCCGATTAAAATATGTACGTCAAAAGTGTATGGATCGTCTAAGTGGCAATTACGTTCCTAAAAGTAATTTTTCCCTTTCATATTCATTTCGAATGAATGAGAAGCAAATTCTAGAATTTTTGTTTAAGTGAATGCTAAAGAAAACAACCATTATTTAATATTACACATTACTTACCCAAATACAAGTCGTTGAAAAGCAATTTTTCTTCTGATCGACTTTCGTGGGAGTAAAATTATTTTCCTATGTGGTGATTCGGTTCAATTGCAAATTCGGAACATGGCCCGTTAAAACAAATCAATATTGAGAGAAGTCATTTTCAAGATTGAATAAAAGCTTAAGAAATCTGAACAACAAAAAGGTAACATTTTGAGCTATCTCAGAGTTCTTGCTCATTGTTATTTCGCACGAACTCGCCGAAGCCCATTGTTCGTTCTTTTAAAAAAAAGCCTGTCGATTTATATCTTGTAGGCTTTGATAAGTCCCTCAGCCTCTGTAATTGATGACTGAAGGTACGATCACTTAAAGCGTCCTTTAGAGACTTAAGTATTAGAGACTCTGATCGGAAAAACGAAGAGTAATATTTTAGTAAAGAAACATTTAACTTGAAAAATATTAAAAACAATAATTACAATTCAACAAAGAGTCCCTTTGTTCAGAATAAGATGTAAGTAAATATAAAAAATCTATAAACAATTACGATTTTGATCATACAAAATAGCTAATTATAAAAAAATAGTTCAATTATGGGCTTTTAATATTAGTATTTTACGATTATTTTTCCAATAACGTTGTAATTTATAATAACGTTACAATTTTTAGCACCAGTACTTATTGTGAAAATTTCTATTGAGGATAACTATTAATTACAATTATATAATTTTTCTTCTGATGTTAACATGATAAATAATACTGTGTAGATATTTAACACAAAATATACATAGACGTTATTATTAACAAATCCAATTAACAGACTTTGACAAGCCAACCATTGTGTTACAATTACAAAAAAAGAAGAATTTTATAGAAGTGTACAGATACTATTTAAAAATTTGGGGGAAATTTTGTAATTGAAATAAAAACTATCCAATGGTCTTAAAAGTAACTGTAGACTATGGCTTGGGCCGCATTAATGTACGTCGTAAAAAGACAATCATCATGGACTTTCAACCTTCTTAATACGTCCGCAAGCTTCTGATAATTGTATTAATTAGCCAAACATCTGGAATGTACTAAAATGCCGCAGCATTAATTAATACGTGCGTGTTCGTTTAAATACCCTCGGAAATGTAGATTCCTTAATAGAAACGAAGCGGAACCAGTAGGGTTGGAAATTTAATTTTGCATGGCATTCATTAAAAGCCGGGCTTTAATGGAATACAATTAAATAATTGACCTTAATATCTCTATGAGCATTTGAATACAACATATCAGAGGGCTATACACTGAAGAACTTAGGACATGTACTTACAGACTTAGTAAAGTGACGCTCCAATGCAAAAGTTCGTAACCGTATGACCGATAACCAGACACATGACCGTTGATTATTGAAACCCAGCATTATTGCTCCCTATTCGTATTCTCTTGGAATGATCTAGCCATTAGTCTGCGCCTTAGTGTCTTCTATGATGTTGTTATCTAATTTCATATAAAATCTCTTGGCAACTCTTTAATCAATTGCAAAATAAATAGAAAAACTGAGCGCCTCACAGCCTAAGTAAAACCCAAATAAATCGCTCCACAATAACCGCTTACAAGTAATTTTACCTGAAGTACGTGACATTCGTGAATTTCTGTTGTAAATGCGCCGAAAATGATTCCAATTGAATATTCTATGTACCAGGATGTCTATAACTAGTTTCCTATTAGGCTTCGTTTCCACAAGTGAATATTTTCATTTGTACCTACTTTTGAATACAAAACTAGATAAATATATGTCTTACCAATGAAATCAGTGAGGTAACATAGATAGATGAGCGATCTGTGTTGTCTTATTATAATTACTATATTCACAGTTTCTGAACATAAACATCACGCTTAGAGGGATTTAGTGTAAACATTTAGCTTGGAGTTCTTACCGCACATATATTTTCCTTCATATAACATGCTCTCCTACAAATTAGTTTTGGCAACGCGTCATTTAGATGGCTAAGTTCGAAGGAGTTGGGGCAGGCTAATTTTTACTACTAATCATAATTGGTTGTTATTTGTTAAACTATATTGGATAAACTTGTTGTGCTTTTTATTTTTTTTTAAAGCAGGGATTTCGTTAATGGTTTGATTTTGAATTTGCATTATTTTTTTAATATTATAGGAAATAAATGTTCACCGAAATAATTTTCCCGTACGAGAAAACAGTTCAAACCTGCAGATATGAGTACCCCTAGTGTGAATTTCAATCGAATTGGAACGTCTAGATCGTGTTTGTCGTCAGCGTCAACAGGCTGCTATTATGTGGAAGTGACGGCAGCGCCTCTGTTGTGAAGTATTGGAAACAATTTTTATATATGCGATTATCAGCTGAACGAAACTACGATCGCAAATGTCTTGATACTATTTAAACACACTAGGGGTAGGATGACGGCACAGCACAAGCGGCATGACTAATGGCGGAAATTACTTAGTGGTGAATGCAGAATTTTTATTATTGTATATGAAATACTGTTAATACAAACTACTGATATAATATTTCGTTGATTTGCTGTTAATATAAATATCACAAAGCAAAATATCTTTACAGTGGTAACATAACCTAATTACTAAGACACACTTGTGAATACATAGCCTAAGCCCGGCGAACTAAAGCAAAGCTTCTGACACCACTCATTGAGCCCGCCCCGGAATCCGGGATTTGAACAATTGAGTTTCAGATCACGTCCGCTAGAGGTCGCCACCAAGTAATCTCGCGTAATTAGGGCATCCACCGATAAAATACATTCGGAATAATTATCTGTTGCTTTGAAAAGTTTGACGTATAAGATGAATGAGCAGTTGAATAAATTAAGGTTTCATATCGAGGTTACAGTTTCCAATTCCATAATTCAGTCTGGGTATACTTTAATTATACATGTTCCTGAGTAATTTTGTCAGTATATCTAACGGGAAGCGTCGTTTTAAGAAGAATGAGCCAAAACGTAAGGCAATCTGATTCATGACCAGCATATACGTCGCACTGCTGCACATATCCTACATGCTCCCATGTATACCACACGTGTGGCATTTGGGCAATAACACCACCACGCCAAGGTAACCTTGAACCATCTAAATAACCTATTTCTTTCATAATGGGCCCGATTCTGAAAGCACACTGTATTTAAATTTAACATAATCATACCATTCCCTCATTACGCAAACGAGAAAGATATCAAATTAGATATCAATAAATAATATGAACACTGCAGACATAAAACAATTTAAAAAACAAAATTAGGAAATGCTAGCTAAGAATTTCATTTATGGGATCGAAAATTTAACGTTTCTAGATATTTTTTATGTTAATATGGCAGCTAATTTTTGTAGCTTCTAAAGTTTTGGAAGAAACTTAAACGTCTTTCTTGACAATATAAATGGAAGATTATTATGTAGCCTTAGCAGAGTAGAAGAACAATGACTGAAATTATATAATTTACACAAAGCTACAAGGGAGTATGGTTTGTTGTTAAACCGAAAGTATATATTAATTATGCAAAGATTACTAAGATAACACACTTTACTTCCGTTTAATGTTCCTAATAAAAGACAGAGAGACATATACAGTTCTTCTAATAACACGCCAAAATTTATGTTTACTAATAGATTTTTTCATTCATATGTCGTATATTACGCATTATTATAGAGTACTAAATATTTATGAATTAAATTTTTTAGCTGTAAAATTATAATGAATTTTTACCCCCTTTCTGGGGGTGGCCAGGTGAATTTCTTCAGCAGAAGCCAGGTCACCCCCGTAAAGGGCAATTAAGTGGGTATTCCCTTTCCCAGACGAGGAACTAGGTGAGCCCCACATACGCCCGCCTCATAGCCAGTGGCGGGTAGGTCCGTAAATGATGGATTATTCGTTGAAAAAAAACCATTTCCCTTAGTCTTTTATTGTCCAATTATACTTTTAATTCTAAGATGATTATTTATTGTAATTAGATCTTTTTAAAATAGCAAAGTGGCACTCTCTCGCCTAAAGCAGTATTTTGAACCTAGTCTGGGAAATTATATTATCGCAACATATTTTTTACATTTTAGATTATAATATTTTAAACAGAACTGAATATAAAATAATATTACAAGGTCAAAAACCATGTAATATATATTTGTTTTGTAATAAAACTTTAAACCTGAACCGTAAACTGTAACCTTGTAAAATTATTTTTTATCCAATAAACACGAATGATTTCACGAATAACGGAAACCATCCGACTTCAAATAACGATCCATGGTGCACTAATTTTCATCGATGTAAACGACGACGACGGGATAGCTTCACTATACACACATATTATCGTTAGTCGTATACGCGACCAAAAAGGTAATATAAAGCTATTTGTTGAAATCTGTCACGTCCCACGGGAGAACCAATGTCCGATGGTATTACTGACTACCTGACTACGAATATAAGATGAAATTTAACACCCAACTCACACGCGTCCATCCAACTGTGTGACACTAAGTAATAACCAATAGGTTAAACATTTATTTACGTTACACGGCTTGGATATTGGCTGTAGCTTTTAGGCTTGTATAAAATAAAATTACCAAAGGCAAGCTGAAGAATGTTGAATTAAATTATTTTTTATTTTATTTTTTATATTTTTATTCCATTTGCATTAAGATTAATCATATGCAATAACATGTTTTGCCTTTTATTTTTTCATATGTATTGATTTTAGATTAGTTTTATGTAGGTATTACAGAGCTACCTTATGCTGTTGATCGAATAAATTTAACCAGGCCGACCAACAATGTCGCGCCACGCGCCCCTAAGGCCAATTATTGAAATTATATTTGTTACACAACATCAAAGGTGTACTGTATTGATAAATAGGTTCCTTTATGTTTACGAATAGACTTAATGTTTACGTTTCGTAGACGCACTGTCGGGGGTCGGCGCGGCCCTGCTAACAAAGGTGGCTTAATTATCACCGAATAATCAATGTTTTGTAATTTTTGATAGTTCCGTGAGAATAATTAAAGTTATTGTTTTAATTGAGCAAAATAAAATTTTATTAAAAAGTATGTTCAAATATAAGTACAAAACCAAAGTAACACACACACACACACTCACACTTATATGAATAATTGAATATTATTTCCGTTGAGGTTAATAAAAAGGAACTTATTAGGCATTAGTCTTCATTTTCTGTCCACAATATTTAGATATAATATATAGAATATTATAGCATTATTATTTTGTAATATTTTCTCCTTCAAGAATGTAGATAAGATGAGCTTTTGTGTTCATTTCTGACAAAAGTGGATTGTTTTACTTTTCATTGAAAAAAACCTGGTTCAATTTATCCTATGAAATTTCCTTCATTTATTTTTTGTCTAATATTATTAATCATAATCACGTGTATGGCCAGTAAATCAAGGGATTGGGCATCTACGTGATTGGGTACTATATAGACAATGAATTATTGGTAAAGATATTTTCTGTGCCAATAATACGCAACTTATAATTAAAATAAAGAACATTCAAATTGAAATAGTTTTCTCACACTCACACCTATGTTATACATACAAACAAATAATTATACATATACAAACATCCATGAATTATGAACAAATATGCGTACTAATCATAGAAATATCTGACACTACCGGGAATGGAACCCGCCCCGGGTAAAATAGACAAAGGTACTAGACAACACATTTGGATGAACACCTATTCGATTATTAGATTGCAAATATAACTTTGAACCTTGTTTCTAACAATGAAACCGTATTTATGATTTCCTTTATAATGTCCGTCAATTTTACTCCCATAATACAGTTACCTCATTTTTATATTTACAGCTATATATTTTCAATTTTACTCACAAAACTAACAAACATATTGTTTGTGCTTTGTCCTCAAGTAAACCAACCTGCTAATAATCATCATATCCATAATAAAAAAGATACGAGACTTTCCTTAAACTGCATCTTGGCGATACTATCAAATTTGAAAAAATGTTGTGTAGAATTCGTTACCAGGAAAAATAAAATTTAGAAGTGCCAGCCTTTAATATTTAAAAGTGCATATATAAAATTCTGTATCATCTGCAGGGTGTTCAACAAAGAGGATTCAGTCGGTGTAATTACACAAAAATTACTCAGCATCTCAAGTGTTAAAGAAGCTTATTATTTTTTTTATTAACGAGGGTGGCAGATTACAAAGAGCGCTTTGTAAAATAGCAGCATTATGCATGATCGCGTAGTTGCTAAAAGGGTAAAGAACGCCTGCTTATTTCCACAAATAATGTGGTCGTATAATGTTGAGCGATTGTAAAACGCTATGGAAATTAGTTGTAACAATAATGACTGGCAATTTTACTGGAATTTGTACATTTAAAAAAACATCCCTAAAACTGATGACTAAGTATATTTTTAGAAAGAAAATAAATCTTCAAAAAGATGATAGCACGCTGTAGGGTACTTCTGGAGCTTTCAACAATGTTAACCTCTATTCTCTTGGTAATAAGAGTCACAAATGAAATCAAAGAAATCATTGTCATCAAAGAAATTCTGTTGATTAGGACATGGAAGGCATAACATGTCCTGAAGATTTGAATAATCTCATGATTTGACTGAAACCTCAAAGAGAAGCGCGCGTTGAATTTTGCCCAACCTTGTTAAACCGGTACAGAAATGAAGGGGTTTTGGACCGGATGGTAACGTGCGACGAAAAATGGATTCTCTAGAATAATCGCAGACGAACTACCCCATGGCTAACTTCAGGGCAAACCCTGCAACAACACCCTAAAGCAAAGTTTACCCATAAAAAGGTGATGATCACTGTTTGGTGGTCACTCCATACTGTAATTCACTAAAGTTTACGTCTTCTATGCAGAACTTCAAACCACGAAGACAAAACTGGCAGCTAAACAGCCCCGACTCATTATACGAAAAAAAATTCATAAAATGTAGCACCGTCTTTATTATGTAAAAAAATACATACATTTAATTTGGTAGAAAGTAATTACAAAGGATCTGCATTCGTAACGAAATTTCTTCCAGCATACCCGCAGGATATAAGTTAAACGGTGTGTGTTATTAGAAACTAAATAGAGAGAGACAGATTTAAGCTTAGAACTAAATGTTCATCTAAAGTTGCAGATTGTTTTAAGTCGGTGATAAAATTATCATTTTAGGACATGCCCTCTTTTTGATTTCTACGTGACATAAAAATATTTTTTTGAGGCGCATAATAGGCGCAAGTTACCTTGAGATAATTCGAGAACAATTCTATCTAAATTGAATGGCTTATCAGATAAATTAACAGAATAGGACCTCAAATACAAGCTACAAATTTAAAAATAAAACATGAAACATTATTTAACTTTAATATAAAAGCCTAGGAAGAAGTTGTCTTGCTATTTGATTTAATGTCAGTTTGCCGATAATGCTTTTAAGCAATACCGTTTTCTACTAAAGTGTAAGCAACAAGATTATAGGTGACAGAACCTGTGATAATTCCAAAGATCATAGCTAGACTTAAATTTCGTGTTTCCGTGATAAAAAATTATTGGTTTTGGTTCCTGGAAGACCATGAAAAAAATTATATAAATAAATCACGTTGAATTCAAATAAAACGTGTAAGTTTTAATTGTAGCTAATCGTTTCGTTAGTAATTGCGTTCAGCTAGCAAATTAATATACAAAAAGTAGTTTCCAATACATTACAACTATAAATTAGAAAAATAGTCGAGGAGACAGTCCAAAAATATCTAAATAATATAAATTAAATTAAATCTAGCGTTCATACATTGTGCGTTTAGTGCAACATTTCTTTTAATTATGCCGAAATACGATATATTATAGTTTTTTATGTATCATTCCTAATAAGATATTTGATTTATTAATAATAATACATTAAAATACTTTTAAGGAACTAAATATTGATATTCAATAATTACTTTTATTAAGAAAGACCGTAAAATAATAGAAATCTAAATTGATGTAGTCGAAATTGCTACCGATGTCTTAACGCGTGTTCAATACACTCTTCACTGGTTTTTTCCTCGATCGGGAAATTACTTGCTTAAGTGCTTAAGAAACGTACAAATCTGGCACTAGCTCTCGGCACTCTACCATGATTTATGTTTTCCTTTAGTACAGAACAAAATTCAATTTATATTTTTCCCAACAAAACGATCGTGAAATCAAGGATTTATTTCCACCTCGCTGGGACGCTTGCTCGCCGCGGCTTTAAAAACATATCGAGCTAGCAAGCAAAGATTTTTTTTACATTACCTTAGACCATAAAGCATAGACTGTTGCAATACCGCTCCGCTTCCACCCCAACTTCACGATCAAATAAACTTCGTGACTCGTTTCAGACAGAGTGAAAAATTCCTTAGAGTGAAAAGGCACTTTTTGGATCGGCAAGGGGCGAGCAAATTGCTATCTTTGCATAAAGATGGACTCCTACTGCTTACCATTAATCGGTGTTGAGTGATTAGCTGTGCATAAAAAATACCACAGGTATAAACCAAGAGACAATGTTGTGAAGATAACGTAGGAAATACGCCTCCTAACACATAACCTAATGTAAATAAAACACTTACTCAATAAGTTTTGGCAACTTTAATAACTGCTAGAACACTACACTTTGCTTTTATTAGACTGAGATCTTCTAAAAAGTGCAGGTTCTTCGACAGCTGGTGCTTTTAAATCAAATCAAAAATACCGCTCTTAAAAGGGGTTGGTTTACTTAAACCTTGAACTTACTTAAATTAATCGCTGAACATCATGTTAAAAATAGCATTATTATAGGATAATGATAGGGTATAAGACGGGTCTTATCTTCATACCTCATTTTCTGTGTGGTCTATAAAAAAGGTCTTAATTTCTAAGAACAAAATAATTCGTACTACATATGCGAAGATAACCAGCGTATCATGAGACATTCCGTCTTGGCCACGTCCACCTTGCCGGCCCAATAAGTTACCTTTCACTCTTCTTTTGAGGGATCCTATGTTGTTGGAGGGAATACGTTGACCGGAATGGAATCCTACGCAAATTCCATTTTCCATAAAAAAAATTAGTAATATTATGATCCAGAAGTTATTTAAGTATCAGATTTCCGCATATTTTTCAGCTATCAAATCTAATACTGTAATCTGATACTTATACGAAACTGGATTATTACTTTAAATCAGCTTAAGAACTAATTCTTATTGAAAAATCCTATCGATATGACCATTATATTTTACAAAAACCGTAGGTACCTAAGCGAAGTTGACGATATTTCATTGTAACTTTTTGCGGACCATAAAAGCTTCACTTAAAACACTAACATGAATATTAGCAAAGCCAAGCAATTTCAAAAACTATTCATAAAATTCATGTCACGTCTTCGATTTCGCACTCTTCAGGGTAACCTTTTGTAAAGCGGAAAATCTTCGAGCCTTCAAACCAATAGCAAAAGGGTTACTTTATTAAGTTTCAGAAAATACCTTGGAACTTGGTACCGTTCAAGGAGAAAGTTTATTCATTTATGTAAATTAAACTGTTGAACTAAACCAATAAACGAAAATAAGCAAAAAAGTACCTTGATATAGTTTCAACATAAAGCAAAATATATTATCAGGTACGCCACTAACAAATCTGAATACTAGTTAGTAGATTAGAACAGAAAATGGTTGTTTGGGGTACAATCAAACAATCTGAAAGCGATCAATATGAATACTGACTAGCTTTAAACTTCAGTCGTCTTTTTCACCTGCCATTAACGAGTATGAGACAGCCAACGTATATGTTTTGGTTCGACCTTCTTATCCTAGTCATTAAAGACGCCTCCAGGCGTTGACAATGAAAGATTTACTTGGACTTACAATTACCAACTCTTTAGTATCTATACACTTTGTAACGGAAACATCCCCTTGACGCGCTATCAAACAGAATGGCCTAAATAAAGTGATTCTCCGTTTTAAGCACAAATAGGTCAGTCTTGAATACCTCGTTCCTTAGGATATGTGGAAAACTTGGCGTCCTCCATCAATAGAATCCATTTGACCCAGTAAACTACAGACTCCAAGACATTTCTCGTTTAGGCTCGAGGCCCGCATCAAAGACGGCCCATATTAAAATTTCATTTAACGACTACAGTACTGTAGGTCCATACCTACACCTACATCTTTTTAAAAAGGCCGGAAAGTTGTCACTATTGGAGCGCCAATTTCTATTAAGTAACAAATCTTTATGGTTTTTAACACAATTTCATCTTTATAGTCCTTAGAATTGAGTTGAAAGCTGTTCAGCTGTGTTAAAAGGTATCGTTGTCTTCATTGTGACATATTACCAACATGAAATTGTAGGACAGCAATCTTGTGGAGGAAACCGTCTCGCAATTATTTCAAGCGAGATAATTGCGGAAGGAACTTCCGACCGCGTGATTACGTTTTGTATTAAGTGGAATATGATATTAGTTTTATAAGACTGCTCTGGCGTTATTACAACAACTTGCAACAATCGTTGACAATTACGATTTTAGTACTAATGTAACACTAACTACTAATAAACATCATACCTAGTTAAATATTGTCGATAACTCTATCTATTGTTGAACTCTTATGTCTATAATGCATGTTTATAAGCATATTCATTTTGGTAAGGATACCGCAGTAGCCAATGGCGCGCTTTGAGACCCCAAGCTTCTTCACCAGCGTTGTCCACCCTGTCAAAATCAAGATAAAGCTTTATGTTGTTAGCATACGAGCCGAGCCCCTTTATAACCTTTAGCAATGTTGAGACTTCAAAAAATATAAATACCAATATCGTATCTTATTCGGTCCTCTTCGCTAACTCATTGACAATTAAGTGAAAACCACCGAGCAAATTGATAAATGCTACGTAACAAAGCAAGAAAGACTTTAAAGTCAAACAGCAGAGAAGCTGTTTTGACTCGGTAGATAACACTGTATCTATAACAATATGGTGAAAGCCTATTAGTGAATTGTCTTCTAGTCCCATAGTTCTCTAGAAAGAATTCCTTTGTCTTTTCTACCATGCTGTTTCCTGATCGCTAAAATAAATCCGAAAAGCATTCATATATCAGATATCATAGTTGATGGGTTATTAAACACATACAATGAACGAATCGTTGCCGTTCGATTGGATAATGGTGTTATATTTACATTTCATTATTCTGCTGCTAGAGGCAACAAGGTGAACGATGAACATCGAATTGTTTACACAATCATTAAGGCTTTCATGATAATGATATATTGACATAGTCATCGATGTCAGTCATATACTAAAGCATAATAACGAATCTTACTTGCATAATTGGAAAAATATTCCATTGTTTTACCGCCCCAAGTTTAACTTTTGTTTTTCTATCATCAACCGCCCATTAACGTCCCACCGCTGGGAACAAGACTAAGTACATTATAGAACGCATGAGGAGTTTGTGCCATAACACTACCACACTATACTCTGGAGGCAACAATGGCGAAAGGTGATTTTTTGTGTAATTGAAACAAAAGAGCTCGGGCCACTAAACCCGCCAGCGCGCATCTCCTTCTTTAGTTACTTAAAGTTTAGAAATAAATGGGTGACAGAATTGCCACTACCACCATTGATTGTCAATAAGAATCTAGATAACAATACGCCAACGCAAAAAGTTTTTCTGCTGTACAAATAGGTAGACTTTCATCTTAAACACTCAATCTTAAAGACTAAGAACTCCTATTCAAATTTAATAACAATCTGGTAGGTGTTAAAAATTGCATTCGTCATTCAACTGAATAGATTGAACCATCAAAACCTGCAGCGTCATTTTTTGAATATTCAACCAGGAATATCTTCACAGGAAAGTATGTGAATGTAATCATAACAAAAAGTTTTTTAATGCTTCACTTTAAGGTTATATGCTTATATTCATAAATAAATGAAGAAATTCAGATGAAGGTATACCGCGTGTGAGGTCCATGATCCAAACTACGTTTATCCGAGGAACTCTTTAGGAAAGCAGTTTATGTTTACTCTGGTTTTCATATCAAATCGAATAGCTGGATCAAAAATATGATATCTCAAGCTCCTTCGTGTTTGGGAAACGGTTGATTCCAGCTTTTACTACATTTACTTCTGCATTATATGGTTGATATACAACACAGCACAAATTATTGCACAAAAGATACATTGATACAGCAAACAAAGGAGCGTCCATTAAACTCATACGTTATTAGTGCGGTAATACCTATTTTATAATTATTATTACTAAGTCTATTGTCTAATGCTACAAATAATAATGTTATAGAATTATAAATACTATGAACGACAGGGATCAATCTTCACAAAATTAGTAAGTTTTATAACACCTTTTGATGACAATACTATAAAATAAAGTTCATATCAAATATTTGATTCGAAATCATTCATTCATCTTTAGTTAATTCCAATAACAATACTGACAGCGTAGTTATCAGATCTTGTGATGTGTATCACATATTGCAATAGGTAGATCTAAGCACAAATGTTAACATTCAATCGAAAAAACAAATATTCTTGATGACTTTTTAAGCCATATTATGAAACTTCAGATATCTATAGATCTATTTTTAATAGTATGACACTGATCGTCACAGAGAGAGAAGAAACATTATTTCTGAAATATATTATTGTAGCCTTCTTTTGATGAGTTAAAGCAGCACTACCTAATCAACAGTACAACAACAATAAAAACACTTTTATTGACATAAAACAAGTACATAAATTAAAAGTGAACCTCAGACTCCGGTCCTAGGTGTATACCTGTGTTCTTGAAGTCAGTGCCCACCCACTCTCTTTAATATGCATAAAATCTAATTTTATGTACAATATATTTTTAATGTTTGTGTAATTCAAGCCGATCTGTGTCAAACTGCCAAGGAATTAGTGGTAATGGTTTGATGTAAGCTTATCCATAATTTCGACCCAAATCGGTAAAATAAAAAAATAAAAAAGAGGGTTTAGGTTCAGTAATGAAGCGATTTTGGACGGGATTCTCTACAATAACCGCAGACGAACTACTCAATGGCTAACTCCAGGACAAACGCCGCAACGATACCCTAAAGCGAATCTTGCCCACAAAAAGATAATGGTCACTGTTTGATGGTCACTCCATGGTATAATTTACATATTCCCCATACCATATAAGTCGAATTGCAAAAGAAAACTATAATAATAATTCTCATCTAGCCCAAATTAAGCATCATTAAGAACTTGTGTTATGAATACTAAACATCCAAGACTCGTAAACAAATATTCATAGTAATAAAATATCTGCCTCTTCCAGAAGCACCTCTACCTCTACACAAAGCATAAAACTTTGGCATTTATACGAAAACAAAATCAGTCTGTAGGTAATTCAAAATTTAATAATGTACACTATATTCTAAAACTTCACACTAATTATCCCATTTATTAGATATATCTATATATTCTCCGTCTGGCGACTCATATGTCTTGATTGGTGGGGTCGCAACAGGTCCTTTGATTGAATACGGGATCAGCGACATATCAGGCTACAACAAAACAACATGGGTCATAAGAAATTCGATTTCTATCATACTTAAATACTAAATAAATATTTTTATTGAAAATGAATCAGGAAAGGGTCATAGAAAAGACTGGATGAGCTTTTTAGTTCATAAAAATTGTGTCAATTAAACTAGAATTACTGATATTTATATTATCATAAAATTGATTATAAAACATATAAAAAAGCTTAGCTTAGCTTAGGTTTTTTTATAAAGAAGTTTAATTTAATTTACTTTTTCCATTTATATTGTTTCTATACTTTTCTACGTGTATAACTAAGATCCAATATTTTAGCATCTTGTTTTTGTATTAAAAGGAATTAGATCTTATTCTTATTTTTCCATTTTAGTATATTTTGATTTTTTTTAAATATACTAAAATGGATGAAATATACTTAATGATTGTCTTAAAATTTTCATGAACAAATATTAAATATCCTAAGGATGCATTTTGAAAAATCTACATTAGAATTGAAGAAATAAAGGTCAAACTAACATATAAGTTACTTAAATAAAAAACTAACACACCATAATTAATGTGGTAAATAAAGGCTTTTTATTTTAATAAAACTGACCAATAGTCTATTCAGTAATATTGTTAGAGATAGTGAAATTTAAAATGTGTAACTAGCCACCTATAATTCCACATCTGACAAAATAGTGAAAATAGTGCCAATTCTGAAAATTTGCTAAAAGTACTTGAAATAATTATAACCTTCCTCTTTGAAACAAAATTTAGGTAGTGCATATTAGTGGCATTTACCTATGGTAGATTATAGTTATTGTTGTTACTTTAAAAAAAAATACATTAATTTAAACTGCCGTACCATGATAGCCTCATTGTACAAATCCTCAGATTCTTCATAAAGTTTATCCAAAGCTCGTCGTTGAGCAGCCATGATTCGATCTATTTGGCTTACATGGCTCATATACTCTTCACGCTTATACCGTGACCAGTCTTTCTGTAGAAGTTCCCGAGCTTCAGTCACTTCAGGGGATAATTTTACTGGAGGCCGCTTGTACTTTCTGAGGGACATAGTAAACAATCAGAATGCTGCTGAATATTTATGATTTTTTGAACTAGAATAAAAATGTAAGACTTAAAGTTACTTTTTTATCATACATGTTATCTTGTCGAAATATAGAAATAAAAAGCCCCTGATATTAATAACCATCAGATGAATCATATGTATATTTGCTAAGCAGCTTATGTTGGGTTCAATAACTATCTATTTTTTTACTACAATATACTACTATTTTAATTTGAAATATGTTTTAATTCAATGCACTGTATAACCTCTATCTATAGATGTAGCATTTAAAGATAGGTTTTTGTTATCCAGGATTAGAGGTATTAAAAATGAAAACCAGCCAATTTGTATATTTTAATATGAGTCCGAAAAGTAAAGCTCATACAGGAAATATATTTATATATAGAAGTACATTATGCAGAAATTATCATAATACAGTATTGTCTTGAAAATTTAACTCAAGTCACTGTTAAAGATGAAAAATATTGGTGCTGTATCATGAATTATATACTTATAAAGAATATTTAAAAGTTTTAGGACTTACCCCATACCATCCAGAATATGCAAAGGTACTTCCAATTCATCTATCGGTTTAAGCTGTCTAGCATTCTTTTGAAGTCTTCTAATTTGCTTCTCTAACTTTTTCCGGCGACGATCTTCACGAGCCTTAATAACGGCTGGATCAACTTTTTTCTTCTTTTTCATAGGTTCAGCACTTAAAAATAAAGTTCACATATTCTTAGAATGGAAAATATATTAATATCACCAAAATTAAAAAAATGATTGAGTTTAGAGCTAGCTTAATTTGAGAGCTTTAAAAATGTATTCTTACCAAAGCGGTTCAGTCATTTTAAACTGAAAAGTATTAGAAGTACATATATTTCTGGTATAAATATTGGTCTTTGCTGCTGAACATATTGATACCCTGTGAAAAATTCAAAGAAATACATTTTAGTGTTTTAGGTTGTATTAAATTAAATATTTAAAAATGTTGAATATTCACCTAGCAAATTGTTTCAGTAATGACAAATTAAACATATTACGGTTATTTTAGCCTTTTGTGCTTGAAATAACAAGATTTTGGTCAACCTTTGCAACAAGCTACAGCTGACCAAGCTGTCAAATCACTGACAATGACAATTTCTTTTTTTATTTTCCATATTATAGGGAAAGCAGAGGAAATTAAAGCTCATACAGCCATGTGATAATTTTTTTATTTCTGGTTCCGGCATACCAGTGTAATGCATCTCTTCGCCCCAATAAATTTTGGGACAAAATAGTAAGGTCCCACCATTTTCTTAATGAATTACGAGCAAAAATTTAGAAAATGGAATGCAATGTTAATGATTACAATGAAATGAATTATAATGAAATTATACAATTGTGATAAATAAATGAACTTACCTTATAATGAATAAATGAAAATGAAACTGAATAATCTCACGTAAGACACTAATTAACGATGAATAATGTATTTAATATATTGCACAATATAACGACCGTTTTTTAATGAAACTACACCAATTTCGTAACTAAAACTACACCAAAACACAATATACAAAAGATCCCACCATTATGCGCCATTAAAAAACCCAATGTCATTTTTTGTAATGAGCTCTGTTTTACAGAGAAGGCTAAGGAAACTAAAGCCTACTATTTACGTCTTATATAGTTATTTCATTTCTTTCTGGCGTCGGGATACCGGTGTAACTATCGCTTTGCCAATAAAATGATACGAAAATGGAATGTTATGTTAATGATTCATCGCAATCATTAATGATTCATCGCAATCATTAATGATGTCAAATAAATGTAATAGCCCTAGAAATGTAAATCTCCCGTAATCAATGCTAAAAAGAAACCTTTTTAATATGAAACTACACCAATTTTATAACAAAAACCACTTTAAAATACAAAACATACAGCACCCAACCGACCCCGGAATTACGCGTCAATAACTATTTTTTGTTTATCCTGCCTAACACAGGGCCGGCTTATTCCGAAACTTTTGTAGTTTTTATAGTGTACGCAATGAATCAAATATATTTAGCCTAAAAACAGGACAAAAACCAGATGGTTTCCTTTCTATAGTACACTCTATAGATACTGTACATAATCCTACTCTTTTCGAAATTCCATAACATTCCAATAAAATAATAAATACAAAATGGTCTAATTTAAGTTCGTATTATTTTTTATATACTGTATACATCCAAAGTTAAAGTAAACGAGTATGTTTTATCCAAAAAAACAATTACATAACATCGTCCACCGCTCTGGAATCAAGTTACTAATTTCGTTATAATAAGTTATTCACTACGGGTCTTATTGTGACATGAGATTGGATGTTCACGATGAATTATTTAAATTGTTATTTTCCCAACGAGTAACAGTGTTACACGTTGAGGTGTGACTGCTTGGGAATAAAAGGGCTGTTTTCTGAAATGTTGCTAACAGTTGTGTTGGTATAAAACATGTACATGTTACATAATATTTTGTTATATGTACATTATTGCATATAATTAAGGTACCTACAATTGACAACATCGGTCTTGTGTGAGTGCAATGGGGTCTACATATTGATAAAATATCATGTATACTCTGCTCTGCAGTATATGCATTTAAAACGTTTTGACGGCTTACCGACATCTATACTGTTAAGATCATTCGAATATTTATATGGACAACAAGTTTCATGGGGTAACGCCACGTAAATAAATACCATTTTTGTTTTGCAAAAACATCCATACGAGCAATATATCAACTTAACCCTCAGAAAATTTCAAGGAGGTGAACATTCTAACTGTATTCGCAATTTAAATTTGAGAATCATCATCTTACACTCATAATGTTAATATACGTAAAAATCAATCTTATTGGACATTCTACTTAATCGTCTCCACAGAATAGACAATTATTTTATGTAGCAATGTATAACTATGTCTTACCTATAAATAAATTTAAAACTGCGATAAAGGCCAAAGTATCTAAGAAAGCTTACTATAAAATAAATAATAGTCTCAATGATACAACGATGTAAATTCCTAAATTACCGGAGACCAAAGTAGGTAATGAAGAATTAAAGGCTATTGTGGAAGTTAACTGTTGGCTTCGGTGCGAGTAATAAATCAGTTTCAATCCAATTTAAGCAAATGGAGACAGTAAAAAAGCTTGAAAGGTGTATTGAGTGAAATTACTTTACATTACTCAACAGACTCACTAATAAACGAATTTTAAATCAAATCATTACCAGTTTTCATAAACTGGATTCTGTACGAATCGGATCGGAAGCAATTGTCGCAATGGCTGAACCTTGGAGATCCAGCCAAAGTTTTATGTTTATGTTATTACTCCACAAATGGTAGGTACCAGTTATGATAAAAAATTAAATGTGCCATTACTCATTAGATGAATCCTAAAAGTAACATTCAATAATAAGACCGTGCCTTATTATCCACTTCACAAGTTATAAAAAGAAAAATTAGGGACCCCAAGAATTTTGGTTAGAGGCCCTCTTTGTCATGTTTAATCTCTGCGTGTGCACAAATTAAGACGATTAAAATTAATAACTACCAAAATTACTACTACAACCACGGTTTTCGACACTACGCTACAAGGGCTGCTTTTTGTTCCCCCACCACATTCTGATTATCTACTTCCACAGGGATAGATTTCAAAGGACCACCTTGCTTACTGTTAAAAATTAGATATATAGCTTTTAACTACACACCTAATTTTAATAACAGGTGACTATGCATATCTATTTATTCCGTGTTGTATAGGTAAAAAAAAATTAGTAATATTAGATGCATTTTAAATAAAGGATAAACGACTAAACTAC
This sequence comes from Acentria ephemerella, assembly GCA_943193645.1. NCBI lineage: Eukaryota > Metazoa > Arthropoda > Insecta > Lepidoptera > Crambidae > Acentria > Acentria ephemerella. The sequence goes on from OW971889.1 coordinate 3,479,392, forward strand.
CTTGAACAAAGTTCTCTAATACGGGAGAGTTCTTGAATACCAAGGTCAAACCTCAGATGAAGTTCATCAAAGACACATCTTTAACTTTATCGCAACCTCATTAGTAGCACAAAAATTTGTATTCAGTCAGTCGATGTACTCATGAAACGTAATTGGCAATAACAGTCACTGGCATGATGTAGTTCCATTCAAAACAAGGAGAATCTGTACAAAGAAAATATATTTTACCTGCATTACGGATTCCGTAGCTTTTGTTGAAAAACAAATTAAATACTTTTATTTAAGATCCGTGGTCAATGAAACTTGTGAACTTCTTCAAACAAAGAGTCTTACCATTCATATGCTAAGTAAAAAATACCAAGGCTTATGATACTACCTATATAAATTCCTAAAAAAATCTCGATTACTGCTACGTCAGAAGCTTTCAAACTAAATAGAAAAATAAATAAACACTAATCAATCAATCAACAAAAATACCGAGGATTTAATTGAAACAAACATTTCTGTGTTACTTGGCAGATTTACAACCACCCGTCAAGTTAAATCAAAGCCAACACACTAAGCATTGGATATTAGTTGAAAGCATAAACTTAATACAAATAAGAAGTCCGTGGCAACAGCTAGAAGGAACCGTAAAATGTAAATAGCCTCATTAAAAACAAACAAAACTCTGTAGCTTTATCCTCAAGTCGTATTATGTTTGGCAGCCAGTCATTCTTTATGTGAAGCCGACGGTACTAACATGTGCTCACAAGACGGATCAACGAGAATCTTAAGTGTTCCGCCTTAAAAAAATGGACGTCAATATTACTGATTTCAAAGCGAACGTGACTATTAATGAAGTAATTGACTTCTACAATATAAGTGTTTCCAATTTCACAAACAAAAGTGAAGTGTCCCAGATACATCTCTTCGATCTTTATGAAGCTTACAAGACGGAGGAGAAGGAACAGCTCCTGATGTACAAATGGGTTGCATATATATTGGGTTCACTTATCGTCTTGAGTAATTTGACTGTAGTTGTATCAAGTGGTCTGATATTAAGAAAAGGTAAGTGAATTTTTTTTACTCAAACTTGCCATTAGGAATTTGCCAATCATTCGTTTACGGAATTGAGCAGTTTTATGCCGATAATTAGAGCTTTTTGCGTCAGGTACGTCGCGATTTAAGTAGGAGGTCAAAGTTTACGTAAAGCATATAATTGTGATAGTCTTCGGGTGTCTCAAGGCCACGGTAAAATTAATACTATTGTTCAAATTAAACTGACAGATTATGTTGTTATTTTTGTGCCTCTTTGTATATGCTCAAACAACAAACACTTACTTTTCGTACTAGGCAGCTACTTGGCTTAAATAAAAACCGTATTAGCTATTTTAATCAGATAGACATTTAAAGTTTGTATTGGAAATGTCAATGAATCAAATATTGTATATAAAAAGCTATTAAAGCAAGTCGTTGCGTAGCAACTTACCATATTTTGACTGCAGAACTACCGAATTAAATTTTTCATCAAACAGTTGAAAATCTACACTTACTTATACTAACAAATTTACAACAACGTGAGTTGGAGCATAGAAAATTCGGCATTACATAGATAGAAATAATTGCAGAAACCTTTACTTCACAACAATATTGATTATGATAATAACTGCAATTATCGCTATACTTTCTTTTCCTCAATTGATACACTAAACATAGATTCGTTTGTTTAATAAATAAATGAACAAGGTCACTTGTTTTAAATAATGTATTGCCTTCAGAGGTATAGCTTACCTAAAATGATCATGAATTCTAAGCTTTTAATATGTTATTTAAAGTGTTTTACTATCAGTAGGAAATAACTCATTAATAATTGAAATATTTTGTGTACTTGGTAATAACGTAGAAGTTAGAGCAAATAGTGAACATAATATTAAATAATAGAATTTAAAAAAACACACTTTACAGTTTACACTGGGGATTTCCCGTCATCGTCAGTATAAAGCTAAACCCTAAAAGAAGCTTCATAAATGAGCTGCTTTAAATATATTTTTATGAGTATAGTATCTTTGTTATTTTAAACTATCAAGCACAGGTCTAACTTTAACTTTCATCAAGTAATTCTGTCTTCATAAAAGAACTAATTATGGTAACCATTAAAGTCAGATAATAGTCGTGACTAGGGTTACCAACCGTACTAAAATATATCGTATTGTACTATATTTAGGGTCTTACTATATACTGTTGGAGAAATATATAGTACGCAAAAATGCTATATTTGTTAATTTTTTGCTTTCCATAAATATTTTTATTAAATGTAATATATTTTTATAACATATTTTGACCGATGAAATGTTACCAACCCTAGTCATAGTAAAATGCTAGCATCGATCAGTTAGTACAAACTGAACAAAAATAATTATTTCCAAACCGCCGTCAACTTATAAATTTTATCCAACTTCCAATCAAGGTAGACACGGCTTTACTTAAAGAAACCAGTAGTTGGAAGGTACAATTTTTTAAAATCCAGTTTGAAAAGTTCCAAAAATATTAAGAAAGTAATAATTTTCACTTGCGACCAACGACACAAGATCATTAAAGAGAGCTCGTAGGCTTTTTATCAGGTTATGTAAATTATGTAGACGTAGGTATTTGTTTTTAAAAATTAAAGTAATAATTTTAAGAATCAACGAATAAAAGTTGTACAAAGAAAATGATCGAAGTCATTTCAAGCATGTAAGAAGTCTTATTTCACTTAAATAGCCTATACACGTCCCACTGTTCGGTACAAACCTTCTTACATGTGAGAATGACGTGATTAGTTAGGGTCATCACACTACAACGCTGACCCAATGCAGGTTGGTGGGTCCCATTTTAACATCGAGGAACTAGACGTCGATGGCTCTCTACTTCTAAACACACACAATATGCGCACATAATATTTGTCTAGTTTCTTTAAAATGCGGGCAAATTAGGAGTGGCGTGTTCTTTACCTGTCAGTGTCTTCTCCTATCAAAATGATTTAGTTTACTTGAAGAAACAAGTGAATAGAAAAATTTTAATTGCTTTCAAAAAAAGTGTGGACTGAGGATTCCTCCCACTCTAGAACGTGTATTTTCGTTACAATATTTAAACACTGGTATTTTTAATTTCGTTTGGTTTGATGAATGTTCATTCCATTATTAAATCAATTTTAAAATGTATAACTTCAATGTTTAAAATACCAGTGTTTAAATATTGTAACGAAAATACACGTTCTATTAAGTTATACATTTTAAAATTTAAAATTGATTTAATAATGGAATGAACATTCATCAAACCAAACGACAATCATAAAAAGAATATAAAAATTAACAGATATATTATACCTCGCCGAATTTGAATCGATTTGAATTTCAGCTCATTATTTATGCTTAAATAATTTTTATGATAATCAAAATTACAAACGATCCACAGATATTCGAACTCTCTTATATAATTAATGACTTATTACTTAACTACTCAGGCCATTCAGCAACACACTATTTGTTTTAGGTACGAGAATTTGGTTAAAAAAAATTTCACAAGGATTAAAAAAGGTTAGTCGACTCAGAAGGAAGGGATTGTTTTTCGTACGTATGTATCTATGTGAGTGTACAATGGAGCAAATACAATTTTGAAGGCAAATTCTTCACAGGCTGTGTAGTTGAAAAGGAACCATATTTTTTTTTATTTCATTAAATTAATTTAATACAAACAATTATAGAACCTTTGTAAATGTATATATTCAGACCAATTTGGAAAATAAACGATGATCTCAAAGACATTGAGAATCTTCTCGTGGTTGATACCTCATTGAAGTAGCGTTATGGAAACTATTATCACATATTTATCGGAAAACTCTTCCAAGATACAATGAAATATGTTACAGCCGCGATTCAATGCAAATAACATGGCTGTAATAGGGCTTCGCTTTTTCTAATAAAATAATAACAAATCCTGAAAAATAGGTGATATTTTTTCCTGCTTTACAATGAAAACCGAAATCTGTCAAACAAACCGAACCCTTATAAACTTATTGATCGCTGTCCGTTATTTTGAATACATATAATTATTATATTTAAATAACCTCACCAAGTATCGTTACTTTGACAGGTTTTATAATAAAGGATTTTAAGAACACCTCTAGCTTTCCACAAATATTCTGTTGGAAGTTGAATAATTAGATACCTAGTTACCTACTTTGTTTCTATTCGATTCAAATTCAAAATGGTACTTTTGACATCTTCAATTGCATAGAAAGTTATTTTGTAAATTCAACAAAGGTAGCAAACGAACGTACGTCCCTTAAAGCGCTTACTGAAGCCTTTAGAGACCCGTAGCAGGCTTGAGGGTAAGCGCTAACCGTAACCTATATACCCTCGTATTACTATTATTATATAATAAAAAAGAGCACGCCTGGGGGTACGCGCTTACCGAAGCGTATAGATGCTCATAACACGCCATTTCTATCAAGAGTAAGTGTTACAGCGCAGGAGAAGAATCGCAACATAATTCTTAGTACACTCTCATAATCTTTACGCACAAGCAATAATTTTGAACTTTCGTATATTAGTAGTAATTGGTGTTATCTGTAGTCAAAGGTATTTAGAAAAATTTCTAATCTAGTTAGGATGTTGGGAAACTGCATAAAAATGCAGCACACCATTATTTAATTAATTATACCAAGGGTAAAAATCATCGAATACTTAAAAAAATCCACTGGTAGTCATGCTGTTATTAATACTAAATAATTAAGTATAATAACTTCGTAATAAAACTCATACAATACTATAACCATAAAATTCAATAATTTTTATGATAAGATCTAAGTACTTCGGAATTTTAAAAAAGTATATAAATTATACTTTACCTATCATAACATAATTTAAAAACAAATAATATTTTTCTTCTCTATATGTGTATTGGTCGACAGGACCAAACTGGTTTAATTTACGCAAATTTAAAATGATGATTTAAAGTTTAAAACTTATTTTATTGCAAAATGAGGTTCAATATAGGTGCTTTAAAAAACCGATCGTTAAAAGTACTTACTCATATTATCTGAGAAACTATCCGAGGCAGGCATTTAGTATCAGTGAAAAATCAAAAAATCTGTTACATAAATTTTTATGTAAGTTACATGTAGAATACTTGAAAAAAAAATATTATATACGTTTACAGTTTTTTTTGTGTAATAAAATATGTATCTACACTATAAAAAGCATAAACAAGCGAAAGAACAAGAAAAAATATTATAAATCATATTAGGGTATCGAAACCCTAGTTATAAAAATCTTATATGACATATGAAGAAAATTACTGTCATAAGTTGGTTTTTTATTTATTTATAAGGACCTTGGGGACATATAAATACCTAAAATATGTAAATATAATAATAACTAAGCACTTTGTAAAAAAATATCCACAGCTACTCACTAAACAAACATTTGCCAACCTGAAGTTTGAACCGAAGGTCTCTGGTTGAATGGATTGACCGTGAAAACTAGACCAAACTATCATTCAGTCACACGGCTAAAAAACATTAAAAAATCATTGTAAAAAAAATAGGAATGCGGAGAAGCAGCATCGTTAAAAAAATTATCATGTAGATTTGCGTATTGCATTCCAAGACCCCTTTGAGTTTACCTTAACCAATTTTTCTTTTTTCCAGGACAACAGCCGAAAAGCACCTACTTATTACTAGGCAACGTCTCCCTTGCAGACACTATCATTGGTATATCAATAATCTTCGGCGCTTCTGTTGATAATTCTAATGCATCAAACCAATTATGCATATTTCAACTTGGTGAGAGAAACTTGTAAACAATTACTGTTTTAATTTTAATCCTTATCATGTTTAGCAAATAAAACTATTGTTTTTTTTTTAATTAGGAATGCTTGTTTGTCCTGCTATGGTGTCCATCTTCAGCGTCGGCCTTATCGCAGTGGACAGATACATTTATATATTACATGGATTGTACTACCAAAGATGGTTTAACACCACACGAGTAAGGATCGGAATTCTCTGCATCTGGATGATCGGTAAGATTAATGTGACTTTAATAAACGAACGACTTGGAATAATAAATTGTTTAGTATCTAACAAATGTCCTTAACAATTTCTTGTTATCCAAATTGCAGGTCTCATTTTAGGATTTATGCCTGCTACAGGATGGACTAACAAAGATATGACATCTCCTCGTTGTTTTTATGTGTTTATTTTTCCCGGTGAATTATTATTGTTCAATTCATTTCTAAGCATCATTCCCATTGTTATTGTAACCATTTTGTACTCAATCATTCTATTACAAGCTTTAAAAAACTTAAGTAATATTAAAGCCACAGAGAAGTCCGTGAAACTCAGATCAGATGAAAATCCAAAATTAAGAGTATATCGCGGCAACACAAAAATTGATGATACTGATAAATTAAAAAGAGTTACTTCCTTTAATATGTACGACAAAATTAAAGAAACACAGAGATCACAGGATTCATTAAAATCTAAAAGTACAGATGATCTCAGTACTAAAACAAACAGCTCTCAAGTTTACTCAAATAAATTACAAACGCAAAAAACTACTCCACAATCAACCATTAGCATTTATACTGTTCATTCGAGCTGTACTTTTGCAAACTCATCAAACGAACTTGCAGAAAATTCAAATAGTACACCGAAAAAGATCGAAAATGCAATTAAAAAAAATTGTAAAATAAATGAAGTTAAGAAATGGAGAGCGGTGACCGTCGTCATGCTAACCCTAGGCAGTTTAGTAGTCACTTGGATGCCTTTCTTTATTATTGTCATATTTTATGCACTTTGCGAGAATAAACTCTTGAATCGTCATTGTTTTGACATGGCCTCGTGGTTGAGTGGTCCTATAGCCACATTAGCTTTAATTAATAGCGCTCTGAATCCATTAATTTATGCTTGGTGGCACAAAGGGTTCAATAAATCTATTAGATATCATTTAAGAAAGTATATACAGAAGTATATCACCAGCAATAGTTCAAATAACAAGATAAGCTTTTTTGTCAATAATAAATACTAACATTTTTTATTTAGATACCTACTTTTTTAACAAGGTGCTTGTTGCATCTGAAATGTGTTATTTGTTTAATACGGCGTGTGCCGATAATTTTTATATCACATTTATTGCTTTTAATGTACATAATTCACTGTTAAGATAAACGTTCACACAGGTATTTAATGCTTCATATTATGTTGTAATACTTTTTTCACGTTTGTTTCTTTTTAGATTAAAGAGACAATAAAATAATTAAGCTATAGTTTTTGATACAGCGGTAGCTAACATATGAAACCTGACGGTACCGTAAGATAGTATTTCTGTAGAGACTTGCAACACCAAATTCGCTGCGCACTATGTAAAAGTAGCATGGAGAAAAATAACTAGAATCTAGAACAAGACTAAGAGTATTTGACAACCTTCCTCATTCCAAGCATATAACAGTACAAAATAGTTTTATTTTTTTTATATTCATCCTTTGTAAGGTGGAGGTTCATTCCTAATGGGACGTTTGAAATAATTTTTGAATCTCCTACCCTTCGTCTCCTTTTTAAGCACTGATTTTAATACATGTATTGTCTACAGGAATATTTATTTCCTGTTTGCCAGCTATGGGATGGACTGGACAAACGTTCAGGGACTTTAGATGCTGGTATATAGCCGTATTCCCACCTTCCTTACTCATCGTTGTCTCCGCTATAGTATTATCAGTCATAATCACCGTCTGCCTTTTGTACATAATAATATTGCATAATGCTGTTAAAGCTGTAGACAAAATTCGAGAATTTAAAGAAAGTAACGTAGCATATGTTAATAAAGCATTTGATGAAAATATCGATGAAATATCTAAAACAACAGTAACGATAACAGTGTCAACAGAAACGGTTATAAGCAAAGAATGTTCATTAGAAATGCACGAGATGAAAACTAATATAGAACAAAAAGATTCTAATGGTGGATTTAAACAGAAAATGTCTAAGATATCTCGATATTACCTCAAATCGAAGTCTATGAAACCTGCGCTAAGTAAACTAAAAGCCGTCAAAACTGTTTTGTTAGTAATATTTTGTTTTGTCGGCACATGGGCTCCTTATTATGTAGCAGTTATAATGTATGTTAAATGTGATATAATGCAACATGGATATGACTGCGTTCCATTAGAAATATTGACATTAGGTCCCTTATTCTTGTTGGGAGTCAGCAATAGCTTATGCGATCCTTTAATTTACGCCTGGAGACATTCGGGCTTTAAGAGAACTCTGAAGAATATTTATTGGAAATATATTTTAAAACTGAAAACCTAAACATTACATGATTGTGTTACTATTTATTGAAGTTTATTACTATTATTTAATTTTATGTAATCATAGTCAGTAATGAAGTTTCAACTTACAAAACTTGTGTTTTTATTTTCTACCCCAGTGTTTATCGAATTCCTTACTAATGGAGTAATCATAATAAATTGTCACATTCAAGTTTCAATATTTTTTAGTTCTAGATAATTCTATACTTATGCAAACATTATTATGGTGATTAGGATAATCTTTATGAGTCTTTTCTCAAGATAACTGCCACAAAACGTGCTGTTGGAATAGTGAAAGCATTGAATGATATGGTTCCGTGTTATTTATTTAATAATTGAATATAACTAAAATACTTGTTGGGATGTGGTTGGATCTGCCACATCATCAACGAAAAGGGAAGATCTTCTGCCGAGCTGGTATTCGCTCGATGACCTTGGTCCGACTGTATCATGTCAGATTGTTGTACTTACCACCAAAAGGTCACTGAAACAACTTGAAAGAATACTACTAAGAATCAATAGGTGCTTAGTATATTTAACTAACTTGGCTTAAGTAACTTGTCAGATCCTGACTAGTTAACAATGGAACCATTTAGGAAGTATACTCTTTGAATCAGGTTTCGAGTAATCTAGGGACGTAGATAAAATAGAAAACCTCCTTTTTTGACTTCAGTTAAAAAAATAAGGTCATTCAATTGATGTCTTTGTTTTCTACAACATAACCAACGATATTTATCATCCGGTAAGGGATGATAAGGCCAAGATAATTTTAAAAAAACCGTCATTTACGCGGCAAAGTCAAAAGGTAAAATTTTTAAATATGTTTACATATCCAATCAGTTATCTTTCACAGGTTAATCCAAAATCTTACCTAAATAACTACCAGTGGTGCTAATCACAAAAACAATAAAATGATCCAAATTATCAACGGCGTGAGATTAACATGCAATAAAGATACATCAAAATTAATATAATCGAATCATAAGTTGATACATGTAAATAAAGGTAAAATGGTGATAATAAAAGTAGCCATTAGGGAAAATGGGTCGGTCGGCGATATTTGTGTTGTTACTTGTTGCTGCAGTCCACGGAGGACACGAGAAATATGAAGGGTAAGTACATGTTCTATTCTAAACTGGGACTATATAATTCTTATAGCTCCTTTTATCCATGGTCACTCAGTACGAATCCTATATAATTTATTACACTCAAAGACTCACAGAACAGAACATAAACAAAATGATACTCCTATCATCGGCAGCGGCCTTATTTAGCAATCCATTCTAGGCAACCTGCAGTCACTACTGCAGTATTTTGTAACTACGCTATATAAACAAAGGATTGCATTGATGTGACCTTGCGTGGAACTAAAAGGCAACCAAAATACAATAAAAGTCATACTAGATATGTTTTTTAGAAATTTCGAAATGTAAATAAATAAATTATTTTATTAATAATGACGTACTAAGTAAGATAGATTTCCCTTAATTTAAGTCATATTAGTAAATGAAAAACTTTTAAAGACGTTTATACCAATTTAGCATAAATGGTCAAATTTTGTTCCTCAAAATATACAGTCACAACAAAAATAAAAAATACCTTTAATAACTCAGAAAAATAACTTAAGTAATATTGTTTTGAACTAGAACTATTCATTGTCTTAATTTTAAACAAGATTTTTTTAATAGTCTTCACCGGAGACAATTTTATCAAAAGCGCTTTCTTCCTAGCCTTATTTTGATAACGTTGTACTTTATATAAACTAATACTATTAAACTTGAATGTCTTCAAAACTACAATTCCAGACATCAACTTTACCGCGTTGCTGGCTCAGCTGAAGAATTCGTAACTCTAGAAGCCAAGCTTGATTTTCTCTCGTCAACACCAGCTTCCCGTTCACCGTCAGGCAAGCTAGAAGTTTTGATCCGCCTCGCACCTGAAGAAAGAGAGCAATGGTTACAATATTTCGCCCAGAAGAACCTGTCTTACACAAAAATCGCTGATAATCTTGCTGAGTAAGTGTATCTTACTTTTAAAAATTTTCAATGTTAACGAAAAAAGCTAACATATCATTGCGTGAGCGACTCCAGAAAGCCTACTCATTATAGTATTTATTCTCCGACAGTATGTAGACTTTATGATAACCATCATCTTTATTACCTTTATCAGATTATTATGGTGAGTAGAAGTTTTCATGTTCCAATGATAAATTTAAATAGAAAATAGAACTCGTCAACAGAGTTTTAGTAAAAACGGCGATTGAAAGACAAGTCGATAACGCTTATAGCGATCACCCTTTGTTACTTAATAACACAAATTTTTCAGCTCTTTCTATTATCTTTTTTACGGTTCTATAGCAAATCAAACCTTTATTTCATTTGCGTGAATGGCACACTTATAAAATTTACAATCGTATATTACATTTGGTACTTTGTGTCTCTAATGTTTTTAAAATATAAAATTATCCCTTTCCTGTTTTTAGTATTCTTCGCGATGAAGAGTCCAAGGTTGTCATGTCTAGAACTGCAGCAAAGCGTAGTGGACGCTCCATTACCTGGGACACTTATTACCGCCATGACGAGGTATAAAAATATCCAATATTTGATCTCGTATTAAATTATTACTCTCTTATATGTAATAAGTGTTTGATCAGATTAAACTCTCGAGTTGTAGAATAAAATGTATGTAACAATTACAATTTTACTTTTACAATTTTTAAATCATAATTATTCATAGTGTCAACAGAAGGCTATGTATTACGCTAAGCTAAATCTTTATTATTGTAATAGAACTCAGCCCTTCTACTTCTGGAGCAATAAATCCTTCGCCAACCTTCACAAGATAACTAACAACTACCGCAAATCTAATGTTAGAACTGTCTACTTACTATTCCAACAACTGCATTAAACAAAAGACATCTTTACTTTATCAATATAAGTTAAAATAAAATTTGTTTTAGATCAATGACTACTTAGACAGTCTAGCGGAAGAGCACCCAAATTTGGTAACAGTCATCAACGCTGGTCTCAGTTACGAAGGAAGGCAAATCAAATACGTTAGGATCTCCACCACAAAATTCGAGAACCTCATGAAACCAGTTATCGTGATTGATGCAGCCGTCCATGCTAGAGAATGGGTGACACCCCCCGTGGCTTTGTACATCATCCATCAACTAGTGGTCGACATTGTAGATCAAAGGCTGACTGATGAAATCGATTGGGTGATCATCCCACTAGCAAACCCTGACGGCTACGAATACTCTATGACTGAGGTAAGACCAGAAATATCTCGGTGAGTGACCTCCAATTACCTATTCTCAATACGTGTCAGCCAACAGCTCCATGTTATGTCTGTGACCTACTTGTTTAAAAGTGATAGATTTCCGCATATGTTACCTTCTATTGCAATTTTCATTGTTGGCATATCGAAAACAGGAAAATAATACGGTTTTATTTAAAACTTTGACTTTATTTATTTAACCACATGACATTAAACTATTGAATACAACAGGATCGTATGTGGCGTAAAACTCGATCAAGATCCCACGCTGGCTCCGACGCATGCCCCGGCGTTGATGGCAATAGGAACTTCGATCACTATTGGGGAACCAGACCGGACACCGCAATCCCATGCAGCATCATTTACGAAGGACCTACACCTTTCTCTGAACCAGAAACCCGTGTAATTAGAGACGCTGTTTTGCGAGATCTCGACCGTACACAACTTTACATCTCCTTGCACAGCTATGGAAATATGTTCCTTTACGCTTGGGGTAACAATGGTAAGTTAATCCATAAAAATATACATATATCACTGTCTACTAATATTTAACTTGGATCAAAAATAATATGATGTGTTGAAAACTTATTCAAAACTCTATGGAGGTCTTGATCTTAGAATACATTGTATAATTTTTAATTATATACGTTTTTAGCTACCCTTCCCTCAAATGGACTCATCCTCCACTTGGCTGGTGTGACTATGGCCCAAGCTATTGACGCCCTAGCGTTGGAAGAAGCTAACCGTTACATTGTGGGCAATGCTGCTACCGTCCTCTACTTCACCACTGGTACCTCAAGAGATTGGACACGTGCCGTCGGCATCCCGCTGACATACACACTGGAACTGCCAGGATACACGTACGATTTTATCGTTCCGCCAGAATACATTCAACAGATTGTCACAGAGACTTGGGCTGGTATAGCTGCAGGTGCCCACTATGTCCTAAACTCACTGTAAAATTGTATACTATGTTACTTATTACATCACGTTGTTTTTGATTATAATTTATTCAATGAAGTTTTTCAATCACTAAAAAGAATTTATGTGTAATCTGATTTAGTTATTTCTGTCTTCCTTACCTTATCTTCCTTATTTCTCTTGAAGTATTTATAGGAATCACAAAACACCAACTGTTTATAAAACACACTCACATTACCGTCATAACAAAATTTACTTACCGCTATACTACTTTGCGGTACCATACAGCAGTATCTTACATTAAGTAATGGAAGACTCTTATTTTAATACAGGCACATTAAATCTATGGTGGAGACTAATTGATGTACGACAACTCTGTTATTGTTTTTGCGAAGTATTTTATGGGCATTTAGTCCTAGTTAACCAGACTTCAAGCCTCCCCTCCCCCTTCCCCTACCTCCCTAGCTAAATGAATACAAACTTAAAATATCTACTAGCAAGGACTTAAATGAAAAAGAGAAATAAGCGGGCTTTGTCGCTAATAAATTTTGACGGAAAAATATCCAGATTTTTAATTGCAAACTTCTTTGTTGTGGCTTAACGTTACTTTAATATTTAGTTACTTTAATCACAGATTGTTTAAAACAGTGTTAAAATACATCTGTAAGTGTGCTTACTTATTTGAAGTAGCTTTTTCAAGATATAGGAACACGTTGACATCTCTTTGAATCAAGAATTTTAACTCTTTTTAATTTCTTCAAATTGCTGGTGTCACTAGATGTTCATTACGGACTAATTGTTTGAGTTATTTCACATAATAATCATAGAATGTGTACATACACTATTTTAGATTACTATTAAGTGGGTCCTTCTCCCTTATTACGTGGACTTCGTTGGCATTATACGCTTCATTGTTCAGCGATCTATTACTCCGAATCTATCATTACAATAGATACCAGCCTTAGAGAATGTACAAACATAAATGCTTGTGGTACCTGAGCGTAATGTTTTACTTGATTTCTCAAACTCATGGTGTAAATTTAGAAAAAAACGTTGTGGCATGGGATTTTCCTTATTACAAAATATTGTTTTCTTTGGGAACTTGTAAAGGTAATGTAATAAGACAAAATGCGCATTGAGTTTTTGTAAATATTTTTGTCAAATAAGCTATAACACCGTAAGTGTATTGAAGCCAGTTCAGGGTGTGCACAGTAAACAAAGTATCGGGCCCTTCGCTGTATATATACATGTATGTACAGATGTACAGTTGTAAGCTAAGCTAGAGGTAAGATCATAGCAAAAATATTGTATCAATTTTACCAAACTTAGATTCTTTACTGTATTGGTATAGAGCTGGTGTCTGTAACCTTTAAGTTTTCTTTCACTAGACGACTTTTCTTTCTCAAGAACGCCTGAAAGACGCAAGCTGAAGTTTGTTTGTGATCTTAAGAAGGTGGTGGATTCACTCGACTGGACAGACTAAAAGAGATCAGTCGAACCTTGCAAACCAATTTAAATTAGGTGTGGACCGATAATAATCATAAAATAATTTGAAATGCGATATTTAGTATAATAATAAGCCAGAAAATTTTAAATGTATGTTATGACGCATATACATACCACCACCTATCTACCTCTATCACACCACCACACAATTTCAATTAAGCTTGAATTTTATAATCCGGTAAATGCACGTACCTATTATTATTTATAGATTTTTCACAATGCTAGATTGTGACTAATGAATACGTAAAACAAAATAATTAGGAATTCACAATTAATGTCATACTTTACTTATCATTCGTGGGTAAACCTAAAGAGCAGTGTAGGTTCAGATTAAACTTTGATAGTTTGATGTAACAATTTCCTTTCAGAAACTATTATCTACAATGAGAGTAAAATATGGGGTGGTGTAAAAATGAACCGAATTTTAGATATTTATTACAAAAGCCACGATGGTAAGTGATCTCTTATACTTATAGGTGTATTATTGATTATTATTAATGTATTATATATACACAGAAAACTTTACATTATGTAGGTGTGATGGAATTGTTATTTAAAAATCTACGTCTCTTAGCCAATTTAGAACTTAATATCAGCCCATAGAAATTTTACCAACAATTAACCTTTTGGGGGAGATAGCGAGACACCGGAATAATAAATCATCGGATAATCTTCATTTACTATGTAAAAATAAAAGACGAAGACCTAGATGATACTAATTAAATATATTACTATATAATAATGATACTTGGAAATATAAATGAATAAGAAACAGTTTCAATCTACGATAGCTTTGAATACGAGCCGTTAAATTTTGACAGGCGACCGTCTTATCAACTCAGTACCCCTGTTTACTTAGCCAGAGGTCCCGAGTTCAAAGCCCAGTAGGTGCAATTTCGTAGAAACCTAGCTAAATGCTTTCAAGCCGCGCCACTGTCAAATGTGAGAGTTATTGGCGCGTAATGGCGGGGGACGGTTTCTGAATATTTTATTTTGTATATTGTGTTGTAATGAAGTATTTGTTATGAAATTGGTATAGTTTCATGCCAAAAACGAACGTTATATCGTGCAATATATAAAATACATCATTCAGCGTTGATTAGTGACTTACGTGAGATTTTTCAATGTTTCATTTTCATTTATTCATTTGTAGGGTAAGTTCATTTATTTAACAACATTTTATTATTTCATTCTTATTTACTTTTCATCATAATCATTATCATAACATTCCATTTTCGTATCATTTTATCATAATCTCTTACATTACTTTCTATGCTCAAAAATTTTCTCGTAAGTTATTATCAAAATAGCGGGAGCTACCATCAGTCGCCAAAAACTTCATAGGGCAAAGGGCTACATTGCACCAGTAATAAATAAAGATAAAAACTACATTAATGAAGATATGGCTTAAATGGCCTTAGTTACCAGGCCAATAATTGAAAACAAATGTGATATATACATTTTAAAATCTAATCTAATCTAATCAAAGTCTTCTAAAAATAATAATAATATAATAGTATATTTTATTTTCTTTTTATTTTCAGGGATATCCACAGTTTCAAGTGTGGAGATTAATTTAGTCACTAACAGCACTGACTGCTTTTGTCGATCTGAATCTGACATCGGCTCCCTTGAATTTTATGCTTCAGTAATCTTACCAAATAACCTAGGTGTCACGTTTTACAGTCTAAACATATATTCGTGCAACTCTTCAAAGAAAATTAGCGTTATTATGAATTATGAAAGAGACAATATAAATAATTCCTATAATAATTTTAATTATTAAGTTATTTTCATAAAATGTAGTAAGTTTATAATAAATTATATTTTTTACAAGGTGTTTTAATATTTAAGAGCCGCCCTTCCAAATTCACAATAGTATTTTTAATTATAAAGAATCACTTCGTGGAACGGAACGTCAGACATGTTTATTTACGTTCTTATGTCATAATCAGTCACACGCAAAATCACAATAGTCATTACGCACAAAAGTATAAATTCTCAGTGTAATGATCATTATAAAGTGATTTAAAATGTTGTGGTATTTGCCATGGTCTGAAAGTATCAAAAAAAGAGCGTGCAGATACCTCCTACAACGCTACCTAGGAAATTTTCTTGAAGAAAAATTGACTTTGGATCAGCTGAGTGTCGATCTATACAATGGAACAGGAACGGTGTGCGATGTTAGCCTTGACTGTGAGGTAGGTTTATGTTATAAAAACAATATATATCGAAGCCTAAGACGTATAAAGGTCTTCTTAAATATTTTTTTTTATTTCCTTTCAAAGAAACACATCCTAATAGCCAATATAATGTGCGCAATAGTTATAAATTAACACGTGCACATAGAAGTCACTGAAACAAAGAAATCGCACTTTTTTAACATTAGATAACTGATTTTTTTGCAGTTGAGTAGATTTTAAACAACGACATTTTCGCCAATAACATAATTTTATTGTCTATCTAAACAAATATTTACTTACAGTGATTCCCTATTTTAGAGTTAATTGGTTAAATATTAATTAACTTTAAAGTATATGTAGAGGGTGTGCCCTGGTGTACTGTGAAATCAATTATGGGATTTCAGATATAATTTTCAACCACCCTACAATTCAATTTGAAAACTTTTATTGAACAAGATTCCCTAATTGATTAATAAATAATTTGAATGAACTTTATTCAGGCGCTCAATGATCTTGGTGACTCTCAAAACTGGCCCTTGGAGATAGTTGATGGGCATATGCGTGAAATAACAGTATCCATACCATGGTCAACATTACTTAAAGATGACTCAGTTGTGGAAGTCAATGGACTTTCACTCACAGTTCAGCCTAAAGTTCGACAGGATCCTGGTAACATAAATTATTTTATAGAGTTTCTAACTATATGTAATATAAAGATTAGTACTAGGTTTCAATAATCTTTCAATGGTTTTGCCAACAGAGCATTGATTTTTGAAATATTTCATATATATAATATTAAAATAATAGTTTTATTAAAATAAATTGTTAATAAAATAAAATATGTCTTCTTAACTGAATATAATTGCTCTTTGCCCTAATCACCCTTTGTACAAAATTCGTTAAGTTTTTTATTTGTGTGTTTCTCTTTTTGAATTGGCTGATGTACAATAAAGATATATTCTATTCTATAATTCAACTAAATGCTAAATGTATACCTAAGACCAAGTAAGTGTTTTTCTCTTTTCTTTTTTTTAAATTATTTTTTGTGTATTTCTCTTCTTGAATTGGCTGATGTACAATAAAGATATATTCTATTCTATTATCTATTCTAAGTTCAGAAAAACATGTACACACACAACCTATATGTGACTATTGTCACTAAATATAAACCCAAATTTAAGAAACACTACAAAATTATTACCTTGGTTGTGCTGCTATAGTATAGTTAACATATTTGTAAATTATGGGCTTAGCATTATTATGTTTTGCAATAAGGTTTTATAAATTATAAAATAATAATAATATATAGAAATACTACCTCACACCATAAGAAAAACTATTCGTTGATATATTATTGAAACCGGCATAAGAGTTTAATGGTTAACTGTATGGATTTGTCTTGATGTGAATACTATTGGTTTATGCATTTCTACAGTATCTTCAATGTTGGAGTCAATGTGGTCCTCCATGTCTTCATCAATGCAACTGGCTGCTGAATGTCTCAGAGAAGAGGATGGTCCACAAGACTCTAATCCTGTGGAGGGAATAGAAATGTTTGCACATACTATAGATTCAAGTATTAATGTTATCTTTATTCTATTTTTTTATATTTATGCTAAATTTAATTTCTAAGTCTTCTGAGTAAAATGAAAAGTTAAAATAAGCAATAATAATAATGATATCTTAAAGTTTGTTAATTCAGTTGTAAATTCTTGTATGAAACGCTTGACTGTAAACAAAAAAAGTTTCTTAGTTTAAAAACTAAATACTTATGACATTTAATTTGTTTCAGTTCTAAGCAGAGTGAAAGTCAAATTTGTGAATACAAAAATAAGACTAGAACATGTTCCTAAAAATGGTGACAGAGGTATTGCATTAGAAATACATATCAAAAAGTAAGTGTTACCACATACAATTATCAGCATATAAATATTTTATTAATAACCATTATTTTTTATATTACTTACTAAAAAAGAGAAGGTAAAATAAAATATTCTTTTAAAAGTTTTCACTAGGCAAATTGTCCCTATATTATTATTTTCCTTGTCTCATATTGATAAACTTTTGTGTTGATAACTGTTTTGAATTCAATGACATTGAATATCTAACCTTCAGAACAACACTACTTGAATAATTTAATCTCCATTAGGAATTATAATACTGTTCCTTGTTGATGTTATTAGTTTAAATCATTTGAATTTGACAAACTATTTAATTTTTCTAGATAAAAAATAGCATTGTAGGACTTTAAGAGTAATATAAAATTTTAACTCTATATATATATATATATAAGATTTGTTTTGATTCCAGTGTAAAAAAGCTTAAAAATCATTATAATATTTTTCAAATAAGTTTAATATCCATATTTTTTATTTTTAAGAGTTTGAAATGAATGTGGTTCATATATTTTTATAACAGCAGATAAAAAGTTCCTAAAGATTTTTTATTTAAGCTTTTTAAGTCAAAAATTAATTTTAGTATAGAAATATCTTCTACTGACTTGCTATTCAAAAGTTTCATTTCCTTCACCTCTAATTCAGATAAATTTTGATAGATTGCGGTAGTAGCCGAGTTTGGGTGTTACAAAGTCCCTGAGGCAACTAGTAATTTTTGAAAATGTTTTTGTTACTTTTTAGAATTGACTACTTTGATGAAGCTGGAGTAGAACCAGCACCAGAAGTGACAGATCCCGAAAAATCAAAAACATATATAGTTGCTACATATACAAACAAAAAAATAAGATTCGAAGGCGTCACTTTATACACAGACGAGTTTCCATCCAAGATGAGAACTATGTCAAGGAGCCTTATTATGGAGAAATCGGTTTCCTCTCAAGCAGACAAACCTGATACATTACCTACAGAGACTTTAGATATTAATTACGAGAGTACGACGTCTGATATTTTCTATGAAACTCGTAGTGTTATATCTACTATAGATACTGAACCTATGAGGGATATTTCAGTGGAATCAAAGTCTCGTATAGAAATCAAAGAATCGACACCGGAAGAGAGAACTTTTCAACCGGACCCAATACTCTTTGCAAAGTTGTCTGGCCAGCAAGAATTATCTTTGAAAATAAAACATTCAGAGGAAGTAGAAGGGCCGAAAGTCGAATTAAAAATGCTATTAGGTTCAATGATCGTCTTTATATCTCCACGACAGTTGCACACTCTAATTGAGCTAGTTGATGCTCTTAATCAGCCTCAGTTAGAAGACACCAGGTATTTTTTTAAATCATATTACTCATACAAAATAAATATAGCTTAAAATGTTTTGCGTAATTTCTTTTTGTTTCACAGCAATATACCTTTACGACCAAATAATGTCAACATACAATGCAAACCGATGAGGCAAGCTGATTTCCAGCTGATAGAAGCACAACTACTTGGAAACTTGGAAAGACAGAGTGTAAAGCATAGTAACACAAAGTATGGGTGGTCTGGGCCAAGTTTTGGTAAGTGTTATTTATGATAGTGACCCTAATATTTTCCTTATCGCTTTATACCTGAATGTTTCAGATGAAATAATTACAAGCGATTATTAAATTCTCCATGTTGCATTCCGTGTAATGTTCCAAATGTATATTATGATCTCCCTTTTCTACTTTAGAAGAAAGCGATAACGAAAGTGAGAAGTTCCATCCAATGACCTCACCGGGCAATAATATGGCTGAGAGCTTCTCGTCGTCAGTGAGCTCGATGAGCACCAGTATGACATCTAGTGTGAACATACCTTCGACTCAGCCGCGTATCAAGCGGAATAAGAAAGGTAATCAATAATACCTATATGAAAATAAATTACGTTAGTTCAACAAAATCTCTTTCTATGCTTCTCATTACTATGGCGGTTAGGGAAAATTGAAGATTGGGAATAGCTAATAATTCAAATTAGTAATTTGAAGTTGATATTCAAATACCTAATGGGGATAGTAAAATTCCTTGCAATAGATAATGTTCGTGGTGGACTGGTCTTTTGACAAATCGCTTATGAATTAGTGTGGCACGAAGTTCACCGCGTCATCTAGTTCTTAAATTATAAATAATGACAGTGGTAATGACCTTTCCTAAGTTGTACTTATTGTCATTAGAAACTTTTTTATGGGTTCAATAAAATCCATGCATCTTAAGATTTATCAAACTCATTTTTACTCAACTTCAATAAAAAAAAGTAATGAGAGTTGGTGTTTCAGTTGGCATATTTCGTGTATTTTTCGGAGCTTTTCTTGTCAATCAACAATTATTCTATCACCTTTTAACATAATTTAAGCTCTAGGGCACAGCAGTATAAGATGAATAAAATTTCAAAACATTATAGCCGACAATAGGTGTAAAATTAAAATATTTTCAGTTCCTCATATCGATGGTGATCCTACAGCAGAGGTATCACATGTTAGCTTTCGAGTTGCTTCATTGTCCTGTGTTCTACTACATAAGGTAAGTCAGATAATAGGTGACTGTTTTTGTTTGTTATATAGTTAAATTTTCTTCAAACATGCTATATGCCAGTACATTTGACAAAGCCGTTTAGAACAATATCACAGAATCAGATAATCAGAGTTAAAAATTACATAACTTATAAAAATCTGCCCGAAATTGGATCTATAAAACGAGCGTATGTAACTTAAAGTACCTAGAGGTTATTTGAAGGACAAATATCAGGCCAACTTTATGACTGCCTCAAGCAAGTGCACGCGATCGACTGTCCTATGCGTTAGGGCATAAATGTTCCATTTTCCATCGATAATCTAATAGACCGGAATGCAGAGATTTTATTTATTTAATTAAATACTGTTTCAACAGCATTTTTTATACATATAGAATATAATACATTACCCAGACATAAGCCAATTAAAGAAACAGATTATATTTTATAAAAAGGTAGCGATTAGTCAAGGTAGCTGCTCAAAATATATCAATACATATTTAAATAAATGATAATTCTAGTAATCAAGAACATAACTAAAAAGAGTGAGAGAGAAAAAAAACAAAACAAAAGTCAGTCATTGAATGTGAATGGTTACTTTAATGCGTATGTGTGTGTGTGCATTAGTGTTTATGCGCTTACCTGCTCGGATGCTAGCAAATTCTAGTTATACTAAAGGATAGTTTATATGAAACGATACAACTATATAAACGATATAAAATGTTTTTCAGGACATTTTAACGACCACTCCCCTGGGCACGGATGTCATATCGCCAATGTCTGTTAACAAAATGCACGAAGCATCCAGAGAATTCTTCGAACATCTAACACCGTTCAGCATGATTGACAGCAGCAAAGAGTTCGGAGACGCCAATAAAGCCATAGATAAAGCGACTCATTTGAACCACTTAAGGTAAGTCATTTGTATATGTGATACAGGTTCTGCTTTCAATTTAAAATATTGCTGGCTTTTGTTTATATAATAAGAATGATATTACGTGACTCAAATTTATAAATTGCAGGTTTAAATTTATTCATTTAAATAATTTACTAGTGGTTTGTCAGACATTGTTGTACTTTCTTTGCCCACTTTAAAGGAAAGAGATGAACTGTACTTAATACGAATTATGTTGTCCTAGGCTAATAACATCCGAGGTAACTTTGGATGGTAGTGACAAAACCACGTCACTCGGAAATCAGACTGTCTGCGAGGCGTCAATAGGTCGGATACTTGTCCGAGAGTGTTTATACTGCAACAGAAATGAGGGCGCACAGGGCTTTGATCTTATCCGATTCGAACATAAAGGTATATATTTATAAAAAAACGTGTGTTAAATAGATAAAACTGTCTTAACTTGCTTTTTTAAAGTATAAAAATATTCTGTAAAGTTAACATATCAGCTAACAGCTTTGTAATTAACCGGCAAATACTCTACAATTACGTGAATTTTAGAAATTGTTCATTTTGACTTTTGCAACAATTTTTTGCTTTTGTCAGTACTTTAAATATTTAAGTTAAATTGAAGGTTAGTCCCATTTCGGTAGAATATAAGATAGCAAAATTACAGAACAGACCTGAAACCTAACCTATTCACTAGCTTGGACAAGAGGACTACATTAACCACACTTTATTGGAAGAAATACTTAAAAATAATATTGCATATTTATGTTCAAAGAATTTTTAAACTATTGTGGATCGTTTTTTACTTACAGAACACGATGATAGTAAAACTACGTCAGTATCGCCTCGTGCGAATATTAAAATAAATTTTAAACAAACTTCAAAATACATGCGCATCGCTGGCGAAAAGAAGTTGGTCCACCCGACAACTGATATCATGTAAGTTGTTAATATTTGTCATATTTATGGTCTACGGAACTTTAATCCATTGAACCGCGATATATTGACTTCGCTTGACAGATTAAACCTACTTATTTTTCACAGCTGAAGCTATGAATACTGGCAATCTATAATGGAATCAGCAATGAACTCAATATTAAATTTTAAGCTGTATACCTTGGAAGTTTGTGTATTATCTTGTCAAAATGTGTAAAATAGAATAAGACCTAATATAGATTGAATATCAATGTCCATCGGTGTTGTTGTTATAACATTAATAAATACTAGATACAGTAATGCGAAAAGCGTTCAAACTTTCTTGCTTTGCATATTTTACCTTTATCAAACACTGTTTAGCAAAACCAATTTTATTGCTAATGTACCACGACTCAATTTCCAATAAAGGTTAGTCTAGCAAGCGCGTGCGCAAAAATATGCCACTCGGGGTGAAATAATGCTTTAATTGCTACTGGGACCGTGCTATTGGGCACAAATAAGAAGTTTTAGATAACACTACCACGAGGGTATAATACATGTGAGTGAAAATGGTTGCAAGGACCAACGACATAGCATGGAGAAGCTCAAGATAAGAAATATTTTGTTCAACCTTCTGAGCAAACCATGACGATTGTCGCTTTTTTTTTAACTTCACTTGTCCTGTAATGTTGTATGTAGTATTTCAATAATCTAAGCCTTACCGTCACCTTGGTAGCATGAAATGTACACCGTTCTTCGTGGACGTGGAACTGACAGTGATGGAACGTATGGCGGCGACATTCTTTGGCGACCACTCGGCTGTACCAAGCGCAGCACCCGCCGCGCCTCCGCCGCAAAACCAGCTCAATTTCACAATGCAGTGCCCGCACCTCGATGCTATACTAAGGTTAGCAATTTTGATTTTGTAATACTAAATCCTTTATTGACAGTAGAAAATTAATTTTTAAATACGATCACTGTTGGCTGAACATCATGGACACTGTAAAGTAGAAGAGAGGCATGTCTGATTCGGAAAATTATCTCAAGGCAATCAATCATCTAAACTTGGAATAATAAATATATAAACGAAATATGAAATATTGTAGTATTTTTATATATTTTTTTGGTATAGCACCAGTACGGTAAATGTTATTAAATTTCTAGGCTATGGTATCCAATAACTGTAAGGTTGTACAGCTTTTTTTATCTATATCTGTTATTTTATCTTGTCTTAGATTCCCAATAGCAGACCTCAGACCAAACGTCAACCGCGAGCTAAGACGAGTACGACAGGATTACCTCACATTTAAGTTCCAAAACGTGACTATAGGGACACAACAGACCCCCAGCATACGACCACTACCCACCACAGTCACGTTGAAAGCAACTACATTGGACTTGTTTTATCATGTAAGTAATTCGTTGGAAAACCTGCCGGTCTATACACTCATAACGACACACTGGGGTCGTAAAAGACCCCTTTCATTTGTATGAAGCAAGGCAAACCTGTTCATCTTCTAATTCCATCTTTAATAATAAGGAGTTTTAATATTAAATATTTTTGGATGTGGGTTAAATTTTCCCTTTGACGATAGTTGAATTAAAAATGTAATTTTGGTTAATGTTAAAATTGGCGTAAATTTTTACAGGAAAATGACACATTGGCGGCAACACACGTAGCTCGTTCAACAATGAGCGATCCGATGGAAGGAGATATTCTGAGAGGTCAAGCGCACTTGACACCATTGCCAACGTGAGTAACAGTTTAAAAAATGTAACTTTTTATACTTCTTTCTAACAATGATTTTCGTGTAAAATCACTTGACAGTACGTCAGTTTTACGGACTCTGAACGACGACGCTGTTTGATATTGGCTTTGACTAACACTGCCAGACTTGACGCGGTCATTGACCGAAACAAAAGAGTATTTTTAATAAAAATATGCGGTTGTAAGACCTGACGTCGCCTTTTTATCTTCAGTGAATCTTATTCCAGACATTTCTCTATTACTATCTTACAATAAAAATATATTAAAACTGGGAGTTTAAGCGAAAAAAACATAGGGATTAAGCTGTCATCATCATCGTCAACCTATTGAATGCTCGTCCACTGCTGGACATAGGTCTCCCCTAATGCACGCCACTGCTCCCGATTTTCGACGACTCTCGTCCAGCCCATTCCAGCCTCCGAATTAAGCTGCAATGACATAGGTTTAGAACTATTACATTTTAGGGCTCGTCTACATCTCGTGTCACGACATTGAGAGACATGAGTACAATACTTAATACACGGAAAACCAAGGTAGGTCAGTGCGTTATGATGTGACGTAACGACGTGATGGCGTGCGCCCGTGGCTACGATACGCTTAGTACACATTTGAATGTAATAAGGTGCTTATAAACGGGCAATATGTTACTGCAAGCCAAACCATGCTCAAGTCAAAAGGCTTACCCACTATTCACCCGCCAACCGTCCAGTTAGATTACGAGTTACGGTCTAACTACTTCAAAAAAATAGACAGATAAGAGAGAAAAAGTTTGAAAGAGACTTGCACTTGTACAGACGTGGGACAGCATATATTCTATAAACAAATATAAATATTATTTATTGCAATTTAAACAAAAGAGAAAATGTTTGATCCACCATTTGTACCATTTTGTCCAATAAAGCATATATAAGAAAATTACACGGCTTAAATCAATTACAAATGTTTAAATCTAGCCAGGATATATTACTCGCTAAGCTCTCACTTTTGCGAGCTATGGTGAAACGTATTGGTTAAAAAAATGGCAGAGATTTTCAAAGCCCGGGAACTTGTAAAGTTAACAACGCCTTTTCTTATTTTTATAACACAGGATCTCACTGACCTTCAAGCCTCGTCAAAATAACAAAGGTGCATTCGACACTTTGTCCGAGGACGCGCGCTTCGAACCGACGTCGTCTCACCACATGACCACCTCGATGTACGTCATGAACAACTTGCACAACACAAAACCAAGCCCCTTCAGCAGCAAGAAGATGGCTCATCAGAGTATCGCCAAACACGAAAATGATGAATTTAGTAAGTCACGCATTCTTTCTTCGATAGTAACATGAGATTTAGTAAGGGCCGATTTATCAATACTCAGATATTGTTATCTAACGAATAATTTTGACAGATTTTATTGTTTTCCTCATTTATTTATACTTATTTTACATTACTATTGGCACTCTAAAATTTTAATAAAACAATATGGCACTCTTTTATTCTACTTAGATAAGAAAGGGATAGAATGACTTTAAATAAATCAAAGTAGCTGACACTTAACCGATGTAAACACTTTAAACTAATATTAACATCTTATAAAATAAGGCCCATAGCTTTGAAATTCCGTTTATAAACGTAAAATGACGTCAATCATTAATTGTCTGTCCTTTTTAGTCGCTTTTTAATTAAAGAATATCACTGACAAACTTAAATTTTAGTCTTTAACCGGATACATTTCTCTCAATATGATTGCAAAAATCTCATACTACGAGAATTTTAAATCTAAATGAAAGCATTTAAATGCAGGTTCTAACTAGTCTATGGTTTCGTTATAACCGTCTAAAATTAAATTATTTGACTGTTCTAAATGTTTTATATACTCGTTCTTTGTATAATGAGTGTACCTTCAAAATCTTGCGGAATATCTGAACATGATAATTATATTTATTATTTTAGACTAAAATGAATTCTTAAACTTTTTTCTTATAACCTCCTTTTGTGCAATCAATCTTTTTAAACTATGTTTATATTCGTTCTTTAGACCAAGAAGAAGAGCTAATAGTGCCAGGCAATGATGAAGAAATGGCAGAATTTTCCAACAGTGCCATAGAACACTCGTCTATACATCTTGAACTTAACCTGCCAATTCTTAGCTTGCAACTTGAGTAAGTCATAGTTTAATAAAGAATAATAATTTGAAGTAAAAAGTTAAGTAGAAAAAGTAATATAGATAAATAGTAATGTATAAGCTGGATTGGATGGAAGCCCTTATTGCTAAGCAGTTTGAGATTTTTTGTAAGAATCAACTAAAATTTAAAGTGTCCAAGAAAGGGAATATGCATATGTTTAATTAATTAATATTAATCCTTCTTAAGTAAAATTAAAAAACTGAAAGTTTTTGAAAATATCGAAACGTACAAAAACAGAAACAAATCTACAAACTACAGTTATCTACAAACACTTGAAATAGCTTAATAGACAAAGTCGAAAATGTACTGAGAGGTTACAATTCTTGAACGTCCAAAAAATTAACTGTCGTACTTAAGTAGATACAATTTAAATTTCACTACTTTTACTATGTGTTTGTTCTCTTTATATTGTCATAAAAGTATCTTTTTTTCATGCATATATCCATAATCCGTAATTAATAATCTGTTATTAATCCGTATAAATTAAATTTCACTGCATTGTAACTGTGAGTTGTAACACAATTTTTGTATAACAGAGACAAGGTTTTTTGTAGTATTGTCTCTATCGTGTCCTCTTTTTCGTTATTATAACATACCAGTATATTTACTAAATTAAAAGATATATTTTTAGCTTTCATAAACATCAATCTCTTTCATAATCTAAATCTGCATGGAAGAAACATATTTTGATAAAATAACAATATTGTCGTGGGTTTCTATCAGATCGAAACAGCTATACGAAATCATCTACAACCGGATCAACTCAGACCTCCTGTTGTGGGAGCCGCAGATCGTGGATCCGTTTGAGATCAACCCCCTTATGTGCACCTCCATCTATCCTGCCTTTAGCGCCTTCAAGGGAAGTGGTTATGGTAAGTGGTACATTAACTTGTAGGTTTGGCTTCAGAAGTAGATTTAGACTTTGGTATCATGTCGTGTCAACTATCTCACTAGTATGGTTATGCATTCACAACTATTACTATATTAATATAATAATGGTTTGTGTGACATGGTATCATAGTTTTATGCAATCAAATAAGAATAATGAAGTTATTAGCATTATTCATGGAAAAACGTATTATTTTTTAATGATATAAATATCAATAAATTAAGTATAGATGTTGAAATAAAAAAATCATGAACAAATTTAGAAAACATGAAAAATGTGCTACTTAATTGTTAACGCGCATGAAGAGCAAGCGAAATATATTGTGTGTTTGCTAAAGTGCGTTTACAAGGCGCACGCGCATCTTATGTTATATTCTCATAGTGACATTCACTTCTTGTACGACCGTCAAGTCATTCAGATCAATACAAATTATAATCGTAAGTTTATTGCTTTATTTGGCACCATTATGTATTAAAATACATTAATATATATTTACATTATCAAGTTTCAAATATATGCCAAATTATATGACAACTCCTCTTTTGGATTTATATGGAGAACAAAGATATGATTTAAAATCAAATTAGCATTCTAAATGTTAAGTATTTAAGTAAGTCTAAGTTCAATGGATATACGAGTACCATTCTCTCATTATTTATAGAAAAAAATAGCAAAAATTAAAAAAAAAATTTTTTTTATTTATATTCTAGTCACAGTTCTTAACCGCCCTCAGACTGTTTGTGTCGGCGTGTAAGGAGATGTTTCTTAAAACAAGCATATAATAGGTTCATCAAGGTCGAAAATTTAACAAACTTTTACAATGTTCAATGACAATTTTCCATTATTTGTTCTGATATATAGACTCTGAATCCGAAAGCTCATCATCTGAGGAAGAAAACCTTTACTACTCAACATATGACAACAAAACGAGGAAAGGCTTGGCTGCAGGCAAGATCGTTCATGAGACTAAAGATACGCACGACTTTTGCCTCTCGCTCTCGATTGGCAAAGGAATGCTTACTATCTACGCCCCAGTCAGGGTAAGTTCGCTACTTCGGGTTTCTTTTAATAAATGGCGTTAGTGGTAGTTTATAGGTAAATACAAAATCCACTGGGTCAACTAGTAATTTTATATTTATTATATTGTTGTATATTCTTTATTGTTAATCAAATGAAATTAAGTCTCATAGGGAAGGTAGGATAAAAAATGTATGGTATATGTACAAATCATAAGGGAATTTACCAAACGAAGTACTTTTTACAATACTTGTAAAATGTCTTATGTTGAAAATATTTCTTCGTCAGATTATTTATAAAATATAATAAAATCTCACATTGAGTCCTCATGAAGGATCGATAATGGACCTTTCTTGTTTCTTTTATCAGTCCCGCGCTTCCTAGCCAAGTCAGAACGTCTAGTCCTTTCAGAACGTTCTCTTTTCCATTAATATTGTTGGCCGATATGTACAGACAAACGGTCGTACATCATTAAATCCAACTTGTTTTATCTTTATGTATTAGCTGCAGCGATCTTCAGTCAATAATTAACCTGGAATACAGTATCTATCTAATTAACAATTTATTAAAAAAGCTGTAAAATAATTAAATATCTAAAATTATTGTTACCCTCAGGACAGCAACAAACGAGTAGTGCCAGGTCAAATGGGTGAATTAGTATTAGAAGCTCATAATCTGTCATTGTGTCAAGTAAGCGGGCTCCATGGCCGCCCAAAGACTGCTCAACTATGCTTGAGGACTAAAAAGGCGATACTTTACCACGACTGTAAGTATGGAACGAAATTATAATATCTTCTAATTTCTAAATATATTTTTTTTATATCAGACCATTTTTACAGCTATGGCTTTGTAAATAAAAAAACTACTATTTATTCTATTATATGCAGAGATAAAACTTTTTTTCAGCTTTAATCACCATACCTTTAGAAAAACCTAGCCTGCGTTTGTACGGTACGTTGTTGCCATCACATCTGAAGAGCACTATTTACTCATCCAACAAAGGAATCTTTGTAAAAGAAGGCTTGAAACCTAAGGACATGTTTACGTTAGCACTGAAGGTGGAACCTGATTCTGAAACACCAAATTTAAAAGTAAGATTAATAGTGAATCTTTTTATTAATTCCACAATAAAAGCCTTTTATCCTTTTTATATAATTTTCGTGTTTATTATTTTGGATTTTAGAAGAGATGTTGCAATAGCAACATCGCTTCACAGTTGCGTCTGCGCAGCTGTCAAATCACTTTATTCTTTAAACCAGTTTGTCAAAAACAAAAAAAAACTTTGTAGAATTGACCACCTGGTAAAAAGTTTATAGATGTTTTTAATACCAAAGATATCACATCCAAGTTTGTTAACTTAACCGCTAACTCCGCGCTTTCTCAATGCCTCAAACCATAAAAAAGATGTTTTAAGTTTGTCCCAAATACCAATCAATGAAGTTTTTATCCAATCTGTCCCACAGACTATCTGCATCGCTATGGGTTTAGAGCAGGCTAGTCTCCGGTACCGAGGCGATAAGGGCATCACTTGGTTGACGCAGTTGATGGATGTCATTGACGTCCTCGATTATCCTGTCCCTGGCTATACACCATCGACAGTACTCTCGGAACTGCACGTTCACATCTGGGATTGTGCTATTGATTACAGGTAATAACCGAATTTAGATGACGTGACATACGTGAGTCGACGAAAGCCTATTTGTGGCCAAGGGTTGTTTTTCAAAATCAATGACGAGCAACGACCAATATTATAATATCAATATATTTTCATACGCCAGTGTTCAATTTGTTTTTTTTTTCTATAACCAGTTCGAAATTTAAATAAAAATTTCCTTGGTTACCATGTTTCGGAGTAAAAGATATTTGTTACGGATTTTCAAACAACTTTTATAACCGGGCGCTGCTCGCATGTATTTGGTCAATACAGCAATTTCGATATAATTAGAAGTTTATTAAAATAATGCTCAAAATTCCAAATATGTTTGTGAAATAGAATTAGACCTCAATAATACATTCAATAATAATATAGAATAGACTCTCCTTTGTACGCATCTCTACTTCCGTCGCGTCTTTACTTCTCCCTGTGGCGGGAAAACATATTTCCATTAATCAGTGTTATTAACACAAAAATTTCTTTTAACAAATGAATAAACTGTATCAACTGGTTTAAGTTTTGTTTTGAATTGAACGTTTAGTTTGCGTTTTCAAAAACAATCTATTTTCCAGACCGCTATACCTGCCAATTCGCTCAGTTGTCACACTGGGTAACTTCAGTGTGTCCAGCAATCTCATCGCTGAGACAAACACGTCTTGTCTCCGGTTCTTAGCGCAAGAGTGCACGTTGTTCCTGTCCTACTTAAACGGGACAAAACCTAACGTGGCAGTGCCCCTTGACGACGATAAACACCCAGATATAAACAAAGACTACATATGTGTCGTCGATTTGGGATTGTTTGAGCTGTCGCTGAGAATGGACGATAAAGCTAATTCAGTAAGTTTTTAATAAAATGTCGATATTAGTCGAAAAATTAAAATAACTCGCCGTAATTTTCCCTAACTTTAATAACTTTGCTAAATACCTACTACAAGCTTTCAATGAAATTCAACAAACTCAGCTCATATTATGATATGTTTTACGATGAACCGTATGATTTTGGTAATAAAGTTCAATTGAAAATAAAGAAGAACAGAATAGTATTTTTTATTTTTTTATTTGAAACCCAATTAGATTTAAGATGTGAGAGTGTACTCAGGCTCTACAAACTATTGCCTAGTAGATCAACAGGTCTTTCTTATTTCAGTCAAGCGAGCAGCCCCAAGTAGACCTAAGCGCCTCCAACAATATGTTAAACTTGTACACTTGTTGGGACTCCGCGTCTGCGCTCTGTAGACTGCTGACTTACGTCGCGACGGACGGAGACTCTCAAGTTCCCTTCGATTCTTCGTCCAGACACACTAGTATATGCTCCGATCAGCCAATAGAACAACTTATTGGTAAGTCACCTACCAAATATCCTTGTGAATGTGTTTTACAGAATCTAGTTTCATTAACTAGAAATATAGGTCACTTACCACATCTGACCTATATTTTAAATTTAATGCCTCAAGAATAAAACATTTTCAGACCTGTTGATTCAATAGCATAGTTTTTCTCGACTTCATGCTAATATTAACTAGAATCTCCCCATGCAACTCATTACAACATCAAACGATATCACTCATGGTATTCAAAATCTCAAAAAATTCCACGTTTTAAATCAACAGAAACATAGAAATAAAAAAACTTCTTTAAATATTCTATAAAATGAAACTACAAAATTTTATGCCAGAACAATTACATTAATTGTGAATACAAACTTTTGGCTTCTGTTTAAAAGCAGAGTTAGTAAGTGTTGTAAAAAAATTGTTTTAGCTTTTAAAATAAATAAAATTCATTATTGCTCAGATAATGAATGAAAATTATATAATCAAATCCCTTGCGTTTAATTTGATTCAAAATTAATTCTTAGGCTTAGACGACCGGCCTGTAGAAGAGACCAGAGAACTATCTCCGAGTGAAATTCAACAAGTTAATGATCTAATGGCCGAAGCCATGAAGGAAAGTCCGAACACAACACGTAAGATTATTAAATTATTAGCTTAAGAGATTTTTTCAAAATTAAGAATTCTATCTGAATAAAGATCAATAATTAGTCTAAATAGATTTAAAATGTGCTATTTGTTTATAAGTTTAACATTAAATGGTAATTGTCAACCTTAGGAAAACAAATGCTATCCTGGACTTGTAGGCCATTAAAGATGCAGTTTTTTGATACATTATTTTTATGATATTTATTAGCGCTCGGTAATATTGGCGAAACTACGATATGCTTCACATACTCATTCCGCCGTCCATTGCTATAGTGTTATGATGCTTAGTGTAATATCATCCTTAAACCCTCACAGTAAAAACCTCATCAAAATTCACTTAGCTTACCATCACAGACATTTGCCTCAGTTTATTGTAAAATGTAATCATAATAGTATATATGACAGTAGTTTATTAAATTAATAAATAAATAGGTATATATAAAAGAAATACTGCAGAAAAACCGTATATCTGTAATCAATTTTTTCTGAGATATATCAATATGTTTCGCCCAATAAAACTCCATAGAAATTCACTTTACTAGCGACATCACATACAAAGAAGTGGCTATCAAAGTGTATGTGTGCAGAAACAAAATTAATGATATCCTTGTCATATATGCGTTTACTTGCATAATAAAATTTTGATATTTTTAACAAGGGTAAACTAAAGCTATAAATGTGTTTAAATAATTGTTTGTATGTATGCCATTTCTATAAATTTCTAAGCCACATAATTTTGGAATCAGAATATCAAATATTTTTGAAATAAATGCGCAAAAAAACATGTTATTATGTATTCATTTATGCTAAAAGTAATAGTATATAGTTTTAATTGCTTGATAAGTGTTACAGACCAAAAGATATTTTCAAATTTAGTTGAAATAAGTTTATGTGAATACTTTATGGTGATAACTATAATATAGTGTAATCTTATTTCTTTATATTAATTTATCGAGGACTCCTGTCCTGGTCTCACAAAAATATGATTGTAACACAATAGCATTTGCGTAGATAAGGTTCTATTGAAATAAATGAATAATTATACTTCGCAGACAGGTAAGGCAAAGAAGGCTTCGTAGGTAGTAGATAATGAAAATTATATATTTTTGTGTATAAACACAAAAGTATTGTTTTTAGTTGAAGAAGACGAACTGAACAGTTCAGCTGAAAAAGATGGTGTGGAAGTATTTTTCTTTCCCGACGAATCTAACATGAAACAGAGACAAATGTCAGAGCCTTCAGTAGAAACAGAGTCCGAGCCAAAGTCTATGGATTTTGAGGACTTCCATTATGGTCACGTAGAAGTGGCAACGGAAGCCCAGCCGACTAACGCGCAAGTCGCGAGGGATTTGGGTGACCCAACCTCTACACCTAAAGGTTCACCAAAGAAGCCTACACGGAAAAAGGTATGTTAAAATCTTGTATTAGAATTGTCTTAATACACTTACGTGCAAAGAAATTGACTCACTAAATACATTTAAATCTCATAAACATTTATTAGATATTTTCAAACAAAAGTACCATCTCGCGGAAATACTCCAAGATCTCAAATATCTAGGAATGAATAGGTATAAAATTCATTATGACCCTTATTCTCAGCTTGCCGACGTTCGACATAGTAGAAAAAATATATTTTGGCTCATACCAGTATGTACACACCAATAATTTGTTTTGTTCTTTATCAAACCTAACTTTAAATACCTTTTCTCTCTATTATTGACTTTGAAATTTATAACACAAACGTCCACAAAACTTACGAAACATTTAATTGAACCTAAGTTTTTTTTGTTTTCACAATCACGAATGAGCTATGGCCCAAACTTCTTGTATCTATCTCTAGGAGGGTATGTGCCTGGTAGTGAAACGTATATAAGACGTATATTATATATTATAGACCAAATCGTCCGGCGAGGGTAGTAACACGGACGACGAGTACTGCATCGTGGATGAGCATCAGGACGAAGACGATGACCTGGCTGAGCCAGTGGTCACGTGGTACGGCTCCCCGCCTCCGATGATTGAGAACCACTTCAGCATACCAGCCGCTAGGGCGGACGTGCTCAAAGCACCTAAGAGCTTCCCACCACCGATCACTAGGTCAGTCAATACGGTTTGGATTACAGATATATTACGCTAAGATATTTAGACTGTTTTTAATTCATATTAGCTTTTGTTCGCTACTTCGTCCGCGTGACAATAGGTTTTCCAGTATGTGGAAGTCAAGGATTAATAAATAGCCTATATCTTTTCTTGGATTTCCACGGTTCATGTATGAATATATGAAAATAAATATATTTCGAGAAACAACAGAACAAAACACAGAAAAAAAAACAAAAATAGTAACACAAGACACTAATAATAATAATAATCAATCAAAATAAACATAGAGAAGACATAACAAGAAAAGAAATAAACAATTTGTTAGCTAACTGTAAATTGTGTTAAATTAGTTCAGCATAATGTCAGAATTTTAAAGTCTGACGCTGGTTTTCAATACTAATTTCAATACCTACTGACATTAGGCTGTCAAACAAGTTACATTTATAAATAGATAAGTAAATAATATTCTTATAATTATAGTCAACGATATTGACACAATTTGGCGCTCGCGGGATTAGGTTCTCGTTCATGTTGTTACGAGCACAAATTGAGGATGCAGTTGATATGCTCTTTAAAGAAACCACACAATTTTCCAGTCTTAAAAGTAGCCAATATCATTTTTAAGCCCTAAACTAACACCATGCAAAAACCATAAGGGCTTCTTCGGTCCCTTGCTGTGTGAAAAATATGTACAAGTCTATCTCATATGTGTGTAATTTGGCATGAATAATCATGATAAATAACCTGTGTACTGTTTAATATATATATTTAATAAATGAAACAGGACAGAATCACATTGCAAGACATGCCAATTTTTGTGAAACCACTCAGAATTAGCAACTCGATCGTTAATCTCTAATATCTGAGTGAAATTCCATCCGATGAAGAATCTTACTCTTACATTATTCAACTTATTCCATAGATAAATTCGTACGTTATCAATATGAAAACTACGACATATAAAGGGAATTGTAATGAGTTACTATTTTTATTGTTTAAATAAATTCACGCCTTTCCGCTCGATTTTGATCCGTAGATATACGTTATGCGAGATGAGTGTAACTTGGAATATGTTTGGAGGCAACGATTTTCGACAGTCTTCTGAGACATCTCCGCCTAAGAAAACTGTAACTATCGAGGGAGACCCTAGGAAGCAGGGATCACCTACGACTAGCAAGTAAGTGGATGTATAACATGTTTCTTAAAAATTTTAATACTTTTATTTAACTTTCAAACTTGGATAGTATCGACGGACTATCGACTGCAAAAAATATATAAAATATTATTTTTATATCATATGTATTTACATATGAAATAAATATAATATTTTCATACATAAAGAGTTGCTATCTGTTTTCCCAACAATTACTATTATCAAAAGTCTCTGAAATTTTTCTTTTCAAAATTAAGTTCCTTGCCTCCGTTTTATTTAATTTCAAGTAGAAAATTATTTAATGGAATATGAAATTGGATTATAGATCCCAATTAAAATAATATAAATGACATAAATACTATAGCCCACCTGGGCTATATTAATATAATTTGACAGTTGATATCTATTTGACAGTTGATATCTATCAACTGTCAAATTCACATACAGATCTCTGGATTTTTTTAACCTGCCAGTAGAACAGCTTTTGAATATGGTGATCTTATGCGGCTGAACAGTTTGAAATATACTTACTCCCTTCAGACGCACAAAAGAGTACGAGCCATACGACAGTACTCGAACTTTAAGTGGCGGCGTTAGTTGGTCAGCTGGCAGCGAACGAGCGCGAGCACATACGCGAGCACCCGCACGTCGCGATCTCCGTGCTCGCGGGGGACCTGGTCGAGACCACCAGACCTGCGTCAAGCTTTGCCTCACTAAGGTAAGCTCGAACATTACGAATAACCAGTAAAAGTGGTACTATGTGATCAAATTAAGAATAGGACCGTGCCTCTCATTAACTTAACTCTACAAAGGAAGGTCAAGTATGATTCAATTAATACTTACCGTATTTCTATAATGAATAATAAAACATTCTCTATGTTTTCCACAATAAAATAAGTTATTTTAAAAATTACGTATAATTTTGTTGGTACGTTTTTAACATACCATACGTAAAGTGAATTGAAGTTAGTTTTATGTCCTTGCCAATTTTCGTTTAACAATCTCCTGGCAGAATGTGGCCAGGAGATTATCTTATTTTGCATATTAGAGTCTTTATATAAAATCTGTAGCCTCATTCATCGGTTTCTGAATGTTTTCTTTGTACAAACGATAGACATGTCTGTGTGTGTTGAAACTTCAGAGTAAAAAGTTTTTGATCAATTTTACTTATAGTAGTAAATATTTAAATAAATAGTACCATGGATTATGTATGTTCTCTTTATCAGAACATGGTATATTTTTAGTAAATGGTCCTTTGACCCGGAGAAACTGAAATATTTATAGGAACAAATCACATTTATCAAGTTGTATCATTGATCTAAAAAGTTACTCCTCACAGGTGAAGTACCAACACGAAGTGTACCCTACAGGCGGGATACATGCCTCTCGCCACTCTCTAGCCATCAGCAAGATTGAAGTTCTTGATCGACTAGTGTGCAGTGATATTAATAAGTTACTCAGCCAGTACAAGCTTAAGGACGAACCTGAGAGAAAAAACGGATATATGGTATATTTTAACTATTTTATACTATTTAATATTATGTGTTCCGTGAGACATCCGAAGTCCATTATGAGAGAGTACATCGTCTTTTTTTCCCGCCACTTCCGCTAAAAGTCAGTGTTTCCGCCACGTTTTACACCGTAGCGCCCCCTATAGCGCAATCTATGAACTAAATGTTAGATTGAGAACAAGCCGCCATTTTAGAATCATTGTTGCGTCGTTTTTCCAACCGTTCGCATTTCCGCTACAGTCGTAATTAATAGAGTGAAATTTTGTTATACTGCAGATGAATTTTCGAGATTAAAGTAGAAAATTCAGTAAATTAGTGTTAAAATTTTTAGTGTTTCCGTTGCGTTAAGTGAATTTGAAGTGTATTCGAAATTTATAGTGATGAGTGATAACATTGAATTAACGGGTAATGCGGTTTCGAGAGAAACGCAAAGTTCAAGGCCGTCGTCCTCGAGTGAAAATTCGTCGGATTCGTCGCGTGATGCGAGTCCACCGCCGAAAAGGCGGAAGATGCGCAGCGGGTCTGACCAAAGCCCGGATTTGGAAAAAAGGTTTGACATACTGTCCCAACAGCTGGTGAGTCATGTTAATAATTTTTTACTGTCTCATTGCAACAAGTACACTTCTAATTTATCTGCAACTTCGCTCGGTATAAGCGAAAATAAATTACCTACAAATAGTTCTATTGTACAAAACGAAAGTTCTTTTTTAAGACCACCCCCGGAATGTAATTCTAAGGTTGGTGATATAGCGAAGTTAGACGTTTCGGTTAAAGAACCTGCCATAACTAAGGCAAATCCTGAACGCTTAGCCAAAATAATTTCAATGCAAAGATTTGATTCTCCCGAATGGAACTGTGTGCGCTACACAGATGTTCAAAAGAAATATATGGCGACACCGGCATTCACTGAACTTAAATTGAATGAGGAGATGCGGCGATTTGAGGACCCTTTCTCACCAATAAGATGGTTTCAAATAGAACGTAGTTTTGCGGCTTTGTCTAATGCATTTATATCTCAAAATGAAGCAGTCAACCTAGCCTTACAAAATATAATAGACTGGTCAGCTACACCTAACTTAGAACTAACACCTACAGCCCTTTTCACGAAATTAACGGAGCTATTCGGAAACGAGTCTATTTACAAGAACGTATCGCACGACATTCTCCAGATAATTTGCGGAAAACGAGCCGAAGCTCTAGAGTTACGCCGTCGCTCAATTTTAAAGTCTTTGAAAGATAAATATATTCGGGAAGACTTAGAAAAAATTCCTCCTTCCTCCGAGTATATGTTTAATCCGCAACAGTTATCCGGCTATATAACTAAAATAGGTGGTATTGATAAATTGAAAAAAGATGTTGTCTCTAATATAAGCCGTCCTCGCCCAAAGTCTCCACAGCCATCCACGTCCTTTCAAAATAAACCATTTCGTACTGGGACCACTAAATTGAAGCGAAACGAAAAGCGGGAAAATAATTTTCGAAAAATTACCGAAGATTTTTCAGCCAGAAAAAAAGAAGGGAGGAAAGACAAACACTACAGGCGGTCGAATAATAAGCAAAAATGACTCATTGAATTTTTCGGGGGGGTGTCTGCGGCTCTATCGCGCCAGCTGGGCACGCTTAAACCCCCCGAAAGCTATTTTAAAGATGGTCACCGGAGCGCGAATTCCTTTCAACAGCCGGCCACCACTTGTTTTACCAACCCTAGATTTGATATCCAAGTACCAGACTCCAAGGTCTTCTCAAATGGCAGACGAAATATCCATGATGATTCAATCACGTGTTTTAGAACCAGCTCCACTGACACCATCTTTCATTTCGCAAATGTTTTTGATAACGAAAACGAACGGAAAAAATCGGGTGATTTTAAATTTGAAAGCCTTAAATCAATTTTTGAAACCAAAACATTTTCATCTCTTTCACCATCATCACATGCCCGATTTTCTTCAAATCTTCGACTGGATGGTGAAATTAGACCTCAGTCAGGCCTACTTTCACATGCCGATAAGCACAGAGCATCGTCGCTACCTTCGCATCAGTTTCAATGGTCAATTACTTCAAATGACGTGTCTTCCTTTCGGTCTAGCAGCGGCTCCTCGAATGTTTGCCTCAGTGACAAATTGGACAGCCGAAGTGCTACGAAGAAAAGGCATACGTCTCATAGTCTACCTCGACGACTATCTGATAGTTCACCAGAACAGAGAGGTACTATTGAAACATGTAAGATCAGCCATCAAGCTCTTAACCAGACTAGGTTGGTCTATCAATATGGAGAAATCGATCATCAAACCCACTCATTCGATCGAATTTCTCGGGATAGATTGGGATACCGAGTCCAACACAAAGTCCCTACCCCTAGAAAAAGTGTCGAAAATACGACAATGTATATTGACACGGCTCGCTGCAGGCAGTTGGACCCTCAGGCAGGCTCAACGCCTCTTAGGGTATCTCAACTTTGCGACCTTCATCACCCATCGGGGAAGGTTGCATTGCCGAACGTTGCAGCGGCACAGCAATCGATTACGCTCCACCCCAATGAAGCCCAGGAAGTTCAAAGAAGAAGTGCGCGCCGAACTAGAATGGTGGTTAGACAATCTTCATCTAAAAACTGCATTACATGTGAGGGAAATTCCCACAAATTATGTTATAACGGATGCCTCAGACATTCTATGGGGTGCACTGGTCAACAACACAAAGGTGCAGGGGACTTGGAAGCGTCATCAAAAAACCTGGCATTGCAATCTGAAAGAAATGTACGCCGTAATTGCAGCGATTTCAGCACAAAAGGAGATCCTGAAGAACTCAAAAATAGTTCTACAAAGCGACAACAAGTGCGTTGTATCATACATAAAAAACGAGGGTGGGACCAAGTCGCGCAAACTGTTGAGCTTAACCAAAGATCTACTGGCCTTGATAGACAGTCTAAATGCCACATTATTACCCCATCATCTACCAGGCAGATACAACTCCGAAGCCGACCACCTCTCTCGAAATCGAAGCGGCTCAGAGTGGTCTCTTCAAGAAGAAGCTACGTCAAAAATATTCCAGAAATGGGGGACACCGGCCATCGATTTGTTCGCTTCACAGACAGCTCACGTCGTGCCGAGTTATGCTACGCTCGACTTATTAGACTTGAACGCATGCTATCACGACGCCTTCAGCAAGACTTGGAGTTACGAGCTGGCTTGGGTCTTCCCGCCGCCGGGACTTCTGCCTCGAATACTCAACCATCTAAACTCAGCCAGAGGTCGGTTCATAATAATAGCACCCAAGTGGAAGAAACCTTTTTGGAGAACGGACTTAAAGAGCCGAGCATTAGCTCGACCGCTAAAAATAAGGAATCTGGAATTCAATCTTCTGGACACGAAAATAGGCCGGTCTCCGCCAGGAGTCGACAATATACACCTGGAAGCCTGGCTCATTTCGGGTGGGATTCACTAACATCAAGTTGGTCTACAGAAGAAAAGCAACTATTGTCTTCTTGTTGGAGGAATTCAACTATTAAAACCTATGCTCCAATTTGGAGCAAGTGGTCTTTATGGTGTACAGATAAAATTATAAATCCTTGTTTACCAAAACCAGCTGATGTAGCTAGGTTCTTAGCATATTTACATTTAGTCGAATCATTAGCTTACCGTACAATTCTTGTCTACAAATCTGTAATTGCCTCAATTTGTGAAACCGCGTCTGATATAAAAATTTCATCTAGTCATATAGTTAAGCATATCTTAAAGGCTATATCGTTGGCGAAACCGGCACCACCTAAGGCCCCAATATGGGACGCTAGAATTCTTATTAGATATTTAAAGAATGAAAATCCTAAAATGGAAAGCATTTATGATGTTTCCAGGCGCGTGGCCGCGATTCTTTTACTTACTTCAGGGCGTAGGGTCCATGATCTCACACTTCTACATTGCGATGATAGTCATTTTTTAGATAAACAAGAGTCTGTCACATTAATCCCCGCTTTTGGTTCTAAGACTGATACTTTAAATTATCAACAATCAAATTGGACTCTACTATCATCCCCCGATAAAAATATAGACCCAGTGCGCTGGCTTAGGAATCTAAGAGAGATAACAAGGAATGTGAGGGGACCTCTTACAAATTTATTTATAACAACTAGAGGCTCGCCTAAACCAGCCAGCCCAACTATAATTGGTAATTGGTTAAAACGTCTCTTGTTAGATGCCGGAGTAGAGGCAACAGCTGGTAGTTTTCGATCAGCTGTCTCATCTCTCAACTGGCTCGAAAATTATCCAATTAATGATATATTAGCCAAAGCAAATTGGCAGCATGAGTGTACATTTAGGAAATTTTATCAAAGAAAGGTCGAATCTAATCATAATATTTTAATCAAAGAAAAATCTCTTTCCAATTTATTTTCTCCCAGTTGATTATTACATTTAAATATACAACTGAGTTATTGAGAAATGAAGTAGTCATTATAAAGCATATTATTGTAATGTAACAAATGAATCTTATGTACCAAGTAAAATTAAATAAGTTGTATTAATCACATTGTTGCATTCTTATTTCCAATTTACAAGCCACCAGGAGATAACAAACAGATCTCTCATAATGGACTTCGGATGTCTCACGGAACACATAATATAAAAATTTTACCTTACATTAAAATTTGTATTATGTTTCCTCCGACATCCGAAGTCCACATAATGTCTTCCTGGTGACC
The DNA here is from genome assembly GCA_943193645.1 of Acentria ephemerella. NCBI lineage: Eukaryota > Metazoa > Arthropoda > Insecta > Lepidoptera > Crambidae > Acentria > Acentria ephemerella. The sequence goes on from OW971889.1 coordinate 3,520,779, forward strand.
AAACATTATGATGAGCCGAACAATGATTCTAAAATGGCGGCTTGTTCTCAATCTAACATTTAGTTCATAGATTGCGCTATAGGGGGCGCTACGGTGTAAAACGTGGCGGAAACACTGACTTTTAGCGGAAGTGGCGGGAAAAAAAGACGATGTACTCTCTCATAATGGACTTCGGATGTCGGAGGAAACATAATACAAATTTTAATGTAAGGTAAAATTTTTATATTATATATATCTTTATATAGTAAAGCGGTTTCTATAGCTAGCATAAATTGAAACCGCTTGAAGGAATGTTTGTTATCTTAGAAAAGAAGTACGCATTAAGTTCGGGGTTCGCCCTTACTTAAGCTCTAACAGGGGTAATCTGTAGTCCTTTACTTAATTCTGATATGCGCAGTCTTGGGCATGTGATACTAGTACCAATTAAAAATTTAAAGCCATTTTATTTCATTATGCACACAACTCTTTTTCTCTATCTGTCACTAGATACGCCCAGCGTAATTTTATCAGTGTTTAGACATGTATACAACACTGAACTTTATAATAACAGCATTTTCCATTCGATAGATATCTCTATCAATTAAAAGTTAAGTCTACACAATAATTCTATTAATTTTCATGTGGCTAAAGTTCAAATTTCTTTTCTTTAATCAGCTTATAGTAAAAATAGTACATCTTAGACCGGACCCAGCGCTGTCGGCGCAAGAAAGCTGTCTGAAAGTGTCTCTGCTTCCGCTGCGGTTCAACCTTGATCAAGACACGCTTGCATTCCTCGTTGGATTTTTCTCAAAACTTGGAACTGATGAGACCGCTGGTTTGTAAACATAATTAAAATACCTTTTGATATTTAAGTTAAAAACTCTAAGACATGTATTGCCGGAAGTTTGTTACACTTTAAGAACTAGACAAAATGTGCGAATGGTTTCTTTGCAATACTTTTTGACTTTTCTAGAACAAATTTTCAACTCTTATAAAAACTCTAGGGATCAGTAATACTTTGAAATGATAAAATCGACGTAAAAAACAGAAGTCAAAGAAGTCATAATAATCCTGAAATTATAAATGTAAAATTTTATGGTCTTCCTATTATTTAAGATGTTTTGTTACATGTTGGAAAAACATTATCTTTACATATGAGCCTTTTGATCAATGTTGTAAAAGTGTGACTGTTTTTTTCCGGGTGGGTTCCATTCTCGTTTTAGTTCAACGACAATTCAAAAATGAATGAAGTTAAAACTTATTTTATTAATATTTACCAAACAGACGACGACACCAAAAGCGTCGGAGGTCTATCAACGGACTCAAGTGGCTCCCGACAAACGACGCCTACGCATAGACCCCCCGTTATGAGTATCGCCAGTCATCTTCGTGACCCCCCACCGACCCCTACTTCCTTGGGCGACGTTGATGCGCTCTCGCTCAATGAGCATAGTAAGTACATAGTTCATGACAATTAAGTGACAAATAAGTTATTATCCCGCTGAAGGATAATAACTTATTTGTCACTTAATTGTAATGCATGAAAATTGAGTTTGTCGCTATTAAAGTCTCTAACAGAAAATATATTAGAATTTAACTATATATGTTTTTTATTAAATAAAACTTGTGCAGTTTAGTAAACAAAGTGTATGTGTTGAAATCATTTTTTAAAATATTTACATGGTGTGAACGTCCATTTTTTGGTTTTCCATTTAATCTATGTAGCATAATGTAGACTATCAAAATACATTTAGTGTCAAACTCACCCAAATATGCTCCCCTAATTGAAATGAGACATCTGCAGAAATATTAAAATACATTAGACATGGCTGTATGAGCTAGATCCCTATGCATTAACTTTATTAACGGGAATCTAAAAATAAAATAATTGTGTAAGCCACTTTTACTGGAGTTAAAAGAACCATTTGTCAAATATTAGTGATCCGAAACGACGAGCCGCTAATGGAGACGTACGAAGCGGAACGTCTCGTGTCGGAAAACCTCATTCAACTGGAAGAAGACTTCCAGAAGTTGGGCCTGAACCAAGAAAAGCCTGCAGCGAAACCTGCAGACAGTGAGCCTGTTGACGATTCACCTATATACTTCAGGTGAGTCGTAAAAAAGTCATTACTCTGAAGTTCGCAAACTAAATTTATGTACTGCATCACATCTCTTTCTCTCAATATGATGGCTACAAGGATAGCTATCATATCACATGATATCTAGAAAGCTTACTTTAGCTTGTTCAAATTTGGACCTTGATGAACCGATTAAAATATCCATCTATCATGGCGTCTGAAATTGTCTATGGTTCTTTAAAGCTGCATACATTTTAGTCGTTTGAAAAGAGTTGGAATTGTTGATCTTACATCTAGTTTTTGAGAGTGTCATCAGAATTGTGCCCCCTGATGTAATGGTTTTTTTTTCATTCCCTCTCTATCGTACAATTCTAATTCCGCATGTTATTATAATAGATTGGGGAAAAAGTTTCTTCGCATTTTATATGAAAATTCAAGAAATTTTATTTTTCAAAGTTAATTTACATGTAATTACAGTATATATGTGCCATTTTATTCGTAGACTAACATACTACTTCTACTACTTCTATCCATTTATTTTCGACTTCATCATTTTTAAGCTAAAAAACTTAGAATATGCTATAACTAATCAGACTAATAAGCATGATTCCCGCGATAAACCACTAGAAATATCGTTAATTTGCTATCTGTATTTTTTATGTAAAAGTACAAGATGAAGATCGCCAAGCGACACTAAAAACAACAAATCACTCATATAAATACTATGCCTTCAAAATAAGAATACTGTAGCATCGTCAGAAAATTGTTACAACTAACTAAAATGAAACTAACTTCCCTTCAATAGATTTACGTTTGGTTTGCCATAAACTTAAATTTACGTAAATTTAAATTTACTGAAGGTTGACCAGTAAGATTCAGACCCAATTAAATTTTAATTGTCTCGAGTTTCACGCGAGTACGTCGTGGCGAAGCTAATTAAAATCACTTTAAAACAAATCGTTTTATTTATTAATAATCATAAAAACATTCTTTGTTGGTCTTCCGCCTAATTCGTTACAGCCAAAGACTGAGTTTACCTACAAAACCAAGTAGGTCTACGAACCATTTTTTATGATTATTGTCTGTTTTTAGACGCGTTGTTTTCTCGCCTGAAGTGCCGATCCGCCTAGACTACGTGGGTAAGCGCGTAGATTTATCGGCCGGGCCCGTGGCTGGTCTGCTCATGGGTCTCGGACAACTCAACTGCTCCGAACTCACGCTGAAGAGGCTAGACTACAGGTGAATATAAATAAACATGTCCTATTTTACGGTTTGTTCGTATTGTAACTCGATCTAAATTATAGAGACATACTATCAATTTGAGATATATTAATAATGTTAGTCATCGCAACCCTATTAATAATATTCAAAAACTATGAGATTACTAAAATTTTCATGGTATAAATTCACTTATCATCTGATATCATTCCAGTGAGTCAAGCCAGATGTACCTAATTATTTTTATTCTTAATTGTGCGCATAGTTTTTTAAATATTTGAAAAAGTTGAAATTCTCAGTAAAATATTCCAGGCACGTTGATCAATAACCTTTCGCATTTTGTTGCGAATTTGTAATTTAGAAATATCATTAATAGTCGACGACAGCTGCAAGATTCAATAAATAATGTGTTTTTTTCCATTGTGATGTCTTATGTTTCTACAATCTATAAATGTCCATCTAGGCTCGGCTTGCTAGGCCTAGAGAAACTAGTGCAGTGGGCGCTTCACGAATGGCTGGCAGACATCAAGCGGCACCAACTACCAGGACTGCTCAGCGGGATAGGGCCCATGCATTCACTGCTGCAGCTCAGTACGTATTCCATGGATTTCAATTGCTAGGATTATCACACATGTAAAATAATTTGATATCCATAATTAAATAAAAAACACTTTTTACATTTATTCAATTTGACGATTAAACTTTTTTGCATTTTATATTATTATCTCTAATAACGTGATATATAACAAAGGCACTTTTAAAGGGAACTTGTCACGTATTCGGCTTAGGAAACAAAAATTATTATTATTATTCTCTGACACACTCATTTTTTACTGTTAAATACTCAGAGGGAAATCCTTACTCTCGCAGATATTCTGCAAAAATTAAAACACTAGGTTATAACTAGAAATCATTGTTGTCAATCAAGAGCAATTTCGCTCTTCCGCTGAACTTATTCCCTTTTCAAACTGCAGGACACACTTGCTATTTAAAAATAATTCTTAAATCTATTTTACATACTGTTCACAACTTTTTCTTATCATTTTGGTGATTTCCTTTTTGTTGTGTATGTTTGAAATAAAGTTATCTATATATATATAAATCTCCACATTTTTCATTATAATGCAAATCTTAAGCACCTTTATGCTCTAAGCGGAATTCCGTAAAATCTCGTCGACTTCCAGTAACCGGTATCCGCGATCTGGTGTGGCTGCCAGTGGAGCAATGGCGCCGAGACGGGCGCCTGGTCCACGGCATCCGGCGAGGAGCCGCCTCCTTCACCGCCCGCACCGCTGTCGCCGCTCTAGACATCACCACCAGAATACTGCAACTTATACAGGCGAGTATTTCGGTCAAGTGCTTGTTAGGGTATTTTCTGATAACCCAACTTGAGACCGCTTTGATACTAACAGAGCATCAAAGGTAACTTAGAAATTTTACATAGATTTTACATTAAAAAGGCGCAACGTTAACAACGAATATGATGCTTTAGGAGACAAAACTTACTTTTTGAGTTTTTAGTACCTACGTATATGGTGGTCGATCAAACTTTGGTAAAAATGCTTAATTTTTATGCCGTGTAACTCAAATTACAATAACTTTTGTGTTAATAACATATGCCAGGAATCCGGTAAGTTAAAGCGCAGAAAATTTTAAAGTGTAATGCAAAATATGACAGAGTCCTCTCACAGAGCTGTAGCTCTAATTGAAGTTTCAGTGTACAAAATATTCTGTACGGTCTATTCTGTATGGCCCATTGGTCACTAAATGCTCATTTCTGGCCGTGCATGCAGGCAAACCCTCGCACGCATACTCTGTCTCTGCTGGCCGCAGCACTGGGGCCGTGCGTCGCGACACATCGTTTACTACGCACTTCACTAACTATATACGTAAGACGCTACTAAAACCTCCCTAAGGACACTTTTTGTCACTTTTCCTTTGTATTGAAAACTAAATAAAGTATTAGAGGACGCCTACTTTTTTAAGTTTTAAATCAATCCATGTCATATCAAATAAAAATAAGTAAACTGGAAAAATATCATGTCCGGAAATGAACCCGCGACCTCTTACAGTCCGAATGACTGCTGTAACTGCTACGCAGGACTTAGGGAAACTAACGACACATTTTAAATCTTAATTTAAGTTCAGTATATCTCTATCTCTCATTATGAATGGGACAAGGATAGCAAATTTTAATACGTTAATTAAGGTATTACTAACTAAAACTTACTAAATGTGACAACTCTTTTACAATCCTATTGATAAACCGAGATGCATTTAGTGCGTACACTTCAGAATTAGGGTCATATTATGTTTAACATATTGTAATAAGATTCATTTTCAACCAGCATGTGTAGCTTCTAGGTGCACTTTATAATTTAAAAGATGTTCGATTACTGAGCAAAGATTATTTTCAACACTCCGTGTGTTGTAGATAGATGGTTATTTGGATGCCTTGTTTTCTTTAAACTCTCCAAAGTTTATCCAAATGGAAGATTCAGTCCCAACAAACTTCATGGTAACTTCGTGTTTCATAAAGTCAAAATCAAAATTTAGTTATTTAGTTTAAGTAACAAATCCACAACTTCCAAGAAAGAGTGCTCAAGCGGACAAATCGGAAGTGTTTCATTTTGATATACCTGCATATAAAAATAAGAAACAGACATAAAATTATTTTATATTTTAAATATTTACTTGTTTCATTCGTCTCCAAATTATCTGATAATTATATTATTTACGAAGCATCTTTGCTTCAACAATCCTATTTTTAAAAGTAACTCCGGACTTATATCCTCCCGCCATCAATTAACAGGCGACCGCAGAGACAGCGTTCGACATGTTGACGCCGGGCCCCACGCTTCAGCTGCAGGCCGCATACGAGAGCCGTCGTCGGCGCCGCCGCAGGGACCCTTCAAGACACCCTACTGACATACGCGAAGGGGTCGCTACTGCCTACCAGACAGTCAGAGAGGTGAGACTTGAACAACTGCGATAAGAAGTATGCCTTACAGTTTATTACGCATAGCTAAGCGTCACAATGTTATTTCGTCATAACAAAATGAAACGTATTATATACATTACGTATTGGAATATTAAAATTAATATCCTCATTATAAATAAAAATTAATAGATGTTACTCAATCTCTTTTAAACTCAAAACCGGCTAATCCTACTTTAATATTTTTATTATGTTTTTTCGCGCTAATTTTGGATGGTAAACCATCCAAAATATAAGTAAAATTAATGGGAAAATGATAAATCTAAAAATTATGTTTTGTATGGAAAATGTTTTGTATGGATCAAAATCGTCCAACTGACGTGCCATTCAAAACTGTTATTCTTGCACCACTATTTCATTTTAGTTTTGATGGATTGCGTTAATTTCAGACAAACTTACTCCTTATATATAGTCTTTCGTGTTAAATTCTCTAGTGTATGTTTAGATAAATCGTAGGTAGGAAATTTTACTCCTGACGTCAAAATCATGACGGCGCTGACGGGTTCCGGTTATGCGATGCAGGGTTTCGCGGAGACGGCGGCGACGATGGCGCTGGCGGCCCGCTGCGAGAGTGGCGCGGCCGTGGGCGTGCTGCGGCACCTGCCGGGCGCGGCCGTCACGCCGCTGGCGCTGGCGGCCGCCGGCGCGGCCGACGTGCTGGGCGGCGTGCGCGCGCACCTCGCGCCGCACACCGCGCGCGACCACGCCGACAAGTACCGCCGCCGCCGCCACGCGCCCGCCCCCGGCCCCGGTCAGTCTACCGCCGCGCCACTACTTACCTAAGGCCACCTCATTAATAGACTTATATCATGACGGCCGTCTTGTCGATTGTACAGTACAATCGCCTACTTAAGCAGACAGATATTCGTATGATGTCTGTTCATCTGATATTTATTTATATATTTATCCGATATCTAGTATCCATAACACAAGCTCTTAATAATACTTAATTTTGGCTATTTTGGCTTGGTGTGTCGTATGAGAAATATTACAATTGTTATTAAAGATTCTGAAACAATTACCTTATTGCCAATAATACTTAATGTCATAGTAACAAAACATTCGTGATAAGGTGCTTGTTCCACGGAACATTATTAGTATCTTTTTCCACTGCACATGATCAGTTACTTGTTCCCATGTAACTTGTTTCACGGCACATGATTAGTAACTTGTTCCACCTCACATTATTAGTAACTTGTTCCACCTCACGTGATTAGTAACTTGTTCCACCTCACGTGATTAGTAACTTGTTCCACCTCACATTATTAGTAACTTGTTCCACCTCACATTATTAGTACCTTGTTCCACCTCACATTATTAGTAACTTGTTCCACCTCACATTATTAGTAACTTGTTCCACCTCACGTGATTAGTAACTTGTTCCACCTCACGTGATTAGTAACCTGTTCCACCGCACGTTACTAGTAATTTATTCCACCACACATGATTAGTTACTTGTTCTTGTTGTTTCGTGCTTTGTTGATAAGACGATATATGACTCTCGTTCAATAAGATCGAAGCAAGTTTTTTTATGTAATACTGTTTTATCTTTTCACAAGCGCAACATAGAATAAAAGCGTGAAATATTTTGTTTCAGATACATTGGAGTAATCGGATTCAAAACATAATAATTCTCATCATAGTGGTGAAGGTGTTGAAGTATAAATCTCATATATTTTCATCCAGAACAGATTTTTCAGTGGTCTTGGACACTCGTATTTTTAACTATTCTTCTATACAGGTGTATTATAATTATTATTTCTTATATGCTCTAAGTTTTATGTACTAGATGAGACTTGTGACATACTGCGGAAAAGTATAAATATTTTTATTTACGATAATCAACATTATATTAAATTTGACAAAAAGAAACCACCAGTACTGTGGTGTTCTGAAGATTTTATTATAAATAGTCACATGCCAATTTAATCATCTACTAATGTTGTAAAAACGAAAGTGAGCCCTTCTGTTTTTATGTTATCTTTTATCTAAATACAGTAGCAATAGATTACCAGCGAACCTATTTGATAATTTATTTTGACAGATAAAATGTTGAGTTATTTACAGATTGCCACGACTTTATAATGCATTGTCATATTAGAAATAAAGGCTGTAATTTGCTGATGATTGTCACTTTATTTGTCAAATTGACTGGAAAAAATGATTTTTTTTTCTCGAAATGATACCCTACAATACCGACAAAATTAATGTCTCTTTAATTAAAAAATCGTTAGATGAACGACTTTTATATCCGCAAAAATTAAATATAAATTTAACTGGAACACATTTTAGGATATCATAACAAAAAACAAATGTTTTATGTTAGTTACAAAAAATAAACAATCGACAAATCAGCGAACTTCTATCAATCAAAAAATTTAATATTTCCGATTCTGCTGGATGGGTTACCAAACTAATTTTGAGGTGACAGACTGATGTAACTGGCGCTGTTAGTGGACATAAATTCTACTTAATGATTGTTTTAAAATATGCTCTTATTAGCTAATCAACGTAATGCAAAGACATTCTGATATCTTTCTTTATTTTAACAAATTACTAACTAAACCGAAGCAGTTGTTAGATGTATAAAAATAATATTAAAAAGGTCTCTGAATGCATTGATTTCATATAATTTGAACATTTCATATATTTTGAGTCAACGCTAATATTATACAGCGTAAGGTACCAAATGTGTAATTTTAAAGATAATTTTTAATGTAACAAAAAAAAATCAAGAATCAAAAATCCTTTTTTTATTAATTATTTATTAGCTTTCGTCTACTTTAACACATGGTGCTTATTTAAGGGCTATATAGCATTTTAGAGCATTTAGTGAGTGGCATATTTAGATTGTACTCTTGTGTCTGTGTGCCATGATGGTAACATGTATTATGCAAATAATTCAAAAATATATAGTTAATTCTATAAATGATATACCTAGCTATGTTACAGAAATATTTCATTTGTTCTTATTTGTAATTGTCAACAATACTTTTACAATAACATGTGATATAGTTTAGTCAAATTTGAGGAAGAGAAGATGTAAATAATAATTTCCAATACTTAATTTTCGTTGTATATCTATAGAATAATTTTAAAGACATGTTATAGTTTATTTTAATTTTTCGTTTAATTTTTCGCTCAGAATTGAAGTTTGACTGATGTGTTACTTTAAATTCAATTATTGTGATTTCCATTTTATTAGCCTAGTAAGAAGTGATTCTGTTCAATAACATTGGAGAAAAGGATGCAATTATTTTTTGATATTAAAATCATTTCTTAATACATAAATCATTATAATAGATTTTTATTTTATTTTATGTGAAAATGATGCAAAGAAGTTAAAAAAACTCTTTTATTATCTAATGCTATTTAATTATGTACAATAAATAAAAGTAAAACCACTTCGTCTAAGCCACCTAAGATTCAGCCTCTACCTTTTCCTCAGGATATTTGTCTGTAAGGAAACTTTTAACTTCACCATACTCAACTTTCAAGTTTAAACGAATTTTTTCATGATTCCTATACTTTTCAAATTTCTTCAAAAATATTTTATAATGTGGCATCGTTTCATAGAAACGAGGGTACTTCTTTTTCCTCAGAATAATTTTATCATTCATAACATATTGATTGAAATCCAAAGTTTCATCTTTGGGTATTTCATCCCTAGTTCTAACTACACTTGGGCTTGCCACTACCTTGGGGAAATATGAATTTTCTGCTCTATATTCGACTAGGTGAAGTTTCTTTTCTTCAGCAAGCTGTTGATGTGATCTCTGCAAAGCAAGGTTTTTGAAATTTTGTGCCAGATATAAAAATAATAATAATTAATGTTTGAATGAACTGTACCTGTTGCAGAAGACCAATGAAAAAGGCTTTGACAATATGTTGCAAATTGTTAGAGCCCTCTACTTTGGCTCTTAAATCTTTGATGCCAATGGCTTCACATATTTCTTTGATAGCTCTGTGACATTTCAATCCGTAGCCTTCATTTTTCTTTTGAACAAAAATTTTAGTTTTTCCAAAAGCAGTATAGAAGTCATGGTAAACTGGAAAACATTTAAATAATCATATTTTGATATATGGAATGACAATATAATCAACAAAGGAAGATAATAAAAATAATATCCCACTTGTATGGCCATTGTAAATATCAAATTGCAACAACTTCTGACCAGCCCTATTTTTAGCTTTTCTCAAAGCTGCAGGTGCTTCTTTAGCTTTCCCAAAACCAAACCCAGCAAGTCCCTGACCATTACCAGTAACAACCTGTAAAAAAGTGCTACAATAATTCCATTTCAATATAAGTTACAGTGTATAACTGACAACAAACTGAGCTACTGAGGGGTGGGACTCCGTACATAATACATGTCAGCATCAAAAACTAAGTTTGATTTGTAATTAACAGGGTATTACCATAGCTTGATAATTCCTTGTGCGCCCTAGACTGCCTTTCATAATGAGTAATGATCTGAGTTGTAGTACTTTGGTATCAAAACCTGTGAACTCATCTGAAAATGAAAATATTTATACAACTAAATCCACATAACTTATTATAATGATAATATATTATTTACAATATTTAGATAAAATCATAGTTTTTAAATAAATCATGCCAAACTTTGACATTATATTGCAAAAAAAATTGCTTCATAAAGTCAAAAATTGTGTCATATTCAACTAAATCTATACCATACCATCACCAATGGGATCTGGGGGACCAATGCTGCGACCAGGCATGCGGCTACCCGACCATCCTCTCTCAGTAGGGCTGAGTTTCAAACGACGAAATTTGGTCATTGAGTCTCTTAGCTTGATCAAATTTTCCAGCCTAAAATAATACACAGTTAAAAGAGTGAATATGTTGGATATAATGATAATTCGTTAAATCACTGAGAAACAATCTAACCTTTCTGGATCATCTGGTAATCTCTGTTGTTTCAGCAGTTCTCTTCCTTTAATGACTGGGGCGGACAATCCTGGCCAAAGCATATTAATTTTTCCTACACCAATCATTTGACCGCGATTAAGGTCACGAATTCTAATCCTACCGGCTCCTTTGCCACGGCCTTTCTTGGCACCTGCATTACTAACTGATGTTACAGATTTCCATAACTTTTCTGCGGGCACTAAAAATATATGATTTAATAAAATTATGACAATTTACTGTAGATTTTATAAGACATTCTTTAATTTAATATATATGCATATTTAAATTTAAGTTGAGAAGTGATTTAAAATGTAAGATAAAGAGGTACACACATTTATTAAAGAAGTTCACACAAGCTACAGTTGATGTACTAAATGTTTTGAGGTTGGGTGCTACATTATTTCGAATGAATTTATGTTTGAGAACAATATTAACAGGAGTTGTTACAGTCCTAAGTGATAATAATTTAGAAAACATCACTTGAAACAGAGATGGCTACTGTTTGCAGGTGAAATAATAAATAATTTACAAAGTCAAACGGAAGTAAACTTTTTTCAATTTTTTTTAATTCTACCTATAACAGGGTAGGCAATGTAAAGTCCAAACAGCCAAGTCTATTGTGGTTATTCTGAGATACCTGTGTATCCTTTTACCACGTTGCAGTTTTTGACTACTACTATACAGCACTCAACCCGGCCCGAATTTTTTATAATTTCTTCCAATTACAGGGGAGGCAAAGGGCATTAAAGTTCATATAACCATTTCTTATGTCATTATTTTGTTTATTTATGGTTCCGTGATACCAGTACATCGTATGCCTTGGCCCCATGAGTTTTTGGCGACCAAATACTCCACCATTTTGTTTTAAAAAATTTTTTAATGGAATGCAATGTTAGTTATTACTTTGAACAAATGAGATTGATACGGTGATGTTAAATAAATGGAATTGCCATACAAATCAATGAATAGAAATGAAACCCTGAAAATAACTAATCAAGTCTAAATGATGTATTACATATATTGCACTAAATTGCGACCTTTTTGGCATAAAACTACACCAATTTAATAACAAAAATTTTAATACAACACAATATACGAAATAAAAAATAGAGTACAGTTCAGATTTGTTTTTTGTTAAATTCTGCGTATTACTAGGAAGGCAAAGGAAAGCAAAGTTAATACAGCCACATCTTATATATTTTTTCAAATTTAATTGTTCATACAATGAAATTGAAAAATAAAAAGGAATAACAATGAAATGATACTTCTTTAAAATACACTATACGAAATAGAATATACATTACAGAATCCTCCTCACCGTTACATGCCAAAATGAAAAGGCAAAGGATACTATATCCGTACAGCCTAAAAGTTTGACAGTATGCTTGACAGATGATTTACGTGGCTGGTCTTGATTTTCGTGTTTATTAAAATTTCTGATCTTTACTTAATTTCAGAATATTATTTAGCATAGTCCATGTTATTAATACAAAAATACTCAAACACTTTACGATATGGGTCTTTGCAAGTGTCCAAAAAGACGCGTTACCAATCAGTTTTGCTTTGAACACAGAGTCAATGTTTGTGAATACTGTATGGTGACAAATCATCCAAAGGTAAAATTTGTGTAAATCTATGTCATATGACTTTTATATGTGATCGGAAATAATATATAGTACACTGTTACAGTGCATAATTCAATCATATCTACAATGGTTACAAGATAGTGACTACAACCCCATATGTGAAATTTGCACAAAAAGTTTGAGTGACGGCGAGTGTATTCGGTTAACTTGCTATCGTAAGTAAAGACAAATATCCTGATAGTTTTATGTTAATATTTATTGTAATATTACGGTAATTCACGACATAGCCCTATATATTTGCAGATGTGTTCCACTGGACATGTGCTGAAAGCCGGTATCGCGCCCTACCCAGAACCACGGCACCAGCAGGTTACCAATGCCCATCTTGTGCCACGCCTGTCTTTCCGCCATCAAACTTGGTTTCACCAGTTGCTGATGTTTTGAGGGAAAAATTAGCAGGTGTTAACTGGGCTAGAGCTGGCCTAGGTTTACCTTTAGTAAGTCTTCATTAATTTTATAGCACTTTATTATTCCCTGTAGGCCTTAATCTGTTGAACTGTGATCTTGGAGAAAGTAAAAATTATAGTGTGGATTTAATGGCTTACCTTTAAAGAGTGAATCTATAATAATTTAGTGTTGCAAATATAAAGCTATAAAGTGAAAACATTTTTTTTAAGTTATCTGATGACCAAGATTTGAAAGGTGCGTCTGGTAGAACAAGTCAATCCCCGATAGAACATTCCCAATATTACTCTAGTACTGTTGATAGCCAAAGAGGCACTCCTGTTGGAGCCAGTGATGATGAATCTACTAGCAGATCAACTAATGGTACACCACACTCCATAGTTCAGATACCAGAAGACCCTGTGAATATTTATGATAACACTTCTGTTAAACGGACTGACAGTTTACAAGGTAATTATTACACATACATACTTAGTACTTAGAATTGTTGGAAAATGTGCTTGGTAAAATGGATATTAAACAGGAGACATGTTTCCTTTTCATTGTAAATAATATTATATATTCATAATATTTCAGGAAGTCAAGCTCCAAGGAAATCTTTCAAATCTGTTGATCATCCAAAAACTTCATTGAACTTTGATCATGATGAAAACAAATACAAACAGAAGTCAACCTTTGCTTGGGTCAGCAGGTGGTGGAAGTAAGCTTGTTTATTAATCTTCTTTAATAATCTAATATTTTCTGTGAATTAATAAAAATTGCATTTTTTTTATCAGGAACACACTTCCAAGTTCTCGAGTACACAGAGCAGGAAGCATTTACAGACGATACTGGATTCTTTTGTTTGCTCTATTTGCTCTAGTTATTATTTTATTCCTACTCAGCCGTAGAGATGTGGATGAAGAAAGTCCTTTTGCTTTTGTTAAAGATGATGATAGAAGAATACTTCAGAAAAATTAATAATAGTTGTATTTTTATTATTTGTGTATTTATCAAATCAAATGTAATCTAAAAAAAAAATACTAGTTTTAAATAAAAGATTTAATTTATAACTCAACTTTTAAAAATAAACAAAAATTTACAAACTATAAAATAACAATGTGATACATTAAAATGCTGTTAAGTAATTTACATTAATAAAACATAATCAATGGAAAATAATTATAATTACAATACATTAGTACAAGTACTAACTTCTTTATTTAAGAGCATTACAGAAAATATGTCATTATAGAATTCTGGGTAGTACTGACAGGCACGCTGGCAATCTGGCATCCAATTTATTTCTAACAACTTTGGTTGAATCCTTAAGTCATTATTCTGTTTGTGCCAACTTAACATAATGTCTGCAGCATACAAAGCCCTGGACTGTGGACTCTTAGCAATTCCACAAGGTACTTCTTTTATTGTGGCTGTGATAAATAATTCTGAGATCATGTCAAATATAGATTTTTCTACTGTAGCCCATTCGAAATTTCCATATTGCTTATCCCACTCCTCCTTAAATTGTTCACATAATAACCTATACAAAGGAGCATCATCTGTATAATTCATCACAGTGAAATGTTGTTCATAATCTTCAAAATTATCAAGAGCAAATGGTTTATTTGAAAATCTAAGGAAAAAGTTATTGTATATATATACTTTAGTAGGATTGACAGACTTTAATACAATAACATAGCGTATATCAAATTTCACCAAACCAATATTGGGTCTATCAAATAATACAGGATTTTCAATATATTTTTGTGCTATTTTTGGACCAGTCAAAGGCAAGCGACAAAGAAAATTTAAATTATCTGTTATATAAGTATCAAGACCCCTGGCCAGATTATAAGGTTTACAAATCCAATGATTATCCAAACCATTTCTTTTTCTTTGCATATAATATGCAACAAATTTAGGAAATTCTGTCTTCATGTTATATGTTGTAGGCAACCATAAAGGATATGTCTCTAGGTCACTTGATGTACCTTTGTCTTTAAGGCACTGCCTTGCAACAATAGCTAGCAAATCTTTAATAGTGATGACATATTCAAAAGGAAACTGATTTACAAACTTCTGTGGTGAATTTTCACTTAGCTCCTTGAATGTTTTAAAATGATCCAAATACCAAAGAAAATCTGCATTATCTTCATTATCAACTATTTCAAATTCAGGTGCTGTTAGGAATTCATTAATATATTTATACTGTGAAAATACTTTTATCTTTTTTGGCAACTCTATATCTTTTAATAACTCTAAGTTTGGTAATGACTCTACAATATGACCTTCAAGGAAATAATTTGGATTAGGCTCTGTCTGTATAAAATCTACATCAAAATGTTCATAGTGTTTCCAAGGTATAAGCATAGCGTCTCTTTGAATTTCATCAGGATAATGTCCTTCAACAAAATTTCTTGTGACTATCTCACCTTCTTCCACATTTTTGATTGGGAAGAGCAATGTATATGTCATCTGTTCAGATACATGTATGAAAGGGACAGCTCTGAAATTCGGTTTATCTGAGTGCAAAATTCCTGAACCTAGTTCATCCATTACATACCAAACCGGTACTCTATCTTCAACAGAGAATTCACTCCCACCAATACCATATGTGTTAGCATACTTCCATACATTGCAAGCAACACCATCAATCTTTTTTTCAACAGAATCTGCACTAATTCTCATCATAGAGCACATTCTTTCTAAAAGTTCCGGTACATTTCTTAAAGTCGATTTTAGATTATTCGCTTTGAAAGTCCACGCATGGTCAACTAAATAAATGTGAGAGGAGTCTAAGCTATCAATATCTGTTATTGCCACCACACTCCACAATGGATCAAAGGGTTTCTTTACAATTTCTTCGTAATCTATTTCAACGAGTTGAAAAGTTAAACCGGAATCAAAAATTTGGTCATTTAATTTTTTACATAAAGTTGGCCAAAAATATTCTGGAACTCCTGAAAGAAGCAACTGTGGTTTGTGAAGGGCTAAAAAACTATTGTATGTTGTTATTCCGTCCATTGCTAGCTAATATTTAAGATCGCCAAGAAAAATAGTAATCCCAGTTTGAGGTTATGATACCGTTTGATCTTAGGTTATTATAACTTAAGATTATTGATTCAGGCCTAAGAAGAAATAAAAAAGAGACTGGAAACTTAATTTACAACCCAGTTTATCGATTTATATCGGTATTAAATATTATTGATATTTTTACAACAATAAACCGAAGGGATTGGTCACTGAGCATATAAACACTACGTTTTTTAGAGATTTGGATTTTATTTTTACAAGACAAGGGGATGTCGCTCATACATCCAAGTCTCTTGTAATACTTTATTTCACATAATGGGTCTGATTCTGAAGTCTCTAAAACTTTATGTAAATGCACTGTATGTTGTGCTATTAGTATGATTACAAAAAATTACTGGTATATCCCGTAACATTAAATATGTAAGAATTTAGTTTTCAACTTTAAATAACGTCTTTAAAATACAGGTTTAAAAAGCGCCTCCCATATATGTATTTTAAAGTTCTCTATGATTTTCTTTAAAATTATCGTAATTTTCATTTTCCTCAATGAAATAATGCCTACCGCTTGTCATCAAAAACTACGAAGCGACGAAATAAGTTCCGCTGATATGGTTGTATAAGCCAGGCTCACTTTGCTTTCCCGTTTACTACGAGAACAAGAAAGGGTTTAAAAAAATGAAGGCATTTGAGCCCGATGCTATTGTGCACAGATTTATAAATACTGTGTAATTTAAAATAGCTAGTTATCTCATAATAACATTTATTTCTCTTAGAATTAATTTTAAGACAGATATAAAAGTAGAAAAACACATGATTGAGCTTGTCCACATAGGCAGGAGCATTTTTAATTTTACTATACATTTTTGATACCTTAACTAATCGAAATCAAATATATATTTAAACCAAAAAAATGGTAACTTGTTGCTTGAAATCATAGCCATTACCACCTCATTGCGCAGGCCACCAGAGAATATAAATAGCCGCTACTGATATAGTATAATTAAACTTGTTATTCAATAGAGAAATTTTATCTCAGTGCTTCGAAAGGTAGATTAAGCCGTTGGTCCCAGTTGTTACGACAACCGCTTTCACCCACCAACCCGCATTGAGCCATCGTGGTGGTACTATGGCCTAAATTCCTTGTCTCTCCCATGTTAGGTCTCTGTCCAGCACTGGGACTTTTATAGGCAGTTGATGTTGATGATGAATTCCGTCCACTATTTTAAATTACATGAAATTAGTATATAACAACAAAGATTGGTCTAAGACAGAAATATATTTTTGGGCAAATTAAGTAATCGTCAAAAAAATGTAACTCACTAATGAAAAGTGTTATTGTGGCAGTTTCCGCGACCGATACAGTCAGCATCATATACAAAGTTACATCGAAGATGTTCAAAGACTGAAATATTATCGGTATCGAGTAATATCAATACAACCAAGGAAGCCAATTTAAACAGAGCATTCACTGTGGACTGTGGTCAAATATCGGAACACCCTAATAAATTCTGCACATTAATATCGTCATCAGGGGAGCAACAGCCAAATAATTAATGGTAATATATTATCCAATTTTCAAAAATAATGCAACAAATTAGAAAATTTCACTTTATGTACAATTACTACGCCAGTTTATCCTTAATTTGATTAAAACATCTCTGATGGATAAGTATTAAAAGTTTAAAATCGGAAATTTTATTCACAGATGACATACTAGAGCTGTCAGAAACAAAACTACATAGAGTATTACTTTATACTTTAGCCTATTCGAAATAGTTCACTAATCCATTAAATGCAAAATAAGGATTAAGGAAATCATAATTTTTGTACATTTGCAATTTACAAAAAATGAGACCAAGACAAACAGACATCTTCATGCACACAAATACCCACTCGTTACCTCTAGAGTAACAGAGAAGATCTGTTACTCTAGAGGTCACGAGTAGGTATTTGGCTATTATTGGCTTTTGGCTGTAGACAGTGTCTCGTTTAAATCTGTTTAGTTGTATTTGTGTGAAAGAGAAACATCTATACACACAACAAACTGTCAGTTATATTACAGTGTTAAAAACACAGTTGTTTGATACTTTAAAGTTGAAGAAAATGCCATTTTTGGGTCGATAGATAGGGTTGCCAATTTTCTTATTATTCAATTACACATTTGTTGATTGGTGATATGTTTTTTTAAGGTTTTAAAATAACCAAATAAAAATATAAAATTAATTTTCAATTTAATGTATTTTTATGCTATAACATCTTTTCTGAGAACTTTGACGATACTTAAAACTAATTAAGATTATAATAAAAAGATCACATAATATATCCTTTATATTTAAATATTTAACTTTACTATAAGCAAAACTGAACAGGCTAAGTTATGTTGCCACTATGGTCGTATACTACCAAGAGTGGAATTTAAAAATAAAAATTCTCAATAATCGTGTCGAATGTCGAAATAAGTACATACATAAAAAGCTACGTAAAGTAACAAAAATTATGTTACGTCGTATGTTGTGCAAGCAAAAATAGTTTAATTATCTGTTGATTTTGTATTCCAACAGCATAACATGCTTATACTTCTGATAACTAGTGATCTATATAAGGTGTAAGGTGTTCACATTAAAGAATACCCCTGATCTAAATTATAATAAATAGTAGAAGATGCAGTCGTTGAAACCTCGCCATATAGGTATAAAATAGAATATGGAAAACATTTTATAACAACTATCTATAAATCAGTTCGAATCAGACTCCATGTGATTTCTGTAGTTCCGTCGCGCTTTTTTGACTCGTTGTCGGAATTTGATGGCTTTGTAGTCAGGGTCGTCGGAGACGTCGTCGGCAAGCAGATGGGAGGTTCTGGTGCTGCTTCCGACCACTGTCCCAACCCCGCTGTCCGGAGTGCCCAAAGCATCAGGCGCTGGCCAAATACTACTCTCTGTACTACAACTACTCTCCATTTCACTTTCATTCGTCTCGTTCATTAACCTCGCCACTGTTCTATTGTAACTAACTTTTGGTGAAAGCCGTTCGGTAATGGATAATGTCTCTTTCGGCGGGGGAGACTCACTTGAATCCGATCGTTGTATACTAGCCCGACCATTCCGCCTTACCCTCCTTAAATTGATCCTGAATCTACTTTCTGGCTGCGGTGGAGACGAGTTATTGATTTCTGATTCTGGACGTTCCATGCGTAATGAATCGCCTATAGAATCCCGCGATCCGTTTATAGGTGTGGGTATAATGCTAACGAGATTTGATGGAATGTTTTGATTAATGTTTTGGTTTCGCGGGGATATAGGCCGACTGCTCACTGATTGGTCGTCGTCGGAATCCACTTCAGCTATCCTAAATAACGCCGATGAGCTTTGGCCTCTATATCCTGTAAAGCAATAAAATGTAACTTTAGTAATTATTACTGATCTAAGCGCAGGCTTCAGTTAAAAGTATTACTTACCAGTGCTTGTGCTAGGTAATGCTAAATTGTCATCATTATGAAAGTTTGAAAAATTATTATTATCACTACTATCCTGAGCTAAGATAGCCCCTGTGAAAAGAGAAATATTTTCAAATACAATCAATTTCTAACAAAATATAATAACAATCTTTTTATTGACATAAATCTTACCATTACTTCTTGAATTCAATACTTTTCTGTAACTAGTGACTTTGCTTTTCCTTTTAGAAGTCCTTGTTAGATTAATACGCCTTCTAAGAGGCCTTATGATCTGTAATTAAAATGGTCCATTAGTGTGTTTAAGATTTGTTCACTACACGTGGAGATTACAACTGTCTAAAATAGTTTTATTCATTTTCGGAAAGTGCTGCGTATCAGTATCTAATATTCGTCCTACACCTAATGCAACGTTAAAAAGGTGCCGTAATAGCATTTTTGTATAAAGATGAAATTTATAAAACTGTCAATCAGTCAACTGTCAATTAATTCTATATAGATGTAATTAGCAGAAAAAATATATACCTAAGCAGAAAACTCGATACTGGCGGAATCTATTAAGAAAGCGCCATAAAACCCCAAAGAAGAAGAAGAAGAAGAAGAAGAATTCGCAGAAAGTAGCGAAACGCATTGAAAATATTAGAGGAGTTTAAACTAAAACTAGTGTTTCTTTTAGTACAATACAGAAACGGTCATGTTAACATCCATATATTTTCAGGTAAAACAAACAATATACATATCTTTCAATTCAACTAAAGTACTTTTTTTTTACATTTTGACAAGCTATGACGACCTTGAAGACTCGTGTTCCTATTTTAAAATTATCTAATGGTGGCGCTAGTATGCGTCAAGATTAAAATTGGTTTGGGATGTCACACCCTGAGAGCACTCACCCTGGCTGTGTCTGTGTAGAGGCGGTGGCGGGGCTCGTCGCTGTCGGTGCGCTCGCTGGAGGGCGCAGAAGGAGCCAGGGCCGGGGCGAGGGCAGGCGCGAGGGCACGTCGGGGGGCTGCGCGACGTCCCCCGCCCGCCCGACGGATAGCTCGCTTACCCTTACTAGCCTCCGACACCATACACTTGCTGCTCGACT
This sequence comes from Acentria ephemerella, assembly GCA_943193645.1. Classification (NCBI taxonomy): domain Eukaryota; kingdom Metazoa; phylum Arthropoda; class Insecta; order Lepidoptera; family Crambidae; genus Acentria; species Acentria ephemerella. The sequence continues at coordinate 3,541,592 of OW971889.1, forward strand.
TGCTTAGGGTCGACCGGGACAGTTTACTACGCCTATCAAATTTAAATATTTCAAGTTGTAATTTTCAAACAACAAGGATTGATTAGACTATATCACATAACATTACTATGGACTAATACAGCTGATATTTGAGACTCAAAAATCTTCCTAGCACAGATATTAACCCACCATAAACTACTAAACTTGGTTGGTAAGCAGGATGATTATTTTTAAAAGTTCTGTTTTCTGCACCACGTAATAAGAATTGTCTTAGACTGGACAACACTAAAACCTGTCGTCTGCAAAGGCCTTTAATGTACAATTGGGTATAGGTACCGCAATCTTTCTTATTAAACCTTAACTCAAATAAACCATAAAAAACGTGATAAAAATCGTTCCAGAACCAGCGATATTGTAGAGAATTCAATAAAGTTTACTAAATGGACACTTAAATTTTTAGAAGCGCAATATGCTTCCGAGAACTTCAAGTTAAATAAAAACCTACGTTGAATTTTACAGACAGCTCGAGAGGATACTTAATGAATCAATTTAGTCTAACACATTAGTACTAAAATATTTTATGCTTTTTTCACTCGGGGCCATTGTGAAAAAGAACCCGAGTGAAAAAGAATAAATACACAACAATTACAGGTGCATTAGAAAGTTTAATTATTTTACTATGGCAGACTAACAAGAGTTGAGTTATAATTCTTTTTGTTTTTAAATCATTTTGAATCCAACTTCTCTGTACTATGCGGTTAAAATTAGAATAGATAGGATTTGAAAGTAACTTGCGAAGTGAAGTTAGTGTCATAGGCAACACTTATATGGTTCCTCAAATTTAATTTTATGTAACATTTATTTCACTAAAAACCTTGAAATTATTTAATTATACATAATAAAAATATGAGTACTTTAGGTATGATCAAAAAAATGATGTTGACCTTCCTTTGCGTAGTTGAACTGCTGTTGCTAGTGGTGTGGTCAATTTTATTTTGGAAAACATAGTAACAATGTTGTTTAAGAAAAAAATATACATTTTTTTACTTATTATATTGATTAGTTTTACCTATGAGATCCTCTTTTCTGCAATCGAAGATTCTTAGAATAGCGTGAGGTTGTTGCAACTATACGCGCCAGCCTATTGGGGCATCTTTGACTGCGGTTCCCGTTTGAGTTTGCTGAAAAGAATTCTTATCTTATTTTATGAAAATCTTATCTAAAAAAGGTATGTTTTTTAGAAACCAGATATACAAATATTATCAATATGTATTGAAATACACTAAACAGCAACGTGTCGACATCTGTTCACGCGCAAAACCTGCAAGAAAGCTTCGTAGCGAGAGACATATTCCGGCTCCTTGAAGTATCGAACAGAAGCGTGTGCTTTCTAGAACAAAGCCAAGATGGCCGATCGTCTTTTATTTTTTCCTTTACTTCACTACTGTTATTTATTTTATAATATTCATTGCAATTTCCGTATTTTTTAAATATAATAATTGACATAAATGTATCCCTGGTATTATTGTTTACAACATCCAAGACCCTAAACATAGGAATATTAGCCTAACCAGGATTTGAACCCGGGATCTCTGACTTTGTATAAGAGGTTTAAGAATCTCTCTTTTATCTCTATTTTATTTATTTATTTGAAAACTTTCATTATAGAAATTAATTTGTAACAAATGTTATTATATAATGTAATTAACAAGAGATACATTGATGAAAGTATAATGTGATTAAACTAGTCTTACCCCGTTTAGGAGGTAGTTGTATAAAGTCCACGACTATATGATCACTGTCTGAGGAGTCCGTATCATTATGAAGGGAGCCACAGGTGCTAGATCCATCCAGCGAATCAGTTTCTTCTGCGAGACACTCCAGCTCACGCTGAACCAACGAGTCGAAGTATGCCATCATACGTGGGTCTTCACTCGTAGACTGTTCCGCGTAGTTGTGTGATATGTACTAATAATGAAAATTGATTATTAAAGTAATAAATCAAGACGCGATTAATTAATTGATATTTTAAATCGTAAAGAAAGAAAAGTACTAGGATAATCAAATTTATTAAAATAATCACTAAAAAAATAATGAATTCACTTCTGCAAGAGGATTAATATCAGTAAAAAGGTGTCAAATGCGCGGAGACTCTTTGGCGGCCCAATTACCTTTTCATGCCTCTTTTGAAGGAGCGCATGGAACATGGAGGAATAAGTGTACCGATAACAATTTTACGCTCTGGCTATGCGAAAAACAAACCAGTAACTAAATCTTTTTATGTGATATATTGAGGTAGGAATAGTGAATTGATGTAGGTATTTAAAAATATCAATTTAATTCGAATCTATAGCTCTATTTCTTACGCCTCGAAAGCGAGCGGGTCGGCAGCAGCACGGCGACCCGATCTTGAATGCAGCGAGCCGATCGCACTGCACCGGAGCACAGGCTTAATGCTATTTGACGATGCATGAACAAAATGCCTATCTAAAATTTCCGAAATAATCCTTGTACACGAGGTCTTACTTGTCCACTATGATGCACAAGGGATACATAGTCCTCATGGCTGTATATTTCACGTGGATTGTCCGATCCTTGAGCCTCTTCTAATAGTGAACCCCTCATTTGAGGGTAATCCATCACTGACCACACCTGGAAATAAATTAATATTCAAAAATTTCTACTAAAGGATTTTTTAATATATATTATAGTAATAAAAATGATTACTTGAATTACACTTTAGTAAATGAAAAGCAGAATAACATATCACTTGCAGTTTGACGGGATGTAGTGCCTTCCATGTTATAAAGATGTGATTAAGACACTGTTATAAGATATCTTGCCTTGATGATTTTTTCCACTCCGGATGACGCAATGAGGCAGTAGTGAGGATTATACCGCACTTGGTTCACGATTGACCTGTGGCCATACAGCACCAAGTGCGGAGGCTCCACTACCAAATCTGAAAAACAAATATTCAAAGTCAAAATATGTTTATTCAATCTAGGTATATTTATGAAGAATATAATTATAATATTGAAACATATTGAGTTGACAGTTTAGCATTAATTATAACAGTTAATACGAGTTTCAATTCCTAAACTTTCTGCAAATTGTACTATACTTAGCTATTAAATTATAGGAAATGTTTCAATTTTATATACCTACAATTTATTATTGGAAAGGACAGTTTTACAGACGTAAACAAAATTTATTTTATTTCATACAGAGCCATAATATTCAACTGAATAAAAAGAATCTATAGATTAAATCCCCTGCGCTTTGTAGAAAATATTATCAAATAATGGAAATATTTTTTATTTAGCTGATATAATAATATCATATATAAATATATAATAATAGCAGATTGTATTTATTTAGCTGATATTGTTTTTCAAGAAATGAAACCGCTAATACTCTTGTTTCTTCAAACTACACAACTTTGTGGAATAAATATTGAAAGAATTTTACCAATAAAAATTGTTTTCTGATAATGTATGTACACATAAATCATTGTATGCATGTGTTCATTCTGTGAAAAAGATGGCAAATGAATGTTTTAATTAGCTGCTTACGAATTAAAACATAAGTTGAGTAAAAATGAGCCTACATTAGTAAGAACGGTTATGTTACCAGATTTCTTCATCAGCGCAATACGATAGGGTTGTATATCTTAAAGCCAGGACATACATTTCGCTACAATAGTATACTACGCACCATGGCTTTTTTTATGATATGGTTCTTTAAAAAAGCCCGACATTTACGATATGGAACAGAGATTTTAAATTGTAACTGGGTAAAGAGATACAAATATACTCAAACATACTGTTTTTCATCAATATTTAACAACTATATTGTTGAGTTAACTTCAAATTAGAATATAAATTTATATTATACCTATATAATTTATATTAACCCAATTATCTTTTATAAATACAGATCAATTTACAAAGTTTCACCTGATCCACCTCCATCTGGTATCTTCCACATATACAGATTAAAATCATCAGATCCAGACATAACATACTGGTCGCCTTCCCCGGCGAAACAGCAACTCTTCATTGTACATGAGTTGTAATAGTCTTGATGGTAAAACTCCGAGACGGGTTCAGGAGAATGTACGGCGTAGAGGACTGGAGCGAGTCGACGACGTAACGCTAATATGTGTGTTCCGGCGCAATTGAAACGAACACTCATGCAGTTCTGTGATGCTCCGTTGTTACCTACATAACGTAGTACAGGGCTGTAAAGAATATATAGATATTAAAAGTGAAACTGTCTTATCAATCATGGAAATTAAGCAATGCGTAATGTGTCTCCGTTTTCAGGCAAATTTCTTTAGAACTGAATATTCGCTTGTATAGGTAAAACAAAAAACATAAAAATAAATCCTATCTCTGTGCTTAGTAACTTTGCCAAAATATGGCTAAAAGTCAAACATTAAATATTTTGCCTTAACTTGTCATAAATGGAGTGCCAACTCACTGTTTCGGTGACCTGAGGTCCCACAAAGCGACGCCGTCGCGTGCGTTGGCCGACACGACCATGCCAACCTGCTGAGGGTGGAACATGACGCCGTGGAAAGCCTTTCTACTGCGCGATATTACCAGTGACTCTGATCGACAAATAAAAATTTGGTTACTATCAAAAGCAATCTATTGAATTTGACATGTTTGGAAAATCAGCTCACCATGTACGGATTGCCTGGTGTCGAAGAGTAATAGACGTCCATCATTGCCAGCCGTAGCCACAACTCTGCAGTTGAACGGGTCAATACTGAGACTGCACACTGCTCTCTGGTGCTGCAGAACTTCCAGTGGGCATTTACTCTCTAGATCATGAACTACAACCTGTACAAATTTCAGACATAGTTATGCAGCTTTTAAACAAATATTATGCTTGTGAACCAATAAAATTTATCTGACTAATTTACCCTATTACATAAATTTAAGATAAATTTATATTTAACTAAAAGAAAAACCACAATATAAAGTTGTGTATCCTTTCATATTCAATAGGTCTATAATGAAATGACTGAAATGACAAGTAACTGTAGTTAATTACTACAATTCTATTAAATATAATTCCCAGACATGTCTGGGACACACTGGGACAGCACATTCTAAGCTGCTGGGCAGCCCACAAACTCTGCATGCCCAATATACATCCTCTATACAGAGTATGTCTAATAACTATGTTTTATCTAAAGTGTATGCAATTCAGAGTTTCAATAGTTCAGATTTTGGTATAGTAAAGTTTGTATGATTCTAGCTGTACCCTTAACTATCATGCTTGAAAAAAAATATACAAAACTTAAAAAGAGTACTTTTTATTTGAAACCTAGTTTGACAAGTGTGTGTAATTATGAAGCTATATTGTTATATCAACCTGTCAACTTGTAAATAAATAATTTTATTAAACATTTTAAATTCATATTTCTTTATTAATTATCACAATAATAACCTAAGAATTTCTTCACAGATCTGTGCAATTTCCTCATGATGTTTTCCTTCGCCATAAAAAAGTTGAACAAACATATATTTGAATTTTGATGAAAACACATTGATTGTTTGAACCGCTGCCTCCTGCATGGAAGACATTACGAACTATGACCTTGCGAACTATGCCATTGATCCTTCTTTATGAATTAAATCTTACTACTAATAAATTGTTATAATGAAATATGTTGTAAAATTAACACTTATACATACCATATCATCATTACCCCCAGAATAAATTTTCTGATTGTCATTGGTGATCCCAAGACAAAATATATTGGACTGATGAACTGCCTTCATTTGTTCTGGCTTGCCATGGTCAAATAAGGATTGGCCAAACTGCCATAGCATGACCCTCCTGTCATCTCCACCTGATTTGATAAATAAAAAATTAAAGTATTATGAACAGCAATTGAAATTAGCAATATTATTCTGAACCAATAAAAGGTAGGGCCATTAAATCTCCTATAATTTATTTCTTCAGTATTCTGATCAGATTTTAGTATTATCAGTATGAAAATTTGTCAATACTTAATTAAGCAATTATTTCAGAAGTATTTGATCTTAAAAACTACTTTGCCCAATTATAAAATAGATATATATTCTCATTATCCATAAGATTCTCTAGCCTAAAGCCTAATTTGTTAGACATAAAATAGATCTTAGTTAGTGTAAATAAATAAAACAGCTAATATAAAACTAATAGCTAAAAGTTTAGATATGTATTTAGTTTTCAGGCTTAGGAAAGTGTGTCTCAATTGTAACCATTTGCTTAAATTTTGCTTCTAGAATTACCTGCACAGAATAAATGTGAGTTCTATTAGAATTGTGTTGTTTACAAACAAAAATAAAAAGTATGAATACAACAATTCTTTTTTAATCAATGATATACTGTGTCATAAAAAATTATCCCCTAACCATCAGCATCAACTTGTACCATAAAAAATTACATGGAAGATAAATAAATCATTTGCTATTAGAATAATTAAGCTGATGTTTAAAATTTCAACTAGATCTAAAATTAAAAAATAAAATTTCAAAAAGTAAACAAATTCTTGTCAATATTGTTAATCATCATTACACATTTCCTTAAAATTAATATAAAATATTATAAATTATATTTAAAAATATAATATGCTTATTTTATAAATATTTTAATAAAATATCCTATTGTGTGTAGAAAATAATCAAGTTGTACACTCAACCCGATATTTCAATATTAAACCAAAACAGATGAAGAGGACGTAATTTACCAAAAATGAGACACAAATACTGTAATAACGGAGACATCATTGGATTCTTCTTTCTTAATGTACAAACCAGTGAAATTAAAAATTTATAGTTTAACATACAGTAGAATCAATTAAATATTACCTGATACAAGTAATTCGCCATTATTGGAAAACTCGATGGCGTTTACACACCCAAAATGGCACACTAACTCCCGACGATAGAGGTTTTTAGCTGCATTTAGTCGTTTGTTATACAAATGTGATTTGAATTCAGGTATGAGACCATATTCCCTTTTTACGAGATATGGTAGTGGACTTGATGCATTCGCCATAACTAGATCACCATTTTCTGACATGACTGACAATGAAACAAGCCTTGATGTTCGTCGATCAGCTGTATTTTATTTTTAAAAGATTTTTTAATAGTGATGTTTTTTATATTATGATTAAATCCAAGCATAATTTTTTCAAAAAAAAACCATATGTTCTAAATCTTAAAAGTCCACAGATTTACAAGAATACGTAATAAGGTCTATTCTGGAGAAGTAAATAAAGAAGAGGAAAAAGGAGAGGAGGAGGATTCAGTGGAAATCTCGGATTTGAAAGGTGTCACTTAGGTGCTATACATTTTATTGCGTATTTAGTATTAAAGTGTATATTTTTTACGGTAACGATGAAGTACATTTTATACGTATTGTGTTGTAATGAAATTGGTGTATTATTCAGTATTTTATTTCCAATAATTCATCTATAGAGTAAGTTTATTTATTCCATTCTCATTTGAATATCATTTTATGGTAATCATTAACATAACATTCTATTTTCGTATCATTTTATTGTATTCGCTAACATTGCATAACATTTTCAAAAAATTTTCTCGTCAGTCATTAAAAAAATAGCGGGCCTACAATTAGTCGCTCATTGGGTCTAAGGGATACATTACATCGGTTTTCGGAACCAGAAATAATTACATAAGATTTGCCTGTATAGCTAAGGCCCAGCTCCCTTTGCCTTCCCTATAATAGGGAGAATTTCTATACAACATTATGTTGACTCAGAATGGGCTAACTCTCATTCAAAGAGCACCTCTTCAGACTCAAGGTGGTTAATACCGCTCTATGTGAGTTTTGTTGCTCAAGTACAATTCAATATACAAACCACATAATTTATGAATGAACAGCATTTGAATAAAAAGAAGCGTACTAATTAAAAATTTAAAGCCGATCTACAAAGAAGATTCTTTCCTGCGAGCTTAAGAAAATTCTTGAGTAATATAGACACCTACTTAAAAATTTACATATAAAACTACAGTAAAGAAGATATGAGGTTGAGAAGAACTTGTTCTAAATTAAGATAATATTGTTATAAGCACGGCTATATGGACTTGAGTTTCCTTTGCTTTCCCTTTTACGAAGGGAGAACAAAAAAACAGTCGAAACGTGCATGTCACAAAATGTAAACAAAACATTATAGTAATCTGTGACCTTAACTACTTTGCACGTGGTTGTACATCTCGTTACTATTATTTCACTTATTTTTATATTGATAGAATAACTTAATAATAATTAACTGATAGATTGGATACATAAAATATTAAGTTGTTCTAACAAGGCACTTACGCTGACGAAAATAATACAGAATTAATATCTTAGAATGGTAGTAGCAGAATTTGTAAATAAAAGAATGAAGAAAACTCTTGAAATATCCAGTAAGTATCTACTAATACTTTGTATATTATTGAAATATTATTGTCTTGCTGTTTTTTTTATTTACACCATATATTTACAGTGTCTAACTCGGACACTTCAAGTATTGAAGAATCGGAAGACTCTGAAGTTGATGAACCGAAGAACACTCCATGTGATGATGCAGATGCAGAGAGTAGTGAAGAAAATGTCCGTAATTCAGCAGATGAGAGCACTCTTATTACCAATGAGGGCTGGGCAGATTCCGTGGCTAAAATTCTAGGGTCAAATAAACCGAAAAATAAGAAAACTCTTGTTTTATCTAGAGCAAAAAAATATTCTGAAACTGTTAAAAAGGAAAAGGAAGATAAACCAGCATTTGAGGTCATTAGTACCTCAAAAGAAATTAAAACAGAAATTAAAACTGAAGAAGAAAGTATATTAGAACCACTGTCCAAGAAAGTTGTAAGTAAAAACTCTATATAATTAATAAATTTAAAATGGCAAAATTTGCTTTATTTGTCATGTAAACCAGAGCGCTTGAACCACTTTACATGCAAGCTTCACCCTAAGTAGTTGAGGGATATTTTTTATTTATATTGATACAAGTATTAATATTTTTATATTTAGAAACATGAAAAGCCATCAATCAGGGTAAAACCAAACATATTAGAAAAGGACAGGGAAAAACTTTTAGCAAAAATAGCTACCAAAGGTGTTGTACAATTATTTAATGCTGTAAGAAATCAACAAAAGACACTGGACAAAGAAATTGATAGAAATGATATATCCGAAAACAAGAAAGAGAAGATATTAAAGAAATTTGACAAGAGAGCATTTTTGGACACTTTGATGGGGCAAACAAAGTCTGTAATTGTTGACAAAGATGTTAGTAATGTAAAGGATGAACTGAAGATTGAAGAAGAGACACCTAAGTGGAGTGCTCTTAGGTGTGTAATTTATGTAAATATATGTAATAGAATTAGGAACACTATATTATAAATTTAGTCAAAGGTTAGCCCTTCTTGTTATTTAAGATAGTGTGAAGATTTATTTAAAAAAATCAATGCTATGACCTTTTTCACTCTAAATTGCTATCTCTTAATATATGTCTTGTTTTTGGGTACTGCTTTAATTAAAACTTGACAGGTATTTAATACTTTTTTATTTTATTTCAGAGATGATTTCATGATGGGAGCTAAAATGAAAGATTGGGACAAAGAATCTGTTGAATGATAATTTAATCATAATGTAAAATACAAATTTAATAAATATATATTTAATAATATTTACATGTCAATTTATTATTTTTCTTATAAGTTGATAGTTTGTCTTACAAGACTATTGTTTCATGATAAGTTACAAATGAAATATTATTTAATGAGTAGAGCATAAGCATCATTTCCCACAGAATGTTGTGTAATTTGTTTAGGTAGGGTAGAGTAGATTTTGACAGGTAAATTCCATACCATTGTTTCGATTGGTACATTCAAAGGTGCATTCCAATCTTTATCCTCAGGATTTGGTAAAAGCTTTTCATTTGTAGTTACAAACTCAAAATGTAGTCGCCACATTAAGGAAACTGAAACAATAATTCATTTCATAATAATATGTTTATAATAATAATCAATATTTGACACTTATAGAAGCAAGTAAGATGTATTATTACCTTCTTCCACTTCAAAAGCTGGTGTTATATGTAAGGGTATGGGAAGTATAAGTTGAGAATGTGTAAGTCCTAGTGTCACCTCATGATATCTCGCTACAGTCATAGATCTGCTGCTTGTCTCTTTATTTGCATTTTTTGAAGGAGACTTAGATTTCAAAATCTCTTCTGGTTGTAATGACACTGAAACCTGAAAGAATACAGAATTGTAAGTTATTTTTATTTTGTACTAAATATATTATGTAATAAATTTATTTTTTACCTGCATACAAGTAATAGTTCCTACAGAAAAGTCAAAAGTGCCAACAATATCTTCACCTAATTTGTATGCCGATTTAAACAAACAAAATCTACCAACTTTTCCCCTTGTATTTGTAATCATATATGAGTTAGGACTCCTTCTTGCTGTAAGATTCTGTAAAAAATATTAAAAACTAAAATGCAAAGATATTTGAACTTAAAAGAGTTATATATATATTTAAAAAATATTTTAAGCCATACACCAACTTACATTCAACAATAAAATATCTAGTTAACAAAATAAATTGAAAAATGTTTTATGCAGCATATTTATAATAACTTACTAAAACTGTCAATGGTAAAAATGAAACTAACTAAATAACAACCTGTTTTCTAATCATGTTATAAAACAATGTAGACATGGGGATGTTGATGTATAGTACTAAATAATTGGAGTAAGGTAGGTACCCATAAATGCCACTACAATATGAAATGTTGAATATCAAATTCTGATTGAATGTAAGTAGAATCATACTTGATAAATGAGGTCTTTGAATAGTTGAATTAAATTATAAACAATACATACTTGTAAAACCTGCAAAGCCATTGTCAGGGGAGTTTCAACTTTCCTTTCCTCAGAAAATGGATTAGTTGGCTGTAGTTCCTCAGTTGTTTCATTGCCACACAAGGCAGCAAGATCTTGCATGGTCATGATAGGACTAATAGGCAAAACTCTAAAAGGTATTCTGACCATTTTTATGTGAGATCCCACTTTTTGTGTTGCAATGGTAATTTTATAAGAATACTTAACAGATGTTCCACGGTAAGATGGGGCTGCTTCTATAGGCAAAGACTCTCTGTACCTGACTAAATTTTAAATTCTTGTTAACAATTGTAATTTCAATAGTTCTAAGCAAATAATTAAATTTATTACATACTTACAAGTTTTAGACTCTCCAAGAGGTATAGTTAGATCACAAAACAAAATCTTGGGCTTAGTGTGAAATATAACATCACCAATGTCACATGATGTAACTTCTAATGATGTAGTTTTGCCAGAAATTGGTGTCTTTTCTCCTGCGTTTCCGGATGTTGAATAGAAACAATGCACCTGTGCTGAAGCCCATGCTAAGCTTTCAAGTATGTCACTACAATTGTAATAAAAAATTGGACCTTTGCTTGAGGAAGTGCAGATTGTGTGATCAGGTGTTATTTTATTTCTTATGAAAAATAACCTTTCCTAATAATTTTGAATTTATTTTAACATCTGTGTCCCAAACTACAGGGGCACTGGCGCCTATAATTTAGGGCACATATTTATGTTGTTAATTAAGATTCAATATCAAATCAATATGAAAATATAAATGTGTAAATAATAAAGTAAGTACGTATTTTAGAGGTAAGATCCGATAAATTTACCTATGACTTTGAGAATTTCTATGTTCTGGTTGAGTTGTGTGGCAAAATGTAATGCAACATTCAAGGGCTTCGCCAGCTAAATAAACTGTACCAGTGGTTAGTTTTGCTGATAGCTCAATCATTATTTACCCAATGGTCATTTATTTGTGCAATTTTATCGATCTATTGACTGAATTTTAATACTTCTTTCAGAATTGTTTTGAATCACTTCAATCCCAGACACAGATTAGAAAGTGTGTTGTTGTCTTCATACCACAGATCAATTAATAGCGATTTTCTTCGTATTTGGCTTGTACATTAGCCACGACGGGGTTAAAAGGTAAGGTAACAAATTAAAAAGGATACATGATGGAGAATTTACAAGAATCAGGAGAGTTTGGAAGTGTATAGGATTAAATTATAGCTTAATATTATTACGACCTATAGATGACAGCAAGATCACTGTCAATAAAAAGATAATATAGAATAGAAAGTAATAACTTTACAGTGTTCTGTTAGGGTAAGTAAGCGAAACGGTAATTTTAAAAATTAACTTTCCCTTCAGCGAATGAACAAAAATGAACAACTGAAAACTTTTTTGTTTTTAAAAAAAGTAAAGTTTTGTTTTGTATCTTTGACTACCACCAACAATAATTAGGTTTATTTCTTTTTATATTTTTATCTAATTTTCCTATATACAGTCCATAGTCCACATCTTCTAATATTCATTAAATTGGAATTTTATTTTCATCAATATAAAACATTAATACACACACTTGGAGCTTTTAAGAAGTAATATAAACTTAAGACATGGCTGTATGAGCTTGATTCTTTTGTTATTATATTTAAAAAAATTCTATGTAATTCATTCCATGCATTTCCTATTCACAGATTAGAAAGAGTATGGTTCCTATTTGCTTACAATGCAACTATCTCCGAGTTTACGAGTTATTTAGTTTATCATTAATTTAATACATTTATATTTTTTTACATAAGTTACTTTAAGGGTTAATCAATTTAAGGTCAAAATGACAATGACTAAATTTTGGTTCTAGAACCTATAGATTTTTAACTTTTCAAACGAAAAACGGAACGTTTACTTAACGAACGATGGTGAATTTGAAAAGGGTATATTTGATTTTGAAGAAATAATATAAATATTGGTTTCGTCAAAATGTTAATATCTGACGGCATCAATCACGTCAAATTACAGTCAATAATAGTTGGCGAGTTAAAAAAAGCTGGATTAAAGCATCGTCTCAAGAAAATTATATTAAAAAGCGTTAAAGTATGTTTCATCGTTGCCAAAATAAGTTTTCTTCGTAAGATATCATTTTCACCTAATTTATCTGTCGTAGGATCATAAAACCGTGTTTGGAGCGCCTTTGGTCAAAGTTCCATCATGTAGCGTAATTTGTTGTGGGAGCACTCTTAGTGTTCCCATGGTTGTTACTGAGATGTCGACAGTGCTAAGAGCGAATGCCCATATTGAGGGTCTGTTTCGTAAAGCTGGCTCTCAGAACCGACAAAAAGATATAAAGGTAAGCTAATAAAATTTAAATTTAGGTATGTTAAACTGAGAATTGATTACGACCAAAATTTCATAGTGTCAATTAAATCAACGAATGCAAGCAACAGAATGTTCTAGGCAATCAACAATAATAATATAAGCTTACTTTTAACAGCTGTAACTGTTTTAGAGAACAAATAACAAAATTTGTCATCTGATAACAATAATACTGATAATAATAATAGCCATGTTTCTCTGCCAATGTAAGCATCAATATGAGCTTTTGTCAAGGATACAATATATCTGAGAAAATATTATAACAATTTTATATATCACATAAATATCTACCCAGACTGGAATTCAAACCTGGAATTATTTATTGACATCTTAGTATTAACATGCTCCATAATGTGAATGATGGTTGCACTATAAAGACTATCTATGTATTGCTTCTATTAACTGTTAACTGGAGTTGTCTACACTTTAACTTACCCTTGATACTTAATTGAAGAAAGTACAGAGATACAGTCACAAAATATAATGATTAGGCAGCTTTCAAATTGATTAACACTTATTATCCAGCTCAGAAAATGTGTTTCCAATGTAAAATACAAATAGTTTTAATTATTTTAATTCTTCTTTAAATATTCCAGCGATTATTAGATGCTGGTGGTTGTGTATCAGAAGGTCACCATCCTATAGATGTAGGAAGTGTATTAAAATTATATCTGAGAAGTTTGCCGGAGCCCCTAATCAGTGCTGAGGTCCAAGATTTGTTGTTACGATGTAGATTATCTGCTGGTGATGAAGCTCTCAGACCCATACTACATACTTTATTATTATTACCAGTACTACATGTTCATCTACTTCATTATATTATGGAGGTAATTCTTCTAAACCATAAATGGAAATATCCAATTAATTTTATGATATTTTTTCATATTTTAACTACTGTATTATGTTTAATAATACAATTTCAAATCTGTAATTTTTATTATTTCAAAGTTAATTTATCCATTGTATTCTGTCCATCCTGTTGTCTGGAAGAGATCACTACTTAGTGATAAAACTGCCCTACAATTGCCCTTGTATAATGGAGCATCTGTAAATGGTCTGAATTAGTTATTTATGGTGTACTATAAACCATATTCTATCTATATATCTAAATATATTTATGAAGACTAATCATAAAAAATATAAAACCTATAATGATAATAAGAAAATGTTTTCACCTACACATCAGTTGCTCATTTCAGCTTCTTAACTTCATAGCATCAAAACACAAAGATAATCTTATGGATTCATCAAATTTAGCTATAGTTATGGCACCAAGCATTATGCCCCTTCCAGCAGCAGCATCAGCACAAAGACTGGAGCACCATGTTGCTCTTGTGAAGGTAAAATAAATGATTTTCTGGCTTTTTGTCATATTTATGCTACTGTTTTCTTTTGCCATCAGATTCGAATTTTATTTAAATTGTTGATGTGGTGTAAGTAAAGCAAGCCTATGATTATGAAAACAAAAGAAACAATATTAATGATCACAAATTTTTTATTATAGTCGCCTGATTTCTCCCTGGATGTGCTGTTAAACAGTACATTCAGGCAGCTCCATAAATACAAATTTGTTTAAAATAAGTGCGCTCAAGCAGGAACACACATATACATATAAAATTCAAATATACAGCTCTTTGTATATATATGACTAAAATTTGTCTAAAATAAAAACATAAATTTTTAATTATCTATGATTATTATTCAAAATGACACATCATTTTTGTGATTTTTTAAATTATTTTATGAGAATTTTTGTTTTCTTTAATTTATCGAGTTATATGCATAAAAATACTTTTATAGAGATAAAAAGTTAGTAACTGGCTAAGCTCAAAAAATAAATATATTTATTAAACAAAGTAAAATTGTAAATTAGTTTTGTGACTTTCGTCATTTACTTCTGTATTATATTGTGTTAAAGCGAAGTACGCAATAATAACCCTTGAATCTGCACAATAGAGTTCTATAGATAGGCGGAGTTTTTTAGTAAGTTACTACAATAATAATAACCTTTTTAGATATTCATTGAGAACTCGCAGCATATAGGTTTACTAACAGAAGATCTAATGACACAATTGGACGATGATTCCGATGTATATCTTGCAAGGAGAAAGAAAAGGCGAAGTGGGTCACTCAATCGTGAGTAGACACGGGCTGAATATTAATATAATTAATTTAATTATTTTTATAAAACATCTTAATTGCATTTTTATTACTTATTTGTTTAAATGACAGATTATTTGTTTGTGCTTTTTTCTTTGATACTAGGTGTTTTGAGTGGTTTACGCAAAATGGTCTCTGGTAGCGTGAACACCCCGGCTACAGTCCGCGAAAATACTAAAACTCCAATTTTGAATAAGTCTGCTGCCAAGCGAAAGTTTGACAGCTATGAGGGGCTTTCTGCAAAGACAAAGTGAGTTTTCCTTTCATTAAACATTTGATTGAAACATGAACAGGAAGTAATGATATTGTTTACCGATACCTCTAAATACCGAACTTACCGTCCTACCTACAGAGGTAAACGCATCTCGGACGGGCATTTAAATATCTATTAAGTGGTAAATGTAGATAGATATTCATGTTATAATGCGTCATTCCAAGCAAAATCACTGCCTTTTCTTCATAGTTTACTATTATTTATACACATATCATTTGTTTTACAGGAAAGATATAACTCAAGGCTTACCTCAAAAAGAGTTATCATTTACACCTATGAAGATGTAAGTGTTAGTCTTGTATTCTTGAAGATGTTCCTTTACTGTTAGTTCCAATATTCTATCTACAAATAAAAGTAAGCTTACTAATTGTTGTTGCCACAGACTATTAATTTTCAAAATTACAGTTGTTGCTTGGTAGCTAAACAGGTGAGTGGCAGGTATATCATATTTTGTAGATAGAATATGCGAACCGGCCGAAAGGGCTTAAAAAATAAAACTCCCAGAAACTTTTTTGTATATGTATTATTAAAATAACTATATAACATAGTTCTGATGATGTATTTTAAATTTACCCTTATTTTATATCGTAGTTTTTATTATTAAAATATTTACACATCAACAGGGGCTTGACGGAGCGCAAAAGGCTGCGGCTTAGTTTGATGGATGCAAGAAGTACTCCTGTTATCAATTCTGATTTCAGTTCACATAAAAACTCTGAAACTAGTCTAAGCAGTGAAGATTTGTTGACTTCTTCCGAACATTTGTTTAGTGCTCATGACACAATCGATTTATCTCCTGATATGAAACGAACAGATAAAGATTATGTCAGGATATCTAAACAGGAATATGAGGAAATTAAGAGCAGAGTATCCGCTATCGAGAACAGACTGTCTAGAGAATTTACTGACGTCATACCGAGAATCCAGCCCTTGCAGCAAGTACAGAATGTTTATGAACAAACATTGGAAGAAGTCGCAATGTTAAACTCCACAAACTCTGATCACTTAGCTAGGCGTTTAAGTAAAGAACTCAAAATAAGACCTAATGAAGAAGCTAAGATTATTCGGTCACCGAGCGCAAGAAAAATAGGCTCCATACGGCGCCGTTCAAAAGAAAATATCACAAAAATCGTAAGACATAAGTCGTGGAACGTTTCGTCACGTTCGCAAGTAAGTCAAAATGGTGATAGATTTTATCCATATATAGGATTGACACGCCGAGGAAGAACTAGTACAGCGAAACCTGATCTAGCCGTGTCAAAGACATCCACGCCGCATGATTGGGATTGCTCAACTTCAGGTGACTCTCTAAATGCTTCAACAAATATAAACAATAAATATCAAATACGTAAAAGAGTCAGTCTCGCCTCTGATTGCAATTTAAACAAAACCATTGGTAAACAACGTAGATCACTCAACATAACTGTAGAAAATAGTTGGGATAATACTCATTCAGGAAGTTCCATGAATAACACGATGAATTCCAGTACAAAATCATGTAAATCTGATGGCTTCAATCAGTATCAAAACGTAGTGAATAGAAATTCAAATAAATTTCACAAACAAAGTCCACAACGTACGCAACAAAAATGGCTGAGTGCTGCAGCATTCTTCATGGACAAAACAGGGGAATTGGACAGCTCAAGTCAGAGCGGTAGGCCTTCAGTCAACAAATTGCGGCGTCAAAATGCTGGAGCAGTGCTTGCCAAAGCTAAGCTTTTTGAAACTAGCTCCGATAAGTCTTCGGAGATTAATGATAAAGTCGCTCATACAGGATTTGCAAGAAAACCGAGAGTAAATCCGCAAGTTAAATCCCAAAAACTGATAGCTCATGTTAAACCTAAAATGCAGAATATCAATTTGCATGGTGGAGTTCCACATGTTCCAGCTAGGGTACAAAGAATGGCGGATGTCGGTGGTACAGTTGCCATCAGACCTCATCGAAATCTCAATATTCATAGTAAAGATGACCCTGATTTTTGGAGACTTAATAGAAAAACAACGCCGACCAAAAAAGTGACATCTCCGCAAGCGAGTCCACTGATGAAGACTCCACAAGCACCAGCATTAAGGAAGCCGCTTTGTACTCCAAGGACGTTACGAACTCCAGCAGCAATAGTAGACTCGAGAAAAATTAACACTCCAATGAAAGCTGTTCATATATCCCCTAGAAGACGATCGCCGCGGCAAAAACGTATATAAGTCGATGCTATGATTATTTATGTAGCAATAAGTTCAGATCGGTGACTTTCGCTTCATAGTTTAGACATAAGGAAAATTGTGATTAAAAATCAAGTGGCCATTTGTAAATAGTATTAAATCGAGAATGTAAATCGTACATATTTGATTTTCCATTATATTTAATTTTATTAAAATCATTTATTTTTATTTTTCTCCCTACACAATGTACAGCATCAGTATTGATGGACAAATTTTAGTTATTCATCGAGTAACTCAATGAGTACCATGTTTTCTTGTTTTTGCAACTGTTTTGATGCAATGCAAAAATTAATGATACATCACAAATGGCGGGTCCAATGTTTTGATCACTAGTAATTTTGGAATCAAGTACTTAAAAACCAAAACTAGCAGAAATATATTGCTCGGTTTAGTTGACAGCCAGTTCCTCTGTGGTTGAGAAAACTGGGTGTAGCTCTCTTCTATAATCGGCCTTTTACCATCAGGTGAGATGAAGTCAAAAGAGCTACCCCATTAAGGATAGAAAAAAAACCTAATTACAATTAAGAAATGAGCTACTGTGCCTCAGTTCTTATGGATGATTAAGATACAGTAGATTTTATTGTGATGATATAGATAGGATTGAAATAAAATTCTTGTTGATAATATTATATGATGTATATCACGGCTTTTACAGTGGTATTTTCATGTATAAACAAAATATCCAGATTTCTATTTAATAAATTAAGAACATATTGAGAATTCATTAATAAATAACAATTTTCACATTCAAATACATAAAGCATCGGCGTCACAATAATTTTGATGACAATAAAAGAAACAATAATTCTGCACGTGGGATTCAACTAAAATAATTCACTTACACATTTAGCGATGATCACAGATTGAGGATTATAAAAAAGCAGATTCAGAACATACCGTGCTATGGAGACGATTTAACAATTCGAAACTTGCAATAGTGATTACTGAGTAATTTAGTTTTCATATAGCTTATTGGCTAACTTATCACTATGAGCACTCTGGCCGTTCACGCACGGCTCATCCCAGTTTCTTAACATTGCTTCTCGATCGATATCAATACCAAATTTAAATTAACAATATAATAAAATATCAGTTGTACCTAAGATCTTTTCCAATTAAATACGCACATTCGTTCTTAATTTGCATCTTATTATACACTAACTAACCGGCAACGGCGCTCTCGCGCGCGGTGATATCTGCGGGGTCAATCGGGTCGGTCGGGTCGGTCGGCCGACACACCCTGGGCCCTCTCAGCGTAAAGTACATAATTCCATAATTAAACATACATGTTGTGATCAATAATAAAAATATAATGATACAAATACATTAATTGCTACATTTTTCGATTATTGTGTGACGTAAATATTTACAAAGCGCATTAGGAGCGCCCAAATAGGCGAGGCAGACACCTAGACGAGACTTAGGACTGCGCCGCGCCTGGCTCGATACCAACACTTCACTGCGCACGCACCTCTAGTACTTAACTAAAACGTCTCCATCAAGACCACGTTGTCAGGAGAGCTCACGAGTTAATCCCCAAAATAAAAAGAAATATTGTCGTCAATTATATAAAAAATAAGCATAATTCAATATAATACAAAAACTAATTAGTCCCAAAGGCAACTTTCATTCCAGGAAAACATAAAACAAATCTTTTCCTCATGATTATGAAACTATAGTATATACTATATTATACGTTCCTACATCTTACAAAACGAATAACATTATTCTAAATATCAATGTGTGATCTCTCGATACAATATTATGATTACAATTTGGGAATGCATGACACTACTCGACAAAATACATAATTATATTAAGTACCGATGAATAAAAAATGCCTTACATATATGGTGTCCGAAATGTGAAACGTTTCGTCAAAAGTACAAAGATAAAAATACAGTGACAGACCAGTTGTAGATACACGATCGTCAATATCTGGTTAAAAGTCGCTTACGCCTCCCGGGACGATAAAACAATCGGGAAGTTTTAGAATATAAAAGTACATAAATGAACTACGTGGAACTAAAATGTCCGCTCGGTGAGCGAACGGACGGACTCGCGACAGTACTGGCCGAGAACAAACCATGACCGCAGCAGATTGACTAATGACGTGCACGAAATACAAATACGAATGCATACGTCAGTGGACCTATGCTCTGGCTTTCTCCAAAAATGGTAGGCGACATTTAGTGGCCATATTCATATTTTTTTATGAAAATATCAAATGAAATATGGCAGCTGTTTGACATTTACATTCAAAATGTTCATTAAGACCGCTAAAATGAACGGTTCCCATTCTTGAAGGAAAGCGTAAATTTTTTGAGAAAGACGGTGGGAAACTGGAGATCCGGAGCGATCGTAGTTGGTCACGGCATTGGGAATCTGGACGACACCGGGGACAACATAGTCCATGGTTATTGAAATACACGAGTCATATAGGGCAGTCGCGTTCTAGCACTGCTGAAAAATACGCGAGTGAAATACATGTATAACATGATGGCCTCTTTATTATTGTTGTTTGTTCTCCAATGATTACAGAATTATAAGTCCTATTTCTAGTAATATTAAACAGATCCAATAAAATACTTTTCGTAAATAAAGATTCTTAAGACAAACAATGTATTATTTTAAATAGTACTATTTGAATATATTGAGCAAACAGCATGAGAAACTCGAGAAATGGCCTGAGTCGGCTGACTTTTATACAATCCAGTATGTTATATAATCTTTATTGCTTAACACGTAAAGTTGAATTTGTCTGCTTTATAATTATCTACACTGGATTGCACAAAATATATCCTGTTGTAATCAGGTATAAATAAAAAATAACTATAAATCTGATGAGCCAAAACTGTCTCAAGTTGGTCATGAAACTCATGTTAGAATTTTAGTTTCACTCCTTATGGTAATAGGACTTTACCTATCACCATTGTTTAACACACTGTCTGTCTGTTTACTGTCTTACTTAGAAATCCTCATCAAAACTATAAACACTGTTAAATATTGTATTTTTCATTTTATATATGAGCAAGTGTAACAGTAGATGGTTATAATTAAGTATAAATTTATATGTTTATAGGTAAGCAGACATGTTGATGTTTGTTTGAATGACATGAGATAAACACTGAAACTGAAAAAATACAAAATTCAATGGTTATTATTTTGAACCAATTAAAACTTATCCAGATTCCCAAGAGTCCTAGTAAGAGCTAAAATAAATAAAGTAGGTAAGGAATACTGTTGCGTCTGTCTGGCGTGCGGAGTGTCGGCGGCGGGCGCGGGCGCGGGCGGGTCGGCGCGGCTCAGTTGACCATGAGCGTGTGCGACTCCATGGGCGCCGCGGAGTCGTACAGCGTGTCCGTGTCTTGCGTGGGCTCGCCCTGCAACTGGCACTGGTTCGACAGGGTCCCGGCGCCACAGTCGCAGAAGAATCTAGACGATTAACTTGTGTTATTGTTTGTTTTCATTAAACATTGTACACTTAAAATTTAAGTTCGTATCATTTTCTGGGGATGAATTATAAACTCTTATTTCTATTCAATCAACTGACTAGTTATAATTTGCTTAATCACCAGCTCTATGGCATCTGTAGTAGCCAAATACTGATGGCACACTCTAAATTTAACTGTAGGTTCACAATATCTCTCTCATTATGTAATAAGAAAAGGTTAGGAAGGATTAAAACTGACATTAACAAAATTTAAATACTTAAAGAAACCATAGTTTTCGAAGGAATAATGGGAGACAATTTCCAATAAATGACCAGCATTTTAGGAAGATCTTAGAAGACAGCAATGCCTCTTGTGAGGTATTGGGAACTATTTTTTATATATGCTATAATAAGCTTAGCGCCACTACGATCGGAACATCTATCGATATGATTAAAACTCGCACTAGGGTACTGTTGAAAGATACTATATTTTTACTACTTATTGTGATTCAACAGTAAGGTCCAAATCTATTTCAAGAGTCTGCAAATTTCCATTTGTTTTATAACGTTAAGACGTATTGTGTGATAACATATATAAATTAATATCAAACCTGTCATGACGGATGAACTCTACATCATGTCCAGAATGGCATGTTTTGATGCAATTAACACAGATGGCATTACGGTCTGTCGTGTTACATGTCTGACACCTGAAACAATAATGGAAAAAATTATAGTAAATTGCGATAGGACATAAGAATTTATATTCCATATACTACTTACTGAGTTAGAGTGGATGGAGCAGATATACAATGTTTCAGACAATGTGCCGAATTCTCAAATACAAACTTTTAAACTTAATTTAGGTGCACTGCGTCACATTCTATCAATATTATTACAAATATGACTGCTGGCACGACATTTAGAAAGATTAGACAGCTTACCTATAGAAATCATGCATCGGAAAAGATGTGTAAGATGAGATTTTGTATAGGCATTGCCCTCCTCCAACAGCTTTCTCCACAGCATCTTGATTACTAAAGATCTTGTTGCCTCTGACTAGCGGCGAGACGCCGGACGCGAGGCAGAGTCCGCCGAACCGGTTGTTGAAGATCTGGTTGTGTTCGAGTGTCGCAGTCGCGTTGTTTGTGATCTCCACGCCCGCGGCGAGTCCATCAAAGATCCTGTTCCGTCGCAATACTGGGTGGCTTTGCGTGGAGATCAGTACACCCGCTTGTGCGTTGCGAAAAATATCATTCTCTTCTAGTACACCCTGGACATAAATATAAATATTAATTTTAGGACATCAGAATTGACCAAACACTGACTTATTGTAAGTATATTGTAAAATAAAAATACTGACCTTCCCCCCATTAAAAATACAGATGCCTCCATCTCGGCCATCAAAAATCTTATTTCTTTTTAGTGTAGGATTAGAGTCAGTCTTTATCCATACTCCAGCCATGGCATTATCAAATATTTCATTTTGTTCTAATAAGCCTAGTCCTCCATTATACACTAGTACACCCCCATTCTGTCCTCCCCAGATTTTGTTTCCTCTAATCACAGGGTTGCTACCTGTTCTTATTTGTACGCCTGAATATAAATGATTAAATATATCATTGTCTTCTAATTTTCCATGGCCATTATCGTAGAAGTAGACGCCCACCTGTGACAAATATGTATATATTTTTTATTTAACTACAGCTTGTTATTATTTTATAAAATTACTTGAATTCTCTCAAAAAGAAATATAAAAAAATTGGCTGCTTTTGATAACAAAAAGTGCAATACTAACCTGCTTGCCCGAGTGTATGCGGTTACGACGTAACACCGGCGTAGAACCAGTAGTGATCCATACGCCTGCGAGTGTGTTGGCATACACCTCGTTCTCCTCAATGAGACCTTGACCCTTTTCGTGGACGTAGATGCCACCATGCTGCCCATGGTGGATTTTGTTGTGCCTTACTATTGGATCACTATTTGTACGGATCTGAAAGGCAATGTAATTTTTTTTTAAATAAAAGATCATTACGATTTTCGTATTTAATCACATTATTACATCAAACAAGGACTGACAAGGATTTTGGCCTCTGACCAAAATCAGAACTTGTTGTAAAACAGTTCACTGCGTTTGGTAAACTTATTCATCTTAGTTGTTATAATAAAACTGTATTTACAAATTCCCCAACTTGTTTAGGTTTTGTCCTAGTCTCATCCATATTCACCTAAGAATGTCATCTAGGGACCAAAAGGTCTTGTCAGAGAAAAAGAAAATTTTAAACTAGAGAGATATAAAAATTTGTGTCACAAATCTTATGGAGAAACAAGTAAAAATAACTTAAACTTGTTTCCAAAATACTGTACATATGTATTATCATAAACATTACTCACCTGTATACCAGCTAAAGCATTTCCATAAATATTATTGTGCTCTATAAGTCCGCGCCCTTCTCCAAATATATACACACCACCCTGATGGCCATTATAAATCTCATTGCGTCGTATAGTGGGGTTACTGTTTGACGTGATCCAGACACCGGCAAAGTTGTTTGAGTGAATCTTGTTGTCTATGAACTGGCCTAAGCCTGACTCGTGCACATAAATTCCTCCCGTCTGCCCATGGTGGATCTCGCAATGAACTACGGTGGGATTAGCACCGGCTTTCACCTCGAAGCCGGCGATTCTGTTATTGTGGATATCATTTGCCTCGAAGTAACCCTTGGGAATAAGAATTTCTAATAAGTAAACAAATTATCTTAGAGGTATTTACACTCAAATTTACTAACAAATCTTACTGAAAATTAGCAGAGTTCACTAAGGATGTTGAATTAGTTGTATATGCAGCCAATATAACATCTCCGTCTTAACTTCTATAGGATTGCAAACCCGCAAATAATACTTAAGGTTAAGAGAATCGGTGGCTTAATTTTAGCATCAAAGTAATTTACTTATGCATCAGACAGAGCTTTGCTTTATTACATATATAGCATATGATGCTAACAAATTTAATGTTTTTTCTTTTTAAAAAAATACCTGATATCTGCATGTTAAATATACTATTATACATACCAATCCATTTTCAAATGTGAATATGCCAACATCTCGTCCGTGGTGTATGTGATTGCGACGCATGATAGGATTCGCGAAGTTCTTCACCCATATCCCGGCGAGGGCGTTGCGTGATATCTCATTATCCTGATACGCGCCTTGAGCATAGTCCGTCACATATAAACCCACATTCTCGCAGTCGCTGATATCACAATGTTTTATAACTGGATTTGCGCCTGCACCGCTTACGCATACCGCCGCACCCACTGTGAGAGAGACAAAGTATGATGTAGTGATTTTGTAGCTGAGATTTACAGGGTTAAATATTTACAATATCCAGTTAGCTGTGTAGTTCATCAGTCTGGCAACTGCTTAGTAATCTAACCTTTAACAGAAACATGGTTGAAATACAATTTGGAACTTAATTTACTGGAACATGTTTTTTCTGATTATTTTACATTAATCTAAATATCATATGCAAAAAATATAATAACAATGGCAAAATAATATATTAATGATGAATTGACAGATTAGTGTGACTTATTAATAATCTATTATTACAAAAATGTAATCATTTCTGTACTTTTCTATTCTCAATAGGTTATGTTTACAAAAAGAAATAAATAAATTAATAAGCAATTTAGAATTTTGACAGCAAGCAATTATAATTACAAGTTCACTTACCAACACTAGCGCTACGTATGATGCAATGGTCAATGGTAGGTGAGCAGTTGTCAGAGACTTCGAGGCAGTAGTGCTTGTGGTGTTGCATGGTACTGGTGGCGTCGGGCGAAAATTTGAGCGTCATGTGGCCGGCGTATGCGCGGTTGGCGCCTTCCGCAAACGTTAGCGTCGACTCTGCTTCACGCTCTAATACTACTGATTCGGCTACATTGCCCGGAGCACAACCTGATAATACCGCCATATTTTAATTTGAGAAGACTTAGGGTGTTGAAAGAATAAAATTTTGGTAGTTTCACTTGCAAGTAGTCTTTTATTAAATTTGTAGCTGGCCACCTGTGCAATTAATTTTTTTTTAAAGTACTAAGTTAAGCTTACCAATGAGCTGCACATCTGTGTCTATAGCCAGGCACTCCTCCTGATATAGACCGGCGTGTACAAACACAAGAGCCGGCTGATGTGTCGCCGGTCGCCTACACGTACAAGCAGCGGTGCCGCACGAACAAGCACCGGAACTAGATGCCACGCTCCCACTGCCGCCGCCACGCTCTTCCACGTACTCCAGCGCAGCCTAAATAATTATTAATAAGTCAATTCTTTTAAGGCAGCAACTATATAACGCTCTAATGAATGCACAGATTAAAATGAATATAATTAATGGATTAAAGACAATAGTGTTATATATGTGATTGACCAAAATATTCTGGTTAAACCTCGGTGCAGTAATTGTAGTGTAATGGTAATCATTGCTGTTGTTTAATCTGGCAATACTTTAAGATACATAGATGTAGGTACTTAATATAGACGAAGAAATGGAAAAGCAAATATGGATCTCACCCTAATAGTGTTGAAATGTTTGATTCTGGAGTCTTTCTTAGGGCGGTAGTTGGGCCGCACGTGTATGCCATAGTAAAGCTGCCGGAAGCTTTCCTTCCATGGGTTGTCCGCCTCACACTCGTCAGCGGGTACAAACTCGAACTGACATGACGCAGGGTGCATCAGGGGTGTGTCGTACTCGAACACAGACTGGTACAAACTTTTCCTGTTGATTGATATTGTGTTTAAGAAAAGAAGGATACATAGCTATTAAAGAAATAATAAATTCAATATTCTAATCATGCTAAATCCAATATTACTTACCATAGCTCCGTGTCGTTAGCGATAGTGTTAAATCTCTTGCAGACTTGCGCGACGCGACATAGGTCACGCTCGGTCAGGTGAGATAAAATGCATAAAAGAACTTCATCCGGTAGTTCATATTGTAAGTACTGCGACACGTTGCATACATCTACACCTTGAGATAGTGATCTGTTTGGAAAATAAAAAATAAGTTTGGATGGGCGCCTACATCACTAAAATTGCAACCTAACTGCCAAATTATTATATTTTAACTTCATCACGAAAAACTCTGTTGAGCTTTTACTTGCATATTAACATTTGAAAAAGAGATGTAATGGTAAGTTTAGTTCTGGAAATTTTAATATCCTATAACAAGCTTAGTATAATATTTTAACATTTAATAATAATAAACCCACGCCCAAATTGAAGCATTTTGTTATTGTGACTGTTTTTTAAATACCAATATGCTTTGTACCAATGTCGAAGTCCCAAAATCCTCATAACTATGTTTCTTCAAT
Source organism: Acentria ephemerella (assembly GCA_943193645.1). Lineage (NCBI taxonomy): Eukaryota > Metazoa > Arthropoda > Insecta > Lepidoptera > Crambidae > Acentria > Acentria ephemerella. The sequence goes on from OW971889.1 coordinate 3,568,313, forward strand.
GAAACATCGTATAATTAGCAAATTTTTTACGAAATAAGGTAGCAAAGCACGCAACACGATGGCAAGGTGAACAAATTCACTTAATGCCTGTTGTCGTATCAGAATTATCACATACAAATTAGAGGCAGCCAAGGGTGGATTACCACATACTTAATATAGGATAAATAATGAAAGGAACAAATCTCAATTCTTATAGAAATTCATAGTTTACCCAAATCCTGGGAAGCTCAGGGATCAAAGTCATCCAGATCGTACAAGGTCTTGGTGTCAATACAGGCATTTTTGGTGTTTACTACTGAATATTCCAATAAATATTTTATAATATATTGATCAGTGTCAATCTTCAATGACACTGTAATGACGTAACGACCGGAACTTTATGACTCGCCAGTGTAATCTTATCTTTCATCAAGGATCATTCAACTAAGCTCATCTTTATTATTAAATTATGAATATTAGGTTAATTTAATATTAACATCTCTTTTTTAATTATAAGTAATGACGGTAGTCTAAGAAAGTGTAAGTAAATAATATATTGTAAGCTAAATATGATATTCACCAAAATAAATATATTGCATTCAGTGCAACCTTTCAAAATGTTTTCAACAATCTATTTAATCATGAAGAACATTCATTAGGTAATTAAACAAATTCTTATTATTAACTATTTGAGTAATTATTTTATTGTGAAATTATGATTAATTGGTTTACTGTATTTAAAGAAACAATAATTTTATTACTGTAGATAGATGATTGAAATGTAGCATGAGTCAGTCATGCTACATTTCAATCATCTATCTACAGATGGTTTTTGAAGTGGAGAACTTGTGGACTGTGAGTATCTCTTAAATAGTGAACGATAAAAGTAAAAAGTGAGTTTATTGTACAAATAGACTACATAACAAGAAGGAGTAAAAAATGACAAAACAAGAATTTGAGTGATTTAAAAATAGACAAAAACCATAAATTACTATAAAAAGGTAATAATGGTTGGGCCACAGTTTTATTTAAGAGAAGTTAAATTTTAATATGTTTCATGAACATATGTCAAAATTCAACACCTCATAAGCATAACCATGCATTGGTAAGTTATTGAATGGAATAATTTCTATATCATAGGAATTTAATTTTGATTGGGTTCTTGGAAAAGGAGGCTATATAAACTTTTACTTACGTTCTAGGCCTTTTCCTGGCTGGCAGAGAGCAAGTGCCCGAGGGTCCGGGTTCATGGTAGGCTGGCGGCGACTTGCGGCGCAAGTCATACGGGCTGTGATGGCCTGCAGTAGTCGCGGGCGCTGCGGCCGGCACCGGGGGGGACCCGCCCCCACCACTGCCACTGGGCCCAGCACATGCTGCTGTCGCCGCCATTGCACTGCCTGTCACGTTGTTGGGGCAAGGGACTGATTCACATGGCTCACCTGCAATTATCGTAATATTGTTATTGTATTATTAGCATATAAAGAATAATAATAATAATATATATAATTGTTTCATACATCATTGTTGAAAATTATGAAATATGCAAACCATTAGGCCTTTATCTACCAATTACTAATGTACCATATTCATATCAAACATTGGTTTTGTATTAGACTTGAAATACTAAATTCAAATGAATATAATAAAAAGTGTTATTAGACAGACAAGTATAAGTATGGTAGATAGGTAAACACCCTATTATTTACAGAAAGAATTCTTAAAAGAAAAGAATTGGGAATTCTATAAAATAACACATTTACACAAAAGCTCTCACTCAAGTTCATACCAGCATACAGCTTTATGTGCTTGAAGCAATGTATGACCATAAGAACTTATAATTTATTTATTTATTCAGTTGATAAAAGTCCGCAATACAGTACAAAATCAAGATAGAAAATTTAGATAAAAAAAATTTCAGTATTTTTTGTCAGTCTCATAGGTTTCGCCAGAATTAGATGAAAGTCAAAAATCATAATCAACATTAAAATACAAGATTCCAAATAGATAAATAAATAAAACCAACAATTTAAGCTGCAATACAAAAGAAAACCAATTATCCTTATTTCCTGTTGCTGGAATAATAGCTATGGGGCGCTGGTGTGTGCAGAAACATACAGTGTCCCAAAAAGGGACCTTCCAAGCAACTCCCCTCACCTCGCATACTTGAAATCCCTTAGATCATAATTAAGTATGAGCTTATTTTTTCTCAGAACACAAGTGTATAAACAGTATTTGTTTGTAATTTAAAATATTAACAAAATAGTCCACATAAAAACAATAAATAAGAAAAAAATATGCTTTGGTTTAGACTGGGTACTAATTTTTTTGTTGATTTTTAAAAAATTATATGTATTCAAAAGATTTTCATAAGATTTTTATATCAAAATAAATTTTGTTTTTTTTAATAATAGGAATACAAATAAAAATTGGATTGAATATGATTAGAATTGAATGTATTTTCACTTACGTGCCACTCAATGATATTTTTAAAAGCATCGTCTATTTCCCTTCTCATTTGATGACATGAAAGAATTTTATGACAAAGATCACATACAAATTAGAGGTAGCAAGGGTGTATGTCACATACTCAATACAGGATAAACAATCAAAGTAACAAATCTCATTTCTCTACAGTAACATGAAATAATTATAAGTCATTATAATATCTCACCATTAACACAGCAACGGATAAGCAAAAAATTTCACTGTTGTGTTTACTGTGTGCTAATTTTAGTACTAATGTCTGCCAAATTACATGATAAGTATAAATACAACCTAGGTTGAGATGATTGAAATCACTTTATTAAAAACTGTGCTTAAATTGCATGTGTTAAACAAAAATTAAATCTATACATTTAATGCAATATAATAAGCCAAAGGACTTCGCCCAGCATTAACTATGGCAATCCATGCTTAGAGTGCCATATTATATTTCTAATTTTATTTATATATATTTCCTATAACAAGAAGGTTGGAAAAAGTTGGTTTGGAAATTCCATTAAAATACAGATCTCATGGTTCTCTTTCTTTCTTTACTTTACTTGATATATAATATCATAAGCATTTCTTAAATTAATGATCTTTATTCTTTCATTTTGATGTTTGAGAAGGTATATATTAATATATTTTTTGAATTATTCTGCATTTCATGAGAATTTATGTGTAAACCATGATCATCATGTGATCATTTTACTTTTATGAAAGATGGTAAATTTTGCAAAAAATTAATACAATAAAAAATGTTTCAGATTTGTCAACATCTTACATCATCAGTACCAAATTTTATGATTAACATACATTAATACAAAGAAATTAATATCTGCTGTCATGATATAAAGAAAAGTATAAATAGTTTATTCAATTAAATGTCTCATTCTTTAAGAATATCATTAAATATAAATTTCTAATGAATAATTGTTTAATGTTTTAAACTAATGTACAATCCCCGCGAGCCGTTTGAGAACAGCTGTTTCGACGAGCCATGTAAAATAAGTTTTGATCTAGCAAATCAATACCCATATTGCGCAAAATGTCACTCAAATGCGCTAGGGCTCATCAAAAGTGGAATGTAAAGAACTATGAGATTTGCATGTCAATCAACGTAACGAGAACAATGATGAACGAATTGAAAATAACCGATAGATATGGCAAATTTGAAAACATTCTCATAAGCGCAATACTTCAAAATCACGCCTATAAATGCTAGCTTTAACACACATATTTTTAGTTGGAAATTCAAGTTAAGTGCAGCACAAAAATAAACATTTATAGAAATATTGATATAAAGCCATTTATTTCAAGATTGGGCGACATCGACGACCCGGATTACTTACTTGATTGTGTTCTAGAAGGCAGCGGTATGCGATGTCCACCTTTTCTTCGCGATCTACGTACGTAAGAACGCGAAGAGGAAAACGAGGCACTAGGCATTATTTCTTTGAACACTTATTTTCACTAGAATTCAGGCCTAAACAAAGGAGGCACCCGCACTAAAACCGTCGGCCATTTTCTGTTTAGATTAGATTGGGAAAACGAAACGGAAAACCGATATTATACCACATCAGCAGCTATTTGCTCTAAATTTTGAAATTCTTTTACTTTATCACTAAACACTGAGACTAAAATTACAATAGATTCCTCATAAAATCATTATTATTATAAATACAAAGAAAATTCACGCTACCCCCGAGCAATGGGCGACTCTTCAGCAAAATATGGCGGATTTTTGGGATTAACATGGCGGCTACGCTGCTAACGCCATCTACCATCGACCGTCTCAAGAAATAACTTTACTGAGTTTATATATTTTTGTAAACAGGTATTTTATGTCAATTTATTATTTATTTTTATTCCTGTACAACTTTTTAAGATTGCGATTTTTAGTGAGAAATGGACCAAAATAGACAGATAACATTATAATAATAATGCGATTATTTTAAAACATCTAAATTACTTATTAATTCATTTAATTTATGAATCTTTTTGCAGTGTTTCAGATATTTATTAAACTAAATAATTAGATATAGGTAGATACATAAGAACCTACATATTCTTTATTATTTTATTGTATTCTTCCTAATACAGGGAAGTCAAAGGAAACTGAAGTCTATACAGCCATGTCTTATGTAATTGTTTCTTTGTTTCTGGCTCCATGCCATTGGGATAGAGTTAGACAAGATGTATTTCGAGAATCGCAATCGAATGGCTAAATGAAAAATGTAAAGGATTTAAAAATCACACTCGATTGCTAAGCGAGAGCTTATGTCAAATCCCTTATATTTTTATTAGGCCAATTGAAAAAATGCTAGCTGGGATAAAATTTATTTTTTAGAGAACATTATTTAGAACATTATTAGCAATTTTCAATTCAAATAATTGAATGGTGTGGTCGGTTCAGTACTGATTATTTTATTTTGTATTTTGAGCTTAAGTGCAAATACATCATTCAGCGTTTCTTAGAGATTAATGTGTTTCATTTCAATTCATTTATTAATAGTGTAATTTTATTTACTCTATTAATCCGGAGTCACTCCTTCAATGTCGCCACGTCTACTTTGCGCACTAAGAGATTTTGTGACTCCTTTCTTTGTTGCACAGCTAGGGCGTGTATTTCTTTATCGGCACACGTAATCCCTCCTTCCTACAACATGGGTTCCTTTAAAAGAGGCCTGAAAAAGGACTTTTTGGGCCGGCAAGGTAAAGGTAGCTAGGGCAGTATGTCGCATGCTTCACTAGCTATCTTCACATATGGACCATTATAAATATATATATATATAGAATAAAGAATAATATATAATTTAATATATATAGAAGGTAAAATGATTATAAATTTATTATTTTTGTTATATTAAACTCAGCAAATGACTCGACACCACCCGATGATAGGCAGTAGGGGACTACTGCCTATCATCGGGTATATCAATAATTTATAATCAAATTTATAATCATTTTATCTTCTATAATCATCTTATATCCATTCTCATTTGAAGGTATCACGTTTTATAGGTATCCCGGAGTTAGAAATAAAGAAATAATCACTTAAGATATGGCTGTATGAGCTTCTTGTCTTCCCTATAGTAGGGAGAATTAAACAAAAAAAAAACGGAGTCTTTGGCGCGTGATGGCGGGAGGCCATTAGGTGCTCTATATTTTATTACTTATATTCTGTCGTAGTTAAGTTTTTTTTTCATGGCAAAAACGATCGTTATATCATGCAATATATGAAATAATACGCTTAGTGATGAAGCGTTAAATAGTGACTTATGTAAGAGTTAACGTGAGATCATTGTTTATTTCCATTTATTCATTTACAGGGTAAGTTCATTTATTTATAATCAAAATGCAATGCATTTTCATTTAAGTATTATTTCATCGTATTTATCAACATAACATTCTATTTTCGTATTATTTTATCTTAATCACTAATATTGTATTCTAGTTTCAAAAATGTTTCTCGTTAGTCATTAACAAAATGTTGTGGCCAGCTTTGTTAGTCGGCAAAAACTCTTTGGGGCAAAGGGATACAACACTGGAGTCAGAAATAAAGGACTAACCACATGACATATAGCTGTATGGGTCTTAGTTGCCTTTGTTATCCCTATAATAGTGAAAATCAAAGAAAAACAAAAACATAATAGATATGACAGTGACAAATGTGGTTGTCATATGTTGGTAGGTGTCAGTTGGTGGCCTGGTGGAGTTTATTTATCTTGTTATGTTTATTTGTGGATTTTATTAATGTTATAACATAAGTAGACGGAGAATCGATCTTTAGATATAACCAGTTTTGGTTTTAAATAATTTTAAGGTTCTTGAATATCTTTTTTTTATAAAAAATGTCTTTGCCAGAATTATTTTTGGGGAACACTTGTATCTCTTCAATATTTGCATGCATACTTCTTACTTTTTTTTATGTTGCAAGTTTATACGTATGGAGATCTTCTTTAAGCAGGTGTGTAGTTTAAGCAAAATAGTATATTATATATAATTTATTCGAGTGGTGCTTATTTCAATATACTTATTTTTCCAGAGATCATCCTTCTACTATTAAAAGAAGATTCTTCAGTGTTTCTTTTATGATGCTGCTGGCACCATTTTTTACCCAGTATTTTTTAACAGAGAATACTATGAATAAAGGGGATCTGTATGCTCAATTAGGACTTAGAACTTCAGGCTTAGTTTTCGCATCTATTGGACCTTTAGTTTTAACAGCTATTTTATTTTTGGGGCCATTGATGATGCATTTTTTTTCTGGAACTTGGAAAATCTATGCAGGTATATTATCAATGGTTTTTTAACTTGTCGAATTGTGAAATAAATTAAATGAGCTTAGTCTTACTGTACTATTGAGAGAATTTTAATAACTAACAATATCCAAATCTAAATATTAGAAACAAGTATCGAAAATCTTTGACTATTGTAATTTATTGATTTGACTTTGACTATTGTATATTATTGTAATTTACTAGAAAAAAAATGGTAAATATAATTTTTTTTTCTAGTTCTCAAAATGTTTGTTTACATATTTATTAATAATTACAGAACCGGTATATTGGATATCAAGTTGGCAAGATCTTGTATGGGTGCGCAACCATTTTGTGGCCCCCTTGAGTGAGGAATGGGTGTTTCGTGCGTGTATGATGCCAGTGTTGCTGCAGTGTCTTAAACCAATGACAGCTGTGTTTTTGGGACCCATTCTATTTGGTGTTGGTAAGATGTGAATTCACATGATAAATTTTATGGCCCAGATTTTTTTTTATAGTTATTGATAATCAATTTTAATTTTGTTTCCAGCACACTTTCACCACTTATTTGAAAGAATGAAGTCAGGTTTTGATTTGCAAAGAGCTATATTGATCTCAGGTGAGCTATTCATGAATTCTTAAAGGAACAAGATCTGAGTTACATAAATAAGTTTTAAAGTCACTGTTAACTGTCTCATAATATTGAAAATAAAAATATTACATTTATCTGGCATCTGAAACCCATACTTTAGCCAAATGTTTCAACATATAATTATGTATAAAAGTAATAATAGATTGCTTCTCTAGCCAACAATAGTAATATTATTATTATAGATATTAAATTTGTAAGCTACAGGTTTATAACTAGTTATTTTTATTGTATTTATATTAATATTACAAATTTCAAGAATAATACTTATATTATGAAAATTATGTTGTATTTTCTGCAGCATTCAAAATTTGTCTCAACAGTTTTCAAAATTATATTAACAGTTAATACTGACATTTAATTCAGCACATATTGTTTCAGTATTCCAGTTCACATACACTACCCTTTTTGGTGCTTACTCTGCATATTTATTCGCAAGAACAGGTAAAATTTATAATAGTCAAATCATAGCATGCAGCAAAATCCATTCTCATTTGGATATTGCTTGGGGCAATTGAAATATACAGGTGTCCACTTCTATAACACAAGGAGCGAAAGTATATTAAATATTGTAGATAATGTAGATAGTCAGTTTTATTGTAAAGAGACTTTACCTTACCTTTTTAGTTAAATTGTTTTTTGCAGCCTCTTTCATGGGTGTAGACCTGATTGAAAAAAAAAAAAAAAAATTAAAAATCTTTTAAAAATTACTGAATTTTCGAATCATAATTACAGAAAAATCTCATTTTGTCTTCACTTCAAGACTGTTCAATATCCTAAACCTGTCATTTTGAATATATTCGCAATAAAAGAAAAGAAGTTCAGAATTGGTTTACAGTAGCTGTGTATCCAAATGTATTCCATATATAATATTCTTTATAAATAGATAAATGATGATCCATTCGCTATAACGTGGTGAAAATAAGAAGAGGTTATAGTAAAATCAAATCACTCTAAAAGTACTAAATAGAACGACTTTTTAAACGCTCACAGAGCTGTGAGTGTTTCAGTGACTTTTTAAATGGCTGTTTCATAACATTGTAAAAAAAAGTTTTTTTTATAAATTTATTATTATTTATCGAAACCTTTGAAAATAGTTTATTATTCACAATTTAACTATGGTTAGTATTAATTGAATGTTTGTTGATCGTCCTTTGGAGTGAAGTTAGTCAGTGGTGTGTTCCTTTACTTAATTTGACCCTTGACTCTACATCATTTGTGTTTGAAGTTTGATAATTTATATCAAAAATTTTCATGGGAGCCTCTTTGTTTTCAGGTCATTTTGCTGCCCCTCTAGTGGCTCACATTTTCTGCAACCACATGGGTTTTCCAAACTTCAGTGAAGTGGGTCAATATCCGCCTCTGCAGAGGATAATAATAACTTGCAGTTTCTTCCTCGGACTTTTCTTGTGGTGTATACTCCTCTCTCCTATGACAAGTCCCGATATTTACGACAACAGATTACATTGGGACAGTTGAGAGTAATATGAGAAGATATATTAGCTGATGTTCCATTTAGAAAAATTTGCGTCAGTATTGAATGAAATAATGTACTTACTAATATACTCGTTAAACGCAGGTTTCGAACCTTTTTCAATTTATATGAAAGACATTGAATTAAGTCACGTTTAACCCTTTTCTAAAAATAATGGTGTCTCAGGCATTGATCCTCGAAGGACTAACTGACTAGATAACTAAACAGCCCATACAAGAGACAAAGGCGGAGCGAACAGTGATGGATAGATGACCTGACTCAAACTGAGGAAATAATGTACAAACAAATAAGCGTAACATATCAGTTGGAAATTGGCTCTTAATAAAAGAGAGTAAGTTACCCAATGTCAAAATGTTACACGATTACTGGTGTAACGTAATACACGATAGCTGGAGACATTTCGAACAATAGTGCTCTTTATTTATAACATTGTAAAGTAACATTTACGCTCAAGATGCTAGATGTGGGAAGTATTCATGACGTCTTTTACCTTGCTCAAAGCAGTTTTATGAGATGAATGATTTAGAATGGCCTCTCTCTCCCGCACACTTTGCCAAACTACCAATGCAATTGAAACTTATTGGCGCCCCGTCAATGTACATCCTCAGTGTTAGTTCATACAGGTATTGTAAATAATTAAAATGTTATTATTATTATTAATGTTCTCCTGATACTGGATTACACGAGCTAAACCTAAATATAATTGCAGAGACCCTTATTTTCATATTCTTTTAAATACTTTTCTTATCGTTAAAGAATTCAATTTTTATTTATATCACCTGTGGTAGTTAAGTAATTGGATAATCTTTCTAAGCACTTTTCGATATCGTAATTTGTGTTACAAATTCTTATTTATCCAATATTCCCTTAAGCTTTTTTGTATTCAGCAACGTTAGTCCCATAACCTGATGTTAAGGAACTTCCTCTTCAATTTCAATAATAAAACAATAGTAATTAAAACAATTTTATTAACTACATCACAACAAAACGTGTGCAATTAATTATAGAATAGAATAGAATCTTTATTTGCTTTATACTTGATATATTGAGGGTAAAATTTGTTACAATTTGATCATCACTATAATATCCTGATTAAATTAGGCATGCAAACGATTTCCGAATATAGCACACTCAATTACCTTAACCAGAAAGGCATTAAGGAAAAAACATTAACATATATTACTAAAATGCATTAAAAAGAAAACGGTTACATTTAAGAATTATTTTCCATTTTGGCAAAAGATCGTACTTAGGTACGTATTGGTAGAGTGTGTGTGTGTATGAGAGAGAGATAGTGTTTTTCAATTTTGACTGTTTGTCATGAAAATAACACTTTTACATTTACTTATATTTAAAGTATTTGCAATTTTGTTCACAGTACGCATACTTCATAAAGTAGATAATACAAATACGTGAAACCTGATCCTTTGTAGTTCTTTACCAAAACAAAACTAAATATTTATTTGCATGAAGGTCAAAATAATGTTTAAATGTTAATAATAATGATGTATGCAATTTTATTTAGCACTAATAACGGCAAATTAATTATACTACATGATTATGATAGTATCTAATAATTCGATAATAGTGTTTGTCATGGTGCCAGTGTCATGAAATTATTTTTTTATAGAAATCATAATTTATAATTTGCTAGTATAAATCATCTTGTTGACTTATAATTATTGCTAGTAACGTGGTGGAATTTTATAATTATATGAAATATTCATCTTATTGATTTAAAACCACTTACGAGTTCATTGTTGAAAACGCAAAAATTGTCACATCACGTGACTGTACGAGGTGTCCGGTCAAAATAGTTTTGTCTGCTTAGTTACTATGGCTGGTATGTTATTTTTAATGAAAAAAAAAATGTTTTACCATTTATTATGTGCCATGGGTATTATTTTATTTAGCTGTAGATTAATCAAGTATAAATATATACCTAAATGTTTATTACAGGGTTTGCAGATAGGTTTAATGTAACAGATTGCCTCCCTAGTCAATTGTTGTATTCTTTAAAACTACTTACGTTAAAAAAACACCTATATTGATTTTTCAATATGAAATGTGAACGGCAAATGCAAAGTTTTCTATCGCCAGTAATTAAGTCAATCTTTATCGTTTGGTCGATTATTATCCAATGATCGGAATATATTATTATCGAATAGTTTTAGCACTAGTCCCGGGTGTCAACACATATTAATGTTAATGATTTACATGTCTACGAAATTTATGAGTATTGGGTGAGTTACTGTTTGGTAATCTAACATTATATGGTGATCTAATAAAAAATCTCTAAGCCGATATTTTTCTTTTTTTACAAGAACGATCAATGAAAGCTATGTATACAAGTTTAAAGTTTTGTGAGATAGATGTTATCATAGTGACTAACTTTTAAGTATTTAAATTTAAAGTAATTGCAATTATGATCAACTTAGTCAGTTTGTGTGTTTATTAGAGTTGTAAATTTTACTGTGTAAAAAGTTTGAGTTATTATTTATATTATTATAAGGTAGTTAAAACTTACTGAATAAATCTTATAACATTATGTTTTCTTATTATTCCCATTTCAAAAGGATATGGCCATAAAAACAAAATATTACTTGTAAATAATTTATTTCATAAATTTTTTATACATAATTTACATACATAGATCTCAAGCTTGTAAAATTTTGAGGCTTTCATACCAATATTAATTGGGTATCTAGTAAATATTAATTAGATGTTTACAAATAAATAGCAACAATTAATAATTGCATCTAATATAAAATGTTTATATTTAGTGTTCTTACTGTAATCTACGCTATGATAAGTTTATATTTTTTTTAGTTCGAATGAAGAAAATGGTTCAATAAAAACAAGACACAATTACACAATCCAAGCGCGGATCCACCGTTGTGGGCACGATTGGCATGCCCACAACCTTAATAGAATTCTGATGTCACACTTTCACGGTCTATTGAGATAGGCTGATGTCCAATTCCGGAATATAATAATCACCAGTCATTCGTACGTGATAGGAACGCATTAAAATAGCTATTATATCATTCTTTTCTTTTTACAGCATATTAGAATGCACTAAAGCGAGTTCATGGTTCGACTCGCATTTGCCCGTTTTCGTATGGTGTAACAAGAAACTTTTTTCAGGTCTGGACCCGCGGCTGATACAATCTTAAAATAATATAATATCAGTAACTTACTAATAATACGATGTGAAATATTATATTGATATTTAAAAGATAGAAAGTTCTGCGGCGTTAAAAGCGATTAGCTGTTTTTCTAACTTTGTGCAATTTAAAGATATTTTCGTTTATGTAAGCGTATAGAGTTCGCTATGTATATTACGCAAATGGTTGCGAATTATTCTTCACTTTATTGGGCTCTATGGACGTGTGCATACTCGTATCACTTTGAGCATTTAGGTATTCCCATGAAATTAAACGCATGCATCATGTTCAAGAGAGAGTGGCGAATTTTTCGCTGTGGATGCCTCTCGATGTCTGTACACGGTTCTAGATAGATACATTATTTTAATAAAGTATGTAACTATTGTTTGTCACCTTTTTTCAGAAATTAAAACAAACTTGAACGTTAGATGTTCGTGTATTATTTCTGAACAGTGGTAATTTGCAATTATATATCTTTTTACAGAAAATTTATATTAAAATTTAATTACCATGTCAATACAAAATTTGTGTCAAAAAATCAGGTACATTATGCAGAGTTTATCAATATCACATCGCATCAGTGCATAAATTAATTTACATTCTATAATATTTAAACTATTACACGAATTTCCAGTCATATACAATTGAAACAATCATTAACACATATACTTTAATCATAAAAATAAGATGTATCATGTAAAAAATAAAGATTCCAAGACAAAGTAAAAAATTTCATGAACCTTTTGAGCCTGAAAATGATATCAGTCTTTATGTCACATAATAATAATTACACCAATATGGTCATGAGTAATACAAAGACGATGATTTCTAACAATCTTTCAAAAATATATAATTTTAATGATATATTCTCATAGGCGGCGGCCATTTAAAAAACGATGGTCACTTCATTTAGGAACAAAAACGAAACAAGTATTCCACGACTAATTGAACGAGATTAAGAATTTACTTGTATATTTACAAAGATCTACATCATTATTAATTAATAAACGGCATATTTCACCAATTAAAATAATATATTAGAGGCCATCTTCATAATGTAAAGTAGTAAAATAGTGAATGCGATAATTGAATTTGGTGATTATGTTTTACAACTAATGCAGTTGTGAAGCTATTTGAATAAAAGAAGACTTAAGAGTACTAATGTAAAGAAATATTGAAGGTGAAAATAATTATCATTAAAAAATAATTAAAAAACTGTAGTGATTCTCAACCACATCCCTAATTCAACATTTAAAAACAAATTACATCCACCCTTTTTTATATTGTATTAACTAGAGAAAGCACAGATTAAATTCTAAGAGGGTCAGTATCAACACTGTTCATGTCCAATTCCATAATTATGGCCGTATGGCATTTACTACGGAGGCAACTGCGGCATAACGTATAATCTCACTTTCCATTATGAAACTAGTTGACCCGGTGAAGTTGTTTTACCGACAAACACCTTTTAACAATATTAAAATATACCCGAAGTAGCATGGAAGAAATGATAGCTTTAATGTTAAGTCTTCAGTTAGATGATTTCCTTATTAAAAAACCAATTTCAGTTGTATATTTTAAAATTTGTGTTATAATATTCCTAGTTATTTTTATTTATAAACCATGGCTGAAATAAGCCAAATAAAACAATAAAATTATTCAAATACGTCAAGCCGTTTTTGAGTTTTCGCGAGACTAACGAACGTCAATTCATTTTTACATACAAAGAAGAAGAAGATATACATTTTAATTAGGCGCAATTAGCGTGGTGATAACGGTATAACATGTCGATATTTTAAATTCTATTTAAATCAAATTAAACCTGCATTTTACAATACCATATAATATTCTCTTCGGAATATAGAGATCTGTTGTAATTTTCCATCTATCTACTTCTAAATACTTATCTATGGAAAGATAGTAAGTAATATTATCGAAACACGTAATATAATATCCAGAAGGAATGAGTCCATTCCATACCCATACAAATATGTCAAGAGAGAGTAAGATAATAAAAAAGAGTATAAATATACAACATTAACGTTTTCCTATCGCATCGCAATGAAAAGCATTAACTTTTATAATTTTTTTAAAATGTACTTGTATAGGCAAAAAAGCTTATTTATTTTATTGTCGTACCAACGGTCTCCATTTTCTTCGATCTTCTTAGTAACACAACACTATCATTGGCTATTTACTATGCTATCATAATAAGAAAAGAACGCACCTTTTACTAAATTTACAAATGTAGGTCAACAAAATAATTAATTGATTGGAATATTACAAGTGTAAAAAAAAAAATTACACAAACAATGTATGAATGTTATATTTAATTAAACGTTATATTTGATTACAGGTGTTTGAAATTATTTAATAACACACGAGTGTATATTAGCATAGAATAATAAGATTTTAATGACGTCGAAAGATCTTTGCTTTAGAAAATTGTCTCCTTATTGCATTGTCTCTGAATTTTATTGTCAGTTTTGCAAACGATATCAAAATTCAGTGAAATAAAGATTGTTTCCCTATAACGTCACAATAAGGTGTTAATTGTTTTAAAAGAAATAAAATATTTGTTCCGTCAATAAACACAGTTTAGTTACTGAGGAAAATTTAACAAATTTTATTATTTTGATAGCATAGTAGAGGAGCTTCATAAGTCAAGATATCTAAAGATACTGAGAAGCAGAGGTAGAGAACTGTATCAATCATGCTTGTACAATGATGGAGTAGAGCCTTCGTAAAGCGCCGCACACGAAGGTGGCCGGACTTCATGGCGCCTGTATCGGCCCGTTTGGGGATTGGGGCATCACGGGCACCGGAGACGCGTCTAGGTCGCACGCTGATAGAAGACGAACTAATTCGTCTGGAGTTGGACCACCGTCCGGTACTGGAGATTCTTCGCCTTCGCCTAAGTTCAAACATTTTTTTAAAAAGGATGGGAAATTGAAGTTTTGTTACATTTTTGCTGAGCAGACTTTATGTTGTGAAATTTGTGTCATTTTTTAAAGTTAGTGTCTGTCTGAAGGAATAATATGTTAATGTAATTCAGATCATATCTCATATCATATCTAATGTAGTAATATTATATATTATAATACTACATTAGATATGGTATAATGAGCTTTTCCCTTTGCCTACCATTATATAGCGAGAGTTAAAATAGAAATAATTTTGGTACTCTTTAGAGTCATTGGAAATATGAAATGCATGTCAATTGAGATATTCATTTAATCAAAATTTTGGTTAACAATTTGAAAAAATAAAGTGCAACGTAGGTGTACTAATAACACAACGACTCCTCGACGCTATGAAGAACTTATTGCTGGAAAACAGCAACAAGTTCTAGCGCTATTTGGGTCTGACTCACCGAACTGTTCACAACACTGTTTGCCCAAAATGAACATTGTTAAGAAAAACATTAAAAAGTACTCACCACCGCCGCTTCCATTGCCAGCCACTGGTTGCCCATTCCTTGCTGCCTTGTGTATGGGAGCTGTCAAATCCCACATCTGAGTGGCCCCAGATCGGTGACCACAGAGCAACAGTCTGCGCGGGCGCAGGGCGCCTTCACACTCGGCTACTACGAAGCATGATACCGCTGAGCCATCTACTGATCGGATTGTGCATACCCTGTGTACAATGATTAATAAAATGAGTCGATGTTTTTGGTGGTGCACTAATTATGTATTGCATCCATACACACCACGTTTGATGTCTCAAAGTGATTTTTTTACAACTTATTGCTACTCCAAAAGAATCCATATACTCATATTTTGACGCTTTCGGTGTTTACATCTCAAGCGTACAAGTCCGTTGATCTGTGTACGTATCTGTTTGTATAATCAAGCTATACGAACAGATTTTTATTATCAAGGCTTTAGAGTTCATGATGTAGCATAAATTAACCAGTCATTAAACTCTATACATATATAGTGTGAACATTTCCAATTTCGAAGATTTGAGATAGGAAAGCTGATTTTCCTAATTATGATATTTGCAATATATATAACATCTACTGATCAAATATGAAAAGATATTAGTGCAGTAGTTAGTCATGCAAAAGTCACATTAATATTAAGCCATATAGGTTTGTTTTTGGATATATTTGCACTAAATGGCCCCGTTCCGATACTTCAGTACTACAGTACAATACAAATAAAAAAGATATGACTTCATTTCACGTTTCTAAAATGGCGACTTTTAAGCATTTTTGCCTTTTTTACACATAAAAATTCTGATTAAAATAAGTCAAAAGTGTATTGACGTTTCTAAAGATATTCTAACCCTTCTAAAATCCGAATTACCTCTTTCCATTAGAAGCTAGTCGCACATACAGCGTATCCGTGTCAGGTACCACTTTCTGTATGAATATCTGTTCTTCATCCTGCTCTCCGTAAGGACCTGAAACATTTACTACGATATGTTAGATTTCATCACTAAACATTAGTAATGCTAAGGAATTTTAAAAAAGCCGGAATAATCAGTGCCATGTGCACTTAGTTCTGAAATTTGGTAGGTTGTTTTTATCTAGATACTTGGGATGTAGACTCATTTCCGGTGCCGTAACAACGCCTTTCCTATTACAGCCGCATCATTTCACTGAGTTTCAGTGTAAAGGAACAGGGCATTACAGGGCACGGAAGTCATTAAAGTTTCGCTTCCAGAATGTCTACGCATTTGCAATGTCAAGTGATTTCTTGATATTCCATATTATATCTTTGTCTATGCACTTTTTTATTTTACTAGGAAAGTTTTGAGATAAAAATAAATGCATACCACAGTCATTATGCGGTTGAGCCGTTGGTGCTTCAAGAGCGAGGACTTTAAATGCTGCCATCGGCGTGGTGCCAGGCTGCGTTGATATCATACTCCTGAACCTGGTCACCCTCCACGAGCGCACGTGGTTGTATTCACTGCATACTGATATAAGGTAGTTCTCTGAGAGTGATACCTGTGAAGTTTTATATTGGCTTATATACAATTGAGTTATTCTTGATTGAACTGATCAACTGCATTAGCGTTTATGCTTACTGCTATCATATTTGTTACACTTTATTGAATATATGCTATAGAGATTTTGAATTTTCACAATATGTTTAACATACGTTTGATAATTTTCTCAATAATCATATTCAAGATGGCAATCGTATTCAAGGTTATAATTTATCCTTACTTTGGTGATTGGGCTTTGATGGACTGTAAACGTTTGGAACAGCTGTGGTCCATGGCCTACAGTTTCTGGGTGCTGTACAATCACTCGCACAGATCCGTAGCGCGTCCCGTATGCTATTTCGATCCAATTGCCGCACAAATCTACATCATAGGTTACATATTAATAATGAAACTGTAAAATAGACTGTACATACTCCTTCTAATGAGACAACTTACTTGTTTTCGGTGTAAGATACACAGATATAGCAGTAATTGGCTCTTGATTGGGATCTTTGTATAATTGCGTGACGAGAAGATCGTTGTCCTTCATACGCAGCGGGAACTTTTGCATGTCTAAGTACAATAAAAATTGATATTTGGTATACAATATACACGTCGATGGTGACATGGTGATTATAATTTGCAGTAATCTGGGCTCCATGCGAAATTAAATATAGTGTTATGTTGGAACGTGTACGAAATAAATATATATTTGAGTTTAACGGTACATATCCTTTTTATTCTTTGATGTATCCCAACTTGTTTATACTGGGCATGGTTGCCAAAGCGACTTTTTTACGTAAATAATATTTCAGCAAACGTGCTTAGTTAAATATATATATACCCTTGTTAAATAATAGCTATGTAATAAATGTATATACCGATATAGACTGGCAATTTATTAAGCTCAATAAAGTCAGTTTGTTTGATAAAATGATGTTTAAAATACTTACCTATATAATTGATAGCCCCGGTAGCCGTGCCAAGTAGTAAGAACGAGCCAGCCGTATCGTATGTTGTGAGATGAGCTACGTCTTGGGTCTGCCAGTGCTGCGTGCTAGTGTGCCAGACACCAGCTTTGCTGCGGCTACCAGCGCCACTCAAGGCTACTAGTTGGGGACCCACGAATAATAAGTGCTCAACACGCACCCCAAGGTTAAAAGTTCCTGTTCAAAAAAATAAAAACAGTATAAGGAAATTTATTTCCTAATTATTCAAAACAGAGAGGATTGCAATACAAGATATTTTAATTTACAAGCACTCGGTATTTTTAATCAAAATTAATATGTTCTTTTACTTCGTTATTGCATTGTAAAAGTTTTATTTAAAAAAGAATATTTCTGATTCTATTTAACTTTGAATGCCTATGATTTAATCCTGTATGACATTGCCTATAATTAATGCCTATAATTCATTGAACTTTTGAAGAAAAAACTCACCTATTAAAGTTCGTCTCACAGGTTCTGCATGTGTGGAGAAAGCCCATAATCGAACTAACGATCCACTGGCAATTCCCAACATAACATCGGTTCCTGTGGTATTGTTTCCGCTAGTGTTTGCCCCTCCACCCCCCGTTTTAGCATTAAGAGCTATCCTTTCAATAACTGACTCTTGGACTGGCGATTGGAATACAACATACCAACCACAGGAATCTGTGAGTCTGCATGAAAACATTATTAGTCAGTAATAAGTACATAAGTGATTCATTGGGTAGGGGTAATTACTAAAATGTTATTTAAAATTAATATTAAGTTAGGGTGTATTATTATTTAAGGTACATACCAAGTTAGTTCGAATTATAACTGAAAGAAATAGCACTGTATCGAAAAACTACATGTCTTAGATAAGATAGATAATTAATATTTCTAGTATTCAAATTATCTGTTACATTAATTGAAGTCATTGTATAATTACAAAAACCATAATTTCACTTAACGTAACGTAACATCAAATGTAACTTAATAATATATATCTGAAGTCAACTTATAATATTTGTTTCCATTACTTTAATTTAATAAGCTGCGATATAGCCCCATAGACCTTGATACAATTAAAACTTGTTTGAGTCTGGATTATACTGATATGAGACAGTCTAAAACCAACTAGGTAAGTAATGTGTTTTAACAATCTGTTTATGCTGTCATGCATTTATTGCAGATACAATTAAATTTGAAATTATCTTGAGGTTCCTTGAAGTATATCACAGCTTAACATAAATTTTTGATCACCTGTATCCTGTCACATAGTGTGAATAAGCAACAGCAATCCAATTATGATGTGCTTTTATTATGTGAACCTTTAGACTGTCTGACCATGAGTTTACTGAAATGAAAGATTACACATTATTATTTTAGTTTAGTTGTTTATTGCAAAGTACACTTTGACTGAAAACTTGAATAGAAAACTTTATATGTGCCACATAGAATTATTATACATCTATATTTAATGTTAGAGTACAACAGAGTACAACGTTATATGATGTATTAGAGTTTTGTGCTTCACCTTTGTGGCATAAAAATATTTATTAAACTTACTCTCTGGGGGTCGCAAGCATTTATGACAATCTGCATTTCCTAAAGACGCTGTTCTGGAGTGTCCTCTGCCGCAGCGGCTAAAACCAAACATTATAAATATTACAAATTAGAAATCAAAATAAAATGATATAAATTTCAATGTTTTTAGCTGAAATTATTATTGATACTGTAGATGATGCATGCTCAGGTGATGGTATACTTACAAAACATGGTTGAAATTTTATATGTTTAAAATCAATTTCCTTTTATGTTTAAGTGATAAATAAATTATGTTTATTAACCTTATTTGATCTTGTGAAGGTATTCTGCCAATAGTGCGTAAATCCAATGATGAATTTCTGGAATGGGTTCTGTTAGTGGAAACTTCACTGCTGGAAGCTGTAGAGTTCTTCCTTGAGCATCCATTTCCATTACGACTATTACTTGGTAAAGCTGTACTTACTATAAACAAAACAAACAACACATTAACAATTTATTAGGTTGCCCTTTGTACAAATTTAGTCAAATGTTCCCTTTGTATTTCTTTTATTTTGAATTTTCTGATGTAAAATAAAGATATATTTTATTCTATTCTTATAGAATAAATTTATATACATTATAATGTTTACATTAAATTAAATATATTTCTGAGTTATATGGAGATGTTTACACTTACATGGTGGTGGCAAATGCCCATAAAATAGTACATCACCACAAGAAGAATGGTTCATTTCATCACACAATGCTAATCTTCTACTTAAAGGAGTAATACCAAAGTAATCACACTCATGTCGCAGTGCTCTTATATTTACATTATTTAAATCAATGTCTCTGGTTCTTAGAAAGTTTAAAATGAAACCAAAAAGTTGTGGATCTCTATCTATGAAAATGGCTCCAGTCTCATCTCTAACGGTAGGTATTCGACCACTTAGTAAGGCTGTGAAAAATGTGTCAGGCACCCAGGTCAATGTATGCCAAGAAGTTGAAAATCTGGAAGAATTACAAAAATTAATAAGTCGATACTATAACAACATGTTGATAACTAATTAAACTTTCAAATGGAGCAAGTAAGATCGAAGCATTGTAAATATTGACATTGTTAAAATGAAGTAATGATTTATTCAATATGTAAAACTTTCTATTTTGGTACATACCTGGTACCACCTACATTTAAGTTAACTATTTCTTGATAATTAGACATAGTAAATCTACACACTTGATAAAATATTTGTAATATATTTACACAACTACATTGATTGAAATTATTTACAATTTACAGCTAAATATATGAATCTAAAATGTCAACGTCAGTCAATGTCTGACGTCAAATGTCATTAATCTAATTAGATAGTTTTTTTTTATTTGTAAGATGTAGCAGAAAAGCTATTTTTTAGAAACATCAATTTAAACAAAAAAATACTTTTCTTATATTTTGAATAAGGCTACTAGAATTTTCCTATATTTTTAGTAATTATTTCACGCAAGAGAATTTTTTTATTGTTTAAATTCTCAATATTCGATAACAAGAACACAGCAAGACATTTTTCTCCACGGGTAACTTTTTCTAAGAGAGACGTGTCCGTCAGTCAGTCAGTGTTAAAGTCAATTTTCTCAAAATCGAATACTAGTTGGAATTAATGTATGAAAATATAATAGTTGCTATATTTTAGAATAGTTGACAATTATCAAAAGCATTGAGATGCCGGCCACCGCCGTTGCAAAGCCGAGTAATGACCAGAACAAAGGGATATTCCACAATACTGCCGGCTTTAGCACCCTTATCACAGCTACAGTTCTGTCGCTAGCTTGGCTGGCCGGTTTCGCATCCCGGTTATTCGCTGTTATTCGATTCGAAAGTATAATCCATGAATTCGATCCATGGTAAGTTTTCGTGTGGTGCTCTTGTAATAACCTGTGGGGATCGAGGTCGCACCTGATAGTACTATTCATTTGCATACGTGTTTCAGGTTCAACTATCGTTCGACTGCTTACATGGTGCAGCATGGATTTTATAATTTTTTGAACTGGTTTGATGAGCGAGCATGGTATCCATTAGGGCGCATCGTAGGCGGTACAGTGTACCCTGGCCTTATGATAACATCAGGAACTATACATTGGATTTTACACGCATTGAATATTCCCATACATATACGAGATATATGTGTATTCCTTGCTCCTGTTTTCAGGTAAAAACAGCTGAACCTAATTGCAATTACTATGTAAAGCTTTAGTGAAAGACTTAAATGTTTATTTATGCTAGAAAATCAAAGTGATCAAATGTTTTGTTGTTTCAAGAGACTTGACTATACATAAAATATTCAATCCTAAGTAAAAACGATATTAAAATTCTATTGCAGTGGGCTCACTGCCATAGCAACATATCTCTTAACATCAGAGCTCTGGTCCCGTGGAGCAGGTCTCTTTGCCGCATGTTTTATAGCCATAATACCAGGGTACAGTAGCAGATCAGTAGCTGGAAGTTATGACAATGAGGGTATTGCCATATTTTCGCTACAGTTTACTTACTACTTGTGGCTAAAGAGTGTCAAGAGTGGTTCTGTCTTCTGGTCTGTTTGTACAGCACTTTCTTATTTCTACATGGTAAGTAACACTTCTGTCATTTAACTTAGTAGGAGAAGTAGTCATGATCATTATGTTTATCTATGAAACTATTAATTAAAACCTTATGACAAATATATTCACCTATCAATCGATACTATCTAGACACAATCTGGTAATAACTATTACATTTTCTTGTCTGGTTGTCACACATATAATCTACAGATCCTAGGTGTAAAATTTATATCCCTGTTTTTAGTATTTGCATTTTAGTATTTTGTATTCTTGAATTAAATATTTAAGAAAACCTTTTGTCATAGATTAATATCATACAAGCAGGCTAAGGCTACAAGTAATATTATCTGTTTTTATATATTACTTGTGTCTTATAAGAAACAAAATCAGGTCTATTATTATTACTATTTAATTTTAAAAGTGTCCCCTAACCAGCCAATAAACATTTGTTAACACAATTTGTAAAAGCAATTTATATCAATTTTTAAATCTAAAACAGTTCTTATTCTGTTACTTTTGTATTTTAAGTACATTAATTTTCAAACAGTTTCGTCCATGAAATTATTTTAGGATTATATTTTAGGTATCAGCTTGGGGTGGCTATGTATTTATTATAAACCTTATTCCACTGCACGTATTTGTGCTCCTGATAATGGGAAGATTCTCACAGCGATTGTTTGTCAGCTATTCTGTGTTCTACATTGTGGGCTTACTGCTGTCAATGCAAATACCATTTGTGGGATTCCAACCAATTCGTACCAGTGAACACATGGCAGCTTCTGGTATGTACATTCTTTATTTACTGTGCAAAAGTATAATGAGTGACTTAAGGCATTCTTTAGCAGTCAAAGAATAGGGAGTGTAGAAAAATAAAATATGTATAGTAATATTAATATATACATAAATGACAAGTAAATCACATCTATCAATATACATTGAAAATTATTTTGTGTCTGATATGAATTGACCCTTACTGCATTGATAATAAGACTTAAAATATGTGCGATGAATGAATGTAATTTTAATGACCACTTTTAAAAACTTATATACTATTGCAAATGAAATTTCATATCAATTTCACAACAAACCAATGAAACAGCATAAAACAACCAGTATGTATTATTATGATTTAATGTCATAAAATTTTTCTTCATTCCTAAACATGAAGAAAAAAGCAATGCAGTTTATATGATTATAAACTTAAATTGATTATTTCTTTTAAATTGGCTGCAATTTTTATACTCAACTCTTATAAATTTATATTGCCAAAAATTAGTATATATGATCAAAGTTGTTAACATTAGGACTTTGTGTTTGCACAGCTGGTGTTCATTATAAGTAAATACGCCAAACACCAAATGAACTATCCAAAAAGATTATTGCAGTCTATGTTTCATCAATGAACTTGTTTTAAAAATGAAAAAAGATTCCTTTACCAGACTTTTACTATTTGATTGTCATAATTTAAAACTATTATTATTAGACTGATTATTGATACATTTAAAAAAATATTTTTCTCTATTGGGGGCTGTCTTTTATCATTACAGAAAGACAATAATTATAACGTGAAATAATTTACCCCAAATAAAATTTTGTTAGCACAATCAAATTATTTTGTAGGTGTGTTCGCCCTACTTATGGCCATTGGCACACTCAAATACCTACATAGCTTAAATCCCAAGGGGCAATGGAAGCAGCTCCTTATAGTTGGGGGCCTAATCGCTGCTGCATCTGTTTTCCTTGCTGTGGTGTTGTTGACTTATATGGGAATTATTGCTCCATGGAGTGGACGGTAAGATATTATAATTTTAGTTTGTAGGTCAGTGTTTGTTTTTACTGATCTATTCAGAGGTGAGGTCTCATACTGTTTTTAATCTTTTTTCAAAAGTAGATAGCGTTAACGGACACTGATGATATGTTGATGCAGAGATTAATTTAATGAGCAACGTAATATCGACCTTATTAACTATTTAGAATGCGATGGTTCGAATCATTTGATTATTAACTTTTTTGGTAATTTGAATTTTCTTCTAGTCTCAGCTATATTAATAAGATTGATTTTGTGATGCTTATTGAATTTTTCTTTTCAATGCTGCTTTGCCAGCCTGCACTGGCAGCTGATGCATGGTAATAAATGTTAATAAGAGTCAATTAAGCCTTGACACAGTGAAAACAAACATTAAAGTAATATATTAAAGACTTTAAAATATTAAATTAGATTTAATTTAACATATGTTGCTTAATAAAAAGTCAATATAGATTTTTTTTCAGGTTTATTGTCATGAATTTTTTACTAATCAATTTTAAATAAAGTAAAACTTTTACTTTACATTTTTACTTTACGTCAACAACAAGAAAATTATAAGAGATAATATTTTCAAATTCTCAGTCTGCTGTTAGTCCTGTTTGATAAACACTAAACTGTTTGATAAACACCATACTATGGTTTGTTATTAGTTGATTTCTAGAATGTTTATCAAAGCACTATAGTGGTTTAAAGCATTCATTATGAACCTAGTGATAACTACATCTAAATGTCAATTTAGATGTAGTTATTGTTAGGTTTAGTGACATTATATGGTTGAATGATTGAGTAGACCTGTAATCCATCCTTATCATATCCAAATACTAAACAATATTAAAAAGTTAAACCTTTGATATAAAATTTATTATTTTTTTACAGGTTTTATTCACTCTGGGATACAGCATATGCCAAAATTCATATTCCTATAATTGCATCTGTGTCCGAACATCAACCGACCACATGGTCGTCCTTCTTCTTTGATCTTCACGTATTAGTCTGCACATTCCCTGTTGGATTGTGGTACTGCATTAAGAATGTCAACGATGAGAGAGTGTTTGGTAAGAAATTGGATATAGTTTTCATCTTAATTAGTGCTTTTTTTTTCTTTGTTAGTGTGCTAAGTAAGTCATTTTGAGCGTAGCAGGAAATTGTATGCTGTTTTTATATTTAAATATCGACGATTAACTCGGCGATTGGTCATTACTCTTACGGGGTACTCGGCCAGAGATCCCAGATTCGAGATCTAGTCGGTGCAGATCTTTATGTGATAAACATAAGTATTTTGCTTTAATTGCATAAGTATTTGATAGATAAGTACGTCTCCCCTAAGAGACCAAATTAGTGATTTGTCTCCGTGGAGCTTTGGTTTGTTCGTGATTTCGATCGCATAAAGTTTAAGACACATTGCTGCGTTATTGTCTCTGAACATAGATGCAGGTGTTACGGCATCATTGAGCGTTTTTTTTATTTCATATACTTTTCTATCTTTCCGTATTCGTGTTCAGAATCTGTTTATTTTTTATTTATTTAATTACTGTATTTTTTGTATGTATATGTTTCGTTGTTGTGTAAGTTTATTTAAATGATTTGTGTGTAATAAAGAATAATTCTATTGTATTGTACTATTTGTTTTTTTGGGTGTTCATAATTAACTACGTCCTGTATTAGTTTGAATTTACTAATAATATCATGTTGTTTTCAGTGGCACTCTATGCACTAAGTGCTGTGTATTTCGCCGGTGTGATGGTGCGTTTGATGCTGACATTAACACCAGTTGTATGTGTACTCTCTGGTATAGCATTTTCAATTTTATTGGATCTTGTGCTAAGAGAGGATGAGATACCTGCGCCGCCCATAGAGAATGATGAATCGAAAAACCTGTATGATAAGGTTAGTTTTTGAATACCTTTCGGCCATTCTCTCTATACAGAGATGTAAGACGGCCAAGTTTCGTAAGTTTCTAGCTGTAACAACTGTCTGCAGGTTATTTACTATATTAAACAATAAGCGACTCCAAAGTTATAGTATGCTTTGATCTTAATTGATGATAGACCGGGTTAGTAATTTTTTATAATTGCCGACATCGATAAGTTTATTTTCATTTTGTTGTATAATTTGTAAATAAATAAATAAAAGTTTAGTTAGTCTTAGAAAATTAAAGCATGTGTTTGTGTGAGAGCGTGCAAGTTTTATGATATTTATAAATAATTCAATCACTTATTAATAATTTCTTTTAGGCGGGTAAATTGAAGAAGCGAACTCACGAGCCGACCCTGCCAGTAGACTCTGGCTTAGGCATGAACGTGCGCTCGGGCACGCTCATCGCCTTCATGATCCTGCTGATGTTGTTCTCGGTTCATTGCACTTGGGCTACATCTAATGCTTACTCCAGTCCTAGCATTGTGTTGGCCAGCTATGGGAATGATGGGTATAAATGCATTTTTAAGTACTTATTATAGCATAAACCTCTAGAAAAAATTATGATTATAATCGTAATTATTGAGAAAAATGCGCACTTTTAGGAAATAAACGATTTAGACTATTACAATATTTCAATGTGTTAATTTATTCTCAAAAAATCACAATTCCTTTTGAGAGTGCATTACAGACGGGTGTTTTTCCTAATTTTTTAATGCTTAATTGATATCTTTATACAGATCACGTAGAATCCTAGACGATTTCCGTGAGGCGTACGGTTGGCTGTCGCAGAACACTGCTGAAGATGCTAGAATTATGTCTTGGTGGGATTATGGTTACCAGGTAATTTTGGCAAGAGAAATCTGTACATATAATTTGATAACCTATTATACTGATAATAGACACCACTTACACTAAGTGTGAGAATATTATTTAATTATTAGTTTTATTTCTTTTACAGATAGCAGGCATGGGTAACCGCACAACGTTGGTAGATAATAACACATGGAACAACTCCCATATAGCGTTAGTGGGTAAAGCTATGGCTAGTAACGAGAGCGCGGCGTACGAGATCATGACCGCGCTGGACGTGGACTACGTGCTCGTCATATTTGGAGGAGCCATTGGCTACTCTGGAGACGACATCAATAAGTTTATTTGGATGGTACGAATAGCTGAGGGAGAGCATCCTAAGGATATTCATGTGAGTTTTAAAATTAGTACATGGCTCTTATTCTGGGATACTCTGAAACTGAAGATCATACTATTTCCTCATTATGTATAGAAAGAGTATGGGAAAAAAATTGTTTTCTCGAGTAAATTAAGCCGTAGGTCCATGTTGGTACGGAAACCGCTATCACCCACTAACCCGTATTAGGCCATCGTGGTGGTGTTTTGGTCCAATTCTTGTTTAGAAAGATCAGTGCCTAATAGAGAAACGCAAATTTGTAAATCAAATTATAAAGTAATTACAAATAAATAGTATAACTGTTTATTTTTTTAGATATTTTAGCTTCAAGGATTTTGTTTTTATATCCTCAGGAAGCGGATTATTTCACAGAAAGAGGCGAATACAGAGTTGATTCAGAAGCGTCAAAAACTATGTTGAACTGTTTAATGTATAAGCTGTCTTATTATAGGTAAGTCTTTTGTTTGTTTCGGTAAGAAATATTTAATAAACTTTAATGAAACAATAACTTTAACCAACACACAACTTAATTTATGGACCTTTGTTGTTTAGTCTGTCATATGTAAATTTTTTATGGACATTGAAGTTTAAGTTTAAATTACCTTCGCGTATTATTTTCGCTTTTAGCGATAAGTTTGCCCTTTGTACAGAATTCTTAGAATTATTATTAAAAAGATATATACTATTCCATTCCTAATTATACGGGATTGAATGACTTGTTTTGTAGATATGACAGCGGCGGGAGTCCCCCCGGATACGACAGGACGCGGGGTGCCCTGCCGGGGAACAGAGGATTCAAACTTACCTATCTCGAAGAGGCTTACTCTACCGAGCATTGGCTCGTTAGGATATACAGGTAACCTTTTTTATTTGGCAAAGTATAGATTTTTATCTTTCAAACTTACCTATCTTGAAGAGGGTTGCTCTACCGAGAATTGGCACTTTTCGATTTACAGATAACCTTTTTTATATGGCAAATTATAGATTTTTATCTTTAAAAAACGCTGAAATGGCATGAAAATTACAAAAAAAATTTACGAGGACAACTTTTTGTTGAGACCGTTTTCTATAGATGAATCAGTTTTTCCTATAGGAGATTATAAATCGTTCAAGTACTGCCAAACCTGAGCTTATGTTTCAGTGCATGTATCTCTTTAAAAAGGACACTTAATTAGAAAACAGTTCAATTTTCGACTTATATGAAAGTCATTTAATGTAAGTTTTAGAATGCGACGTATATGGCTTTAAAGCTGTCTTGAGTTATTTGACAATTCTAGTTTTTGTTATATTTTTATATACTTAGAACGAGAATAGTGTGCCATCAGACATTTAGCCCATTAGTGGGCTGTTGATAACCAGGATTCTAGATTTGGCCGAAACATAGAAAGGTAGATAAGCTACTTCAATCAGCTAATTTATTCATGATTACAGAATCACCTTCATAAAGTTATCAAATTTTGTATTGCAACTATAACAGATGCATAACAAAATTTTAAGAATGATGTGCCGTTAGATATATATGTTTTGTACTCTCGGCAACATTTATACAAATACAATTGTGTCTGGATTGTACGACTTGGCAGGTTAATATAATATCTATAAAAATGTTTTTGTGTATATTTTAGAGTGAAAAAACCTGACGAGTTCAATCGGCCTCGGTTACCGGTGGCCAAGAGGAGTATTTCTACCAGCTCTATGTCGAAAAAGGTAAGATTTTGAACCGTAGCTTTGACAACTAAGAGTCATTTTTGAATTATGTAAATCGTCTGTTCCAGAAATATTTATGACTAACAGCCTAATTGATTTCAGCCTCCAGGACAAATTACCAGTGAAAATTAGATTTTCCAAGGTAATAATTTTCTGAAAAATAGAAACGGTGTCCTGTGTTTATGTCAGAATATATTTTGCTTGGCGGTACAGTTAATTTAGTTGTTTTAATATAATCTGGAGTAGTAATTTATACATGTATAACTCTATATAGGTAATTGATTATTAATCATGACATGATTATAATCCTAATAAGAACTCTATATTATGTGACATGCAAAGAATTCTCGTCTCTATTACCTAACATTAAATAGCAAGTTCATGATTACAACTTGATTTTTAAGTCTTGTTTCTTTCTTCTAACTGGAACTTAAGCATAGCATATTTTAATAATACTTAAGTATCCCGATGAACAAATATATTCGGAATATTGCGCTATTTTCTTCCATTGTCATGACGTATTTGTTTAAAGTAACAAAGCCCTTTAAGTGTCCTGCTGTGTTAAAATATTATTTTCACTTTTACACACAAAAGTTTCTAAATTTCCATCAAAATACGTACCAATTTTACAGTACTTGTATAATTGTTACAGCTCTCAATAGGAAACGGAGAAGTGGTACAGTAATATTTGATAGTCTTCGCGAAATGCATGAATTTTTGCTTAATTGGTGCTGTCCTGCATGTCCTCGAATATGTTTAATTTGCCTTTTGCCGTCGCATATTGAGATGTTAAATTAGAATATTATTTTTGATTATGATTTAATTCATTCATTTGTTTTATTTTAAAGACAAGCGGTTTTTCTTTAATTCATAATTCTATAGTCTTGTTCCATTTTGTAGTTAATGTAACAGTATTAATAGTTCATGTAATTTGTAGGGGTTTGGCAACCAACTTTATCCCAGTGATGCCATAACTCAGGATAATTTCATGTAATATTGGTCAAATAGAAAGTTACGTATTGTTATATATCGCGTCAGTTACTAGATTTTCTTTAAAAGTAGTTAACAAGATTAAAATTTTAGTTTTTTAAATTATTACAATATAATTCGAAGTTGTATGCTGTTGGTCACCTATAGTGTGATAACTATAGACATCCTTAGCAAAATTTTAAAAATCCAACGAAAACGTTTTAATAATAATTGTATAAATTGCCCGGCCAAAATGTATAATTTCTTCAGAGTTATTAGGTATTTAGTAATTTAAATTTTTGTCAATGAAATACTCTAAATAAATTAAAATAAAAATAAACCTGTGTTAATAGACAAATTATTTCTTAAAACTATTAAGTTTATCTCTCTGCATTGTTAAAAATGAGATATTGACAATTATATCATCTAAATAGCGTTGTCCAGTATTATATTGGCGCCCAACATGGGGCTATCTTGGTGTTGCGTTGTGCTTAGTGTTTCGTTATGTCTATTTTATTTAGTTTTGTGCAATGTCTAGCAAAAATTGGGAATAAATGGGCCGAATAAATGGGAAATAGCTAAAAAAACGGCACTAAGTTTTAAGTAAAGGTTTTAAATATAATTAAAGGGAATAGTGGCAAGTCGAATCAATAATGTGTTTCATCGTGCTTATGACTGTTGCATAAAAGTAAGCAAAGAAAACGGAATGTAATGGATAACAAAGAAAATTTCTTTACACAGACGTCAAAACGAAGGAAAGGTGTCCTTAAGAACAAGCCGACCGTGGTGAAAGGTAAGAAGGTGAGGCTGGAGTGACGTCGCCCCTCCGCGCACTCCCGCACAAGATAACGTTCCCATATCAGTGGTAAATTTGCAAATCATTCGTAAACACCTATATTGTTGTCTACAAATAATCACATGTCCAATTTTACTGTGTGCAGTCGATAGCAGATTTAAAATTTATTTATCTCCAACCGCGTCTCTTCTTCAAAGAACTGACAATTCTCAATTTGTTTATTTATATAGTTTTAACGACGTTCCAAATAAAGTGTGTGTTGTCGGCTGCACCCATATCTGTAGATCAACATTATTTCTCGCAAATTCTAATGATATCGTCATGTGAACAGGGTCTTAAAAATAAATAATAGAATCCTGTAACCTTTATACATTGTTATGAATAATCTCTATTTATGAGTCATTCATAAAATTTAAATTTAAATCTAATATTTATTTTGTATAAATGTTTCCGTGAATGTTAGTAGGGTGTTTGACAGTCACTATTTTGTTGGTATCAGAACAATATCTCTTAAAAGGTATGGTTATAGACGGACGTCCATTATGTATTCTGTTTATATTAAAGTTATTATGTTGTATTTATGATGCCAGTACAAAAGTCATTTTTAACTATTATTCAAATCCAAATATGATTAGAATCCAAGACTTTTTGTAATAATAGTGTCAAATACCCAAACTAATATAATTGTAATTTAAGATAGTTCAGAGGACAATACATTAAATTGCATCACCAAACAATCACAATTACTGCTTTTAAGCAACTTAATATCTAGTTCCTTTGCTGTAATCCAATGTCTTAATAAGCTTTAAATATAAATATGCATTACGTTTCTATCGAGTCTCTATTGTATTCTAAAATATAAAATTGATTTCAGGAGAAAAGTTAGGAATTTGTGACTTGTAGTTTTCAGAAAGTATTTATTTTTATTATAAATTGTGGGTATCGTGGTTCCTTGACTTTTATACTATATTTTCTGTATTGAGTGTTATTAACACTAGATTTACCAGACCAGTCATTTAGACTGGTCGTGCAATTTCAATTCAAAATTTCTACTATATTACACATATTTTTTTTCAGAAATGATGTTATGACTTTTGTAGCTATAATAAGAGAGTACGTTTTATAAACTTAATGTTATTTTATATACATTAGTAACTTATATAATTTTTGTTGTTGACATATATTCAAATCGCTGGTATATCTAGTGTTAAAGAGGATTCTTGATTTTCTACTGAATTATTAAGTCCAATTTTGTTTCATATCGTATCATACGAGTACTTATCACCTACTAGCATACATACAACGTTTCTAAATTTAATGTGAGGCCATTCTTTTGATGACAAATAATGTATTCTATGTCAAAAGTAGATTTTCCTTTAACGCATTCAATGTAAATAATACTTTTTAATTTTCTTTGTTGTGGACAGTTTGCACTCTTACCACTGATTCAAAAACTAATGAATGACTGACACCAATATGTATTTAGTCTGTTTAGGTAGTTTCTTAAAATTATAAGCGTTTGATTTAACGAGCACTGGGTGCGTGTAACACGAGTACAGGTGGGTACACTATAGAATTGGAAGAATACAACGCATTTAAAAATGAATATAATATATACAGATTAAAGCTTATTTCTTGAGCGATGTTTTCACTATTCGGTTGTGCGTTATGACATGGATGTATACATATTTCTACATATGATATTTATTGTTACTTATAATAATTTAAGGGGCCTAGTTATTGCCTAAAAAAGTAAAAGAAACACTCCAAACATAACAAGAAATGAGCGTTAATTTCAATAATATGTATATAATGGATAAATTGAACAGTTTCACACATATAAGTAAACTTTTGTATTATGTATATGCCCACATAAAAACGTGAATCCATATCAAACTAATAAATTCATGTTAACGATATTTAAATGTTATTCGAAGAGAGAATAGTAATCCCATGTTTCTTGCAGCATTATCAAAATAATTGCTATTGAATCAGACTTTTTATTCCAATTATTCAGACACTGTTCTTAACT
Organism: Acentria ephemerella; assembly: GCA_943193645.1. Lineage (NCBI taxonomy): Eukaryota > Metazoa > Arthropoda > Insecta > Lepidoptera > Crambidae > Acentria > Acentria ephemerella. Next base: position 3,600,785 of record OW971889.1, read on the forward strand.
GGTTGTTAAGATTACTTAAAAACAGTGTCTGGCCAATTATAAGTTACAATGGGATTTATTAGCTATTTCGATAAGCTTTCTAGAAACCGGGGTAGGTAATACTTGTAATTGCTACGTCCAATTGTATAATAATTAAATATTATTATAAATATACGTTAAGGACTATTTGTCATTTGGAAACTATTATATTTATTTCTCACGTTAGTTTTTATACACACGTTTGGAGCGCGAGCGCGGTTTGTTCATTTTTCAGTACTTATCACAGAATAATAATTTAGTTAAGAGTTCACCTCATCTCTTGTGTGAATATGGATGGTAATTAAATAATGCAATAATATATTTGTGACTTGTTATATGTATTGTAATTATTGATAACTACCAAAGTTTGAATACATTTCGTATTGTGTCGTATAGTAATAATAATAATATCTGTCATTAAATGTATTTTAAGCGGTCTTTTGTAAGCGTACGATTATATAAGAGATAAGTAGAGAGACTATTTTAACCGTTTTTCTATGTCATACTTACGTACGATGGTCTCTGAATGAGTTCGCCTTGAGAATCGAGTGCTGTGATTTGATATGTAAGTGCTCGAGGCGACTCTGTATACATTCACTTAGCGTGCGCACAGTCCGACATACATTTAGACCGCGAAGAGGTTTCAGTTCTTTTCTCAAAACACTTGTATATTTCGTCCGGCGAATATTTAAATGTTGCGTATTTAATTTTATTGTTGCCCTTCACTATTTGTTTTCGTAATTATAACAGAGTTTTATCGATCTGTAGATAAAGAAACATTGTAATTACAATGTGCTGAATAAACGGACGAAGATAAAACACTATTTTATTTCATACATCATCATTATCATCATCATTAACAGTTCATATAAGTACCCACCACGATGTTCGAGCCTACCTTCAATTAGGTCGATTAGGCCTTAGTCAACTACGCTGGAACTTTGCGACTTGGTGTCCAGGTTTCCTCACGATATTTTCCTTTACCGTAAATGCTTCGAATACGTACATATGAATTTAAAATTTGGAAACACATTGGTACGTGGTGGGGTTGGAACCACTGCCTCTCGCCTGGAAGTCAATGACCTTCCGCACTAAGCCACCGTCGCTTTTTACAGGATACGTAATCGGTATTATTTATTCAGTTTGTCCCATATCAAATATAAGAAGTTTGTTGTACAATGACTCTTATTATAACTGATTGGAGTTCACAAATCTCAACGTGTATAATTTGATATGTTCATTTTTGTTAGTGAGGAGGGACAGGGTATTAGAGGTAAAAATAAAAACAAATAGACAAAACCTTCACCATATATTTATTAATAAAGACAATCTAAAAGATCACGTAATAGTCATTGTCTTAAAAAATTAGTTACCCTAATAAATTTATCAATATATATTTATATATATATTATATATATAATAGAGTTTTTACTTTATTACTTATTGTTTCAAGGATATGCGAAGTTGTGAAGAGTCACCGGCGGAGGACAGGACTCGAGTTAGTCGTTGTTTTTACGAATCATCACATTGATCGAATAACAATGAATCTATCATACGCAATACAATTACATCATCCACTGATTACCTATGTCAATGGTTCTACATGCTTAGTAAACTTTAACTAATGTGTCTACGCGAAGAATTGTGCTAATCTAAAAAGGTGTCTACAAATTTCCCTTCATAGTAGGTATTTTCAAAGACTTTTGTAATTTACAGAACTTTCAAAATCACAACACAGAGTGTAATATCAATTATCGTGCGGCTGGCACGCGGCGTTACCGTCTACGTATATTACAAGTATAGTGCGTGTTGTACGGGAGTTCTCCAGTGATGGCTCTCTCGCCGACACACTATTCGATACAAAATTAGAAGAATATAATATCCATTTAGACTTACAAAATATTAATACTATAGTAACATTTCACATTCTCATTATATGTTGACACAAATACAGAAGTACTTACACTTAGTCTATGTGCCAGGGAGCAGGACACGGGTCTCTAAGCGAATGTAACTGGTACACCTAACAACATTGATTACTTTCAATATAATCGCTGTATCCTTTGTTCGGAATCCGCTAGAAAGGTAGAAGGTATACTATATATGTATTTGTTTTTACAATTGACTCGTACTTTTTATTGATTTAAGCTGATTTATATCCTTGTTATATTTTTCAATACGGATTAGGCTTCCTAAACCTTTCCTGTTAATCACTAAAATAGATATAATTATAAGAAGAAACAATGTATGTCTAAGAATAATCAAGTTAGTGAGGCCCACCGTAACATCAACTCTACGGGGCAGAGTTGATACGGGACCCTAAATAAATGCAATTTCCAGTGCTTCATTGATATTAGACAGTATATGTAAATTAATTGAAAATAAGAATTAAATAGTACAAAATTAAATTGTAAGGCACTTCTATATTTAAGTGGAAATAAGATTGTTCAATCGACGATCTTACTTTATAATTCAAAACATAGCATCTGTGTGCATATTTATGAATACAGCGGATATCCTAATGAATCTCTAATTTGGCTGCGCGTGCGCGCTCTAACATCGATCTCTCGATATTAAATATTTGGTTAAAGTATAAGGGCAATATATAAAGCTATACCCTGACTAGTATGACGATTTGGCACATGGAATGGGTTAGTGACACCATGACAATTATATTAACAGTAACAGATAAACAAAACAACAAAGTAGATAAGTTCTAGAACATTTTTGCGAACATAAAATTAGTTCCAGAATTGAGAGTGTACCTTCAGTCTTAATAGCTAAGAGTATTATTAAAATTATCTCTGGAGGGATTGTCTTTAATAAATTGTAAATTTATGAAATAGAACTATCTCCAGTAATAAAGTTAATTTGAAAAAATATTCAATATTTACATGATAGTTAAGTTATTACGACTTAATTTTACTTTTATGAAAATAACTGTGTATGCTCTGAATTTAGCGAATAAATAACATCATTAAAGTCCGTGGCTGTTTGTATGTAACTGAAATGCTAAATAGGTAATTTATAATGAACGGCACCAATTTAAATTGTATTTACTTATTCCTTTATGGGGTTTTCGATTAGAAGCCTTGCCTTAATCTAAAATAAAAATGTCTTCATTTTCTAATGGGTGACCCCATTGACAATATAACCCCTAGGTACGGTTTTAATCTAATTGTATACGGCATTAGAATAGTATTTGGCAACGAGTTAGAAATAAAGAATATTACAGTTAGAAAATTTGTCTACATTGTTAAGATAGAACACAACCAAATAATCACACATGTTAGTGACGCAGAAATAGCATTTTAATCGTTGCTTTTATGCTTATATTCTCGCCGAATTGAGTCGTTGACAGAAGTCTGATCAGGTACTCATGGAAGTAAAACGAATCATGTCCTTTAATACATAGCAGAAGAGTAAAAATATAAATCTCCAATATACTTAAATATTTTTTTTATAAATATCCCATCGCACTGAGCAAACCCCAAATTATTATTTTTTAATATACGTATAACATGTAAATGAATTAATTTATCTACCAATACTTATTGAATAGTTTTGAGTCTGACGTAAGTACCACGTCATTGAGTATGAAGGTTGTTAAATTAAAGAGGTACTAGTAAGGCATAAGAACATGTATCTAACTGTTAATATAAAAAAAGTTCTAAGCAACTTTTTCACCAATATAAGAATAATTTGAAAATGCTTTTTCAGTGTCATTTTTAACTTACACATTAAATAACACGTTTTGAATGCAATTTGTTATTTATAATAACTTACACAATAAAGTAACAAGATAAGTTTTTGTACTAATAACTGGGCATGAGTCTCGAATTATAAATGAAATAAAAAAATCTATGAATAAAATGTTTATTTACCTTGAAACCGACGTCAGTTACCGAGCTGACAGTATTCCTTCCAGATCTCATTTAATGGTACATCCTCAATATACGCTAATGTTCTCTAAGAGTTTTGACTATTGAACCTTAAATTTGCTTATAACATTGTTTTGTTACCTGCTTAGTGCGATGGGAGCTTTAATTACTAATTACAATAATTCCTTCATTTTAAAATTCCTCTGTTGTATGAACGTCCGCATAATACTGACAGCGCCAGACGCCCTCACAATTGCTTTTCCATTGTTATGATAAGGTAATTTGTTAACAATATTAAACGATAAAGATTATTAACATGTCTTTTTCAAGGAATACTGTTCCAAAATTAAAATAGAATTGCTTCGGAAGACCATAGATAAAAGAGTCGTTTAATCAACATCACAACCACGAAATCTTGACACTTGAGTGAGAGATGCGTTTTAACTTTGGTATCAGTGTTCTCGTTGCCTCTGAACTTTGTCTTGTACACGTTACTAGTAAGCCATCCTTTTCTATCTATTCGATGATTGAACGTCACAAAGTTCTCAGACAAGGGTACATAGTATAGGCAATTCTTAGAAAGGTACTCTCTATAGATACATTTGAGCAATTTATTTTATTGCTCGATTTGTAAGTACTTTTCATAAAACTATAGACAGATAAACCATACATTTATCACAACACGTAGGTACACGTTGATACATTTATTCTAAAATTTAATAGAAAAAAATGTACATTCATAAATTAACTACATTTTCAAGTATCAAATTATAGCATATTATTCAGAATAATCAACAAGGAACTAGATAATAATATTACCAACATAAAATATAGAATATTTGAGCATTTTAATAGTATTTGTGTAAAAAAATATCCCTCCATTTGGTTAATTAGCGTAAACCCCTGCTAATACTTTGGGATGTATTCGATTTTTCTATTACAACCAGTCTACAAAAACTGCTAGTTTCTAAATATCTTTGTAAATTAATACATTTAGCTAACTGCAACAATGACATGTCCCAAACACTCACAGGGGTACGCGTGACTGTGACAATTTCACTAAAATCCGTCATTGAACAATGTTACTAGTAGAACGAACGATCGCTACAACACAAACTATCTATCGTTTCAAAGTGAGCGTAAAATTGTCTAATACAACTAGAAAACTTAAAAAAGATTCAACAGATGAAAAAGAAACTTCAAATTAACAATGATCAATTAAGCAAATGTAATAATGAGCTGGGCTCGCAATAAATACTAACAGAAACGAGGTAGTGTAGTTACTACACGATTTATGTATCACACGTAATTATATACTTTGGTAATACGTTTATAGATCAATATCGAACTCACTGGGCTATAGTGGAACGCCACAGCCAACAAACTTGCCACGATGACGACACGAATGCATGGTAACCAAAATTTACTATTTTTAGTGGGAACATGATGCTGATATTTTAAATCAATAACATTTTATTTGTATAATTATTTGCGCACTATATTAAGTATTATTTTCAATAATAAAAATATATATATTTAATATAAATTGAACTCATTGAACACCAATTTTATGGCACATGGCCGTAAATCTACCCAGAGTTTTGTTCCGAGAAGAACTTAATTCGATAATAATGTTCTCAAAGGACAAGTCACATTACACAAGTAATGAAGTTTGAAAAACATCATGTAAAGACATGTCGTTGGTATTACGACAAAAAGACTGTAGCAAACGGTTACGAAGCTTGAAAAGATTGACAACACAGTGTGCAGTAGCAGTTTTGTGGCGCTCCCGTCCGTCCCAGAGCTCACCCACTGATCTGTGCGCGTCAACAAAGATCTACAGTTTATTTACAACATCACACTCGCAAGTCACATTAAGAAGTCTGCCATATAAAAACTTTACGAAGACTTACTTATCAATCGTTATACAAAATATTTTTATGCGCTCTCTTGAAGCTTACCATTACGAGAATTTGGAAAATCTAATATGTAGGTATTTATATTTTATTTACGATCAGTTTATCCGAAAGCTAATCTAGCTACTAGTCACTACGCCGCTCGTTCTAAGTCATTTTAATCTATAATTTATAATAGTAAATGCTTAAACAATTTAGCATTAGGTCAGAGCGAACCACAAGTTGAAGGCGTGGCGATAGTGCGAGTGGGTACTGTACGCGAGAGCTTGGGAACAACGTTATTTATCGAGCGAAAGAGATAGAAATAGGCTTTCATAATAGTTTTAGACTATTTACATGTTAGTAAACAAAAAACGAGGTGTTAAGGAATTATTAGGTTACGTTTGAAAGATAAGCCCTTTCAGATGTTACTGTTATTACAAGTATTTCGAGTAAAATAACAATATCTATGTTTCACTCTATAAAGAGAGCTCGGGTTTAGTTGTGTACTTGCGTACAGCCGCGCGCTAATGCGGCGGCTTGAGTTCGGCCATCGCGAGAGGCCTGTCGACCCTATCGACCTTTTCATAAGGCTTTTCTAGCTTGGCCCTTTTCGGCTCGGCGTCCAGAGGCCGGTGCGACTTCATGTGTGCGCTACGACTTTTTACTTTGTTAAATACTCTGAAACATAACAGGGTACATAATTAAAATAGAGCAACATAAAAAACTTAAAACAAGCGAAGTAACACAAAACTCAACAAAGCAGAAACCCGCCGAAGCGAAGCCCGAAGCGTTAGTAACTTATACTCGTACATACATTATGTGAATACAAAAAATGTTTGAAATTTTAACCTTACCGACAAATAAATATATTATATAATTCCTTATGAGACGGACATAATTTACTGTCTTATTTCGATAAAATACATTATTATTTATATAATACAAAGATTGCTGTCTAATAATCAAGATCTTTATCGCGAAGTAATCAATCGACAGGCAACCTAGGTTTTTATTATTTTTTATACAATACATATATATTTCAATTTTACACAATATTGCACACTTGAATTTTGTTACCTACTTTTCTAATTTTGACATTAAATAGTAATAGAAAATAATGTTTCTCTTTTTCTTTTAAATATAAGTGCGTTACGCCACGGTGCAGAATTCTTACACTATTCGTATTAAACAATTGAAAATTTGTTACGCAAACATTAACTTGACATGCAATCAACATCGAATAACATTGAATTGGACACCGGCCCAGAGGACAGCGTCACTTGAACACTCATGGAAAATGTTACATATGTTACATCGGCCCAATAACGTTACTTATGAGATCATAACGTTACTGATTAAAGTAATCGATGTCGACTGCACCGGTGCGATATAATTTAAACTTAACGTATTTCGTTTTGTATCTTGCGAAGCATGTATTTTCTCCCTTATTGTTAAGCATGCACGAAAGGCAATTTAGGTGAAACTTAATCTAACGATCGATCGGTGATTCGGCCGGCTTCAAATACTGACTATTGATAATTCTTTATTTTGTATTAGATATCTCTTTAAACTGTCTTTATTGCTACTGTTTTGTATTTTGTACGTCTATAAATTTTAGGCAACTGTATTTGTAGTACATTTTTGGACAACTTTTTGGATTAACGGCAAAACAAAGTCAACAGAAGAATCACTTCACCAATCCTGAATACTTAAATCCAGGGTGAATAACTTGGCAGTGTAAAGTTGCACGTAAATTGCGATTGCGTGCGGTCTGCGGCTTGGAAGCGGTATGCTCGAGGCACTTACTTCCCGCAGATCTTGCACGGGAACTCTTCGCCGTCGAAGGCGGGGGAGGGATCAAGCGCCACGACCGGCCCTACCGAACCCTGGACGTGAGAGACGCTGTTAGTTCACTCCTCGAATTTGAAGACAAAGTGCTGAAGCCCATTGGCGGTGCTTACTTGTGGGGTGTGCTCAGTGGTCCAGCTCCGGAGGTACAGCGTCTTGTAGTCTTTGGTCACCTTTTTCCAGAAGTAGTAGAACTGGATGCACTGCTTCGAGTCTTTTGTTCTTACCTGTAAAGTATAAATGAACAATTAAATGAGGTAGAATTATTTATGTTAACTAATGAGTTGCTTTTCAGCTAAGAAGTAATAAGAGGATTAGAGGTTCATTACTGAGATTAAATAATAAGTTGAACATTTCTTATTTTAGAGGTTTAACAAAAGAAGAGTATATTGACTCCGAGTGACTAGGGGGTCAAATATGTAGGTCTTACCAGCTGAGCGATTCTGAAGAAATCCTTATCATAGTGGCCGAGACCAGCTAGAAAGGCCTCAACTTCATCCGGCGTCCATCGTGTCTCGTACTGCGTGGGCGCAGCGGGCCGCGTCATGAGCCGCAGTGTTGCCGCGCGGATGTCGCCGCCGCACTCGCCTAGCGTTTGCAGCGCGAACTCCCGTGTATGACCGCCTACTGGCATAGCAGCGCACATCGCCAGCTCCATGAACATGCGCACTGAGGGGACAATATGTTTAATTATTATTTAGTTCAATCGATTATAATAATAATCTCAGACACCAGTTATCTAGGTCAAAGTAAGCATCATTAAGAGGATAAAAGATAACGTAGAAATATAATATATATATATATATATATATTAATATGTGTATAAATATGAGAAATATAGTAAATAAAGTAGAGTTATCGAGTAAAGTTATCGAGCTTTATTTCAAATAATTGAGTCTAATTACTATACAACTAGGAAATTAGTGCGTTCTTGTTGAATTAAATTTATGAGTAGTTGTTGCTTTCACTAAGGAATTTGACTATTGAAGACATTTGAAATTAAAACTTAGATCTGATTTTCAAACGATTGGAGTGCACAATAACTGTTTTCCTAATGGGCAATTTTAATAGCCATTTTATTTAAAAAGCATAGCAAATGACACCACCTGACGGATTGTTAGTGTTTATTTATTTGTCTGTGTTTTTGTTTACCTTCATTATCATCGAGGCAATCATTGATGCCAGGGTCCCATAGTAGCTGTTCGGGCGCGCGGTGCAAGTCGATGCGATCATTGCATAGCTCCGGTATATCAGCTTGGTGATCTCTGCCGATATTGATAAGAGGCAGCCGCGGTTCCTCCAAGTGAGATAGCATCTCGCTTTCTGTTGGCGATAACCCTGAAATAGATAAAAGTTCCGTAATGATGTTTCTACTACGACTCGAAGACGCTCATTTAGATTCATCAGTTTACATCAAACCAAAAAGCCAAATAAACTATGAAAAGCATAATCTGTATCTTGCTGTCGTAAAGATTGGTCAGCTGTCGTATAGAAATTGATATTAAGTAAATTGATTTCATTGACTTTGGATTCACCTGATATTTCCGTGTAAAGTCCAGAACCTTCTCTATCTGGTGGTAATATAGGCTCCGGCACAAAATGAGAGCCTATTCTTCGCATGCGCGAACGGTACGGGCCGGCGGGGGACGCGCGTCTCTTGCGCCGCTGTGGCGATTCGGGCACACTGCTCGGACTTAGAAACACTGCTGGAACTGTGTCTCGACCTTCAACGCATACCTGCCGGGAAAACGCATTATTAAAGCTATCAAGTAGGCAAGGAAACGTAATGGGAAGAAGTAAATATGACCTGCAAGAGCTTATATTAATACGGATTAATCAAAATTTGAGTCTTGAATTTAGTGAGCAAACTCCTTATAAGGATATCTTAAAACATTATTATTTTTTGGTACAGAGTAAAAAGTTTTTTTTTGTTATTAACATCGATTTATCATTATAATTTTAAATGAAAACATAAGTACACAATTATTTATACTGTAGGTACAATAATTATCGTATTTTTGATGTTCGTATAGCATGTAAACGCCTATTCTACAGAATATAATTCTGAGCTATTATATACATATATGAACGATGATAACGTTATAAGATCTTACTTGAAGGGAAGTGTCTTGTTGCCATTGGTCCATCGAAGGGATAGTTGACGTGATTCGATGAGGCCGCCGTAAAGGCCGCTGTGTGAAATCGCGTGGACTACTTGACAGCAATGGGTCTTCCGAATTAAGCATAATGCGACGTGGCATCGGAGATGGTTCTAATGTGTATGCGTCCAGTGACCGACACTCTTCTGGTAATACCTCTTCTAAAGCTTCTTCCACCTAAAATAAAAAAGTAGTTAGGATACTTCAGCAATAGTTATGATCAAATAAAAATTGTCACTTATCTCACCTCTTCTTGGCTAGACATTGTAGCCGTAAAAAACGCTGCTGAAAGCGGTGATGAGGCCCGGGGTACAGTATGTGCTGGTGAGTGAGCATCATGGGAAGCAGGCGGTGTTGGATATGCAAGTCCCGGCGAAGGTTCTGGCTGAGTAGAATAACTACCTCCAGGAGACACAGCTGTATATGCCAATCCAGGGGAATCTCCAGTAGAGTATGACAAGCCTGGTGAATTGGCCGTATAACCGAGTCCTGGTGATGGTACAGGAGAGCCACCATGACAAGCTCCAAAGTCTGCCAAGGATTCTGGTAGTGGCGAGTTTAAAACCGCTGCTAATCGTCGGCTGGATGGAAAAGAAACAGGGGATCGTTCCCTGATAGAAGCTGCCACTGTTGCATAGTCTTCTAAAGATGCTAATTCCTCAAGCTGTTCAGGTGTTGTAGCAAATTGAAATGTATCTTCATTCAGAGCTGGAGAGAAGTATCCGTCGTCCGAGTTGAACGAGACTCCAAATAGTTCAGGCCGGAAGGTAAATTCTTGTTGAGGTGACGCTTGCCCCGGGTCTGACGCTGATCTTTTAACAACCTACAAATAAATATGATGGTCATCATCATCACCAACCAACAGACTATAAACGCCCCACTGCTGGGCACAGGTCTTCCTACATCAAAGAAATAGATGAGGAGTTTGGGCCATAATACCACCACGCTGGCCTAATGCGAGTTGGTGAGTGAAAGTGGTTATTGTAACAACAGGACCAATGGCTTAACTGTTTGCCGAACTGTGCTTTGGAAGACATGTTATTTGGATCAAAAGCACCTCAAGATAACAATTTTAAAATGACCCATGCAAGGACCAACTGGAAGTTACTTTTTTTATTATCAAAAGCGGAGCACTCGAACCACTACGCTAATACGCTCCTTCGACAATATGATAATTGATAATACGATGTATACATTGAATCATTAAATATTAAGTTTCATTTAAATTATACGAACCTTGGTGTTTCCTTTTTTAAGAAGTTCAATTAAGGTGGAGTCCCTCTGTGCGAGATTGGCAGTGACATTAGCAGATACTGTGACAACAGGTGCGCGAGGGGATACAAATTGGGCTGGAGTGGCTGGAGACGCAGGAGATGCTGTGGACCCACGGATTGAGGAAAGTGGAGGAGGTGCGGGGGCTACGAAGCCTGCACGTGATACCACGCTATCTGTGGTCGTACCTGTGAATAATTTCAAGTTATAAAAAAGCAATCCTATATATTGGACTTCTTGAGCAAAAAAACTCTTTTTTCAAGTGAATAATATTTCTTATGTTGTTACACTAGTATTAAGTAATTATTATCTAAGTGAAAACTTTATTACAAAGTTATTAAAAACTATTGAAATAACTCACTGGCTGAAGGGGTGGATGTAACAGTGGCTCCTCTACGGCTTATAATTTTCTCTTCAATGAGCGCTCTAACTGATACGGAAGCTGTTTGCAATGGTGGTCCTGTTGTTTCCTTTTTATCCAACTTTTTACTATCTGAATCCTATGAAGAATTGATATATTTTTTATATGGTTTGATTTTATATATGTATTCAATAAATATTTCATGAAGAGATTAATACCTTTTTGAAATAGCCTCCGTGTAACCTCATATGTCCATTTAGAGCTGGTATGTTTTTGAATTTTCGATGACAGAGATTGCATTCGACTGGCTTAATGTCACTCGCACGAGCCGCGCCCGCCGCCCCTCCGCTCGTCGCCACATTTGTCGTCCCGCTCGATGAAGAACCACTACTTTTCTGACTTCCCTGCTGCGCCTGTAAAATTTACGATGACTTCACAAAAGTTCAAAAGACTTTTGAAACCTATTACGTACTTTGCAATTTCAAGGTATAAATTTTCGATCTTCAGTGGCTCGTTAATTTTCCAAGTTAATTAATGGATTTTGATGGACTTCACGTAATCTCCGACAGTTTAAAAGGAAATAAGTAATTATAGAGTGAATCAATTTGATATAAGCAATTTGAGTGAATACGGATTAAGCTATGCAGACTTTGAGGATGTTAAAAGTTTTTGATTATGCTAATTAAGTATTTTACCAATAATTTATGAATTTTGGAATAAAACCCGACAGTAGCAGCGCAGTGCAGTTATTCATTCGCGTAGAATTTTAATTAGTTGCGGATTTCCGGCGCGGTGCGGCGCGCTCTGTACACGTACATTGTTGGCTTAATGTTGATTTGCCAGAGGAATTATAATACTGTTGCCTTATTGCATAATTTGTTGTCTGCGGTGACACGCATTTTGTATTTTAATTTTTGTATAAAAAGCTTCACTTATTTTCTTTTATACGGACACAAAGTCTAACGTTTTGTAGGTCTAGTAATAAAACTAAATTACGTACGGCCTAATGATAATAAGTATTACTTAGCTGAAACAGAGCACAAACGTCTAATCGGGTATTTAAAGAATGAAAGGTCATAAAAGTCGATATAACGGCGTAGTCAGGGTTGGCAAAGCTATAAAGGCAGACTAAAATAAAACATAAATTATTTGAGCCGTGCTTTAAAAATATTTCTCCCCAAATTAATAATTAGATAGTAAAATGATATCAGCGTATTTCTATAGTTTTCCCTAAAAATTGTTTTACAAAAATATCTAAAAAGACAAGATGTTCTGAAGGGGCAATCTAAGCGAATCCATTTCAAAGTATTAAATATTTGAACTTCGGTGACTATTTAGACGATTGTTAAAATAAATACTTAATTCAAAAATAGTAATTATAATAAAAACGTTATTCCTCTATGTTAAATGGAAAAACTAAAGCAATAGGTATGATTATTTTAAAATTTTCAAGTTGACCTTAGTGGGCAAATAAACCCTTATTAATTTATAAACAGTACTTATGCCTTTGTATGATTAGGGTTCGGTTTTGATTAAGTAGGTATAAATTAAATTTCCCCTCGTAATATGAAAACCGTAGACAAATGTTGGATATAAACAAACAGTGCTGTGTATTACGTGTTCATTTGTACAGATAAACGTTTTTTGCCAGTTGACTAATACGACACATGTTAAAAGTGGGTAGGCTGTAATTTATTTGATTTCAAGATTTTTCGGCACACGCAGTTTAGGTAGGGCTGTCTATTGCGTATAAATATAAATCGAAGCACAGATATTTTTTAACAAATAGTAATAAATAATAATGACAATTATTAGCCAACCAATTTTGGATATAGACGAGTAGTGAATTGAGCCACCCATTGATATAATTACTGCTACAAACTATGAAAATCAATTTCTATAAATAATTAGTTAAGTATTTTTAGTATAGTTACATTAAATAATATTGCTTACAGTGAAAACTAAAACTTGTTTTCGTAAGATGATAAATTATACTATATTTTTATACTCTTCATAACAGTAAAGTAAGTATGATGCAAGTTTAATGATAACTTCGCTAATATGTTTTCTGAACTTAGAATAGAAACTAGTTATAGTAGAGTGACTGACGATCTGGTCGCTGGAACCCGTGGATGCGGGGAGGCTTACGTTTAATAATCTCTCGGCTGATATGATAATGACAATGAAAGAGTCAATACTCATTTTCTAGAACATGAACCTAACAACGAAATAAGGTTTTTTCATCAATTTAGCTTGGTTTCTTGTAAAGGAAATAGGAGGTATGTCCTTTTGGTGTATTTGCTTTTGTGGTGCCCTTCTACACTAGGTCTTATAGAGTCGGGTTGCTATCGCATTTTTGTGCTAAAACGAAAGAAACGCCTCCAATAGAAATCACATTTTAAAATTGCGCTTTAAAAGTAAACGCAGAAGCTTAAAGATTCAACATATTTTGTAACAGCAATATAAATTATGATTCCTAATAAAAGATTGCGTCTAACCGAATTTGTGAAATAAAGCTCTAAGTTTTTAGTAAAAACATAGCAGCCCTATTTCCTAACGGCGCCATTAGGGTGGCTCGTTAGTTTAATGCGCGGTAGGTGCGAGCAGATGTGCGGGTAGCAGGAGGCAGCGGGAGCGTTTTTGCAATACATCATCTGTGTACTTGCCTGTTTTTTGGTCCGGCTTTCTTGCGAGCAGCAAATGGCCGTAATAAATGAGCGGCGCATATTGCAGTATCAAGAATTATCTGCTGGACTATTTTAGGTATCAGGCAAAAAGTTTCGAATGTTCGTGCTAGATTACCTCCAATGCCACTTAGAGTTAAGTACTTATGGCAGACTGTTTCTATTAGTAATTAGTTATTATATTTTACATAACATAGTTTAATTAGTTCGGTTTTTTGTTATGCGAATTGATCTGAAATTATGATGCTGACTAATTTCGTTAGGGCATAGTGAGCCTGAATTTTGAGCAGCTGTATGTAAACTCTTTCTACCTCCACCTATTGGAACATCTTTAGTCTGTGTTTCTGTAGTCGTCAGTACGGTTGTCAGAGCTCCATAAAGGAGAACAATGAAGGAAGCAAGTCTACATTTTTAAAAATTGTAAGAACCCAAACTATTTAATATGGCTGCTGACAGTAATAAGGTATTTTTATACAATTGCAGAAATTTTATTAACTAACCATTTAGTACATGAAAACTTGTTTAATATTGTTAAATTATATGTAATGATATACTATACAGCCTAAAAGTAAAAAAAAAATCCACTATTAATAGAAATTCTATTTTAGAAATTCTAGCTCGTAGATACAAAACTTGATCAATGACTTACTCAGAAGTAAAAATGTAACACTTAGTTTTGGAGTGTTATAAACTTAAATGTCATATATTTAGCGAAACCTGATAAACAATTTTGTTACATTATAAAAACATATACGGTTTACGCTTGTAAATTTCTATTTATATTTGACTAGTAAGTTGTCAACGAGACTATTATTTATGATTTTTGTGGCTCCCCAGTTTTTTGATGTTACCAGTCTCTATAAGCTTAGTGTATATAGTAGATGAACCGTGCTTGCCACTAGTCATAGCAAATAATTAAGAAGAAATGTGATGGAAGGTAGTGTTTTTATTCACCTTTCATTTTCGTTTGGAAGTGCAACTCTAGTTTAAAATCCCCCAAATACTCAATCAATTTATTAATATGTGCAAGTCCCAATATTACTAACAAGAAGAAGCGGAAAAGGAAAAACCAATAATAATCGCGTTTTTATGTGCATCTCGTCAATATTTAAATTTTGCTTCGCATAAATACTACAAGTGTGGAGAGTCACTTCTGGTTAGGTGAGCTCTATCTAATTAATAATGCCTGAACAAAGATTAATATCGTAATGTAAAAAGCTATTTACTGAAATCGTTTTATTTATTTATTCCTAACGGGGTAGCTTTTAACCTAACAAACACCTTTTTTTAAATTTAAAATAAACAATGGCTGTTCTGTTGTAAAAACAGTATTATGAATATTTTTAAGAAACCTTTTTTGATAACCTAATCATAAGTTACAGCCGTTAGATAATTTTATTTTAATTCAAACTTTTCAACCTTTAGCTCGCCCTTTAAATTAATTCGAGACACTTGACTTGTACTTGACACGATAGGGTAAAATCGGTAACTTTCCTAAAATATTAGGATCACTAAATTAATTAATATGGGTACCCACCTTGGGCTTCGTGAACGTAGGCGTATGAAACAGCTGTGTAATCCAATTATCCATTTCACTTAAGGCCACTGTCCCTGAGGTGTTTACTTCGTGATATCCCAAGACTCAATGTCACAATCTATGGGAAAAATAAGATGACCCCTCTGAACTGGTCTCGCGAATCTCGTGAGATAAAATGACCAGACGGCCAACAAAGCGAATTTTTACAACTCATTTGCATACTTGGATGAGAAGGGCTATTATTTCTAGAGTGAAAAAGATTAAGTGGAGCTCGATAGTTTAATAGTAGACGATAGAATTTGCTTTTAAATGGATTCGGAGTAATAATAAACTAAGTTTAATTGTTAGGACTAAAACTAGTAGGGTGATTTATGTCATCGTATAAGGCGTAACTTTAATTAATATTTTGGAATAATTGGATTGACATTTGGTTTGAGATTTTCGATTTATCAAAGTCAAAGTTAAAAACTCTATAGTACATCCGGTAATAGACAAAATTTTGATTTAAAAGAACTTAGTAAATAAGTCTAAATAAAGTCTCATTTAAAATATCTTTATTTAAACATATAAAGTTATTTTGATCTCAAGATCTTTTTGAACTTCTCCCACCCTATCCTTTCCTACTAAAGAGCACGCGTGCTGATCTACGGAGTCACACAATCAATGATATCACTTCTATTTTACTTACAAAGAGATTTGGTGACTCCTTTCTTTATCTCACAGCCAGAGAATGGAATTCCCTGTTCGCCTCACGTATCCTCCTACATACAACACGGGTTCCCTCAAAAGAGGCGTGACATGGCGCTTTTTGGGCCAGCATGCAGTATGTTGCATGCTGACTACTAATGGCGTCAAGTTTTTGCTGCTTTAAACCAATACATTTAAATATGAAAAAAAATATTTCAGGTTATCGTCTAGAATGACTTAAATATTTTTGAAATTTATAAATTTGGTTCTAATTTTATTATATATTGAATTTATGGCAAGAAAAATATAAAAATCCTATTTATGCAAAGTTTTACAAATGAAAACACATTATGCATTGATATAAAGGTAAAAGAAGTCAATACAAAGATATCGTTAAAATATTGTCCTACCGCCTTCATCTTGGCAGCCTTATAAAATCTTTTACGCCATCTTTGAAAGAACCCATGGTTTACAATAGATGAACACATTTATTGTACATTCTATGTTTTAGATGTACGACAAAAAACCAATTAAATTAATATATTCAGCCGTGACGTTGAGTTGGGGAGTAAAATTGATATCTCCGAAAACCAAAACGCGTGTTAGTAATAGAGAAGGATACAGTCGAACCATCAAAAAGATCTGATCTAAAGTGATTATATAATTTACTTCTTTACTTTTCTATTTTTGAGCCTAATGAACAAGGTATTATTAAAGCATGATTAAATTTTGTCTGAAGATGCAATGATGTCTTAATTAAAAGTTGCTACGACATGCACAAATTAGAGACAACGAAGAAGGAACGAACAAATTTTATGCAAATTAAAATTCAAGAGTGAATTGTCTATTCTCAAATGGCGTAGATCAAAGCATTGTTTTTTGATTCGAAACTTCTTATAATGTTAATTTTATACAATAATTTCCCGTGTAGTGCTGTACGTGTCTTTACTCGGAGGATTTTAAACGAATGTCAATTTTTTATGGTGTTTAAACTGAATACTTTTCGTAACTTTAAAATCGTTATAAAATATTTAGGCGTAGCGAGCCTAGCGATCTATTTGCACAAAAATCTGTTCCAGGAACGGGCGAACGATGTTTTGATTCAGTATTGAACATTTTATATAAAATTAAAACTTAACTATTACTGCCTAAGATTTACAAACGTTTTTTTCCTTTATTAATTAATTCCTTTTCAAATTATATCTCACTTTAATAAAAGTATTTTCTGAATAACGTTGCTAGTTACATAACTAATTATAGTTTTAAGGGTTGTATATTTAACTTGATTATGTAAATTTTTGTTATTCCAATAGATAAAAATAACGACGTTCGTGTCAATGAGGAACCTAATTAAGAGCTATTTGTGATATGAAGTAAATTTATTTTACACTACTTACAATTCCAATTTATCCCTAAAATAATCTAAAACCATTATACCTTTTGAATATATATTTAAATAATTTTTATTTATATTTCAAGTAAAATCTTTTATATTTATTGTGTTTTTGACTACTGTATGGGAGTGTGGTATAAAATTTGCTGACTATAGTAACGGCCGTGAGAAAAATTAAAAATTAATGTGTCTTCGGTTCAAGTATAGGGGTTGTATTGTTGAGACGGTTTGATGCCACGTGGCGGGTCATAGGTCACGCGGGAAAGGTCAAGAGATTATCTCCGAAGTAGGGTGGCCCTCCCCGAGGAGCGCATTTAATTAACATTTTTAATTGCACATTTAAACTGGCCAGCGTATATGTTGCTCGTTTTATAATTATATTGCTAATATGGATAAGATAGGTTAATGGGGTTCGGTTTGGGTGCTTTTTTATTACCTTAAGTCTTTAATTATAATTATGGTGTGTGAAGATTATGGTCCGGTGTGTTTATTTATAAGGTATTTACTATCACACTTGTTAATTGCCTTGCTCTTTATTTTTCACTTTAAATATATGTGCATAAATAAATCGTAGTTTATTTTATTCTACAATAACCTCTGGTTTGATATGGTATTATTGTCTCGTTACAGTCTTCATAAAAACGAAACCTAAGTTGATTATTTATTCAGTTTATAATGAATTTAAGATAAATTTATTTTGAATAAAATAACTACTGTTTCTTTTACCGCTGTTACATTATCATCATCGACAGACGTTATTGGTCACATTGTTGGGCACAGGCCTTCTTACTTGGGAGAAACACATGGAAAGTTTTATCGACCCATCGTTGTTCTATATCGTTATTATTTATTACAATTTTGTTATTGAAATCGGAGCCTTCGAACTAATATTAGAAATTAATTAAAAAAAATAGCACAACATGTAAGTGTTCAATAAAAAAATGGAATAGAGCCAATAATAATTATAAGTTAAACTAACCGAAGTATATAGTAGGAGCGAACACGTGTGTAAAGTATTACCAAATATTGGTTAGCTATTAGTGTGTAAAATATTCATAGCTATATATGTTAAGAACTATCTCAAAAAATACACGGTTTATTTATTGACTTAACATGTTGTTATTTATCATTTAGGGCGTTTACTATATTGGCAACTAGTTAAATGTGTTTGCTGAACGCATCTGCTCCGCATATAAAAGAAATCATCTATCACTGACTGGCATAGCACACTTAACGGGTAGCGGGCGCACACGCGTTCAATTATGCATCGCGGTGTTTATCGGAGACGCAGCCCTAACCGCACCTGCGTCGTTGTCACCCTACATTATTAATGGATGCGTAAGGTGCGTCAACGGTCTTACTTTTGGGAGTTATTGCTAAGATATATTGATTTGGATCGGCTTTTAGAACGTACTTAATGGGAAATAAGAAAATTGCCTACTGAATAGGGCTGATATTTCAATTGCTGATATTTCAGTTGGCACATAAATAAATAATTAATTAACTACGAATACTTGCGATAAATTCTATAAAAAACGAGTATATCGATTTTGTACCTACTTTTTTGTTTGCTAGTATTATTATATTCATTTTAGAGCATTTTTTTTGTCTTTGTACCATTTTCCGTTTACGTCACTGTTCTTGTTAATCATATTTTTGAATGATAATATAATGATTTTGATAATAGTATAACAATTATTCAGGACGAGATTAATACGTATGCACCCAAAGAAGTTCGGTAAGTGTTATTAAAATTAAAATAACAAAATATTAAATAGAGTGTAAAAGAAATACATTTGATGACGAAAGAAGAAGCCGATAAAGTTGTACCAATACTTTGTTGTTCGGGTGCTCTGTTAACGTTGTAAGAATCGAGTGTAATGTTATTTCCTATTTTCGGAAAAGCAGATTAGATCTGTAAAACTTTGAGTTATTTCCCGTTCGGAGGGGAGTGCGCGGCGCGTATGAAATATTCACCGAGCGCTGACAGCTGAAAGGAATCAAATTTGGCCTGTACTACGGTGCTGACATCGAATCGAGCAGACATGCTGGCAACAAAATACTTCTGAGACGAACTAGGATCGAGATGTAGCTTGGGAATGTTCAAATAGTCGAAGAAAGTAAGCTGCAAAGTGGTACTCTCCGCAAGCGGAATCAGTATGGTACAACAAAATATAACGCTAATTTTCCCCTGACAGATTAATTAGCTCAAATTTATGTTATGGATAGTAGACAACGTAAAATTACTTATAGATAGTGTAGTGTTAGTGTAGAGTTACCTGTATAGATTATGTAATGGGTTAAATAAAAATAGGGATTAATAAATTATACATTACTGATATTGATTAAATTAACGTATACCTAAAAGAGTTTTTTTTGTAAAAATATATCTGAATCATCTAATATAGTCAGGTCGTGTGAGGAGGTAAGGATATGTTAATCTGTCTGGACATAAGTTACCCTACGGTTGCAAGTCTTTCACGATAAAGATAATGTTTAATAATGTTTATTTTTGTAATGACCATATAATGATTTCTTATTCTAGTCTAAAGAGCAAGTAGTCACAATATAATAATTTTTATTCTATGATTATTTATTTATAAATAGAGTCACGCCGTATATAAATATAATGACTTTGGCCTGCCACGGTTCTTGGCTACACTGCTTACATTGGGGACTGCATTGGAAGTTCGAACCGAAATATATATTTCTTTATTTTGTTTCAATGACATTCTAAATATGAAAATATTATAAATTATATAAGAGGGTGAAATAGATAAAAAAATACAGTTTAAATGAAAAAGTTATAATAGGAAACTCTCGGTCAAAAATCAACCAATAAAATATGGGTACAAATATATTGATCATACTAACTTCACATGAATAATTGAATGAATTACCATTTCTCTTAATGTATAAAACGATGCTAGTTATATTAATTATATAATCCATGGTAAGTAGTATGTGCCTAACTTAGAATATTACCTACATAATAATAGTATTTACAATACACTATTTACAAATGCTAATGGAATTCCAAATTAGTAGATAGTTAGGTTTGTATTTTAAGTCAGCATATAATTGTTATTGAGATGGAAATTATAAAACTAATTCAATTAAAACAGATACCTTATCCTAAGTACCTACTAGAAAATCTGGCCTTAATGAATTTAGTTGCTTGTTTTTTATAATAAATAAAACTAACTAAAATAGACCTAAATATTTGTAAAAGTCAAAGTAAAACGTTAATATTTTATCGTTACATGTAAATTTGAATAATTTAAAGCATATGAAAAAATTGTAGTTTTTTAATTTTAATCATCTGTTAAAAATATTATCATACTATAAATAGTATCATAATATTTTTACTATGGGAAATTTTATGATAAATGGCTTCAAGTATCGTGCATGTATAAAGATAAAACTTATGCAAATATTCTTTTGTTTTTTAAAACAATGTTTATCAACCAATGGTAGTATGTTTTAAATGTATTGCTACATAAGTTATTCGGTTTCTTATAAATAATTACTAATGCCATTAAAATTCTTACAAGTTTTCTTGTAAGAATTTTGAGAAATATCTATATAGAAAAAAATATCTATTTCGCATCTCTTGAGAAATATCTATATCGCAACGTCTTAAATGAAGTGAGAATGTCAGCGGGCGGTTTGTGGAGGCAGAAATGCAATTTGCGGGTCTAAAGTAGAAATTGCAGTATCGAGTTGACCGCTGACACTTGGAGGTTTAGACATGGCGATATTATTGTGAAAATAAGTAACAAACTCCTTTTAGAGATCTTAGTAGACATCGCGTGGTGTAAAATTATGACTCTGTATTGAAAAATATAAAACTCTAGACAGACGGATGGCTATTAAACTACATTGTAACTGTAACTTGTCACAGACCGCACGACTACAATGAAAAAAATGTCACAATATCTCAAAGGGGTTAGAGAACGAAAAATGACCTCACGTAATTAATAGATTCCCCCTAATTTGGTGGGTATAGTTGAATAAAATGCAGTACTTTTTCCAGAAACTTGTGTATAAAATTTAAAAACGAGAAAAGGTTTTAAATTGCGCACCTTACGGTCTCTTGTCTTTGGTAGTGTTTACTTATTCACTGTGTAGCTTGCTCGTTGGTACCTATAGCTTACAGGGTTACGTTGCATATCTTTACCGTGTAGTACGGAAGATTGTATAATATATGTACTTCGTCTATAGTAAAAAAATAATGATTAAACTGATTCGGCTGTGTACTCAATGATAGCCTAAGAACAAGAACTAAAGTAAGGATAGAATTTATATTTTTAATGCACGGAAAAGTCAAGCACAAAATATTGTATTCGAAAATATTACCTACAAAGATATATTTTACTTATTAAAACTTTAATATTATGCCATTCGCTCTTAGATCGTTTTAGACGTTATTGTTCCAAGAACAATAACCTCTAAAAAGGCTAAGAAACTTGTTTAAATTTGTCCCTCCCTTAACACGTCAATGGTAATTGTTTGACAAATTTTAAAATTCACAGTAGAATTCCTTTATAGGGTGAAGAAGTGAAGAATATAATGTGATGCGATGAAATGATGATGATTATATAACAGAGTTTTATAAATCCCAAGTTTCAAATACGAATAAAAAAACTCTTTATTTAAATGGGTTCAATTTAAAAGTTCTTTTCAATCGTGAAAATTTAACCCTACCACCGCTTCGACGAATAGTTTAGTTTTGGAGAAGAAGTGGCGCAAGAAACTATTTAGCTTTGAAATGTTTGTAATGAAATTTACAAATTAGTTATGCCATTTTGTATTAATATTCTTATAATTAATACAATTGTTGTTTTCATGAATCATAAATGTGCAACCTGCTTTAATGTCAGTTAAAGAATACTGATTGATATTATTACAAATTTCTATTTCTGTTCGTTTCCTAAGATATATTAGCATCTATAGATATAGTGTACTCTTACCATTTCTCAGAATAGCAAAAGCAATCGTATTCTTAAGGCCGTAACTGGTTGTGGCAGCAACCAACAGGGACACCGTTCTTGGCCACAAGTTGCCACCGGTGCTAAACATGTATCGGGTGTCCGCCCGAAAATTGGTTTCTATAGTGGTAAATTGGTAGCATTCCGTCTTACACCTCCCCTGGGTTCAGCTCGGTAGTTTGATCACGATCTTTTGTTGCGCACAACGGTATTTTATAGATGGCGGAAACGCGTAAAATGTTAGCAATTTATAGGAATTGGTTCAGACATTAAAAATGTTTTGACTTATAAAATACAGGATAAAAGTATAAAATACAAATATAAATCTTTTTACAGGACTTTTTTTTATTTTTTATTGTAATAAGAGAAAGAAGGACAGAATAATCTTAGATGATACCATCATTGATTTTTCTTGTCTTTCTCTTGTCACTGATCTAAAATGTTGACATAATTTAGGCAGTATTTTTCAGACGTGGGTTTACATAATGAAAAACAAGGAACAGAATATTTATTTTAAAACGTGTGCAACAGAGTTGTCTCTTACAAGCCCGCCAACGATTATTAATAAATAAGCCTAGTTCTTGAAACAAATTTAACTACGTACTGTAATATAGATTTTGTTTAAAAGTAACGCTTATTGAACATCGTACAATGCAGCATTATGCGCAAGTGGTTTTAATTTTAGATTGGCTTTCCACGGGTGAATACGTCCTCTATATTAATTGGGTTTACGCAGTCACTACGAGTTCGTTTGTCCGCAAATAGCGGAATGCAATTTTCTACACAAAACACATTAATGCAATTATTTTTGTGCATGTTTATGTATGACGCAAAAACGTGAATATTGTCTATGAATTTCTTCAAGTGTTTTTGTTTAAAGTTGATAACTTCACATCTGTCTAATGTAAAATTACGAGTTAATAGTAATAAATAAATAAGAATATCTGTAAACACATTTATTTGAGAGATGAAAATTAAGAATCATTTAGAGCTTATGGCTTCATGTTATGACTACAGTACATGATATTAAAGATATATCAAAGAAACGTTCAAATAACACTTGTGCTTAAACAAGGTAGCTCTTCTTGAATCTTGAACAGATCAGAATACATACTTATCATCAACACGGTATATACCTACTATCTCAAATAAAACAAACATATCGAATCCGTAATTAACATTCGATATCAACCTGCTAATGTCATATCTTGAGCCGCTATCATACTAAAATCTTGCCTTTGGCGTGTAACGTCTAATGTGAACTCATTACTATATGACGTCGGTGTTATAACAAACGTCTATTATTATGGAGACATGGAATTGGAGTCAATGCTTTGTTAGATCCATACAGAAAATCAGAAATCAGAGCACATTTATATTAATAAGAACGTAGTTATGTTTGTAATTAAATGGCATAATTAATTTTACAACTGACATTTACAAAATAACCATTACGTGCCATTATTACGTGTATTACAATTATTGTTTTTCATGAAATGTCATTGCGACTATTATGATGATTATTTATTTTTCAATAAGCAAACCGAGTGCGGTTTTGCTTTTATTGTAGTTTTATATTTGTTCACTTTGAAATATTGATTCGAAACTTGTTCACAAGAGATCCTACAATATATAAATTTCAAATGAAACATAGCGCCGACTTTATACGTCCGCCAGGCTTAGTCAGTGCTTTTAGCTACGAGATATTCGGGCAGATATTTTGGGCCGTGTGCCGGCCACGGCAGGTGTTTGTGTGGTAAAATCTAATATTTATTCTCGGGTCATAGTTATATATATATATATGGATAGAAAATTGGTGTGAATTTAAGAATACTTTAACATGTTCTAGGTTTTATTTAAAAATAAGCTTTGGATGCGTTATTCTAACCCGACACGTATGACAGAATTCTTCTTAAAATACATAATTATCAGGGGCTGATCTGTTGCTGTTCTAATGAGCTATCGTTCCTACACGTGATTCTCTAATATTATAGTTTCACGTCGTCAACCAACGTGAATCATATCAGCCAATAGCTTACGTGACCGGAATCCAATCAGAGACCAATTTTTTCTAATGTCCATCCCCAATCGATTAGGATAGGAAATACCTCAGGCTGTGTATTATAGTAGATTAAACAAAAACAGTTATACTGAGCGGAATTGTTATATTACATTAACTATTGGACTAGTATAAATGTATGTTAATTGACTTTTTACAAAGATTAATGGACTTAATGCCTAAGGCATTCTCTGCCAGTCAACCGTCAAAGTTGATAACTTAAATTTGATTAAAATATACAATCAACTTTTGGCATTGTTTATTCAACCTATCACACATTCATGCTTTAATTAACACTCAAGCATAGATTTTGTAAAATATATTTCTATTTTTATGTTTATTACACAATATTGTTGATAAATAAGTAAGAGCGAGGGATCTTCAACATAAGTAACTTATCTAATCCTATATGGGGCATTAAATAATATATATTATATTATGTTGTATTGGGAAACATTTAAAATAAACATATGAATCTATAAATTAAATTTTAATAGTAATTCATTTTCCTCTTAATGATACCCCGCTGAGTCTATTCTATTCAAAACATACAAGCGATACAATAACTGTACAATTAACTAACCATCACATAAAGCTAGTAAATCCTAAATAAACCTAATATAACAATTACATAATTGGCTTCGACGACCTCTTTAGCTTGTTATTTATTCACATACAACCAAACTGGTATAGCATAAAATTCAATATAATTTAATAAAAACTAATAGAATTAATTCGCACCACAAAAAGCTATTTCATGACTGATATATATTAAAATATTTCCGTTCAACGAATATCACTTAATAGCGGTTCAACATGGAATTAAATTCGCCCACGCAGCTCATATTACGTTTGAAGTGCCCGTCGGGAGCGTTACTCAATACGCCGCGCCGGTCGAATCCACAACAAGTTTCATAAATAAACGTAATTTAGTTGTAATTATGTACGCAAATACACCGATACGGATTCAATAATGAAGTGGCATAAAGCGAGTTCGGCTTCAAAGGAATACCGCTGTCAATATATTGTGAACAAAACAAAATTCGGTTGTAATTATGAGCCAGTGTTTGTACGCCCGTTATTACTTCCTGCAGGTGACGTGAAATCAGGGACCCGATCAAAGTGAGAGCTTTTAATAAAGCCGACCGCACGCCACTGCCTAACTCGCGTTGACCCCTCCGCTGCTATTCGCGGTAGATAAACTCTCAGATGCCAGTTACCGTCCAACGTGTCTAGATACTGTGGTCACGAGCATCAATAGTCTAGTGATAGTATACGGTGATATTATATTGTGCGACGGTATTTAAACGTCCCTCCCTGTGCCCTATTGTATACACAGAGTAGTACTCGCAAAACTTTGAAATTCACCTTACAAGAGGATAATCAATTAACCGTGAGCGAGAACAATAGTGTCGAGCCTTTAACTAATGTGAACCGTTCATGAAATATAAATACACGGTACATACAACTTAATCGGTCGGGGTTATATCATTATGTATTCTAATGAAGTAATTATGCAAATTTGTTTGTTACGTGTATCTTCATACTCGTGTTAGTACAAATGGCTTGTAGGCGTGTTCTTTTATATAGACTGCGTTAAAAGTAGTTATCGCGAATAAATATAGCCTATATCCTTCCTCGGGGTTTAAGCTAAGTCTGAAGCAATTTTACTCTGTAGAGAAAAAATCCATTATCTAATGGGAACGATATTTTTAAAAAGTAACCTATATGATATTCGAGGCGAAAATATATTTCATCTAGACCTGGTTAGTATTTCTCGTTGATGAAATAAATATCTATCTAAACTACGAAAGTAACCAAAAAATAATCAATTGACAATTTAATTAGGATCTTAAAATAATGTTCATTATTTTTAGACTTTAATACAAACACTACTTTTTTTTTACTTTTTTTAAATACAAATTTGTGTAAATCAGAGGAGAAGTATATTTAATTATTAATATTATAATAGCAATAATTATGACTGAATCTATTATACTTAATATTTTACACAATGAGTGGAAGAAAATGATTCAATTATACTTGTCTTCATGTTATTTTGTTTTAACTAAAGTTGGTTTATTAACGTTTTTTAATGAGTTAACTTGTAAAATACAAGAATTGCTGGGTAGAAAAGTTTTAAATGTCTAAAAACGGAGAATCTTATAAAAACTAATAGCGCCATAATCAGATTAAAGTTGAACATTCCCGTGTACAGTATTCATGGTCTAATCAAAGTAATTTATTGCTCAAACCGAGATCAAGAGTGGCAATAATACTCGCTAAATATTAGCATTTGTAATAATAAATCAGGACCGCATTGAGCGAGGTGGAACAGTAATCTAGTTTGTTGGCCGGGTGGCTCTGTAGTCTATAGGTTCCCTCCGAGTCTATGGTCCGTGGGGCGCGGGACAGGTGCACGCAGATTCTCACGTTAGTGGACTTTCGCGATCTGACCCCTTACCATGGTATCTGTCATATGAATAACGAACTATTCAAACAAATCTTATTTTAAAGTCAATATTTTATTGGTAAATTTGAAGGTTCGTCTCTATACTTCTTCCTAGAATAGTCATTATAAAATACAAATAAATTTCAGACAGAAAAATGTTTACTTTAGTTATATAACCTTTCCATAAATTCAATTTTGTTCTTTTCAAATATACATAATTACGTGAATACAATATAGTTTATAACAAAATAATTTTACAGTGGCTATATGTTACATTTTGTGGTTACGTAAATTATCGCTTAGTCATCGTTTTATTCCTCTCTCGTGGTGAGGGGTCGCATCTAAATTATTAAACCCGTACAATGGTTGATGAATGGCCGATTTAATTCACTGGACGTTTCGCACCGATCTGCGACTATCGCTATTAACATAAGAATGTCGCCGCCCTATTTCTCACGGTATATATTTTATTGAACTACAGATAAATAGTTTTTATTGATGTTTACCATGAAACTAGTTTTATCAAGTGCGAGCAAGTGCTGGAGTGGCAGAAATTTCTACGAAGACTTGATAGGAACTTATATCAATTTTGACGAATCTATAATATTTTTTAGAATAGAATATATCTTTATTGTAAATCAACTAATTCAAAAATAGGGAAACCAGGGAATTTTGTACAAAGGGCGACCGTATTGCTAAAAGCGATCTCTTCCAGGTTCTTTTTATAATTTATTTAAATTAAAATAAAAGAGTATATATTATATTAATAACATTTAGAATCCGTTTCGTCAGTTATTAACATATTTTAATCGTTAATTACAAACGATAGCGGTTAATAATAATTTTGAGTTTTGTTAGTTTTCTATGATTAAACTGCGTTTTCATACTTCGCGGTAAATCTTTTCGTGTACGAGAAAGTCGTTGATTGAGACTACATAGGAACTGTTTTTTAGTTCATTTTTATTGCATAGTGGATTACAAAACAGAATTATATTATCAACAGTATAATCAGCTTAAGATGCAGCCACATTAAAATAACATGAACACTTTGACTTTGATTGTGATATTCAGATATGTAGTCTTTTGATCGTATTCGATCTTATTAAAATCTAGTTTGTCGAACCTATTTTGGTAAATAAGCAGATAAGTTTTATTTTAGTATAACTGTACAATATTATTACATAAACTAAGACTTATGTCCCACAGAACTAACCAGAACACAGAATAAATCTTATTCTTTTTTTTAACCAATGCGTTATATAAAAATTAGAAACAATAGAAAAAAGTTTATTTGGTAAAAATAAATTACGTTACAACTTGGCTCATACTTAAAACTAAACAAATGTACCAAAAAAGCCTCCGCTCAGGATGCTATAGCGACAGTGACTGCTAAATTACAAAAAATATATTAAATATATCAAATATGTATGTTAGTTGAAACAATGGACGTTAAGAGTATCAGCTGTGTGATTTCATAATTCTGGTCTACGGTTGGTAAAAACAGTGGTATTTTATTCATAATGTAAAAGTATCTGAGAGCAAATGTACTCTAAACATGACTGTCCCGTGTTTAATAGACGAAATAATGGTCTGTTTAATTCATAATGAAAAATTTTTGGTACGAGTATAACTCTATCTAAAGTTTATTATAACTGCGAAGCTGCTTTGTGCTTTTTTTAAATAAATAACATTGTTACGTAGCAATGGAAAGGCAGTAAATTCCAGATGCCCACTACCATTTTTATTGGAATGCATAATGAGAAGCTAAGTCGTTATGCCTTCAATATCAACCTATCAAACAAGAGATAGGCGTTTTTTTAAATCAGCCTATCTAATTCTGAATATATCGCATCATTTTGGCGTACACCATATTTCCATTGCCGCTCAGCTGTTTATTATTATGACGTTTCGCAGTACGCAGTAATGATTTTAAAGACGAAAGCTATTGGTATAGACATGAAGGTCCCAGGGCTCTCTATTAAACCAAACGTTTATAAAGGCAATAAATTAAATCAGGACGTCATATTAATATTTTTTGGTAATTTATTTAATTTGTGATTTATAAATAATTATTAGTGGGAAGCTATGAAGAATTCATATAAACTTAAATTCCCATATCGCTCATCATACAAAACGATTTGAACGAGAGGAAAATACAAACTGCAAACTTATATTCTGATAATGTAATTACTTGTTAATTACACTTCACATCGGTATTTTAACATAAAAACAAATTGTCCGAACAGAAAATCTGTGCTGGTATTTTATACTTAATTCCGTCTGGTATTCATAAAATATTTGCCATCGGAATAACTGGAATACCAATATTGTTGGGATGGATTTCGCAGACTTTGTTTTCGCTATTAAATTTGAAATTGATATCGTAAAAATCGAGATCGAATCAAAGTGTGGATAAATTTTTTGGTTTTATTTCATCCATATGCAAAATAAACGAAGTAATTAATATTTTACAACGAAAATAGATTTTATATCAAAATGAGTTTGAGTTTTTTATTCTCTGTGCTTCAAACGTTGATTGGGAATAGATGTAAAGGAAAATTTCGATAAATTTGGCTATTACATTATTGAAAAACCTTTATGAATAACAGTGAGTCCACACAGGAGAGGTTAGACTAATTAGCCATTTAAAATCTTGTTTTAATTTTGAACTGTAATTATATTTAATTAATTTTCCACTTTTTTTCACTGTAAAACTACTTTTTTGTTATTATAGTCTTAGATATTTTTATGTGGAAACTTAATTATTTGAAAAATCTATTGTGATTTGACACTAACAGGTTATAGTAGCTCCTTGATTTGGACACCTTTATCAAAATAGGCGTCCTGAGCAATTGTGCAAAGGTCTCCTATGTATGTGTTTGCTTTTGAGAAAGTACATGGCCTGATTCTTTGGAATTGAACTGAAAGTTTCTGGGCTTCTCTACAGTCCCTGAGCCTCAAATCTAGCTAGTTCATCGGCCTTTTTATTATATTGCGTATGACGCTAAAGTGACCAGCATCTCATCTCAGAGTAATTCTGTTGCTGATCTCACAGTTTTTAAGTTTTTAATATAGTTTAGAAACTTTCTTGGTTTAAGTTTTATTTAAAAATATTTATTTATTACACTACTCCATTGTACTTTGTTTAATATAAAAAAAAATTGAAAATCAGTCCATTATAAAAATAGTCATATAATGTGATTGGATAGCAGGTTTCTCAGATATCTAGTTTCATGTCTATAGTCGTTATGTAACGCTACGGTTATGCGTAGGCGCTGCATAAGAACCGCTGCACTTCTTACTACGATGCTACATCGTAGTGGACTACGGCGTAGTGTTACGGCGTGTGGGTAAAACACGACTCGAAAAAAGTTCGTAAGAGTAGATTTTTAATGATAAATTTTAAAATATTTTTTTATAAAACATGACAACTGATATGATATGATGATAAGTATTATTACTAATTCAAAATTAGAATGTTATCTTTTATTCATTTATGACTATTTTCTTACTCAATGCTCTACATGTTAAAAACTAACCCTGGCGCAAAAGAATAACAATATACGACCTAAATATTAAATTTACTAAGGCTTTCCAAATTTTCTTTCAAAATATTCAATTAAAATATTAAGCAATGGCTACAATTATATCCACGAACTTCGACATAATAGTATATTAATTTGTTTCTTATTGAATTGTATAAGATTTATTGCATTAAACTAAATCAAATTATATAAATTCAAAAGTATCCTCTCCTATGTTCCAAGACATATCTCAAATATTCTGCTTTGCCCAACAGGGTTCATAATGATCAATTGTTTAACCTTAAGACCTATATGGAATATTATGGTACCCAATAAATAATTTGAATTTGCCCTATATAAATATATTTCTTTCTTTCTAATTCTATTTAAATATGTTTGGAAGTGATAAAATTTTTGGATTTATATATATATTTATATATAAGAAAGTGTTAATATTCTAGTATGTACTTACCGTTGAGTTGGATTTCGGCTTTGAACTGTTAGACCTGGGCTTAGAGCGGGCGGGGGGTGTGGAAGGCGCGGGGGGCGTTCCCGGCGGGCTCGTGTCCGTGCTCGATGCAGTGCTGTTCGACTTTTCTGAGCTTGAGGTGTTTGACTGCAATAATATTATAACTTTTAAAAAAACTTTTAATATACAGTACAATCATTCCATTCTGTCATTATGTTATAGCAAAAATACATATAGTAATGACGATACATAGACATCCATAATAATGTTGTAAAATAAACGATATATTAGCTATTTAAAAATTCAAATTTTAAAATAAAATAAATGGTAAAAAATATATGAGGAATATTTCCAAAAACGCTGGTAGCATTGCCATGTTGGATGGCCAAGCTGATAGACGCAAGTTTATTAATAACAGAAGATGGAAAATAATTGCTTTGGTTGCAAAAATCGCTCCGAAACGTATATTTGGTGTTTGTAGTGTGCAGCCAAATGTATTGAGATGCACGCGCCTGTTCACTACGCCTACTATCAAACGATTTTTTTATTATTATTATATGGAGCGTTAGCTGCGGCTAGCCAAGTATATATTTGTTTGTTTAAGTGAAATATCGTTTAACACGCATTCGTCTTTACTTATAAACGTATTTGGAACCTATTTCTGTTAATACATTATTAATAGTCTTTTTATATGTCACATGTGTACTCACTAGTGAGCGCAACAAAACATAGTTAAATTCGCAAGCAAAGTACGTGTCTGCAAATTTCCACGTCAGTTTTATACTATCAAATAAGATTGGCATTACATTGGTAGGGGCATTATTAGCGATTACTTTGCTGTTTTTAATAAAACATATTGTGTTCTGAGTAGGAAATAAAAGAAATAGCCAACATCCAGCCGGTATTGACTCGAACCCACTTTCTGACTCCTAATTTAAAAAGTTTGTATAACTGAAATATCCCCCAGTGATACCAACTCTGTTTGGGGGAATAGAACAAAAGAGAATTCGTAAGAAACTTAGAAAAGTGAACGAAAAGTAATTTAGAAAAAGTTATTTGAGTATGTTACATACGGGCGAAACTTCTGTTATCAGGCAGAATATAAGGTAAAGATTAAATATTACTTATTACATAAGATCTATTTTTAGAATTTTAGTTCCTATTATGTTATAAATATTTAGGTGAAGAATGAAAAAAGGGACGAACATTATTGATTTTCTTTACTTGTTCATCTCAGAATACATAAATTGTACAGGAGAATTAGATAGTTTCAAATTGACGTTTAATAAGCGTAATTATCTTTAGTCATTGTGTAAAACTGCGTTAACTCATTGTTTTGTAGTCAGATGTAAATATAATGCAATTTTAAAATCCTATAGTCTACTATTATACAAATAATAAGGATGAGGCGGCAAATTGAGCGGAGAAAACTGTAAAAATATAATTTATTCACAACTTTATTGGTTTCCACTGCCACCACTGCGCGCGTCGTCTCAGTAATAGTGTGAAATGAAAAGAGCGGCTTTGGAGCTAATTGGATAATTAATAAGGGTGGTTGTGGCTCTGAATATTACACACGCGGAGAGAGCCAGATGGAGCCGTGCCAAATACATTTAAGTATAATAAAAAGCGAGATTAATTAGGACCTTGTCCGCGCGAGCCTTGAATTGTACTACGTTAAGCCTAGTTCTTGACGTTCAAATTAAATGGCTGCATTCCAATGGAGGAAAATTAATTTGCTACGTTTAAATTAATTTTTTTTGCTTGCGTTTTAGGGGTTCGCTTATAAAAATCGAGTTGGCACGCTTGCTTAACTGTATATTTCCACAAGTGAGGAATTAAATTACTGCAAATTAATTAAAAAACTTTCTAATATTTATGAAATTTTTGATATTCCATCTCTAGTAATTATTGACTAAAAAGTCACGTTTTAATCGTAATTGCATTTGGAACATATAGATATTAAAGACGAAATATTAATATCGTAATAAAATATACCACCAATAAACTACGCAGTACATATGAGACGCAAGGATCATGGTAACAAAAAGTTATTTCTAACTTATTATTTATATATATTTTTAAATTCTTATAAATCTAAAAAGGTTACATAAAGACTTCTCCCCGAATTGAATGGGTGAAGTCTCAAATTATTAAAATAAAAATAGAATATGCTGTCTATTTCGATAATACAAGAAAAAAATCAAATTTCGGCCACAGATTGATATACTTTTATCATAACGTCGATTCTGTGAATGTTAGATGTATATAATGGTAACTATGATGAACAAAACACAGTCATATAAAAAGTCACGTTTGTGTTTAGATATCTATTTATCTAAAACTGTTGTTTACCTCATTATGATGCGTTGAATTATTACGTGGGGGAGAAGTCGGTGTGGTCACTCGATGAGAAGCAGAATCGCTTTCGCTAGCGCTACCTCTTGTACTCCCGCCACTGCTCGATGAACCTTGAAAATTAAGTGCCTTTAATACGAGAATAATTGTGTTTCGATTATTAAATACAATCCCTAGACAAATTACGATGTACGGAAAATAACTAGAGATTCAGTTATATTTCGTGTCATAATAGATTCAGCCTTCGAGAGATTCATGTATATAAATATTTGTTAAACTAGAAGCTTAAAAATATATTAATAATTTTGAGTTCGTTTCGTTCGTTGCAATATTTAAACTTATGATACACTCACATTAAATTATGTACAACTTATTGCTTTAGTTTTTAACTTCAGTTGAAATCATGTAGTTTGTTATTCAGGTTTGTTTTAATTGCTTTTAATCTTTTGTTTTGTTAAGGGTGTCATTCATTAAGATCAAAGTTCTATTATATACTTTATAAGTTATATTACTTCTTTCTTTGTTAATAGCTTCATTCTAGGTATAATATATAGTGATAGACTAAACGTTGTACGTTAGTTTATCACGGCTGCCTCAGCTTTGATTACTCGCCTTGTGCCGGTAATTAGCCATTGGGTAGAAAGTGTGCAAGTTTAAAACAAAGTATGCGACCTGAAGAATTCTAGGTTAACTACACCATCTACTTAAATGATTGGATATAGATACTGAGAGATTTTTAACTCATTTTATTCCAGCCTTAATCCTTGCTTGGTATAAAAGGCAAAATAATATTTAGTGTGCACACAATAAAAAATTATTCTCTTAGGTATGTACAATCTCAATTTTATAATTTATTTACAAAAAATTTTTGTTAACATTACCGGGAATACACAATGCGATACTAATAATATAATTCACCAAATTATTACACTTTTATTACGAATCACTTGTATAGCATATATGCAGATATCCCATAAACCCCCGAAGGTTCACTTACTATGCTCAGTTGGTGGCTGATGGTGGTTCTCGGTGTGCCGGCGCAGCGAGCGCGCGTCGCAGTACGACTTGCCGCACCCATCTGCTTTACATTCGTAGGGTTTCTTATTGCGGTGTGTGAGCATGTGTCCATTACTAGGAACAAATAGTTATATTCTATATTATTCACGTTTATTAAAGTGTCAATAAGTAGCTAACTCATAAAGAAACAGCAATTACTGAATAATGTTTTGAGCGAAATAGATGGAATACATTATTCTGTGTAGGAAAGTAAGTACTATTTACTAAACGAAGTCCATGAACAATGACATCCCTTTTATTTCAAAAAGAATTACTATTTGTTTGTCCCACAAAAACTAAAAAATAGCTTCAAAGGACTCAAAAAAGGAAGAGATACTGATTTTGATGATCCTTATACTTGTATCTGGCGAGTAGTTTTTTAGTTATCCCTCATAAAGCTTATTTAATTGTCTTCGACAACGTTGATTATTCCCTCAATTTTTACAGACTGGCCAATACTGACGGTCACCAATCTAACCTCAAAATTTACTAAGAAAACTTTTATTAAAAAACCTTCGAAATTCCCAAAAAAAAGTTTAAAATCAAACATAACTGACGTCAAAACACTAAAAGGGCAAAAATAATTAAATATGAGGAATCTAATTTTAAATTATTTTAAGGAGTTGGTGCTAAATTGTTTCCAAAAAATAACAGAAAGTGAATATCCGACTCCAAAAAATAGTTTTAAATACAGTTCTTAAATAGAATTAGTTTTGCTTTTTTTATTGTTTTGAAGTCGGTTTTGAGTTTTGCTTAATGTTTTGGTTCGCTCTTATGCAGAGGTGGTTAAGAGAGAAAAGTAAAAGGGAAAACCCTACAAATCAGCTAAAAAATACAAAATAGGTAAATTTGAACAGAAAATAGTCTAAATGACGTACTAAACAAAACTGTCATTATTGTCATCCATCGTGGCTTCGGATTACGTTTGATAGATGGCGTTCGTGACAGGTGATAGGTGATACACGGTTCACCGATTCAAATTGGTAATAAATGTTTACCAATTTACTAGCAGTATTTTAACAAAATAAAATACTACTGTATAGACTCTGGGTCTGTTTTTGTTTCACAGGAAATGTTGACAAAAAAGTTATAATATGATTATAAAAAGCATTGTGAGCTTTGTCTCATACATTAAGTAATTATTATAAAATTTTTACTAGTACCGGTTTGTAAACATTGAGTTAGGTAAGTTATATTCTAAAATATAACTTACTTAACGCAAAATATTAGGTATTATTAGGTTATGAGCTTGCTTAAGGAATTTCTACGAGACTTAAGCGGCTTTAATTTTTAACGAAAACACTACTCTAACTCGGCTCGTTCACACATACGACACAAACGAAATCGATAGTGGACTCTAGGTACTCGCTAGTGGATGGATATTTCTGCGCAAACCGAAAATAACAATGCAATAAAAAAAGGTTTTAAACAAAACAAACAACTGACTAATAAACTTATATATTTTTCGGAGTCGGAGCTTCGAACATTGACTTATTTTTGACTTTTTTTTTGTATTTTAGAGTCTTTAGTTTTGTTTAAAACTTTGTGTGTTAAGTTGCTAAGATCAAAGTTAGATGGGTGATTGTCATTTTGTCTGTCTGTTTGGCATCTGTGAAAAATACTTTCGATTAAAATATAAGTATAAAATTTGGAGGTTGCCCACGATTTCCCTGGGATTCCATCTTCAGAACCTGACTTAGCGACAATGGAATCAACTCAGGAGTATACTCTATCGAAAAAAACTTTGAAAATCGGTTCAAAGTTAATGGAGAAATCGTGTAAAGAATACAATTATATTCTGGAAGATTTCTTTGATGCATCTTTCCATAATGGAACGTACTAATTACGATCAGGTGTTTTATTTATAATTATTTTTATTATAATTATTTATAGTTTAGGTATTATAATAATTAAAAGCAACAAACCATTTTACACGCATAAAATTGTTGTTGGTTAATAAAAAAGTTACTGTTTCGTCATTTATAAAAAATGATAATTATAAATTTTTCTTTTTTTTAAATTATTTTCTATTGTTACTAACTCCCTTGTTTATTTTGAAAACTTTGGTCGCTTTTGTTAAAAGTTGACGTTTTGAAAAAGACGACATATCAGTCTTGTCTCTATTGTCATATGTTACAATTATAACGATGAAGAGGGCACTTCGCCTGTCTGCATTACTTGATCATTCAATTAGTTGACTGATGTTTACAGTAGCTGCAATGACCTCCAACTGGGTCATCAGGACATGACCACAGTTTAGTTCATACATGTCGTTATGAACACGATCAATATTCATGGGATGTTAGCGGCGATTAAGCTGACACCTTGCACCGCCAGCATGTGTTACGCTTGTAACAGTATAGAATAAGTAATGAATGGGATCTTAGTGCAGATGCGATTCATTGAACAATGATGGGCAATAAGTAGTACCTTTGAACAATTCTCTAATATTCTGTTGTATCCTTTTAATTGTCTTTGTGTGTACATAAATTGTTACATAAATAATAAAATAAATAAATGGACTGTAATATAGGATGTTAGTGTAAATCTTCTAACAAATAGCGATTGGCGTTGAATTTTTGATTGTGAATGATTTTTTGGATGCGCATAAATTTGAAGCTAATGTCTGAATGTTATCGGACAACTTTAATCTGCATTAGTTAGTATTTAATCTAAATGCCAATGTCTAATACAATAGAGAGCAGTTTCGCAAAAACAATTAAAAAAAAATTTCATTGTGTAATATATATATGCAATTGTTTCAGGCTACAATTACGAAATTTATTCATGCTAAATTCTCTTCAATATGTCATAGATTATGTATAAGCATGATTTTAAACTATTTGTAAAGCATTAGAATTTAATTGTTTTTCTTATTAATGAAGATATATCAAGTAACATCTTTCGTCCAACATGAAACGAGACCTCACTACATGAAGAAATTCTCTTCTCAGTGTTTGCTGACTTTACGTAACTCCAGGGGCAATAGATTGCTTATCCATTGCTGTCTGACAATACTATCATGATATTGACGTTTAATACTGTAGTAGTACGTTTAGCATAAACTTCAGATATAATCCGTTGATGTAGCGTGATTGTGTGATCTTGATCTGTCACTAAGCACATTAATTCAATATTATTTTTATCATCATTGTCAACTCCAGCCTATATACGTGTCACTGCTGGGCACAGACTTTTCTACATGGAAGAAAGACATGAGAAATTTTGGGCCATAATACTACCATGCTGGCACAATGGGACTTGGTTAGTGAGAGTAGATGCCGATGCCGGGACCAACGGCTTAATGAGTGGTGGAGCTAAAATTAATACATTTACTTTGACACAAATAGGAATCAACCATGACGAAAAATGCTTTGTTTTCGTAATCAAACCCTTCGAACCACTCCCCAAAGATCTTTTATAAGGCTACAAAACTTACAGATGGTCTTGTCTTTTGAAGGCTTTAGCGCACGTGATGCACACGTATTTTCGCTCATCGCTGTGTGTTAGTTTATGTTTCGCCAGTGCTGAAGCGTTCCCGAAGATCTTGTTGCACACCTGGAAAAATAGATTTCATTAAAATTTGGAATAATAATTGAATTGACTGGAATAAATACGTATGTAGGGAGTCATAAAACGATATTATACGTATACATTCCTGTTCAATATCGCTTTCAATTCTATTGCCTGTATGGCTAGGTTTAGATTCACTACTCACTTTAAAATAATGGAATTATCATTAATTCAATGGAATTGCTGTCAATATGTTTGAATACTAGTAAAATAGTCAATTTGTGATTTAAAAATAGAATTCGTGTTTTTGTTAGTTCTTTGTTTAATCCATTTAATTTTGTTTAATTGCGATAAAAATAAGAGACAAACTTCTGAATTGTATATTTTATAGATTAGTTAGTAAGTTAACTTCCGTACCATGGGAAATCTGTGATGACATTTACCGCTTGAATAGTTTTCAAATCTCTTTGTGACTTTCTTGAAAAATAATTAAAATGAAAGATAATTCAATATTCACTACAGTCACACTGTAATAAAGGTTATCGTTTAACATAAGTATTGTATTAAAATTACCTATAATCAAAAAGTTTATTTATTAAGTAGGAGAAGGAACTTCATAATATTTATTTCCAGTTAGTACGCCTAAGGTCTTCTTAGGCGTACTAACTATGTAACTACTACCTGGTAAAATCTTTGAACCCTCTTAGGCACTGAGTATGTGCTGAAATATAGGTAATTAACTGAGTTTCCAGGGCCAAGCTTAATAAACAAAAGTATTATTACTTATCTGAAACTGTAGAAAACAAGTGAAATTATCTAAGAATAGATTAATAAAGAAATATATTAATTAACATAGTCAAATTTTCATAACGTGACGTATTTAAAATTTGCCTTGTCTATACGAATTTTCGGAACACATTTTGATAGGTTTTTAACTTTTCATGACCGAGCTTTGAAGTTGTTAAGCTTTGAACGATTCCCAGATAATAACACTCTCAACTTAATAACAATATAAAACGATGTCACATGACATACTATACCGCGTGCCTATTTCGCAGTTTAGTGCTATATTGTTGAACGATTACGTAAACACGATAAAATAACGCAGTCAACCTTTAAAGTTGGGTGTTGTTGACTTACAAGTTTTTCGGTAGGTTAATAATTATTATCAAATGAAGATTTAGACAGGAAAATTAAGATAATTTTATGAAGTTACAGTCCAACCGTCCAGTGTGCTTCAATCCTAACAAGCCACAATAAAATAGAGAGGTCTCGAGGCGAGTGTTGACCCTAATACTGTGTTTGTTCCTCATTTAATTAGATGGCCTTTTCATCTTATTATCCTGTTTTTATTTCGGATCACACTTTATCCCGCTCCGGTTTTAGTGACGTTAGCTTGTATTATTTTCCGCTTTTAATTGACTAATATTTTTTTTCGACGGGATTTTCTTAGCGGAGGTATTATTATATAGATTTATTGAGTTATATCTCTAAAACCTATCTAAAACAAAAACATATTTTACTGGATTATGTATAAACGAAAAGAGACTGTGATAAGAACGAATAGTTAAAAGTTTTGAATATTTATGTAGTTTTATCCAGTTTCATTCTTTATAATTTTAGTATAGATATTATCTAAATTCAATTGTTGGCTATTAAAAATTCGTATGCTGCGGTCTAGTGTGAAATTCTTGAAATATATTAATGACGTAATTCCAAGTTTTGTAGCAGAGCAGACTCGAGTTCGATTTTAACCTCAGGACGATATGTACTTTTCTAGACTCGAGTTATATAAATGCACATTCAAGTTCAAAAAGATATTTAAGTAGTAGTTTCAAAGATTCTCGTTTAAACTTGTTATGACTGATTCAATCTGATCAAACTGCTAAGTAGCTCAGGTTATTTTCTATAGTTGATGCTCGTATTTTATTGAACCATGGATTTTCTAAAAACGTTTTGTTTTTATACCTAAAAGGGACAAAACAACAA
Organism: Acentria ephemerella; assembly: GCA_943193645.1. NCBI lineage: Eukaryota > Metazoa > Arthropoda > Insecta > Lepidoptera > Crambidae > Acentria > Acentria ephemerella. The sequence goes on from OW971889.1 coordinate 3,640,934, forward strand.
CATTGTAACATTGATTCCATATGGCGAGCTTAACTAATCCTATCAAATCAATGTTTATTTGCCATAAATACATGAACGACTTGTTCAAATCACAAAAATACTAATCATAATAACTTACAATATACGCATGATTCAACCTATTTAAATATGAGTTTTATGTCTTTTTCCAGATATTATCCATGAATGTTTTCAAAACTGTGTAAAAGGACTCCAAAGTTTGTTTACAAATCCAGAGAGTATACTATGGCCGACTAGCCACGATATTGTCTTGCAACGTACGTAATTGATTAAACTGCTTTCTGAACGGCTGGCCCGTGTCCGTGTATAATAGTCCTTTACCATCCCCTTATTGTTCCAGAAGCTTGGTTTGTTCTGCAAACTTGGTATTGTGTAAACAACTAAGTAAGATGTGACTATTAATTTTCTATAGATGCACAATGTGTTCTAGAAAGGTCTTCTGTAGTTGACATCAGATTTAGACAAAACGTTTTTACAATAATAACTACAGTCCGTGTTTAATGAGATGTTAAGTGTTTCAAATGGAAAATACCTATATAAAACCCTAATATAACTGAATATAGAAGCGACAAAAATTTATGCATAACACAATGTCAAATTAAAAATTGTAAATATCGAGACGAGTACGAGAGTATAAATGGTAAGCGAATGAGTGTATCGTTTGTCTATTATTATATATTTCTTTTAATATAAATATAAAACATTAAGAAAGGGTACATGAACTGCTGACGACAAACAGTTAAGCTACTTGGCTGATGTAAAAATAGTATTATTGTGTTTTATGTGAATTAAAGAAATAAATTTAAAATAATAGTTACCTATCTATTTACAAACATTTCAAAAGAAAGTAAGATAGATTTTAAATAAAAATATATTTACGAAACTGTTAACAACAGAAAACATAAATTGAAATAGTATCTAATTATTCATTATGTTACAAATTTTCCTTCAATGTTACGCTTTTGGACAATATCAAAGATATAACGTTCTTTAAACGTTTCTTGCTTATAGACAATTTGATGTCTAGACAATGCTCTTTATTAAGACGGAATTATCTGTAGAAAATTGATGATATATATTATATAAGTGATTTATACAATATGCGCGTAATATTACTAACATTATTGAGGATTAGTAACTATATATTATGTATTTCAATTCATCATGTTCGTTATTTTTATATAACAGTCATATATTGCAAGGTTCTATTTTATCGTGCTTGAATAAAAGAAAAATAATATTCGGATATTCCATATAGGAACCTCACATTACACAAAAGCACGTTGTGAATGATTTGGAGAGCGTTCGGATATCAAAATAGTATGAGATGTATAGAAAATACGTAACGTCTTCCTTGTTGAGGGCCGTTTAGGTATCTCCAGGGCGGATCAATGTTTATGGCACAGAATATGGTTTTATAGGGAAATAAACTGAGGCCCCTCCACTCGCTATCGCTCGCATCATATGAATCGGGATTTCCCCATAAAGTGCCATTTTGTAATGTTTTACGACTTTAAGTTGATCGGCGAACCTCGGGTTATTTAGAAAAACATGTGCTGTTTGAATATCTCTCCAGATGTAACATGTAACATCAATTATTTTAAGGAAGAAAAGATGCCGGCAGGCTTATGAGGGATAAAAGGTATTTTTTATTAAGTGAAACATCTGTATTGTGTTTTGCTGGGCAAACTAAGGTTACATCGATTGTCAACATTTATAGTATATTTATAATTATTTATTTTACCAGGTTAAAAAAAAGTAACCTGTCCTTTAGGCTTATTGGTAACATTTAAAAAACCCTCATCAAAGTGAACAAAACCCTATACAGTTTTTTCGATTCAGACACGAAACTTAGCAACGCATTTTAATACATAGAGATTAATTATGTTAAAAAATATCTTTCTATTTTTGTAAAAATATGACGTTTTAAAATCGCGACCACCGGCTATGGTTTCCCGGCAACCCCTTATTATATCGTTGTTTACCTTGAAGATGGGGTGTAACGAGATTAAAAGGTTTTGGTCCGATTAAAATGTCGGTCAATTGCCAAGGGGACACTCGTCTGAAGCCCAATTAATTTGTACGAAGGAAATTAAATAAAGAATATTTAATTTTGTTAACGTTATTAATTTCCTTTTATTATAGTTCGGGAACATTCTAATTAAATAATAATTAAGTAGACTTTACAAGTCAGTGATCTTTAATAATTGAAATTATTTTAATAATTGAATTCTTTTGTAATTATAAAATACAACAGTATGTAACTAATATATGAACTAAAACAGTTGCTAGATTAAGTCTACGGAAGCATATTGAATTACATCATTTTAAACTTGATTACTTAGCAACCGAAGCCAATGAATTGAAGTTCGGGACCTTCGAAGCACCTTTGTTTTCATAGAAATCAGAGCGTTCAAAACGCTAACGAGCTGTTTAAAGTTATTCGATAATTGCTAGGGGAAAGGCTTTTCCAATTTTGGCTGTAAACCAGCAGTTCGGTGTATATCGATGTGAAGGGAAAGTAAGTCAATATAAATAGGGAGCATGGGTAGCCCTACCCTGTCTTATCTCCAGGATATCGACAACGATTTTTGATATGAATTGTGTTAATAGGCAAAGGTTATCACTTAAATAAAAGAAGGTCCTGTTCAACAAAGGTGTGTGCAGCGCTCATCTATTTTTACGTGGTCGAAGGGCTTGATCCTATTTATGCGCCAGTGCCCCACGCGACACTTCTCTTCTACATGCAGTTATTTATTGTCGGGCTATTTGCACATTCAGATAATTATCATAATCATCATCATTTACAGCTTATATGCGTCTCACTGCTGGACACAAGCCTTCACACATGAGAGCAACACATGACGAGTTTAGCTCATAATACCATCACACTGGTTCAATTCCGGTTTCTGGGTGAAAGTGGTTATCGTAAAAACCGGGAACAACAGCTTAACGTACCTTTAGAAACTTGGAGAAGGTACAATACAATAATTAGATAATTTGACAAGCTTAAAATACATACCACCTTTAATTCCAATGGTTGTTATCTGAAGAATTGAAGAGATAAGAACTACGCCAATAGTAGGTTCACGTATGCACAATTTTTCACATATCTCCATTCTCTATGCATAGTTTCAATGTGTGTGGACGCCCCAATTCGTGTAAGCGGGCCGTGACCCACATTGAAGTATGCAAAAATTCTGCCGACAAGCGACTCGACACGTGACTTGGTTATTGGACATTATTCAGTTTTTATTCATAGATGTAACTTACGTGAAAAGCTCCTCACATTTGTGCACAAATGAAAAAAGGTAAAAATGACTCTTTTTTAAGAGTCGTCCAAAGTGATTATCACGTGCCAATACTAAGGTCCTATTAAAATTTTGGAATGTCGCTTGATTCGGTGAAAAAATGGGATTAAAATTGTTCCATGTGCCTAACTGTACAGTGCCAGATATAAGCTAATTCCGTTAAGAATTTTTAAATCTTAGTAGAAACTCAGATCAAGTATGTAGTACGATTGTAAGTTGTTATTAGGTAAAATCCTTTGAAAATTGTGATTGATCATTACTTTATCATTTTTACTTAGCTTGTGACGGTCGTTCTCTGTGTACCTGAATGCTAGAATTTTGTTTACGAGGCGAGGCGATTGCACGTGTATTGTATGTTCAAAATTCAACCCACTTTTCGGCTAAACGATACAAATAAACACAAAATATTTTGCAGTGTTAAAATCTTATTTTATAAACTTATTACTCGTGTAAATTACGTTTCCTTATTATTATTTATACCCATTTTTTCTCAGTTTTAAGCTGGTGCTTGAGAATTTGTTACAGAATATGTTAAGTAAAAGCTTTTTTGTTTTCTTATCTTAATTAAATTACTGACTTGCTTACTTATAACTTACTCACTTAAACTTATGAAAGTGCAAATGCACTGGCTTCGCTCGCATTTACCTCCTAAAATAAGATCCGTTCTAAATGTTCATGAAGGAATTTCATAAAATATTCTTCACACATAATCTTTACATCTTGCTTACAAATATTTAACAAATTTCTGTAAATAGGTATATTTGTATGTAAAATATATTCGTTGCTAAATCACAGATAAAAGCTTGTATTAAACAAGGGTCGAAGTTAAATAAGTTACTTCGCAAACCTTTATCTGGCCGATTGCAGGTCGCAGACCTTCCTTAATCACGTTTGGAAATTGGATTATTAATCCACAATGACATGCTAAAGCGAGTTTGAAAATATAGACGATGGCCATATTTGTATATAATTTAGAATCAGTGACACGCGTCGTACTTATATTTTGTATATGAGTTCTATGTTAAATGTACTAAGGTGTAAATTGATGTGTTTGAAATATTATATCTTTGCTGGCTGTATAATTATCGTACTGTAATTTAATCACATTAAGTACTTCTAGTTGGGTTTTCATTTAATTTATTCCATATTATATTTTATAAGTATATTTTACCTTATTTATTAATTATGCTTTCAATTTTCTGTTAATAGGTATAGCTTGAAGGACAAATGTAATTAGTCTTACATTTAATTTAAATTTTTGTATAGTTCGTAGGTATTTTTGACGACGAATAAACGTTATTTGAAAACCAGTTGAATGTCATGTATATTACATATTGTTACTAAAGTAATTTATTTAATAATGTGTAAGAGAATGTTGTTTCTATTGATTGGTACATTTCATTGACATCTTGGACTATAGTAAGAGGTCCTGGGTTCGAATCCTGGTAGGATATTTTGTATAATGAATACGAACATTTGTCCACAAGTCAAGGAAGTTTACATGTTTATTTAGTATATTTCTGATATTTAGATACATATTGCTATCTATGTTTCCGTTATCTAGTATCGATAATATCAAAATACGCATCATTAACAGCACAAGCTCTTAATGATGCTTTCTTGGAGATAGATAATAGGCGCGAGTGTGAGAAATATAATCATTACTATGACCTGAATGTGTGAACTTAATAGTCCTGAATTTTAAAAACATACTTTCAACTTTGAAATTATGATATTTAAAGGGTATCGATATAATTGATAAAGTCAATGGGTGTGTAATGTTTGTATGAGTATATGAGGGTAATTATAACTGAAAGTTAAAACTGAAAAGTACCTAATTTCTATGTAAGAAATATAAGCAAGTTACAGTACTGGTTACACAATGATGATTCATGAATTACAAATTAATTATGTATTACGAATATTGACACAAAACGGCGTAACCATTTTGTAAATGTCACATTACAAACATTTAAAAGCTGAGGAATTTCTTGCTTTTTCTCCAAAGATAAACTATTCGCCGAAGCGGGAGTAGGGTTAACTTTGACAATTGAAAAGAACTTAGTAATTGAAGCCATTTAAATTAATTTATGTTCTTTTTTGTTAGTTTAATCAGACAAAAAAGTCTCGTTATAAAGATCTTTTATTATGTTCAAAGTAGTTAGATGTCTTAACTAGGTACCTGGATATCTAGGTTTACGTCTTTTTCCGCAGTTTTTAATTGTCAAGGTTTCAAAGTTTATTTTCAATATGTCTCAAAATGACAAAACTTTGCAATACAAATTCATTTACGAGGTCGTGTAGATAAAGAGAATACGTTTTCCCGTTCGACATCGGATCTATAAAAAAGATTTCAGCCTTCGTTGTCGGCACGGGTAAATCCTTTAAGCCCATTTTTTCACCGGTACACCTCCAGGGGTGCTCCGTAAGCCGCACCTCAGCCGTAAGCCGCGGCGGCGCTCAACGCGCACGCATCAATTTTTCGATACTTAATATTCCGATACCTTAAAAATAGAAGCTTGTTAAAACTGTCAAAGGCTGGTTGTTTTAATAATATCTCATTATTTTATAATAGGTAGGGTACCTATATTATTTACATAGATATTTTATACCACGCTAGTTAACCTAGTGAACTTTGTATCACTCACAGTCTATTGGGGATACTATGTATGTATCACAGTAGTTTATGCAGCGTTTCAATATATTATTGCTTACGAGGCAATTTTGAGATTTTTCACATACATGATTTGTACGCTTCCTAAGCAAAACCATGTGTTGATAGATAGCTTATTATCAAAGTCAAAGTCAAAATCAAAAATAACTTTATTTAAATAGACTCATTTACTAAGTTCTTTTAAATCGTCACAACAGGGAATATGTATGAGAAAAGCAAATAATGTAATTAAAGGCAATAGTCATAACTTTCAGTGGGTATCAACCGGGCATTTACAAATTCTCCCATTATTAAAATATGTACTAAATAAATTGTTAGTTTTAATTTTAAAATTATATTTATTTTAAAATTAAAAATAACACTAGTATGCATGTTCCCAATTAACCCTACTACCGCTTCGACGAATTAGTAGCTGCAGAGAAGAAGCTATTATATTATAATTATCGAAGTACTACTATTTGAGTTGATCTTGTATATTTTAAGTTTCATATAAAGCCCTTATTTGGATTTCTCAGCAAATATAGTAACTCAAGTACATAACTGTGATAATCAATACCTGTTTAGGTATCGTATTGCGTGACGATTTGTAGGTTCAGACTTCTAATTGTTCTGAACCCGAAGCACCGGTAATAACCTGATTTATCATTACATCCGATACTGTAATAGTCGTTTCATCTGCAAGGGTCCATTAATTTTTCTGAGAAATCAATACCTAGAAATGTATTTTCTTTTTCTTTAGATCGCTACCGGGAATATCAATTAATGTCAGGGACGTTTTGCCTAAAATCAATAATACATATATCATTGGGTACACATTTTTTTACTTTATTGAATAGTATAAATGGTACTATTTTATCTTTAGAATATGTCTCGTACACTACAAGTTTTCTAGGAATCCTAGAAAAAGTATGTTAAAAATTATTTATCCGCCATGTCACAGATTAGTAAATGTGGCCATGTTTTCCACAATACCAGATAAATGGCAATTTAATACATGAAAGAAGCGAAATATCTAAAGTTTATTTTTCTAGATCCGTTTACACTGTACTTAATTTAAAAGGAAACAAGGAGTTAAAGAATAAATGAATCGTTTTATGGCTCGCGCTAAAATGCTGTTTAGTGTTTTATATTAATTGATATTTCCAATGTCGATAATTATCTACTTAATTTGTTAAATAATTTCTGTCGGCTAAATTATGTATTTAAATTTTTTCTTATTAGTACCCATTATAAAAGACGTATTATAATAATAATAGTATATTAATATAAATATAAAATAAATTATATAGGTGTAATTTAGTCATCAACTACCGGCTATATAAGTCTCACAGCTGGGCACTGACCACACTACATAGTAGACACATATGAGGAGTTTGTGCCATAACACAACGGCTGGAGACCAGCACAAAATTAAATTTTGTATCAAAACCCAAAGCATAATTAAATTGATATCATTACGTTAGATTTGAAATTAAGTCGGGTTATAATTTGTAATACCACCGAGTGCGAAGGTACCTTTAGATTTAAAATTGTACCTCGGCTTATGAAAAAATCCGGGATGAGGGAGTTTCGTAACTAAACTTGATAACGAAGGACCGTAATCGATATTGGATGAGAATCCTTTTCAAACAGGGGCTAATCTAGTATTTGAATAGAAGTTATGCCACTAGTACTAGCAAGATCTAGTTTGGGACCTAACTCATATATTGATTAAACAAATTGCCCTTATATTTTTAATTACTCATATACAAATTCTAAGTAAATCTGAACATATAAATGCAGTACATTCTGTAAGTAATATTGTATGAATAAATTGTTTTAATACTCGATGTTCCGTGCATCTACATTACCTATAGCACGATTCTTTTTAACCGACTAAAAAAAGGAGGAGGTCATCAATCCACCGTAATCTTTTGTTATGTATGTTCCCCGATTCGATTTTAATTTGAAAGGATATACCTCCCAAGTGGTCCCATTGTTACCAAGTCAGGATCTGATGATGGGACCCTAGAAAAATCGAGGGATAACCTTAAATTCAATAGGCACATCTAACGTGTTCCGTGTTTTTTTATGAAGATATACACGTATTTACGTCTGGAATTCATCCATCAGTTTAAGGATTTTTCCACAATGCTGAGCTGTTGTTGGAAGGATCCTTGAGTTTTAAGAGTTAGGGGTTAGCTCATTAAATATAATTATTTTATTATATTATGCACGTATTGAACCTTTACTGATTACTTTCAAGTTGTTTTGATGAGCTATTGAAGGAAAGTACAGCTCAAAAAATAGGTGTAATGTATGTTACAATTTAAGGTATTACGATAAAACTTAATTATGTCAATTCCAAGGAAAAATTGTAGTTTTGTCAGTCAAATTCAGTCCAATTAGACAGTCTATAGTGTTATCGCTAAGACGTTGTCTCATTTCCTCTAAGTTCCATTTTTTATACAGGAAGAAGAAGAAGAAAAAGAAAAAGAGAAGTAAAAGAAGGAGGAGGAGAAGAAGAAATAAAGTAATGTTTAGATCGTAAATCGCGTTATGTCAAATTGTTTAGGAGTTAATATCAGGTTCATGTTACTTGTTTGTTCAATGCAGAACAGGTACGAGTACTTTAACCAACGTGTATACTAATGTGTAATATCGCACCAATCAACACCGTAAACAGACTATTTTGTACTTCTACAGGAATCGGTTCTTGCTACAAAGTTGATAAAAATAATAATCATAATCAAACAGTGACGAGTTAGCTTATAAGTTCGGCTTCATAGGTAATAAAGTACGTTATACGAATTACCATTCTATATCTAATATATTATTAGCCTGATATCCTACTGATGTACCTGATAGAATCACATGTGTCTTTAGTGGGTATAACCGTACCGTTTGATGAAAATCTCGTGAAAGCCAAACCACAATAATAAAAAGAATAATTCTTATCAAATTTAATATATACGTTCAATCAAACTATTAATAAATAGAAATAAAAGCTTTTTAACTTTATTTTTATATGAACATTAATTAAGTTATCATCGTATGTTTTTCAATACTGGTCTACACAAGCGTGTTAATGACAGTATAGAAATAGGTGTGGCGATGACTTGCATTAAGGGAGTTCGCTGTTTCTATAGCAGAAGCTAATTGGACGGTATCAGTCGTCCATTGGTGGCTCCCCAGCCAATTAGGAGTATTGATATCACCTCTATTTTTGCCACAAGATGCCGAAATTGGCAAAAGATTCAAGATGCTAATCGGAGCTCATTTGGTGTTCCTATCTCTGCCTTAATCAGGGACATTGCTTTCGCACGTGACTAAGATATTGGCGTTCTCTGTATTTGTAACAGGTTTCGGAAAATGTAACGAATATTAAAAGTCTTTGCAGTTATTTTAAAACTACTTCAAAAATGTAACACAGAAGCGTGAAGACCACAGGGGCATAGTGAATTCTAATGCAAATAACAAATGAACTTTCACTATGGTTCGTCCCGGATGGGTAATTCAAAACTTTTTCTGTAGCTTCTACGTGATTCAAAAGACAAGTTAAGCCACTGGTTCTGATGGTAACGGAAATTTTACATGCATTAACCAACCGTCATCCAGCGTGACGATGTTAAGGACACATTTTGTGTTTGATCGTTTATAGACTGATAAAGATGATGCAGGAAGAGTACGTATATACATAAACGCTTCTGAGTACGTATACCGTAGCAATTAAAGGTCGCATCATAGTCAATTTCTGAATATTTCTTCTCTGTAAAACTACAACATTCTCGCTATGGGGATAAAATAATAGTAATAATATTGTTCTGATAATTATATTCTAACATACACTAATAATAATTAATAAGTTAGGCCAAATTAAATCTTAGGACAAATTAAGAAACTAATTTATTTATAAATATTGTGATATGTAGTAATAATAATGTATTTATAGTAATTATTTTTATTATTTTTTAATATTATATCGCATTCATTTCATTTATAATTTATTTAATTACTCTCGCCTAAGCCTGTAAATATTTGCTTATCAGTAATAAGGCCCTTTGTATGCATAAGTTTCTTGTTCTGTTCTTTCATTTTAATTATCTATTAGCAAAAATATATTATTACAATACAATACAGATATGTATTGTATTGTAATAATATATTTTTGCAAGTAGAGAAAAATACAGTCGGCTATAACGAAAAATATTTTCTTATTAACAAATAATATGTAAGAACAGGTGGTGTGAGATTGAATAACGTAATACACAAAACAACCCAGATTGAAATCATGTTTATTAGGAACTAATACTGTCCAATTTATTTCAAGTTTAATGGGGCGCCGATTTGTGGTCGTTTGTGGCGGGAGAAGTTCATATGTTCGTGGTATAAGTTGTAGTTGCACAAATGGATATATCTAGTAACTAAACTACTCACGGACAAGTTGCGCATCTTTGTTAATTTAATAGTACTCAGGTAACTGAGGGGCTTTAAATATGTCTCTTTAGATCGTAAAGGGGCTTTAGATCGTCTGTCTAACTTTAAACGAATAATATAAACATAATATTATATATTATAGTCAATAATATAAATATATATTACATTTTTCTTATGCGGAAAATCGTACAATTTAGTAAATGGAGAGGAATTACAGAATACCAAAATATCTTGTTAAAATGTTTCGTGGAATTTTTTTTTATTATTATTTCAAAAATGATAAATAAGTAAAAATAAATTTATAGATACGTTAATTTATTGTTTCTTTTATATTTTGTTTGTATAAGTTAATTTATATTGTTTTTTATTTTCGTCGGCTAGTGTTATTGGTAATCTGTTATGATTCCGGGATGGGTAGTTGTTTGGATCAATATAAAACTTGTTTATGACCGAAAGATATTATTGGGGTAATTATGATTAAGATTACAAATTTTAGTAAGCTACATAAATTAATGGATTTTTAATGTGTATAAGAGCCGGTGAGGAGGCCTCATAAGATCTGAAGTCACTGAAATATAAGACATTACCTAGAATACCATATAGCGTATTTTGTATTTATATTACAAAGTAGTTTCAATTAATTGCACATATTTCTAATAAAGTGAGTGATTATCACAATAATATTCTAATTTGTCTTTAAAAATAGATTTGTGCCGAAATAGTTCCGAGTTCTTTTATACGCAAGTTATCAGGTTTGTGTTCATAATTAACGATCTAATTTTATGTCATGAGTATCAAATATCTACATCAAAGGTAAACATTGATAATAGCTATGTTATGAAACGATTTATATTATTTTTATAGGAATCTGTTTACTCGTATCTAGAGTTTAAGATAAGGTGAAGGTGATTGTAGTAAAAAAGATTTTCCAAGTACACTAATAAGCTTGTTTATATTTTTTGCTATTTGATAAAAACGTATGTTTTCTTCTATCGAATTCCTGGATTACCGTGGTCACTAACAAAAGGTCGCCGCAGGTCGCGATGGAATAATACGACGATTCGTATATCAGATTCTTCTTTTGTGTTTCCATTTGAAAAGGCTCTGACGAGCCGCTCCATTGTTCGTTGCGTACATTTGTATCTTGTTTTTGGCGTTTTGTTGCTACACAGTGCTGGATTATTTTTTCGTCATACAAAGTTGTTTGGAGATTGCGGGGATAACGCGTATAATCGTATATATTTCTATGTTGTTTAGTGTTAACGAGGGATTTTAGTGTTTTGTGTGGTAGAAGTTACAGGTGTCTATTTATTAATGTTTACATGTATTCATTCGGTTGTCACGGCAACCACTTTTGGGCCAGCATGCTTGTGTTATGGTCTGAACTTCTCATATGATTTTCCCATGTAGGAAGGCTTATCTCTAGCTTTGGGACGATGATAATGTATTTATAACAATGACAGACAATAAATACTTGTCCCAGAATTAAATTGTAATTTATTATTTGTATTTTACTTATTTAGAAATGAATTTCTATATTAAATTAAAGTTTATTTCAAGTTTATATTATAATATCATCTACTCCCTATAATCCAAAACTTGCTATTTTAAAAATAAATTTATTATCCTGATAACAAGATTATCCTGATAACAAGGTTATTTGGTGAATAAAATCTTGAAACATCATGCATATGTTATAGATAATGAACTATCCTAAGAGCATGGTTAATGGGCTTAATTTTCTTTCCAAGTGGTTAAAATACATCGCTTTAAATTGCAGTAACTAGCAATACTCTTTAAATGGTTTTGCGACTGTGAATTAATTTCTTTGCAAGTCCGAGGCTGTTTCTTGATACAGAGCTTTCAATGCGCACACGTCTGATGTTATTAATATTTATGTCTACTTTAAATTATTTAGTTCCACTGAATATTGCACATAAACACCTTTTACAAATGTATTGGGCATGAAATTAAGTTTATAACATAATAGGAATCGTTTCATGAAATTGAAATTGCTATTCATGAATTTAAATGTAAAGTACACGCCCGTTATGGAATGTATTTAGTTCAAAGGTACCAGTGTGTATGACTCATAAATGCATTTAATTGTTAATTACATTAGGAATTACTGGTAAAACTAACAGCACAGTATGTAAACAACATTATATTCTTTTTAATTTTATTTTAAAGAAATGTACCGTATAAGTGATTGAATATTAGCATAATAAAATAGTATTTAATGATATTATTCTTTAGTAGATAAAGTTGTAAGCAATACTTTTGCGTAAATTGTTCATCACTACAAAGTTACAACGTGATTTCGACTACGATTATTATATTAGAGACTAGAGTTAAGATATAACAATTTCGAATAAAGGAGGCTTATCATTTTGATAAACTATCAACTGTTTAAATAAACCACTTCTAAAAAAATTATAGGCGGTATGTATTTTCCACTAGAATTGTGAGTAGCGGCACGGGTAGTACGGTAGTAAGGAGATGCCCTTAAAGAAGATCACAGTTAAATAACACAGAGTAAATTCGCCAATCCTTTTTTATTACGAGGAGGAGTCTATTTACGGACCTACTCGCCACTGGTAAGCGACGGGCGTGTGTGGGGCTCACTCAGTACCTCAATAGAGCGGCACTGAGAATACCCACTAAAACTCCCCGGTAACTTCATTGCCCTTCACGGGGGTAACCTGGGTTCTGCACGAGCAATTCACCAGGTCAAGTCCGCCAATCCTAACTAAGAAAGTGCACAGGTTTTCTCGATTTTACAGGGTAAGATTTAAACGTGTATATAGTACCCAAGGTTCTACCAACGTCCATACGATATTCGCTTACCATCAGACAGGCTGTACATATTTTTGCCACTCTTGTCGTTAGTAAAAAGCCTTCTATATACCATTACTATTATTTAAAATAACTTTAGTCTGTTCTACGTATTTATATTATTTACCTTGTCGCGATCGTCTGAACTTATAAACGCGAACTTGGAGGAAAAAATAAAATTCCGCCATCTCCGTAATCTTTTACATATTAACATGACATTGTAATAGGCCAATGTCTACGTAATAGACATAGGAAATTTTTGGGGATATGGGATCTTTTTAGAGCAATAGAAGACAATAGAAGAGTTTTGTCTGAATTCTGTCAAGCATTATTTATTATCGGTCTGTTTCTATGTTTGCACTCATCACGTCAAAAGTACTGTTTCACTTTTTAATTGAAACTTTCAATACACGCTCTATTAAACCACAGGAAAATATCAATATAAATACTCGATTCTAAATTCCATGCGTACAATGTCGTGGGCATATCAAGTATAGAATAAAAATACTGTGAAAATACTTCCCCGTCCCACGCTCATTTATCAGAGATGAAGTTACTGAATACATTACGCAGCGGTTATGAGTTAATGGTATTTTTTTCAGTCATCATCGCCCCTCAGTGTTTCGCTTTTGAAAAGTAGTGCCAGCCATTTGTCAACTCTGCAACCTTTTGTCTTTGTGTAACCCAGATATTTATCTTTGGCGAATAGAAAGGAGTTCATTATTTAGAACTGTTATTGTTCGAGTCGGATCGTAAATGGGTGGAAGTTTTTAGAGTTCGTGAAGAGTGTGAATCAAGGCGGAGTGAGATTGTCGTCCATTAATCGACCATTTTCATTCGGGTTTCTTTTTAATGTTATATTGTTAATAGCGTGCTTACTAACTTTTTGGACAGTTTGTAGATTAAACTTTTAGAGTTAGGAGGTTATTGTTGGTCACAATTAATTCATATACAAAACAGTGTAATTACAGGGTATGGGAGGCAACAATATTTTTAGTCTTCAGAATGCCGACACTTTTGTAATGCCAAGTGATATTAAATAATATTGTACGATTCTTTAGGTAATGTTTTCCACTTACCATCAGTTGGGCCATTTAATTTTACGGTATGAACGAACAATAATAAGTTCATATATTATGTAATCAAATTATGACTAAATTTTTTGGTGACTTTTCGACATGAAATAATTTTGCTTGTAAAAATTACGTAAAGTAATTTCAATAAATTCTATGGAATTTTATGTTTGAATTTATAGCAAATTCAAATTATATTTTAATATCTGCAGAAATTATACCTATCAGTAACAATAATAGGCATGTCGAATCAAGATCGATATTACATTTTAGCAACAAGGGAATGTCTTTGTTGAATGAATATACCTTTATTTTTTTCTACAAAATTTTATTAAGGCCTTTACTAAGGAGCTATAAGGGAGGGCATAATTTTTATTGCGAAACGTCAATTTTCCTTGTTTAACTAACCGTCGCACGTTTCCGTAGCCGGCAATAAAACTGACCTTTTTCTTTTACGGGCGCGCGGACAATCGTGGAAATATAATGCGAATTTGTCAAGAAAATCCAACACCTCGAGCTTTGGATCAAGTTTACCTTTTGGAGAAAAGTGCGGTATCCCACGGGAGAGGTAGGATTACCGGTAGGCCCACGCTTGCCCACGTGCGTGTGTTCGCCGCGCTTCGCCGGATAAACTGGATCCACGATAAGCCGAACAATATAACTCAATCCTGCCTGCAAAGTTTACTTTCGATGTCCTTGTAACGACAGCCTGAAATATGCCGAAAAATATTCGCGCTGAACAATCAATGATAGGGATGAAGAGGTGGTGTATTCAAAGACCACCCAAAGAGTAAACTATACCACCCAAAGAGTAACTTGATTATAATTTCTGTCGTCGAGTTTTTCGAGTGTACATTCGTCTTTTTCATGTATACAAACAATATTAATGTTTGCGAAATACCACTCTATGCTACGTTAATATGGTATCTCTTTTATTACATTATTCATTTTTATACATTTATTCTTCTCAATTAACAGGGTGAAAAACACAGAAAGTTCACAATAAATGGTTGGAGTGTTTGCACGTCCACGTTCGCGTCATTGACGTCACCACGTCATTGTAGTAAATAGATTTGAACTAGTTAATAGTTGACTGCATGAATTGTGACTTTACCATTTCAAAGTTGTGTAGTCTTTCAATAGTAACTGCTAGGTACAAATAGCCACTATGTTGCTACCATAAAGAGTTTGTCGCAGTAATTCCAAACGGGCTCGACTTTACCCAGGGGTAACCTGTGGCTGGCAGCGGGCCAACACGGTCGGTACGCGCTTAAGCAATTTTAATATCTCAAAATCGGATCCAATTCTCGAGACATCTGTGAAAGGTGCCGGGCTCATATTGGGGGACATTAGAGACAATATGTTTCAGGAAGATTTATGTAAGTACCTATATTCTAATACGTTAGCATAAAATGTGACTTCAATTCTATTAGCTAAGTTACCCAACTTCAAGTAGTCTGTGGATCGATTCTACCGACCACTAACGACGTCGCATAATCTACTCCAGGCGCTAGCAAACTCAATTGAAAAGTTTTAAGAAAAGTTAGCAATTATTGTAAAATGATTAACTGTCTGTTAAAAAAAACTTACTGAAACACTTTGGGCTCAAGCTAAACACAGTTTGTTTTATAAAAAGTTCATACAGTTGAAATAGCGCTTAATTCTAGTTGTAGCCAGTTTAATCCAGATAAACTTAAGGCTGACTGAAGCTTGGATTAGAACTTTAATATTGATACTGGATAAATGCTTATCAAATCTATTTTAGTTAAAACACTGTAACACTATCTTTTGTTTCTCTTACTCATGCGAGTATTCAAAACAAACTATGATTAACAACGTTTTAAGTACCTAAAATCGATTATCCTTTTGCCAAGCCAACTTAGTATACGGTACTTGTTGTTGAACAGATTTCTGCGTAAGATTGGTTTTAGGGTGTTTGTGTTTCCTCTTTTAATCAATGAAACAAACTTATTCAATTTTGTGTCAACAGTAATTTCAGCGGTATCAAAGTAAGTTAAGGTAGTTAAGTAAGTTATCATTTGTCAATGATACTTTCGAAATTAATTATATTTCGCGCGCTTAAAATTACTACAGTCGAATTGCAAATTGTTTTTGGAATTTAGCAAATGATTTTTCGTTGACAGATTTCTGATGAAAAACACATTGATTACATTATACGCTTGGGTATTATGAACTGAAAGTGGTTTTTTAATTTATAGTAGGCCTCGACCGCAGGCAATGGCGGCGTACAAATACGTTTTGCGGGAAACTCGTTTAGCGAGAACATTATGACTATCGAAAATCAAATTATTTTTCACACATTGTCTTGTTAGAGTAAAATACACTTAACTATATCTACTCTAAGCATATATTTCAAGGCATCAGATAATATGTTTATTCATCACAGAGCAACGTCCCCCCTTAACAGAATTTATTAGCGTTAAGTTCCTAATTGTAATTCTACGGACCTCTTCCGAAAAAGTAGTAGGGTCAAATTAAAATGTCTTAATTAATTGAAACAGACATTAAGAGGCTTCATCTCTAAAATGGAAGTTAAATAAGTACTTACAATTAATTTTTTCTATAAATAACAATAGAATCATATAATAATAACGAAATCTGTATATTAGGATTGCATATCTCTGCGGTAATTACTCCTATTGAAATTGTAAATAGGTACCATATAATTTTTTTAAATTTAGAATATATAAAAACAATGATTAATTATAAAATAAGAGTGATTGAAGATTTAGGCCATAAGCTATGATAGTATAAGTTTTTTTAAAATTTTGTTTTTCAGAATCTATTAGTTGTTGTAATGTGATTATTTATCTTTGGCCTTCATCTGAAGTGTTCGGAGACGTAGTAAATAATGTTTTGACCGCTCATATCTATATATGCAATATAAATATCTTACTATGCAATAATATAAATTTCTGCACGGAGCAATTAATATGCGAACACAATATTGTCTTCTAAGGTTGAGTTTGTCGTTACAGCATCATTAACAACCTATGTACGTCCCACTGAATGCTAATCACAAGCCTTAATAAATAACGAAACACATGAGTGGTATGGTCCAATGCAGCTTGGTGGGTTAAAGCGGTTGCCGTGACAACCGGAAGCAACAGGTTAGCCTTGCGAAATTAGAAAGAGCAAGTGATGACAAATTTTGGGTTGACCCCTACAGAATAAATACACCATAGCAAAAGTGGCTTTGTTTTTAAATTAGATACCACCAACTACTACACCGAAGAACCCCTCACAATTTGTCGTTTACAGCATCTACTTACAAGCCATCGAAAAGTAAATTAAGAATTCACGAATTACACCTTTATCGGGTTTTTGTAATGATAGAATTTACTTATCATTAATTATTTTTATGAACACTTAATTTTGAACCGGTATTAGTCGTGTTCATGCGTTATATAGAGGCGTAGTAATTCCCCCTGGACCAGGAACATAACCGCAGGCTGTGGGGGGATTACCTGCAGGCTGGCAGCTGGCCAATGGGCTGGGGGTAACAAACGGAGCTTGGGCATTACGCTTCAATGGTGTTTGGTTAACCGTACTAATATACAAACGGGAATACACTTTAGGGTAATTGTAATTTTTTTCTAATTTCATATATAACAAGTGGGTTACCCTAAGTGAATATTTGCTATTCATATTTTTTTCTATTTCAAAATTTATAAAGAGCTGTTATAATTTGCCCAAAAACGCTATTAAGGTCCTTAGCACTTAGACAGAGGTACATTTTTGTAAAGTTTATACTTTGACATGCTTTCGTGACCATATAAAAGTAACTATTTTTTATGTAAGTAAACTGAAGGTATTATAATAAAAAAAAGTCGTTATAAACAACTTTGTTTTTTTTATTTCGCTATTATTTGGAATACATTCAAAGAATTATTACGAAACAAAGCCAATTACAAAGCTAATTACATGTTTAAAAGCCTAATTTTTTGTTTGCGGGCTCAATTAAGATGAGAATATTAATTGTATGAATATGATCTTCACAGGTTTTCGTGTGCGGAGTATACACGGTGAAAAAATGGAAGGCTTGCTTTAGACTTTGGGGGCATGAAGAATTTTGACATGATTTTTATTTTGTCAGTCTCCATTAAATGAAAAATTAATAATGCTGCATAAAATTATAATTTTGTTTAGCAAATAAAGATTATTGTTACTTGGGGGATGATCCATTCAATATTGTGAAACAATCGATTCCATTTTTTAATAAAATATCATAAAATGTCCGATGTGGAAGCAACTAAAATATGCAGTATATGAGAATCGATAACATAAAATTGAAAAATTCATACGATTTAAATTTTAAGCACCATATTTCTCACGTAACATAAAATAATATATACTCAAAGAAATAACAAGACTGTCTTGTGACTTCATGAAACTAAGTGGTCACGTTATCTCTGCAGGCACTACCACTCCAATTACGTAGTAAGAGCTTCCAGCTCCAACGTTGCATAGAATCTATGCAATTTTATCTAAAACAATTCTCTTTTGGCCCATTTTTGTAATCTCATATATAAGGTGAAGTAAGTGCTGGCGGAGCAAAGTTGGCGGTGCTCCAACTCTGCCAAGTCCCGATGCCCCTTAAGATCAGTTAAGTCTATCACGTGACTAATAGCAAACAGAAAAGGTCCAAATTGTACAATACACCAACTTAGACCATTTAAAATATTTTAAAATATGGACTGTTTTTTAGAACGCATACTTCAATATCGCATTTTTAACTGTAATGTTTTATAATGACTGTATTGTTGTATCTATTAAAGGATGGTATTTCGTGTTCTAGAAAATATACATTAATCTGTTAAACAATCTTCGCTCAAATGTGGCGAGGGAAAGTAAGCCCGCTTCAATTTGCGATGCGAGGCACCCGCTGAACTAGCTTTGAGTTAAAATACAATCCACTCCTGTTTAATCATGTTAAAAGATAAATGTTTATGCCAGGATCCGACGCTGGCAGGCTGCCAACTGTTTCAAGGCCTGAAGGATTGATTTATTTATTTATACCCTTATGCGATCGAAGGAGGAGGGTATTAACTCAACCATAACGCATTCTCTGATCTGTTTATTCCTCAGGATTGAAGGGATTTCTAAATTTTAAGGATTTTTAAGCAGGATAGTTTCAACAAAACTTTTAGATCCTATTATGTCTAGGTTTCGGGAAAAGGTTAGGTCTTAAATAGATAGATGAACTCAATATAGTTTTTTCTAATAACCTTCTTGCGTAAAATGTACGCTGTTGTCGTGATTGAATAAATTGTTGCACGTGATGTAGACATAGAGTAAGTACTCGTTAGTTTAGTGTATACTGTTGTAACTAAATAATTTAATGACTATTTTTATTTATTTATGTAATTCACTTATGGTAAATATTACGCACCATTTAATGTTACAGGTTGGTTTTCAAACAATATTTATGTTGTTTTACTGTTCTTATTGAATACAAATAATAAATTAGAGTATACAGGTCATAAAACCATTGACAAATAAAATTATGAACAACCACGAAAGCTTAACTAAAGATACGTGTTGTAACATGACTACGCAAGGCTTATCTGCAGTTGGCAGTCGGCCAGCATTGTAAGGTTACTGGTATCGAAGTGTCAAGTGGACTTCGATAGACTAGACTTATTACTAATTTATTGTGTGGAAGAGCGCCATGGACCTAACCCAATGTGATGATAATGAAGATTAAAAAAACAAGTGTGGCGTATATGCTTAACTATATTGTATGTTCAATAGGAAAACACGAAATAATTTACAAGTAGACCATTAAAAAAGCGTATTGAGTATTCTGTCAAGAGCCACTCTTGTGTACGAGGCTGTATTGTCAGTATATGCTACAAGTGAACACGTCTCGTTAAACTAACTCAATCGCAGCTAATATGGATCTCAGTCGATTATGCGTTACAGTGTGATTTGTCTTAATAAAGTTTATATTTTTGAAAAAAATTCAAATTTTTTAAAATTTTCTAATTTTAACCTTTGTGTGTGACAAACAACATTTGTAAATATAATCTATCAAAAAAGATTAACTAAGATTCACTTCGTTGTTTGTTTCATTGAAAAAAAAACTAACATGATGCATGAACAGAAGCCAAAATAACCGATTTGAGAATTTTTGTTTGACTGTTTGGCATAATATTTGTATATGCATCACGTAAAAAATTCTGCATAGAAATGAATGCTGTTTTTATCGATGTATTACTAGAGCTTTCTCTTAACTTATAGGATTTATTTTACCACAGGAACATGCCTGAATTACATGCGTTATAAGAATCATAATACGTCACTAAACATTCTTCATTCATGTTGAAAACCTGGAAAATTTATCACGAGCGTCTAGTTCCTTGTATATTAATCAATTTGCAACATGTTACTTTATCCAGCAGCAATCAGTCAAATACAGCCTAGCCCCTTATCTCACGAACACATCACCACTTTGTAGGAGGTAATCACTTGAGACAGGCCGAGGTTCCGATTGTTATCGGTAGGTGGCAACTGTAATCCATCTACTCTCATTAGTCTTGTATGATCAACTACAAAGCCTATCTCTGTACGTGTTTGTGAAATCCGTAGGTGGAATATAATTATTGTAATGTAAAATAATAATTATATCTTATCAGGGAGTAGAATTTAGCTAATGAATAGGTAGATTGATAGTTTTGATCTAAGCAAATAATTAGGTCTTGGCTAAGGTTTTATTTATTAAGTATACAAGATCAAAAGGAATATTGTAATATCTAAATAACGCATTAATGATATTAACATACAACTATATTCGTTAACAGTGTAACTAAAAACACTTGACACATATTGATGTTTGGGTATGAAGATCACGTATCTATTCACAAATACAAGGATGCAAATAATGCGCCTGATTCTGAAGTCTGTGTCTAAGTTCAGTTTTCCCTTCTTGCATTATGTTAAGAAAAAGGACTACAAAAATTCAGAACTGTCAAATGACAGCTATAAAGAATGTACGAAGATTCTGTCTTAATAAAGTCGCAAACCGCATGTTAGGCAGTTTCACGAGATAAGGCAGTTGTACTTTTTGGAATCACAATTGAAGTTAAATTGCATTGCACTAAAAATATAAGGCACTTTTTTGTTTACTTAACATGAATAATTAGAGAATTACTTGCCATGTGCTGGGATACCATAATGGTATTGCTAACGAAGAGTTGAATTGACAAAATGCAACGCCTCGTATGTAAAACCATCTGAAGATAGCTTATTGATATCCATAAAAATTCAGCCAAAATGGCTTAGCTTTACCGGTTTTGTATTTGTAAGTAATTTATCGAGAGTTTACTATTACTGATTTAAAATTGAAACAAGGTATTGTTTTACTTACCTAATTTACCTAAAAGAACCTACCTTTTAGAGTTACCTAATTTGAAAGAACTGGCAAGTGTTTTTGACAAGAATTGTTTTGAAACCTTTATTGAAACAAAGAAAATTAATTCTTCGTACTTCAAGTTCAGAGCGAATGTACGTGGATGGATGTAATGTAACGTAAGGTCAGGTTCGTTATCATGAGAGGGCCATCCGCCATCCGTTCTTCTCAGAGAACGGCTCAACTCACCCCTCTTAATGCTTCCAGACACATTCATCTATTTGTTTGCGAGAGATACGGTTGACGTAAAACCATTTCTTTACTGAAAACCCCTTTTAGATTATACGAATATTCATAAGGTATATTTTTGGACTATAAATACACTCATGAAAATAGAAACAATTTGATGTCATCGTTTTAGATGGATTTTTTTACCTATTGTATAGTTTGTAAAATTATTAAATGTATATAACATTTTATTTGAAATACAGCTCTATTGACAAGCCAGTTCGAAATTCAAATAAAATTTCTTCCTTTGATTCATTACTCGGTTGCCATGTTTCGGAATAAAAGATCTTCATTAATGGCGACACCAACTAATGTAGACAGTAGCTCGCATGAAAATTAAATAACACTCTTATCATCAGGTGAGATGGAGGCCAATAGCTACACTGTTAAGAAAAGAAACATTGTTTGAAACTACTTACAACCTAAATAATAGTCTTTTCACTGTGTTTCTAGAAATATTTCCCTAAACGATGAATGAGATAACTTTCTTTCATCCGATTATTTTTAGACTTTACAAGGAAATTCACTCATTGATGAGAAAATGTTTACACATTTATCACAAAATCCTATTAAATGTAACTGAACTGCCTATACATAAATTTAAAGTCTATTTTGGAATATTTCTTATTCTAGGAATATTTAGATGATAAGAATGTGTGCATTGTTATTATTTTTATTGTCTCATAAGCATACTTTATTAATACAATGTGGTATTATGTCATTATAAATGGTTTTAAAAAAACCTTTTCATCTGATTTTACAAGTTTTATTATTGACTGTGGATTTAAGATTTTCAATGTGTAACGGGAGGGATAAATCTTGCAGTATTACTTGGCTTCTCTTCTCAGGTTTGAGCTTCAATAAGTGTACTCATATGAACAAATGTTGAATATTTTTTTTAATTTTACTCTGACTATGCATACCTATACATATTATGGGGCTGACTATATAAAAGAATACTTTTAATTAGAAATTCGGAACTAAACATGACGAGATTGTGAAATGAATTGATGTAGAACATTAAATTCTGATATGACAACTGGCTGAGTGACACAATTAATCAGCGTAAACTTTGTAGAATTTATTATTCGTCTAAAATTTGATTTCAAAATAAACATTTTAAACAAATATTACATTAATTTGAAAGTAAACACCTAAGCTGCTTTGTTGACAATATATGGTACCCCGGTTTTCAGTTCATAACGACAAAGCATGTGTGTCCCCATGGAACAGTTGGAGGTTGCACAAATTTAGTTTCGTTTTATTTCAATGACTGTTCAAATATTTCGTTCTGTAATATTAACTGTTATTACTGTATTTGGAATTCGTACTACGTGAGAAAATATTGTGATTACTTTTAACAAACAGAATACATCTAGATATTTTATTTACCCACTAATTAATGCAACTGATAATATAAATATGAGAAAGTTTATATGGTACTACGGCATTTGTTAGAAAAATAAACTAATTAATCTAAAGCAGTATTTTTGACCACCTGATGACAAGCAGTATAGGAGTCCATATATGAAGATAGCTAGTGAAGCCTGCGACATATGACATGCCCTAGCCACCCTCATCTTGCCGGCCCAAAAAGTGCTTAAATAATAAATTCTTTAGCTTTTTTGTGGCTTAAAGCTTTATTGGATACACAGGCAATTAAATGAAATCATGAGGTACATATGTAGAGAATTGTGAGGATATCCAAATTAAGCTATTTAATTATTTTGTGTAGAAACATTTGTGTTCATCACGTAAATATTTGCCCCTGTCGGGATTCCATCCCGGGAGCTTTGGTTTAGGTAAAAACAGGTACTGACCAGTCCACCAGCTATATTTATCTAAAACCCTTTTTAAATAATTTTCTGACTTGAGCGCGATTTCAATAATCTACGGATAACGCACTAGGGAGCGATATGCGTATTATAGAAGTTTTATGTTTGGCGCGTTAAATTGTGATAATCGCAAAACGGAAGGACTCGTCCCAAAGCACACCGCAGTACTTTAGATTAGCTACTAACAGATGATTTTGCTAACGTGGCCATGAACTTTAACGTTTATTGAAAGTAACATTTAAAACACAACTTCGCGCACTTGAGCGTGTTCAGTGGTAGCTTGAGATCCACCTAAGTTATGTCAACTCAAAATATTATTGTATTATCTTACAATCCTTCACAGATAATTGTTCAGTGGCGAAACTGTTAAGTCCTATAAGTTAAGGCTTACATTGGCTCCTAAGTATGGCCTTATTTTCTAACATACGCTTATAAACTATTGATAAAGCCTCACGGTAATATTATTTCGTGTATCGGCTATTAAGTCTAAAATATGATAGTAGCTTGTAACTTACACTTTATAAATTTAAAATGAAACTTAGTAGGTGTATAATATTAGAAATATTTACTGATGTTTTTAGTTCATTCACGGTTATACGAAGGATATTAAAAGCCCGAGTAAGCTCTTAAGTTGTGGCTTCTTATAAAATATATTGTAAATTTTACAGCGATCCTAACCCGTATAATTTAAAATAAACTTATTGGAAGAGGTTTAGAGGGTTAAATTCAAAGCAAAAGCATGGTGGCTTTTGCTTTGAATTTAATCGTACGATCGAATCGATGGCATCACCTGATGGATTTCAATAGATAGTAAGGAGTCTATATATGAGGACAGCTAGTGTAGCCTGAGATATACTAAACATTAATAGGGGTTTATATATGAAATTGCCGTTTGTGCTGGCCACTTTGAATTAATTCAAAGTGCAGTATGTAGTTAATTAATTAATTAAATCTGCAGAACTTCGAACTATGATGACAAAACCTTCCCTTAGAAACCATCCCTCTTCCTCCATATTCGATGGACTTGTCTCCTACCGACTACTATTTTGTTCCAAGGAAACAGTAAAAAATGCAATAATATTAACCAGCAACTCACCTGTGTTGAGTCCAGGTCCCCAGATCGTATCGCAAAGGCATAAATCACCTTCCAATGAGATGAAAGAAATGTATTGATAATCAGAGTGAAAACTTTGTTTAAATAAAAATATTGTTTCAGTTTTTCAGTACTAAACACCAATTTCCTACGTTAATCCCTAATGCATTAAAATAAGGTCTAATTATGCAGAAAGGTTTAATACAATTATAACATTGTTACGATAAAGATAACTTTACCCAGCGTGTGTTCTTACAAAGATGCCATAATTTAATATTCATTACTTTATAAACGGATACATTAATCAATTTCGGGTTTCAAGCATTTGAATACTGTGCTTTGTTTTAATTTATGTAAAATTCTCGTAAAGTTGCGGTGAATAGAAACTCTTTTGATATTGTTCGTAGGATTCTAGAAACAACGGTCTCGAGTACATTGTAAACAATTAAGTTGTGTGAAGCAGTGGCGGACTAAGCCTCCCACCGAGGGATGTTCGCTATTAATAACAACAATATACTGTATTTTATTCCAACGTTAAAAGAGTCTTACTTACTATCGCGGCTTTGTATAAAAAACTTTCATTTAAGACTATATACAATAGAAAAAGAATGAAGAATGATTTTGACGGGCTACGATTATTTTCAGTTTTATTAACAAAATTCACCCAAGTTTTATTTTTACTGATAGATTTGAATATTTGTTTAATTTTTTGTAAGCACACTGGGCTATTTGACTTGGCATTTAAATTTTCTGTTTCCCCTATTTCGTCTCTGGTAAAAAGTTAAATACTATTATATATTCTCAACGCGTCAGAAGCTCTGTTTTCAGGTCACGAATCTTTAAATGAAATAAGAATCTGTCAAAATTTGTTCTGATGGAACGTTTGGGGAAATTCTCAGATTGTGGTGCTGTGTTACTCAAGCTGTTATTAATTTTGATAAATGCAGTCATGTGAAATGGAACGTGGCTGGGTGGAATAGTACAGGGACGTATATTTTATATGACAGTGTTTTGTCGCGAACTTAACTACAATATTTGATGCCATAACAGAGGATTATTATCTCTATATGATCGGAGCTCAAAATGGCCTAAATGTATAGAACACCATTATGGACCCTTGTGAAGAGATGCCTAAACGCTCCAAGCACTTAACTGTAATCAAAAATGGTTTTAAATACTTCACAATAGAGGGCCTGCTTATGTTATTTTATGATTTGTCAGCTTAAGTACGGTTGAATCCTGCATAATCTTGCTTAAGTAACTTAGTCGAATTAAGAAAAGTTTAAATGATATATTAAATTTACCCAACAAAAAACTGACCGATAAGATTATTTATTTTAATCAAAACTATTACAGTTTCTTATATGAGCCATTTTAAATTTATCATGCCGGCATTGTAATGTTTTTTTTTTTAAATCAGGGAAATGATCTTGGCTACAATAAGAATATACATAGAATATTTATTATTTTACACCAGTTAATCTTAATACAGAAAGAAAGTAGTAACAAAGACGTACAATGCGCGATCTTATCACTGTTATCGATCACTTCCAGAAAACATCTGTATAGAAAGGAAAGACAAGATAGTAATATAAGGGAAGACGTTGATGTGTAATTATTGCATGTTTAATATAGTTAAAGTAAAAATAAATTGTGTGTATGATGCGATAAGTGTCTACAGACTATAGTACTGGTTTATTAAGGCTTGTTTGCTTCCTTTGCACTTAAAATAAATCTTGTTGATGTATGTACTGGTTTTAAGCAATCGGATAGAGAAACTTTCACAATTAAATAGCTGAAAATAAGATACAAGCCTATGAACCCTTCCAAGTATTCAAAATTGAATACAACAATCACACTCCGTCCAATTCTTGAGGCGGCAGACACTGAAAATATTTGAGTGTTCTCCTTAATTGCTTGATTAATTATTAGTAGAACGAGATGGGGTTAAAGTGAGACGAGGGTCGTCCGAAGATGTGCGGGGAGACATCAATAAGCCTTAATTGGCAAGCTATTAGCTTAGGTCGATTAGTGATATCTGCGAATCCTTTCGTTGCACTTTACAATCGATATTATAAATACCTAAAAAATCGAGCCAATGTACTAATAGAGACTTATGTAAAGGACTTCAAGAAGAATACAACCTTCACGAAAGAAATGGCAATCTAGATGAAAAAAATGCAATGACTTGGCAGTATTTAATATTTATAGTCCATTCCCTAATATATTGTATACAAGAATAATTTGACGTTATAACTAGGTAAAAACTGTATAAATAAGTGCTATAATAAGTGCTACAATTCGTATGTAGATGCAAGCAGAGTTTGATATCAGTTATTGATAAAAACTACACTACGGATTTTTTCAACAAAATTTTTATCCTTAAAATATTTGAAAACATAAATATTAAATTAAATAAAAGGCATGGTTAAATATTTTCCATGAACGTGTACACTTGCTAAAACTTTGCTTGAAGCATTTTTTTATGAACTTTACTTAGACTTAGACTCGGTGGCTCAACTTTATGAATCAAGCTTAACTAATATCATTAGTTATTCACTAAGCGAACATAATAACAAATATAATTTTTACAAATGATGGTATTAAATACCGCCTTACTGAAAATCATACCGAAAATTGCTTTGAAACGCAGGAATACTTTAATTACATTTAAAATGAACTGAATTATGCAAACATCAAATGTAGCTATCAGACCAATTTGACGAATCAGCGGAAACGTCAATTAGTAACAAATCTGTGTTTGACAACATGATCAATCATTAAGTTATATGTATGATTTTCGATATACTCGTGTATACTTTAGTCGAACATTTCGCATTATCATAGTGTAATTTATTTTTTAAAAACTGTTTTAATTAAACTAGAAATAAGCATGAAAGTTTTGTAGAAAGTAGTAGTAATAGAGAAGGCAAATTTATGTAAGAGAAATAAAAAAACGTACAAATGAGTCACGTTAAACAATCGAATAATGTATTTGTGATGTTCATAAAACAGATATCTGTTCTATGGAACGGAACGACGACTATCATGTTGACATCTCATGTGACATCATCGGCATTGTAAACAAGGGAAACGTAAACAAGATTCGTCAAAACATACCGTCGATGTTT
Source organism: Acentria ephemerella (assembly GCA_943193645.1). NCBI lineage: Eukaryota > Metazoa > Arthropoda > Insecta > Lepidoptera > Crambidae > Acentria > Acentria ephemerella. The sequence continues at coordinate 3,668,980 of OW971889.1, forward strand.
ATGTGGCGTTAAGTATTTTCAGAAACTTTTTTAAAGTTATAATGCTTAAAAAAAATGTTCAGTTGTTCATTACCACCCTCTTCAGAAGAATCATTTTTTACTGTTCTTTATTTTAAAACTAATTTTTTGGCGCCTGCCAAATAAACTGTAATAAAAAAAGTTTTTATTACTATTAAAACATATAGCAATTTTCGTAATAGAAAAAACAGTTGACTATCCATTTTAAATGATTCCGTGTGTCTTATTGTTCAATTAGTTAAGTAAGTGTATATTGTTTGTATGCATTCATTTCTTTTTTAATTGGTCCAACAATAATTATTTCACTAATTTAGTATAAATTCAAAACAATGAGTACTAAGCCGAGTGAACAATTTACAAAGGAAACACCATATACATGTTTGAAATAAAAATGTGTTTGAATTATGATTATAGTGTAATTTTTATGTTTCATAAAATAAAATACAATTCATGATATGTTCAAACACACACACACACACATCTATCATCTATCACCTATTTTAATCCTACGTTTTTCATGCACTTTGAAATGTGTCAGTAAAGAACCAAGAAACCAAAGATTTCACTCTATATTCAGTACAGATAGAAGAACCACAAGCACCGTGTTACGTTAACCCAATAAATATTTACTCGATTAAGGTCCAACAAACAATTTAATTGGCGCAGCCCAGCCACAAATTGGAAATCGGAAGACAAAGTTTTTCCTCCGGCGTTATATTTTATTTTAAAACTGTATTTTTATACCTATCTTTCTGGAATAAAGAAAAGGAATTAAGTAAAGAATTTTGTAGATCCAACTACTTATAACAGAAAGAGTCTAGACAAGTATAATATTTGTTACTAATGTGAAGATAGTTGCATACTGCCCTAGCCGCGTCCACCTTGCTGACTCATCAGGAGCCTTTTCACGATTCTTTTAATGGGCCCTTGTGAGTAGTACGAAGTGCGTCTTAGATAAGAGTTGGAACGAAACGAGATTTATATATTAATTTAATATTATTATTATTGTATTTATTTATTTATCGTATTTCAACAAATACACACAGACAGCCATCTGGTTGAGTGGTCAGTATCCCTGTCTACTTGAACAGAGATTCCAGGTTCTAATACCAGTAGGTCCAGATATTTATATTATACGAATATTATGGATGTTTGTATGTTTCTTTGGTATATTACATATTATTATCTCTATTCCTTCGTTATCTAGAATCCATGAAATAAGTTCTTAATGATGCTTACTTTGGGCTAGATGATAGGAGTGAGAAATATACTTCTATAAATATTTTATTAATATTATATTACCGGCCTACGTAAGGCATTACTGTATGTCTCTTTGTTCTTTGTTATGAACGAATAGTGGATATTTTTACAAAGTACTGGTTTTCTTAATTGATATTTACTACTGAAAAATATTGAGTTGTTATTCGATTCCAAAATTTATATGTAAAAAATAACTGTACATAGTTCATAATTGTAAACAGTTATTTATGTTCTTTGAACCATTTTCTGGAAAAATAATACATTGTCTTTAACCGAGTATTCAAACGGAAGTGATGGAAACACAAGGCTCATAAAACCGCGATGAAAGGTAATACAGACACAGAAAGACACTGAGTGTATCATTTCCGATTCTTTTTCGATTGGGTCACGCGGTGTGCTCCTAGCAAAATAAATTGGATCGAGAATACGTGGTAATCTCTTTCTTTTTGTGTTTGAATGTAACCGACAGGAAAGTGTGGCCGTCCCTTGATGTGTGTTCGTCATAAAAAAAGCGACGGAGCGCGAATTGGGCTTTATGCGATCAGCAAATCTAATTATTTTATTTCTCGATATTTTTATAAAACTGTTTTCAATTCATGCATCTTTATTCCGTCACCTACTAAGCTCATATATACATATTTGACTCAAGTTACTTAGGGTCCAACCAATTTAATATAATCTATCAAGTAAGACTATTAAAATGAACCCAAAAACCTGACTAACTGTAAATAAGTTAGATTTTTTAAAAATTATACAAAGTATAACACTCCAGGTTAGAATACGAATCGAATGACACATCCCTCTTCAAAATAGGTCAAGTCGTTTTGGCTAAAAGAGATCACAATGGAATAGATATACAAACCCTGATAGATATATAAACGCGAAAATCTTTACCTTTGTCCAACTTCTTTAAAATAGACATTATATTTAACAAAATATAATACTGCTGGTATAAACAATAATATAACCTGCAGTCATCCCAACAATGATAATAAATCGTTGTGCACCAAACTATTCCATTTTAGGACGGGGGCGGTAACAAGGGCTCAGTGTTTGTGGGTCAGCCGAACGTCAACAAAGGGAATAAACTCGACTTTCGGCCGCCATCTTCCGTTGTACGTTTTTGATTAGGGTTAACATTGTATTCCGAAATGCTATACAATCAATAAAGGGTTGCTCCGCAGTCAAATCAATATCGTGACGAAAGATATTTACAGGTATAACGCATAAAAGAGGGTAAATGGTATTTTGTTGGATTTTTATTTGATTTCGATACAATAGGTAGGTTTTTTGGTTACAGTGTTTGTAAATCTAAATTGTTTTTTGTTCATATTAGATTTATCTACAATCAATCAAAACCAAATTTATAACATAATTAGTTCAACTACCGATGCAGATCAAATTATATACTTATATTATTTGATATTCATCTTCAATCTAGTTAGTGGAAAATATGGATACAACAGGAATGTATTAGTTTAGTCAATGAATAATCGACGAAGCAGTTGCTTGTATCTCGTTGGTTGAGGAATAGTCTGCATCAAGTCTCCTTCTTTCTCTCTTCAGCATTAAGCTGGGACTAGCGGTAAGGATACACATATTAAACTCGCATTACTGTTAATTTTTTAACATAGTACTTATCAAACGAAGCTATTGGTGCAAGAGTACTTAATTCGGATTTAAGGTTAGATTAGAAATGTAGGTACATAAATACATACAGTTTTCGATTTAGGGGAACTCCCTAACTTTGAAACGGTGTGTATTGAGGTATTCACTATTTCTATAATTTCACTTAAGTTACAGTTTTAACTCTTAAATATTTTACTTGTGAATAGTTAACTGTACTTTTGGACTATTGTTTAATGTAATATTTATATTTGCATCTCCGTATAAATCTGACTTACCTATCCAGTTCTTGCTTTTGTTCCTTGTTCTATTATGATTTTTTATAAGAAGAGGAATGTTGAGTAACTTAAGTACTATGCAAAGTTTATATCTTCATTTTACAAACCTGAATGTGTACTTTGTAAAGTACACGTTGAAGTTTATTATTTTTGTATTCCAAAGTAAGGTTAATACAGATTTTAATAATGGAAGATAATAACTACAATGAAACATCTATCCGAAACTTAGTACGAACGAAGAAGTGAAACACGAAGTAGTAGATTTTGTTTTTGATTGGGACTAATTTTAAATATTCGTGAGGTAAATGAAATAATAAGGTTTTAATTGTTATGTATCATACTCATCTTCGGAAAACGATGCTTGGTAGGCTTGCTGGTATTAGGTGTTGACTTACTTGGCATTGCTGGGGGCCCTGCCGGTTGGGTGAAGCAGGCTTAGGCCGGACCTTCTTGACTGCGAGTGGACGAGCATCTAGACCGGTAACAGCCACAGATACTGTTGTGATGCCGGTCAGCAGCCCACTTGAAGATGATGACGTGGTACAATCTGAAAAAGAATATTTTAATTTAGGTGAAGAAGAGTTTAATTCTGTAATAGTTTAATTTGAAGCTCCCGGTTGATTTTATGTTTGCCTGTACTTAAGTGAGCGCGTGGGAGTATATATACGTATATGTGAGTGGGGTCTGCGTGAGTATGTGTGTGTGCGTGCGTATGTTAGTGCATATGTCAATGGTAGCGAGGATAATGGTGGCTTGGACGGTTTAGTTTCTTACTTACTGTGGACTAGTAACATTAACAAAGTTTAATAAGCTATAAACTTAAATAATAAAATGTATTATTATTATTTTCCACTGAAATAGCAGTAGAAATATTTAATTCCGACCTTCAGAAAAGTGTTTCCAAGTCGGGTGGGTCGGGTGGTCGCCGGGTGTCGGGCGCCGGCGTCGGGCGGTTTATAGAATATCAACAAATTTTTATCTTAAGAATATTGACAATAAGCATTGTTCGAATTTTCCAATTCCTAATTTTCATCCCTATTAATTTAGGACGGGCGATGCGCAAACAAAGCACAAAATGGAGTATCGACAGAATTTCATAAATTTGTACCTTCCTTGTTCGGCGAAAACCTGCTGAATGAGGAAAAAACTGAGTGTTTGGGCAGTGATCAATTTTTGCAAAAATACCAAATTTGCGACATAGTAAGTGAGTTTATATATGTTATTTTGTTATTTCAATATTATTGATCAGGGGTTTATAGCAGCTGTTGGTAAAGTGTGGTTTATTAAATCGATAGAGTAATTGTAATAAGAAATATAGACGATAAACAACCCACGGGGAACATAATAATATTCAATAAATAGCTAGATTCAGATTTTTAAATTTAATAGTATAAATAATAATTTTAATTATTTAATAATAATAATAGTAATTTTAGAGTTTTATATTTATATTATTGGGAATGGCGTCCGTAGGCTAAAGGACAACTTAACAAGTTTCTTTAGATTCGGATAAGTCGTTTTGGAGTATAGAAGAATAAAATACAAATATTTTTATTCAGCTCTAAAGTCATTCTCCGTGTCCTAGATGGTCGATTTACATTTATGATACAGTTGATTTGGAGTCATAAGTATAAAGTGTGAAATAGTATTTTTTAGATTAATAATCATTTTGGTTGCACTTACTCTATGATTCCTTGCTATTATGTAAGAAAGCTAGCATATTTTTGTAATTTGTATCGTTGTCTGTATAGTCTTATTATATAATCTAAAATAAATGTCTGAATTGCAATGAAATTAATATAAATAAAATGATTAATTGGCTACAACTAGCGATAGCAATTATATTGATTGGAACCAATTTAATTTCCTCACAAATGAATTATAAGAAGATTATAACAATTGTGTGATTAATTCAAATTAAGTGTTTATTAAAGACGACAACAGCTGATCATCCGTATCTATTTTCGTTGGCCGCTTCATTGCCCATACGCGTCAGTAGGCGCGAACAATTCGGTACTGCCTTACGCATGAATTAACGGAATAATCATTACAAACAGTAATAGAGAAAGGTACTGCCTAGCTAGATTGTGCCTTAATCCTAAGAGATAAGGAATATATACAGAGTAGTTGGGTGTCGTACATTGATGATCGCCATACCAGATTACTAACGAGGACAAAGCACCTGAATGCACAAAGGAGTACGGCTTTAATCATGGCGAGCGGTTATAGTCTTGCTTAAGAACACATACGGTATATTTTGTTATAAATTTGTAACAATAGTTTGTAATAAGATTATGTTTTAGTTTCTATTTGAGAACACTTTAAGTAGAATCGATCCTAAAGTGCTGAATGATAAATATATCCCACAAAAGAGTAAATTTTGTTTTTTTATATATTTTTATAAGTATATATTGTACATGTTGTTTCTTAGATGTTTCAGTTTATAGTATCTAAACCTTGTCGTAAGTTGATGCTTTCAGGTCCAAGCCCGTAAGATATCCATTTTGACGCGACGTGGGTATTACTGTATCAAACAAGGGATCTGTCAGAACCGTCCGCCCGTATTGATTCACCGGCTCAGAGCTGTGATGGGACGTTCTTTGTCACTGACCATTGCCATTAGTTTGTTTATGTTTGTGCGGGCCGCATATCCATCTCCCCTGACCGATGGATCCTAATGGAACCCAAGAAAAATGATCAGCTATCTCTTTGAGAGCGCTCCCGAAAGATATATACTTAACAAAGTGCCGCTTTTCACCGTTGCAAGTGATGAATAGGTAATGTCGCAGAAGAATGAGATGTTTCTTTTAAGCTCGTTCGCTAGATTGATTTGGTTGTTTATGCTGGATTTCAATTATTTATCCATGGATTGTTGTATAATTTTATATTCTAAAGATATTTGCGTTTTTGTAACCAACTACAACCTGTCAGGTAATACGACAATACTGACGAGGTGACCGTATTGTCGACTTGCTTAGAGTCTTACCACTTAAAATTGTGAAAATAAAAAGTTTTCAACAATAATTTATATGGCAAAATGCTGGGTCAGCTAGTAGTAGAATATAATTTTATCTTTGGCAGTTTGTTTTTTTGTCTAAGAATACCAAAGAAGCAGAATGATTGGAAGAGGTAACTTAAAAATCAACAAAATATCAATTCATATTTTTTCTTATATTAAGCTCAGCAAACGACTCGATAGCACCTGATGATAAGCAGTAGAGGAGTCCATATGTGAATATAGCTAGTGAAGCATGCGACATACTGCGCTAGCCACCCTCACTTTGCCGGCCCAAAAAGTGATTTTTCACGCCTCTTTTAAAGGAACCCATGTTATATGAAGGAATTCCACGATCTAGCTGTGCGACAGAGAAAGGAGTCACAAAATCTCTTAGTGCGCAAAGTAATGTAGGTGCCTCGATAACAAAAGATGCCTTTAACGCTCTGCAATTACACTATAATGATGCGTAAATGCATTCGATCTATACGACAAAAAGGCTTTTGATTGACCTATCCAGCGATGAACCATTGCGAAAGTTACTTTATTTTCGTAACAACAGTGCTTGAACCAATACTCCAAAGTGCTATATGAGAAATATGAAATTGATTCAAATAGATTTGAAAAATTATACACAGACACCATTGTTTCTTGGTTCATATTTGGTTTTGAGCTTATATCATGATTGTAGACTCTAACAACCCACTTGTGCTCATAATGAAGACTTTATGCCCTATTTATTTAGAGCAATTGAGCGGCCGATGTTATCATAACTAATTTCTCGCAACTCCGTTTATTTAGAACTTTTTGAGGCGGGCTCAGACGGCGCGTTTTAATTAATGAATCCGACCGCGCCCGAGTGTTTGACTACGATATTGGTCTACGGCGGTTTTACCAAAAACAATCTATGATTAACTAGTCTGTTCGTACTTTTTGGTTTATTTGTTACATTCAATCAACCACCGATCGCTTTTAATATTGGTTTCAGTGATGTTTTCACCATAGTTTTCGATATTGTACTAACAAGATTGAGCGCTGTTTGATCAGATAACTTTTGAAGCGTTTTCTAAATTGAAATGTTTGCATTGTTTCATTAACTTATTGAAATGGAATTTAAATAGAATCGCATTCGATGGCATCGATGCATACCAATTAGTAAGAGACTGGTTAGTTGAGGCATTAATAATCTAGATATTCGTTTTGGAGAATTTTTGACATGAGGTGGTTAATGTATCATAAGAATTATAGTACCTATTTAATCATTATTGCTGAAATGTGAAGAAAATTATACAAGAACAAATAAGAAAATTGAATATAACCTTTTTGTTTTGGTATCAGCTAAAACAGTGTGTCAGCTAATATTACATTGTTATTGTAAATTAATAATTGAAATTAAAATTCCATCTAGTATAAACTAGTTAATTTGTTTTGTTGTACACTTGTCAGGCCGACTCCAAAACTTACTTAAATATTAGATGTCTGCCGATGATTTTTGCCAAATTTCATTATTGCGACAGAGTCAAACTGAACTTTTCTTTATTGTTACGAAGTGGGGTGAAGTTTGAAAAGGAAAATTTCCATCGTTACAGGTGAAAAGCAGATTTTATGAAGCTTTAGTTCAAATTCACAACTTCCAAGTATTGAACTTAAGTACATTTTAAAACATGGGAACTTGAAGAAATCAACGACAACGTGATATAACTTTTTTATTAGATAAATAAGTTGTGTAATATAAACTTTTTCTATTTCTATTTCTATTTTTACAAATTTTGATCGATGGAATGGAGATCTTGCCAAAAATACGAAATTTCGTACAAGTTTCGGTATATAAATTATCTATGTATAAAAGGTTTTTTTTTAACAAAAGTTATTAAAATTTTGGGAAATAAAACTAATATAATTTTTTTCTGGAAACCCTTTGACAAATTTATTATAACATATCTGTATTTTTTTAAAGGTAAAAACTAATTATGACTTATCTGAGTCTGATTCAAAAGTATTAATGATAGTGATAAACGCTTAAATGATTGCTACTAACTAATTCACTTAGCTAAGATTGCTTATCGAATTTTTAAAATTCTAATGAACCCTTTTAAAGAAATTAATTCAAAGCACAGGACGCGTTAGTAAGAGGACCCCGTCTTTGTTTGCCTTTTTACAGAATTGGGCACTTTACATTAATTGTTACAGGTACTTTAGCTAAGAGCTGTATAATTTAAACTAAATGTCTTGAAGATTAGTGCGACTTATACAAGTTGATACTCATATCAAGTCCGTGTCATCGACCCAACTAACTTATTCATGTATTTAATAATAATTTATGTTCATGAATACAAAGAGACGGAATAAATGTAAAAAATACTTAATTATTCTAAATACAAACAGAAAAAACAAAGAGATTTCGTAACTCCTTTCTCTGTCGCACAGCTACCGGCACAAGTATTTCCTCCTTTATACAACAACCTGTATACAACTAGCTATTTTCACATATGGACTCACATTTGCTGAGATTTTTATAAAAAAATATATCAATACATTAATCGTTTGTTTTGCAAAAAAATAATATCATAAAAAGTTTTAAAAATAAAATGACAAAACATTTGTTTGATAAGCCATCTATAGTAAATCCTAAAAAGGTATTTTGTATTTGCATTTTTACAAAGTAACAAATATGTATTTCAAGTAAATCGCATCTTTGTTCATACACTTTTAGCCTTAATTCCACGTTAAGGGACTTACCCGTAACAAAACCATTTCCAGTTCTTGGTCCTCCTTCTTAATTGTTCTTTAACGACGCTATAAAATAGAAGGAAACTTGAACGAAGCGAGCGATACATACAATATCGGGCTCCGTATGAGCAATCAAGTGATTGCATCGTACGATCCCTTATATAATTTATTCTCTCGATCGTTTGAGAGTAAGTACTATTAGTTTTTCTTTGTATTATATTCTGTATATATATATAAATAAATATATTCTGTATTGTCCTTTTCAATTAAAAACTCAAAAATACTTTAAAGATAAAAATAGTTTACAATTTCCCTCTTACTCTAATGAGTTATATGTTGTGTTTCATCGGTAATAATCTTACGGACGAATTCTTAATAATGTTCGTAATGTAGGTTATGATGTCGTTGACATTTGTAAACAGAAAAAATAATGCCAGGTAACGAAGTATTTACTCTTGTGAAAATTAAGTTCACAATAATTCCCCTAAAATGTATACGCCCGAAAATAATAGTGCTTTTATTATATTATTTTTTTAGCTTAGTGGTTTATATTTTAGTGATGTTATATATATATATTTTGTCACGTTATAACTATTACAAACGTTTAAAATAATAAAAATAATACGTGCATATTTTCTTTTGCTTAAATTAGCAAAAAAGACTTTAAATAATTTTATCTATTATTGTTTAATTGTTTTTAGTTTCTTAATAATATCTCCGAAATCAAAGCCCATAGTCATACTTTAATATAGATTGTACAATATTTAAAAATATACAGTTATTGTTAAAATCCTTCTTTATAGAAAGTTAAATAGAAAATTTATGGACAATTTGTTCTAAGGTGTTTAACTTTACGCACGATTTAATAAAACGCAAATGAGATTACAAAGTTTCAAAAAAAGGATGAATTGCATAAATGAAAACATTCTTATTTCTGTCTGTTATCATCTATATTTTATCTGTAAAAATTATATACGAGGATTATGTTTCGATCGACATTTAGGAAAAGCTTTATTAATGATTGATTGATTTACTTTATATATGCTTTTCTCGCAAAATCAAATGTTATAAAATTTGTATGTAGTAAAATGTAATTAAAAATAACTTGTCCTAGTAAGTGAAGTGGTATCGGCCTGCTCATTATGTAACTTTCATTGCTACGTGACATGGCAAAATGTTTGTTTAAATATCAACCGCGGCCCTCAACTTACTACTTGGAGTTCATCAACCGTACTTTGTCAAAAACATGTTGTACAAAATGATGTACACAACCCGTACCTGTTCACATAATTTTATAACACCATAACTCCATTTTCCGATAGACTAGCAAGGACTCCTTTGTGTAATCAAAGATATTATTATATAAATTCTATGATAATAATAGAAACCTTTTTGTTTTCCAATACAGATGAAAATTCTTCGTTCAATTTTATTTCTAATTGGAGGTTTTAAAATTGGATTTTAAAGCAACAATATGACTAGAATATTAAACGAGAAAGGTGTAGGATATGGTAAGGTATGTTCCACTGGAAAATCACAACGAACTCACATGAAGCGTCATGTTAGATACAAGGGAACTGTCTTTCCTCCCAAAGCAGTAACTACGTACTAAAATACGTAACTGCTCACTATTTGTTAAAAACTAATAGTAGCACATACTAAATTCATCTTTATTGCTATTACGTATCATGTTTCTTCAAACACGCAGTGTAGATACTTTATTTTTCTTTCGATCTGAATAGCGTGTATCACGATTCACGACGATTACATAGGATCTATTTTCGCACAACAAGCCTCCATAAATCGATAGCTCCTTCACATAAATCAATTATCAGACACAAGGTCATGCTAAAGGAAACTATACATTATCCTACGTTATTAAAGAGACATTATTTATGCGATACTCCTAAGATTTATTGAGCACTTTATTTAATATTATGGCTACAATCTACGACCTGTCTTCGTTCCAAATTAGAAACAGTAATAAGTACACTAGTTTAAAGAATATAATTGTTTCCACAATTCTATTTCGTAAGGTTGATTGCTAATCTACAAAATTAACCTATTAAGCCGTACAATCTAGACACAGTTAAAAATTTCTAGGAGTAATTTAAAGTTAAGAAACAAGCCTTCACTGCGATTCACAAAAAATAATTAGCTTATCAATATCTTGAAGTCGGTGGAACTAAATAGGCGACTAATGCCTTTTTTTATTTAATAATCAAAATGTGTTATCTCGACTAAATAATAATTAACATGTTTGCGAATCAAACGCACTGATTTGCTCTATCCCTGACAATAAGAAGACTATATTATTGTGTTATTAAATAGATATATCAGAAAACAAAGATACATAAAATATGCTAAGATATTTCAAGAAAAGTATTAAAACAAACCTATGTATCAGACAACTAATCTGTAGTCGGTTAGAGTTAAAACGTTAAAATCGTCTTATATGATCAATGGAAATATTCTTATACCTTGAATAGATTTGATTTAATTGCGATTATTAAATGAAAGAAAAAAAAGGCATTAATCGCTTATTTTGTTTCATGTGGTGACTTAGCCAACATTAAACTATATAACTAACTGGAAACAGAATGTTTTTATTGATTTAATTCATATTTTTTAACATTATTTGCAATTTGTTAAATTGTGGCTAAAATAAAACACCTTAAATAAGTTATCCTAATATTACAATACATTTTGCCTTTTAACTTACTATAAAAAAGTATTTCAATATCTTTAGGAAATCCTCGATTTTTTTCTCTTGGTTTTCTATCATCAGATCCTGACTTGGTGGTCGATAATGCAAACGGTTTAGATTTGTATTAAATAAAATGAATGACCTTAGGATATCAATAAAGTAGTACAAGCCAGTGTTAAAAATCACCGGCTCTCAAAAATACTTTTAATATATGATAGTTCATATTAATATGCTTTTATAAATGTATAAAATAATACAATTTATCACATTTTGTTTTACCATTATTTGGTTTTATTTCTGTATAAAAAAACATTTTTTTCATGAATTCCTACCAGAATTGTGTAACATTAAACACTTTCTGTAAAAATGTTTTTGGTATCGGCAAACACCGTGTTGTTACACGAGTATTAAACTCGACCCTTTTCAATTAAGCAGTCTAATTCAGCTCTTACAAAATTGATTTACTTAGTACGGAATCCTTGACAGCATTGAATATGCTAACTACATAATATATATATGGACACCTCTTGCCTACATATTGTAAAAACGCGTTGAAAATCAAGTGATTCCTTAATATTGATATGATTTAGTTTAGTTTCATTTATATAAATTGTTTTATTGTTAGCCAAAATACAATGACGAGTCGAAGTTATTGAGAAGTTCAATAACTCAGAATCTTATTAAATCTGCATTATTTAATATAAATCAATATATTATTAATCTCTTTTTAAATAAATGTTTATTTTTTTACTACAAAGAATACTTTAACACACTAAACTCGTACCTTCCAATATTTACAATGTTATGTCTATTCAGATATGTGAAAGCCTTTGAGTTCCACAAAACGACAATGTCGCATCGTTTTCGAGTTGTCACAAAATTGTCTCCGGGGCAGGCAGTGAATAAATGTAGAGATTGGAAAATTATTCATATTCGTGACCCGGCCGAAAGGTGCCCTGGGCGGTGTCACGTATATGTGAAAGTGTATTTACGAAATATGAATGAGATTTTTCTGGCTAAAACACTCACTGCCCCCCAAGGTAGGCTTTGTAGAGTTTTTAGTTGAATTTTGATCCGTAAATGATAACCAAGCAGCCCTCCGAACATTGATGTATCGATCTACAAAGTTCATTATAATTTTGACATTATAATTCTATAAAATTAGAATTCTAATGTCAGCTCTGCTATAGTTAACCTGTCAATCCAGTCACAATTATTTTTAATGACTCGAGGCACCGGGTGTATATTGCTGTTCAATAAATCAAAATGTCTATAGGATAATAACTTTTTTAAATAACACGATGCAAATGACTACCAAAATCTTCAGTCAATTACAACAAAAACAATTTCATTTATCATTTATTACATTTATCATGTAATTTTCTTATTCAACCTCGACTCAAAAAGAAGTGTTATAACTTACCGTGTCAGTGTTTCGCTGTGGCATCGTAGCTCTCAAATGATTGGACTGACATGGAAGCGATTTTTTTACCATCATTGGCTACACTAAAAACTATATATTTTCACCATTTTTTGGTTAAGTTTCTTGTTATTAAAATTGCACACGTCTTTTGCAATTTTGCATTCACCATTGATCTGTATTTTCTACATTTCATTAAATATATATAACAAAAAATGTATTGTCTCGTAACTAAACTTTGTTATAACGTACATAATAATTAATACTGAAGCCAACAAAAGAAAATTTAAAGCAAAAACCATTACAAACAGACCCTAGAATTCATACAGATACTTATCAAATTATGCTAATTAATGTTCGTGTAATTCTATTCGTGATATATCAAAATAAGTACGAGTAAATAGGCTTCTTTTGCTTATAAAACTGCCGTAGACAGACGGTAATATCGTAATGAATTCAAAGCTGACGGTATTCCATATGAATCATATAATATAGTCAACACAGCGAACCAAGCCCAGACGACAGTTATCTTTTAACAAATAAAAATACGAGCCTTTTAGACTAGACGGCTCATTAGGTATTTTAACAAAAACTATTACAATAATTACTATCCTTTAATTGGTAGCTTATAAGTGTTACCTTGATAGGCAATAATATATTTTAGTAATTAGGTGTTTTAAGGGTGTTGGCAGATAACGGAATTTTCGTAATAACAACCGTTATTACTTAATGCGTCTATTTTAATTAATCTGCTTAAATAGATAACGTAGAAAAGTTCAATCTTATTGTCTTAGTGATAAAGTTGGTGTAGCAAACAAGAAAAACCATACTAAAAGTCTGTCGTAAGTGTTCATAAGCATATTTACTATAGCTCTGCTTTGTTCGATTGATATAAATTATTTAATGCTATAAAACGGTAAAAATAAAAATACTTTTGTTTCAAATGTTTAACGCAACCAAATGTTTAACTTATATTCGTCGTTTATTGATTAGTATAATGATGGCAGTGACTTCTTTATTTCGATTTACTAAAAGTAATGTAAAACATTATTACTTATCTCAAAAAAATCTCTTAGTTATACATATAGTCGGAGTACGGAATGGGGATTTTAATCACATTAGCGATGTCCCCAGGGTCTTTAACAACTCATCTCGACTGACGTACTTTATATACATGTGGTTTCAGTGTGACTGAAGGTATTTTTGATAACATATAGTTAATATAAGTGTAATGTGACGTTTTCCTCATAAATTATGTTGCCAAAATGGTTGATATTCCAGTTCACCTACTTAGCTATATTAAAGAGTGAGGGAGTATATTATTAACTCACATTTCCATTCCTACAGATTTTTAATATTAGGTTTTATTTTGTATAGATTTGATTAAATAAAAACCAGGAAACCAGATAAAGTTGCTTTTATAAACTCTAGGAATATTACATCAGTGATTTTTTTCGTCGTAGTATTATTAAGGTTTTATGTCTTTTGCCGTTTCATTCAACAATTGAACAAGAATTCGGCTTACAATGCATATTAAACACACTGAGAAAGCAATACTTGGTTACTTAATTTTTGTGCTGTTTCCTTTACAATGGAAACTTATATATCGGAGAATGCTAAGTTAGTCGCTACAGAAGTAAATACAGTTAATACATAGGAGTTACTAATTCAAATACTCGTACACTTAATCAATAGTTATTGAGACTATCCGTATCAAATATCAACATTGTTGCTTTTTCAATTGAGTCATCGATTTATGATTTGGAAGCATTGAAATTTCGAGAGAAATGCGGAAAATATGAGCGGTGAATTATTATTGTTATTTATTATACTTTCTATTATTTAAGATTAACCTGTTTATTCCTGCGTACCAAAATACATTAAATATTATAAAACAAATTTTAAGCAAAACTAAAAACTGACTTCATTTAAAGGCAAAAATAATTCTTTATAAAAAGTTATTCAAATTTAAATTATTTTTTGGTATCGGAGCTGCACTTTTTTTATTTCTGGAAACAACTAAATACCAAAAAATAATTTAAAATTAAATAACTTTTGCCTTTTTAATTTGATTTTAGTTTTTTTATATTATAAGTGACTGTCAATATTGTCAACTCATCTGTTTATTGGTCGTTGGTTTAAAATAGTTGAATCTTTAGAAAAAATATGAAACTCGTAATACGTGCTATATAATATTTAAAGTTTGCCCTCGATTTCCCTGGGCTCCCATCATTAATATCTGACTTGGTGACAGTGAAACTAGCTCAGGAGTATTCTCTATTGAATAAAAAATAATTTTTCGCTCACAATGATCAGAAACTAAAATTATGAATACTTAATTTTATTTTAACGTTTTTATTTCAAGAAAGACCTCTCTTTGACAAATATATTTGAAAATTTCTAAGTAAACTTAATAATAATGAATGACATTTTTTAGAAAACAGACAATTTCTTTGATGTCATATTAACTACCAATTTGTCAAGTTCAAAATTAATTATAATACCGTGGGTACAGAAATACCAACGCCCACGTGATTTAACATTTAAATTCTCAATTTTATTAGTTTTTTCTTTTTCTTTTTCTTATAATGTCCAATTGTCTGTTCGTCCGCTGTTTGTCTGGGCCGCACTTCTTATTCAAAAGGGTGCATGTTAAAATATTTGTCGTTCGACCGTAGATAATAATTAACATTTTAATGAACTTTTAAAATAAGTAATACAAGCAAAAAGTAAGTTTTGATTGCATATTAAGATATTTTTATCACATATACAAATCATTATCATCATCTTCATAATATATTCATCATTTATTCTCATCAAAGAGTTTCGTTTTAAAAACTGTTCATATGTGTATTGATGGTTTTATTGATTAAGTATGGTTGAAGTTTATGGTAAAATTCTTTTTTATCTACCCACAGTGCGATATAATTAGTACAAGCATTAATCATTCTAAGTATTTCTAAAAGAGACACAGACAAATGAAGGATCAGCGTTAATCTCGATTTTACAAAAAGCATATAACTCGAACAAGTAAAAAGTAACGTCAATTTGTCCAACTTGTATAAAGCCTACGAAATTTTTACTCTTGTAGGCTAAGTCGGTGAAGCCAGCACCATTCGTCACTGGCAGTCTATCAGGCACATCTGTGGTCGGATTTACCGTGGGAGATAACGTTTGAGAAGAAATGTGCAAGATATCTCCCTACATATAAAATATAACGTTAATTTGTCTGTTTGTACGGTAGTAAATTGAACCAATAAATTAATTTTGCGACGCTTTATCAAGCCTTTCTTCAAGGATATTAATAATTTTTACAGTAGTAGCGTAATGTAAGATTTTGTAAACCATATCGTACAAAAACAACCACAGCTTTTGATGGTTTTTAATAAACTCACGCTGGCGTAGTCTTATGAATACATCAAAAATATGTCCTAAAAATTTTAGGTCTTTTCTACGGACAGTAAATCAACTAGAGCAAACGTGAAATACGGGAAGTGTATCATAATAATATTGCATTACACCTGGGTTGTCTAGTACAATGAAACATTGAATGTATCCGATATGCTGGTCCTTGTATGATTGTACCGCACAGAATTATACCGCCTTGAAATAGTGTTTAACTATCATAAGTTGAAGCTAAACAAAGACATTTTCGCTTCTTTTCCCGATTTCATCGCCATTATCAGCACTTAAGATTAAATGGTTTTGTAACAAAGAATCTCTGATAAGTTTATTCAAATTTCCTTCGTTGAAAACATTAATAGGAATAAGGACACTTGTATAAACTAATTATAATTAATAATTGTAAGGTCATTCATTACACGTTTCTAATGAAATAATGATTAAACAGAAATTTGTAAATAATAATCATAATTTAATTATTTAGAAAATCGCAACATTGTTAAACGGTACAAATTGGTTTTTTAAATGACAAAATTCCCGAACGACAGTGATTGGTAACGTCCGATCACTCGTTTGTATAGTGAGCTCTGATTGCCTTTTTTAGATTTTATCTCATCCGAAGTGGGGCAGTGAATAATTTGGGAACAAAGTGAAAATATGACATTAACTCTTGTTCGAATTTAAGTTAATTTAAATGTCAAAACGTAACAGGTTGGTTGATATGAAACTATCATTCTAGTGATTATTCTGTAACACCATATTCATCAAAAGTGATTCACCATTCATATCTTTCAAAATATTGCTAAAATATTTATGGCGTACATTAGTCAAAAGTTTTTTTGAGTATTTCTCTTCTTGAATTGGCTGATGTACAATAAAGATATATTCTATTCTTCTTTTCTATTCTATTCTATATTTTGTACTATTTGAACTTGAAGTGATATGCTCTTTAGCGGTCGAAATTTAAGCAAAGTGGTTCGGCACTTGATCGGCATAATAAACTAACGACGAAACATGTGAAATCTGCGCTAGTGTTATCCTGAGGTAATTCCGTGCAAAATCTTGTCTTGTAACGTCTGCTGCTAACTGAAAGCTATAAATTCACGGCACACGTGACGTGGCTGATAAACAACCAGCTACGGGTTGCGGGTGTGACGGAGCATAGCGCGCACTTAATTAACAAAGTCTTATTTGGTGCGGTGTCTCGAAAGGATTTACTTTTGTAAATCGGAAGCCCGATGATTATGCCAGCGTATTTTAAATCTAGACGCAAGCATTTGAATTCTCGATTATACGGGGTTAGACAGTTCTCCTGAAAGAATACACACTTAAAATTAGTATGCTAGCATGTAGTTTGTGTCAGTAGCTGGCTTTCGACTTGAAGTAAATTTTTCATGTGTTGAAGTGAAATATCATGTATTTAAAATTATACTGGTATTCTCTATTTTTTAACTTATGTCAACTTAGAGCTATGACATCACGTCACAGTATACTTCGATCATTGGGATAGGTAGGTACAAAAACCTTCCCTGTTTTGCAATTCCTGGGCCCAGATCATAGCTGCACTATATTTCTGGGCAGGAATAACCTGTTGTTCATTTGTTTGATACTTATGTAATAATAGGGCCTTTAATATACAAAAACTCATTATAAAATAAATAATATACCTAATAAATATAAATAATAACGAATCCCAATTTAGAACTTTTCAGATTCACAGTAGAGTATTTATTGATATGGAGAGCTTGCAAAACCAAAAATAGCCTATCAAACATTTTGTGATTTCCGTCCCATCAGTTCTGTGTCAATTTCCAAAGAAATAGGACAGTTCATAATAAAAATACGAAATCAAGGTCACCCCTGGGAGCCTGAGAGAAACCTCCGAACCTTACAAAAGATGTCACCATGAATACAAATGGCTCGTTTTGCACTCAACAATAGGGGTGGCTCTTAAAGAAAAAGGTATTTTAACATATACACATATAATAAATATATTATCCTGTCAAGTAACAGCTCTTAAGGATACTATGTTGATTTTGTGGAATTATTTTTCAAAGTTATCATTAGTTTATTTAATACATAGCGATTGGACCCGTCGTACGCTCTAGTTACATATTTCGAAAAGAAGAAAAGCAATAAATAGCGGATTTCTTAAATATTTATTGATAACAATAACTTGAGTTGTACCTTTTTAGAATTAATTATGAATTATAGTTTGCTATATTTACACTGGTTGATAATATATTTAGTTTGCTATATTTACACTGGTTGATATATTTATTGATCAAACGAACTTACTAAAGTGAAGTTCGATCACAATTATGTGAGCAACTTCATTCGAAGTTATGACAAATCTGGATGTGCTGGATGTCTGTATAAGACTAGTATTGCTCTTGTAATTGGATCTTTTGAATTCTACTACTACTTAAGGCTGTAGTATTATCGTATTATATATACTAACATTTTAGATTAAATTTAAAAAAATCTTAACGGAGTAGTTATTGGTCTTCAGCTCACCTGATGATAAGTGAAGACATTCGGATTCCTTAAGTTCCGAGGCAATCCTACCTTTATTTTGTACTTATTTTTATTTAAAAGGCTAAATGTAGGGAAAAGATATTAACATGAGTATTGTGCATGATACAACATCTCAAAAAAAGTATAATTTGATTGTTTGGCGTTTGTTTAAAATGCTTGCCGATTAAAAAGAATATCTTTTACTCTAGTAAATGTATAACAGAGTTATGTGTGTAATTGATAACAATAAGGACTAAAATAGAACCACAAGCAAAACTGGATTTCAGTAATCTATCAAACCAATGGTTTTGCTAAAAATGCGAATTTTATCGTAATGCACATTTAAAATTAGGAAAATAGGGTATTAAAACTCAGCAAGCTCTTTGATATTCTAGTGTCCTTGTGTAATATAATATAAATATAACATTTTTCACTTGCTTTACTTAACCTGTTTGAAATATATATTTTTTTTCAGTTTGGAGTTTGTTGGACATTAGCATCAAAAGTTGAAAGATTATTTTATTCATAATATTTTAACAGAAAATTATGGCAGCCCTAGTAGATATAACCTGCGAAATAGAGTTGTTACCTGAAACTCTTTTATTCTACTCGTCTCTTATCGCAGATTACGAGAACTTTTGTTAACACCACATAAACAATAAAGAAGTGGGAAACTTGCGACACAAATAACGTACATAACTATAGGTAGATTTACATTGCTTTTCAAAATAGAGACATTTCCATGAATTGTATACGACGGGAAAAACGTTAGAACGAGTGGGAATTAAATTTCACGCACGTCGTACCCATTCGTTTGCTTATTTTTACAGACAAAGTGTTCCTCGCTCAGTTATATCATTTCTAGTTTACTATAACGGTTATTTAAAATCGTAATAACGCAGGGAAGGGTAGGCTTAACACTGTCCATTATTGCTTCAATTTTAATGGATAACTTTTGAAGTGATAATATATCGTTACGTCTAAAAAGATACATTCAATGATGTAGACAAACCTTATTTGTATACCGAAATGTTGTCTGTTGTCTTTGTACCGTGTACCGTATGCAAATATTTGAAAATATTTCTAAATAAAATATTTAACATGTACGTGCCTATAAAATTTTAGAGTTTGCCTTGATTTCCCTAGGATAACATAATCAGATCCTAACTTGGTGACAATGGGACCATCTAAGGCGTATACTCTTTAAAATTCAAAAATATTTTTTTAATTCCTTTCACTTTTGTTGGAATAATGGCTGATATTAAAGTTGGATTAAAATTAATCTGTCAAATATAGAACTTCTTTTTTCGAATTCAGCTAAAAACTAACACCGCAGAAGTTTGTTCTGCTACATAAATAGTACAGTTGTTAAAGTGTTTAGAATTACCTACTTGTGATTATTTCATCGTTTACTATTTTTAAGTTGGTGGAACATTTGTTGATAGGTTAAGTTAACGTTGTGACACGAGATCCCTTTGAGGGAATATGAGACAGGTAACAGGCAATAATAAACGGGTAATGCGAAGGTATCTTCTAATACATAGGTACGTCTAACTTGAGCGCAAAATACTCTCTTTATTTTACATAATGTTTGTAATTTTTTTAAAGAGATAAAGTAAATTATCCATCCTCGTCATCGATGTTTCATCGTGAAAAGAGTTTTATTCGGACTGATGACGGACGTTCCGATGTCTACGGCGGTGACGCCAATTGTTAATTTTGTTGTCATTATAAAACATAGTTAGTGATCAGTGTCCGTTAACTGTGAATAAATAACATAAAGGTTTAGTTCCAAAATAAACTACCAATTTATTTTGTCACAGTTATTGTTGAGTGTATTTCTATATAACTGGGACAATTAGTAAATGCCCGGTTGATACCCAGTAAAATTATGACTATTGCCTTTATAATTATATTTATTTATTTTCTTATACATATTCCCTGTTGTGACGATTTAAAAGAGCTTAGTAAATAAGTCTATTTAAATAAAGTTATTTTTGACTTTTGACTTTTTTTTTTGATTAAATAAAATTACGCATACGATTCTAAATCTCAGTTTTTAAATCATCATAGATAATATACATGATATCTACTGTGATTTTTGATCTATCTTAACAAACGCTAATATTCAATATCAGACGGGATCAAAAGCATCCCTTCGAAAACAGAGAAGTAACAGATCCTGCTTATTTTTCGACTTTTATTGACTGGGACCATCATTACTCTACAATGACAATTCCAATACTCAAAAAACCTCAAAGAACCTCATAGAACTTAAACAGACACATAAAAAAGCCTGCATACATAAAATATTAACTTAAATGACATGCCGTAATAAGTTTGTTAAAAATAGTATTGTTTTAGTAACATATGTAATTGTTGGCACCAAGACAAGAGAACAACACTAATTTGCATGTCAAAGGAGTTGCAGACTCAATTAATTAGTTCTTGACGTTAACATGACTCAGAAAATGGGTGAGGGAAGGGAGGAAGCGTTCCTTACATATAAAACAAAACAAACAACAGTTGTGAGTCGAAATTTGATTGAGTTGTGGATGAATAAGCGCAGACATGAAAGGATGCTGTGTAAAAAGGAATTGAATGAATGCAAGGTAATAAAAGTATGACTTAAAAAAAATATAATTTGAGTAATTAAATGTGAGTAGGTATTACCTTACTTTGAGGCATTTTTTTAATCAACGTCCAATGTTGTTTACGTTAAACCTAATACATTATTGCCTTTTTAATATTTTAAAATGGCTTTTTATAATCTATAGTAATAGATTTTATGATCAAAGCCAGATAAATTGTATTTTTCTACTATAGCTTGATTGTTGTTAGGTTCAGAGTTTCGTTCTTTATCTCCGAGGGACTTCATCGGAATACAATTAAAATAAAATGAGACCTTTTCACGCAGTAACATAATGGTCCAAATCACAAAGAAAGAAAAATTCAGACAAAGAACTTTCAATTTTTTCTTAAAAAGGTCAAAAACAAGAATTTTCATTTCAAAAATTAATGTGACGTTCATGTTTTTAAATTTTAATAAAAAAAGCTTTCGTTTGAAATAAAATACTTCATTTCAGTGCTCCATTGCCAATTTGCATTGTGATTTCATATCTATGTAAATATTAACATAGACTCCTAATATATGTTTATATAAAGCCAACAGTATCGTATGCCTTCATTCGTCCCAAATACTATTAGGGTGATTCTACGAAAAAAACAATCACACAAATACTTAATACGAGTAGAAATCCCTTTGTCTCCATCGTTACCTTCCAAAGTGGTTCAGAAATCTTTCCTTGGGCTGTTGTCAGGAAACTTTTACCCGCTCTCTTAACCGTAAAAGTTCTCAAGGCATCTTAAGAGCCGTCCCTTATTACACATCAAAACTCTGAAAATGACTCGTAAAGATACAAAAAAAGTTCAATAGACAATGAGTTAGCATAAATAAGGTTGTGCTACGATTATTATTTATATTCTTCCATCGTGGTTGTATGGAAAAACTGTTCAAAATTGCTAGTTGAAAAGTGGTTAAATTTTATTTTACACATCATTGGGAAAGTTACACCGAGCGCATTAATCACGAGACCCAAGCCAATTTCAAGCTTTCATATGTATGAAGTTTGTTTATGTATATAGGTAGGTATATTTTTTTACATAAAAGTATCAAAAGTATGATCATGTGGTAACACTACGTTACTCAAAGGAAGCATCAGTGTACATTGCTTTTGAATTTACGTATAAATGTGTTTAATAAGTATAAAATTAATGCTTGTACAATTTAGTACTTTTAAAGTAAAAGAGCATGAGCTTAGGAGATCCCAAGAAAATTACGAGTGTGTGTTTTGTAATTTTCTTAAAAACGTCGATTTTTATCGACCTCAATAAATCAGACTAATTTATATCTGCTTGAATTTTTTTTTAGAAAATCGTGAGGTCGAAGTATTATAGTATAACAAAAATAGTTATATTCATCAACTCTTTAGTAAATTATCATTATATTCCTCCATTTATATACTCCTTTTCTCTGCACCTGTTTTATGTCCAACTCTTTCCAACTTCATGCGCCACGACTCTAAAACGCACTACCTCTACAAAACCAAGAGGTCTAAAATAGACCTTCAAGTAATTATTTTGCAGTCACTTTTCAGTCTCTACCTTCATCAAACGAATGTATCTTACGTTACTATTAAGGGTATTTCTTAATTATTTCCTTCATTATTAAAGCATTATCTTTTAATTTTTCAGAATTCAACTCTCTGATTGACTGGTAGAGTATGCGTAATAGTATTAAGTTTGCCAATTGTATCTTTCTATGTGCATTAAACTTTCCCCATGAATGGTCCTTGAATGGATCAATCTCAATTTGTATCTCTTGTACCTCTTCCATGCTTCGGAAGCCGTTGACTCCAGATGTTACGGTAACCACTTTCACTCACCAATCCGCATTGGACCAGCGCGGTGGTGTTATGGTCAAAACTCCTCGTGTTTCTCCCAGGTAAGTGGGACATATATAGATTGATGATGGTGATGAAATAAAAATAAAGCAGCATCCGTGCGACGCCATGGCAGGTAGCTAGTATTATGCAATTAAGAGGCGGTTCCCTAAAAACGAGTTGGTTCTTAATGAGATTACTTAAACCGTTGATTAAAGTGTGGAAAACACTTGATAGAAGTCAAATTTAAGAACCTCGTTCTTTGTATAATTCATTAAAATTTGTTTTAAACTAGAACATACTGCATTGCAAGAATATTTCATATTTCTCCTTACTTTTATTTAATAGATTTGGTACTACGATAATTCGTAAAGCAAAATTTTAATTATAAAATCTACCAAATTATAAACGAAAATAGTTTTATTACGTCATTAAGTTCTGGTCGATATTGTGCGGGATGCGATATTAAACCTTATTAACTTAGATGGGTAGTCTTATATATCAGGGGCCGCATCTTAAGATTCGAGTGCATAAAGCTCTCTAAAGTTAAAATTTATTCAGCTAATGTTTGAGTGTCGTAGTGTAGAGAGACATGTCTCGAGTGTCCTCATTTGCTAATGCAGTCAGCGCATTTTGTTTGCGCGGCCCTCCTCAATGGTAGCGCATTGAGGATGGGTAATTGGCTTATATTCATCTTGAGCATCTGAATTTTGAACGTACGTTGTAGATGTAAAGCTGGTATGTAACAACGAATTGCAACCGCTACATGCTAGTTCATAGTAGTACTACTATTAGTAAGAACTAAGTAATAAGTAAGAAGTAAGTAGTAAGTAATTTATTACTTTTACTAAGAATTGATAATGAATTTAAGATTTTTTGTAAGTTCGTATGGAATGGACAGTGAATTCCAGTTTTTTTGTAAATTCGTATAATTTTTTAAGTCTAAAAGTTCAAAGTCTGAACTAATACTCGAAACCTGGCTATGGTACAAGAAGATAGTATGTCTTTTCAATGTGGTGCTGAAGCAACATGGGAAGGATAACTTCTATGGAAATTATCAGTAACGAGGAGATGCTTTACAGAGTGGGAGCTTGTTATACCTACATAAAGAATAGAATAATAAAGAGGGAATTTGGTACACTTCCGTTTTCCTAAAATGTATTTCAGTTTATTTATCAGTCGTATCGGAAGATGTGTAGCGTACTAACAGAAATAGAACACATCTTTTTTGTTACTCGTAACATCTCTTCTAAATGCAACGTTGATGAGCAGTAAGCATTTACTTTGTCATCTTTGTTATTGAGATATACCTAACCTTTTATGATCAACTACGAGTATTCGCTTCCTTGAAACTCCGTGGATTAGATTTCGAGAAACCGCAACGATATTTCCTTTAAATACAAATGCATTTTGAGCTGTTAGAATATTGGAAAATAAACAGATCACGAGAAAATCTATCCAGCTTTAGTCCTTACCTCAAAGCAATATAAGCCAGTTCAGCTTAACAATATTATGCTTGACTTGATTTGGATTGTACAATATCGTTTGATGAGTATTGTAGTAGGGGGAGGAATTGTACCGTGAAATAACTTGGTATGAAGTTGTGTGCCGAGGGCAGTAGATGCTTCGTGTTTTGAACACAAATAGGTAATATATTGTGATTGTCATATTTCTTTAGTTTGAGCGGCGTTACTTATAAATTAATAATATTCAACTGCATTGTTTTCTTTTTTTACACATATGCTTTTCGTTTTTGTACACTTTTCTACACATATAATGGTTAAAGTGGCAGTCTAAATGCAATTAGGAACCAGTCAACTAGACACGTTATCAACTTTTAAAAGTAAGACTGTTAGAGGCAAGTTTTTAAGTTTACATTATTTTGTAAACGATGTCGATTAAGGCTGAAAAAATTATAAAAGGCAATTTTGCAAAATGTGTTTGCTTTGTAAGTAGAAGGCTAATAGTGACCAAATGCTGTCGAAAAATACAGGATATTAAATAAATAATAATCTCAATGAACACTGCCATAATTCTATCTGACATTATACAAATTAGCATAACAGTACTAATTCATTTCTGTTCATTTTATAACAGGACATAGTAACCACCATGTCTAAACGTGTACAACGTCCAATCTCATGCATGTTTCGTTTCCGAACGTGCATTTCCACATTGTGACTTATGCGATATGCCGAAAAATTTAGTGGGTCGAGTATATTTTGCTGCAGTACGCGAATCATGGTAATTTGCTTCGTATTTTAGAACGGAGTTGAAGATATTTTTTAAACAACAATCCCAACAAATGTTGTGTTTGGGACTTTTTTGTAAAAAGTTTTTCATGATTACTGCAACTTCTTTGTTATTGCTTAAAATAGTTTTGTCTTTTATGGGTTTTAAACTCATACCTAGATGCAATAATCATGAAAAAAGAAGCGCTTTGGGCGCTAAGAATATATAATTTTATATTCACTATTACTACCGGGTATCTTCGGACTATCGATCAGTGAACTGAAATCAGTTGTTGTAGATTCAAATTGTGATTTTTTTTAAGTTCCAAATTAAAACCATCGTTACTAGTCTCATACTAATAGTTTTAAGAAATATGGTGTCTCGTTTCTTCGTTCCATAGCCAGACAGTGAAATTCTTTGCCAGCACACGTATTCCCTTTAAATTCCTTCCTTCTTTATATAAAATGGGCTACTTAAAAAGAGGTGTGAAATAGCACCTTTTGGGCGAGCAAGATAGAGGTGGCTCGGGCAGTGTGCCGCATGCTGCACTAGCTATACGACCATAGTAATTCACGTCACTTGTGCTTTTGCTTTTAAATAATATTTATATGCTTTTTTAATAATTATCATCATAATTCGTTAGTTGATCGTAAGTTTACAAACTAATGTCAGTAATAATGGATAAATATGTGAATTTTCAAGTAAAACAAATATTGAATTTTTAAAATTCTCGTAAGTTTTACTAGCTACTTGAATTCTAAGGGCTCATGTTGATCTTTGTTTATACGATATTTGACTTCATTATGCTAAAAATATTTATAGTTGAAAATTTTAGAATATAATTTCAAAAGTGATTTAAGTATCATCATAATATAAACTAGGCTCTGACTTAGGCAAATAGACTAACATTATAATTATCTCAAAACATAAAACTAAGTAAAGCAGTCAAAATACCTTCAGGGCGTGCTGGCGTCCATTAAAATTACAGCTGTTTGTAAAACATAAATCAGTCGGCTGCACATGACACCCAAGCTTTTGCAGTCCAGAAATTGTTTCCTCAGTTTCAAATGTAGGTCGATACTGTGGCGGGAAGTCGGGGCAGCCACAGTGTTGGCAGCACATATAATAGACCTTATTCAGCAGTAATAAAAGCTGTTATAGTACGTCTGTTGTATACGATATCTTGACAGTTCGTGGTTCATATTGCAAAAGATAAAAATGGTAAAATATATAAAGTGGGTCAAATTATACTTATACTGTTACATACATACGTAATATAAGTGTACGTCATCAGATTATGATTTATTTATTGCACACTAAAGATTACATTAAAATACCTCAGCTGACATTTTTATTTTTAATCTATGGGTTTTTATGATTTTGTAAGATTATAGTAATTTGCATATTCTCATATCTACGTATATCGTTGTTGACAAATACACATTTATTATTAAATGTATCATTCATTATGGTATTTTTTCTGACTGTTAACTAATTAATTGTATTGTTTGTTATTGACAAGTTAGGACTTTAAAATTATTCATGTTTTTTCCATTTCGTTCTTTATGACAAAATTATGATTAAAGCGTGCTCTCTTGTTATTTGAATAGCTTCAAAATTATTTATCTAATTACGAAAAGATAGTATAATCAATATTTTTTTAATATAAGCGGCTTAAAAGTTTACGAAGCAATAAGAGACTTTAATTAACAAAGTAACGTGTTTAATCTCTGCAAAAACTTACGTTAACACTGGCAGTTGCCTCCTTTGTCTGCGTGAATTTTCTCATCTCGAGACATCTTCGGTAATAATCTTAAAATTATACTCGGTATGCGAGAGTAATGAGTAACGCGACACCTTCCACCCCAGACAGTTTCTATTCAGTCACACGCCCGAACAAAATTAACGTTCGTTAATGAACACGCACGTTCAAAGGAACCCAGTATCTTGTTAATATTATTTCATGTCATTTCACCTTGAAAACACAAGGCATGACTGAAGCAATGATGTGACACAGTACGAAAATTAACGACGCGCTTGTAGTCATTAACGACAGAACCTAAGTCCCATTTATTTTTACGTCAACGTTACTTGCCAGCCCGCGGCAGATATTCATACACAATGGAAAAACTATTGTATCTGATAGCTTACGTAGGTACAACACAATATAAAATCTTTTTAATAAACTTTACATTCTAGATTCAATTGAATATGAAGCACGATTTTTAATTTTATTTAACTTTTTACGATGTAATACTTTTTTAATCTGTGAACGTGTGTGAATATGATGGTTTTTCTTAGTTGGTGTAGTCAAGGTGCTATGGCTAAGCAGTCTAGCCCATGTCTTTATCGTGTGGGTTTTAATAAGTATTTTAGTCGCAACAATTTATTTGTTAGTTTTATGTGTTGATGTTGGCAACACATTCTCTCTCTATTTCCATAACCTTTGTACGGCTTGATGTTATTAATATTATTTCAAATAGGAAATACACACTATATATATATATTTTAATACATCCTCGGAGAGTTTGCGGTTAAATATATGATGATAATTTTCATGGTGCTATTTCAATGAGGTGGATAACCATAATAAATACCGAACGTGTTGAAAATATTGAAAAATAAGCCTAATCGTTTATGTCTTACTTTTTTATTATTTTTAGACAGATGTCAAAGTAGACAATAATTTAAAATAATTAGTTATATAGAAAACTTTGATTAGCCAACCAGTATTACAACAGAACTTCTTTTATACAACAAAAACGTTTGATGCAAAGCCTCTTCATATTTTTGATCACATACACAAAACAACAAAACTGTTTGCAAAACGACAATTGTCAACACAATTGTGTTGACTTTGAATTTTCTATTCCAAGTCTTGACCGACGGCATAAAAACGGGGTCATCATATTTTTGCTTATTATATTTTAGCTGCTGATAAAAAAGTTACATTTCTTTTACAAGGTTGTAATACAGTGTCTATCGCACATTAAAATTAACGGCTCAATACACAAATAACAAACATTTTAATAATAAATTGGTTTTATTTAAAGCCTAAGTTTCTTTCCTTCGCAATAAAAAGCGATGAGTCAGTCTACGTGCCTCTTTTAATGCTTAAAGCGAGTTTAGTCTCAAAAAAGTTCCTCTTTATCGCCAATTCGACGTAAATCTCCATACATTGTTAGCATACTTAAGGAGTTAGCGAAGTTAGTTGGTTATAAAATACGGTAAACATTTGTTTCATAAAATAACATATGATAAATTGCATTTGTATGAAACTCAGTTACGTCTTTTTCAAATTTATGGAATGTTCGAGATCTGTGACGTGATAATCTTTAAAATTATTTAACTCGACGCGTGGTGACGTTCTAAGTGTTAAGAATTACAAGCACAAACTTGCATCATTGGAAATTGGAGACTATCAAAACACTCGTGCGCAAATTTGAAGCGAATCCATTTCTACATCCTATCACAAACATGACAACATGAGCCATATCACCCAAACTTATTTTGTGTACTGCCCACTTTGAGAATAAATTATTTTTAGCACCCCCACTTCTTAACTAATATTAGTTGATGTTCACCCACTTTGGGAGAGGCTGCTGTAGATGATGATAATGACTAAATAATAACTAAAAGCGATATAATAAAGTTATTTACGTCAATAACTTGCTTAAACTAGGAAAACGACCACAGAGTATCTATTCATCTTGACGTCAATATTCCTTTAATTTCCGATGAACATTTATCTGTTGAACCATAAAACTAGCCGCTTTCTTGACATGGGGGGAGTCTTGTAACACATTAATCTCCTAAATCTCCACCGGTTTGTGGTCTCCTAATGTTCTCAGCATTCATCAATCAAAGTGAATCCAAATTGCTACATCAAGATATTCATAACATACATAATATCTAAATCATATCGTTTATAAAATGGCGTAGAAATTATATACCTGTTTACAACATATAAAACACTTAACAAACTTGTCTTTAAATATAATATTATAGCCAAAACTGTATAAGAATGATTAAAAACATTACAGTTACTTTCTCCATGCCAATAGTTTACTCAGACGGGGCATGCAATATTATTATTATTTAATACAGCGAACAGTAATTTTACACATGAAATGACATCAGAACAAAAAAGAAAATTAAATATCTACAAAGTTCGGTATAATTTTTTAAAAGAAAGGAACATCAAAAAAGACTATAATTAATTTTAAATAGATAGCTTGTTAAACAAGCAACAATTATATTTTTCAATAATCTATCTAGGGATGATTTTGCTTACGAGGCGTTAATTTCGTCTTATTGCATACATATGATATTGTCAAAATTCCGCGCCTCGTAAGCAAAACCATTTTTTAAATTATTCTTAACGGGTTAGTTCTTGGCCTTCATTTCATTTGACGGTAAATAAGATAAGGCCGATAGTAGCGAAATGCTCTCGGATTCTTCAACTACAGTGGAACTGGTAATTTTATTTCCAACCGGAGAACAACAACAGTTTGATTGGGTATTTCCAGTGACGTTATGATGAAACACTTGGTGAGCCCCAATCATAGTACAAACAACTACAGTGGATGGCTACCCAAAAACAGGTTCTTCGGTACTTAGAATGATAGTGAAACATTCCAATGTGCCATTACTATTTAAAGATCAGTTGCTATTTAAAGTACCTTCTATATCAACTATGGTATGTGTGACCTTTGTGGTAAAGAAAACTGATAGAAAACTAATAGTAAACATTACGAGTCTTATTTAACCAAGCATCAGTTACATGAATAAATATGTAGCATTCCGCATCAGAATTTCAGGACGTATCAAAGAGCGTACGTTTACACAACTCAGTGCGATCCTTGCTTAATTTCGTATAGGCACAGTCTACAACACTTTAAGAGTAGAACTGACAGCGCAAAACCGGTCTTATTCTAACAGAGTATAGTTTGTTTTCTGTGCAAAGTATCTAGCCTGATGTGATGTCAATTGTACTAGCCAAATAACTCAAAGAGGATGCGAGCACGCTTGTAACACTCAGTCTTTCGAGATGTGGAACGTTGCTTTGTTGAACGTTACTGTTTAATAACGTTATAACGTTCTGTGTGCTTTGGTATAATTTGCATTGAGTTTTGTCCTTGGTTATGAATTGACAATATATGATGTGAATGCGAATCGGCATCTCACTGTTATACCATACTAATAACGCATAAATAGCTTTACAGATTCTGCTGAAATTTGGCACGTAGGGAACGCTTTTAGCATTATTTACAGCTTGGATTGAAAAATTAAATTATTTTCGACGGTAGTGAAAAGAGTTGGTCGTAAGCTTTAACAGCCAATATTGAAACCCACTTACTCAGATTTGGGATCCAATGTTAATGTTAATTTTCATTAAAAAGGTACTCATATTTTAAACGTAGTACTAAATTATTATAACTTTATCTGGATTTTGAAAAAGCGCAGGTAAACTTTTGTATTTACAAAGAACACTTGGCAAGCCCACCTAGTGAACTTCGTATTGTCTAATGTTCCTTTTAATTGACTCTATTAATGAAAACCGCATTTAAATCTGATGTGTAACTTAATAGATCTAAGGCACAGAAGGATAGACGGCGAGAGTAAATTTTATTTTACAGTTTGTAAAGATTATATGAGTACTTTAAATTCATTTTTTTTTCATAATTCGAACCATATTGCTCTAGATAGTGGTACTATTCTAAACCATCACCAAAACGGAATGAAATTTAGTTCAGACGCTTACGGGTAATTGAGGTTTAAACTTAAAATTAGTAATATTAACGTTATGACTGGATTTGATCATACAGTGTATAATAAAGATTTAAAGCTGGTCTTCATTGGTGGTTTTCGCCACCATTTACAAGTCAGCTAGCCACCGCAGGGAAATCTTAGTTCCAGAGAATGGACGCTCTGAATGTGAGTTATATCCACAAAAGTATCTTCATTAATTTCAATAAGACTGACTACTATTAATGTGATACTTTTAATAATGAATAGCTTGCAGTGTCGTCTGCGTAGGTACCGCCATCTTGTTTTGCTTATGTCGAAAGTTGGCTGTGTTTTGGAGTGAACACTAAAACACAGCGAAAAATGCAATGCATATCGTCGGGATAGTGCAAAACCGCGTAACTAACATCTGATATTTACACGTATCTGACAGAATGCAGCTAAAAATAAAAAGCACAGCTTGAGAAGATAGCTAGTACAGCATGCGACAGCACCTCTACCTTACTGGTCTAAAAAGTTTGAAGAAACTCATATATGAAGGAGGGAATACGTGTAAAGAGGACAAAAAAGTCTGCAAATCTCTTTGTGTGTAAAATAGAGGTGGAAAAAGTGAACGAGTGATTCTGTAGACAAACACGCTTGCTCTCGAGTAGGAAAGGAGAGGGAGGCATAAGATCAAAATTAGTCCAAAAGCACTTAACACGCACTTAACCTTTTTCTGTAACATTAAATTTAGTGCAGATATTCGAGCTTTATCTATGGTAGATTTGCGGATTTGTACTATCCTTGTCTATATGTGCATAGGTGTGTAAGGTATCAACAACTCTTAGAATTCCAGAATACCAACGCACATGCAATATCAATATTTAGATTAATTGTAAAAAAAAATCCCTGACAAACTTTACTGGTTGATTGGTGATTGCCGAATAATATTAAATTTAAGATTGCTCTTTGTATTGCCTTTTAATTTTGAAAGGTTATATGTTGTTATATATCTAAATTTTAAGTCTTGAATTTTTAGTAAGTACCTACTATTATTGTTATACAATATCCCCAATTCTGTTACGCACGGACTGAATTTAAATTTAAATTCAATAATACTTTTTATTTAAAATCTTTCCAGAAAACCATAGACTAACGTTGACGCCATTGATGTTCCTAAAATGATGATTTTGAAGCATATTTGATTAAAATAAGTCAAAATAGCATGGATCTTCTCAGTATCAACTAATTTGACTTTTATAAAAGTCATCCTATCGCTTTCATATTCAATGAGGAGGCAAAAAACTTTATTTCAGTTTTAGAATGCCAGCATCGATATCAATGTTTAAGTTTTTTAAATAATAATCAAAAAATAAAAAAGGCTTCTCGATTTTAATATCGCAAACAGTCAATCTTTTGTGAAAGATAGGTACAACGTGCTATCAGTCTCTCACTCTCAAATTATAGTTACCTATAGAGTAAAAAAATGCAAAGAGACCTGATGCTATATTACAAAATTCCGTTCTTTATTCGATCGGACGGTATTGTTCCACTTTTCAACATAACTCACCATTATCGTGGTCCGGTATCGGAAGGCTGTCGGACGCATCGGAAGCTACTGCCAGATCCGGCGAATCGGCGCCCAGCAGTGCGCTGAATCCATCGTGCTCGCCATCTGAAAATAGACCTTGTTACTATCACGTAATGTATAGTTTTCATTTAGAGTTATCGGAAATGATTTGCAGGGGAAATGGTCTGCGGAAACTGCTTTAGGATGTCTGGATACGCGTACAGGTTTTAGCTTTTTTTCCAAATATAAATGTTTTTAGTAATTGGCCTTCATTTACTCAAGTCTAAGATTGAACTATCATTTTTTGTCTTGTCTTATTCTTTAAGATCGAGTTAAATAAAATTTAACGAGCCATAACAATTCAATTAGTACTTGGATAGAAATCAATTCAAATATTTTTTAATGTTCACAGCAATAAAAAACAATCTTCAAAATTTCAACTTTATTTAGGCTGTGGAAAATACGTTGAATAATTCAATTGGATAACATCAAAAATAATACTCAACCGTTTAAATTCATTATATATATTGCCCATAAATTTCCCACACAAAATAATCTTAAATAAAGTGTCTGACAACATAATTGCTTCCCCAGAGGCTGCCTGGGAAGGGCTCGGAGAAGTACCAAAGAGCTCTCAAAACTTGTACAGCTTCGAATCCCTATAAATTATTTATGGCATTTGAGCAATTTCCCTTTTTCGTCGCGTGGCCCCTAATTATGTAAGATTTGAGTA
This sequence comes from Acentria ephemerella, assembly GCA_943193645.1. NCBI lineage: Eukaryota > Metazoa > Arthropoda > Insecta > Lepidoptera > Crambidae > Acentria > Acentria ephemerella. Next base: position 3,702,640 of record OW971889.1, read on the forward strand.
GCTCCACGATCCTTGACGATCTGTTAACGGAGATTCGTTTAATTGAGCGCTTGATTAGGATTCGTTATCTTTATTTTTCTAACAGGTTAGCTTTCTCTGGATTCATGTTGGTCTGGTACTTTAGAAATGTTGATTGTTAATAAAAGTCCATTTCCCACAAATTTCGCACATATCGAAGTACCCACAAACTGTGAATTTTATTATAGATGGGTCAATCATAATTTTGAGCTCCTGCGTACTTGGAGAGCTGCGTTAAGTCCAACATGGTGATGTTTTGACTCATACTTACCACGTGTTTCTTCCTCCTAGAAACACCTGTGCCTGGTATGGGTGTTTATGATGATTAGTATACAGACCGACCGATAAATAAACCATTTGTTGGACAAGTAAGAATTCTGCAGTCGAGCCTAAGCAATTTCCTAATAAATTCATTAGTTTCTATAATACAACATTCAATACTTAATATTATAACATTTTTTATTACTTACTATAAAAATCGAAAATGGAAACCTCTTTATAAGATCAGATCAGCCAAGAGACTCCCTCTGCTAGACACAGGCTTTCCTCAAGATTCTCGACAGCGATCAGTCTTGTACTGCCCGCATCTAACAGTTTTCCACGACCGTATTTTTATATAAATGAACTAAGTTACTAAGTTCTTTAAATCGACAAAATTTTAAAGACGTGTCTGAAGAGTGTTTTAATATCTGTATATCACACTTTAGACCAGGTTGTTACTACGTTAAGTAAGCTTGGTTTTTCAGTGTGTCAGATTTACCTCAATGAGGTTGATTCAAAATATGATTTGGTGACCATACTGCAAACTGAATTAAGTATAAATAATGATATAAATAAACTGTATCACAAGTGCAATTGCAGTTATTTTGACATTCACTGACAAATTGGCAACAAAACTAAGAAAATCTACTCGAGTAGACGTAGCGGGCGTATTTGTGACGTCACTGCCGTGGCAGTGTGCCAAGCATTGTTATAGTCGACAAGGGTTGTATGAATTCAGAGTGACGTTGTCAACTATTGTAATGTAACACGATATTTTTACAGATTGTCTACTAAAGTCAAAACGGTGTCTACTACAGAAATAGATTCGTTTCCTTTCTAAAAAGATGACAAATAAATATGTCTTTCGTAGTTTTTGCGCATGACGAGTCTGTGGGACTGAACCTTCTGGACGTCCTTGCAGTTAGTTTAATACGTGTAAAAATTTTGTACAGCCCTGCCCTCAGTCAACTAGTACCGAGAACGAAGTGTCGTGCCTGTTATTTTTCAAAATGCTGTTCAGGTTCTGCAGCTAGATAACTACAGAGAGTTCACCCGCTGTCGCCTCCTCGTAATTCCCATGTGCAAACGTGTGACCCGAAGTATCCAGAACGGTTAAACATACTTAAGACACTCATCGCAGTTGGTGCAATAGGTTGATGCTGGAAAATTGGTGCTCACAAAGGTGTTAGACAGGTAGACAGAAACGGAATGTCGCGAAACTATTAATGATAAGGGTTTGAATATCAAATGAGCTTTCAACGAGATGGCAGAAATTTAAGTTAAGCAAAATTGTTTGAATTTTTTAGTACAAAAAGGCAATTTTATACTTTAACCCCTAATATTAGTGCGTGCAAGTGATCGAAGGCGATTGTTACAGCTATTGTCATTCTTCACCCCGCTATGATGCCAGTTTGGTAATGTTATGTCAGAAAAATCTTCATATTTTTCTCAGATGCGGGAAGAGCAGTACCCAGGTTGTGGGATATTAATATTCATCGTGTTATGTTTACTTGCTTGGCGCTCCTTAGTGATTTATACTATGAAGCGCTTGTATAACTTAGATGTATTAAGAGTCAATACTAGTCCACTATCCCATCGTAATTAATTTTCTTAAATCAAATGCAATTCATTCCAAAACTGAGGAATATTCCAGATTGCTACTTTTAAATATACAAAGCAAGTTGTAGAAATTTATTTTGTACTGTATAACTATAGATTCCAACGTTCTATTATCTCCTGGCCACGTTGTTTTGGAAGGAATGGTCAATATTAATTATAGAGCGGGCTAACAACGCCCGAGACTCGACCAATTTATACAGCTTAATTAAATGACGCTGAGTAAATAGTGAGTGCAAATTGAAGACAGACTATTGTTGTTGCAGGGACTTTTCAGCTTAGTTTAGACTTAGATAACTTTAAACCATTGCTGCGAATTCCTTTCCCAATCACGGAAAATACAATGATCGTAGATATTTGTAAGCTACTACAGGCACTGGGAAATGTGGCATTGCTTCATGTTTTATACATTAGATAATAATTAATTTTTTAATTGAATATTTACAAGGATAATTGGGAAAGTATGAGTCGATTTAATATTTAGGTCAATAACACGAAATTATTATTCTTTTACGTCAGGGTTAGTTTCTTATGAAGGCTTGTACCCAGCAATAGGACTAATATAGGGCGTTAATGATGATGAATTATAATAAATAAAAATGTAATATATATTGTTAGGGTTATTATAGGTAGTTGGGCCCCTAAATTATATCACACATTTATTAGTCGAGATTTACTATCGGAACCACGGGACAAAAGCAACTGTGTCTTATTTATACGGCTTGAATGATTAGAACTAAAATTTGTCTAAAATGAAGCACAAGAATAGTTCAGAAATACGCAACTTAAATATAATATACTACAATATTTTTTAACCGGAATAAACCATTTCCCAACCGTAAGTCAAGTCTGGCCCGATATAATATTACTTCATTTGCAACTTTACGAGCGACCGCTCCGGTTTTGGCGGTGGAAATACTCAAATTTTTCCCTTTTCATGAAAATATAAGAAAAATCTTGTTCGGTTAGAATTTCCGAATATTACCGAGATTCCACAGGCAGCAAAAGTCATCACTGCTCATAATTTCATCAAAGCCAGTGATAGTCGAAATGGAGTTTTTCGAATTGATGATGCAGTTTTTATCTACGTACTCATTTATCTATATTTTTAGTTTTTTATTCCTTTATTAGTGTTGGTGCATAAATATATAAATAAATAAAGGCTAAGAAAAGGTTGTATATTTTTTGTACGTTTTCATGTAAACTTATTCTATTGCCATATTTTTTATTATAAACTTCATGGGTTCCTTCAAATGAGGTGTGAAAGTCACCAATATCATATGCTGTACCAGCTTTACCATAGATAAACCAGCTGCACCTGATTTAAGCCATAAGAGCCTATAGGAGGAGGCTATATGCGTAAATCAGGTGCACCAGCTGCAACTGATTACCATCATGCGGTGTCAATTAATTTTCTGTTACCTTTTTCAAAAACTGATAGTCATAAAAACAATTCAATCACGCTCAACTTATAGGTAACCTAAGAAGAAGAGAAAATCCTTCTCTTCAATATCAAGTGTCCAACATTAAGCGTCTCCTTATTTCAGTTCATAGGAATATAACTTTCCCTTGTAATGTTATGTTGTTGTTGATTAAGATCACCAGAACTCATTAGAATATTTCAAATGCTTATAGGATAAGGTGACCGTTTACCATGAGGCGTCAGTATCATAGTTGGTCGATTTTGGGTAAAAAAGTAACAGTAAAATTTATTTAACTACCTCTAAAAACCTATGGATATTTCCATACATTTTTAATCTGCAAACGTCCTTGGTCCTTCGAGCCGAATTAAGTGGAAAAATAGATCGTTTGTAATCCCTTGGTGCGGTCAAGCTAGGGAGAAATGCTGAACAATGTTTAATTAGCGAAGGTCGTGTAGTGGCTTATGTTAGGAACTTATATTTTGTTTCGTGAACTACAAAATCAAACCACTCGAGTTTTTTCTTGTGGTATCTGAACCATGTGTGAAATAATGTACTTTATGTATATTTGATCACCGACATCTGTGTCAATTGAGAAGTGATTTTTAAAATTCCTTTCTATTCGACAGTATACTCCTGAAATGTTCCATCATTACTAAGTCAGGATCTTTTGATAGGATCCCAGGGAAATCGAGGGGCAACCTACAAATTTTAATAGCACCTTACGTGTATCATATTATTTTTTGAAGCTATTTGAGTATTTTTAACCAACGACAAACAGGTAAGTACACAATACTGACGGTCATCTTTGAAATTTGATCTTAAAAACTTACCACACAAAATTTTCAAAAAGTTTTTAAACAAAACTAAAATCGCATTTAAAACACAGAAGTATTTTTTAGGAGTGCTAAGTTGTTCTCAGACATAATATTAAGTAAGGAACCAATTCCAAAAACATACTTTTATTGAATTATTTTTGCTTTTTTGTGTTTTGAAGTCGGTTTTTACTTTTTCTTAAAACTTTTTTTGCTAGTTTCTACTCAGTTTTAGTACACACAAAACTTTGCACGAATTTAAATCGCGCCGCAGCAGGCTGTATCCTGCGGACTGCATCACATATTTGGTGGAATTATTTTCGAAAGGATGATTTTCGCAAGTTTAAGATTCATATGGCATATCTCGCAGAATTCTGCGCGCATAAAGTCGCGGCGAAATTTCGTAGTACCGGCCGGAAGTAATTCTCACAACCTTACAATAAGATTTCACAAAATGCTTTGCTAATTACAAAACGAAGATGAGTGAGTAAACTTAAAACTATGAATCTTTAAAAAGGTACCTTACCTTTTTAAACGACCCGCATGATAGTAAACAGTTACTGTAGCCGGAAGGTATAACGTACACAACAGCAAGACAACAAGACAACAAATACTGTGCGTGCTTTTCATACCGAATAAGAAGTCCTACCTATTCCATGAAACATTCGAGCTAGACAAATTTTAAGAATTCCTAACTACAACGGAACTTCAATAGAAATTGTTTAAGTGCCACTTTACTCATGCTCCCCGCAGGTAACACTCAAGTTTATTTCATACATTTTAATAGAGTTCATGTTTTACGGTAGAGCGCTGAGGCATTCCGTCTCGAACATTTCATTACAGGGTAAGTATTTATTTTACAATGTCTCTTTTCGATGTCAAAGTTAGAGAATAGAATATATCTTAAGGGTAATAATTCAAGTGAATTAAATTTTCAGAGAACATTTTCGCTTTTTTCTTATAAATTACGAAATTTTTCTTATAAAAGAACTCTTTTGTTACAAATAAGCAAATCAAAACAGATTTAAAAAGTCAAATTCACTATAATTGGAATAAATAATCGTCACTTATTACCAAAGATATAAACAAAAACGTATCAGATATAACATTAAAATTAGATTAGTGTGTATTCAAGTAGGTTGGTATCGTTTAAATAACGAAAAAAAAAATTATCCTAAACCGAAAAGATAAACTCCGTTTGAACGATGTAGCTTTATTCTATTGTTCCCGACATGAGGGTGCTTTACAAATTAATATTATATAACATTCAGGTTATAAACAGAAATACTTAATATCTAATAAATTTCGCAGATTGATAACTTTTAGACTAGCAATATTGATTTATCGAGTGAAGCCTGATTTCAAGAGCTGACTTGAATTACTAGTATGAAATCTAAGTTGTTCTTGTTAATATTATTGTACAAAAATTAAATTTCGCTAGCGAATCTACAAAGAAGTCTAGATTATAAGAAAAGTTACTGAATTTAGATAAATAAACTTTTGTTTAGATAATTCAGTGTTTGATATTAACTGCACACCTCTTGAATATGGACATCAAAAACAAAAACAAATGAGCGAAATAATCTTATTTAATATCATCTCCAGTATACAAATGGAATGATTCGAAATAAAATTAAATCATGAGCATGACTGATTTGATTGTACGTAATTAAAAAAGTAATAAAAGAAGTCTCCGCAAGTTGTTTACAGGCCTCGTAGGAAAGTGAGATTAATTTTAAATCGTATTAAACCCACTTGAAGGATTTCAGCTTATTGAAAATGATTTATTAAAAGAATTCGTTCCAGATTTTTTGTTAATCGGAACAACCAATTTACCTAAAATTGGTTGGTCTAGACTAAAGAAAGTTTTTTAGGTATTTAATTATTTAAATTCACGGTGAGGCTGGAAATTTACTATTCAAGGTTCAATATTGGTAAAATGGAAATCAGAATATTTAAATCCAAAGTCAATTATTTAAAAAGTTACATTACTGGGTATAATAATAAATCATTTTCAAAAAAATGAAACCTTAATGACATGTTTTGTAGTACAGACAATTTCTCCTAGTCAGGATATTTTATCAAAATATCTTTCAAAAATTATTAAAATGTTAACCTGTCAAGCCGTACAAGCCAGACCAATAGTGTTTTTCAATTGTTCGGGAGTATGTCGTTGCTCAAACAATAAATTAAAAGTTAAAAATATTATTTCGACGTTTTTCATATTTTACCGAATTAAAATAAAACGATTTGATTTCATTCTTAAATACTTACTTAATATGCAGAGAGTAACTCACTGATTAAGTTAATTGGATAATTAAGTTATATTTCATATAAAATATGAATTCCGTAACTCATAACTTTATAAGATCAAATCATCCGTTAACGAATACATTAAAATTTACAAGCCCATTCCAAACGATTAGAACGTTCCCTAATCGGGGTCCTTACGTACTCGGGCTAAGTGATGCAGAAATTAGTGTCGCATAAATAAATTGTGGAACGGGTCCCTCAAGCCGCCATTTTCGTATATGCTTAATAAGAATAATGTTGGTAAATTTTGACATAATTCTAACGGAACGAATAACTAGACGAAATTGTAGACCGGGTAAAAATAAATATTATATTTCTCGCTTATATATATAACACAAGTTTTAAATTATGCTTAAATTTAAGCATAATTTAGAACTTGTCTTATATATTGATAATTTGTAGAATGATAACAGATATTTTTATATTAGATTATATAAAAATATCTGTTATCATTATAGACATGTCTAAACCTGGCACCTCTGTTTTAGTAGACAAGCGTAGTCAGTAACCTCATCTACTTATAAACTCCTACTATTATATGTAACAATCTAAAATACAAAATAAGTGTAATATGAAGGTTACTACAAGGTAAACTTCGTCTCTAATTACATATATATTTCAGTAAGCTTGTGATGAGTAAACATCATAAATCACATTATAAATCTATTCAGAAACGATACCAGTGCTTTTAATTTAACTAAAATAAAATGATATAAAAAATTACACATTCTTTTTGCAATTTTTACTTGCTATGACGTTGTCGCTGTATACATAGCCAAAGCTTAAAACGTCACTTCGAAATGGATTCTTATTAGAAAGCAATAATGCTCGTGAACATTAACCGTCCTCAAGATTTAAGTGTTCCTGAGCATTTTTCTTTATGAGCTGAGTGTGTTCTGTGTTTTTGTCTATACTTAACTGCTTAAAAGTAGTTAATTAATTAATGAGAAATAGCCTGGCTAATTGAGCTATGATATACACCCGGAAATTTATATACAAAGCTGTATATAAATAACTGTATATAAATGACAAGCAATATATAAAATATATAAATATGAAGATCTATTTTGATAAATTTTACTTTCTAATTTCCACTTATATTCATAAAATATCGTAACTAGATAAAATTTCCTGAAACAGGAAATGAGCCGAAACAAGCGTCTTCTATGCGCGAGATGAATAAATTCAATTGTAATATTAAAAATTTACCCAACTCCGTTTACTCCCAAACCATTTCAAGCTTTGAAGTAAAGATCACAAAAACAAGAGTTGAAGGAAAAAATTGGTTTATTTTCGTAAGAAAATAATGTTTAGAAAATATTCTATAATATTATCGTAGGGGGCAAGCCGACTGAGCCGTGTCAACTGTGTGACGTACGTGACAGTCAGGATATCTCGACCCAAAAATAGAAGGTAGATTTCTTTCACTAGATATACTTATATATTACTTTTGTAAACCGTTTTTAAGTACATTGGATTTGGGAATATACGACTAAGGACACATGTTTTCATGTACAAGGTATTTCGTACATAACTCATCAAGCCAAAACCTACCTATGTTAACAGTCATAAAAATACTATAGTGATATCAAAATCAAATTTGAAAATAAATCTTTTGTCTTCAAATACAAATATATATAATTATACGGAAAATTTCTAAACAATTTTACAATTTTAAATTTTTGATCATCATAGTATTTATATGACTAGGTTAACGTGGGTAGGTTTTGTTCGGTAAGGTTACATTTTTTATATTAAACATTCCATTTAGGTTGGAGTTTACCAACACTAGTTATATAGGCGATTAAAACTTTACCCTCAGTGAACTCCATTTATAAATAAACATTAAATTCTGAATTTCACTAACACTAAATTTTGAAAAATACCGTTTGGGAAAAATGACAAAAATTTAGAGTACGCTTTTGATCTCCTGTCCTCCAATCCTCTCCGGGTTGACCGCCATAGCGCATGTCGGCGACGACTCAGGGTCACCTGAAAACATTTCACAGGGTTGCCGCCTGTGCTTGCCCTTGAATACCCTACCGCGTACCGTTTAAAATCTATCCATCACCGGATTCGAACAAAGGCCACCGCTCTTGGAGACCGGCTACCACCGAGCGCAATGCTCCTCGGGCCCTAAAATGATCCTTCCTCACCGGCCCTCCCGGGCAGTGTCCAGAGCTTATTCAATTAAAACTAACATAATTCGTCCAATAAAATGTCTGTGTGGACTTGATCTCATTACCTCAAAATGGATCAAACGTTTGTAACAATTTGATTAAATTTTAATATTTCTGCAATTTTTTCTTTGAAATGCATAAGGGTGAGTTTGTCGTCTAATATAATTATGATGACTTTATTTATTACTCTTCGATGAGGCCCACAATGAAATTCTAAAAGTCTTTTACTGTTTATTTGGTAGATATTTTGTGAAACAAAAATTAACCAAAACTCAATTATTCCATTATTGTAGTAAAATCTTAAGGTTGCTATTTCATGATGATAAAATCCATAAAATCAGAAATATAGTTCAGTAAAAAAGTAAAAAATTAGCTACATATATAATTTAGGTTTCTTACTACGAAATAAACGAAAGAAAGAAAGGAGTCCGTTTAAATTAAATATAATAATAATTAGGATTCTGTACGTATGCACAGGTTTTTTCAAATTCATAATAACTCCCCGAATCAGAGTAGATATTACAATTTTCCCATTTGACAACTTATAGAATAGTTTGAGTTTCTCAAGTTTCTCACTATATTAGTTGGCATTAAGTTATTTATCAAATCTATAACTAACTTAAAATAGTCGGCCAAGTCGACAATTTCATTGTAGAGCTCGCAATATCGCTTCGATGTATTCCAACCTTTATTAACAAAGTTATGCGAGGGCTCGTGTTTGTCGTAAAATTTAATAGAAACAATCTCCCGTGAATTTATGTCGGTTCGATCGGGGTACATTTGCTAATCATTACTCACCACCTTACTTTCGATTCAAATTCCCAAGTCGAAAACAAGCGTTTAACAGACTTTTTATGTAATTGCTTCGGTCGGTTCTGAATATTAAATCACTTTCAGCTTGTTTTGAATCCATCTTTGGGTACATAAGGTTACGTTTGGGCCAATTATGTAATCGACTGGTCATGTGACTTAACCATTCATGTGACTTCACCATAAGGTTTTAATTCCGGTAGGGGCAAGTATTTGTACGATTTTTTTTTACCAAAAAGTTGGTTAAGGAAATAAAAAGTTTTAAATTTATTAATGTGACAAATATAATAAGATAAAATAAATAAATAAGACATCAGAGGAAAAGACAAAAAAAGCTTTCGTAATTTTTACAGCAACGGTCACACTTGCTGAAACGCGAGTCAAACTCATACATTATTTAGTTTTTTGTTACCGTTAACATGAAAACAACGACATTTTGATTAGGGGAGGCCGCATTTAATATCGCTATGCCCCTCGAGTGAGACTTGACAAAGTACCCTGGAGTGACAGTTCATCTTCGTAAGTGCTCACTGTGACATACTATTGTATAAAATATGCAAAACTACCAACTGTACACTTTGGTGATTGTCTATAAGCTGCTTTTTTATTACATTTAAAGGGACGTCATATTTTATAAAAAGCAGAACAAATGACTCGATACAACATACTGTCTAGCCATCTACAACTTGCATGTATAAATATATACATGCATGCGGTCTATAAAATATATCGTCAATTCCTTGATTATATAAAAGAGTGAATTTAAATGTGTCACTTTACTATCGAACCAGACTAATTAGATTACCGGCTAATCGAGTGGTTGATAGGCTGCTCGGTAAAATGGTTCTGGGCTTGAGTCATGGTCGGTGCAGTTCAAACATCTGCTTCACAAAAGAAGTGATATATACAAATATTTGATTATTTCATCAACATAATATCAGCCAAGAGACGGTGGATATGCATAGGCATCCTCCAAGCATCTTCAAATCCAAGACTACCCGCGACTTTCACTAGGTCGTCAGTTCACCTTGTGGGAGTCCTACAAATGCTGCATCTCCCAGTACGGAGCTCTTTAGGCACTCAAGTAACTTTTCGTTTCAATGGTAGTCAGTCCTCCTTGAAATGCGTTCTGCTCTCTGCTACTTTAGGTTCGCAATTGTTTGGACTACGACGACGATCTCATGAATATTTATGTATGTATAGAGCATATTTTTTTTTCCGTTAACGAGTATCTGAAACATGAGCTCAAGTCAATAGTTGTGGTGTAAGAATATTGTTTTAAAAATAGAAATTATCGAATTGTGTCATCCCTATTTGCTACAGCGGGCCTCCTTCTATATATTACTATACGTATGATTGATAGTGAGACCGGGTGCGCGTTCTCTAGGAATTTTAATGTTTTTGCAAAGGCAAAGTGGAGAAAGATGCAGATTTACTGTGAAAGGAAACGGGGAAGTAGGAAATCCGTTTCTCGTATATTTTACGAAGGAGATGCTTTTGGGTGTTTACGTAGTTTTAAGATTAACACGATGCAGAGAATAGTGATGTATATATCTGATGAAAAGAGCCAACAGCAGCAAACGAGGAACAAAACATGTTTTTAAAATAAGCAAAGATTTTGCGTTTTTTGTTAGTTTGGGAAAACAGTTACATTTAAAATCTAGTGTACTATTTAAATAGGTCTAAAATGATAGAATACTTTTATATATAAATTGATAAGATTTAAAACCTTTGCTAAAATGTTGACATCTTATCGAGCACAAACTATTTTAATTAAGTCTAATAAACATTTTTGTCCAATAATATTTACAATTTTTTCTTTAAAAAATAAGTCAGTGTGACAGTTACTGGGAAAAGTTTCTAACGGATTAGGTACTTGTTTATCATTATGTTAATTATGTTAGTTCCGCATCCTGCGAGTGTGGTTAATGGAATTCTGTGTTTACTGACAAGAGTTGTGTTGGGTAACACATCGGAGATATATTTGTTTATATAGGACTTGGAAATTGTTGACGAGATAGAGTGCCGTTATGGTATTTTTAACATTTAACAAGGCTTTTGGATGTCGAAAAACAAGTTAGTTATCACTAACATAGTGTAAATATGTGACATCAAACGATGAAATGAGGTGATCTCACCAGTCTTTAACAGTTATGTGCTGGGTTTCTTTCTGCATTCTTGATCTTGATTGATTTTTTTTAGCTGATGTAGTTAAATCCCAATATGTTGTTAACTTATATAATACCAAGCCGATGAACAGTTTTATTGAAATATTACTTCAATGCGCATATGCATCGAATTGGCCAAAGGCCAATGTATTTATTCGAACCGAACAAACTGAGAGATCAAGGAGTTTTTTATTATGGCAACTGTCTGTGTCATGAAGTGACTACTCATGATTATTATTTCATTGGGAAGTTAGCTGCGTAAAAGTCAAACTATAATTGTCACTATCACAAACAAAGGCAAAGGGACTAAGTTCTAGGCAACAGGCAAACGTTGCGGCGCGAACATAATATAAAATAAAATAAAAATAAAGAATTTACGAAGTATTTATACTGCTGTACATATAAAGAACTATGGTTGAAATGAAATCAATAGATCTATTAGTAGTTTGTTGGTGTCTTTAATACGCTGTATCTGTCTAATCTTTTAACATTTTCAAATGTTTTAAACGAAAAAAAAATATTAGGTTTTGTTCTGTGTTGTTGGTGAGTTTCTGTATTTGTGTATTGAATTTATACACGCAACACACACACATATATATTATTAAGTTACTTTGTTTTAGTTTAGACACCATGGAGCTAAAAGCAATTTTTTTCATAATTTTACGTGCAATTTCACCGAATTTATTTTCAACACGGCTATTTTGTCTTGCGTAGCTTATTACGAAAACAGTCCCGAAAGGAGGCCACGTCAATATTACTCTCTTCAAAATCGAATGAAAACTTCATAATTGTAATGCACAACAGTTGGATCTTTTCAATTAAGAGCTCAATAATAGAGCAGGAATTTTCATTGCTCGTTTTAGAAACTGTAATTCAATTAGGAACCTTGAGTCCTCGTTTGCATGAGTTTGCATTTTTAAGTATAATCGAGCTCCCAGTAAATTTCGACAAGTCGATGTCCATAGGAACACAGCTCATGTCAAAAAACATGAAATCATTTGGTGAAAACTGAGGTCTATTAATATTATAATAAAACTACATATATGAAGCTCGGGAAGTTTAATTTCTTCTATGATTTATACTGTGGATATCTTTCCCGCAGTACTCTGCGAAGAAGAAGAGGGATGATTATAAAAATCTACTGTATGTTGGGACCAAAGAAATCACAGCTATAGCGGTATATCAACGCAGCATGAAACAATAGATACATTGCAATATCGCCTTCGCATCTTATTTCTTCCTTCTACCCCAATTTTTAAGTATGAGGACAAATTCAATGTCAAGTTCAAAATTGTTTTAGAAAATTTTACGAGAAAACTGAGAAGTTCTAAATAAGAAATCCCATAATTGAATTGCTCTATAAACGTTGAAATACACCGGATACTGTAGAGCTTATTTTCAGAGTTCAAAAGAAAAGTTGGTAATGATTGCAAAGTAATTAAATACTATCTTTACAAAAGAGGCCAAACCTTTCTAACATAATTTCCGGACCGTATTTACTTGATATTGTACTTTGAAATTACATAACGAAGGTGGAAATAAATGGTTACACCCATTTAGTACATTGTGCTCCAAATATTTTAAATATAAAAAGAATTATTAAAGTTGACTTTGAGTTGAAAACAAAAGTGAAAGTAATTTGAACAAAAACGGAAGCTCCTGAAATATTTCCACTGTTACAAAGCGGATTAAAGTATTGTGTAAAATGATTTTTGAGAGTGACGCCTTTTGTGAATTTATTTTTAATATTCATAAACTCCCGAGGTAGTTACTTTGACTTTGACACAAAAGAAGATTCCCGGTCATTTTCTTTAATTGCTCGCTTAATAAAGTTAATGGTTGAGATTTTTTGTTTTACTTAGAAATTCTACGGTACCTACTCTTGAGATTAAAAATATGGGTTACTATCTCATTGTCCATTATCAGCCTAATAATATTGTTGGGAAGTCATTCGATCCGCCACATTGTCAGCGTAAAGGGAAGATCTTCCGCTAACCTTGTGATCGCTAAGGGACTGCGGCCCGACCGTAATATTATATAAATGGTGTTTGGGGGTAGTTTATATTATGCTAAAACTAAAATAACATTTTATACTATGACTACTAAAATAACATTTTATACTAGTTACCATTGATTGAAATTGGCGAATATTCCCAAAGCACATCACTGTATATACTATATGTAACGGTTCCAATTTCCTTTTTCCGTTGACTCGTTCCGCTGATTTATTTACTTTTTCCAGAGACAAGCGACAATCGCTAGATCTAAATGGCACTCATTGCAAATGGCGACGCGCTATGTCCAGTGGGGAACGATGCCCGATGCCAGTTTCGAATGCAAAATTCTAAATTTGAATTTCAAAATACCAGGCATCGTTCCCGACGGAAGCAAGTCGTGGAATACCGCCCCTCATGATTCTTCATGGTACTCGAATAAAATACGTTGCGCTTCGTAGCTGTGACATCGGAATATCAATTTCGTTGCCTTTACCAAGATATTGAGTACTTTAATTTTTTCCGTATTGATTTAAGTAGTTCGTGAAGAAAGAAAGATAAAATAATGTAGCAGTACTAAGTCTAAATGCTTCTTTTACCTCAGTTTTGAATAGTTGGCTTTTCCATACTGATAATACTCAACGAAATATTGGTCTTATTTGTACAAAAATAATTTGAACATAATTTTGGGAACTGTTGTTGATTATATGTATATCTAGCTCTTCATGAGAAGCGGCTTGCTACCAATCTGAACGCTTACGGAGGTATAGCGCATATTTAAACATGTCTAAATAGATAGTCAATTTAAAATCAGCTGTAGCCCTATTGTCGCTGATGCTGAAAAGTTCACGTCATGATATCAGTGCATGTGCTTATCATGTCAGAAGTCAGCTTCAGAAAAAGACCATGTCTATCTGCCCCTCATCAGTGGACAACAGAGACCCCATCGCACATCATGGTCGTGGTCTCGTCTACACGTTATATCTAAGCACGTCCTTGGATGTCAGGAATAATATGTTGTCCATGATGTGCACGTATATTATTCCATACCTCCATTGTATCGTTATGGACAAGTCTGCATTGTCTACTTATAGTGCAGGTGGATAATTATCTAATCAATGTTACGCAGCGCTACGTCTTCACTTACCGATATCAGCGGCTGCATGCAGTAGGTCGGCCAGCAGTTCTGGTTCGTGGCATGCGATAGCTAGCCGTTCTTCGTGCAAGCGTGCCGCATTTAGCTCGCCCGGTGCAGCTTCACGCAGCTGCAGCGCTACAGCGCCCTCGCCGCCAATTGCTGCACTGTACATCAGCACAGCACGCGGCGAAAACGTCGGCAGCGGCAGCCGCGTTGTGTGCACCTGGAACAAAGAGTGCATTGGATTTGTCACATTTTGAATCAAAGTTTTTCGAGACATTTTGGCCAGGTTCTAAACAAGGACATAAGTGGTGTGATATGTAATTTATCGTTTGTCTAAGTAGCGTAAGTATGTTTAAAAGGTATAATTAATCATTATATTGCCACGTATTGCCAGAGCTTTGAAACGTTACATCACAAAACTGCTGTGCGTATTTGACTAACCATTATTCTTATCTACATCATATATAGATATAAAACTCGAAATCATATGCCACTTGTTTTATAACCACATGATCTATCTAAATTCACAATGAAAACCTCAAATCGTATCAAAAGACCCCCAGTGTAAAACATAGTAGGTGTACATCACACGAGATGGCTGAATAAATAGTTGTTCGTGAGTAATTATCGTCGCGCATTGTTCGCGTAACGAGGGCGTAGATTATAACGCGATTAAGGCCAGGCCACATGGGCCTTAATGGAATATCACGTGTGAGGCCACCTCCACAATAATGCTGTCGAGGCCTGCTTTATAACGTGTAGCTGTCTGTGATCGTGAATCTAACACGTTAACTTTCTGCGTACATTAATCAACTCAAACTTTTATTCGTATTCAATTAGATCTTTTAGGGGATTGAGTAATCCTCTGATATTATTTAGATAGAATGATTGAAAACTATAAATTCTGGAATTTGACGTAGATGAACATTTCACTTTTACTTTATTAACGATCCGATCTATCGGCCTCTCTCTCTGACACACAACGCTTGAGGGAGAGAGAGAGAAATTTTTTGAAGTGATAGTTAACTTATTTTTTAATTAGATAAGTTAATTAGTACTTTTTAATAGTCAAGAATATACTCATCAGTAACGACATTATATGATATTGTATAGTATAGTATGGTATGATGTTGTATTGTAAAAACTATAAAACAAATGAATTTACAAAAAATTGTTAAGGATTTGGAAGCTAGGCTTTACAAATGTCGAATATACACAAAAACATCTCTAAAAAATTGAAAAATTAGCAATAAACATATAACTATAATTGGTTTATGTATGAGATACGTTCATAAGTAGGAATCATTAAGACTGTGAGAATCTTAGAATTTTCAAGAACGAAAGATGCCTTCGTTTTGTAATTAAATTTGATTTTCTACAGTTTTAAACCAAGTTATCAGCTTAACTCCATCTTAGTTACTTAGTTGGCTCAGAATCAGCTTTGATAGTGTCTTGGTAAAGTTTAATTGCAAGTGGCTTTCTAAATATCATCTCTTTTTAATTCCGATGTTCAGCAGATTTAAATTGGACTTAGCGTATGGAAGGTATTCAATGTATACGGTGAATTTGTAACGGACTGTTGACAATTGTGGAAGCAAAGTAAATACCATTAAGCGTTTTATGTATTTATTTATCAAATACACCAACAACGATACATAAAAAAACACTACACTACATTTTGTATAGATATATAACATTTGCAAAAATTCTATTCTCATTCTTTTCACAATAGTAATAAAATTAACAATGAATATATCACGAATGAACTAACGAATAACAAACGAAGAATCTAAGAGAAATAATGCGAATTAAAAAACAAATATACTCTATAAGTTATCATAATTCTAGGGTATCTCGGTTGTCAGTGAAGTCATTGAGTTGTTATAGGTCGCGAGCACAATTTCCGCCTCAACTTGATATATCTTGTTTAAAGCTATAATTATAAAAATTAAAGAGATTACAATTATTAAAAGCTAATATTACTATTTTATTCTAAAAGGCAACTGATTTGACGAAACGTAAACGTTTCGTATTAAAAACATAATAATTCACGAAAGGAATAAAGTCCAAAAATGCCCAAAAACAATTTTTGCAATAAGTTATAAAATTTCTTAAAATATATAACTTATTTGCTTCTTTTCTTAGCTGTTTTATTCTATTTATGAACACAACAAAATAAACATACAATAAATAGGGTGAACTGTAAGCACAAAGAAATAATAAGCATTTAAATAATTATTGTTACTTATATAATAAATACATTATTAACATAAAGATCCTGTATACGTTTGGTTAATAAACTATTTATTATATAATATAATTAAAAGTTCTTTTGAAGACGAAATAATGAAACGAAAGAAATCTGTCGAAACAAATCGCCGTAGTATATTCAAACATAAGATAATTAAGAGGCAGGTTCATATTCTTACTATCATCATAGTCATCGTCACTATACTTTTGCCGAAATTTAGGGCATTTCCTTTACCCGTATGGAATTGTTATTATTAGTTTCATTAGGTCATTTATATTTACGTTTAAGACGCAATAATGTACCGCCGTTATAGCTCTGTCCTCAATAATTACCAGGGTTCCCGGGGGTCCGCAGGTAAAGCCGGTTTGATTACACCTCGATTATCCCGCGCTTACTGCTAACGGTCCAGGGCAACAAAACTGATTTAGTCTCCCAAATTGTTGTAACTGAAGGACAGCGATACAAACTTGAGTTGTATATACACTTAAGTAGGGTTGTATTGTTGTTTAAAACAAAATGTTTACTTTTTATGGGAGGATTAGACATATTCCGTAAATTAATTTAAAAAGATTCGAGATTGAGAATTTTTGTATCGAGACATTGCGTTGACTAGCGCCTTATGTCAGGTGAGTGTTCTAGAACTCATAATTCCATTAAGTATCACAATATTTTTTTTTCTCTATATACAACAACTTGAACGCCTTACTAATACAGTTCATTGTATAAAAAAAACTATATTTAGGCCGTAAATTGAATAGAAATAAGGGTTCATAATACACCCCCTGAAGAGCTTTTAGACTTCATTTCCAGATACTCCTTCCTGATCAAGCACTCGGGTTGGGCTTCGGATTCATCAATTAACTGTCAATGTCACGTACAATTAGTGTCTCGTATTTTAAATTTGATATAAATATTTCTTCTAGTTTTGGTTTCACAAGCATAAGGTTTTAATGATAATTCTTTAATTTCGTTCAAACTTAGCAGCTAAACGACACGCTAATAATCACTGGTTCGCAAGAGTATACACTAATTTATAGGCGATGCACACTGAACCTGATAATTACAAGTCGTTGTGGGGTGAGGAGGCACTTCGCTGAGTTGATTACATCTTGAATATCTCCCACTGAATAGGAAGCACAGATTCCGTTTAACGTATTGTGTGTTAACGATTCTCAACACGCCATACACAAATTTCGTTAGGGAAATATGTTTTGACAAAAGCAGTGGATTATTTTAATTCTTTCTTGGAAACAAAAGGTTACAGGTATGCCTTATATCTTTATTTTGTCTTTAGTTAGTTTTCAAATAGTTTGGAAAGTTTTAACAATTATGAACATACAACTAGATTTAATTTTAACTCATACTGGTGGGATGAAAAGATAGTTTAGCAAAAAGCGCCTTTAAAGAAATTACTTGTTTAAAAGCTCTTTTATTTTTTTATTTGTTACTATTGAGCAAAAACAAAACTTTATTAAAGCCAAATTGACTTCTTTCTTTGTTGCACAGCCAAAGTGTGAAATGCCTAACCGGCAAACATATTCTCTCGAAGAAGAGAGTGCCTTTTCACGGCTCGGCACGGCATACTGTATCATCATACAGCATGGTTTCCTTCAACAGAGACATGAAATGGCACTTTTTAGACCGGCAAGGTGGAAGTGGCTAGGGCAGTATATCGCATACTGCACTGGCTATCTTCGCATATTTACTAGCTCGTACTGCTTACCATCACTCGGTGTCAAGGCATTTACTACGATTTTAATTAAAAAACTTATTTTTTTATTTTCAGGCTTTGTGGTCCGATATAGTTTCAACCGTCTACTTATTAAGGTCTGTTTGTATGTACAGGCAGCTGACAGATAGCAGATGCTTAGAAATAGAGTTTTGTTTGCCACTTTGAGTACGGAACCCTATAAGTCAATTGTGTCTTATTTATCGGTAAATATGTATATTTAATACAACCTGAGCTGGTAGAAATGAATATAAATAAGTGTAAAAGTAAAGAAACAATAATAATTAATTGTACTCACTATGTTAAATATGAATACAAAGTACTGAGTGAAGCCTATTGTAAAGGCTACGAATGTTTTAATAATAAATATAATAGATATATTTATTCTGACAAAACGCTTCAGAGAAGTGTTAGTAGGAACCTTAATGAATATTATAACAGTAGTCTAACGAATTTAAAACCGTTACATTATTATCAAGTTCAACAAATATCAAGTTGGTAGCTGTGATGCTACTGGTATAATACTATCTGCTCTCTAGGGCGGGCGGACGGCTGATTGTGGCCAAAATATCCCCCGCGGACTGGCCAATAAACGCACTCCCAATCTAGATATCTATTTTATTTTTATATATATTTCTCTGTAGAAGATCGAAACCGTTAGTAGCTCGCTTGCATAGTGTGTGTTTGTCTGTGCTTCGGGAAGTACTGTTAGTTAAGACGTTGGTTCTGGTTACTATTGCACCCGTTTTTACCCATCAAACCACAGAATGCATCAATCAAAATGTTCACACACTGTTCATTGTTTCTCCCATGTAGGAAAGCCTGAGATATAAAAATATCTGGTTGTAACTTTACAAAGTTAAAGTTAAAGCTGCAGAATTATATGTTGCATTTATATCAAAATAACAAGATAGTATTGGGACGTGTTAGCTTAGGAAGTTTGATCATTGAAGCAATTATTTTTCGACGAGCTTGAGTGTAATCTCCGTCTTTAAAAAATAAGGTTAATTTATAGCGTACAAAGATATAGTTCAGATACCAACAAGAAGTCTGACGTGAACTCCACTTTATGGAACAATTAGTACTGATTTAAAACCTCTTTTACTGTCTCTAATTATAATTATGAGGTAGCCCCAGTTTTAATCCAACAACTTTTTCAAGAAACACTTAAGGTTAAAAATTTTACTTAATATAGTTTAATTTAGTTTTTAGTTTTGATTGTATAGTTTTTTTTAGTTAATATTCGCAAAAGTAGGATTGATTTTGGTTTGTTTTGGGTTTACTAGTATAAACCAAATTAAATTATACATTTTTGCGAATGTTCCTGAATTTCTCATTTAAAGTTTTTCAGTTAATACATACACGTCATATTATATGCTACAATGAGCTTAAATATTTGATATCTCAGTTAAGTACAATCTGTGGCAATTAAAATACTGTTCTATTGTTGAAAAATTTTCTTATGTTAAAATTACTGCAATGTATAAATGTTGTAGCCTATTTTAGAATTTCATAGCCGAAATTGTAAAAGGAATCTTTATATTTTTGTTATGTCTCTCCTTCCTTCCGTTTGTATTAACCTATGTCACAGACGATCAGACTTTACATCCATTGAGCTGGAGGGTTATTCTGAAGTTGAATGAACATAAGCCTCAATAAATGGCATATTTCTTTAGTACGAAACACATTTTTTTATTGGCACAAGTGGCACACGACGAGTGTTGTCACATTCTCGACAATAAACTACTTTACACTACGTTACTACTTTACAATACTTTATTAGTTTACTCAAAGGACATTTAACTCTATGCTAAAAAGTGGATAAAATGCATATATATTTATATATATATATATGGAATTATAGTGATAATCTCGGATAGACTACTTATTATATAAACTATGCAAAATATATTCTTCAAACTCCTAACTATTATTACAAAAGTCTTGAGCGACGCCATTCCAAATTGAACAAGCTTCGAAACTGATTAGGTGTAATACAATTACCGAGTAGGAATGTGGTTGTATTGAATTCATCTTTAGACGAGAGAGCGCAGATTAGGAGTGTCACATTGTCACGCTAATAATCACAAAGCGGTCTCTAATCAAATATAATTTGGTCTAGAATTTAATGATACACGCACAATCCAGCCAATTTTGTTCAATAGGAACTTATGGCTTGAAATTTGAGTTATGTACATAATTTGTAAGCACGAAGAAACAAAGCTTATTCCTATTACAAAGTTGAGTTTTAACTCGCAAGTAATAGTATTACTTAATGTTCGTAATAAAACAAAACTGTATAACATTTAATGATTGCTTCCAATTGTATGATTATTTCAGTTCACCATGAGTATTTGTAACTAGTTATTTTTATAGTTGTCATACGATTTTAGATAATTCTATCATCTAAAATACTAACTAATTTTCCGCAACTTTCAGAAAGGTCTAAGACGGTCAGTTAGTGGCCTGTGAGTAATTAAAAAGAAATAAAATAACTAATTTATCAAATTTAGAGGTCACCAAAATGTAGGTGAATAGAATATCAAAAAAATTCCCGCGTATATTGGCGTTAACGAAACCATTTACGAAGAATGCTAAAAGTGTTTTATCGAGCGTGTTCTCTTGCGAAATTCGTGGAATTCTCGAGTTAAACCAAAAACATAATCTTATACCAACCGTTGTCAACACGTCAATAGACGAATGAGCCGAGAAAAATGGATTCGTCAGTATTCCTTTCGGCGTGCAAAATATAGGTGATGTTTTTTATGAGCAGTAAATTTGGGGCGCCCGATTGTTAGCATTGGTTTGGAAGTGACGTTTCGATTCTTCTGTGACGAGCGTTTTTTAAAAATAAAATATATACCTCCATACTTGAAACTTTATGAATGGTTTGTTTGGTGAAATATTTTTTATTAAACATTTTTTATTCATTAAATAAAAATTGTTATTACTTTAATTCTAAACAGTTTTTATAATAATTTATTTTCACATCTACTTATTTTGTGATAAATGTGTACTGTATTTTACTCGTTCGTATTATACACCTAAGTCTGTTTTTACACGGTCTTTTTGTACACGGTTTTGATATAACACGGTTTGAAAATTGAATATTTTTAATTTTTTTACACGATTTTATTCCATTTAGCACGATTTGAAATTTTATGTACTTAAATTTTTTTGTCAAATTTAACATTTGCGAAGTATGTTCATATCACAAAAAAGTATTTATGAAAGAAAAAAGTCTGAAACCATCGATAGTTTGCGAACAAAAAATTGAATAACCTATTCTTTTCGTTCACAACATAGTTTTTTAGTTCCTGAACTTGCCATACATTTAATTTATATTACTTTTAAGATTAGAGTGCATATCTTTTTTATCATTAATTACTATGCTTGTGAAAATAAGCATTATATATTTGATTTAATAAAATAAACATGAATTCTTGTTTTTCACTAATTTTAATAAGTTTTAGAGATTAGGAACAAATCACCCATTTTTGTATAAGATCAATGTCTTTTTTTACACGGTTTTTTTTACACGGCTTCTTCTGGAACCAATCTACCGTGTAAAAACAGACTTAGGTGTAATTGTATATTTCTCGGTATTCTTGTACTTATTCTGTTGCCTTCTACTTTCTTGAATTCCTCTTGCCGAAAGTTAACGGGAGGAGGTAGTTTATTTTTAATAAGGCTATCTTGTGTACACCAGATGGTACTACTAGGTACTTTAGGTACATTAAGTAGTTTACTAAGAGGTGATCATCGCATATAGACACCAGCTATATTATAGTATTACATGAGACTTAAGTGTGTGTTGAGATTCTGAAGACATGAGATTTTAATATCTTCCGTTCCCTATATTAATTCACATGAACGACCTTAGAAGCGGGCTTTCTACCACGTAGAGAAAGTAAATAACTTTTGTATTGTATTATATGAAGGGTGTACCTATAATTGTGTTTATTAGTGTATAGAGAACACTAATAATGTCTACATACTAATTCGGCATAGTTTATACGTTTAATTTTATCTATTTTAATCAACAACAGACTTAAATATATATTTGTTTCAGTAATAGATGGTGACTTTAGTTAATGTTGGTATTTTTACATATTAATATAGCTATAGTATTGATAAATAAAGTAATAATATTTACACTTCAAAGTATATTTTATTTGAATTACATAAATTCTTAAATCCAGGGAATGTAAAAAGAACCACTATAATTTGTTTTCACGAATTTTAGGTACTTGTAAAATATATCATATTTCTATTCTATTCCTTATAAAAGTAATTTCAGATACACATGAATCTGAGTATATGTTACTAATCCCAGCGGTACAGAGTAATGAGCCTAGATTTAATTTCCCATTATACCTTTTGTATTAAATGTTTTTTATTACCAGTTTATCACTATCACGAACCTCTTCTTTACTTTCAGTTTTGACTTGTAAATTATGCCATTATTTCTTTTATATTCAGATATATATCATGTCATATCCACTAATAAAAGCAGTTTTTAATATCTTACATTTTTTTCTAATTTGGCCTTCAACTCACCTGGTCTTAAGTAAAAATAAGGGCTTTTCGATTCTTTTTTAAGGCCTATGCAAATAGTGTAATACAGTGTACCTTTTAGTTAGTTCTACTCACAATTAAAAACATTAGACAACATACATTCAATATTATGCAGAAGGTTTACTTAGTAAACAAAAATACAAAATAATCATGGAAGCGAACTATACCCGGATTCCTCAATCACAGAGACATTTACTTAAATTATTTATTCATACAGTCCTCTTGTCTTGAAATACCTACGGCCATAGAGAAAGAAGAAAAAGCGTATTTATAAAACTATAACTAAACAGAAAATACTCTATGAAAATATAATAATAATATTTCCAATAATATAATAACATTGCTCAAACACACCTTCTATCTAGCCCGACGTAAGCATCATTAAGAGCTTGTTTTATGGATACTAGATAACGGAGAAACATAAAGAGTAATTTGTATATGAATATCAGAAATATAAAAATACAAATATCCATGGTTCGTAAACAAATATTCTTATCTATTATACCAATATCTATCCTTACCGGGATTCGACCTCGGGACCTCTGACTAAGAAGACAAAGGTATTGACCACTCAAAAGTTAAAAAAAACTTTTTGCATTGAGTTGTAAAATGTAATACACTATTAAACACGGTATTCCCACCATATTAGTAAAACAGTACACATTATATTGTATTGTTTTGATATTGCAATTCATATTTGCTAATGGATAAAAGAAGGATTTGGTTATTTCCAACATATTTCATTCAAAGCGCGGATTAAAATTGAGGCAGGGTTCACAGACGAATGGAACAATAAAAATAATAATATTAAATATTAACAATATTTTTTGACTATTACCTACGTTAATTTAAACAAGGATACGTTATGTAACGTTTTTGTCTTAGTTGCTAAGCAAACATTTTATGGAATTTTTTGAATTTTCTATCGATAGCGGAAGCGAAGCTATCAATAGATTGCGAAAGAAAATTCTAAGATGTGTGATCTTATATCAAGTAAAACTCTTTTTATTTCTGAAAAATTGCTACTAATTAGCACAATTAATAAAAAATAGTTTTTAAAGATTATCGCAAAACATGTGATGTTGTGAGTTTAAAAGTGAAATTTATTTTTGTTAATTAATATACAATAATTTGTCTACATAGATGACGAATTTATGATTAATAAAAGATAAAAGATAATTTTTTGCAAAATATATAAACACAATGCCTAAATGGCACCATCCGTATTACGCAGTAACACAAATTATGTATTCCACTCTAATTGGGGATAGCGATATCGATTTTGTATTAAGGGGAAATAACCAAAGTCCGTCCGCGAAGAGATCATTGTTACTCGGTTAATATTGGAAATTGAACGGTACAAACATTTTACCTGTATAAATTCATATAAATATATTTGTACTTTAAATACTGGAATTTAAGATATATAACGTATAACGTACGGGAAATTATAGATTGCCTGTGTCGTGGAAATGGGAGTCTCTCTAGTTATTTTGTGTATTTTCATCTATTAAGTATTATTTTATGAACTAAATCTCCATTAATAATTAGAAGCAAGAAATAAAATATGGAAGTCTGTTACCTTGAGAAGGATGCGTATGTTTAACCTCGAGAACGCGTCCGCGAGCGCGTGTTGTAAGTGTGTGTGTTTGTGTTTAGTAATAAAAAAATAGATTTTAATTATGTGTGCGTTGAAAAGTTTAACAATATTAATTAATAAGTCTGCTACAAATATAAAGTGTTGGAAATTTGACAGAAGCATAGAAAATTAACCAGAAAAGGCACAAATAGTGAAACAAGTGTTTGCCAAAACGATACATTACTTTTTTAAAAAACAAGAGTCCATATATTCAATATGTTTCGTAAAAAATATGTGCTAAAATTCATTGTTTTCGCATAAGCAATCTTTAATTGTTATTTATGTAAGACACAAAATTCTAAATTAAAAACGAATAACCATCAGTAAGATATTTTTAATCTACAATAATAATTATCAATTAAATTTAATTCGTTGCCACGTTCAATCTAGACAAGTTGTTTCAGCTTTAATTATGCCTCAGAATACAGGCACTGGTTCTGTTTTTAGGTCAGTAATTCCAGTTGTCTCGCGGAGTTTATGATTTGATTTCCATTTCCACTCACGTCTTGAATTTATTGGATCAACTTGTATGGATTTCAATATCGATGTTTGTTCGTCTCGTTCGCCTCGTCGTTGAAGTTGAAAATAAATCTGCTTAGAAAAATTTATGATGGTTATCTAATAATTATGAGGCGTTTTATTTTGATATAGTTCGTTTATTTTTTTAGTTGCGGCGTGTAATGGCGGGGTCAGTTGGGTGCTGTATATTTTGTTTCGTATATAGTGTCTTAGTGACATTTTTGTTTGATTTTTCAGTGATTCTTTTTCATTCATTCATATGTAGGTAAGTTCGTTTATTTAACATCATTGTATCATTTCATTTCCATTTGCTTCATTGTAATCATTAACATAGCATTCTATTTTCGTATCATTTTATCATAATCGCTTACATTGCTTTCCATTTTAAAAAATCTCAATTGTCTCTTTCATTAACAAAATGGCGGGGCCTACAATTAGTCGCCATAAACTCCATGGAGCAAAGGGATACGTTACACCGGTATTCCTGAGTCACCAATAAAGAACTTACTACGTAAGACCTGGCTGTATGGGCTTTAGCTCCCTTTGCCTTCTCTTTAATAGTGAAAAAATATATTCGTGACTTCATCGAATGAATGTTGGACATGGTGATTCAACGGGAACTGTATATTATTTCACGATAAAAGTCATGACTTACAAATCTCCAACGCTTAGTCCGTGGTGGGTAAATCCGTAATTATCCAAATATTAGCAATCATAAGGGTAGTCAAATTTAATATCTGAAAATTAATCGGATGTTTGATTTATCGGAGGCAAGTGTTATATAAATTATTAACTTCGGTTTCCAAGGCCAGACATCGAAAGCGTAATTTTATTTTAAAATGACCGAACCTGCAACAGCATGATAATATGCATTAATTAATAAAAGTAAAAACGTTTAATGCATATCTATCACCCTTTTTTTAAATAAAATACCAATAATATTTATGCCACAATTATTATTCTTATAGATAAATCTGACAATTACTACCATTGTGAAAAGGAATATTGTTTTTAGATTTTTTTTCTATTAAAATATTACCTGCGTTATTATCTTCACCATCATTTTAAATTGTGTGTATGTACATACATCGTTAAATAAATAAATAAATATAGGAATTTTATTTAAAAATGGCTCATTAACTTCTTCACCGATATAACTACTAGATAAGTATATCATATTCAAAGTGTATTTAGTATTCCAAACTTTTTATTCATTATTAATAAAGAAATGTAATTATTTTCGAGTTCTAAAGCGAGGACCTCCATTTCATAATGACTTAAATTATTATTAAGTTACCCAAAGTTCATTACAGCCAAAACTTTACGTATCTTGAAATAATATAGAAGCTAATATTTTAGGAAATTAAAAAGTAAAAGAAGCCTTCAGTTTTGTATACAAATTCATTTTGAAGAACTTAACCTTATGTCATAAAAAATAGCTTTTTGTAATCCTTTCTAGAAGGGGATTAGAAAATACAATTTTTTTCAGCGTTTTGTGATAAAATTACACACAGAATGGTAAGCTGTTTATTTCAAGTTTCGATGAAACGAAATATATTTGGCGAAGGTTACTTATATATCAACAAAAAAATTTGTAAATATTGTTGCTTTTGTAGATGGTGTTACTCGTGGTATTTTATAAATTAAAATCATTCTTAAGAAAACATTTTATTTTGGTTCTTCCTACGCATTCCAATAACAGCTTATACAACGCGTAAGAAAAACTCTCTGTAAGCATCTTTTGCCTATGGTTACCGCGTAAATACTTTATATGTATATTCCAATTTTCTAAACAATTATTTTAACCATGTAAACGGCAAAATGAAGTTTAATAAGTAATTACATAAAATTAATCTCCATCTTGCTTCCAAAAGTAAATTAAATGTCCGATGTTTTCTCTCAAGCGTGTGAATACACACTCAACTCATCAATTTCAGAGAAGAACAAAGACATTGGCGATTTTATCCTTAAATTTACAGAGAAAAGTGTCATTTTAGTCCTGAAAAAACATTAGGCCTTTTTCGATTGATTTCAATGTCAAAACCTGGTGTGAACATGTGTGTGTAGTCGTAGCTACCAATTCCTGCCTGAAGCGGCTTTTCGTAGCGATTAATTGGAGCTTACGGTATTGATTTTGTATTACATTAAGCCGGCAGAACTTACCAATATTAGACAGTTGCAGATGCTACTTATTTATTCAAATTGCTTCATATGCGCAAAGGGCTTATTCTGTGTGTTGAATACAGCGTAAAGCGGTAACAAAATATATTATTTATTAACAGCAATTAAGTACGTTGGAGAAAGATACTGAAAATTTCACAAACGAAGCTATAATTATAGTTTTGTAAGCTTTTCAAGTGAGCTCGAAAGATTTGACTTATAGTTATGATATATACTTACTATTCTAAATCGGTACAACAATGGCCAGCTATTAAGTTCTAAATAATGAACAACTCTTATATTATTTTTGAAGTGCCTCTAATAAAGATTTTTATGTGGGAAATTTACTGTTACCGTATATAATAAATACGTATATAGGTAATGCAACTTGTTAATTTTCACCCCCACGCAAAAGGATGGGTGTTGAGATTGGCTGATGTTATTTAGAGGAGATTCAATTAGGCCCACTAGGATGGTTGTATTTAAATAGTGAACGATATGAGTTTATATTAATAAATATCTTTTTATGGTTATAAGTGTTCAAGCCTAAATATCAAAATTATCTGTTTTTTTTGAGAGCTTCAGATTTTGACCACCTCGCTAAAGTCAGTTTTGGTGCCATGTCACACCAAATATAAAGTAACAATGTTATATAATCTCAAATATAAGACGCGTGTAGTGTTAGCGACTCATTAACATTTCCCAGCACGTAATGAGGCGTTCACAGTGATTGAGACTGAGTCGACTAACAAAGTATTCGATACAACAATTCAATTAAGCTATCACATTGTTTCATTATTGACATTTAATATTTGACACTGACTCGTGTACAAATTGGATTACGAAAGTCACTTTATGATATCGAATCAACATCGCACCGGCGTCTTACGACAGTGTAAATATTAATGAATTTCATATAGATATTCTCTAACAACGAATGCCTTCCGAGAAATGTTAAATTTTAATTAGCGTGTGTTGTCTTTATGTCTTTAGTGGGTAATTACGAGATGAGCTAAAAGATGCATCTTCTGAAATAATAATTATTTTGATTACAATTATCATTTGCCAATAGAAACACATAACTCATATCCAGATTAAAAACCTGTCGAATAATAAACGTAAACAACCTATGTGGTGGGAAATTATTTTAAATAATCCACTGAGTAATTTAGCCATGTTGAATAACTAGCATCAAAATATTATAACAGAATAATTTTAAAACTATTAATTAAATTATCGTAATATTTACTTGTTAAATTATGATTAAATATCAGACCGTTTAATTTTTCATTTAATTAAGTGCCATTATAAACCACTTAGCAGTTAATGAATCCATCTTTTTCAGTAAATGATTTTATATAGTGCATTTTCTTTTCTCGCAACACATCGT
This sequence comes from Acentria ephemerella, assembly GCA_943193645.1. Lineage (NCBI taxonomy): Eukaryota > Metazoa > Arthropoda > Insecta > Lepidoptera > Crambidae > Acentria > Acentria ephemerella. The sequence continues at coordinate 3,731,644 of OW971889.1, forward strand.
CTTTGTTTACTGAATTTTTCGTCCTTGTCGTCTCTTAGAAAAAGATAACTTTTTCCTTGATTCATCTGACTCAAAATTTTACTCGGGATATATTATCTCAGTTAAGCTATAGTATGTAGGTAAAATATGATGGTTAGTTTAATTTTTTGACATTACTGAACTGGAGGACATATTAGCATAACTTAACGTGTTGTTAATTATTGTTTTTAAATATTTTTGTAAAAAAAAAATCAACAAGACGTATAAGTTCAATTCACTATGAAACCATTATTAACTAGTATTAATCTTTTTTAATGTCATTCTCTTTGTTCACATTTTAGTAGGTGTTAAGTTAACGGGAACTAAATTAAGAATCCCTCCTCTTCGTCCAGTTAGCTTCATCATGTCCGCTGCACTGTAATCCATTTTCCATTATTCAAGCTGCCGGTTCGAAGCTTGTAAAATACCGCAAACATTGTGTGTGAAAGAGATTATTTTCATTGCTACGAACCGTTTAAGCTATTCGTATTTATTAACCTTTTTGTTTCGATACTAGTTTTGTTGCGTAGCGTAACGATTGTCAATGTTGAATTATTACATTTTATTACTTCGATTTACATGTGAAATTTATATTTTTGGTATCTAGAAAGATATTGTTATCCACTTTTCAGGGGACTTAATGTGGAGATAACATTTCATATACGTCGCCACCGAGGAGCTCGAGCCTATCCTAAATTAGGGCAATTAGGCCTAAGTCAACCACACTGGCCAAGTGCATGTTGGTCGATTTCACACACAACCTAAGAATTTCTTTAAAGGTGTGCACAGGTGTCCTAACAATGTTTTCTTTCACCGTAAAAGCGTCGAATAAACATGCATATGAATTCAAAATCTGAAAACACAATTGGTAGATGGCGGGGTTCTAACCTCTGCCTCTCGCATGGAAGATGACCTTACGCACTAGCCACCGACGCTTTTCTTGCTTGTTTACTTTTCAGACAACAATTTTTAGTGTATAATTAAAAACTTGTTTCTGAATCAAACGTAACATCACATTTATTGAAATAAATAGTTTTGCGAATTTTCTTCTATTTGCTTTGTTTCATTTATTTAAAAAAAACTTTACTAACGGCGCATTTAAGAATGCAGTATAATAAAAAGTACCCTTTTTATTTCTTTATGGAATGAAGGCAACGTTAACAAAATAAAATGCAGGACGTAAAATATCTACCTCTCTTAAAAATAAACCTCATAAATGTATTTTGGTCATGAAATATCCACTTAATTTCCAGAATTTATATTATCTACCTGCATTCAGTCTTGTCGCACCAACAAATAATGTCTCCTTTGAGAGTTACGTGCGATTCTACAGTGAAGTGTACCTTCATATTTATCTCATTAGGAGTTTATTTATATGAAAACTATTTTAAAAAGTGCCCCGAAAATAAAGTAGATTAATTATAAAGTGAATATGAATGTACAACGTTAAGATAAATCATTTATAACTAATAATTTTATATATAAAAAAGTAACATATTAAGTAGTTAATTTAAAATCAAAGTAAGTTATATATTTTGTAAAAAATAACTGAAAGCACAATATTTGTAGCACAATAATGCTTAATGAACCAAATTATTCCGTTTCTTTTCACTCATTGGGGATATACAAAAATATAGTATGTAGGCAAGCTCAATAATAATTTGATTTTAAATGTCAACGTGTTCGACGTTGTTACGTGCTAACCCAAAAAGTTTATGATTTGTATTAAGAATTTAAACAATCTTTCACTATTTTTCTGTGGTACTTGGTAGTCACAACAGGACCCCCTTATCGCAATCATAATTATTAACTTACCTTTTACAGTAGAGTAGTACACAGGCCAAGCATCCACGCGCGCAGTATTGGGACGGAAGCAATTCTTTATTTTTCTAGGAAATATTTTAATTGTAAGTTGTACACCGGGAAGCCGGGAATCTTGAAAATCCAAAACGATTCATTCAAGAAACTACAGATGCATATAATGTTACATATTCTTTATAAAGCCTCGGAACTTATGGAACGTATTGGGTTTAATTAATAATTGTATATATTCTTTAGTTTTAATAAACAATCTGGGATTTTCGTATTCTTTTCTTGTACTTGTACAATAAAACATTTAGTTCCGTGCGCCCTCGAGGCGACGCCCGACATGGCGAATTCCACAGCGAAAACATCATATTACCCAATGCGTGAATCATTTGAACAATGTTTGTGACAGTTATGGCTGCGTTCCGCTGAGTTATTGTGTTCCAGACTCAAATTTACTGTGATTTAACGCGTACTTCGTTATTTTTCCCGCGGCTTTTTCTCCGGAGGCTTCCTTGTGTCAGGTACACACACACGTCGAGACACAAGAAAACGAAGGAAACTCTCCAATGTGTTGAGTCAGCGGATCCATTATCTGTGCTGCGGGGGTAGTGAATCTGTTGTATTAAGTTTTTTGGGTCACGTGGACATTGAGAAGCAATTTATAATTCTAATCCCTAAGTGAGTAGAGGATAGTTTTGTTTATTTTTACACAAAGTAATAAGCATTTAATTTACAAAATAGGAAGTGTAACTTATATATTAATTTTGATTTTTCTGTTTCTTAATAATTATAAAATACGCGAATTAACCAATAACTCACCTATTCATTATAGCAAATTTGGTTGAAACTGTGGTATTGATCGTCATCGATACCTACCTATATGAACTTATTAATACTGGAATAAACTTTATCAATCTATTAAAATTACTTCGATACGCTTAAGGAATTTACTTCAAAGACTTACGCTGGCTTCTAAAGATTCAGGCCACAGTTACGTAACAGGAAACGTGGCTGTATATTGTGCCGTAACGCAAGACCTCGGAGGGTGTTACGTAGTAAATCTAAAGCAGGAATTGAATCAAACGGGTCTCGTGACGGGACCCGGTGATAATGTTGGATTTATACCTCGTATTGTCTCTTATCCGACGCGGGTGAGGGAGATATTCGCTGAATTTTTAATTTAATTGCTTTTAAACATATTCACTGTGACGCTTTCGAGAGATTTGCCACCAGTTTTGTGGCCATGTACGTTTTTAAGCCGTGATATTTTTACCGATGGGATAATATAACCCTGCTGTATGTAAATCAAGTTCCTGTGGTTTTATCTGATTTTGCATTTCAATTGTAAACACGTAAAACAAACTCGAGAAAAAGAGTTTTGTGTTAAAACGGAATATTGTTAATGAATTTTATTTTAAAAAAACAAATGTTTTTGGTAAAGGTTCCGTTTATACGAAGTATGGCTCCATAGATTTAATGATACAATACAATAGAATAGCTACCTTACAAAACACCGAACCCTCGCAATAGCATTACCGCAAAACTTTTTAATATTTCACGATGCCTGTTAGTTTCCTTTGGGCTTCACCCTGGATGGTGTCCAAGAAACTTGCCCCGTCAACATGACAGTGCTCGTTGGCAGGACAACAAAGGATTGGGCCCTGACGAAGCGGTTTGTGGGAACCTAACTTGGTACGACGTTTTTCTCAATTTATTAAGATTTGTCTGTGCAAATAATGTGTTTTTTCTGCTTGATAATAAATGGTGGAGGGAGTTGTATATTATTTAATTAATAGAACTTTCAAAGACGGACAAAGAAGGCGGGGCTAGTGGGTGAAATCACAAACGCTTGTTTAATATTTAAAAACTACTCAAATATAGCTTCAATTCACCTTTACATCATATAAATTTTGTCTTTGATAATGCTTATATTACTTAAAATTGCCATCAATTAAGTTTAAACTGCCATAATTTTAATTTAACTGCCATAAACGAAACCTAGACGAAGAGAAAACAAATCGAAAATTCATTATTATTATATATAACTATATTTTTACACCACTAAGGTGGCAATCAAGCATACGGCCTACCTGATGGTAAACGGTTACTGTAACCTATACCATTTCGCTTTTAAAATTATTTGCTTGCAAAAAAAACCAAAAACTATTTTTTTACATTAAATATCCATCCATTTTATTTGTAAGTTATGACCGTTTTCCCCAGTCATTACTTAGCTTCAAGTATTTTTATATATCTCTATCGTAAAGTAATAGAGAGACAGGTGTGGCTGGGAGTTACATAAGACAAGATAACGTATGGTGGAAATGTTAACATTACCCATTAGGTACTAACGGACTTTAATTATTGAGTTACTTTAGTTATTTTGTTATGTTACTATAGGACCAAAATAGGATATTGTCGGAGTTGACAGCAAATTGTGATTTCATAACATGCCCGCAGAACTTCACTTTAGTAACTATATATGGATTGCTATAAAACGTAACAGCAAAATCAAACTTAGTTTTTAAAGAAAAATTTAATATTTATTTGAAAATCTATTACATATCTATTGTATATTTTTTATAATAAAATACGGTGAATATTAATGAAGTTTTTATTGACCTTTTGCGGAGTAAATTTCTTCAGTCGTGCGGTTCTTATTTTAAACGTATAGTTTAAAATTTTTTATAGCAGCATTCATTCTAAATTCAAATTGGTTCTCCAATAAAAGGTCAAAATTTTGAGCGGTAAAATTAAAACAATTTTCGTTTCTTATTGTCAATGTTGTCTCTTTCATTTCTTAACTACTTATAAATTATACATAATGTCTGCAATGCTGAAAAGGTCAAAGTATGTTGTAAATATGAGAGGGTGCCCATTGGGAGAGTTGGGATAAAGGCTGACATGCTCCGGGCACGGGAATAACATTTAAGTTGGGTCACAAGGCACGCTAGAAGATATGACAGTGACGTTACCGTACGTTTAGCAGATATATATATTCTTTATTATAGTACCTACTTAAAATACCAGTGACTTTTTAGGTGTACCTGCAAAATCGTTGTATGAAAATTTAAACCGCACGCTGTCTGAGAGCTTAAATTATGTCAAAACTTTCTCTCATTAAATTAATGAAACTATACAGTTCCAGTATAAATTTTCGCGTGAAAAGAGTACGAATAAAGTGAAACGTAATATTAATGGTACAAGCCGTAGAATATTTAACTATATATTGGATTACCTACAAAAAAGGAGTTATGAACTGTAATTTTAAGATTAATCCAAGATTAACCATTTCTTAGTAACTGTTTTTACATGTATAAGAAACCTCAGCAGATATATGATACAATTGGATTTACATAGATACACCATCGACAATATCTACGTACATACAAGATAAATTTATGCAAGTGTATAAGGAATAAACATATGTCTTTGCAGGTATATACAACATTATCAAAAAGGAATAAACTAGGCAATATTAACAACATAGTACATTTTTCAGAGACATTATTAAGATCTAATTATAATTATTTGTTGTGGAAGGCAAGTAATTCCTTGCATTTTCCTTTGAATACTCGTTCGGAGTCGCTAAAAATGTCGATGTCATGATTGTTCATGCTGTTGTAAGTTCGCATACATCTGCAGCATTTAATACAAAGATCGCAAGAAATTAAAAAATAAAAGAAAAGTTGTCGTTATTGAAATTAAAATAATAGCCTGTCAAATAATAAGAACCATAATAAACATTACATATTAATAGTAAATCTATTTTGTACTGCGGTCTAGGTGCGTCTACATTTTTTATAGTTTTTAGTTTTAACTGGCTTTGGTAGTTTATGTCGGGCTTTGGGAAATCTTGTGCAAGTTTGTTGTATATATTACTCCGGCGAACTATGGGCGAGCTTTGACTTAATCTCGTCCTACAGCACGTCTCTTTGAAGAGTCCACAAGGGTTACGTGGCATCCATGCAGTTAACTTAAATGCGAATTTCCGTTGCATATAAGTGCTATGGATAACTTTGTCCATTAACTTATGTAAGAAAAACTTATTCAAGCTTTTCGACGTGATTGAAGTGGTATCATGTGACGATATATTTCACGTTCTCGGCACTCCACATGATAGTAGACCAGACAATCGATAATGTTTTTGAATATGGTCAAAATAAAACAAAAAGTCGCTTGTGAGTGAACTCGTAAAGTGTTATAGACAATTTTAATAATTCTTTTCTCAATTTTGTATATTATATACGTGAACAACATTTGAAACAAAAATATCTGTTGTAACCTACAAAACTTCTTTGATTTCCTTTAACTCAAAATTTATGTGTATAATCTACATTTTCACTGCTGTAACAAATTTCTTGGGTGTCTTAACGATTGTCAAGAGACTATAAGGGGATACTGGAACTGTTCTTCCTACAGTCCCCATTCTTTTGTTATTTGAATAAGTACGAGTAGCTTTTACGTCCCGGTGCAAACCTTAATAGTTTCCGACACAAAATAAAATTACTGGCTTACGTTTCATCATAACTAAAATAATTAGGATAAGCGTGATAATTTACACAGTTTAAAAATTTTAAGCCAGAAAAATTCTCAACATATAACTCTTATTATATTATATATGTATAATTTCATTAGCAATGTGTTTGCTGATGAAATTGACTGACTTAAAATTAGTTGCATAAAGTTAATGTTAGTTTTGACAGTGGCTACAGTGGTCATAAACTGAAACGAACACGTGCACATAATGTGAACATTTTTAGGTGGTTGGTACCTTTTGAATTTGAAACATGTATAATATTCAACTTTAAATCGTTTCTTTAAACTTGTAAAAAGTCTATTATTCTTAATTTTTTTCCCAAACGCAGAGTCCAAATGGAAAGAAAGTAAGTTTTATATAAAAAAAACTACATCGTAACTTGTGTGGGCTATATTTTAATACATCCGGAAGAAATAGCTTCTGTACTTGCCAGTATGCAAAATATAGCACCTGTTTATTTGAAAGTGTTAACACATCGGGATTAAGATTAAATTATATATATATATATATATATATAATTATAATTAAAACATAAAAACATATTTTACCGTTGTTACAACAGTATAATCCAATATAGTTCTAATGTTTAGATGAGTTATAAAAATCGGTTACTTATTGGTTACATTTTTAATATTTCGTATGAAATTGATTTTGAGTTTAATAGCCTAAGTTTGAATCAAGTAGTGATAAACGTACTTACTAAAATAAATAAATAAATGAATGGTTTTATGCATTCTTAAAAAAAATTCTACAGTAAAAGCAATTTAATAAAATCGTGTGATCTTCATGAATCAAGTTATAAATTATTATATTACGCACATTAATTGTGGAATCAAATGAAAATCAAAATATTGAAAAAGGCATTACTCTGAATTTTTCTTTGAGTAAGAAAACTCTTAGATTTATTGCAAGAGCAAAAATATTTTGCGAAAGCTCTTAGCGGGGTATTTAAATCAGTGCCGCTTATGGTTCTTTTAATCGAGCAATTTATATAATGAACGCGCCTATTACTCTGCGACACGACTGCCCGCTTAGAAACGAAGACGCTTGAAGTTACACGAGTCGTGTTTTATGAATAAACTGTATATTGGAATCGGTAACATTAAATTTCTGTACTATTATTATTTTGCAAGCTTCATTATTGTACAACTTTTTTATTTACGTTTCAAAGGAACTCTTCAAATGTATATTTGCAAGATCGATGTCGCAAGTAATACATTTTGGGGATTATAGTTGAAAATGATTTTATTTAAATTCTATTCCAGAAAATTAGGATGATTCAGCCGCTTTCGTATATATTTGATTGTCAAAATTTACTAAGACGGTATCAAATGATATTTGCAAACCGTTTTGTACCTCTAAATAGTGACTGTTAATTACGAAACATTTCAAAGAAATTTCTCCTTTATATTTTCTTTTACGTTTGACGAATAACGTTTGAATTCTTGAATGAATTGATTAAAGAGCATTAACATCAAACGACATTAAACAGATTTTTTTACATCAGAATAAATTTCCAAACTGACAAATCTATACATTTATAATAGTAGCTTTTAAGATAAGACATTTCAAATTAAATTTTTTGTAGTAATTCAAATAAAAACAACCTATAAACAATAAATAAAATGACTGTATCAATTAAGAATACAGTGAGTTAGTAAAAAACAGAATATTATTTTATCATTGTAAAAACTTCTTTTCTATTTCAGTATGCCTGTTATTTTTTATTCATTAACTAAAAATGCTGTAAAGATTACACCTAAAAAACAGCTTAAACCTTGGATTCATCATTAGTAAAGTTCGAAAGTGCACAAATTGGCGACTAAAAATCCGTGCTGGTCATACTTCGTTATAATCGTGCAATTTATAATGAGGAATATGGTGTTTTCGCTCCTGCTCTCGACCATTTAAAGCTCCGTTTGAAGGTAAATCATTTGAAATTATAATGGTTCGTCCTGCACTTACTGTGATGGATACGATATTCCCCCAGTGATAAATGACACCGGTCTGGACTAGAGTTGAGTGAGCGTTTTATATTTTGCCACAGTTTTCTGTTGAGTTAGATTATATAACGTTTCCCGTGCAAAAACTTAGATATATCATATAAGCCATCCAGATTTAATATTCGAGGAGTGGGCAAACCTCTTAGGAATACGGGTTGAGGAAAATCATGTTTAAGATTCTATACCCTATATATAAATAGGTTTTGCAGGAACTAAACTTAGACTAAGTGGAAATATTACTGGCCACTATAGCACAAATATTTATTTCAAATGAATTTAGTTGAATCACCTCTGTGTAGGTCCTGTAGGAAGCACATTGAAAAAATGGAATACATCCTGTCTAACTGTGATGCTATTGTTAGGAAAAGAATGGGTCTCTTTGGTCTGCCTTTTGGATACCCCACTCCTGAAGACATAAGGCTGCCGACTCCATGACTACTTAATAAGTAAATCTTGGATGAATTCTAGGACAGCAGACACTAGGATAAGGGCAGCACCAGATATCCCACTGGGTCGAAGTGCTCCGGGAATAAGTTCTGGCCCTTAAGCCCTTAACTAAGATAAGATAACTCACACGAGTCACTGTGTTTGGTAGATCTACATATATGAGGGTTGACTGTCGATATTATTTTTAACTTTATCGGAAAATCAGTTGTATTTATTGCTCACAGTTAGTTCTATTATTTAATATCTCGTTTTAAAGTTTGAAATAGAACACAAAGGTTATATTTGAAATGTAAATGGGGTCAATCAAAATCAATACCTTTTTAGTTATGTATCATTATGAAATCTTAATTTTAATAAAAAACAAACTAGCGCAATGATGCGGTCTCGGCTCAGACATAGTTCAATATAATGAGACTTTACCGCCCCCGGCTGGGCCGTAAATTTACACACGCTATTCTTTCCCGATAGATCTAGGGAATTTATTCCGCCAAAATGCGATCCAATGGACATTTTATTACATTTTAAGGTAATTTACTTGTTTTAATTTTAGTTAGATGTCTAACAGTAAAATCGATATAAAGTTATGTAGGGTTGATATTTTTTGGAGGCGTTTATCTAAATGAAGTGTTTTTAATGGAGTTTTTTCCAATATATCATCATATGTTACGTTAATCTTACAAGTAGTCCATAAAGATGTCAATAAGGATGAATTTGTATCACAGTATTTCGTGTGTTAAGACTGTAGATATTTTAAGATTTTTATTATATGTTATGAGAAAATCGATAAAACGTTCGATCAGCCTGAACTGAACTTCCTCCACTTGTCATTAACACCTCACAAACATCCTAAGCCTACATCTTTGTGCAGGATTTGTTTAATGATCCTCTTGGGGTCATTAGCAGAGATAAATTAGGAGCTAATTAGCCTATTACGGGGTGATGTGAATTTACGACTTTACCTATATACAGACAAATAATGTAAACAAAATCTCAACGAAGGCAAACTTCTTGTAGGGAAAATAAAAGAAAACGGCAACTCAAATGTATGAAATTAAGTATTTTTTTTACCTTACGGGAGGACCACGTTGGCGTAGCGGTTTCAAGCTCACAGATTTCGATAGCGAAAACGAAACAAATTTCGCCATGGTTGGTCCGTTTATAAGTTACTCAAAATTTGTTAGCTCTTGCTTTTCCGTACTCGGGAAGGCAAGTTAAGCCGTTTTTCCGATGTAACAGCAACCCCTTTAACCCCAAAATCCATATTAGGCCAGCATGCTATGTCGTGCCTCCTCGTGTCTTTCTTGTAGGTAGGAAAGCCTGTGCCCAGCATTGGTGATGATGAAAAACCCTAGTACTTAAAGGGTCCGATTTACTACTACTTATTTTATTTAAATCACTTGTATGTTTTATTTCTTTCACACTTAAAAAAGATAAACTATGTTTTGACCCAAATAGATTTATTTACCGTTAATAATAAAACCCATAATGAACACGAAATACACGGAGCATCTTTTATTAAATGACATAATAGCTATACCAAATTCTATACCGACAAAAAATTAGTAGGTAATTAATTAGAAGACTGCTATTTCTTAATTATCCGGTTAAGGAATAAATTTAAAAATAATCCGGGAAAAATCAACGGAATACTCCCTGGCCTCATTGCAGATGCAGATGTAAAGATTAACCTGAAGGTAGCTTAATTAACAGTAATAGCCTATTCGGGCAGATCAGATGGGAACGGGCGGCTCCTAGGGGAATTTTTACTTAGTTTTATATTTTACACCCCTTTTCGTAGCTTTTGAACTTCATAATTTGTTTTTTTTTATTTCTGATTTCGATAACGAACCCTCCATATTATTTAATGGATATATATATTTAAAGAGATGCCAAGTTCAGTAGATTTATGGGAAAATTTTAGTTAACTTTTTTCAATCGTAAGAACTTTACTTTGACATTAACCAGCCTAAACACAAAGGGAGATAAATATGGGTAGTTTTAAACTAGCATTATTCTAAAAAAACAATCACTAAAGGGTATTATAATGACTGTTTAAAAGTCTTATTGACACGTTTTTGTTGCACGAAATAGAAAAATAAAAAATGTGAGAACAATTCGTTATATTTACGAGTACATTTTGTATTTAAATTCTAAAACTTTTATCACAATCAAAATCGTAAAGGTTTTTGTTTATTAAACGTTGTTAGCACATCAAAAATTTCGTTTTGTATATTGTATAAAATAGAGACTATATATAAAATATAAGATGCAAAACAAAAATCGAATGTTGGTATATGTTTGAAGGTCTGCTCATGTAATAGGTGGAAAGGAACAATATCCGGCAGGTGTTCTCAAAGACGACGATACGCTTAGCGTTTCCCAACCCCAATCTCCGGTCGATTGGTAACTAAGGAAAAATATCTTATCACTGGTTATGGGGACGTCAGTGGCAGTGAACCGATTCTATTTGGCTTAAGTAACGCGAAACTCCCGTTGGCGTTAATTACAACCCGTATTGCTTTGGAGAAAAACTGTAGAGCCGGCATCGCTGTTTATAAAGATGTAGCTTTTGTCATTTAGGCTTTTACTGTGATTAAATATGACGATTTTAAAAAAATATACTGGAGTAAATTTTGTCAGCTTACTCGAAACAAAACCAAAGTAGGCATTACTACTATCACACTGACATAAAGATATCATGGTATTTGTCGCATCTTCAATGTAGGACCTAGAAATAAAGTACAATAAACGAAAATTGAAAACGAAAGAATGCATTACGACAGCTTATTGCGTAACTCGTAACTGAAAGCGTTTGGATCATCAAATTTTGCGGAGATTGCTTATATTTGATGTATATAGTATGCTATTTATCAGTCTTGTTAAGCGTGAATTAAGCAAAAACTTGCTTATTTAGATACGTTGTGTAAGTCGATAATTATTTAATATGCTTACGATCACCGCTCATGACTTGAGACATGTATGGTTAATATGAAATCTGTAAGTATTTATAGATACACTTTCCTGTTTAGATCTGCCTACAACAAAACAAAACTACTGTCTGCCTGTCTCATTAGAAATCCCACAGTTTATTATTACTCTATTTTTACTTTAAGTATTATAATATTAATAGCGGACTGACAGTACCTACAGACAGAGGGTCTGTAAAAATATCATGTTGTTTGATACAAATATTTATTTATCAGGCTTCTCTTTGTACTTTAAAATTAAATTAAAATACGTAACATGTTTATATCAATGGTTATAGTTTTACTGTCATATATCATATATTTATTATATCTGAATACAATACATGTGTATAATAATTAATAAGAAAAATAATTATTTAACAAGTTCAACTTAAATAGTTATGAGAAAATTCTTAACTTACAAACTAAAGTACTTCAATATGCTTAAAATATACAGTCAATTATAATATCGAGAAGTTTTGCTCAATGCCGTAAATTAAAATTAATTCAGGCAACACAATTTCTGAACTGAAATAAATTTAGTAAGGGAAGGCTAATTCATTAAGCTTGTAGCTGTCGGTCAATATGTCGGCCTATGATTTAGTCATAAGGGGTAGGGGTCTTCCTAATATTTTTTTCAATTAATAGCTTAATGTTGAAGCTCTCGGATAATAGTTTAGTAATATTGTAGCTAAACCATCGCTTAAATCTGTCAATTAACACCATTCACAAGAAGAAGTAAAAAATTTGCGACAATATTTATTATTGTCTTATATTTCATAAAAACCGATAATAACGGTACATAAATATTTGTTTTACTTATTTTTCTAAACATTAACTAGCTCTTTACGCTTCAAGTTTTCCTTTATTTAATAACTGTAAGACTTTACACGAGAGTAAGTATCTACAACCCAAGACAAAAACTAAACGGTAGAGAAACATGAAAAGAGCAAACATTGTCGAGGACGCTCGAGTATTTAAGTGGAAAGTTGTCATGACAACGCGAAGACGGAAAGTGTCTTTCCTTGTAATCATTTTGATTTCACTTAAAAAAATGACCTGTATTTTCGAAGGTGGGTACACAATGTAAAAGTTGTGTTCTGATGCATTTAATTATTCATAAGGTTCCACTGTAATCCCTCTTGTGCGCAACTTTAGCTGACAGGGTCTTAAGTGACAAATTACAGACGAAAATCGAACTTATTTTTGAGGAACAGAATTTTGACGCGGTTCCAACTTTATAAAAGCAACGTCGTTGTGCAAACACTGTTATATCTATCTTATGTCCATCCCATAAGGATGTTTTTGGCTCACCATTAGTATAGAATCGTGACTTTTCGATTCGATTAATATTAAAAACATTTGCGAGGCCATTTAGACCCTAATATTTTATGTAATTTTTGTACTGATTTAGATTCAGGTTCTTATCGTTAATCTTTTCAGATGACGACATACATTAAACTTAAATCTTAGGAGCACTCTCGCGTGTCAGCCGTAATAATTGGTTTTTAATTACAACGCTTCAAGTTTAAGGAGACGCTTCCTAAGCATCCAGCTATCTGTGTGGCTATCTGGAAAAAGCAAGCAGTAATATGTAATATTCTTACAATAAGCACTAATTTAAAAAAGAAATAATGTTCACGTTCCACTAAATTATGCTTTTATTAGAGATAAATTTTATTTTAATATGCTAAGAAACATATTTAATATTTCAATTTGAGTACGCTTTTAAAATCATGTTTGTAGCCAAGGGACATATGGATGTTTATGAAGGATGAAGTATAACGGCCTCTATGGGCTAGTGGCCAACCAACTATTTCGGATCTGGACGTCCTGGGTTTATTTCCTTGTGAGTGCAGAAATTTTATTGCCAGTTTGATTGGTGGTAGGGCTTTTTTTAGTCCATCTGGCTAGCTACCACCATCATTTGGAGGAGTGGGTAGGGCGCCAGCAGGGCAGCCTCACCTACCGCATGGTACAGGTACTGACTGGACATGGGTGCTTCGATCACTACCTGTACCATATCGCCCGTCGGGAGGAGAAACCGCGGTGCCATCACTGCGACTCCACCGATGATACGACTGAGCACACCCTTATGGAGTGTCTAGCCTGGCGACGCGAGCGCCGCGAGCTTATTGCGGTGCTCGGCGACGGTTATCTTTCGCTACCAACTATGGTAAGGGCTATGGTTGGTAGTGAGAGAGTTTGGGAGCCTGTCACCTCCTTCTAAGGTGCGTAATAATGCGCGAAAATTATAACGTAAGCAGAACTTTTTATTTGACTTTTATTGCTTTTCAAAATTGCTTTTCAAATCAATGACGAGCAACAAACAACAGTGATTCTTCATGCGCCCAAGTGTTCCATTTGTTTTTTTTTTAATAAAATGCTCTCTATTGGCAAGCCTGCTCGAAGTTGAAATAAAACTGAAGAATAAACTCTTTATTAATAAACTCATTGTTTCGGAGTAAAGAAAGTTCTATTTTTAAACTACACTGCAGATACGAGTTTAGTTACTATATTTATTAAGTCGTTAAAAAACGAAAGATATGGATTTTTATACAATTTTTGCCGCTACTCGCATGTGCCAAATACTATACATCAATTTGGATTGATTTCGAAGAAGGCTGTCAAAATAATGCTCGAATTTCGAATTGGTTTAAGAAAAGGATATTAACTGATTTGCTTCTGTACAAAACGTTGTGTGTATTTCCACTGCACAGGCTTTCACCGTAAAGCTCAATATGGGTGGGTGAGTGATATTTTCAGATCATGGTTTTATATTTGAGGTGAATCCTGTGGCTCCTTCCGTCGCACAAAAGAACTCTACGTAACAAATTTTGATTGTCCCATTGTGTATGTAGATACATAGCGAAATTAGTTCGGTTTTCATGATCGAAACCTCGTGTTGGAAGGAAATTAAATATTAGTGTCCTTTTAATTACAATGCATCACATGTACTTCATTGCATAGAGTAGACTGGAAAAGCCTTTAATATATGATTATTGACTTTGTTCCTAGAAATGTTTCTAATAATAATTAAATATATATATCGTAAAATAAAAAAAATTAAATGTCTTTTAAATGTCAGATTTTACCGTTTAAAATTCGCCCATACCTATGTACTAATATTATTTGAGGTGAATTCAGCGCAGTTGATTTATTTACTTTAAAAGATGTCCGCTTTCAGAATCTGAAAGTATAAAGCGTACTTTAACTTTTCCTTGACTTGCCGCACGTGTAACGTTCCCATTTACAATGTTCAGTCAGACATCAATTAAGGAAAATAAAACTTCTTTCGTTCGTCAAAATATTATGAATAAATAAAAAGAGAAAGGACAAGGCTCAAACTGGACTAACTTGAGTGGAGTAAGTACCTATAAGGTATTTTACGTTCAACCGACCTTGGACAAAGTTTGAATTTTTAAGGTGATTTTACTTATGTACTCTCTTTGAATGCTCAATAGATTATTATATCATAAACTTTATGTTTATATAGAAAATTGCTTAAGTTATAATCTTAGAAGACTTGGACAAGCTTCTTCAGAATATTGAGTACACTGTTATCTTTACTTTAAGTAAACGAACATTAGATACTAAAAAGTATTTATTTAAAAAACTTATTTTGTGTAAAAAAAACTACTTTTTAAACATTTTTATACCCATATCGTATTGGATGTAAAATGACATTTTGTGAATGAATGAATTTATGTTTAAGGTTATATTTCACCCTGGAGGAGAGAGGTCTAAGCATCTGAGGAAAAATCATTGATATCTAGTAAGCTATTTGGACAGTTTTTAAGCGTGTGTTAGCTGTAGGAATAATTTCCATAATTATTATGAGAATAAATATAGTCTCTTTAAAAATATTTTAAAGATACGTTATTAGTGAAATTTAGTCACATTTTCATTCATAACGCATTTTTGGCAAGCAGAGTTAATCAGAAAACTGGAGATTGGCGAAATCCATAAGGACAGCGCCAATAAACCAAGAAGAAGTATCATTTTAAGGTACATTCATCGTCATTGACCTCATTGTATGGTTGACTGTTGGACCTAATGCACGATACTGCTCTCAATTTACGGTGACTCTCATCCATTCAGCCTACAAATATTGCAGATACACTATATACCTATTTTAAATACTTAATTGGCAATACGACAAATATAAAATAGATAATAAAAATTATTGCACAGGTTTGTTAAATCACATGTCAGTTAGTATCCTCTCATAAGAGAATGTATATAACGCAATATATATTGTGTACCATAATCATATTGTTTGAAGACATAATAAGACCGACGCTGTAAACAATGCTTTGAAATAATACATCTTCAATACAGGACGATATTAAAATGAAGCCTTGCTATCTCGCAGCCAATAACATGGAGCCATTCTTTTATGTCCCGCGTAAGATTTAATATTCAACAAAGTATGTCATTTATGAATGCCTATGGTTTCTATATGGGAAGCACTAGATGCTAAAGCATTTTCAAATGAGAAAGCGTCTTTTATATTTTAAAATAGACTTCAAATTCTTATATTAAATTTAATGTTAATGTGTATATATTTTAAAATGAAATATGGAAGGTTATTAATATCAAAAATCAAAAAACTCAATGCCTTTTTTGAAAAATTACATCTTGAGGTATGTTTTATTTTTTAAATAGGTATTTGCTATTTCAGGTTGTGTAGCTTTACTGACATAAATTCGATTTTTGTTTTCCATTGAAAATGACGTCAAAATTTGGTGACCACTCAATCATACTATTATTTTGTAATACCTTCGTTATTTTATTTTTAACTAACTTATGTTGTCAGCTCCGAGACGTCGATGAAAGTTTTAAATACGAGTCAGTGATGACGTGCGGCTGAGTTATGTGGCCGTTTACAATGGGCCTAATAAAAATACTCAAATTAACGCATAAGGCAATGGAATAACGAAGTAGGGTATGTTTGTCTGCTTGATTGAATCAGAAATTTTGAAAAAGGGGTTGCCATGGTAGCCCGAAGAACAGTGGGGGGGCACGGTGGGGTGGAAAGGTACTCGAGTGGCAGCCGCGTACCGGAAAAAGCAGTGTTGATAGATAAGGTAGATTGACGATTTTGGTAAAGTCGCGGAAGCTGATAGATGCAAGTGGCGCAGGATCGATAGGTTAGAAGATCCTTGGGGACGCCTATATGAAGCAGTGGAGTTCTTATGTCTCTGGAGTGATTCGCATCGGGAGAATTTCTAATCGACCGGAGATGTCGTGCAGTCGCTTTTAAGGACGCTTCAGTTCAAGGAATTGGATACTACTGCAACCGTCTACCCGCATCGACGCGTATTCTGCCAGCATGATGGTACAATGGCCTACAGTGTGTTTTCTCATATTTCATGACTTAGCACATCTTTAATATTAACACTTTGATAGTATCCTATTCATATTGCAATAAGTGTTAATTTTGTCAGCTAAAGATTTTAAATAGTTGTATAACATTATCCTAAGCTAATTTCATGTGAGAAGTAGACTGAGTTTCAATAGGTTGGGTATCTCATATCCGGATGAAAATGATGACGCCGCGAACAACACAAGCGTTAAAATTGAGTCTACATTGTTTTGTTTATAGAGAGATTGTTTGCTTAAAACATTATTATAAAACTGGATACTCAATTATTTTTATTTAACAATTTTTGCACGTCAATACTTGATAATGTGTATTGTACATAGGTAATAAAAAGTGTACTGAGTCTACTATTGGTTTCTCTAAAGAATTTAAATGTATTGACTTCGTATGTGTAAAGAAGGTCGAGAGAGAAGTGGCCATCAGGCAGGTTCGTAGCTTAGGGGCTTAATGTGTATATGCCATGTTTCTGTTGGTTAGGTTTTGTTCTGTTTTTATATTATGTTGTTTTTTTAACTATTTTATTTTGGTGTTTTCCTTCTACATTGTATTTCTTACTCAGCTGCGGTTTCTTTCCACTTTCGTTTAGAGTAGGTAAAGTATAACTTTACATATATAAGCACTTTGTATATCTAGTACGAATGTCATCAATTATAAGTAATCCCAGGGGGCGATAGAAGGAATGACAGTATTGTAAAGCACGTAAGTACGACGTTTTTACTTACTAAATATCCAATATTGAATTTCTCTGAGCTTTCTCTAGTGTTTTCCTTAATAGTTTTCTTTCCCCTTCTAGTACGGTAGTTCCTTCTTACTCCTGTATTGATAGAAAATATTCAAATCAGTCGATTCGTTCCCACACGTTATCCCACAGCCAAAAACAATTAAATAAATGACTGCATTTTGATAAAAATCCTATCAGGCATCGTTCCAATAATTACATTGGCATCACGTTTATTTCTATTACATTGCTATCATGAACAGGGTATTATAATCTGTCATTGTATCTTTATTATGGTACTTCGGTTAATCTTGTTTTGAATTGATTGATGTAATGAATATATGAATGATACCAAAGCGTGGGAATACATTGCTCAATGACATTTTATAAAAACTAAAAATGTACTCATACATATTATTATTACTTATATCGTTATAAATTAAGAATTTTGCCACGTAATTGCATATTTCGTAATTACATTCGAAGCAATAGTAGGGTTTAAATTTTGACGATTTAATGGAACTTAGTAATTAAGTCCAATTAAATAAAGAGTTTTTTGTTTTGATCTTGAAGACAAATACAGTCCACCCACAAACAGTATCAAATATAGGTTCTCAATAAAACATGCGAGTAATTAACTTTTTAGTGCATGTTTTGTTGATTATTTGTTTGATTTGAGATTGTTATTTATAACATCGTAAATATGTTACTAGTATTACTAAAGTTAAGCATCAGGTGATTATATTTTATCGAACTACAACAGTGGCCTTCATTGTCAGAAACTTTGAAAACCAACTTACACTTCTATATAGGAAAAGTTTTCCGGCTTTGTATCTCATTCTAAAGCCGTAAAAATGACAAGGATTACAATAAAATACAGAAAACTGCGGTAAGCGACTACGTATGTGGAAATATCTTTCGACTTGCGTTATGTATTCAATTCAATATTCCAACTTTATATGAATGTGACGCGAACGTGAAGTGAGATGTCAGGCGTAGAATGAGCAATTTTTATATACATTATACAAAAGAAGAGGCAGACAGTCTTAAAAACATGACCTTTTAACTTGCAAATGAAACGAAACAAATGCTATCATCAGGTTCTACTCACGAGTAAACTCTGATACGTTACAATTATAATATATACAAACTAAATAGAGCTAAAAATATTTTTTAACTAATTACAATAAATATTTTCATTGAAAAAACGTAACACTGAGAGCGTAGGAGACAAGTCCCTCTGCGATCAACACATGCTTCCTTATATTGAGCTCTAGTAACCTACATAGGTCCCGGGTTCGGATTTCTTTTATTTTATAACATTGGTTTCACACAATTTTAACTAGATGGCGTTAGTAGTCATATAATATTAATTTTGATCTCTATATTTCCTAGTTATCTAGTATCGACAATAACACAAACTCTTAATTATGCTTGATTTGGACTAGATAATATTGTAGTGTGAGATATATTAAATTATAACATGAAATAAGCTTTATGCTTAGCCATAAAGACTATTTTAAGATAATTATACCTTACTGACTGCATTTATATGAGTTTATGTCCTTATAATGTTATAAGGACAAATTTAGGTTTTTTTTGTTGTCTAAATATTTTTTTCTTTCTTCTTAATAACAAAATTCTGTAAATTTGATATTTGGAGGTGCTTACCGATGAACGTACTAAATTCCATTGGAATATACCAGGAAATAGGTATTATGCAGTTAAAATAAGAACAGGACCACACAAATGACTTACTTCACTCCACGAAAGACAATAAACATTGAATTAATGCTTAGCGTATTTATATTCAATTAATAAACCACTTTCAAAGCTCGCAGTATTTTGTTTCTTAAAGTTTGATGTAGATGTAATTAGTTATGATGTAACAATTTACTGACAACTCTAACGTTTTTTATTTTAACTACACAGGATGCTACGTTTCTAGTTCGTTTTAGATTATGTCCGGTTTTGTATATAACGAAAACTTGATGTGTTGAATAAGATATGTCATAACCTAAAACCTCAATAGTTCATGTATCTCATATCCGGACGGAGCCGGGGCTGCCTCAAGTGATTTCCGTGGCTCGTATAGAGTTATCATACCTCGATCAAAAAAGCATGGTAACCAACAAATAAGGCACTTTCAAAGACTTCATGTTAACTACGTTTCTTGTTACATGAAAAACTACGCTTCAATAGTTATACGAGGGAAGCTTGAAATTTTCTTACAACAATTTTAGATTTGCAGATTTCCATTTTTACCTTTCTCCCCTTAACAGCCCACTAGCGTTCAAAGACGTTGAAACATCTTGTATGTGATAGTATCATTTCATAATGATTAAAATGTTGTTGTAAAGTTTGTCTGTGTTGATAATTTTTGGGCCATCATGGTGGTGCTATTGTACTAACACAATTACATAATCCACGTACGCTTTTTCAGAGCTCCGGAGACTACGCGTTTACGTAGTACGCTGTGATTCAAATTGACGTTTCATTAATACCTACTCGCGTGTATCAAAAAATGAAACAAAAAACTATATATCCTGGAAACTACACTTACAGTGACAAATTTCTGATTCATGTTTTCATTTACAATAAAACCCATTTTCCCCAATTTATCCTATAAATTCCTTAACTATGGCTACTTTCACAGAAAGATTTTGGTAGCTTAAGACGAATCACTAAAGTAACTTATTTCAAATGTCAAACAAATAATGAGGTTATAAATTGAAAAGTATTTATAACACTCTATCACTATGCATTATTTGCTTATATGAAAGCGTTAAATTAGCTCAAAACATATTTAAGATAAACACATTCGCAACTGTATAACTTAGCAATGAATCAACAATAAGCAAAAGAACGCATCAGAGTCATGAATTTTTAAAGACACGCCGAAATTTGTCCAGAAAGTCGAACAGTTACGAGAACTCGATAAAAAGTAAATGTGGATACATCATGAATATTAATAAGACAAGGCTCGCTGATGGGCCGAGAAGGACTTGGAAGTTTCAGATTATCGCTCGTCATTTGTTTGGAAAGTAGTATAATTAACATGAAAATGAATAAAATTAGGCTAAAGAGAGTTTGGGGAATACGCCATTTCGGAAAACCTATAGTTTTCTCTTCGTCAACTAATGATAGCTTCCAATAATCCATTGATAGTTTTGCTTACGATGCGTTAACATTGGACATATATTAACAAACGTTTTTAAAAGAAATTAAACGCTCCTTAACATGCATAATAAAATAATATTGCATTTATTTTAATTTTTCGTCAGAACAATTACGTACTTTTGGTGTCCGTCTAGTCAATTGACGACATGTTTTCATTAATGTCTAAATTTATATAACTGAATTAAGGTTTGGCTTTAAATTAAATATTTTCAAATTTAATTAGCAGTTTTAAAATTGGCAATTTGTTAGTTCGATTAACCGTTTATTTACTAATTTATCCTTATGCTCTTCTATTCTATATGGTTATATCTATCATTTCTAACACTAGCCAGCGAAAGGGCAGTTAGATTGATGGAGCGAAAACAGAAAAAAAATAGATTGATGGCGACGGCCCTACAGCTTCATCGGGTACCAGATAATTGATATTCAGTAAATATTGGCGGATAAAATAAACTGAAAATTGAGTTTCTAAAACCGGCCTAAATTAATTTGAAACTTCATAACAGCTTCGTTACGACACACAATTTTTATTAAAGGGAAAATCTGGGTTTTGTCAGACTTTTGCGAGAGGACACCGTTACTTTTCGGTAAACAATATCGGTTTTCGTTTTGGCTCAGCGTTTGGGATTATCCGTCCCCAACTTTGACACGGGGCTGTTTATTTTTTTAATAACAGAACGTGTAGATTACGCACTCCGTTTGAGGGTGATATTACAGCTATGCGGCTGTGTAACGACCGGCCATATTTAATTTTGACACCATAATACATATCTTACCGAGACGCCTGATTAATTGTACCCATATTTTTTACTTTATAATTCTGGTATATGCGAGTATCAAAAAGGAAACAGGTGAATACAATAAAACAAAAAATGTAAATAATCGATAACTCCATATACAATCATAGACAATCTACCTTTTCACTTCCCGAAACCACGTTGTCCTTTGCAGGGTAACCTAAGTTCTGTGTAAGTAAATCACAAGATTACCTCCAGACAGCCCAACTGCAAGGCCAGGCTCTGTATCAATGGAGATTACCTAGAGTTACTAGGAATAGACAATCTACATTGAGTAAGCGAGTTCAAAAAGTCATAAAAATTATATAGTATATCTGAACAAATTTCGTGTTGCCATTACTTACACCAAACTAATAGCATTAAGCCGTAAGATGCCGTTGAAAACGCAGAGCAACTATCGTTCAGGCGTAAACTAGTCTGTTATTACTCCTGTAAACTTTGAGTTAAATTGCAGCCGGATCAAAGGTTTAATGCATTTAAAGTTAGGTAATATCTTGGCTATCCTTTAAAAATTTACCTGTTTTACCTGTTCTGCTAATTCCAGTAAGTACTTACTTGTATCGCTTGTAGTAGCAGTAGAGGAGTCCATTGATTATTGTTTCATTAATCTTACCGTCCATATATAATGAAAATTTAGATTTTTGACTTATTTTTAGAAAAAGCACATCAAATGGCTCGACGTCGCCTGATGGTATCAAGTAGGAGGAGTCCGTTGATTATTATTACATTAATCTTACTTTCATTCGTCAAAATCTTTAATGACTTTTTGATAGATATTACATTTGGACAAAAGAATATTTACTACTTGTAAATAGTAATTAAGTCTTACTTTTGGAAATGAATTAAATTTTAGTCACTTAAACTGTCAAGCTGATATTCGGGATGCAATAAATTTTAAACGTCACGGGGATTCCCATGCACAACTAGCTATACAATATAAAAACATATTAAACTGACAAATTACCAAACATTTATACATATTTAACATCACAATATTCCAATTTTTTGTCATACACTACTCCAAATAATACATTAAATCACTTTAATAAACTTATAACAATAATCTCTCACATAGTAGAAACTATTCATTCGTAACTTTCAACCCCCTAAACCCCTATTTAAAGCCTTTCAAGATTTACATCGTTATTGAGTTTAATATAAAACTCACGTACACGTAACCGCTATAATTTCTGAACATGCATCGTCCCACATAACATTGTAGCAACAAAGTGATCAAATCTAGATTGTATTCAGACATTACTTAGCTCAAGTTTCAGCAGCCATATATCAGGCTATTATCCGAAACTGCAATCCAAACTTAGATTCCAATCTAACTCGAGTCACATTTAAAGTGAGATTCTAAGACCTATTTGGAAGCTGCAGTAAGGAGCAGTCGATTACATAGAGAACTATTTGATAACTACGTCATATACATTGAAAGTCTTTAATCTGTTTACTGAACAGCTTTATCTATTCAGGATTAAAAGACGGCTCCCTAAATACAAGCCAGTTTTCTAACAGTGCCAATTATGGTACTTACATATACTTGTATTACTTATGATTTTGTTTTGAACAGACTTTATCAAATAAATTTAAAACCATATACTTATATTACATTTATATTGAGTGTGTGTGAGATTGAGTAGGTACACTTTTTAATAACCTCCTAATTTGGAAGTTCCTGACTAACGTAACCATCGTAAATGTAGGTGAGAATTATTTACAGAATTCAATAATTTCCTTGTCCAGTCACATACTGAAGCAAGAACATCAATTCGGCTCTTAGTAAGCCCAGCAGCGCTACATATAATTGACATTATATTTATTAATTTGATAAGAAAAAAGCAACAATTCAACACTCGCATAAAAAAAGAAAAATCATAATCTGGTACAATATCATTAAAATCCAGACGCGATTCACCGTAATAGACATTTGCATTAGGTATTCGCATTCGTCTCAATTACGTAGACAGGCCATCTGTCAATCAGTCTCCCTGCGGTGTGATTCGTTACCGATTTCATCCAGAAGAAAAGATTGTCTTTAGTAGCAAACGCTCTTGTTAGGGCTGCTGGCGTACTTGTTTGATCGATTTTGTGTCAGCGTTATTGATTGATAAATATATTGTAATATAATATAATATTGTATTTACAACGTGTAAGTTTATTATGTCTGGCATATGTCTAAAGTTGCCACTCTTACAACACAAAATATAGCTTTGCTCATATCACACACACAAACCTACGCCTATATACATATACACATAGATACATCTCCCATACTCTAAATCTCCTTCATGACCATTGATAGAAAATTGCAGTAACAGTATTTTGTATTTTTTCGTTGTAATTAAATTTATTTATACTAATTGGATCTTTTCAGGTTCTTCGTCTTTCGAGATACAAATTTTATTCCTATTTATATACTAAAATGGTGCAAATTAATGTGCTGCATATGTAGAACAAGTGAGTCAATAAATTTGTCACTAATAAAAATACTATTAGTGACATATTTGTAAGTAAGAATAAGTAATGGGTGCTGCCTGAAATTATCATAAAACGCCGATAACTTCTTCTTCAAATCTTTTATTGGCCCACGAAACACGTTTATGCGGCCCCTTGGAAACATTAATGCATATTTCATATCCCCTAATAAATAATATAAGGGCAAAACCAAAAGAAGTAACTTGTTCGGGCATAATTCACCAGAATTTAATCATAGCCGCAACATGTCCCAATTCCGTCCAACTTGCTTTAGAACGATAAAAACCGCAGGATTTACGGTGCGGGGTCGAATGTAAGAGCTTGTTCTCCTTCGAAAATTTTCAGTGGACCAGCTTTTGACACATGATCTTTACCAACTCATTACAATCTCTTTGTTCAATATTCGAAAGGTTAAAATTTTGTTGTTTAGTTATTAAACACTATAAGCTTTGTTCTATATTTGAAAACTAAAAACTTGAATTTTCAGAAGCTGTCAGTTTGAAACAAGAAATTAGAAAATTGTGAATTATTACGACGTCAAAAGCTCTTTTGCTTTTTTGAAAGCGCCATTTATCCAATTTGGGAGTTCCTAACTAAATCATTTGTATTTATCATAATTATCATACATAAAGTTCTCAGCACATTTTAAAAGGTGTTATTTATTATTAGTTTGCACTTCATCAGAATTGAAATAAACTCAAATTTTGTAGATTAAACACTTGTAGTAATGATGTTATTTTTAATGTTTTAATATAAATTTAATTATATACCTTGAAAATCTGTACTTTCACAGTGTCTACAGTTAATAATTGAGCAATAGCATAACTACTTTAAATACAAGGCTAATATTGATTCCACCACATCTTGGCTCTCATGTAGTTAGTTTATTGTATATACATTATAGAATATTTATGGACCTCCCTTACTGTATCATATTATATTGCCATTTATTGTAAGTCAAAGAAGAAATAAAAATAGATCAAATTCATACCATTTATCTCAGCAGTCAGTCAGAGACATACGGGGAAATATCAAATTTAGCAAACATGCAGAAACATTATGCGAGAAAGGAAAAAACTGACGGGGGATATATTCGCATACTGAGCGGTGAATAAGGAAGTAATATTAGGATGGTGTGGCGAAATAGGTCAACATACTGGCGCGTAAATTAACTCATTAAAATACAGGTTACATCTAACACTATACTGTTTTTGCTTTAGCTCAGTTTTACTAGCTATTAGTATCATAGTTGGCGTGGTGTCTCGTACGCTATGTTCTCGATTATGAAAACAAAGCAACTTTCGGTATGGTTGGTCCCTGGATGGGTCAAACAAATTTGCTATCTTATCTTACTCCTCCGTGCTTTGGAAAGCATGTTAAGCCGTTGGTTGCAGTTGTTTCGGACCACTTTCACCCACCAACGTGTATTGGCCCAGCGTATGGCAAAGTATACAGGTCAATATCGGTCACCTAATATTCGTTCAATGGTTTTGCATAGTCGGCGCATGATATACGTTTATTATGACGATCTCTCAAATGAAACAATATAGGTCTTTAAGCTTTAGCACTAGGATTTTCTTTATTTTAAACTTATTTCTTCGACTCACACCAAGACCACAATTTTGTGAAAATATGTTCTTGTTCTGCTGTTATGTTTTAATTTAATGAGTGCAATAAAGTATATTTGTATTATTTTGTATTGTTAAGTTCTCTTTTCTCGCTTACATATATAAATTATAGAAATAGTTAAATTTTTATTACTATAAAAACTCTATTGGTATCCGTCCTATCCTTTGAAGCCGTAAATTCCAGACACAATTAGTCATCAATTGACTTCCAGGGAGTATACAGCGGTTCAATAAATTAAATTTTGTTTTAAGTACCACATTAAATAATAGAGGTTTGGTTAGAAAACAGTACACTAAAAATATTTTAAAATTACAAATCTTAAAGACAAACAGAATAAATAATTATTGAATTGAATTTGTTATACAGAAGAAAACGATTCATAGTTTTCATAACGAAGAAAGCTATTGGTTTTCTCGCTTTTAAGTAGTGAAGCTTAGCATAAAGTACATTTTTATAAACATACTTTATCCTTCTAGTGGAGAAACGAATAATTAAAGTTAGCAATATTAATAGCAATATCAATACAATGTTCAACTATTATTTATAGAATTGTAAAGAACGATTTATTCAATTTGAAGTTGAACCTGTACACTCAAACCCTTCTTGTTAGCAACTGGCTGTTGACTCCCAAACTCTTTTATATTTATCTTACTCTTGATATATATATTTTACCTAGTTGTTATTTTTGTCGACGTTTTGTGTCTTCACAGTTCCTTGGTAATTGGTTCTATTGCTATCGCTCTATATTCTTTTGGAGAGTATACTATCCAGTAGTTATCACTTCTAATAAAGGTCAGTTACTGCATACGACTATTGAGAAATATGCAGACTCGCGTTAGCTTGTGGCTCTAATAAACGTGTATTCGATATTTGAATTGTAAATGAAGTGGCTTTCGTGTATGCTGTTACTGATTTGATGATGTCGTTGGGAGTTATTCTGCTCCTCTTTTGCAAAAGAAATATCTACCACACAATTTCAGATCTGATAAAGACTGTCGCATTTGAGTGCTGTATTTAAAATGCCGCTGAATTCTTATTTATGAATGGATTATGATTTACTTATTGTGATTAGAATAATGGATAATAGCGGCAAATTTAAAATTTTGGTGTGTAATTGTTTTCGAATTGTATCTCCTTGAGTTTATAAGACGATTTCTTTATTAACCCTAAGTTTTATTACATATTAATGGTTATAATGAAACTTACATAAAAATAATTGAGAACTAAGGAATATATACAGAATGATTAACAAACAATTAACCCTTGAGTTTTGATTTATAAATAGGTTACCTAAGTAAATATATATAATCTATCTATTGTCTCACAACAATATCTATTTCTACTCAAAAATAACATGTTGAATAATAGATACACCTAGCTGTTATAATAAGTCGTATATCGTAGGTTAAAGGTTCATGTTAAGAGTGTGTGAAATATAACTTTATTTTCAAATAGCACATCTTATATTTCTTTACTAAATTAGGTTCACGTGGCTTACGTGTCAGCTACGTCGTAAATTATATTCTCACGTTTATGACAGCAGTTATTTTATTTTATTTGTATAAAATCTTAAAGTATTAAGATATGTGTGCCCGTTATTTAACTTTATCTACTAACCCACTAAGGCTAATTTCTTCTTATATATAAAAATGGGATGTCACAGTTATTATTAAAATCCTCCAAAAACCACCAGATTGATTTGTTGAATCTTTTGAATATTTCTGGTTCATAGGCTATTTTTTATAGCTCAAAATGATAAGGGTCTCAAGATTTTTTTTATTGAAATAATTTCTATTTAATATAAGGTTCAGCGCGTATCTAGTAGAACTTTAATTTTAACTAGTAGGGCTACTTGTATACATGCTGAGATAGAAAAAAATATCGAATGATCTGATTTAGGAATGAGATGTATATTATGAAGGCATGTTAATTCAGTTTGATGTATGTTATTAAAAAGAGTGAAATAGAATATTTTATTGAAATGCATTTGTCGTATACGAGAAATATATTCTCGTCCAAACTCGTTCAGACTGATATTTGAAGTCCAACTAGGAAAGTCCGTGAACTGTAACAGTGGGCTTTGTTACATTGGAATAGGAACCATTTTGCATATGTGTATTTTATGAGTTGTTTATAGTACTTCGCGGATATAGTGTTAAACATTGCGGGCTACACCATCTGCCCAGCCGTTATTGCACGACTTCACGAATAAACAGATGCGATTCATTGTCCAACTTTCGCATGAGTAATGTGTCTGTTGCATCTGTGACACTGAAGAGAATTTTAGATTCGAAATAAGTGAAGAGTTGTGGAAAACAGCAATGTACACGACATAATCTTTAGAGCTAACGAAAGTAAAAATGCCCTGATGAACAACGCAACAATAAAAAACAAAATTTAATGCGGTATAAGACCTTGTTGAGAAACCGCTTTCGTATTGGTTCCAGCGCTCTGAATACCGAATACAAACCAAGTTTCGTCATGAATGCTCCCTGGATGGGTTAATCACAATGTCATCTCTTGTATGTATGATACTCTTTTTTCAAAATGGTTCGTTTCTGTTAGAATTTTGCGTATTTCTCCTTAACGAGCTATATGTATAAATATATAGAAAAATAGTTATGGATTATGAGGGTAATTATTTAGTAACTGGTTCAACAACATTTTAATTCTATTTTTTTATTTAATAAAGTTTTTAAAGAAAACTTTTGTATTTTTATATTCTACCCTATATTTTGTCGCAGTAGGGCATGTGATATATTTTAGGCAATTAGTTTCGTTGTATTAAGGGACCTTCTAAATATATGCCTTGATTTATTTGATTTATGCCTTCTAACTTTGTACGTACCTAATCAAAATATTTTATGATGATAATAAAGAACTTGTTAAAAGATGATCAATTTCATAGTTCTCGAAAAGAAATCCTGTGATTCAGCGAGATACCTGTTGGGAATATCTCATAAATATTGCATAGTCCAACCATACATGCTTCAAAAGTCTAGTTATTGTCAGCAAACGAACGATTTACGTAAACGGCTTAAACATTATGGAATAAAATAAACTTTGGAAGCGCACGTTATGCATTTCAGATTGAGGGCATATCCTCAAAACTTATGGATGCGATTCGTTGAATTGGATGCGAGCAAAAGTGAATAAAGAGGTAATATTTTATGGAAGTTTGGGTCTTTGGGAAAAATCTTTTAAAGTGGTGGCTTTGAAATACTTAGTAAATGCAAAATAAATGTAATTGAAATGATATTTTAAGCGAAATATATTGTAAAAATATAATATATATGAAACATATAAAGATGATTCATTGATGATCAAATTGATGATTTACGACTCTTTCGCTATCCCAAAATAGTAATAAGGGCTGCCCCTTTCTAGTTTTAGGCTTCATGGAGTTCCACATGACCGAAATACTGAACGTGTCATGAATTCAGTCCTACTGTAAAAATACTTTGATTAACTTCTGTGTTTAACTAAACATACAAACAACTCAACTTAAAGTCAACAAATGAAACATAAATAGAATATATGCTGAGTTGTCATGGGCAACAGAATCTTTGAATAGAAATAATACTAGACACAAAGACGTTATTGACAAAATATAATATTACGGTCGCGGATTTCATAAAGGCATATCAAGTTGAACGTAGCAACTTGTTCTTCAAAGCAACGTCAAATTCCAACGAGACGAAATTAAATCAAAGTTGTAAGAATTCCTTCAATCCGCACAAAGTCAATCGTCTGGCTCCTACAGAAATACTCTCACTAAATAATAACTGAGTCATTGAATGCCTGCCGTAGTGAGGTAGGTAATTACCAGGGTAGACGCCAAGCCGTCACCTTGCCAGAAATTTCTGCTTGGATCCAATATAATTGGCATTTAATTGCCATTTGGAATAAAGGCAGTACTGCTTGTTAACGAGTACCTACTCCGAGAATTATAGAACGTAAACATCCTCATAATAATTATTATTTGATGCAAAAGTACGGAAGTATTGTGATTAAAATTAAACAAGTATAATTTTTATAACAAATATGAGAAAGTAAATAAATCGTTAGTATACAAGTTAATGCAAAACGTAAGAAGTAATTATGAACAAAGAAAAGAACAAATGTAATGTGTACCAATTAGAATATGGAATACTAAAAATTTTGTAAATGAATTTCGTAATTTAGAAAAGGATGCTTGCACTTCCTTTATGATTGTAAATAAATAGAAGCATTTTCCTTTTGAATTTAATTGACAGTTTTATTATTGGGAGTATATGTTAATTGGAAGTGTACCTTACAATACCTGATGGAAATTAGTAAAATTCGACGCAAGCACATTTTTATTGTAAAACATAGCTAATGATCTTCATCATCTACAGCCTATATATGTCTTATTAACACCACTAGCACTACTACGTTGGCACAATGTAGTTTGGTGGTCTACCCAGTTGACTAAACAACGGGGCCAATAGTTTAACATGCTTTCCGCACAGAGATCGATATGCACATTTGATAGGCATATCCAGAAAACACTTATGGTTTTGTAATTAATTTGTTTTGATTTCATTATCCAGAGCGTTTGAACCACTACAACGGGGAACCCCACGCACAGCTCATAAATCACTATTCTCAATACGTGCTCTCTGTTCGTTCCATTCTCTGCGAAATAAAACTGCAATAATTAATACCCAGAACTTAAAACAAAACATACTAAAAATACGTAAAACATTTGGAGTGTTTCATTAAGTGAATTCATGTAGTCAATTGCCTCAATTTGACAAATTTTTAGGTAAAATATAGTAAAATAGTTTGTTCATTGGAAGTTTTCAATTCTTATTTATTAACAACAGAAAAAGCATTTGAAGGTACTTTATCAGGTTAAAATAAAATGCAACTGTAATCCATGGTATCTACGTTGAAAAATAAATGCGGGGTCGTTTATAAAATATCCATTAAGACGACGATAAGTAGAGCGAAGCTTTTCTGAACAAACCAAAGTAAATCCTATTTAACTGACTTTAGAACGCTTTTTAGTGTAACTTCATAACGGCAACCACATCACTACCTCTCTACTTCAAATTCGATTAATATTATTGCAAAGAATACGGGCAACTAGTCGGCTGAGTGATCGGTCTACAAGCTTTTTGGCCAAGTTTCATGTTTCGAGTCAAATTTAATTTATTAATATATTTTCAAAAAGCACCACCGCTTGTCTACATCAATGTAGTGCCAGCCTTAGGGAGGCCAACGGAGATCGTTGGAAATATTTCATTTGGGTTTTGGGTCTACACTCGTAAGGCTTAAATCTGTGTTCCATAACTTTTGGGGCGGAAAGGAAAATGCGTTTTTAATTGTTCTAAGCTCAGGTACAATTTTGGGTATTGTAATTTTTGTTGTAACTTCATTCTCTGGTGACTTCATGAATTTTATATAACGTATAATGACATTGTACCTGTATGTTTCTTTCTTAGATAATAAAAATGAAATGTTTAATCGTATACTCTGATTAATAGGTCCGAACTTTGCACAGTACTACTTTTACTTTAATTAATGTTATAGAGAAATATCATCTTTATAAAATTAATAAAAGTTGAATTATTTAAGATTTGACGTATATATTTTATCTGTTATACCTTTTGTTTATTGTTTTTTTTATGTTTTCTGTTATATCTTCTAAATTGAACCATTGACCTATTTAAAAATCGACAAAATCTTTCTCTTTCGCCATAGTTAGTAAAATATGTTCAAAAATTAATAACGTTTTGTTTTATTTCGAATAGCTAACTTCTATTACCTATTGATTCATTGACACCTTAATCGATTGATATATAATAATAAAAATATTTACCAAACAACACATTTTTTTTCAAATTTCCATGTAAATAGCTCAGAATAAAACAGTTTCTGTATAACCTACATTTAACTACTCAAGAAGGTTAACCGTAGCCCATAACGATATAACCCGGTCAAGGCAGCAACAAGGCACAGTTTAGTTTAAACGACAGAAAACCAAGTTCTCGGGTCTATTGTTTTTATTTTATTTCGGTAAAATTTGTTTAAATATTCTTTTGTTGCTACACAGAGTTTTATCGCAATAACCCTTCGACATATTTTTATGAGTCTACAAAAACCACATAATTTACATTCTATTTACCATAATTATCACAGTTTCAGCATTAGAGGAGACTTTAGTTTTAGTAATGGCTTAGATTATTCACAAAAGAAGAAGATTTTAGAGGGATAAATATAATAAAACTCGTACATAAGGATGAACGTGAAAACACTAAAAAATCACTTTTAAATACCCTGAGTTTCTGCCTTCGATCAATTATTATAACGTGTATTTGAGTCAAAAACATGACGTTGGAAGAATAAACGAGAAACCATATAATTAAAAAAAAGAAAAGACTGGCTACCGTAAGTAATCAAAATGACATCTTAATCGTTTCACCCACGCTGAACTAAGAATGCGTGGGTTGCCACGGTGAAGTAAACCTTACCAACTTGCTATTAGCGTTTACCGCAAATATCTATTTCGAAACGCAACGGACCGAGGACCAGGAAGGACAAATTGTTTATTTATTATAGCACCTCGGCGCAAAGCTCATGGAGATCACAGCTGTCAGCAATAGTGTTTCCTTGTCATCTCATAATATGGAATGACTTTTAGCGAAGGGATTATGGGTATTTAGACCATGGTAGCTCACATAAGCTCCGAGTTCCTCAGAACATGGTGGTGGGTACGGCTGACTCTTGCACCGCAAAAAAGGCATCTATCACTGCTGTTCATCAATCGATACACAGAATGTAACAATTAGATAAGCAAAAATTCATACTTTTTCTCAAATTGTAATCAAAAGTCACAGCTGTAGATTTCCCAACAAACGGTTATTGAATAATAACCTCTATGGTGCAGGAATTCTTTCGTATTCAGCCTTATCTTCACTTATCATCAAGTGAGATGAAGGCCCAAAGCTACTCTGTTAAGCATAAAAAATGTAAATCAGTAGTGATTACCATTAAACATCAGTGATTACCACTACATTGTTATATTTTTTATATTAATGTAGTGTTAATCACTGATGTAAAGTATCGTAGCATATGAACGCTTGCAATAACAGGGAGTATTCTGCATTACGGACAATACGCCGGACAACAAGCCCTATTCGAAGAATCCAATTCTGTACTCATTCGTGAAAATCTTTGTGTACGTGGAAAGATTTTTCATTGAAACCGTCCGCAACCATTTTAATTTTTACGTATCACGATTAATTGGCAAACGATTCGATAGTAGAAAGAACATATCGAGCTATGCGTTAAAACACGCACATTTGTGCGTAGTATCTTAATTTGTGGACCTGTATAATAACTTGTATACCTGTACTTGTGTACTTGTATCTCCTGGGGTGTTAAGACAATTATAAATGAATTGTTTCTCGATAGTACGACTTAACTTACAAAGACTTTGTACTGTATTCATTATTCACTGTGAGCCGGGGCTGCCCGGCTCAGTTCTAATTGCCCCAATGCCCATTCAATAGCACTTTTGAAAGCGAATTGTATTGGCCATTTCCGCGTACGAGGCAACTTCGAGGTCTGTTGTAGTCTCAGAATGACCTGCCGTAGTTCAGCATTGTTGTGATGTATTTATGGTTGTACTGCCTCTAGCATATTTAACATTACACTATAAACTCTGTTTCAATCTTGTTCATTCGAAATAGATGCTGCTTTGATACATCTCTCTATTGTCATTATACGGATCTTCAATGTGTAAAGATTCAATAGGAAATTAGTATGTATTCCTGGTCAGAATTGGTAAATACAAGCTGAGATTTATATTTGTTTTTACAATGGGAATAGTTTTCTGAATTTAACTTATATGTCAATATAAGTTAAATTCAGAAAACTATTCCCATCTTAATAGATTCTAGATGTACGAAAATCGTCAGGGATAGTGCAAACCCGTAAGCAGCGACAAATTAATAATAATAATTTTAATGTTTAAATTATCATGAAACCTTTTTTACTAATCAAGTTATAACTTTGTATTATATGAGTAGATTTGGTGGAGATTATGCGGATTTTTCGTATGGCAGATTCGCTGATTTGCACTAAAAATTGTCAATAATATGAAATGACTAATACTTTTCAGTATTATAAATATAATCTTCAATTATGACTTTCATAACAGTATGTTATGTAGACCGAATGTTGATTTGTTTTTGTAATTGGGACCAGAGCCTTTGAACCGTTACTCTGCAAATCACGTCAACTAGTCGAAGAATAAAATAATAAAAACAGAACCATTCCAACAACATAGTTCACTCGTGACGCTGAGCTCACAGCAACCAACGAAGTGGCGTTTGCAAAAAGAAAAACAAAGTTCTTTTCAGACAAAATAGTGGAGCTTTAACAGACGAAGGGTGTGGGAAAAAAATCCTTTCCATAAGTAAACAAATATCGTATACAAAACGCTACGTCACTACACAACGTAAGCAGTATTCTACCAATATGTATGTAAATAGGGTATACGACAATAGATTGGCTTAGGAGCTTATCGGTTCTCACTCGGCGGCTGACAAAACATCGACTTGGTTCATTAGGCTGTATTTAGGGTGGAATCAGATCCAATCTTTCAATCAGGCTGTACCGATGGAGGCAGCTAGTAGGTTAGGGGTGCATGTTGTTTGTACTCGTACTTCCAGTTTATATAAATACGACCGTCTAGACGTAAAATTCCTCCGTCAATGTGAGCTCCGCTCCGTTACTAATTCGTATATACTTACCAACTTAAGTAAAACTTTGCGCGTGAGGTGAAAGGGTAATTGTTTTTATTGTTGTATAAATATAAGTCAAAAATGTTACTTTTACTAAATTTTAAAAAGCTATTTTTATGTAATAAGAGTTATTAACTTGTCTTACACTTAGGAATAAGCTACGTGGGTAAGAAGATTGAGTATATCGTTAAAAGAAACTTAAACCGTATTCTTATATTTTTAATCTAATACAAAAGATCTAATACTGATCCTTTTTACAGTGATTTTCTTAAAAACCTTAATGAGTTTAATAAATGCGAAATCCTAAGTCCCAAATGAACTTGGACGCAAATCATACTGTAGTTTTCATTCGTTTTTGTGTTATTTTGCACTTTGGAATCTGACCGTACATGGAGGGCCCGTTTTAAGGCAAAAGTTTTACAATCATTTTGATTTATGCGCTTATGCAAACTTGCTTATTTTAGAACTTTGCCTAAGTAGTTAAAAAATAATAATATTTGTTTTATAGGAAAAGCTAAGGTTAATTTAATAAGACTTCAAAGTAATAAAATATAATGAGCCTTAATATCCTTTGACTAGTCGGAACATTGCACTAGCGTCTTTGATCCAGACATAGAAAAGCTGGAAAATTAAATTTTACGAAAGTTGCTGTAAAATAGTTTGTTAAAGAAAATGACGATAGTGATGTGAAATACTTTGTTAATTTTCCAAAATTAAGATCCGGTATGAAATTTATAACAAAAAGTAGGAGCTATCTCAGAAGTTCACGTTATTTACTACACTTATTTACACTTCTATGTATAGTGGTTAAATAGTTTAACACTTTGAAGGTGATCATTCATATTTAGACCTTTAAGGCAAGACTTCTTTCTGTACACCCTTTTTAAATTGTCTAGATATTTTAGCTGTCTTAATTAGTTGTCGGGTTTAAACGATATTTTCCTTTTGATACATACTGTTATTTGGCACTAGTATACAATAAAAAGAAAATGTTCATAAAATAGTTTGCCTGAATAATTAATTATTACAGAAAAAATATCCTCTGCAATGATTTGAAATTACTTACCCCATTAGTTAATTACTTACCTACATTAAAGTTACTGTAACTTGCGATGGTACTGAACATAATCAACTTGGGCTGTGAGAGCCTGACGGAACTTACGAAGTTAAGTTGAGAACGAAGTTTATGATTCACACATTCAAACATACACACACACACATACCTAGATACATACAATCATATTGGATCATTAGATTTAGTGTAAAAACTCTTACTTCTTTTCTGTTGAAGCAAAGATTAGTAGATAGTATTATTAAATTGTTTAAAGAGTGCAAAATGACTGCTATGCAATATATACACGAAACCCAAGAAGACAGGCCTTAACCCAGTTTGGGTTCTAACAGAAACAATATATTCTAATATATGTTGCATCTTCTTGAAAGGGCTTTTTTATTAATATAGCCATAACACATATTTAACGTTAAAGACTTGTTTTCTTTACATTTGACAACTCTTATTTGCTATACAAATTTTATTGGAGTATTTTTTTTATTTTCTCCCTGAAAATATTTTTGTTCTAGTAAAAATATTTCACCCTCAACATATTTCGCAAAGAAGTGTAACAAACAGCTTGTGTATGAAACGTGCCCTTTTGATCTATATACAAAAGGTCTTCTTAAAGCAATGTTTCTATAAGGAGGCGAAATATATTCGGAATTTAAAATATTTATTTCTCTTTACATCATAATGCCACATGAAAATGGTAATTAAATGAAAATGCATATAAAATTAAAACAGTTTGTAAATTGCGAAAGCTCGCACACAAATTTATTAATTTATTTTATTCTTAACGAGGTAGCTCTGGCCTTCATCTCACCTGATTGTAAATGAAGATAAGATCGACGAGACAAGCGAACTACAACCTGATTCCGTAACGACAGAGAAAGTGGTTAAGTTACCTCCAAATGCTGGAACACAACATTGCTGTTAACATTATTGTTATTGCAGACTTCGTAAGATAGTGGTTGCTGGCCTGGCTGGCTAAAGGACGCTTACAAAATATATTACACATGTCAAACAAGAATATGACGAAAATGGGATATTATACGCTATTCTAAACCGTAGTTAAATTCTACTTTGCTTTGATTTCTTGTTTGTTCTAATTATTGCTGGTCTAGCTTTATTTAACAACTATATAGGTACACATGACGTTCGCAAATATTACGAAATGTCAAAGCGGTATTTTGTTTTAGTAATTCGTCGAGTTGTGTACATGGTTTTGACGGTACAGTTATCAAAGACTTCATTTGGTGTACTGTTTCTAGGATAAGCTTTTATGAGATGTAATGTAGATTCTTTAATATAAGACGTAACTCTTAATATTTTTTTAATATCATGATTTAACAGGAAACACGTACACCGTCAGATCAATGACGTTTTTACAAATTAATTAAACAATCACTAACTGCACTAATACTTCACACTGCTGGACTCTGTACCCCTCTGTACCGAAATATATGAGACGTTTGAAGACGTTTGAACCATACCACGTGATTTGATTGGTGGGTGAAAGCGCTTGCTGTAAATACCGGGACAACGACATATTGTGAAGTGAGTTTTTGGCTTAAAAATGATGTAGTATCAGTCCAAAAAGAATCGATATATCATGTAATATATATGGAATATATAATTTAGTATGGATTGGTGACTAAAGTGAGAGTTTTCAGTATTTTGCCTTTTGAAACACGGAGAAGATCAATATAAAAATATTTCGTAAGCGAAATTAGACCGCTTGTACCATTCTTGACTGTTCTTCTCAAGGAAAATGCCTTTACAATTACACATATAAGCTACTTTATTATAATTCTGAAAATGTAAGTTTTATATATTTTTGTGTGTTTGTGTATGTTGTGTGTTTATGTATGTGTGTGTGTAGGTGTGAGTGCATGCGTGCATTTATAAGTAAAACAATTTATACCAAAATTAGTTCAAGTAAGAGCTACCCTATAACTATTACTAACTCAAGATAACACTGAGAAGAAAACATGGAATGGTTTAGCTATCGATAAATGGATCTCGAGATGTGTTGAGAACTCGATATCTGATAAAATGTCGAACTTGGATAGAAAGGAAACAATAGATATGTCGTTTTGTAAGTATTG
This sequence comes from Acentria ephemerella, assembly GCA_943193645.1. Classification (NCBI taxonomy): domain Eukaryota; kingdom Metazoa; phylum Arthropoda; class Insecta; order Lepidoptera; family Crambidae; genus Acentria; species Acentria ephemerella. The sequence continues at coordinate 3,769,557 of OW971889.1, forward strand.
AGATATTCTCCTTGTGAAATGAAATTCTTAGTTCCCAGTTCGTAAAAATGAATTAGAATTTTTTATAACCATAATAGTAGTGACGTTTGTGCAGTGAAATCCGTTTATTTTCCAGTTGGTAAGTTTGATTATATTAGTAACCAGTTCCCGTAATTAAAAAACAAAATGTTGTAATCTGATCAACTCATAACTTAATTTATAATTGACTAAAATACAGCGAACACATGATAATTTTCTATACTGTACAGCAGACGCACTATTGCCATTTTTATATGATTTAATATGACAGCTGAACGGAAACACGATCGAGACAGATTTTTTCAATTGAGGTAAGCAAAGGGTACCATTAATATTGCATTGTTTTTTGACAGTCCAAAGTCTTAATATTCGTGCCAGTTTTTATGTTTTGGATACAACTTTAATACTTCGCACTATTGAGCACAGGCTTTCCAATATGGGAGAAACACCACTACCAAGCTGGCCTAATGAGGCTCGATGGTAAAAATCGGTACCGGGACTAATGGTTTAATATGCATAATTCAAAGCATGGAGGACAAATTTAATTAACCCATTCAGGGACCAACCATAGCGAAAGTTGCTTTATTTTTGCTATCGAAATCAAGGTATTTGAACCGTTACGCAAATGATCTCCTAAGACTGAGCTCCGAATGTCAATTGATTTTCTTGATGTCGTCTATTGGCAATGGTTACAATTTAACATAAAATGTTTTTGAATGAGTTTGAAATCGATTAAAGTAGTGCTTGATGTAAAAACGTCTGCAGGATTTTTCATAATAAACGTATATTTTTTTATTAACGCTTCTTATTCTTTTAAAGGTTACTTTTATCTCAAAGCAAAGACATTTCTCGTGGTCACAGTTTTTAAGACAAATCTACTCGTTATGATCGAGGAGCATTCGAGAGCTAAGTATAAGCTTCTTACAGACTCTCCGAGTGGTCTGCTCTACCTCGTTTAGATGCTAATAAGATTACATGTTAGTCAATTTCGGTCCAGATATAAATGTTACTAATGCTGACGTCTTCGCTCAGGAATAGTAACAGGAAAACCTCTCTTAATCGAAAAATTTCTTTGTTATATTGCTAAAAGAATTACGAGCCAAACAAATAAGACAATATTAGTGAGAGAAAAGATGATGTATCATATAGTTTAATTTATAGTTTCATATATACTCGTAGTTACATATATATGATTATTAAATACAATCTGCTTTGATAGATGAATTAGTTTACATAGATAGATGAATTACAATCAATTTAAAATTCTGTATATGCTCGTGTTTGGTAGCGCTAAAATTATTGAATTTGTTTTAAATTATTATATTTTATAACTATACGAAATTAATATTTTTATAAAGTTTGTGACTGAAAATGCGCAAGTTAATATATTTTTTGAATTGAATATCTATATTTTTTCTTTGAAATTTGGTGTCAGAGAAATACTTTAAAAATAATTCCGTTTCTGAGGAGAGAAAGTAACTTACTTATAAATTTCTTTTGTTTGTTATAATTAAGTTACGTACTTGGCGTACGTAATCATATTAGAAGCCGACGTCTCTTTGAATATCAAAAAAGAGTTCAAATTACTTTGACAGGTCATTGTAAAATATGCTTTTAATTTACAATCATTTTAAACAATGCTTTCAATTTACAATCAGTCTATTTCTGTCCAACAGCGTTTGAATCATTTTAGTAACTAATTACTTTGGACATAATACGAATTCAAAATGTAGGGAAAGCGAAAGTATTTCATTTGTAAATTGAAATTTACAACCAAAATGCTCAATCTAAAGTATATATAGAAAATCTAGACAGTCGACACGTCTATACACATTGCAAAGTCAACTGTGAGTTTAACTTAGCTCCAACGTCGTGTCGTATTTTCGTGTTTGCTTTCAACGGTCTGTCTGGTTCGGCGCTTAGAGAGCCCATACAAATAAGTGCATTGTAAATAATGAACGGGAATTTTTCCGATACAGATAGCAATACGATTAAAAAGTGGTAGACATAATAAGAAGCTCACTGGCGTAATGGTTTCTGGTTTTGATTACGAAAATAAGCAACATCGCAATTGTTTGATCTCGAGCGAATTAAAAATTTGTATTTTGAAGCTCTTTCATGCTTCGCAAGGCACGGTAAGCCATTGCTACCAGATTTCTATAATTTTTAAAATAGAAGGGGATTTCGATAGCCGTTTTCTCTGTAGAGTGGTGCTGTTATGATCCTTATGTATCCCCGTATAAGAAGGCACTGGCCTTCTTGCTGCATACTTATGTATGATTGGATAAGTAAACAGGTCTAATAAAGGATGACGTTTATTTTAAAACTTTTTAATGCTTAACGGGGTAGCTCTTAACCTTCATCCGAAGATGGAAGTGAGCTGCAACCGGATTCTTTAACCACAAAAATGGTACCTATAACTTTCGGAACACAACAATGATGTTAATATGTTATCGTGGCAATCTAGTTAAGATGGTAAACTTATAAAGTACCCTACTACCAACTAAATCAAAAAGAGAAATTCTGCTCCCACTGGAACTGTAACTCAGCCACATGACTATACTAGACACTAGACCACAAAGCTGGATAATCGGCGTCGATTCTTATTAAAAGGCAGGACTACCAACTAGCCAAGTAGTCAGTAAGTACAGGCTAATTAGTCAGGGTTCCCGGGTTCGCGTCCCGGCCTAGGCAGATGTGTAATAAACAAGTATACTTGTTTTTGGATCAGGGTTCGTATACATATTTTTATGGGTTATTGTTGGTTACTTAGGTATCTACATTTCTTATGTTGTAATGCAAAAATATGTATAGTATCAAATATGTATTTTCTTTATCTATTATCCTTAAAACAAACTTACAATATGCTTGATAAATAGGTTTAAGTGTAAAAATATATAAATAAGTGATATGAAAAGGGGGTGCAAAATAAGTTAGCTTCAATTGAAAATAAATAACTACAAAATAACCGACTAATAAAGAAGCAAAGTCAAATCGTTTCATTTAACCTGTTGTTCACATCAAACTCAAAGCACCTACCTTGATGGTACAAGGGGGCTTCTTGAAAACAAAGCGAGTGGTAATAAACGGTTGCACTGGAAAATTAGTAGAGTTGTTTCTTTATCTTTTTAATTGATACTACTTGAATTATTTTAGTTGTGAATAGTAATTTGTACGTAAGTGAATTATTTGTTAATACAATGCCAATTGCTTGGTATTTATTTAACAATTTATGTACATAAAAATATTATGATAAAGATTAAGATTTATGTTAATCTGTTTTGTAAATATGTATAAGGCCATTCTTTCATTTCCTTATATTTGCATTGCAATTTCAAGATACCAGTCCTTTATTACTGTGTTATGTTATTTTGTGTCAATTTCCTCATACATTCCCAATTTTTATAGCAACTAAAATATATTGGAAAATAATATATTGTAAAATAAATATTTTAAGATGAAGCTTTACAATAAGAAGGTAAAGTTCAATCAAATAAAACTCGCCATTTAAAAATAGGTTAAGCTAAGTGATTGGTTGGCTTCCATCTCCGCCTAACTTGCGATTTTGCTCTTAAATTCTTGACTACCCAACATGTTGACATAAAATACTTACAAAACATACCTATATTCTATGTTATTGACTAGTAATGATGACTTGAAGATTCCAACATAATCTCGAAACTTGTAGTTTTCATACAATAAAATCGGCATCTAGCATACCCGCTTGTTAACAGTAAAAGTGGTGTTAGTTAATTGTAATTAATTAATGACTCATTAGTACTATATAAAAGTCTAGCAATACTAAGATACGCATAGACTAAGTGCCACCATTAATCCTGTAAACTTAGATGTAGTGTAACTAGGGAAACAGAAAAAAAAGAACGATATAATAAATTATTTGACTGATACAATATTTTGTAGAACGCTCTTAATTTGACAAAAAAACCTTTTGAGAATCACGCAACATAGATGATTGTTTTTTTTTTAAACTTATGTGGCGTACTGAATACGTTCTAAAGTAGTTTTTATATGTAGTGTCAAAACTGCCATATTAGTAAGAAAATCAATTTTGGCGCATAAATGGGGGGTCATGCAATATTTTATTTCTTATATTGTGCTTAAGTGAAGTTATTGATTTGAAAATGGTATAATTTCATGCCGAAAAGGTTTAATACATCGTACAATATATGCAATACAAAATTAAGCATGAATTGTTGAGTTAAGTGAGAGTTTTCAGTCTTTCATTTTTATAATCAACATTATATTTTATATTCGTATCATTTCATCTTAATCGTTATGGAATGCAATTACATTTTTAATAAACATTTTCGTAAGTCATTAGCAACATAGTGCTAACTGGCATTAGTAGTCAAAACCCCAAGGGGTAAGGGGATAAGTTCCTAGTATCCTGGAGCCAGAAATAAAGAAAAAAAACACAAGAAATGGCTATATGAGCATCAGTTTCCTTTGCCTTCTTTGTAATAGGGATAATTTTGAAAAAAAAGTAAGAAACTCAAATAAATACATTCCGTCTGTCCCTTCTTGAGTGCGCTACCTAAGCACATTACATTAAACTACATATCTTCATTATTCTATAATTAAGTATCTCTTCATAGTTTTTATTAACTCCTTTATGAATATGTGCTGGTGATATATTGTGTTATGTGTCTGTCATCTATCTCCATATATAAAAAGCAAATTCACTCAAATACTCCTCTTCTACAAACCGCACAAATAGAGGACTCTTAACACTAGGTCCTAAACTTATAACAGTAGACGATATCTTATTGTCAGTGACACACTTATTGTCACTGTTTATTATTTGCTTCTTTGTAATGCATGTTATATAACTAAAATTTATATTTTTTATTATAAACTTTTTAAAACACAATTCATGGCTACAAATTAAATAAAAATTAATATATACAGTACTGTTCAAGGGAGGACTTACCTCTTGTCTTCTATTTTTGTAAATAGATTCTAACTTAGCTTTATGGTATGTTATGATCTCTGCGCGCGCGCGCGCGTGTATGTGTGTGTATGTGTGTTTGTGTTTGTTATACAATCAAACATGTTTTTAATCTAAATTAAAATAATTAACAAATATCTATTTAATTCACATTAGAATTGACATTTTTATGGCTTTTAATGGTTATGCAAACTATAAAAAAATCAATGCTCGTTACTCTGTGAACCTGTTCAATAAAAAAAAACGTTCTGATTTCTTAGCATACTACTTACAAAACTCTGTCCATATCAGACAAAGCAAACTCATTCTCCCAATTTAAAGTTCCACGGTGTCTATTTCAAATAGGTCAGTGTACGGAGGATGATCGTAGTTTGAGCCATGTTCCGGCACATTTAACACGAAGAGCTTCGGCACAGCTTCGGGAAGTCGCCCTAAGAATAGGTAAGCAGGCTGCGAGTTCTTGTGGTTAGCTTTAGAATTACGCAACTTAAATGGTCGTGTAACGTTAACAGTGTGATTTAATTTAATCTAATGGTTATTTAAACTAAATCTTAACTGGTGGTTGTATTTTATGCTATTAGTGTTTATTGTTTAAAAGTACAGACTCCAATCTAAATTACTAGTACCATAAATGAACACAAACTTCAATGATTAATGAATTTTATGGATGATTCTTGAAGCAGATTTTTGTTTTGCCATATTTATACATATGCTTTAATCTAGCAATAACACAGTACAGCTACTCCGGTTTCTATATAAATTTTACTCCATGGATGTATTAGAAAGAGAGCATAAAACGTTTGTTAACAATTTCTATCGAGGTTTTAAACAGGTACATTACATTAGTATTAATATATAACCTTTAATAATTCTAAATGAACTTACAAGTAACAATCAACCAATAAAATAATAAATAAATTATATAATTGTTATATTCTTCGTATTTCTTACCAGCCCGACATCGTTTGTGGGTACTTCAATAAGAAAAAGATATCACAAAGCAAAGAACGGCGAAACGAAATTAACTGAAATTTCAATTTTATGAATTCTCAAAGCTACGTTGACAATATTGGCGGCGTATAAAATCAAATATAACATGAATTTATTTTTTATTGCCTCTAAAAAGTTTCAGAAATATACAAAGAACCGTTTTCCGTTGTATGTTTATACTTGAAATACTTCAAATCAAACGGAGTACATTTGTTACGGTAAATAGATGGCCACAATACAAGACTAAAGATCTATGTCTACAGTTCGCATGCCTCGTTCCACTAGATTTAACTCACAGGACTCCTACGGAAGTTACTCGTGGTTTCGCACAGAATTTGTGAGATGCTTTTAAATGTCTTTTACTATTAAAAGAGAATTAAGAGCGGTAGTTATAGCATAAACTTTGATGTAATTAAGTGCGCGTCAATTGATAATAAAGATAAACGATAGACTCGTATTACCTATATCAACGCATGGTTTAAGAAAACCCGACTCAGGACATAATTAAGAATATGTTTGTGAGCTTTGTGAATAGGAGCTCTATAAAGAGCAAATAATGATATAAAGATTTTCATAAGTAACATAATCTCATTAAAAAAATACTTATCTGAAAACAATGAAACCTAATAGATTTTTCAGACATACACAATATAAAAACTTTAAAATTCTTTATTGTATATATGAAATTTTACTGTGGATTTAATAAATATTTTAAAGATCTAGGATTACTTCAGTCCTGAAGCAGAGCTTTCGTGCTAGAATAATAAAATTGCCATTAAAGACTAACAAAACATTTTTTAAATTTTAATTAACTTACTTTACTTTACTTTATATTAAACGAAGTAATAAGTTTATAGTTTTCCTTTGTGTGAAAAATTATTATAAAAATCTTGGATTTTCTAAACGTCTCTTTTTACGTCTGAGAGGGTTGCTTTAATTCCAACAGCATCTATTTTAATTTAAGTTTGATATTACAATATCGTTTTTCATATTACAAAAGTCTCCAACAAGGGTAAAAGATAAATCAAGTGCTAATTAGAAACTAGTTCAACTTTAAAACAGTGCCTTTACTTTAGTTTTTGTATTTAAATATGAATCTATTAAAGGTATGCTGAAAAGAATAAAGCCGTGGACATATTAAGTGAATGCGCCAATTCTTGAAAGGAAATGGAAGCCGCTTTCCGTGCAGTTGGAAGCGTGTTCCAGTAAAAATATATTGAGCGCCTTTCGTTAGGTGAATAGTGTAGTAAAAATTCACTCCAGTACCTCAAGTAAGAAGTTTTAAATCTGGCGAATTTATTATATATCTTTTAAGCGTTATAAAAGGTCAAAAATCAGCTGTAGCAAAGTTAAAAATGTTGTAAGTTGACGAAATTTAAACTGAACTGTGAAACTACTGAAGTTCGGATAATGCATTTTTTAACAATGACGAATTAAAAGATTATTTTATTATAATGAATATTACAAAAACTTAAGCTTTTTTGTACTAGAATTATCACTGTAATTAATGAATTTTAAAAAAGGCAAAATACCTACTTTCTGTAGGCAATAACACACTATTGTAAATGGAATCTCCGTAGTCGTGTTGACTGTCGTAGCCGTAGCAATGTCGTAGTCATTTCTATTATATTATATTGCAATTTTTGGCAAACGAGGTAAAGGTGACAATTGGATGAATAGAATATATTCTTAAGTTTTATTCGAATTTTTTTAACAATGTAAATGTACATAATTATGTTCATCATCATTGTGTACGGTCTACATGGATAAGTACCACTGCTTGGCACATACTTTCTTACAAATTAGGAGTTTGGACCATAACGCCATCAAGCTGCCTCAAAGCGGCTTGGTGGATGACTGTAGCTGCTGTAACAACCAGGTTTAACGTGCCATAAAAGTGGCATCCCTATGGTTCTGTTTTAATTTTAGGGTGCTAAGTATTGGACTACATACTAGGATTCCCTTTGTCGTGAAGACTAGACTATATAAATATTTCCTATGCATGTATGGTTGTGTGTGAGTTTCAGTGTGTGTTTGTGTGAGCGATCTCTGTAGTGATTAAAGTAAAATATTTGAAGAATATTTTCATACGATTTTAAAATTATTCCACAAAAATTAACTGTTTGGTTTGTCATTCAGTACTTGACAAATGATGATATACGTGGAAAAGACAGGCAAGATTTCCTTGTAAAGGGATTCTAATCAGAAATAAATCACTGAATTCTGTTTCAAAAATTAATACTTACTTCATATCAACCTTCAAACTCAAGATGTTTTATACAAGTTATCATACAAATATTCTATTGTACACACTTAGCAAGATTACATTCAAATGTAACGAAATCAACCAACCGCGGCTGGTCGCTTCACACAGGCAAATCTCGATAGGCGGAACAACGATATTCCATCATCCGTTCTGAATGAGGCCAGGGCCTAAGAGCGAGGGGTCCCTTTCTGTCCCACGAGGCCGTCTTCAAATCAGGCCGCTTTTCATTTACCTATCTTCGGCACTCGTAATTGAATAGCGCATTGAAGGTTCTTACTCAACTGGAAAAAGATAACGGTACGTATTGGGACGTTTTCGATTTACGCACCGAAGAGCTGACGCGTGTGTTCTTGTTTTGAGTTTATTGTATTTTACTGCGAAAAAATGATTCAATGTGTATTTAGAATATCCTGTTCTTGAATGTTGAGGTTGAGATAATTCGTAAATAGTAGTCATGAACTTTTGACAGTTTAAATGAACGAAATGATGAGACTATTTTAATTGTATATCATATAATGTAACGCATTTATTTTGTGGAATGCAGGAAAAGACGTGCTTCTTTACAACGTATCATATTTTATATATCTAGTTTCCTAAAATAATTAACTATGAATAATATATAATTATACATTTTTTTACTAACACTCATCGAGTGGTGAAAAGGTACTCCCCGGCCTGTTCGGCATTCGATTCCTAGTAAACACAAATATTAAGATGAGTACGAAATTTATTCAGGTTTGGTTTGGTTATTTGTTTACTTTATTCGGTAAATTATATTTTATGTTCACTTACGTATATTCTTAAGTTAACAATTGTTCCCAGGGAACATTAATACGAATGATAAACTTAATACTATATACATGAGTAATAATAAAAGTTTCTTAACAAACTGCATGTTTAAAAGAAAAAATATTACAATTTTCGTTACAACGGCAGGAAATTAATACATTATTATTATTATTATAGTTATTTATTGAGATATCTCAAAATTAAACTTAAAGAATTTCAAAAACCGTGTTTTGCCTACAGAAGGGCGCCAAGCGCCATTCACACGGAGACGTCCCCTATTGGAAGTTATTGTAAAAAGTGAATCTCTGCTCCGGACGGAACTGGGACGAGGTCCTTTATTACCGCGTTTTCATAATGCACCTGGAAAACTGTTTTAATTCTTCCTCCAATTTTGTGTAGGGACTTTTACGTTTGGATTTTTTGCTTTTTCAATGCCGCCTTGTCTTGTACAACATGAAAGGTCTTGTAATTATTATTATGCAGATTTAAGCCAGGTAAACACAGTATATGGCGGTTTGACCGCTGTTATTTCAAATAAATATCTAAATTGAAGTAAGAGATTACAGATGGCATGCAACGATTGACATGAATGAAAACTGTCAATGATTTGGATGCGACGCGAGATGTCGCGATGACTAGCCTAGATCCAACGTGCCATTTTGCTTGAGCATGAAAAACTTCAGCAGAAGGCATGTTAGCAGTAGAACTGACCATCGTTGGGGCCAAGATGACCATATTAGAAGGCTGGCTGAAGTGGCCTGGATCAGAGTCGATAAAAATTGGGAGAAGAGGCATGTATTAGTGGAGATCTATGTCTAGTAGTGGACGAGTATATAGTTGGATCAATAATGATGTATGCAACTTACCTTATTGGTTGACACGATTATAAAGAAGATACCCACAAAATAACAGTGTGCCTAATGAAACACGCAACTCAATGGTCATAAGAATAAATTTCCTTACTGATTTATATACGTCTACTTTTTATTTCAAATATACTTGCCTTTAGCAGTACCTTTATACTCAATTGTTTTATGTAAGCACTCGGTTATCAATATATTTACCATTAAATTTTGCTTGCGAAGAATAACCACTTACCTGAAATGAACAAAAACAATATTAATTATTATTATAAATATAAACTAAATACTCATGTTCAATGCTAGTTTAAATTTCCGTTAATTAAATTATGTACACCACATGACTTCTTTTGTGTTTGAACGTCATAAATTGCATATATTTCACAAAAATAATATTCAAAACACTTAAAAAAATAGGCGTTAATAGAATTAAAGTCACCATGCACTTGTAAGTCTCAAAATTGTTCGTAATTTAATTAAGTTGAATTAAAAAAATTAAGAGATCATTAACAATATAATCTTTCGTGTTTTAGTAGCTTAACATATGTATTAGAGATTTAATTCAAGAATCGTGCGTCGTAAAACTAGACTTAAGATTACAAACCAAAAAAAACATAAAAAATTCCTTTTTCTAGAACTTTCGTGGCCCATTCATTCGGTACTTAGCACGGGCCCTAGGTAGATTGCAGTACATTAAAAACTTTTCGCCTTCCGCGATTCTACGACTACATTTTAAATTGTGCTTGCAGACTCCAGGGCGTTCATTAATCTATCATTATGTCTTAAAGAAAATACTTTTATAGCATTTCCAACCTTATCGTGTACTCTTAAGGCACATTAAGCTATTTTTTGTGTGCAGTTCCGCAACCGTTTTGCTGCTCACACAAAACGGTTGCCTCACCCATTTTTCTTGTTAAAGATATATCGAACCCTCATGGTAGAGTGTAAATTTGATACATCTCTATTAAGATAATGAAACGTACGGATAAATTGATTGACAGAGTTTAATTGCATAATGTACTAGTATTTAGTATTTCTTACGATAGTGTTCTCGGTAGTTTTTTAAGGTAAAATAGAAGTATGTTGGAAATTACCTGGTTTTTGTAAATTACATGTTCTTACTTAAATATTAACAACTGCATGTTAAGAAATACAGGTCACTCTACAAGCTTTCTGCAAGAATATTAAGCGGACATCGATTCGCACATAATATAAAAAACTAACACATAATATAAAAATAAATAATAATATTTGAAATAAATGTAATATTGAATACTTCATACCTACATGCAAGCACCTAATCAATACATAGTGTTAAATTTCAGAAATTAACTCAAAGTTACACTAAATCATTCATGATTTATATTGTAACTTTGACTGTAGAATCAACGTACTGGTAAGTCAGGACTTACGATTACGTACAATAGAAACAAAATACACTAATGCTCGCGCAGTTTAATGGCGTGGAACAACCCCGGTTCTAGCGTTCCGCGCTCCTCTACCGACCTCCTTTGTTCCTGGGCCGGAACACAGCAGAGCCGTTTTCACGTGGATTTTTACGAGATAGCATAAAATTTCACTTAACGCCTCGTACGTCGGTACCAATTTGGTTTGTTGGTTTTACTTCATTCTGTATTCTGGCTGCGTCGTGTTACGTGTTTAATGGGGGATCCTTTTGTCGCGTTGGCTTTGAATCATGTGCGAAGGAGATCAAGTCAGTTAAGTCTTTAGCCGTCTTAGAACGTGATGGTAAATAATCAATATTCTGGTTTAATTTAATATCTTTATTTTCGTGTTGCAAAGTCCTGGATAAACCTTCGAATTTCGTTGTTGTCCAAAGAGGTTTTCATTATATTAATATAATTTCACTCATATAACTTAAGATTATATATTTTTTACTTGGAATCATTACATTTACTTCACTATTATATCAGAATCTCAAGCTTGTAACATTTCTATGTCTATCCATATTTATATTGAGAAAATATGTGTTGAGAACATATATGTAATCCGCCATCTTGGAACGGCGGCCATATTGAATTTAGTGTGAATTTGCATATTTTATACTTTTCCAGTCTTCAAGTCCTTTCGTTTGATATCCTTATTGAGAAGATTAAGAAAATATATGTTAGCAACCATCTTGAAGATGCAGTCAAATTGAATTTAATGTGATGTTACTAATTTTATCATTTTTTACTCTTCATACCGTTTCATTTGATACCCATATTATGGGTTGGGAAAAAATATGTATTCTGCTATCTTGGTGAGGCGGCCGTATTGAATTTATTACAATATTGAGTATTGCACATTGTATTGTCACCAGAAGTATCAACTCAATTGGATACATTCAAATGGTTTGCAAATTTTGAGCGACAAGTTACATAAAATCGATCAGTGCAAATTAATATAATGCTTAAAATTAAGAAGTTTATATAGATTATAATTGTGATAGTTTGTACTTACTTTTTAATAATACTCACAGAAACTCCATATAGCCTCGTTAATCTACACCTAAATACTACTTCTCCAGCGACAACCCTTTGACTTGAGTGTTACTCAAGTTCCAATAAAATAATAGGTAACAAAATGATTCACCCTTGTTTTACCGTAAATATCCCCTGAGAATACTATATTAAAGGCGTATTTAATCTGATTACGTGTAAGGATGAGAGATGAGATGAGTGACATAGAATGTTATTTATTTATTTATCTTGGAAGCCATCCCGTTTCTTTGAACGTTGATCAAAGTATTTCTTATTATACAAACAAATTTGAAATTGTCTTTTTAGGGTTATGCAGGCAAAGATTCAAAAATGGAATTCTAAAGTTAATGAAAGATTATTAAATTCGCCATATTGGTTTTCTTCAAAAACCCGCGTTGTTAAAAGTTATCCTTTGACACTGCGGGAAAAACTAATCTACCTTAAGTAAGGCTGGTTTGTGGTGGAGACGAAAGAATGGTTTATAAATAGTTAGCAGAGATCTTTGCCTGACACTGGGAGATCATCGATTAATAAGATAAAACATATAATAAATATGGAACGAGTGTTGGATTTAGTGTTAAAGCCTATTAATAATATCTTCAAACTAAAAAGCTGCTAACGTGTAAAAACTTCCAATCCAATGTGCACATGCTCTACTACCCAAGGGTTTTTAAAGTGTATTTTGAGTGCATTTTCAATATAACAGTAGTCAGTTGCGGTGCCGGTACTAACTCAGCGTTCTGCTCTTTTAACTATCTTATTGTCTAGCTAGAGCCATCAGCGAAATTCGTGTGAGTCCCAATGCAATTTATAATATTAATTTTCCTTTTAAAAAATTCTTCAAATGTTTATCTGTCATATTTATTGTTGGCATGTGTATTTTAAGTGGACTGTATTTGTAGGGAGATAACACAAACACCGGTTTACTGTCAAGGAAGAGTTTACCTTTTCACATTAATTACACTGACATAGAGCACTTGTTACTGGGTACGAAATTAGATACTAGATTATGATTAATAATACAAAACTGGAGAATAATTCCATATGCTATGTTGGCCTGGTATGCGCTGCTCAGCTAGTGATGTGCACAACATAATCCTTTAGTGTTGGATAATATTCCAACAATTTCATTAGAAGTTGAATCAACCTAAGTTTGTTTAGCAAAAATTTGACCATGAGGAGTACATTTCTTTAAACATGGAAACTGGCGTGGCGTGGTGGTGATATAGCCCGTACTTATTTTAGGTTTTTTCCATGTAAGAACACCTGTGACCAGCAATAGTATAAGTGATGAATTGTAAAAAAAAAACAATCAGTTAACACATCTCTATAAGTAATAATTTAGATATCGAATGAACAACATCATTTGAACCTAAGATAGATAATAAAAAAGTTGAATATTCAAACAAACCAAATTTAGCATTTATAATACCATTAGGACCAGAAAACCTTTGCCATAAAAGATGGACACTTAAACCACATTTCTGTCGGTCCTAATTCGTTCTATAATTGCGACTGGCGCATCATTATGCCGGATTTGAACGGCTATTCTAAATTCGACCTTTTCTTTTTCCAGAAGGTGGTTTTTTTATGTTTTTATGTAAGAAAAAAAATATTTTATGTAAGATCATGTTATTGTCAATGAAAACTAACCTTTGCTAATAATACGTGTAGTATATTATAATTACTTCCAGTATTTTTAATCATCTTAAAAAAGTTTTCAATAAGTGTGTGTCGGTAGAGATGACGTAAGGAACTGAGTCGTGGCTTCTGACAATTATTGCGAAGACTCAAAGTCACCCAAAGGGTAATGGAGAGGGCTATGTTCGGGTTGCATGCATGGTCAAATCAGATATGTTGTGATCTACAAGAGGTCTACAAAGACACAAAGCCAAAGAAATTGTGAGGATGAAGTGCCAGTAAGCGGAGTACATTACAAAGAAAACTGGAGGGCGTTTGTAAGCCTCTCTTAAGGCAGGCCGATGATTTGGTGAAGGTCTCTAAATGACGGCCTATTCCTTCCATAAAGATGCATCATCATTTCAATCAAAGGGCATGCTTTGATTGATATGATGATGGTTAATTTACCTCAAGCTAAAAACTAGCCTTTTTATATGAAGCGTTTATTCCATAACTCTTTATACAACACTAGGACACAATTTTAAAGTTCTTAATGCCCTCTTTGTCACAATATTATAGTGACATCAGCCTGGAAATTGTAGTCTATATTTCTAAACATTTGATAACTTTTAGCTAGCACGTAAAACTGACGTGTGCAGAAAATGGAAATTGAAAATGCACCCCTTGCTCTAATTCGCCTGGTAATTGTGACAAGCGCTTCATTACGTATCTCTCAGTGAACTGCATGACTACCGCTTTTAAACCGACCGACGCCGCGCTATCAGGGAACTGTTGAAAAATTGCTTTAGCAGACTTTACTGTATATGTGACCTATCCATCGCGTGTGCTAATGGCTGCATTTTCAAAAGCAGAGTCCGTAATATGATTATACTCATTTTGTGCAGTAGAAACACATTTCAAACTTTCGAATCGTTATCGTAGTCAGCTTTTATTGAAATTTTTGAGCGCCTACCATCCATTTGACTAGGAATTTTAAATGTTCGGGATATATTTTGAGTTCTCGCTTCACTTTCAAGCCACTCAATTACTATTTTTTTTATAATGGCTTTAATTGAGAAACCTGAATACCTAGTGACAGTGACATGGTTGACTCCTTTAGTTAAAGGTGAATAATTCAAACTGCTATTATGTTTTTCCAAGAAGAAATGCCTGTGTAGAGTATAATAGGTACGATAGGCATAATAGAGCATAATATGGACGTAATGATAATAAAGGTAAAGAACTAAATGATATAAAGATACGAAATCAAGAATATCAAGCCAATCAAGAATGTCACGTTAGGGATGCATTGGAATTGTGAGACAGGAGAGCGTTTGTGGAAAGTTGTATTGGTTTGCGAAGTTATAAAATCTTATTATCATATCATAAAATGTAATTATAATCTTTGATTTAGTTTCTCTATCTATTACTTGTAAATAAACCAGAGTAAATGACAAATAATAAAGTCAGACTTGATATGAAATAGTAATTTAAAAATACTACAAACTATTAGTTGCTTAAGGACTTGGACCTTATCATCTGTTATATTTAATTTAAAACCTCAACTATTTAAATGATCAGGTTAAATCTATGAATTCCATTTATTGAATTTAAGTAACTGTAATATAAAATGTAAGATGCTTCCTAAAACTAACATCTTATGACGTTCTTATGGTCAAATTAAACACAACTCTCTGAGTATCTCTGTTCTGGTTGCAAATATATTGACAAATAGAGATGGGCTTCACTTAAGTGGTGTATTCTTTAGAATGAGGCCCAATATAGCGCAAAGGCCTGATAGAAAGGGTTTATTAAAATAATACATTAAAATTTTAAAAAGTGCATAATTAGTTATACGGATGCTCCTACTTATAATATAACATTATTTTCACATTGTTTGACTGCTTACCCTAAATTGGTCGTTTGTACATGTAATTATCCAATTATTTTTTATAAAAAGCATGGAAAATTAGTCGGCACAGCCATCGTTTTATCAATAACTTGATTCGATAGCGTTCGTTTTATTCAGTTGTTTGCTAAGCGAAGTTTTCAATTGAAACCGTCGGGTCAATGATTTAATACTCGAATACGTGCACTAGAAAGTTTCCCTATAAAGGCCCGGAGATATGTTGTGATATTTCTTGATAACAAGCGAAGTTTCGCCCTTCGGTGGTCATAAAGACTGCGCACTTGTTTGTGCCAACTTTGGGATCTTGCCAAAATTTTGTTTGTATACGTAGATGATATTATAATGCTTGGTTTTAAAGTAGGCTTACGTATATGGACTTGTAAATTGTTTCTAATAAATATATCGATGATTATTGGCTTATACAGCTTTTGGGTTTAAATTATTAAATGCTTTTAGGGAATTTAAGGTATTTTTACCTCGCTCGAAAATGGAAATCACAATACCTGTTAAAATATATGCTTTCGGATGTTTCATAAGAGAGACACGTGGAAACGAAATTTTATCTGGTTTTGATTGGGATTATGATTATGGATCTATGTTTAAGATTCAAGAACCAAATATTTGTAAAATTTTGATTTGTGATTAAAATCAATTTGTGAATATTACGTGTGTAATTTAAAGCAATTTTCTTAGTAATTAATTTATTTCTAATTTTCTTAGCAATAGATAAAAAAATAACGTTACTCTTTTAAACTACGTTTATGACGATAACTTCATGATGCTTCCACCGTTTATGATGATTATATGACGCCCCTCTACCTTTCGATGGCACTTTTCCCATATATGGGGCTGCGGGAAGAGATTTCTTATAGAAATAAGCTGTACCTTTGTACAATTATCTGATACTCTGTTGTGTCCTTTTAATTGTCTTTGTGTGTACATAAATTGTTAATTAATAAATAAATAATTACGATGGCAAAGGTCACGTCGATGAGGCGTGCTGAGTGGAGAAAAAGTTTTGAACGAAGAAAAACCAAGAATGTACAGAAAATGTATTATAAACATTCAAAAAATACCCAAGATATTATAGAAAAAAATATATGATCATCACTTCTTACTTAACCTTCAACTGTATGTAATAGTCATTCAGCTTTCTTTTATCTATAGGATATTATATTCTTTTAAAATAAATATTTTTGGCTGATAGCAATTCATGGTCGGATTTGCCATATAAATAATATTTTCAGAAGTTGGCGATGTTCCGAAAAAGTCCCAACTCTAGCTCCAGAAGTATGGATCCGAAGGCGTTCTCCCACTATCTCAGCCAAACCGTTTTAAGTTTGTTGGTGGATATGGAACCTAGTTGAAACATTTGATGGCATTCACAATTTGTAAGACTGGTAATTTTTCTTAGAATGTATAAGTATTCAAAATACATTACAAGATTATCCTCCTTTATATCCCGTTGTCCAGTGTACTATTTTAATCTTAAAATACACGTATTTCTTATCAATCGTCGCCATAGTAGGTATATTAATTACATATTTGTAAGAAGGGGGAGAAAGATAACAATAATGATCTATTTATTACATGGTTCTATAAAAATTTAACAGTATCCAATATACATGCTCATCAAATCCAAGTCTACATAATAGTTATATTAATAAACTCCAATAAATGATGATAAGTAATTTGATATTGCTAAACAACATTTTTGGCCTTAAACATTCACCTGCCTCCTTTAGGCCCGTCAAAACATTATTTAATTAAACTCGAAATGAAGCCGACGACACGAGTTCGTCAAATTGGCTCGGATTAATTTTGATTCATTTTCTGTAGCTTCCACCTGTTCACAATTTAATTACGTCAGCGTTCGTTGATAAGTAGCGATCTCATTTCACATGATTTCAAGAGTCTGGAGTGCTAATTAAATTCTTCACGAGGTACTATGATTATTCAGCGATCATGTTTAGAGGGAGACCGTACAATATTTCAATGAAGTGAAACCTTAGATCCCAGTTGACGGTCATGATGGGAAAGCGTGCGTTCACTTTTAGGTGGATCAAATTATCTTTTATATAACGAGGTTTCTAAGTTCACAGATTATTATTAATCTATTATTTGTCTAAAACTTGAATTATCAAGGGGATATTATTTATGTATGTATTGACAATCAGCTCACTATTTATGCAGATTTTGTCTTATTCAATAGCTTCCTTAGGCATAGATAAGCCTCTAAATATATCATCCACAAAATTTTATTGTTCCTTAATCATAAAATTGTAGCCTGGATGTTCTCTTAAATTAACATGTCTATGGACAGCCTAGTGGTAATATTATGTCAATCACTCTGTATGCGTGCGGGCAATGTTAGAAATCTTACTTCATGGTATTTCCACAATAAATTTAAATTAATTTAACGTACAAACAAACGATATTTAATACCTGAAAATATCAGTCTACTCTAAATTAAATCAGAATAATAGAACAAAATATCAACAAAAAAAGATCAAACGAAACAGGGAGATACAAATAGACACAACTAGCAGCATTTCCATAACCTCACTTAAAAGATTACTCAAATATTTGAAGTGCTAAAATCAATACTTTTTTATTGAAAGAAAACAAACCATAGTATATTGGCATTTCATTTTTACAAAAAGGTACACAATAAAGTTTAATGGAAACAGAGAGTAGTCGCTTTAAAAGCCGTATTTTTCTTACAAAACATGTTTTAAAAAACGATGCTAGTGATGCCAAAACGATGGCGGGTTTGAATGTTCAAAGGTACTTCTCATATTTTCGTAATAATAATAGCTAATAAGCACAAAACACGTACAGACAATAGATATTTATACAACAAGAAATCTATATCTATATACTATATAAACCTGAAGTCCAATTACAATAGTTAACAGGTTTTGTTTAGTAACATAGACAGTGGCCCCAATTCGTGTACGAACTAAATTAAATTTAAATTTAGTACTCCTCTTTCATTAGAATACAACTAATAAAAGACAGATGACTGGTGACGTCATTTAACGTTTATAAAATGGATACCCTTAGGCGTTTTACCTAATTTTAATAAAATAAAATGTGCCGATTAAAATAAGTCAAAATTGTATGGATCGTCTACGTGTCAACTAACTTGACATTTCTTAAATTCATTATATAACGCTTCTAAATGAATTGGATTGAAAAAATGCGAATAAATTAAATTTTATTTATTCCGTGTTCAACGGAATTGGGGCCAGTAACCACCAGGAATAATAAAAATAAAAATAATTACTTGTATATAAAACAGTATAGTATATAAAAAGTGACCAATGACTAACAAGTGTCAAGTTATCATTTATAATTACTATGAATTGATTGGTTAATAGATACGCAATTCACCTCCAAGGACTCCAATCACTTCCAGCATAACAAGTCTTTTTAGAGTTGTTCTCAACAACTATGTTAGTCTGTGTTAGGTCCCGCTGGGTTCTACAATTTAATTTCTCTGTTTAAGTGGCAGCTTGCTAAATAAAATCCAACTCTAACACCCTGAAGAAATCAAGCTATATATAAAATTATATCATTGCAGCTTCAAGGTTCAATATAGTGTACTCGGTTTTAACTCAGTATACAACAGAAGAAATTGGCGTTTATAATTTTGTTATAATGTATAGTATTAATTTTAAATTGTAAGTATTTAAATTTAATTATATACTTCAAGAAAGTAACGAGAAATACGAAGATAATTTTTGTACAAAGGTGCTATTTTGAAAAGAAATTATTTCTTTTAGTCAAGGCTAAATGAAGGTGTTATGTATGTACATAACACCCTCATTTACATTTACCATGGGTAGGTTTCTGCTTGTTATTTTTATATACCATAAGGTCATATAAATATCATGGTAATATAAAAATTTTACACATTTCATTTTGACATTTGACAACTTCGAATTTTCTATATCATCATAATATTTATATGACTTAGTTAACAATGGCAGATTTTGTTTTGATAGGATGTGTACCAAACACCTTGTTTACTTAAATTTAAGATGTATAGAGAGCACACTCTATCGGTATGAGTAAACTTCTTAAAACCAACTCTTATTTAGTAGTCGCCTGTAGAACTCAATTTAAGTATTTCGATATTTTCACAATTCAGTATAACTGATGGTTTCATTTACAGTTAATCACAAGAAGCTAGCGAAGATCAGAGGAGATTTACACAAACAACTCGCCACACGTCAAGCTTCATGTCAAACAGACAGATGCGGACAATACGTTTAATTTGTGATTTCAGGGTATTGAACACAAAATGAATTTGTCTCTGTCTGGCATCATGTGTAGGACTGAAACGGGATATAGTGGATAGGATTAAGCCGCAACACTGATGAAACTAGACAAGTGGAACATCAATTGTCGAAGTCAACAATTAATAGTTCAGGGAATTTAGCTATCAAAAGATTTACGATAAACTTTTACTAGTCTATGTATTAATAACAAAATGCTTTAAGGTCACTAAAGTGTCGTATCTATTTTAGTATGTTTCCATTTAGAACATATCATTGTAGTTGAAATATGAATGATTGGCAATATGGGTAATAGTATTATTTTCCAGCATATAATTTTTCCATTGAAAAATAGTTATTGACATATTTTCGTATAATAAAAACGTAGACATAATCACAATTATGAATCGTAAGAACCAAAGCAGTCCTTACGATCTTATTTACAATATTGAGATCTTTTTTTAGTTTTGAAATACTTATATATTGTCATATTTATCGTAAATTACTTACGTTACTAATTTGACATTGTTTATAATAATCTGTGATATAGGTAAATACTATGTATTATTTATTGACATAAAGTAACTTCTTTTATTAACAGGATTTATCTGTAAGCTGGCCTGTACTGATCGAAATAAATAAAATATTAAAGATGATGATAAAAAGTAATAAAATTAAAACAGTATGTATGAACTTTTACTTAATCGTTTTATTCAACCTCTCAAGGCGTACAATTCAGACAAATGTCTTGAAATTTCCAGAGGCATCCGGAAACTTCAAGATATTATCGTGGGAATCATTATGAATTCTCAATAAAGCTATCTTCCCAATTATACTATTATTGACAGAACTTAGGCATGAGTAAAGTCACGCTCGTTTTTCCTTTATTCCTAGACTTACTTTTATTCCTAGAATACGCAACAGAAAACGATCAGAAATGCGGTCAATCTGCTTCTAGAGATTAAAAAAAATAAGTTAAGATACATCAAAAAGGTTCTAGGTTTACACGATTCTAAAATGGCCGCCACAATATTTATCTGTGGATAATTTTCGCATCAATTTGCATGTGTTTATTTGTGGTAGCCATTTGCAATGTCGGTCACTCACTAGACCCGACCAGCGACACAGCGTTACTGGTTCATTAACTCTATCGATACCATTACTAAGCAACCGAGGGTGACGTGATTGTGTTTCGTTAATCGACCTGCGATAAGTTTAATTCATCGGTATCACTTATTAGGATTACCAATATAATCAATACTACCCATTTTAACAACAATTTCCTATAGTAAAAATTGTTATGCAATATGGCTATAAAAATTATAATAGATTAAATTAAACTTTTACCAATGCCTTTATTCAAACAGACATTAAAATATAGACATTTAAAATTTACTTTGATTCCATAAACGATTTCTTTGACTATTTTAAGGAACATAGTTTACTAAGTTTAAGTTGTAACTAGATGATTAAAATCTGCTTTAATATTTACATAACACCAATTGTAATAATAATATTAGAATTAACAATTGCCAATTCTTAAATGCAATTATTTTGTATGCCAGTTTCTGGTTAATCAAAAAATTGTTGTATACATCGACATTGTATACCATTCATATAAAATATTTATTTTTGACACTATTTCATGTTGGATTCCGTCATTTAATTTTAATTGCATATGAATTTTTATTTATCTGTTCCTATGACCTTATAACCTATTTGATTTTAAATAAATAATTACCAAGTTATTACTTATACGTTAAGATGCTAGAAGAGAATATTCTAAAATAAAATTATACTACAGGATTAGATTTTAAACAACCTTATTTATATAAAATAAGTTTGTTTATTATTAGTAATCTCGTTATTACCCTACCTAGGAACTCTAAACTCAATCCTATGTGCATCCTATTGTCTGTCAGGAAGTTTAATAAAATAGAATTAATAGCATAGAATTACAAAGAATAAAAAATCTGCATACCCACGAGAATTGACTTTTGTATTCGGATTACTGGGAACACTACGTATACTTCTAGTCGGGTCTCACTCAATGTCAATATGGGAAGTTGAGGCCCAAGATTGGATGGAATAAGGCATTCCGATTTCATGGAGACTTTCTTCAAAGATAGTAATGAGTTGTGTGAGAAACGGTGTCCCGTTCCAAACTGATTACCCTCCACCATAGTTGATGGAGTACGATATGGACCCTTCTCCTAAAGCTCTCACGACTTCTTCGGTTTGGTGGGTGGTCCTTCCCCTAACTCCTTTTGCAATATAACCGATTAGGTAAGTAAGAAAATATTTCCAAAAACGTCCAACTTTAAACATACGTCGTATTATGAATACAATAAATAAACACAATAAATCCATTGCGAGACGTCATATCAACTAGAACCCTATTGGTTGGTTAGTTTTGCCCAATAATAATTCCTCAACCACAAAATCATACGTGGAGAGAAAATGTTCCATCACGTCTTCCTCCATAAAGAGCCTATTGAAAATCATTCCCCACATTGGAATAAATCCCCTTTACACTAATCGATTGCCAGCCATTTATATTCAGCGAAACGATGATGGAACACGAGACGTGTATTATTAATGGTGCAGCCGGTGGTTTAACTTAAGAGGTGACACGTAGAACCCTCGTCACGGTTACATCACGTAATATATAGGTATATGACGTGTTCGTTGATACCACGGGTAACACGCAATATTCTATTACGAAAATTTGGTGCACAGTTGAATCTTTAAAGTCGCTAATTCATTTTTAAATACTTTTGATTTCAATGATATTGTGTTCTGAGTCGGTCTGGTAAATTTTTTTCAAAGTTTTTTTTTATCGAACCTCATTTATTTTTATTTATTACTACACATGACTTTTTCAACAAATTTATAGAATGGTGAAGTTCAAAATAGATTTCTAAGAAACTTTTCCATTTCATTATAAAAATAGCACTCTGTAGTTATTTTATAAAAAACTATGCCAATTAAGCTGTTCAGGATCATAACTAGAAATTACCAATACAGTGAAATATTAAACACAAATGGTAAAATATTAACGTTATGTTTCCGGAGGAGACCAAACCATACTTGTCAGGGAACACAATATTTCGTGCCAGTTATGTCACAACAAAACTTCCTAGATACCTAGGGTTGCCACATCTGGAAATTCAAGTTCCTGATTAATTACCTTACGGCGTGCCTTCAAAATTAATCTATACAAGTAAGCTCATTCAGTTTTGCTGCCTAACTACTTTATTAATATACTAAAAATAACAGAGGACGTTTGATACACAAAACTGTAGCAGGTAACTATTATTTTGATAGAACACAGACACAGACCTTCAGTCATTCTAATTCAATCCAACGGTGTTTTTCTTAAATCTGCTATAGCATAGAGGTTTTAGGCGGAGTTATTGTTCTATATTTTATATTGGTATGTTAAAAATATTATATCCTTTACTATTGTTACTAAGCTTTTTCAACCTTTGTATTTAACTCCGATCCACATTATTTAAAAATAACAGCGAATCTTTATAATAGGTGAAATCCACGTAGAATATATAATATACCAATCAGTTATTTAAATAGATTTGCGCGGGCAGAGTAAAATGAAATTTTTTAAATAAATTAAGGATCATCTTAACCTGATGTACGTGGACTTAATCTTAATATGTACGTTGGCTCGTACAAAATCCCATTCTTAAGGATTTTTAAACATAAAAATGAGAGACGAAAGTGCATACGTGTCGCCAGATGGTAAATCATCAAGCCACATGACTATTTCATGGTGGTATTTATATATAGGCTTAGTGAGGTATTATTGATTAGGTAGATTATTGATCACTAAATCTACCCAAGCATTTCAAACAAAAAAATTAAATAGAAAGTGATATAAAGCAAGATAAAACAAATAATAATTATTTATATTACCTTCTCTTATGAAAGTGAAAACGATATTGATGTGATATGAAAAGACAAATCAACTTTTAAAGCAATGGTTTATGGCAGCCCTACCAAAACTGACCAACCGCGTGCAGTTCATAAAACGTGTTGGCAACCGAATAGGGTAACCTATTGCGAGATATACTTTGTTACCAACTCACCAAGTGACACCCTTGTATATTTTTCTATCGGGACACAGTTTAAGTGCTGCAATTCTCAGTATTTTATTGTGATTTTAGTATGAGCTAGTGAGGTTGGTTAGAACAGGCGTAGGATGTCGTTTTTTATCGTTGTTTTGTATATTTAGTCGGATAGAAAAAACATATTACATGCAATTATTAGCGCACAACGTCGAATGACATGGCCGCTTTTTATTAGTCCGTTTTTTCTGACGAAATGTATTTTTTTCGGGCCGAAATTTAGAGATATTGAGTTTCAAGCCTAGAAAAGTGCGAATTTTATAACGACAGTTTTGTATTTACGCGCATGCTTGCAAGTAATTATTAATTATTTTCAATTGTTATTATGAAAGATATGATATGATTAAAATAATTAAATGTTTTAAACCAATAACCATACTATCAATTTTTCTTTTCTCATCCATATTTTATCTCCAAGCTGATCAAAACCATCAAACATGTAGTGTTAAATTTGATAAAAGAAATAAATTAATATATGATAGAATAAGACTATAAATGAAAAAGAGGTATTCCATGGTTTTTTTCAATTGAATTTGGAACGTATGATGGAGAATACCGTTATTTTGAAATATTATGTTCCATCGGCAAACCCACCCTGGGTTGCCGAAGCTTAGAAAGTGGAGGTTTTGTTTTTTATGCTCATCATAATGTCTTTTATTTTTATTATGCCGGCGATGGTAGCCGCGTAGTATGGCGAGTCCAAGGCTTGTTCATTCTCGTTGTATAAAGTAAAGAGTCTTACTAATAACTTCTCCTTTTATTTAGCTATATATAAGCTTTGTCTTGTCACTTTTTTCGAACGACATTTAAATTAGAACAAACATTGTATAACTAAATATGTGTATACAATTGTTTTTATTAAGACCCTCAGTTAAGAGGGACATAATTATTTTACCCGCTTTCTGACTCCACAATTAGGATTAAAAATATATTTTTAAAAGTTTTAAAGCTTGAGCACTTTTGAAATTAAATAGTTTTAGTTTACCAAGCTTTGATAGAGTAGCTAGCTTACTGTTCTGTTTATCAATACTTTAGTACTACAATAACGTTTTATTCTGAGAAAAAATGCGCAAGGAATTAAGGAATTTTACCTTCAAAATAATTTGCTAGAAAATATTTGAAATGTCTAAACATCGCTAATGTAAAAATCTAAACTTTTGTGTTTCATTTTCTTTCAATACAAAAGCTTATAACCATGATGAATAGATGCATAATCAGATGTAATAGATAATCTACATCATTTATACATATACATCTATTGGTATTTTAAGATATAATAACTCATGCCACCTCGCTCCCTCTTAGAGGGTGATTTTATTACCAGTATGGTAAACTTTTTTACGAACCAATTTGAAAAATTGTGATTTATGTACTATCAGTTTCCTGATTATTAAAAAGCTTTTAACTGTTTGTTATAAAAACACAGTAAAAATCTTTTAGACTGCACTTTCACACAAAACTAACATAACGCAGTAATTATTGACAAGTGTAAAATTAATTCTGTATGTTCATTATATTCTCTTATTTGTTATTAATTTATAGTATATAATAAAGTATATACATGTATCTATATTATTGTTAAAAAACCTTAATCAATATACCTCTCAGTTACATAGATAACTTGAAATTAGTATCGAATGGCTCCGTTTATTTAAATTTCAAAGAATTTTTCTGAAATGCATAACTGAAGCATCGAACGATTGCGCGGTCTTTCCGACATTTACAATAATAAATTCTACAATTGCTTCCTGCTCTTTACGGCAAGGCATATTGATGCTATGTAAACTTTAGCTAATTTATTTTTTATTGAATTAATAAATCAATATTTATCTTTTAATTTTACTCATGAGAGAATTTCTTGACAGTAACTCACTTCATTATGATCAGAAACGCAATTTGGTGGACTAAAGAACATAATGACCTGCAGTTTTATTTCAATAACATACTTGTTGCAAAGTAATAAGAAAATCAAAGAAAATAACGTATGACTGTTATAATTATATAATTCACTTCAAGATAGACAAATAGGAACTAAAAACAATGACATATTTTAAAATTATCACAATTTTTTTTCTTTTAAATAAGATTCAACCAGCAACTTCAACAATTATGAGTTAAAATATAGATATAATTTGTCTTTATTCATTTGACGTATAATTGAAAGATACAAATAATATTTTGACCAGTACCAGTTGAGAGACTGTGTATAAGTAATGGTGAAAAAAGGTAAAACTTTATTTGATTTTTATACTGTGTTAATCGTTAAAACAATCACAATGTATAAAAATTCGAAGTCTCTTTAAGATTAGCTTTAGGGACCATAATATGCTATAAATATTTTTATCATGAAAGATTAGGGATACCATCTGCATTCAGATTGTAGCTTTTTGGAAGCTCGCCGCCTCATTTGCCAAATAAAAGAAGGAATTTCATGTCCTAATGACAGAATTCAAGCTGAGCGTGCCCATTAGTTAAATGGCTCAACGTCAGATTCTTTTATCGTTACGTTTTTTGGGCTGGATTTCACTCAGTCAAATGATTAGTTAATACAAATTGGTCAAATAACGTAACACTAAGACGAGTCTAAAGGCTATGTTCTGTCTACAGACAGAAAAATACAAAATCTCAAAAATCACTCATAAATCCTGGAAAACACTGAACTGTTTAGTAAAAATAATATTCATGATACTTATACTTATAATTTAGACCGGATGAAAGAATTATTAGAAAATGTGTTTAGTAATATACGAAATGACCATTTTGTGTATAATATGTATACTCATAATTAAATTATAACTATAATAAAGCTATATACAAACATTAATTACCAACTTAAGACTAGATTATAGATATACTAATTAGTATTAATTAGCCTCTGGCTGCCGAATACGGCTAAGCCTGTATTTCAGCTTTCTGAGCCATTAATATCCACAGATATTTTTCTTTTGTATCTAGTCAAAGAAACTCTTGAGCTACATGAGGATAAAACAGATGGATACTAAGGAAAATACCTCTAAATGACCTATGTTTTTATTCATAATATTATATCTAGGGATACGGATTAGGGCTTGAAGTCCGGGACATTAAGCTGGGTAGACGTGATCAGACAGCCAACAAAAAGAATATTTTATATCTATTTATAATAAGACTCAAATTTATTTTTATAATATTAATTATTTCGCTCACAATTAGTGTACCTTAGAATAAAACTTTAAATTAAATTATAGAATATACATTTACAAGGGAAAATTTACGTGAATAAAAAAATGTAAGTATGATCAATCGCAAGCTCGTTGTCTCAATAAGCCGTACGTAAGCTAGATATGCTGTAGTCCCTACATGGAACGAGACATGCCGCTGGCTCGATTCCAACCTGTCTGTGCTGATACACTCCCAACTTGACCTGTCTCTGAACTAGTTGCACAATTTTTGGACTATGGGTAGTAAGCAATCTATGAAATAAATGGTAGAAAAATTTAATTATAAAAGTGAATAATTGTTTCTTACTCAGCATAATATTGCAAATGTGTTAACAGTTGAAACAAGTCATCTATGAGGCCAGTAGTATATTGTATTTGCGATAGCTTGCTTCATTACAGATGTCACTTGCATGTTAAGTATAAATACTTTCATGAGTCCTTCATAGTTTTATCTTCGTCATCAGTTTTAAAAAAGCTTTTGATTTCAGTTCACTTATTTGGTTTTTCACAAACCTTACATAATTCTGAATACGAGAAAAATTATTAAACTCTTTTGATTTTACGACATTAAATAAAAAAATTGACATGACAACTTGTTTTAAAGCTCTCTCCATTTAGAGAAAGTGATTCAGGAACATGGATCCAAGGTCCAACTCGGCAAAGTGATACGTGAGCTCCACTTTAATTGAAATTAACTTGTTAATTCCAGTCAATACAAACTGGAATTCGTAGATTATGTTGTTTTGTTGACTTTTGCGATAATTGAGCTTGAAGTTTGTATAAGTTCAAGAATAAATAAAGACTTATTGCCTTATATATAAGCAGTACAATTAACTTAATTTAATTGAAACATTGTTTAATAAAACGCTGTAAAACATGTTTTAACTTTTAATGTGTTAGACAAATAAAATAAACTTTAGCAGCGTGTAAACTAAAGTGCTACGGCTTAGTTGGCTTTTTACTGTTTTGAAGTCGGTTTTTAGTTATTTAAATCTTTTTTTTACAAAATTTTATGTGGTAAAATTCCAAGGGCAAATTTAGATACGTGATCGTAAGTGGTATTCGAGTATTAGTAACCAAAAACAAAATACAAAACCCTTAGTTTAATTTCTCTCTCTTCATCTTCGGATACTGACTTAGTGACAATAGGACCACATACTCTATCAAATGAAATTTTTTCTCTTGTTCATAAAAATACCAAAATCGCTATAACTTTGTGGAGTTCTCTCGATTTCTCATGCATCCTATCCTTATAACTTGACTTCGATAATAATGGGACTATACCGGATTAACTGAATTGAGAATCTACTCCTTTTTTGAAGTCGGTTAAAAATATAGATATTTTAGTTTGCAAAATCATTAATATGAAACTTATTTATGGTTACTTAGCAGCTTATTTTAGTGGAAATTACTACCTTTTAATTTTATGTTTGAATATTCATTATACAGCCTGTCAATTAAACCATCTTAGTAACAAAATAGCTCAGCTTTAGGGATTTATGTTTGGTTTTTAACTGGTATACAGTGTTTTATTTATCTATAAAGTCTATTCAACCAACTTTTCTGCGCATCCATTTGAACTGTATAATTTATTTCGTTGTCTATATATTATAATGTACATAAAAATGTGTATTATCGATGTTGATATCAATAAAATTTCTTTCTTTTCTTTCACACCGCAATAGTATAGAAATCTGCCCACATTTTATCTTGTACCGCTCTCAAGTCCTCAGTATATATGCCTTTAGCCAAGCCTTTAGATAAGTTCCGCCCGTTACGTGTGTAGTTTCTCTGTTAATTTCGCTTGCAGCTTCGGGAAAATTACACTGAAATGCCTCCGTTACAGCGCCTTTTGTGAAAGTTAAGTAACCCTAATAGCTTCAGTCGCCTAAAAAACGACCAATCATATTCTGCTTATACCAGTTATAGTAGTCAATGTAACAAAAAGGAACTCAAATAGAAATAATGAAATGAATTAACTATAAAGTCGCTGTAACATTTGATTATGAATAGTGCTTTGAATATGTCTCAGGACAGAATATCGAACAAAAGACCTTTAGATTAAATTTCCAAGTCCACGCTATCCTAGAATTTCTTTATTACTCATTACAAAAGCCGTTGGGGCACTGGAAAATTATTAGAATCCCTTTCGCTCATTTCCTACACGGTCCACTTTAACTATGTAAGAATGCTGAGCGCGCGTTTGTTACATACGAAGAATTAATACGAACCACTACCGCTAGTATATCTTGGGACTGATCTTTCATTATTCGATATTCAATTCTTGTCATAATGTAAAATAGCAAAGTTCAAAGACCGTGTTTTATTTTAACGAAACTAAAAAGATTCTTTACAAGTTCCAGTTAAAGCGATTGAGACAGACTTGGCGACTAACTTTACTTTTTCAAAGCTTAGTTAAGTCTGCCGTAAATTCATAGTTTTTGTCGCTCCTGATGAGTTAATTTACTTTTAGTTTGATGGTCGTTTCCATAATAAAGTTCCAGTAGGATTTTAGTTTGTGTCAAATGCAATTTGCCGGTAATCGAGGGGATTAACCATGATAAAATATTTAAAGTTTTGTGTGAAATAAATCACACAAAACTGTAACTAAATGCTGAAGACTGGGTTTGCGCCGGTCAACTTAAATAAAAACTTGCATCGTTGCCTTTAAATATTTTATCATGGTTAATCCCCTCGATTAACGGCAAATTGCATTTGCAAATGATTGAGTATGTGTTTCTAATAATAATAGTGAAAAGTTTTTCTTCAAGATGCTTTCAGAAAGGGTGAAATTAGCCACAAATCACAAATTTTAATTTAATATTACCTAATGTTCCTAATTTTGAAAAATCTTCTTGATTATCGAATGAATTAAAAAGAATAAGAAAACTTTTCCCATCTTAAAAAGCGGCCATTACCTTTTATCTTGATGAGGCTTGAAAACATTTTATCCATCCTAAAGTTTAGGCTCGATCAGGAGACATTTGGAAGTTTTTTAAGTAAATGATGAAAACACCTACATCTGCAGATAATGCCCATTAGGTTATATCTACACACACTAAAAGGTCATATGGTTTCAGTTAAATAAATGTTTGTAAAGATTTAAGCATTAGTAATATGAAACTAAACTGATATGAAGGTCAGTGAGTGAATATTTTTGAGTAACGTCCATCCATTTAATTTATTTGACGCAAAACAATGTCAGATAGGTATAAACATTCATATTCGACCGGATGGTTAATATTATTGATAAGTTTGTATATAACTAGTTTGCTTCCAAGTCTATTCACTTTTGAATATATTTGGATACTAGGTTCTTTTTTTACGTCTATATGTTGTTATACTGATCTTATGTGAAGTCGTGCTTACTTTCTTCCACTCCTATACATAGGCCAAGGCTCTTTTAATAATTTGCTTCATCAAGAAAGTTCCTGTTATTCTACGTAAATTGAGAGACAAGTGATATAATGCCTTCTATTCCCTGTAATTATACGAGAAAATCTAGTGACTAAGTACTCAGTTCCTCTAGCTTCAGGCTACTCATCCTCGAGCATGAATGCCCGCAGCAACAGCTCAGCATGTGTGAATTTCGGTTCGACATACAAAGGCAAGCAAGTGCCTCAGAATAATTTTGCTTACCGGAATAAAAAGTACTGTCCTTTTACAGGATGTAATCTCTGTCTACGCCAAATAGAGAAGTTAAGCCGTAAGCAATAGCAATCAAATTCATAATCAGATGATATCAATTAAGTTAATTTAGAGCTAATTGGAATACCTAAAAACGGAGCTTCAAAAACACCCTCTCCAAAGGGAATCACCTTAATCAATTAAAGAACACACAATCGTAATATAAGGCTGCTTTATTTCTGCTAATAAAGTGTTTAGAGGCAATTGGCAGAGCGTTACCAGGTCTCGAAACAACATTGTCGTGTGAAATTCCCCCATTCAGACGTGGATATTGCTCAACTCAAGCAATAAAACCAATGAAAGATACAAAACCGACGGCGCGGTACTGCTATATGATACTTCAGCTCGATTTATACGTTGATAGTATTTTACCCCCCTTTATAGAATCGGTGTTTAATGCTGGGTTTTTATAATCTATCTACGGACTGTTTTGCTTTCAGGACGTTGTATTTTGTCATTTATATCACATGTATAAAATGTCAAAATTCAACATCAATCAAAATCATCCGTAAATATATTATTTTATTTCGTGTTACGCGTCAATACATTATAATATTAAGTAATTTGTGTAAAAATATGGCCTCCTTGTATCGTTACGAAACACCGTTACAAAAAATATATGTTTTTAAAATTAGTGTAACATTTTGTCGGCTATGGAAGTCTGCAATAAAAAGGAAGTTAGCTCTTACAACTTTTACTATTTTCGAGCCATTGATAATTTAATAACGTATTTTTAATAAATATTACAATTTCTAAAGCAATCTTACTATATATTGTCATTTGTTAATTATTTTATAATTACGAGATATTAAAATTGATTATGCCTAGATTTTACTGCTTGAAATATTAGGATAGAAAAGCACTTGAAATTAGGTATTGAATAAGATAGATATTTATTGATTACACTTTCTAATACAATTAATACACTTTCTAATACCTTGAATCAACAAATGTTTTTACTGTTATAGAATTAATGGTTCAGTTTTATCATTTAAAAGCATAGCTTTCACTGTTTGATGAACAATTGACTTTTTGAGATGCAAATTATTAGGTTTTCCTAATGAATGATAAATCTCAACTTTTTTCATTCCCATCTGTCAGCTAAACTTCTGAATGAGGTCATGATTGCTTCTATTCATTAGAAAAATGAGATTTTTTTCAGGCAAAATGGCACTGTATAATTAAATGTGTGGACTTTTGTAATTATTACATTTAATGCAAGAATTGAATGATATAACTTGATTAAGAGATTTATTTTAGTTGAAAGTGCTTTGTTATTTTTGAGAAGTGTATTTATTTATTCTTGAAATCGCACGTCAATGAGAATAAAATTATATTTTGAAATATACTATTTTTCATATTTGAAATCTTGTTAACGTTAACATTAAGTTTATGTGTCCAGACGGATTTGTATTAATCTATGGCTTGGGGCAGTTTGCTAAAACTTCATCGGGAACCATTAAATTAGCGAAATAACTGTTAAGTATTTTTCCACTGCGTTTAGATACAACATTGAATAAATCTAAGTTAGATTACGTTACATACTTTCTACTTTCATTATGCTTTCGGGCAATTTATAGTTCACTCAATACTAACTATTTCAACCGTTAAACAGTTCCCTATGTATCAGTATAATGGTAATAAGATCAGGAGGCAACCTCTTTTGTCACGGGAATGTTGACGCACAACCCGAGGGGCTCTTGCCTACACTAAAATAGGTCTTATTATTATTAATTATTTTTTAAGTTTTGTTTATTTTCATAAAAAATTGTTGTGTTTAAATTACCGTCTATTACCAAACTGCAGCTATTCAAATGTGATGTGATTTGGAAGCAGTCCATGTCATAACGACCAAAGCTAGTATCATTACTTCCCACCAGTTTACTCTGGTACCCTCCTCTATTTAAATACATCACCTTGATGTTTAGCGCTTTAAAATGCAGAGTTCCCATTAAGCTGGTCTGTTATACCTGTAAAAGAGCAGTGATGCGCCAACTGGCTGTAACGTGCCTCAATAGCAGGCTGTTAAGCGCTAAACGGTGCCTTACGACTGAAAAAAATGGCGCATAGTAGATAAAACAAAGACTTTTTATGGTCGCAGTAAAGAGTATTCTGTTAAAGATTCGACGATATAGTTAGGTTATGCTACAACGCAATTGAACTGTGGAGGCGAAAGGCGAAGAAAAGGAAGTAAAGGATTCAACAGTAAATTGTCTAGAGAGATACAACAACTCAAAAGACACAAAACCTGCATAGTCACACTACAAATACAAGGCACTGCAAACACTTGTTTCAATCGGGTATGTATCAAGACGCGGTATTTAAGTAAATGCTTAAGGTTTTAAGCTGTTCTGTTAGGAATCGGACGAAACCTCATTGTACATTATCGGCTCCTGCGATGTTTTCAGGCATAAAAGAAGCATCTACCTAGGGTAGCACCAATAAGAGGTGCACATGGGTGAACACATCTCTGCCCGAAGAAATTTCGAGAATCAACGAGATAAGTAGTACTATTTAAAAGGCTACTACAAAAGATAGTTTTTTTAGTTGAAGTGGCTTACAAGGGCCAAAAATATCAAGATTAGAAGTTTATGCGGAAAGATTCCAAGAGTTTTTAGTTGTCGCTGTTTTAAAACTTGACTATCTATAGAAAAAGGTAAATATACATTTTTAATAGTAAGAAATATAGCTAATGACAGTTCATATTTATAGCATATTTTGATGTATCGAAATATCTGTTTAATATAAGATTGGATTTGTAAATTGTTCATTAATAAAATAAATCACTCCTATTATCTTATAAATACTTGCCCAAAAATTATATAGTGGCATCAAACCTATTTAAAAAATAGCAGATATTAAGATACGTAATTAGGTCAAACAGGGAAATACTGCGAAATAGATCTTAGATATTAGTTTCATTGGCATCGAAGAAACAAATAGCCGTAAATTCACTACAGGTTTAATCGTTCAATTTTTCGTATCTTAGCGTTTTCTTTTACAAACTACAAAATAAACTGAACAATTCTTAAGTAAAACTAAAGGTAAAGGTGGTTTGTGGTATTCCTCGCTGAAAATCGAAAACTGGTTTAAAAACTTTTTTTACTACATATTCGGCCATTAAAAACTTTTTTATCCTAAGAGCGTTTGCTCTTAGGATTAAAAATATTTTTAAAATTTTATTCTTAATAAAAAAGTTAATTAAGAACACAACAGTGCACAAAATGTGCTTAAATCGAAACAAATCGCCACTACATCTTTACTTGGAATTAATATCTGAAAAAAATTTATTTTACAAACCTTTGAAATTATAGTCTTGTTTAAATCATATTTTTTAAGTAATACTAAAACAATGAAGAATCATCGTGCCATAATCCATTATTCTGTTGTAATCTGCTTTTGTTTAAGTATTGTAAGATTGGCTTAATGTAGTTAAAAACTATGAAATACGTCTGTTTTTATTATTATTTTCAACTGATGAAATCAATTGATTTAAAAATGTTTAGAAATAAAAAATGTATTAAATTATTAGCATTTGGATTGAAATAAATAAACTTATTACTAATAAGTAAGATAACTCCCATCCCTGTTTTAACAAAGGACTCCTAACGGGACAGCAAAACATTAATTTGTAATAAGCTTTGATTGGCATCAATGTCTAAGTAGCGTCGCATGAAGCGATTCACGCTATAAGACTAAGTATAAATTTTGCCAATTATCAAATATATAATGAGCTAAAATTTAACGAAAGATTGAATCCTGCTAATGAGGCTGTAGCTTCTCGTAATAATATTGAATTATACGCTATTAATGTTAAGTCCGGACTTAGGGACTGTTTCATTTTGTACTTAATTTATTTTTGGGTGCCGAAGGGATATCAATCTATAGCAAAGTTTTTGGTCTTTGAACATACACGAAATTTCATACTGTTAATTATTGAAAAAGACACTTTAATAATAAAAAATATTACTAAACATTTTTGACACATAATTATATAGAGGAATATTATGAGGAATAGATTTGTAAATGTCATCAAAAGAATTTCAAAGCTTAAAAGATTTTAGCTTCGCACTTGTACACAAAAGAAGTATTACTTGAAGTTAATATATGGTGATACAAACAAATTATAGTTAAATATTTAAAGAATTGAATATATTCAAATTAAGATATTTATCATCTTACTTTAGACTTGAAAACAGCAGATTTCTTTATTGAATTTATTTATGTTCGTAAGTCGTCTGTTATGTATTCTTTTAGAATGATTTTTTTTCATAACTGGTTCTTAACATAGGACTAAATAGGCCTTATTTAAATCTTTTTATTACAAAAGCAACCACGTGTTTTATTTTGACTGTCACTAATTATGATATAGTCGTCGTCAATCTGTGTCTCGTCTAGTCTGACGTTAATGTCCAGTTGTTATGATCTGTCAACACAATGTCTCATATCTTTGAAGTTTACGATCGGCCAGCCTGATCACCGTAAGTCACACTTATTCTTGGAGTGTGTTTGTTAAGTTCCAGTTAGTGTCGTCAAGGAAATCTTGTATGTTTGCGGTTTACTAAAAGCATTTCGATAATTCCAACAATAAGCTTACCGAGTTAACTGCAGCCATGGGCGGCGCTACGCCGGTCTGGTTGGTATTTTCTGTAACAAATTGTGATTAAATTAGTTTTTATTTTTTGTTAAAACAGTAGTGCAGTTAGTATGAAAGTTATTTGGTGTTGTTTTTTATCTGGCGAGATTTGATTTAGATACATTTGGTTTCGAAAAGGTAAAGAAAAATTAAGGCTGCTAAATGCCCAAAAATATTAAACTTTTTGAAATGTGTTACATCATTTTTATACAGTTTTGGAGGTAAAAGATATCCTAATTTATTCGAGACAGAAAGATAGACAATTTTAAGATGAAATGTAAAGATGTGGTTCGTAAAACATGTGTTTTACATTTATTAAGGTCGAATATGTATAACACATAAACTTAAATTTGGAGTGAGTATTTCAGTATGGTGGCTATATTTAGAGACTGGTGTCACAAGCTTATATATATCCTTTGTTATGTAAGCTTTTTTGCTGCTCATGTTTTTGTAAAAATATATCTCTATTGACTTCTCTTTCTCACAAAGTTAATATTAATAAGGTTTCCTTTGTTTCCTTATGTTTATAACTCTAAACTAGAACTAGGTAACGACATTCCAACGTTGCTTCTTCTTCAGAAATAGATGCTAAAATACTAGGGTAAAGTATTAAATAATAAAGTTGGCTAGTGCAGTGCATAGTTTCACTTGCACTGGCCATTTTTATTCTACTTCTGCTTACCATCAGGTGGAATGGAGTTATTTGCTCTATCAAAGTCAAAGTCAAAATATATTTATTTAGATTTACTAAGTTCTTTTAAATCATCATAAATCGTCATATGCATCAGAAAAAATAAATAAATGTAATTAAAAGTCTATCTTTCTATAAAATAAACTAACTTTGTTATTGCTGTAGTAGAAGTAATCGTTGTGTTCTCTGAAATAGAAATATTATAGTTACACGTGTGGTAGTTTATCGTGATTATTTTAAAACCCATTTCTAGTGCTGTCAGTGTTTTTCATAATTAAAACTAATTCTTATTATTCAAAATCCAAACTCTTTGGATATCTCACAATTTTAAAATAAGCGTCCTACCTAATAACAATTGTATACAGTCAGAGTATATAATATTTGGTCTCGCTCATTGGAATGACATAATATGAGAAAAATATGACCTATAAATATTAACACCTAAGCAGTCGTGTAGAAGGCATTGTCACTTACTCCAACAACAACTAATGCAAAATTAAAAGTGATTGTAATCGCTATTTTACTGAGATAATAGGGGCAAAGTTACGAGGATAAGTACGCAAAAATGACAAATTATTTTTGTATGAAAAAATTATACTCTTAATATAGGTAAGATTTAAATATTTCTGATTTTTAAATGCATTCTTATTTGTCGAGGTCAAAGTGAATTTCATGTACATTTTATCTGCTAAATTATTACACCAGTTGAAACAGAAAACTGACCGTTATTTGAAAAGAAAATTAAACATGGTATACTGATAATAAACTTTCACGAACGAACGAAACTCACTTAACGTCATACAAACGAGGTAATAAGAGTGAAAGGGGAAAGGGGAGAGGTATCGACGACTAAAGATGTAGGCTTTATAAAACTTTGAATCTCGAAACTATATAACAAGGATTTCGCTTAGTTGCTAAGGTTAATTGGTTTGATTGTAGTTCGGTTAATATTGGAAGTTAATTAATATCGCCCAAAAATCAAATATTTAAAGAATATATTTCAGTTGTTTTGGTCACTTTTGAAATATATTCATAGGAGTTTTCCATTGTATTAAAAAGTATTTTAGCATTTTGATATTTCACTAACCAAATATCTTAGTATTTCTATATATTTTATGTTTTTTAATTATTAGGCCGTCGAAGGGAAAAAGCTCTACCCTTATCGACAAAAGTGCTCGTTAATGTCAATCGTAAAGTAAATTAGTCCAGAGCAATATCGTAAATGGTTCTGAAAGCGGGGTGGCCTTGTTGACATCTTATGTGTATTCTCTGACTCAATGCAGTCTCCGACACCGAGCATCGGCACAGGGCTGCAAGCTCACCGAAGCTTCAGAATGTTCGTGGTAGAAAACACTCAGTATCGTAGTTTTCCTCTTATTCATGGCCGGCTTCTGAACGGAAATTCCAATTAAATTTAGTTTTAATCAGAAACTGTTCATCAATCAAACTTTCACAACGTACAGTTACATTACATTTGAATGACATTAGACTTAAGGAAAAGTGTAATAAACTACTTATTTTCTAAGACATAAAAATCTAGTTACCTCATACTCTATTTAAATCTAATAACCGACTACCTAAATAAGCGAGTTATTATTTTAAATCAGCGACAGCCCTAAACGTAGAACATGATATTAATTATAATTAGTGCCAGACGAAACGCTACTCTAATACTGAAACGTAAGCCGCAAAGTTAGTCACCGGCAACCGCAATGAGATACGTTCCGCAACAAATAGAATGGTTGCGTTCACAGTCAGTGGGGCAAACGTCCAAGTCCATTAATAAAATTGAATCAGACGGACATTCCGAAGTACAATACGCGCACATGTGGAAATAAATAAAACTGTTTAAGACGGGAATGTAAAAACTGGGTGACTTTGGCCTATAAGCGGTCATACAGCTCGCAAGAATTCGTAGACCAACTGGCGACAGAGTGGAATACTTTACAAGACATTTTTGTTACTAAAAAATAGGAATATAATTATCGTGATATATTATATTAAAACATATTTGTTACATAATGAAGTTATAAGAGATAAAATTAATATATATATAATATTAACATTAAATATGTTTTTATTTGTAAACACGAAATTTTATTGCAACATATGTGCAATTCAACTTATTGTTAGGTTCTCTACGAGCACATTGGATTTGATAAATAATATCATAATTAATGTACAACGGAAAGACCTGGACTGAGAGACGGCTTTCTGTATACTTCTCTGGGACAATATGTAAATTAAGAATAAAAGTAAATTTGCTTCCAATAAGACAGCAAAATATTTAATGACATTAAGCCAGTGATATGCGGGAGATTTGTTTAATTACGTCATTTAACCAATTTTGAAAATAAAAGCCTTCTGTAAAATCGTTAGGGCTACCACAGGGGAGTAGAGTAATAATATCATTTGTTACTGAAGATCCGTGGCAGCGGTGGACGCGAAAAGATTGATGTGCTCGGATTAAGGCACCTACAACGAAATGATATTTTATAACACTGTGGATTTTAGTTTACAAAGAAATATTAATAATAAAGCCTTATTATTGATTAAATACTAATGGCTTACTTCAAGAATAGAAAGCATTGAATAAAACACTCCTACAGAAATCGTGCATGCATCGTTTGATACCATCACAAGACACGAACAAATCTTGTTTCTGAAATCCACTAAATCCAAATGTTTTAAGTTTTAATATCTAATATTGCTTTCGCAATTTTCATGAATATATTTGTATGCTGACACATAGCCATCACAAATATGACATTAAAAAGCTGAGTGATTGATTTTAAGCTACGTCTAATTGTAATGTTATTTGTTTACTCCTCTTATATATCAGTTGTTTAAAAATTTAGCATATATAATATTTACTCCAGCCTTTATAAGTTTCAGAGCTGAGAATATACATGTGGTATTGAGTCCAACAGCACCACTCACTTGACCCTTGCGGGTTGGTAAGCTAAAGTTATTCCATTAACAAACGGGACCAAATGCCTTAAGAGTCAGTTCTCTAAATACAAGTCGCTTTTAAAAGTGTGCTCCATGCTGCACAGACTCAATACATGTCAAATTGAAGTATGTGGTTATTTGTACATTTGACTAATCATTTGCTTAACCATTATTTACTGGGTTGTGTACGATATTTTCTTTTATTCCAAAATAGTGCGTTATGTGAGAATACACGTTATTATTTTAGTTACTTTTACGAGCTTTAAACATAAAAATACTTAATGTATTATCTAAATAACTAATTTGTAGCTGGTTTAAAACTGGTTGGCTGGTTGGTTAACTAAAAGTTACTAAATATAGTATAAAAATTTTGCTATAAATATACTTATCCTGGTTTTGTTTATTAGAAGAAGACTTCAAAAAATTTTAAATATTTAGAAAGGAAACCAAGATTCATAAGTTAAGAGGTTTCATGTCGTAAACGGATGGTATGCGAAAACGCAATCCATAAAATGAATATAATGATATACGATTATTATCATTTGATGTTCTGTTTTATAGTGTGATGAGATGAGAGTGTATTATTGAGAGCAGATGTTGTTTGAAACACGAAAATTGCTTCTGACATTAATGTTACATTTTACATTAATTAATTAGTTTGTCTATCATTTGTTAACCGTCTTCAAAAAGGAGGAGGCTCGATGTTTAACTCTTGTATGTATATTAACTGATTTCTTTGTCAAGAGTGAACTAATATTCTGATTTCTTTTTTTATTTCATCAAGTATACTCTTGAGGTAAAGTCATTGTCACTAGGTCAGCATCTGATGATGGTATCCCTATTCTAATTTTTCCAATAGCTAATCGAGTCGATTATTAACTAAAAAAAAATTAACTAAACAAAAGTTTTTACAAGTTTTATTACACAAACAGACAGGCATTCATTTAATTGATCTTAGAAACTTACCACTCAACATTTTTTTCTGGTTTTCCCTGAGATTTAATCGCCACATCCTGGTTTGAGGACAATAGGGTCACCTCAAGCACATGCTCTATCGAACTCGAAATAATTGAGAGAAAAAAACGTTCAGTCGAATTGAGAACTTTCTCCTTTTTTCTTTTACTTGAAAACAAAAAAAGAAACAAATAATTGGATTTAAGAACACTTGCAGTTCAAAAATATTTTTTGGATTGATTTGTTTCTAGAAACAATAAAAATTAAAGAAGAATTGACTCCAAAATTAATTACGAATTAGATAACTTTTTAAATTAAATTATTTTTGGCTTTTTTGTGTTTTCAAGTCGGTTTTTTGTAGTACTTTTTATTGTACATATATATTGATTTAAGATAGGACTAAAATCTACTTATAACCCATAGGCAATATCTAAATATAGTAAATACTCCTTTCTTTACTATCACAAATACCTATTTGTTATAGTAATGATAATAGTTTATTACACTGTCATCTATATATAAAATAAAGAATCAACGTTAGCTTGACTGGGTTGATAATTTGCTGACTGAGTTTTTTGTACTCCTGGCTACTGAATACTTAGATTAATAGCCATATAGATTTATGTCGTAGGGGCAGAGTTTTGTGTGATAAATACGAATATTTGTTCATGGATCATGTTTGTCTATAGATTTATATATGTCGGGGAAAAAGTATTTTCGCATATGGTATGTATGAACTAGTTCTAAAATATTATAAGACCACATACATTTTTAGCCACTCAGTAAAAATTAAGATAGTTTGGCTGGGAGTTGTTTATGCATCTGCCATATAGCCTTTTTTTTACGAGGAGGAATCCATTTACGGACCTACCCGCCGCTGGCTAAGCGACGAGCGTGTGTGGGGCTCACTCAGTACCTCAATAGAGCGGCACTGAGAATACCCACTAAAACTCCCGGTAACTCCATTGCCCTTCACGGGGGTAACCTGGGTTCTGCAATCTAGACAGAATCTCTTCAGAATTTTTTAGGCAGTGTCTGATTAACATCAAGAGAGGACTGCTAAAACTACTTTTTGCGTTGTTTTGATCAGAAGTCCCAAAATTTCTACAGCAATGGGATCATATCTCTACCTTCAAGATGGCAGAAAGTCTACGAACAAAATGGTACATATATACTGTTACTAACTATAAATTAACTTTGAGAAATTAATTATATATAATTTTCATATAAAATGTGAAGAACTTTTTTCCCAACCTATTATATGTATAATTCAAATATAATATTTTTCTGTAATCTAGTAACTATATTATCAGTAAAGATGCTTGCTTTGTACTTATTAATTGGTATGATTTTAATGAGTTATTTTAATTGAAAACCTGTGTCATAGATATTAAATAAACATATAAATAATCATGAACTGTGGACAAGTTTCTTAATCATCATACAAACATCTACCTCTTGGAGTTTCAAACAGGAACCTACTGGCTTATATAACTCAAATGATAATAGCAAGGGCTCCTTCTGATGTTTCATGCTGCGTGAATCATGATGACGATTTAATCACCCAGAAGTAAACTTACAATACACTTCATGAAAATTTCCATTACCTTCGTTGTTACGTGATTTGGGGGCTGGTGTAGTAGAAAAGGGTGTAGAATATTATCACGTGACCACACGCCCTATTCACTGAGCAATCAATTAGTGGACTGAAAAAAATCACAGATCAAAAAACAGTCTTCGTCCATTATTAATCAATATTTACTCTGTTTTTTTTAAAAAGAATACCCAATTAAATCAACTAGAAGTGTATTATATCTGTTTCAGGCTTTAAAAAGTCCCATCTTAAGGCAGTCTACAATGTCTTTGTTGTATGGTTTTCATTTTGCATATTAGGCATACGATTGCGAGAAAGAAAGCATAATCTAATTCAGTGTTTTAAAAAGTTGGTTTTGAAATCATCTTGGATTTATAAAGAACAGTCTACGTAAGGAAATAAATCAAATCACTCGTAATAAGCTACTTGCTTGCTGCCTAAAAACGCCATCTTGCGCTATATCAAGTGAAAAGTATAAAAAAGGACGTCGGAGGGTGGCATCCTATCATTTTCATCACTTGCCTAAGAGGCTTTATTAAAATAATACAGTTCATAAGGGGTTATTTCGAAATCGGTAGATATTTCTCTAGTGTTTAAGTCATCCATAACACACAAATTTATATTGACGATACAGAAAAATATTTATATTTATATTTTTATGGATGGTTTTTCTTTATAAATATTACTTTCTTAAGAAATATTTACATTTATAGTGTGGACACTATAATATATCAAGAAATTAAGACATTGGCTATTATTTCATTCACTCAATTTTATAAAATCAACAGGATTAATTTAATAGATATCAAATTTTCCGATATGCTAATAACCAACTTTTCGTTTTGTTTGAAGTGAAATGTAATACAAATAACAAAGCGATCCCGTATGACTTTGTGGCAAATCCACATGTCTCCATGCTAGGATTTAGATGCTGGCAGTATATCAATATGCAGTTTAGATCCAGTAGGTAAATAATACAGCTATCTGAAGTTCAATAGGATTATATATAACAATCTTCAGTTTGTAACATGCTAATCCTACTCAAAGAGCTCTGGCCAGCTCCATTAAAAAATTATGTAGATTATTTAGACTAACCACTCCAATTGTAATATAGAAATTTAAGGCTTAGATTTAATATCCAAATGATTGTAATTGCATAATTTATTCTTCATTACACAAAAGCACGCACAATTGGCGGCTTTAATAATAATAATTCAGTAATAATATAAATTAGAACTATTTTTAATTTACGTTTGACAGTGTCAATTTTATTGTGAAGAGTTTATTTAATTAATTTAAAACATAATCGATTACTTGCTCGGTCTCTTCTAGTGTTATTTTTGCGAATGTTTCCCAGTTAGGACCCCATCATTTGAAGCATGAGATTTTCATGCACATGCCGTTTTTAATT
The DNA here is from genome assembly GCA_943193645.1 of Acentria ephemerella. Classification (NCBI taxonomy): domain Eukaryota; kingdom Metazoa; phylum Arthropoda; class Insecta; order Lepidoptera; family Crambidae; genus Acentria; species Acentria ephemerella. The sequence continues at coordinate 3,813,014 of OW971889.1, forward strand.
TAGTTTGCGAGGGCGACTATTTCAAAATATTAACTTGGATATTGCGTCTCGACGCAAAGCAGGTGCCACTAAGAATGTTGACATTTTCATGATAAATTTATCCGTCTTACTATTAATTAAAATGATGTAATTTTAGAAAGCTTTTGCAAGTTCCACGTTTTGAAAAGATATGTTAAAAATATTCAGAATGTATGTTGTAATTTGCTTGTGGATTCGTTACGATTTTTCGTGAACGTATTATTATAATTTGATAATATACCATATATAATATATTATAAGTGATATGCATATTTTGGAGAACTCAAAACTCACTCTAGCTGTTTTCGCAAGTAAAACCTACAACATATCCAATCCTTTTACATAACTATTGTTTGTTATATCTATTGATAATAATTAATAATAAATATTAGGCATTACTGAAAGGATAAAGTCGGGATTGATACAATCGCTAGTCTCTTTACGCGCACAATGATGTGAAGCGTTATTGTTTGTTTGATAAACCCTAGTGGTAAGCTTAAGTGCTTAGGTATCCTTACTTATAACCATTGTATACGACTTAGTCGAACAAACGTGATAAGAAAACTGTGTACACTAATCCTATAGATCTTAATTTTTGACATTTTCCAATGTTGATAGAAATATGTCAAGAATCATCAATTTTAAACATCAAACAATTTTTTACTTCAAATACTTAATATAACTTCTTTACTATTGGTATTTTAATCTATGTTACCATTATGATAAAGAACTGGCACCAATAATATTATCTTAAAGCGTTAATACACCAAGCATATTCGCATTAAAATAACTAATTTGTTAGCTAAAATAAATTAATTTAAGAAATTACGAAAATAAATTTACTAGCCTTAATTCTAAGGAAAATTAATTCATAGCGTTTATTTACAGTCCTTTGATGGAATTTGGTTCGACTATTTATAAATGAAACTATTTTCGTAGTGTTTAAAATATTTGATTTCAAATCATTACCTATGATTTTATCAAAGGTTTAAATAAATAAAAACAAAAATAACTATACTAATGTTAAGAAAACATTACACCAGAATGCAAGTTTGTGGACTCCTTTCAATAAGTAAAAGTCTTTTTAGAATAATGGAAAGGTTCAGTTAATTCTTAGATATTAGGGATATTAAAACACAGTTATTCTAATCATACGTGCAGTATAATTATTTCCCTCAATATAAATGCAATAAGGTCCCAATTAAGTTGGTATTGAGAAAAGTGTATGTAACTCTCAATCATAATGAACGAGTTAAAAGTTTTGAGCATGAATCTATACGCCTCATAACTTATAATATAACTTCAAAATTTGTCTATTTAATTTTGTTCGTATCTAAGTTATCACCATTTTGATGTCCATTCCTAAATGATATCTAAAATAGTATCACCTTGGAGGAAATTTCGTATATTTTATTCGCCCACGCATACGATTACAAAGATTGATCAAATTGGACTTCATTTAAGAACAATGAAAGAAAAGTCTTTTTTTAGGTTCTCTATTTGGTCAATCATAAAGATGGAAAATAACAAAAGAAATAAAGTATATTTACTATACATAATAAGATTTTGATTTAAGTCATTCAAACCTACATAAAGATTCAACCTTCATCCATCTTCATCTTTGCACTCGGCAATATCTTCAAATTACATAGTACGCACGCCTTTTCCAATTTTAATCAAACAATTCCCCGAGGTAGTTTCCGAAGCGAATTCGATGTGATACGTTTAAGTTTTTACTGTATAAAACCTAGCAAATCAAAACGCCACTATTGTATGTTACTTTAGTTACAAAATGCAACTTTACATATACTACTTAAATCATTTTTTAGACTTTATTAAAACAAATTTTTAGTGGGACCTGACTATCAACTAACTTTATACGATTTTTTCATTTAGTCACACTTAGAACTGATTTCAGTTAGAACTCAAAGCGTACTGTAACCCTGTGTTCGTTCTCGTACCTCGTAAACTGTCAAAATATATGCAAACGACAGCAGCGCCTCATGCGTGAAGTATTGGAAACCACTTTTTATATGTGAACTACCTGACCCGGCAAACGTTATGTTATATAAATTATAAATTATTTAAAATTATAAATTAATAAAATTTGCATCAAAAAAGTGTGATTAAAATAGTGATTGGAATACGTGGTTTTAGTAACTAACGTCGAATATGCATCCGAGTGGAGTTCACCTACCGCCGACATATATATACATTGCTCCACGAAGACGTTAAAAAAGTTGTAAGATTTCAATAATCAGAGTTTATTTTTCTAAACGTTGTATTTCATTATTTCTACTCCCCTTACATACTCTTTCAAAATTATTATTTGCCAATATTTTAGATTTCTAGATTTAGTATTGATATTTTTTCTTACTTATTCTATGCCTAGCAAGAGTTTCAAGCAAATTCAAGAAATGGACGAGAAAATACTCCTCTTCGGCCTATAGACAAGTTCGTTTTGACCGAAATCCATTTATAAATTGGATAAGTGACCGGTTTTGGATGACAATAGAACTTCAGTCGCACAAAGCAACCTAATCCGTGTACAGTCAATCTTTATATTAACTACGTTTACGTTGGGGTTTTTATTTGGCGAAAAAAAACATACGCTTTCTTCAAAAGCAATGTTATTTTTTATGTAACAACGATAACTATGTTGGATAAAAGTAAATACAAAGTAAATAAAGCGAATTAAGAAATAAAGAATACCTAGTTTTATTTACGGCAAACAAAGAACGGTAGAGAAGCTTAGAAATAAAAATATTATGAAAAAATACATAGACTAGAAAATAAAACATGAAAGTATGAACATGAACAGTACCTATGACAGTATGAACCGAAACAAAGAGTCCTGAAGCTTTTAGGATGTTTTCCTAAAGAATAATTAACCTTAAAATAAGAGTGAATATCATCGTTGGGTCAGCTAAGGCTAAGTAAGTGTAAACACACTACACTACTGCAATTGGATTTTGTGTAATCAAACAACCATAGCCTAGGATTCTAGTAAAGCATCAGTAGTTTTAGTAATTAAATATTTTATAATACATTTTATATGCACATGATATTGCTAATTGAGTGTCTGCAATTGCGATGAATTATTTTCTTAATTTATAAATGAAAATCATTTAACAGACAATGATAATTCTAAAAAAAAGTGAACACAAAAGAACTGGTATGAATAGATATTAGCGAGACGCATAATAAGTTGTATATGTACCGAGACGCGTACATGCCCGAACAACGCAATAAATTACATCTAGTTTCGCATACGTTAAGCAAGCATTGTTTGCCAATTTGCTGCGGGCGGTGAGGGCTCGCAATACTTCGTATTCTTGGCGTATTAGAAAAGGGGAGAGGAGGTAGTTTCACTGAGAATCAGGACTTTTATGCAATGGATATCTATGTTGAATGATTAAGGCTTCATTGTGTGAAATTACTTAGAAACCAAAAAGAAAATGTATATTTTTTAAAAAGAAGTACTGAAATTTCTTCTACAAAGAAGTATCACTAAATACTTCTTTGTAGAAGAAATTGAGGAATGGTTTTATCATTTTCTGAATATGAAATATCAAATTGTTATTATTGTCATAGTTAATCATTTTCATCTGAGTAACGTCGACCAGTAGTTCTTTGTTCAAAGTTACTTACGAAGAAAGCTCTTTTCGTTAATCATGTCTCTGAAATCGAGTGCTTCCTAACCCCTGATGGGTGATCTATCGTTAGCTATCATCAGGGGGCAGCTATACGAGGAAAAGTATTATTGATTATACAGGTATTATAACTTCTAGGAAAAACACGGAGCCCAGTTTTGTATTAAATGTTTACTTTACTGAAGTTTAATGGATTAATGGATTAAACTTCAGTAAAGTAAATATTAAATAAAATAAAAAGTAAAGTAAATAGTAAATATTAAAAAATTAACCCTAACCCTATGGTTAGGATTATGAATATGACGTATTTTTATTTTATAAATTTTTGGCATATACGCCCTGACTATAAGAGGATTCCATATAAGAAGACAGCCCATGAGAGCTCTTTCACATTTATCTTTAATAAGTGTATGGAAAAGTAATTCTACTAAGGGGACTAAATGAAGATTTGATCAAAAAATTAATAATGATTCTTTTAGATTTTTACAGTGTATAGATTTTGAGAGAGTGTTATTTAAATGTATTACACGCATATCATTTATGAGTTTGTAGGCGCTGTATTTAAAATTAACGGTTTAACAATTCTGGGAGCTTTGTTTGAGCGGTGATTTCTTTCTCATACAAAATTAGTCCTAGAGAAAAGCAACTCTTCAAATATAATATAGGTTATGACATTCTTAATACAACATCTTAACTGTAACAGCATTAATCTATTATAATTAAATTGGCAAGCAAATGCTTCAAGTGTAATACTGTATAAGCCGAAATTAACTTTGGACGGATCCAATCAAAGTTTATTTATGATGTCTTCTTTGAGCTGACACCAATATCTGAAACTTTGTAGACTTCTTTGCTGAGCTCAGGAACTTATAATTTGTATTTGTTATGGATTTGTATATTTACGCATGCAGAATATCTCGAAAACAAAAACATGGCAAATTTGAAGCGAGCCGAAATATCGAAGAAAGTTTTCGAAGGAATTTTGTAATATTTTATATAAAAGAGTTTTACTTTGCTACATATCGGTATGTTTTTGTATCAAACACTGTTTATTTATATATCTAATAACGGTGGCCACACTGGTACTTATAGTATCATTAGCGCGATATCTAACCCCTAAAGGGCAACTTTATTTGTTTGTGAAACCGAATATATCGCCTAAGTGAGCGAAGGAAAAAATGGATGGCACTGAATATCTGAATATAGCAAACGACTTACCACCGACTGAGGGTATGGATCACACTGCCTTGCCTGCCAAATATTGTTGACATTGTATAATAATAGGGATCTCTAAATAAATAAAGTTACAGCAAAAATGATTCCTCAAAGGTAATTAACATATCTTATCGCCAGAATATCTAATTAAGGTTTCATTGATATTGCATATATCTTAGTATTATTGGTGAGCTGGCTTCTTATTTCATTTGAATTTTGCTCAAAAAACACCAGTATAATTTTAGCTGCATCTTACATAAATTACACATTTAGTCTTTTGTCTTCCAAGTCAACTCGCTAACTTAAGAAGTATAAGTACAATAACTTCGTCAGTCGTGACTCAGGGTTCCTCTTTATACTGCTACAAGTAAGAAACAAATTATTTAGTTCTCGTTACATGAGAGATAAGTTTACATGAGTGCATTTTAAGCAATTGTTTTCTCAGGAAATTATATGCGTTGGATGTAAACAGTTTATAAGTTAGAACTTGAAGCAAGAGAAGACTTATCTATATAAGCTAAGTTATATTAAGCTATATATGATTAAACTTTTGGATAGCTTAAAAGTGACTTATTTCAGTTTACATATATGAAGAAGAAGAAGAAGAAGAAATTTTTTAATTATAAACAAACGATTCTTAAACAAAAATACCCTATTCTAAATTATTTATTTTTTAATTATTATTGGCGGTCATCTAGTAGAGCGGTCAGTACCCCTGTCTACTTATCCAGAGGTCCAGGGTTTGAATCCCGGTCGGTTCATATTTGTATGATGAGTATGAATATTTTTCCATGAATTGTGAATTTTTGTATGTTTATTTAATATATTTCTAATATTTATATACATGATACAAGGTCTTAATGACGCTGTATTGTTCTATTATCTAGTATCCCTAACACCAGATCTTCATGATGCCCAATTTGATCAAGGTGATAGTTGTGAGTGTAAGAAATATTATTATTATTAACGTGACCTAGCCAAGCTAGATCACGATTAAATATTTTTATATGTAGCTTAGGTATAAATTCTTGTTGTATAGTCATTTCTTAGTTATATAATTTGAGACTTTGAATTTGAAATCGATATATTTTATGAGCGATATATTCGATATATATTCGATTTTTTTTTTTTCATTTAGGACGATCAGTCGGAAACATTACAAATTATCTTTTAAATCCTCTACTAGTATTACCTCACATGGTATAAACTACAGACGAGAATTACGATAAATGACAATTCAGAAACTGGTCGCTCGCGTTCATAACTTGAATGAATAACCTAATATCCACGTTGACATATCACAGAACTATTTAATTTATATTCAGTAGATATTTCAAAAACTGTAAAAGCAAGCTAACAGTGACAATCCGATTTTAGTGAATCAGTTTTGTTTGATCTCTCCAAAAAGATTACGAATCTCACAATTTCTTATATTTAAATTAAAACACAAATGATTGAACCTTTTTTCTGTATTTATTTTTAATAACACAATTACATCAAAAGAACAACTATTATAATAATGTAGGCCCTTTATTACGAATGTAATAAACAAACTAGGTTATAATTACATCTTTTTGATCTAATGCAGGTTCTACAAAATATGCATTAGATCAAAAGAAACGATAAAGCAAGCATAAATAATACAATTTCCCTAAGTAGTATACACACGAAATTACGCCTTATTTGATTTCGATAAGAGCCTATAAAAAATTCATGGCGACCGTCGGTTGTAAAAAAACTTGGCTAATATTTTCCATGCAGTTGTTACGATTTTTTAGGTGAAGTGACGCATCCTCGCCTGCAGAATGGCGGTCGTCGTAAACCGTCGTTTTATTGTAGTATAAACAGGACCTGTAAACTCTCCATTGACTCGGCTCCCGACCTTACTCCTCATTATGAGAAGTTTTATGTTACTCGTTTCAGTAGTTGTTGTGCAACGTGTCACAAATTGAAGAGCAGCAATTTCTCTCTATGACTTTCTTTTATGACACGTTTCGACTCAATCACTTGGTATAAAATATTAACTGCCAAACATCGACAATTTAAAATTGTAAAAACAACTGAGTACTATCGTGGCTTATTTATTTTTAATTGTTTTATTTTCCGTAACCGTAAATTGCAACAAGGTATGTAAGACTATAAAATTTATTAAAAATTTATGATTACTGCATTTATTTATGTCAAATTTCGTCAACTTATATACTAACATAGTAAATGTAACTTGGATTCTCTATTAGACCTCTTGGACCTCTTTAAAGGAAATTTAATTGCAAAGCTCGGTGGTATAATGGAACAAACGTAACGAGGTTTCGATAACGAAAACTAAGCAACTATGGTTGGACAATTCTTCCAGCTCATTTGTGTCCGAAGCAAAGTTAATGTACGTCAAGTCTTTGTCGGTCTCGGTTCTTACTGTAATCGCTTTTATACCAGGCCGTATTGGGCCAGAGTGGTGATGTTATGGTCCAAACTCCTCATGGTAGACATGTGCCCAACTATGGAACGTATATAGACTGTAGATGATAACTACCCTTGTTGCTCATATGACATGTTTAAACTTTGGTAAGAATTATCAGTTTTATAAACTTGTTTACCCATCTCGTATTGAGCTAACGTGCGGGTGTCCAAACCTTATCGTGGTCTAAAAATAGGAAAGCATGTATGTGAATAATCTATTACTAATGAACATAATCTTTATACTTAGGTATATGAAAAAAAATTGTTACGCTTACATTGTAAATAAAAACAAGTTTATCTGGCATTTTTTCTTTTAATTCAAAAACATGTCATTTATAGAACACGTCGGGGAGGTTTCCCTCAATAGAGGGTGGCGGCCCCTTGTACACCCCAGGAGGTGACGTCTGGAGGTGAAGGGCGCGGTAAGCTTACGGAGGGTAAGATTTCTCTATCGTTGTTACTAGGTTAAAAGTTCAAAACTCAGCATTACGATGTTACGTACAAAATTGCCCTTCTTTATTGCTTTAACGGTATTTTAACTGAATGTACCTTTTTTTTCAATACTCTATTGTTAGTTATAATTCGTATTAACATATTACTATATTACTATATAGTATGGAATATATCAAATCAGTGTTGCTATTTGGGGAGAAATAATATTTTTATTGTTTTTGAATATTTTTCGCAATATATATGTATTAATACATTTTTTTGTATTGTAATAAATTTAAGTGGTAAATTTCCATAAACTGCGGCGTGGGTAGCTAAATAGTACGGGATGTAGTACCGTTTTAATCAGTAGGCTTATTGGTATTTTGTCACTTCCTAGCAGGAGTTTTCCAATTATTTACAAAGTTAAATATAAAGTGCACTGCCCAAAACAACATAAAATGCTTTAATTACACTCAGTCATAGATTTTTAGACTACCAATTTGAAACAGAGCTTAAAATCTTATTTATTTATAATTAAATCTTTAACTTTCCAATTATTATTGAAATTTAATAGAAAACCTTTTAATATTTTAATAAAACTACATAAACCCTAATAAATGCGGCTTGGTCCCATCGCAACATCGATTTGAGGACTTCTCAGAATCGGAAATTAAAATGACAATCAAGCAATAAACAAAGAAATGAATAAGCTCAGTTGTTTCATAACGAAATATCAGCGCCCGAGTGTCATTTGTGCGTCATTCCTGAAATAATAAGAGGTCATTTCACGTTCACAATTCTCAATGAAGATACAATTTTAAAGGCAACGCGACCAAAATTCTGTCTGACAATTATTTTCGCAAATGACGTAGATCGTACGCTATATATTCCGTGGGTTGGTTGTCGTTAGCAACACATTAAAAAAAGAGCAACCGCCACATTTTAATGTTTGTTTTCCATGTGTCTCATGTAGATAATGTTGGAATACACAATTTGGTTATGTTAAAATGACATGAAAGCCTTTGGCACGCGTCGGGGCACGTCACAGCCGACGATTATTCTTGTAGTTACGTTGTTTTTGTGCGATGTCGTATTACTGTCCTGAGCCAAGAATGTAATCCATTTAATGGATTCGTAAGCGATGTATCAAGCGTATTTTTCTCCCCACGTTTGTTTGTTTGCGTTATGTAAACACGTTGTTTCGTAGCCTAGGTATTACGTACTATATTTAAAACCAGTATTTCTGTAAATCAGTGTAAAAGGAAAATTTGGCTCGGTATAGATTAAATTTTAATTCTTTTTGGTTTCACAAGATTTTTTAATTAAATATGCACCAAAGTGTTTGTAAGTAATAATATTTAAACGTAAGTATCTCACAGTCCACCATTAAATATTCAAAAGAAAGAGAAAGGGTATTTTTTCACAGCCATGAATATAATATTATTGTGGAATACTAGTATCGAAGAACCCCTTCAATTGTAGTTACTCTATTGATATTTCGAATACAAAAATATATGATTATACTAACTGCAAATATATAAGTTACCAGTCTGAGTCTGCAAATTCCATTCAATATTTAAATAATTTTATCCTTCAAATATGTCTACTTCTATATGCGCTTCTTGGTATTTACTCTGTTCCGATTCGATTTAACTATTAATCAACAAAATAGATTAACATTTGAAATCAGCTTTGTAATTTCAGCGTTAATAGTGGAGGAGAGTGATTTGCTAGAACATTATTTGTTCAATGCACCGCGTTTGTCAATAGCAGTTAATTATCCAGAGCTTTTCAAATAACATTATTCTCATTGGCACCAGTTATACATTCTGGCATTTATAGTTCCGTAGCTAATAACATGGTATTAAGTGTTCGTAATCTAATAATTTCTTACGAGTGACTGAACGGCAAATGAGAATGTCACTTAAAGCAGCTGTTATTTGCATTTGTCATCATTATTAACGGCCTTTATACGTCTCACTACGGTCACAGTCATTTCACAGAGGAACACGAGAAGTTTGGACCATAACACTACAGCGCTGGCTGGTTGGCTCATGGCATAACGTATCTTTTAAAGTGCAGAGAAGCATAAGATGTCGAATTTTGATGGACCAATCAATGGACCACCCATGGTGAAAGTGTCTTTTCGTAATCAAATCCAAAGCTCGAATCTACTATTAAACCAAATAGATCTTCTTATATAACCTTACTTTATATTATTAATTATTAATATTAATTTAATATAATCAAGCGCTTCAGATATAGATAAAAAAAATGTTATCTATGAATAAATATTTACAATATAGCACCGTATTTAAAAAATAATGGATATAATAATGATATAAATTTATTTTGTCCAAAAATAAAGGCACTATAGAGGTGATATCTAAGCCTTAATAGCGACTAAATATATTACTGGATACTAAAGTAGGCCTATCTGTGTCATAGAACACCAGACCTCTCACCCCCGGACTATCAATATCTAACCCCTTACTTAAATTTAAATCCTTACCTAAGTTTTATTTAGTGATATTATAATTCATTTTCCAATTAGTATCCAGTATCGTCTGCTCTTGGATATAACTTAACATCGGTAAATTATAATTAACTGTTTGGTAAGTATGACGGAAAAATTTAATTAAACTTTTTGATGATCATTAATTTAACACTCGATAAGCAATTACTGCGCTCGATCGAGTAATTAAGTTTTACGTTTAATTTTTTTTAATTGAGAACTCTTTAGAGGAAGATGGTAAAGGAAATTGTTATATTTTCGAGAAAAAAAAATGGTTCGAAATACAAAAAAGTTTTTGAACTTTTGAACTTCTTGATCTTGATTTGGTAATCATAAGCAAGCAATATTCTATTCTATTCTAATCAATCATGTCGTTGCAGAGATTCTCTAAAACGAACGTTAATCAATAAGAAAAGGATATTTTGATAATTTGTTTGAGCTTGACTTTTCTTAAAGTAATTTTAGACTTTTAGAAACGTCAAGTTGGAACAAATGCTGACCTTTAGACGAACCCTTTTCTTTTGTTTAATTTGTTGCGGCTTATATTTGAATGAGTATCAAATTTAATCTTTATTAATTGAACCGCGATATACTCCCGGGAGTGTCAAGAAAATTAAAATAAAACGTGTCTGGATTATACGGTTAAACAGATTATCGCCAATTTGAAATAACAAATGGCGTTACTGGTACTCTGTGTTCAATTTAAGATAGATCCATAAATATTAAGAAGTGGAAAGGAACAAAAACATTGTCAAAAATTATTGTATTATAAAAAATAAGGCACTCAGCCTTTGGCAATAATCAGGAAGTCCAAGAATAATCAACTTTTAAAAACAAATAGGGACAGTGACCATTTTAGCCGACCGACTCTATTACCCCATTTTTTCTATGATAGCTAGCCCGGTAACAATGTCCGTCTGATTTGTAATTATCGTCGACACATTTCAATGCACTTTGGAGGAGTATGTATCAACGTAGGAACTATATATTTAGTATTATGTTATCTTTGTTGGGAAACAACAAAACATGATCAGATAATAAGACGAATTTGAGTATATAATAGGCAAGTAATTACCCCTTGAATTTGAGTATCGCTTTTTATAAACGATAAGAAAATATTTTAAGGTAACTTTACGGTAACCTTCAAACAGCCGGGAATTAACCTTCCGTGCACGAGCTGGGGTATATTAGACCTTAACAATACAAAAATAAATTTAACTAGCTTTTCATGTAGTTACTCCGATACTTTATGTCGCTGAAGTTACTTCACTGCCATAGTAGTTCAGGGTAGTAGTTTCTGGGGTTGCGGTGTTGGCTCAGACAACAGACGAGTGCGAAATGCGTCAGTCCGCATCTATTGAATAAGCTATGTTAAACCAACGAGTAATTTAAAGTAACGAAGATCTCATGAAGCTTATATATAAGCTTATAGGTTATATAACAAACTGTTATATTGTCGCCATTCAAAACCAAGTAGCAATTCAAAACAACAAAAAAATATTGAAAAAAAAATCAATTTAGTTTGTAAAAATACAACATTTGCTTTTTTTAAAATACAACTTTTCATGTAATTACAAACATAATTACAAAACACAACCTTCCTAATAAAATAATGCATGGGGTCAAAAAAACCCACGTAGTGCTGCATCTAACTTTTTTCACGGAGTGTATGGAAGGTTAAAACGCGAGTTTATTCTCCAAGCTTCCAATAACTGAAGACAATTTCTGACAAACTTCTTCAATTCATCGTGCGTGATTGAACAGCCTGCTCTCTCAATAAAGTCTGCGCAGTTGTTTGCGCTCTTATTTTAATATCCGTAAATATTATTACATCCGAATATTGGATAAAGCTTCTCAAAGTACAATATGAAATGTTATTGCGCCATAAAGGCTTAGGTGATTTGATCTTATTCTTGAATTGGCAAGAAAGTTTAACTTAATATAAAAGTAATGCAACAAATCTGGTATTTATATTAACGTGAGAACTTTATCAAAAAATGTTATTCCCCTTCGTACTGTGCATGTAAATTTAATTATATCATACTCTTATATCAGTTTTTCGATAAATTACCAAAGACAAGCTCTGAAAAAAATTGATTTTAACGCGTCGTCTTCTAAGATTACTCAAAAATTCGAACAAGTGTTTTATTAGAAAACTGAAAATCCAATTAGGTTGGAAGTTGATGTTGTTATTGTCAATAGTAATATGGAAGTAATAGCTCTTACGGTGTGAGTTTGGTCTGCAATTCACGCGGTATGTAGGTCCCAAATTACAGTTATGAACTTATATGTACCGACATGTAAGTTCACATTCGTACTGCTGACTGCGGCACTAAATATATTCATTCTTAATATATTCATACGACAGTAGTTCAAGGAATATACTTCGAAATTTGTGGGTACCTTAAACTGTCATAGTAAACTATTTTGTAATGGCATGTTACTCCTTTTATACGTAAATCTACAACGTAACGTATATTAGAGCACTCCATTGCCAGAACCGAACAGATAGCGATGTGAAATCAAAAGCAGGCCAGTAAATAAGCAGCATTAAGCAGTAATACACATGAACGTTGAGTATTCAGAAATGGTTCATGCAAATAGCACATTTAGGTAACGATAACGACGCGCGTGTAGCGCTTTAGAGTGCTGCGAAGGGCAGATGATGTCGATTATTCAAGCGCTTTATCACAACACTTACTAAAACATTGTGACAATTTGAATCAATTGTCAGGGAGATCGTGATATCTGAATTACTTATTGGATAAAAATCAATAAATGACATATAGAAGGTATCACTTTTTGTCATTAAATTAAGTTGGCCTAGCCACCTTTTAATGGCTAAAAGGTTCAAGATCTCAAAAAGACAATAAAGAAATAATAACTTCTAATTATTAAATTATGCAGGAAGAATGAAAAATCTACATATGCATAAAAAATTAATTATTTATTTTTAATGGAACTAAGAAGCTTCTTGGATTATAACGTACATTATACAATTAAAAACCTTGAATTAATCTAGATTAACACTTCCTATTTGATTGTGTGTGATCCATGTCTGAAAGAACAATTTGGTTAGTCTAATAGTAATTGGTGGTTAAGCCAGATAAGGCTTATCCCTTAGTATAAATAATCAAAGAAAAAAAAGTCTCAATTTAAATTTAGTTTCAGTACTGGGCATAGTGGAGCTATAGGCTAAATTCCTCATTGTATAGTCTAATGTTGGAAAGCTAATGCAACGCCCAGTGGGGCTACGAATATATAGGCGCTTTAATTTTTGTTCATTTAATAAAAAGAGATCTATTAAAAAATTGTTGGCAAAATGAATTAGTTTCAAAATTACGTTTTTTTAATGTTCTATGAGCAATGGTTCATGTTTCTTACTTTAAATAATCGTTACGCCTGTTTTCTTAGCCAGAGATCCCGGGTTCGAATACCGGTAGGGGCATATAAATTTGTATGATGAATACGAATATTTTGTTCGTAAGTAATGGATGTTGGTATGTTTATTTAGTATATTTCTGATATTTAAATACATTTTACTATCCATATATCTCAGTTATTTAGTATCAATAACACGATCTCTTAACAACGCTTAATTGAGTGTGAGTAATATTTTTTTCTTTTTTTTTAAAGTTGAAGAAGTTAAGAATTGAAAAGTTGCTTGAGTTAAAAGGGTTTAAGTACAAATATCGTGTTACAAATGTCGATTGCTCTGCCTTACACTGAAAAGTTGAAAATTGTAAATAATATAAATCTGTCATGTCAAGATCAAAATTTTAAGAAATTGGTTGATAAATAACTTAGAAACTGTAAAGCCAACACATAAAAAATAAATCATCTCTGTGCTTAGAATGTCAGTCACTATTATAACAATACAAATATTACCCAAAGGGTTTTGTACATGTGGTAAACCATATAGTATAAAAATAATTATTGTGAATTGCCTAAATACCGTACACAATAAATTTTCCATTGCCAATGTTCAGCGTTTCACGTAAATAGAGTAATTTCTCCGCATAGCCAGCACCAAAACTAGTTCACTCACGAGTTAAACAAACGGCACATCAGCGTAAATCAGTCAGTTCCTCTAAGTTCGTAGAGCACCAACCCCAACCAAAATGTTCTGTTAGTCTCCGTAAGTTTCGCTGACGATTCACGTACAGGGAGTACTGTTTTACTAGGCAGTTATATGCTATAACTGAGACTTACTTATGATAACGTTCATTAAGCATGTTTAGTTGTATCTTTAGTCGGGTTTAATTTAAAATACAAGTGCTGAAGTATATATGTAACAAGAAGGTCTCATTTTTAGTAAGCGCTTAACTTATTTGGCATTCTTTGAAAATTGTAATTTTTTTTCCGTTTAGCTAATGCTTTGCTCGATGTATTTAAATAGATTCATTTATATAAATTTCAGGTTAATGGTGGTACAGCGGTGGACCAACTTGTTTTTTTCTAAAATTATATTTATATATATAGTAATTTTTTATTTAGTTATTACGGTACCAATTTTAGAAAAATTGTGAATCCACAGATTAGACCGCGTGCTTTTCGCATAGAGCAAAATATTTGTGTTAAATATATTAAAAAATAATTAATATGCATAGAAACCAATGTTTTTCATTCTACATCTCTAGTTAGTATACGTCTCGTGAATAGAATAATAGTGAATACTAACCTGCTAATTCATTATAAATTGCTATAACAGACAATACTAGCGAATTTTGTATCATACCAAAACGATATAGGCTTCAAAATAGGTCGAACTAAACGTAGATTATTACTTTCGTTGAACGATTAAGAATTAAATCTAATTATTAAACAAATACTAATAATTACTCTAAAATGTTGTCATAGTATTACTAAAGCAGCCTAAATTAATATTAAATAGCTATTCTTATGTCAACAGACTTACTAAAAAAGTCTTTCTTTTATTAATAGTAACTATTATGTCGTTTTCAGAGGTCATCGAAGAACGAACTAAAAATAATTGAGTCTTCGTTTCGTTTCTTTCGTAAGTTGACATAAAAATGCATCATTGCTGTCATAGTAACAGTTTCAACATTGAAATTATATTTTCGATGCATTATTTTTAATTTCAAAGTCAATCAATAAGATATCTTTATAAATATTATGCATTTAATCTATTTTGGCTTATATCTGCTATAAAAATAATAAAATAAATAAAATTTTACTCGATACTAGTTTCAAAATGAAGTTGACAAATTTTAATGTAACTATACGCCATACGTTTCTTTTAATATTTGTATTTCAAAGGAAAAAATATTTGTTTTAGTTTGAAAAGTTTTGTACATTTTGCACCTGACTATAGGATTACGCTGCGCAGTGAGCTTCAAATGTTAGCTTATTTTTAGCCGTCCATTTTTCTAGAGCAACGGATTTGATTAACGCTGGTAAATGCACGCTTTGACATTGGGATTTAAATGGTTCAATAACTATGATAAAAAAAACACCTCTCAGAAGAGAAATAATCCACAATCAGCTGACACAGCACGGGCACTCCTACAAAACAAAGCAATTTTTTATTTAATAGAGACGTTTTGAGTTCTTTCGGAATATGAAATTTTAAAACAAATAGAATCGTTAAGGCATTGTGATTGAAGTTAACTTATTTTATCAGTGAGCGTGTGTATACCACACCGCGATCGATTTTGTTTTTTGAAAAATGTCAAGATGTCTAAGGACGCCCCAACGCTCGTCTTCCGCAGGCAGACAAAGAGAAGCTACAGCTTTAATATGTACAATAACTTTAATTACATAAACATATCTCTTGTCTTCAAAATGCCGAAGCATCTGCAATATGAAATGATTTCTTTATACTGCAGGTACCTATTAACTAAGAAGCGATGTTACCTTCAGGTTAATCTTTGTTTAGCACACTGGTTTGGCACACTTTGCCATAAAAAAATGTATACCGTATAATATATATTATTAAAACGCTTTCATATGCCCGTAATATAATTTATAATAATCATATTAATCTACCTACATACTTACCCTTCTTCTAATCAAACGAATAGCGGCTACAGATAAAAGTTAGCTCCTTAAAACTTCAATGAAAAATGATGACCAAATCTATTCTGACTTACTAATTAAGGAGTAGCTGGAAAGGATTTTTAATATGTTTGTTTAATCTATGGTTTAACGTTTGTAAGTCGTGTTTGTTTTAGGATAGTTTAGAAACTAGCGCGAACAAAGCTAAATTTAAGCGGGATCACCTGCGCTACGAGAACCCTATCCATAATGTATAGTGAAGTATCCATAATATAAAAGATAATTTAGGATTTATTTTCGTTGAACACTACTACGGTAGACTACGATAACACTAATACAATAAACTGATACGATACACTCGTTCTTTTTTGTAATAAAATTGTAATTTTTTATTATATGGTGTTGCTTACTCATTATCTATGTTTCCAAGAGAGATAAGTTCAATGAATTAATTATATCAATGTGATATTCAAAGTGTATTCAAGGAAGTCTCGTGGCTCATGTAAAACATAAATAGCAGCAGCATCTTAAATCACTTTCTCTATAATTCTTAAAATGAAACGTACAGTAATTATACGTATTTTTAAATACTTAATATACGTACATCACAATTGTATATTTTTTTTATTTAGGACTCTTTAGAAATAATTTCGATGAAACGATATAATAATATGTTGTCTGATCTTTAAAAAAATTATTGCTCTTATAAAATCATCTTGATAAGTATCAAGATGATTTTATAAGAGCAATAATTCTACTAAAAAAATACATAAATATGATAGATAAGTTAAACGGAAAAATGGACACGTTTTAATTAAACATGCATTTATAATCACTCGTTATAGAATATGCTTAATTAAAAAGTACTCTAGAACTCTATAAGGATTTTTAATTAATGCAAATTTATTCATAACGTCCCGCAAATTAGGTAAACTGTTGTCACATTATACGGGGGCTGAATGGTCAAATGATCTGTTTGAAAAGTTCTATTTTCATTACAACTAAGGGTAAAACACAAGTTTGGTTTCAGCCCTGAAAGGGTTATCCAGGGTAATTACTCGAGACGCTACTTATTGGTACCTGCTGTCGATCGAACATTAAAACCATTTTATAACCTTGAAGACATCCTAATACGATTTCAATCTGCAACTTCATTTTTTGAATAAAATAAGAATTTTAAATGTAAAAACATTACAGAAGAAGATATAATAGAAGCTGTATTTCGATTGATAGTTTCTTTGTTGACAGTACCTATCAGTTCTCGTCAAATCCAGTCAACCAGATGTGGAAATGGTCACCTTTTTTTGACGATTATTTCAGTTTATTGAAGCCTTGTGTAGTTTATTGTGTCCAACATAAACTTCTATTTATTTATGGCGGTTATTCATCTGATTTCTAAGCTCCGAACTTAAAGTTTTAGCCCTATTATTTGTAATATAAGAGTCATTTGATAGTAAGTAGTTAAGACAGGTTCACTTTGCAACGACGAGGACGCGCAGCATGTGCTAGAGGTGTGCCCAGCATGGGCGGAAGAACGGCGGGTATTGGCAGCTGTTGTGGGGGATGACCTTTCCCTCCCGACTATCATCTCGAAGATGGTCGTGAGTGACAGGTCATGGCAGGCGGTCCACACATACTGTGAGGTAGTAATAGGAAAGAAGGAGGAGGCAGAACGAGAGCGGGAGGCGGTCGCTACCTCTGTCATCCGTCGCCGAAGAATGGGGCGGAGGAGAACTGCTTTTGGGCGGCTCATGCCACCGCCATAACATCTCGGGGCTCCGGGTGCGGTTGGGGACCGATGCTCGGCTTGCACAGCCCAGTCGGCGTGCCTACGCACGGCATGTCCGACTTTAAATAACAGAGTCAGACCTCGTCTTTACTCCAGCTGGGACCGAATATACGGCCAAATCGTCCTGCCGACATAGCGGTGAAATGTCTTCGGGCGTCATTCCGCGCATCGGCAGAAAGCGATCAGGTAGTGCGTCGCTGTGGGTTTTAGTGGGTGAGAGCCCCACACATCCCCTGTTACCTTCCCCGGGTAAAAGGGTAGCGTCTGGAAGAGATTTCCCACAGCGATAAAAAAAAAAGGTTCACTTTGCAACTTGAAAAAAAAGTAATATATGAAATACGGAATAATTTATTCGTTTTGGAAAAAAACTGACTTGAAAAAAACTGACTCCTTTATATTAAAAAAAACGTTAAATTTGTCGGCAATACTTAGACGGAAAAATGTACGTGGTTGAGAAAACTAATGTAAGAAATTATAAATGTGACATTTAACGCTTTAAATAGTAACAATTTCAAATACTTTGAAGCAGTTTTAATTTAGTTTAGGGAAAATTCAATTTTCAATTTATGGTCAACATTGTATTACATATCTATCTATCTACATTACATAAGCATGTGGCGCACAGCCACTTTCTTATTTCCCACACATTTAGAATCCGAAGTATGTAAAACTTCTCTATAGTTGCGCATGCTTCGTGTGATGACAATAGCATTATTGAGTTATTATTAAGCGTAAACTTCGATCTATTATGTAATATAAACCATAAATGAGTAATTTCAATGTAGTAATTTGAGCATAACTACAATGTCATATAACTTATTGAGGCGTTGGCACATTACCAAGTTGCGCCACAGTCAACGACAGATCGTTTATGTATAATGGAAATTTTATGTCTCAAATTAATAAAACTATTTTATTGTTCAAAACTGACATTAAGGTGCCAACATGTGTTTTGATTGACAGTTGTGAACCTTGTTTGGAATAAAATAAGGTTTCACTAATGTCATGACTTCATGACATACTCATATAATCAATCTACAAATACCTACCAGTTAGCAGAGAAATCTTGTATTTTGAAATGAAATCCACCGACCTTATACTGATTTTTCTATTAGTAATTTTCTTAATAAATATTTTTTTTAAATGCTTAGATGAATAATTAGATAATATTACCACAATCAGTCTTTTTGACTTTACATATATAAAGGTGCTTTTAGAAAAATCTGCCTATCTAAAACACAATCTACAACACTAACTCGAAGGTAAGACTCAATTCAATTAACATATTTATGCAAATAAAGTAAAGCCTAAATTAAAAAACAAACGCAAGATCAAGTAGTAAAACTAATAAATACAAAATAAACGTACCTTTTAGTAAATCCGGGACAATCCCTAGGCTTCGAGCGGTATCAACTAAATAGATATAATTTAGGTGAATACGCGTGGGACCAGCTGGGCTAGTTTTGTGGATCTATGTAATGTTAAACTTTATGTCTATTTTATCAGCGAGAAATAATGAATCGTTTTTATTTTGGACTACGACCTTTAGATGTTTCTAACTTGTTTTAAAATAGTATTAAAAAAATCTTATTAAGATTGCGACTGGCATATGATCTAAACTAAATTTTGGTAATCCTCTACGCTATCGTCAATCATCAAAATTATTGTAATTTCACTACACTTTGATGGCAGCCTTACACGTTACTATATGCTCGTGAAAAATTAAACTTCTGTACTGAAGTTTGCGCATTACCTTCCAATATACGTTATAGTGTTACAAACTAATGAACCTTACTATCAATTCATATACCATCTACGGATTAGTTAACACCTGACGTTCTTTTTACGAGCTTGAGCCTGAAATATTCAATTAAAATATGTATTATGTTCCTACAAACACTTTTCGATATTTCCGTTGTAATAACATTAAGAAAGTTACAAATATGACTGCCATGCTTTCCTTACTAAAATTATGTATTTGAGCTATTATTAACATATAATATATTATTACACATACACCGAAATAATAATGAATACTTCGATAAGCAATAATATAAGCAATTTCAGGGACTTTTTAAAAACAGCAAGGGATTTTATATTAATAGTTGTCATTTCAGGAGTTGAAAACCTCGGAGAGCACTATTGCAATATTTGTCAGTAAAGTACTGAACACCCAACTTTGATGGCAACAAAATATCAGACAAAATCAATGTCTAGATTCACATTTTGAAACATTATGTTCCCGCGTCAAACAAATCAGCCAGAGCTCAACGAGGAAACTGGGGGAGTCCCGTGTTGCAAAACTACAGCAAAAAAAACATCTATCCTGTGATTCAAAGATTAAGTTAATAGTAATGACAATAAAATATAGGAAATGATTTGACATATATGCATGTTCATGTGTATGTGTATGGATATGCGTGTCGTGCGTTTATATATAGATAGGATGCATCACGTAATATACTGAAATGGTTAGTTTCCAATGAAACTATCAGACAACAGCTGATCTTATAGTACAGGAACCACGTTCCCCCGAGTGGCCTCTCTTTGCCATAACCACCCCTTTCCACCATTACAAACAATGCTAAGAAACTCACTTCGCTCATTAGTGTTAACTGTGTATTTAAACTAACCTTTACTTAGTGGAATTCAATTAAGTGTTAATTAAATTATAAATATTCAATATATTTTAACACAATCTACAACACTCTGAACTCGAATGTGAGACTATTTTTTTATTATTTTAATTTATAAATATTAATAAATTTGGTAGTATAATATATATAATTATCTATAATAATCAACATCATGCCAGTCAACCATGTTTCAGCCAAACTAACACAAAATATGTATCGTTATGTGAGATTCGTTTACATGTGTCAAAAACAGACTTTCGCCTTATAATAAACACGAAATTTTCTCTTACAATCAAAATGAGCTGTTATTGAATAAAACGTGACGGTATTTAGGAAATAAGGTTTAGCGTGTGTAAGACAGCTTTCTCATAAGTTCGACTTTTAAAGAAAACAAAAAGTGCTAGCTGGAATATTTTTTTGTTTATGTTTTATTAGTGTTACAGAAAACTCATTAAGAAAAGGTTTTGTATTATTATTTATGAAAACTTGGCTTACGCTTGCTGTGGCTTATTGACATAATAAAACCATAAAAAGTAAAAAAAAAGCATGGTATCATCTTTTAATTCTCAGACATCTATTATCAAAGGATTTTCAAGATAAGTTTTAAAAGCAAATAAGGACTATTTAAAAGCACTAATTCTATAAATGTTTCTGTTTTTTAAGATACCATGAACTGAAAAGACTTGTTCTAATAAATTCTGTAATGTGACTTCGCTGACTACAACAAACACTACTATGCATATGTATCTTTGATAATTTTATATCAAAATTAAATTTAAATCAATAAAAGTAATTTGTAATTTAATGTTGTCATTCTTTGGTATATCTGACGTTCATATATACGCATACAGATGCTTTCTTTTTATCGCACAGACATTATTATATTTTAAAAGAAATATTATATAAACCATTTTTAATTATGTTTGTACCAAAGCAAGATTAAGTATTTAACTAAATTAATGCCAATTGTGTTTGTTTGTTGTATTGCAAGTAGCATTAGCACTAATCACTCATTAGCTGTTAAATAAAACAGAAAGAAAAGAACTATATAAAAGTCTCACATTCTTAGTTTTTAAAGTACTTTTAAATTGTTTATTATAATTGAATATTATATGATATTTATTGCCTGTAGCTTCTCCCTATGTATCCCTCAAGGCCGTTTCAGCCCCTTGTCATAATGACAGCGCTTCTGTGGCATTCTGCAAAGGTTCAAAGAAGCTTTTGCTAAGATAAGGACCTACTGTGGACTCGTGGTTGACAAATCAAAACCATAGTTTTTTGAATATTTTTATTATATTAAAGTTTTTATTATAAATAACACAACTTCATCTATAAAAAAGTATTGTAAAATATATAATGTATATAATATATATATATATATCAGATAATATGATTTAGAATACGTAACTAAAACAATTTTTATTGTTTTAGTCACTGAAATGTGATCGATCCTGTTAATTTATGAACAATTCAACTCAAAACATCAACCTTATAAAAAGACGACTGTAAACTTTAGTGCCTTGTAATAAAGAATCGAAGATTATTCGTAACATCGAAATTTTGAAGATTACTATAATTCCATGCATACAACGACGTGAACGTGTTATGTTTACCTCCAATTTCTGGAAACCTGCCAAACTGCTTGCAAAATAATATTATTGTCATATTATCTACAAGGAGTTACAAAAATATAATATATTACAATTGAGTTTATTTTAAGTTACGTCAAAACTGCAGAGGAAGTACACGGGATGATTCAAAATTAAACTGGAGACGTTATTTTTAGATACCACGTGAAAGTTAATCGTCAATTCCTCCGTCCGAGTTCCTTTCTAAATAAATCTGAATCATAAAAACAACAGCTTTGCACATAAATTTTAGATTAAAAAATAAATGAGATGGCTAGAAGAAATAATGTTACATTTCTTAAACGAATATTTGCTTATTTAAATAGATATTCATTCATAAAGACTAAGATTTAACATTTTGATGTTGTTTTGTAAGCAGAAGAAAAACACGCGTCTTAATTAAATATTTTAGATAAGCAGAAAATATCTGTACAAAGTGACGACAAGAAAAACCATTCACAAATACTTTTTAGAATTTCTTGCCTCTCTTCATTTAGCAAAAACTTAGCTTTGATCCATTATTAAAAAATTAAGATTATACGAATGATCTGGCCCACAGATATTAAGTCACTATCGGATCATCTTTACTAACATAGATAAAAAATTATTTTTTTCGTGTATTCTCTCTCAATTCTAAAATGATTTTTTCTAACTCCCTTCACTTTTACCTACTTAATGAAACAATTTTACTAGCTTTATTTTAAAAGGTTGGCTTAATTTTAAAAATAAAATTGTGTATTCTTATTATTTAAAACAACATTTTTTATTTATTTTCAACTGACCTTGATCCGGTAAACTTTATTTCACCGACAAACTACCACTAGCGCCATTTATTTATAAAAATCGAAATATCGATATACTAGATGTAATAGACAATTAAAATTTTTGATTGCTAGTTAGGCGATTTTCTATAATGAATAACCAATTTTTAAGTTATTCTTTAGAATTTTCTCAATTATTTTTGGGTTGAACCACCAGTGTAACAAATAGAATAAAACACAATAAAAAAATTGAAATATATCAAACCGTTTTTGAGTTTTAACGAAACAAACGTATATCAATCCATATTCAATTTTATATATAAGAAGATTATTATATTCGTCGTCTAAAAGTGAAACGGTAAAGGATTATCTCGTAATACCATCAGACACTGCTTCAATACAAAGAAAGTCAGTCACTTTCACGGATCAAATAGACTGACACTTCTTATTTCGTAAAAAATGAGCTTATTTAGTCAAAAGTTGTAACCGATGCTGGTACTCTTATCTATATATACATAGACATAAGATCATCAAAGCAAAAATATTAAATCTGAAACTCTATAAAGGCATATAAGAAAGAGTCTACACCACAGTATATACAAGTCAGAGTTCTCGCTCTGTTTTAAGTGTACCTACCGTGTGGCAATAGTAAAATTTGCTTCAAATAACAATTTCGTTTCCTTTTTAATGCAACGTTATTAATCAAAGATAAACCTTCCAAATGAGGATATGAAAATCCTAGCAATAGATTTAAAAAATCTTCATATACATTGTAAAACATACTAATATCACACCATCTATTTCTGCTTGTTGTCCATCAGAAATGCGTGGTACCGCATCTGTGGCATACTAACTCACAGATAAAACAATTCAGTGAAATAATCAAAACACATTCATTCGACACATATTAATTGTTATATTTTACGCTGTCACGTTCGTGTTTGATCGAATCAAAATATTGGTACTCTTCCACTTTAGTACATAAAAAGAAAAGCTCAAAGAGAAGGTTGTGGAAGTAAGTAGTTGAGGGGTCCTGTTGCGATCTTCTGTAATTTGTGATTCACCAGTCAAATGCTCAGAATTTGAGTGGAAATCATCACTTTGCACTCTCTTTATCACCAATGGATAAAGTTGAGAACACTAACGTATTCTCCACCTTAGGGCCTGACGTCTGACCGTATTTGATAATAAACTTGTTATAAAATTACTCTTAATGCAACATGGATTCCTTTAAAAGAGGCGTGAAAAAGCACTTTTTGGGCCGGAAAGGTGAGGGTGGCTAGTACAGTATGTCGCATGCTTCTCTAGCTATCTTCACATATGGACTCCTCTAGTGCTTATCATCAGGTGGTGTCGAGTCATTTGCTGTGTTTATATAAAAAAAGAGGAAGATATGTGTGCGAGTAGGTACGTTAAAAACAAAGAAACAAATTGCCTCATGTTTACTCGAGTCAATTGGTCAAATTAAAAACCTAAAACCGAAAACGAAATAGTTGATTTGGTATCATTTTAGAAAACTTAATTTCTACACCAACAGTATTTATTAATGTACATCGTCGCATCACTTATTCTGATCTCATTTCAACGAAAAAAGAAATATTATTAAATAATGCTATCCCGAGAGACGTTGGTGCCAGAAATAATAAACAATTGACAGTTTTGAAATGCTTTTGACATTTGAAAAGCTAAGAGAGTTTTTTCTTAAAATGTCTCGTTATATTTTGTCATTCCTGTAGAGCATAAAATATTAAAATACTCGTGAAAAGTACATTCGAGCGGCTCGTCCGACAGCGCTCGATGATAGCCGAGAACTCCCGAACAAGGCTGATATGAAGAACTAAAGGGGTATTTGGGCCGCATCACAACTACGCACGTGGGTTTGTGGATGAATTCACCCATAACACTAGGAACCAACTGTCTAGTTTTTATTTAAATAAACGCGCATGCGTGTATTCTGATAGTAAGTTATCACCGCCGCCCATATAGGTATATAAATTTTCTTCAAACATAGATAAAAATTATAGAGATTAATTTATATTAAAATGCAGGTAAAGTAATTCTACTGGTGTACGTATATACTGGTATTGTTTTATGTATTTTACCTATAGAGTTATCGGAATGTTTACATTACCAACCGCAACACCATAAGCATTGAGATAATTTGCTTTTAAGAAAGGAATAGGCTGGTTTTCATACAAAAAGACCACTTGTATTATCTGTAAATATCTTCTATAATGTTTTTGTTCCAGAATGACTACTTGCAACGACCAGCAATGATCAGTTTGAGAGAAGAGCCCTTGAATGACAGCTCAGAATAGGCTTGCTGTCTCTCTGCCTTGGAGAAGTAAGATTGCTCGTAATTTTTAACTAAACTATAGTCATAATGGTCCCTTATATCATATGAACCCCAAATGGGATTTGAATTCGGAAAACCTAGACCAATAGATAGGATAGGCCTAACACGAAACGTTTGCTCAAAGTGTTGAACTGTTATAAACCGAGTTATCTAACTGATGTCAGAAAATTCAGTTTATTTTCGAATTTCGAAGTTATTACATTCAAATAACACGATAATAAATGTAAAAACAATCTCTACGTTTATAAATCTGGTAATTGTTAGCAGAACAATAGACCCTTTAAGCAGAGGATCGTAAAAATGAGCGCACTCCTCTATAGCGGGAAGAAACATTGCCTCGCCAAATTTAATGCCTTCACATTCCTTTATACTTTAAATATTTCATTGGCATCTGGTAATGGAATATCTACCATAAGTTAAATTAAATTAAAATTAAATTTAAATAATGATTATCCTGTGCACCAAATGAAATAAAATTTAATTTCAGTGAAACTCTTTTATAATTATTCTCAATTTTTTTCCATAAACCTTTATTTATATATAATATATTATTCATTAAAAAAGTACCTATCGTTAATAGCTTCGTCTATCTTAAAATCTCTTTCATAAATCTCAAAAACCAAGCGAATGTTTTTGCACCCAGCAATATTTGGGGACCTATATTATGACATTTTTTAAGGTTAGGGTGGCAAATAAGCATATCGCTCGCTTTGTTGCAAACAGTTACTTAGAGTAGGTAACCCCGTAGGTAAGAAACCCCGCAAAATATTATCGCTGCGAATAGATAAAAAGCTTCCCTTTCTCTCTGCGATTATTCGTTACGACAGACGACTTGCAGAAAGCGATTAATTTGTTTTATTGAGAAAATCGGTCATATTGTTCACCTATAAGTGATAGCAAAGTAACTAAAATTACTGTGAAAGCGAAAATTCTGTTACTTTAGCACGCACTTAAGAGTAACCGTCATCAAAGCTAGCCTACGTACTACCTTACTAAGTAAATTTTTTTCGGAAGTATTTAATTAAAATTTATTTGAATTAAGGAATAACAAAGGATTCAGAAGGTATAGATGTGAGAAAATGAGAAAATTAGAAATTCTGAAATCACTAATTTAGTAGACCTATAGATTAGTCACTAAAAGTACGTACTATACCTACGTCTCCCACTTTTCATTTCATGTTGCCTATCTTAAGGATTGTGAAGTGGCTTCATCCCTGCAGCCATAGCCAACGTCAGCCGTTATAAAAAAAAGAATATGGTATTGAAGACTTGTATTCTTCTTTGATTACTGCTGGAAACTAATATACTTAGTTACGCTAGTACGGCTTACGTAAAGCAGCTGCAGGGGCACAGAGTATTAAACAGCGCAAGTCTTCTTTGAAATTGATTTTAATCAAAATTTATTTTTACAAATTTCACTGCAGCCATGAAAAATTGGAGAACAACGCCTGTAATAAATAGTGGAACAAAAACCATCGTAAAACTGTACGTAGATTTTTTATGGAAACCTGATTCTCTGTTTTGGTCAAGAGCACACAAACAACGCGTACGTAGCAAGATACTAACAGTGGCTATAGAAGATCGTAAAGGCGAGCACACACTAGAACAATACCCCAAATAACTTTATTGATCAGCGTAACGGCGCACTTAACTTTTGATGGTCATGTCATAATGTGGTCCAGTTGATGGTATTTACATTGTTTGATATCGGCCTCGCTCTCTGTTTCGTTTTATTGATGGTACCTTGTACAAATCGATGGGCAAGATTTATTTTACTTGTCTATACAAGACTATCAAAATAAGAATAGGGTAGCTGTTAGCAAGTTGTGACGTCATGGATATGACACTGACTTCACTTCAGTGACTTATTGTATGGTTTGCCAAAAAGGATATGAAACACAAGTTAATATTTTTATTATTATTATTCATATTATGACACAAATTCATTTGGAACTTAGATTATACCAAGTGAATTTTAGTAGTTATGTATTTAAGCCTGTTGGTCTAAAAATAAGAATAATGAAAACACAGTTATCTCGAAAGAGATTATAAATTCGTAAGTTAAAATTATATTTTTTTTAATGATTATTGTCTCCATTACAATTATATGCAATAGCTATCAATAGCTTTTTATGTATGAATTTTTAAGCGAGTGGTTGAACACACGATTATGGTATAAAAAATTAAAATGTTGGTGCTAAGGTTTCATATCACTCCCGATTGTATAATACAATTAGAAATATTTTATTTAAAAGCATAATTTTATTAAACGACTGTATGTAAAAATAAAGGTTTGTTAATTAGAATACTGTAGCATGAGCGTTTCTCTAAGCGATTTTATCTTCTGCCGCCTTCCGTTCCAAAACCATCTCTAATGCATTCGAATATTCATATTATTATTTGAATACGTAAAATGTAGCTGTACATGAACAATTTTGCTGTCAACAAAGACCCTTGGAGTTGGCTAGCAGAATATTAATTATACTTACGAAATAGTATTTTCCGGAACAGAACTTTGAAGTTTCAAAGTAACAAACAGACCAGATCTTGAATGAGTTTTATTTGTCCGCTTGTTGCTTATAGCTCTTCAAACAAACTTGGAGACGTTATTAAATTTAGCAATATAGATCAAATTCAAACAAATATTTTATTGAATAGTGCTACATATATGAACATTTTTAAAATGTCTTAAGAAGAACATGCTATAACTTAGCAAAATTTGTCTGACACTTTGAATTGATTGCAAAAATTTTAATTTTAATGCAATAATTGTCTCAATATACAGGTTAATTCCTTGCAAGTCACAAAATTAAGTATTTATACTTCGATACAAGAAAATACTGGGAATTATATGTAATGAGTCACCGTATACATTAACGGTCCTACGTCATAAAAAAATAAATTAGCATATAAATAGAATTGTTATAAATATAATTTCACCAATATATGGCTAAGCAGTGTTATTTTTCTTATTAAAATTTTCCATGGGCATTATAATAACCAAACACCAACATATTTCCCACTGCTGAACACAGAGCCCAGTACTCTTGGTGGATGAAAAGACTTGCAGTTACAATCGGGATCTACAACTACCTTCTGAAGCACTGTAGTGCTCTTTATAACCAATTCTGATTGACCCATACAAGGATCAACCATGGTGTAGATTGCTTTGTTTTCGTAATGGAAACCAGAGTTATCGAACCACAGCTTCTGTGTCACACATATATTCATTACTATTACCATCAAAAGTTTATTTATATTTCGGTTACAAATGTAAAATTCCACGTTATTAATAAGACTTACACAATCCGCGTAGTAGTTTGTTTAAAAATAGAAATCACGGCCAAATAAACATGAAAATTCAGTTGTGCAACGATGCATTGCAGGATTATATAGTGAAGGTTAATGCACTACACAATAATGGGGTTACAGGGTTTCCAGGTGTGGAACCGCAAAAGAATAATAAATATAAGGTACTATAAACAGATCTACAGTAGTGAAAAAGTCCCCGGCTCAGTATATGTCGCGTCAGAGATGTTGGAGCCGTGACGCTGTTTTTAGATGAAGACCAGTGTGTAGGCATCTACACACACAAATGCAAAATAATGTACGCACGTACACATACCCGAAATTTTAATTTTCGAATCACCCGTGATGGTTTTTATATCCCTTCCATAAAAAGTGATATGAACTTTTTGTTCATGAGTTAGTCAAATATAGCAACTACTGCATAGAGTTATGCTAGTATAGACACTGCGATGTGAATTCTTACTCGAATTCTTACTAGAAATGCGGTTCGGTTCTGCAACTGACCTAAGTTCGTGTTTCGTATGTTTCACGATTACCAACTCTAAGTAAACATACCAAGCGTACGGAATTTACTTAAGAAATATTCAAATAAGAGTCATTTTTCAACTTTTCTATGTTGTGTTATCTCTAACGCTATTGTTCTATGTACTTACACACAAAAAGCTTAATAATACAGATTTTTTGCAAGTCAAAAAACAATTATGTAAAATTTCATTACTTTACATAATACTTTTTTGACTATAAGACACTTCAATAAATTGGTAATCTAATAAGTATTAATAATAAGGGCTCCGATTCCGTTATGTACGAGTTATATTAAATTTAACAGTACTACTATTTCAGTACATTACAACCAAATAGGCAGATAGCCTGTGACATCATTTGACGTTTCTAAAATGGCGGCTTAATCATTTTTTTAAATTATTTTAACGCGCATCATAATACATGCCGATTAAAATAAGTCAAAAGTGTGTGGATCGTCCAGTGTCAACTAATTTTTAATGTTCCTTAAAGTCATTCTACGCTATCTTATTGAATTGCAATGAAAGAGATGCGAATAAATTAAATGTAATTTAATTCATGCACAACGTAATAAGGACCAATCCCCAATAAAATTATCTAGGTAATAGTCAATTCATTGTCTAACAGAAGCATTATAAATGAAATATGTAATGGCGATCGATATCCAATTTAGAAAATACAACAAGTTTACTTGGACATCAGAATTATTTAAAACAGCCTTCCAAGAAAGAATAAGGGGTATCCATTCCCATGTGACAAAAGTTTAATAAAATACTTTGAATAATCCAAAATAGGTAGACAAAACTTTTCGATTTATATATACTGATCGGTAACCCTCTGTGTATTGTTCCATTTTCGCGCTTATTCCAAAACTAATAGAGATAGTAAAGAACTAAATTCGAAATTTAACAAACACAATAATTTACGAGCACCGAAATAACTACAGACGCAAACGTATTTCATACTATATGAATTTAAAATAGCGACCTGTAGTCATTTACATAATTGTTGTTGTAATTTATTGACTCCGATAGAAAATACTATTTGGCGGCAAATTGCTAATTGCTTGGCATTTGTATATCCACTGCAAAATTACTATGTTATGAGTAATGCTGTATATTCTGTTCCTATATTGTTAGAATAATAGTAATGATCTAGCTCCTTGTATTTATCATTCATGTTGATAGTGTGTCTAAGGACATCATATTTTATCTTCCATGACTTCATAAAAAGTTGTTTAAAGTGATTTGATTCATAAACATCATTCTGTTGCCAACGGAATACTGACATTAAATCAATTGTTTTATTGTTGAAAATTCTATAGAGTTTTTAAATTTGTGAAAATGACTCGAGATAACAAAAGGGAAATTAGTCAAAAATGGCTATAAACCCTTTTTGTACTCAACTGCTCATTGAATCGTACAAAGCTCAAACAAAACATCGCTTATTGTTTTCGTTGTACTGTTAATTTGACAGTCGACCCACATTTCAGTTTGTTTTGTTACGTTCTTGATGATAAGCGTAGCCGCGACTGCTATGAAAATGTAATTGAAAACAGTGGATATATTTCCATGTTCCAATACGGTACAAAGAAATTTAAAAACTCTCGAGACTCTTACTATGAATTCTATATGAATTTTTACCACGAGTATGACGACAATAATTATAATAATATGACAAAAAGCAGTTATTTTAACACTCGCCTCATTACTGGATAATATTTCAAATTTCACGTATTAATAAACACTCAGCATACTCACTCACACACACACACATTCACACACACTCACACTCTCTCTCACACACACACACACACACACACACACAACATATATATTCACCATATACACACTTTTCACAAGATATAATAGGACACATATAAGTTATGCTAATTACTGATACCTTATTTTCATACATTTTAATTTTAAATTAAGGTAATTGAATAATGTATTTCGCAACATTGTCATGCAAAATTATTATATCACCTATGCTGTCTCTGTGTGTGTGTAAGGGGTCTGTGTGTGTGTGTAACATTTTAGTATGGTTGCAACTATTACTGTACACTTAGGTTAGCAATATATTAAATTGATATTTTTGTAAGCTAATATTCATGACTATGTGTATTTTATTCTAAACTAAGCGTTAATTATCTGTTCCACAAAGCCGTCACCTTAAAAATGGAAACTGTTTTTAAAATAATCAATGATCGAGCCATACCTTTTTGTTTTTGAATATTTACATGTTAATGACTATGAAAGTTTAAAAATGACATTTGACTCATTGTTGAGAAGGTCATTTCATAACGCACTACAGTACGTCTAGTAACGCATGTATCCTTCAAACACAACACGTGGAAAATATCCACTTATAAATTAGACTTAAATAATCGCGTGTTTGTAAGTTAGTTTTCTTTGAATAAGACTATTAATACCAGCACATGCTGCACTAACAAACACTACTTGTATGCTTAGTTTGTTATCTCAACAAACAGTAGTTTGTGCGAACTCACTTAAGCGCTTTAAGCACCCTCGAGGTTGTCCAAAATGAGAACATATTACATGGTCCAGTAATCCATGTTCCTAAAGTGTGTATATAGTCATACATAATATTATAATGACATAGATAAAAAAATATACTTTATACATAAGCTAATATATTTTTAATTAAAAGCACAGTAAATGACTCGATACCACCTGCACATCTAGATGTTTCTTTCGTAGTTGCTACAGCTTACAACCTCAAATATCAAAAATTGTTACAAATTCTTCACAACAGAGGTGCTGCTGCCGTTTTCATACAATTTGGCAACTGACGAAAAACACGATCGAGACAGTTCAACTCCATTGAAATTCACATTAGGAGTACTGATAGTAAAGAATAGAGGAGATGAACTCCTGCAGAAGATAACTAGTGCAGAATACGACACACTGCTCTAGCCACCGCCATGTTGCAAGCTCAAAAAGTGCCTTTGTCTTTTTTGTAAAAGAACGAACTAATTCCTAAATAGCAAATAGATAAGTAGTGAGACCTTCCAGACAAACTTGATGAACAATATATTCGATAATACGGTAGATAAGTGAACTCTTTATCTCTGTATGCCATTACAGTACATTATGATGATTTTGAATTTGTTAAGGAAACAATACAATACAAGAATATATAGGAAATATCACTACTATATACATATATCTATTATGTATATGAAGTTCTTCGTTCAATAACTGTTTCTATCTAATAAAATAACCGAGTTGCCATTTATTTTATTAAAAACCTTAATTATATATTTGTAATAACATTCTTTCGTTTAAAATATTATTATCAAATTTATGATATAATTAGAAAATTTCACCACCGTTCGCAACCTACTTCTCGAAAAGCAATCGCAAACGGAGTTACTGTTTACCACCCCAACTGTTTTCGTCGAAATTAATTTAAATACATCCTTGTCTTTCCGCTCTACTGAGCGTGAGTCGATTTGCAATTCCTACACTCCGATAGCCGCGATTCGTTCACCGACTTAAAATTACAAACCCGAGTGGGAACTCCACAATTCCAGAAATATTGACGCGAAAAAGTAGGCCAAGCTCTCGTTACCTAATCGTTAATGACAAAAGCGTTTTAGAAGCATTTGAAATAATGTTTCCTGTTTTAAATCATATTATTAAATTATTGCGAATGGATTAAAATTGATTGAATGAGCGAACGAAATACAAATTGTCAATCTTTGATTACATAGTTATTTTACAATGGCACTGAATGATGACTGAATTTCTACAACTTTTATTTATTAGGACTGGGTATGCCTTAATATAAAAGCGTCTATAAGGCTACGGTAATCACCGACTGTGATGTCAGGCAAGCCAAAACCTTTTGAGCTGGCTCTGGATACAAATAATAAATCTTAATTAAAGAACAGTGCATCACGCTCTAACAATATGATTGCTAAAAGACAGTCGATATATCACGGGACTTTTAGAAAGATGCATTTAATTTCTACTTTTGAGAACGCATTAAATGCAATTTCACATCATCGAAAGTTGGATATGGTTTATTTATAACTGTTCACGCGCAAACTAGCAAGAAGGCTTCGTAGCAGGAGACATGCCGCCTCCTTGAAGAATTGAAGAGCGGCGTGTGACGTTTTTAGAAGAAAGCCGAGTTCGGCGATTGTCTTTTGTTTTTTTCTTTCTGTTACTACTATTTTATTTTATTTTTACAAGAGATTGTAAATTACCATATTTTAATATTATACTATATTCCATTTTAATCTCTTGTATTATTGTTCGCACGAACAATAACTATCTTAATTTAGGATATTTAACAGTTTTAAACTATAATTATCCTTTTTCTTTACTGATAATGTGATTACTGACCTAAATTAAATCAGATGCCAGAATCAGGCCCATATTGTAGGTAATTCGAAATTTTTATCCGCGATATATGTGATTGTATTCTTTATTAAGCATTATTTATCAACTACAACGGAATAATATTTACCTAAAAGTTATACATCTGTTTTCTTTAAACGAAGACGAGATGTTTCCGTTAACTTGGCTTGTACTCTACCAGACAGACACCTATTTTTTTACATTTTGTTGACTAAGTACAACACTTTTGAAGTCCTTGTTTTTTCAAACCTGACGGCCGCTGAGAGGGAAATAATCCCAAATCGATGAGTTACCTGGAAAACAAAATTAGAGGCGTTAAATTTCGTGGATTCGCCTTCAATACTTTTTTGTGTTGCGAACAGAAAAGTACTGAATGTTTTCTTTTAATAAATACTTTGTAAAGTCAATCAGAAAATTTCTTATTTTCCGGTCTGATTAGCAAGAAAAAAAACACCTATTTTAATTTTTCCTACATCACTATTTCAGCAATTCCAAGTTTGAATTTTTTTTAACGAATTCGCGCCTTTGAGTAATAGAATACAAACAGGTTTTATATTTTTAAAATTAGACTGTTTCAAAATGTTGATTAAAATATATTAACTGACATCGTCTGGACAAATGACATATTTACTCATATATTAAGACAATGTGCACTATCTCTGAACCCATAGCACGAGCTTGTACGCGTCATTGCCATAATATCTCCATGTGGTCTTCTTTAACGTTTAACAATAATTTAAAAAAACAAAGCAATACGTTTGTCTAAACATAACCTTCAAGGAAACGTCCAAACGGCACGTCATTTCAAAAGATGAACAAATGGAATCTTGTCGCAGACCGTTTTAAATATCTGGTGGGCAAGTACTACTAGAGCCATGGTCCTTGTTTAAGATACTCTGGAAGTTAATCTTGTCAACCTTAAGTACATTCCAAACACAAAAATTATATTTTTTTTGTAAAAAGAAGATCTCTAATTTGCTAATATGTTTTTATCGTAAATGTTTTTATTTTTATCGAGAGAATATAATTAAATAACTTTTTTTCACTTTATTACTGACGGGTTGAAAGAGTCTTTCTCAATGGTCTTTTTTATATCTCTGTCTGTATAAAGGACTGATTTGTTAACATTTGAACAACACATATTTTTATATATATTGGAGAACGAGAGACAACAAACCCTCATAACTTCATATAGGTATCATCGACGGCCTAATTATGTACTACTGACTTACTTTCTAGAAATCTGTGAAAGTAGTTGCTGTGACAACCAGAACCAACGGCTGAATTTGAGTTCCTATATCGAAATAGCAAAATTTGATTAACCAACAAGAGACCAACTATGGAGAAAATTTATTAGTTTTCGTTATCAAAACCAGAACTCTCAAACCATAACACTAACGATCTCATACGTGTATAATGAATAAATAAAAATATCAATAAAACACTGAAATAAATTAAGTATAAAATATTTATGTAAACTATCGCTTAGACTAATAGTCACTCGAACCAAGCTCACGTCATCTACGAATAAACGCGAGTACGTACTGAAAATAAAATATTATGCGATCGCATCCGAAACGCACAGACAGAAATAACTCGTGTGTCACCGGCGTGCCCACTCGCTTAATACGGCATAACTATACTATAACATAAGCTTGGACATTAAACTAGGCTAAGAATTAGAACAGACTTTTCACCTTCAGCTTTGACGCTGTATTTAAATTTCATTAAAAAATGTTGGTATGACGAATGATACGGTGCAGCGAAACTAAATTATCTAACATTATTCCACAATACGATTTTCCGTTTGTTCTTATTTGTTAAATGATAAAAAAAATATTATTTTTTAGTATTTATATTAATTTTTTGTTAAATTAGTAGAAAGCAGGCAACACAGGCGGTGTACCTAATTTTCCATTAGTGATGTGACACACATTTAGACTTATCTCTATAAGAGATCAGTTCTCGCTATTTGTTATATAATCTTAATCTTAAATTCAAAGAAATTTATAGATTAATAATCATAAAAAATATTATAATTAACACTACATGTCATTTTATTACCATCAGTTTCATTACCATCATATCTAAGTTTAATTGTGTTCTTTAATGAATGTA
Source organism: Acentria ephemerella (assembly GCA_943193645.1). Lineage (NCBI taxonomy): Eukaryota > Metazoa > Arthropoda > Insecta > Lepidoptera > Crambidae > Acentria > Acentria ephemerella. Next base: position 3,848,829 of record OW971889.1, read on the forward strand.
ACAAGTTACATTTTGTTGCAATTAAAATGAATATTTTGCTACGGTTTGTGATATTTTTTACCTTAAAAAGAAAATGTCAAAATAGACTTTTAATTTCATTGTATGAATTCTTAGTTCATTAAGTTCCTGAAAAATATAACTCGACTTCTTGCGTTAAATAATTTAATATAGGTTTCTCAGTTACAGTCAGAGTATATACAAATACCGACGCATGTTCACACTCACTCAATGCAGACTAAAAAGGGAAATTGTAAATAATTTAGAAATAGACGAATAAGGTATATGCTTATTTTACATTTAGATGAACTGGTGATACGACTCACTACTTAACGATATGAATTGATATCAACGAAATTTCATATAGTCACCCAAAACTATACCTATAAAGAATTTAGAATTTGTGGTTGACATTACCAACACAATTTTAAATTAAAACGGAATGTTCTATAATGTCAGATAGTGCTACACAAAATCTAGACGGGAAACTTACAAATTTATAACTAATTACAGCTTACAGAATACGACTTTATTTATAATTATGACATAAATTTTCAGTTTGTGAAATTTTAAAACTGCACTCAGCACAATCTGCTTACAGACCACTTTTAGAGCAGGCAGTAATTATAATATCGTGAAGCTACTAATGAGCTCTAAGGGGCGAATCGTTAAAAGATGGGCCCCTATTTAAGTACAATTCAATAAAAAAATACTTCATAGCATATTTAACTATTACATACATAGGACAGCTACGTACCGTATTAAAATTCACGTAAGATATTCTAATCATAAAATAAATAAGTGTATTGATAAACTTGTCAAAATTATAATAAATTAGTTATAATAAGAAGGGAACAAGAATCTTATCATTGGCAGTTTTATCGTCTAAAACAAGAATTAAATTGAAAGAATATTTCTTTAGAGCCTAATCATATGATAGCCACGTGATGGCTTTACTCTTTTTAATTTTTACAACGTCACGTCTCAGATTTGAATGTCTCGTGACATTTTGGAATCAGCGTGATGGTAATACTAAAATATTCTGAATTTTGTAAAACAGGTTAGGCCTTTAATAAAGTTGTTTTTTTCATAAGTGATATTGTTCAAATTTAACAAATTATTAAACGATTTATTTAAGGCGTTCATGGAAAATCCGTTTTTGCCAAGAGACCTTGTGTGTTGAACAAAGGTTCGAATAATAAAAATCGTTTAATGCCGACACGTTTAAGACTTTCCACATCATTCCGTATACGACTATTAACAAAGATGCCATTAGATAATTTTTCATTTTTATAATTCCATAAAATATGATTATTTTGTTTTTATATATTATTTAGCTGTAATATATATAATAGTTTAAATAATTTTATATATAGTATACAAAATTATTTAAACAAATACAACGACGTTAAGTTCAATATTTGAAACTTAGCGGTTGACATCATAAATAATAAATTGGGATCACATAAAGCACATTTACTTTGTCATATGAGTTGAGTCACAATATTACTAGAAAGTTAAACATACAATATATATTTTCTCAAATACCTATTAATCACTAATGAAATACACAGACGTATTTGTAAGTCGATTGAATTCCAATAATTGTAACAAACAGCTGATTCAGCGAATCACCACAAACAATACATTTAAAGAAACTAGGTTTCCACTTAAATGTTATAAATAATTTAGATTATTTGTAAAGTAAAGGAGCAATCCAAGTACAACTTTACAAATATAAATTACATTATCCGACCTTCATCTTGCAGCCTTTGAAAGGAAAATGTTTTAGAATGATACTCTACCTAGATTCAAATGTAATGAAAGGAATTTTCCGTTTCGTTCGAGAGGACCTATTTACGAAAATCGTATTCTATGAAAACAGGCCGTTTTAATCATTTCAACCATCGTCTGAATTCAGAAGAAGGTAAGTACCTTACGTCTGTACTATATAGTCGTGTTCTGGTAACTACAACTTAAAAATTATCTATAATATATAACAAAAAAGTCGATTCTTAAAATAAAGCTGGTTAATTACCTATACACTATTTCTAAAGACAAAATTTTATAGTAAAATAGTTTAATCATTAAGATAACCGCCCATTTCAATATAAACATGGACTTTAAAACATTCTAAAGAATGAAAGTATTCCGTCTATTGATCCTATTTAAAAAACCCTTCAACATAAATACAAGCACAGATAAAATTTACGCAATAGGGAATAATAAAACAAACCATTATGAACACAAATGCAAGCCAATCCCGATTATTCGGGAGGGTGTGTTCGTGACACGCATGTATGCGTAAGGCACCTTTTTTAGGCCATTCCTATTCCGTAGCAGTCCGCAGTAGGGACCTTAGTACGGGTAGTAACAGAGAGTGGTAGACCCGAACAATAAGGTTGTAGTAATTATTTTCCGACCTTGCCCGAGTTGAATTGTTTAATTGGAATGGTGGTAATATGAAACCCAGCTGTTGTTGGTTAACGGTTCTTAGTGAACAAAGCGCGGTATCTATAATTCTTCAGTTTGCTTAATTTTGGTGAAGTAACAATAGTGGAATTTGGGTAGTTTTTTATGTGAAAGTTTTGAAAAGACGACTTTGACTCGAATCACGTGACTACCGCTCGCTTCGCTTGCTCAAAAGGCGTGTTACTTATTTGTAAAAGAACTGCTCAATTTCATTGGCTGCTTATTTTGTCTTTGATGTTCATTCTGTAGAACAAATACAAATATTCTCATTGATCAGTGACCCGCTATAAAATTTTAGTATCTTAGTAATAGTATTCAGGCGAATGAAATATATCATCGTAAATACGATATTATGATCAGCAATTACTACTTCTAGTTTCATAAAGACTTTTTGTACATATTCTTATAAATACACAAAAATATACTGACATCAATTACCGAATACTTTTATTAGTGAGTATAACTGTGTATGAAATATTTCTGCACTTTTACTGATCCGAGAATGAATTTTATGAAAATTTTTACCATCGCCTAGAACTCATGTGCTCGTCGAAAAAGACTACGAAGCCGAAACTATATTCAATACATCCGATTGAAATAACACTAGAAATTTCCTCTTCCGATAAATCGATATTTATTTTTCACTTAGCATAACCGTGGGCGTCTATTGTTTTGCCAGTGGCAATTGTCAACGCCTGGCTGTTTGCCAGTGCGAATGCGGCGCGGCGTCGGCGTCGGCGTCGTGAGCAATCCGCTTAATAGCATGTATCGGTTAATCAACCCGATCTGAAGGTTGGACGATTAGAGCGGCTTGCAAATTACTTATTCACTAGATGGTCCGGTCGAATCTTATCGAGATCTTCATCTCAAACGTCGATACGTTTAGTAAGAATACTGAATTAGTGACTATGCCTAATCTTATTTGTAGCAAGCAAATCACCCCAGATGTTGTCTCCCTCTTGCTTTAGTTATTAGGATACATTTACTTATATAGATTTAATTTGCAAAGTAAGTACTAAATCAAAACGCTAAGCCCAAATCTCTCACACAACGTTTCTGAATTACACATTCTAAGAATATCACAGACAATCTTAACCATAACTCCATTATGAACAGATAACGGTAAATGGAACGATTGAGTAAATACTCGTGGATTACGCGTAAATGCGTCACAATTCTGACAAGTTAAGCAATTTAGCACCAGTGAGCTATTAAAATTGATCTACTGAATAAATAACAGGAGATTTTCGATGAATCAATGCATACGTGTGCATATCTGCAAATGTTTGAAGCATCAGCTTACTAGTTTATTGGCATATTATAGCGTTTAATACAGACATGTGTTTTTTGAGATTTGATGATATTTGATTATTAAAATTGATGAGAGTACTTTAGTGAGAGACGAGAACAACAATATTGAAAGTATTGAATATTGCATTGATATTTAAAATAATTATAGAAATAAAATCAACTTTAATTTGACAAATCAATAAGTGACATATTTTAATGGAAATATACCCATGAGAACATGGCGAATGGCATTCGGAGTATGAACACCACTTAAACTTGAAATTTTTTTAAGTCGTATTAAATAAGTCACCTATTTTATTCAAAACTGTAATACCTAGACAATCTAAACGAATAGAGCAAGCATTTTAAGTTATTAATCATATTGATATCAACCCCCTTTTCACAAAGATTCTAAATCACAAAAAAATGCAATCCGCATATTCTTATTGTTACAAAATAAACTTAGTCTTAATTCTATTATAATTATCGTTTTTTATTTTTATCTATAAATAGTTATAGCAGTAAATTTTTTCCGGAATATGATAACGTACTAAATAAATTTAATGTTTATAGAACAATAATTTCAGATTCTCTTCGTTCATAGTAAATGTCTAGTGTTAAACGACAGTTTTAAAAAATTGCACAGATGTTTAAAGCTGATAAGCGTATATAGTAGCGATATTTAGGACTGTTAGCAATAAAATCACGAACATTTTAAATAAGGAGCTATTAGGCATATATATACTATATATATATAGAAGCAAACATGAACGTTTTGGTTTCACTAATTCGCTTAGAATAGTCCATAGGATATAAGCCCTATTACACTAGGGGGAAAGCTTAAATTTCTAGCATATCGAGATGTTACAATCTAAGTTGCGTTAAGCTGAGAAATGCATATATAAACAGTAGTTACCAATATATGCACTGCTGGCGTTTTCATAGGAATTGCCAGCTGGCGGAAAAATGTTCGAGATGGTTCAATCCGGTTAATTCTTATACTAGCGGTACAGGTTACCTACCAATGGACTATTTACAGTCATCGTTGAACCAGCGCAAAAATTTTCGGCGCGTAATCAAAATATAATTAACGTATTTGTCAAAGAAAAGCACAAGATTTAAAACGGTTCACTATTTTTCACTATAGCAGCATTTTTAATAGGGATATTATAAATAACCAATATCACTAAATAAATATTTTATTGCAACTTTGTCATTACACAGAGCGTGTAATATGATGCTGTGTGATTTCAGTTCAAACTTTATATTCATATATGTAGTCTGTTAGACACTGATACTGATTTGTTAATACTTAACTGTCATTTTTGTAATCAAATTTGATGATAAAATACACATAAAATAATTACTGTTGCTGACTGTACTGTGCCCGGGTGTCGTGTGCACTTTACCTAGTGATCGGTCGCATGGATTTTGGACTGTATCTGTGACGTCACCTGCATAATAGAGTACACGTGATCAACCTACAAATGTCCAACACGAAACCTTTAGGATTATATACCAGTTATGCTTGAGCTTCTCAGCGCAGTAATCGCGTTAAGCTGTCAAAGCTTTTATAGCTCTAGGTATGTTAGTCAATGAGCTTAAAAGGCATTTGTTGATTTCTAAAACTATGATGGAATATCATAGACAATTTCAATAACGACAATAAATTTTTCTTTATGTCTATGCTATTTTTCACAGCGAAATTAAGACAATGCGATCGCAGTAATTGGACAACAATAAATTACTGAGTAAATTATATAACATCGGTCAAATTCTAATTACTATATATACTACCGCTAGTTTAAACGTGTTAAAATTACCTACTTTCAAATGATCACGAAAGCGATATAAATACAATTACAATAGACAGACGCATAACACACTTATAAAACAAACTGACGGTCGTAAACAAAAATAAATTAGCTCATTAATTCTTAACAAGAGAGGGTACCTTGTCTCAAGGAAAATCATGTTTAAGGGGGAAACGCTCTCGTCAAATTACAGAGGCAAGTTTCGAAAGACGTCCTGAAATTAATGTTTCCAATGAAAGACGGCTGTAGAATAAACACCATTAATCTTTAATTCAGTTTGAATTAGCAATTTAGTTAATTTTCAAAATTATTAAATATTGAAAAAAGACATGCAGTGGCCTGCGTTCGCTGGGATAGTGAGAAACTAGCTTCAGTTATTAAGTAAGACGCCCGTTGGTATACAGCATTCGTAGATTCCTGGGGTACGAAACAATACTCTTTAGTCATTAACGAAATAGCGGGGCCTACCGTTAGTGGCTAAAAACTCCATGGGGCAAAGGGCTACATTGCACCATTATCCTGGAGCCATACATAAAAATAAAAACTACCTTAATGAAGATATGGCTTAAAAGTCTTAGTTACCAGGCCAAATAATTGTAATGTACTATAATGGACAATACTCATGGGTAGTAATAAGCTTACTGCGGTAGTAAGAAGCTCGCTGGCGTAGTAATGAACGCAATTGGTTAGTGTAGACCTTACTGTGGAAATGAACAGTTTGCTAACGTAGTCAGGAACTCTCTGGCATAGTGAGTTTCCAATAATTTTTACAGCATAGATACCTGAAAGCCTACTCAAAGAGCTTTGGAATATCTCAAGAATATAACAAGGCAGTGTTTTTTGGTTAAAATTTTAACAAAACGTTTGTGCCGAAGAAAAATTAAATTGCTCCCAGTTTCAAAGTTCGATGTAAAATGGGACTTTCAAATCGTTCTCCTTAATAGCAAGTCGTTTGTTACAGTAGGGTCTTGGAATGCGACCGGCCCGGGTACTTGCTAAATGTTGCGACCCGCTGGACAATGCGATAAACTGCTACATTTATTGTTATTTACATGCAAGCCAGCTGAAATAGAGGCTGAAACAAATTATTAATTCTATGTTTTGAAGGCAAATTTGCTGATAGCGGTCCGAATTTGGAATAGTTTCACTAAAATTATAATTAAATTTAGTTCGTCCGCAGGCATTTTAAGGCTATAGAAATGACGCCCATCTCAAGAACCAGAAGCAGACATTACTGCTGATTTAGTAAAGATCAGTGCTATAGTGATATATTCATTGTAGCGACAATTTATGTCAAATTGAAAGTGAAGGTAAAAAATAAGCGACTTATAAACAAGTATTTTCCAAAAATAAATGGGTTACCATGTTTAGAATAGTGGTGATATGATTTGTATAGATAAATAATTATTATAACCCTTTTACTAACGTGAATGTTTAAGTTTTTCTCACTAGCGAACAATGAGTGATTGACTTGATTGTCCAAACAAATCGCTTTGTCGATCCAATAAATTATGAAAATATCCCAACTCATCTCGATTCTGATGCCCTTGAGATTTGAGCACAGATCCGTACAAAGGCGGCAAAAGAAACGCAAAGCATTGTTTTTCTGTAAACCAACAAACGGAAAAAATGTACGCAAGGGTTCAGTGGCAACACTGAAACATTCAAGCGTGGGCAACCCGCACGATCATTGTTTTTATTTTAAGCATTGTGACCTTTTTGTTCTTTCCAGTTAGAATTATGATAATGGTACCTTTTGAATGTACGCGATTGTGAAAAGGCACACGATGTGAACATTCGTGGTACGTGAGCTTTGCGATAACGAAATGGGCATTTAGGAAAAATAAACCAGTCCCAGGTTAACCGCAAATATAAATCTTATTGACGCCCCATTAGTTTTATTTTAATTAATGAACGTAAATGTGGGTGTTCAACGCTATTCCCCATGTTTATCACAAAATCTTTTCTTTTTTACTAATGTAATTGAATTGTAAAAATTATGTTCACTTGATAATAATAGATCACAGGTGTTCATCATATTGTGACATGTAAAAGTGGTAAAAAATACAACATGAGTTTTATTTTTATACCATTTTCACATGTCAAAAATACTAACTAACTAATATTACCATTAAATACTAACTAATATTACCAATTAAAATTCATAGTAATTCGAAACAATGCTTTCATTTGAACTTTTTAATTAGACTTATATTTAATATTTAAGTGACTTTCTAAATGCCAGTTACGTATATTGGTTTTCACCTTCATCTCTGCTTACCTCGTCCCTTACTGGGTTACAAACAAAACACCGTAACGTATATTCACCCAGCGGCTAACCCTCAAGATTTCAAAGCTTCCCGAAATCCACACAGGGTCACCCTTGCACACAAAAGCCATAAAAGATGTCCCTTTAAGCAGATAAGGTTTAAGGCGATGCCAAAGAGGTGTTAATCTCATTCGGGAAGAGTAGGAATACTTTGGGAAAGTTAGACTTGACATGATATGACATGACATTTTTGGGGATGAGGGGCATGATTGGCTTGATTTTCTTGGTTTTATAATACTGACTGGCAGATCGAGAAATGCGGTTATAAAAATACAATAAAAATTAAAATAAATAATCAAGGATTAATAAAGAAAGGACGCTACTGCCTGAATAAACCAAGCTTGATTTATTAACAGCGCCAATAAATCAAGAAGAAGAAGAATATATAAAGAAGTTGACAGAAGTAAGGAGAAAATTGGTCTTTACTTAGACATTATAATTGACCTAAGCAAATGAAGATGAGCAAGGTATCTATCGCAAATAGTTTTAAAGAAACCGAATAATATACAATGGGATCAGATATATCGAGGGGAGGGATTGTTGGACTGTATTAATAATAATATATCTCATAGTAGCATCTATTATTTAGCCCATATTACGCATCTTTCAAAACTTTTGTTATAGATATTAGATAACGTTTAACAACATATAGTAATACGGTATATACTAAGTAAACAGACAAACATCTATGTCTCGTGAAAAAAAAATCCGTGCTCATCATACAAATACCTCCCCGTACTGAGATTTGAATCCCGGACCTCTAACTGATACTGACCACTCAACCAGAGTGACGACTGTATAATTTATAAAATAAGATACGCTTTCGCCCGCGGCTGCGCCCGCCTGGAGTTCGATCTCTCACAAATGTTATATAACCTTCCCCGATAAATGGACTTAATCTAACACAAAGATATTTTTCTTATTACAACAAGTAGTTTCAGATATTACCCCCCTCCCCCACAACCTCTCGAACTTTGTGATATTAGTATATTACGTATATTACGTTCCAAATAAAACATGATTTCTTTATAACAATATCACATTTAGATGTTAGTAAAAACTCAATACAAAATAACTAGGTAGAGAACAGTAACCTATACTTGTCCCATTGATTGCCACAAACTTGCAAAACATATGCGAACCAAACAGTAACGAATAACAAAAAAGGACTTTAATCCTCCACAGTTTGGGTATCGAATAGGAATGACTGACAAAATGATATGGATATATATACTATGCTATGGATACTATGGATATGGAACTATGTTATTTGTGGCAAATAATACTGAATTTTCGTGAAATTCATTGTTTCATTTCAATAATTTAAAAACCCATACAATGCAATATAATATACAAATCAGAAGAAAATTGTGGTCGACAATTCTGTTATCAGATTAGTCCGCAATGGAGAAGTATTTGTTAGTAATGGATGGAGCCCGAAGCGTCGGAATTCGTAGATAACTCTGAGATGCTATATGCACCCAAAGATTCTAAATCCAATTCAACAGCTCCTCAGTCCATTGTTACATACCTGAAACAAAATAAGTAAGTAAAAATTATTTAGAAATCAAATCTTTAATTTACATTAAATAGGGAATGGAATTGAATGAAATTATGGAAATAAATTAATACATACTATCGATTGATAATAAAACAAAATCAATAGTACCACGGTACACTATACATGTTTTTTCTTATAACAGTGATATTATGTTGATGAACTAATTAATTAATTAAAACTTTGCTACAGACATTACCTATTTATAAAATGATATTCATATACTTACGTATATATGAATATCCGTGAATGATAAATATTGCGGTTTTGGCTAGTTAATAAACATATTTGTCAACCGAATTGGACCTCAATTTACTAAAATTGATCATATATTATGTTCTACCAAAGCGCTAGTAACGGAATATTGAAAATAATAATTTGCGGAAGCTAACTAGTGATTGAGATATTAAAATAATGAACAAAATTCGAATAGTTTCCTATAAAAACTATTTCAACAACTTCGAAAAAAATATCCCCATTATGATGAAACTCTTCACATTAAAATATAAATAGAAATTCATAAACATAAATTTTGCTTGGGACAAACTTAAAGTGCAATATTGTCATAAGAACTACTATTTCAGTATTGCTTTTGACAATGACAATCTTAACATGAACTCTCAACCTATAAGTATTTCATATATAAAAATGTTTCAAATTGGTTTTAAATCAAAGTTCGTAGCTGTACCGGCTATTGGGTATCACGTTAGTCAAATAATTGACAAAATAATCAATAATAACTTAACCTTAAAACACCTAAAAAGATTTTAATCACTTTCATGTTCAATATTTATTTCACTCCATATAGTGTAAGCTCCACATGTACTTCACACTCGTTTGCACTCCAAATGTAAGTTTACAAAGGAAAGTAGATAAATTGTATACGTAATATACAAGTTACGGCATTATACAACTACTGACATAAGGAGCCTAAAAAGTCTCTTTGTATTCGTCAAACGTCGGAACATTCTACCAAAGCGCCGTATTCGGAGCACAACTTGACTTAAATCTCTTACACTAAAATAATAGACTTGGAAAATAACACGTTTTTGTTGACAGCGGGGTAACACACGGTTATGTTGTTCGTGAAGTCAATAGTTCTTTTGTTAATTAAAAAATGTAAATTTTAATATTCTACTTAGCTATAAACCAGCACCTGTGGTGGCTTTATTAAACGACGCAGCTAAGGGCAAGCTGCTTTAATATTTAATGACATCAACAGTATCGCATACGATACCGACTATTGGTGGATTACTATGAGTTGCTCTTCTTTAGCACACAATAAAAACAGTAGCAACTAATATAACTCCAACACTAACAGCAAACACAAAAACTACTAAATATTTTTTACAAATGTGGAATTATTTCACCAGACCGAATGGTTTTTATGATACGAAGATATTATTATTAATATTGTAGTTTACAATCATCAGTATTTTGTTGATTCCATAATGAGAATTTAACAGCAGTTTTAAATCTATTATTGTAGTCTCCAGATGTGAATCCATATAGATAAATTTCAGTAAGATCGCAATCAAGCTTATGGCCGAAATGTTTAAATATTCACTGCGCTTCAGACGTGACAAGATAAAAATAACAAGTTTATCACATTCAACTGTGATTCTGATGTTTGTAGGCGATGCTAATAGGGGCGTGACACTCAAATGCATCTTCAAATGAATCTCTCCTTTTTTATTATTTTCATTAAAAAAGTCCACGATGCCACAGAAGGTCTGCAGTCCACTTTTTCATGAATACGAAGTAAACCTTCAGCTACCCATATAAAATTAAGAAACTTGAGGCTGGGAAGATCGTAAGATTCAAGACAAGTCTTAAATGAAGGATTCACTTTAGCCCTGTGACAAAAGCCATCTCAAAAGACACTGAATAACCCCAAACACAAATAATGCTAATAAACCTTGGTGCAAAAGTTCGCAAACCAGTAACAATTGCAAAAGATCTTATTATTAAAGTAATCAAAGTGTGAATTTTAGATACGCCTAAAATGTTATTGATATTACTAACCTGAAGCACTGCATAAATTTTCATTTGATTTTCGACTTTAATGCGAAGGCAAAAGGGCAGATTCTAGCAACATAAATACTTGTTGCAAGAAAAACACATCAGTAAGCACCGAAGCATAACACTCTTCTTTATACGCTATACAATATAAAGTAATTTGAAAAACAAAGGTTATTCTATGAGTAGCTACTATATTTTCCCCCAAAGAGACATTATTATTATTAAATAACTTCTTAAGTACACGTTAAAGGAAAAATGTTATAATGCTATAAGGTTCCGGAAATGAGACAAGGGGAATAATTTATCTGAATCGTGATTACGATATAGTCCTATTTTCTCATAAATGAAAATTGGTCGTTGAAATCATTTGTATTAAAAGTTATTTCAGCATTTGTGTTAGATCGATTTTTCGCCAACATTAACAGGAGGAAAATAATGTGATTGTGTAAATATGTCAATAATGTAGTACAATAATTATATACTTTAATACTGACTACATCATTCTCATTTAAAAATTAATTTTACTTAAAACACGGGTAGTACTAATTTTTAAAGAATTAAATAATTCAGATTTTTCAATAGCCTCATATGGGTACAAAGCCTTATTCAATCATCTTTACTATAATCATCATCTCCTAGTTAAAAACGGCTGATGCGTGCAGGCTTTCTTATAACACCGAATTAACACATATATATATGACCCATATTGTATGCCCCTTTTAGGTACAGTACAGTCTGAAAAGATAAAGAAAGTCATAAGTAAAAGATAACCAAAATGAAGTAATTGGTTGTATTACAGTAGTAATGGAGAGTTTAATACATATTTTTCAACATCTTTTTCGTAGTGACCGTACCTACCAAGATGAAAAGAGATCAACATAATCTTCATTCCTACAATTTAATTGTTTTGAAGTTAGTACTGATCCGAATGGATCCAGATTATTGTGCACTTTTTTATCATTATTATTACTTAAAAAACATGAAAACGAGGTTATTTTGAAGATTATCTTGAAAGTACCTAGTTTCATTAATACATTTCAACATGCAGAGCTATTCCTTTGACTGAGATTTCCAGGAAATTAGCGGTTCACCCAGTTTCCGAACCGTGAGTCGCGACGGGTTTAAGTGAATTGGCCAGCGCGACTATCCTCTCTGCTGAAATATGGAATCCCTATGTACCCAGTTGTGGATTTTATTGCCCGAGTTTTCCCGAACGAAAAGAGTTGCCGATATCTCTACCCTCTTGATAAATTGTGTTGTTTTCGCCAAACAACGCGTTGTTTGTACCAACGGTCATAGTGAGGTTTTCGAACGCACCATTACTAAATGTAGACGTTCAACGCGAAAACAAAAAGTGCTCACTCTTGTTATTTCTGCCTATATGAATACGAATTTTATGCTGTTCTGCTTTAGGAGGTTCCTATACATGGTAACAAGAAAACTTATATAATTAATTAACTTTAATTAAAAACTAAGTAAGATTTTGTAAGGTAGTATTAAGGTAGTAAGGTAGTAATTATTCTATGATTTTTTTAAATAATTATTTCAAAAAATCATAGAATAATTTAATGTAACGAACAAATTTAATCTTTTAATATTGTTATATTCATAGCGATGCTGCCAATTGTAATTCAATACAAGAATTTAATAACTTTACACCTCGTAAACATAACGTTGTCAAACAAGGCCCTTTTGGGGTTTAATGAATTTAATAAATTAAGAGGGTTCGCACATAAGGTCCTCGATATATTGTTTCAATTAATATGTCAGCTGTTCAGTTTATTTCACAAGACTCAATGAGACTCACACACATTACAGAGCGAGATACCATGAAACTTTCTCTATCTAATTATGTCAGACTTATTTAACCACAACAATTGTAACAATTGTAACATTTAATTAGAGATAGGATCACTCTACGTAACCTAGAATTAAAGTCTATTACTTGGAAATAAACTTTAATTCTTATTACCTATCAAAAATACGAATGTGATCTTAATAGGCTGAGTCAACGTTAACATTTAAATCATTCCCTTATAATAAGTCATTAGAAAAGGAGTTTGATGTTGCGTTTGTCAGAAAATATAACAATGATTACTTAACCATTTTTTAAATACTGAATTATGTTGTATTTGTAATTTAAATTTCATGGCAAAAAGGACCATTCTATTACTATCGTTCTTTAATTAAAACCAGCTTGACATTTCAAAGGAGGGCATGTTTAATTTTAATCGAACACAAATATCATTGGGGCAACAGTGAGACGAGTGATTGCAGGTTAATGTGCGAGCGGGAGGTACAGAATCCCCGATGAGTGTAACAAGGATAGCAAGAAGGATTGCCCTCGTTATGTAGCTATCAAAGCATTGTTTATTGGAGCACGCACCGGAGTAATATCAACCTGTGACAGATATCGTTTTCAGACTGTCTGGAGACCTAGATGAAATTACACTAAAGAAAGGATTAAGGTAGGTTTAACATACTTGACATAAACTATGATATTTATAACTGTTTATGGCTGTATGTGCTGTAAGTCATAATTTGACATATAATATTTCAATTTTAAAAAAATAAGGAAGGTGTTTAGCCTAGCGTACTATAAGAATTATTATTTACTATACAAATGTATTTTTATAATACTGCAAGTCAATGTCGGTCTATTTATTTATGTACACATAAATGATTACTGACATACAACAATTGAGTACAAAGTTTCTTATTTAGAAAGGAAAATCGTCTAACTGAATAAGCTAAACCTTCCATGGCTACTTCGTCTTACCGGTACAACAAAGTTTACCCGGTCAACTAGTAATAAAAATCATAAATGTTGCTTGTGTGCTTACAATATATGCTGTTATAAAGGTGGAATAAAAATATAAATATCTTATTAACTATATATTTTACCAGTCAGAGCTCAGCTTACTAAATGGCCAGTATTTTCCAATAATGGACATTGTTGGATAATCTCTACAAGTCTATAACTGCACTACACACACACACACACACACATTTATGAATGTATAAGAGCACTTACACAGAGTCTATTTCGGTCAAATAACTTTTCTTAAGTATCAATATAGGAAATACTATATTACATATTTATAGTACAGCACATTAAAATCTTTCATTTTTTGAAGCCTGAACCCAAAAAATATACAGATTTAGTTCGATTACGTATTTAATTGAAAGCGTTTCTTAGTATATCGTATTTAATGTGTGAATATTTATGTGTGCATAGTAAAGGTATTTACAAAGATATCGACAAGAAATCCATGTCAAAGAGTTCTAGTTTCACAATATTAATAAATTGACGCATTACGATTAATGTGCTGCCATATTTAAACTAGTTTTTAACAGCCAACAATCTTGAAATAAATTTTGATTTATTTTTAAACTTCTAATCAAAATCCGTTTCTAAAGTAAACATCAAACAGATGTTTTACCATTCAAATAGGATTCGTGGCTCAAAAAATGTGAAAATATTTTTTTTCTAATTGAACGAAATTGCTTGGAAAAATCTAATTCGAAATCGGACTGCAATAATGAAACCGTTTTCATTCGAATGTTAAAAAGAAGAAAAAAAAATGACTTCGCCGCCACGACTCGTTGCTTTTGACGGCTCCACATAAAGGTTAATTATTTTCTTGAATTAGTTTCTAGCGAAGAAGCTTGATTGAAATATTGGGTGAGTGTTTTCTTTACTGTCGTTCAATATTTTTTTCAATCTTTAGTTACCAAAGTAGATAGGTGCTATCGGTCCTGCGCTGTCCGATTCCTTTGCTGACCGATTGACCATGACGAGATCGTCGGTCAACCTTAAAGGAGGCTTACTAACGCTGCGGCTCCTGGTAAGCGAACGCCACTTGAGGACCTTCCTCCCCAGCGACCACCATTCCTTCTTGCAAATTGCTCTACCCACGGCCACTTCAGGTTTGCATTTCTGTGGGCTACTTCTTCTTTTACGGATCTCATAATTTCTGATTCGATCACGCAAAGAAACTCTGAACATAGGCCTCTCCATTGTCCTATGTGTGACTTGAGTGGCCACGTCTTTGTTACGTATGTCATCAATGGCAGCACACGTATTAAACACTTTTGTCTTGAGATAGTACGGTAGATGGGCCAAGATGGCCCAAACGCTGCCTAGCTGAGTTAGATTCGTCCAGCCACCTTAACAAGTTGGATGATTTGTCCTAGATAAACATACTCATCGAAAACTTCCAGTGAATAGTTTCCAATCTTCGCAGGCGTGGGTAAGTATTTTGTATTATATTTTAGGGTATCCAACTTATTTTAATTGAATAGTATGTTCATTTTCACTCTGAAACACCCCCAATATTCATCTTCGTGAATTACATATCGTTTAGACATTTTATAACAAAATTTCAATAGTATACCTTATTTATAATTACAACTTATCTACTATATGCATGTAGTGTTTACCGTTTCTTAATTGTACATTTAGCTATAAGATATATATTGTTTTGTATGCATATGGTTTAGTTTTATATGTAGTGTGTATTATTGTTTTGTATGTATCAGTGTAACAATTACTGGTGAACCAAATAAATAAATAAATAAATATGTTTATTTCCTATTTATTACTTACTCTCACCCAAGGTTAGCTGGCAGAGATTGCTAATTTTCAGTAAGTCGGCCTTTTTATATATTTGTTCTCTTGTTCTGTGCTTATATTTTATTAATTTTTATTGTATTGTACGAATATTTGTATTGTATTGTATACAGCAAATCATATACACACAAAAATAATTACTTTATTCATCATGAAACAAAAAACAAATTCCAACCAAAATAGCTTAAAAACTATACTCGCCTCGTACATTCGATTGCTTCAGCAGTATTAGGCACTTTCTTTAATGAAATGTCAAGACTACGAGGATAAGCCAGGAACACGTGTTCCAAGCAGACTTAGCTATATTTTAATCCTTTTGTTGTCGAAGTGAATCTCAAAAAGTGTAGATAATGCAAAAAGGCAGATGGAAAACAGTTCTAGGGCTGCCGATTTATAACAGTGAAAATTTCAAGTTTGTATTAACGCTGGGCGATGTGGGGACTACTTATTTAAATGGTTTGGTAGATATTAATTTGGAATCCAGGAGTACTACGAGTTTTTAGAAGCATTGCAAATTGGTCCTGTGAATTACACAGACCAAATCGGTCTCGCCATTCAATGAAATAATGCGACCAGCCTTGTTTATACATTTCTACTATAACAGAATTTACGTGGCGTAATTGTTAATGTTATATTTGATATTTTTGTCCTCGATTTAAAGATTTTAGGTTCTATTCTTAAAATATATTTCCAATATGCCGGCAGCAATTAATCCAAGGTTTTTCAAAAATCCAAAAATCTGTTATCTAAATAATCTAATTGATGAGATATGTAACAAATAAAATTGTAAAAAAGGTAAAAGTAGTTTAGATAAACTACCTTTGTACAATTTTCAATTATTATGTCGTCTTTTTTAATTATCTTTGTGTTTATATGTGCGCATATATTGTTAAATAAATAAATATGTCTGTTAAAGATTTTTATGTAAAGGCCGTTACTCCTATTGAAATCATAAATACGTACACTATTAATATAAAATTATTTCTAATATATAATTATTACATTTTAGGTCCATGTCTATAGAGAAAGTTAATTATTTTCAGGCTCTCATAACACTTACATATTATTATTTTCCTTTGCCGGTTGGATCGGGCAGTAAAAATTGCAAACGGTTACAAACGGATATATTTTTTTCGATTTAAAAGAACTTAGTAAATTAAGAATATTATAAACTATTTAAATAAAGATATTTTGACTTTGATTAATTAGTCTATAGCTGGTTATATTAGATTTTACCGGCAGTAAAGTGATGCTAGAAAAATCCGGTGTGTATACCAGTGTATACATTCAATTCATTCATTCCAATATAAACTGTAGTGTGCCTCAATATCTTGTTCTAAAAACTTACACTGAAACACAATTACTGTAAACAGCTTATGGCCAAGATAGAATGTTACCAGTAGCAGTTTGACCGTCACGTAGATGTGTATGTTTATGTCCTTTTTCAATTTATTTTTTGGCTATCTATTTCTTAGTTATAAAAACGTATATTTTTTGCATGCTTTAAGTTAATATGTACAAGGGTCCATAATACTTTGTAAACTCTAGATATTTTGTTTACAGATCGTTAGCTATTCTATTCTATTATATTCAATCTCAATATCATGAGATCATGAAACAACAATAACTAGCAATTTATCAAAGAAAACATACATTCATAATATGTATGGTTTATACGATAAAGTATAAGGTTTTTACTGCATAATCTAAAAAATCATGTGTGAAGATAAGTAAGACCTCAATCCAAAACTCAGTCTATGTAAATTTGGTATAGTGTAACTTAATTGATTGTTATCTGTTTTGTTAGTCAAATAATTTAAAAGAGCATCATTTGTTTAAAAATTGAATACAATTTGAAAATGAAAATGATGCAAATGATTTTTTGTTGATCGTACACGTCTCTTCAACTCATAACAAAAACAAACTTTATTGTCCACGTCCTCATGAAACCGAAAATAGTTGAAAAGAAAGACGAGGAAAGTTTTTCGGCAACCCTAAACAGAGGATCCGTCATAACCCTCGCCCTGAGACAGTCGGCAACTCGCCGAAGAATATATTAAAACTTTATCAAAGCTCGTAAGTTCCATTTCCTCTGAGCCCCGGGGGCGTACCGGGGACCTTCGAAGCTGACAAACGGAACTTGTCTGTCGTGGAACCAATTAATCAATTTAGTATTACCCTAGTCTCGAAGATGTATAGATTCCAGCCTGGAATTTTATAATCGACTTTGGGAATGATTTATTAGAGACATTTATATTCAGTTACATTGATCATTGGTTAAGGAAATTATGTCATTTGCTTTTGACGTACCTTATAAAAAGCGCTGCGAATTCTTGACGTGTTTCTAAAATGGCAAAAATGGATTTCCTATAGCTTCGTCCATCGGTTGCTCTGTCCACCTGTCAAACGCAATTTTCTTATTATACCTACGAACTGCACAACTCTCATGAAAGTTTGAAATTGTATATTGTATATTCTCGCTAGAAAATGTCAATTTTCAATTAATAGCTAAATATTTTGTGCCGTTTTTGTAGTTTTTTTTTTTTGTAATTTGATTATGTGCTGTCCCGAAGACGATAACAATATGAAATTTTTAAAAGTTCTCTTTGTATTAGCTTACGAGTGATTTGATCGCAGTTGTTACGGCAACCACTTTTACCCACCAAGCCGCAATGGGCCAGCGTGGTGATCCTAAATCCTCATGTCCCTAACTCCTCGTGCGGTTCTCCCATGTAGGAAGGCTATGCCGAGAAGTGGGACGCATATAAGTTGTAGACGATGTAGTTGAGTTTTTGTAATTTACCATCATAAATATCAAGATTAGTGACTTATTAAGTATAATTACTTTTTAGTTTTATTTTCAAGTTTTCCGTTTTTAAACTTGGTTTAAAGAGAGTTAATGTTAAATTTATAACTTAAGTTGTTCTTCCTAAGATAATATATTTTATATCTCATATTAAATTATCTTGATCATTTTCATTCATGTCGAGGTATGAACGTAAGGAAAAAAAGGAAATTAATTAAGGATATTTTAAAGAGGAAAATTATAAGAACTGCGAATTCCTGCGAATAAAACAGAAAAAGAATTCATAGAAATACGAACGAAAATAATTTCTGGAAAGATAACATACAAAGATGTTTGTATATTTTTATTCAAGTGTTTATGAAGTTCTGGTAATATATATATATTTACAATGCATGCTCGGCGGCAATTAATCCAAGGTTCTCTCGTGTTTCAGACAAAAAACTGTTATCTAGATAATCTAATTGAATAGATATTTAATACATATATTGTTTCTTGCTTTATTTAGCCTAATGGTAGGTAGCCTAGAAGAGTGCACGTGCTCCCAACATAAAAAGCAACAATAACATATAGCAACGTCAGTTAGGTCTCGTGAGATCCACTCGGCAGTAACTCGCATAGCTCAAGATGCCTGGCGACTCTCAGGCAGAGGAGCATTTCTTTTAAACTTGTCGATATAAAATCCTCCAGAGGTGAATCAACTTCAAGACTTACTAAGGTTCTTGCCTCGTTAAACCCGCTGAAAAGTTAATTTACGGCCAAATATCATTGGTCAATCTTAAAAAGACATGAACACAACTTTACAACGAAGTGTTATTTAGCTGAAACCTTCTCTGTGGTAGAGGCACTAACCCTAGTGTTGTAATCGGTTTCCTGATCTATTGACAGTTTCATTATAGATAGTTTGAATCTAAAATAAGTTACTACTTCGATAGAACCATTGCGTGTATCGAAACTATTGATGCTATCGATAGCTTGGTTCACATCAATGCTATTAGTAATTGTACTCAATTTATTATTATAATAGTTCCCATGTTAGCCAGAGCTCCTAAGTTCGAATCCTGGTAGGGCAGTAATTTATGTAATAATATGTGAATATACATATATCCAAAATGGATATTTGTATGTTTAAGAAGTATATTTTGGATACTTACATGCATAATACGTAACGCGTCCAGAAAATGCTGTTTTATCCCTTTCATTATTACATTATGGGTATACCAATTCGATTTAAGCTTTTTGTAGGTGATTTAAAAATTCCCATCCAGGTAAGTTCAGGAGTATAATTGTTACCTCTCGCCTGCGGAGGTTTTATGACAAGGCTGTTAAACTTTTACGGGCCTATATCTGACGAGTAATAAAATCGAACGGTTCGAAACTGATAGGAAGTAACAAATTTTGATTGTGATTTCTTTAACTAAAAACTGGAGAGATTTCCTAACTTATTCATTAGAGCTTCTTTAGGCACGTAATATTATATCCTCAGATAGAAGCCAGCTTATTAAAGGCTAAAACTAAAAGAGACTACTTAGTAACTAAACTGTAGATCACCTATCTCTTTCTGTAGAAAGAATACAGAAATGGGCCTACTTCTAGCTTGCTCTGATGTTTCAGGCCGATTTATATTAAAATTCAATAACAATGAACAAATACGTTTGATACATTGTATATTATGATTTTCGCTAGAAAAGAAGAAGTCGAAGTTGTTTAAAATTTCATCTTTCATGGCTTAGATTAAGCCTCAATAAATTCTATTCATTCTATACATTTTATATATAGCCAAGTTTGTTCAGAAAGTTGTATGTCGGTATAGTAAAAACCTTGTTTAAATATTCAACTCAGTGATAAATATTTTAAGTATTGATGTAAGCCAGTTTACACAGAGTTATCCTGAGCCAATAATGGATTGAAAATGTGCTGCTAAAACAAAACTCACAGTAACAACGGCATATATTGGAGTAATCATAATTGTGTTTTATAAATGTGAGATCGTACTGGAACTTTTTAAAACAAAATTTAATACAGCAAAAAGTTTAAATACAACATTACACATAATAACTAGTGTTCTATTTCAGCAATAAACCTATTTACTTATTGTCTCCAATCTTTAAATGACATTAGTATGTAAATGAATGTAAGTACTTTCCAGTACATTTTTCAATAATTGACACTTTAACTAGAACTCTTGTGACCTCTGGCGCGAATAACGTTTGCAGTTACTGGCTAACTAACGACCCCATTCTATAGCTTAATCACACAGTCGGTTTCCTCCTCGTTGCCTCTCGAGAGAAATAGGGGTAGGAATGATAGCTACAAAATTAACAGTACAAATAAGTATTTGAACAATACCAAGAAAACCGTAGATGCAAAAAAGACGAACGATCTCTAGAAAATCCTTTTTATGAATGTAATAACGTTACGTTACGTTTTATAAAATTACGAGGTAACTGTGATTCTACTAAATCTTCAACTCTGTAAGTAATGTTTCATTTAACAAGTAAAATATTTTTTTTTGTCTCATCGTCATCATCATATCAGTCGAGAAATTAAATGGATGAAAGGATCTCCAAACCGATAGGTATTGCTCTGCCCACAAACAACGGTTTCCCATACCTTAAACAGATCGTCGATCCACCTTATGAGAGGTCACCCAGTGCTGGGTTTCCCGGCATGCGGTCTCAACGCGAAGACTTTTATCCCCGATGGCCTTCTTTCCTGCTGGCCCTCCTCGCTGCCATTTCAGGCTCGAAATTTACATTTTCGTTTTGCGTTTACGTTTTTACATGAAAAACTAGCTTTATCATAAAAACTAGATTCTGAAGGTATAAAATAAGGTTTAAAAAAAAAAAAATACCTGCAAGTTCCATTTAACATGAAGAGTGTAAAAGCGTAGAAGACAATATTGTCTACTGTCAATATTGTCTTCTACGGCTCAATGCCGTTTACAAATGTTTAATTACAGTAAATAATTATTTGTTACAAAACCTCAATTCATTCTGAAGCTCGACATCAATTTCCACAGCTAGCGTATTGAAACGAAATGGAGTTGCATATTGCCTGGTATAAGGCAGTGCGTAAAATACAAAAATTGGTTCCAAGTAAAACCAGCCACTTCTGCATCTATGTAAATCATAACTTCCATTTAATTCCCTAAAAATATTGTTTCTTTTTTGTTGTTGTTCTTTTAATATGCGCAGATATTTATTTCATATTGTAACATAATATAGTATTTCTCATGTTCACACCTATTACCTAGCCCAAAATAAGCAACATTAAGAGCTATGAGATAACGGAGAAATAGGTATATAAATATTTTAATATCAGTAATATACTAAGTAAATATAAAAACACATCTATGACTTGTGAACAAATATACGTACTCATCATATATCCTTACCAGATGGCCGTCGTTATTCTCGTATAAATTAAAAATTATTTTGGTGGTATAAGTTAAGTTGATTTTAATTTTTAACAGGTATTTTGACAAGCTGATACATTATTTTCAAATTGAAAAATAAAAAGTATATGCTAAAAGACAGAAGAAATAATGAAGCATATTAATGAGAATGATCAACGCAGGAGTACTCATAGTTATTAAGAAAACAGCAGTTGCTATCGAAGAAAGGTCAGGAACAAATTACCCACAGATGAAGTACAAAGAGCTCATCAGGCACATAGTCTTTCGCTGATTATAACAAAATAAACAGCCGCGACATCAAAGCACCGTCGTTTGTTTCATCTTGCTCATTTCCTCCACAAAGTTCGCCCTCGAATCCGGAGAAAAAACAAGAATGAAAAACGAAGGGAACAGTAAACTTAACGGAGCCGCATTACGATTCTACAAGCCGAGCAAACACACACCAGATAAAGGCTACCATCGAACTTACCAAAACAATAGCGAAGAAAAAACCAACCTTCTCGCTAAAATCCTCGTGACGTCACCTGAACGAATTAAGACTTCCGTCCCTGTCCCTCTCGACCTGGACCTCTGCATCTCGCTCGCTCGCAATTGACCCATTTTCGCTGGGTGTGCAATAATTTCATGAAGGGCGGGCTGCGTAGCTTTAACGTTGCATATTCTTAGGCCATGGTCGAGTTTTACTTTCGATTCGGGTCCTTCGTAATCGCTATTGCCAATAACTGGTCGTTTCTAATAAAGGTTACAGAATCGCCAGTCATTTGTTTTTATTGCTCGTAGTCTAGTAGAGGTCTGACGTCACTCCAGGCACACAGAAGCTCTCAGCAAAGATAACTTAGATAAACAATATTATTATATGATAGCTTAATCACTGTTGTTTGTTTAATCTGAAATTATTTGCAGATTATGGTTAGATACAACTTCGGCAACTTAGAATGGCCTCGTATTGTTGTATAAATGGATAATGTTCATATGTTATTGCTTATTAAATTAATATAATAACACTTATTTCTTTACATTAAGACTTACGTAATAAAATTAGATAATAAATTCCATAGTATGATTTCTAAATTAAAGTTACAGTGTAATGGAAAATAATGATTCATTTGAATTTTATTGAAATAAAATTGATAAACCGCTAATTTGGCTCAAAATTA
This sequence comes from Acentria ephemerella, assembly GCA_943193645.1. Classification (NCBI taxonomy): domain Eukaryota; kingdom Metazoa; phylum Arthropoda; class Insecta; order Lepidoptera; family Crambidae; genus Acentria; species Acentria ephemerella. Next base: position 3,872,322 of record OW971889.1, read on the forward strand.
CCCAAAAGGCAATGAATGAATGTTTGAAGTTTCTCTACTTGATCGAATCAGAGATAATGAGGTCAGCAAGATAAATATTGTCGCTACTTAGCCGAAAGAATTTCGAGCCTCACTTGGTAGATGGTTGGGCACATTACAAGGACTAACAGCTGTTGGAGCGGAAAGGTCCTCAAGTAAAGACCTCGCACCGAGAGTCGCAGCGTTCGTAGGTCTCCCACAGAGTGGTCCGACGATCTGGTAAAGTCGCGGAAAGACGCTGGACGCGGACAGCGCAAGACAGATCCTTTTGGAAATGCTTGGGGAATGCCTTTATATGACTAATTTAATGTTTTATATATTACGCTTAAACTGTTGACAAATATCTTTTTAAAAGTAAGCCCTGCTTACTTACTACATGTACTTTAATAAAATGTAAATCCCTGCATCACGTGCCATTGCGAATACAATTCTCGGTTAATTTCGATAACCTGTATAAGACCACTTAGCTATACACAGAAAATATTTTCATATAAATAGTACCTACACAAATACTTGGCAGTAATCTCGCTCCCACTATACAAAAAACATATTATGAATAAAATAATTTCAAAAATATATTAATATGATTCCTTTCATACCTCCCCTCACGGCGCTCAATAAGCGTTTTTATTATGCTTTCGTTATATTATTAAATTTATATAATGACGTCTTACAGTTGTACCAATGTATGTTTATTAAAAAGGTGAATACTAGGAAAAGGAATGAAGGAATTATTATCGCAAGTGTATTTTTATACAAAACCAAAGTAGAATACAAAATATTTTGAAAAACAAAAAAGTATCCTCATGTGTTATAACCATACCTTCTTGTCTGATTGAATAAAGATTTGATAATGTTTATACACCAGAAGCGTTCTATGATAATGAATAGAAAATAAATTCGTAGCTGCTTATAAATAGATTCAAATAAATTTTCAAAGAAGAACGAGATACATTCATTTTGCACTATAATTAGAGTGACCTACTGGAAAAACTGCTTTACCATACAAAAGATTGCAACTAAATAAAGCTATTTTTTAGTTTTGCATTTTTAGAATAATGATCGTCTAACTAGGGATGGCAGGCTGATACCTTTTCATTAACTTTTAATATTAAAGAAACTAATGAGAATGAAATAATTTTATTCACCAGGAAGTAAGCGGAGTCATGAGACGATTTCGCAACAACTTTCCACACGGGGCGAAATCTACAATGTTTCAGTTCGGAAATAAGATGAAACCCGGAAAGGGCTCGAAACTTCGATTACGGAAGTTGAGAATAGGCCCTCTGTTTGCTAACAATGCTGTTAAGTACACCTTCATGTAGGTTGTGAGTTCACATACAGATATATAATATATAAAGTTTTATAAGGCTGTAAAAGTATATATGTTGCATTAAATATTTAGATATAAAAGTTTAGCTTTAGAGATACAAACGGATGTTAAACCGTTACGGCTGATATTTTATATAAATTTCTTGTGCATTTCACATTGTGCTCTAACTCATATTTTATTCTGTGAACCTCACGTGGCATGAAACACTTGAGGACAACAGTTTATGTTTCACTTTTAATCATTTCAATTAATGAAACCGATGTAGATTTTAAGTAATCAAGTGTTTTTAAAAAGTACATCGTATTATCCTTATTCTGTTTTTAAAATGACTACTTTTTCTATTAATTCTTGTTTCTCCAGGCAAGCGGTTCAATCTCTATTCAAACAACAATTTTATTTATCCTATTTGGTTTTGTAATATAACTTAAGAAACCCCTCTATCTCCCTTGCAATTATAATGAAATACAAACATTTCATCTCAGAAAATTGAACTCTATCAATATTAGAATAAAAGTCAAAACCTGTAGTAAGCAGGGTTCTCATTTCACTAACAGGTCACGTACGCAACGGGCGCAGTTGAATCTATTTCTTTCTTCAAATAAAATTCTTAATAATAAGTGCGGTCTATTGGCTTACAATAACCTTTCTCCGGTTTATTGTCGCTGGTAATAATAGTTTTTAATAAAATAAATCAAAGTTATATTAGACTCCTTTTATTATCAAACGCTTTCATCTCATGAAGGGAGTTAATAGATACATAGTGCTAGTTAATTTAACATAGTGCTAGGTGATATAAGGTTCAATTTCAGTAGGGACAGGCGTTTGAATGACTTCGCACATTTGCTAACTGAGGTCAGGGTTGCTTGTATTTCTTTATAATCTATACTATATATAGCATAATATCATAAAGAAGTAAAGGTCAACCTTTAGTATCAGGGATTACCCCTTACAACCTCACAAACTATCAATAGTTTGTGAGGTTGTAAGGGGTAATCCCTGGAACTACTGGTTATAATTAAAAAAAAATATTTTTGTGTTGGATATCCATAAATTGGGTAAGGTTATATACCTTTTATGAGAGACCGAAAATCATGCGGAAGAGTGCTTGTATCAATATACATATTCGATTCGATGCGCTCGAGAAATTATATGAGTGTAATTATTATTATTAATTCAGAAAATTAAATACACATTCTTATTTTTTACTCGCGATTCAATTACGCACTTCATGACCGTGTCCACAGAGACTACAAATAAATCGTAGCACTATTCAAAAATAAAACCACATCCGTCCTTATTATAAACTAAAACGAATTTACCTACTTTAACTGCGTAAATACTAATAAAACATAACGCAAATTACTAGCAACGTGATTCCTAACTCAAACGCTTTAAGAGCATATTGATATTTTGGTGCTTAATAGAGTTAAATACTCTGTTATGCAGTCGACAAAACATCTACAATAATAATGATGATATATTATAAGCCTTACTATATCCCTTGGCCGAAAGAACCTACGGTGTTCTGGTTAGCTAAGATAATTTGAAGAGATTCGTTCTGATTTTCACCGGGTATGACATTGAAATAAAAGATATTCTATGAATACCTAGCCTTTACTACACGCTCTAAATAGTTTTGTTCCGGAGGCATCGTTTTGTGAAACATGTGGCTGGTGGCAAAATGTTCTGTAAATACTACAATGAAGAAACGGTTCTGTATTTTGCCAATTCCGTATATGTATTTACTCCTTTCTCCTCCTTCCTCTTATAAGAAGGACCTTTAGTGTTTTAGTCCCGGTCCTTGTTGCTATTTAGTCTTGAGTCTCTTCTAGATATATGCTTTAATTTCTGTGTTTATAACTTTGAGAGAGAGTTGTAAAATAAAAGGGCAAAGGTAAGTTTCTAAATAAACACCGTGTTTATCACTTGTCATATCAACTAGACTGATGTTATAAATTTTTAGAGAATAATTGGTGTTCTCTACTTGAACATACGTGTTGTGGCTCTATTTCCATGTTGGCCGCATTTGTAAATCATCCACGTCGATAACACACTTCGCAAAGCTCGCCGCAAAACGGTCGCGTAGTTTAGTAAATTCTAACTTTGTAATAACGGTCAGTACCTTCAACTATGTATAGCACTTTCGCTAATTGATTTAGAGGGTTCAATTTCAAAATTAGTTTAACACTGTTTGAAGTAGCGTACCCAAAAATATTAAAGTTCTTAACGCTGTAGTGCATTTCGTAGCAAACAGTATTCCCGTAGCAATAGTTTTCTCCGTAGCAATATTAAAATCAATGCATAAGTACTTTTCTATATAGGTAATAAATGTTTACCTTATGAAAGTGTTAATTATTTAAATTTTAATGAGAATATTTTTTATTTGTATCATTTATTATTATTATTATAAGTCGAATAGTCAACGATCAATAATTTCTTTTATTTTTGTAACACGTCTAAACAGACCCATGTAATTATTATAAAACAAATTGACTCTGAATTGAATTCAATAGTAATAACTTCGTCAATAAATTATAAAGCGTGATAATACCTATTCCAGTTAGCGATAGAATAACTCAGAAAAAACTCGTGGAAAACTTCGAAAAGCCCAAACCATTAACTACCTTTACGTGTTTCCTAGAACATTGAACAATGGATCGGACTGGTCCATATAAAAGCATGATTAATTCTTCATACCTCAGCGATTTATCAGCGGATTACAATGAACGCTCGTTATTGCGCATGGGCCATCTCTCACGACTGCCAATAACTGGGTCAATGTACAACCGTAGTCATAAAAGTGTAGATGTAAAAGTAAACTTATAAAAAACCCACTTTTTATTATTGGATACTTTATGATAAATTTCTTTGAGTCTTACGTCAATGCCGCCATTTAAATTGGATTGTTTTTATACTTCAAATGATGTTGCTCGAGTCCTCTAACGATTCCATTCCTTTGACGACTGTCTAGTTTAGTTGTCAGTACGCCTGTCAAATTAGCCAGAAGTCCCGAGTTCCAATCCCGTAAGGAGAATATACTTGTATGATGAGCAGGAATGGCAGTTCACGAGTCATGTATGTTTGTATATTAATTAAGTATATCTCTGATTTTTATGTATATATTATACTATCCTTATTTCTCAGTTATCTGTTACCCTTAACACAAGCTCATAATTATTCTTAATTTGGTATTGATAATAGTTGTGAGTGAGAGAATTACTTTCTTAAATCTACAACGTTATATAAATGGAAGCATTTCAAAAATTTAATTCGCTTAATTTCAAGTTTTATTAACGCTTCTTAGGAATATATAATCATAACTACTATATTATCCCTAAGATATATATTATTGTTGATATGTATTCCCTCCTTCTTATAACATGGGTTCCTTTAAAAGAGGCGTGAAAAAGCACTTTTTGGGCCGGCAAGGTGAGGGTGGCTAGGGCAGTATATCACATGCTTCACTAGCTATCTTCACATGTGGACTCGTCTACTGCTTATCATCAGGTGGTGTCGAGTCATTTGCTGAGCTTTTTTATAAAAAAAAATATATACTTAACAAAACATAATTGTTGAAAATTCAATGTTTGCTATAAAAACTAATAATTAATTTATCACATTATATTTGACTCTGTCATACTAACTTTTAAATTATCCACTATTTACCCATGGGCAATAAATACGAATATGACGCAGAACAAAGTTTTTTGCCACAATGTTGTTACGAATCATTTACTTAAAATAAGACAATGTCTCCGTCACAGTGACATCAGTGCCAATTACGCAGGAAGGATGACGTAAAATATATACCTAAATAAAAAAATGTCACTTGGAGTGTACGAGTAACTGACGTACTTTATAAACTTAGATAATGAATTTTCAGTTCATGCAAGATAATTGATCTCTTCTAAACATGGCATACTAATCGAACTTAATAGGATTCTTCGTAAGTCAAGCATTAGGCAGAGACACCTCTCTATGAAGACGTTATTAAAATTGTATTCCAAATGACCTCCCTTAGTAATTAAACTAATTTTGATTTGCTTTGCTGAGAATAGCCTGTTCAGAAACGCGCAAATTAAGCGAGCATATTATGTGATTTTTAATTTAATAATTTTGAGGGTAATTAATCGTATAATATAATATAATTAAATTAACTGTATTAATTTTCTAAACTAAAATAGATGAACACAATTACATTGACACTTATGTGTGTATATGTGGGCGTCTGTATATTTATGCATGTTTTTTTATGTTTTTCTGATATGCTATTTGTACTATATTTTATGCAGATTTACTATAAATATTTAATTCTGTTTATTTCAAGCACAACTTATCATTTAACAATAATGGCCCAATATAAAGAAATCTTATAGTAAAGATAGTATATTTCTGAAAGAAATCAATGTTATTGAAACTCCCCTTATACTATACAACATATTTTGAACCTTATTCTATTTAAAAACTTATAAATAATTCCCTAGCACTTTTACTTTGCGAAAACACTAACGTTTCCAATATATAGAAAGCAAAGGAAAACTTGCTTATTGAATACACGGCAGTGGATGTTTTTCTAATGGGATCCACATAACAATCGCATTTTATATCAGCCATAAATATAACAAAATATTTAGGTTTTCACGTTATCAAATACGTAACGAGTCTTTAGTAAAAGTTCGGTTGAGTTTTTTCGGTACGGCTTTCATCGGCGTAATTTGACGGTAATTGTTAATTTTGCATTGTTTTTATTTTTATTTTTTCCTATATATATATATATATATATATATATATATATATATATATATATATATATATATGTGTGTGTGTGTGTGTGTGTGTGTGTGTGTGTGTGTGTGTGTGTGTGTGTATGTGTGTGTGTGTGTGTGTGTGTGTGTGTGTGTGTGTTTTCCTGTTCTGAAGCTAATAAATATTTGTGAAGTATTGTGCCAATTCAGTGAAATATAACTATTCTTTCTGCATTGAGCAAAATTGATGGACAATTTTGATAAAACATTATTAAATATACAGTATGAAAGAGAGTCCTTTTCCCTACTAGAGATCCCATCCAGATCCTTAATGGGTGTGCGAGTTTTTAGTCCAAACTCATTTTGCACATTTTTAAATGTTACGTAAAGTATTACATTAGTGACATGTTTTCAAAATTTAACATGTTTAGTAACGAAATGTAGATAATTCGTTAACGACAATAAAGCACATCCCTTAAGATTCCTTCTTTTACAGCTTTTAAATTCTATTGCTACAATAAATAAGACAACTAACACAAACACATGTCCTTTCAAAACACATAGGAACCCTGACATTATAAATATTAATATTTCTCTTTATATGTATATATATTTCTATTTAATCTTTACGGTTTGGATTATTTGGATTAAATTATAATTTTCATTGAGCGTTTGGCGTATCCGACAAACGCTCAATGAAAATTATAATTTTTTGTTTTGATAATTAGAACTGAAAATTTGTTTTTATATTAAAGCTAATATTATACTTACGTTGTATTTGTAACTAGAAAGTTATAAAGGAGAAACGAACCTAGCCACAAGGAGAAAAAAATTCCAAGCTCCGGAAAAGCAACGATAAATTTTTGTTCAACAAAATTAATTCAAAATTGTCCAAACAAAGCGCTCGTTTTACGTACTTTTTATTCCTCTCACGACCTATTTTTAGAGCATGCAAATGGTAACGGAGACTTCTTAATATGCATTCCTCTTTTTACAATTGTAAAACGAAACAGACCACAGGAACGGCAGTAACTATAATTTATATCGGAGAGTTGGACACAGTTTGGCAGCTTCGTGATTTATGAAGTAAATCGACCATGCGTACACATACAATGATATAACACATACACGCACATTATGAATTGTTATGTTAAGCTAAACGACGTGTAATCAATAAACATGTCAAACTGTCGCAGCTAAAAAAATGTAACATGACAAAATATGACTTACGTTTGTATCTTTTTTAGATAATTTATAATTTAGGTCAATGTTGTAACGATGTTATACATATATATATACAAATGACTGCCTAGTCTAAGTTGTAGTCAAAATATCTTTGTTTAAATAGACTCATTTACTAAGTTCTTTTAAATAGTCATAACAGTGAATATGTATCATAAAAAATAAATAAATGTAATTCAAGTTAATAGTGATAACTTTTAGTTATTAACCGGGTATTTACAAAATGTCCCAGTTATAGAATTAAATTATGTATTAAAAAAATTATTTTAAAATAAATCTAACACTAGTATGCACATTACCAATTAACCCTACCACCGCTTCGACGAATTTGTAGCTGCAGAGAAGAAGAGGCGCAAGAAACTCTCAGCCTTTAGTATTTATAATGACATTTACAAATTACCTTTGTCATTATGTATTAGTATTACCAACATATTTTTTGTTTTACAGTGTAATATTTTATACATTGATATTTAAGGTTTATTTAAATTGCATTTTTAAATAAACTATGCACTCTTATCGCCTAAATATTCCTGAAATTTGTAGTAGCCTTTTTTCATTAAAATTTGATTGGTTATATTTGGCGGGATTTTGTTATAAATGTGTATTCATTGTCCCATAAATGAGTGACTTGTTTTTTGTAAGACTTCAAAACCATAAGTTTATTTCTATATCTAGTATTTAAGCAACGAGAATCACTACGTTTTGAAAAGGTTTATAAATTTTTGTTGGCATACAAGATATTATCATATATATATTGAGAAGCTACTGTCAATATATTAATTTCGTAAGGGGACTTACTTTTTAATTAACAAAAGCAATGGCCCTAATATGGATCCCTGAGGAACACCCATATTCATAGGTGCACTCGACGTGCGCTTTATTTATAACCACTCATTGAATTCGATTTTTAAAAATGATTAAACAATATACATATATACATCGTTGCATATAATAATAATATTCCTCATGCTGACACCTATTATCTAGCCCAAAGTAACCTTAATTAGCTTGTGTTATAGATACTAGATAACGGTGAAATATAGATGAAGTAATATGTGTTCACAAAATTGGTCCTTCGAGCCGGATCTCTTCCGTGGCGACGACAGATAACAATATGTATATAAATAGCATAAATATACTTAATGAACTTCCATAACACTAGAAAAAATTATCGTACTCCAAAGACCCGGAACTTTTGGCTAAGTAAAAATAATAATTCTTTATTCAGCACTTAAACAATAACTAAGATAGGGGCATCAAATTTATAAATCATCTTTTCCATCATCACAACTCTCAAAACAATAAAAAATTTATTGCCCTATCTATGGCGAAAGTAACTCTGTTTTCGTTATCGAAACCAGATTGCTAACTCGAGTGTCTTAATACGGATATTTATATAAAAATGCACCTATGCGTAAAAACTGATTCGGAAAATTTTTGATAGAACTGCGAATCGTTGTGCTTTTATGTACATCAATTTAGGAAACTATATAAAGAAAACCATGAAAGCGGAGCCTTGTTCAGCAATACTTTAAAAGTAGCCTTAGGGTCCACCACAAAATTTCAATTTAGATCGAACATTAATAATATGCTGCGTCACGGATCTCAATCTAAGGCTGAGTTTACACAAAAATAAATCACCGAAAATCTTATAACAAGTAAATTTCTTTGTACCTCCAGCGTGAGCGAGGTACAAAAAATATAACAATGGAGTGCCGGGTTTTAAGGGAGATCCCTGTTGGCCCACTTTCCCCCGCTGCGCTTTCTTTCCGTCGCCTAATGACGCCATGGACTGGGGAAAGTTGGAAATATTAAAATGAGCGAGCACTTGTTTCGTCCGTAAAACGGGCAAAACGGCTATTGCTCAAGGCTTCGCGCCTTCGTTTCGTCTTTTTAGGATTCCATATTTAAATGTGAAAAGCGGCTCGCCCGAGGCACTCTGAATGAAGTCGTAATTTATTGATCTTGCATACAATGTGGTCGTGATTGTACTTCGTAAAACACAGAAGTTAATAAAAACCATTGGATTGTTTACACTTTTAGTTTCGTAAGGGTTTTGTGTTATAAATTAAAATATATTTTTTACGTTTAAGTCGACTCCATTTAATGAAGAACTTTTAACAATCGTTATTGTGATTTTAATTATACAACAATAACAAATATTGTTATTTATACAAAGACCTAGAAATGATTTTTTTCACGAGTAAAAGGTCTCTCTTGTACTTTGGATAAATGTATATTTTTACTTAATTACTTGTAAAAAAATTACATTATAAAAATACAATACAATTACCATCCTAAATACCTTTATAATATACAACTTAATTACCTTACCCTATTTTTAAGGAAAATATATTTTACATTGAATGTAAGAATTTACTCTTACGTTTCAACCTGTCCAAGTTACTTAAGATGAAAAATATCTTTAGGAAGAACACAGGACGTTTCAAACTGAGCAATGAATTATGTCCATCGAGATTTAGGTGTCAGTCTCGATGGAGACTGTTGGACGCGAATGATTTATTTTTCACTCGCCTATGGAAGCATTATACCATGCTATCGGTAATTTGATTAACTGTATATTGAACTGGATACCGAGTAATCGGCAGTTTAGATATTACATAATTTTGGAAACTCATAAAAAACCAATTACATGGTATATATCCGGTAGATAATTATTATATTTATAAACAGAATACTTTGAAAGTAACTAAAATCTCTTGTATTTGAATTTTTACGGGTTTTGGTTTTTAAATATCAATAATAAAATTGTGCGTGCGTTTCTCGTGTTTAGGTATTATGTCTAATGACATTATAATCGTTTTAATTGTTATAAAAAGATGAGCAATCGACTCGATACTGTGTGATGGGAAACAATAGGAGTCCATAAGCGAACTAGTAGTAACATGAAGCATTCTCAGGCAACAGGCAAGCAAACACTAAGCAAGATTTGACAATTTTTTCTATCCCTTTCCCTCTTTCTAAAAGATATTTCGAAAGTATTACAATGGCTATCTGGTCTGATCAAGTACCTCTATCAACAACTTATGGTAGATGTTTGAAATACTACCGTGATAAATAATCGTGAATAATATTTTAACTCTATTAAAAACCTTGTAATAGATAGTAAAAGGCCGAAATCGAAAGAATTAAAAAGATGTATTCGACAAATAGAAGGCTAAGAATCATTTTACTTTATTTTTAACAGTTTTACTTTAGCTTAAGAAATGAGGCTTAATACGCTATTAATAGAGAATTCATTTAATAAGAACATTGGCTTCATTCGTGTAATTTGATAGTATATATCTATGAATTACATAAATAGGTTGAAATAATTTTTGATACTATACTATATAAGTACTAATATTGCCAAAAAGCTATTAAATAAGTTAATTTAAATATTTAATTATTAATAATTAAAAATCTAAATTACACTGCAAGTATTGCTTAATAATTTTTATAACATGACAATTCGTAAACGTAAGATAAATACAGTCGGATCTGGTTGGGTCATAAGGACTCCTACTAAATCTTGCAAGGTACCCTCGTCAGCCGAGCCGATGCGGGCGTCTGTGCAAGATTTTATGCTGATTAACCATTACAGAAATGGAAAGAGTTTTACATTGGTAATCTCGTGACGTCAGCATTATGTAGATTAAGTCTAAAAATATTGGTTTATTATTTCAGGAGCTTGATAGCGCAGTGTTCTTAGCGGTTCTGATTTTTGACGCAACCTTCACTGTGGTTGTTCCGATTTCCAATCAAAATATGTAATCTCAAGTTAAAGCTTCTGGAGGCTCATTAAGCTGTTGGTGTCGAATTGCTGTGGTCGCCCGTCTTTCTACGCCCTAAGTGTGGCCGCGTGCGTGGGTGCCTCCCACGCATGCATTGCACAGGCCGCCATTTCTGGGATTGCCCAAGTAGCTCTGGGTAATCTTCATGAGCGCCAAGCCCAAGAATTGCGTCGGCAGAACCCGGGTCACCCCCATGATGGGCAATAGAGTTACCGGGGAGTTTTAGTGGGCATTCTCAGTGCCGGTCTTGAGGCACTGAGTGAGCCCCACACACGCCCGCCGCTTAGCCAGTGGCGGGTAGGTCCGTAAAAGGATTCCTCCTCGAAAAAAAAGGCCGAATCTCTTCATATGTGCTCCAATGTCAGAAGTCTTAATAGTCCAGCATTAGCAATTCTTTAGAGGGTTACCTTTCTGTACTCTTCACATAAATATTAATAACTTTGCAATACTACTATTGTAAGAAACTCAAGGTTAAGCTTAATAGCACAAATTTAAGTTTGTAGTTAAATGAATTGGGGTAATGTGACTAAGTTTGTAATCACCACAAAAACTTCCGTTGTGACGAGCGGTTCCGATTATCGTAAAGGATCGATCGATGGCTTAAATTAGCATAAGAACCTTTTAAATAAGAACCTAATCCAATAATAATGAAAAATTAATTAAAATTTCAAATTATAACCTTCCTCTGTGAGACTTAATTCAATAATAAAACTCAGAAACGTCTTTACCAATTACAATCATTAATTATGTTTTATTCTGTTTAATAAAACATCTAGGTCAAGGTGATCAACCTTGACTTAGTTCCTTGATATTTAGATAAGATAAGATAAATAAATTCATAGCTCCTTAGAGACCTTAGACTTGTGTATTAATTTTTTTTATAAAAAGCTCAGCAAATAAGTAAGACACTACATACCTGATAAGCCGTAGCGGAGTTTATATGTGAAGATAGCTAGTTTATCAGGCGACATACTGCCCTAACCACCTCCACATTCAAAAAGTGCTTTCTCAAGCTAGTTATAACCTACTACTTTAACAAAGCATGCCCTTATGTTTGTAATAGAACAAAAATTATTCAGAACTAAATATGTTACATTCACTTTTAAAAAAGCTTCATTTATTTGGATTAAGAGTAAAGTATTTAATGATAAGTAAATGAACGAACGATGAAGATGACGCATTGATGTTATTGTATTTATAACTTTGCAAGTCACTGTTTATGCAAGTCCTTGTTGGACAAAAATAATTGGTGTGGAAACTAAAATAAATTTTATTTTTCTTTATTTTACAGTATTGACATTCTTTAACCATTAATAACATTTGTGTTTCATAATATGTCTATTGTAAAGTATTGTTAGCAGTAAGGTCGCCTTTTGTACAAAATTAGTTAAAAGTTTTTTTGTGTATTTCTCTTCTTGAAATGGCTGATTTACAATAAAGATATATTCTATTCTATTCTATGGAACAACATAAACGTGGTAGCAGCTTTTGACGTCGACCTGTGGAGAACAAATGAACTGACCGGGTATAACTTTTAAAGATGCAATAAGATAAGCTTCAGTCGTTTTATTACTTCAGTAAATAACGGGGTTACGACATAACACAGCCATTAGCACTAAATATATCTAATACTGTTTCGCGAATGTAATATATCTTAATTTATATACAATATACCAAGTACTAGAGTAAATAGGTATAATTAATTTCCTTCAGCTTTCAATCAACAATTGTTGATCTAAGCCTTCATATAGTAAAGTGTTAACAATATAGGCGCTTTACACTTGGATGTGGTAGTAATTAATATAATAAGACTTTTGCTTTTCTGAATTTTCCTACCGCTAACATCTAGTCGAACATCAAACAAGGCATCGTACAATTACTATTCTATAACTTGTAAATATTTAAACATCGTTGAAAGGTTTCTTTCCCACATAAAAATAACACGAAATACAGGTTACAGAGAAAGTAAACTAAGAGATAACTGTTATATGGAAAAAAAAATCTCTGTCTTGTGAAATATTTATCTAAACTAAAAAACTAAGTAATCAATTCTTTTTGTATTTGCTTTATTATGATGTAAGCCAATATTTACCTTATAAATTATGATATTGTACTATATCTTGTGTAAGAACTATAGAAATGAAGTGTTAGATTTGGAACGATTAATAATAATAAATAATCTATATCAATCTTATTAAAACATATCGGCCATTTGATAATGGCAAGTCCATCGCTGTTTTACTAGATTAGAAGTCACAATGATGCTACAAGTAAACCGTTAAGTGATAAGTAATTGTGTAAGTTATAATAAATTTAGTTCTATTAATATTATAAAAAAGCAATACTGAAATATTGGGTCAATAAAAATAATAGCAAAATTGCTTAAGAAAAGCTAAAAAAAATTGTATGAGCTTTTCAAAACTGTTATTTCTTCCGCTGCTAGTTTGAATTACTTTCGATAGATGGCGTTAGTAGCAGAATAAATTTGATACAAATTTCAAAGAGTCAACTAGTTTTCAAAATCAAAGAAATAAAATTATATTTTAACATTAAAACGTTGTATAGTATAAAATATTTAAGTAAATAAACGAGATCCTATTATCCAGTTGTGATTTTATCAATGTCTTTTTTCTGTCCAAGCCCAAAACATGCCTTGTCACGCCCTTTTGAAGGAACCCATGTTGCATGAAGGAGGTATACTTGAGCCGGTAAGGAATTCCTCGTATGCTGCACTAGACTCCTCTTGATTACAATTTTAATAAAATCAACATATCGTACACCAGTCTTAAACAAAACAGCTACTTAGTTTCCCAGATGACGAATAAGTCACGTGCATTAACGATTTTTCATCGCGCTTCACTGAATATTAGAGATTCAGCGTTGAGCCAAATGGGAATCTGTTGTTTTTATTAATTCGTGTTTTGTTTCTAAATCTGTGCCCTGATGGCGTGGGGGGAGGGGGGATGCTAATGATTTATGTTGTTGCTCAGGAACGTTCGTTTCAGCCGTGCCGTGATAAATGTCCCTTACGCAATGCTGGTCTGCGATTTAGAAAGTACTAATGCACGTGGTGTCGGCGACCTATTACGTTACGTTTTCTTTTAAACAGGTAGAATTTTGGTCCTTTTAATAGTAATATAATTAGTATATAGAAAAGTTATCTATTCGTTATAATTGTAAAAAAAATAGTAAGAACATCATTTGAATTCTGAACTTTTATTTGAACTTTTTACGGAATTCCAAAATAACAGGTTATTTGATAACAACCATAAAGTAGAATTAATAAAGTTTAATTTGACATATTAATAATATAGTAAATTCGGCATCATAAATGTATTTTTATACAATCTAGCAGAGATTGAATTTGTATCATTATTCTATGACACAATAACTACCTTTCTAGATTTGTTTACTTAGCTGGTCTTAATTTTGTTATTATTTTATTTATATAATAAAACTATAATTCTATATATGTTATTTTTTACGTGTATTTTTATTTTATTATTAGATACGATAAAGGAAATATGTAAGGAAATGTGTACTTTTCTATTCTACTAAAAAAATCTTATGCATTATCTTCCTCTTGCACCCATTCATTTTCCCTTCCTTCGCCATTCCTTTTCACTCCAAGTTGCTTAGAGGAGACTACTGCCGAGCAAAAGACCAAAGATGGTATAGTTATTTTATGTGTATTTTTCTTTTTCGGTTTTTTAAAAACATTCAAAATAAGAAGATTCTTATTACTATAACATCACAAAATACGTTTCATGATCTCGATGCCAGAGAAAACTATTTCTAAAAATTAGGTAGGTTACAAATTATTCCGCCAACTTCGATAGAAGCCGATATCAACATGAAATATCGACAGAGGCGAATCGACAAGTCCCACTCATAAAACGAATGATGCATTTCGAAGCGGACAAGTAGTAAAAGTAACTTATAGCAAATTTTCAGCAAACGCCATAAAACAGTTTTTACGAGGACTCAAAATCTAGTTAGGCGTTACAAAGACGCTTTCGATGACTGTCAGCCGGATTATACATACCGCAATGCGTCACGCCGTGGGGCATGTGGAAAACATATACAAAATTATTACATCTTTCAAAAATATATTTTACTGTGGATCTTTAAATGCTACAAACAATTCTCAAAGTCACAAATCTATATCTCATAACAGCTTACCGAACAGATGGAATAAAATTGACGTCGAATATATATAAGTATATAATATGCACCAAAGTTCAATAAAATCTTTCCCTTTGAATGAACATTGCGTTGGAGCATGCCGATTATTTATCTTATGGGTGCAAGTATGTTCAGAAGACCATTAGATGTATTCATTCCTTAATAGGAGCAAATCTGAAATCCAGCAAAATCTACTTCTTAAAAAAATATAGTAATTACTGAACGATATTTATATTGTCAGAATTTAGTATTATTCATATAAAATACAATTTTTCTACTTTATGTATAAAAACTAAATACTCTCTCTACTAATATGTATATATTATTCTCTCTCGTTCGCCGATCAACCTGACATACATTGTCTAAATAATAACAAATAAAAACAACTCCATAAAACCAATGCATCTAAAAACTTGTAGTTCCCCCTTTTTATTATTCCGAATGCAGGTACGAATTCAAGTATACTCGTACTTCACAATTACTCGATACTTTGTCTTCGTAATACGCTATTGCACTCTCGGAAGTAAAAACTTTTGATATTCTATGTTCTAATATAAATAATAGGATACATTTTACCATCAGACAACAATCTAGTATCAAAAAACCTTTTCTGAAACAAAGTGCTCCTTCAAAACATTCATAATGGTTCAGGTATCAATACTTGATGGTTTTGCAGTTTTGTTCCTGCTAAAAGTAAGCCTAAGCTAAATCTATTTTTATATGACACTCACGGGACTCAAATGCATTTTAATTATTTAGTACATATGTACTTCTTTGTTCTTCTTCTTGTTTTACTGGCTCTGCCGTTTTTACGTATTTCTAATGTCAAGTCAATCATAAGAGTGGCAACGGGAGTTAAGCGGTAACTAATACTAAAAATAAATAAATAAATATGATTTTCAAAATAGTTTGTTAGTAATGCACAACCTCCTTGTATACTGGAAACTATGTTTTTTTTACATAAAGCTCAGCAAATGACTCGACACCACCTGATGATAAGCAGTAGAGGAGTCTGTATGTGAAAATAGTTAAAGTTAGTAGGACGTGGAATACTATGAGGCAGGATATCATACAGATAATTTACAGCAAAGAAAAATATATGTGATCAACTGAGTCTTCATCCAACCCACATTCACATATAAGGTCTCATAGCTTGACGTTTTGGCTATATTGTAACAGCCATGGTAACAAATAGCCTGATGGCGCACAGTGCCGTCTCTTCTTGCGACCTATCTTTCCAATTAAGTATTGCTATGCCAGCAGCAATTGTTATTTCAATGGTCCCATAGTAACGCTTTCTCATGTAAGGAAAGGTCAAACTACATATGATACCCCTACAAGGCACTGTATGGCTTTTTACGTATCAAAATAAAGGGCAGACTACCATGTAACCTAGTACAGTCGATAATGAAAAGGATTGTTTCAATCTACAAGTGATAATATGAATATGGGTTCCTATAACTTGAAATGAGAGAACTGTACGGTGTTAATTTCTGAGCCTGCATATTTAAAAGTACCTTCATTCAAATGTTTAAATTTGTATTGTTCTAACGCTGAGGCCAAGCAAACCGCGTGTGGCTAATAAAGAAGCGTTATCGTTTAACGAGCCGTTTACTCCAGTCGCGTAAACGTGCCGCGCCACACTTTTATTATCTTTTTATTGTTCTTTGTTACAATTTACCAAAGGAATTAATTCAAACGTAGACACCGCGATGTATATGTCGTGATTCCTGAGAGCAACCACCTCTGTTTCTTTTGATACTGTTTGTGTTCTTGACAACTCATAACACAACGTAATGGCGGTAAGCAAACGTTGAGCGAATCAAAAGTAGATCAAAGAAAATATGACTTGTAACAATCTTCTAATAGAACTTAAATAAAAAATGTTAAATTTTCTAATAACGTACCTATAAAAATTCATTAGTTCATGTTAAGCAATTTTTTATATTTGTTTCATTTAGGTTTCCGTCAAGTACCTACCTATTGCAATTAATACATGGTCTGTTAAGGACTTAAATTGTTCAGTGAATATTAACGTTGTTCCAATCGTGAGCTAGAAAAATATATTTATGAATATAGAGATTTGAAAAGCGGGACCTTATGAAGATTATTTGGCCGCGTAATCATTGTTTTATTTTGCCGGAAGGTTTGTGATTTAATCATGGCTTTATATGTAAGTTAGGAAAGAACATGGTGTTTACCTGACTTTCTAGGATCGTCTACAAAGCTAGACCAAGTACAGCTAGTTTGATGAATAAATACAGTCAAAACTTAAATATTTTTTAAAACAAATACATCCCATCAAAACGACTCCCGAAATACTTTAATTTTACCTTTTTATTGTAATTTATTTTTGCCCAAATAACAAAAATAAAAAGGGTGGATAGTAAGTGCACAAAGGATACTTATTACGAAACAAAATTTCTTCCAGCAGACCCGGTAAAGAAAATAAGTTGACATCAATAACGGTGTATAAACAAATAAAAGCAAATATAAATATATATTTAGCTTATTATACATAAATTATTTGAAATAAATTAGGTCAACATTTCGTATAAAGGTCCGTTATCAACGGCAAGTAAGGTATTTTTGTTTTTTGTGAAATTAATTGCTTAGTTCATAGACGATGATGATTTAAGAACAGTAATATATATTTGCCAATAATATGTATGTATATATAAGTAATAAACAAAGATTTCGTATTATTGGCCAATTCTGATCGTTTGAATACAGTGCCAAATGAAAGAGAAACATCTCTTAATATGCGTAAAATTTATTTGTCATTATATTAATTTGGCGAAGTACACTGTACTATTTTAGAGATTGGTGTTTTACAACGCTATGTAAATTATAAACTTCCATTAAATGCGTTTTTAATAAACCAGCTTAATTAACACCGTTCTTGTTTACCTTTTATATATTTTTTCTTATCTTCGTGTATAGCAAACAGATCAAGCAATGAAAATATTTTAATGCTTTTTAAGAGAGTTTAGCGCTAAAAAGCTACTCCTTATCTTTTAAAGCTCTTTCATAATTCTTAATTACCTAAGAATTACTCATGATAATATGTATTTAAAATAGAATTCTATTACAATATAAAAATGCGGGCGTAACATTCAATGCATCTTCGGAGAGTTTATCGAAAATATATTTAACGTGCGATGGCAGTATTCTTCGTTATGTAATCACGTGATATATACACACACTAACCATCGGGTGGGCTATCTGCTAGTTTAGTCAAGTGAAAAAAATAAATTAGCACCAATTTTTAATACGTTCACAAATATACAGAGACCAGAAAATAAACGTCTGCAATACTAATCGGCAGTTCAGTAAATCCTTTAAGCCGTTCTAATTAGTTCGTTTGGTTTTTCGCAAAGAACGCACGAGGAGTAAATGACAAGAACATCATTAAAGTAGCACATGGTGCCAGTACACCAGCAGACAGTACGGTAACTAAGCAGAATTTAAATTTGAAATATATAGTTATAAAACTAAAAAGTAAATGAAATAGAAATGAAAGTATTTGCCTAAAAGCTAAAATTCGTAATTATTACTGACGCCGCCATTTTTCATTTGTTTGCTATAAACCGTAAAATTAAACAATCAATTCCTCTTCATACTTGCTGTTTTGTTTTTAGGTAAACTGATATTAATCAGAGGAGGATAAATGCGTGTCCGTTAGTAAACCTACAACATTCATTACAGTTATAAATTGGCGTATTTAACTGTACAAGTATTTTAATCTATAGCGATTACTAAAATCATTTTAAGTTAAATGCAATTGAGTCTATATTAATTTTTTTACGGATCTACTTTTCAAAAATTTTAATATAGATTCAATAGCATCGTCATTTAAAAAGATTCCATACTGACTTCGTATACGAACTGTTTGAATAACTAAAGCGTTTGTCACGAATACTAGTTCTATTTTCGTAATTTTTTCTCACTCGACGCTCTCTCGCGACCTTGACTTTTTGGAAACAATGAAATTAGCTGTAAGTCTCACTCGTGTCTAATGAACATAAATTTTAAACTTTATGATTGATGACCGCTTATTTTGAACAAACCCGTTAAAGTCATTCGCCAGAAATATTATTAACTGATTTTGATTGGTATCTAAAAGGAAACTTTGGTTCGGCTTAACAATATTTATTTCTCAAATCAAACTCAATTAACACAGAAATTTTAATAGAAATTAATTTATATTATAAAGCTAAAGTTATTTTTGTCACTGTTTTATTCTCAATTTCTACCGTAATAAAATTAAATGAAAACTGTTTACTAAGTAAAGAGTTTAAAATACTTATTTTTTTTCCATAAACACGTCATTTTTTATCGACTGCAACGAAGAAATGTCTCAGTGTTAGAGACAATAGAAGGTCAACAGAGTATCATAGAGATAGAATTCGCCTTGGCAGTCGTCCGTACATTACTCGGCGAGATTTGGCTCAACGACAACCGTAAAACCGGCGTCTTACTGCTACCAGAGTTGTAAATAAGAACGATCGCTCCGGTACAGCAAATAAGTTGATTGGCAACTATTTTGATTGTTCTGTAAGGCAATTAGTTATTGGATTACTGAGATGCTGTAACTTCTTACAGAGAGGTTACTTAATAGCATACTCATATAATACTAGGCTTTCCGTTCTGAATTTTATGTTGATTGAAATTAGTTCTTGACGACAGATTGGTACTAAAGTGATTCTAGGAGTAATTACTCCACCAAGTTCACATGCATTTATGAAGCATTATATGGGAACAGAAGAACTTGTCACTTATGCTGATTCTGTTGAATTGTCCTATAAAGCATGATCATGCTTGTGACCTCCTATTTTGATGACAAAATTTAGCGCAGCACCAAATGTGGAGCTGGATCCTGCTACGACCGCGTGATTTTTGTAAATCAAAATAATTCGGTCTCATTCTTAATTTTTCTCTTTTTTTTCAAAAAAATGATATAAAAGGTTTGAAGGCTTATTTGTTACCTTGCCTTCTATTTTTTAAAGAACAGAAATATAACATATTTTCATATCCATTATGGAATTACTAATTTCATTACCTATTTTAGTGACATCTTCATAAAAAAACTAGAAACACGAATACGAAATGCTATCAATGAATTTCCGACTCGATCTTGGCTTCCTTTCTGTTATTTTATTCTTGTCAAAGATATTCAATTTTCCTTTACCTGTACTGTTCAAACATTCATTTTGTGAGGGGGGTCTTTGAGCTTTATATTATTATACTAACTCCGCCTCAGCTGTCCAACACAAAAAAAATTCCCACCCGCATTCAAATCCATCTAGCCGCTCGTCATTTGTCAGATAAAAACGTATAAAATTGTATGCCGGAGATATTCAAAATGTGACTCAATTTAACGTACATGCGCTAGCAATAAATAACTCGGGTGCTTTTTACTGTAAAACAATCAAATGAAAACTGAATTTTCTTTTTCGTATCGATCATGACAAGTTATCGCCTATTAAAAATCGTTAGGACTGATTGATACCGGAATTGAATATGACATCATTTTTACATCAAGAATTTATGGGAAAGCTTTATTTACAGTTTATACGTCTGAGGGCAAGCGGTTACTATCGTCTATTCTTGATATTCACGATAGTAGATGTATTCTAGAGAAAAGAAATTAACATTCAAATAGCATACACGTCTTATGAATAATCATGATGAATTGTAAGATCTATTGTAACAAGATACTCAATAAAATTGTATCTTATCTTATCTTATCCTATAAGGTTCCACTGTAGGGCACAGATCTTTCAACATTAAGAATAGTGGGTGGTGCGACGTCGATTACTAAGAAAAAATAGTTGCAGTAACTACCAAGATTAAAAAATTTCACCCAAAACAAAACATATTAAACTGAGTTGAATTATATTTTATAATGAGCCGTAAAAAGCGATAATTTGGAATTTTTTCTAAATAACACTAGGACTATTTTATTAAATAATACTATGTTAAAATAAGCTCGTAAGTACTTTGTACTATGTAAGGATCCATTCATTTTATTCAAGTAGATTGTTACCTAAAACTTTTCAGACGTAGAAATTGGCTATTGAAACTTCTATTTATTTCTACAAAGTTGAAGGTTATTTATTATTGGAATATTTTTTTAATTACACTTGGAAAATATTTGCATTATTATCAAACTCTTTCTGAGTTTAGTATTAATATTAAGAGATTTTCAGTTAGTACGTTTTGATTAGTATTCCCATAGGGGTCAACTAATTGTCTTTAGTAAAATATATATTATTTCTGCGTAACTTAACAACGTAACAATCATGTTAACCGCAAATAATCTGTCGTAATAAACGCATTGGTTAGGTGAAAACAAAATGTAAAAAATATTTCCATACAAATGTTATTTCAGCGAAATGGTAATGTAGGTTCTCCTGTCGTGTACGCGTGCTAATGAAAGTAACAATATTTATATAGGCTGCTTTGTTAAGTCCTCTTCACAAGCCAATGAAATACAAGGAAGAAGACCCTAAAACTATACTGTAGGAGACTAGTAAAAAAATACTAAGGAGGCGCAAATATCGTGGAATATTTAAAACTATATTTTAAAATTTATTGTTATAAATACTCCTTGACAAAGTCACGGCTGTTGTTTCATATTATTCACAAGACAGCTGAACGCAGTACAAGACCTTCAAAATAAACTTGACTAAATACATACATATATTGTATTAAGTAACATTGATTCAATATTAAAAATATTCTATGCTTGATATAATTTGTATTTCTAAATAAAAATTAAAAACAACTGTGTTTGCAGAGACCAGAAAAGTAGAGTTAAAATTATGAATTATCATCCAAATACATAATGATCATATAGTCGGAAAATTTTTATGAGAAGTCATAAATAATTTATTAAATTATAGGTTATATATTATAATAGGTTAAAAAAGTATAAATGTTTTAAAAAGCCTACAAACGGACTATTTTGAATGAAATAAAACGAGATGAGCGACCGGATCCGAAACTCCAAATGCAAACTATCTCTTTTTTTCATGTTCTATGCATTACGACGAAAACGCGGAAAATGTGCGGATGCCCCGTAACCGCCCTACATTCTGAACAGTATAGAGTTAAATCAAAGTAAGCTGTTTAAGATATGTTGAAGAATTTTTGTTGTATAACTGGCCAGCTTCTTAAAAATAAAGCGTAGTTTCTACTTTGAAAATAACGCATCTATTTATAAGATTAGTTTTAAAATATAGCTATACAAAATAACACACAATAGCACACAGGTTTTCTAACCTGTGTGCTAAAGTTGTCTTCTTTACTTAAGACTGTCTTATGGATAATAATAACAGGTTCTAAAAAACATTTGAAATTCAATAACCTCATTGGAAAAAAGTTTATACATAATTATAATGATAATAAATTTAATTAATGGTGGTTTGTAAATCTAAGTGTTTCATTCTAAAGGGTATGTTTAACAAACGGTTAACAGACAAGCAAGTCGATAATCGATAACCATACAAACTTAACACTCAAATTGCGAAATAAAACTCGTTCGATAGAAGACTTGGAACAATAAATTACTTGGTGGTAAAAAGCACTAAAAATGTAAAAATAATTCAATATAAGTTATCTTATTCATTTTTTTTTTGTATTTGGTGCTAAGTTGTTTACAGAAATAATAGAAAGCGAAGTTTCAACTCCAAAAAATAATATTGAAGTGAATAACTTATAATGTATTATTTTTGCCTTTTAGTGTGTTTACCATCCAGTAATCTATTGTTCCAAGTCTGCTATGGAACAATTGTTTATATTTATCTGTTCAACTAACCCTATGGCGATCATGCTCCACTTTTTCAAATATAGCGTCCATTTTATCCTTAACATGGCGGCCAATGCGTGGTGCATCTTTGACTTTAAATTCCCGGATTGAAATCACTTAAACCAACTTTGTGCTACTCTTATTGACACTGCATTAATTCCATAAAGTACACAAATTTTTTCGCGACTTACATTGCATATTTTCCTGTTTTGTAATAAAATTAAAAATGTATCTAATTTCTTCAGTCGATTCGCTTATTTTGTCAGAAAGAAAAACAAGTGAAAAATAGTGGTAATTTTCCTAATTTGATTCGTTTTTGAAATTTTACCTTTTTAATATCATGAAAACCAACCTGATACAAATAGGATAGCCAAAGATATTTTATTACAAGTTATACATACTATATGCGAAAAGACTTTTCCCCGACCTAATATCTAGTTTAAAGGGTATCAGTGGTCAGTCATCGTCTGCGCGTGCCAGAACCGCCTATTAAACTAGTTTCCGATGATACATTGATGACATATCTATTTTGTCTTGAACACTGATAGTATGTCAGCCTTAACGTAAATAACTGATCCCTCGCTTCTATCATTAGTGCCATTAAAACGTTTAAAGTTCTTGTTAAATATCATGGAATTAAAGGCGTGAGAAATATTTTATGAGTGTAATAAAAATTATATATACACGCGTCTCTTTCATCTGCCAAACACAAGAAATAATTATAAAAAACTATCGAATACTCGTACCAATTATCAGATTCAGGCTGCTCCGAAATGAAACAGGATAACAGTAAAAAGCGACAGTTTTTTACATAAAAAGATACATTAAAATTTGTTAATATATAATGCCCTGTTGCGTTTTTAAATTTTTGATATTCTATTTATGGATATTTCATAATATGTTCATGGAATTCTCGTTATTTCTCAGTTAATTACGTTGTGAGTACTGTCTCGGCACAATAGCATTCCAATGTCTTCATTACAAATTTGGCGCTTGTAAATATTTCACGTCGGTATTAATAATTATAAAGGAAATATTTTGTAGCGGACACATACAATAATTAATGAATAATAACTTTGTTTACATAATTGATACCGTCAGTAACCATGATTTCTTATAGCGATCCTATATTTCCCAACTTTATTTACCTATTTCCTAACTTCCTTAGGAAGCATTTATAGTGACATTTAATGGAACAATATTATGAAATTGAGGGTAAAACAAAAACTTTATCTATGAACATGTGTGAAAGACGAAGTTTTTTACTTTCTTATGTTTCGTGATCTCATTTGTGAGCTGCAAGACTATCAGCTATCTGGCAAAGCTGCCAGAAAACTTATAACAAAAAAATTAAATAACTCCACTCGGCAGTAAAAGTTTGGTGATTTTTCAGCAAAGTTGTCAAAAGATGGGAAACTGCAAGTTCTGCACCCGTGTGGTTTTTTATAATTATTTTTATAAAACTTTCGCATTTCGTATCTCAAGCACTGGCAGCATAAATAAAATCAAAGCGGATTCGAAATATAAAATTTGAATAAAGAATTTCTCATTTCATAAAAAGACACCGTTTGATGGTAAGTAGTAAAAGAAATCCATGTGTGAAGAAAGCTAGTGTATCATGTGACATACATATATTTCGTTAGCTTGTATAGAGCTTACATTATTCAGTTCCTACTGATTGATCATTACGGCCGTTTGATCGACTAATCAGTAAGTCTTTTTTCTAATACAGTAATATTTCTCTCAAATTCCGGTAGAGACGGATATTTGCATGATGTGTACAAATATTTGTTTATAATTCTGGTTGTTTTTATGTTTATTTATTATATTCCTGTTCTATTTACATACTACTATCAATATTTCTCCGTTATCTAGTACACATTTCACCAGCCCTTAATGATGCTTTCTTTGGGCTCGATTCTATACCAATAGATGTGAGTGTGAGAAATATTATTATTCTTCAGCAAATCCACATTATTAACTTATAAAATTTCTACGTTAAAATTTTAACGTACTGTACGTTTACTGAAATACAGAAATTTATGGAGAATAATAGTTGCATAGTATGATTTATTTGCTTAGAATACCGGGTGCCTGACGAGACATTGGGAAGGACAGAAGTGGGAAGTATGGTTCTTATAATAGCGTATGAACTTAATCACATATCTCCCCAAAATAGCACATCCAGTTATATTGTGATATTAGTTGAAGATTGTCGGTCTTATTATAAAGGCTTATGAAATATTGAGAGAAACTAGTCAAACAGCGTTATATGAAAAATAGTATTAATAAGCTTTTCTAATAATGCTCATATATGTTACATACACTTAATTTTTAATAAATATTAAGCAAAAATCAAATATAAATGTTAAAGTAGGTGTATTGAGAGCCAACGGTAAACAAACATACAACCCACGTGTATTCGTAGATATAACATACCTACTAGACGACAAATACCTACTGGAAAACTTTAGTAGATTCTATTTAAAAATTCGCTAAACATCAACACTATCTACTCAAAAACAATTTGGAAACATTTATATAATCAAACCAAACACTTCATCGAAACGTAAGGTCACTTTACGGTTAATTATGCAGTTGGAATTTTCTTTTATATACGACAATATAACCAATAGCGTAGTTGAAATATCGATAGTTTCAATCTAAAATTAGCTACTCAATCAATCGTATTGTTTTCTGGTATTAGATAAAATAATAATAATTTATGAGCAGTGACCTTCTTTATGGTGGATGAAGATGCCACTATACCCTACCCCTCTAAATGGAAGGCCAAGTCCCTTTATTCAACACTTAAAGTGTCAATTAATATTAAGTAATAGACATTACAAGTATAAAATAATAACTACTTCTCATGATTACCTTTTCAATAACCAATTACGAGAAACAGAAATTTCATTCTACGAGATATTTTTAATATGCTCTATCTAACTTAAACACACACATGTTGAAATAGTCATATAAGCACTAAGGTGTCATCAAAAGATCCAAAATATGTACAGGAAATTACAATATAAATTTTGTTATACGATTTAATGCTTTTAATAAATATTTAAATAAAGATTGTTTATGCAACGCAGTTTTCGTGTAACTCACATTAGAATGCCTAATTTATCTTGTTTTTCGCATAATTATTCAAAGAGCACAGTTTTGGGTTGTTCCTAAATATATGAAAAAATTGGCTGAGTAAAATTTCAAAGAGACCTAAACTTTCTGTTACATTTAATAAATTCGAATATTTATTACTTTCGCTGAACATTGTATATAACATTCATACGAATATAAAAATCGTTGTAGCATATCGGCCGCTCGATAATCGACTATAATTTAATAAAATTTATTCTATTAATACTTACAAGTAATCATCTTGGAAAATATTGTTTCAAATTTTGGAAATTATTTTTTTGAGAGAAAAATTTTCCATAATTGTTACTAGTAAGTATTATCAGTCCTTAGTAGTTATTCACAACAAAAAATAAAAGTTAGAAGAAAAAATGTAAAAATTGAGTTTATCAAATAATTATTTACTGTTGTTATGTTTTGACTTTTGAGAGAAATCTATTTTTACTGGGTATAATGAGTGGCCATTACCACCAATAAATCTCACTATAAACTAAACACAAAAATGCCGTTCCCTAATCTTGTTTTAGAAAAATTCCAACAAACATGAAATCATTTATTTATGTTCCTACGACATTATATATAATGTGCAACAGTTTTAAAACTGACCTATTTAGTAATAGATGCTTCAAATTCATGACTCACAAAACCAGTGAGACTATTTGGCATCTGTTTCTGCAGTACTTCCCCGTTGTATAACAAAAGAAATTTATACATCATTGGATGTCTACGAACACATGACCAATCAATAATAAAATGTCCAATAGTTTAAAATTTGGACACAAATTAAATTTTGCTCGTTAAACAAAAGACCGCTTATAACTTTCTAATAATGTATGGCCTGTGCAAACAACAATACTAAATCTTTTATTCATTGCTGTATTTATTTATAACATCTTGAATATTTTTTCCCCCATAAAGCCGGCCAAGTGTTAGTCGGACTCGGTCCCGAGGGTTCATATATACTTGTTGGTATGTAAATTGTTCCTACTTACAAAACGCTGAATTATCTTAAAATTCTATTAATTTTATTTTGGATATAGTATCCAAGTATATTCTCTGTAATTTAGTATCTATTACACACGCTCTTGATGATGCTTACTTTGGGCTTTATAATAATTGTGTGAAAAATATTATTATTAATTTTTATACCAAATATATTCGAGCGCTTGTTTCATCGGAAAGTTATTCTTGAAAGACAATTGCTATGAAGGTTTTTTGTTGTACTATGTGTCGCATACTGTGTCGATCATTATATTGAAACTGTTATAAATTTAGTTTGCCTGGTCTACCATAGCCTACGGCATAGAAGCATGGGCGTTCACTAAGTAAATTGTGTACAACATTTGAGCAGCACAAAGAGCAATGTATTATTCTATGTTAGGCATCTCTCTGGTTGACCATGCATGCACGAGACTTAAAAATTCAGTGACAAACGAGGGTGGCGGAGGTAAAATAATGGCTAGATAAAAGTAGAGGTGTGTGGGATCTTTTACTATATAAGATACAGTGGACCGATACAGTCACAGTAGGTTAAGTTAAAAGAACGACAATGGCAAATGGTTGCAAACCGTCTGGATGATGTTAGCGTTCAGCTTTCAAATATATATATATATATATATAAAGTTGTTACTAACACTACACAACAGAAACGTTGCTGAAGTTTTCATACATTTTTATATTTTAACACAACATACGTCACGCATAGCATCGAAAAATAAATACTTTAATAAAGTTATTTCTTTATGTAGATAGATTATTCAAACCGGCCGTAGTTTACATAGAAATTATATTTTTATGAAACTAACGTAGGAAATTGTAGTAAGACCTTGAGTACCGAGAAACATGAATATTTGATATTCATATTTGATATTGATAACATCTTTCTCGAGCTTTTCAGCACTAAATTTTAAAATAGAATGCATGCTACAAGAAGGTATTTATCAATATATATTTGATTAAGTTTCTAACTTTTAAGGGTGTGACAATATATTTTTATTTTAAATATGGCATTTACTATAATTTAAAAAAAAATCTAATCTAAACCTATTTGATGACTGGAATATTATCATTTTTTATCCTGTAAAATTCAAGTAACAAACAAAGAAGATAATTATTAAAATTGGGCGGACGCGAAAATAATAAAGTGCTGTTGAAAGGTCAGTATTTTTTAAAGCGGTATTAAGCTTTAGAGGAGTCCATGATGTGAAGATAGCTAGGTACTTGTATTTATACAAAAAAATTTAAGTTTATTTTTAATTCGATAGCTTGTATCCATGTCCATGTTTGTGTTAGGTTTGAACTGCGTAACGAACAGTATATATATATATATATATATATATATATATATATATATTGAATTTCAATATATATATATTTTCGAATTTTTGAATTTCGAATTGAATTATAACTTGGAAAGTCACCAAAATATATAAAAACAAAAAAGAATTTTATTTAGGAATGAGCAAAGGTTACGAGCTTAAAAAAAGAATAAAACCGCACCATTGGGCAACTTCACTCCGCAGAGGAAGTCAACAAACGTTCAAATTAATAAATACCGTATTTGAGTTATGAGTAAGAAAATCATCTAAAGTTTCAAATTAAAAATTTAGATGTTTTAACAAAAAGTGACGTATAGTTAATATCATATATATGGAAATGAAATGAAAATAAATTTACAACAAAAGAGACACACAGAAAAAAATAACAGTAACATATGAACAATAAGATGCAGCTTTAAAATTAAATATATAGAAGACAAAACAGGAAAAGAAATAAATAAAATAAACTAAATCTATTCGGTAATTTATTCTGTAATTCTATTCTGTACATTGTATCTCTCGGTTGCACCATAACAGGAAACCTTTGCGTAAGAATTAGCTGACAACTCCAACCGATTTTAATTATGGCCGCATAGTACTTCGTGCAAATTGATTAATTTGTTTTATGTTTTGCATACAAAACGGTATACGCTAAACGTGCTGAAGGAAGTCATGATCGCTTTGACGGGTATGTCATAAATTTAGTCCATTCAGACAAAATATAAAACAATATTTTAATAGTTATAAATAAATATTTTTTAGATAATACAGACATCATTTGCTCAGCATGCGCATCTAACATCCAATCGAATCTATCGTCATAAAATATTATCGGCCATATTGTTTACAGTCACTAAAACGAGTCGTTTTTATATTTTACGACCAATCTTTACAGCGTCTAATTCTATTCTGATATTTACTATGTAGTCTCTTGTTATCCTTTGTCTATCAGAATAATAAATTCTGATGTTAGTTTCGTCACCCATCGTTATTTATAATTATTTTTTTTGGAGCAAGATTATAATCGAATCTTTTACGGTCTTAAATTTTTCCTTTCTAATTACTTACTTAATGAAAATTCTAATACTTCTTAATGTAAATTGTCCGACAAATATACAAACAATTTTTTTTATCATCCAATTGATCTGAAATTTTGGAAACCTATTCGTAGATCGAATAATGAAACTAGCATAAAACATAAGAAAATGATTTGTCTTCTTTATTTGAAATACAGCGTCTTTTAACAGTGAATTACCTGAGTAAGAATGTAAAATTGTGGAGTTAAAGTAGTAGCTTCAAATTCATAGCTCAGAATTATAATAAGTCCAAAATAACACACGCCAACTAAAAACATAGTGTGAAAATTTTAACTACTTAGGTTTAGAAACCTTCTTGAGTTTTCCACGAAAGTCAAATATTATAAAAATTTTGGGAAAAAACACAAAAAACCACTTTACAACTAATAAATATTAGATATAATACTATTTCAAAATAATTCCAGGGTACAAATATAGATAAATTTAACATTAATAAAACTAACGGATTAACGATAATGTCGAATAGCAGCAAGCAAGCTATAAGCTAAGCGGACTCCTCAACCACAGAGGACGGAGGATCTTACTTCCAACTACCGGAACAAAACAATGCTGTTAAAGCTATTATTATAGCGACAAAGTAAGATAAGGTAGTGGTGGTGGTAAGTAAACTAAGAAAAAACTCTATCACCAACAAAACCGAGCAGGGAATTAAAGTGTCCCTTTTCGTGTGCGGGCTTCAATACCCCCCCTTTAACCCCACTGGGAATTGAAGCCCGAACCTCCATATCTGAAGTTAGTGGTATCTGCCACTAAACCACAGAGGCAGTTAAAGAATGTGTACGAAAAAGGGTCGGAATCATAGAACTAACATGAATCAGAAAAGTACATAAGCAGGACCGTTTATTTTATGAAATGAGACTATATAATTTTGTTAAATAAGTATTCATTATTATTTTATTTCTTACCTTTTGCATCTGGACTGCGGAAACTCCTCGGAGCTGAGCACAAACAATACTTTGTTCGGGTTCAATCACTTATATCACACTTTACATGTAAACAACGCCATTATAAGCCACATATACATCTGAATGATAATAGAGACTCCAAGTTTTAACTTCAGTTCACCCTACCAATCACAACCTCAAGGGAAATTATAGAGCCAAACAGTTCCACTCACAACACGCCTCTAATGGAAAAAACGCAAAAACAGACAATATTTACATAAATACTTATTTTTCAACTTGTCACCGTACATAAAATAGATTAGTAACACAACGTTCAATCACAACTCCCGAAAGATTACAACCAGATTTGTATTTAGTTAAGTCTTTTCACCATGGCCAGTATTTCGTGTATATTTCTTCTATTTTATCACAACCATGAAGATTTAATCGTCTACTGTCATCCATTCTACGTCCTTAGGCTACATAGCTCACTCCCCTTAATCTAAATAATTCTAATCGTTCACAACACTTTAGAGGTAAACATTGATTACATCCAATTCACATCGTGTTAACTCGCCGCTCTTGAACTCACTAGTAACATTTCAATACATAATAACATCGAATGCCTGAAGCCTCAGGTCTCTTCATGTTTGATTGGGGTTTAAGTTATAGTTTTGCTCGCGGAGAACTTTCGTCCCGAGTTGATGGTAAGCACGTGCACGAACGCGCGGGCTGTACGCGGCCACTGAAAGCCGTCCACAATTCACGCCACAGATTATGCATTTATAAATAGTTGTGTGTGACGGCCCATTTCACTCCCGAACTCTTAGAGCACACCGCGATGTCGCCGTATGTCAGGTGATTTCGGAGCTGTCACTGAAACTGTGTTTTCAGTCTCCCGATGCGACGTGTGTACCCCGTACTGTTTGTGCTCTGTTACTAGAGGCACGCTTTCCACACTGCAACTGCTGAAAGGCGAAACCTGTTGAAATAGGACGGGATGCTGCGAGTGAGAGAGATAAGAGTACGTTTCTCGATCACGCTTAGATTTCAGCCTTATTTTGCTACGCACGCGTGTGTGCGTGAAAAGTTGCGTGCTACGACCGTCGGATAGGTGTTAGTGAGTTGTGGAAAACTCTCTTTAGGGTGCTTTCACAAATACGCGGATTTTCTTATTTATTCCCGTTGAACCCCTAATTGATTCTATTGAATACTGCAAGGATAAGCGACGCATTTGTGAATGGAGTGTTTTATTTCTTTAGACTTGAAGGAAGAAATCAGGATATAGGAACAAACTATTAAGTAATTAAAAAATACCTTAAATATATAGAAGTAATAGTGTTCTTGGTCCATGATTTATTGGGCAATATTATTGCACGCATGTGCTGTAATATTTTAGTGCAAATATGAGGTAGAAAGTCGGTCAGTTGACAAATGATTCAATCGGTGGATCTCAAATTAATCAGAGTGTTCGTATCCAAAAAGCCCTGTTTTTATCGAGCATAAGAAATCGAAGGTGTCGTTGTGTTAATCAATTTAAAGTAGTATCAAGCCCATTATAAACAAGGGCACACAAGCGCGTGTGATCAAACATCACGCAATGGCCACACATTATAACAAACAGTACCATAACTTTGTCTTGATGTCCTTGTTTGTAACCTTATGTATATCAAGGTTAAAATCGAACATCCCTTAAAAAAATATTTATATTAACAATCATGGATAGCCTAAATGCCACTTTACAGAGAACTGAAAAAATTCTGTTATTTTTTTACTTTCGTATATTGTGTATAGATGTATTAAGTAACCGAATCATATCAAGCTAATTATTTTAAAACCACAGTATGCTACTTTATATTATCGCTATTCTAACTGAGAAAAGGCTCAAATAACTATTTAGGTACTTTATGCACGCGAAATAAATAATTATTCAAAAAATAGATTCTAATTCTCAAAAGTAAGTTACTGGTGTATCTGTGTTTGCTACTATGAGAGAGTAGAGGCTGGAGAGAGATGACAAGACGCTGTGTGCGCACGCAGCGTTCGATACCCCCCAACAAACCCCACCTTACTCACACTCTCTAGAAATCTATACCAACCCCCTGACAGCTCTGTACCGATGTACTCTTCATTATATTGGGAATCAATTGACAAATGGGCGCGAATGCTTGTGGCTCGCTGCAACTCTGCCAAGGACAGCCTTTGTTTATCTTTTGTTAGCTACCGCGTCCTCTCTTGATCTTCTCTTATAAAAAGAGGGTAGTAGAAGTAAAGATACACTAACCCATTTCACAATTAGGCCACGTACTTGAAAGTTTTATAATCATGTCAATTTATTTACGAAATTTATACGTGCGTTATTATTTATAATCGTCTGTTGAATTTATTTTAGAAAGATATTTAAAATTGGTTTTCCGTTCCGTATCTAGCCCAAAATAAACATCATTAAGAACTTGTGTTATGAATGCTATATAATGAGCAACGTATATAGTAATATGTATATAAATATAAGAAATATACTAAAACAAGATACAAACATCCATGATTCGTGAACAAATATTCATTCTCATTATACAAATATCTGTCCCTATCGGGATTCAAGCCGATTCGATTTTTTATATGATATTATTTATTTTAAACTATCTAATAATAGTAATTGGCACGTCTCAAAGGGTTGCTTATTACTATTTTTGTTAACTAGACTTTTATATTTTCTAGTAATCGCTTAATTACAACGCTAGGAAAAATATGTCTCTCCTTATTACGTACCATTTATCCGTAAAAATAAACACCGATATTACATTACAATATTTTTTGTTAATTATTTGAAAAATAACAAAAGAAGTTTTTTTTCGAAAATTAACAAAGAATATTGTGGATAGTAAGAGTTTTCTCACATTTTCTCGTTTAGTTTTGAATGACATTTTTTTTTTAATTCTAGATTAAAATAAAATTAATGATTGAAACAGTCTATAATACAAAACAATATAAATATTCTTAATAGCACACAAATTATAGAAATATAACAAAATTATACAATACAAATACATACTGTACGTCAAAAGTGTTGACCAAAATGGTATTGATAATCGTCTAAATAGTTTCTCGGTATTAGACTCGCATTTTATTCTAGAACACGACTTTTTTCATATTGATTACATTTTTGTAAAAGAGGAAAATAATGATTTGTTTTTATTTTATTTTGTCTTGCTGTTCTCTTATTTGAACCTTTTATCATAAAAAGCTTCAAGACACAATAATTGTGTGATTTCAATCATTTTTATTCGGAATTATATTACCGGGAAGTCAGTGGTAAATGCTACACCCGCGTCTTTTTCTGTTCTATACATTTTTTTTTAATTAATGTTGAAGATCTAGAACGATGTCTAAGCATGTCTTTAAATTGTTGCATAACTCTATTTATATGACGAATAAAGTTTTCAGACCCAAAAGTATGGGTTTCAAACCAATCTCAGATATCGAAGCTGTTACTTGAAAAGTCAGACACTTACTCAATTAGAATGTATACATATATGTATGTTAAGATATATGCTTGTACGTATTCTGCGGGGATGTTTCAATAGACTGAAAGCAATTTGAGGGTTTCCATTATTTACATTGCTAATTCAATTTGCTTAATGTTTGACATTGCTTGGTCATGTAAGCAAATACATTTGACGACATGCAATAAACATGATACATAATGTACCACAATATTATAATTAGGGGATTTATTAGCAGCGCCTAACAGCGGCAACTAGACTATGTACTATATTTGAATAAAAGGCTGATTGATTTGCCTGGTTTTCAGATGAACTATAGAACATGGTATGTTCATCTGTATAATCTATTTATATATTTATTAGGACAACTATCGAAGAGCAAAGAAGAACGAGGCTTTCCAAACACAAGTATGTACGGATTACTATCTCGGAAGCTCCGGAAAGTTCAATGTAAAAGATTAACATTTATTACTTAGATAACATTATTGGTTTTACAATAATAAAATTGTATTTTTTTTAATCAATAATGTTTACACTAGTACGTTCATCTAATACGTACGTTGTTCGTTCGTTTCACATAATATTATTATTATTTATTTCATAGGCTTTTAATTATGCTTAATATGGGCTAGGTCATTGGAGTGAGTTTGAGAAATATTATATTATTATAGCATTAACTAAGTATCAAGTGTAGTGTCTTAATCAAGGGTCACCATACCATGCAACTCGGGCTTCTCCATTTTTATTATAATATATCTTATACTAGTGTACACGATGAACTCAGTATCTACAATCTGCCAATAATACCATCTATCAAAAAATTTATTCGTGTGGAACAAATGAGATTTTTGAAATATTTTCTTAACTACAGTAAAATAGCTAAAAGCTAACAAAATAAAAAAAAAACTATTCAAATCCGATAAACCATTTTAGACTTTTAGCGAGATCAACTAGCAGAAATTATTTTTTTATAAATATAGCTGAAAAAGATTCTATATACAAGTGTTATAATTGTATAATTGAAATCTTTTTTAAATATCTTTTTAATTTAAAAGAGAATTTATTAAAACTATTTGTAATTTAGTGGTTAAGACAGGCATGAGCACCTAAAAGCACATATAATTTCACTACTAAACGTTTGTAAGCTTATCGGAAAAGTATCCACATTGCAATCCCTTCACAAAATTCGCAAAATATTGTATTGTCTCTGCATTTTAAACATAGTGGCATAGGGACCCAAATTAGTTTTGTTCCTTTGACTGAGAAAAGTTTTTAATAATCAAATATCAAGTCATTCGCTTCAAATTTAGTTATAAACTTATTTTAACAAAATTTGGTCCAATGATTTACTTTTGGACCACGTTTTGATAAAGCCCATTAAGAGACGGCCCCTTTAACTAACTCTAAAGTTATGTATCGGTATTAACGCCCTAAAAAACTCTGGCTTACTGTATCGTAGAGCATCAAGGCTTAATATCTCATTTATCGTTCATAATTTGATTAATAAATACAGTATTAAAATTCTGCTAAGCCAGTCACTAATTCACTATCTTAATTATCTATTAAATGATTTTTATGTAAATATATTATGTAGATAAAGTACATAATAATTACATAATTTAATAAATTCACAACACGCACAATTTTCGTACACAATCTAATAGATTATATTTTTAAGACAATTTATACAAAGAATTGTTCATTTAAATTTCCTTTATAATCACTGTTAAAAAACTTAAGTTTACTAACTTTAAGTAAGGCTGTCTCGCTCTTGATAATATAGGCAGGCGAAGACGACATGAGACTTGCAATTTTATCTATTCTGTCCGTAATAAAGGCAAACTGCGATGAAAGTTATAATTTATTCACAAAGTTTAAGTCGGAAATTCAAGGTAACAAACTAGACGATACTTCTTGATATTAATGTAGTAGGCGGAACTAGCCAGTAACATTATGGACCTTACTTATAATCAGCTTTGTATCGTTACAGTCTTTTGTCACGTTTGTTTGAATGACATCTAGAGACTATAACTATTTAAGGCTTATACTTGATTATAATAATTTACTAGCCTGTTGAAACATTCGATGTTCCAATCAACAATACAAATAAAACAGTATTCAAACATCGAAAGTTCATAAAATTTTCTCTCTTTGTTATATGCAATGCGTTAAAACGAGGTGGAATAAGTTCTGCATCCTATTCTATATTTCAAATGTTTATTAATAAATAAACCTCAGATAGTGGTCGGAGAGAAAGGAGGAGTCAGATATTGTAAAAAAATTGAAATGGTAAATTTTATTTTCTACTGACAATGAACAAAATATAACAGTCGATAAATAAATGTACTTAACGATATACTGGTAACTTTTTTCATCAAACCGTATCTAAAAATATATATTAAACCTTATTTTTTACATTGAGAGTCAATATTTAATTTAGTCATTAGGTATTTCTAAATTCAGCACTGAAAATACGTAGATTGCATTTTTTTATACAAAGAGGGAAAGAGATCTCCCTATCTTGGGAGAACAAAGAAAAAGTACTATAGAAACTCTTTGTGTACTGACAACAACATAACAAGTTTTATGTGGTTATTTACATTGTTTAAGGTATAATAATAATTTTAAATGTGTGCTGATTAGAGATGCACCGATTATGACTTTGGCCGACTAGCCGACAATCCGATTAGTCAAAGAGGTCGACTAGTCGACAAAGGTAGTAATGACGCTTTCAGGTCCTTATTACTTAACCTTCCTTCTGTACAAACTTACAAAAATATACTCTCTCTCATTTCTCACTAATAATGATTAGTATAGATGAGGGCTATCTAAAATCTAAATAGACTTTATTTCTATTTATCTTATACAATTCCACTTGTGTCATAGTATACCTTAATTTATTTAGTTGCAGTACAACTAAATAAATTACAATGGCTATTGTAGACTTGAGTCCGTTATAACATAAAGAGTGCGTACGCATATGATACGATTAACCTTCTTCGGAGAGAGAAGCTTAATCATCTTAATGAGCTTCGAAAATAATAGAACTCGCACACCCATCGCCTATGAAGAGTTGGCTGAAAGAGACGTTCTTGTAAATACACACTACTTTAAATACATTCATGATTGTTTTTACTTGGTTCAATAAATAAAATGGACTTATACACAGATTATTACATTAGATTATTTTGCTGTCAGGAAATAAATCAACTTTTAGTTCCAAAAAGTATATTTTCTAGAATGTTTAAAAGTAAGTTAATCTGAATAATTCAATGTTATTCTCAATAAGTAAATACGTGAGTTACAAGCACCTTAGTTATTCCAAGAAGCGAGCTAAGACGTACAGTATTATAAGTTATTAAGTCACGCGAATTTAATCTTTATTCCTTGATATTTGAAATATATTTGCGGCACATGGAGGCGGGTAAAAAAGCGCTAGCCGGTGAAGCTACACAAATAGCGTAATTGCGGGTTATATAACTCGGCATATATATACCTTCTAAAGTCCATGGTTCCTGTATACCTTGAACCCCATATGACTGATAGAGCACCACGGGTTGTCTATTGATAAATTTAAGGAAAATTTTATAGTAATTCTCTCTAGATCTTATTTCCAAAACTTATCAATATAACCTCTATAAGCATGTATTTATGCCTTAAATTCTAATAGCTTTGATTCGGTCCGGGCTATCTTGAGACAATACTTTTACCTTTATACAAGAAAATAACAAATATGTAAAGGGGAATCTACATTTATCCATATTTACTTATTCTTTTCATTTTCAATCTTACAAACTCATAAGTATTTAATAAAAGTAAAGTTCTTAATTCACAATAAAACTTTATTAATTAATTAATATTCCCTAAGACTGAACTCGAGCAGACAAACTTTGAAATGAAACTTAATGTAAAGCAACTTTTTATAAATAGATTACCTAAGTTTTTGGAACTCAAGATATTCTTAGGCTTAGTTCTCAATTACCTATACACAATTAAGACAGACACGATAAAGCTTCTTCTTTCAAAAAGACAAGGGTAAGATCTGACAAGGGGATTTTAGGTAAGGTCTATGTTACACCAAACACAACGGTATCGATTTCCAATCCGTGTTATCCCGGAAAGGTGATCCAAGAATAACATATTTATTTTGGTAGACTATTTGACGCCCTGGGATGTATATGAACTCTTTATTTTATTTGGTTAAATAACTCGTTATTATATGCTACAACGTGATCACATTTCCTAGTTTTATTTTAATATTTTCTAATATCACCAAAAGTTTGATTTTTAATTTTATTATAGACTGCAATTAACCTAAAATCACCTGTAAATAAAATTAATTTTATTCCATAACAATATAGCCTAAATTATATATAAATATAAAATAAAAATCGTATCGTAATGTCGTCTATTACTAAGATTATTTAAATAAGAATCAGTGAAAAATATGTATAAGACATTGAAACTAAGAAAAAAGGGTTTATTTTTGTCATATGTGTCTTATTTATTTCTAGCTATTCTCGCTGAAGAGCTCAAGCCTACCCTAAATTAGAACGATTAGGCCATAGTCAACCAAGTTCGGGTTGATCTACTTCCTAACCTGAGAAGTTCTTCACAGATGTGTGCAGGTTTCCACACGATGTTTTTCTTTCATCGTAAACGCTTTCTACGGAGTCACTCCTTCACTGTAGAACGTCTCCTTTACGCACTAAGAGATTTTGTAACTCCTTTCTCTATCGCACAGCTAGAACATGGAATTCCTTACCAGCACACGTATTCCCTCCTTCTTATAACATGGGTTCCTTTAAAAGATGCGTGAAAAAGCACTCTTTGGGCCGACAAGGTGAGGGTGACTAGGGCAGTATGTTGCATACTTCTCTAGCTATCTTCACATATGGACTCCTCTACTGTTTATCATCAGATGGTGTCGAATAAACGTACATATGAATTTAAAATTTGAAAACACTGGTATGTAGATGGGGTTCAAGCCGCTGCCTCCGGCATGGAAGACAATGACCTTGATAAGCAACCGTCGCTTTTGCCATTTATTGGCATTGTGACTATTTAGTATTATAAGTAAGTAGTATTTAACTGACAATTATATATTTCTATGATTTAATAGCAAGTCAATCAAATCATATTGTAATTATTTATTATTTATTTACTGATTATTAGAAAAATTTAAAAGTTTTTCGGAAAAAAAGAACAGTCTTCGAGACTCAACAAGACTCGTCAGCCATGTATATTTTACACTTTTTAAAAGAAATCACATTATTTCATGTCATGTAAGGATAAATCTCCTTAAATTATTCTTATATGCAGAGACAAACCCGTACCAATTATAATATTTTTACATACTTAACAACTTTTATTCTCGTAAAGCTAGACAATCCAATATGGAATTCCTTGAACGACTGTCCTAATTAAATAAGACTGTAAAACTTGTCACAGTGCCAACAAATAGCAAATGTCTTTGTTAAAATAATTACTGTAACAACACATACACTATAAACAAGGCCAGGTTAAAACCAGTAATCCAGATAGAATTGGAAAAGCGATATTTTCATGAGACAGACAAGACTACGTGGTACTATGTTGTTTGTTACTTTGTCTAATCCAATGAAATAAATTGTTCGCTATTACTCATTTAACCCGTTTAGTAAGTAATGGAGTTTACAAGAAGCTAGCTATAATAAAGGGTATAAGTATAAAATTGCCGTTTAGTACTGAAAAATTCAAACAATATTTTCTAAAGATTGGTATCATATATATTATGACCTTATCGCTGATCAAGACATAAGTTAAAGCTATTATCATCACTAGTTTAATTAAATAATGTATCGTTTATCTTATTTATTCAGTAATAATACAGTTTTTGTGTATGTATGTTTATTATGTACATACGAATAATATGTTTTTATAGTAATTATTTTAGTTTTAAGCGATTTTAACATGCCAATTCTACCTTTTCATCATTTTTACTCTATAGTAGGACCAATGGAAAATATTTCATTTAGAAATAAGCAGTACCTTTGAACAATGTATTCTCAAGCGCCTGTTATTCTAATAGTTTATTGTGTGCACATTAATTTTTTGAATAAATAAATTATTATATGACATTTTTTTATATGTGGATGATATGTGATAGGTCGTTGATTGACTTGAGATTAATTTGCATAGCTCGTAATAGGTTTGGTTATTAAAAAAATATTTTTCATATTTATTTATAAAATATGAGGTATTCCAAAAGAAGGTTTGCAAAGTTATATTTTGTATGGTCTCAAAATTATGTGCAATTTAAAATTTAATGAAATTTATACACTATCAGTTTACTAATATAAAATGTAACCACTATTATCATGGAAACTCTGTACGTAACCGCATAATTTACTTTGCCAATTACTTCCTTGAAACATCACATGCAAGGAGCATTTTTTATGGAGCTTTATAGGGTGACTAGTAACAGCATCTCCAACATATATTGATCTATTGCTTCTGTAATATTCATATGTTTGACATACAAATTATTTATTAAAAATAATAATTTTCACAATACACTTTTCTAAAGAAACACTGATACAGAGTCCCATAACGTAATGGCTATAAGTAATTTTTCCTATTCCTAATCTTGAAAGAAACTCA
The DNA here is from genome assembly GCA_943193645.1 of Acentria ephemerella. NCBI lineage: Eukaryota > Metazoa > Arthropoda > Insecta > Lepidoptera > Crambidae > Acentria > Acentria ephemerella. Next base: position 3,913,037 of record OW971889.1, read on the forward strand.
TATTGGGTTTCTTTCAAGATTGCTGATTCATGCATCATCATTGCATCTCTTTTTATTTTATTTATTAATAGTGAACTGTAAATGTCAATGGGAACTGTCAATGAATTTATCTAATCTATTTTACTTTCAGACGCGGCACATGAATTACCGTTATTGTTTTCAAATCATTCAAGCGACAAATGATTATTTTTCGCGCGGTGAGTTGTAAGCCTCCTTACCAGTCATATCACGACTTGACTGAATATCAGCATCAGTATTAAAATCACCATAAATTTATTGAAAACAACGTGACTAACAGCCTATTTTAGAACAGTTTTCAATATCAGTATCTTATCACTTATCCCTGTAACCCAGAGAAAAAAAATTCATTCGCCTGTCGGTTGATTGATTTGTAAACAAACGTTACTGCGTGTGCCCGGGTTTTGATTACAGTTTCACTTTTAATAAATAAATGAAAATAGACGTTACTACTTTTATACATATGTTAAGTAACAGCACGAGTTCCTACTCTTTGTTACAGTAATATGGTTGATTTTTTAAAATCCTTTTAAGTCGTATGGTGTAGACATATTTTTTACATATACCTGGCATATGCATTAATACCCTGGAGTATAATGCGTCTCAATAAATAAAAATTCATAAAATAATAAATAGTTTTTTATCTTTTACACAATGAATCGCCGAAATTTTATCGCCAAATTAAATGTGTGTGTTCGTTAGTTCCTGGATATCTAAGGACAATCTTAAAAATATTTTACCGTGAAAAGTGAGTGTATGTGACACTCACTTTACAGTAGGAAGCCCATACCTAGTTCTACGATTGGGGAAGTTTCAAATTGGAAATACTTCACAACACTCATTTACATATTAATTAATCAATCAGATGCTTCAGATGATATTTAAAAAAAAAACAACATTTGCAAGAACATTGAAAATGGACATAATGTGGACCGCCAGGGCGGAAGCCGTTAGACCAAATTAATCAATTTGCATTAGCTCTCTTAACGTATTTTCTAAATACTGGTCATCGTATGATTTAGAGTCATTTGTGGTGCTTATTATAAAAAAGATACTGTTAGCTAACTCTCTTATTACTCCATGCTAAATTACATTGCACACCGTCCGATTTTTTCTAACAGAAACCAAAGAAACGCCAATCAAATATATGATCAAATGGGACTACTTCCGTAAAACCTTTTCTGTAAACTCTTTTATTTGTTGACTGACAAGGAACCAGTGTCACGCTAAAATATAAATCTCGCTGTCCACGCCGTGCGTCTTTCATCTTAACTTAAGCAGAAATAAAGGTTTCAATACATAAGAATACAAAAGCAATTGTATCATAGAAATTGAAATAGTATTGCAACTTTTCTAAACCAATCTTTGATCCAAATTCTAGTCTGATCTGAGAAAAATTACATAATATATTCACGTCATGCATAATCACCGTCTACAAACACATTATATGATTCATTGACATTCTTAAAGGTCATCATTTGAGAAACGTTAGACGACCTCACTGATAGACTGTCTTTTGTGATTGGATTGTAATGTAAGAACAGTACTGAATTTTAATTTAACATTTCGTGTTCGATACTCCTTTCTTTGTCGCACAGCTAGGAAGTGGAAATCCCTAACGCACGCTTTCTACGTACAAAATACGTGTCGTCAAGAGGTGTAAAAGGCACTTTTTACGCCTGTAATGTGCAAGTGTGTCATATTCTGCAATTGGTATCTTTGCACATAGACTCCACTTGCTGCTGACCATTTGCCATTTATTAAAAAAAGTATGATGTTGTTCCGTGTACGAAAATAAAAATCGACATATTGGTCAAAATCTAAATATAAAATCTGTTAACCGGTTATTGTGATTTTTTTTTCTTTCCTTTCTTTATTCAATTGTAGGTTAGAAGAAACGCTTTAGATATTTCATTTGATGTCCTGACTTATTGAGTCCTGAGTCTGAAGATATACTTTAAATATAAATTTATATTGGTTACTACAATAGATATATAGCCTAATGTATTGTAAGAGCCAACACTGCATAGACACTCTTAAGGAAACGTAAATCAAATGAAAAGAAAGCTAAGTAAAAATACTTACTCGGCATTGTTACTTAAATATATATTCATTGCCCTTAACTTTAACTTTGTTTACTATCCATGTGCCGGATGCACACCTTTTTTGATGTATTTTTTTATGATTATGGTTTTTGTTTTGTTTTTAAAAGAAGAAAAGTAAAGTTTTGTTGTCGCCTTGACTACCACCAACAATAGTTAGTTTTATTTCTTTTTATATTTTAATATAATAATATTCCTATATACAGTCCATAGTCCACATTGTGGTCCATCTACCTTTTTTTTTCTGAACCGTAAATGGTGGTAGAAACTAGATCCCAGTGCAAAAAAAGAGTGGATATGATGGAGGGTCAACTTAGTTCTGCCGTCATACAAGAAAACCCACACACCTCTCAGGATCTAGTAGAAGGCAACGTTTCCTCAAGTTCTCTTTCAGGTACTTCTAGGTCTGTCAATAGTGCGGTCTTAACTCTTGAAGCAAACTACGCCAAAAAAGTTGCTGAAATGGAACGCACTGTTCTGGAACGAGAGCGCGAAGTAATGAAGAGAGAGCGTGCTGCACTGCAACTGCAGATGCAGGCAGATATTGCCATTCTTGAGGAACATAAAAGTATGCGTAGCAAGCGCAGCAGTAAAAAAGGAAGTAAGTTGTCAAATGAGGATGTTCACAACTGGTTAGATGACTGTATTTCTGCTATACCTCCTAACGTAGAAGTAGCTAATCTTTCTCAAAACGTTAATAGAGTGGGAGCATCCCAGTTCGATTCTTTTAAAATTCAACGTTCTGAGATTGGTGACGTACGTGGTAGTGATCATGTTATAGTCAACACAAGGCCAATGTTGTCTAGTTCTCATCGTGTGGCTATAAATGATCCTCCTACGTCTAATACTTTGTTGGATAACACGAGGCCTCATGCGCTTAGTAATAATTGTGTTACCACTAATATACAGCAAACTTCTACAGGTTACTTCAATATGGTTAGCACCGAGCCGATTTTTCATCCTATCGCATCTACTAGTAATGCTATAAACACCGTTAGTTACACGAGTCCTTCTCGACATATTCCCTGTGTAACTACTAATATTCCTACTTCTTTTTCTGCTAGTTATAACAATCAAAACCCATCTGATATTCAGTTACTTGCAGAAGCAATAAAGTCATTAGCTGGAAGCGGAGCGTCTAGGCCTAAAGTTGGAGATGGACGCCTCCCTACTTTTGATGGAAAGCCTTTAGATTGGTTAGTTTTTAAGCGTGTTTTTGAAGACACAAAACAGTTTTATTCGCCTTCTGATAACCTATCACGTATTGGAATGGCACTTCGGGGAGCAGCGCATGAGGTAGTAGCAGTACTTCTAGTTTCTGCACGAGATCCTTCTGATGTTATTCAAGCGCTGGATCGAAGATTTGGTAGACCTGAGTTAATTGTTTTACAAGAAACAGCTTCGATTCGTGCCTTACCGCGGATTAGTTATGATGGTAGCGATCTTAACAAGTTTGCCTGTCGAGTCCGCAATTGCGTAGAGGTCATGAAGCTACTTAATCAGAAGCCATATCTTGAATCACCCGATCTTTATCAAACTATTTTGAATAAATTAACGCCTTTATTGCGAACTCGATGGTCAGACTATGGTCATGCTAACTATTCGTGCGAGAACAGAATGACAAAGCTAGAGCTTCTGGCCCATTTTCTTGCACGTGAAGTAGACCTTCAGCTTCAGTTTGGTATCATCACTGATTCATCAACTTCGATTAAAAGGTTTGAAAAAGTTCATTTAGTAAATTCTAATAACGATTTATCAATTTCGAATAAACCTGAAAAACCTGTAAATTCATTAAATATTCGTGTTTCTGTAAATAAATCTTGCCCATTTTGTGATAAAAATCACACTTTGAATTGTTGTGACAATTTTAAGTCATTGTCAGTTTCTGACAGATGGCAATTTGTTAGAGAGAAAAAGCTTTGCCATAAATGTTTGAAAAAAGGTTCTCATATTTATAAAAATTGTAAAATGTCTAAAGAGGTTTGCAAAGTAAAAAATTGTATTTTTAAACATCATTCTCTTTTGCATGACCCAACCACTATAGTTTCTCACTTACTCGTAAATAGTGGTGAAGTCGAAGCTGGCACTTCTGGCTTAGAGTTGCCACGGTCACAGACGTCTTCAGACAATTTACACAAACAATCTTCGGATATCGTTGCACACACTACTAGTCTTTGTAAGTTACATTTGCGTCCTTTGTTAAAAATGATAGCCGTAACTGTGTCGGGCCCATTAGGCAGCGTAGATACATATGCACTGCTTGATGACGGGTCGACGGCTACTTTTATTGATGCTGATCTTGCGGCCAATATAGGAGCTAAAGGGCCTATTTCACTTATAAAGCTTAACTGTGTAGGCGGTCTTTCTAAAGACACCCAAGTTGAATATGTCAATTTTAGTATTAAGGGTCGTAATAATAATGTTGCTCACGAGGTAAGAAAGGCACGCTGTATCAAATCATTAGACTTAGGACGTCAGACTGTTTGCCACAATACTGTTTCCAAATTTCCGTATTTAGTAGATTTAGCTCCAGTATTATGTTACGATGATATACAACCAAAGATAATTTTAGGTATCGACAATTGGGACATCACATTTCCCCAAGCTGTTCGGAAAGGTACCAAACTTGAGCCAGTGGCTATTAAGACCGCTCTTGGTTGGGTACTTTTCGGTTTTAGTAGTAGTCGTACTAATCCAGTGGAACTAGTCAACTTTTCGCTAAGTACTAACTTATATGATTCAGATAACGATACCTTAGAGAATATGGTCAAAAACCAGTATAAGCTGGATTCTATAGGAATCACCAAACGCGAACCACACAGTGAAGATGAACGTGCCATAGCTATTTTAGAGCGCACTGCTAACCGTCTTCCTGATGGGAGATTTGAAGTCGGTCTTTTGTGGAAATCTGAGAATCCCGTAGTTCCTAATAGCTACACCCTAGCTCTTTCACGTTTTTTAGGTCTAGAGAAGAAGATGATGAAAGACCCAGTTTATGCCGAACGTTACAAGCAAAATATACACGAAATGCTTGCCAAAGGTTATGCGGAAAAATGTAGTCACGAACCGCTCCCTGGCTCTGTTTGTTGGTATCTGCCGCATTTTGGTGTAACGAATCCTAATAAACCCAATAAGTTGCGTGTTGTTCATGACGCCGCGGCTAGGTCGAATGGTGTTAGTTTAAATAGCCTTTTGATAACTGGACCTGATCTATTACAAAATCTTTTTGATATTTTACTTCGTTTTAGGGAAGGTAGAATAGCTATGACAGCAGACATCAAAGAAATGTTTCCTAGATTTAAGATAATTGAGCAAGATAGAGATGCTCAACGTTTTTTATGGAGGGACAGCCCTAATGAGCCTCTTGGTATTTATAGAATGTCCTCGATGATTTTCGGAGCTGTGTGTAGTCCGTTCACGGCAATTTATATGAAGAATAAGAATGCTGAAGAAGTTAAAGATCAGTTCATGCAGGCAGTTCACGCTATAGTTAGCGATGTCTACATGGACGATTATATTGGTTCTGTGGATTCTGTGGATGAAGCTGCGCGTCTGGCTAGGGATATCGTCAGAATTCACTCTCGCGCTGGTTTAGAAATGAGAGGGTGGGCTTCGAATAACTCAGCTGCGCTTAAGCTGTTACCAGTTGATTTCATAGATCAAAACGGAACGTCTAGTAAGCCAGCTTCTACTAGAGTTTTAGGTTTGATATGGGAGCCGTCGGTTGACACTATCGGTTTTAATTTACCTTTTAACACCAATACTCAAACCTTACCGTCTAAACTTACCAAACGCGTTATTTTGTCTTTTCTGATGCGCGTATTCGATCCCCTGGGCATTCTGGCTCCCGTAGTTATTAGTGGTCGTATAATGTTTCAGAATGTCTGGCGGATGAATTTAGGATGGGACGCGGAGCTCCCTCATTCAGAAGTAGCAGCGTGGAACGATTGGTTTAGAGATCTTATAGCTGCTTCGCAGCTTAAAATCCCGCGCTGTTACAATCTGGAAGGATCGGAATCCGTAACGATTGAGCTGCATACGTTCGCAGATGCCAGTGAACAGGCTTACACAGCAGTCGCGTATTTTCGTTTTATTTTTCCCGGCGAACATGTGCAACTCTCTTTAGTTTGTAGTAAGTCTCGTGTAGCCCCCTTAAAACCATCTAGTATTCCTAGGTTAGAGCTTCAGGCGGCTTTAATTGCAGCTCGTTTAGCTACTACTGTAGTGGAAGCCACTAGATATAAAATTACGAACCGTTTTTTTTGGTGTGATTCCATGAATGTGTTGGGCTGGCTTCGCAATGACGCGCGGTGCTATAAGCCTTTTGTGGCACATAGAATTGGTGAGATCATTGAACTTACCAATATTATCGAGTGGCGATGGGTTCCATCCATTTTAAATGTTGCCGACGATGCAACGCGCCTCAAGCGAGGAGGCTTAAAACTAGATTCTCGCTGGTTCAAAGGCCCGGAATTTCTATTAAGCTCTGATTGGCCTACTGAGCCAGCTGTGATCCCATCAACTATAGAACTCAAACCTGCTGCTAAAGTTCATAATCATCTCATCTTAGAAGCTGATCATTTCATGCCACTTTCCGCAGTAGCAAGTCGTTTTAGTTCCTGGTCACGCTTACTTCATTCCACAGCACAAGCTCATCGGTACCTATCATTGTTACGGCTTAGAGCTTTGAAAAATAGAGGCATGCCCGTAGATTATTCATGTAGAGTAGAAAATTTTATCTTTACCTATAGGCGTCAAGACTCACTGGCTTCACGACTTCATTGTCCTCGGAATTCTCTGACAGCAGATGACTTGAGATTAGCAGAGATTCATATTCTCCGACAAAGTCAGCTAGATTCATTTTCTGAAGAAACTCGTTGTATTATGAGTGGTCAACCCGTATCAGCCCGCAGCCGATTATCAAAACTGCCCTGTAATATTGACGAGAATCACTTGCTGCGCCTCTCATCTCGTATTACTGCAGTGTCTGGTGTGGAAGAAGGGACGAAGTCTCCAATATTACTTGATGGAAAAAACCATGCTGTTCGTTTGCTTGTGCTACATTACCACCGAAGATTCGCTCATGCCAACAACGAGACGGTCGTTAATGAGCTACGTCAGAAGTACTGGATTTTGAGTCTAAGAAACACTGTGAGAGCTGTAGCGTACACTTGCCAGTTATGTCGAGTTCGTCGTGCTTCTCCTTTCCAACCTACGATGGGAAACTTACCAGAAGCAAGACTTGCACATCACTCCCGGCCCTTTTCCTTCGTTGGCCTGGATTATTTTGGCCCTATTAATGTAGCCATCGGTAGACGAAGGGAGAAAAGGTACGTGGCCCTTTTATACCTGCCTGACAGTCCGAGCCATTCATTTAGAGACAGTTCATTCACTATCAGCAGACGCTGCTATTATGGCTTTAAGAAGATTTGTCGCACGCCGTGGAACCCCGACCGAAATTTATTCTGACAACGGGACTGCTTTCGTGGGCGCGAATAGACAACTTAGAGCACTCTACGACGAAACAGTCTCCTCTTATTCCACTGCTGAGATGATACGCTGGAAATTTATTCCACCGTCAGCACCTTTCATGGGCGGTGCTTGGGAGAGGCTGATCAAGTCAGTTAAGACAGCACTCAAGGTTTCTCTTGGAGACAGGACTCCAACTGAAGAGGTTCTAGCTACTCTTTTGTGTGAAGTGGAAGGGATTGTCAACTCTCGTCCCTTAACTCATGTCTCCGTAGATCGCGAAGACCATGAAGCTTTGACACCCCTTCATTTTATTCTTGGTTCCTCATCTGGTCGGCCCATTCCAGCAACTCTTAATAGTTCAGATGCATGCAGTAGAGATAGATGGCGTAGGGCGCTTTTAATGGCTGATATCTTTTGGAGGCGCTGGTTGAAGGAATACTTGCCTACCTTAAGCCCTAGAAGAGTGGCTGGAGATATACCCTTACTCGCGGTAGGAGACGTAGTAGTAGTGGCTGACGGGTCTTTGCCAAGAGGGTCGTGGCCCAAAGGTCGAGTGGCGGCTGTATATCCCGGAAAGGATGGTGTGATACGGGTGGCCGATGTTACCACTAGCGCTGGTATTCTGCGACGACCATTGAAGAAGCTGATTCGGCTACCTGTTTAAAAGGGGACCATGTGCCGGATGCACACCTTTTTTGATGTATTTTTTTATGATTATGGTTTTTGTTTTGTTTTTAAAAGAAGAAAAGTAAAGTTTTGTTGTCGCCTTGACTACCACCAACAATAGTTAGTTTTATTTCTTTTTATATTTTAATATAATAATATTCCTATATACAGTCCATAGTCCACAATCCATTTCAAATGAAATTTGCGTGACAAATATTCGCTCAAGTACTTGGTGCCATAACTCGATGGTTTTTAAGCACATATTGAAAATAGAAAACCTGTAAGTTGCTACTTATCGCTTGGACAATACAATTAGTAGAACCTATTTCACGGCTGGCCAGACGCGTCATGATACGTACATTGTTCTCGCGGGTAAGTCCCAAAGGCTTAGGAACATATGGTCCGCAATTTAGATCTGCAATTTTTTTTTACTGCAGCCAGACGTACTATTAAGAATTTGAGAGTTTTCTGGCCTTAAGATTGATGTTTTTAACATCTGATTACCTTACTCTACCATGGGTTTTTTAATAATATAATTACTTTTGCTGTTAATTTTATAAAGTAATAAATATTACTTTTGCCAAGGTTATTGATCTCATGAATATACATGACAAAATTGTTTGATAAACATACACATGTTTGTGTTGTACAATTTATGTAATAATGATAAATTTTAACTAATTATGTTAATTTAATCTATACCCACTTTGTGAACTGTGCGGATAGGCTCCCATTTAGGATTACTCTATTTCCGTATTTTCTACTTTCAACTCATTAATTCCTCTTAACAAGAATTGTTTTAACAAAACTGTTTATAAAACGTACTATCCTTTTAATCAATACCTACCTTCGTGTTATCACTGATGGCTTTATCAATTATTCTATTTATTACAAAAGGCAATCTGAGCGAATGTTATTAAATCTCTCGGATTCGAACTCAGTAAAGACTGAAATTTTAATACAAATTCAAAATCAAAAAGCTGTTTTATTTATATGGGTTCAATTAAGTTCTTTTAAATCGTCAAAATTAATCTATCCTACCACTTCGAAGAATACTTTCGGTTTTTCATGTAATGCCTCAGTTTTTAAAAGTTTTAATGATATTTCAATAATATTATTATTATAAATACAATAATTATTTTGACGAATACAAATTTACGAACATTTCACGAGAACTGGGTATTTGTATGTATATTTAGTATATCTATTTTTAATATTAAAATTCTTTTTTTTATTTCTTTTAACTCTATTATCTGTCTTAATATTAAGGTTTAATTCCATTTTACGTTTACATTTATATTCAATAAAATCTTTAAAATATTTACTTAGCGACACCTAGTACTATATTTTTGTACTATTCTCGTGTCTATTTTCGTGAGCAAACGTTGCGAGCATACCTAGTCGTAGATGTCAGTGCTCTATCCTATATCATGAAGATGGCGGTAGAATACAGTGAGAAATTGATAAATCGGATAGACGTAATATGCTTCTTGTTATTTATTTAATATAACACGTATAAAACATTTTGTTATATCATTAGTATCGTATAAATAAATAAGACATTAAAAAGATTTTAAAATTTCATGATTTTAAATGAGTAACATGTTATGATTTTTTCTTTTAACAACTCAGACACTTATGTTGAGTTAAAGTAAATAACTGCATTCAAGTATTTTATTAAATCACTGCATATAACCTGTAGTGGAGTAAATAAAATGGTGGCCAGCTCAGAGTATTGGATATTGTATTAAAATAAAACGAAAACCAATATAAAATAAAGTTTAATAAAAAGACATTACAAGAAGAAAACAGAACCATAAAGATCAATTTACGTCAGAAAACATAGAGCAAAAGTAAAACATTGCACAATTCATCAAATTGCAATGTATGGTAAAAACAAAATTAGCAAGTGTAGAAAATGGTTATAAAATTCATTAAATCTAAAATATTGATAAGGGTGAAAGTATTTAAAAAAATTGTGTTCTCATTCTCTTTAATGACAACATTCAGACGAGCTTACACATCTACAACTTTAAGCTGTTGAATAAAATATAGCGCTCATGAACACCAAGATTCCACGGTGAAAGAGGAATAAAGTCCAACCTTATTTTTTTCCACTTGAGACAAGTTTTAGCATTTACTATCACAGGAGCACACATAATCCAATATATCAAACTAATCATCATCGCCACTTCCAGCGTTTTCTTTAGGAATGCAAAATCGTCCAATTCTAACAAAATTCGTGGGGCAATTCCCCACTACAATTCCTTCTCGGCTTTGAAGTTTTGGTACATTCTTGGGTGTCGGTTCCATCACATCGAACGTTTCAAAATCTTCAATGGCTGTATTGATGTCTTTTTCATTGACATCCTGAAGATACTCGATAAATTTAACTTCGTCATCTTCGCTATCCCTCAGAATGACGTAATTTTCGATTGCGATGACGAAAACACATAAAATTGTAATACGCAGAAGTAAAAAAGCCATTTCTAAGGCAGATATTAATTTATTTTTAAATCAAGAATCCCTGACGTCCTAATTCTTTCACAGCAGTGAAATAATAAACGGAGAGAGATAACAAAATAGAATTTTATACTGAGTGTTACGTTATATTTCCTGCGGTAAATTACTGTTGTGCGAATCTGACTCAGAGTGACATCAAAATGGCATTCCTACTCGTATTGAGTAACATTTAAATTGAATTACGAAATGATATTGGTAAGTATTAAGAAATTATAATATAATCTGGACAATAAATAGCTTTATTATTTTAAGGCCATAATTTCATAATGTAAATTGATGAATCTCAAACTACATTGTCATTTCGTACGCATGAATGTAGTACGTACAATAGAAACATATTATTCATGAGAATAATAAAGAAAACCTGCCTGGAAATCCAACTTTACATTTCATAAGACATCGCATCAAATGGACTTAATAAGGAATAGTTATTCAAAATACTTAACTGAATCCTTGCTTACTTCTTAAATAAATCAGGATAGGTATTATTATTACATAAAATATTCAAAAACAAATGATAACGCGAACCAATATTACCTGTAGTAAAAAGAAATGGTGCAGGCGTGTGTTCGACACTGGTCAAACAGGTAAAGTTGATTCATTTATTTATACTGGCGGTCTTAGGAGGATTAATCATCACGGAGAACTCCCACGGTAACCTGTTCATACGTCAATAGCAATAATGATTGCTTCTACGTTTATCTGCTATTCATCATCACTACTACCCTATGTTTATCCCACTAGTGGGCACAGGCCTCCCAATATAGGATAAACACGAGAGGTTTGAGACAACCCACATTGGGGCAGAGCAATATATGAAAACGGTTGCGCAGAGCGCTATAACCAATCCAGTTTGATTTTGTTTCTCGAAAACGGACCTCGAGAAAAAAGTAATGGCAATTTGACTAGTCGCCATAGAAGAAAATAAGAATGACGGTAATAAATTTAAATGTTAAATACGAAATGTAAATATACTTTTTTAAATCAAAATAAACCGAAAAAAAATACTAGATTGTAAATTATGTTTTTTATTAAAATCACAACAAATGACTTGACGCGGCCTGGAGGAATCTGTACATGATATGCGTAGATAGCTAGTGCAGCATGTGACACACTGCCCTAGCCACTTCCACCTTGCCGACCTATAAAGTGCCTTCTCACGCTTCTTTTGAAAGATTGACCATGGTTGAGCAACAAAAAAGGAGTTACGAAATCTGTGCTTTAATAGAGGTGAAAACACCAGTGACTGTAGACTGGCACGCGTGGTCCTGAGTAGGAAGATTAAGGTCAAAAAGCTAACACTTAGCGAGTCTATTTCGCGACTCAATTGCATTAACTTTTGCATGTCCGTTACCTCTTCAAAGTTCCAGCAAAGTGCCACTATACTTAGCGGTAATAAAATTTTATTTTATATACTTACATATATTATAATAAAGAAGGACAGTATTAAGTAGTAGCCCTTAAGTAAATTTATTGTTGTAATGTTATATTTAAATTTAAGACTAAATACTTTAATCAAGATATACATAAAGAAATATATAATCCGTATTACCAGTAGTATATACCAGTTAAGGATTAAAACCTATTAATTTGATTTTGTATAGGAATAGACTGAAGTGATGATTAATATTTTAATATAAATATTTCAAATTAAAATGTTGCAACATTATAAAACTGTTTCCCTAAGGACAATTTATGTTTTGTTTTACAAGTTAATAATTTTGTTACTAATTTTCCTAAACTGACGAACGGTGACAAATATGAGTTTATTTTTTAAAAATGAATCAACTTTAACTCAATCCAAATCATTTATTTTGATTTTTTTACATCAAAATAAATGATTTGGGTCCATAAAAAATTAGCCATCTCTTCCAAACGTGGACAGACGTAGCATATTATTTCATGTTCGTCCTGAACAACCCAGGACACAAGTGTTTTTAATCGTCTCTAGTGATTTATTTCCGCTCAGAAATTAGTTATATAATCGATCAGAACATCCAATAGTTCATAAACCTCATCAAAACACTATTATGTAAACTATAAACATTATAAAATTATACAGAAGTCAGCTGAGATAGTCCAATAAAACATGAACGAAATGTAAAATAAAATAATTTTAATAATACAAATAGGTACTAATGGCAATGGCATTTTAGACAAAATCAAGGAACTTAACATAAGCAATCAATTTAGTCGTCACTATTTTCAAAACAGAATCCACCTCTGGATATATAACCAACCGGGCAAGTGCCTACAGCGATACCAAATCGATTTTCTAAAACTGGAATATCATACGATACTTTAGCACCCACTTTATGTCCAGTTGGAGTTTCTCCGAAGTTGCTTGGATGCCTACCTTCTATTCTCGGAGGCCTCTTCTTATCATTGATCTTCACTTGCAGTTTCATTTTTCCATCAGTATCAGGCTTTATATCTATCTTCAGAATCAATCCTTCGTTGGGTATTTCTATTCTGTCTGTCCTTATGACATGACCTTCAATTGTGACAAGTAGTACACACAACACAAATATATTCCAAATAAAAGTCATTTTGTTCATCCTTACTTTTATTCTTTGATGAATTAATTCTTTCAGTTACACTTAAATGCAGAGCCAGATTTATTTTACAGTCAGTCACTTTGTGGCGTGTAGACTGTTTATGAGTTCTAACTGCAAATTCAAGCTTATATATATGTATAATTGTTTTGATAACAGGAATGGGTCTGCGCAGACGCAGTATCCTCGTACGCAACAATATCCTTCAATTGACTAATATTACGTGGTTCATCAAATGAATATCGTAATTATAGTCGTATGGCGCATAAAGGACGTAAACTTTAATTGCACAACTACAAAACCATGCAAAACACTTCTACAAAAATTATCTCTGAATTTGCATTAGAACTTACTTACTGTTTTGGCATCACCAAGCCATGCACTAAAAATGCATAAAAATAAATTACGTTGTATTTACTTTATTTATAAATTAGTAGGTATCGAGAGATGTGGTGATTTCACGCCAAAAAAATATGCATTAAGGCTTAAAACGTCAATCTTAGTGATTTTAAAGATTTTTCTAAATATTTTTAATTTGACATAATAAGTAAATACAATAAACAAAATATGTTTCACTGCACATAAATTAATGTAATTTAAACAATAAGAGTCATAGCACTCGTAAACCTTTTTTAGTAAAAACCCTGTAAAATATAGTGAAAAGTAACTCTTTGTTTAATAAAAAATAATTGATTAAGTTATAAATTCATAAGGTAAAATAGTATTTTTTAATTTCTATTTTAATAAGGAACTTTTAACTTAAAGATATGTCAGTTCCATTTGATTAACAAAAATAATCATGAAGGAAAGATTCTTTGTACTTATATAATAAATTCGTAACAATTAAATAATTTACATTATTTACATAGCAGCAACAGAATGCATTGTTTTATAATAACTTAAGCATCGTAGTCTGGAAAACAAAATCCACCTCTAGAGACGTATCCTTCTGGGCACATCCCTACAGCAATGCCAAAACGGTTTTCTATATTTGGTAACCCAATGAATTTTTTAACAGCTGCCTCTTCCTCCACTTTTTCATCTGTTTTCAAATGTCTCCTTCCCGTTATTCGTCTCCCTTTATCAACACTTTTCACTTGTACTTTCATAGTTCCTTCATCATCTGGTTTCATGATAACCTTTAAAGTTAATCCTTCGGAAGGTAATTCAATTTGGTCAGTCTTTATCACCCGAGTTTCAATTGCAGCGAACAGCACACACAAAACACATACTCTTATAAATGAGGTCATCTTAAAATTTTTAAAATAAATGTTTCTATTTTCAAAATTTACAATCACACGTACGTTTGTAGATTTAGTCTAATGAAATATGTACTATTTTATGTTTCTCTTGTAGCGTGTCAATGGCTTATGATCTCCACCTGTTAAATCAGAGGTTTATATATTCCGGTTCCTAATGGCGCTGCGTGCATCCAATTTCCCTGTTACGAAATGAAATCCCCAAAGATGGTTGACTCACATGTCCCGGCTGACCGGCACGCGACATTGATGAAATTATACCTTACCACATCTGACGAAATACAATTTTGGGATTTTTCTAAACACTTTGTATGGTGGACTGTTTTAAGTATATGATAAAGAAGATTGTTTTTGAGACTTCTCTAATACCTGAGTGGTAGAATCAGCGACTTTAATTTATTATCCTATACAAAAACAAACGCTTAAAATATAGAGTAGTTAGTGAGACCACTAATATAAACAACATAAGTCACATGAAACTGGATGAGCTATATAAAATTTATCTCTAGGAATCCTAATTATAGTAAATATTCTAATTTAAATTCATCTATCCACTTAAGAAACCATCTCACAATCACACAGCAAATATAAAATAAGTATATATCCATCTGTTTGCCACTTTACCTTCTATCTCGATCAGCATCCAATATTCTTTTCATTACTTATGGCTGAGTTTTCGTACATTTTTTAACTTAATTTGCAGGCTATAGTAGATCAATCAAGGTTTTATTCCTTTATTGAAGATATTTTATAACTTCATTGTGCTTTTACTTATTTAGAGACCTAATAAATTATAAATATGATCTTTATTAAATATTACTTAAATAAGACGCTTGAATATCTCAGTTATATTAATTTAATAATAAAAGAAAGCTACTTTCTCCGTGGCATGGCAATAACAAACGAGCGACAAGAGACCTTGACCTTATCCGGTTTTAGAAGGAACGTTAACTGTTAAGTCGCTATTACGTCTCAGTAGCATGACGGTCATAATCACACATCAATCTATTCTGATTCTAAAAGTCAACATCGCATTGCATGCATTTTTGTTTACTTATTTAATGAGAGGATTACATGTAAGAATTTATAATCTGGATCTATATTTACACACACCAGCCCCCTTATATTCTAACTAGACACCAATAGCGATTGTATTCAATTGTCATTACAATAAGTTCCACTGCTGTATCGATATTGAACAAACTATGTATTTAGTTACTTCAAATTAGACAGATATCGGTAGAGGTCAGGGCAAAAAAATATGCCCACAATTATTATTACGATTGGTGATTTACGGGTGATAAGTGTTTCTTTATACAATCGTCAGTTAGAAATTGGCTCCTATTACAACTCATTTTAGTACCCATAAATCGCAATGTGTTTCGCTTTAACTGTGAGCGTGTGTATCACTTGGTGTTTACACATATATATATGTCTTATTGTGTAATTTTAAGATTAAATAATTACTGTGTATATCATTATTGTGAATTTTCATAAGTATTTAAAATATAACTGATGTTTCTTTGTTACATCTGTTTTCATTATTATACCTATTGAAACATATAATAAAAGTAAACCAGTTTAATCATAGACTGTGGTGTTTTAACCTGTTTTTGTATAGTGAATCGATTCTAATTTAATTCAAGTTCGTTAAGATTGAAAGCCGTAAACTATTTATAAAAATGAATGTGTTACGAATGAAAATGTTACGTTTTTATAAAAACACAACAGCTTTATGTGTTTTTTTTACAAAAAATAACTTATTAAGATGTACTCACACGCTTATAAAATTAATCTAAATCTCGGTTAAATTTATAAAGAATTGGTGATTTGTGCAATATAAACAATAATACCTATCCAACATGTATATCGTCATGAAATTATTAATTTTATAATCAATTTTATATCTTACATAAAAACATTCGAAACAAAAATATTTCAATAAAACTCCAATTAAAAATTTACTATCATTTATTTATTTCATTTATTTATTCATTACAAATTTGTATGTCGTCTTCGGTATAGTCCGGGAAACAGAAACCACCTCTCAGTACATAGCCAGCTTGACACTTCCCTACGGCAATGCCAAAACGATGGTTCAGAGTTGGAATGCATTTTGGTTTTTCAGTATAAGGCTCTATTTTCGTTACGCCTTCCTCTATGTTGCCTCCAGTTTTATGTTTATCAACACTTATTACTCGAACTTTCCACTTCCCTTTAGCATTAGGTTTTATGACTATCTTCAGAGTCAACCCTTGTGGTGGAACTTCGATTCGATCAGTACTGATAATACGTCCATCTATGATGACGAAAAGCATACACATCATTACTAAACTCAAAACAGATACCATCTTATCACTCTATTTATCGAATATCTCTGTGTATACTTATATAATACTTTTAATATTTTTAATTCATTTGTTGTATTTCAGTTGTAGTTTGGATATCAAATTTTAGATGATTCTCTTAAAAAGTGTAAACTGTTTCTGATATTACACATTTAAATCAAAAGCTTATATATCGCAATAAGTCGATGAGTCTGCGCACAAGCACATTTGAATCCTTTCGATGATTCATACCACATTCGTCAATCAGTAAGCGAATTATGCAATTTAAAAACAAATATTAATAAGAAAATATCTTTTTATTAGTTATAGTTAATTATAAATGTGCTTCAGTTATTCAAAATTTTAAAAACATTCAAAAATTTATACCTTGGTTAACTACTAGAAAAAACTATCTAAATCGATCTTACTCCTTGAAAAATGATGCATTCTTTGGGATTTTTATAACCAAAATCAATTTCATGCACGGGA
This sequence comes from Acentria ephemerella, assembly GCA_943193645.1. Classification (NCBI taxonomy): domain Eukaryota; kingdom Metazoa; phylum Arthropoda; class Insecta; order Lepidoptera; family Crambidae; genus Acentria; species Acentria ephemerella. Next base: position 3,930,448 of record OW971889.1, read on the forward strand.
AAATTTTATTGATCTTAAATAAAATGTCAATTCTATAACTTTGGTAGATAGTGCATGAGAACAATAATCCGTAATAGTCAAATTTGATATAAAATTTTATCTTATATTAGTTAAGGGCCAGGATTTACTCCTGAGATCCAATGGGATTATGTCTTCAGGAGTGGGGTAGCCCAGACCAAAGAGACCCTATTCTTTTCTTAGCAAGATCATCACAATTACACAGAATGTTCCATTTGTTCAGTTTGCTCCCCACAGGCCCTACACAGAGGGGATTCAACAAACTTCATTTTAAAAAGCATGCTATTTCTTCTATAGTGTCCAGTAACTGTTGCGTTTTAAGTTTCAAATTGCTTTCTTAGGCCCTCCAAATGGATACGAATGAATGGATGTATATCTTCTGAAGTGTGCAAGAGAAGCAGCAATCTGATCTCATTCTTCTGATTGCTTCCTCTCCGCATACTTTAGGAATACCATTCGCACTGTACTGGATGAGATCCCAACATAGGGTTCAAGTCCAATAATATTTTCCCCTGACTTTTTCCTTACAAGCTCGTCAACACTTTTGATGCCAGGGACACCTGTGTGCCCAACCACCCAGATAATCTTACTAAGTGTCTGTGTAGCATTTAATATTAACGTCGAATCGACACTATGCGAAGCTAGAGCCTTCAACACAGCTTGACTGTCACTGAGGATGTAGATAGTTTTGTCTTTGACATTCCTATGCACATTCTCCTGCGCACAAACAATAATGGCAAAAATTCCTCCTGGAATACAGTTGTCTATTTTTCCAAGCTTTGACAAAACTTGTAGTCCTTACCATAAATATCAGCTATATCAGCTCCAGTGCCAGTATCCATTCAGAACCATGATATAAAATATTAATATGGTTGCTATCACAGTGCCAGCAAACGATTTTCGATAAAAGCAACATTTATTGTAATCAGATGTCATATACTACTACACAATATGATATGTTCTATATCAGTTTGAACACTCTCTGTTGAATTCTGCGAAGTAAACACGTATACAATCAAAAGTTCTATTTAATTTTCTATAGTTTCATTTATTTATTCATGTACACACAAAAGTTTCCCGCCTTATTACATCACTCATTCTCATCACCGTAATCTGGAAAACAAAATCCTCCTCGAAGTACATAACCGTTTGGACAATTACCAACTGCAATGCCTAATCGATTTTCTAACCTTGGCAATCCAATTACCATTTCATCTTGATCCTTGAATAATTTATTTTTATGAACTTCATATTCAATTCCCAAAGACCTTCCTCCATTATTAGATTTTTGTTTTTCGTTACCATTATGCACTTCCAATTTTTCCTTACCATAGGATTTTATAAGTATTTCTCGAACTAATCCTTGTGGAGGAATTTTATCTGGACATGCCTTTATCACGCGACTGCCAATTACGGCATACAGTGAACCCAAGACAATTAAGCTCATAGCTAATGTCATTTTAAGAACTTTTATTAAACTACTTGTAATCCCAATTCGTGTTGAATTTCTCTTTCAAAGTCAATAAAGCGGAATATCTTCGTATGATTTTTTGACGAGTTCCGACTGTTAATGATCCTCATCTCACAAACTGGATGCTTATATCTGCAGTTGGAAGCGAAGTGTGCGTGCATGCAGCGTACACGATACGTAATAAGCGGTCTCTGGATAACTATGAGTCATCTAATGCACCCGTTTGATGGAAAGGGTCACATTTGGGATATCGGAAGGGATCCCACTGAATTGAATTGGATAAGAGAATTTTGGTTAAAAAAAATCACATATCTGTGTAGATTCTTAGTAGTTATAGTGTAGATTCTTTAGATTGTGAAACAAAAAGTAATAGCCGTTCTAAGTAGAAAAGAATTTCAATTAATTATAACAATTTACTTTAAACAACAATATGTATCGCTTAATAACTCGTCTCATAATCGTAGTCTTGTAATCAAAATCAACCTCTATCGATGTAACCCTCAGGACAATTTCCTACTACAATTCCAAACCGATTATTTATTGATGGTAAGTTAATTTGTATTATTTCTTTAAAATGGCTGCCTATGTTTGTCTTATAAAGATTTAACTTTATAAAATTCTCCTGTCAATGTAGATTACTTATACACATATTTCATTTTCCTAATAGTAATGCGCACAGGCAAATCCCTTACAACAAAAGTGGGTTGAATCATATGACGGTCGGCACGTTTATGCGTAATGATGTTCTCATAACGAACGTAAGCTTGGGACTTTTAAATTACAGCAAAAAATTATGGTTGCAGCTCCAATGCTGTATTTAACTTTTTACGTAGGAAAGCCCCGCATTACTTAATATGTTTCCGTGTTATTATCGAACCCATAGATCAAGTAAACATAATAATATAGTAAGACTTATTGAAAATGTATGTGCAACAAACATGCAATTAATTATGCGTTAAAATATTTTTTAATCTACACAATAAGATAAGGCATGTTGAACGTACGATGTTAAAGCTGACAACAAACAGAATCTAGATGGATTAATTCTATTAAAACTTACACTCAGGGTGCAAATCTATTCAGAAAGTCCTATGTCCAACAGAGTTGATATGTTAAAATGTAATCTATTTGTGACGAACTATGCATAACTTAAAGCCTACAGGTACTTAAAGTGCTATGCGTGGCTGGTTTGGTCTTTTCGCTATTGTGAAGTAAATTTCAATTTTCCGCAGTGAAGCGGACATAAATTAATATATATAATTCTAAAATTTCAATAAAGATGTTACAAAAACAAATATACAACGTTCTTAGGGAGGCCAGTGTAATCAGTAGGTACATTGTGTATTTAGTTGCATTTGAAGAAATAATTCTAAGGATAAATTCCTTCCAATTCCGAGAAAAAATTTCATGAAGTCCTAAATTACATAGTGTATCAAAAATAATAACAACCATAAAGTTTTAATTATATAATTCACACGAGTTTTTAATATTCAAAAGTACATAGCGTTACATGAATTTGATCATGTAATCTGAGTTTAGATTATAACATGTCATTATTTCTATCAAAATAAATATTGTATGACTACTAACGCTATCTAGTTAAAAGTATGTGCGACTATTGTAATTAAATAAAAGTGAGTCTGTTGCGAATAGTTCACGTGTTGTAATAAATCTTGGGCCCAGCATGCCTCCACTGCGATTCATGATGGAAAATCTATATTAAAATTTAGCTTTTTAAATAACATTTCCAAAAATATTATAGATTACGAAAAAATTATAGTATTTTTCCTTTATTTTAAGGTCTTTTACTAAAAAATAAGCCAGTCCTATCGTGCATATTACAAGGTTTACTAATCACCTAAGCCAATCGCTTATATTTTATTGTACGAAGAAGTTCGGGCCAGTCATATATGCCTATACAGCAGTCTGACAACGACAGTGGTTGTGTAAGAATGCTGAGAAACTCAACAAGGTCTAATTAAGTCTACATTTGCTTTAGACATTGCGCCTATTGACTGCCGTCTCTTTTTCTTGTAGCAGACATTTATACATTATCGCACATTTCACAGTTAGGAGACTCAATTTTCTGCATTACATATCGAAACATGTTGCATGAATAGTTCCTAGAACGAAGTCTATTTAAAGTTACTACAAAATGTCGATTTAATCTAAAGTTCACGAACCATGTAAAACGCAGAGGTTGACAATGAATGGTTTTATACCATTTTCCTTTTTCTTTTGATCAAAAGTTTTAAATTGACCTTCCATTTAGTTGTCTGAAAGTTGCCCATATAATGGACATAAAGTATTATATACTTCCACGGCTTACTTTTAAACATTAATCAAACTAGTTTCCGTTCAAACACTATTTTTTTTACTATTACTCACATGCGAAATGATAAAGACAAACCATGTAGTATTCTTTATAGAGCCGCTACTGAGGGAGCGCAGAATGAGAAATCAAATTTGAAAAGAAAACAGTAAATTTTAATAAATAAATAAATAACAACTATTTATAATATTGTACAAAAACGGACACATTTTCCTTATTGACTAGGTACTTATTCGCTTAATCGTCGTAATCCGGAAAACAAAATCCTCCTTTGCTTGTGTAACCCTCTGGACACTTCCCTACTGCAATGCCAAACCGATTTTCTATGCTAGGTAAGGGAGTTATTATTTTATTTGTATTGTGTACCGATATTGGGACTACGCCATCAGCTTTTTGTTTAGTTCCTTTCCCCGGTCTCTGAGCTTTATCGATGCTCTTCACCTGTACTTTCATTTTTCCCACTTTGTCTGGTTTAATCATAATCTTCAAAGTCAATCCTTCTGGAGGTACTTCAACCCGATCCGTACTTATCACGCGGCCTTCAATTACTGCGAATAGTACACATATAACTAAAAAGTTCAATATTGATGCCATTCTGTCTGCTTTAATAACAAATTCTATTTTCATATACACAATCTTTATCTGTCTCAGATATAACAAATTTATTTTTGCCGCGTCACTTGTTGCTTTTGAAAAGTGCAAAGTGTGTGTGATCTACAACCAAACGGGAACTTATATATATTGTGAATTGTAGCCCGGCGGCGCGCGCGCAAACTTGCTCTGCTACGCAATGGAATCCCCGTCATTGAGTGAATCACGCAACACTGCGCGGGCACGCGACTATGCGTAATTAATGAAATTTTGGATAAACATAAATTAATATGCTCGTACCTCATAAGAGTTTCGTGATTCCTATGTTAAGTGGTTGAATCATACCTACATACACTTTATTCCATATCATTTATTTAATTAGAAACTCAACAATTTTATAGAATTGGAACCTATTTACTTTTAGCAGAATAATTAATAATTAACTTAAATTTTTAAATGACTAGAAAAAGTAGGAAGTGTGGTATTCGACTATATTTATTCGATAGGGTATACTCCAGACAGGCAAGTCAACAATACTGACGGTCACTTATCTAACTTAGACCTTAGAAAATGAATACTCAAAATTATGTAAGAAAATAAAGTTTCAAACAAAACCATAATCCGACTTCAAACGTCAAAATAATTCAATGTAAGATTATCAAAATTCAAATTATTTTTAAAGTTGATTCTAAGTTGTTTCCAGAAACAATAAGTGAGGCTCCGAATAAAATAAAAAAATTCCATTTGAATAACTTCGTACATTGAATTATTTTGCCTTTTTAGTATTTTGAAGTCGTATTTTAGTTTTTAAGTCGATCACAGTTAGAACCATACTCTAAGTTTATAAGCTCTATGTGGGATAAAGTTGTTAGCAATCTATAAAAAGAAGAGCAGTTAACAAGGTAACACCTAGATAATTCTAGGTGAGATTAAGGTCAAGATAAAAGATATCTATACTTGAATTCCTCAACCACGAACACACTGGGTATCTTACCTCGAACTCTGACAGAACACAATATTGCTTAAGCAAATAAGGACAGTGATCTATATCAAAATATTTCTTAATAATTTAAGTTCTTTTCTGTACCGAACTCACAGGATGGTAAGCGTTGGTATCATCGCTGTGGCTTACTACCACGACGGCAATATTAGGTGGTAACTACGGACCCAGTTGGACTTTGTAAAAGCCCAACCTCTAATACTTCTTCGAGTTATAGTTTTAAAAGATAAGAGTGACAAAAAAATTACATTGCTCTCGCGTTTTAGTGTATGGTTGCCAGAACATAACAATGTTTAAACTTAAAAGTACCAAATAAGACTTATAAAAGTTCTACTTTTTGCCAATATAATAAATTTGTTTATTCTTCATTTAGGGTAAACTTATTTATTTAGAAATATAGGGTAATATGTAAGTAACATAGTAAGGTCTTAAATAAAATATATCTTCTATATTTAAGGTAGTTTATGCTTAAATTTGTTTTACCGAGTGAAATAAAAGAAGTAACAATTGTAGCTATATAATAGAGTATATTTATTGCTCTTTATAACAAAATTTTAAACAATATTCTGAATAATTCAGACACTGTTAAATTTTTCCCGGGAGAAATCGCAGCTGGCAGTAGAGATCCGAATAGATAGTTTTGCCCGGCGGTAAAAGCTTATAATAAACAATGCCCTTTCAATCACGCCATAGACACAGCATCACCTTATTGCGAATTAACCCAGGTTTTGCCACAGTCTGTGAAGCCTGCACTTTTTGAAAAATAGCGTCCATTTTATCCATTACAGGGCGACCAGAGCGAGCTGTATCTTTGACATCAAAATTCCCGGATAAAAAACGCTCAAACTAACTTTGTGCTACTCTTACTGATACTGCATTAGGTTCATAAACGTCGCAATTTTATTTCAGCATGCATTGAATTTTTTCCTTTTTTGTATTAAAATATTAAAATTTATCTAATTTCTTCATTCGATTAGATCAGTTTGACAGAAAGAAAACCAATAATGAGAAAGAAATTTTTTTCCTAATTTTATTCTTTTTTTGAAATGTCACCATTACAATGTTATGATAACCAGCCAGATACAAATAGTACAGCCAAAGATATTTTATGACAAGTTTATTAGTTATGCGAAAATACTTTTTCCCCGACCTAATATCTTATTAATTTTAAAATTAAAGTTAGTATAGAAGACATCAATCTGAAAGGTTAAATAATCTGCATTTTACCTATACTGCATATTTATAGCACACATGGTAGTATTTAAATAATTTTACTAGCGTAATTTAAGGAAATTTCATTTTTAAAGTGTTCAATAAGGTGTTTAAAGTCTTTCTACATAATAGTATTTAATTAGTTGAATATAATCGTGGTTTATCCTTTATACAAAAAGTAAATTGTTTGTGTCCTGCAAAGGCAGTTTATCCTTAATTACAGACTTATATTCTATACTGTAACGTCCCTATATAACGTCACAATATATTAATAATTATCTTTATATTTAATTTTAATTAAGGAAATATAGATACACAATATTATTCCTATAAATCCCAGAACCGTAATTATAACCACGATATAAATAATTTAATATTAGATAAGTCTAATGAATAACATCAATTGACTATTAGAAGCGTAATGAAATACGTAAATATTACTTATTTGTATATATAAGTAAATTCATTCGATTATTTATAGTAGTAAATAAGATCACGTAATAAAACAACATTAATTCACCACAATTAGACTATCATAATTTTAGAATTTCCTTAAACATACTGCGACACACATACATTTAACAATAATTTGTTTTTTTTTCCTAAGTGGAAGATAGTATAACTTTTTATCAAATTTTCTTCAAATTTTCCTAAACTTTTACATAATAATGACTTAACAGAGTAAAATTTGTGGATAAAGAGGTCGTATCTATTAAATTTACAATATTTTTTGTTTTTATTTAAAATAAAGTATTCTTACTAATATTAAAAATTCAAATACATGCTAAAATAGTATGTTAAACTAAACTGCATGCTGGATACGACTAATAATCTTCCTATCCTATACCAAAGTATTCTTAATTATAAGGTCAAGTTACGTAATTGTACTTGCCGGCTGAGGAACAATATTGACGTTTCTTACTGATTTTTAGTCGAATTCATGGTAGAGTAAACTATCGAAGTAATGATAAGAAGCAATAGGTACACTGTATTAACCCTTAATAAACTTTCAAATCAGAAGCAAATAAAAGACTTTCTGTCAATTTTTTTTATTAAGAATAAATTATTAAAAGCTAAGCAAATCTCAATCCGTACTGCATGAAAATATGTCATCGAAACTAATCTTACTTGTCATTTAAACTATAGTTTGAGACGTGCCGAGCTTAAAATCTCAATTTTTTAAATAAACCTACCTAATATGACTCACATAATACATAATTAATAAAATTAAAGCATGACTAGCACCCGCCGTATCGACTAAAATAAGAATTATCAAAAAAATTAACTTTATTCTCTTGTCCATTTCATTCGCTGCCCCTTACAGAAGTAATTAGTAATATTTTTTTTTTGTTGTTAGACAAAACCTTTTTTTAATATAACTTTATAATATACAACACCCTTGCTGCATAATTTGTGACATATATTTTTTCTAAAAATATTGTATTCTTTTATTGTCACATCTTTTTGGCTTGTCGAATTATACACTGCAATCTCTACTTTGGGAATTTTATTACTTCTTTTTAGAAGTTAATAATAAAAAAATAAACACGTCATTGGCAGAAATCGTAAAACGAGATGTCATAAAATCTTAAAGAAGAAGAAGAATTAAAAAATAAGTAAAAAATTAACTTTGATATAACATAAGGAAACCCTTTACTAGACTCAAAAACTGTATCATATAGTCCAACAGCTTTTATTACAGACCTTTTTATTACATAATCCTTATTAATTAAAGTTAATATGACAACTCTTTTGTCTACACAAAATTGATGAATACGTTAGCTATGACTTCATGAGTAAAGGAGTATCACTTAAATGAGGTCAGTTATTTATATATTTGTCGCTTGTAACAAATACAGTGAATAGTCGCATGTAATAAATATTTTTTGGTCTAAAATATAGATTTTACCTTATATCAAGCAGAATATCGCTCCAAATATACCAAAAGGTATTATGGAAAAATGTTAATCCCGATACTATATATTTCTTGTTTTTTTTTACTTTAAAAAGCACAGCAAATTACTAGACACCATCTTATGATAAGCAGTAGTAAAATGTCGTTCGTAGGTTATAAGAGTTATGGCCAAGACATAAAAAATCAACAACCGTTCCGTTAGCCTGAGGAGACGAGAGGCATAGCGATCTCTCATGATGGAAGCGTTGGATCTCATAAATGCTCTTAAGATATTTATTAAAATTATTTACAACACACAACTTTGTGCAAACTCAAGTACTTAAGATGAATAATATATTTATTTTGATAAAGAATATATGTATGAAAGAATATATATGATGATTAAAAAAACGCCTTTGCAGGTGCAGGCATTATTTTATAACAAATTTGATTACCAATAAAAGGTCAGATCAGGTCAGGTCAAATAATGTCGCCAACTTTTTTAAAAGAAGATCAATTTCGGCATACATGATCTTTGCGTAACCTTAACCGTTTATGTAGCGCACGCAACAAAAGCTCAAAAGATGCTCAATAAATTAATATTGTTTTCCCGTTTTTGCAACATTTTTCATTGATTCTCAGCTTATATTAGTCGTTCATGATAAATGGATTATCCAAAACAAAAATATTTTTTCTAATTGACTCAATAGTTCCTGAGATTATCGATCATTAAATCAAACAAACAAACCCTTCAACTTTATAATAAAGGTATAGATAGACCCGTACGGAAAGTATATCTCAAATTTGATGAGTAATTAATTATTCTTAAATAAATAAATGTTAATTCAAAAACCACTCTAAATATGTAGTAATTGGGTTTTTATTTATTTTTTATATAAAGCACACCAAATGACTCGACACCACCTGATGATAAGCAGTAGAGGAGTCCATATGTGACATACTGTACTTGCCACCCTCACCTTGCCGGCCCAAAAAGTGCTTTTTCACGCCTCTTTTAATGGAACCCATGTTATAAGAAGGATGGAATACGTGTGCTGTGTTTTTTTTTATGAATCCAAGTATGATTCATTGGCAATTGCAGTGAAAACGGCACGAGACCATCAAAGATACAACGGACGCTCTAACAAACACTAATCACTTTATGACTCATCCGTAAACGACACCAATCATTTAAATGTCTATTCAAGAAATATTTTATATTGCGGCTTTTTTGCGATTTACTTCAACTTCACCTTCCTTCACCTTCTTGATAGTATCTAAGCTTCACAGAAGATAAAGTAAGTACTTCAGGTTCATGTAACAAGTAGAATTATATTTTATAAGAACATTCTCAAATTATCATGTTTACCTGTTTTTTGTGCAAGATATATTTACCCCTGTAATTGATACAGATAATTGATATACATGATTGATACATTAAATTTTATGGTGTATTATCCAAAAAAGGTCTTCATGTCTTCTATACTAATAAAACGTTGGCAACGTTTATTACATAAAAATATATAAATAAAAATATTATTCTCAAAAAATACTTTAGCGGCAACACTCATCACAAGAAAACACACAAAGTCTTTAGTCATACTATGATTTTGTACGGTGAACATTCATTAATGATACCTATGTTGTATTCTGGATAACACGGTTTATTCCCTACAGTGCGCCCTTAACACGAGGTACATTTCAAAAATCGAAACATTGTGTTTATTGCACGAGATTTTCCTAATAATTTAAGGAAATTAAGCTATGCATTGTTAAATAACAACGCAAAGCGACGCGTGCCGCCATTAATTAGCGATAACAGTACCAACGCATTGTAGTCATAGTTCGCTATTTAAATATTTTAGCACAAAAATTTTACTTTCAATATATTTGACACTATTTAGTATTACAGTTTCTGTTTGATCGATAACTAATAAACAAAGGAAAAAATATACCTGATATTTTAATGTAAAATGTATGGTATGAATATATGCCTAAGATAGATTAAAGGCTTATTATTTAAAAGTCCTCATTTTCCTTTACTGTAAGGTAACTTCATTGATTTATTTATTTATAATAAATCATTTGTGTTTTTGTAACAGTTGACTGAATTTACTTATCATGCCATAACAAAATAATTTGGATTTAATGGAAAATTACTTTGAATGCAATTAAAATTATTTTTAAGGTACATAACCTCCAAATGGCATAGGTGTAGGACGCCGTGTAGATAGATAGTGCAATAACAAGGAATCGTTGATGTGGAGACAAGAGATTTTAAGGTCTCCCTGCCCTATTTTTACACTGACTACCCTTGTTTGTTGTAGAGGTCGAATGCATTAACGCATCATCACAAGGTCAAAGGTATTCTCCCACTAACAACTAAACTTTCTCCCCAGGCTGACTGCCATGGCGCATGTCGCCGATGACTCGAACTCGCCCTAGAACATTTCGCAGAGTCGCCACCTACACATTCCCTTACGGAACTTACTGTGCACTGTTTAAAACCAGCCCGTCATCGGAATAAACTATGGATCACAGGTCTTGGAGACCGGGAACCATTAAGCTCAATGTTCCACTGACTCTAAAAAGGTTTTTTCTCATCGGTCTTCCCGGGCAGTGTCAAGAGCGGCTTAAATGAAAGTCTGAACCAAATTTAAATCTACATGACTACGCCTTGTTCTCCATCCAATGTCAAAGTGAAACGACCTGAAACCTGGGACTTTATTGCGTCCTTACTTCATTAAACTTAAATCATTGCTGCGTACTAACAGCTAAACATCACAATGATAAATGGCTAATCGGTAATGAAAATATGGCGCACGTAAATATGAAAGCGATAACGATAGAGTGTTAGACAATAAAGGGGTAGCTCTGACACTTATAATAATAAACCTAACTGTATTAGTAATGAAGTTATATTTGATAAAATAATATTAATTCTTTATGTTTCTCTCTTGTAGAAGGATCTGTGCCCAGCAGCCGGACGTGTATAGACTGCTAATGAAACTTTAATACACTATGTTATTAGGTGCTATTATGTATGAAAAACTTACTGTGCTTTACGTTGCTATCTAAAATGTAAACATTTCATCATTTAAAAAAAATGTCCACCTGAACACTCGTCACATCAAAACTACAAGAGCGATTTACTTTCCTTACGAGAACAATATCTTAGATATAAATCATGTCACAAAATATAAAGTTTTCGTAAATATTCAGTTAACACAAAAAAAAATTAATCATTTTTAAGTTGTTTATTCTAAATTATATCTACTACATTATACCTTGTGACTAATACGAGAAGACAGAATTATTTCCTTTATTGTAGTATCGATGCGGTTGGATCACACTTTATTACGCATGACCCTATAAAATGTCGGTCACTTATAGTCATCGAAAAAGGGATACATTTCTAATAGAAGAGTCATTTTGAATGAACGTTACGTCATACAATTAATATGTAAGAGGAGTAGGGATGACGAAATGAACGATACACGTATGAACATGACTTACTCAGTAAGAAATTCTAATCACCTGGATTTTGTGTTACTATATTTTATAACTTTTAACCCTTTTCCACGTCTGGATTCTTGGTGATTAACCAACTCTGTTCTTGAATTCATTAACTTGTTATTTATAATAAAATATCTTTTAGTTTTATCTACGAATTTTTATTAGTGAATGTTTTAAACTTCAAATATTTTAATAAATATATTAACATTAATATTTTATTTTAAGTCCAAGAAATAATCATCAGCCCATAGTAAAACAAGATCACTCCATTTGCTCGCTGTTGAACTTTTTCTCTAGGCCTGGATAGTCCTGGCCAGGCACTAACTTTTTTAACCTACTCTGCTAAAATCGCCAATTCACCTAGCTGGAGGACTAAAAAGTCGTCGACATAATCTACCGAATTCGATGCAGTGGGCTGGCCATGTCATCCACAAAAGTGTCGACTACTGAAGCGCGTACTTGAGACGACCACAATCGGCTAACGCAGTTGAAATATAATGAATCCTTTTTAATGAACTCGTTCTCTGCAGATATAAAACTCATTAGAAGTTTTAAAGGGTTTATTTAAGTCAATTTTATTTTCAATATTTAATTTTGACCTTCTATACAGATTGCGGTAAAACTGACGCAGAGCGGATACCCGCGAGGCGAGACTCAACGCGGTTGACGACCTCGCCAATGAACGTATGTTCTTTGGGGCGAAGACCTTGTATAAACCGGAGACCTTATATAGATTTTTAACTTTTAAGACAAAATGATCTTATCAAAATAAGCTTTGTTTATTTCCTTAACTATGTTTACTTACAAACGAGCTTTCGGGTCGAATATTAAGCGGCTACCACGGGCCGTCAGTTAGACGTTAGTATTTACGTCAGCCTTATTTATTTTTGCCATTTACCTATTCTTTAAATTAAAGCAATTTTTAATTTATTTAAGTTTTTTAAAATAAAAATAAATGCTGTTATAGATAATACAATAACTCTTCGAATTTTATGTTAAGCTTTTTTTTTAAACTCTATTTTAAGTAAAATAGAGTTTACGAGTAGCGTGTATAAGTATGTATATATGTAGTAATATGTTTCAGCTTCTTTGCAAGTAAATAAGTACAAAACTTTTTCATCTTTAGTAAATGTGCGTCAGACCGGTAAACATTTGCGTAGTTTTACCGGTTTAATAAATTCTATTCTTTATTCCCATCACGTCGAACGGAAACGTTTATGCATAATAACCAGATTTAAATATAAATTCAAATGTCAGCCACAAGTTTATGGTGCATTTTATTAGGTGAAGTGTCGTTTCCACATGATTTTTATACATATTTATCTTTCTGGCGTGTTATTTTAAATCTGTCTACCTCTAAAATTACTGAAACTCAGATTCTTCAAAATTGTGATTGTATTAAGATGATTTTTTATTAATGACATAGTTTTTTAGTAACGATTGTTAACATATTATTTAACAGTTATCTGTAAGCGTACCGACCATTGCGGTTTAAACTGCAAATGAAGAGTATAGAAACTGGAACAAAGAAACCGGAAGGGCATCATAACCATAATTTTTGGAAGACATTACATATTATTTAACCTTAGATTATTTCATTTAAAAATTATTTAAACGGTTTTTATACTTTATTGCACATGAATTAAGTAGTATTGGTGCCCAGGTTTACTACTCAACTACAAAGTTGACTCCGGAAAGAGTTCTTAATTAAGTGATAACTTAGTGATTTTTTTTTAAATTTTAATAGACACATATTTGATAACAAGATAATATTATGGCTCGGATACATATTATCACAGCTTATAATTTTATATATTTCATTCAATAAAAATAATTTTAGAATGAAAAAAAACAGAGGCGAATAAAAACAATTTTTCACGACTTAGTTTTAGTGATAATTAGTTATTAGGGATATCTCATAATCTCAATATTTTCAAAGTTTTCCGAGAAGCACAAGAAAACATATTAAATTTTTGATATAGATGGAAATCCCAACGTGAATTCCAATGTCTAATTCTAATGCAACAAATCAAATTACCATATTAATAGAGTTACCTTGTGTAATAAGAAGCAATTCCGAATAGATGTAATGTGCAGGATGATATAAATGAAACTCAAAACAAAACTTGCATACAGAATATTTTTTCAATAAATAAACAAGTGACAACTTAATTCGAGTAGTACTTAATTTAAAATATCACATATTATTTTAAAATATTTTTTAATAACAAACAGCAAAACTAGGTATAATTGCGAGAATAAATATTAAATTATATGGACTAATCATAGTCTGGAAAACAAAATCCACCTCTAGCTACGTATCCTACGGGGCAACCAGTACCTCTGATGGCAAAACGGTTTTCAATCGTCGGCTCATTCGAGATTTCCTTGGGTGAAGTAGGCACTTGCACGTCGTGGGTCCTGCGGTACACTCTTCGTCCGATAGGCACATAATCATCAATTAATTCTGTTTTTAAGAAGGGATTTAACTCCCTTTCAGTTGAATCTTTCCTGTCGTTCAGGAATCCCCCGTGAACAGCGACAAGAAACAAGCACAGCACTGCGACACACAACTTGAAAGTCATCTCGGATGTGAACTGGAGCGGATCTTTGAGACAAGTGTGGCGGCGATGAACTTCAAGTCCTTATATACTAAACAACTTTTAAGGTAAAATACCAGTATCGTACGACATACAAGTTCTGACTCATTTTATCATAAATATGATGAAATTAGTTGAATAATGAAAAAATGTCATTCTGATACTAAATATAAACAGTATACAGATGGGAAAACCTCTAATATTCATGAAAAACAGTTTTTATTGTATAACTTGTGCTTTTGGCGCTCTATGTTTTGGGGCACGTTGTGACCTCGAACTGATTTATTTAAGAAAAATATTTGATTTCTTTCGCAGTATGCAAACTTTTACTTGAAAAAGACATGAGATAGACTATCTCTGCAGTTGATGAGTGGCAGACACAGTATAAAAGGCACGAAATAAGTCACATGACATTAAACAGATTTGTAAAACATTATCATAAGCTATTATCAATGTTCAATTGGTTTGAAATGAAGAATAAGAAAAGCAGTTATAAATAGCTGCCACTGTTAACTAATAATATATTATATTTGTTAAAATACGCAGTTATTTTCTATTATCAGAGAATGACAGAAAAATTGGTTTTCGAATATGCACAGAAATTCAATAACCATTCCACCACCTTGACATACACGTAAAAAACTAACACAAAAAACGTCTTCGCTACATCTTTCATGACCCTTTAGCTTGATCTCTTTTACGTAACATCTAAGTACAAATTATTAATGTTTCCAGAAATGTTCCAGTGGAAAAATAATGTAAATACACTATTGTTTTATGAGTCATTAAATTCTTTCCTTGGTGTTTGCAATCATACTTACAAACTAAATATATATACCTACCTTACCTATTTTTATTTAACTAATTATACCTCTAAATAAATTCCTAGCAATAAATCCTAATAAATCCCAAAAATCCTAATAAAATTCCTAACTATTTGTCCCATGTCGTGTATTACTTTTAGATTAATACAAAATAAACTTTTAATAAATCTAACAAGGAATAGCCCAAAAAGCTTCTTATATACAAATTTTGCTATGTTGTGCGTAATAATATAATACTGATAATAAAGTTTTCTTCTTATTAATTTCGGTCAACTAAAAATAAAAAATTATAGCTTCTTTTAGTTAAGTAGTAGATTATCTTTTAGTAGTGAAGAATATATATATAAACATACAACATAACAAAATTACAAATTTGGCGTCCAATTTAAAATTTTCTGGAGTTAATATTTCTCTTTCACTGCTAGAATTCATCTTTAATCAATTTGTGAAAATCAAATTAGAAATGGATCTAGGACTTCATCTCTAGATCAGATTGAAAATTAAGAAAAGGCCGAAAATGGAAGCAAACTACATCTGGTTTCCTCAACCACAGAAGAACTGGCTATCGTAACTCCAACTTCCTGAAAACCACAATGCTGTCAATATTATTATTATAGCGGCAGACTGCCTGTCTTCAATTTCGCGAAATCGTCGCGAGATTTGATGTAGGTGGTCTCTAGACTAAAGAGGAGGTCGAGTTAAATTCTTTTAAAAAATGGAAGAGGTTCTTACCGATTTGAATTTCTAAATGTAATTATATCTTCAAGGTGAATGAAATTTTAGTGTCATTTCATAAAATTATTTATTTATTTAACAATTTATGTATATACAAAGACAATTAAAAGGACACAATAGAATATTAGAATTACTTATTTATTTGTAAATAAATTTTCTTATAAGCGTG
This sequence comes from Acentria ephemerella, assembly GCA_943193645.1. Taxonomy (NCBI): domain Eukaryota; kingdom Metazoa; phylum Arthropoda; class Insecta; order Lepidoptera; family Crambidae; genus Acentria; species Acentria ephemerella. Next base: position 3,946,810 of record OW971889.1, read on the forward strand.
CTTACTGGTTATATTTACTAAATAACACAGAACCCAGCGAGTGAGATCAAGAAATAGATACGTAGGGGAATCCCAACGTGGGTTTCCCCTACGTGGGAACTTCCAGTGGGCCGACAATCATAGTATAACATTTTAATTGTAGCAATTAAAATAACAGGTTATTTTGAATACTTTTTAGAACTTACTAGTACCAACTAACTATGCTTTAAATATAAATTCGCCAATTTTTCGAAATTTTATGTCTTATGACTTTTTTGGTACTTAAATAAAACTGTTTAAAAAAATTTAAACGTAATATTCACTGAAATAAATGGCAAAAAATTAAAATGCTCTAAGAGCGAAAGCACACAAGGGAATATAGTCACAGAGACATGTGCACATGAGCCATGATATCTCATGATCTACATACCTCATGATTTTGAATTAGTACCTTCAAAAGATTAGCTATGTCTTATCTATTCAAGATATACTTATTTCGCTGATGTTCAAAGCTACACTGGATTTATTACAGTAAACAAAACCGCCCAGTCACATCTTTTCTTTTGGTTCTTTCCTGCTGGTCAACAGTCCCTAGATATAGACTCTATGGATTATTTGGCTACAAGGTGGACCAGGCGGTTCCTCACTAATTGGACTCTGAAGAAATAGGCCCACTTAAAGTTGTAAATGGTTCAGGTAAGTGGCAATATTAAATCATAATCCTTTTTTTAAGTACATGGATCAGTAAAATTTGGAATAGTTAACGTTTATGTGGAAAAGTAGTGCAGAAAGCTAAAACTTATAGTGGTTTTGAATTAGTCGCATGAAGACGTCCACGTTTATCCAAAAATATAGTGAAAGAAAGCAAATTTGTTTTAAAAGGAATAAAATAAGCTTTTTTATTTTCATTTGAGAAAATGTCTATTACGTGGGCCAGCAACTACTCTCTGTTATTTATTGACAACCCTGTCGGGAGCGGTTTCAGCTTCAGTGACAACGACGAGTACGTCAACAATGAAGATCAAGTATAATCATGACTTATACGTTTAATCGTTCATTTATTCACAAGTCAGGTTTCATTACAGAAACCAATCAAAGACACGCGTTCAAAAGACATATAAGACATATAACAAATAACAAGCATGATAAGTAATATTATTTTAACTTATGATTGATCTTGGTGTTTTTAAGTTAGGAAATATTTAAACAACTGAAAGGGTATGTCACATGTCACTAATAAGCTCCCGTATTAAACACACAACCATTAATTCATGACAATTGATTTCTATGTATATGTGATACCTATCGATATAAATCAGTAGTAATAATGTTGATAATCAATTACAAACAATAAACACAATCGATTAACGATTGTGTTTATGGATTGTACTCTTAATGATTTCCAGGTCGGAGCCTGCCTTCTTAGTTTTCTTCAGCAGTTTTTACAAGTGTTCCCAGGGTTGAGGTAAGCGCCGCTATTCCTTGCTGGAGAATCATACGCAGGCAAATATATACCTGCATTTGGGCACTACATTGATCACAACAAAAATGAGTCTGAACCCATAAATTTGAAAGTGTGTATTAAAATTTATTTTTGACATATTACAAAATTCATTCCGTCGTTTCCAAACAGGTAACGTAGCTGTTAGAAATAATTATTTGCTACGAACATAATCTGGCATAAACTGGCATAATCTGAACTGTGTTGTGAAAAACGCAATTTGTTTTTAATGTTGAGAAAAACTGATTTATTCTCAGTTTTCTTCACAATAAGTTTAGTTATCTGGAGACTTATGTATTTTGTTGTCATTTATTTATAACTTATCAACAAAAATAAATATGAAATAACAATACATTTCAAAATGGTTTAGCAATTGGAGATGGCTTGATCGATTCATTGACATTATTGCAATATTCCAAATTTGGATTACAAGTAGGTCTTATTGACTCTGAGCAGGCTGCTACAATTCATGCACAAGAAGAACTTGCCAAGTAGTACTTTAGAGAAGGCAAATTGGCGGATTATAGCAGGGTAATTTTACAACTCTTAGTTTCAATTATTTGACAGTCAACGTGAGGAGTTATTCCAGCGAGGACGATGAGAACAAGGTTACCAACGAGGTTATATTACCTAAATTTATAAACACATTGAACAAAAGTCGTTTCTATTGAAAACTTTTCGTTAAACCACAAAATATTCGATTAATTTTTATGATACATTCTTAGTTCAAAAATGCTCCCTAATAATGATAAATCTTATCTATGAAGATGCAACCAAAAAATACGGATGCGTCGATAATATTAATAATGTCTTTGTAAGATATGCATTTGCATAGTTCCGTTAATAAAAGTTTTTACCTACAAACTACAGGTTATTAATAGAATTTGGAAATATTTATTATATAAACTAAAAGTTATTTTCATTAAAAATAACACATATTTTGAAATTTAGTTGAAGTAACACGCTCAGTTCTGAACAAACTGGCAATTCTTATCTTACAAGATCCGAGCATTTTGATACTTTTATACTAAACCAAAATCAAAATTATAAAGTTAATAAAACGGTTATAGTTACGACTACACAGTCGATATTTAAATTTATATATATTTTTTTTTTAAATTCTCAGATTTCTGTGAGATTCTGTGTTAAAATTCAATTTTACTTACAATATTAATTTTCTTCTCTTGTATATAAAATGAATTGAAAGTTTCGATAAAACTCAGAAGCGTCGGCACCGATTTGAATCATTTTTTTGTGTTTTGTTGGCTTTAATACAGGAGTACATAAAAACAGTGAAAATCCTAAAGTATACCTAATGTATATGATTGGTAATTTTGTATGATAAACATCTAACTGACGTGCTTTCTAAAATTGTCCTTTCCAAGACCACTCCGGATAGCTTTTAATAGATGGCGGTTGAAGTTGAAACAAAGTTCACTGGGTCAACTTGTAAGTTAAATTTTTATTTAATTTCAGGCAGCTAAATCTGTCTTTAAATTACTATCAATCTTTTCTGAGGGTGATAATTATAACTATATTCATAACGGCAATGATAATAATGATATAGACACTGGTTACGCCAAGTTTTTGAATTATGAAAACAATACGCAAAGCACTACATATCGGACAAGTAGATTTTGATAGCTTCAATCAAGATGTCTATAATCATTTCTCCGAAGTTATGTTTTTATCTGCCAAGAATTGGCTAGTGTACTTTAAGTATTTTAAATATTTTATTAAATACTTTCTTTATCTATAATATAATCGATGCCACTAAAGGTTCTCGTACAATTTAACATACAAAAAACTCAAGAACAAACATACTAGCATATTGAAATTAATTACTTTCAATATAATTCACACGAAGATTACACCTTACATTTTCGGATACCTAACAAAAATTAGCATATAAGTATGTTTTCCTTTTAATTGATATCGTTAGTTACATCATACGAATTAATTAAAAATATGTCACAAGAAACAATTTCAATGATGTCCTAATTTTCATTCTACATTCAAAAATAAATGCTATAGCTGCCAACAGATAGCCAGCTTGAAGAATCATAAAAATTTCTACCAAATTATTCAAATTTTGCGGATTTTGATCATAAACAACCTGTACATTTTTTAGGCGGTCCAAAAATAAAATGTCACTGAAATATTTTCTAGCGAGACCACTGGAGTAACAACGATCTAGTATCTTGTTGTAAGAATCCAATAACGTTGAGCCACGACGAAAAAATACCGTCGGATACAAAATATCGGCAGGTTCCTCTAATTCATACAATTCGGACTCCCCATAATCGTCAGTGAACATCCAAGAAACTGTTATGTATGATATTTCCGAAACCACAGTATATAACTTATGTTGCTTGCTATCTCTCACCATGGACAAGCATTCTAACATAGATACACAATCTCGAGGAGCATTAAAAGAAAAAACTGTTTGCCAATACCAACTTCTTACCGGCTTAAACGTAGACAACACTTCTTTTAACTTTGTAACTTGATGACCTCGTATTGGATTGCTAGTAGCACTTAATAAATATGCCTGTATCGAAAAAGACATAAAGAATACAAATAATAATAAACAGCATACTACTAAGCGCAGAGAGTGATCGGGCTTTATATATTTTGTACGCATATTGCTGCAAAGATACCCAAACACAATAAGAATGTTTCGACTAAAATCTTTTTTAGTTTCCTCAAAGACAAAAAAGTGAGCCAAAAAGATACAGAAAAACGCGATAAATGTAACAATGACGACTGAAGCGCTCCAGGTAAACTGCGTGTAAACTGCTCTCCAGTTAGACAGCAAGGGCGCTCGAAGTATTATTACCTTGCTATGATCAAGTTGGGATGGGTATGTGAAATCTAAAGCTTTACTTCTACCAAAATTAATGGAATAGCCTCCTAAAGCACCTTCAACTTTTCTTTCTTGAATCCAGGAAAGCATTCCAGTAAAAGTATAATTATCTAATACCCTTCCAAAATCTTCATTTTTGTAAAACTTTTTTAATTCAATTTCAACACCTTCCGCTTCATGCCATAAATCGTGTAATATTTGCAACATCCCTTTACTACTTTTTTGAGTTCTGTTGAAGTTCACAAATGGCCAATAATTATGGCTTACCATTTTAATATGGCATCCTTGTAAATTTTTTGGCGTAGGTATATTAAAAATTTTTGTTCTATTGTTCAATTTTGAACATGAAATCAATGGTTCTAGTATTTTTCTAGCTGGTTTACCACATGCATCTAACCGAGTATTGAAGTTATACATTTCATAACTATTTACCTCTTTACTCAGCACTGTAACGTTGAAGATATTATTTTCTAAAAGCGTTTTAGATACTTCTCGTAAATACTTGCTCATGTTTTCAATCACTATGATAAATTTTGCTCTTGGGTTCCAATAATAATCTTTTATTAATAAGTTAACACCGTTTTTAAATTCTTTATAATCCTTGTTATTCAGTATATATAACTGATTGTAAATTGTATTATTTATTGCGAAATACGAGCGCGAAACGATACGCCATTTCTTAATTTCATGTAATAATGCTAACTGATTAGGTTTATTTAAATTTACTGCGGTAACGTCAGTAATTTGTTCATTATTTTGCGTTAGCTTCAAAATTGTTAATAAACAATCATTTAAATTGTTTTCTTCTCGCACATATTTCATGTCAACCTTTAATCTGCCGCACACGAAATTAATGAAAAAAATAGTATAAATAAAGATCTCTGTTAGATTACTCCACATCATCATCACTATTAACACTTGTCTTAATGTGTACTGAAGTGGTACTGTGTAAAAGTGACACTTAAAGTAATTTATTATTACTTATAATAATTTATAACATTACGGCATTAATCATATTGTATATTTACCCTTTTGTTCCATGTAACACTAATGCACGTAATTCTCTATAGACACATATAATTATATACTTTCATGGATAGATTATAAATGATCCCATTGTAATGTTTTGTTAAATTTTCCACCAGGTCCAATGTTAAAATCCCAGCAAGAGCATACGTTTGTGTAATGCAGACAAATATGTTATAAATTATGTATTGGAATTTATAGGTGTTTATTAAATATAAACACCTAAAAATGGTGAGGTGTTTTTTAAATAAAATATAATTAATTTTGGTGTTTATCCGATATTTATTTATTTATTTATTAACTCCAACAAGATTAACATTTTAACATGCACAAAAAACAATTAATAAGAATCAAATGCAATCTTGATTATAGAAGTTACACTATAGCTTTACAGAGTACATTGTGATAACTCTAATTACAAAATTACAATTAAAAATTCATGATCACTAATTTAATTTACAGGATCCGCAAAAACTAAAGCTAAAGCTGCTATAGTTAGTCGAGCGACAACATAAAAATTTCTTGAATTTAGGCTAGGAATCTGAAAATATGTCGACAACAAATGAGCAGGTGCCAGAGACAAGCGACTTAGCTGAATTACGGGAATGTTTATAAAAATGTTTAACTAGATTGTTGTAAGCAATTATCAATCTTAAGATATTTTCCATAACACAAGGACAAAGTAAGTAAAAATCAGAATTACCCGTTTAGCCTAGCGTAATCGTATATATAGGCATAGTTTTTTATCACGTAGCAAAGAATTGTTGGTATAGGTACTCCGAAGCGACCCCGATCACTAGACGTGATATGAAATCATGGTAAATCCCCTGGACTCTATTGTTTCTTAAGTACTTGGCTACGGTTAAATTGTTATGGCAGGTACTACAGTTTGTATAAAGAGAATTTAAAACAAATATGCCTATTGCTATTAGCCAGTTTTTATTAAACAGTGCCAATTATATCACTTACTGAGTTTTTCGTTAGAGTACCTTGTTCTTGTAACCTACATGAAAAGGTATAAAAAATACTTCCAATATGTATGAACGAAAATCCCAGAAAAAAACGATACGAACTATTTGTATCTTGTGCATGAAAAATTTCTTCTACTATTTTTCAAAATGTCTTTATAGTAGTATCATATGTCAGACACGTATATTTTGTGTCGGGGAATTAAACGATACATGGAATTGATGAAATTATTGGTTTTAATGGTGCATAATGACAGGGTCGGTTGAATAGTTTGAGTATTATATGTTATGAAAATGGTGTAGTTTCTTACCAAAAAGGATCTTTATATCGATATGTATTCATCAGTATTATATATGTGTTCATCAGTATTTTTAGTAGGATTTTTTAGTGTTTCACTTCCATTCATTCATTTGTAGGATAAGTTTATTTATTTTACAAAATTATATCATTTCATCGTAATCATTAACATAACATTCCATTTTCGTATCACTTTATCATAATCGCTTACATTCCATTCTATTTTCAAACATTTTCTCGTAAGTCTTTTTTTCTGTGTGTGTGGCTTCTCGTAAGTCATTACCTAAATAGCGGGGCCTACCTTTAGTCACAAAAACTCCATGGGGATATTTTAGAACGGTATCCCAGAGCCATAAATAAAGAAAACATTGCTGTGTGGTCTATATTTTCCTTTACCTTCCCTATATTAGGGAGAAATAACAAAAAGTTTTTGGCAGCATTTCAAAGCCACAGTCCTCATATTTGTTTTATTGAATTTATATTGTATCAGAATTATATTTATGGTTCAAAAATAGTTAACTTTTGTGTAATAAGTGTTTACGGTTATGAACAGTTTAAAGATTTAGTAAAAGAAAAGTGCATTTAGCGAGAAAGAAAATGAGGATTTTTTCTTGGTCGATCCCCCTCATCAGCCTCCACCAACAGGCTTTCAGTGTAAATTTCGCCTAAAATGCATTAAAACGTGATACATCCGCGTTTACATATGGAATACTAAAGAAAGAAAACTCCATCAGATTAGGCTGTATGGGCTGTTCCCTTTGTCTTCCCAACTGATACGGAGAATGAAAATATCAACAAAAAAGGCATACAAACGTCAATGTCATTATAAATCTTAAAATGTTACCAAAAATCAAATAAAAGTATGATCTCATAGATTTATATGTTCTTGTGTTTTGTTCTTATAGGTAGTCAGTGTTTATGTAATTTAGTGTTATTTTTTCTTTAAAACTACAGCAATGCAACAGTCACCTTTTGAAAATATATTCAATATTATAGGAGGCTTATCAGAGGGCAACGAAAAACCAATGAAACATGGTTTCTATAATGCTTTCGCACTATTTATTTTGATGATATGCTGCGCGGCAGTGTATGTTCTATTTCTTATACTAGAGCCGTTTTTCAAACCTTTATTTTGGGCATTATTAGTGGGATCTATTTTACACCCATTCAAGTATAAGCTCTCTAAAAAGATCAAAACATGGTTTGAAGATTTGAAAAAATCCAACACATCTGTTTTATTTGGGTTTATGGTTATGCCAATGAATGTTATCAATTTTACATCAGATACTGTAGGCCATCAGTTCAGAGAACATTATAAGGTAAGTTTTTCTAACAATTTGAACTAAACTTAGTTGTACAACTATGTTAGGTGAAGTCAATGTCCAAATTATAAAGCCTCCAGACATATTCGATATTCAACTGTTGTGGAGACAGTAGTCCACTTGTAGGGGACTATTTAAAATAATCAAATTCCAGTAATAATATTTTTTTACTATATCTAAAATAGTACAATTATTAACTGAATGAAAACTTTTTATTTTATATGTTAATACCCTTTGGTAGTAAAAAATTAACATAAGGTGTTTTTTTAGACAGTTATAGGTCTGTTGTCTGCTATTTATGTACTGCCATGGCTGTACAATACTGTACCAAGGAGTTTTGCCTGTATTTTTTGGCAAATTACCAGCTTCATTGGATTTTCAACCACAATGCTAATCAATTTATGCACTTCATATATTGTAAGTAATTTTGGAGCATAAGTTCAGCATAATATTTAAAAGCCCACTCTCATAATTGAAGTACTAATTTAAAATGTATGAACAAAAATACTCTCAGTTATATACTTATTTAAAGTTTTCAATTAATTTTAATTTCATTTTATGTAAGAGACTGTGTCTGTGCTGTTTAACATTAAATAATATTATAAATAACTACTAAGTATGCAATAAATTCAATGGTAATTTTTAATATTTAATTTGTACAATGAAATCCATGTTGCAAAATTTTTTTATGAATCTTCATATTCAATAAAACTAATTTTAAATGATATTGCCTAATTTCAGACCCTCACCATTGCTTTGGCCTATTTTATTAGTGTATATGTTTTATGGACACCTCAAAGAGCAGGTCTCTTTAGAGGAACATCTCAACTTCTTTGGCTTATCATCACATGTTTCCTAGCGAGCTTAACAGGATCCTTCCAAGTGTACACTTTTGTGGTTTTGCAAATCATCTGTATTATTGGATTTATACTGGAAGTCTTGGATGTTCACAAAAAGCTAGTATTAAAAGGTAATCAATTAGATAAGTATCAAAAATGTATCAAATGTCACAACCATGATCAGATTTTCACAAGTACTAATAATTTTTATGCAATATTTTCAATTATTTTTAGATCCTGAGGCTTCAATAGTGCTAGCAATACAAAATGTTCTCACTAATGGATACCATCAAGAGTTAACACTTATTGAAGACAAAATAGTAGAAGAAATATCTGCCACTGAGGAAGAAATAACACCAGAAAATGAGACATCTACACCAGTTACACCTAATAATGATGTGAAAAAGGGTAGCTGGACAAGTAATGAACCAATCCAGAGCTCCCCAAGACATGCTAAGATGTTATATAAAACAAGGACACTCTCTGCTTTACCTTTATTATCAAACACTAAAACGAAAACAGCTTTTGAAAATCGCCTAATAGCATCTTTCAAGCAAAGATCGCTAGATGAAAATTACATGAGGAATAACTTTGATAATGATGAAGAAACTGCATTATATTTTAAGTTGCTGTTCTTTGGATGTTTTTGTATGCTAGTATGGAAACATATATGGTTATTACCAGTTATGTTATTCTTTTTGGCTATTCATCTTTTGAAGAGAGTCTTAGACTACTTTGGTGTCTGGCTGTTTGTTGAAAATCACTACAATAATTTAATGAGCCGAATAAAAACTTGGTGGGCTGACAGGTGAATTTATATACTTCTTATGATCTTATTTGATTATAACTTAATAACACTTAATAACTTTAACAAATTGTTTTTTTTTTCAGACAATCAGCACTAGTACCAGGTCATATACGCGGTATTGGAAAGATGCTGTCAATATGCAACACCAAACTTAGTGAGGTGGCATATGACTCAGTAGATACTGTATCTTCATGCATTGTTATTTTGGGTCTAATACTATTTGCAACTGTTGCTACTATATTTATTTGTATACAGGTATTTAAATAACCCATCTGACCTAAGTTTACCACCATGACAGTAGTGTTAATAGCATTTGGGAGAATAATAGCCAGTTCCTGTGTGTTTGAGGAATCTGGTTGTAGCTTTTGCTATATTCAACCTTATATTCACTTACCAGAATGTCAGATAAAAGTAAAGAGCTCATTGTTATGAATTAATAAAAATTATCTATACCAAAGCTACTACTTTCTCCATAAAAAATATTTGCAAAAAAAATCATAAAAATATGCTTAAACGTGACCATTTTAAAAGTGGCCATCTTAATGACGTCTTGGTCTTTTCCTGGTTGCATTTTAATAAAAAAAATTGAGCTTAAATTTTAATTATTTTAGTCCATTTATTATGGAATTGGGGCCATTATTTCCAGATTAAAGTCAAACTATTTTTCAATACTTATATTTTTAAACGACACTAAAATGTATTCTTTGCTGGTTTATTTTTTATCTTTCATAGATTTATTCTGAAGCAATAGTGGTAGTCCAACTAAGTGGCAGTCTGCTAAACAGCACATTTGTTCAAAATAGTCAACTCCATGCATATTTACCTGACGGATGGGAAGATAAACTTGATTCTCTCATTGACAACGCCTACACATATGGCCGAGAGGGCATTTCCACCGGGGTAAGTTAAAGACGATGTTGGTATGCTTACAGTAAAAGAAATCTTCAAAATAGAAATTTAGTTTGTTAATTTTCCACTATACTTCACTGGCCATGCTTGCAAATGGATACATCATTTGCAGATAAAGAATTATGTAAGTAAAAAATTTTATCTAAAAAGTACATGCAAATTCATGCACATTAACTAAACATGCAATAATAGACTTTGCACAGTAAAATTAGGTCTATGTTGATTTTATTACAGTTAAAATATTTTTATATAACCAAAGTAACAAAACAAGAAGGTATTGTTTATTTGTTTTTTCACTTACTGCAGAGTAAGTGTACTTAAGGAACATTCACGTATCTGTTAACATATTATTTAGATGCGGTCATACCACAGAAACAGGGTCTGACTATGGCTGTTACCCTGACCTGCCAATCTAGGACAGATCAAGGTTTCCATGAAGTTCAAATTGTCAATTGAAATGTAAGCTCTAATTGTTAAGGTCAAAAGCATCTTGAAAGAAGGTGATCCTGATAAAGTGGCTCGAGTTGAACAGCAAATTCTGGAGATCTGGGACCGTGTGTACCAGAGTTGGGTGTCGGGACACTTCACCGCTCAAGTCGGGCCGCAAGTCGACAGTGCGGCCATACAGGACTCCTGGGATAACTTTGTCAACGACGTGTCAAATACACCTGGTATGTGCACTATTGCAAAATATTAACAAAACATATGTTCAAAAATTACTATCACAGTATTTTCGATAACGTAAACCAAGCAACATTCGCCATAGTTGATTCCGGTTTTTTCTATTCCGTACCAAAGCTTCCCAGAAACTAGTATACTGCAAATCAATACTGCGCAAACGCGTAAAACCAAAAATCGTGTTCGTGGAAAATAAAAAACTAATGCTAAATTATAATAAACTTAGGGCAAGCTAGTAGCCATTGTTGTAATGAAACCATCCGAAAGAATCAAATACTGAGCATATGAATTATTCTGCAATTCATGTATTTTGTTTAGTCTTTCATAAACATAATTTCGCTGAAAAACGGTTGTGTAAAATATGACTACTTTTCTAACATTTTTAGTATTTCCGTAGTTAAAATTATGATCAGTGTCACTTGTTAGTAAAACTATGAATTTTGTAACATCTTTCTGAGAGATTTAAAATTATATCTTTTAGAATGATATATTTTCATAATTATGTGATATCAAAAATATCACAAAAAATAAAAATCGTAGGTCGATGAACAGCGAGACGTTAATGTTATTCCAATCGAATTATATCGCTTCATCAGGTCTATTCGACTACTCCGGCATCGTATCATGGGTGAAAGCTAATGTCGGCACCCTGAGCGCCATTGCGACCAGTATGTGGGCACCTTTGGCGAGCAACGTTTCTCTGCTTGCTGGGTCAGTAGGCGCATTTACTTCTCTTTTGCTCAGTGGAGGGGGCACTATCATCAATATGTTCATTAATATGGTGAGTACAGGAGGGACGGCCAGACACATTTTTAATACTTAAAAATCGGTCACTTTCGTAGATGAAACATACAGACGCATCTGATTTACAAAATAACAAGCCGTTTTGTGAGAAAATTGTGACTAGTATTAGTTATAATCAAAAACCGTAGGATAATTTGACGAAATCGGAATTGTTTAGATATTCTTACTAATAAACTCGTGGTTTGTTGTTGCACTGCCTTTATTTTGTATAAAATCAGTAAAGGTTTTTAGAGAAAATAAAAGTAAATGTCAGTAGACCAATTAAACATTTAATTGGTCTACTGACATTTATTTAACCGTTGTGGATTTTTTTATTTTTTTATTATGTAATTTAAAAAAGTAAAGCCAATTATGACCTATCCCTAGGCATACATAATCAATGCCGTCATTAACTTAACATTTACCAAATGAATTCTGTTTTTTATTGAACAGATCGTATTTTTAACAACCCTGTTCTATCTGCTGGCATCGAGCAATGCCCTCTATAAGCCGGTGGAAGTGATCACTCAGGTGCAACCCAACTTTGGACCCAGGATTGGCATTGCGCTCTCTGTTGCTATCAACCAGGTAAGTTCAGAACTTTTGGCGAAATTTTATAACATGATTAAGAATAGTTGTTAGCTAATTCGGTTAGTTAAACTTTTAAAATAAAGGAGTGAAAAATCCTTTACAGCCAACAAAACTTATTTTGAGAAGCTCGTTGGCGTAGTGGGTTGAACTTTCTGGTTTTGTTAACGAAAACAAAGAAACTATCGTAATGTATCATGAGGTCAATCATAATTTTCTTAAATCTCTTTTGAACATCTGCTTTCTTGCTATTCTTTCACGTGAAATTGAAGAAAGTTTCAATTGTAAACCATACTATACTAAAATAAACAATTTTTAGGTATTCAGAGCTTCATTCAAAATGGCTCTGTTTTACGGGTTGTGGACGTGGTTGGTTCATAACTTCTTTGGAGCAAAGGTGGTCTACCTTCCTTCGGGTAAGTGGTTTCCCTGACTAAGACTTGTTTCCGAAAACAATAATTTTTATCTCCAAACACATATTTTATATATTTAATATCTCTACATTACTATATTTAAATATGTGTTTGAAAATCCTGATGACATAATTTATATATAATTATTATTTTATCAGTATAAATAATTACAATTATTCTTTCAAAGCTATTTCTATTTGTCCGGTTGTTCAAACGGGTATCAAATTAGCGTAACGTCAGTAGTGTGCTTTCAAATGTCGGTATTTATTCACAAGTAAAATTTAAACCCTTAGCTATATACTAAAACATCCGATAGTTCTGTCGCACCGGTAGCACAATCGGAAATATTTATACAAAAGAATACACATTGCATTATTCTAAAGAAACAAAATAAATACAGATCAAAACATGCATACGATCTGAAATCCCGATCACCAATCTTAGTTCATCGAACTATTTATTTCGTTCAAACAGATAAAGCGTGCCATTTTTACGCCGCGTGGTTATTATTCAGCGGCGAATTATCTCGGGATGATACCACAAACGGCTCGGTCGATATTTTTATTGTGGGCTCTGTCGCCTGCTACGCCGGTAACAAAATGATTGTGTTCCTCTAAAATGGCCTATGTGAATATCCTAATGTTCATAGTCTTTCTCCAAGTAGTTATTGGAGTCAGAATTAATTTTACCAGTTGCCAAAGTCCTGAATGGAATTGTGTTAATAATCAACCAAAAGAAATCGTGTATACCTGTTCGTTTGTATCAAGTTATGTGAGTATTTAAAATAGTATCAATAGTGTTCGCAAATAATCAGTGTGAAAATATTGTAAATGGCATTTCAATTGTTCTAGGACTTCATAGTTCATCTCAAGGACTTTTACACGGATCATATAACAAGTGTAACCGTGCAAAATTGTGGGGAAGTCCGAGTTGTACTGGATTGCCCTATACTACAAAGATCGTCTCAACTTCAGCGTTTTAAAATTAAAAACTGTGACAAAGTAAAATTTGTGACGTTGTCGGGGATATCGCTATTGCAAATTCCTCCAGAGTTTACCATAGAGAACGTCAGAGATATTGTTTCACTACCGAGAAAAATGTTCAAATCTCCTGCCACGCAGAATGAACTGAAATGTTTAGGGACTACATCCTTAAGGAAACTACGCATTACCAACAGTAAAATAGACACAATAAATTCAGAAGCTATAACCAACGTAACTGGTATGAAAGCTATTGAATTCGATAATGTTACAATAACTAACGTGCAAAGTTATGGAATTGTTGCCATACTGGGATATGACAATACTTTATTCTCTATTGTAAATAGTAGAATAGAAAATTTTAATTATAATGGAATAATTGTCAGAAGCAGAACTGTATTTATAGATAGCAATATTTTTGGGGACATTACCTCAAGCGCTATTAATGTGACATCTGAGTACTTACGTTTTTCTGGGAATACAATAAATGATATTCACCACAGTGGTTTAATGTTGAAATCTGTAAACATTGATATCACTAACAACAATATTAATTTACTCAAAACTAACGCCCTAACCACTGTCAAGTGCTTAAGAAGAAGAACAACTAGAAAACAATTTATTTTTTCAAATAACAGAATAATAGGTATCGAACCATATTCCCTAAGTTTTGACTACGCCAGCTGCAAGTCCGCTGCAACACCAGTTTATGTGAAGCAAAATAAAATTGACTGCAAATGTAGAAACATATCATACTTAGTATCATCAACAATCAATTCAGAATTGAATAATTTGATATTGGACGTGGCAAATAATAATACTTGCTTATCAGCGCCGTGCACACTGCCCGTCGAAGTTGTAAAGCTATTAATAGAAAATAACATGTGCCAATTAAACCTTGACCCTCGAGTTGTGTGCCTGCTTTACTCCGATAGGACTTCGGCTAACAACAATGAAGTGACAACTGATGAAGACGTCACCGAACCTCCGCCTACTTTTTATTTGATAAGACAAGCAAACTCTCCTCATGGCGATGCTAGTGCAGCGATGACAGCAATCGACAAAGATAATCTCCTCAAGGATAGTAATTTGAATATGACTAATAGAACCACTATCAAAGTCTACTTCGATTCTTCTAGAGATTTTGTTGAAACTCTGAGAAATACTGGCACTCGTAGGAAACCATCAGAGGAACCGAAAACGCCGTCTAGAGACGAATATGTGGGCCATTGTGTTGGGAACCAATGTAAAAACACCGTGGCATACGACAGACAGAAAGCATTAGATTTCTATAAGTACGTTTATGCACAATTACGCCCGCCGAGAATCACAGAGAATAAAAAGAAGAAGTCATAATATTTATACAATAATAAATAATTTCGTTTATTTGATATTTCATTAAGGAACAATTCTACTGTAAAAATTATGAAATAACTGTTGCTTTGGTTTTTAGAATTGGAGTACATTTAAAATATATTTCTAATTGTTCAACCTGAAATTATATTTAAATCCAATTGATTTTTTATTTTAGAAGTGTCGTACACTCAAATACAAGTATTTAATACCTTTTTTTCTCCTTCCTTTATTTTACCTTACGTAATCAGTTGAAGTCATTCACTTCTGTGATGATTCATGATTGATGATTTCTTGATTATTTTCGCTACAATTTCGATACGATTTCGCTACGTATACCAATCGCAAGAGAACGATACAAAACTTCACCAGAAGTACATTGCCATTCTTGAATCAGGTATCTGGGAAACCCTATGTTCATTATTAGTAGATAAATATATCGTATTTGAATCTTAAAATTTTATATCTGTTTGCAATCTATCCACAGGAATGACAATTACCAACACACCTTTAGTAGCTTAAGTTTCCAACTGTCGTATTGCTTATCTTTTAATTGAAAAATATGTTTAATTATTATAAAATATATGTTATACGTTTTCTAGTATCCATATATAATATATAATAATAATATTTTTTTTTAATATATTCCGTTATATTCTCAAAGACAAGCTTAATTTTTATATCACTACACCGGGTATTCTAAAACCTTCCAGTATTAGCAGCCATCTTGGGAGCAGCCCCATTCTTAGGCCCCTACTTGGCTGGTATCCCTGCAGCGCTGGACGTGTGGCTCCAGGGACGGCCGATGTCAGCGCTTTTACTGCCTATCGCGCAGGCCGCCCCTATCGCTTTCTTAGATGCTGCTGTTTACGCTGAGATCAAAGAGTAAGTCATATGATTAATTTTCTTTACAATGTCAATATACATTTATTCTACAGTAGGCATTGATAATCCCTCGAAGGAGTGCGTGAGAGATACAAGACCAAACAAGGAGACTTTTAAGCTTCTGTTTTCTACTTCGCCGACTTTATCAGCACTTGAGATGAGATTTTATTATGTCTATTTCCGAAAATTTTAGTACAAAATTTTATTCAAATGACAACATTAACTTTAGACTTGCGTGTATGACGTGAACGTGACGTGACGTGAATAAGCAATCTGTACCGTTACATGAATGGATTTTGGCTTCATGTTTGACAGCGCAATTGATATTGAAATGCAACTATATCCTTCTAGGTGTAATAAATCCGTTCAATTAAAAAAATCAAAAATCATTATTTTAAGCATATATTGGACGTAGACTTATTCCAATACTTGATAACATCAAATATATTAATATGAATAATAAATCATAATCAACAGTAACAAAACAATATCAGTCGTTTCGAATCGTGTAATGAGAAAACAGACAGGTATGCAAAAGAACCTTAGCAAGTAAAACGAAATACAAGTGAAATTAAAGATTCAAATAAATAAAACATAATAAATACTGTGTTTAATAATCTAATTATAGTTCGACCAAAACCATCCGTATATAGGTTATTGATAACCAACATAAGACGCATTATGATATGAGTTATTTTTAATATTCTTTTCAACAAAAGAACCTAGAAAAATGGAATCAATTTGAAAGTCAATGGCGCTGATTTTATATTACAGAAATTAATTAATTTTTATTATATTCGAAATTTGCCAGATTACACGTAATCAGAGAGCCTAAATAAGATGCATTCGGACCGAATCGCTCAGCATAAAATTGTACTGGATTTGATATAAGCTCTCGCTTATCAATCCTATAAAATACGTCATTTAGCGATTCGATTGCGATTCTCGAAATGCATCTTATCTGGACTCTCAGGTTGCAAGTTAAGATACTTAATCAAAATATATATATTGTTTACCAGTGGCGGTCACCCTTACGTGACTGGCCTGGCCATAGCCGGCGGCATCTTCTACCTCGGGCCTGAAGGAGCTATCCTCGGCCCTTTGCTCCTCTGCTGCCTCATGGTCGTCCTTAACCTCTCCTCTACCTTCCTTAGGGACACTCCTTCGGAGGAGAGGGCTGCGCTGCACTCCCGTGTCAGGTAATCGCCATACAGTCTACCCAGTTTGTGAATTTTCCCCAATTATCATGTAGAAATTAAACATTTAAAAACATAATTACTCAATGTCTGAACGCTCTGCCGACTACCCAATTTGTGATGATTCCCCAATACCATGTACAAAGGAGTTATTTAAGTATAATAATATAATTTATTCAATGTTTTAAATCTGAAAGGCTTTTAGCTATATCTTAAATTGCAACGGAATTGTTTAGTAAAAAAGAACATTAAACAATAATAATAATGCTGAGTTTCAATAATCAATCTATTGATTGGACTTTCAGGTTATATATTAACATATGCATGTAAAAAATGTCAAACTTCAACGCCGCGTAAGCAAAACCGACCTAGATAGATTATTGAAACCTAACTTTTATCAATCATATCCAAAAGCTAGTTTATGTGACTTCTAAGAATAGAACTTGAATAAATAATTGTATATTGAACAAACTGCATGTGTATTTAAAATATGGTTTTTGATTGTTTTACATATAAATATAAGACCTAATTTTTTTTATAAAGGTTTATACTACAATAGATCTGATAATTTCTTTACACTAGATTATCAAATAATTGTCATCGTCAAATACATCTACCTCATTCTTTATATGAAAAAACTATTGTACTCCTGTCACCTGTGTAAATTGTCTACTAAGTAACTATGTTTGCATACTCATTTAGATATTAATATTCTGTTGATTTAGGTCATTGTTGGGATTGTTTAAATAATAAGGTGTGTACTACATATTATTATGTATTTGAACTGCTTTTTGTATATGCTAAACTTAGTTCTATTTATTAAAAAGCACCAGTTTTACTATTCTAAATGCTTGTTTTTTGAGTGAAAAAATATTGGTCTTTGGTGAGTACTCTGCTTTATTTGAATATCTTTATTGTGCTTAAACACTGCAATGAACTCTTTTGTCGTTTATTAACGAATTCACTTAACTATTGTGATAGTTAGTTGAACATGAAATTGCGTCTACATTTGTTCAATATTATGAATGCAGCGGATGATTTATGAAATCTACTTAAGCTTGAGCCATAAAGCTACATCGACCACAATTTACGTTAAATTACAAAATGATAAAAGTTACAGTTAGTCGGGTAATGTAATATTTATGTACTAAGTTAAAAGTATACTCATAACTAGATAAGTATGTAAGATAAAATCAAGTTATATTTTTAACATTTTCTAGTACAAATAGTTAATAATTTGCTGTATAACCCGGAATTATAACTTTATTTAATAATTCCTAAGCGATGTTTAAAATGCCTACAAATAAATCGCATGCTTTTTGTCCTTGGTGCTTTTTTCAGCTACCGCTTTTGCATGACCAATTTTTCTACTACGTATGATATCAAATAATTATTGCATAGGTAATACTCGTTATAATTGAAGAGTTTTGGATAATTAAACGTATCTTCCCTTCATATAAACAAACGGCGCTACGTTTTTCTGCCGCAACATGATAAATCTTAACTTTATATACTATATGATTTTTATTAATTGATTATCCTCAACTTATATATCTTCTACTAAACTTCTACCTTCTACTCTTGTTACTTATTTAAATAATATTTATTGTTTATATCAGTTATATTTGTCTCACTAGACACTTATTTTATTTATTGATTAAATAACATTTTTGTTTCGCTTTTGCGCATAAATGTTCTCCACTTTTCGAATGAAAATTGCAATATATATAAAAAAAACTATGGAGTCACTATGGAATTACTTTTTTGTAATTCCTTTGTTTTGTTTTCATGGCAGAAGTGATGGACAATACTTATATCTAACTACCATTATAAGTATCGTCAGTTGTTTGAATACAATTACTTTCATCTAATCTGTATCGATAATTGTGTGCGGAAATGCATTTTTATCTTTTACAATAAAAATATATACTTTTTAATCTTAACTCTCGCTGCTAATCTAGCAAACTAGTCAAGATAACGTATTAATTGTATTCATACGTTACTCTAACAACTGGATGTTTCTTTTCAGGCTCGGTGCTTATCTCTGATGGGCTTGCATGAACATCTAACTTTGAATGTCAATTCTAATAAAGAAATTGTAACCAAAGGACTGCGTATGTATAACTTTTGTGCCACTTCTCAATTATTCCGTTTACAGATACATTTAACCTGATTGTCTCAAACAGTTAAGTTATAATAGGAATTGGGCATTCGTGCCGTCACTGGGAAAAACTTGAATTGAGTTGGTACGGCTTCAGAAGTAGACTAAGGTGTTTGGATACAGTGGTTCTATGTCACATTAACTATTTCGCATATTCGATATTCTAACTATTATTGCTTTAAATGTGAAATGGTAAATATCAAAGTATAACAGTCAGTTCATGCTACAGTTAAGTCGAATTGCATCCTAATTGCGAATTCACCCTTATCACAACATAATACTCATTTTTCTTATGTCTAGATACATTAAAAATTAAAAGAGGTTTACGCATTTGTTTTATCTCAGTAGCATAATGATGTCGCCATAAGGTTAATTTGCTATATTTAACTTATCGATTAACTGTTCGACTATACGCTGACATGATTTCACTCTTTATCAAATATCTTGTGTGACTGTACATCAATTCAGGTTATTTTTAAGTGAGACTATTATTTGCAAGGCACAGGTGATGTGATTTTTTTATACTCATAGTTTTAACCAAAAATTTAGATTAATTTACAAATATGTAGCATAAATTTCGCCTGATCCTCATTTATTCTAATCGATTGTTGTTTATGATTGGTAGCAAAATTTTACTATTTTTAATCAGTCACAAGAGAAACTATGAAACCATTTTATATGAGTAGTACCTTTCCCAAATCAAACGTTAGATATTAATTAGTAACCAAAGACATTTGAAAAATAACATTTTACAGATACATTTCCCTTATAATTATTTTTTACAAATTTCGTGGGCAAATTTTCTAGAGCAACTATTAGGGATTTGTTAAGTTGTTACTTTTGTTTGTTAACTTTGAAGATCTATCCCAGTTATCATTTTATTAAACTTGAAATTATATTCTACAATTTATTTCACGTCTTGTTGCATTTGTGACGTAACCAATAAAATAATTAGATTTTAAAATGGTGATTTTAAAATATACAAACTAAGTTTTTAGTTTATAGTTATTTTGTTAAACGATAATGGAATTGTTATTGAAAAATCACTTCACTTCTTTGATAGAATGGTTATCAGTCGTTCTAAGTAAAACAATCATTTCTGCCAAACTCAAGTTAGGCTGGACCACTCTCAATTGTGAATAAGGTCTTAATGACTCACTAAACACCAAATAGAATAGTATGAAAACGCAATATACAGCTACTATATTTACACAAGTCTGATAATATCAATCGTTAGTCCAATTCATTAAAAAATTTAAAACAAGAGAAGATATCAAAATAGGTTTTTATAACAGTTCATAAAGTTGAACTCGTCCTCTTCAGTTCATCACAAAGTTTGATCAACCTTATTTCAGCGAGAAATAAAAATCATATTGCGGAAAAAATCGCCCAAAGTGTCATCTGTGCACAACCTAATAGACTTTACACTTTACTTTGCACGTTATTTGTAGATTATTATAAATAATCTATAGCACTGGTAGATAAAGAGAGCATTATGACGTGATGTTAATATATGAAAGCACCTTTGTAATTGTTATTCCATTTAAATAAAATTTACAATATACTGAATGGAGTATAAAAACAGTATAGCCAATGTTTTTATACTCCATTGAGTATAAAAACATTGGCTATACGTTATGTTTTGCAACTATCCAATAAATTCATTTACTAATTTAATTGCATCCCATTCATTTGATAACTTTAAAACATTTATAGGAAGTAAGACGGTAAATTGTCTAATGTAAATCCATTTGGCTGCAAAACAAAAGGAAATTAGCCACATAAGTATATTTATTAGTATTTTTAAAATACGGTTCATCGAATGGCAATATGGCTTCCATTTTTGTGTAAACGTTTTGTGACATTGATTGTGGTTTCACAGGTCATTGACCAAAAAGTTAAGCTTGCGAATTTAATTCGGACACATAATTTATTGTGATAGGTGTATAATATTCTTAGGAATAGTTACTTTTATTATTTAAGCCTCCGACTAGATAAAATGTATTCATGAATGTACACTATTAGATCTTTAAGAAATCTCCAAACATCGTACTTAAAAATATGGTTCATCGAAAAATGGGCTTAATTATTATTCTTGTAAAACATTTTTTGCAAACCAAAGTTTTATGAATGTAGCAAATGCCTATGAGCATTGAGCCATGAGCAGCAATTGCAATACAAAGGTAACCTCTATTACAAACGAACTAAGTCACAAGTTTAAAATGCGATACTATAATCATAGGGCGATGGTATGTAAATGAAAACATTCCTATTAAAGGATATCGTCAATGTTTAATTGTGATAGTTTCAGTATCAAAGTAGGGTCTATGTCAATCCAACGCCAGCTAAGCCGAATGAGTTCGCTAAAACACCTAAGTAATTACATAAATATAATTCAATAAAATTAACTTATGGGTAAATGTCTTTCAAATAGCCACTTTTTCTATCCTTATAAATGCGAGAGTTAAATATATTACGTCTGTGGATTCACTTTCAACGGCATAATAAGTATACAGACATTCTATATATATATATATATATATATATATATATATATATATATATATATTATACAATGTCGGATTATTAGTGATACAGGAGATCCATCTATATCCTACATGTTTTAGCCAGAAGACTAGAGATATTGTTGAATATTACTGTAATTTAGTCAAATGTAATTACAACAAGAACGTGACTCATGTATTGCATCCTATAATATAAAATCGAGGACAAAGTAATCGATACCTAAAAGATGTTATCACAATTATAAATGGGTCCTATATATCTTTCAATATATTCAGTGTAAGAACTCTTTAAGATATGATAGAACGTTACCGATCAGTTACGGAAAAAACCTATTTATAATGTAATGATATAATACAAAATAATAATGTAAAATGTATTACATAACTAATCAATACAGCAAAGCCCTTACCAGTTTGAGAAATGTCGTCCAGAGATTAATTTATATGCACTATTGTATATTGTATTGCATGTTTGTACAATAAGTTTTAACAGTCACATGCTTAATTGCAATATAAGTTATATGATCTGAAATAAAGTTATTAATTTGCTTACTGATATGCGTTTTATTTCCTTAAATATGTTATGTTGGACCACATAATGTTATAACATTGTGTAAAAATCATTGTAAAACTCATGTCTTACAATGATTTTTTCAGAGTCCGTGGAAACTAGCCGTTATTTTGTTGAAATCACCTATACTGGACGCATATTTTACTTGCGTGTTAAGTATAAATTGTTGCGGTATCAATGAAAGATTAACTTGTGCTTTCATAAATATTTTGAAGGCTGTTCAAACTTTGTTCTACATGGGTACACATCAAAGTAATCATCGATATTAATTTTGGGCAATTTATAAAAAATGCTACATACGGAGTCTTGAAATAAGTCGTAGTTAGTCTCAAATATTAGGTTACTAATGTTAGGTAATTAAATTAGGCAAATGCTACATTCTCATGAAAAAAAATATAGAAAAACAAGATATAAACATATAATCGAGGGATTTATTACATGTAGAAATTTAATATCAAGATATCAAACATTTTCGAACTTACCACATTACTTACGGGTTCTACATACCGCCGCATCGATGGAAGATTTTAAGTAGTGAAGTACTCACAAACCATACTCCATAGATATTCTATTCGAATGGTGAGACATCCCGGGCGGGTTGGTAAAAAGGTGTTAGGTTAATGGGTAAGTATTTTTTGTCTTTTTATGAATTATTACTATTATTGCCTATAATTAGACACAAATAGTGACACGTTAACGACACTATTTGTAGGAAATAAAGAAGTTTATTTTGTCAATAAATAAGGAAGTAGAACAAAGAATATTAATATGATTAATTTTATTTTAATTCACTCATACAAATTTACCTATAATCAGTAAGAAATAACAGGGTCTTGATTCTGAAAACAAACCATATTCAAATACACTGCTAACATTGTATCTCTCGTTAACGTCTATACATAGTGGATAGTAAAAATCGGAACTGACAAATTACTTATATAAACATTGAAAACATGAGGCAAGTGCCCAAGATGGTACCTTTTTAAAAGTTTTATCACGTTTTAGGACGAATAATGAACGAAATATATTACTGCCGACATTTTTGCATTCATATAGGAAGAACGAAAAAATAATGTACAAATTATAATATTTCTACAAGCAACACATCAAGTGTACCAGTTTGAGCTTGATACAACCCTTACTTCACTCGTAATAAGGTCGTCGTAATGCAACTGCTCCGTTGTGCTATAGTGTACAGGTATATTTATCGTGTTTACGTACTACGTAATCCATTTAATCTCAAACGTAAAAAATGGGCTTTTGAATAAAAATGTGGTATAACTCGGTTACATATGATGTAGGCCCACATTCTCGCTCTATGCAGTATGTTCATTCAAATCCTAACTTATTGAACATGGTGGTGTGACAGTTTGCTTGTGACTTTATATTCTTGACTCTTCAATTAACATAATATTGGTATGTTATCTTTCTTTCTAACTCACTTGCATCTATGTGTTGCTTAGAAATGAAAGCCACTTTTATATTTGGTGTAGTTACTATGAGTCCATTGTCTTTGAAATGACCCTGTACGTCATCTGCTTCCAGCCAAAGAAATAGAACCACCCTATCTACTGCTATGTTTACTTGGTAACGATATTCACGTGTCTTCATTTTTTCAATAACACGCACCTGTAATAAAATTTACTTATTAATAAATAAATGTTTGCAAAAATATTCACGGAATGTGAATATTTTTTAATTATTTCTGAAAAATATAGCTGGCATCGTCTTCGGGTTTTCATTTACGACTAAATAATATACATTTTACGTCTCTAAATGTAAACTACATTTGTAAAAGGTCTTATCACTGACGTGGCGTTGTGGTGTGAAATGTAGGTGATTTATGTAAACTTTTTTGGAACCTTTTTAGGCCTTTAAGTAGAATATTAACACACCGGTACCCTATATAATAACATTGCAGAAATTTTTGCTATCATGGTTTGCGTCATTCAAGGCATTAAGAAAGTGAAATACTGTTGCGTAATTAGTAATGATGATCCTTGGTAACTTTCTTAAAATGCCATCAAAATATAAGGCGATAGTGAATTTATGCCGGATTGTTGAATTAAAATTAATTAAAAATCAGAGAGGCATGAGGCTAGAGAAACATATTAATGTTCTTCGGTACCTTTAAACGAGCTATACTAGATATCTTCACATATGGACTCCTCTACTGCTTATCATCAGGAGGCGTCGAGTCATTTGCTGAGCTTTTTATAAAATATGTTTTTTAACAAGATATGAGAGCTGTAATAATTTTCTTCGCCTTATACAGATTTGATAAAGTAAATATCTCTTTTCTATCTTTTATGATTTTATTTAAATAAGTATCATCTGTTAAATCATATTAACTCACCTGTATTTGAGGTTCCTTAAGACCCTTCACATACTTCAATGGCTTTGGAAATACATAGTTGAAAGGTGATGAACTCACACCATTCGCTTGTAATGAAAATCTTAAAAAGATTTCAAATGTCGGTCGTTTCCACAAGTCTATAGTAAAATTTTGCTTTTGAGAGCTTAGTGCCGGGGCGAAACTTGAATAAGTATGGGTCATTATAGCACTCAAGTTACTGAAATTGAATACATCAACAGTGATTTTTGCGTCTATGATAGGAACGAATCTATCATTGATTAGGTAGACATCAACATCCCCAGACGTAAGTAGCCTGGGAGACACTAGAACTGGAGCAAAGAATGATTTTGCGAAATAATGTAACATTTTCCATTTGCCACCATATTCTGAAAAACATAGAATTCAGATACAATACAGCTTTACCTCTTAGGACTTGGTACAAGGCACGAAAGGCCTTAACATCTCTTATCACAAAATATCACTTCTTGTTATATCTTAATATTATGTACTAGTTTACTATAGACGATGGTTAATAGGTACTTACCGTTAGGTTTGGAATAAAATCTATTGCTACAGTTTAAGAATATAATAGAAAATTGTATACCTGCGGCCACAATAACTGTTTGTCCTTTTACTATTTATATTATTCCTTAGATGGTTTAAAGGTGTTATAACTTACCAATTCCAGACCAAGAAGGCGCCTGCCATATATCGTTCAGCTGCCAGTACAATGCGCCTTTTGTGTACCAATCTGCTTGTGATTGTCTATAAAACTCCGTCTCCGTTTTCATCGCCATGGCTTGAGTAATCTGTATAATACCATCAATGTTAGAGCGATTATTTTACTCACTTATATTATATCATTCGTAATCATTGTTACTGCCAGCGAATCAATTATTATTACCTGACTATAGAACACAAACTTTTCGAAGTGTTTTGGATCATTTCGATCAAGTTTAAGATGTCTGCTTATTTGTGACTGAATAAAATTATATCCCCCTGGACTATGTTGTCTATGACGAGAGTAGAGGCTGTTCACGTTGTAATCAGATGGATCCTTAGTTGCTTGTCTCATAGTAGATAAAGAGGGCAATGATTGAAATCCATATTCGGAAGCGAAACGAGTTTTGGAATAAATGTTGAAGTCCCAGTTGTCTGCTAGATAATTGTAATAATGAGTGTCGCCGTAACGAGGATCGTAAGGATTCTTAGCAATATAACCATCCATTTCCGACTTAAGACCATTAGATGGACTTGAAACAGCATATGCATTATCATCTAAATTCTCTACAATTGGCCTTATGGTCTCGACATAGAGTTTGATGTAATCTTCTTTGTATTTGGCAAATTGTTGATTAGTCCCGTACCAGTTGCCGATTAAAGCAGCCTCGTTTTCATTATTTCCAGCCCATAGTCCGATAGAAGGATGTCTTTGAAGGTAAATTATGTTCTGTTCTATTTCAACTTTTACGTTGCTGTAAATAAAATTCTATATGAAGCTCTTAAATTTTACATTAAATCTAAAAACAAAAATCCATATTTTTTTATTATGGTTACAAATTCGTAAATTCAAAATGATCAATATAAGCAACTTACTCAAGAAACTCAGGATCAACGGGATACATACTGCAGGCAAAAGGAAAGTCCTGCCATATGAGTATCCCGAGCTCGTCGCACCGATCGTAAAAGTAATCATCTTCGTATAAACCACCTCCCCACACACGAAGCATTGACATATGGGCTTCCTTGGCCGAGTGAAGAAGATGATCAACTAATCAAACGAAAAAGTGGTTACAAATTCAAAATAACAGAAACACACAACAAAATATTGAGTCATCTTAGTGCAATAGTGCTGATCTTCCCTGATATGTGTCGTTTTATTATTAACATGATAAACGTGGAAAATAGTCCAATCCTAAATAATGTAATGACATAAATGTAATACTCTTAGGTTAATTAATAATTTATGGTTATTCTGTTTCAATTGTGAGTATAATAATATTGTCTATTGTCATAGTCAAAAATAATGAAAACAAAAAACAAACTTATTCCAATATAAATTAATCAGTCAAGCTCTCTATTATCAAACTCATATGGTGTGATTCACGGTACCTGTTTCACGAATTAAGACGCGTTTATATCTGAATCAAAGTGATATATAAACTTACTTCTGTTTTTATTGTAGCTGTATTCAGGTAAAACATGTGAAGGTATCCAATTGGAACCCTTCATAAATAGAGGATAACCGTTGATCTCGAAATAAAACGTAAGTCCTTCAGCTCCGGTGCTATTGTCGTCTGAAACAATGGGTGCAATGCGCCGAAATGAAACATGTGTGTTTTGGCCTGCAAACTGATCCTGAGTTTATGGATTTTAAAATTGCATATCTCGGCTTCTGGTACCTTTAAGGTATCAGGTTTGTACTTGATTTTGGTAGGTAGGATAATGATTCTCAATAGCTTGGACGAAGAGCACACTCGTCGTCATAAACAAAATAAATATGTAATTTGGTAAGTTAAAAATAAAATTAAATACCCAATTTGGTTGAAGCGTCTACTTCCACGAGTTCCAAAGTGCGGAATCCAACACGTAAATGCTTTCTGGAGACTTCTTGATTATCCCCTGGAGTTGTCAGCACTACGTCAAGGTCATATAGAGGTTGACGACCGTAACCGTTAGGCCACCAAACCCTTATTATGTTCTGTTAAAACAGAAAGTTTTAACAACATGGTTTACCCGATTACGACAATATTCATAATTTTTTTTTAGTTTTTCTGATGCTCTTTCTGATGCCTATTTTACGATTTTATCATAAATAAAATAATTAACCATATTATTTCACTTTCTTATCTGTAGACCTTTTGAAAGGGCGCAGCTTTCTACAAAAAGCTGTTCGTTTAATGACGTGAATATTTAATAACATTATAACTTTACATGCTACCCTAAATAGCTTACCTATTTTTCAGACTCTTAGTTTGTTCTTTGAAGGTGAATGTTTTCACGTTACGAGAATGAATTGTAAAATTTTTATGTGTGTATTTTGTTTATTGGAACTTTAACGTCCAGGCAATGTGGTATATATAGCAAATTATTAACATAAAATTTAACATGACACTGCGACTCAAGATTTATAAAATCTCGTTTATATAAAATATCGTCATTTATTATCGAAATCCTCCGACATGGCTTAACCGATATTTATGAAATTTTTTGGATACATCTGAGATTAGCTTGTAGATTATTTTTTATACCCCTAGGTAACAGGGTGGGCCCTTTGCAGGTTTTTTTAGAAATACTTTATATGGCAAAATAACGGTTGCTGGGTCAGATATTAATATATATAATTAACGACAAATATCTTTCTAGACCCATTAACTATTAGCGATACTGCTCACATCCTAAGGTAGTAAAGAAACATTGTAAATTATAAACACTTTACCTCACTCAATCTCATATCGAACTCGATGGACGCAGTTCCGTCATCCTTATTTGTAATAACATCAAAATTCTTTGCTGATAGTATCGACTGCCCTCCTTCCACAATAATCTTGGCTTCAATTCTAACAGTTATCTTCTTGCCTTTTACACTAGATTCTAAATAAGTTTTTAATTTCAATATCCATTCTTGGCCTTTTTTCTTGGTTTGTGCCGTCACTACCCTTATGATAGTGCTGTTGTAAAATTTGATTTCTGCAGGTTTCCTTTAAAGAATAATAAGGAATAATTTTCACTAGCAGAACCTCTTAAAAATTAATGATGCGTAGGTTATTCTAAATTGAAACATGAAACACAATAAACTTATTTTTACTTATTCCGTTTTCGCTGAAACAGACGAGTTTTATAGTAATAATTTTAAAATTTTTATAGTTTAATCGTTATAAAATAATTACTTTTCTCACACTCACATATATCGTCAAGCTCAAATTAAGCTGCATTTAGTTTTTGGTTACAAAATAATGGAGAAATATGAATAGTATATGTATGAATATCAAAAATTTACCAAATCAACAAACCTTGCGGAATTCGAACCCGAGACCTGTGGCTAGACAGACAGACAGAGTAGACAGGGATACTGACCATTCCATCGTATATAGAATACTGAGTATTTACTAAGACAAGTTTTTTACATTTCAAGTCAATTGTGTCTACAGATTAACTAAATAAAGAAATATCTACCAAAGTCCCACAGACGGAAACGCTGGTCCCCAGTCCCAGCCAAAAGAAGCCTGCATCTTCCGTAACTGGTTCACGTGGCATTCGCCATTATACTCTGCGGGCACACAGTCGGGTGCTGCGAAGTGTAGAGACGAGCGGTTGCTAGCCACCTCTACAGGAGGCATGAATGTTATCTTCAACTTGTTTTGTCCATTCTGCAAGTTGTGAAATGCTGAATTGGATTTTATTACGTTCATGGATTGGTTACCATCATCATTATCATCCACTGCTGGACATAGGCCCCCCTCAAGGATGTACAAATCGATCAGTCCTACGGTCCACCTTAGGGCTACGAATGCTATGTAACAACAAAATTAATTGGTCAATCAAAATACGAAGTCTCGAGCACTCCTCGCTTCGGAAGGCACGATAAACCGTATCAGGGAAAAATGTACAGCATTGCTTTATCTCAAGTAGTTATATTCTGTTCCAATAATAATAGCGTAATCTTCTCCCGTATACTTTTTTAATTCGTTAGATGTTTACAATAACTGAACGAAGACAAAGTGTACCTAAATGAAATGTTTTAAAGGTAGGCACATGATTTACCAATGATTTACATCAAAACTCCTGTAAAATTTGATCATTGTTTAATAAATCATTGAACGTAAAAATAGATGAGTATGAATATAATAATTTTTTTGATTAATTAAAATTCAATTTAATGGCAAAACTTTTTTGACATTATTAACAAAAGTTTTCGTAGGGCTCTCTCTGAAAAAACTATCGCGGTGTGTTTTCACACCACACCATTATGTCACACCGGGACAGACAAAGAAATGTTTTAAATACAGTCTACCACTAACAATAATACACCGGATTTTATTCACCGATCTTAATAAACTCTGCTGACGATAACAATGACCGTCAATAGTTAGGTCAACACAACTCCGTTGATTGAGAAATGACAATATTTAATCAGGTACCTTCAAGCGGCCTTTGACATCTAGCATATGTCTCACAAACATGTTATTTGTGGAGGCTACAGGACTTTCATTGAGTTCTATGAAGGAGATTGTGTCGACCCCGTAGAGGTACAGCTGAGCCGCTGCTGAGTTGAGCTGGTCTTCAGTAACTGAGTAAACAAAGTCCAAATTAAATAAAAAACTTCCTTTTTTAACTGGAAAAAATATATTTTTTTAAACGACAATAATACATGTCCTAAGATTACAACCTAACTAATAACCTTCTAAAATCCGGCTGACTTATTATGTAAGCCCCATGGTAATTGCAATGGTATTGGTTTGAAATATAATCGCCTATCTAATAATCGTAATGACGATTAAATAAAGAAGCAATCTACAAAAAGCCGTGAATTCCGTTGCGATTACTACTGAAATTGCAAAATATGCCTACTGGTCTAAGTAACTAAGAATTTCATAATCATCATAACAACACTACGCTGGTCCAATGAGCCTTGGACCGGGACCAACGGCTTTACATACGTTTAGAAGCACGGTGGAGCTCGAGATCAAATTTTAAAGGAAAACTGCTTTTTGCAGTGTTTGAAACACTTCGCCAACGAGGTCTTCAAGGGTAATAAATTACTGCTATTTTAAACATGTCTCTTACTTATGTAAATAATTGTATGTTGTTAAATTTAATATTTAATATAAAATTATGTTAAATATAAACGAATTATCTAATCATCGATCTACAAAGTTTGGGAGAAATGGATTCCTTGAATTCCTTCACGTATTTCTGTACAACAATAACAATTAATATTTCTCATACGGCGGCTATTTAGATCATATCGCATCAATAAAAGGTTGTGTTATGGATACTAGATACGAGTATAAATATTAAGTAATGTGAAATTAAATAATAAACACAGTAATAAATTAAAAATATCTAAAAATACATACATCCAGTCCGTGAAAAAATACTCGTATATTCATCATACTAAAATCTATCATTGCCGGAATTCGAACGGATTAAACCACTCGACCACGTTAAAACTACAACGTTTGCAAGGAATACAAATAGCGATATGAGTTATCAATTTCACACCAGAAAATAAAATGTGATTATCTACTATTGAACAGTGCAGTATAAGTCCAAGTGTCGTACGCGACCCATCTCGTGAGCACGTCGTTGAAACCCTGGAGGATATTTCCGATGATCCCCGCCTTCATCAGGTCCGAGTAAACTCCGCCTGGCACTGACCCTTCCACTTTAATAGCTGAAAAAACAAATACTCAATATTTCATCCATTGTATATTCTCAATATTTCATAATTATTTTTTTTGTAAAAGAATTAGACCCAGTCCTATAGATAATATAATTTGTGGGTAAACAAACTAACTAGTATTGGGATTTAGTAGTTACCGCTTAAACTTTTAAGAAAACCTAATGTTTTTTATAATTAGCATCTGTACTTTCCAAGCTTACAATTTCAATTTTATCTTTATTTTAATTACCTTATGATTCATGAAAACAAGAATAATATATCTCACATTCGCATCGTTAAGAGCTTTTTGTTTTTTTACTAGATAATGTATTTAAATAATTTATTTACTTTATTTCTGATAATAAAGTACATACACATAAAAATATCTATTACTCGTTAACGAATATTCGTACTCATAATACAAATTACTGCCCCCTGAACCCGGGACCTCTGGCTAAGTATACAGGTACTGACCACTCGACCAGATGGTCGTCGACAATGAGTGGTAACTACGCGATCTACATGAAGAACATACACTTCTAAAAATAGCTTAAAATAACTATAAATAGACGGCCTCAAATATATGAAGTTTCTGAATATTCAACTTTTAATCACTAAAATACCATAAACCATTTAAGCGTATTTATAAAACATTAAGCTAGCCTCACTGACGACCAAGTACCTACATGTATTCAATTTGTTAATTAATTAAGCGAGAACTTACATCCATTCTTATTCTCCAAAATCCAAACAGCGCCATCCAAAGAATTTAATTTTACCGTCGAAATCTCACAAGTCACATAATTAATTTGCAAACACACACATAGTGTTAAAATGGCGCTTAGAAACTCCCTCATACTATCCCACTTCACTTTGAACTGATATCGACAATGTTTGGTTCGAGCGGTCATACACATAGTAACGATATGTCGTGTCGACAATATCGATAAGAAAATAATGATTAATGTACCGATCTAATTATCTGTCATTATGAGTGCAATTTTAATAAACAAATACAAAGTTGCATAATATATAACAAAAGAACCATAAGGCAGACTTACAGACGACACTATACTTCATCAAGATTTAAATACCCACCACAAAATAAATAAATAAAATACTAAATTGAAGAAGCTAGAACATTGTATATTTGCACATTTGACATTCCCAGGAGAACAGACCTTACAGAAGACCGCAGTCAAATAACATTACTTAGTATAATCCAGTGGTATATCAATACTCTCTTTTACTCTCCATAAGTCTGTATCTCAATGAGGAATCGTTGGTTTCGAAGCAGGGGGACTTATCTTTTCTGGTTTCGACAAAATGATAGTTCTTGATTTTTACAGTTGAGGCAGCCTGGTAAAACAAGATAATTTATCTTTATTTATTTACTTTTATTTAATATCGTTTTATAATCAAAACGCCTGAACCAATTGCATTAATGAACTAATGGACCCACAAACTCAGGGAGAAGCCTTAGCAGTTTACAAACGCAGCAGCACGGAGGAATGAAACACAATACAATACAGTTTTTATTTTGTTAGATTTTTTGTTTTATATTGAATAGGTAAATATCAGACAGTTTAAGCATTGGAGAAGATAGAACTCTCAACAGTTCAATGTTCAGCTTGAAAGCTTAAATATACTGTATTTATAATACTTTTATTGTAGCGAGACATTAAGAGAAGTTAGTTTCTAGCTTTATATTGCGGCAAAAATAATTTTATGTGCCTCGTTATTGTTTAATGAGTTAAATTTTTATCTAAAACAAAAAAAAATCATCTTATAAAAATAATTTAAAATATCGATATTTTCCCAACGCTACTAGGCAATTATCTGTAATGGTCGGTTATCATGGTATCGAATGTTTGCTCTTCGCTCTCATGTTGTCTGCCAGTTTGTTTTGGATAGAGTATTGAAAAGAAAAATATGCGTAGACGGTTGCATACGTTCCTTTGGAAATATTGTGATCAGGATATTAAAATTAATCAGCAAATAGCCAGTGGAAATTGACCACGAAAATAAGCTAGATTTATTCCGCTTCGACGCGCGCCTGATTTCGATACAGGTTCTAAACATACCTGATGTTCTATTCAACCTGTTTGCGTCGAACCTCAGTTACTGCTACATCCATTTCAACGTTCATTTTCGCTTCTGGAACAGAATTTACTGAATATCGCGAAAACAAGGAGACATCAGCGCCTCTCCCGGTAAATTATGTTACTAATTGTTAACATGGTCACTAATATTCGATCACATTTACGAAGTAAACAAACTGTAGTGATCATATTGTTGAACGTTGAATAGTCACTGCGCATCTATGATCCATGCAGATCTCTCCGGCATATAGTTTATACTTAATATGTATGAAATACATATTAAGTATACTTAACTAACGTCTCGATACGATTGAAACTCACGCTGATAATCATATATAAAAATCTTTCCAATGCTTCACAACAATCCACGAGTCATGTCAGTTATATATTTATGTATGTAATTTCTTACATTCTAATATCATATATAGGTACGATAGAAAATAATTAAAAATGTTTTTCCGTTATCTAGTACCTCATGGCATAATTTTTACTTTTGGCTATATTAAATGTCAGTAATTATTATTATTTTATGTTGTTTATTAAATATGAGTTACATTAAAATAACTTACTAAAAATTATTGTAAACAAAATGAAAATTTTATGGATCAAATTTATTTTTGAACTACACTACCGAAAAGGTAAGAGTGATTTATAGTTACATGAAATAAATTAAATGAATTAAACATCAAATGAATCAAGCACATGACAGTCAAAATCAAGCCTTAAATAAACTCTAATGTCAAAAAAAGGTCAAATATAGAATATTATGTAATACAACACAATAGGTTTAATAATTAATAAACATAATAATTATAATTTTACTCACCTGTTAATTTCCCCTTAAAAATTAGTTAAATTATTTAGAAGTACATTTTAAGTAATATTTAACTACACGTACCTACGTTTTCAGTTCTGTGGGTGCTGAGGTCTTCTAAAGCATATTATTATATATATTTTTGATATAAATGAATGACAGCCAATGTCAAAGTTGGGACTCGTTCATTGAAAATAATTGTATTTCAGTTGAAATTATTAGGAATATTTAGTTTTAAGAGAAATGGATCGAGTTTCTGTATTTCAAGAGTACAGATTGATCGAACGTAGTGAATCAGAAGTAAATGGTGTTTGGAAAGGTAATTAATCCGTTTATGTAAAATATACAAGTTGACCAATTTCACAATCTATTTTGTATTTGATTCACTGGCAAAATTTATTCAATGTCCTTAACCGTAAATCATATTCTTTTGCTGTCCTTGCTTATCACGTTCTAATTTGTATAAGAATTCGTAACATAAAATGAAATACATAATAAGTTGAAAATAGCATAATTTTATGCTATTTCCAACTTATTATGTATTTCATAATAAGCATCTTAGGTGCTTCAAAATACTCTTCTTACTATGAATCCGGAAACTGTTATTCTTTATATAAAAATTAAGTCGGTTTACAAATTGGTCAAATTTTCAAGTAACACGAAATTATGAGAGAGAATAATCGAAACATAAACCCTATACCATCTTAGTTACCTTACTGGCTTTATGTACCAATTGTTTTTTAATACCTGAAGAAATAGAAGAAGGTAGATAGATTGATAGAGAAGTGTGGATTGAATTAATTAATTCGTGCAATATTAACGAAATGAATTTACAAAGAACTTTGCAGTACGTATTCAGCGATAAAAAAAAGCAGGAAAAATAGATGAATATCGTAATGGTTCTCAAATTCGTCTCTAGTCCTGATTATAGCTCAGTAGTAAGAGCAATCACTAGGACATATCCTAAGCTAAGTTGCTATCTCAGCCTAGGATATGACTTTTTTCTAGTCTAGGCATTTTTCTTCAGAACTATCATTCACATTTAATATTTGAACTTCGTACATTGTTTATGAACCATTTCATCACAACAAAAATCGTGTTTAGAGATTATCCCATATATTCAATTATTTAATTAAACAAATCTAGATATTATGTGTGTTCACAATGTCAACATTAACGCATCATCAAAAGCAAATATTACGATATCATTAACTAAAAGCATCTAAGAGCCTTGTAATTCCATTTTCAATGTCAAATTGTACAATAAAAATATAAGTAACTGTAACCACCTGACCTATAATGACCAGTGTTAGATACACTTATGTAATGGTACTTCAAGGTCAATAGAAATATCAAAGATATCTTCTCGTTGATGTGATATGGAGACTCGCAAATAACCATTACTAAAAAGGCATTAGTGGGAATTGTAATTTATGTAGATAATAATCTTCGAGTTTATATTTTACTATGACTCAAATATTTATATAATAATTGTATTTCTTTTATGTTATTTATCATTTCTTAGAAATTTTATCGTGTTGAAGCACGGTTTGATTTCAGACCTTTGTTCGACATACAAAAAAGAAGATTACTGTTTTACTTGTTTAGTAAAAGAATAGCCAAAACGGCTGGCAATGAGGCCATGACCGTCGTTAGGTCATGAAATTAGCCGACTGAGATGACATGGATGATCATAGCAAAATTTATTTATTTTCTTATAAATTTTTAATGTTATCAAGTGTTTTTTTCTTCCTTCCTCGCCAGCATTTCCACCATCTATAGCTAACTCGACTAATAATTTCAGTGAGGTACAAGGATTATTTTAATTTTATTTTGCCACATTACCCATTATCCATTTAAAATCTTTACACTGACAATATTAATTTAAAAAGGAGTATAGTTGCACACCCCTGATATGACTATACGCCTCTGAACTTGTTTTTTTTTTGCAAAAAAAATAGGGTTTGCATTTTTAATAAAAAAATTTAATACATTTAAAAATATCTGGAATAAGATGTCACATTGTCTTATTCATTCATACTTAATAAAGTACTCGTTCTTTCTAGGCGCTCATATTCTCCTTTTCTTCTTGGCGTTCATTTTCGGATCTTTTTGCACGTTTTGCTTCCACATGCTGATGTATCTGTTTGACGATAAGTGCGTGCTATATCCGAAACTGCAGTCAGTGATGCCAGGGCGACAGGACACCATGTACGAGTTCATTCCCGTGGATAAAGACATTGCTGAATGTATGTTAAATATTTATTAATTTAATTAAGACAGAACACCAAGGTCAAAAGATTGAAGACTAATTATTTATTAAATCTATTGATATCGCGCTGTGCCCCAACAACCGAACTATTGAGCATGGATAAGGGACAACTGCAGTTCTGACTGCAAATACTTAAGAAAAATTATGAACACAACATTTCGTAGTCCCATGTTTAACGGTTTTACTTTTTACATCGAATATTACAGAAAGGTTTTGGTTTTTGGCTCCACCAATAATTAGCTTTCAAATTTTATTGCTGAATTTCTGAATACAGCAGATAATCAGGGGATTGTATAGGTTTTTGAATGTTCATTTCTCTTTTAATAATAAAGAAATCGAAAGTTCTCTGATTAAATAATGGTAAAAAAATTACTGCCCCCATTTTTTTTACAATAAAATGTAAAATGGACTGAATCTGAACTAAATCGAACCTACGCCTAATTATAATAAAATATTTTGTCACGACAAATGACGTTTTTTTGTCTGCACAGAGTACTTTTTTCTGTTTTTCCTAACGGCTGTGGTATTTTAGAACTAGAATAAAATGCTGTTTTTGTTAAAATCTGGGGATTTTAAATTATAAGTTTGTCCCATATCCTTAAAAATATACTCTACAATTTCATATAACTTTTGCCTTGGGGGATCGCCGAGTATCAGCCTCCTTACAAATTCGGAACGTCAAAAGTATGTCAAAAGAAATACAAAGGGACATAGCCCTTTCTATTGCCTCTATTGTAATGACAATCTGTCAATTGCATTCTCCCAATGACAAGGAATGCAAAGAGAACTCAAGCCCATACAGCCATGTATGGGCTTGAGTTCTCGTTATTTCTTCTATATTGGCGTCGAGATACCAGTGTAACGTAACATTTTAACCCATAGCGTTTTTGACGACTAATGACAGGCACAGTTATTCTGTTAATAACTTACGAAAATTTATGAAAATGGTAAGTAATGTTAGCGATTACGTTAATTATTAACATAACATTCTAATTCATTCTTTACAAAAATAGAATGTTATGTTAATGATTATGACATGAAATGGCAACTTACGCAACTTTTTAGCCTAGTTTCGATATATTTTCTTCATTTTTTTTGTTGAAGGGAGATTTTTCGAAAAAAATTTTTTCAAGTACCTAGGGTAGAAAATCAGCTATAACATATAAATACATGTATACAACTATTTATAGCCTTAGTTATTCACCTGAAAATAACTGTTTCAACAGTTAAATAATGTGTAACTAATTGAAATATGTCGAAATAGGGTCTTATTTTTTATGTTAAATATCTAAAAAACTAAAAAGTACTTTTTAGTTTCTTAGCTATTTAGCCAAAATATATTTAAAAAAATACTACAAATTTTTGTACACTTCAAAACTTATTATCAACAATAGGTACAACAACTACATTGTCACATATATTCACGCCTTATAACAAAAAAACTGGTGATGAAGATTCATTTACATCCGTATGTAATCAATCATGCATAACTTAAATGAACCACGGGGCACGGAAGTAAAGTCAAGGGTATCACATGCAATTAAAGTTATTACAATCAAAAGTTGAATATTCTTAATATTAACTATCAATTGAAATATTTCATTGCATTAGTTATGGAAAATAATTTTAAAACGTATGATTTATAGACTAACATTGAATTATCAAAATAATTGGATTTTTTAATTTATGTTTGACAAACGTTTGTTTAATTAAAATTTTTATCAATATTCAATACACTGATGTACCCTTTTCGGATGTTATAATATATATCCTTAATAGTTATAATATATCTTTTTATCTTATGTGGAGCACCCTCTCATTAATTTATTTATTATATACCAACCAAACCTGCCCCCACTGGAATTAGTTGAAATTGTTTTAAAAAAATTCAATAAATTTTTAATGACTTGTAAAGGGAGGGACAAATCTTAGTTTCTTGCCTGGTCTTCTCAGGTAAAGGCACCCGATCGATTGACTTTGATTGGCTTTGATTGACGTTCAATACGTGTACCAAAGTAGAATAAAAGAGTTTGACTGACTTTAAACGCCACTGACGTCACATTAAATGAAGGTAATCTCAACAGCGCTTCCAGTGGACTTCCTGAGCAGCCAGTGGATGGAGAAGAGCACCTGCTACCTTCCGACGTATGTGCCGCTTGTTTCCGGCATCTTCGGCTTAGTCTGGACCACCATGTTCCTCATGTGCTCTACAGGCAGTCGTACATTAACTGGGTCTGTTATAGCGATGTTTAAAACTTCATCTAAATTTAAATTCTTTGATTATTCGACAATTTTCACTCTCTTTTTGTCCCGGACATACATCCAGATCGAGGAACAAGCGCAACCTCTAGACGGTGTTTAATTTACAAATGCTAACTAATCACCAGTCAAGCCACATGAAAGTGATACAATTTATTTTAAATGGTCTCCAGGCACCCGAGTGCATATTTGAACTCGATTAAACTGACGATTATAATTTGCCCGTTTGTTAAATCATAATTGCTAGTTTCAGTGTTGATGGACATCAGCTTAAGGCTGGTAACACTAAAACCGGCGATTATTATCAAACCGCTGTTTTTTAATAGCTACCATATGGAAGCTACCATATCAAAAACTAACCGTCTAATGCGTTTCTATGATAATCGCCTGTTTAAGTTTTAGCAATTAATGTAACCGCCCTTTTACACTTACCGTCAAAAACTGGCATTCAACTTTTAATCTTAAAAGTGAAAACTTAATTTTGACAGTTAAATAAATTAGTACTTAACGACAACCATAGTCATCACACATAACGAAGAAGGAAATAAAGATAAACATATTAAAATAACAACCAAAAATACTACACATAAAACCTGTTAAATTATGAACGTGACGACAATGATAATTTCATGTTATCATTGTCGTCACATACAAAAGTAAAAGTACTAAGATCCTTTTCTCATAAAATACCGCATTATAGATGGTGATGTCAATTTCTTCCTTGATTCCTGTCAGTGGCCTTAACGAAAGTACGTGAGGTGAAAGTTTGACATATCATAAAAGGTTAAGAATGACGCAGAATAAGCTTTAATTCAACAACAGATTTTTTTCATTAGTAAACAAAAGCATTTGTTTTATATGTCGTTACTTTTTGGCGTTCATTACCTAATCTAGGTTTTTGAGTTTATATTTCTTATCAAAAATACTGCTTTTAAAATTAAATTAATATTCGAAGTCATCTAAATGAATAAAGAAAGAAAAATATAGGAAAATAAAAAATAAAACTAATAAATATCAAAATAATCTTATTATTCAACTAGTTGTTGTCCGCTGCTTCGTCCACGTGGAAAGTGCAAGTGTCAAGAAATTTGATATTTTTAAGATATGTTTTATTTAAAATCAGTTTATCTTATCATCACCGTTCTCATGAATTGTATCTTAAATACAATTTGAGTATGAATCAAATAAAACTTGATTGAACTGCTACACAAAAAGTCTAGTCTTGCTCCTGATGCAGCCTTGATAAGCCATTTACGGTGGGAATAAAACGTTCGTTTACGTTTTTAACCGTAGTTTTGTTCACATCTTTAACACTACTAGTCTTAAGATAAAATCATGTCTATTTTATTATTAAGATTAATATACATCTCAGAGAATAGTGTTTTATTAAGCATTAGATCTAAGACGTCTCTTTCTATATAAATGAGATTTTTAATGAAAGTATTCAACTATATGTCAAGCTAAGACAATAGGGTATTAAGCATTTTTGTTATGTTTGCGAAGATGAGAACTCCAATTCTCAAGTAACTTTATGGCAATGGAAAAGTTTTATTTATTTCTCACTAACTGCACTAAAATCAGAGACGATCGACATATGACATAGATTTTCTATTATTTATGAACCTGTAGATATTATTTATCAGAGAGACTGATAAACTTTTCCGCAGGTGTACGGAATATAAAAAATCTCAATCACGGGACTGAAAACTGTCAAATGAGTTTTTACACGAGTACTTATATATTTTACTTTAGCTTACAGAGACCGTGGCGTGTGCTACCTCCAGTTTTCATCTTTTCACTGGCGATTGGAGGTCTCTCTGTGTACTCCTCGATCATAACCCAGTGCGGACTCTTTGAGCTTTGCCTGAAGCTGGGAGAGATCACTGGTAGCTCCACGTGCGTATACACAATTTAGTATCATAGGTATTATTATTCTTATTTACTGTTCATATTGTCTTATATAAAGAGTAGATTATAACAGTTACGTATAACTGTTAATAAAAATAGATACAGTTTTGATTAAAGAAAAAACCAAATTTTTTCCAATCTTTATGTCAGATACATTAGAAGTTCTACCTTAATTCATCAGCAACTTCTTCACTAACAACATCATTTGTATTTATACAGACACTTATTTATTTCATACCTTTACGAGAACCTTCATAATTTATGAATATGAATATTTAAAGAAAACAATAATTAAAATAAGTTGGAAGGATGTTATTATTAAAAGTAAAAGTATTGAAACATTGTTTGACATTGAAATTAAATGAACGACTTGGGTGGCCTGTTCCTTGGCCCTCAACTTGGATAGACAGTTGTGCAAGATCGCGCGATATGATGATGTTTTATTAACAACAACATTAAATCGAACAATTCTTATTTAATTAAAATTTGTCAAGACTGTATTTATTAATGCTAAATATTCATTCTAAGAAAATAAGTTATTATGTTCTCTTATCCGTTCTTAAATGATGGTCATTTAATTGAAATAAACTTTTCTATATGTAAGTATTCGGAATACGTCACCGACTTCCCTCAAGTATATTATTTTTAAATCCTGTCCATCCTAAGGTTACCTGGAAGAGATCACTTTTAGCGATAAGGTGGCCTTTTGTGCAAAATTAGTTTATTGTTCCTTATGTATTTCTTTAATTGGTTCATGAGCAATAGAGATATATTGTATTCTATTCTATTGTTTCTTTACAAAGTGATAAACATTTTTTGTTTATCACTTTGTAGCACATAACCGGGTTAGAGTAAGAAGCGAGCCTGCAGTATTGGGAAACTGGTTAGTTCCGAATATGATTAGTAACTGAGAATCTGGTTAACTTCTCAGGGATTTTTT
The DNA here is from genome assembly GCA_943193645.1 of Acentria ephemerella. Lineage (NCBI taxonomy): Eukaryota > Metazoa > Arthropoda > Insecta > Lepidoptera > Crambidae > Acentria > Acentria ephemerella. The sequence goes on from OW971889.1 coordinate 3,988,495, forward strand.
GTAGCTATATACTTGTCTAACGTTTCTTAATATGTTTATCAGATGCACATTTACTGTGAACGTAGCTACCTTAGCCTACGAGAGGCGAATACGCGGAGTTTATCAAGCCATTCATCTCACTATCATATCGGCGTGGCTACACACCTTTTGCTGGATACTGTCGGCCTTGCTGACACTCGCTAGAGTTTTTCTTGCAGTAGATTTTCAATTGGTGCGAGTCAATGTAGAACTCATCGGAGACATTGATAAAATGCTGGTAAATATAAACTTTTAATCGTAAAATAGTAAGAATTTGTAAAAACAGTCGAGATAAATATCGCCATATTACATAATAATCAAAATAATCAAATATGATTGTTTTATTGGCAGGAGCGTCATGAGAAACAAATACGTACTGTTTCTCCAGACATATGGTACAATAACAATGCAGTATCCGATATTTCTCTACGCCTACCAATATATGCAAACAAAATGATTTTTACGGAAGAAGAAATCAATCAGGACAGCAATGAAATATATGATAACGATATATTGTATATTTCTAAAGTTACAGAAGAAACATCAGAACAAGCTTTAGTTCCAATAGAAAGCCATAAACTGGCTCGAGTAGCAGCTTATGAAAATGTACCAAAGGACCTTCGGTTTATAGTAAAAATTGTATATGATTTACTTTTAAGTATTGACTTCCCAGAGAGTGAAACTGACAGAAGTACGTCTGACGAATTAATACCTTCTAACAGCGTAGTTTTACCAATTGTTCGACAAATTGGCCAGGAAAAAATAAAAAAAGATCAAAAATTTCTTAAATCTGTTATTGACACTTTGCTAGGCAGTAAAATTATAAAACTAGAAGAAGCAGAAGAAACAGCCAAGGAAATGAGAAAGTATCTTCAAGAGAAATCGTATAAGCAGTTTGAATTTTCAAATACAGGATCATCTCAACAGGCTTCCACGAGCAAAAAACCTGATTTTGCATATGAATCTAAACTGAATATGACAGAGGAAATGAAACGTATTTTAGAAGAAGCAATAAAAAGAAATCAAAACCAAGAAGAAGAAGAAACTAATGGAACCCCCAAGTCAAGTGCAGTAAAGAAATCTAATCTAAAACATGCCTCAGTACAAACGGACAGAAAACGTAAAAGAAAATTAGTACCTCCTAAAGTAAAAATAGCTGAACCTGATGAAACAGAGGATGAATCTTCAGAAACTATGCCTGAAGTAGATAAAGAAACGCAAACGTCTAACAAGAAAGAAAAACAAGATTAGTTACCACGTCTGTAGATAAGGAATTAAATAATAGGAAAAAGTTTAATTCAAATTTATAATTCCGTGTGCTTGGAGACGCCCAAAAATAGAAAACGATAGATATTATTTTATAAAAAGAAAACGGCATATCTCCTGGTAAGAGACAAATAATTAAAAAAAATTATATATAAAAAACGTATCAGATATGCAGTACACATGTGTTTGATTAGAATTTTAGGTAAAACTACTTGGTAGCTGACAAATAAAACAGTTGATAACTAAAAGTCTTGGGAATCCTAGTTAACAGCTGTGTCTGACTACCTCAAAAAATTCTATACCTTAAAAGCTAAATCAATAAAAGATATTGAATAATTAATTATTCAATATACTGTTCATTATAGAGAGAAACTAATATGTATTCGATGGCGCAATAAAATATTAATACATTTTTTATATACTTACAAAAATATTCCGTGTTTCTGTGTGAAAAATGATGTATGTAAACTTTATTTAGTATTTTGCATGTCGCCATAGCCAAGGTCAAGTTGGCATAAAACCACTTGTCTAACAGAATTTACGTAAGATTCCAAGAGTGATTCCAATCGTAACGGACGTGAACTTGACTCACTTACACAATCCAACACAACAAAATGTACAAGTTTTATCTTTATCATTCAATAACGTATTCATCTCAATTGTGAAGAGCAAGATACAATGGGCAGAAATGTAGAAAAGTACACTTTTTTCACCACAGTTTTTACTGTTCTAAAACTGAATTAAAAAATAACATAGCCAAGCTCACGCGTTGCACGCAAGCCTTGTAAATGAAATACAATAATTAATATGTAATCCTTGTATGGGAAATGTGTCAATAATACTTTTTCGATATAAGATTATATATTATGGTCCTTAGTGTATGGTAACTCAAATATTACGAAAATTCCCACTCCAACAACGCTCTTAGTACCTCAGTGGGACAATTCTGCCCGTACAAACAGAAAACCTTATAAATTTTAATATAGATATATCTTCACCTATAATCTAAAGCTTTTTAAAAGTAAGTATACTGAATTTATAATTATTTATTTTGTGATTTATTAAACCACTGATTGGTTTACTTATCACTAATCAAAAAATAGTAAATTATTGACATTATCTAATACTATAGAATATAGGTTTTAATAAAACATGATTCAATCCTTATAATAATAAAATTTCAATTATTTATCAGCTGCCAATATTTTCTGTCCTTGTCCTGCTTTCGTGAGTGTGTGTGAGGTATCCAAATACTACATATAAATAATCAACTTACTTGTATTTTAACTAAATGATAAATATTAATAATATTAAATTTCTTATATATTTTTTCCTAATGATAGTTTTCCCGTAATTCAACTACACTTACCAATGTACTGCTTAAACAAATGATGTACAAAGTAAATAATTTAAATATTTTATTCACAAACAATACAAATTTAAGACTTAGCATTACATTACTTAAATACTATACAACATCTGAGGCGCTCCTACGACGCAGTTTTGGTCTCATCTAGCTTCCTTAACTTAATCCACACTCCTTTAAGGGCCTGAGGCACCAGGCTCGTAGTCTTGATTCTCATTGGCACATCAGTCCTATCGTCTAATAGGAGCTCGTACTTTTGGAGAATCTTCACAAGAGCCAATTTAGACTGTATATAGCCTTGTCGAATACCTGCAAATAATTGTAGCCATTTATTATGAAACATAATTTATTGTATATCTGACAAGATTTTGGATGTTGTAATTTTAACTGCTTGTAGTATGGTCTACAAAATTTGACATTCGAAAATGTAGACCTAATGCAATGTGATAACGAAGTATCGTGAATTATCAAATTAAACTAAATAATCGTTTTTAAAAAACCTTAAAATGATTATTTCTTGACCAAATATAAATATTATATTATATTGTTCAAATAAATGCAACCATTTAGTTTTACTAATATTAACGAGATTTTTACAACCACGCTAACGTAATAAAGTACACAACATAAACTCCACGGTTACATTACGATCTCTAGGTGAAGGTCTCTTAATGCAGGTAGCAGTTTATTATACCATGGATTTGAAAAAATGCCATGTCAAGGCTGGCTGTATCATCAGTATGCATCAGGATACACTTGCATATGTCTCAATTTACTAGCAATACTAACGAATTGATTCATTCCTGTGTATTAAAATATTGTATATTATTTATTTTGTTGAATATCTGTATATTGTTAAATTAAGCGTACTTTTAACTTTTCTGGACAAGTCTCTTGTTGACTGGTTGACGCCAATTGTACTATATTATGTACAATGAAGTATAAAATAAATAAACAAAGTTAATTGAATTAGAATTTTGATTAACGCATCTATGTTCTGATTTAACGTTTAATAATTAAAACAGAAAAAAAAAATTATTTTAATTTACTATTTATAATAATATTTATTACTAATTCAGTTATCTCTATAACTTAAGATTTACCATAAATTAACTTTCTGATCAGAAAACCTGCTTAGGTCTCTCAAGATATTTTATTATGATCAGAATTGAGAATTATTGCTTTACCACAACATTTAGAAGCACAACATTTGAAACAAAGGTCCGTCTATTTAACAACCATGGCCCAACCTTATTCGAGGAAGGCCTTCATCATGGTAAAACCCATGAAATTTTAAAAATGTTAGTGTATTGATTGACCTTGAATCTATCAGATAACATTAAAAGAGAATAAATAATGTTGTTTACTTAAATTTAGTTGCGAGGTAATGGTTTACGCCTATACATTTAATAATCGATTAGGAAAGACTTATCCTAGGGCTGCCAATATGTTAGAAGCTTAAACGTAGAATTCAATGAGTTATATCTTAACATATACTATACAGTTCCTCGCTTCCATCCATTAATTCATCCATCTCTATATCTGATTTATTACGTTTCAAGAAAGTTCTTATGATCACATAAGAAAAAAAATCAATATAAAAATAATAGAAAAATAAAGTAATAATAGATAAAATCATCATTTGTATTTTTTTATGTTAAATCAATGACTATAATATTTATAAATATAATAATTTTAATTTTATTTAACTGTATACACACACACATGTACACACACATCCATAAATTTGATTGATTCATTTTTATTGAGGAAAAGTAGTGTTCTTTGTAAAAAGTGAATTTGTCTTGCAATAATGAATGTATGCACTATGGGAAACTTTACCTAAACATTTTCTTGGACCTTCCCCGAATGGCATCCAGTGGCACTGATGTAGTTTGGCCTTGTTCTCCGGGGTGAACCTTTCTGGATCAAATTTATCTGGCTCCGGAAATATATCTGGGTCCATCTGGATAGCCTGGCAGGGTAGGAAGAGCATCGTCCCCTTCTCTATCACCAGATCACTGTTAGGAACGCGGTAGTCTTTTGTACACCGGCGGAATATCGCGCGCATAGAGGGATACATCCTCATTGTTTCTGTAAAAAAAAACAGTATCATCTCTCAGTATAGTTGCTGTCTCATTTAATCAACATTCGACTAATGAAACAGTGTAGTAGATGTGAGATAGGAACTCGAGAATTTTGATTTTCCGTGTAATAATCAACATTACACTTTATATTGTATCATACAACTATGCGGTAATAAAGACACCATTTATGTAATTTAATTAAATATCCTATTCTATTATAAATTAATGGATAATAACGGAATTATCTAATAGAATAGAAATATATACAATGTCAACCAGCAATCAAAACGGAAAGAAATTTCTTTTAGCGGTGTTTTGTCTTGTTAGTTCAACAGGACCAATATAAGGGTACTTTATATTCAATTAATTTTGTCATTAATTGAATCTAAAGTTTCTTATAAAATAGATAAATGTTTGATTTATTAATTCAAGAAATAAATTCAATTGCTGCCTGCAAATATGTGGTGTTTCGTCAAATGATTATTATCAGGCTCATATTTAAAATAATAATGAGGCAATAACCTTGCAAGGTTATTTCTACGATATTCAACTTGCAAATTATCTACGGCCTTCCAAATAATGTAAGGTAAAATTTCTTTGCTTTTAATCAAATCTTAATAACACGTGCTTACCAAATCTGAGAATGTTTCTCATAGCAATGGATACAAGATTTAAATATAGAAGTAATGTAGAAATGACACGTTAAAATAAGGTGATCGCTTTTGAATATCGCTTAAGTATTCTTAAAAAAAAGCTATTACCCGAGAGTTTATACTAGCGGAATTAGGTGTTTCTGCGTTATTTACCTATGTTTCATAGGATTTTAAAATCAAAATATTTTACAGTAAATAATTCACTATTTTATGTTTGCACTTGTCACTACCATGTTTGTTTAAGATAACATTAATGAACCTACAATTTTAAAATTGAACACCAGTACAATGCAGTTATGTCAATTGTACCCCTAGAACGATCATTTTGAACTTTCATATAGATAAGTTCATAAGGTACAATCAAAAGTAGATTATTAGTACCATGACACGTTAACTATGAAGTTTACTGTAACATTTGTACTACATAAACGCAGTGGTTGGTGTCACATCCTAAAGTGTAATCCTAAAGAGTAACATTTTTATCTCTATCCAATAATCAATTTTTTTATTACTTTGACAAATACCACATAAGGTCAGTTTAAAAAAATCCTGATGGCCACGGCAAAGTGGAACATTTTTCAGTTTTTAATTTATCGAAAATAACATATAAACAAAGGACCAACATAAGAATAGTTAGTAATTAATATTTTATAGCGTAAGGATTTTACTATGTAAGATATTTTAGAATTGCTTCGTGTTTGCGTCTAAACTATTACCCCATAGAATTATCCGATACGTAAGCCACGATTGAGGGTACGCATAATAGGAACAAACTGCAACATCGCTGTTGACTTGCAAACCTACAGTAGTTCGTCGACGAATTACGATGCATCATGTGCTCATTGTCGGACGGTTCGTATCCCAATACATTGCGGAACATCAACAATAAGAACTTAGTATTCCACGCGGTTACGTCCCAGGAATCTAATAGCAAATGAAATCATTTAGTAGAACGTGAAATTTCCGAGAGCCGTGCGTGTACCGCAAGGTCGACAACTTTTGAGCTCAGAACACGTGAATCGAGATTGGCAATGAACTTTTTACTTTCTCTTTCTGCAAAATTAAATACACAAAAGCCTTTAATATGAGCAGGTCCTTCATTTTTGTAATTATACAAAAAATTTCCGCATTTTTTTTGTAACTTATAAACTTTCTTATATATTGATGACATTGTAAATAAGCTATCCCGTATAAAATAGCAAGTGACTATTTAATACCTAAATTTATCGATTAATATTAGGCCACATGACTGGTCATAAAATAGTAAATACCCCGGTTTTCTAAGCCAGTGAACGTATTTAAATCCCGGTACAATAAATTTCCGTTGCATCTAAATTATGCGGAATATTGACTTCAGGGCCAGTGGGTTCCCTTAATAATTTGATTTGGAGCCTTAAACTCAAAGAAATAAACACCTTCTAAAGTAAATATGCTCCATCGTCGTCGCCAAATGCACTCTAGTGAAATTGTTCTATCTGCTACGGCCAAAGCCGTAACATTGTCTAATGGAAATAAATTAGAGTTTAGCCGGCTAAAATTGAACAGTGTCCTAACCTATCAAATAAAACTAAGCTTAGTCGGCTGAACTCAAATTTAGTATGTCTACCAACTTTAGCCATTACATATTTTAAAAAAACATGTCAAAGTTACTGACTTACCTTCGAGCACCATGTTCAGGTAGACCATTTCATTCTGCGCCTCATAGGTGCATTGGCTGCCATGCTTCTCCAACACCTTCTTCACCTCTTCTCTCACCTTCACCTGAATATGAGGATTCATGGCCAAGTGGTATGCCGCGAACTGACCTACGATCAGATCAAAATAAATTCATAATAGCTAGCTCACACACGTCACTACTGGTTCGAGTATATTGAAGGCTTTAGTGATCCTCAAAAGATTGCATATATTCTTATTGGAATTGCAACATACAGAAACAGAGGTACCGCCTTGTAGCCTCAATTTTTTAAATAAAACTTGTAATTTAATTTACTAAGCTACCAGGAATTTCAACTCAATTAAATTTACTAATGTCTGGATTGCGGCTTCAAGTATTTACATTTTACAAATGAGTAGGGAAGAAATGAGACTACCTTACAAAAACAATTTGGTCACTTTTAATTTTAATCGAGAAAATAATAGCACAACATTTATTATATTTTTATTATTTATTAGTTGACCTGGTGAATTTTGTATAGCCTACATCTGCCAGGAACATTGCTTTTAAGGATTAATAATCTTAAAAGCAATGTAGCAATGTCGATGACCTAATTTTCCATACTAAATAACAATTTTAGTAACTTTTAAATTTTCTCTTATTAGTATTGAATCAACGAAGCCGAATGAAAGCTAACATTACAGATTTGTAAATATTTAAATCGCTGTAGTGGTTAATGGATATGAGCGAAATAAAAACCCCTTATTCTTTTTTATATTTAAGGAGAAAATTAACAATTTACGTAACTTCAAAGATTTGGCAAAGGCAACTTCCCTCAGTAAATATTATTACCAAGTCTGTGGCAGAAATGTAGGCAGAATATGACTAAGAATGAATCATTGCTTATGATTATCTGTGTGATATTAATAATAATTGTAAATTCTAAAGCTGATGAAACTGAAGATGATACGCAGCTTATAAGATTATAAATATTTTAACATTAAGACGGTATTTGAAAAATATTTAAAAAAAGTTTTAAGGTAGTATATATGGCATCTTAGGGTCGATCGTCTTCCATATACCCTCTACCAATTTTTATCGAAGACATTCATAAAATTTAACCACAACACGATTTTTTATAGACAGTACAACTATAACAATAGGTACCTGTAGTTGCTGATGTCTCATAGCCAGCTACCATATACAACATTGTGTTTGCAGCTACATCGTCCATAGAAAAGGGAAAGTCGTGAGGATTCCCAATCCCGCCTAAAATGACATATTCATTACATTGTTATTGTAAATTTTCACAATAAATTTTATTTACGAACTCAACAAATTTATCTTGATATTTATATTTATTAGAAAAACTTATGGGACTAAAATTCATTTATGGAATGTTGAACGCTTACCCGCATACGTACAACATTATTAATTTTTGTTAAATAAAGGAACAAAAAATTTCACTCTTTACAAAGGCGTAAACTAAATACACCTTAGATAGCAGGATAGCAGGCGTCCAATTATGTAACCACTGTCCAGAATTCCAATTGATAAAACGAGAAACAATGCATGTAACTTTAGATTTAACGTTTCGTACAAACATAATAATACCCATTGTACAGTTTCAAAAAGAGTTAGTACCATTTTCATCTCCTACATTTTTCAAATCAATCATAGCTTGCAAGAAATCATTCCTCTTGTAGGAGTTCTGCTTCCTGTGGTCCACGGCCTGTTTCACCAGCCCGTAGAAGAAGTTCTCCACCCTAGTGCTGATTCGTCGCATTTTTAACATATCAAATGTATCGGGCGCTATGAAGGAGAACGATCTTATAATTGTCCTGAAAGGTTTTATATTTATAATGTTTATATTTTTAAAAAAGTGTTATCAGTGACTTCTTAAATAATTTTAGCGGAAGCGTAAGTGCCAATTACATGAATAGTTATTGCTTAGGCAAGAATAGGTAAGCTAAAAAATTAATCGTACAAATAAATCTTTGTAACAAATTGCCAATTCATCCCTTTTTTGTACTTGAAATTTTATTGAACTCAAACAATTTTTACTTAAAAACCTCCATCATAATCCTTCATCAACATAAAATATATTTAATTTGCAAATATGAACTTTATATGTATTAAATAATATTTTAGTTCCACTTTAATAATACGTAATACGTAAACCAATTTCTTTAAAGTAATAATAAACATTACCAACATTGTATTGGAATATATCTGTTCGTTCGATATCTGTAAAAGTTCGTGTCGTTTTGTTATTATGTCACATTTGATTTATTTAATATTTCAAACACCTCAAAATTGAGAATGGTTGCATATGTCAAAAGTATGTAAAAAATTTTAAAATGTGTTTAATGGAGAGTAACAACAATTTACATTAATTCAAATTAGTGAACTCAAAATCAAAATATTTTATTCAAATTTAGTACAGAAATATACACTTATTGAATCTAATTGTTAATCTACCGGGAAATCTTCATTTAAAACGCCGAGTATAAACTACTATTAAATATAACTAATGCTCTGTAAATTTACTAGTAAAAAGATTAGAGTTTTATAACTCGCTACTTACAACCACACATTACAAATACTTTTCAAATATGTATTATCTATCTACAACGAAAAACTTACCAATACAGCGTATTTGGGTCAAAATATTCACGTCCTCTGTCATAAAATTCAGACTTCGCTGTTTTGAATCCATTACACTCCACACCAAAACCAATGCGAGCAATAATCTCCATCGCGTATCGTCCGTACAGCTCCGAGAAATTAACGGATTCATTATTTAAATACAAAGTGTCAGCGTAGTCTCTAGCGTCATTTGCAATACTTTCCATCATGGGATACATTGTTTTCAATTTCCCTGACGTAAAATTTGGAGACATTTTCACTCGAAGCTTTCTCCATTGCTGACCGTGCATATTAAACAAATTTCCAGCTAATTTATCACCATCGCCACCTGAATATGTTCCCCTGGACTGGAAATGCTCAAAGTCCTTTATCAAAATGTCTTTCATCAGTTCCAAGTCATGGACGCATAAAACTGGTCGATGGAAGCAATACATGCCTACATATGGTAAGTGTTTGTATTTGAAATACATATCGCAGTAAGGCTGGAAAAACTGCTTTTTTCGTTTGATGACATCCCTTATATTACCGTACGGGAATACTGGTTTAGGACCATAAACTCCCTTACGAGACCAGTACGTAAATTTAAACTGGTACCATAGGTAAGTTAGAAGGAAAACGCAAACCAACAACACTGCGGACAACGACATTTCAAAATATTCACTTCACTTTTTTATTGATGGTCACTTAAATCTCGCCTCTTGCGTTTATGGCAGAGTTAATTTGTCCATCATTTATATGGAGAGTGCAGTGCGACTGCGACTCGCACCGACAGCATCAACTGATCTCAGTCGAAGGCGTTGCACGTCTGCGGCATGCGCTGGACGCGGCATTTCAAAATATACCGCACTGAGGTCACATACGTAAAGGCCCCGATGTAAACGAATTTCAACAAAACCAGCTCCTAGATTCCTTCTCATAAAATATATTATAAGCCTAGTGATTTACGCATAAAATTAAAAAGGACAGGTAATGCACAACAAGACCTGTTGTTATGCTTTCAGAAACAATATCTAAACTCTTAGATTAGATATTCTAAATTCTTAGATTTTTAAACAAAGTCCTAGATAAAAAAAAAATATATCATCAGAGCGACGTTATATAAAACATTATAACAAGCTAACAAATGTCTTATAATAAAACTAATTACTTTTAATTGGTAAAACTGTGGGCGAAGAATCTGGGGAAAGGTAACACGGTTTTATACGCTGATTTTGTATACTTTTCGTAGGTATATAATTGGGCTGTACATTTTATACCCTATTTTTCAATTCTCATGACTCAGTATTTCCACTTCACGGGTCGAAACTCAAAAGGTCAGATTCAGTAAATGCCTGCACTGGAGGCCAATGCAAAAAACTATCCCTTCAAAAATCTGAATCTGAATTTATATCCTGCTGGAATTCTCAAGGGAGCATGCATGGCCAAATCTGAAACTATGAAGAATAACGAAAAGTGCTCAAACGAGTCTCAGCCCAATTTTCATAAAAACTAAAATGGCATAATTGGATTTTTGACTCAACATTCTATCCAGGAATTGTAGCCAACTAATGACATATAGCATACTTAAGGATAGAGGTTTTAATAACATAAAAAGTTTCTTAAGTCACAGGTCTATTCTTTGTCTTAAGCCTAAGGGACAACAAGTAAGTTTAAAGTATCATGGCATTTTGAAGTGAAATTTACCCCTGATCACTCGAGTGAGCCTATTCAACACTTATACAAGCCTAACTATAACCTGCCTAGGGAAATATTCATCAGTGTAAATTCTATAACGTATTATTTTAACTTACAGAATTAAGCTGTATATAAGATATCAATAATAATTTTTACTTTCATCAGCATCAGATATCAAATTATGTAATTGCTATCTGTTCGTTACGGGTCAAATGATGTAACCGGCCCTAAAACTTTATAATTGCATGTGACCAAATATAACCTTGTGCTTTACCTTTAAATATTAAAAGGTGTTATTAATTGCCGTTATATAAATTAGGAAAAGTCCAGTCAAGAGTGCGTCGTACATGCCTAATGATTTCATAACATGCCTATTAATTTGAAAAAACTAAAGATGGATATGTTCAGCTGTTCAGATACCACTTCCTTTATAATTCAGTTTCCAGACTTCAAAAAGTTATAAATGTATATTATCAGTGAATAAATAACAATAAAATATGTAACAGAATTTAGCTTAACACAACTATAAACGCGTCTTAAATAATACAATAATGATGATAAATAAAAAGGAAATATTTTATTAGGAAGATTTGGAATAAATGTTTATTTGGAAGAATTTCAATGTTTCGATACAAATCTAGCAAAGTTAATTAAAAAATTGTTTATGGTAATCAGGAGGATCAATTTTTAAATCTATTATATTCGATATCGGGAATCAATTGATCCAATTTGATTTTTCATGTCCAGCTTAATATTATGTACACTTAGTTGAATAGGTAATCGTCCTGAAATGCTTCTGCATTAACGCAAATTTTGTACAGTCTAATTTCAATTTTATTGAATATTTCATATGATCAATTTCTAGTTAGTATTCTTTAGTAGTACTTGCATCACACTACGTTAAATAAAAATTTTAATTCAAGAAGGAGCCAATTTCACACTGTAGATAAATACGTACTTACAAGTTGGTATCGTACTTCAAATAAATCATTATTTCATTGAAACCTAATTTAATACCGTGTAGGGTAATACTTGTAAGTAAGGCCTTTTTGGCAACATTTAGCTGTAATCTTAGCGAAAAATATTGTCACTATGAAGCGCTTACTTTATGGCATTATTATAGTAGTCTTTCAACTCCAAGAAAAATTAAATAAATGCCAAGGATTAATAGGACCAAATAACATAAAATTAGTCAATAAATATTTATTAATTAGATACTTTTAACCAACAAAATACATACTTTATTACTTATGTCTAACATTGAAGTTAGTTATGCATCAATTTAGGCGTACTGAAAAATTACAATATTTCGGCATCCTAAGTTTCCATCCTAAGTTTCACAATGTTGGTGAGTATTTTCACCTTTATAAAAACAAATTACTTCATTCAAAATACCTTGTTGTACATTATTCCATAATAACTTTCTCAGTTTAATAAGATATAAAATTCAATTAATTCGTTGATAAGCATAGAGTAAGATCCTTACACTTTTCATTTCATTAGACAATTTAATCACCCATTTTTACCGAATCTATTTAGAACGAGTCAAAAATCCGGTCACTGATGGATTGATCTGTGCATGAACACTTTTTTAAGAGATTGGCCAAATGGGGTCGATAGCAGTCTCACATCTTTCTTTCTTTTACACGAGCATTTACTTGTGCGTTGGTTAAAAATTATCGATAAATATACATAGAGACGTAATTATTTCCACAAAACAGACTACCTTCATTTATTCTAGGACTGGCTTGACAGATTCTAAGAAGAAGACAGATTCAGAAGAAGTTTACCGGCAAAAAAGTAGACAAAAGGTAGTTGAAGTCACAAACCAAGAAAAAATACAATTCGATGTTCCTATTTGTTCCTAATTCGATGTTACCTGTTTGTAGTATATGTAGGTTTGATAAAGGTATATCTATACTCACAATTCTCACAAGTGGTTTTCAAAATTAATAAAATAAAAAAAGATATTAAAATACTAATCCAATAGTTATCAATCCTCTAAATTACTACGGCATGTTACTAAAAGAACTATCTGTATCATAATCTCCTTTTACTACTTCTCTTCTTAATTTTACTAAATGCTGTAAATATTCTGTGGGAGTCCTTATCAAAGAACCACGTCTCGAATTTTTATTAACAGTTTCGTAGTTAGCAATGTAATTGTCGTATTTATTTACAGACACTTCTAAACTATTGCATGAATTCAGCAACTCCTGTTCAAGACTCCTAAAAGTATTTCCATAACCTTGGAAAAACTTATTTTCAAAAAACTTTTTCCTTTGAGTAAATGAATTAGAAGACATATCAAATGACTCGTTACTGTCACTTGAACTAACGTCCTTACTACTTTTGAATGAATAATTTGAACAGTAATCGTTATCGTCTTCTTTATCTAAGCCCAAGAATTCTCTGTACAATTTAGCTTTAGCTTTCGCATACTTTACACTTTTGGATTTATAGACAGGTGTAAAAGTGCCTCCTAAACAATTTTTAGTTTTATTATGATTCATGCCATCATAGTCTTTGCTCCAAATAAACGAATTTACTTTACTTGCCTCTGTGGATTCCGAACATGTACTTGAACGTATATTTTGATAATCTTTTCTTATATTGATTGACTCTGGTATATTTGAATTCCCATTGGTTTGTTCTTTATTAGTTATTTTGTTACTATTAGTAAATTTTACCAAGGTTTTAGTTTGATCCCTTTCTCGAGATGGTGAAAGTATTATGTTATATGGATACACATTATCATTACGCCCCAAAATTATATCTTTTATTTCATCCGCATCCACTTTTTTCGCAAAATTTACAGTAACCCGTGGCAAACTACAATCATCTGAGTCAGAAAAATCATCAGTTGAATTGTTTTGTCTCTTATTGTGATGGCTATATGTATTGTCCACGTTTATATCTGCTTGTTTGCTTATGCATTTATTATAATTTTTAGTTAGGTCTTCAACATCACCCTTTCCAGCTGAGTCAACAGTGTTATGATTTGTTAGTAAGTCTGGTGTCATATTTACGGATGAAGGTTTATCATTATTGTCTTCTTGACTATCAGAATTATCGTCCGAACTCTGTGACTCTGAGTCTATAGGATAAGATTGTGTAATATTTATATTTATTATAGACGCAGTTCTCTCATCTGCATAAATAGTTCTATCGTCAGTTTCTCGAAGGCATTTACAACAATTGCTTTTTTTTCTTCTTGGAGGTGGTATAACTTGTGTTTGTGTGGAACCATCACATTTTCTTACGATGTCTGTCATCACTAGTGAATTTTTATGAATCACTTTTTTATTTTCTGTTACAGTAGATTTATCATAAAAATTTAACATTTCGTACGTGGAACCAACGGCTATATCTTTACATCGAGTAGTCATTGGCATCGTTTCTGTGGCAGCATCACGACGAAGCGAGTAAGGTTGTTTTTTCTTATTACAAAAAGCTTCAAGATCTCTTTGGACGTCTATGCATTGATCTTTTACTCGCGTTACCATTTTACGAGTCTGAGTATGAGCAGGTATACCAATCCTTCTTTTATTCCTAAAGGCCTTTTGACCCAATTCTACAAGACGTTGTCGAGCATTGGTACAGATTCTTAATTCATTAAGTGGTTCGATAAACTTCTTATCTAGGACAGATTCCATTTTTGAAGCAGCAGCTTCTTCTTTCTTTTTTATCTTATTATAAAGTCGCTCCGTAACGGAAGCTACTATTTCCGCTCTTTGACTATCGTAGAGCATTGGAACTTGTGACGTTTTTGATTTATCTACAATCTTTGCATTGTGAATGTGTGCTTCCCTGTGACTAGGAAAAACACTAGTTACATATGAACGACTCGAGTTTACTTCAACGGGTAAAATTTCTTGCGATTTATACTGTCTGCGTTTGTGTCTAAGTGGAGCAATAACTTTTAAATCAGTATTGCTTTGAGTTCTTTCGAGTGTAGGGATAAATATTTTGTCCACTTCTTTACTTATTTCGTTAGATATATCCATTTTGTTTTGTTTGTCCGTGGTATTAATAACATCCGAGTTTCCACTCGCTGCTGATGATGTCGCTGAATCAGATTGAGCATCAGCTTTAAGACGCAACATATTCATTATGTTCCCTATGTTGTCGGTTTTAATTTCACTTACTTCTAATTTTCCACTACCGTTGTGTAGTTTCCAATGATTCTCATCATAGAAAAGTTTTCCTGTTTCAGGTACCTTAAACAAAATATTTCAATTTAATAATATAATCTCATCAAAAGGTTCTAGACCGTATGTGCTACTTGAAGCGTTTTTAAATTTAAGATTATTTCACTAAATACACATATCTTTCATAGTAATTTCACTTGTAAATGAAATGAATTTTTATTTACTAACAAAAAAGTCGATGAACAATTATGAAAAACTGTAAAACACACCAAGAAATAGAAACTTTAATAGACAGTGTTTTCTTCAATAGTATTTACTTTAGAATAGGAATCCAATTCAGCAAGTGTCAGAGTATTGAAGTCTGACGCTAGTTTTCAACAGGCACGTTATCTATGTTGACGAAAGATTTCAAACAAATAAAACTTATCGGTAACACTGTATTATATCATAGTAATTTTTATGCGCTATTAGCAATTCATAACGAATTGTCAAAATTCTTACGTATCGAATATAGTTCCTAGTGAGTTCTGCCAGCAACTGGTTGTAGTGCGCTTGCAGCGCCGCGCGATTTTCGGGCGCCCGCGCTGCGCTGGGGCCAGTGTTAGGCAGTTGACGCGCGCACGCAGCCCAACGCAGCGTCGAAGCTGACTCACTGTAGCACGCCACACTCGGGGATACGGCTGTTTTCCCAATAAAAGAATGCTCTCATTGTCAAAGATAAAGTTTTAGTGAAAATAAGGGTTTCAAAAAAGTGAATTACAGGTAACGATAAGTGCTTAGAACCTTTTTCAAGTGTATTTATATTATCAAGCAGTGTGTCAATCCCTATTCCAACATCGACTTCTTATACATAATACCAATTATGTCTGATATGTCGATGTTGAATATAATATGAAGTAAGTAAGGACTTATTTAGATTAAATTAACTGTTGAAAGAAGAGCGCAACTCAAGGTACCTACTAGCTATGATAAATGTAGAGGCTCCGCCAGTAAAACAGTCCTTTAGAAGCCAAGTGAGAGCTGAATCCCTATAAGGGACAAATCTGCCGTGGCCACTGCCTCCGCTCACTATAAAATGATGAATGGTAATCAATTCATATAAAGTCATTGTAATACTCGTATAATGCATATATAATCATTATTTTATATACATACTGGGTATACGCTATACCTCCTGTATACGCTAGACTGCAGGTTAAAATTTTTACTTAAACAATATCATGCCAAATAATTGAAGATTACTTGATAAATTAGTTCCTTATAATATACTCACCTAAGGCTGATATGACATTACTCAGCGCCACCAATGACTTATTTATATTGGCCCCCTCTTTCTGCCTTCCTCCACAGCCCTCCCAGCAAGCCTTTTCACTGTTATAATAATCATTATGTTAAAACTATCTTTTAGATTTGGACTGAAAGCCGTCAATAACGATCATGCATGTGTCTAAGATATACAGAGTTAAGATTTTATGAATTTAAAATGAGTTTTAAAGATAGCTATATACGGTACTTTTTATGTCGACTAGTATTTGTATAGGTTTTTTTGCATTATATCACATATATTATATCTTGTGCGCTTTAGTGTGCTTCAGTGCTCCTACATAACTAACTATCCACAAATATCGTGCTTGCGTCACTATGTCTATCTACGGCTTCTAAGTCTACTAGAATGAACTTGAGAATATTAACTTCTGTGTAAGTACCCCAGCAACATGAAAACTCGACCTCATTTATTGAAATAAATTAATACACCTCGTAATTAGACAATATTCTATAGAAGTTCCAACTATTTGATTTTGAAGTACATGCTCATTTTTCTTTCATATTCCAGTACTAACAGAAATACTCTTGGCCTAAATTTTTGCATGTACTAAGACAAATCATATAAAAAGTACTTATATAAATAATTTATATTTTTATGTAGTATCTCTTGGCAATATCCATCGGCACGAAGCTCGGCCGTAGAGCTGAGCTACTTGGGAGCGACCAGGTGAATTGCTTCGGCAGAACCCAGGTCACCTCCGCGAAGGGCAATTGAGTTACCGGGGACTTTTAGTGGGTACTCCCCATTCCTTTTTTAAGAAGTACTAGGAGTAGGTCCGTAAACGGATCCATTCTCGACAATAAATATAAAGGTTTTAGAAATATTAACCAATTATTTCTCGTGGACAAATGTTCGTACTCTACTTCAATATACACCTACCTAACCACACTTGTGATCACAATTTTATTTAAGTTCCAATTCAATCAACGGTCATGTAACTGATATGGTCATGGACTGATAATGACCAGTTACCTGCCAGCTAAGTCAGCAAGATGCAATTTGGCAGTAGGGGTAGCAAGCTCTAGCAGAGCGTGAGACCGTGATGACGTGGAGTTCCGCCTGGTGGCAGCGGTGCGCCGACGTTTGCCACCCTCACGCACCAACGACAATAGAGCCTCTACACTGTGGATCGCAACCCTACGGAGATCTTAAAAACAATGGACTGTTGTTAAAAAGTATTCAAGTTTTTGTTATTTAATTTGGTTAGCAACTTCGATCAGCACCTTGTTCCACTGTCTCTTTAATTCGTACCATCCAATGTGTCGATTGTTTATCCTTTGACTATTTATGCGTATGGGAATGATTTTTTCGGATAGGTCGAATGGCTTTACGCATCATTCCTACAGTACGGTGCCACCTGGTAGGGATATGTGGGACTCGGAGTCTACCCACTAAAAATCCTTTCCGGGCTGACCGCTATAGCGCATGTCGGAGTGGACTCCAGGTCCAAATTCAGTACCCCTAGTGTAAGTAACAATCGAATTGTACCATTTCGATCGTGTCTTCGTTTAGTCAACAATTATATTATAAAATGCTGTAACTCAGTAAAAAAAAGTAACATTAACTACAATATCTTCAAGTTTATAAACTTTACAGCAGGTGTTCCATCTTCTAAGCTCACTACCTTTCTCAGTCTGGATAATTTTAATACAGGTTCTTATTGAGCAGAACTATATGATTGAATTTAGGCAACATAACCTATTATATATTAATAGCTACATACTTTGTACGTAGGTTCCTCTGGCAGGATGTTCGCGCACACGCAAGTCTTTGCGCGCATTCCCCCTGCGCCTGGGCAGCGAATGGCATGTGGGAGGAGCAGTCTCTCCAGACAGAAGGTCGTGTACACGCTCGTTGTAAATTTCTAGAAAACTGTGGAAAAAAACTCATTTTTGTAACATATAACTAATTTCAAAAATTGTATATATGTATTATTGTGTAATTTGTTTTTTTGAAAAATTATTAAACTTGTATGGTGTAGTATTTAAAATAAAACTTTTCACGGGACAAAGACAACATTTTACATTTAAAAAAGGATCGTATTGTGACATATAACGAAAAATAGATTCTCTACAATAATCGCAAACAAACTAAGCAATGGCTAACTCCAGATCAACACCGTAACTGTGCCCTAAAGCGATGCATGAAAAAATTATTGGCAACTTTTTGTGGTCACTCCATTATATTATTGTTATTATTCACTACAACTTCCTCGGATCTGATTAAACAATAACAGCTCATATCTACTGTGCAGAGCTTCGAACCAAAATGATAAAACTCGCAACGGAACAGCTCCCCCTTACCAAACAATTTTCACAAATACTACTTCATGATAACGCAAGACCTCACACTGCTTGAGAAATATTTTAAAAATACAGGCCCTGCCCAGTGAATATCAGACAGAGTAGTTCCGTTCTCCTAAAACTAATCCATAGAAAACAATACTAAAAAGTGACGTCACGTCACACGTCTAATAAAGAAACACCAAAATGGAACTCATGGGCTGTAATAAATTAAATCTTTATCATTTTTGAGTTTACATGCGTGCGCGCACGTATTTATACGTTTAGTTGGTATAATAATTTGTTTTGGATTGGTCCTTAAATATATAAGCCAAATTAGGCCCACATTATAAATACGCTAACATACGTAATATGTATTTCAAAAATATAAGTCAGTATAAAATAAATAAGCTTTATAAAGTATGTATCATTAATTTATATAATAATGAAATTAAATATTTTAAAATAGTTCAGAATTCAATAAAACACTAGGAATCTTATCTATTGTTGATAGCGAACCAAGTTTGAGTTAAATAATTATATGTTATATATTATAATATGTTATATATTATAATATGTTATATATATTATATGTTATAATTATTTAACTCAAAACACGCGGTTGGGTTTCTATTTCATGTTTTTTATGCCAATATAACATATCTAGTTGGTGTGTTTCCAAGAAAAATATGTCCAGCAGAACATATACCATCGAAACAAGATATTACTCTTTATTGTTCTTTTAAAATCTATAGGACGAATACCGTTTATAATTCACTGCTAATCTAAATCCAACGCGAGGTCGTGCTGGTCTACATAATTGCTAAATAACATAAGCCTGGAGTCAATGCGTCCTTGCGGTCGCTATATACCAGCAGTGCGACAACATTTCTACTGTTTTGTAATCAACGCATGTATTTATTGTAAAGGATAGAACACATTTAACAGAATGGCGACAAATTCTATTTGCTAAAACAGCGCGATACATCATACTTAGTCAGAAATGACTAGATTTTTTAATTTTTTTTTTTAATTTTTTGCTATCGAACAGACATAATCATTACTCACGTTACATCACGTCATGTGGTATCTGTATTTGCGATTTAAAAAACCACCTTTATTATCGATCATTAAAAGCATGTCTTACATTATTTCTATTAATGTGTTGTTTATTTTACCCTTTTTATTCATATAAAACATTATACAGTTAACATTTCAATTTGATTCTATGCAACACACAGTTCGTTTGTTTCTATTTTATCACCCGCCTGCAGCTAACATACACTCGCTTGAATATGATAATATGTTCTATCACACTAAAAAGAAAACAATAATGATCTTATACCTTTGTGAGTTTAGAATAAGATAATCAAAGGCTTAGAAAACTGTACATTACACCATTACTTTATAAATAGTGTAAAGGAATGGTCACAATAATATAAATACTAGACACGGGCCATAGAAATAAAAGGGTATTCTCGTATATTTTATCACAATTAATCTAAATAGTCAAAATTAAAAGATTTAGTTTTGGTAAAATAGGAGATTTATATTTTAGCATCTACTTTACTTATTTCTGGTGGTTTTTCATATAGTTTGTGGAGAAAAGATTAGTCTAACTAAATGAAAAGGAAATTACTTATCTCTTGTCTGTCTTGACAAGTTATCAAAACATGCAAGGCAAAATCAACAAATTATCTGGATTCTTGGACTAATGACAAGAATCGACTAAACGCAATTTATAGAACAGAAGAGAACGAGTCGCCTTCGTCAAGCATAGAGTCACGGTGCCATCATGCTCAATAAACTTATGAATATGGGTCGAAGCATATCTGATTTGGTTTATTGCTCGTTGATATTGGTTACAACGCTTTTTATTTTAATCGACTTATCGACATGACACATTACGATTTTTTAAAAATATTTTTTTTCGCTGCGCTACTATATTAATACGTATATTGTTATAAAATAGAAGTTTAAACTTCACTCGGTAGCTTCAAACTAACAACTGCTCGTCACGATCATAATAATTGCCTTTTAATGAAATGCTTAGTTTAGGAACTATGGCTAACAGAGCCATTATATCGTTATCCACAAAAACGTCTCTATCACGCAGGTTATCTTAATTAAAATGAAAAGCAACGGCTGTAGCAACTTTTTCAAAATAAAAAAAACTTTATAAAAGATAATTATAATAATCTGTATACTTTCAATAAGTGAATTGGTAGAATATTTTAAAATACCAGACAAGTTGGATCGGCATACCAGAGGACAGAGCAGAAAGATAGACGGGCAACGAAGTGAAGTGAGCCTACATGGATTGTATTTTTCATTTAATGCGAAAAAAAATAGACTACAAAATACTCTATATAGTAAAAGTATTTCCTTCGTTAACGCTATTACCAACTTAGCTTCTATCCATCTGGCAGTCTATCAGCGGAGTATGTTATGTATTCTATATAGTATAGTATACTATAATAGACTATAAAAATATTTACAGAATGTGTATTTTTTAAAGCATTGAATTTTTTTAAACCAGCCAATCATACATGGAGATTTCTTAGGCATACACTTTGAATAATTGACCATCAAAATGAACGAGTGCCAATTGTGTTTTTGAATAATGAAGAATAAATTAATAAAGTGAGCGACTCCTATCTGGGATCAACTCCCGGAACACTTCGACTCAAGGGGTTCTATGGGGCTTCCCTTATCCTAGTGTCTGCTGTCCTAGAATACTTCTAAGAAGTACTTGCTTGATGCGTACACTTGGAGTCAGCACCTTTTCTTCACTATGTGACGACACTAAAGAATCACTGATTTTTTCTCTATGAGGCCTATGGAAACATTTGTGACAAAAACCTGGATTCTTTACTTTTCTAGAAAAATGTTGTTTCTTTGTCCACTTTTCTTTTAAAAATGCTCACTGCGATCTTCGATCTCTGTAAAGGCCTCTGAAAAATTTAAACAACGAAACAGAAAATCTTAAACGATTAATATAACATTCAGACTGTACAGTTGTAGAGATAGCATGAAAATAGAGCATTACTGAGCAAAGCGTTGTAATGAAATTATAAAAGTTTTAAAACTTTCATACCAGGTATTGTTTGATTTGTTTCGTTGACTGAGCCAGTCCGCGGTCGGGTTATTACGGTGAGGTGTCTGCGGAGACGAGTTATATTCACACCGCCCCGTTTGCCACACGCCACCCCGTGCCAAACTCTACAAAGTTATGTGGCAATTGCTTGAAATTACTTATTTCTTTAGATTCATGGAATCGTTCTATTTGAAAAATTTTAAAGCTGAATCTGAAATTTTGTACCGCATATTTTTAATAGTGCTAGTATAGTAACTATGGTCTACAAAAGGATCGGAATGTGACACTTTGATCTTTATTGAACGCGGATAAAGAATAAAATGTTATTAATGAAACTTTCGATAGTTAGGTGAGACAAATAATTAAAAATCAAATTTTTTTCTTTCAAAAAGATAACACAAAGGAAATTCCAGATTAAACAACGTCATGTTTTATTACTTTTCTTGTAAGATATAATAATTCATACCGACTTCACATAACATTGCAATAAAATTGATTAATTTGGTTAGATAATAGGAAAAAATATATATTACAGTTTTGTCTTAGTTTAATATAAACAAAAATTATTATAAGATATCATCTTAGACAGTTTTTTATAGGTATAAATACTTTATCATCAGCGCTATCAAATGTGAAATGCCATTTTTTATAATATATTTTTTTTAATTATTTTAAATTCTTAGTGTTATATTTCATTCTTTAAACAAAAGTGTTTTAATATTTATAGAAACCTAAATAACCTAGCTATAATAGCATTGCCGATGATATGAAATAATTAAATTTTAGAATCGATTACAGCATTGTTGTTCCATGTAACCTAATTAGTAAAAGATATATACTACTTGGAGATAAATAGTAATATACACATCAAATCAATCGATCTCCACGATAAGGTACTCCAGGTAGGTATAAGATGTCCATTTGTCTCATTTAATGTCTTTATGGTAAGACGAAATCATTTTCCCTTTATTAAAAATGCAATTCTTAACATATGTACAAAATTAAAACATTTTTTTATGATAAAAAAAAATATATAAATAAGAAAACTGAAAATATTCAATTTGATAATAATTAATTTAAACAATTATCTATACTTAAAGTAGACTTACCTTCAAAATGTTTCAAACACAGCCTAATAGAACTAGAGTGATATTGTATTGTAACATTGGGTGACGTAGTAACAATAGGGCGGGCGGGCGTTACGCGACGCGTGCACTCTCGCTGCCTCCGCTGAACATGTGAAACTTAACTATTACTAGCATATGACTGTTCCATCGACACTGTACAGTGTCGTTTAAAGTAAACTGCTGAAGTTATTAATGAAGAAATTCATTAATGCTCGAATCTAGTGGAATTCCTTTCCTACTTCAACAATATAGTTTAGTGTTGAGAAATTTGATTTCTTTACATGGGAGTTAAATCTATAAAAACTTATTATATTTCGATCCGATTCTTCAATAGTCAATCATATTAATTCGACAAATAATTTCGACGTTATGACGAATATCGTCAATTTTCCAAAGTTACTCAGTAAGAGCTATCTTATGATTAAAAAAGCAGCCCTATATAATAGTTAATATTGCATCTGCTAATTTCTGGCAAAAGTTAGACACGTAATTATTAATTTTATATGTCGGTAATATTCACTTATATTTTTTATTCAGCCAGTTTTTATTTTGATTTCGAGGAGGACACAAATAGAAGAATTCGATTGAACAGTATTTGACAAGATACGTCAAGTAATTAGTCCAAAGAGCCTTAGGAGAAGTCTTCAATCTGCGCAATCCCGCCAGACGTATGATGCTGTAACGTGCAAATGCAGGTGGTGCAGTAATTTAATGTTGATCAGCGATCTATGGTAAAAGCTATCGGAGATTTTCGGTAGATCTTAGAATTGAGGACTTGGAGACCCGAGAGAGAACTAAACTGTTTGACAGCCCATGAATTTGTACCCTAAAAATAGAAATTTGTAAGTGGCAGTGGCTACGTCATACGCAGACATTATAACCGCTCGAATAAGTGGGTCCATCTAATGAAATTGAAACCGATAGTCGATAAATACAGTATGGGAACACTTTAGGCTGTGAGAAGAGTATTGTCGTAGAGTGGCTGGTAATAACTAGATAAGACTGACTGAGGATCATGGTCATGGTAATGTGCCGTGCAAATGGGAGGCACTGGTCAAAGACCAGTAATCTACTGTTGTAGGTTGATATTGTTAATGGATAAAACAACTTTTTGAAAAATTTTTCCTCGAAGAGTTATCCGCTTACAGACCTACAGTAGGTCAAGTTATCAGGCTGTCCCCAGGTAGGTCACTTTAACACCCAGTCTTCGCGCCGAAGGAGACTGCCCAGAGTTACTTGGGTAATCTCACACAGGGCGGCGTATGTAATTAGCGGGCGGGGCCACCCATGCATTATAATATATCAAAATATTGAACATATGTACTAGTAGATTAGTTCAAAAGATTCTTTTTATATTAGACAATGTTCTAATTTATTGTCGTACTATCATTTTGTAGGTAATTATTAGTGAAAATCTACAAAAACAAGGCACTTATATTCATTGGAGGACTGAAAACAGTTTATATTTAGGGTAGCCATTGTGGTGATCGTTGCAAGAGTATACAATATACGTAGGTGCCACAGGTCGTGTTAATAATACAGGAGGTGTTTAGATATTAGCTAAGATAAGTTGTGATGGTTGCGGGCGTGAGCCTCGCGTGTCTCCTCGGCCTTGTACCAGGCCCCGGCTTTATTGCCATTATTGTCATTCAAACTTAATAGAACACACCTGTATACAAATACGATTTATTTCCGGTAAACCTTGCTAGACGCCTGCGAAATATATTGAATCGCGGAATTTTTTTCTAACAGTGGCATTTACTATATTATTTAATTAATATCTATGAATTTACTTATCTTTGCCCTGTAGGAACCTTCGGCAACGTTTTTTATTTAAACAAGCTATATACCATATTCTCGTTATACAATGTGCTTTTCACGCTTCTTTTAGAGGAGCCCGTGTTATGTGTATGGAGGAATTCGGTGTAGCAGATGGTATTATTTATTAAATTTATGAGACTGTCTGACTTACAATCAAACCACCAATATTACGGAAATATCAACCTCCAACATATCAAATCGAAAAAAGTCTTTTAAAAATCCTACTCAATATTTTGCCAAAAATAGGAGCACCTTTTAAATAAAAAAGAATTAGAAGCAGTGGACTAGACTATTCTATTTCACCAGACGTCGCGTGCCAACCCGTCATAGCTTTTTTTCACGCGAATACATAATGACTAAGAATAGTATTCACTCCCTTCCCCTCAATGAAAACACACTTAGACACACCATAACACCTACGTGATATATCGTAAATTCTGGAATTGCCTATAGCGCACAATAAACGTGGACTTTAATTCATTTCCTTCAGTTTTTTCATTCCTTTGTCTTCAGTGATTCTGGTAAATGGGTGAGTAAGCATTTGCTGAAATCATTCGTGACATATTTACTGTATGCTTATGTTTCATAATTGAACACTTTAATCATTGTTCCGTAGCGTTTCTTGCTTGCATTTGTAAAAATTGACTAAGGCGAAATTAATCTGATATTTCATGCACACAACATCTATGGCTTCGCTCACCTCAAAATATTCTTCCGAAAATATCCTTAGGTAGAAATAACAAAAAATAAACTTACTTTTATTATTCAGTAAGAAATTTTAATTCCCTTAAAAAGGAGTCGTTTCGTAATAGTAACTACGAAACAGTCATTGACTGAAATATAAATATCATTTAGATGTGTATTAAAAATAAATGGTACCTGCGTCTCATATGAGACAGATGATGAGACTTTTGCCTTTTGGAAAAAAATACTTTTAGCCCTTTCAATATTATTGACTTACTAAAGCACAATGTGATTTATTATAAGGTTGTGCATTTTTTTGCTGTGTAACAAAAGTTATTTTATTTTATTGTACTTAGTTACCTATCTGTTTTCCTGAAAAATAGTCCTAAAGATGAGTTTTGACATTCACATTCTAAAATAAACTGTATTTGGCATCATTACCGTATCTACTTAATTGAGCTCACTGCGCCCAATATGTAGTAAAGATAGGTTTGATAGTACTGCCCTAATGAAACTGGTTAGATCGATGCTACTAACCTGACAGTGATCTCTATAGGGTCAATTTCGCCAAGAGCCCTACAGATCCGTGGCACAAGCCCTGGCTCTGCGTCTGTTCCTATCATGGTGTAAGTCTTGCCGGTAGCACTCTGGCCATACGCCAAAACGCATGCAGAACACCCCTGTGATACCTTTTCGACGACTTCTCTGCCGATTGTATCATATACCTGTAATGTTGAAATTAATAGATATATCTACACTTGTAACACGAATAATATAAAGATTTTATAAAAATATAATATAGGTCTTAAGTCTGTCATTAAAAACGAATCCGATTTCATTTTAGAGCATTATTTATCAGGACAGAGAAACAAAGGTAAACCATTAGAAGCACTCCAACATAGTTTATGTTTAAACCTTAGTACAAGAGTAAGTCAAACTTTGATTATAAGTTTCAAATTAATATCTATGGAGTGAACACTAACCAATAGTTAAAAATAAAAACATAAAAATGTGTGTGTGTGGGAACCTTTCACCACATAAAGAATTCGATTTCACTTGGAATTTTTTCAGTTTTTTAGGAACAAACCTTATCTTGTGACGCATAACTTGATAACAATGGCGAACAAGCACTATCAAAAGCGTAATCAACTGAGTAGCGACGCACGCGTGGACGGCTGTCTCCTGCTCCTGACACGCTCACCTGCGTACACGCATAAAAACCAAAGTAAGAAGTTAATTTATTAATTTAAATTATAGAACTAACAAAATACTGATAATCCTAAAAATTTCACAGACTTGTTAGATACCTACGATTACTTTCAATTAATGATTTTGTACTTCCTAACTTATTTGGAAATCGGAGCACACAAAAAATATGCATGCATGCATGTCCGCATGCTATGCCATCTTAACTTTTATGTACAGAGAATGAAGTTTGAAAAAATATACCTTACTACAAAAATCTATGTAGGTATAATTAAAACTCAATCTTACTTTTACATTCGTAATAGTGATGGTATTATCGTCTATGATGTTCACGACGGACGTGAGTTCTTTGTCCGAACGAAGTTCCCTGAAACAAACTCAATAAAATGATCTTGCAGATAAATTAGTCGTGAGGACAAAACAATGTTAAAAATTCATACTTGGGTAGGCATAACGCAACTTGCCGCGAGCTATGCGTGTCTCTCAACTACGGTTGTCTCTCACTGCCAACCATGATAAGAGGTATGGTTGGTAGTGAGAGGGTATCGGAGGTTATCGCCTCCTTCTGCAAAACTGTTCTCTCGCAGAAGCGGAGAGGTAGCGGGAGGACGAACCTCAAGCCGCTCCTCTCTGGCGTAAAAGGGTGGGCGTAAAAAGGCAAGTGGTTCAAAGCATACGTGGATGGCTCCCACGCATGCATTGAATAAACCGCCTCGTCCGGGAATGTTCAAGTATATCTGGGCAATCTCCATAGGCGCAAAACCTGGCCATAACGCTGGGCTGCCTGTTAGTTACCTGGTGAATTACTTTTTTATTCATTGTTATTAAAAGAGTTAAATTGTTATTATCTTTTCTAACGGGAAACCAACTTTTAATATATTTTTTTTATTTATAACAAATAATTTTTACCTCTCCGTAAAGGGTCGCACGCGTATACCCAGCTTAACAGTCGACATTGTTATACTTATTACGTATACACGTTTAATAATTTTTACTGTTAAAAAGTGTAAAATATTAAATCACTGATTTATTGAATCAACTTTTACAGAAATGACAAAAAAATCCACTTTCTAGTCATAAAATTATGTTTTTAAAAAACTTCGTTAACACAATGTCACTACTGTGAAGCAGCACTCGAAGCGTAGACTAAGTTATTTTGGTCAATGCACTTCCTTCAGTTTAGGAAAGTGTTGTAAAATATAAATAGAAAATGATGCAAAGAAACGCATGCAGCTATTTTATCATCGAATTGCAGTAGTAAATAAGTTTCTAGATTACACGATTATTTGAAATTCTCGTAGTATGTACCTAGTAATTAAAATTATTCATTTATAGTATTTTTTACATTAACATCATGATTTTCCCATACTTGTCCCATCTTCGATTAATAATAATCATAATCTTTAATTTTCTGCTTAAATTATTTAAAATTAAAATTAATAACAACATCAGCCAACAAACAGAACTCCACATGAGTAGTGTAGTATAGTATTGTATAAGCAAATACAAGAGAAGTGTCGCGGTGCAGGTGTGCCTAACAATTTAACTCTGCAATGCCGCTATCACGCATCTTAACATAGTACAGTTGTATTGCAGAGAATTTTGTGTCATAAAATACTTTAATATTTCACTAAATTTATTGTTCTAAGGCTTTGAAGTAGAAGATTTGAGAGTCTAGAAAAACAATTTCCCTAATCCCAATGGGAGGTTGGGCTAAACCCCCAATCAGCGGTATGGTACTTAGGTCCCAGAAGAAGTGTGGCTTTGGGCTGACGGCGTCGGTAAGTTATGTCCGCACCCGCACTTACTATGTAACAAAATAAGTGTATGTGTGTGTGCATATTGGCGCAGCCCCTCTAGGCAACATGCCTTTCCTTAATCACTAATGCAATAGCTTAGTAGAAAATATATAGTTTAATTCCATTTTCGCATCATTTCATCGCAATCGTTAACATTGCATTGCATTTTCAATATTTTTGCTCGTAATCCGACCTTTAGTCGTCAAAAACTTCATGTCACAAAGTGATACGTTACACCGGTATCCCAAAAGTACAAATAAAACAATACCTACATAAGAAATGGCTGCATGAGCTTCAGTTCCCTTTGTCTTCTCTGTAATACGGAGAATTTACGTGTATCTGTCACTGTCCAAACTAAGATTTTGTTGACGTACATAAAAATTAAAACCGTACTCATACTACAATATTTTATTATATTTACACTACTAGATAAGCTGTTCTTGCAATTTATTTCCTTGCTTCTTTTAATGTTGTTTTACCAGCAAAACACCGAAATACCTGTATAACTGAGAAAAATACTTCCAAAGGTAAGGTTATTTCAAGTATTTTTATACTATAAAATGTCATTCAAATTTTTTGTTTGTTATTCCTTTTAATTCCCAAAACTATATTTCTTAATCCATCCTAAGTCGGTACAGGCATAGCCGAAAACTAACGTACTGTATTACAAAAACACAAATTTAAAAGTGAATAGAAATGCATATTAGATATATTTTATACATAATAGATCTAAGATACGTCAATCCGAGATGTTTATCTTTTAAGAGATTTCAATAACAAAGTAGTGATTTTTCCATTAACACTGTGTACCTTGCTCTAAGATGCTTGTCCGGAATTTGTCGAGAGCATTATGGAAGACATTAAGAATTGAGAAAAGATGTTTTGCAACAGATCCAGCAAAACCACAACCGGATACTATTGCAAATATTGACAATCTCCAGGTAAGCACATATCTCTGATTAAAGTGAAGATTAACATATTATAACTAATATTCATTGAAATACAAATATGCAATATATGTTTTAATATAATTAACAGTCAGAAACACAAATTTATGTCATAGTTATATGAAATAAAATAAAGTATACCTAACTAATTTAACTGTCTTTTGCAGCTTAAACATTTTAACTCCCATAAAATGTTAAGTAGCAAAATTATTTTAAAATAAATTTATTATCTTGTCTCGAATTCAACTAATTTTGCTTTTATACTACCTAGTATGTCTCAGAAAAAGAATCTTAAAATATTATCTCATATTAATTAATAGTCATAAATGTTACAGTTTGTTTTCTGTTCTTTTTCTCTACATATTCTAATAATTTTTTATAGGCTGAATATTTGGACAAAGATATTTGTCTCCTGGTAGATGAGAAAGATAATTTCATCGGTACAGCCAGTAAGCGGGATTGCCACAAAGTAGGCCCTGATGGCGACATCCTCCTTCACAGAGCTTTTAGTGTTTTTCTTTTCAACAAGAGAGGAGACATGCTGTTACAAAGGAGAGCCAGCCAAAAAGTAATTATATTTTTAATTAAATGGTATTATGTTGACAACAGCAAAATAAAAGCTTGGACAGCCATCTAATTGAGTGGTCAGTATGAAAATTAAACATAATATGTCAAATGATTTCACATCCTATATTCATATGATGAGAAATACTACTTAAAAAATTTTCATTTAATGGGTTTGATTTAAAATCATACCCAATAAATTCCATAAAGTTTTTATATTTTCACAAGCATGTAAAATGATTTTAGGTAACATATCCTGATTATTACACAAATGCGTGCTGCAGTCACCCCTTATTTGTAGATAATAAGCCAGAAGATATTATCACAGCAGCAATACGCCGTTTAAACTATGAGCTGGGCATACCAATAGAGCAAGTAAGTGTAACCATGGACTGTTCAATTTGTTTTGTGATTGTCATGTCTTTTCTTCATACCATTGTGTTACCAGTTGTACCCAAAGACAATGTTAATAACTTAATATTTCTTTTTAACAGAAAATGAAATCAAAATTATTCACACTTAGCATATAATAGGTTCTTCAAAGAATTATATTTATTGTCCATGCAGTTATTACAAAAGATTTTTCTTAAATTTACCTGAGTTTCATGTTAAATACATATTTCTTATGTTTTAATAATAACAAAATAATGGCATTTACCAAATCATTGGGTTAGTTTTTATATTATAGTAAATAAGGCAAAACTCATGTAATAAATAATAAAAACATGCTAAAGTTAAAGCGCTTGATAATTTAATTATAAGATAAAAATTGTAATGATTAGATGGATCCAGAACTATTCACATACATGACGAGAGTACATTATCATGACCCAGGAGATGGTATGTTTGGTGAACACGAGATAGACTACATTTTATTCTTCCAATCTGATGTCAAGATCAAGCCCAACTCCAATGAAATATCTGAATACTGTTTTGTGCCAAAGAATGAATTCAATGCGTAAGTATTGCTCTTGTTAATGCTTTAATACACAAAATATATTCTAGCTTACAGAGGAGACGCAATTGCCAAAGGTCTGGTAAATTATATTCCCTTTCAACAGATTTCTGCCAACCCTTGAGGGACCTTTAACTCCGTGGTTCAATATGATACGTCGGCACCGGCTCAAGCTATGGTGGGATAATCTACACCGCCTGAAAGATCTCGCCGAACCAGATAAGATACACAAATTCGCCAATGATAAATAACTTTTTTGTGTTAGTGTCTATTCTTTAAGTATTTCCCATTTGTTCCATGGAACATGACCTCATAGGAAATATTCCACTAATTTCTAGCTATCAATCCATAGAACTACATACTAACTTTTCATACATTTTTATTAAGGAGGAATGCTTTGTGTGGGGTTCGACCAGTAGCAACTCTGATGGTAACAGTGGCTAAATTTCCCCGGTAAAGCAATTGCCCTTCGCTGAGTTGGCCTTATTGGACCGACCCCACTCACTTTTGATCTGAGTCTCCTGCCATAATACAATACAATTTCCCAGAATCTTCCACGACATACTTAATAATGACAATTTTTCTGTCATCGCAATGATTATGTTAGATCATATCGGTGATCTATTTGGGTATTTTTGCCGGTAACAGAAAATTTCCTTGTTCTATATAAATAAATGAACAAAAGTATTACATATTCTATGATACAGAATAACAGACAAATATCTTATTCAAACCTGTATGACACTATGTTTCATGGATAAAATTGGAACTATGCTGTATCACCACTGAGAAGTGACTTGGTGCTAAAAACATGTATATTATTAAACATAGGGGTAATTATTGATGTATGATATGAGTTATGGTGTATGCACACCAAACATCAAAAGTGACGTGAAGACGTATCTTGCAGGTCGGCCAGATCAAGATGGCTACAGCAGTGCATAGTATCACTCGCACTAGCCACCTTTTTATTTGGACTCCACTTCTGCTTACCATCAGGTGGAATGGAGTCATTTGCTTGACCTTTCTAGAAAACAAATAGATAAACTTTTTTTTGCAACATGACAAAAAAAAGGATAAAAAGTAACGAATACATCCGCTATTTGAGAGCTCTATTGTATATAACTCATCATATTATAGCACTGATGAAATAAATTAATAAACGGCATATTACGTATACCTGCTCGCAGAAAAAGTACGTACATATATCATAATTATAATTCAATGTTTATGTCGAATAGCTCTTTGATGCGTTATTGAGGCCAGGTTTTTGCAGATTTGTATTTTTTTTATTATAACGATGGAAAACAACCAACGATATAAACTACCTAATGGTAAACAGTAGATATAGTGAATTACATTTGATTGTCTCTGTGTATTAAAAATTTTTGTTGAGTTGCTGAGGTTGTCAACGCCTAATAAATATATATTTTTTAAAGTTGGCTAACGTTAATAAACATAAACATTAAATAACTATTGGATATATACGTTTATTGGAAATTTTGCTCGGCAAAATAACTTTGGTGTGAATGCACCATTACATTAGAAATTTAAGAATATTCTGATGATAAAGACTGGTGAAACAAGCCGGAATATTTAAAGGATTATCATTATTGAGTGAATTTCACTTAATAATTAATAAGTTATGTGTAAAATGTTATTTTTGTGTTTGAAGATTCATTGTAGTAGTAACTGTTATTTTAATCTTATTGTGTGTACTAAATGTAAGGTTATAAAAACTAATGTTAAAGTTGCAATAAAACTTATTTTCTCAATATGCAATTAGTA
The DNA here is from genome assembly GCA_943193645.1 of Acentria ephemerella. Lineage (NCBI taxonomy): Eukaryota > Metazoa > Arthropoda > Insecta > Lepidoptera > Crambidae > Acentria > Acentria ephemerella. Next base: position 4,021,610 of record OW971889.1, read on the forward strand.
AAATAAAACAAAATTAATTTATTAAAAAATAATAAGCAATTCTATAATTATTATTTCCATATTAAATAATATATACCTACATAAGTTAAATATCACAGTAGAAATGAAAATCAAAAAAAAAATTACTTAAAATAAATAATGATACCGTAAATCTTGTTTCAATTGACTTGCATTCTTTTTTTTCTGCTTTACAGGTGCATTTATTCGGTTATTTCTTAAGCCTGGCATAGAAAAAGCTAAAGCTTTGTTGGAGCATTTAAAAGTAGATATAGAATATTGAAAAATAAATCATTTTATTGTTTTCAAATGGAATGAAAAAATACCTACATTTTATTATAGATCCAATTATTATTCATAAATAGGCTTGAGCAACTCATCGGAGCTGTTAGCGTCTGATGCAGACGATGTGTACCGCGTTTTATCTGGCCTATACGCTGCCGTCACCCACTGCAAAGTCCTCACCTGCCTTAACTTCCTCTTACGGAATACCTTTTTCTTCGGAGTGTCTCTTGGCTGGAGTTCTGTATCAGTCAATGAGCGTAATAAGTATGCCTTGCAAAGTATACGGTTCCCTGCATGCAGACCGTTTCTGTAGGCAGTGTGTAGGTACCGCGCTGCGATAACTTGAAGTGTCTGGGAAAAAACTAAATTCTGAGATATCACCAATTTTTTTTTTCTAATTAACTAACAGCAAACAAAATATACTTTAGTAGACTAAATAAAATGAGAGTAGTTTCTCAGTCCACCTTTACCTTTAATTTTTTATGTACCTATAAGCTTTGACTTCGCATAATTTTATAGAGTATTAGTATTATTTATTGATATTAGTGTTATTATATTTATAAGAGTATTATTAATTGAGATATTTTCGTAAATCGGAAGCAATGGCTTGCATTAGAGGAAACCTATGTGCTGCAGTGGACGAGTGTAAAATAGTTCGATGATGATGAATTTAGGGAAGTAAAAAATTATTTTCCTAAACGATGGCCATGAAACCTCACGCGCGGGCTATAAAGTAGACGAATCGATGATAGATAAAACGTATATTTATATGCTTGCAATAATAGAAGAGATACTCGCTATGATAGGGTTTGATGCGAATTAACGACCTTTAAGCTATAAGTAAAACATCTAAAACATTTTGCGCCTGTAATATTTTTAATTAAACTTAAGTCGTATATACCATGGCTATAATAATCAAAGCCATAACAGTGTTGAACCTCCAGGAGACGGTCATCATCTCGTTAATCAACTTCTCTTCACAGCCATCTTTCCAAATCGTTAGTTGTTTCTGTGACCAACCAGCAACATGAAAAAAAAATTCAGTGTCGTTATTTATAACTATTACTATATCATTTTTTGTTTAATTAAATGCACCCTTTTTCTGAGTTCTTATACGTCATTATTATTTTAGCTTTCCACCACCGCTTCGTTGAACTCTTAAGCGGCGTAAAAAACTCCTTCAGCTTGTCTATAAATTATTTTTGATGTTTTTTTATTATTCTCATCGGGGTAGCTAATGGCCTTCATCTCGATTGGAGGTAAAGAAAAGGGCCATATATGGAAGCGAACTACACTCGGATTCATGAACTACAGAGGAACTGGCTATCTTACGTCCAAACAGCCTGAACAAAAAAAAATATTTTTCCTCAAAAATGTATCGTCTTATTATTACAGATTTACCGCATAACAACTTCCTTTAATGATATAAAATTAAATTTAGTTGATAGTTTTGCATCGAACACTTTTACACATCTTTAACTCATAAAAAATGTACAAACTCACAGAAGGGTCGTACTTGTAAATAATTCCCTTTTTAGTGATGTCATGATGAATGCAAGGCCACATAGCATCCATAGAACAACAGCTATATGGGACGTTGTCAGCTACAAACTTACGACTGGTCCTGCGATAGTTAGATAACTATAATAGATATAAGAGAATGTGTCCACAAGAGAGTTGGATACTTATCTTACTTAAGTTACTTACCCAAGTACTTATTAAAATTTCTACTCAATTTAAAACTAAATACTATATCATAAAGGCTATATTAAAAGGTGTCTTAAGGTGCTTGTTGTTCCGTTATCTTGACACAAGCATGATTCTTTGAAAAATAGTTCCGACATCTCAGTCAAAAGTTGCAAGACTTACTAAAGAATTAGGAGCATAAGTTATTTATGCTGATATAAATATATAAAAATACCTGATAAGAAACCTAAGCTGTAAAGTATCAAAAAAATATCCGGCCCTAAACTTCATTTTCGTACGCAATATGTTAATTTCCTTTTGCGTTCCTAAGACTTAAGTTTGCCTATAATTGGAGTTTATAGTGCATAAGCATAGGTTTTATAAGATATAATAATAATATTTTTTCTCGCACCTTGCCCAAATTAAACAACATTAAAAACCTTGTGTTATGGATACTAGATAACAAAGGAATATAGATAGTTATATGAATATAAAAATCATTATTTCGCTAAATAAATATACAAACATCCATGGCTCGTGAAAAAATATTCGTTCTCATACGAATATCTGCCCCTAATGGGATTCGAGCCCTGATCACAGGTTAAGTAAATAGGGGTACTGACCCCTGACGGCCAAGTAATAACCCTTAGATAATAGCTTATCAATACTCTTGTCGGGAATTTAACAAAAATACTTTTAAAACAATTTAAAAATCGATTAAAAGATACTTTGCTTAGTCAAGTACTAAATTCACTAACAGTGCTTTCGGATCTGTGATCTCGCCAGTAGTATACCATGGTATATAAAACCACTCTTGAAAGTTTACGCGTCCACAACAGTGAAATCTAGTCTGCAGTCTATCAATTGCCACTTTAGACGGTAAGTGGCTGGCATATCGTAACATCGCCTTTGTTATTCCACCTTTTATTTTAGCTGTAAATTAAGAAAAATATCTATTTAGTTTATTAAACATTAAAATACCCCTTGTTACCACCAAACAACCCTGTTTGGTGGTAACAAGGGGTATTTTAATATTAAGGTAATGTTACCTAAGCAATATTCGGTGCTAAATCGCTTTATCAGCCAAAATATTTTCCAACTGTACTAATAATCTGCGCTATTTACTTCTACTTTTCCGCGAGATATTATTATATGTTACTGCTTTAATATTTAAATCGTTCGTTGCCGACCCACGACCTCTTACCTCGTATTATTGTTGACTGAAGTCCTGAATAAAACATAATCGCTAGGAATACCATTATCATCACAATAAGCGACCAAATGTAATAATATAATCCGTTTGTAACGTTATATTCCCTCTTTGGTAACCCTGCTTTAAACAACTGGTACAAGCCATAAAGCTAAAAAGTAAATAGAAAGGTGTTATAAAAATGAGAATTTCCATTTTGAAATAAGCTGCAAGCTACGTACGCTGTATTTATATTGTCTGGCAGTTTACTGAAGGAAGTTTTTTAGTATATAAAAGAAAGAAAATCCAAATAAAGCCACCATTCTTGTAGTTCTTTATTTAATATCGGTGACAAAGAAATTGAGGTCAGGTCTTGTCAATTGCTCTGGTAGAACCTATATCGCTCCTTCGAAGGGCAGCAGTGCCACCGGGAGTTTTAGTGGCTATTCCTAGTGTCGCTATCAGGTCCTGGGCGAGCCACAATCACGCCCGCCCTCATAACCACTACTACTCCTCGACAAAAAGAGTTTCCGTTCTTCTGAGAGATTGAAAAGGTATATTTACGATTCAGGAAGTTGGCAGTCGAAAATTTTTAGGTATATGATACCTAAAAATTTCAACAGCCATTACGTCCCGCTGTTGGGCATTAGTTTTCCTACATGGAAAAATCTTGAGGTGTTCCAGCTATAACACCGCCAATGGGTTAGATGGATGAAAGCGGTTGCCGTAACCGGTAACAATGGCTAAATAAATTAACAAATTTTGATTGACAAGACCAGGATCAACATAATCAAGAGTTGCTTTGTTTTCATTATCAAAACTGAATCGTTCGAACCACTACGCCACAGAACTCCACAAATTTTTTTGAGATTCGGTAAGAAACCGAAGAGATTGTGTCCTGAAAGTAGTCAACAGTCAACTTATTCGATTGTATCATAACTTAAGAGAATACACGCACTTGCCTGAATTACCACAGCAATGATAGAACCAATTGTTATAATAACTGGTATAGCATTGCCGTCAGGCCAGCACACAAGGTCCAATAAAGTACCTTCCTCGCTACGAATGCCTTCAGAAGTGTTAACCAACCATATGAGGTAGAAGATAACCACTGGCATACAAGCCATAAGAAGCATTCTAATATTATTGAACGAAGCCCAAGTCAAATACATTATCATGATACTACTCGATTTAAAACTGAAATCCCGAAAGTAAAATGTAACTTATGTGTAGTTTTGATTGACATAACTATGATAATATAATTATGCTAAAAAAAAGTACTAATGACGTACATACGTCTATAGGTTTTTGGCGCGTAAAGGCGGGCTCAGTTGGGTGCTGTATATAGTGTTACATTGTAGTTTAGGTCAAGAAATTGGTATAGTTTTATGCTAAAAAGTGCAATATACACATACACATACATCATACAGCGTTCATTAGCGACTTACGTGAGATTATTAATTCAGTGTTTCATTTCCATTCATTTGTTTAAAGGGTGAGTTTATTTATTAGTAGAGTATCATTTCATTGTAATCATACAACAACAACATAACATCCCATTTTCGTATAATTTTATCGTAATCACTAACATTGCATTCCATTTTCAATTTTTTTTCTCTTAAGTCATTAATAAAATGACCTACCATTAGTCACCAAAAGTCCTTGGGCCAAAAGGATATTACACCGGTATTCTGGAGCCAGAAATAATCATTGAAAATATGGCTGTATGGGCTTTACTTCCTTTTGCCTTCTCCATAATAGGGAGCATTGAACAACTAAGATAAATTCCCATTCCATTTAAAATTAAAGTCTTCAAGCATTTATGACATACGTCAGCTAATCCATAACTGTATTTCTAAAGGATGCATTTAAATTGCTTGGATTCCCAGCCACATGGGTATTGAGCGTAACCCGGTGGCTGATCAGCTTCAAGAAACAAGTCTTGTTTCCATATATTAATGCTAGTCATGATGTATTAAATATAATTAACATTATTAAATTATTACTTTGGAATAAAAGTCGACAAGAAAATCACAGATTTTATTCTCAAATACAATATTTTTTCCAATAAATCCTTGGTTCGCTAACATGAGGTTGACAAGATAGAAACCTCATCTATTTCTCGTGTTAGGTTAGGCCCTTTTTTTTTTTTTTTTTTTTTTTATCGACGGAAAATGCGTTACGCATACCCCGGTGCTTATGGGAAGCGCCGGGGTTATGTGGGACTCCTCCCCCAGAGTGGGGGCCCTACCCACTAAAAACCGTCGCTTCTCCAGCAGGCTGCATATGAGGACGGACGTGGGGAGCTCATCGCAGACGTCCGCATCCGCCCCGCAGGACGACCGTTTCCGGCCACCGCCGCTCCCCGGAGGGATGGAGTACTAACCCGCAGGCTTTCCTCCCCACACACGGAGACGTGGAATGCGGCAAGGGTCCCACCCCCTACCGCCGTCCCCCGCGAACCTTGCAGGTCCGCTAGCCACGACCCCCCCGGGAGGAGAGGTCCACTGGTCCTGAGAAGGACCGTTTGGGTGTGGCCGGCAGAGAATTCTCCGCCGCCACGGGCTCAGACGTTGCCGTTGCGGGGACACAGGGGGCTTAAGAGCCCGCCCGGCGCCGACAACACCGTCACCGACGACCAGCCGCCTGAAGCGACCCGCCGGTTTTGCAAACCGGCCATCCACCGACCGCGAAGGGTCCGCTAGCCATGAAGGCTCCCACTAAGCTGCATAAAAGCGGCGCGCAGCCTTGAAGGCCGCCATACCTCGTCCCGCCGGACAACTTCCCGCCACAGTCAAAACGCCGCACACCCGTCTGGGCCGCGCCTTACGGTGACGCCGGAATGAGGTTAGACTTATGGGCTGGAAGTGACCCCCGCGGAGGTTCATCACGTCTCCGCGGCAACCAGCCCTGCGTTCCCAAAAACCGGGTCGGGTTGCACGGACACCACCACGTGTGCCCACGGCACGGACTGCAGCGCGGGCTCTACAAAGCCCCAAACTACGACCCGAAGGTCCGCTGGCCTTGACACAGGCGTGAAGAAGATTACGCATACGCGGGGCCACAACATACCCCACGCATAGCCGCAACTCCTCCGCTCTGCCTAATGTGTACCGTGCATGAGCCAAGCCCAACGAAACACTTGACCCATAACCACGGCACCCACCAAACAACCTATGCCAATTCCGCCCAACACTGGCCGCTGAACGGCCCGCCACCTTAAAGGCAGCCAAACTAAGCAGCTTCTTCCAGCCTTTTCGACAAAAGGCGACAAAGCGCCACGAGCGAACAACCGCTCCCCACTCACCGCCACAGAAGGCGGTTCGCGGGCCTTGAAGGTCCGCCATTCCACGAGCCGAAGCTCCACTGCCCCCCGAGGGGGCCCCACCAGGGTAATTTTTTAGAGAGGTTTTCTTCCTCGCGACCCAGCGCTAAGTGCAATGCGCCGAGCCCCCGACCCCCACAAAAATGTGCAGGGCTACGGGTTTGTGTGGCCGTGCAATGCCCGCCCTTAAAAAAGACCAGGCAGCCACACGGTGTCAGAGTATTAGCCAAATAGGTAGCCATGTCCTGAAAAGGACATGACCACGTAAGTGCCCAGGGTACACCGGCCAATCACATTGTGAGACCCACCGTTCGCGCCATATGCAATAGCATCGAACGCGACTGGCGATCCCCCCAATGCAACCGACACGCGAGGAGGTTCTCTGACCTAGTACCCCGTTAGGTTAGGCCCTACTTATACCCTTTTCCACCTTGCTATAATTCATGAGATGAATAATCCTACGTGTGAGTGTAGTCTCGATGTTGGTCATCCGAATCAAATAATTTTATCCTGTCCAAAATATCAAAGATTTTCCTTTTGGAATGATCTTTTATCCCTGAAAATTCCATTCCCAATAAACCTTGCCACTTTGTTACATACACATGATAATGCCGTTTTAAAAATGTATTATTGCATTTTTTACTCTGAATAACATATCATTGAAATATCTATAATTTTAGTTTATATATATCAAATTACATATCTTTTCTCAATATTTACCTGATCCCCAATTGATTATCCCTTCCTTCCCATTCCCAGTAACTCGTTTCCCTAATTTTTACATGCCACTGGCGAAATGCGCAAGCCGCGCAACGGAATAAAAAAAACAACAACAACAACAATCAGTGTCAATGTCAAAAAAACATACTATTTGTAGTGAAAATAGAACCAAGTTCTCTTATTAAGTAGAAGGAAACTGTTTTAAAAATACAGTGTAATTAATGGTGACTCTAGAAACCAAGATAGTTTATTTTTAATTTACTATGAATGAACAAATAATAAAATTATGGGTGATCAAATTCTGTCTGAAAATCCTATATCCAAAGTTCAATTGTTATACGTTCCTTGTCTTTCTTGCTATAAAGTACAGATATTGGTATCAAAATAAATTTCAAACTATTGTTAAGGATATGAATAGCTTTGGAGTTAAAACTGTTCCAGTCTACATTCAAAAGTTGCTAGTTCAAGATTACTTAGAAGACAACTTGCCCATTCTTGTTCACAAATGTATTATAATTTCAAGAGAAGAATTCATTCAGCTCAGCAGCGAAAATTTATTTTACATAGACAATGGTGTTTTATGGCTTGCATTAAAATTGTCACCTAATTTTAAAAAGAAACATGAGATTAAAACATGCAAGAAGAAGGAAGATAATATATTAAAGCAGAATCTTAATTTTATGACTACTGAAATACATAAAAAGCTATGGAGTAGTAATTCCAATAGTGAACTGGATAATATAAGAATAGTCCCAATTGTAGGCTCTAAATTAATTAAAGAAAATGTTGTATATACAACTGAACATGAACATCACAATTTGCTGTTATCATTTGGTTTGAACACTTATGATGACATTCAAGTCTCATTTCACCCCATACCTTCATTTGAATGTGCACCAAAAATTGCAGGAATAGCTGAAGTCAGTCTAATAGTCAATGATTATGACTTATCTAATGATTTTATTAAGGAGGTATTAAATAACCATTTCCAGATTCCTAAAGTTACAAGTGTTAATGACATATTCAGTATAGAACTGACTCCAAATATCACAGCGAAATATCATTACAAGTATCTGGATTTAGTGGAAAATACTGCAAAACTTTACTTTAAATGTACAAAAATTAATAGTGACCAGGATTCTAATGGTGAAAGTAATGATAATATAATTAGACCATATTTTATAGTGAAGGGTGTAACACAATTGACATTGGGAGAAAACCTTCATTTTATAAAGCCAAAAGAAGAATATTTGAATCCTAAAGATTCAATTAACCAAAGTATGCATCTATTAAGTTCTTGTCCAACTGGTTTGAAACAAAAATTTATTCAAATACAAGAAACTATTACTCCATTTTTGAATGGGGAAATAAGTAAGTATTTTATAAATTAGGTTTTTTAATGTTCTGTTTTATGATTATTATTATGAGTAAACTTCTTTACAGATGAGCTTTCTCTTTTTATGTCAAGTCCAATAATACCCATGCTACTAATGACTGGATTGACTGGTTCTGGCAGACATTCTTTAGTCAAACTCCTTGCAAAATATAATGGTAGGTGTTGCTAAAAATATCGTTGAGTTTCTTTAAAAGATAATATATTAACTGCAATAACTTTATATTCAGGAATGAACTGCATGCAAATTGATTGCAATGCTTTACAAAGCAGTACAGCTAAACAGACTGAAAGTAAAATCAACTCAGCAGTACAGAAGGCCAAGGCTGCTGCCCCTGTCATTGTGTTGTTAGACAATTTTGAGGTTGGTGAATAAAGATTTGTTACTGAGCCAGATTCTTCAGTCCACAATTTAAATTGAAGTGCATTCATCTCATTCTCCTATTAGATTGCAAAAAGTACAGCTGTCATACATATTTCATATTTAAAAAAGTGTGTTTAATTTTTTACTATAGGTTTTAGGTAGCATATCCCAAAAACCATAAATTGTCTATGGTTTGTTTGAAGCTGTCTAAATTTAAACAACTTCCCTTTTTTTATAAAAAAAAAATACAATTATGGTATAAATAAATACTAAATATATAACTTTACTGGATCTTATCTAGAAATTTATTATGCTTGATAAAATTAGGTTTATACTTATGTAATTACTGATTACAAAAAATTATATTATTTATCGTATTTCATATAGTCCATTGTATATTTATTAAAAGCATAAAGTCCTGATTGAACTGAAAAGAAGAAAATCGGTTTTTACTTGTTAATTTAATTAATTTTAATAGGTGTTTGGCGTTGATCCCGAAAATAATGAAGACTGTAGAGTAATGGAATATTTTGTGAACATCATTACTGATCTTTATCAAAATTATTCTAAACACTCAATAATATTTATAGCAGTTACTGAAAAATTAGATCTTAAACCGAACATATTAAGATTATTTCTTGAGAAATTTCACATACCACGTTTAAATGTTCAACAAAGGTTTGAAATGCTAAAATGGTTTAGTTCTGTAATGGAACTTAGTATAGATGGTGAGGAAAATGGCAGAAAAGGCACTGAATTAGTTAATGTAGATAAAGAGGATGATGGTAAATTTCTCAGTAAACATTATAAAGATGTGTTGCAAAGAGTTGCAGCTAAAACTGAAACCTTTCTGTATGGTGACATTGACACGCTTCTGCACTTTACAATGAGAGAGTCATACTTGAAGCAACAGAGTACTATAGATTTAGTAAGGCCGAATCCCGACTTACGATTAGTCAGAGAAGAAGATTTTAATATGGCTTTAGGTATGGGGTTTTTTTATTATCTAAGTAAATACAAAAATATATTCAATTGCCATAATAGTTGCTTTCAATCTTGCTAGCATGATAAATTAATTGATTCTCTTTGTTAAATTTTTCATGTAAAAAATATTGTATTTTGTCTTGCAGAGGCCATAAGGAGTCTACAAAGTCAACATTTGGATGCTCCAAAAATACCTAAAGTGTATTGGGAAGATATAGGGGGCTTAGAAAAGTTAAAAAAAGAACTCTTGAAAACAATTGAATTTCCAATAAAGTACCCTCATTTATTTAAAAATTCATCATTGAAAAGATCTGGTGAGTAAAGAAATTGAACAATTTGGAATTAAAATTAAAGAATTTGTTTCTTTACATTTTCGTGATGCGGATAATATATAATAAATATTAATCACGAACGATCGATCTATAAATCACGACTTAGTGGATTTATTTTTAACCCTATGAAGTTAGTGTCTTAAAAGTATTTTTCAGGTATCCTACTATATGGGCCACCTGGTTGTGGTAAGACTTTGGTAGCTAAAGCAGTGAGCACAGAATTGAATGTTAGTTTCCTCAGTGTAAAGGGGCCTGAGTTGCTCAACATGTACATTGGACAATCTGAAGAGAATGTTAGAAAAGGTATACAATTAGATAATAAATTTAATTTTAACATATAAATATAATAGTTATAAATTAAAGCACAAACCTTCTTGGTTTGTGCAGTAAGCAGATGTGCAAATATTACAGCTTTTTCAAAGTCAACACAGACAGATCTATCAAAAGCTCCAACGGATACAGATTAATCTACTTTCAGCTATTTAATTTTTATTTATTTGATTCAACTCACAAACACAAATAGTTCAAATAACAACTTCTCTATTAAATTACTTTTTCTGTACATTATGGGGAGAGACTAAATGCATTACTTTATTCAATGTGGAGACCATAAAACGATATAAATTGGTAATATCTCAGTATCTTCTTGATGCTCTGGACAGTATCGAGCTGCGCGTATAATGGCGATACAGAGGTAACGAACACCCTTGCCTTTGAAATTGCATCTGACATAGTGTCTCTTAGTGCCTATTTATCGGTTCTACTATGGAGAGCTTAAGATCATTAAGAGCTTTTTGACCTTATCCCTCCGTCTTTTACTATGACTGACTCCGTAGACCACACGAGTGCTCCTACTCTCTACTTTTTGGGAGATATATAAGCGATATATGTGTATTTTAGTCATGAACTTTATACAACAGTATTCGAGTCAGCGCGAGCTTCATCGCCGTGTATAGTGTTTCTGGACGAGCTGGACGCACTGGCTCCGCGACGGGGCGCAGCAGGGGACTCTGGTGGGGCTAGTGATCGAGTCGTCAGCCAATTGCTCGCCGAAGTCGATGGTGTTGCTAGTGGCGAAGGTAAAAATTTACACTGAAGGCCCTGCGAGCATGGATCTTTCGATAAGATAAATTTACCGCTATGTCGATGGTTAGTTGTAATTTTTTTTTAAATTAGGCGCTGCTGTCAATGTTACACTATTTGACAGCTGGCAAACAAATATCTTCGTAATTCTAGGGCCCACTTGCATTAAATAGCTTAATGCAAGTATATTATTTTAGACGTAAATAAGCAATTCGCTTCACTGGCTATGTAACTGTAATTTCACCTAATCACAGGGCATCGAAGGCATTAACATCTCTTGCCTCCAGAATGTCAACGCAGCAGTAAAGTCGAGTTTTTAATTGTACTATATTTAGAGTTGACAAACAGGTCAGTTTGACATCTCCAAATACACAATTGCTTACATATTAGGGCTAGTGCTGTGCTGTTCGTTGCGACACAATGTTTTTTTTAATACCCTTATACCGGGAGATAAAAGATAGTTTCATTAATTTCATTGTTGGGAAGCTTGTATTTTTAAAAAAAAATTATGTATAGCACAATAATTCAATTAGATATGTAATTATCGGCATCCATATAGGAATGATCCTTAAAGTTTTTTTGTGTACGTTAGTGGGTACGAGATGCAAATTGAGTTTGTCAATATCAGAATATCGACTTTACCCTATTACTATTAAAATTCTACATTTAACTAGGTAACTCTAAATCCATCGAATAAAATTTTTTTTTAGGATCAAGTGTTTAAATAGATTTTGGAGTCCATATGCATTTTTTGCCAAAATAACAGATTCAGAGACATCCAGCTTCGTGTTCATAATGGGAGCAACGAACCGTCCTGACCTCCTGGAGCAGTCGTTGCTGCGGCCCGGACGCCTCGACAAGCTCATCTACGTGGGGCCTTACTGCGGTCTGTACGAGAAGACCTCCGTGCTCAAAGCGCTCTGCCGGAAGTATGTTTTGTTTTCATTTATTTATTTTTCTTGCTGGAGTAAGCAGTAACACTATCTACTAACGGCCGGCTTCAATATTTTATCTTCAGATAAAAGTCAGCTTACTACAGTTTTGTTGACTAACATTGTTTATTGATTTACATAACCGAGATTTGATCTGTGACAGAAGTTTCCAGTTGTTTCTACAGAGTTTATAAAGTTTCATTTTAGAAACATTAAAAAAAATTGTATTTTTAATGATTCTACCCAAGACACAATGCTATGAGCGTGGAGCAAAAGTTTATTTGCATATAAAAAATATTAAATCATGTATATTTTTATGAAATAATTTAATTCTTTACTGATATGATAACACAAGCTGTAATAAAATAATGCATTATTTTATCTAGATAATGGGCGATGATGATTGCGCAACGCAACAGAATTGCACAACATATATTAATTATTTATAATAAATATTATACGGCAAAAAAGCTATATTAAATAATAATTCGTTACAAGTTTGATGCAATGTGTTTAGGTAAAAATGATTGCAATCAATATATGGCGGCACCAGCAACTCCGATACGTCTGCTAGGTGACGTCACGCTTCCGGCTAGCTACTGGTAGATGGTTGACCTAGCTAGCACCAGATCAATCCGAACCTAATAGTGTGCTGCCGGCAGGCATAGCAAGACGCAAGCGCGACGGCGGATAGGCGTAAGCGCCGAAACCGCTGGTTGACCACGCTCCACTCCACGACTCGTGAGCTTGTCATGAAACGAATCGTTTACGTTACGATTCCGATGAATGTGCTTTACAGGAGGAAGTTTCATATAAGTATTCTTTATACGCCTCGAGTTACGATCCCTTTTTTTGTTGATATAACCTGATGCTATACCTGTGTCCTGTGTAGATATCGCGTGGCCGAAGACGTATCCCTAGAAGAGGTGTCTGCTGCGCTGCCGGAGCGCTGCACGGGCGCCGACCTGCTGGCGGTGGTGGACGCCGCGCGCGCCGCCGCTGTTAGGGGGCTGCTCGATAAGGTGCACTCCGGTAAACACGCAGCTTTATTACTTTCAAATTAAACGTAATAATTCCTTAAATTAAACAAAAATAAATATATAAATCACACTACCGTACTAATTATTTTTAAAAATACAAGAACATTGCACAGTGGGATTCTATCTACGTGCGAGCTTACAATCAAAATAAAAACTCAAAATGAAAAACATCCGATCGAAGTAATATAATTCACGTACTTTGTTTTGTAGGCCTGATGAAAGAAAGTGAGCTGAGTCAAGATTGTGTAATACTGGGTTTGCCTGAGCTACGACAAGGCATTGAATCATTCCGGCCTTCCGTCACTGCTGAAGAGTTGGCATATTACGAGTCATTACAGTCACAAATGTAATTGTTATTATAATCTGTGCCTATTAAATTTCTAGTCGTTTAAACTTTACTTAAGAATTGTAAGATAATAAAGTATGGTTGGCTGGAAGAGATCTCTTGCAAGAGATAAGCCCACCTTATATGTGTTTTTTAGGTTTAATTTACTCTTGTTTTATGTGTACAATAAAGGATATAATAGAAAAGTCTAGGCATAGTATTTTAAATGACTGTAACTCTTGTAATATAATCAATCACTGTCCTATAAAATACAAGGGAAATAAGTTAAAATGTATTGCTTTCCGTTGTATATTATTAAATTTGCGGTTATTGACCACAAATTTAATAATACGATGGGAATATATTATAATTAATAATATATATTGTTAAGTGGCAAAATGTAATCACATGTATGTTTTGAATGAACTGACACTGAAAAAGAGGTTATGGTTATATACTATGTCAAGTGCAACACACATGCAATGAGAGGTTACTTTTGTAAGCATTTTTGTTAATACCAAAATTAAGAATATATAAAAATAAATGATAACTATTTCATAGTGTTTTTTCATATTCTATTTCATATCTGGGACACAGGTGCATCCAAAAATCAGTCAGTTGAAATATGTATGTAAAGGGCTAATGTTTGAATATTTAACTAAGTTTCACATTTTCATTCGTTTTATAACTACGAGTATATACTCGTAGTTATATTTCATGAGTCCAAACTTAAAAATTATAATTTTTGACGGGATTATTTAAATGTACAACAAATTAGAAAGAAAGAAAGAGGTAAGTACAATATATAAATAAACAATTTGCCCTAAGATAACAGAGGTGCTGAAATAGTAGCATATAAAGAAATAAAGAAAAATAGGAGCGCCCAGCGCTACTACTTGCCGAGGACAGATTAAAAATACACACACACCACCAATCAATCATTAATTTCTTCTATTATAGTGGAAAAGTCAGACCTCATTACGTTATCCGTTAAAATATAGTGATAGTGATTATCGAAATACATCTTTGCTAGGGAATCTGCCCCCTCAACATGTCTTTCGATAACCGCAATTGAATAGTTAAATGAATAATTTACGGGATTAAAAATTCCACTCAATTATGGTCAATCCCATGCATTTTTCATTTAGAGATTCGATTGTGATTATCGAAAGGCATGTTGTCTAGGCTCTCTGCTTTGCTTCAACAATTTAGTTGAATTACCATGCAAAATCATACACTACGATTATGTTAGATCCATTTGCATAACTTTTATGTTTATTTCAGCAACCTCATGATAAGAATAATTTAAAATATTAGTATTTTGTGTAAAATTTTCACTTACAATTCTAATTTTGTAGTGAAAACTTATGATAATTAACTTAACTAAGCCAATAAAGTAGCATCAGCCTTTCTTTACACAGACAAAAGTGATCTAGCCCTGTAGTATCATCATGGAGACCATCATCATCACATTTAGCATTTAATTTTTAAGATTTGGAACCAGTTGTAATAACTAGTTTACACTTTCAGATAACACAACTGCATTTATAAAATATATTAGACATGGCTGTATGGGCTTGATCCTGCTACTTTATTTTAAACTTCCGTTGACGTTCAAATCCAATCCACAATATATATATCGTTTTAAAGTTAACGATTTGATTTAAAACCTAAATACATTAAATGTTCAGCTTTCAAAGTGTGAGGTAAATGAAACATGTTTAAATGAATATTTTTGTTTAAGACAACTAATTTCTGCTGATTTTTTAAACCTAATAATAAATTTTAAAAATATTTTGGTGAACATTTATATGATTTTGTAACGAGTTGTCAAATGTCAAATCGTAGATAGTCAGCCATTTGCTTATTTCCTTTCCGGTTTCAACATGGTGAGTAGTTACATTGGATTACATAAAAATTGTGGATTTACGTACATATAATAAAATTATTTTATGTTGTACTATTTAGTATTACAAACAAACTCACCATAAAATATTTATAAATATCGATTCTCGTTCTCCGCAATTTAAACATGCGTGGATCTGGTTTAATACAACCTCGTGGCTATGCTTGTATTCAATATAGTTTTTGTGATTCTAGCCGCCCAAAAAGGACACAAAGTCTTCGGCTAAGCAGCCGCAAAAGACGCAAAAGAAGAAGGAAGGGTCTAGTGGCGGCAAAGCCAAGAAAAAGGTAAACAACATTTTAGGTTATGTCTGCAGTCTCCTTAGACTTTTTGTTTCGAACGCTATTTAATAATAATATCAAATTTTTACATAATTACCCTGTATTAATTGTAATTTTCCTCTTAATATCGAAAAATAACCATAAAAAGCCATGTGATTAAATTTAATAACTTGATATCTGTGAGAGCAAAAACTGATATATTGAGTCTGATGGCTTTAATCTGATTTGGTATAGTTCATGTCCTGCGTATTTCATGATACTCACGTATTTAAAATTAAATTGCAGAAGTGGTCCAAAGGAAAAGTCCGTGACAAGTTGAACAATCAGGTATTGTTCGACAAACCAACCTATGAGAAGTTATACAAGGAAGTACCACAGTACAAGCTGATCACACCTGCTGTTGTCTCTGAGAGATTGAAGGTCCGAGGATCGCTTGCCAGGCGGGCACTTGTTGAGCTCAGAGAAAAAGGTTAGTAAATCCTGAATAATAATTCTAGGTTAAAGAAAAATATTGCACTTGTGTTTATAAAATCGCTATTCTTAAAAATTGTCTTTATGCAATTGTTATTAGGCAGCCTGTAGATTGTCAAATTAAATTGACTTAAAGACTAATAAAGTTATAATAATTAATTAAAAGTAAAACCAAATCAAGGTAACCTTTTGGTAACAAATTATGAGATTTTCCTGATCACATTCTCAAAAGCTACAGTAATCATTGATTTATAAAATACAAATAAGTATTAAATAAATAAATAGATATTGGCTTTGATTTCCTCTTAAATCAAAATTAAGCTACTTTCCCTATGTGTTTCTACTTCAAACAGAAAAAGATTTCATGACATCTAGAAGACATAACTTACTTTAAATAATAGAAATTTCGAAAGATATCAATTGGGTCGAACCATGCGTCCAATTTGTTTAATATACTGTCTGATTTTATTTACTATAGTTGAGTATCTTGTACACAAGTAGCTATTCCACCTAATCACAAGTTATTCTGAAATTTTTTCTGTTATTTTCTTTTGATTTTGTCTATAGTCAGAATTTAAATGAAACCAAAAGTATTATTTTTTACATCTAATTAAATTCATTTTTACAAAAATTTATTTTACTTAAATTACCTTAATTAAAAAGTCTTATTGTTCTTGAATGTCATTTGCACTTAACCTTATGCGTCTTAGATTGTAATCATTGTCTCATTCTGGAAATATTAGATACTACTGTGACAGTAATAACTGATATATTGAGTGATTTTAAAAATCTCTCATTTTATGTTTGATTGTGTATTTTTCGAATATATAATTAATTTTTTTTCTAGGTCTCATCAAACAAGTTGTCCAACACCATGGACAAGTTATCTATACCAGGGCCACCAAGGGTGATGACCCCGTTGCATAAGTTAAAATAAGTTTAAAAATAAAATAAAAATCAAAATTTTATTGTTTAATTTCACCTATTCCCAATATGCACATAGAAAATGACTATCACACAGTTGTTTTATGCTTTTCATCCAAATCAACTACAGCAAATCTAGCGGATGGGTATAATTCTCTGACTCGATCTTTGAAATTGGTTGCATGTTCCTCATTAGCTGTCTCCACAACCACATTAGCCTGTAATTTAAGTTAAAGAATTTATAAAAACAGTATATTGAAATTTTCGAATATTTTGGTAACAAAGAGGATAGCTGTCTTAATTCGACATGCATAATGGACTGTCATAAAATTTATTTAGCAGATAAACCATTTTATATTCGGACAAAGGGAATGCGGACACTTTAAAGAGTAAGTACAGTATAATAAAACTACTAAATACATACCCAAGTAGAGGCAACGTCGCTGTGTACCCACATCTGTTCCGTGACGAGGCTCTTCAGCATGGCGTTTTCATCGGATATAGCCTTGGCTAGATACTCGAGCCCGCCGCGATGGTCGGGCACGGCTACAGCGAAGCGAATCAGACGCCCTGTGGCGCCCAGGCCCCGTTGGATCGATCGAGATAAACGTCCAGAGTCTATGTTCCCACCGCTTATTACACAAACTACCCTGAATGGAACATGAATTTCGTTCAAAAGTGAATAAGTGTCATTAAGCAATGGATAATATTCTGACAGAGTTCAAATCTATGGATACGTTTTTATTAGCATATGATACTGGTTCTTAAAGATTCGTTCTACCTGGGAGTATACAATTTGTTATGCGAATTCGGAATGGAATTCTTTCACTCCGAAGCCGCTAGATTGCATTATGCGAAATTTTGATACCATTAGAGTCCCATCAATGGCTAAGATTGGGTATTTAATAATTACTTCTAAATTACCTTAACCTGTAACCGGGTAAAAATCTCGCATAACGCTAACGTATTTATACGTCCCGCTCTGTTAACAGATTCACTTTTTCAAGTAGACTATTGTGGTTGTCTGTCTAGTGAAAAGTAAATTATTCCTTGTTGTTATTGTATTCCTTATATATACAATGAAATCATGAAACTAAATTGATTTATAACCGTTTCCCCCTCAGTTCGGGCACAAGCCCTTGCATGACCGCCGCAATAGCGCACACGCCCGCGCCATCCGCAACCAGGCGCTCACGTTCAAGCACGCTTATTAAAGCTCTTGCTACAAAAGCTTCGTCTACCACCAGCTATTAAAAGACAAACAACATTTAATAATAATATAACATAAATGAAAAGATTTGATTTGAAACTGAACATCACTGAATAGTTTTTTAAATATATTTGCAATAATTTATTTTGTCTACGTCATAAGTTTTTGTAATTTATAAATAGGCCACTCACATATCCGAGTGATTATCGCATAATGCTGCGTTTCAAAAAGCTACCAACGCGTTTTAGGTAAGAAGAACAGGATACAAAAATAATATATAAGCCGTTGGTACATATTCAAAGTCTAGCGGGCATCTGCGTTGAATTCTGACATATTCCGTAAGTGAAATATGTTACCTTGTAACCAAAACCGACCGTTGGTTGCTTATTAAAACGCAGCAGAAAATACCAATTTCCTCGATCGTAGGTACCATTCTATCAAGTCTGCCTTTGAGAGTAGCGAAGGCGTTGGCACCAACAATAGAAGCATTGAGCCCCTCAGCCAGGTTGGGCACGACTGGAACGTTCACGGGCCGCCCTGCCTGAAGTGCCTTCATCATTTTCGGTACTTTCGCACATTCGACGCCCTAGGATAAAGTCATTATTGTCTTACAGTTATTATGAGGTAATGAGCCAGACGAGTACAGAAGTAATATTTTTTGCAAATATTATACAAAACTCAAGTCAGTCAAATTTTACAATTATAGGTTATTGTCCAATGTCAAATTCGTCATTCAATAAATTTGTAGGTTCTGAATTTGGTTATACACGACAAGGGATTTCCAAAGTACTCGATATTGATCCCTTGAAGTTTTAAATTATGTCAAAACTTGAAGATTTTTAAAATAATTTGGCTATGGGGGTTTGAGATATCAGTTAGTTTAAAAAATTTGCCTGGTTAAAACGTAGTTAAATCATACAACTTTTAAATGATAACAAACTTGATAGGTATTATACGTTACTTGCTAGATTATTTTAATCGACTCAACGTTTTTTTTTACTTCAGCTTAACATTCTTACATAAACCAAACAGGAGCACTTTAGCTTCTTGCAGGCGACCAGCACGCCGGCCAGGAGGCCTCCCGCAGCAACGGGCACGATGACGGCGTCAGCCTCAGGGAGCTGTGTGATGATCTCAATGCCTACCGTACCCAGGCCGGCCATCATCAGTGGGTCGTCGGAACTGATTTTAGATTTAACAAAATATTTTGAGATTTATAGGTAGATACAATAGGAATTATACCTGGGTTGTACACTTGATCTGGGAGTGACCTGGTGAATTAATCAGCAGGACTCAGGTTACCCCCGTGTAGGACTATGAAGTTACCGGGGAGTTTTAATTTTATTAGGTATTTCCAGTGCCACTCTGATGTGGCACTGGGTAAGCCAGTGACGGGTAGGTCCGTATAAGGGATTCATACTCGTAAAAAGAAATGGTTGTACACTTGATAATTCAAAGATCTTTGATGCATTTGCATGAAGAATATTGTGTATTGTATATCTGTTATTGTTTTTAACCGCCGTCGAAAAAGGAGAAAGTTCTCAATTCATCGTAATCTTTTTTTATCACCAATAACTCGAAGACGACTGTTTTGATTTGGAAAATTATTATTTTTATTTGAAAAGGACCCTACCACAAGGGGACTACTTGAGAGTGGTCCCATTTTCACCAAGTAAAAAAACTGACGATGGGATCCTAGGAATCCTTAAGTTCAATAGGCACGTCTAACATGTTTCATTGTTTCATGTTTTTTCTGAAGTTATTCAGATGTTTACGTCCGGCAGGCATTAATCACCTCAAGGATTCTTCCACAATGCTGATGATGATGGAAAGACCCCTTAGTTACGGGTTAGTTCGTTAAATATTATATACACGTATAGATTCTTAGTAGCATTCTCTCAAGATGTTGTATTGTGAGCTTGTTGTGGAGAGTATAACCACTTAACTTTGACCTTAGAAACATACCACCAAAAATTGTAAAAAAAAGCAAAGATGCATAACACAATTTCAGAAGTAATTCAATTTAAAATTATTTTTAGGAGTTGGTGCTAAATTGATTCCAGAAACAATATAAAGAGTTCTACTCCAATAAATATTTTTTAAGATGAATAATTATTTTTGCCTTATTGTTTAGAAATCGGTTTTTACTTTAGTTTTTGACTTTTTTTAGAGTTAGTATTTTTATTATTTTAATATAATCAATTCGATAACTAAACGAGAGTTCTCTACCCTAAGTTCAAACTAAACAATCCTTAAAAATTACCTTATTGAAATCTGCTTGCTTTGCCGCTGTAATTTCTGTGCGTAGGCGACTGCCTCGTCTAAGGACTCCCCAAAGAGCACGACATCCGCACCAAACTCTGCGCAGCGCTGTGCCTGCGCTGGCGGTGTTCGGTTAGGCAGGACTACTGTCACCTATGTAAGTGCCACAACAAGAAATTTGAACACTTTAAATGAGCTATAATTATTATTTATCATAGAGTAGAATATAATATGAATTTCAAAATGACAAACAAGTAGCTTATATAACTATACCCTCACTAAATCTATGCGATAAATAGAAAAAGGTTACTCTAGCTTTTAAAAAACCCTAATAAAATACCTAGGTAATAAGATATTGTAATTGACTTACAGGTATGCCCAAGTATCTTCCGTGGTAAGCAGCTGCTATTGCGGTATTCCCGCTTGAAGGAATTATAATACCTTGGGCGCATCCTTCTACACCGGTGGTTAGTAGTGCGTTACGAATGCCGCGTTCCGCGCAGCTGTGTCAGTATTACTTATTACTTGCTTAGCATTTTAATAATCAACATAGTCATATAACTACATTAAGAGTAATACCTAGTTAAACCTGCATATACAGGTTATATGTAGGTCCTTCATTGTTAATTACTTAATTAAAAATGCAAAAAAAAATCCGATAAAATAAATGCCTATATATGGGGATTACAGAATGGAAGAGAACAGCAGACAGTTCTTAGCGACCGTAGAGTCCTAAAACGGGTGAACGTGATGTTTTAACTATGAAGTATATTGTATGTACTATACATCAGTGTGAGTTCGCGAGAACTTCGGGGACATCGCTCTTGCATGCATGAGCCTCACGCAACCACTTATAATTCACATATTGCATTCGAGCCTTCTTTATAAAAAATAAAAGAGTCACGCAAAATCTGCCGCTTATAGAGCAATTGTAACGCACACGCCAATAAACTTCTGCTAAAAAAAAGCTATTAAATTACCTGCCAGTGAACTGTAGATTTTCACATTTCAAATAAATATTATAATCCATATTTTTACTCAGTTTTGCTTCCTGCAACCAATTTTATTATAATTATACCATTATCAATATACCCAATGCCGGACATAGTACATGAATAATCATGAGGAGTTTGGGCCATAATTATGTGGTGGTGTATAACAATGGCCTAACGTCCTTCCAAAATACGGAGGACTTCGAGATATTTAGATAGACCCATCCAGGGACTAAACATGGCGGCAGGTGCTTTTTTCGTTATCGAAACTAGAGAGATCGAAACACTACTCCAACGGGCTCATACAGTAATAAATATGTTGATAATAATATTCAATGCCTTAATGGTAAAATTAAAACAAAACTTGATTCTGAAGCTCTATAAAAACCGTAACATCCACTCAGTCGACCCACACAACATTTTTTACATACACAAAGCGGTGTGTGTATTATTCCACTCTCGATCCTCTCAACGGCTTGCTTAATTTCAATAAATGATAAAATGTGGGGATGCTCCATGTCAGCATGTTTGTCCTAAAATTATAACTGAGATATAATAGCAGGCAAAGAAACAATAGCTTTATATAATAAAAAGGATTCTTTAAGCCTATATTAAAAATTTGGCTTTACCATTTTATTTTAAGGATTTGAATATTATTTTTAGTTCAACAAGAATTTAAAATTCATTTCAATTTAAACGTCACTGACAGAGTAATCAAGCTCTATTGACAACCTTTATAACAACGACCAAAGTATCATAAAGATAATAATATAATACATAAAAATCGTGTCTAGTGTTATCGAACTCCTCCGTAACGGATTGACCTATTTATACGAAATTTTTACATAATTTCAACGAATTTATGTTGGTGCTGGCTTTCTCTTAAAAACATTTTTTTAATTAATTTTGTTCATCATCTTAACTTTTCTGTCTTACATCATTATGTCGTACATATCATAAGGAGGTAACATTCAAGATCATTTCGAGTGTAAAAGTAACACGATAATATAATTAATTTGAATTGCAATTACATTAATTTCATTTACGCATGGTAGGTACAAGAGATTCCTTTATACGTCCATGACACGGCCGTAAAGAGCAACAATATAATGTATACCAACATTTTGTTTATTGTAAATGCTCTCTCAAAAAACAATAAAAAATTCGATAGCGTAATATTAAACTTTAACTCGGTGGAATATTAATTTATTTTTACTCTAATGTTATTTATTTTCAAAATTAAATGTTCGTTAGTGTTGAAACCTTAGGGTAGATAATTTAAGACACTTCAAACAAAGAATCTCTCACTTTTTTCTGCCAATTTATAGTGTAACTTTGTAGAATTTGTCGTAATGGAAAACCTCATACGGATTTTAAAAAGGACCAGGGGGGCAGTAAATAATACGAAATCGAGAAGATTTTATCTACAACAAACAATCAGTTTTCTCCGTTAGATTACTCAGATCAGTTTATGGGAGCTGAACTCCTAACCACATGACCTGTAGACAAATCGTTTCTCGAGTTCTTTGTGCTATGAGTGTAGGAGGCCTGACCCCAAAATATATGGAAATTAGGTTTGGTAGAAGCTAGGAGACTGGAAACAAAATCGCAAGTCTTTTGAAAAATTAAAGTTACCACAACCATATAGGTATTTAAGTTCCTTGAGAGCAATCTATGATGTGGCTCAAAGCACATAGATGCTGCAATACATGATTATGACTGCTAACATGTTAGCCGTAGAACTGACGACCGTAAAATTTTTGAGCGAAAACCACGACTCGTGAAACGTAGTGCGACACCTTGCGACAAGATGAGCGTCGCCGAAAATCGGGAGCAATGGCGTGCTTTAGGGGAGACCTCAGCTGTCAGACGGTCGATGATGATGATGTAGTTGTTATAATTATCTGAGCTATAAATGAATGGCTCCAAAATAAGAAATCGGTAAACATAAGGTGAATATTATTTAAAGGCAATCTATATTTATTGAGGAATTTGAGATGTGGCTCAGCAAGGGCAATTAAATCTACCTTAAGGGATAAGTTGAGTGTCATAAGACCATATAATATAATTATTGTCTTATCACAATAATGCTTATTGATTTATTGCTGTCGGTATTTACGGATTAATGAAATAAGACGACTATTAAAAGTTATGATTTGATTAATCGATCCCGCTTCCTACTAGGATCAAGAGTGTCTCTGCTGTTATTAAATTAAGATGTTATTTAATTAGATGATGGCTTGTCTTTCAGAATACTGTATATTTTCAAATTTGAGAAATCATGACAAGTTTTTACCAATACATTTTGCTTCCTGGAATTATTATTGAAAAAGTTTTAACAGATTTATGTATAGGATGGGTGCAACATACTATGAGTGGAGTGAACACTTCTATATATTTAAAGGTACAAGCTTAATTATAAATTTCAAAATCATCCTATATTTGATTTCAATATACATTTATTCATCATTATTTATCATTGATTATTACAAGTTCAAGTTTGATTCATGAGAGTGACAAAGGGTAGTTAATAAAATGGGACCTGAAATTTATAATTACGATATGTATCATATTAACTAAAATGCAATAGAAAATTACTATCTGATGTCATGTGGTACTTATTTATTACTGGTTTTCCTTTTATTACATATTGTGAATGCGATTTGAATCTAGCACATACAAATGCCTGTTAACTGATTTCACAAATAAGACTGGCCGGAGGTTAATTGGAAAGGGCAGTAAAAGCTGTTGTGTTATTTTTTATTTATTTGACACATTTTGATACTAATTAATTGCTAGAGCATCATTTTGTGCTTCTTGAGCTAACTGTACTTGAAGGTTCAGTAACTTATTTTTTAAAACTACAATACCCATAAGTACAATGTTTTCTGGTTTTAAGGCACCTGCAGATTCAACATTATAGAAAAATTTATTTGGTTTTGCTTCCCAATTAAACTCTGCTTCATATTGATCTTCGTCAAGCTCAGTATGTTCACTTTTAGGCCACTCATCTGGTTTCGGATATAGAGTATGCCTCATAATATTATCAGGGTCATATTCAAAACAGACTCCTGCTGTTGGGTTCCATTTTGCATGTTCTTTTCCAAAACCTTTCTTTGCATATGCTTTTAATTTTAATTCTTGTCCCTTACGCAACTTAATAATCAAAATTTCATCTGCTTCTCCATAATCTGCTTGGTCCTCATCTCTGTGCCTAGAGGTGGCTGGCACAACTCTCGGATCACTCGTCTTTAAATCAGCAGTTGTTACATGCCTTGTTTGGTCATCAGTACACTTTACATCTAGAGTAAACTCTACACTACATTCTGTACAGAAATCGGCACACATGCAATCTCTGGAGTATCGAATTTTATCAACGACGTCGTCAGATATGAGAGGGATTAGACCTATGCGATGCGCCAAAAATTCGTCACTCAGGACAGTTGAATTTGCTTCTAATTGTACCCAGTCAATAGCCATTGTTGGAGTTTCGGCAATAAACACTCTACGCATACTGTTAGCGACACTCAATTCTGTATCTTCAACGACAAATTTAACATTATCGTCAGTGAGCTCTGTTATATGTACGGAAGGTTGATTTGCGTACGGCATGGTTAAAGTAAATTAAGTTTGATATTGCTTATAATTATTGATAATCAAATATATTCTCAGTACTAATAAGAAATTTTTGTTAGATTTTAACACTGAGCATATAAACACTACGTTTAGATTTGCTCAAACTAAAACTCATGCTACTGTGTTCTAAAAAGAAGCTTTGTTTATATGTCAAATATTCTTTTTATTGTTAAATTTCTCCCTATTAAAGAGAAGACAAAGGGCACAGTAGTCCATACAGCCATATCTTAAGTAGACATCTTTATCTTTATTTATGGCTCCAGGATACTGGTGCAATGGATCCCTTTGCTCCATGGGGTTTTTAGCGACTAATGGTTGGCCCCGCCATTTTGTTAATGACTTAAAATTTTGATAATGGAATGTTATGATAATGACTTCAATGAAATGATGCCCAAATGAGAATGAAATGATACAATGAATTAATAAATTAATTAATTAATTAATTAATTACCTGATAAATGAATGAATGGAAATGAAACACTTAATATTCTTACTTAAGTCACTAATGAACGCTGAATGAGGGTTGGCTTATTTCACAACAAAAACTATTAAAGCAAAGGAAATTAAATTTCATAGAGCCTTGCTTTTATTGATGTTTTCTTCGTAATTTCGAGCTCTTCTCTTTCTCATATCTTCTTTATGGTAGTTTTTATGATTATGTTAATTTTTAAGTAAATGTAATTGAATCTTTGGTAGATTGATTTCAAATTCTTAAATAGTAAATTTTTTCTAGCTTTAAATTTTGAGCATTCTGAAAATATACGGCCCAATTGATTGCTCTAGCGCCAAAATCACATAAAGCTGATGTAACTATTTTGAGCCTGAGGAGCTGCTTTTTAATTAGCGATAGCTCATTCTGGGTCTTGAGAAAATTCATTTCTATAATCACACTAGAATCGTTGTGTTTCGATTGGCTTCATTTGCAAATAACGCTGGTCGTATGTAAATCACTGCGGAATCTACCGTCCTATCTTGCATGTTAAAAATGTGCGGTGTATGAGCGGGCAGCAAGCGGTTGAAAGCCACCGCGGATGCAAGTACATTAGAGAGAATGTTGTGCCAGTTGACTGCCCCAGGGAGTAGCCCTGGCAGACAGCAGCGGGGAGGTAAGAATGAGACCCAATACAGACGGTTGAAATCTGATTTATTGATAATAATTTATTGTTTATATATTAAATTATTTTCTGTACACATCGATAGGCTTCGGTATGTCTCTCATAGGTGTAAACTGCCGACGGTGCATGTTGGTACAGTTCCGCTGAAAGTAGCTCGAAGGTTTTCAATTTTTTTTTACTTAAAAACAATTATTGAAAATTTTTACTCACACACAAAACATAACACAAAAAATTATTGAAAAATTACGAAATCATTGACTTCGGATTACTGCATCCATATAAAGTTAAATTTGTTTAATTATACTTCTTCTTCAGTCGTGCGGGTGGTATCCGAAAATCGATGACTATTGCGCCTGTTTTGATCGGAGGGTGATAGCCGGGTTACTCAAGCCATACCAGCTCCTACAGAAAGTGTCCCTGCACCTTGACGTGGTTGAACTCCTCCTGGAGGCTACCCGGGTTTCCCAGATAATTCGCCCAGTAGTTAGCCACTCCTCTGCATTCAAGTTGAACGTACGCGGCTGATTCCTCGGCTTCCATGTCAGCTCTGCATAGGCGGCTGTAGACTTACCTATATTAAAAAGGTGCCTGTTAAAATCGCTTTACCCCTGTAGGCGTGGTCTATTGAGCTGTATGATTTTCCTGGAGAAACGAGGGTCGACTCTGGGTAGTGCAAGTCTTAGCTGTCTACAGTCCTGCAGGTTGTTCCAGTAGTCCGTATGAAGCTGGAGTGTGCTTTCACATACTTGTGCCTTGAATCAGTTTACAGGAAGTTTTCTATCAAATCCTTGCGAGTTTGTCGGCAGCGTCGTTGTAGCGCGACCCGTTGTAAGGTAATCGTGTTATGAATGCCAACCCTATTTAGTGCCAGGTGACATTTGTATTCTATTTAATGTTAAAATAATAATAAGTATAGTATAGTTATTTAATGTTTAAATGTTTTACCTCAGGGAACTTAATCAAGTTAAGGTTTCTCAGTCGTAAGGCAGCTAGTGTTGCCTTGGAGTTGTTGTCGTTTAGCCCGTGATAGCACAGCGTGCTAATCTTTGAAAGCTTTGTAGTTTTGCTGCACAGGTCGATAATTGCGATCTTGACCACCGCTCAAACTCGCAGGACTCGTTCATCCACCCATACGACTGCGCAGGTCTTAGCGCAGGAGAGACTGGATAGTCCAACGGAGCGCCTCCCGATTCTGCACAAAAGCACAATTGGCAAAGAAATGCAAGATGACAAAACTTTTTAATCGCAATAATGCATAAAATAAACATTTTTATAATGTCTGTCGCAAAAAGGTTTCTGCAGTAAGCCAGTATCGTGGCTCACTACTACGACTTTACTCAACGGAAACTTTTTTATACAAATTTTGTGGTTACATTTCTTTTTTGTATCTTTCTTTCATTTATATCAAATAAAGCTTTATTCTATCCTATTCTATTCTAAATGACTTTTATTTAATTATTCACTAAAATAGCTTAGTGCAGACCAAATTTTATAAAAACAAATTTTATAAGTATTTAAAATATTTTAGTAATCATTTAGCCATTTTGCAGATATCTTTAAATGAATCCTCACTGAAATTATTCAGGAGTAAATTGTCTTAAAATAAACGCCAAACTAGCGATAATCTTTTGATCTTGATTGTACGTACCGTATGTAGACAGAGCTTTTAGCAATAAGTGATCTACATTTCAATTTATTTTTAAATCGCAATTATTATATGCGCAGTGTCGAATTCACCTTATCTGTATAAATAAAAGTCTAAAATTATCATTTCGAACAACAACGGATTCGTGAGCACACGATTGATTTTATATTTAACTGAGTGATTGTATTAACACTATGGAATCATATGAGGTTAATGTTGCGGTAAGTTATTTTCATAAACTTAATTAGTAATTAATATAACTCATATAAATAATCGATCTAGTTGTGACATTTATTCCGTCATATCTTCCAATTTACCTTTGACCTCCTTTAATTACATTTATTTCAATTTATGTACTTTAGAAGCTTATTGAGTAGGTATTCTCGTCGCCAGTAGTGCCTAGTCTCTGGTGGAGTGGGTTGATGTATAGTGTGGTACGACCATAGGTAAACCGAGAATGGTGTTCCAGACAGTGGAGTTCGACCCTATGTGCGATAAGGAGAATCCCCAAAAGATATCTTTCGAAGACGTGTCAGCGGCCGCTTTCAGAATACAGAGTGGAATAGTGAAAACGCCATGTGTGGTAAGTTATTGTCCTAATGTCGTTTTCTTGCTTTACTTCCAAGGTTCTATTATATTGATAAGTATATATATAGATACGGATAAAGTATATGTATGTGTGAGTACCTCATTGTTTTTCAGAAATCCCACATGTCCGCATTCTCCGCCATGGACATTTACCTCAAAAATGACTTCCTGCAACATACAGGAAGGTGAGACACATGATTTAATTTTTTAACATAATTTTTTTTAAACAAGCGATAGTTTGCTCATTGATGTTATAAGTAAAACTAGCTGTGCCCGTGACTTCGTAGTGTGGAGTTCTGTTTATCTAATTTAGATTATCCATGGTTCCTTGAATTTTAAATAATAATTAATAAGCTGAATCATATCAAATTATTGAAAACAGTCTAACGTATTCATCATCTATAAAAATGAATAAATTTTAATGACCAAACAATATACTCTTTAAAGAATTTGTGTATACACGATATTAAAAATTGTTTTTTCTAAGCTTAATTAATATTACGCTTAGAAAAAACAATTTTTATATGCACTTTATATGGTTTGCAATTAATGACCCCACAGCTGGACATGGACAAATGATTCCCATTTTCCCATCCCATTAGAACAGTTAAATTAGGGAAATAAAAGTATTATTTTGGAAAAATTAATTATTATTAAAATTTATTATTCTATAAATAAATGAAAAATAAGTATGTATCCTAGTTTTTAGGAAACATTAAATTAACCAATTGGCGGAATGCGTACACTTGACCTATATTGCAGGTAAGCATGTGTAGGTATTCGGTTAGTCAGGCCCTTCGGCTTGTGTTTATACCTAATTCAAACAGTTTTTCATAGTACGATACTCCGAAAACATTTAAATTTCTTACAAACTCCCATATCGCGTAACTGTTAAATAACTATTACTTTTTTCAGTCGTCCGATTTCGATGAAATAAGCCTAAATGTTGTTCCGAATAATGGCTACTTCTGCCAGTCAAAATCGTACAAAATCTGTTTAGTAGTTTCGGAGCTTGTCGGGTACAAATAAAAAGACAGAAAATAATTTTTAAAATTGGTTTTTTTATGTTGTCCTACACTGATATTTACGTTTTAAATCAATATTACGTAAATACTACATTATTTTTATATTTATGTATAGATTTCGAATTTTCCAGCACATGACTATATATATTGTACAAATAATATTGACTAAATTCTATATTGGTACTCGACATTTTTTTCAAAAAGTTCCACCACCAATGATTTTGCCTAAAACACAAGATAATTCCTATCGTGTTAGGTAGGTAAGGTGCTCGCAAACTTATCACTCTAACCAATATGTAAACAAAACTAGCCGTGATTGTGAAGAGAGCATTTTGAAGAGTGTATTTTTTTTTAAATCTATTGAACGCTTTCAACAGCTTTAAAGAGCGAGGGGCTCGGAATGCCCTGCTCCTGCTATCGAAGGAATCAAAAGCGACGGGTGTTATCTCAGCTTCTTTAGGCAACCATTCACAAGGACTGAGCTACCACGCCCACCTGCTACAGATTCCCGCCACCGTGGTCATGCCTACGATCGCGCCCATGATGAAGGTACAGAAATGCCGCTCATTTGGTGCCAACGTCATCATCTACGGGAATGATATGAAAGAGGCTAAATACCACGCAATGACTCTAGCTAAGGAGAGGGGACTCACATACATTAACGGGTAAGTGAAATTGGGGGCATTCCCAAGTTTTGGTCAAGTATAGTGGCTCGTTCTCGGTCCAAATGCATGTTCAGCGATTATTTTAGTAACGCAGCAATAATTTTTATTGTATTTTTTTTGGTAGTTTTCACATAACGTTTGTTTTCATTTATTATTAATTATCAATATGAAAGCTGACATAAAGATTCTGATGAATAATTGTATAGTAATCCATGATTGTATACTATTGCAGAGAGAAAAATAAATAATTATAATATAAATATAAAATAGCATTCGCTCTAATCGCGCTATATATATTATACTATATTCATGTCCAATTATTTTAATGAACATGAATGACAGTATTAGAGCTCTTATGGCAGGGCGTAGTACCTACCCCGAACTGAAGAACATTTCTGTATACTTATAAAAAATTTGGGTATAAGTATCAAAATATCTGGCATAAATTAACTTCTGCTTTAAAATGAATGAAAACTTGAAATCTTTGCAATGAATATGGCAGGTACGACCATCCCCATATCATGGCGGGCCAAGGGACTGTTGGCTTGGAAATAGTAGAACAAGTTCCCGACGTGGACGCCGTGCTGGTTCCCGTAGGAGGAGGAGGTCTCTTGGCTGGGGTGGCCACCGCCGTTAAGCATCTGAAACCTCACGTGCTTATTTACGTAAGTTTCATTTATATTTCTGTTACGTCATGACTATAAAGTTATCTATATTAGATAACCCAGTTAACATACGTATAATGAATGTTATGAGCCTGCATTTTGTCTTCATCAACAAAAAGAAAACTGTCGCGAACCTCCTTGTTATATACTTTAAGTACTTTTTGGTTTTAACTTCTAAATTCTAGTGTCAAAGTCATCCTTTAAAAAATTGTGTATCATATTACTAAATAGATACTACAGCAGCAGGTTTCTGCCTATGTTTTTAAAAGGGTTTTCGTTTGTTGTCATTTTTTGGTCTTGATATTTATTGGCCTTTCATATCAATCTTTTTGTAACATCTTTTTATAAGCTGAATAATCAGCTGGTTACAGTTAAATGGTTGTAGTAAGTCACAATAATGCGAAAAATCTTTCACCTTCGCATACAAAAATAATTATAAATCACTTTATTCCAGTTCAAGTTATAAATACCAGAAATTATTTATATCGATGCGGACGTAATATGATCTTTTATGCTTATTTCTTGATTAACTTAATGATACACGGAATCTGTTAGTGTCGGAATTGATGAATATAGGATTAGTAAGAATTAAAG
The DNA here is from genome assembly GCA_943193645.1 of Acentria ephemerella. NCBI lineage: Eukaryota > Metazoa > Arthropoda > Insecta > Lepidoptera > Crambidae > Acentria > Acentria ephemerella. The sequence continues at coordinate 4,053,244 of OW971889.1, forward strand.
AGGCGTATGTTAATACAAAGGAGTTCTTAAGATTTAGACCAGGATTCATAACTTCATTAAGTTCTTAGATTAAATAAGAATTATGATGAATTATTATCTTCAAATTATGAATCCTGATCCAAATATTTAGAACTCCTTGGTGTAAATATACTTGTACCCCTTTAATTATATTTATTTTTCACTGCTGTTAATTTAGACTTTGAGGATTCGGAAGTTCTCAAGCTTATACTCACATATTTAATTGCAATCAAGTTGTTTGGGCCCTCTTGGATAGGGTTGGGAGTGGATTCGGTGTGTAACAACGTAATAAGAATAACGCTGTCAGTCCTTACCCTTTTATTTTGTAGCAATAAGTAGAACAAAGTAGGCAGTCATAATAATATAGTAAGTAAAAAAGGATTGCAACAATAAAAAGGATACTTATAAACTATTAATACAAATATATATACCAAATATGTAGTGATGAGGGATTACGATGGTGGTGATGATGTGATGACTTAATCCAGACTATGTTCCTCTATTAAAATGTATCAATATAATAAAAACATAGATAGCATTTAATTAAGTCTCGAACTCTTTCCAACGAAAATCAAAATGTAATTAGAAATCAAAATACTTATCCAAATCAAAAAATTGCCAGCTTAGAAAAACGGTGATGTGTAAATAATATGTTCACATAAGAACCCTAGGGCATAGCAATATTATTGGCAATGAAATATAGAATTGATGTACGGTGTAGTTATAATATTCTGGCACCAAGAAAACAGATTTCCGATACCAATATCTAAGTTATAAAACAACTTTCACTACGATAACAGTTTCGACCTAATAAATTAAATATAATTTTTTGATTATGAGCTCCTTCATGGTTCCGTGGCATGTGAAGCCGTTGACACGTGTAGTTACATTAACTATTGCCAGTTTCTAGAGAATGGGCACAATGGGCACAATGTCGTCGTGTGTTTTTCTAATGATGTCAAAGACATCTAAATAAGCAGACGGCCCTCCTCATGCTAAGTTGTGACGATCGCTTATATAATCGACATAAGCAATAACAGGGAATTACTTTTTATTGTTGGTACACAGACATTCTGAAGACTGGAGATGTTGTTGCTTCTCATGTCCTGTAATTACAGTGTTTACTGTCCCTTCACACCGAATACGTACAACAAACTGCATACAGCTGAAATAGGAAACACTTTGGTAGTCTGTATACTATTGATTCAATTTTGATGATTTTATGCGACTATTGTTTCAGGGTGTAGAAACTGAGAAGTGTCCGAGTTTAAAGGTGGCTATGAAGCATGACGAGCCCACAAGTGTAGAGATAAGGTCCACCCTCGCGGACGGTCTGGCTGTCCCCACCGTGGGCTACAATGCATACCGCACGGTGAAACCCATAATTGATAAGCTAGTAAGTGATTTATTGCTTCTATCCCAGAAATTATATTATGTACACTTATAAGAATGTTTATTATAGATAATTTACTACATCGCCCAATTAAGAAACTAGTGTTTTAGCTTTAAATAAGTTAAGAAAGCAATGCCCATTTAAATGCAAACGACCAATTATACCTAATTGATCAATGAATTGATCCATTAAATTGCCTATTTAAATGACATACAAGTCACAACTTGGTAACTTCACCATTAATTACTAATTTCTAAATATTTGCTATAACTATGTTTTTAACAGTGATTATCTCTCTATAATTATTTGTTTACATGAACTTAGCTTGAACTTAACTATTAATGTACAGTAAGTATCTAAAATCATATTTTACTAAATATTTATCATAGTTCAAAATAACAAACGATAAAACTTTTGTAAGAGGGCGTGTTATTCTGATAATACTAAATATCCTTATTATATTGCAAGTTCTATTTTAATGAAAATATTTGTTTGAATGATGTTCTGGTATTACTATTAGAATGGGAATAAATGCCAACCTTTTCTATAGAAGAAAAGCTTCATATCACAACAGCTCGTCCATATAGTGAGCACCCCGTTCCTTTGAAAAGCTGAGTCTATCTCCTTCTCAGCTCATATGATATGATATCCTATGAGCTATATAATCAAATTTTGAGCAGTTTTTTCTGCGATTTTTATCAAGTTCTTAAGATTATCTTAACATACACACCAAACGTAATGGTTATAAGCGAATAGGCGTTACCTATTAGTAGGTTACGTATCTTCGTCTGAATGGCATACCTTTACCTTAGAAATAAATTACATCATAGGTCATGCATGTTGCTGAGTGATTTGGTACTTTAATACACAAAAAGCGATAAATCATAGTGGTGTATGCCACTAGGTTTTATAGTGCTAGACTGGGGTTGAACCGCTAAAAGTCACCAGAGATCACTAAGAAAGGCAGGCAAATTTCGATATTCTGTGTAGGTACATAGTTGAATTGATATTATATAGTTTATATTTTGGTTTTACCTTTAGGTTACAGTTAACGAGGATTGGATAGCGCGTGCAATTTTGCGACTGGTGGAGCAAGAGAAATACGTAGTGGAAGGAGGTGGAGCCGTTGGAGTCGCCGCTATCATGGCGGGCCTGGTGCCGGAGCTCGCCAACAAGACGTCAGTATTACTTTACGACTTCTTGTCAAGTGGTTATAGTCCGTTTGTCCTCACTTCAATGTTTTTTTTAAATATGAACCTATAGTACCGAAAGATAATTATTTTCACCAATTTATATCCAATTTAATTTTTAAGGTAAGCAATATCTGTGTTGAAACTTGTTTTGGAAACCTTAATGATGAATTTTATGTCCAGCACTCTCGATCTGCTAACTAATCATACGTTATGCAACACGATCCGGTAGCTTACCTTAGTTATCTACCATATTATCCATCTTAGTCTATTGTTACCTTTACAGTATCCTTTTCTAGAACTTAAAGATTTTCCTCTTTATAACTTGGTTTTATCTGGAAATAATTTTGATTTAGGGTTGTATGCATTCTCTCCGGTGGTAATATCGATACCACGATCTTGGGGCGATGTCTGGAACGTGGGTTGGCGGCGGAACAGCGCCTTGTGAAGTTCAAGGTGACGGTCAGTGACCGGCCTGGCGGTATTGCCGAGCTGTGCAAGCTCATTGCGTCCCTAGGAGTTTCCATCAAGGATATAATGCAAGAGCGAGCTTGGGTCTACGGAGACATTTTCAGTGTTCGAGTGAGTATTTTTACAATACTTTTTAAACCACAACTGGGAAGTCTAAAATTTAACCTTATTGTTTAGAATTAACTTTTTGCGAAATAAGTATTATATTATCAGTGAGAAAGAAATTCATTTTGATTAGTAAAGCTAATGTGCATGTGTATTATAAAAATCATTGGTTCCTTTTAATCCAGGTCAAAGTAGTATGTGAAACTCGCGGCCCCGAGCACATGGATGAGCTTAGACAGATGATTGCTGGCTCATATCGCGAGTACTACTTTACCACTGAAGAAGACGAATGCTCGCTCCACAACAGCTGTGATTCACTCGACACCGTATCGCATTGACTTACTCGACCTTATACTTAAATATGAGTATAGTATCGTTACTCCACACACAAAACCATTTATTATAGAGATTCCCAACATGTGAAGTGTAATGTTTTAAAGATATAGCTCCCCTATTGAGCTATATTTATGTACCCTATATTTTTCTGAGTTAAGCTATTTTTAAATCTCCTACATCATAACCGGGTCTAACTGACGGATCATATCTTCTTAAAGTTTCTAAAACTTATAAAAATATTATACATGGCAAAAGCTTTGGTCCCAAAAAATAGATTAAGTTCTTAGATTTTCTTCTCGTTTATAGCATTGTTTAATTAATAAGCGTAAAATTAAAGTTTTTAGTTTATTTTTAACTACTCTTGTTTTTTAGTATAATTGTGTTAATTTGTGAGTTATAAAGTTCTTTCATAGGTACTTGGGTATTAGAATTTACTGATTGTATTAAGAAGTTGCTTATGTATGAATTCCTTGGATTATATGTATGTATTACCTATAATTTTTCTTTGCAAAATTGTAATCTTCTTATAACTGAGCTTAGATATCAACACGGTAGATGTGAATGTTTTGATCATAGTGGTAAGTGCATCATCAATGATTTGGTATCACAACACAAGTCTAACAAAATTGCATCACATTATGTAGTTTAATAAAAGATATTAATAGACTAGAAATAACAGATTACTAAAATATAAAGAGGGAGAAAAATTCTTTTCGCGTATAGAATGTGTAAACTTGTAATAAAATATTTTTAGCTGTACTATTTGTACCTGGCTGGTTGTCATGACATTAAAAAGGTGATATTTCAAAAAAAGAATTAGAAAAAAATATTTCCCACTGTTTTTCATTTGATTTTCTTTCTGTCAAAAGCAAATCGAATGAAGAAATTACATACATTTTTAAGTTTTATTACAAAAATGGAACAAATTCAACGCAAGTCGTAGTATTGTGTTAAAGGCAAGTATTTTGTTAAGACTTACGAGAAAAAATTTGGATAATGGTAACGATGAAATGATAAGTAAATGAGAATGAAATCATAAACTGCTGTTAAATAAATTAACTTACCCTACAAATGAATGAATGGAAATGAAACACTAAAAAGTCTCACTTAAGTCACTAATCAAAGCTGAATGATGTATTCCATATATTGCACGATTTAACTTTTTACTTATAAATAACATTCCGTAAATACAGAATACTTAACTAAATGGATTTTAAGCTTCTAATCTGTGATATGATATCGCACAAATACAGTTTTACAATCCCAATAATTGTTTTATTACGAGATTCGTTTAGGTTAGTACGAAAGTAAATAAACCTATTATTATAGCATTTAGCTATGGGAAACCTCAAATTCCTCTGTAATACAGTCTTATCTTCATGTACAATAAATACCTAAGAGTGAATATGATATATTAGGTGTAAAAAAATTCGGTAGTGTATCTTATAGAAAATTACATTACTACTATCTCAATACACATACGATAAAAAACCTTATGATTGAAGATGGCAGTAACGTGCATGAATGAACTTTTACATATTAAGTTAGTAAAATATATATCCATTTACAAAATTCACCAAGATTATAAAGATCTTGGTGAATTTTGTAAATGGATATATATTTTCACCCATACCTACTCAACTAACTTAATATGTAAAAGTTCATTCATGCACGTTACTGCCAACTTCAATCATAAATCAGAGGCATCATAGGCCTTAAATAAGATTTCGAGATTGAAACGAGACTGCGCGTAAAATTAACATTGGGTACTTGCGCCTGTTGAGTACTACTATAGGATCTCGAGGCTAAGACAAATAAAAAATTCGACCATTAGTAATACTTGTGTGTTATACTAAGATTGGCCTGAAAAATATCTAATTCACTAATCTGACGATTTGAGATTTGAGCGTGACTTTAGGGAGGGGAAGGTACGTCGTATACTCTTTGCGTAGATCACAAACTTGAACAAAATCTCGACATTCTCGACACTAATCAAATCACATGATCCACGATTAGCATGATGTTAAAAATCTTGTTTGCTGTTGTTTCAGTTAATTTAAAACCTTCATGATTTAGTATAAAATCAACGAATAAGATGTTTTAAAGGAAAATGTATTATGTCAAGCTGTCATCCGTCAATTTTACTTTGCAATGCAAATAAAAATTTGCAAATAAATTTTATGAGAATGTGTTTATTCAATATGGATTTTAATTTTAACTAACGTTTTTAAAAAATATAAACCTAAAAACCGTAACATTTCAAACGCTATGAAAATTATATAATTTAAAACATCCAGAGACCGCACCAGAATGCAAGTATGTAAGCTTTTAATTATTATGTGATTTATTATTTATTACGTGATTAGAACTTTGATTACATCAAACTGATTACTTGCCTCGTTAATCAATTTCCGCACTTCTACAACCCACTTCTCTAAGAGAAAACGGGCACTTGGATTATAAATAATACGTTATATGTATAAATTTACAACATTATTTTAAGGATTTAAGTTTTGACGAAAACTGTGATCCCAACAACCCAAGAAAGATAAAATTCGATGACATAGTTGCCGCTTCACGACGAATCGCTGGTACTATAGTACGGACGCCGTGCACAGTAAGTAACTTTAAAATATTATTAGCGGCTCATTATCCACATTTATCATACAATAGAATAAATAAAAGACATAATAGACAAGATATAATAGAAAAGACATAATAGATAGTAAAAGACATAAACACAAAATTAATACATCTACAAAAAGCACCGCTCCGATTCGAATAAAGCTGTGCAAGCAGTGGTGATTGGCGAGTATCTCAAATGTGAATGAAATTGGCAGCAGACAGACAAGTTTAGGTAAAAATAAAGATTTTTGGAAGCTAGCGCTAAGAACGGCAACGTTTATATAAATTTTCATCTAAATTTTATACTTTTACCTATAAATACATCAAAACGTAATTACTTTTTGTTGATAGAGAGGGCACATGTCAGAGAATCTTGGAATGGAAATATTTTATAAACAAGAATTCCTCCAAGCCACAGGCTGGTAAATATATTCAATTATAATAATTAGTTTATCTCCTCATAATTTCATAGTTGCAACCTCGATGTTTTTTACTCTAGTTTCAAGGAACGCGGCGTTCGTAACGTTATGATGCTGCTCACCGACGAACAAAAGAAATATGGTGTCATATGTGCCAGCACCGGCAACCACGCAATTGCTATGTTCCACCATGCCAACCAACTTGGGATACCTTGTGTTTGCGTAATGCCATTTAATACATCAATGAACAAACTAGAGAAATGTGAAAAACTTGGAGGAAAAATAATAATGCACGGTGCTAATATTTACGAAGCTAGATTACATGCTCTCGGTATTGGCAGGGAGAAGAAGATGCTTTATGTAAATGGGTAAAATATTACAAATTATTCAGTACAATACATCTCGTTTCGAATCAATATAGTTTAGTTTTATCTTCAACATGTTCAGGTACGATCATCCGAACATAATCGAAGGGCAAGGTACTGCTGGAATAGAGATAATCGAACAAGTTCCTACAGCCGACGCCGTACTCATCCCAGTCGGTGGCGGCAGTCTCATTGCTGGTATCGCTATAGCTGTGAAATATTTAAAGCCGGACACAGAAATTTATGTAAGTTAATAGTACAAATGTCATAAAAATATAAAGCAATAAAAATAAGATCCGGTGAAGCGAGGTTATCAGTTTGAAATAAGGGTAGTTATAAGAACCTGAGCTGTCGCCAAATGCAGAAAGAGGGTGCATTGCTGAAAGATTTTGAGGATAAGGCTTGAAGTGATAGGAATAAATAATAGCGTTCAGGCGGCTCCCTCGCACGAAGATCCACTTGGTAAAACCGCATAGGGAGGGAACCGAAAATCGGACCGTGCGGGCTTGTCTAACGATCAGTCATGGGAGTGAGCGGCTGCTTCTGTTGTGTGTTGTGAACACACAACAGAAGCAGCCGCTCACTCCCTACCACCGGATGTTTGAGATAAGTACATGTACTGACCGGACATGGTTGCTTTGGTGAACTACTATCTCACTACATATTCTGTATCGCCGATCGTGATGAGCGGCCACGGCCGAGCTCACAAAGCGGGCGGTGGCACTCTTCTTCCTGCGTTCTAAGGGTCGTTGGCGAGCCATAAAGTCAGTTTGCCTGACTGTGTGTGTCATTATTGTATCGTGAATTGCTTCTTAACCTGGTAACTCTCGCAAAATACAGGAGAGTAAGTAAGTTTTAATCGTTATTCCCAGTAGAAGTTTTTTTTTGAGTATTTCTCTTCTTGAATTGGCTGATGTACAATAAAGATATATTCTATTCTACCATTATGGTCAGGCGCTAGGTAAGTTGTCACACGCTATCCGCCACTGTATTAAAGTAAACGAATTCCTCTTCAAGAAAAAAAAGAGGTAAAATAAAATAAAAAAAATATGAACTTCAACTTATTTATTTTAAATAACAAAATTTTTATCAGGGTGTCTCAACGGATAAAACATGCAGTATGGTAGAAGCACTACGGAAAAATGAACCAATTAAATTAGAAATCGATACCACAATAGCTGATGGTCTTGCAGTGAATATGGTCGGAGTTAATTCATTCCACAATGTGAAGGGAATGGTTGATAAAATGGTATAAAATTATAATTGTTTATTTATTTTTAACTTAATAACAAGATAAATAAGTTATTATTATGATTGGTACAGGTCGTAGTGAAGGAAGACTGGGTAGCCCGGGCTATAATGCATTTAGTTGAAGAAGAGAAGTATGTAATAGAAGGCGCCGGAGCGGTTACAGTTGCGGCAATCATGGCAGGATTATTTCCTAATCTGAAGGGGAAAAAGTAAGTTACTTAACCAAATTACAGCGATATTTTTTTTTGCATAGAACTTATTATTTTCGCCCATTTTTTATTTTTTTTACGTTACAGAGTTGTATGCGTGTTATCTGGGGGGAACATAGGCAATACAGTGTTATCCCGTACTCTGGAACGGGGAATGTCTGCCGAGGGGCGACTGATAAAGTTCAAGGTGACAGTGAATGACAGACCCGGAGGTATCGCCGACCTGTGCGCACTCCTATCCAGCATCGGTGTCACCTTGCGTGACTGCATACCAGAACGAGCCTGGGTTAAAGGGGACGTTTTTAGCATTGAGGTAATTAGCATATGTTACATGAATTAGAATGCGCCGTGTAGAACGTGCACAATTACCTGACCGATAGCTACTACCGCGGGCCTGTGTAGGACCGTAGTGTCATGCGGTATCCCACAAGGATCATTCCTGGGGCTATTACTGTGGAATATCAGCTACGACCTTGTTTGAGATTTCTCAAGCGGGCTTCAGAGGGTTTTTCAATGCGGATGGCAGCCATTTTGGCCACTACTGTGTAGTTTCTCTAGAGTGCATAAGGAGGCGCTGCCAGGGGTAGGCTCTATCGCCTTTATTAAAACACGCGAACAATTGTAGCAGGCAGCGCTAGAGATTTGGGTACGGAGGTTCGCGTGAATCAAAGTTGGAGCCCACACGACTAGGGCGGTCTGTTCACTTCGGAAGTATTGAATACATGTGTTGGATCACGATGCGCAGCATGCGCTGGAAGTGTGCCCGCCGTCGGTGGACGAGCGGCGGACGCTGTCTGCCATTGTGGAAGCTCTTGAAGATGGCGAGAGTGACAGGTCGTGGCAGACGGTCCTCGGTTATATACCGGTTGAAAAAAGACCGTGGTTGAAGGAAAAGTACCCATATTATTGATTATGGTAAATTTTACTAATAGGAAACATTCTTTATTTTCAAAAATAATTAAAACTGCATTTAAAGAATTCTGATAAATCACTTGTTTGAGCCGGTAATCTAACCGGTGAAATGTAAAAAGAAACATTCTGTATTTTATAATACCAACCGAAACAGTCATTCAAGTATTCATTTCGTTTGAAAGACATAGTAATTATATTAAAGAAAGACAAAGTTTTTTTTTATTTATTATAAAGTTAAAGAAATTAGTTCTAGTGATAATTTTTTTACTAAACAATTTCAGTTACGGGTAATATGCGAAACTCGAGGTTGGGATCACACAAAGGAACTGATTCAGCAAATAAAGAAGCACTACAAGGACTACTACTTCCAGGACATGGCAGACCGGCCGGACAAGACTGCCGGCACCCGCCGCGGTCCTTGTCTAGCACCTAACCCTGTATGCATGCAAAAGTAGCAAAATAAACCATTCTATCAAATCACTGCCACTGCCATTAAATTGGTTATAGTATTATTATCGAGCTAGGGTACGTTTCAATATGATAATAAACTATTTTTATACCATTAACGTGTTATATAATTTACTTACTTCAAAGACTATAATATTTATTATACTATAATAGTAAGTACCAACCAAAATCAAAGTGACAGAACTCAATATTTTTTATGATATGTTTTCTGTAGTAATAACTCTTTGGTACTACCGTTCAGTACACAAATGTAAACTTCAAACGAATTGAACAGTCTCGATTATGTTACTTGCCAGCTGTCAAATCCTATGAAACCGACACCAGCGCCTCTGTCTTATCGTTGATACGCTGATTGAACTAACAATATCTTACAACAATAAAAAAACTAATGAAATAAAAGGTACCCAAGATATTATCAATTCTCAACAAAAAGGAAGCTCAAAAAAATCCGTCATCAACCCGTCAACTTATTTAATACTTTAATTTGTATACGGAATGAATTTGCTTTTATGTCTTGGTTAATTCACAAGAGCTTGCAATTTTCCGCGACGCGTTGTGATACTTTGTTAGAATAAGAAAAAATAAAAAAAAAGTTTTATAATATCCGTGTATTGTGTTTTCTAAGAAACCGGCAGAGAGGCAGAACTAATAAATATTGAAATGAAGCTAGTGATCTTATTTATCTTTTGTTAACTTACTAGGTTTGAAACCTATGGATCTATTTTTTCAAGAGATTTATTTATTTATGTACACACTATTGGTTAAAATGAAACTAAGATAAAAACAGTGGAAATCTATTGGCCAGATCCATGATGGATCTCACTATTTGTTTTTATCGGTCGGTGCATTAGTCGCAGCCAACATTAATCAGCAGATTTTTAATTTCAGCTTAATTTTTTACTAAGTCGTACCTTACAACTAGACCAGGGTTTCTTAAACTTTTGCAGTCACAGACCACTTTCACAATATTTAGAAATAAAAAAACATTATTTATATTAATAAAAAATTGTGCTACTTGTACTGGTACTTTCATTACACTTACTTACTAAGTTAATGAAAAGGGTGCTGCTGCGGAATGTCTTCGATAAGGCAAGATGCATGTCATCTGCAACGTTCAATCAATTTCGACCTCATGTTTTATATATTGTATTGACATCAGAAACCGAAAACCGAAAACCCTGCATAGCAAAGATGTAGCAAATGGAATCAGAACGGACATAGCTCGATTAACTTTCCTCAATTGATAAATTTATAATTGGACTAATCAAATTGTCTATTAACAAAACTTAAAGAATAAAGTCCCTATAGCAAAAAAAACATTTAATACAACGTTTAAAATATTCTAAGGGTCTACTTCAAACATTTTGGCAGATTTTAACCTAAAAACAATCAACTTAAAAAAAATTCGAAGTTGATGGGCTGCGGTATGGTGTAATTTGCAATAAATCAACAATCAGTAAAAATGTATGCTTCACATCGTGAGCACTCCTAAGTTTGATAGGATAAATTAGGTAGTTTGTAAATACACGTAATAATAATAATAAAATTTTAGAAACCTGATATTGTTTTTAATCACTGGTCACAATATTATTTTCGGGTTACTTCACCTAAACATCGCCTAAGTGTATCGATAACCATATAATACAAGGATGTATTCAAAGCTAATAAACGTAGTATAAAAAAAAATTAGAGTTAAACAGAATGTAGAGAGGTGCGTCACATACTACAATATTAGAAATAACAAATTTATTAAATCTGTACTAGCTATTAAACTATCGCCATCCATAATAGAAAGTAAAAAAAGACGAAAAAAACAATATCGATAACATCAAATATGTACGGGTAGATGAAGAAACGTCAACTTCTTGCAGACTACGAGAGAACGTGTACCGCTGAGGCCAAGTCAAACTGTGACCTCGGCTAGTGCAACCCAGGTCAATATGTCAAGCAATTAAAAGGTATTTAATTACCTACTGTGCGTGTTAAGTTCCGTATTTATTATTATTTTAAAATCAGTATGACGAATTTAAAATTTTTCAAAGGAAGGGAAGTTTGTGTATATGTCGGTATATACTTGGTTGTTTTGTCTTAATCTCATTAATTATTCAAAGTTTTAGTGAACGCGGCGCTTTCTATTAATGGGTAATGTTGATTGAAGATCAAAGAAAGATGGGTGTCACAGCTTTTTCAAGTTACTGGTTAGTTACTTTTTATAGAACTGCATTCTAAATTTTATAGACCACTGATTGGGTGGTCAGTTTACCCATAACTACAGGCTATTCACCCAGGAGTACCAGTTTTGAATCCTGGCCGAGACTCATATTGATGTTATAAAAGCTAATAATAATGTGTTATTTTCAATATTCTTATATGTAGAAATATGTAGTATATAATACTAGTCATTTTTTTACGAGTTTGATATATCTATGTACACTTATCGAACGTCAATCTAGGCTATCTTTTTGTAAATTTACCGAAAGGTCTTGAGTAGAGAAGAACAGTCATAAAACTCAACAGGATTTGTCCCTCTCTTGACACTTCATTAAGATTTTTTTTAATTACAATTCACAGAAAGTAATAAAATACTATAAATGTATAAAAACAGAGTCTATACCAGTTAATTACCTATATTAAATACTTTTTAAGAACTGTAGTGGAGCTTAATAATGCTCTATGATTTATTTGCTGCCTTTTTTGGAAGAAATAATGAAATTATAAATGGCGTAACCAAGACATGACATTTTTACGTTAGCAACTAAACTTAAAACGCCAACCAAAATTTTACAATAAAATACCCAGAATGAACGCTTAATTCCAGTTACAATAAACTTATAATCTATAAGAATATAAAATAGCATGGCGCGGCGAAATGTAAGTACCTAACTATAGTTGCAAATAATGATAATGATAAAAGTTTGTAATTGCAAAGAAGATATTAAAACCTAATACTTCTAATTAATTTAACTCAATAAAATACGTGCAGGAAGATTTTGATGAGTTTTGTGACCCCGAAAATCCTAGTCCCATAAAAACTAGCGATGTCCAAGATGCGGCAACGAGATTGAAAAACGACATCATTAGTATCCCTTGTATTGTAAGTATAATAAAGTTAATACTGGAATCAATAATTATAAGCAGCTTACTTGGTTATCGATCTTTAAAAATATTAAATTTCAGCCATCAAATTATCAAAGAGATTTTGTTATGAATTTGTATTACAAACTGGAAAATCTTCAAAAATCAGGAAGGTATAAATAAATAATAAATAGTATTTGAACTAAATAGATAAATCGCAAATATTTACAATCAGAAATCAAACAAATAATTATGATTACAGTTTCAAAGACAGAGGAGCTTTAAACGTATTACAATTGCTGCCATTGGATAAAAAAAAGCTCGGCATAGTTATAGCTTCTATTGGAAACGAAGCAGCCGCTATATGCTACCATGCTTCCAAAATGAATATCCCGGTCATTGTCGTAATGCCCAATAACGTTTCTATAGCGAAGTTACAAAAATGTCACAGCTTTGGAGCAAAAGTGTTGGTGCAGGGTGGCAACCTAATGGAATCGCAAAAATATGCGCGAGCTATCGCAAGAGATAAAGGTCTCACCTTTATAAACGGGTAAGTCAATAGTTATTGCATTATCCATGATGTCCTGAGAGTTATATTACAGACTACATAAGTTCTTACAGTCATCCAACGGGCGCATCTAGACCAGCCAAATCATGAGCGGACGTGAGAAGGGACACCCGAACGGCCTTACAACTCGAACGGGAGACGCTGGTCAAGGGTGTGGCGTATCTATTTAGCGCTATTAATACTTTAAATAATGGTCCATACTAAATTTTATGCGCTGTGAGAATCTGCATGTCACCATCCAGTTTTGCCAACAATTTTAAATTTCAATCAGTTTTCGCGCACAGAAGAATCTTAAATCTAATAAATATCCTTTTCATATTCGTCATTTTCACGTAATTTAAATTTGATAAAAAAATGGTGGACTTTAGACAAAAACATTTTTCACGTTTAATGACTAAAAATAAAATATCTATTTCAAGATCAAAAATGACATGCATATTGCTATAATGTTAAAAAATACAGTCGGCCATCATGGATCTCGAAATATGTTGACATATTCGGAATCAGGACTCAGTCTAGTCAACTTCTTAAAAATTTCATCGATTGGTCTTGTTTTGCCAACAGACGTGATCACCCGCATATGCTTGCTGGCTACGGCACCATGGCCCTGGAGATCATGGACCAAGTCCCTAACGTGGACGCAATAATCGTGCCTGTTGGTAGTGGCGGTCTAGTGGCTGCCCTCGCCACTGTTATCAAAGCTTTTAAACCAAACTGTCAAATTTATGTAAGCTTTTCTAACCTCCGACCTGATATTAAAGATCTTTGTTAGCTTAAAACTTTTGAGATGGAAGCAAATTCTGATCCCGTAAATCTACACTTGAAAAGTCGAATATTGTTGAATTCAGATTCCAGAACAGTTGATAAAATTGTTTACTCTACTCCACAGGGAGTACAACCTGAGATCGCCCCGACGTTTTTTAAATCATTGGAAAACAACGATCCTTTAATCGTACCTATTGACTCGACTATAGCTGACGCATTAGTAACTATCAATGTTGGAACTAACGCATTTGAAAATGTTAACCACCAACTTGATAAAATGGTAAATACATTTTTCAACACTTACACATTGAACTGTACTTTATTCGCATGGATCTGGATACATATAGCCAATATTTTAACAGCTCTTAGTAAAGGAGGATTGGATAGCACGTTCAATTCTCCACTTAGTGGAAAAAGAACGATACATCACCGAAGGAGCCGGAGCGTGCCCCCTAGCCGCCGTCATAGGGAATTTGGTTCCAGAGCTAAAATTGAAAAAGTATGTAAATAATAATATTTTTAAATGGGCGCGAAACGCACAGGAACAAATTTTTGAATTATTAGGTCGGAGTATAAGACTTTTCGCAGTTTAGTATGTATGTATGAATTTGTAATTAAATATCTTTGGCTGTACTATTTGTATCAGGCTGGTTTTCATGACATTAAAAAAAGTTCGAACAAAATCAAAAGAATCAAATTAAGAAAATTTTGTTTCAGACTTTTTTTGTTTTTCTTTCTGTCAAAATGAGCGAATAGAATGAAGAAATCAGATACATTTTTAAATTTTATTACAAAAAATAAAAACAATTCAACGCAGACCGCGAAAAAATAATGACGTTTATGCAGTGTCTGTAAGAGTAGCACAAAGTTGGTTTAAGCTTTTTCAACTCGGGAATTTTGATGTCATAGATGCACCTCGCTCTGGTCGTCCTGTTATGGTTAAAATGGACCCTATTTTTGGAAAAGTGTAAAAGACATAATACAATATATTATTTGGCTCCTTATAATTACTTTAAAAAAATCTTAAACATTAATTTTACAAAAAACTTCACTTTTCCTACACACCGCACCCGTCGTACAAGGGTGCGAAGACCTGGTCTACATTCGTCGGTACAGATACGTACCTGGGCGCTTCTCTCCTCCACGACACGACTCACCTGAGCCGAAGTCTGAGCCTTTAGAGGCACCCTCAGGTTTGTCGCTCCCTCATGGCTCGAGCGCCCTGGAGAATCTAAGAGACAGCGGGACACCTCCCCCGGAGGTGATGCCTGTCGATTAGAACTCCTCCAGAGGCGAATCGCCCCTTAAGGCTTGAGGACTCTCCAAGGTCCTCGCCTCCTTAAAACCCCGGTAATGCTGTAAAGGCCATCTGCGGCCAACAGTATTAATCAGTCCAAAAAAAAATTTTTTTACTGTTTTAACTTGAAATAAGAAATACCCGTTATTCTGCTATGTAAAATCACAAAACTTTTATTAGTTTACCTAATTATAAAGGTATTTATTTCAAAAATAGCCGTTTAATTTCTTAGCAAGTATACCAATAATAATATATAGCTACACCTCAAATGCAATTGTACAAATTTGGATAATAATTTCTCAATGTTTTTAGTGTTGTGTGCGTTCTAACCGGTGGGAATATTGACCACATAACTTTGAATCACTGCATTGATAGAGGATTGACGGCTGAAGGGCGACTAGTAAAATTCAGTGTGAGTAAGCTGATTTTTTATAGATTAATTTGTTAACAATGTTAACCAACAATGTCTATTCTATAATTGTCGGTTTGTTACCTTTGATTTTATTTATTATGATTACTTAGTGTTAGTGGAGGATTTTGCAAATAGTTTGAGCATTATTCGGGTAAATCTGTAATTAAATTTTGATATGGCCCGGGTAATTAAATTGTTTAATGTAATTTATCTTCTCATCTAATTAATTAATTATGCTGCTCCTTGCCATAATATGTTTAATTTTATTTATAAACTTTCTCATGTAAGTGAATGTCATTCTTAAGAGAAATAAGGTTTCTAAAACCAGAATCATAATATATGAAAGGATATTTTTTAATCTTCTATACAAAATAATTGATAGAATATATTTTAAATCCCTCGTCGTTGATGATAAAGGTTAAAGATGAAATTTTTTTTATCATTCAGCGACACATTTATTTATAATTCAGAGATAACATGTTGTTATATACATATTGAATAATTTATGATTCAATATTATAAACTATATATTTTAAAACTTTGTTTTTATTGGTATCGATCTTTTTACTCGTAAAAGCAATTATTATCTGCTATTAATTATAAATCAATAAAATTATTATTGGATAGTCATTAAAAAAAACCGAAAATGTACTGGGCAAGTTTAATAAAACTGTCTAAAAAAGAGGAAGTTATTTATTGGACTGATTTTTAACTATATTTTCACTAGTCTAAAAATTCTTATCTATTTAAAAAGTAAATTACTTCTGACCTATCCCCATTGTCACCGCTCACGATAGTTATAAAAATAGAAAAATTAAAAATTACTATATTAATTCCCAATTAATAAATTTGTCTTACACTGACACTGTATACTGTAGGTAGGGTACTGCTCTACTATACTGTACTGTATTGTACTGGCACGGCTGCAGGAGTTATTTATATATAATTAATCTTAATTTTTTTTAAATATTACTGTATGTATCAGTAAAGAAATAAATAACGAAATCGAAACAAGAACGAAACCGCGAACAAAATAAAACTTATGGTCTGCCTTTTTTTTTAAACCATTTGGTTATAAAAAAACCTCAATTTACTTTTGCAGCCGACTGTATGCCATATTTCTTTTGCATTTACTTTATTGCAATATAAATATATTTAACGCCCACAGGTCGGTATAAAAAATAACGCAGTAGCAAATAGCCAGTTGCTAAATCTTCTCGCAGCTGGCGGTTACAACGTTTTACAACATTTTAGAGATAAGTGGTGGACAGAAGACGAAGTTTATAATGTTACGGTAAGGATAAGATTTTACAGTAGCAGTAGCATGCTGCTTTGGTCGAATCTGTCATCCACTCTACTGAGATCGTCACTACAGCGAACCTAAAGACATACGATACTGCTTTTGCCGAGAAGCATCCACTTAAATATTCGCTTACACCGGCAGTCATCAGTTTTGCGAATGACATAGCCGGCACACTACCACTTCAGGTTACATATTCGGTCGGCTATGTCGACGACCTTAGTACTCACTGTAGCATTACCTCGTTCCGAATTTGATCCTTCGGAAAAACTCCAAGCATAACCCTTTCCATATATAAATCAACGACTTATCAGCACCCGATGTCACTACAGGAAAGACGCTCTGATTGATAACTTTTGTCATCAGATACTATACTTCCTGAACCTACACTAGAGTAGTTTATTTGGACCACAAATATACAAATACATGTACCCTGTTAGGACAATAGATGTCGCAACTGGATATTTGTTAACTATTTCATAATGGTTAGTTGAATATATTTCTAAATTCTAAAATGATTTAACGTTTTCAGCTAAGACTAGTCTGCGAAACCAAAGGGTTAGAACATGCTTTAGAACTAAAGAGAATAATAGAAAGAGCATACCCCTGCACTTCAATGTTTGAGACAGAACCATTTAACGACAGAAGAACCTGCCCATGCTATGTTCGAAAGTCCATGTCGTAATTTTTAAAGAAATAAAGATAGATATCTTAATACAGTAGTGTATCTTATTTTGGGACCACACCAAATTCCTAGTGGTTTTATAATTCATTATTATCAACAGCATATGAATATATGTCGCGCTGCTGGGCGCAAGTGAAGACTACATGAGAGAAACAGGTGACAAGTTTGGACTGTAACAACACCACGCTAGCACAAAGCAACCCACGTTGAGCTAGCGTGGTGTTTCGGTGTTGGGTGAAAACAGAAAACTGGTTTATTCATTTTTTTTCTTAAACAATTTTAGATTTTATTTTTTTACTTTAAGCCACCAACGGCCTAAACAAAATTTGATTGACCCATCCAAGGACCAACCATGGCGAGTTGGTTTGTTTTCGTGATCGAACGCTCGACCCGCTACTACATCCAGTTGTATCTGGATATGTACGGCTTGCTTGACAGGTTAAGTTACTATATTTTATAGTATATATGTCTGTTCCGATGTCAATACAGGAACCACTCCAAGTTTACGCAGTTAAATAAACTAATTAACAAATGCTAGTTACGTTTGTTACTTTTACGACATATTATATATTATTCAATATTCGATTTACTTTCCTGTTGATAAAAGGAATACAATACCTAATAACAACACCAAGTGAAGATATCAGTCATTTTTATATATTTTTATAACAAAACAACAAATTTAATTATAACAAGTACTTAGATATTACGACAGTTTGATACCAGTTGTATTATTTGAAAAATAGACATTTCTTAAATTTAAAAACATATGCAATATTACAAGATTCTGTACTTAGTGACTATATGTTCAACTGGAATTCTTATCCATAAATGAAGCCATTTCGACATCTCTCTTGCTTAGACCATTGACATCATGAGACGAGAGTGTTACCTATAAAAAAACAAATAAAATTAAAAGCTATTATGGACATCTATTTTATATTGTTCAATAAATTCTGTTATTATTTATTGGATGCAAAAAACAATTGAGGCAATAAATTATTCAACACAATATTTCTAAACTTAAGAATTTAGCAAAATTAAGATCTCGAGATTTTGGGCGAAAGTGTAAACCCCTTATTAGGTATATGAAGAAGGGAGTATGTGTGTTGGTAATAAATTTCACATTCTTGATATGCAAAAAAGCATGTCAAAAGCAAAAGCCCAGAGATGTATGAAGTATGCCAGAACTATGTCTTCCATGTATCAGTTCTGTTGTATATTCACAAGCTCTTCCAACACTTTGCAAAGAACTAAGTTGACAGTACTTGTACAATCTGGTTGTACATTAACTTAAACCATGTTAATAAGTTCAAAAAAAGCTATATATAGTTAAGGTTCTTTTTCTAATAAACTGATATAATATGAAATTTAACTACTCTCCTGCTAAAAGGCTTTTGCTACCCTTTAAGTCAGTTTTGATTTATTACCTTTCATTAAAACTTTTAACTAATGGACAGCTGAGCCACCTTTTAGATGATCTTATTTATACATTTTTAAAATTTACAATTTGAATATGGATCTTACCAGCCCACCAGCATTAAAATATCAAATGTATCTGATGTAGTATATATAACTTGTTTACAATTTTCAAACATACCTGAAGCTTATTATAAACATTGAACCACTCTGGATGATGATCCATTTTTTCAGCGAGCAAAGCCACTCTGGTCATAAACCCAAAAGTCTCATTGAAATTTTTGAAGTGGAACTCTTTTTCAATAGCATCCCGGTTAGTTTGAAGTCTCCAGCCAGATTGCAGCAACGGCTGCAACAGTGCTTCACGCTCTTCTTGCGTCAATTTGTCTGCCTGCAACACAAATAAATTTGAATCTCTTTCTAGTTAAAAAAATTAAGTATAAACAACAAGCCCATGGAAAGAAAATTAACTTGTAGATCTGTATATACAAATAAATATACAATCCAAAAAAAATAATTTTAAGTCTCCCGGCTCAACTGATATCTTAAATAAACTATATGCTTGTTGTGTGCTTCATAAACCATTATTAACCATTACTTAACTCAGAGACACTATTACTCACCATTTTCCTTTTACTGGACAGAACCGGCGGCGACGTAGCAAAACCAACAAGTAATCTGACATTGATCGGTGAACGCACACAAAGGTTCGCTGACCTCGCAGGGTGAAAGTGTATCGTCGCAGAGCCTGCCTTATATAAACTTCTGGATAGTAGCATTTTTTCATAACATAAAAATTTATTATAAAATGTTTGATAAAATAAGCAACAGTACAGTACCTATACAATCAAAGTATTTCTAATCAATTTTCTGTAATAAATAATTGGACCTAGTCTTATAAATTACAAAAAAAACAGTGCTTATATGCTCAGTGTACAAAAGTATATATTACTCTGTGTTACAAACTAACTAAATAATATAAATCGGGATATGTTACATGAATGGTATAAGACATTACACAGAGTACATTAGGACCATAGAGTACTTTGTATATTAGGACATTTTTTATGTCCACCAAAGTCAGTTTCAATGTAACCGTCAAACTGCTTTGATAATAGTGACGTCTACTTTGTATCTGCTCAAAAAGAACTTAGTTAAATATTGTTGTAGAGTCGCTAATACATGGCAGCACCAAAACTATACATAAAAGTTACATCCGGTCATGAATAAATAAATTATTACATA
Organism: Acentria ephemerella; assembly: GCA_943193645.1. Taxonomy (NCBI): domain Eukaryota; kingdom Metazoa; phylum Arthropoda; class Insecta; order Lepidoptera; family Crambidae; genus Acentria; species Acentria ephemerella. The sequence goes on from OW971889.1 coordinate 4,073,772, forward strand.
CAAATTTACCAGCAATAAGTAAAGCAATTTATGTCTATGGGCAGAGAAAATAATGAAGGCGCTTCGAATTGAGTTGGCTTGAAAGTCACAAGATGGCTCTCTTTTTCCTATATATTATAATACTCTCCAGTTCTTCCTATTCAATAATGTTTTTTGGCTGGTTCGGTTTGATGATATATTTTTCATTTCGTATATTTTGTAATGAAATTCTTGTCACGAAATTGGTGTAGTTTCATACCGAAAAGAATCGCTATACCGTGCAATATATTGAATACATCATTCAGTATTGATTAGTGACTTACGTAAGATTTTTCAGTGTTCTTATTCATTTGTAGGGTAAATTCATTTATTGCAGATCATCCTATCAGTTCATTCTCATTTGCATTTTGCCTACTTGAAAACATTAATTCAATTCCAATTTTTTCTTCGCCATTACCACATTCACAGGCAAACAAACAGGATATGACCAATGTCCTTTCACCCATAAGAAGGGCTCATTATGATGCTTCAGATGCTTCCGAATTTATTATTTCTGTTTCTAGAAAATAATGATAAAACTATCGTTTGGACATTTTTTAAAGAAGTATATTATATATAATATAAAAAATATTTTAAATGAAATCGTTAAGAAAATAGGAAGAAATAAAGTATCACTCTCATTCTCTATTTTTGTTGATGCTAATGCTCTTAATGATAATGTCCCTTGTCCAACAGAAATTAAAAACTTTTATACGCGTTTTTAATCTAACTCGTATATGATAACATGGTTGCTCGAGGTGTCCCTGTTGAGTGGACTGAAGAGGAAATTTTAGTGGTGGTAGTCCCTATTGGTTGTGTGGTAAGATCCTTGGAATTAGGCGTTTAAAAAAAATATCATTAATGTAAAATCAGTTTTTTTTCAATAGAGACTATTGTGTTAACATTTGATGGGCAGGTGTTACCAAAGAGCAATGAAGTTATATATATATAACTTAAGAGTGTATTTTTATGTTTTAACTCACTTCCAGTTGACTTGTATATCTATCTATAGTTGCCTCAATAGTGGACTGGTGGCAACTATTCAATTGAATAAAACTAAAGAGTTGTAGCAGGCATTTACTTCTGAATAAAACAAATAGAAATATTTTAGGAAGGGAAATAAAATAGTGAAAAAAATTATTAACAGAGAAACGTAACCTAGGAAACAAAAAGACATCTCGCGCATGCTCGGTATAAACTAACTAAAATCAAAACATTGCTACGTCACCGCGGTCAAGCAAAGTTGTTTCATTTAACAACTATGCTTGCCCGGCTTTGCCTACGTAATAAAAATCAATTAAAATATTAAACCTAAACTATATACAATATAAACAAAATTACATGCGCCACACAAGCGTCACTACATATCCTACAATACAATGCTTCCATTGCTGTCGATATGGTCACATAATGAGTCAGTGTAGGCAGACCTATCATTATCTATCCTGATCATTCTGGAGATAGTTGCTATATTTCTCTGTCTCTCTGGTTTTCATATTGCTACAAGTCGCGAGTGCCCTGAGATCTACATACACTTCCTTCGTTCGTTCGTTCTACACAACTTTGAATTTTTTAAAGGAAAATTTTAACAAATATGATACTAACAGTTCTACAGGATAAAGTTACTCATGCAGCTCTTACCAAAGATTATAATATTGCTTTGCCCTCAAGAGTCAGAAAAAATTCTACGAATGTTAATTTCTCTATTGTTTATAATAACATACGACCTTGCTAAATTAGCAGGACATTTAATAAAAAACCGATTAGATTGGTTGGTAGAAAGTAATAGTATATTTTCCCCAAGTCAATATGGGTTTAGGAAGGCTAAAAGTACTACGGATAGTTTAGCCATCTTCACCACTAATGTGCGATTAGCTTTTTCGAGTAATGCATTTCTTTTTTATTTCTTAGATATAACGGCTGCGTATTATAACGTAGACATTCATATACTTAAACTAAAATTACATACATTTCATGCTCCAGTAGTATTAACTAATTTTATTATTAGTGCATACCAATAAAAAAATTAGTTTACTCTGAGATACTGAGTATTATTACCTTGTAAGATGTTCAAGTCAAATCAAGGCTTGTTTGGAAAGGCTTGCCACAAGGCTCAGTGTTAAGCCCACTTCTCTATAATATTTACACAGCTGATTTAGAATATTCATTAAAAAGTAGGGCGTAGATTTTGCAATATGCTGATGATTTGGTTTTATACGTTTCCGGTGTTTCTATGGACAGCTTAAGTTCTTCTTTATCCTCTTCCCTAAATCATGGTTAGATAGATAGGGGCTAAGTCTATATGTATCAAAACGTTCAATAGTTTTATTTTCACGATTACGTTTTCCTCTCCGGTATCTATCTATCATGATAAGCATATTAACCCAGAGTGCAATGAAACTAGATTTATAAGTATGATATAAGATAGAAAACTTTCGGGTTTACTTCATTGTTATTCAGTTATTGCCAAATGTAAACATAAGTTAAATATATTTATGTTTGTCTGAGGTTTGGTGTGGTGCACACCAATTTTCTCAAAAGCTGCTGTGTAATGCCCTGATAAGGAGTTTTTTAGATTATAGATATTATTCTTGAGAACTGTGAGCGTCGCGATTAATCTAGATCACGCATTGGCAGTGTACTCCCGTGAGTGTTATTCGCGTCAAAATGAATGCAGCACAACAAAGTGTATAGATCATCTAATGATCAACTAACTTGACGTTCTGTAATTTGTCTTTCCTTTTCATATTCAATTGGAATAAAAGATAGGAAAATAATTCACAGTAATTGTAGTTAACCTGAATGCCAACATAATTGCTACCATTTTATCAAAAATCTTTGACAACAGAATAGAGAAAAGCTAAGAGTCAACAAAAATAACTTTAATATTGTCAGATTCCAATGTGTTTAGATTGGTATAAGTTATCCTGTGATTTAAGTCTGTTACAGGAAATAGAATGTAATGACATCTATAAATCTAAATTTAGTTTAGTGTGCCAACCAAATCACTACCAGTATAGATTAATTTTCAGTACTGGTATCAATAGCCTAGTCCAAATGGTTTTTCAATAAGAACATTTTTTGATAAATGAAAAATGCCCATTGCTTTAATCTTTGTGTCAAATTATCTAACCAAAGAATTGAAACAATAAATATTTCAACAAATCTTTATTTTAATTTGTAACTAAAATAAGATGTGTCGCAACTGTTTATTTTGGTTTATAAAAAACTTCTTATACCACTTGGTGTAATAACAAATTTTGCAATAGAATGGGGTATTTCAGGTGAAAATTCCACAGATAATTCTCTGACATTTAAAGTATGTACTGCACTATTTAGTTTACTGTAGGTGTCACTTACTTGTAAATTTAATCTTTTTAACCATAGTCTCGTACAAATCATGTTGGACCAGGCCAATCCAAGAGATGGTATTATATCTTTATCAGATGTACCAAAGGCTGCTGTGACTTGGTTTATACAAAGTACTGCCAAGTTATGTAATTTTGAAATATTTATTAGTAAGTTAGCTAATTCTCGAAGTTTTTGAGCTCTTTGTACATAATTTATGCTATCAACTCTAAATGGTGCAGCAATAGAGTCAATAATAATCAAAGCAATATTATTTTTCAAAAGCAATTTAGGAAGACGAACTCTTATACAAGTGATTAGATCATCTGATTCTGTGATATGTTCTACAAATGTGTTTTGCCCATAATTGATGCATGGGTCATAATTAGGAATTGATATTTTCATGTGTTCATATCTTTTAATAGGAAATAAATCCTCTGTACAAATATACACACATCCATTAGACCAATTGGAAACAGTAGCCTGGATTGCAATTTGAGTTTTACCTGAACCACTTTCACCATATATTTCTGTAATAGTTCCTCTTCTAAAACCACCATTTAAAATACAGTCTATTCCATAGCATCCTGTAGTGACTCTATCTTTAGTCTTTAGTGATAGTAATCTTTCACATGTTATGCATTCTGGTTGAAAATATTTACTAACCAGAGACTTAATTAGTTTGATATCATCAACTGATAAATTTGTTAATTTTGTAATGTCCCTTATAGATAAGCAAACTACTTGCTTCAATGTAGTTATGCTATTTCTATTTAGTACTTCAAAGAGTTTAGTTGGCAGTATTGTTTCTAATGTATCCATGGTTCTAGATAAAAATAAATATAAATTAAACTTAGGTTTTTTTTAGATATTATAATATCTACATATTATCTTAAATAGTGAATCACAAATATTAGGGCATGAATTTTATACGCTCTACCCAGTCAAGATTATCGAACCAATGGTTTTTAGAAACTCAAGGCACTCGCAATAGAATCGAATAGAATATGTACTGACTGAACTGTATTGTGAACTTATACAGAATATAGTACAAGACTGGTACAATATCTGTGATAACAATGCTATTTACTTCCCATCAATTATTATTTATTTCCGTTATATTATGCACAGATTAGAAAGAATAGTATTATGGTATTTTAGCTCTATGCTTGCATTAATTTTTTATGAATTCTGTCTATTACAGGGAAAGCAAAGGAAACTGAAGCCTTTGGGATACCACTAACGTATCCAAAATCTCCTAAATCCGAGATTTTGGAAACTAATTTCGTTAATGTCTTACTTAAAACATTTAGTGGACTACAATGTTAGCGATTACGATAAAATTATACCAAAATGGAATGCTATATTAATGATTACGATGAAATGATACGATGATGTTAAATAAATGAACTTATTCCATGTTTGCTTCGTAATGAATGAATGAAGTGAAAAAATGACTTAGATAAAATGTAACATATTTTTAAAGGAACGTATTATATATAACAAAAATATATTTTATCGATTTTTTCCAAATAATAAAATAAAACAACTATTCAATTTATAAAAGGATTATCATATTTATACAGCTAAACAAGTTTGGGATGTGCTGGTAAAAGGATTTGAACAAAAATGTGGTAATATGAGAATAACACTATTAAATTCCATACTTGATGAAAAGCTTCTTAAGCAGTATGTTTAAATATGTGACGTCTATACTACTAGCACAGGAAAAGGTTTGGATGATGAATTAGTAGCTATTATTACGTTAATTGGCCTCCCAAAAGAGTTTAAACCTATGAGAATGGCAATGGAACATCCCAATGTGACTATTACAACCGAAAAATTCGTTCCAAATAATTTCAGGAAGCTGATCAATAATTGGCAGTTAGTGAACAGCAAACTGGTGTAGCAGTATTACTCATAAGACGAAAAAGTGGTAAGAACAAGAAACCAGAAAAGGCTTTTTTCATCCAAGATTCGCTTTAAGCGTGGCAAGAAGGTCACAAAAAGCCTGAATGTTCCTTTTTGAATCATCTACTTCAAAAGAGGAGTATAGATCAAGTTTATACACTGTATTTGCAACAAGTGATTCATTTACTTCGGAGGATTTTTTTAAAATGGTGTTCTAATCCTATATCAAAGCATTTACATCGGTTTGGTGATCATAATGACAACAAAGACATTAAAAAGGATTGTGGATTGTGAAATGGTGGTATGGTAGATTGTTTAGGCCGTGGAGATAAATTTAAACGACATTTTGGTAACGGTTACCTATGTGCCAGGTTTGAAAGCAAACTTATTATCTGTGTGTAGTTGGTTGAGAATGGATAGTGTGTGGTATTTTCTAAGTCAGGCTGTAAAATTATCGTGATTCTAATTGTAGCCGCAATTTCAGGTATTTATAATTGTATAAAAGGGTTGTGCTGCTACTGTACAGGTTGATGAACTGTAATGACATTGAAAACTTTTTTTCTAAAGTCCAATTCGGATTGACAAACAACTAAAACTTGATTCGTTTAAGTTGTTTGTCACTGAAACTGAAACAGGGACAGGTATGAAAGTTAGGTGCATTTGGTTCGACAATGGTACGGTGTATAAAAATAAAGCTTTTGAGGCATATTTGAAGTCAAAAGGTATCAAAGGGTTACTTATTGTACCTGTATGATTTAGGTCTGCCTACAGTGTTTTGGACGTGTATACGTAAAACTGATGTATATATTAAAAATAGATTACCTCATGCCATCAGTCAGTTGGTCCCGGAGGAATTTGGGACAGGTATTAATGTTAATATCACTCAGTTTAAAGTGTTTTTTTGTGAGGCTTATTTTCTCATTTCAAAAGTCTTAAGGCATAAATGGGATGCTAAGGCTAAAAAAAATTTATTCGTAGGTTACTCTAAAACGACCAAATGATTTTGAATATCAGATATACGTGATCCTAGTGTAATAATAGTAGATCTCTGGCTACGCCATACGCCTACGAAATGCCATACAAAGTAGAAGAAATTTCAAAGCAATCTCCTTCTTCTTTGGGGTTTTATGGCGCTTTCTTAATAGATTCCGCCAGTATCGAGTTTTCTGCTTAGGTATATATTTTATAAAAACTATCTGGGCAAAGTGATATGATTGCACAAGGTATATTAATTGTGTATGAGAGGTTAAATGTAGAACTGTTGAATTATCTGAAAAAAAAGACACACACAAATATATATAGTAAATTTGTTAATAGGTTAATGAGGACAAACGACTTATAATCTAATTTTATTGGTCGTTAGATAGTCACACAGAACTGTAACAAATGGAGAATTGACATGTACAAGTAGGGATTTGAAGTTAATTGGTCTGGGGATGTATGGAGGGAGCAGATCATAAAGAGAGATGGCGTATCTAGAGCATTCAAAGAAAATATGATCTGTTGTTCCTTCGTCCAATCCACATTCACATAAAGAAGAGTCCTTGACCCTTATTTTGGCCAAATGTACCGGTGTGCATGCATGTCCTAACCTTAGTCGACAGATTGTAGAGGTGCAAGTTTTGGAAATCTTTTTATATTTAAAGTACCAGGGTTTACTTGGAATTAATTGTTGGATGTCGGAATAAAATTTTCCCACAACATTGCGGGACTCATTCCACTTAGTAGTCCAAGCAGAAATCATCTGATGTTTGGACATTAATTTAAGGTCATGAGAGAACACTTTAAGATGTGAGGTACAACCACTGGTAATAGACTCCTTCGCCATACAATCGACTAATTCATTCCCCTCTATGCCTGAATGACTGGGGATCCAAGCCAAGCAAACTAGAAGACCTTGCTGAACGCATCTATGAAGAACACTCCTGATGTTGAGGATGAGTGGGAAATTATTTTTAGATCGGAAGGGATTAGATGATATAGCCTGGAGGCAGCTTTTGGAATCTGAAAAGATGATAGTTTTATTAAGTTTATGAGATTCCACATATAAGAGAGCTTCCAACAGGGCAGTAGCTTCTCCAGTAAATATAGATGAGGCAGGAGGCAACTTGAAATTTAATATAATTTTGTATCTGGGAATCCATACAGCCGCGCCCACACATTTATCTTCATTAATCTTTGAAGCATCGGTATACATAACCAGCCAGTTATTCCAGAGGGTGTTTATGTGAAACTGTAACTGGGAGTTAGCAATGGGGCTGCCTTTATTTATATCGAGATCAAGGATTATTTTAGGCTGAAAGGTTAAAGAATGGAAAGAGTTCTCATATAGAGGATTTAGTACACACTGATAAACAGGGCTGGGAAGTCGGATGAATTTAACAAAACTGTTGAACAGGCACGGATTACTTTTATGATTCCAATATTTATCAAATGAAATGTATTCAGAGAGTTGATGAAGTTTTTCTATGAGAGGGTGTCTGGAATTTTGAACAATTTTAAGGAAGAAATTATCTGAGAGGTATTGCCTTCTTATTGAAAGAGGAGCTTCACAGCATTCCACCTGAAGAGCATTGATGGGTGAGGATTTCATAGCCCCCAGTATAATACGTAAGCATTTGGACTGGATTCTGTCCAGGGAGTGCAGGGATGATTTGAGACATGGTTCAAGTAAAAAGGACCCATAATCAAGGTGGCTGCGTATCAGTGCATTGTAAATCAGTTTCTGTGAGAACGGGTGTGCGCCCCACCATGAGCCTGATACAGACCGGAGGATGTTAATATTTTTTTCACACTTTTTCGTGATATGCGCAACCTGCTGAACTCCTGTCATCCTGGCGTCAAGCATCACTCCCAAGAATTTGACAGTATCTTTCTGTGGGATGGATTCACCGTCATACATAATATTCACATCAGGAGAGGTCTTCAAACGAGTAAAGTTAACCACACTTGATTTGGAAACGGATAGAGACAATCCGTGGTCGTGAAGCCAATCCCCAAGGTATGACATGGCGGTGTTGAGTCGTGTAGAGGCAGTCATAACATCCTTTGCAGATATGTAAAGAGCAAGATCGTCAGCATATTGTAATATATTGCAAAATGAGTTCACTGTTAAATCAAGGTCATATGTGTACAGGCTATATAAAAGTGGACTGAGGACTGAACCCTGAGGCAAACCCTTCCAGGTGGTTCTCGATGTGAGAAGTCTATTGTTTACACTCACTTGGATGGTACGAGTCGAAAGTAAATTAGAGATAAGATTTACAAGCCTCACAGGTATACTCAGATTGAGCAGTTTTTGCCTGAGTATTGGAAGCAAAACATTATCATAGGCAGATAAAACATCCAGAAATACTCCGACCACAGACTCGCGCTTGGAGAGGCCTATCCAAATGTCCGTGACAATAATACTGAGACTGTCCATAGTGCACCTGCCTTTGCGAAACCCAAATTGGGTTTTGGTTAGAATACCTCTGTGCTCAACTATCCATTCAAGACGGTTTTTGATTAAATGTTCTAATATTTTTGCCATTGTGCAAGATAGTGCGATAGGTCTATGTCCGTTTGGGTCATTGCAAAGTTTACCGGGCTTCAGAATGGGTATAATAATCTGAGACTTCCACTCTTCTGGGGGAATCCCAGACAGAAAGATGTTATTTAGGATACAGAGGAACTTGTCTTTAGTGCTGGGACTGCTATTAACAAGAAAGGAGTATGGGATTCCGTCAATTCCTGGGGATGTATCTTTCAGACCATTGAGTGCTGATGATAGCTCTTCGGGAGAAAATGGGGCATCAAACTCACATAGAGGAATGCCAGAAGTATCTTGATATAAAGTTACCTCTGGAAGGGTGGGGACAGATGTGGGGGCCAACTTAAGACAAAAGGGTTCGAGCCACTCTCTGATATCATTAGATGTGATGTTGCCAGTGCTAGACACAGAGCCTCGGAATCTTCTTATATTGTTCCAAACCATTGAAGGGGGGGAGCTTGGAGAGAGTGCTTCGCAAAATTTCAGCCAGCCAGCTCTTTTCTTTTCAGACAGGAGTTTTACTGCTTTAGCTGAAACTGCACGGAACTGTAAATAGTTGGACTCTGTCATTGATTTGGCATACTTTAACTCTGCTGATTTCCTGTCTTTACAAATTTTAGAGCACTCAGAGTCCCACCAAGGCAGAGAAGGGGTTTTTTGTCTGAAGATATTTTTTGTGGGTACTGAACATCTGGCTGCCATTAATACCGCATCTCTGAACTTAACATACATAGCATGGACATTGGTCAAGTTACTTTCTGGTATTTTGGTTAGTTCTTGGTCCAGTGTGGAGCGGAATAGACTCCAATCTGCTTTAGCAAGATTGTACTTTAAATGGGGGCGTGGGATGCCACTTATGTCAGGACGGGATGAGCCCAACGTTTCTATTTCAATCACTATGGGGAAATGATCACTTCCATGTGAATTGGGGATAATTGACCACTGAATGCGGGAAGATACTGAAGGAGAGCACAAAGATAAGTCTACCGCACTTTTCTGGTTTTGGGAAGGGGGAACCCTACGGGTAGGAGAGCCGTCGTTCAAGAGGCATAAGTTAAAGTTATCACACAGGTCTAAGAAAGCAGAAGACAGGTAGTCACAATGATGAGAGCCCCATGCAGTGTGATGTATATTAAAATCTCCCATCATAATAATTGGAGGAGGAATTGAAGCAAGGATGGACTGTAGCTCTGTGAGACATGAATTATTAGGATGAGGAATATATACTGAGAGGAAGGATATATTTGTAGTCCTCAATGCTACTGCATTGATGGATTCACTGTGAGAAGGTAAATTTATTTGTGTAAAGATATTTTTTCGAGAAATAAGGAGGGCCGAACCTGCATGCCCATCACTCCTGTCATCACGGAGACATGAATATCCTGGAACTCGAAAATGAGAACCAGGCTTGAGTCGCATCTCCTGGATGGCAAAAATAATGGGAGAGTATTTATTTATTAAATATAAAATTTCATTTTTTTTATTCTTGCTGCTGCGACAGTTCCATTGAAGTATAGGAGCCATTGGGACCGGTAATAGAGAGGAGCTGGGACAACTGATCACGGACATTGTTCGGTAAACTGGAGTCATTAAATCTACTGAGGATATTAATGGCAGTTGATAGTAATAGGTCTATAAGGTTATCATTAGTAGTTGGAGTCTCAGATAAGAGGGCACATCCATTTTCAAGTTGGGATCTGGGTGTTGCTATAATTTCTCTGTGTGCATCTCGATCATACCCAGGGGAGGAGGCTGGCATATGTGGTTGTCTAGGAATAAACATAGTTTTGCGGTATGATGAGTTATTTAAATGAGTATTAGGTGGAGTGGTGGTAGGAGGTGGAGTGGTGGTAAGAGGTGGAAGGGAGGATATTTGATTGCAAGTTGTAGATCTGACTGCGTCAGCAAATGATCTCCTGACCTGAGGGAACCTAGCTGAAGCTTCTGAATATGAGACACTTTCCTGAGACATTACAAGTTTTATTTGCTTTTGTCTAGACTGCTCTAGGCAGGATGGATCATTTGACCTATGTGGGCCGGTACAGTAAAGGCATGTTGGGATATCTTTATTACATGAAATTCCTTCATGAGGTTGGGTACATATAAAACAACGAGCCTGTGATCTGCACTGTGCTTGAGTATGTCCAAATCTACAACACTTATTACACTGAATTGTAGGAAGTATATATGTTTCGAGTGGTAATGAAGCAAAGAAACAGTATACATGAGGTGGTAACTTTTGGCCAGAAAATGTAAGTACAACAGTTTGAGTAGGGGTCCATTTGGGTGTGCCATCGACTATGCTCTTTCTGTTGAGTCTACGAGCCTTTATAACTTCACCGAAACCAGTAGGAACTTCTATCGACTGTACTAGTTCCTCAAGGGTCCATTCTACAGGTATTTGACGGACAATAGCCATTCTGGTGATACTGTAGCTTGGGATAATTGCTTCATACTTGGATCTGGGTAGGGCTGGGTGATCTAAGAAACTATTAGCATCTAGATAAGATTTAAATTCAACCGAGACTCTATTCCGACCTATTAACTTGACACCATCACATACAACATTTTTAATATTATTATGGAATAAAAAGTGCCCAAATTTAATTGGTCGCAATGCGGTGCCAGAGGCAGGATCTGAAATAAGCTTATTAACATGGACAATAAAGGGTGCTTTATCTTCAGCTGTGAACTTACTTTTAGTATTTAAAAATTCAGGTTTGGTGTAAGAGGACTGTATTGATGGGGAAGCTTGGGACGTATTGGTCTTTTTAGGTGGTTGTGATGCAATTGATTCGATAGGAGCACGCTTTCGAGTTCCTTGAATGCTCTGATCTACTTCCATTTGTGAAGATTGAGAGAATAATGTAGGAGAGGGTTGAACAAATGGTCCATTGTCACCTCCTCCCGGGTCGGGAGGATCCGACATATCTAAACTACGAATAAATTAACAATTACTTACATCCACTAAACGAATAATACCGCCACCAACTTAAATAAGTAATAATAATAAGTCAACAGAGGGTTTAAACTCGAAAATCACTGAAAAAAAAAGGAAAAACTGTGAAAACACCTTGTGTCAAACACTCAACTTTTCCCAATCCCAATTGAAAATTGTCAAATCCCAGTAAATAATATTTATCCTCAAACTCTAGATCTCAAAGCAATCTGTTAACTATGTTAATTTCGTTTACTTTTGACATACTCTTTTTAATCTGTGTCTTTTGACATACACTAATCTGTGGTTGTTTCCCAGTGTGTTCCCCAACGTAACAAATATTAATAAAAATTCTCTTTAGTAATCCTAGTACAGAGTGGCAACTGGCGATATTTTGTAGTAAAATGGCTTGTAATTCATGTGCAAAATCGTTTACTTTGTTTCGCAAGGAGGTATTAAAAAATCATCTTCATCGCTTTGAATTATAAATTAGTTTTTATCTCAATATTTACCTATCCTTGCAGAAAGGTTGCCCAAGTTGTGGTTATAGCTATTGTTCTACCTGCCTGGATAACAAAATATTTGTGAAGAAATACAACTGTTATAGAAAGGTATGTTGTGTACAGGAATGTTTGTAAACTTATGTATATTTTACTGTTCTTTCTATGGTACTCGACCCAAGTCTAAAACTTTACGCCAGTTGGTTTAAATTTAGTTAAAGTAAAATAAAGTTAAATTAAGTTAGTAAACATAATTTATTTATCTTTATAGGTGTGTTCAAAGTGTAAACATTCAAGTGATTCCGAACAAAAGAAAATTGTGGCACCTCCAGATGCCTATTATAAGTAAGTAAATGTATGAAAATAAAAAGACATATGCAGGGTGGAATCAGTGTGTTGCTGAAGTCCAGCTGCAATCAATATTGATAAAAAAGGTCAAAAGTCAAAGGTCTCAATAAATATTCAATTAAACAAATTAAGCTTTTTCAGCATTTGTTAGCTTCTCGATTTGGTCTGTTGCCTAGTGTTGTTTATTATTGCTGCATGAATATATTAAATACTGGGCTATAGCCATGATACTGTATTTTGAACAGCTTGACTACTTGAACAGAACTTTTTTAATTTTGATTAACAAACTTAATATGTTTCAATAAAACAACCAAATAATGTTAAATGGTTTTACTGTGCTAAGTAGCAAGTCAGAACTGAATTATGTAAACTGACATAGAATATCAACCTACCCACAATACACAATAACAAATACCCACTCTACTACATAGTACTGAATTATTAAAACAACAAATCAGACCTGTACATATTTCATATATGCTCACTGGTGACTTAAGGCTGAACCCATTGAGGCAGTACTGGAGTGTGGCGAGTAAAATTTATTATACTGGAGTGTAATTATTTGAGTTACTATGGACACAGAAATTGGGTAGTATTCCAGCAGCAATTCAATTTGTACAATGGGTAATGGTGTCACTAAGAACAATCTCTTTTAGGCAGCTGTATATATTATTTGTTTGTTTTTAGACGAATTGGAGTTATCAAAACTGATTCAAATGGCTTTAATAATGGTACAATTGGTACAAGTGCTACAGATGAAATAGAGAAACGGTTGCAAAATTTAAAGAAAATTAAGTCAGATGTTCAAACCGATGAAGATATTGCAAATCGTTTGCAAAACATTAGAAGTATACCATCAACCTCTGATGCTGAATTACAATCAAGATTATCAAATCTTAAAGGTTTACAAGTAACAGAAAATTATAATAAGGTAAACATATTTTTAGAATTGTATATCATGAAAGCATTTTTTGTATTTAAAAGTTAAACATCTTACTGTAATACTTTTTTATTTTTAAGCCACTACATTGGTCACCTAAAAATAAGTCTGAGCAAGAAGAAGCAGATGAACTACTGAAATGTTATACAGAACAGGCTTCTATTGACAAAAAATATGAGGATAGATTTAACGAACATTTAAGTGATATAGAATCAAGATTGCTAAATTTGAGAGGAAATACAGTTAATAATTTCACTAAAGCCACTGAAACTCAAGATGACTCTGAGGATGAAGCTGAAATAAAAAAAATAATTCAGAAGGTCTTTAAATATACTGTGTTACAGGTTTCGATAATTGTAATTGAATCAATTAATATTATATATATGACTGAACTGAACTGAGAGTATGTCAAATCTCATAACATTTTTTTTAATACATTTAGTGATTGCGATTATCGAAATGCATCTTTTACACACTTAATAGTTTTTATTAAGGACTTTTTTCATAATATTTTGTCATATTTGGTAATTTCTTTATAGTTTTTAAAATTTATGTATGGGGATAGTAGGCAGTGGTTTTATTATTCACACAGGTGAACGAACAAACAGGGTAGTAGTAAAGTGATAGTAAAATAATCGAAAATTGTACATACAAGTGCAGCCGGTTGTCCAATTGTGAGGAGTGGAAATAATTCTGTATGTGCATCGAACGAAACATACAACTGCATTTGGATATTATGTGCAGGAGGATAACAAAGAGCACTAATACGGTTAATAATAACTTTCCAGGTGCTAAACACTCATTGAAAAGTTTACTTTTAGACAAAATCTTTTGCAAAAGTCATTTGCTCTAAAAGTCTTTTGTAATAGTCATTTTTTCTTACTGGAATATTTAACATGTTAAATGCCGAATATTTAAGACGTTAAAGACCGCATGCCCACCGGTGGGTCACTCCGCAACAATATTACCGGCCCGCATGCATAGGTGGACACGACGTTTTACCTGGGGACGGTGGGCATGATTTAAATTCAATTTATGATCAAACGTGGGCACTTTAATGAAAATAAATCTAGGGGTTAAATAATGTTTACCTCAAACTATTGTACACTAAAAACATATTTGAAAAACTAATATCCGTAATTAACGATTTTAAAAAATTCCGGTCCCTATTTGAGATATAGAATTTTTCTCTCCCTTCAACGGTCTTCAACGATTTAATAAGTTTATTGAAGTCATATTCCAGATGTGCTAAAAACATATAGGTTTCAGCTACCCAACACGTTATAACAGTGAAAGGTACCCAAATTTTATAGATATAAAGCGCCCAGGTAGTAGATAAATAAAGGTGCATAAAATAAAAGTAATGCATTATTAAAAGAGGAATACTTTTAAAACTTTTTAAAGAAAATCTACACCAAAATTCATGATTGCACGTAGCCGCTTGTTTGAACGCATTTTCTCATTCCATTTTTTTGTATGTCTACTCATTTTATAGGTCTATAAAACTTTTCATGTCAATATTAAAATGGCATATGAAGGAACTAATAAAGCACTTATGCAATGACCAAGAACAAGTAGCTTAAGAGACAGCAATATAATAATGTCCTTATCTGTCTCACATACTTACCGTGAGTGTACCGTGTTACCGGCCTTTTTTAAAATTAGAAAAAAAAAATTCATTTCAAAATAAATATTCAATAGCTAAAAATTAAAAATATATTTTTATTGCACCTGACGGTAAGTGAATATATGGTCGAAGTAAGTAACAAACACACCCGATAATTCCTCAACAACAGAGGAATTGGCTATTTTACCTCTAACTGTCTTAACACAACAATGTTGTTAACATTATTGTTATGGCGGCAGACTTGGTATGCGGCTAGCCAAGCGGACTTGAAGGCCTCACCAAAACTTCTTCGCCTATTTTGAATTGAACCCGGACCTCCAGATCTGAAGTATGTGGTCTCAGCCACTAGACCATAGAGCCAGTTAAATAATTATAAAAATAACTTATGTATGTTGAAAATGATTAAGTTTGGGGTTCATGTTTTATAGTTAAATTAGTCCAGGAACTATATACGTTACAACCCCGTAAAGGATCTAGGTCGACTTAACATGTAGCAAAAATAACAATTGTGTAGATAAATGAATTTTGGCTTATTGATATTTTGACTCATTATTTTACTTTACAGGTGAAAGTTGACTCACTACTACATGACGTTGGTGATGGTATTTCTTTATCCAATAATGATGAATTACCATTCTGTGAAATATGTAATGAGGATGCCAGAATGAAGTGTTTAGGATGCAAATATTTGTTTTGTAAAACATGCTTTCTTGAACATAAAGATGATGAGGATGGATGCGATAGATATGAACCCTATGAACCACCAAAAACGTAATAAATATTATTAATTGATAGAAATTATTAGTTCAGGGAAAGAGACTTTTTGCATATAGTATGTATAATCTTTGGCTGCACTATTTAAATCTGGGCGGTTTTTATGACATTAAAATAGGGACATTTCAAAAAAGTAATCAAATTAGAAAAATTTTATTCCAAATATTTTTCTTTCTGTTAAAATGAGCGAATCTAATGAAGAATTTAGATACATTTTAAAATTTTATTACAGAAAGTAAAAAATACAACGCAAGCTGCGAAAATGGACGCTATTTTTGAAACAGTTGAGCAAGATCGCCATAGCAGTTACGACATAGCTGAAGAACTGGGAATGGACCACAAAACAGTTTTGACCCATTTGAAAGATTGGTTCACCAAAAAGCTCGATATTTGGGTACCACACGAGCTCACTGAAAGAAATGAAATGAACCGTGTACTCATTTGCGATTCTTTATTGAGACGTAATGAATCCGAACCGATTTGGAAGAGATTGATTGATTGATTAATTCTGGGCTAACTCGTAATAAGGTGATGGTGTCTATAGTGGGATTGGAAGGGCATTGTTCATTATGAGCTTTTACCGCCGAGCAGAACCATCGATGCGGATGTCTACTGCCAACAACTAATGAGATTAAAGCTAAGCTAAAGTTGAGAGAAAGCGGCCAGAAATGATTAATAGAAACGGTTCATCACGATAACGCTAGACTACATACATCTTTAGCTACTCAGGAAAAATTAAGAGTTTGGCTGGGAACTGTAAATGCACCCGCCATATAGATATTAAATGTAAATTAACTTTGAAAAAAAAAATGTCTTGAATTTTCATATAAAATGCGAAGTAACTTTTTCCCCAACCTATTATATAAAAATAATTTCGTTTGTTAGTCTCACTTAAACTGAAAAACGACTTGAATAATTTTAATTGGGTTTTATTTCTTTAAACTAGGGGTGGTTTAAAAATAAAAATAACTGGGAAAATCGTAAAGAAAAACTTAAAAATATATATTTCAAAATTTATTTAGTATGAAAAATTGTCTAATTAATTAAATGACGTGCTATTCAAAATTGTCACTTCTTCAACTTACTTCTTCGGACCAATTTTCATAGATGGTGTGATCACTTAGTAGGCAGGTGATACAAAATTCACCAGGTCTATTCGTCTATTATTAAGATTTAAAATTTTACTATTTAATTGGTTTGTCATCTGTATCTAGAAGTATAGTAAAATACTACACTTAATTAAAAAACCTTCCACTATTTTGATATTGAAAAATCATATTCTTATTTTTTAGTTATACGCTATTATTTTTTAATTATATTAGCTTAACGGCGTCATCAATGCGTAACAAACAAACGCTTTTGTGCTGTCATCCGAATTTAGACGGATTAACATTCGAAGTTGAAAAATATCACAATGATATTTGGCTGTTCGATATGGACGTCAAAGTTATGTCGTCGTCGTTTTAACTTTGAGCAATATTATTTTACAACGCCTGTATTTACACAAACTTTTTATTGTTATTGTATGTGCCAAGAAGGATACAATATAGAATTCTGCCAAACGTTTCCCCAGCAGGTCAGCAGCAGGTAATCGTTTCTTTCTAAACGACTACACGCGCAAAATTGTAACTTGGCGCACATTTACAGCAGATTACGCACTAATTATATAATAAGTTCCACTCTGTGCACTCTACGAGACACTTTCCAGTTCACTTGGTTATCGAGATCCGACACGTAACTGTCGTTAGTATTGAGGCATATCCATTAGAGGTATAACTTTTTCTGGAGACAGATATATTTGAGTTGCAAATTTTGATATTAGATGAAATCCCCAAATTAAAAACATTAATTTCAATGAATAAGAATAAAAGCTGATGTTAATTTATCCGGATATTTGATAGCATATAAACGCATTCAATATAGCTATATATCAATATCAATTGCTTTTAGATATAATAAAAGATTAGGTCTCTGCATTAAAACGTTATAATAGCGGGTATAAAAAGGTAGTGAATCAGCTTTAAATTATTGCTAATATTTAGGATTGAAAGAATTGGCCCACCATTGTAAGGGTAACATTATTTCAACTGCATTGAACACAAGTCGTGCTCCGGTTTTAATACTTCCACAAAAAGCTCCAATCTCCACAAAGAGCTCCGGCGAGTGTACATAAAAAAAATAGGTACATACCTGCTCTGGATCGTTTCTGGTACAAAACAAGGCATGATAAATATATAAACTTTTAACTTAAGGTTTTTTATTTGGTTTATCAAACTCTTCAAGAATGTCTGGTATGTATTTTATTAGGTCATTGGCGGATTGTTTATATTCACTGCTAATCCAGATATCTTTTAGTTTGTTAATAATTGGACCATACTTCTTGCCTGGCGGCACACCATTTTCTTTTAAAATTTTCCCACTGACAGGAAAACGAGGTACATCCCAGTTAGTAAATTCCTTTAACAGTTTTTCATCTCCTCTGTACTTCAATACTTCTTTTACATATTCAATTGCGTTCTGTTGCTTCATTTTTGTATTCAAAACTATTTTTTCATAAGGTCTAAAATAAAAAAATGTCATTAAAAATAAAAATAAAATAGCTTTCTTTTGTACTCAATGTACATTGTGCATTAGAAACTACTATTTAGTTTTCTCTTCCAATCTGTTAATAAGTAACATGCTCTTATAAAAAGCAGGTATTTTTTTATTAAATGAACATCAAGAGCTAGTTTTATTAATATAGATAGATTACCTGATAATAGATGAAAATCGAGAAAAAAAATATACAAAACACATTTCAATAGCCATGTAAATATTCTTACGCAAATAATAGTAGATTCACAGAACGAGTAACAGAACACAAAAGAGCAACAATGTTTTTATGGCGAGAGCGTTACATTATGTTGCTTTTTTTATTGACTTTAAGATTGATCGCGAGCGAAGCGAAGTATTCTTAGTACACTCCCGAGAAAATACACTCCCGAGAAAAGCGAGGGATTTTTAAGTTTAATTTTGAGAGTAGGGAATGTATTTCGATAGAGGCAAAATAATTTTCGACTGAGTAACTCAGTGTACTCTGCTTTTATTCCATCTATGACAAAAGAAAAAAAGAGGAGCGTAATTGAAATTTTTCTAAATCATATTTGTTATTATATTTGCAAATATAATAATATATTGCTCACAGAAGAAACATCGTTCCCTTGTTTTCTTTATTTTCAAACAAGAAGAGCGCGAATTACAGCACCCCACCGCGTTACCGCTGCCGCGCATCCGTGGCGGCTTTTATCATACAATATTTTCGTTGAGGTTCTTTGCTCTCACTTATGTGTGCACGTTATTCGGCTCTTTTCCGTTTAATCAGCCGTATTAGGCGTTTAGTCCGAACCTAGTATGCTTTTTTGTACAATAAAAGTATATATAAATAAATGAGATCAAAAATAATTATCATTATCTGTTCAAGAAAAAATAAACCATTGGATAAGGATTTTAAATGCAGACTTACAGTAATGGTCTATCTCCTACTTTATCTTCTCTGTTTTCTACAATAAAGTAAACCATGTCTCTATCATATGCAGACAATTTAAGTCTACTTTGAAGAATTGTCACTTCATCCATATCTTTTAGCAATGCTGCTAAATAGCCAACTGGGCACAAATGTAAATGTCCCGCTCTCTTGAGTACTCGTTCCAGTTCTTCTATATTAGCATTTTCCGGAAGTCCTTTACGTTAGTAATAAACATTAGTTATTATAAAACTCTTTCTCAACCAATACAAAATAAAAAACTTACCTAATAAGTTTACGTTGTTACGATAATGCTTAAAGTATAAATCATGGTATTGGTCAGCTGAATACTCATAACTGATGAAACTTGTCGAACGGCTTACTAATACTAAAAGTGACATAGCTCAACCTTAAATTCGACATTTAACATTAATGTTAAATGTCAGGACTGCTGTCAGGTGGTATAACAAATATAGTGAGCCAACAATTGTCAGCTATCTGTGAGTTCAGGATCACTGATAACACCAGCAACTCCCCGTTGTATAGAGTCAAGTAGACTTATACTGGTATTTGTCAGGTTTCCCACACGGGACGCCTGGCTAAATGGACGATGGTACTGACCATTCAACCAACTGGTTGAGTGGTCAGTACCGTCGCTTGCGTATTGCGTAATACCACGCATCCGCGACCGTCTGGTCGTGGATGCGTGGGATTTCTTGTTCTCCTTTATTTTTGTATATCCTCATCTTATTTACGTAACTTGCCTAGATCGTTAGAGGGTCTATTAGGCTCAGGTGCAATCAATATTGTGTGATCAAGGGACATCTAAATATTCGATCGAAATCACCCAAGGGATGCGATGGTCGAATAATTTCGAGTTCAAACAAACAAATGGCTGCATTTTTGTCAGCTTAATTTGATCATTTGCTCAAGGTGTTCGCAAAAGATTTGAGCCTATACGCAAATAATAACGTTGTATATCTCATATAGGGTTGTGTAGTCCGCGAAAAAGTACGAGTTCGATACCAGTGGTCTTAAGAGCTATAAGATCACTTCGTATTGGGTGGGGGCGGAAACGGGTTCCGTTGAAGCGGGATCTGTATGAGACTGTAATGTACTTTTGAATACTTTACCAGGTCATATATTTCATCGATGATTTAGATCGCCTATATTTTTCAAAGTAATAGGTAAGTAGAAGTTATATTACGTATATCATAAACTAATAGGAATCCTACCTATATCAAATCGCAGCTTGTCACTTTCAGTGAATTTCACTATATTAGGAATAGATGAAAAATAGGATGACAAACTGTTAAAATCAACTTTCTTTTGTGATTGTAATTTAAGGTAATTACAGAACCCATGTTTAACTTGTGGATTCTTAGTTCTATAGAAATTATATGCTAAACAATTGATATAATTCTTAACCAGCCCCACGTAAACAAATTATCGTAACATGACTTTTATATGTTAATGTCTGCAACACAGTTTTATTTTAAACTAATCCAGACATTATCATTTGAGTTTTCTTTGATGAATGCTTATTTTGTTCCATTAAATAAATTTTGGATATATTTTATTTTTTATAATTCAATTGTCTTACCAATATGAGGACCAACTCCAACCTCTAACATGGTTTTCAACAAATCACCAGGATATTTCCCCTGCAATGTTTTTTTAAGTTCCAACCAAATTCTTTCACCAGATACAATTTGTAGTCCGTCTACATTTTTTTTTAGAACTTCTAGGGTTTCTGTTTGGTGGTGATTTGGACAATCTGCAATTTTGCCATAGAAACGAAAATAGCGCATTATCCTTAAATAGTCTTCCTTGACTCTTACATCAGCATCTCCTACAAATACAATTTTACATTTCTGTAAATCTTCATATCCATAAAAGTAATCATAGACTGATCCATCAAAACCTGTAAAAAATGATTTGCTTATATATATATATTAATTTTTTAGTAGAAGTTATACATTTAAAGACAAAGCAAGTTTCATTATATAATTACCTAAAAACATGGAATTAATAGTTAAATCTCTTCTATTGGCATCCAGTTTCCAGTCAGTTGTAAACTCAACTTCAGCATGACGCCCATCAGTAATCATGTCTATTCTCAGGGTCGTCACTTCAAAATTTTCCTTATCATTAATTCTAGGTGTGATGGTTCCATGTTTCTCTCCATTCATATTGATCATTCTAACATTCTCTTTGGTAAACATATCTTTCATTTGCTGCGGTGTAGCTACAGTAGCAAAATCAATATCTGTGGGGTTTTGTCCCAATAATAGATCTCTTTAAAATAAAACAGTGCTTTATGTAATCATTATTTTCCCTGAATAATAAATTGTAATAAATACAACAAGGACATATTACTTAAATTTCTTTGGTAATAAATAGTGTTTGTTTTAACAGATTTGGAACTTAATTCTACCTCTTGCCTCATTAGCTAACTATAGTTAATTCATTTATGTATTAGCATTAGCAAAGAAATTCTTAAAGGACTCTATTTATTAAATCACATTACAAACCTCACAGCACCACCAGCAATTCTGATCTCATACTGATACTTATCAAATAGATTTTTTAATTCTTCGACTTCTGGTGTAAAAATACTCCTAAATTCTGGAGTATCCAACTTAATCACTACTGGATTTTCACGACATTTGTATTCCATGTCGATTCTAGAGCGTACTCTACTTCTTTGAAAAGAATCACTGCAATTTACCTAAATAAATATTTGAGACGCATATTACAATATATAATATTTTAAATAAATGCAAATGCTGTTATTGAAGCTTCATTCAAATATATAAATTTGTAATTATGATATTTAGTTAGATTATTATTTCATTAACCGATTTACCCTGTATTGATAGAATCGACAAAATCGTGAAATACCTAAGTAATTTCTAATCATAACTTTAAGATCTTGATTTAAATTTTCTAAAAATAACGCCAGTGGACAAGTTTTATGATCTTTTGCAAAATGACAAAATTGATACAGATTATATCGATACTTATTTGCCTTTAAAAACAAATTGTCAAATTGGATATTTTTGTTTAATTCTCGCTATAATTGGGAAGGCAAAGGGAATTAAAGCCCTAATGAATACCGAAATTCTCCTCCTCTCCCCGCCATTACGCACCAAATATAATTTTGTATTTTTCATTTAATACCTTATATTTATATTTAATATAATATTTAAGGGAAAGTAAACAGAACTATTGTCCATACAATTAGTGTTACGTAGTTTTCCTTAACCGGATACCGGTTGATCGAATCTCTTTACCTAATGGAGTGGTAGTATCGCTTGTGTTGGTCACGTAATTTTATTTATATTATTTATAATTTATGTTTAATATTTATTATTGAATTTGTATTGCGAAGGCAAAGCCGGGCTAGCATAGTTGTTATATGAAACAACTTTGCTTGACCGTAGCGACGTACACAATGTTTTGATTTTGTTGGTTTTTCTCGAGCATGCGCGAGATGTCCTTTTGTTTAGTTTCCTTGGTTACGTTATTCTCTGTTATGAATTTTTACACATTTTATTTAGCACATAAAAATATTTATTAAGTTTTAGTTTTGCATGTTTTCCCTGGTTTCCAATTTGTATATTTATGTTTTTTATTTACGGAAGTAAACGCCTGCTGTGATAAGCAAGTCTTTGGTTTTATTCATCCCGCAAGTGATGACAATGAAGAATTAAATTAAATTAAAATTATATGAATAAAAAAAATATATGATGAATGATGAAATGTTTACTTGTATAATTATGAGTGTATGTGTAAGATTCTTAAAGGACTGAATGAGAATGAAAAATGAGAATAAAACTCTGGGAAATCACAAATCAATGCTGAATTATGTTATTAACAATCCTTAATAACATAATTCTTATAAAGGATCGATACGTTACGTTAAGGATACTCATGTTAACTAATTATTTTTCTTTATTTTTAGGTCGGAGATATAGGTTAAAAAATTACACCGTAATTCTGCAAGTGATCAACAAAAATGTTGGAATTTGTATACTATTTATTGCACGATATATAAATTGTCTTTGACATGAAATTTTCTAATCAAAAATTGCTCTTAGACTTAATATACAAAATAAACAATAATATACGTCGCCATTACCCGCCGATTAAAACGATGTAAAAAAATGATACGGGAAATAATCACACTTTTTAATATTTTTACATATTATGTTAATGAATAATATAACACGACCTGTATTTAATTATACTGTTTTAATTATAATGTTTTAATCAAAATAAAAAGACCCTGAAAATAATAATTAAAATATTAGATATGTATATTACCGACATTCAAATAAATTGAATACACACATTTTTATAAAAACCTTATTTAAATTGAATTTATAATCTGATGAATAGATATAAAAATTAATAACAACTACACTCCATGCATGAGGGGCTATTCTCTAAAGGATGCCGAATCTTTGAACACATTTTCGGGTGATAGATAAGACTTTCCCTCCGAAGTTAGATACCACGATCAGTTTTATCAGGCATCATCAGTTTATTTTTTAACGTTTATCATGGCAAATGTGTCCAGTGTTTTTAAATTTGTCATCAATGCCGTACAGAACGACCGAAAGCGACAAGTCAAGACGCGATGCGATGCAGCTATGCAACGGGCTCTTGTCTGAACAGTGACAATCTTGTTTGGTATGCCATGCTCTAATTACATATAAGAAAAAGTGCATTACCTATGGTCAGAAGGGATCACAAATTTGAAGCAAGTAGACATGCAATTATCTAGCAAGACTGCAGTGTGAGTCTTGCAAAAACATTTCAAAGAAAATAGAAAACGAACAAAATATTTCAGCATTAATATCTAAAATCAGAAATAATATAACATAATTTGACGACATTAGACCTATTCTGTTAACTGTTTAAATTTTTTTATAAAAAGCCAGCAAGCATAGCATTTTTGTCTTATCCCAAAGTCTTAGTACTCATATCAAATTAATTAAGACATCCTGATTAATAATTATACACACCCCCGTCACATGAAAAACAAATCGCACTGCATCACCTCGTCACAGTCTAGTGATTGATCATTTTGTAGGAAAGCTCAGATTACATTGCATAATAGTGGCTCGCTTAGGACAACACAATGCAACACTTGTGTGGTACTCTCTGAGATACTCCTTTAATGCTATTAAAAATACAATTTATAAATTAAACCAGCATAGTTTAATGATTAATTATTTTTTAACTTATACAAATTAATATTGTCATTTTCCACCCATGAGACTGCTCATTCCACTTGACCCTTGTTGTAATTGTCTCATCATGTTGTGAAGACCGGACATACCGCCCATTTGCTGAAGAATACGGGGATCCATCATTTTAGCCATTTGTTGGTTAAGTTTTGCCATTTGAGTCTGATTGACATTTTTAGCCATATCACCTCCTTTAAATAGACCTTTGATGCCTCCCATTTTCTTGACAACAGCAGCAAATTTGGTATACTGAGTAATCAAGTCTTTGACATCCCTTTCTGTGACGCCGGCACCCTGCGCAACTCTAGTGACACGAGTTGGTTGTTTCGTGAAAAGTTTTGCACCATCACGATGGTCTAGTTCTCCTTCATTCATTGAATCCATAATAGTCATAAGGCGTTTTAGTCTGGCCATTGATTCCTGCTCACTCCCTTTGGACATTAAGTCTTGAGAAAATCCTGGTATCATTCCCTAAAAAAAATGTTTGCTATTGAAATTGAAAAATAAATTCATAAATAAAAGCATAGCAAATTATTCGACACCACCTGATAAGGTAAGCAGTAGGTCCTTATGTGAAGTTAGCTACCTAGGTTATTAATATAAGTCAAAATATTTACCATGATTTGTGAAAATGGCCCCATTTTCATAATGTTTTGAAACTGTTCGTACATAGCTCTCAGTGTGAACTGGCCATGTTTCAATTTTTCCAATAATTCATCATTATCATCTAATTTCAGTTCATTTACTTTGTCTAACAGTCCTTCAATATCACCCATACCCAATAATTTGTTTATGAATGGTTTTGTTTTGAATGGCTCTAAATCATCAATGTGTTCTCCAGTTCCAATAAAGATAATTGGACTTTCTGTTGCTGCTACACTGTGAAGGCATTAACATTGTTTACCTTTACATATAATAGAGACAAACTTTTCGAAATTTTACATTACAAAATATTTTTTGCAGATATTAATAACGAGTTTAAAGAGAGCAAGTTTAATAAAACAGTTTTAAGTTCTGTATCGTTTGAGTACTTTTCAAGTTTATAATAAGTATTCATCGCAACATAGGCGCTGGACGAGCACCACACACGCCCATCGCTAGGCCAGAGGCGGGTAGGTCAGTAAGTGGATTCCACGTCGCAAAAAAGGCACCCACTTCCATGACTTGTGACTGAACTTTCGCACTCATCGGGGCCTCCGGTTTACGGAATGTTACTATTAACCTATTGTAAATAGGTAACTTAATTACGTAATTACTTACGCTGACAATGCTCCTCCACCCTTAGCATGCCCGTCTAATTTTGTAATAATAACTGAACCAATGTCGACTTTGTCCTTGAAAGCCCTAGCTTGTGCTTCACAAGCTTGTCCAATAGTAGCATCCATCACAAAAATTATGTTGTCAGGTTTCTGTTAATTAAAATAAAAATACAATCTATTTTTATAAAGACAACAAAATGAGAAAAACGATTAATAGTTTGGATCTGAGACAGAACATAAATAAGAAAAAACAAGAACTGTTTCTTATACAGAGTTTAACAGAATTCCGAGATCAAATTTGTAGGTAAATACAACAATATTATAATACAATCAAAACACGACGATGTGGAGATGTCTAGATAATTTTCATTTGATTATCTTAGATGTAAGGTCCGATCAAAAGGCAGTAGTTACCTGTCTACCTAATTCACGATTGACGGCAGGTGTTGCGCTCTAATTATTGTATATTATTAATGATGATTAAAATATTAATGTCTTCGTTCTTTTGTGCGACTACCACTAAGCTAATCTTTTATCTAATTCTTTATTGTATTTAAGATTCGGGTTCACGGCTAACTTTGAAGGCAAGAAAACAGTGAGTTATACTTTTTACATTGTACAGTTTTAAATCAATATACCGTAACGGAATTTACTCTTAGGACTCGCTCACTCCAAGCTAAATAAGTACCAACACAATTGATTAAAGTAATACACTCCTTTGAAAAGATAATCTAATTTAAATATAAAACGCTTATCACATTATTCTATTGTAGCATGCACGCATGTAGTGTGGTAACTGTAGTGTGTCGTATGAAGAAACAAAGTTTTTATTACTTTAATTAGAAAATAAACATTATCTGAGGGTTGTCAAATTTACAATTCAACCACCACAACCACACCCTTAAGTTTTATTTCGGACTTTTGAAACACACTGTATAAGTACTGACAAGGGCTTTCTGAAAATACATGAACATAATAATAAAATGAAGGTTTTAGGGGGCTCCTACCTATTCTCTAACTAGATACTAAATTAAAATTTAGTGCCATAAAAATCAGGCCCATAGTATGTGTTATTGTCGTATCACTGTGTAAGAAAGTACGATCAGTGTTCCTTACCCATGCGTTTTATATCACGTGAAGAATTATAATTCATCGTCACAACTCAGATATATATAAAGCGCTGATCCCACTGAGGAGGTACCGGGAGCGTGTCAGTTTCAATGTATATATATGCCAAATCACGTTAATACTAATCACATAGGACTGTGTTCGCAATAAACGTCATTCCATTTGATGCAAATAGCTATCCTTCCAGTGCTCACACTTTTGGCGCAAGCACTGTAAGTGTAAACGTCAAATTGATAGATGTTACAAATAAAATTTATTAATATAAACTCAATTAAACATTTTTAGTGAGGTACAATAAGGAAGAATATTTTAATTTGTGGCGAGGTTAAAAGTTAAAACAGTGAAAGCTAAACAATTTACGTCATCAATGTCATGATAAGTATATATAAAAGAATATCATTTTTTCTGTATAATTTGATTAACATTTCGTAACATAATTTAGTGCTTCAGTTTTTATATTCGTGTCTCATTATAATGTTAAACTTATTTTAAGAACATATTATATTCATCATTTTCTGTGACAAAACGTTTCGAAAAGATAGCATTCGGATCACGCGTTGGCAGTTTATGCCGCAGTTTGTGTGTACTCAACGGCCGACTTCGGCACTTGTCAGACACGGCACAGCGTTGTCCCTAACTCCGATTACAATATGAAGGAGCAATATATGAAGTTAATTTACGATGCATTGCTGTTTCATAAAACAATATCATTATTAGGAGAGTTCCACACGCAGCCTACACCCGCTTTGAACCACCCCACCAGGTGGATAGGACATGACATCACACGTTGGAAGCCGGTTATAGCGCGAGTGGATTACTCGCGTTATAACCTTTCTACCGGAACTCCAGGTCGCTACTCATATATATTTTTGATTAGGCTTCAATGACATTAAAATATTAATTTTATAAATTTTTTGTGAACATTATAATTTGCAATAAATATTTGAATTTCAATTCAACCCCATTATAATTATTACTTTTATATATGTTCATTCTATTTGTCTACTTTGAATAAATTAACAATTAGTAGTTAGACTTAATATAACCTTGCTATTGGTATGTTACTTGGGTGTATAAAATATCAATGATTTGTTATGATTTATGGACATACAATCGCATTAGCAACTGCCAACATCTCTTCAAATAGTGATTCTTCTTGTTTGTGACGACCACTAGTATCTACTATGATCATTTCAAAGCCTTCTTTCTTGAACATTTCCACACCAGTAGTGGCAATCACCACAGGGTCTACTTCTGTATAGCTGAAATTAGAATATATAGTTATATTTTTTTCCAGTAGGTAGTTAAATAATAATATTAAGATTTCATTATTGAATTATTAATTATAAAAATTGTTTATAGCCCCAATGAAAATATCTTGTCTTTAAAGGGCGTTACTTTGTTGACCCCAAGAATTTATGTACCTACTGACTTGTTGGTTAACACAAATGTGGCATGCAATAATGAATTTGCATTTATTTGTAATAATTAAATGAACACCATGAAGCTGGAATGGTAATTAAAATTAATTTGTAATTTGTAACACACAAAATAAATTTGATGTCTAAACTGAATAGTCTCTCAATAAGATAATCGATCTAATGGGACTCATTTAGTGTTCAATAGGGCATACAAGAGGCAGTACATTTGTACCGATTTGACATGATGGAAAAATGTTGAGAGAGACGATGGTTGAGGGAGACATTCAGATCCAGCAAAGTTCTACACTTCTTTTAGTCACATTACTCATCATACCAAATGTCATATTTGTGCCAGAACTTCAAATTTTAATCAAACTTCAGGAGTTATGTCTCGCCTCAAAAAGAGACTTACAATCTCTTTTTCAAGTAGTATCCCACTTAACACTAGACTCATTTCACAAACAATTGATTTACTAATATAAGCGTAAAATGGATATGTCAGAAGAAAAATGTGGCAGTGATCTCATGATTGATATAGGTCAAATAATTTTCAGGAGTGATTTGTGATACAAGATTAACATGATAATATTATAAACCATTACCAATTTTATTAACTTTAAAAGGGAGGAAAAAAGGGAGGGGGAATAAATAACTAACACCACCTAAATCTTGGGAATCAGTCAGTGTACTAATGAAGTAATAAAGTAAAATAGTGACTGTTTATCTTTACCTTCCATAAAATGGTATTCGGGCCTTAGTACAATTCTGTTTAACCTGGTCATATGCACCAGCTCTAAATGTGTCAGCACACACAAGACATGATTTCCAATTTTTCCTCAAATAGTGATAAGCCAATTTTGTGCAAGTTGTGGTTTTGCCTGATCCCTGCAGGCCAACAAACATAATAACATTTGGCTTTCCTTTTACTGGTTGGTAAGGTTTCACACCAGGGTCCACTAACTGAAAAAAAGAGTAAATATTTCAAACTACAACACATAAAAATATTTAAAAAATATAATAATAATATCAATGTTTACATTTCCCATGGAATTCAAACAAATACTTGCACAATCGAGCTTCACCTGTGTCTTCTGCACAATACAAAATTAAACAGTTAAGTGCACTACAATAATTATTTTCCATTATTGTGCAAACTTGCAAATAAAATATCTATTAAAAAATATATTTTAAATAAAATATTTTAACTTTGACTTTAAAAATTTTTTAAAATACACATTGTTAACATATTTTTTTTTAAAACTGTATACTCACTTTGACCAACTCTTTGAACACTGCAGACTGGATCATCCTCCGTTTGTTAAGACCCCCAGCCATCTCATCAAAGTCAATAACAGCACGTACATTTTCTCTAAGATTTTTGACTAAGCGAATATTAACATCAGCCTCAAGCAATGCAGCACATATTTGCTTAAGCATAGAATTTAGTACCTAAAAATATGATGACATAGATTTAAGAAATTGTGAATTAGAACACCATATCAAGGCGATTTCAAGTTCAGTACTTACATCTTCATTTATGATAGTTGCCCTACTAAGAGACTGCAACGCGGTAGTAATTTTACGACCTAAATCTGCTAAAACCATCTTGGTTCCTTGTTATGGAAAACTATGGAAAAACGAGTGCAACGTATTGCGAAACGAGGACTAAAATATGATGGTTCGGTAGCTATAAAGCTTTTGTGACATTTTAACTTTATTTAACGTTGCAATTTGTGAAGTAAACACTTTCAAGTACTTTTATTTTCTCTTGTAATCTTGAACAAAAAAATAAAATGACAAAAGTAGTACACGACGTCAATCCGTCAATCTCGCTGTCAGGTCCACAGATAAGAAAAAGTATGGTCAGGTCGACAGGCGACGTCATTGTAATGGAAAAGTTTTTTTAAAACATTTTTTGTATTTAAAAAAAATCCCTATTCCTGGAAAAGCCAAGGAAACTAAAGCCTATTCAGCCATATCTTATGTATTTATTTCTAAGAATATCGGTCCTTTACCCCATGAAGTTTATTGACGACTAAAGAGTCATCATTATTTAATTGTAGTAGCCTTCCGTTTATTACATTTTTTCATGTGTGTCATTAACAAAATTGTGGGTGCCTACTGTAATTACACTAAACACGTATGTTTGTCACTTTATTGTATTTGAGTGTGATTGTATTATTTAAAGAATGTATGTTTAATTCCTACTTAATATAAAATAATAAAAATATTATTTTATAATCGTAATATAAAATAATAAAATAAAATATTTTATATTACGTAGACAAAGCCGGGCTAGTATAGTTAATTCATTTAACAATTTTGCTTGACCGCAGTGACGTTATGATTTTGTTGATTTCTCCCAAGCATGCGCGGGGTGTTCTTTTGTTTTCGTTTCCTGGGTTACGTTATTAAGGGTTACTAATTTTTACACATTTTCTTTATAGTATAAAATAATTCTTATGTTTTAGTTTTCATGTTTCCATCGTTTATAATTTGTATATAAGGTTATTGTGAATTGCTGAAGTAAACTTTAGTGTAATTACTGTAGATAGTTGCCACCAAACAATATACTACCCTTAGTTAACAAAACTCCTTAGAGATACATTATTTTTAAAGATACATTATATCGGTATCCCGGAGCCAGAATTAAAAAATAATCACATAAGATTTGGCTGTATAGGCTTTAGTTTATTTTGCCTACCCTATAATCGGGAGAAAGTAAAAAAAAATTAGAGGAGTGACTGGTAATAAATTTGACAGAAAAATCATTATAAATTCGCTTTGTAATAAGTGGTTCCCTTAATCTACTTGGTTGTTTTGAAAAAGGCGGGAAACGTTCGATTGTGCGGGCGCGATTTTTTAACTTAATTGAATAATTTATATAATTTATTGATATTGGTGATCAGGGAAGTGCAATTTATTTATATATTTGTGTATTATAGTATATTTAATAATAGTTTTTATCCACACGCTGCGGTAAATTGGTAAGTTTTAAATATGAATGAACCTCCCGACCCGGGGGATTTTGTTCCTCCGGCGGGAAATTTTGTCACTATTTCTAATGAATCGGGCATGGAAACCGATGGGTCCACATCGGGCCGTTCACTAAAACGTTCTCGTTTACATGTATGCAAACAATGCAACAAAAGAAGACGTAAACATCACGGATCAGAAACCCGTGGTAGTGGCATCAACTGTAACTGTATTGATTTGATATCTCTTCGTCAAGATCCTTCTGAATCAGAAACAATACCGTCCACACCCACACCAAAAGAATCAACCCTTGCACCATCACTCACAGATTCCACTTCTACACCCACAACTAAAGAGTCCACTCAGTCATCCACACCTAATGTAACTGGTCGCACATATTACAATAAAGAGGATATTTCTCCATATGTTATTCACGTTCAGAAAATTCAATCTAGCCCTAATGATAACTGTACACTTCATCCTGTAACTTTTGGGAAATTCTTGAAAAGAAACTCTGTAGATCACATTGTTAATGGAAGTGTTAAACAAATTGGGAGAAATAAAATATCTTTGAGTTTTTCTAACTATTTAGCTGCTAATACATTTATTCATGATAGAAACCTAGATATACATAGAATGAAAGCATTTATACCAACATTTAATGTAACAAGAATGGGTCTTGTTCGAGGTGTACCAGCAGAGTGGTCTCCAGAGGAGGTCCTGGAAAACATTTCTGTACCAGTAGGTTGTGGTAAAATAATTAAAGTAAGGCGTCTAAATTTTAAAGTTATTATTGATGGTTCTCCATCATGGAAGCCAACACAGTCAATAGTCGCGACATTTGATGGTCAAGTTTTACCAAAGAGAATCTTTATGTGTTATAATGCTTTGCCAGTAGATTTATATATATATCCTACTATACAGTGTTACAACTGTTGCCGATTTGGACATACCAAAGTTCAATGTAGATCTAAGCCACGCTGCTTTAAGTGTGGCCTAGATCATACCAGTGATTCATGTTCTGTCGAAGAAAGTAATGCTGTTTGTTGTCATTGTTCAGGCCCCCATTTTGCTATTAACAAGACTTGTCCAGAAGTACATCGTCAGAAAAATATTAAATTATATATGGCACAAAACTGTACCTCCTATGCAGAGGCCTCTAAGCTTACCCCTAAGGTTACTCAATCTTATTCAAATATAGTTTCTTCTAGTTCTTCAAAGCCCGTAATTTCGAAAACAATGTTTAATGAAGACTATAGAAATAATTTGTCAAAGACCACTTCATATAAAAAGACTGTATTTTTAAAACCACATTCTCACTTAAAACTATCTCGAGGTTATGATGTTCAAGCCCATAATGATATCATCAGGGAGGTGCCCTCATCTCAAAGCAATGGGTGTGCCTTAAATAAAGATAATAATTCAAAGAATGAAGTCGCAGATTTATTTAAGCTATTACTTAATATGATTTCCCAAATAGATTTAAATGAACCGTCCAACGTAGCCTTTTTAGTTAGCAATATTCGACAAGTCTGTGAAATCCAACAGTCTAAACAAAATCAT
Source organism: Acentria ephemerella (assembly GCA_943193645.1). Taxonomy (NCBI): domain Eukaryota; kingdom Metazoa; phylum Arthropoda; class Insecta; order Lepidoptera; family Crambidae; genus Acentria; species Acentria ephemerella. The sequence goes on from OW971889.1 coordinate 4,106,815, forward strand.
ACAATGGAATTGCCGAAGCATACATAATAAGAAAAGTGATTTAATTTACCTCCTTAACAAATTTAACCCTATTGTTTTTGCTCTGTCTGAAACTTGGCTCAAAGCTGATCATATCTTTAGAATAAATGGTTACATTATTATTCGTGAAGATAGGTTTGATGGGTATGGTGGTACAGCCATACTTGTCAAAAGTTCTATTCCATATACTCCTGTGTCTATACCTTCCCACTGTGATGAAATTTCTATAGTTGCTGTCAAAATAAATAACATAACCATAGTATCATTATATATTTCACACCCCACTTTATCTATTTTGAATGAAGTCAATCACATACTATCTATTCTCCCTAAACCATTTGTTGTCTTAGGTGATTTCAACTGTCAACATCAATCATGGGGAAGTACAATAACAAATAATTTTGGTGAAATTTTAATAGACATTATAGATTGTCATGATATATGTATACTTAATTCAGGTGCAGTTACACGTTATACAAAACCAGATCAAAGTAAGAGTGTTGTTGATCTTTCTTTGTGTTCATCAAGTCTAGCTTCTTCCCTGTCTTGGGATGTTCTTTCTTCTTCTTATGGAAGTGATCACTTTCCAATTATTATATCTTTTCCTTTCAATGGAAAAAGTTGTACTCATCACAGGTCACATTTAAAACACTTAGTCTCCAATAGAAGTAGTAAAGATTGGGAAAAGTATAAAATGACAGTTCAACAGAAGGTTTTATTATTACCTGAAATAAATAGCAATACATCACACTGTGCTAATGAGTTGACTAATATTCTTTTAGAAGCTGCTAGTGAAGTTTTCCCAAACAAAACCTTTTCCAATAAAATTCCATCTCCTCCTTGGTGGGATGCTGAATGCACAGAGGCTGTGAAAAAAAGAAAAATAGCTGAGAAAAATTATAAGGCTCATATGACAGATAGTTATTATGAGATCATGTCTAATGCTATATCTTACACAAGAAAATTATTTAAAAAAAAGAAGTTTGAAAGTTGGAGAAGGTTTTGTAGTTCCATATCCCCAAACACTCACCCTACCGTGGTATGGCGTAACATCAAGCGTTATAAATGTGCATATAACAATGTTTCTTCATCCCCATTACCCAGTTCCTTCGGTGATAAGTTCATGGATAAATTAGCGCCTCCATGGGTCCCTCTGAACATTATTAATGAATCATGCTATTTGTCCCCTCATAATCATAACCTATCTGATTTAAGTTCTCCGTTTACAATGTATGAAATAAAAGGAGTACTAGATAACTCCAAAGATTCGGCTCCGGGGTGGGATGGGGTTATTTACAGCTTTTTAACAAAGAACAATGACCAAGTTTTATATTATTTACTTGATCTCATAAATACTATAATGTTTACAAATAATATCCCACAGTCATGGAAGTGTCAAACAGTGTTACCATTCTTAAAACCTAATAAAACCCCAACAGATGTTGCGGCGTTCCGTCCTATTGTTTTATCGTCCGTATTTATTAAACTCACTGAACATTTGATTAAAAATCGTTTAGAATGGTTTTTAGAATCCAAAGGGTTATTAGCAAACACCCAATATGGGTTTAGAAAAGGTAAAAGTACGCTTGATAACATTTCAATACTTACGACAGACATTCGATTAGCCTTTTCTGACAACAACTCCGTCATAGCTACGTTTTTAGATATAAATGCAGCATATGATAATGTATTGATAGATGTTCTAAAAATTAAATTACATTCTTTAGACGTACATCCCGTTTTTTCCAATTTTATTGTAAATATGTTAACCGACCGGAGAATTAATATGTTCCTTGCAGACGCTAATTATACCCGAATAGTCAATAAAGGTCTTCCACAAGGATCTGTTCTTAGCCCTATTCTTTACAATATTTACACATCCGATTTAGAATCAGCTGTTGTGATTAACGACAAAATTAAAATGTTACAATATGCCGATGATCTATTGATTTATATAACTCATTCTACAATTAATGAAGCTTTATCGGATTTAACTAAATCCATGGGCCTTTTAAAAATCTGGATGGACAGAAACGGGTTAGAACTATCTGCATCCAAGAGTACAGTTGTCCTTTTTTCTCGTAAGCGTAGACCCCCAACAGTTCAGTTAACTTATGATAATATTATTTTACCAGTTAAAGATCATTTTAAATTTCTTGGAGTAATTTTAGATAACAAACTCACTGGACAGCTTCATTGTGAACATCTGATAAGTAAATGTGAGCGTCTTTTAAATATACTAAGGTGTCTCTCTGGAGTTTGGTGGGGAGCTCATCCTTACTCATTGCGGCTAGTCTATAATGCACTAGTTAGAAGTGTTCTAGATTACGGTACATTCTTGTTAGAGCCAGGTAATATTACGGCTTTCAGAAAATTGGATAAAATTCAATACAAAGCTCTGAGAATTGTAACTGGGGCAATGAAATCTAGCCCAACTAATGCCTTACAAATTGAGTGTTGTGATCCTCCTTTGTATTTAAGACGGCAATTTTTAAGTGATAGATTCTTCTTCCGTTCCGTTCAATATCTAAATCATCCACTCTTTCCTAAACTAGAATCCCTTTCTGCAAAAAATTTATCATCTAGTTATTGGAAGCATAAATCTCTTCCGTGTTTGGTAGTTAGTTATCAAAAATACAGATCGCTATCCTCTCCTACATACCGGTCAAATTTATTACCATTATTTAATGTTGATTATGAATCGTTAGTCCTCTCCCCGATTATACATTATAACTTGATTGAAAGAAATTATAATTCTGGAATCAACCTAAATTCTGTTCTTCAATCTCAGTTTCATGATTATCATTATATTTTTTGTGATGCTTCTAAACGCGCTTCTTCAGAGCCTTTGGGAGTTGGTGTTTTTCATGCACAGTATAAAGTAGTACAAAAAATCAAACTTCCTCCAGAGTCTTCGGTATATACTGGTGAATGCTTTAGCTTACTAAAAGCTGTGGAATATATTAGTATTATGAATCTTAAAAAAGCGATTATATTTTCAGACTCAAAAAGTGCGCTCCAATCATTAGATAAATTCCCATTCCATTTAAAATTAAAGTCTCCAATCATTTATAACATACGTCAGCTAATCCATAACTGCATTTCTAAAGGATGTATCATTCAATTTGCTTGGATTCCCAGCCACATGGGTATTGAGGGTAATATGGTGGCTGATCAGCTTGCCAAGGAGGCTATTGCATGCGGGGACTTGTTTCCATATACTAATTTTAGTCATGATTTATTAAATATCCCAAAAGTAACACTATTAAATTCATGGACTGAGCTTTGGAATAAAAGTCGACAAGAAAAGGGCAGATTTTATTCACAAATACAAGATTTTATTCCAAAAAAGCCTTGGTTTGCTAACATGGGGTTTGGCAAGATGGAAACCTCATGTATTACTCGTATGAGGTTAGGCCATACTTGTACCCCTTTCCACCTTGCTAAAATTCATGTATTGAATAATCCAAGGTGTGAGTGTGGACTCGATGATGGACATCCCAATCACATTATTTTTTCCTGTCCAAAATATCAAAGATCTTCCTTTTGGAATGATCTTTTATCCCTCAAAATTCCATTCCCAATAAACCTTGCCACTTTGCTACATACACAAGATACTGCGGTTTATAAATGTATTATAGCTTTTTTAAATTTGAATAACATAAGAATATGATTCATTAAAATTATTTAATTCATTCATTAATTCACTCATTAAATAATTTATTTATTAATTATTAATTTATCGTATATTTTTATATGTAACAAATAATTATATTTATATTTTCTCCATATTTACCTGATCCCCAATTGATTATCCCAATCTTCCTTCCCTTTCCGAATAACTCGTTTCCCTAATTTTACATGACACTGGCGAAATGCGCAAACCGCGCAACGTCATATACATAAAAAAAAAAAAAAAAAAAAGTGGTTCCCGTTTGTCATAAAATAATTTGGTCTTTGTAGACTTAAGTTTATTAATATTAATAATAAATGGTTAGTTAATTATTTAGTGTATATCAATTTAAATTGAAAAATTATTCCTCATTATGTTTATAAAAATTGAGTTTTATATTTATTTAGAAGTGGATTATGATTTTATGTTTAGGGGCAAAATCAATCAGGAGGTGGAAGCGGTGGTGACAAGAAAGATGACAAGGACAAAAAGAAGAAATACGAGCCTCCGATTCCAACGAGAGTAGGTAAAAAGAAACGTAAAGCGAAGGGACCTGATGCCGCTCTCAAACTACCCCAGGTAACACCGCATACAAGATGTCGACTGAAACTTCTGAAGTTGGAACGAATTAAAGATTATCTTCTAATGGAAGAGGAATTCATTCGCAATCAAGAGCGCCTTAAGCCCCAGGAGGAAAAAATTGAAGAAGAGAGGTCTAAGGTTAGTTCACAATTACGAAAACAATGCAAATTCACCAAGGATAGTACTGGATGGGTGAAATGTTTGTTACTACAACTACTTTGAACCATTAAAACCTAAACTCTTGTACATCTCCATTGTCGGGAGGCCCTGGCTCAGTAGTGGGTAATATAGTTGATAAAATTATCAAAATGTGTGTGTTGTTATTTTATTATGTATGCTTAAATCTTTATTGAAAATAAGTGAGTACTTACTCACTTTCTGTTTTACCTTTTGTCCCTTATTAGCCACTGGTGAGTGTGTGTTCCATAGAATATTGATTTTGTATGTTTTGAAAAATGAGCTCTGTTATGGGAATGTTTCAAAATTTTTATACTAAATATGGCTTCTAATTATGCTGTACTTGTACTATAAAAGACCATGTAAGTTAGAAATGTCCTTATGGAAACACCATTAAAAGTGTTGTATTATTTCTAATTTGAAATATATTCATATACATAGTAATAATATATAAATATTTATCTTATTATAATAAATATGTGCTCACTTATTGTCAGCGACTTCTGCATTATATGACAGTTATTGCTTTCTCACAAGAATTATACATTTTTTCAAGATAGCCTATGTGCTATTCTAGTCTCTAAATTTATTAAAGTCCCCATGTGATCCATTTTGACTTTGTGGCTTGTTTGAGTTACAAACATACATTAAAAAATTCACATTTATAACAGTAGTCAGATGAATTCTTAACCCATCATAATGATAAAACCTTCCTCAGTTCCTCTTACTGTGATATGTAAGGTATTTTGCATTCCAAACGTTATTACAGTGTACCACTCCACTAGTCCAGTACCACTAGTGTAAGTTTTAATCTTATTGAAATGTTTTGTTTATAGTTGCATTTGGCTGACATATGAATAAATAAGAGTAACATTGTAAATTTAGAGTAATTCAACATCTTGCAAACCACTCTCAAATTTAAACTATGGGTACTTGTAAGTGTAATGTTAATGGTTTCAAACAATTTGCTTCTATTTGCATAGACTAAATATTCTGTGTGTGGGTGAACTGAAAAGTGTGCACTATGTTTGACATTGTAGTCGTCAGCACAAAGCATTTTTTATTTAATTTGTTTCTACAATTATTTGAACATATCATCAGGTAGATGATTTGAGGGGCACACCAATGTCAGTGGGCAATTTGGAGGAAATAATAGATGACAACCATGCAATTGTGTCTACCTCTGTGGGAAGTGAGCACTATGTCAGTATATTGTCTTTTGTGGACAAAGACCAATTAGAACCTGGCTGCTCTGTCCTGTTAAATCACAAGGTTTGTATTATATATCATTGCAATGCACTTTAATAATTAATGATTCCTTTTTTCCTACAGTTTATTAGTGTTTAACAGTTTGTCTCAATATAATAAAAAGAAAGATTCTTAATGCCATATTTGATTAAGAGAGGCTTGAAATTAATTACACCTAAGTCTGTTTTTACACGGTCTTTTTGTACACGGTTTTGATATAACACGGTTTGAAAATTGAATATGTAACTGATGACGACAGCAATTAAATTTATGTTGTTGTATTTATGATTATCACTTATTCTATTTTATTTTATTTTTTACCTTAATAATTGAATAACCTATTCTTTTCGTTCACAACATAGTTTTTTAGTTCCTGAACTTGCCATACATTTAATTTATATTACTTTTAAGATTAGAGTGCATATCTTTTTTATCATTAATTACTATGCTTGTGAAAATAAGCATTATATATTTGATTTAATAAAATAAACATGAATTCTTGTTCTTAAAAATTCTTGTTTTTCTCTAATTTTAATAGGTTTTAGAGATTAGGAACAAATCACCCATTTTTGTATAAGATCAATGTCTTTTTTTACACGGCTTCTTCTGGAACCAATCTACCGTGTAAAAACAGACTTAGGTGTATTAAACATTTTTGAATTATAATTCAGCATTTTTGTTTTATGGAACTGACATTATTTGATTGGTGAAACCTCTTTATTTTACTTTAATTAATCTTCATAACAAACAGGTGCATGCAGTAGTTGGAGTACTGGGTGATGATACTGATCCAATGGTATCAGTGATGAAGCTGGAAAAGGCTCCTCAAGAGACATATGCTGATATTGGAGGTCTGGATACCCAAATTCAAGAAATCAAGGTCAGTATACTTTAGATTAATTTAATATACTTCAATATTTTATTTTTATACCACAAAAATGACTCTTCCTTTACTTTCAATTTCCTTCATCCATTTTGTATCTTCATATTTTTATTAGTTAAATATAATGCTACATACTGACCTACTTACTTAGAATTATTTATTACATTTTTAATTTACTATAAATAATATTTGTGCATTTTTTATAAAATTTATAAAAGTGTGCATTTTTTTTAAACTGTAAATTACAAATTATTGTGATTTGTATTTATATTGTTTTATTTCTATAGTGTTCTTTTTTTAGGAATCAGTAGAACTGCCTTTAACTCACCCTGAGTACTATGAGGAAATGGGCATTAAACCTCCCAAGGGTGTCATACTGTATGGTCCACCAGGAACTGGGAAAACTTTGCTTGCAAAAGCTGTTGCTAACCAGACTTCTGCTACATTCTTACGAGTTGTTGGGTCTGAGCTTATTCAGAAATACTTGGTAATTATTCATGCAATATATTGCAAAACTAGATTTTTTAATTTTTTTTATTGTTGTTAAATAATGTTGCATAATTGTTTTAACACAATTGCGTTTATATGTTGTTTGCGTTTATTACTGTGTTTTATACAGTGCTATTAAGGGTTAAAGTTATGAATGGGAAATATATTTATATGCTTTATTTAATGTATAGTTATAATGAATTTATAGGGTGATGGTCCCAAACTGGTTCGTGAATTGTTCAGAGTTGCTGAAGAACATGCTCCTTCTATAGTTTTCATTGATGAAATTGATGCAGTAGGCACAAAAAGGTATGCGAAGAAAAATTTTACTTTTAATATCTTGGACAGTTATTTTCAATGTTGTCAAACCTACCTATTATTAATAAATACCTACATATTCAAAAAGTTTAACAATGGTTACATATTTATAGATACGATTCCAATTCTGGTGGTGAAAGAGAAATTCAAAGAACTATGTTAGAATTACTCAACCAACTTGATGGATTTGACTCGCGCGGGGACGTCAAGGTAAATATGTTTTATTAAAGGTACCTGGGTAAAAAATAAATTGCTAAGTATTCTGATTGAACTGGCCCAATACTTACTCAATGGCATGGTATGGCTTACACCAAATCTAAATTAAATTGCAGAATAGTTATTTCAAAAAAAGTAATCACATTGTTACTTTTAATCTTGGTATCCTTTTACTATACACATTAATATAGAGATATAATTTCACGATAGTATAACCGACAGTATTATTAAATGGTATAAGTAACAGATTCTGAGAAATAAAACCATAAAATAAATAAATACATTATTGATATTTTGTTCTCTTAAAAATTCGTTAAAAGTTGGGGAGCCCAAGAAGGGTTTTGGGATTTCACTCAAGTAAATCTGTTTAAGATTAAGTCAATACTTTGTATCCTGTTGAGTTCCTTCATGCTGGAACTCTCACCAGAATAGTAACAAAATCGTTAGAAATACTTGAGTGCTACTGATTAAGATAAGGTGTATTTATTATACGCTAAAAAGTGTGCATTTCAATAATCTGACGATTTAGCGTGCCTTAAGGGAGTGAGAAGGTCACAAACTTGCGAATAGTCAGGAGAGTCACAAGCTTGACAATGACTTGAAATTTTATCCTTTTGTAAATATTTTTTTTGTTTTTAGGTGATAATGGCCACAAATCGTATAGAAACTTTAGATCCCGCGCTTATTCGACCTGGACGTATTGATAGAAAGATTGAATTTCCATTGCCGGATGAAAAAACAAAGAGAAGAATTTTCACTATTCATACATCAAGAATGACATTGGCCGATGACGTCAACTTGTCCGAACTTATTATGTCAAAAGATGATCTATCAGGAGCCGATATAAAGGTAAAGAAACGTAATTTTAAATATGTCTAGATAATAAAAAGATATTTGAACATCCAAACAAGTACTAATATTAATTTTTAATAAGTAGACCCGCATGCAGAGTAGGTACTTTTTTCTATTTCGGATTTAACTATTTCGCTTTAACATTAGACCTGAGTCGATCGTGATTGATCGAACCACTTTGATTGGATCACCGGACATTTACGAGTGATCAGGTCGCGAGCTATATGTATCACCATGGTTACATTACAACGCGCTAGACTCGTTCACTCGCTAAGGTCCGCGTATCAATGTAGCCGCTGAGCTACTGACCGCGCTGTAAGAGTATTATATGTGATTATCTTACTATGCTGTTTGTGAATCTAGCACTTTAAACAGAGCGCTTGTAGTTGCTTATAGTGGCCGACGTGATTACGAATTAAGCTAGTTTCTTGACAAGATAATATGAACTTTATAATAATTCCGGTTGAGTCTATTTTACTGTGAATAATATATTCACAGTAAAATAATAATTTATTTAATTCATAGTAATTAAAAATTTGTATCATTAAACATACCGAACAGATAGATTACCTATAACGAAATATTAATAATGTACATTTTGTACGAAAAATATCTAAACACATTTATTATAAAGTAAAAAAAAAATTTGGTACATTTAGTTTATAATTAGAATTATTATGATAATATTCGTGTTCATTTTATAACGCAATAAACACGCGCGTGCGTCCCAATAATCGAACACAACGCTATACACCCAAGACATACATCTAAATGGCGACTCTTGAGTCGTGACAGTGATCCACGACCCGCGATCCAGAGCTTAGAACCGAATCATCTGCGGGCCGTGCGGATCAAAAACACTCGAGACTCGCGATCGATCATTTGATCGCATCATTGTCACTCGATCACCAACGTAATGGGTCGTGATCGACCCGGGTCGCGAGAAGTGATCGATCGACTCAGGTCTATTTCAAATTAGGTGACTGTTCTAGTCTGAAGGGAAAAGTTGCCAGTGTGATTACATGGGACGCATTAACATCCGTTGCAATAACAAGTAATTTCTTGACTTTGCGTTACCGTATTATTGTGAACACCGTTAGTTTATAATTAAATTGATGAGATTATGAATTATCGAAATATTATGAACAGTTACAAATCTTTTAGAATGTCACGCATTATTTTTCGATAGGACTGGTATTAGAGATAGGATTAGGTTTATTAGATTTATTAGATAGGATTGGTTTAACCATTCAATCCGAGGGTTTTTCTGTGAAAAGAGGTAAGAAAAAGCAGTTTTCTTTTTTTAAATTTATAATATTGGTAAAGTAGAAGGTTTCAGTTAAAAATTATCCTTAGGAACATGGTATATACACTTATTACTTGATAAATGCTAATAGTTGCTCAGTTTACCTTGTTTTCGAATGTATCAATTTTATGATCCATATTCACACAAAAAACCTATTATGTCTGATAGATTGTATCTATGCTTAAATAATTTAGTTTCATAAGGTGAATTTTATTTAGATAAACTCATTCTAGGCTATATGCACCGAAGCTGGTCTCATGGCACTAAGAGAAAGACGCATGAAAGTCACCAATGAAGACTTCAAAAAGTCTAAAGAAAGTGTTCTGTATAGGAAGAAGGAGGGCACGCCAGAGGGACTTTATCTATAATTTTTATATTCCTTGTGTTTTATCCTATATAGAGCTCAACTGCAAATAAAGAAATTCATAATTAAATATATAAGTAGTTTTTATTTCAATATACATAATCAAGGCCCTTACGTAGACCTTGCAGTCATCCTTGTTCTTATTTTCTTATCATATTACTCACATGAATGCAGATCAATTCATCAAACAACCCTGTCATTTGGGAGCATTTTAAACCCCTTAGTGCTGCAGACTTATTTTAATCAGCATGTTTTATGATGCGCGTTAAAATAGGGCAAAAACGCTTAATAGTTCCCATTTTAGAAATGTCAAATGACATCATCGGGCATCTGTCTTTTTTTGTTGTATTGTACTGAAAGAGTAGAAGAAAGATTAGGCGTAATAACTATGTAAATATGGTAAGTAAATAATAAATCCGGTAATTTCATTCTTGAAGGTGGCAATACTATTTTACTATGAAAAGAACTTACTTTTTTATTTTTGTTGATAGTATAATAGAAAAGTGTGGGTCGACCGAAAAACAGTAGAGGGCAGCTAAAAGCAGAAATGGAAAAATTAATTAGACACTGATTTTACAAGTTTGCACACTATATTCTAGATACTGATATTTGATATGGAAATATAGGTAGATTGCCTATTAGTGTAACTGAATCCATTCCAAGTACGTCTATAGATAAATGAAGCGTATAAATTAGCGAGAAAATAATAAATGTAGTGTGATGTATAAGCACCACACACTTCGATCCATATATGATCTAGGGGAGACATCCCCGCTTGATTTATATCAACTATTAACAGATAGAAAAATTTACATTACATACATCAAAACAACAGTGATGAAATTCTAACATCAAGTTTTACGAATCCATTCTCAGATAAGTAACATCGGACTGGGCTGTATAGACATAGAATCCTTTGCCCGTTCATATATGGACAAACGAAAAAAACATCTATAAAAAATTCACCCTAATTCATTATAATAGCAATTTAACATTGCATTAATATTTTTTTTCCTGTCTCAAAGTATAACAAAGTGTTACAATAGCAAATTCCAAACAGCGCTCTATAATATTACATGCTAGGCAACATGTTGGAAAATTATCGGATACATGAATGAGTGGCACAGACAGAAATATCCAGGCAGCAACTGAGCATACCGCTCTGATGGATGGGCATATCGCTGAAGCACGCCCTGATAGGGAAGTTGCTGAAAGAATAGCTAGGAAAAGAAAAACCAAATCCGAAAATCAACGCAGTTATGGGGTAACGATCACAACTATTATTTCATAAAAAATTTCTTAATTATCTTATCTATTCTAAATTATCTAATCTAAATTGCTAAATTGTTTGATAATATTTCTGTTCGTTTGATAAGTTGTCATGTCATTGTTCATTTGGGTAGTGAGTTGGTTCGCATCTGACATTTAGATGCTCATCAAAAAGTTCGACCATTTTAAATTTGTGCTTGCTTACAAGAACTTTCTTTGTAATGTTTTGTAAAAATAACTATTTAGCTAAATCATCTAAATTTAGTATTTTGATACAATGACAAATAGAGTTAGTAAATCTTATCTAAATTATCTATGATTATTGTATTTGTAAGTAGTGAATGTAAACTATTCTATGTTTAGAGTGTACAGCAAACAGATGGTGGAGGTTCAGGAATACCAAGCAACTCTGGGACAAGCTCTGTCCCAGTCATTAACAATCCAGATATTCAGATAGAAGAGTTGGAACTGAAGTATGGGGCTAGACATGTCATCAAGCTGTTTGTTCCTGTCACACTGTGCATGATTGTTGTGGTGGCTACTATTTCTTCTATTAACTTCTACTCAGTTAAAGATGTATACTTGTAAGTGACTCTTAGTCTTTCATATGTGGCTATCTAGACACTATAGAAATTGCTTGTAAATTTTTTATATAATATAAAATAAAAATGCTTACTTTAAATAGTGAAACTAACCTGACACTGTTTTTTATATTCTAAATATTTGACATTTTTCATATTGATTTCATAATTTATGTATTTTATTTTTAGAGCATACACACCTTTTCATGAAGAGAGCCCTAATGCAGTGACGAAAGTATGGAATGCTCTTGCCAACTCTATGATTTTATTGTGTGTTATTGCATTAATGACTGTGTTGCTCATAGTCTTATACAAAAAAAGATGTTATAAAATAATTCATGGTTGGCTTATTATGTCATCACTTATGCTCCTTTTTTTATTCTCTTATTTGTATATAGAGTAAGTATGATTTATTTAGTTATGTTAACTTATCGTGATAGAAAAATGACTAATTAACAAAATTAAAATTTTGTTATATTTGAAATTAAGATAAATAATAACAAAAAGACAAGAAATGGAAAATTAAGATGTTACCTTTTAATTGACATCTTGTATTTAAAATTACAATTTATTTTTTATACTGTATTCACCAACTTGTAAAATTACATATATGATTTTGGTTTATAGGGAGGCTCTGAGAGCTTATAATATACCAATGGACTACATCACATTATCATTTGTTATGTGGAATTTTGGTGTGATGGGCATGATAGTAATACACTGGAAGGGACCACTGCGGCTACAACAAGCTTACTTGATATTCATAGCAGCTCTGATGGCTCTTGTCTTTATAAAATACCTACCAGAGTGGACTACATGGGCTGTGCTTGCTGTCATATCAATCTGGGGTAAGAGGTGCTTCTATTGTATACAATGTGTAAACTTCAGATATTGGCCAAAATTTTGTTGTGCACTAACTCAAAGTTGAGATCTGTACTACTTTTTCATTACAATCAGACCAGAAAAGACAGCTTGATGACATGTCTGGCCCCATACTTCAGTTCCAACTCTTCTAGCTGAATATCTGGATTGTTAATGACTGGGACAGAGCTTGTCCCAGAGTTGCTTGAATAAGTCATTTGACATTTCTAATATGGCAAATTTTTAGTATATTTGCCTTATATTTTAAGCGCATTAATACATGTCCATTAAATTAAGTCAAAGGTATGGATTGTTTAAGTGATGTTGACAACCAACGTGGCAACCAATTTGATGTTTCCAAAGAGAGGCAAATAACTTAATTTTAGTTTAAATCAATGTCAAGACAATTGCCACCATTATGCAGTATAGATAAATTATGTGCTTTGAAACACCTCAACATCTCAAAGAAGCACATTGTTGTGTTTCAGACTTAGTAGCAGTTTTAACCCCAAAAGGCCCATTAAGAATATTGGTTGAGACTGCTCAAGAGAGAAATGAACCTATATTTCCAGCTCTAATATACTCATGTAAGTATTGCTATCATTGTAAATGTTAAAAAGTCTTTTACAGATATTTTTGTAAAAATACTATCAAGTCTTTCTTTGAACTGCCTTATGAATTTAAAACTAATCTGGTTAAATACTAGAGTCTCACAGATGTTAATACTATCTAATATGGTTGATAGTAAAATTAATATTGTAGTGATGATATTTGGAAAAACCTTAAATAACCAGATTTTGTTTTTCCTCATGAGGAAATGAATGAAGTGAACTTAGTTGTAGGTCTTTTGCCTGTTTATTAGAACATAGAGCAGCCTTTTCCAAAGGGGACGATAGCACCCCTTTGTGGGCGCTGCAGGCCTGAAGGGGGCAGTAAGAGATCCAGAAACAATAATGGGGGCATTGTGTAGAGGCTTGGGGGTGGGTGATTTGAAATTTAGGAGGCCTCTTAGACACCGACTGCATGAGCTCTCGATTCTCAACTACAACTTGTGAATATCAATTTATATTAGTTAAGAAATAAGGGTGCTAAAAATAATTTATTCTCAAACTGGGCACAACACAAAATAAGTTTAGGAACCCCTGACATGAGCTACCTCACACATTACCATAATATGAACATGTTTATTGCAGCAACCGTTATGTACTGCCTAGCAGCGACCACGACTACGAGCGAGCCGCGCGAAGGTGAGCAGAGCCAGCGCGAACTTCGACCGCTGAACCCCCACGGTCCGTTCACATCTGTTTTAAATTTTTCAAGTATTGTCAGTTACAAATAATACTTATCTCCGCCGTTAATTTATGTCTTTACGTGAACAAACCTGGGTGTTCGGGATATAATAATATATGCTTTGTAATTATGTGTATATATTTCACATGCATTATAAATTATGTTACATTACTACATTCTACTTACTTTTTTAATACAAAGTAAATTGTAATAAGAACTATGCATTTTTTAGGTCAATCTATTGAACGGGAAAATCGTCGTGAGTCAGGTGGAGGCGACCATGGTTTTGATGCGGCGTGGCAGACGCGCGCCCAGGAGCAGCACACAGAGCCGCGGAGACTGCGCGTCGATGGGACCGCGCCCGCCCAGTACACCACCCGCTTGGAGCACCCACACCCCCACCCGCCGCCCGACGCTGACGACGAGAGTGAGTCACAAACTGATGCCACGGTACATATACATACACACGCACCACCCGCCTGCAGCACTTCGGCCTGAGACTCACGACCAAATTGTACCCACTTTACCATGCAAACTGACGGTAAAATATTAAGATAAACAATACAGATTTTCTTAAAAACTAATTTTTTTTTTACAGAAGGCGTAAAGCTTGGCCTGGGTGATTTCATATTTTATAGCGTGCTCGTAGGGAAAGCGAGTTCCTATGGCGATTGGAATACAACTCTCGCCTGTTTTGTCGCTATATTAATTGTGAGTGGACCATTTATTATTATTGTTCTTATGTTGCTACTATAAAAGTGATTCAAGTAAGAAATGGCAGTTAACTGTTAACATAACATACTGTTCACTGGTGTTAATGCAACTGCCATATAGCCTTGACCTTGCACCTTCAGATTTCCACCTGTCTCAATATCTTCATAACTTTTTAGGCAGTGTCAGGTTAACATCAAGAGAAGACTAAAACTATGAAAATTTTACAATCATTCATATTTTATGAAAGTGTTTTATATCGGATAAGTCTGAAATTTTCATTCTTTAAACATATTTTGATTCAAACTAATATTATATTTTGTCCATTCCCCAGGGTTTATGCCTGACGTTACTTCTGTTGGCGATACTCAAAAAAGCATTGCCGGCTCTCCCAATTTCTATAACATTTGGTTTAATATTCTACTTCGCCACGCGGTGGGTAGTGAAGCCGTTCGCTGATGCGCTGGCCGCGGAACAAGTGTTCATTTAGCCTCGGCTTGAAACATACTCACCCGTTATTTACAAGACTCAGTTATGACTATAAAAAAATACTAATCATTGCATAAAAAATTTGTTAAGTGTTTCTTGATCACACTAGATTGATAGAACAGAATCGTTTACAAATTCTTATATAATCGAAAAGATTTCTTGTCTTTATTGTACAAAGATACCATATTTATATTGATCAAAAACTGTTAACCGATAACTAACTTCATTGCTTTTTTCATCTTGTCAATATTAAATTATGTTGCCAGAAACATTAATACTTAATTTATTACACTCATAACAATTATAATTGTCGTTACTATGGAGCGAATTTCAAGCCTTCAAAGGCAAAAACGTGAACATGCTCTGGTCTATGAGTCTTAGACTAACAAGTGAGTTGAGTTCCTAGTGTCGTTGAAATCAACCAACCCAACTTAGGTACTTAGCTGATATTACATTCTCTTTTTTTAAATTCTTTCTTAGGGTGTACATTTTGCCTACTTAACTGTAATTGAATATAATCAAATTATGTAGAATAGATACAGTACACTATAAATTAACATACCTTGTTATTTAAGACACTGATTAATAGTGTAAATACATAACTAAATAAGTGATAGTAAGGTAATTATCATATAAGATGATTTATCAAAAGTATTGTATTACTAAGTAATAAATTTAAGTACTGTGCTGATTATCAAGATTTTCTTTAGTGTTTTTAGATTTCCACTACTGAACATTCCAATAGATTGTTTAAAATCAGTGAAATGTATAATACTGAGAATATGTTCTTTAATTAAGTTTTGTCTTGACTATTTATTAATCTCATAATTTTATTCATATGTATTTAGAATTATTAAATGGTTTTTAACAGACTACTTTTTGTTTCATGTTTTATTTTTGGAATTGTTAAATCACTGTAAATGGTTTGGGAAACTGATCAAATGAACTAATTTTAACGTATATAACGTTCATTAGATATAGTACTCATATTGTATAACACCTTTTTGTATGAAACTATATTGGTATAATAATAATTTATAGTAAATTACAATGAGGTAAAGTTGCGAGTAATCTGAACCGGGAAAATTATTTTTGTTGATTTTGATGTTTAACAAAGATAACATAACTCCCAATTTCGGAAGGGCTTTATTTTTTAAGGGACATTTGTGAGTGACCGAACTGCACGCAGGTGGAAGCTAGTATTCTATCATTTCATTTGGTATTTGTATTCTACCCTTGATGTCCTACTCCTAAAGTGTAATTTAAGTCTGCGTAGGTGCTGAAAAGCGGCCCGCGAGCTGAGGAGAAGGCGAAGCCGGCCAGAAATTCGAAGCTAGTGAGAAAAATCATCTGTGAGTATAAGTTCGCATGTAAGCGCCGGAACGCCGTAGCGGTGAAGCCGTGACAGTCACCATGCCTGCTGCATTATGCATGATTATTTGCATACTTACTGGCAAGGTCCATTCTTAAAACAATATAAACAAATAACGAAAACATTTGAAACAATGAAAAATAAACTATCAAACGAACAGGTGTTATACAAAATGTGTGTTCATCCGAGTAGTATATATAATAGTAGTTTAATTTGTTTCAAGTCTAGATAGGTATTTATTAAATAAAAACATGTTATATAATAATGCTTTATTGCTTATTTATATATATTTTGTCGTAGAATATAATATTGTTTTCCATATTGGTTAATCTGTAATTTATTACCAAGCCCAATAAACGTTTTATTTGTAAATAAAACGGTTTTCGGTAGAATCAATTTAGGTACTTAGTAAACTTGCCACGATACTGATTTATAATCAAGAAAAATTAAATGCAAGTGATAATTTCTTATCGACTGGATGCAAAAGTTTACATTATAAACTCCACAGCACAATTAAATATCTCTTTTATTTACTGTGTATGTTTCAAATTATACTCGATACTTTTATACTTAATAAAAAAATAGAAATGATTTCATTATATTAATTAAATAACATTATTTTGTGGTCACGTATAAGATGCACTTACTGTAATATACTAATGATATCCCTATTTGAATATTATTTCTTAACATGTTCATTGCATATCATATACTACTAATTACGTAATAGAGAGTAAATGAGGATTTGACTAAAGGATTTCCATCAATAAATTTATATTTTAAAACAAATAAATATAATGGACGCATTATTGCACTTTAATTGGTAACTTACATAATTACAACCATTTAATTGCAATGATAAAAAAATTTGGAGATCAAAATAATACGTGTTATCTTAAATAGAACAGATCTTTGAAATATATAAAATAAAATTCTTATAATACAATATGGAATATTTGGAATGTAACTAGGGAATGATATGCTCCGGATACCTTTTTTTACCTTAGCATATTTACTGATTACACTAGTACGTAAGTCACCAACAACACCAAAAATCTAAGATAAATAAATTTCTTATCAAAATATTGAACAATAATTTTACATTAAATAATTACTTAATATATGCATATAACGTTTACAACAAAAATATTGAACAAAAAATAGTTATGTAGACCAAAAAAATTTCAATTTATATTCTACATTTACATTGTTATATTAATGAACTATATAATTTATCATCTCACTTGAAAAATCGTATAATATGCCGCACATTGACGAACACAATTCTAAATACATGTTTTCTTATGTAGACGACAAGAAAAGATAATATAGGTATTGAGGAACAAAAGCCAAGCATTCTTCAGGTATACAGAGTGGCACATTCAGAACGGTCAGTTTGGGTAAGTCTGTAAGATCTGTTCTTAGGGACCTAGTTATCTCTTTTAGTGAATCGAACACAGTCGTATTGAAAAATAAAACATATAATTTCTATTTGGATATCGATTGTGTATGAACTACCCGGTCATTAGCAGTAAATGTTACTACGAAATATGATATCCAAAATGCATTCTATTTAATCAAGTAGATATTGGAAATGAAAAACATTTTTTGAATGCAATATTTTACTCATTTAGTTGCATAAATTGTCTCTATGATTGCATGTAGCTCTTCACGGGTGGAGCAGCTTGTTTCATACACTGCTCTTACTTATTTATTTCCATTTCGGTAGTTATGTTATCTTTGTATATAACTATCTGTGATTGTTATTAACAATTAAGCATAATATAACTAACAACTCAAAGTTCACTCTTTGAAGAAGTCTAAACGAGTTGAAAAACATGGTCATCATTTTGAACATCTACGTGATTAAATTAAATGATATGATATACAATGAATTTTATTCATTTTAGATATCATGATTGTTAGCAACATTTACTATTATTACCTACATAATCATTATCCAAATAGAAATAATGAAAGTTTTATATTTCAATACGAGTGGGTTCGATTTCTAAACATAGAGTCTAGACAAGTAGCATTTTGACAATCGCAATCGAATCCATAAATGTACAAAATGTATGAGAGTAGACACAAGTCCTTGCTTAGCAATTGAGTGTGATTGTCAAATCCCATACAATTTTCATTTAGCGATACAATTATGATTATCGAAATCTTGTTTAGGCTACCAGAGTAGCAGTTTTTCTTATCTATGTATGCAGTTTTTCTTGTCATTAGAATTGATGACATGGTTCCTAATAACATATAAATGAGCCATCCAGTATAGTGAAGGGAATTTACAATTACGTCAACATTTTCCATTAAAAATAAATCATTACTATTTAAAGGTCCCGGTAAAGTTTGTACTACCTAGAACCGGCTACTAACGCCATCTCTTAAAATAAATCCTAAGAATCTGAAGAAATTACAGTTTAAAATATCTGCACGCCAGAAAGCCAATTTTTCATACTAAATAACCAAGTTTAAATTACTGCTGTTTGCCTTCTTTACCTTTTTCTCTATTATTTTTATTTTTTAACCACCCCCGAATGAAAGCGAATATTAAATAATAAAAAATACTCAAGCCAAACAAGTCATTTTTAAGCTGAAGTGAGACTAACAAACAAGTATTCATTTATATATAAAAAAGCCCACTTGAAAAGCTCCAATCACTTGAAAATAATTACAAAGTATGATAAATAAAAAATTTTTTTGTTTTAAAAGAGTTCCCTATATGGAACTCAGCAACAATTATAAAGATAATATCATGTTAAGAATCGTAAACCTGAAGATTTGTTCGTAACTAAATAAGTAAAATTGTAGAAAAACAAAACAAATTGGGCTAGTTCAACTTGTTAAATAATCGAAATAATTTAACAGTTATTTCTAATTAACTAACAAATTATTAATGCAAAGGGTAAAAAATTGCAATGCCCTGTTTTATGCTACTACACAACCATATAAATAATTTACTTACAAATTGTTAATGGGTATTTCAGTAGGACCATCCTTTTTAATCACTTTCAAGGTTTCTTTACTTGGTTTGATGGTGTCTGAAGGAATGTCTTCTTTGATGGGAATTTCCTGTGGAGCTGTTTTTTTTTCTGGTTTAGTTATGATTGGCTTTTGAACTGGTTTGGGGTTTCCCTTTACCGACTTTGGTGGTGGGGACGTCGATACTGGTTTAGTTTCTGTTGAAGGGACAGGTTTTGTGGGTTTAGGAAGATCAGGAGTCTTCATAGTGTTATCTTTTTTTTCTGTTGGTTTTGAAGTTGTCGCTTTTACTGTTTCGACGGGCTTAGGTGTGTGCGTTGCTTTAGGAATATCTTTCGTTATCTTGACCTTTTCTTGTGGTGGTACCGGCTTTTTATCTCCTTGAACAGGTGGTGATGTTTGCTTGGGAGGTTGAGGAGCTATCTTAGCAGCCTGTGGTGTAGATGCGGTTGGAAGAGGCGTAGGTTTAGCTTCTTTGATTGGTTTCGGTGTCGTTACTTTGACAGGTTCCTGTGGTTTAGGTTGCTCTGTAGGTTTAGGAGCTTCTTTTTTTGTCTCTATTTTTGATTGTACAAGTTTGTCAGAAAAGGCTTTTTTTAACAAAGGTGGCGCAGGCACAGAAGCAATAAAGTTTTGTAAGTGTGGCTGCCCCAAGTATAGTTTATCATTGTATACAATAGCATCACTTATGTGGATCATACTGCCATCTGTATTATAATATGAAGCAATAATATTACCATCCCAATCGATTTGTACTAAACCAGAATATTTAGTTAGTCCAGAGAAACTCTTGAAATGACCGATCTGAAAGTATATTAATACAAAATAGAATAAAACTTCTGACAAATTAGAACTACCTTGGAACCGAGAAGTGCAAGTTGGTTTACAATTTATTAATTACTTTAAAAAACACAATACTTACTTTGTAAACAACTTCTTCAAATAACAAATGTGGATAGTGACTATTAAAAAATTCAAAGGGTATTTCCACAAGGCGTAGTAATCTCGCTAGGAACTTTCTGGCTAGCGGTGCCGCAGCTAAAGATCGTACGATCATCGGAGATTCTTCATCAAACACAGTGTATAAGGACACCAGAAGACCGGAACCATCTGGCAGCCGCTGAATATTATCCGGAGTACCTGCACATAGTTAATAAACCGTGTAATTAAGGCAAAGAAAGAAATAGAAGCCAAAACTTCGCTGGTCTTGCTACTGACGTCGAAACTTTTGTCACAAGCAAGTTGTTGACTAACATTCTTTGTCTATAAAAGTAAAAATTAAATGTCTTAATATAGTTAGATACCATTACTATTCTAGAAGACTGTATTAGAATAGCTTTCAGTTGTAAATCGTTTCAAATTGAGATTTTGAGGAAGAAGACCAGGAAAAATCATAATATTTAAAAAAAATGAATGAATAACGTAAAATATTGTTATTTCGAAAAAGAAGAATCATAAATATTCAGTAGGTACTCCCCGTCATATGGCATTACTTATGTTATTCACTAAGATGTCTAACCATGTTTAAGAATAACTAAATCACCTGTTTAAACATTTACTTTAAAGTACAGCATATAATTATGTTTTCCATATTAGATTGTAAGTACTTATCCGTTGTTGCGTCAGTTAAAATAATCTCGTGTCCACGATATAATACTTTCAACCATGCTATTATTAGGCATTCTTACAACCGCAACTTTATTTATTACTAAATGTGCACCACAAACAATCCACGAGAGTGATATTAATTTTAGAATAGAAGCTGGATCCAAAACATGTTTTTTCGAGAAGGGGAAAGCAGGGCAGATGATGGAAGCATATTATAATGTTCTGGATGGACAACATGGCGACCTGGACATCAGTTTCGAAATACGTGATCCTAATGGTACTGTACTCGTGTCAGATTATAAGAAAACTCAAAATTCAATAATCATGGATGTAGCACTGGATGGAGATTATGTGTTTTGTATGGATAATACCTATAGTATGTTAAATTCGAAATTAGTGTTTGTGTATGTGGTAATTGAAGACAAAAAGACAGAGAAAGATCAAACAACAACAAATCCATTATTAGATGGACAGAAAAAAAAGGAAGAAGAAATATTAGAGTGGACTGGTGTCGATGACCATGGCAAAGCGTATTTTATTGAAGTAAATAAAATCATAGAGTCACTCAAACGCACATTACGGCACATAGTAAAAGCCCGCCAACTTTTAGACATGTATGGAGCAATGAAGTCTCGAGATAATTATCTGGCTTTTGAAGATACATTTATTGTGGATGTGTGGTCTGGATTCCAAATTAGTTTTATGCTAATGGTTGGTATGTTACAAGTGTACATGATAAAAAGCTTATTCAATAAATCTGTCGACTAATATTCATAATTAACAAGTAGCAATTGCAACATAATTAAATTTTAATTGATTGTATAAATGATGTAAAAGTTTATATTAGAAAAAAAAACATGTTTTAGAGTGAGATCAGAAAAACAAAGAGAAAGTAGTAGTAGTTATTTATAACTACTACTGAACACTATTCATACCATTTATCCTACTCGCTGAAAGAGCTACAGAGTACTTGGTAGAATCCTATGAATATCTATAACTTTTTTACATCATATTTAAGTGAATATTGCACCTTCAAAATATGTAATAATAATAATAATCCTTTATTCTGCTTAAAACATGGTAAATATAGATGTTTAAATTATTTTCATTACAATACAAAAAATAATATCAATTAAATTGTTTAATAATTTCAATTTTGTTATATTATTATTATTTTTTTGTGCGCTATAAAATTCTGTTTACACCAGTAGAATTTCCCCAGACAAGCAGAACATATCTCAAAATGCATGAATGATGCCAGATAAGCATGTTATGCGTAATGTCGCTTTATGGGATCATACTCTCTGCAAATGCTTGAAGTCATATACAAAATTATAGCTATTTTTTATGTTCTTTCCAATTAACGTGTTTGTCCAATGTTACTTCTAGGAACGATTGTACTTATAAATGTTTTCAAATAGCATATAGTTTGTTTTCCTTGCTTGTTGTTTATTTTGTTTGTTTTCATTTTAAGGTTGTTTTTTTGTAACCAACTTGCTACTTGTGTTATTGTATCGTTAAATTCGCCTTCTATTTCCAATTAGTCATTTTTACTAGCTGTTGCAATTACAGCAATATTGTCGGCTAATAGGATTGTCCTATGAGATGTATCCTATGAGTGTAAAATAAGAATACCAGCGGGCAGAGCTCAACTTGGGTATTAAATCAACATTTCAATATCCAAAAATATTTTTGAAAATCCCTAGGCTTTGATTTGGTTTCTTTTCTGAAAAAGTGTTTTTGGTGGATCCATAGTTACAGGGATTGCCCAAGTACTACATTTTATTTAAAACAATAATCTGTAATTTGATAATTCTCTTTTACCTAAAATTTTTAATGAGACTTTAGTACACTCTAGACGACTATGTCAGCATCATAGATTTGATAATATATAAAGAGATGGTTAGTATAAGCTAAATTTACCTGGTAAGCCAGTGATGAATAGTTCTGATTTTCCTTTTTTTGGTCCATTTATAAAATATTTGTGAAGTTTATTGGTGACAGTTTCTGCTACCACCAGAAACTGATTGTCTGGAGAGACAGCCAACCCATTTGGTAACCAAAGTTTATCCAAAAGCACTTTGCTCTCATTTTTAACTGGATCATATTGAAGTAATCTATTAATAAGATAAAAGTTTTAATAAACATCAACACAAACAAGTCCAATTCTAGTCACTTTAAAGTTAAATTTAACTTCAGTATATCACATTCATGCACTATTTATATATAGGAACACCAACAATAAGACAATTTAACCACAGAAATTTTAGAATGCACAAAGGGAAATGCTTTTTTAAACTTGCATTGTAAGATAAAAAAAAATGTAAATAAAATCAAATTAATTATGGCTTCTAAATGTCACATAATACGGCAGCTGCCCTTTTAAGAATTATATTAACAGAACAAGATGCACTGAATTTGAATTTTTATTTAAAGTATGGACTTCTGAATCAGACAAATTTAAATTATTTGTAACATTTGATTTCAAATTTTTACCTCCCAGATGGATCAGAAAGAAGTGTAAATACACCATCTTTTAAATAAAAATCACTTGAAGAATCTGTCCAATATAGATTGCCCTGGCCATCAAATGAGACAGCGTTAAATAGTTTAGGTGGCCTTCCACTAATTTCTACATGTGGTGAAACTAATAGCTGTTTTTTATCAGTCTTCAAGTCAACTTTCCAAATTCCATAATATGCATCTGCCACATACATTTGGTTTTTCTTTGGTTCAAATATAAAGCCAAGTGGCCGTCCACATTTATGTTCTTGGGTGATGTCAGCTAAAAAATCCATCAATAATGTCATCATTACCAGCATAGAGCTAATTAAGTACCATATTAATCTAGTTATTAGTTGATCAAAGCTTATAAATTCTTTTAGATTTGATAGGTTGTTGATACTTACAGCAAGGTTGCCCAATTTTAGTAACAAATGTAACATGTCCTCCTGGTGATAATTTCACTATTTCACCAGTAGCTAGACTTGTGTATACTTCCCCATTATAAAGATTGAACGCCTCAGGACCAAGCAGCTTATCAGTGTACAATTTGTCTACATTATTCAGGGCTCCATTGAGAGCCAATGGTCCAACTAATCGCTGTGGAGTTCCTATACTGTAATATAATTTTAATATTTAATATACAAAATCAATATTTGAAAATAATTTTCAACTAGAATATGTATTAAGTTTTGAGTTCTTTTAACAATTCATTAATACTTTTAGCTAATTAGAGACTGTGCTATTAATTTAACTGTAACATATATTATTGACACAATATCATCCATATTTTTTTTTGCGTTTGTGTCTTACAACAACATTAAACAAAATATATGAAGCTGAACAGTATATTATAGCTTTATATACCTATTTCAATAAAATTTGCATTTGTACTTGCTTAAGGTATAAAATATAAACAAATAAATGTAAATATTTACTCAATCTTTGTGAATGAGGTGTAAGGTGGCAAATTTGGAATCAGAACTATTGTTGCAGCGAATATTAGAAAATAGAGCGTATATTTCAATAACTTCTTGATGACACATAATATAAACCCCATTTTGGCCCTGTGCCTGTAAAAAAATAAAATTATATATTATTTTTCTTTATGAAATGTACAAAGTCCGAAGTTTGATAGTGTTGAGTGTGAATATAGGTTCGCTAATCCTAGATGCTGTCAGTAATCTTGTTATATATTGACTTATGTTACTTATCTGCTTCTTTATATTTGAAATTCTTAAAATAAAGGATTAATCGTAATAATAGTCATGATTGAAATAATGTGTGTATCGCCATTTCGAAAGAAGTAAACTGATATCTTCTGTTGAATGTAAATCGACCTAATATGAAAAACAGGCGAACAGTGTCAATTTCAACTAGAACATCTTACCTAAATTATTAATAACGTTTATATCCTGCTAATACTACAGAAGAACCACATTAAAATTGAATAAACTTCGGTGATATACCGTTATTATAAGGTGGTTGATTTGACAGTGGCAGTTGACTGACAGCCGCCAGCCAGGCAAGAGTATTTTTTTGTTAAATTCTCCCTAGCAACGGAAACTGAAGCTCATACAGCCATGACTTAGGTAGGTATTTCTTTATTTATGCTAGGTAAATAGGTATTGATTAATATAATATAACAAGACGACTTTCACAAGAGTTTTTGTTATTAAGAATGTAACAATTAGAAACTTTAAAATCGTGGCTCCAGTTTCAAACAAGCAGAAAGTTCACTGATGAGTGGTGGTTAAAGTGAAAATAAAAATACCTTTATTCAGTTATGAAAGGCATGATTGAAGAATGTAAAGAATATAATTATAATATGTACTGAAAATTATTCAGTTATAAAATTAATATTAACTAAAAAAGTTTAAATTAAAAAATTCTATAACTTCCAAGCAATTGCAAAATACTATACGGTTAAATAAGTATTATAATTTCATATTGTTTTTATCATATTATTTTAATGAAACATGTCATTATAAACTCATGAAATTATATCATATTGCTGGAGCGATAGTAATTATTATGGAAAACCAATGTTACTCTTGCGAAATGCAATAGAGTTAACGGGGAGTTTAAGTGAAGATTCAAGCTCTTAGCTCGTGGCGGATAGGTCAGTAAATGATTTCCTCCTCGACAAAAAGTTTGACTTTGTAGTGGTCAGTACCCCTGTCTACTTAGCCTACTTAGTCTGGACAGATATTTGTTTTATTGATACGATTATTAGTGCATGTTTGTATATTTATTTAGTATATTTCCGATATTGATATGCATTTTACCATCTATATTTTTTCATTATGTAATACCCATAACACAAACTTTTAATGATACTTTAGGCTATTTGGCATCAGAGTTAAGAAAAATTATATCTTGTCCATTGTTGTTCAAAATCAATAATCTAAGCCGTTGCAAAAAAGACGCCTTACTCATTTTTATCTGTGCCATGACGCCTATTTCAATATTTTCTTATTTTAGTTTTGGCAGCATTGTATTTTAGATGTCTTTTTCATCTGTCAAGCTACCATTTTGGACGTGTAGTTCTTGCTCGGAAACGAAATTTTAATTTTACGCAATGGGTCACGCAAACATTTGGTATTCCCATCCTCGTAGATATGGACAGGGTTCTCGTTCTTGGTATGTACTAAATATTATAATAATGGTCACAAATTTTGTATTATAACCTATACAATTATGTAGTCAAGAACTCCGAAACACGTGTTTTACGATTTCTGTTTAATTTATTTACAGCCGGGCCTGCTCTAACAGACACGGTTTAATCCGTAAATATGGTTTAAATATCTGCAGACAGTGCTTTCGAGAATACGCTAATGACATAGGATTCAAAAAGGTATGAATCAGCTTCTGGTTATTTAATAGTTAATATAAGTTAGGTATATACGCAGCTTAAAAAAAAGGGTATAGTCAATATGCTACGCTGCGGTAATAGTCTCGAGGTTCCCTGCTTACCTCTTGTTAATATATTTGGTAAATTCATTTTATCCAATAAGTTGTTTTTAATTGTAGTATAATACGATAACACACCTCTTGGCCCTCTTATTGTTGTACCCAGTCGAAAATAAAATTTAATGTCATACTAATCCTTTGATACCATTCAATTATCAAATTTCATTTTTAATTGTAATAAGTAGATCCCAAATGCTTAGCCTCAATGAAAAACATTCACACTTTTTGTCACTAAGTGTGGTTGTTTTGAAGTTGACAGTAAATAAATTGGGTTACTATCTTGTGGTACCTTATGCTGACTAAGAAAATTTTTGGACTAGAATCCTGACTGTTTGGATCATTTAGAGGCTTTGGCAAAAGTTTGGCACTATGTAGGACTATTATTATGTATTCTAACTTTTATTTAGTTTGTTGGCCAAACTAAAGTTTGAATACTGGATAGTGTGTTTGGACTTGGTTGTAATACCTTATGTATGAGTCAAACACAAATAACAATCACTTACATTATACGTTTGGTTCCATTCAAATCATTGGTATAAATAACTAATGGCAAAAGTCTAGATTCTTTTTTAGCCCAACCTAATAGGAGTCTTACACACATTATACAACATTAATGGGAACACCGGATTTACCTTGATGCCTCATAGCAAACCTAAAATAGTGTAAATAGCACTGTTCAATTATTGATTATAAAATTTCGACACTGATTTGAGAATGTTTATTTTCCATGAAAATAACAAGAACTGTCAGTTGCATGCAATACTTATACAGTCACCTAGATAAATTTATTCAAACATAAAACATATGAAGTTAGAAAGCATATGTACCTGTTACAAAAAAACTGGATGTGATTGAAACAAAATATTATATATATTTAATCAGCATACACTAAACGAAAAGCTTCTGTGACAAAAACAGTGTTTACTAGTATATTATCATACTTCTAATATAAGTATTACCTAAAGTTCGGATTATGAATGGAGACAGATTATAATCTTCTATATGTCTCTATGCATATTAAAATAATACATATTTCCTTTTAATGAAATTATTGATTTTATAATTTTTTTTTTCAGCTGGACTAAATGGTTAAACAATAAAATTAAATTTACAACCTACTTGTTTCATTGAAAACATTTCCTTAATCTGTCAAGCAACTAAGCAGTCAATTTTAAAATTGGGTAATCTTAATACTTATATACATAATATAATAAAAATACTTTATTATATTATGTATATAATTCATCTCTACAGATGTCATTCCTACTTAAACTAAACTAAGCAATTAGGTTAGTTTAGGTTAAATAAAACCTTTTTTTTAATGAGGAGGAATCCGTTTACGGATCTATCCTAACGAGGAGGAATCTGTTTATGGACCTATCCTTATGAGAAGGAATCTGTTTACAGACCTATCCACCACTGGCTATGTAATGGACGTGTGTGGGGCTCACTCAGTACTCTCAGTACTCAGTAATACCCACTTAAACTCCCCGGTAACTCCATTGCCCTTCACGGGGGTAACCTGGGTTCTGCCAAGCAATTCACCAGGTCAAGGTTAAATAAAAATTTACTGTTAAACTGTACATCAAGTGTTGTTTCAAATATATATATATCTTTATACAAAATCTGTCTTTTTGAACACAGGGATAAATAATTATTCAAGACAATTCAATAGATAATATGCATACATCAACAGTATTTTCTTCACTTAAAATTAAATCGAAATATACGTAATAGGTAGTTCATTTCAAAATAAAAAAAATGAAACATTTAGATAACAATTTTTATTTATATACTGTACAAAACTAAAACATCTAGATTTTAATTCTTAATAAATAGATAACTAATTATTATTTCATGACAGGTATTTGCATTTATGTGTATTATATAACTTCAGGTATCTATTACCTGGTTATGACACTTTATTTTGTGCTGCTCCTAATCGTAGATTTCCCAAAGTAGAGCCAACTCTCTGAAATAAAATTTAAGGGTTTATAAAGAAGAAGGACCTTGACAAAGATGTTACAATTAAACTAAAAAAACTACAAAGGTTCGGAATACCAATTAAATATCGAAAGCGAAAATCATATAACCTCTTTCCTGTTTTGTGATAACTATGTATCGAAAAAGAAATAAAGTAAAAGTTTGGCCATTATTAATGTAATACCGAATTTATCTATATATGGTATAAGGACTTTATAACTTGGTATTGCGTATAACGATTGCGTTTTTTCAACCTGTGTGACTCCAGCCAGTAGAGTCAGCAGACTGCGCTGTGGTGGGCGACAAAACTTCTTTCCGTTCTCTGCGCAACAAAGATTTGGGAAGCAGTCTACGCTCGAGCTGCAGCGCTGTGGAAACAGGTCGGCCTTCGGTGGAGGGGTACATTGTAAATATTGCTCCAACATTCGCACCGCTGTAAATAAAGAATTTTTGGTTTTCATTCTTATATACATCCATCATCATCACGGACACTTCTTCAACATGCAACTTTGCGATTCTGATTATACAAACATGTGCTGTGGAACGAAGCGTGAAACCTCAATATACCTTATGTGACTGTGGGTCTCTTAACCACAAACTAAATCTTCATCTGGGGAGATATAATCAACTCAAATGAATTTAAAACCCTTGAGGCCCATCTTAAACTTCAAATTTATGCAAACTGTCCAAAACAAGGAGCTACTTTAACCTATTGTAGGCGAGTTACAAAACAGTTTTAAGAAGACATAGACCCAAAATACAAATAAAAAGTCTTATAAATGAGTCCTTATTGTACAAAATGGGTGGCAAAACACTTCCTAAATCTTTTTACTTAATACTACAATAAGCATATAGATATATTATGAGATTGTATTCTTTTCATATATTTGTTATTTATTTCATATGTGGCAGATATAACGATTCCATTATGTAATTGATTTCCGACTAAATATTATGAGAAATGAATTCTGACAATAGTGACTTGCTCCAAAACAACGCTTGCTCGATGAATTATAGCGACATTACTTTTAGACATTTATCTCCAGGCGGATTCTGTTTAAAGAAAAATACCAACAACGGGTTCTCTTGAAATTCTGTATACCAATCAATCTATGTACTTAAAATAAATAATTTAGTACAAAAATGTATTCTTTTTGGTATATTTTTAGAGTCGTCGCTTTAATATTAGGTGAGTTCTTACGTGCATTTCACTTTGACTAGCCTAGCCCCATTAGGAGTTAGAAAAAAGTGAAGAAACACCAATCTCTAGAAATGTACCTAATCTAAAGGTCTTCATAATAGCACAGATAAAAGAATATATACATACACCTGCCTATTAAAAGCTCCTTAATAATGAACCCGAAATCTAAGTCACTATACCTATGTATTATAATTTCACCAAAGTGGAATCTAATGGACCTTTCAGCAAACCTCGGTTAGACCATATAGATATTCCAAATTCGTACTGATCTCGCTATAAATTAGAGCAAAGATGGCCGACCAGCCGAGCGTTGCTGCCTTATTATAATAGCCACATTATATAGGCTCATAAATGTATCAAGGAGGGAATACAGCTGCTAGTAAGTAAAAGCAAGATCCAAAGCAGCCTCCGGTTGGTATGAGGCAAACGGGTTCAATTTATCATTTTCTCCTGCAGGTGTCTGTAAAAATTACAATTACCTACAGGCAGTTTGATTGACCGATGTGATTTTTTAACATCTGCGCAGAAATATTTTCATATCTTGAATAATTAAAAAATAGTACAATAACAAGAATAATATATTTTAAGGCATTTATTTAGTAGTAGGTATAAACATGCACACAATTGCACGCATAAGTATCTTAACTAAAAAGAAGTTAAGATAATACTTACGTCCATCGATTTGGTTGGTCACTGGCAGAAGGTCAAGGCGGGCGCGGGCTGTGCGACAGAAGGACTTGGCGCCGTCAGGACAACACACACGCGGCCAACAGTCCGCATCTGACTTGCACGGTTGCACCTCAAATAGTAGTTCTCCGAGAGGAGCCGCTGGACACTCACGTGGTATAACACCCAACAATGCTGTACGTAAACCATATTGCTTTTAATAATAATTAATTGATGCTGATTCTGTGACAGCTTCTAAATGCAATTAAAGCTATCTTAGCCTAGGATGAAAGCTTCAAAAGAAGAAGCTGAACTGATCAGTTATGTAGGTACATACTTAGATATTTAGTGTGATATCAGTGTGAGAATATTATTAGGTAACTATTTAAGTCAAAATACAGGTTTTTATTGCCTATATTGGTTTATAAGGACGGAGGTAACTTTTGTGTAAGTTATTTAATTATGTAAAGGTATAAGATTAGAAACTTACACTATTAGGGGTACAAACTAGCACGACGGTTTGATTCGTTCGATACTTATACGTGGAGTCAAGTCTAACTCTATATACATACGTTGATGTGATCGTGGTTTCTTCACGGGACGGGGAGCAGGCACGCCTTTGATGCAGCGATTATCGCAACACACATGGTCGGCCCCGCTACTCGTGCGGCATTGCGCGTTTTTTTCACATGGAATGGCGAATAACACTAGTGGCGCCTGCCCTGACTTAGGACATACCATCTTCAGCAACTGGTTCGTCCCTGCACCCGAGTAATCTTTATTATATAGGTACAGCCCTATAGCTACTACCTAAGTTCTACAAATGTCAAATCTGCTGGGCCAAAACAGAATTGTCGAAGACAAAAAAATTGTATGGGCAAACATGAAATTGAGTGCATCAACAAGAACTGTTTTAATTTTAGGTAAGGACCATAGGACCCATTATAAAACGACTATTGTTGACTTTATCGTTTAAAAAAATCGATGCTGTATAATGTCAATTTTATCGAGTTTCAGTCTCAAATTTGCTAAACCAAAAGCCAGATTGTCAAACCAAATGGCAGCATGAAACTTACAAACAGCATGAAACTTTTTTGACATTTTTGGTAGATTAGGTCGAGAAAAAAGTCTTTTCGCATATAGTATGTACAAACTTGTAATAAAATATATTTTGCTGTACTACTTGTATCTTGCTGGATTTCATGACATTAAGAAGGTGACATTTAAAAAAAGAATCAAATTAGGAAAAGTTTTACTACTATTTTTTATTAGTTTTTCTTTCTATCAAAATCAGCGATTCGAATTAAGAAATTAGATGCATTTTAAAATTATATTATATTAAGAAAGGAAAAAATGCAACGCAAGTCGCAAAAAAAATTGAGACCTTTATGGACACCAAAGTGGTTTCAGCGTTTTCAATCAGGGAATTTTCATGTCAAAGAATAGACGCTATTTTTGAAAAATTGGAGCAAGATCGACATATCAGCAGTTAACACATATCTGAAGAACTGTGAATTGACCACAAAATAGTTTTGACCCATTTGAAAAGACCTGGGTACACAAAAAAGCTCGATATTTTGGGTGTCACACCAGCTCTCTGAAAGAAACCTAACAAACCGTGCACTCATTTGCAATTCTTTATTGAGACGTAATGAAACCGAACCGTTTTTGAAGAGATTGATAACTGATGATGAAAAGTGGATCACGTATGACAATGTAACGTACGAAAAAGATCGTGGTCAGGTCAGTCAGGCTTCACAGACTGGCAAAACCTCGCAATAGCGTGTTAACCCCCACTTTATTAGGGGAAGCCTAAGCTGGGATTGGAAGAGCATTGTTCATTATTAGCTTTTTCCGCCAGGCAGAACCAATGATTCGGATCTGTACGGCCAACAACTGATGAGATTAAAGCAAGAAAGCGGCCGGAATTGATTAATAGATAGGGTGTGGTCTTTCATCACGATAACGCTAAACCACATACATCTTTAGCCACTCAGCAAAAATTAAGAGAATTTGGCTAGGCAGTGTTAATGCATCCGCCATATAACCTTGACTTTGCACCTTTAGATTTCCACCTGTCTCATTATCTTCATAATTCTTTAGGCAGTGTCAGGTTGACATCAAGAGAAGACTAAAACTATGGAAGGCCTTACTATATAAGGCCAAAACTAATTGTTGCGTTTTTTTGATCAAAAGTCCCAAAATTTCTACAGCAACGGAATCAATCTCTACCTATAGGATAGCAGAAAGTCTATATGAACAAAATGGCACACATATACAATAATTAAAAGTAAATTAACTATGAAAAATAAATTCTTGAATTTTCATATAAAATGCGAAGAAACTTTTTCCCAACCTATTATATCGTCTATTTAGTCGACAAAAGAAAGAAAGAAAAGGCACCTTGTGCAATACCAACAAAATACTTGAATCGATCGAAAAGTCCCAAAATGATAAAAACTCACAGGGGTACTCAGAAGTACATTAACACTAGTACGATGTCTATATCTATTGAAATCAAGTAATAAGTATAACCCATTATGTAGGGTGATTTTAATTAATAATGTTAGATGATCGTAAATGTAAAAAATATTTTTATATCACTAGAATTTTTTACCTGTTTTCGTTGACGACTTGGTCTTTGCAGCTTGTGTTGCTTGGATAGGTAATAGCTGCAAGAACGGGCGGGGCGGCGGCTCCGTTTTTGGCCTCAGCGTCGTCGTCGTCGTCGTTGTAGTCGAGCTGGTGGTACTTGGAGTAGTTGTAGTGGTTGTAGTTGTAGTGGTGGTAGTTGTAGTAGTAGTGCTCGTGGTGCTAGTGGGAAGGGTAGTGATTGTGCTTGTGCTACTGACTTCGGATAAATTACTCATTGCGGCTCTACAATGAAATTAAACCCATTGTTAGTCACATCTCAACGTCTTAGACTACAACACCTATTTCCTTATGTAGGCATTAAGGCTAATCTTATTGTTATGTTTTGTATTATGTTTTTCTGAGGTTGATTGTACAGATTCTGGGTTTATGCGAAACACGAAATAATATGTGCGCAAGAGATAAGTTTGGATTGGGTACGAGGTTATACAATGTGGAATCTACAACATGATATAAAACAGTCAAAGATTGAAAATTTATATAAACCGAACAAGTCGATTCGTCTTCTGAACATAATAATTTTTAAGTGGAAACATATGAGTACCTACGTTAAGGTAAGTGCTTACCATCAGGTAGGCGAATTTTTTTTATATAAAATCATAAAAGCAGCTGTGAGGAGTCCATATGTCGACCACCCATAACAATCACCTGAGTTTTCATTGGATCTACTGATATATATATATATATAGGACATATAGGATTTTCTCCATTGACTAATCAGGGCTAGATCGGTGTCATTGGGTTAATCGATAGGTCGTTGGAGGTATAATTGTAAGTCATTAGCGTAAAGGTATCCGCTTGTGGCGTTCAAATACATAACAATGAAACCACTCAATAACCATTCACTCAACCACTCAATAGTTAGTTAATTAAGCCCATTATGCCAAGCATCACATCAAAATTTACTCTGTTGAAGGTATTAATGAAATCGAAAACAAGAGGGTCTAACAACTATCACTTGCAGGATATTTCGTAAACCAGGCCGAAGTGTATTGAAAATAAAGAGCTGTGCTTAGGGGCATTTCATATAGAAGGAGCCTTTGATTGTACGACCTTCGAATCAAACAAAAGAGCCGTGGAGGTGTATCACATTAACCCTACCATCAGGAGGTGGAGTGGACACCTCGCAACACATGGGCCTCTGGATAAAGCCACTGCCACTGAAAGCTGTCCACAGGGAGGAGTATTGTCTTCACTACTCTGGTGCTTAGTGATAGACTCAATAATTGTAGAATTATACAGGGGACCTTACCGTATGGTGGGATAAGCCGATGATATAGTTATATTAGTCAGCGGGATCTTCCCTAGTACGGTGCTGAACCTCATCCATGGGGCATTATGTAAGGTGGAGAGATGATGCCAATCGAGCCATCCATCTATTAACCTTTATAAAACCTTAATAGTACCATTTACAAGGAAATGACTACTAGCGCAGCTAGGTAGTCTTTATCACAGGGATTTAATTAAATTGGTCTACGGAAGTGACATATCCAGGAATAACCTTAGATATGGAGCTTACATGGAAACCACACGTGGATAACACTATTGCGAAAGCTCTTAGTTAAAACTAAAGATCCTGAAATGGCTGTATGTGATGATGGTAGTTCCAATCATTACGTACGGTAGTGTGGTATAGTGACCAAGAGTTAAGCTAGTAACATGCTACAACGCCCTTAAGAGGGTGCAGAGGTTGCATGTCTAGTAATATCCGGAGCTTTCAAGTTCACATCTACGACAGCGATGGATAGATCTTCTCCCACTGAAACCAATGCAAGGATGACACTGCACACCCTGACCTTATCCGATGAGTGTACGTCTGTATCTGGGACAAGTCAGGGAATTAGACATGATAACGAGCATGAAATGTAACAAAATGTGGTTGGTGCACGTTCTCAGGAAATTCTTCAGGGTGCTGATACTAACACGTGAGGACTGGAAATGAGTATTGGATCCCCCGGACCTAGACTGCATTGTGCGGTATACTGATGGTTCTAAAATGGACAATGTTACCGGAGCTAGTGTTTATGGTAGGAACTACGAGCTTAGTCAAAGCATGAGAAAATAGACAACTGTATTCCGGGCGGAAGCCTTAGCCATTATTACTTGAGCGCAGAAGATTGTGGCTACGAATGCCAAAGACATCCACATCACACATGCCACATGCTATCTAATTCCTTAGTGACAGCCAAGCTGTGTTGAAAGCTTTAGCTTAGCATAGGATCGATTCAAGACGAATCCTAAATGCTAAACAGACGCTGAACAGGCTCGATACACTCGGACACACAGATGTACCTGGCAACGAAAATGCAGACGAGCTTGCAAAGACAGAGTCAGGGGAAAACATAATTGGACTTGAACCCCATGTTGGAATCTCACCCAATACGAAGGGAATGTTATTCAGGAAGTATACGGAGAGCTTGCAATCAGAAGAATTTTGGTTAATTTTTGTTGTTATAAGTTTGGAAGCGAAATTTGAAGGCACAAGAAGGTGATTCTGAACATACAGAGTAGCATATTGCGTGACTTAGTTGGCACAATTACTACGCATTATAGCACATATAGCTTATTATTCAATATAAAGCAAGTGAAATCGCCCTAATACAGGGCCTGTGGAGAGCACACATCGTATGAGAATATGATACCATTTCTAGGAAAAGAATGGGTTTCTTTGGTGTGGGCTACACCACACCCATTGACTCCTAGCGTACGTAGCAAGTACATCGTGGATATGACTACTAAAATTGCTTAAAACATTCAAGTATATTATTATTCTACTAATATTATTCAACTAACTCTGCTGGAATTAATTTTAACACAACGCATCAATAGCTAATAGTTACATTTACTGCTATATTTATCTTTTTTTAAGTTGAATGCTGCACTAGTTATCTTCGAATTTCTTCGCTTTGCTGATCATAGAAACCTGATGAATACTTTAAAAATATAGTAGTGTATAAAACTGTTCTACTGTTATGTGCAAAGTGAAAAAAGCATTATTCGTATTAAGTATATATCACTCACAACTTGAGGGGGGTAGAGGGTGAGCTGACGCCCTTGGTGCAGAATCCCTTGCAGCATAGGTGATGTTTGCCCATTACGCTGCGGCATTCTGAGTGCTTTTTGCACGGTAATGGGAATAAGTCCAGCCAACCGCTGCTAGTCCGCACCGCCGGACACGACTGAGATTGACATTCAGCTACAAATTAAAAAAAAACTTTAGAATAAATACATATCTCATATTATACAGCACCTTAAAAATGAAAATCAAATGGTTTTTTATTGAGCTAAGGGTCCATAGAGCTTATGTGTACATAATTGTACGATTCTTAATAACAAATATTGTTGATCAAAGTAAAATATAGACAACAAGCTCGTGATTGTTACTTGTGAATCTCAATTATCGGACATGAAGACAAAAAACTAATCCTTCCTAGGGATGTACATTATCAAAAAATCTTAATGTTGTATTCTCATATTTTTGTAACAATACCTTATATATCTATAGTATACTTTGTAAATAAATTTTTATTACATAAGTTACTCAATACACTCCACACAAACACACTAATACACAAATCACACAAAGATTGGATTACCAAATTTTACTTTTTATTATATACTCCAACTTACAAGATAATGTACTGCTTAGCTCATTTCATAGTGACCATCATTACTCCAAGAATGAGTTTATTCTATCCTTCATACCAACCGATAGACTGTACCCAAGTTACCACTATACTGAGATACGCGGACTTTTATGACATCGAAGCCGTTCATATACTCTTATATTCTATATTATTACAATATGTTTTAAATCTACACAACCTAGATAATTTTCAGCAAACTGATCCACCTTGGGTGGAAGACATCTCCCTTGCTGTACTTTACTTTTACTGTTTGTAAAATTCACATGTGACAGTGATATTATTGATAAAATAGACAGTGTATCAGTATGTTCCTCCCAGGAGTGCGATCCTCACGTAGTTCCCAAACTTTTAGATAAAAAATCTGAATCCTGTATAATATTAACACAAAATATCCGCAGTATTTCTGCTAACATAGATAGCTTAAACATTCTTTTGGGCCATATTGATGTTGATCTTGACTTCATTTTACTAACAGAGTGCTGGCTTAAAAGTAATGCAAATATTCCTGTCCTGGATGGTTACTCGTCTTTCTCCTCAAGCAATCCCTTAAACCAGAATGATGGTGTCGTTGTTTACTATAATAACAGACTATCTGGTGTTTCACTGACAAATTTAAATATTGAAGAAGCGAGTTGTGTACGGATAAAAATAAACAGGGAAACTATTATTCTGGCTATTTATCGTCCTTCAGCTTTTCGAAATGCTCATAATTTTATATCATCTCTAAGCTCGGTTCTAGAGTCCCTCAAGGCATTTAAAAATATCATCATAATGGGTGATATTAACCTTAATATAATACCGTCACACGCTGATCATGACACCGAATCGTATTTAAACACCTTAGCTTACTTTGGCATCCTCCCAGCTCATAACCTACCTACACGCAATTTAGCCTGTCTTGACCACGTAATGTTAAAGACAGTTACTCCAGCGCAAACGCTTGTTATCCAATCTACTGTTACTGATCACGACGCAGTTTTATTAGCTATCTACGCTAATAAATTTATTCGGGCTCCGCGACTAGTCACTAAAATCATCTACGAAGACCTATCTATTACATTGAATGCCACTGATTTCTCTCCTGTACTCACTTCGTCCGATCCCAATCACGCTACTAATAACTTAATTAACATTCTTCAGTCCGCCATTGCCAAACACACCCACTCTGTTACTCTCTCTCGTCGTCGTAGAATGTTAAAGCCCTGGATGACTCCTGGTATATTAAGGTGCACCAAAAACAGAGATAATATGAACAAAAAACTAAAAAAGACCCCTGATAACGTTACTCTCCGAACGACCTATACTCGTTACAGAAATTACTGCAATTCTCTACTCAGAAAAGTAAAAAGAGAATATGACAGGGAGCTTTTGAGAAAGGCCGGAACTAATAATAAAAACATATGGAAAGCTATAAGGGACGTAACCAATCATGGTAAATCTAAGTCCTCCTCTCAAGACCTATTGTTATGCATGCCTTCACCAAAACAATCAGTAGATCATGTAAACTCTTACTTTTCCACAATCGGTAAATCCTATGCTGAAGACATTTTGAAACTTAGGAAACAGTTCAATTTTAACCCTTTTTCCCTACCAATCTCCTCGTGTCCGTTAACTCATACCTCCTGTGGCTCTTTTGTTCTTCTGGACACCACCATTGACGAAATTGAAATGATTATAGATTCTTTTAGAGAAAATTGCGCGGTAGGGTGGGACAATATACCATCTGGCCTTCTTAAAAGATTCAAACACCTTCTGGCTCCCCTTATTGCTCATATTTGCAACATTTCTATATCCTCAGGCTGTTTTCCTGATGCTTTTAAGAAGGCTCGGATTCATCCAATTTATAAGTCTGGGGAGCGTGACTGTCCCAACAACTACCGCCCTATTTCAATCCTGTCAGCACTCTCTAAGGTCCTTGAACGAGTTGTAAACAAACAACTGATAGGTTTCCTTGAAAGCAAGTCCATCTTGTCCCCTGGACAGTTTGGTTTTAGATCAGGTAGATCCACAGCTGATGCCGTACATTTACTCACCGACAACGTAGTCAGACATCTGGATAAGGGCAAAAAATGCTTGACCATCTTCCTCGATCTTGCCAAGGCATTTGATACAGTGTCGGTCCCAATCCTGCTGAGCAGACTGGAGGCCATGGGTGTTCGAGGTAACCAACTGTCCCTATTTCAAAGCTACCTCTCAAATCGCTACCAGCAGGTTGTGGTGGATGGCAACATGAGCTCTTTTCTTCCGGTAGAATACGGTGTCCCCCAGGGTAGCATTATTGGCCCTACCCTTTTCTTAGTTTATATCAACGAACTTTGCTCCCTCAAAATCCCATATTGCAAAATCATCTCTTTTGCAGATGACACAGCCCTCGTCTTCACTGCCGATACTTGGAAAGATACCTTTCAAAGAGCTCAAGCAGGTTTTGATACTGTATCTGAATGGCTGAGAGACAACCTTCTAACACTTAATGTTAAAAAAACCCTTTATGTGACATTTTCAATCAAAAATATTCCTAAAGAAACGCTTTCGGGCCTTTCCCTGATCGCTCACTCTCATATTAACCTCCCCTCTTCCTCCTCGTGCTGTTGTCCCACCATTACAAACGCAATGTCTACTAAATATCTTGGAGTTATGATAGACAATCGGCTTACGTTCGAACCTCACATTAACGTAACTTCTAGTAGAATTCGCAAACTTATGTTTATTTTTAAAAATTTACGTCATATCGCCGACCCATGGCTAGTGAAAACAGTATATATATCATTAGTCCAATCCCTTTTAATCTACTGTATCACTTCTTGGGGAGGTGCGGCTAAAACTGTTTTAATAAAACTGGAAAGGGCTCAGAGAGCGGTTCTAAAGGTGTGCACTTCCAAACCCATCCTTTTCCCGACCTACGATCTATATCAATTTTGTCAAGTATTGACCGTTCGCCAACTTTACATTCTGTATACCATCCTTCACCAGCACCGTTTGACCGATACTAATGTTCTCACCACAAGAACTCGATGCAACCAACGAGTAGTCCACCTTCCTTCATTCAAAACTCAATTTTTTCGACGCTTTTTCTGTTTTTCTGGTCCTTATCTCTATAATATATTACATAAAACTCTTAATATCCTATCAGATACAAAACATTCTTGCAAATTAAAAGTTACGAACTACCTCCAATCCCTCAGTTATTTGGAAACTGAAGACATTCTTCACCGAAACCAATAGCATCGACCCTCGTGCAGGCACACCTACAATTCCTACAAATTATCACAAACCCACCCACACCTACACCCACACACGCTCACTCACACACACACACACACACACACACACACACACACACACACACACACACACACACACACACACACATGCACCACTCACTCATCATATGTTTCCTTTATTTCTTTAATTTTCTTGTTTTTAGTTTGTTTCTATTTCGAATTCTCTTTTTCAACTGTAACCTCACCACAAGTCATAAACCTGTACGCATCGGGAGAGGAGAGTACTGGCGTACTGAAATACAGGCAAAATAATTGCCTAGTTCAGACTCCAGTCTCCCACTATCTTATGCACCTGTGTCACATGTATATATTGTCAATGTATCTTAAGATAATGAGAGAATAAATAAACGTTTTTATTATTATTATTATTATTAATTATGAGCTATG
Organism: Acentria ephemerella; assembly: GCA_943193645.1. Lineage (NCBI taxonomy): Eukaryota > Metazoa > Arthropoda > Insecta > Lepidoptera > Crambidae > Acentria > Acentria ephemerella. Next base: position 4,147,405 of record OW971889.1, read on the forward strand.
AGAGACCATTTAGAACAATTATTGTCAGATGTCACTACAGTCAAAAATGAGTGATATTGTAATTGTTAAAAACATTTATTTTCTGAATATCTATCAATTCTACTTTATTCTTATTGCTTCATAAACGATGGTTCTTACAAAAGAAGTGAACCTTCCTTCATACAAGGAATTAGATACCCAAGAAATCAACGTGTCAACTACGACTTTGATATCAGCATCTTCATATCTTGGCAAAGCATGTGAAGCTGTCAATAATGAGTTCATGTTGTGTAGACAGGAGACTAATGACCCGCGGCCTTGTGTGAATCTCGGCAAGAAAGTCACCGAATGCGCCATGCAAGTGTTTCAAAGAATCAAGAAAGAATGTATGGAAGAGTTTAATCAATACGCCAACTGTATTGACAAAAGTTCCGGAGATTTTGGGCTACGGCATTGTAGGAAAACGCAAGAGGTATTTGATGACTGTATGAATATAAAGCTTTGTATGAAACGGCCGGAATTCGGGTACTTCTGCCGTGGCCGTGTGCACAAGAGCGCGAGCGCCGCCCCGGAGCCACCTCCCTGCCCCTGCCACCCTGGTGGGCCTGACGTTACTCCCTCCTTGCCCGATTGCAAGCCACGACAGGCCCCACGGTTTGGAAGTCGTAATTTTTGGATGATTGAGTAAAATAGACTGGTGTACAACCAGTTGTTTTTATGTACTTGGAATTTAAACGACTTCTTATCCTTTTCATTGGAATTATTTTTATTATTTTACTATATATATATATTTCATTGGGATATACAATAGTACACACACACGTGTCTATCTCGCAATTGGTTATTTAATTTTTGTTACCCTCATTACAACGAAAAAACCCTATAAATGAAAAACCTTAGTATACTACCTAATAAACTTATACACCTGTAACTCATGATCTATTATCTATATATATTAATTAGTGGAGCCGCGATATACCTAGACCGCGGCTAACCTCGAGACAATAAAAAATTATTGCGTCTGGAATTTTTGGATTGTACGGCTTGACAGTTTAAATAAAGTGACTAGAATTCCTAGCGACCCCTTCTTCCCGACTTCTATCTATCGAAGCAGCTGAGTGAAGCTATCAATCTGGAATACTATCCATAATAGATACCTACATAATAGTAGTGAAACTATTTATTATACCAACCTAGAATTTATACCTACCTACTTATTGAATTGGTTATTGTAAAAATTGTTTCGTAAATATTTGAAATAGGGGTAGAGTATAATAATAAGATCGCTGACACCGGTCAAGGTCAGAGTCAAAGCGATCATTTTAATTGTTCTTGTTTGTCTGCCAAGGTTCTAGTACATTTTTTATTTAATTGTCTCCATCGTCTCAATATTCACAGCTACTAGTAAGGAATCTATTAAATAGAGTAGCCATTAGGTAAAAAGTAAAAAGTATTGGCCTTAAGTGAACTAAAAATACTCTTCTTACAATTAGGTAGATATTTAAATTATTTTTAAAGTTACCAACTAAGGACACAGCCTTATGAAAAGATGAAAACAAAGGCTATTATTAAATTATTAGAAGTTATATTTAATTGAAGGCCGCCTAGTGAAATCGTGGATAACTTGCAGTGTGACCGTAAATTGTGGAAATCTAGATGGACGTAATTTTACTTGTCAGAAGTGTTATGTACAATCGACAGTTAATCAAAATAAATTAATTAACTTAACTAACTATTATATAATTACTACATTACGCATAAGTTACACTTATATTTAATAAATCGATTTAGATAAAATGAAATACACACAATTTTGATTATTATAACTTTCAAATTACCTTTAAACGATGTAAGAGTGGCCTAAAATATTTATTTTTCTTTTTATATAGCCTTAAATATATAATATATAAGATATTTTTTATCTATGTGAGTCATAATTATAAGTATTTTTCAACACAATATTTACCTACTTGTGAAAGCTTGTGATCAACTTTATATAAATGGTTCTCAAAATAGAGACGGTTCAATTCTTCTGAAATCTTCATAGCAGAGGCGCAGCTGTTGTTAGCACATAATTTGACAGCTGACGAGAAACATGATCGAGACGGTTCAATTCTTCTCAAATCATCGCAGCAGAGGCGCAGCTGTTGTTTGCACATAATTTGACAGCTGACGAGAGACATGATCGAGACGGTTCAATTCTTCTGAAATCTTCATAGCAGAGGCGCAGCTGTTGTTTGCACATAATTTGACAGCTGACGAGAGACATGATCGAGACGGTTCAATTCTTCTGAAATCTTCATAGCAGAGGCGCAGCTGTTGTTTGCACATAATTTGACAGCTGACGAGAAACATGATCGAGACGGTTCAATTCTTCTGAAATCTTCGTAGCAGAGGCACAGCTGTTGTTTGCACATAATTTGACAGCTGTCGAGAGACAGCAGCGTACAGCGTATATAGGTATATATATATATATATATATATATATATATATATATATATAGGAAATATATATATATATATATATATATATATACCTATATACCTAAGAGGAGTTTTATTTAAATACTCATTGGTAGGCAGGAAGTCATAGTAATTTTTTATTACTAGTATGGTAAGTATAGGCACAGAGTAAAGAAAGGGCATATACCAGATGCTCTTCGATAATATGTAGCAATTCATCGCTTAATGTAAAATGTATAATATTTGACATAAGCCCTCGCTTAGCTTTTGAGCATAATTGGCCCCAATTCCGTAGTGTAAGAACTAAATTATATTTAAGTTAATCGCATCTCTTTCATTCCAATTTAATAACAAGGGATGTAATGTCGTTAAGGCATGTCAGTTTAGTTGACACTTAGATGACCCATACCATTTCGGATTTAATCAAGTTTTATGATGCGCTTTAAAATAAGGCAAATATGGGTAAGGGTCGGCATTTTAGAAACGTTATTTTTTCTTTAATATAGGTATCAAAATGTATATTTTATAAAAAAAAAGGTTTGAAAATAATGATGTATGTTTTAAAGATAGATTGTTGTAGGTTTTTAATGATGCAATAAACATGACGACCTACTTAAAGAAATGTATCGAAATTGAGACTTAAACAGGCTTATACCATATTTGGCTGGGATATTATGTAAAGCTATAAGTAGGTTCCTACAGACGACAGCTTGCAAACGGTGACTATTATATTAGCCGTACGTTACGTAGGTAGTATTAAAATCCTTGTCACATTATGTTAAAACTCTGAGTAGCTGTCTATTCTGTTCTGTTGTTTATTTTCTTAGCAATTAGTAGTGCTAGTAGTTAGTATTGGTATAGCAATTCAAATTTTCAACAACTTGCAAGCTGCGATAGCGATCCAATATTTTGTGCTTATTTTTATTTCCGTTATGCAACTTGTAACCAGTTTGTTACATGTAGAGACATGCGGACACGGCGCTTTTACTCAGAACTGAATATATTGCAGATGTATAGTAAGTAACCTACTTAAGAAATGAATTAGGAAATAAGGTTGTTATTATGATTTTTTAATATGAATATCTAACTAGTGCACCTAAGAGTGGCGAAAACCATTATAGTTGATATATATGAATTTCAAAATTTAAAGCGAAAATATTTTCAACAAGAATCTTTCGTCGTATTTGTCCATCGGCGTTGTCTTTTTCCATCTGGTATATAAAAAAGATAATGTTACAAAATATTTAGACTTTGTCTTTTGACTTTGACCACTCCCAGGCACATAACAATACAAGGAAAAGGTGGAAAGACTCGGTATTCTTGCTATTTACCGAGAAACAATGACACCAATTCCGTCGTGAACGGACTAAATTCATCATAATCATATCAGCGTAGAGACACCTACTGCCGGACATAGGCCTCGCCACGCATAGGCGATTCATATTTATTAGACGATATTACTTAGACGATCCATTCATGGATAAACTTTTAATTGATTTTAATCGATAAGTTTAACAAAGTGCATTAAAATAAGGCAAATTTGATGTCACCAGTAATTTGTCTTTACTGGTCAGATTTTAATGAAAAAATAGTACTGAAATTAAGTTTAATATAGTCCGTGCAAAGTATTTTACTATATTTAAGTTGGCAATAGTATACCAACTCTCCGAAAATAATTTTGGACGTTTGAATATTCTACAACTGCTATGTAACATACATATCAGACTAAATTGTCTGCCGTGTTGATTATTGACCATAATTAATAAGGTATAATAGTCAGGAAAAAAATTGAATTTAATAAAACCTTAATTAAAGTAACCTAAACAACCAATAAATTAATATTAATTTTATTGAATAAACCTTTTCAAAACACTTTTCAAATATGTGGTCTGAATTTTTAATGTTAACTTGATTAGAACATTCGAGAATGAAAAACCCAAAAGGGCACCCACTTTTCTCCATGCTTGGCGTTTGAAGAAAAATATAAACTCAAATAAAAAAATATGTTTAAAAATCGACAAATAGAAACCTTAATGATATTTTAGTTATTATTTTAGAACAGTCGTATACACACACAGCTTATTTTCGATGAAGGTCGCGTCATAGTAAGATAACACAAATTGCTGTAAATAAATATTTTTATGTCGGCTATATTGAAGACAGGTACTACAGTTGTCCGAAATAAAAGTGAATTTTGTAATGAAGTTATACACTTAGCTTGACGTGTGTCCACGCTACTTAGATAGATGGTTTTGATTATGATTAATCAAGCGGAAACGTTTTTTATTGTAATAGAAATCCCTGCAATCAATCTTTAAAAATTAAAACTGAGAATAATAAACTTATCAAATAAATTTATTCAAATGTGTTATGGCACGGCCAATACATAATACCCCTGCCAATAATTTCATAACAGTTCAACTATAGTAGACTGATTTTAGTAGCGAAAAGCAATTTACCTGTCTAGACAAACTACCTTTTATATTTTATAATCATAATCTAATGAAAAGTGTGAATATTTGTAGTTATCAAATAATTATTATAATAAGCGTGAAACTACAAAAGAAACGTCTACGCTTCCTCGACAGGGATAAGGTTTAAAGAAAAGACATCAACGTGTGACGGTTTACAAAATCAGACAGAATGCAGATTATTTGACGAGGAAGTAAATATCGAGGAAGTATATATAAACGTCTGATACATATTTTTATTAAACCCAGTGTCTATTTCCTTTGAAACCTTCGTACTGCAGAAGTGGCTGCAATAATGCGTGTACATACATACATTAATGTTGCATTAGTTTTGCCTGTGTTAGTAACTTTTTTGTGGATTTCTACGATTACGCTAGTAATAATATTAAATAGAGATGAGTGTTTTAATTATCTATGATACTTTCCCCCTTTGCCTCTTTACTTGACAGTATGAATAATTGATAATTGTTGATGATAGGCAGTGAGAAGAAAGAAAAGAAGTAGTACCGGGTAGCAGCAGGGACAGGACGGTTAGTATAAAATATTGAGTTCGCTTGTGAGGCGTACGTGAGAAAATGGAGTATCGACAGGATAGTTAGTAAATCCAGTTTATAGTAATACCCCTATTTAATATTATGACAGATAGGTGATTGCGATTGTGATAAGAAAGGCTAAGAGTTTAATAGCCGATGGAGCAAGTGAAGTGTTGGTTAATATGTTGATAACCAGTAAGACAGGCTTAGAGTCTGTAACCGGTGATATGAGATGAATTACGTCAGGCATTTCGTAATAATAGTAAGAAAGATTAATATTGTAAAGATCTATAGTAGAGAGTCAGGCGATGGTTCGGTAATGGGCGAGAGGATGAAGGTGGCCCTACGAGAGGCATGGCCCCTTGAGAGAATATAAACGAAGTAGATCGAAGTACATATCTTGCAGTTCAATGTGAATATCAAAACGACTAAGATACAGTCGTGCCACAGTAGACCTGCGGCATTGAATTAATCCCTAAGCCCTATGGATCACGAGAATAATACTATTGTACTTCGTACTACTAATAGTGTAATAATGGCTCTCACAGAAGATGTTTAATGTGACTCCTAAGACGAGGTCGAAGTATAGGTATAATACAACGAGTTTTTTTTGACACTGATATTGAATCAGCTGAAATTAAATCATAATTAAAGAGATACGTTAGAGACGCTACATAATTAGTATATTTCGTGACATATCTAATGATTATATGTATAAGATAGGTTCTTCTAAATAATGTGAGAGATAAAAGTATACATCGGTAAGTACAAATATGTTTCAATAATAATATTCCTCGCACAACACTTATCCCAAATAAAGCTTCATTAAGAGCTTGTGTTATGGATAACACACTCTAGATAATGGAGAAACATATATAATAATATGTAGGTACATAAATAAATTGCGATGGTCAGCTTGCAATGAATTATTTAAAATGAAATGACATGACAAAGACAATGTCTAATTAGTATTTTCTAGAATAGGGTTTATATGTAATTTAAAATAATTCTCACCTGATCCCAAATATCCAATTATAAACACGAGTAACGATAGAAGTACAAAAAGCTGCATGCTGCTGTAATTTTTCCAATACTAAAGAGTAAAAGTCGGTATTATTTCACATTGGATCACAAAATATTGATTGATTAACGGCACTATGATTAGATTACAAAGCTGAGAGTGCGTGTTGTGTTGCAGGCGAATGCGCAGCGTGCACTAAAGTTGCCGAGCGGGCTTGTTGCATAAGTTTAGTTGATACAGATTATCATTTGGGGGACACCGGCACTTTCGCTATACTTTAATATTGCTTCAATGATTACTCTCCTGCGCAGCGATTGTTCATGTTCTACTAACAGATGACTCAAGGTAGCCAGAGCATTATGATAGAAATTATTATAATTTACAGTCTATTCGATTCCTGAATACAATTATTTATAGTATATATCATAGGTAAGGCATTATATTAATTAATTTGCATTCATTTTATTAAGCTAGGGTCGGAAGATGGCCGAAGTAGCGTCGGGACAGATGCACATTTGCTCACAGCAAAGCATACTTTTAATTTTCGCAGTCAACGTTTAAGTACAGACGACACCATTTCAAGCGTATTAGTTTAACAACGTAAGTCGCCAGTATTACGAACAATTTAAATATAAACTATTTTTAAGATGCTGATCTATTCCATACTCCTTTCCTCCATAGCTCTAATACCTGGCTATGTTCGGAGAATGGTTGGCCATTTTTGCAACTATCGCGTGTTACTGTGCGTACTGTCATAAGTCAAATGTGTCTAATTAAAAAGCAAGCTTTTTTATTGACAGAGTAATACTTGTTGGTTTTATTTTTCGGTTGATCGTCAGCTTGCGTGGTCGAATGGGAAAAATATTTAATAAAAACCTTAGCTCAAGTCATTGAAAATAGTTCATCTCTTGTGACATAGTGTAGAAAATTGTTTGGATTGCTGTTGTGTAAGTATTTAACGTAATTGTTTAAATTTTCTCGTAAGTTACAGTGATAGTCTTTTGTTTTTTTGTGTCTGTGTAAATCTAATATGTTATAATTTATAATGGCGACTTCCTCTGGTGGTGCGGAGCCCTTTGGCGTTGGCACCCTCGTGATGGATGGTGAGACAGTCTCATCACCCATTGTTTTGTGAGTCAATTTCTCCAGACGCACGTCCTTCATATGTCTGGTAGAAAATAAGATTGTTCCGTGGGTCTTTTCCCATTCCGCAATTCTTGCCTTCATATTAGTCAGATAGATTTCTAGATAAGGTAACCCCATCATTTGCTCCTAATCTCTCAGATTTGCCTGGAACAGCCACACACGATTCACTAGAGCCATTATTAGTATGAATGAATTGCGATTAATTCTTCCCTGCCTTAAGGATTCCTTCCCAGGTCAAGATGACTTCCCTTACTCATTTCTTGTGCGGTCGGGGGAAAATTGTCGAGAATATTATTTGAAGTTTGTGAATATATTTGACTGTTTAGGGTACATCCCTGAGGCTCTAAAATCACAAGTTGTTATACCTATACATTAAACCAGGTAAAGATTTGGAAAATATTGATAGCTATAGAACAATTGCGATGTCCTCCGTCCTCATAAAGGTGGCAGAGCAACTTTTAAAAAATAGTTTAGAGTGGTTGATAGAAAACGTGATATTCTTCCAAGCAGCCAGTATGGCTTTCGTAAGGGAAAAAACACACTTGACAACCTTGCAATTTTCATCACGGTTACGAGGCTTTCATTTCTAGAAATAAATCAAACGTAGGAGCATTCGTGGAAATATGCGCATTCTATAACCTTCCATTTAAAAAAAAATTCAGTAAACTAATTAAATTTATACTCAACTTGTTCTCAAGAAGATATGTCTGCTTAAAGAGTTGAAGGTGAGGTATCAGCTCTAAGGACTATATACAGGGGTCTTCTTCAAGGGTCAGTCATAAGCCCTCTTTTATTTAATTTATATACTTGGGGTTTGTATAGCTGTTACCCCGTTTTGTAGGGTTTTATAATACGCGGACGACATTGTTCTTTATTCTTCGAATAAAGATATTCAGGTTGCTGCTGACTGCGTTTCGAAAGGAATTATGTCACTAGGTAAATGGCTGATATACGTTCGTCCCTCATTAATGCACTGCAAACTGAGTGTGTTCAGCCTCCTCTGGACCTTAGATGCCAATTCTTTTCAGATAAATTTTTGTACAGGAGCTATCAACTAAGATCACGCCCGCTTTTTCCAAAGTTACAAATTCTATAAAACAATTCCGTGCTTGGTAAAGAGCTACCAACGCTTGATGTAGCTTATGTTTCCTGTATATAGGATAAAATTCCTGTCTTTGAATTTCAATATGATATACTTATATTTAAACCAACTATATGTCTCTCGCTGGGTCTACCAAAAAATAATTTCCTCGGCTGGAGGGATTTTCATATACTCCGATGCTTCAAAGGAAAGTCCTCATGGATGCTTAGGGGCTAGTATTTACCATAAAAATTATAACATTATACAAAAAATTAAATGCCCCCCTCAAACATCTGTGTATACCGGAGAATGTAAATGTTTGTTGGAAGCTATAAAATATATTCTTCTGTTACAGTTGAAAAGGCTGTGATATTTTCAAACTGCCAAGTGACCTGAAGTCTGTAGAGAGTCACCCTATAAAGTCGTGTCACAGAAAAGAGCTGGTGCTAACACCTCCTTCTATGTTTTCAAAGCGAATATAGTGTAGCGTTGTCATGGATTCCGGGATAGCGGCATGTACGGTAATGAGAGAGAGGATGTGGCGGCGAAACTTAGGTTTATTTAAAAAAATTAAATTGGTATTTTGTAACGATTTGTTTCCTTAAAATAAAGAAAATTAAAGGTTTAACATAATTAGCTACAAATGCGTGGGTGTGATACCCTAAACTTTAACATTATAATTTGATTTTTAAACTGTTAAGGCCTAGATAAAATTTGCATCTCGGTCGTTCCGAGTCGTTAGTTACTCTCACTAATTAACGTAAAATCGTCAAGGCCGAATTTAAACGAAATTGTTTTTGATGTTGTGGATGACCCAGAAATGGATGACCTATGTGGCAAATCAACAACATTAAAATAAGATCTACCTACCTAGAAGAGTAAGTATATCATCAAAGATCAGAAAAGAAGAGTATGTTACTGTTCGTCAAATCAACCTAGTTTAATCTCGACTTCTGTTTCAGCCAGTGAATCGCACACCTGGATATAAGATTGTTTTGATGTGCTTTGCTAAGCTATTTTAACACCATATAAGTTGACCTCTTGCCTGTGTAAGTTAACTGTTATATGTAACATCATGTACAATTGCTATTAAAATCAGTACTCACACCTAGTGTTAGATTTAATCTAATGGAAACGTATACATCGTAGTTGCGTTAAATTGGCAAATATATTCAAAAAAGTAGTTTCTAATACTAATTAATTACATAAAACCATTAATAATTCTGTTGAAATCAAGGTAGTAGATGGTAATGTGTACTAGGTGTGACCTGATTCTATAAATGTTTGTGGGGTGAGTATATATCAGACCTTAACCCTTTTCAGGCCGGCGAACGCATTTTTGATTTCTGTGTCTTAAAAAAATAACAAAAAACAGTTATTAATAAAAAAAGGTTTATTTCTTAGAAAAATTTATTAACCTTATTATTCACAAGTAATGCACACCGGACCTTAAGGTCCGCCCGGCCTGAAAAGGGTTAATATTGATCCCACCATTTTATGGAATGGTAAAGATTTCACTAACACGTAACAGGCAAATTGCATTTCCACCGAAGCATATATAGTACTTTTTTCGAAGGAATGCAAGGAAATAAAACATATATTGTATCCGAATTAGGTTGCAATGTTATATTTTGATTTAATTTATTATTTATCAGTTTTGTTTAGATTCCTCAGTGTAGCCTTGAGCCACATTGGTATGCCAAGATTGATAAAAGAGATCCAATCCATGAGTATTTAATAACTTCAGCACGCCGATTCATAGAACATTGCTGGAGCGTTGTAATGTCCCAAATACAAAACACTCCGGCCATTGTTTGATTATCTTTGTCCGTAAATATGATACTACGCGTGTTATTTTTCGAAAATGACAATATTCATGTTGACAAAAAATATTTTATCCAAATATATTTTAATCAATTAACTAAAATTTTAATTGAATTTTGAATTATTTATTACATTTCTTATAAATTATATATCCTGATAGTATGTGCTTGTGATGTCTCCTATTTCAGATTCAAGGAAAACTCCGTGGCACTCGATAAATTACTATAGCATGTATCTGTCATAAACGTGACATTAGCAGAATTCGTAAAAACGCGAAGCCATAAAATAAAAAATAAGAAGGGTGTACTTTCGACTAATCCCATGTTTCTCGGTAATAGTAAAAACAACTATAGTTAGGTAATTTTTTATGTTCATTAAATTATAACATATAACCAATTAAGTGTATGTAAATGACATTTTATAACATATTTAATTCATCCAGTAAAGACTTGCATTTATCTCTTAAAATCTTAACAGCTTCTACGAATATTACATTAGGCGCCATAGCTCCAACAGATTCGACATTGACTGAAAAAAAAAACAACAATTTAAAATCAGTAATTACAGATCACTACTTATGACTATTCGGTGTAAATAAGGCAATACATACAAATAAAGTGGTCCCTGATCCTACTCATGACAACTGAATCTTTGATATCGTCGTATCTATAGACATTACGGCTACAAGTGTCATAGCGGGCTTCTTTCACGTAAGCCCGTCCGTCCTTATCTATCCCGATGACGCCTGGAGAAAAGCAGCTCTGCAGCAAAGTCGCATCAGACCCATTAACTTCCCGCACGAGCGTCACTTCAGGTAGTAAGCGGTATGACGCCGTCGCTGTAAAGTTCAAAAGTATTTAGTTTTCGATATATCGGTTTCTTATGAAATATCTGATTCTTAATTCTCATTAATGATGTCGATTACGTTGCCATTTTTATTTAGGAAAATTAAGTTACTGGTATCTTTTTCATTCTAATATTTATATTTGTCAGTATAAACACATATTTATATGTGAGTATGTATTATTATTTGTTTGTGTTTGTATTTATAAAGAAAAGAGTCCCTCGAGCCGTCGAGAGACTGAGAAGAGTTAAAAATTGATTTCGAAATAATTGATTGAATCATAAAAGATTCGATTTTTATAGTGAATTAAAAAGCTATGATTTTATTGTACATACATAACTTATTTAATCCAAACACATAATCTACACTTACATACACACACTACACTTACATAATCCTGTATCATAAGAGCCAGTGATTCCTCAAATCAACATAGGTGTAAGACAAGTCGAATAATAAATATGTTTGTGATGTGTGTCATGCGAGTGGAGTGCGCTGTGTGCGTTGGGCGTGAGGTGTGCGTTGAGCGTGTGGTGTCCATATGTGTGTACGACTGTGTGTATGTGTTCCCGTAAGTGTGAATGTATGTGTGCATGTGTATTTTTGCATGTTCCAATGCAATATAGAATGTATTAAGCTTAATCCATATACCTGTTATTAAGGTTTCTGTTTGTTTATAATTGAGTAACGAGTTACGTATTCCTCGATCCTTCGTTTAAACATATTTCTTTTCATCGATCGGCTATTTTAGGTAATTTTTTATCAAATTGTCAATAAAATTAAATCTAAATTGCATTAATCTAAGTATTTTAAATAGCAATTATGACATCACAGTAGACTGAAGTCACATATCATCCAGCATTAGCTATTTTCACCACTTTATGATCACATGAAGGGAACCACACTAAAATCCATCAAAACACTCAACTACACAAAATGTGTGTTTATCAAAGTGAGATCTGAACTCGCACATGTCCCTTTGTCTTCCTTAATGTCATGATTTGATGTTAATTAATAGACACCAAAACCTTTTATGATGCTCTATAGAAAATTATTGTCAAACATACATCTTGTTCTTTCAAATACTATAATCACTATCCTATTGGTACGACTCAAGTCTAAAATGTTGCATTACTGTAAAACATCTCGATCAGGGGTGGAGCCAACAAAACCTCTCTTTTGAAACTTGAGCGTGCAAAGATTTATTCTTAAGGTTATGACACAAGAAACAGACCCATCCGGCTGCCGAACTATACTCAAAGTGTATGGTCCTGCCTGTGAGACAAATCTCCCTCCTAAGGATGTTACCACGCAAACACTCAGTAACATACGATCGAACAACAGCAACTTCAAGGAGACGACTTGGTCCACTGATAAATCCTGTTCTCAAATGCAGTATGACCTGGGCTAAGCATCAGTTTAATGCCCTAAGCACCAAAGTTTACAACAATATTAATAAGATCAGGCACATATACTCACTACCCAAAGTTGAAGCTAAATGTAGGATGGAGGAATGCTTAACTCACTCAGGATCACTCAACTATAAACAAACAGAAACCTTACCTTCCTTATGTATAGGCTACTTTCACCACTTTGTGATCACATGAAGGGAATCATCCATCATAACACTCAACTACAAAAAATGTGTCTTTATCAAAGTGAAATCTGAACTCGCACAAGTCCCTTTTCTTCCTTACTGTCATGATCTGATACTCTACAGAAAATTATTGTCAAACATAAAGTCTATTACTGGTCGATGTGGGGTACAAGGCCGAAAAGCAACAAGAATAATAATAATATTTTTATTTATACAAATTACATGGACTGTGGTAAGCTATTTAGATAGATATAATACATTTGCCTATCACATTAAATCCCTATATGATTATTTCTAACAAATGTAATTACCATTAACAACTCATGTATTGGTAGTTAAAATTTTATGTAAAATATCATAAAATTTAAACTAACAGGCAACAAAAGTTTGCCAACTTTTGTTGCTGGCATGGCGCCAGAATGAATAGGGATCTTTTGAACTACTAGTGAATAGTATTGAATTTGCAAGAGACGATGTAAGCTAAATATTAACTATACTTTTCAGAATGTTATGTATACATTATAATGTTTAATTTATAAAAGAGACAACCTAACCTTTATGCTATGAATAATTCAAAAATACATTAGATTAATAAATTCTGTTAAAAAATTACTGATTTTGAATAATTAGTGCTTTAGAGCCTTTTATTGTTTGTACCATGGAGTGCTCTGAAGAGCTCTTCGACCTTATCCCTCCCTCTCCTTTTATACTCAGGAGTAAGCATGCTGGTCTACAGAGTGACTCCTTCATTGTCGCCACATGTACTTTGCGCACTAAGCGATTTTGTGACTCCTTTCTCTGACGCACAGCTAGAGTATGGAATTCCTTAACGGCACACATATTCCCTACTTCTTACAACATGGGTTCCTTTAAAAGAGGCATGAAAAAGCTTTTTGGGCCGGCAAGGTGAGGGTGGCTAGGGCAGTATGTCACATGCTTCACTAGCTATCTTCACATATGGACTCCTGCTTATCATCAGGTGGTATCGAGTCATTTGCTGAGGTTAATTTAAAAAAAAATTTATCATAAAAAATTGTTACATGACTAACCAACTGGTGAAAATTTTGCATGGTCTTTGCCAACACCTTTGACAGCAATTAATTGCAAATCCAGTTCATGACCAGGCCTCATTTTTGATATTAGTATATCTCCATGCACTGGACCCATTTCTGATTCTTTGTGTACTGATGCTTGATTACCAATTGGAAGCCATTTTATCTGTGATGAATATACTGAAATAAATTGATGAATTTATTTAAGAGAATTAAAATTTTATCTGGACTAAAGTTCAAAGTAGGCACTCACCACTATGATTTTCATACAAATCCTCAGTGCGATAAGAATCTTTAGGCTGTGATTTGTTATTTGTACATTTCACCTTTAATGTAAATTCCAATGTGTCGAATTCTGTGCCTTCAGCTGCTTCTACAAATATTGAAAGAGCATTGGTAGCAGAGTAGTTATCAACATTGTCAATATTATATTTAAAATTACATTAAAAACTACAAATAATCTTTAGTGTTTTATAAATTAAAAAATTATTTGTAACTTATCAACAATCAGACACAATTGCTCCTTGACAGGTTAAGAATTCTAATTATATTTACTTTATTATTTCAATAATCATTTTAAAATTACCTTCAGGCCTATATTCAAATAGACGTGGATCAGCTTTTAAGGGAATAAGACCCAAACGATGAGCCAGCACTTCATCTTGTATAATGGATGTATTATTTCTAACCATAACTTTTTCTATTGCCATACTTGGAACTTCACTTAACATTAATCTTCTAAATGCGTTTGCAAAAGCGGGCTGAATTCCGATTAAATCAAATTCCATTTCAAAGTTGTCCATTTTTACAATAACGATTCGAAATTTTTTGGCAAATTTTTTAAAACTCCACTTTTCATCTGCCATTCCATAATCATCTGGAGCATTCTGTAAAAGAAAAAGGGTTAAAAGGGTACTTAGTAAAAGTTCATTTTAAATTAAATACAGGAAATCAGCCAAATTTCAGGATTTGTAATGTTGCATTTGCAAATCCTCCACTCTCTGAATTTATCTTCTAAAAACCCTGTCTAATGACAACTATCACCAACAATCACTCAGAGTTGTGATGATACAATGTTAAAATGATGATTATCCTTATGCAATTATGAAGAAAAGATACATAAAAACATAACATCGAATGAAAACAACAACTTGAAAACGGTGAAAAAGCACATGTACAAAATCAAATTGTTTCTAATAAAACCACAAGGCTTGTTCTTGACTTTTTGAAATAAACATAGGTCACACACCTTCAACCGGAACTCTTCTAACATCACCCGGGGTTTTTTATCTAAATTAATAGGCATAATAAGCTATACGCACACTTTTTTGAAAATGGATAGAAAAGACAAAATTTTAACTATTTCTTTAATGGCAAAGGTTTACTAGAGACTTTCTGCCAGCGTCACGTCAGCACAGATATATAAAAAGAGCGGAACGGAAGTTTTTTTATATCACCAGTTGAGATAAAGGAAAAATAGCTATCACTAGACTATATTACTTGGAACTAGACTAAATAGTAATAACTTCACTAACAATAATACAAGAGGAAACCTACGATCTGCATCTAGTACAGATGCTTGTAATTAACTATATTTTGATATCCGTTTTTCTGAGTAAGGATGGCATAATTAGATTTGTCGCCACAGCAGGTAGAATTCTTAAACGTCCAACTCGGAATCTGGTCGCGGCTGCCCTATGAAAACTTCGGCTAATCGGAACTCTATCAACAGCTCCAAGCTTCAATATGGCGTACCCCACTTCAACAAAAAATAGCGCAGAAATAAATAAAGTAAGTCACAAAACGTAAATCTTCGTTTATAATATTAAAATTGTACTTAGCCAGTTACTAATTATTTATCTTAATGATCTATCGCGGGGGTCTTCAAACTACGGCCCGCCAGTGTCATCAATCTGGCCCACCCGAATGCTAATTACTCGGTTTTATTTACTTGCAAGGTAAAACTTAACGACAGAAATGATGACTCAGAAAACTTAACTTAAGTATCTAAGTTTAAGCATATAAATAACTAACAAATAATTGAAATGAATCCCACTAATCACAGTAAAACAAAAACACTAATGAGATTTATGTAATTGTGAATTTCCACCGACAATAGTTTGTAGTTGTGGATCAATTTACTTGTACCAATTATCAAAAGAGATCTCACTAAATATGTAGACGTAATATGTTTCACTCAAATTTAGATAACTTGTGTACGAAATTGAGAATACTTCTCTTAAATCAATTCGAATTCAGGGAGATGCCTCTTAGGTAAGTTTGATTCCCTTTTGTTTTACTTTCTAAGAAAATATAAAAATAGCGTTTTTTTAACTAATGGAATAGTAACTAGATTGGCATATGTTGTCGATATTTTTAAGATTTTACAAATGTTTGTATGGCGAAGGTTTTTATAAAAACATTATGCCAGCGTCACGTCAATTTATTTATACCACAAAAATAATACCAGAAACTAAAAGTAAAATTAAAAAGGCGCCTCAGCCTGAAACAAAGGAACAATATTGTTAGGCACTACCTGAGGGTTGTGTAGGCAAACTTAAAGAACCGGCCAGGTTTTCTTAGGTCTTCTTTTATTATTTTTACTATGTCAGAGTGACTTGTCTTTCTTTTTCACCTGTCTGTCCAATTTTATTTCTGTTACTCATGAAAAATGATCAGGTGCTTAGATACATTTCGCTTTCCTTTAGTGATAAGGAAGCAATCAGTATCTTTTCCACAGATGCCATACTTTCATTTATAAGAAACACCCATTATATTCTAACGTATCTTGTTGAAAGTGTAGGATCCTCAATAATAGGATTCATTATCTGTTTTCTTGAGTCATTCTTAAATCAGTGTCTCGTTTAGCATGGTGCGGTCTGATACCTGTTTTGCTAAATCTTCTGTGTATAAATGTGCGTAAATCAGAAACGCCGTTTATATTCGCGAACTGCCGCTGCAGCATTTTCTTTACAAAATCTATAGGTGACAGGGATATCAGCCTGATAATCAGGATAATTTATGATATGTTGAGCAGGATAATCGTACGGCATTAACACAAGCCCATAACGAAGTAGGATTATTTTCTCCAAACTGTAAGAAAAATCTGCAAAATGTTTATCTAATTTACAAGTCAATGAAATTAATAATGACATGACATTTGAATAATAATAACTTCGGCAACCATAACAGCAACCAGTTCGTCAGTAGTCAAGAAAAGTATCTACATAAGCCTGATGAACATGTCTTTGATTTTTTAAATTATTTATTTTATTATCGGACTTGAAATGCAAAAGTGCTTGAAGGATGAAAATAGTGACAATGATACGTGAAGCACTTACTGTCTAAAATTGTTCTTTTAGTGGCAATAAGTATAAGTAATAGATTACATAGTAGTCATTTCATCACAACCCAATGCCTTTAACGTAGATTATTTCGTTCACCATTAAATGGCAACATCACACAGATAAAGACTCTTTCTCAACGCACAACAATATTGGTTAAACTTGAATTACCAATAATTTAAAGTACTACTTCCTTTCTAAGATATTTTTACCAAGAACTACAAAAACATGATGCAAATTTAATGTATAAACTCAGGAACACGGAAACTCAGGAACACGTTATAATAATCCAATGTTCGACGCATATCCCAATCTAACCAAAAAATAATTAAATAAACTTGAGTGACATTATTACATACGGTTTATATTTGGTTTACGCAAATATAACCACGTTTCCGAATTTCGTGTGAAACTCAAGTGGTTACCCATTCGTCTTCGAATGCACATATTTTATCCCCACTTTATTATATTTTATTCCACCCAAATACCCCATTTTACTTAAAAGATCGTTTTAAGATCTTTTATCATACTCATTCCCGTGTTTTGAGATAGTTACCATTACATTTGACTGAATTTTACAACAAATCTTTCTCGGTACAAGCAGTTTTACTGTGGATATCTTTACCCGTCTACATAAGGCAAGCTCAGTCATTTTGATACTTGAATTATACTGATACTACATCTCCTTAATAGTCTGTGATTATATGGATTTTATTAGATATATATTTATATAATTATGTATGTGAGTATATAGTATTACCTATAAATATGTATATTTAGTATTTGTATGTAATATAATCGTTATAAAATAAATTCGTTATACATCGGCAACTTCCCTCAAGTAGTTTATTTTGAATCCTGTTTTTCTATGGTTACCTGTAAGAGATCGCTTTTAGAGATAAGGTCGTCCTTTGTACAAAATTTGTAGAATGTTCCCTATGTTGTCTTTATTGTACACAAAAAGAAAAAAAAAGAGATTTCTCTTTTTGAATTGGCTGGTGTACAATAAAGATATATTCTATTCTATGCTATAATAGATCTTAGTTGCATCAGCGTTAGTGTACATATATACTTGGAACAGAAAACACTTTAATGATTACTACTAAAAAATCAAACATCTATGATACAGTTCATCAGCATAGTTCTTTGACATTTTCTGTATAGCCACAAAAATTATAATATTCTTTGAAACCTATACACAGCCACAACTGCTTTCCACATTTCCATGACAACATTTGTATGTAAACAATGCATTTGACTTATCGATGACTAGTTGTCATTCCGTATATATAATTTCGTCTGTGGTATATATTTCTTATTTTATAAAAAGCTTCTTATTTATTAGGAAAATATAGTCAGTAGGTACACATTACACAGTTTATACAACGCAGAAGTCATTTTAAAATATGTGCCATGGAAAAAGATTTGGATTCCAACGTGATAAAAGCCACACAAGCAGCTCTTGGCAAATATGTGAAACGGCCGCCGTTAACCGAGAAATTATTGAAAAAACCACCATTTAGATTCTTACACGATGTTATAACAAATGTAAGTACCTATTTAAATAATGTAAGTAGACGTGCTTCTTATCAGCTAAATTATATGCTATAACGGACGGAGTGAAGGACATAAAGTCATCAATCATTATCGTTATCACCTTCCACGGCATACCTTACGAGTACTTTCTACTTACGAACCCCTCGCTAGCCAGCTGTCCACACTGAACGTCACGGCTGGGGTTATGCATCATCGACAGCGCGTACGATTGTAGGCAAATTAGAAATTACAAGTATTTTTCTTCGAGAAGTATAATCCAATTATGAACATACTCGCCACTGACTAAGCTATTTACTATCGTGAGGGGTTCACCCAGCGCCTCTACACTAGAAATACTACTGCCCTTCGCGGGGTAGACCTGTATTCTGTCGAAGTAATTCATCAGACACCTCCCGATCCTTACGGGTGTTTTTGCCGATAGAGATCGCCCTGAGATACTAAGGCAAACCCAGACATGGCGGCGTGTGACAGACTCCCTACTCCCTATTAGGGGTATCAATCTGCCAGTGAATTGCGCGATAGCAACCCATTTATGCCAGAGAGGGTGACTAGAGTATCTTTCTCCCATTCGCCCTCAGCTGTTTTCTGCGCGAGGGCAGTGTCAAATGGAGGAGACATTACAAGTATTTATAACTATTTCAAATCGTACTATATGTACGAGAAAAAAATTATACAGAATCATGTGTCACTTATAATTTGAATAAAAGAAATATTGTTTTGAACAAACCTCCTCCACATAATGTATATTTAATACTGTAAACACCGGAGAGAGGGAATGGTAGGACAAAGGCATGCGTCAACTGGTTTCATTAATATTTTTATAAGCCACGACAACGTGTAACATATATTGCATAAAAAATCAAATCCCAAATCCTCGATTTTAAACACAAAAAGTAACACAACGCCGTTAAAGGATACCTACGAGCACAAATTCAGGTCAAACTTAGCAGACATTGTATTGTTACCTATAATTATAGTTTGTAATTTGCTAGGATTAACTTACAATCCACAGTATCAGCCTAAAATTTCACTGCTAGCAATGGGACCTCCATTGACAACATCTAGATATGGTGGCAGCGATACTAATTACAATGTTTGTAATGTTTAACTACTATAAAATAAATGATTAGCGTGGGAATGAGTTGCTTATCTTTATAATAACTAATAATTTATATTGCATATTTCATTTTTTATACTATCATGTTGTGTATTATACATAGGCAGTTATAATAATTAATGGTAAACATGAACCCTATGAAGATACCGCAATATATTTAGGTAGGTGCAAGTAAAACTTTCCCACTGACAAACTTACTAACAAAAATTAGGACTAAAAAATTAAGACAGTAATAAACAATAACAAACTATGACCCAGATAACCTACAAAAAAGGTTTTCGATAATATGACATTGTAAATTTTAACATAACTAATTTATAAATTTCATTACAAACAAAAGTCGATGAGTTAAATGCGTCATTTCTTCTCCAAAGCTAAAATATTTTCAAAGTCAAAGCGGTGGTAGGGATAAATTTTTACTTTTTAAACAAACTTAGTAATTAAGCCATTCCAATAAGGGATTTTTTTTATAATTGACAACAGTGTATGCTAATTTTTCAAATTAATTAACATACCCTGCTCAATTTAATGAAAATCAAAGTAACTACTTTCGAAGTAGGCAATTTGTTATATAGCCAGCTTCCATTCCAGACATATTATTATTTTAATTTTATTTTCTTTTTGTATATGTGTTATGTTAATATTTTTGAGAATAATATTGGCCTAACTTTATAGCTTTCAATTTACACTATTTTATTTATTCATTTCAGGTACAAAAAAATACCAAATTTTTTGACAATTTATTTGACGTAGAGGAGCTAGTATCTGATAACGTCAAAGACAGAGAAAGTAAAATCATATTCCTTAATAAAGTTATAACTGTTGTGGGTAAGAACTAATTTTATTTTTGAAGAGTTACTCAAGGGTGAGAAAAATGAGAATAAATTAACCATTAATTATTTTTGTAGGATTGACGACAGGTAAAACATTATCAGTAAAAGCATCTAAAATCGTAGCTGGTCAAGAACCTGATAAAACTAATGAACTACTTCAATGCTTAGCCCTGGCATTGGATAAAAATTTATCATCTGCAGAAGCAGTAAAAAAGTGTAAAGAAGGTGCTTTATTGACAAATTCAAATGACATAACCCCAAAAGAGCCATCAAAAATAGCGAAAAAAGATGATTCTAATAAGTTATCATCGAAAAGTAACGAAAAATTAACGGCCCAAGAACAAAAAGAGTTAATAAATGTACGATCTCATAAAAAAGATAAAACTGCTAGTAAAATAGAATCTGCTCCTAAAAAGAATTCACAGACTGTCAAACTAATTTCTAAAAAATCATCTATTGAAAAGAAAGAAATTATAAACAAGCAGGAG
Source organism: Acentria ephemerella (assembly GCA_943193645.1). Lineage (NCBI taxonomy): Eukaryota > Metazoa > Arthropoda > Insecta > Lepidoptera > Crambidae > Acentria > Acentria ephemerella. The sequence continues at coordinate 4,168,755 of OW971889.1, forward strand.
GGTAACATTAAAAATAATGAAGAAATACCGATCAATGTAGAAAAAGTAATTGCTTCTGATACAAATGACCAAAAATTTGAAATATCTAAGCAACCTGAGTCTAATAACTTTTTAGTAAATGGCGAAGATTGTTCCTTGATAGAACATAATATAAGCTCATCCTTTACAATCAATAAAAAATTGAATTCATCTCTCACGTCGGATGATTTAGTACAAAATAAAACTATAGACAATAATGAAGTAAAAAAAAGTGATAATTATTTAAACTTTGAACAAAATATGCATGATAGTCAAAATATTGTTGAAAAGGAGAACAAAAACAATCATGAAATACAAAAGGTAAGTAATATAGGATTGGAAAATGAATATGAGAAATCAGAAATCAAACTAAACGAAGAGGAAAAAGCAAACGTTGCATCACACTTGATAAAGTCACCCACAAAAGCTAAAACTGTAACAAGGCCTTTTAGTGTTAGACCATCGTCGTCAAGGCCAGGAGCTCCTCGATTAAGGGATAAGCATGATAATGTTTTGTCTGAAAGCGAAAATGTTCTCGTTGGCAAAGTGAATATTATATCTGAAAATACACCAAACGAAGAGGTATGTTTATATTTAGGTAATAAGACTTTATCTTTACTGTCCCTAAACAATCTATCTTCTTAAGAATAGAATACCTTTTCACGATTTTTGTGACTACTTATTAAATTAATAATTATCGTTCAGAGCTTATTGATAACCGTTCACTTATAAGTCATCTATATTGACCTATCTTGCACAGTATGTTGACGATTAGTTAGCATAGGTACTGACTTAAATTACATCTATTGAGTCTATAATATATTTAAAAACGTAAAGCAGTACCCCTAGTTTCAATCGAATTGAAATTCTTGATCATGTTTGTCGTCAGTTGTCAAATTGTATGAAAGCGACGGCAGTGCCTTTGTTGTGAAGTATTGGAAACCATTTTATATATAACGTTTTAAAATTAATACTCAATTTGAATGGGTCCATTCGTCAAGCTTGTAAAGGTCTAACTAACTACATTTAACCTGACTTCTGCAACTGCTCACATATAAGATGTTTTAAATCTCATTAAACATTATAGGAAGAAGAGGCAAGTATAACTATTATTGACCAAGAAACAACCTCTTCTGGTTTAATTCACGATGAACAGGATCAGTTACAGACATCACTTAATCAACATGGACAATTGGTTCAACAAATATTAGATTCACAGAAGGAGTATTCGCAAATATCAGGAAAAACAGAAATCGTATGTAATACCTTGACACATTATTTATTTAAATTTAATTTAATGTATTATTTGTTTTATGTTACATATAAGTGGTGGAATAAAATAGATTCTTCTTTAAGGAATGGGAATTTGGAGCTCAAAAACAACGGGATGCTTTAAGTAAAGAAATTGAAAAACTGAGATACGAAATTCAAGGGATGTCACGGGTAGCTAACCCATTAGGTAAACTCTTAGACCATATTCAAGAGGATGTCGAGGTTATGCGACAAGAACTGTATGAATGGACGAAATCTTACGAGGAAGCTTCAAATGAATTGTCCAAGCAAAAAGCGTAAGTTTTAATGCCTTTATATGCTCTATTATCTTTCTTGACATGATTTTTAACAATAATAATAAGTTCACATTTCAAAGTGATTTCCTACAGGAATCGTCGACAGTCACACGTATCGCATTATTAATTTTTGATAATCACGCACTAATAGTGATTCTGAACACCGTTCGTATTTCTATCTAAATAAACATCTGGCCCCTGCCAGGCTTCGAGCCAGGAATATCTGTCGGCTTATTACGTAACTCCAAACGTGAAGGGCGTCACCTAATGTTTATAATTATTTTATTAAAACGACATGTCGATGCCTTATCGACCAGCAATTGCTTTGTCCGGGAAAAGTCAATTTGCATATAGTATGTATAAACTTGTAATAAAATATCTTTGGCTATTTGTATCTAGCTGGTTTTCGTGGCAAATCAAAAAAAGAATCAAATTAGGAAAATTTGTTTCCCACTATTTTTCATTGGTTTTTCTTTCTGTCAAAATGAGCGAATCAAATGAAGAAATAAGATACATTTTAAACTTTTACTATAAAGAAAGAAAAATGCAACGCAACCCGCGAAAAAATTTTGTGACGTTTATGTGCCTAATGCAGTGGCAGTAAGAGTAGCACAAAGTTGGTTTAAGCGTTTTCCCTCGGGGAATTTTGATGTTAAAGATGCACCTTGCTCTGGACGCCCTGTTACGGATAAAATGGACGCTATTTTTGAAAAAGTGGAACACGTTCGGCATATCAGCAATAACAACATAGCTGAAGAACTGGGAATCGACAACAAAACAGTTTTGACCCATTTGAAAAAAGCTGGGTACACAAAAAAGCTCGACATTTGGGTGCCACACGAGCTCATTGAAAGAAACCTAATGAACCGTGTACTCATTTGCGATTTTCTTTATTGAGACGTAATGAAACCGTTTTTGAAGAAATTGATAACTGGTGATGAAAATTGGATCACGTGACAAGAACGTTCATAAAAGGTCGTGGTCAAAGATCTGTCAGGCCACACAGACTGTGGCAAAATCTGGGTTAACTCGCAATAATGTGAATAGAAAGGGTGTGGTCTTTCATCACTTTCACACGATAACGCTAGACCAGATACATCTTTAGACACTCAGGAAAAATTAAGAGTTTGGCTAGTAAGTGTAAATGCATCCGCCATATAGCCCTGACCTAGCCTAGCCCTGACCTAGAAATCCCAAAATTTCTACAACAACGGGATCATGTCTCCACCTACAAGCTGACATGAATTAAATGTAAATTAACTTGATAAAAAGTCTTGAATTTTCCTATAAAATGCGAATAAACTCTTGCTCCAACCTATTATAAAATAATATAATAAACTTTTATTTGTTACCTTTTTTTTGGACCGTTGATATAAATCTGGATGAATTACAGTATAAATATATACAAAAAGAGATTATGGTAGGTTGAAACTTGAACTATGGTTCCTGTATCTCAGGTTATCAAGCCTCCATCCTATAAAGAGGTCTTATATCTAATAAAATGAATTTTTGAGTAACTAGACACCTATTTTTAAAGATAATTTTTTGAGAGGGTATAATTAAACAATCACTATTATAACCACAACAACGCTATTCCTTTTACAACGACTGCGCTCCAGGCAAGAAGCATTAACAAATAGATAAGTAAGAATAAACTTTCGAAGAATCCCATTGCCATCACCATTGAAATTATGTTATAAACCTCCACTGCAATGAATCCTACATCTAACCGTGTAGTGCAGTCTATGGAACTGTACTCCGCGTGCCGTTCCATTGCATTTTGTTTCTGAACTACAATTTAAGAGTAATCTGTTTGTAAACCTACCCGTCACTGTCTTAGTGGCAGGCGTTGTTGGGGCTTGCCCAATGCCAGAGCAAAGTGGCACTGGGAATGCCCACTAAAATCACCGGTAATTCCCATGCACTTCATGCCGGGCCGGGCTCTGCTAAAAAGTGGGTTCGGCTGTGTTCTCGGCTCGGCACACCGAGGCGTCGCCTCCCATCGGGATATACGGTACAGGTAGTGATCGAAATAACCATATAAGGCTTAGTAGGAGTTGGTGCCCTGAAGGCGCCCTACCTACTCCTCCTACACCAGAAAATATTGAGACTGTACGTTCTGAGAAATGAATATAAAAAAGGAGTAGTTTCCATGAATTCAATACAGACGACAAATACGATCGAGACGGTTCAATTTGATTGAGATCTACTCGTCCAGTAAGCCTATGTTGGCAAAGTATCAAGTAACCATTTTACTTTATCTATTTCAGGGCAAATGACGAATCATTATTTCCGCTCCGTACTAAAGTGAAGCAATTAAGCGTAGACATCATGGAAAAAAGCGACAAAATAAATGATCTAAAAATAATAATACACAAAAACTCAGTTAAAATTGAAAAGCTTCTTCGTAATGGGGACGTGCAATAAGTTCTACTAAATTAAGTTTTATTATTAAATACTGTACCTGTGTAAACATAATAAATTTGTGTAAATCTGTAACTTTTTTTTAATTTTGCACTCTCCCTTAACATTGGCATTATCTCGTTAATCGTTAGTTAACGATTTTTAACTTTTAAGGTAACCTAAAAAAATTATCGGGCTCGCTAACTTCCGTTAGACTGGCAAAGTTTTCGTTGTGCATTACTTTAATCATAATATCCATAACAATTTATAACGATATAAGAACATACTGGATTATAACTTAAGAAGTCTCTAAGTACTGTATATGCTGTTCATGAAGTATAGCTTGACCTATATGCCTTGAGAGACATATTAGATGGAACACGCTTTTACAGCCCGTTTTACTGTTTGCACGGGAGCCAAGAAGCTCTCAGTCTGACTGGAAAACTAGACACATGTAGACACCATTACATCTGTCGTTCTCGTTCGGGCGCCCGAGAGAGCTGCCGTTCTAAAACCACTAGGTGGTCTAACCCCTACAGACCTCCAAACAACTCTACAGTCTGTCCATGCCTCGCAATTGATTTCACGTCTACCACCTAGACGGATACGGCAGTTGTGCCCATTGGCGTATCCGTCACAGATGTCGTAACATCACAACTCCGTGGTCCCATCATGTGTGCCATACCATCGACGAAGTGCGTCCACTGCGACCCCCGACCATGACCTGTGAGTCTTTTTTTTTATTTGCACACTCTCTGGTCACTTTTCTCACAAGGTTCGTTATCGAAGCCATTAGAAACCACTGTACTAAACTCACGCACCTCGACTGAAGAGGGTTCGGGCGGTGGTCGCTCGTGCCGACCGCGTCCGACGACGACCGCGACCGACAGCGTCTCCTGGACCGGGTTCATGTTGGTGAGATTCGCTGCGGCCGGTGGGGCTCGGGACGGCCACCTCATCGTGGGTTAGTGCTATGTGCGTGCGCGTTGTCGTGCTGGAGCAGCGACCTATGATGTGCTACCGCTGCTTAGGTGTGGGGCACACCAAACCGCTATGCCCGTCGGCAACTGACCGCAGTGGAGCGTACATCCGCTGCGGCCAACCGGGCCACAAAACCGTCGTTTGCTCGGCACCGCTTCACTGCCCTCCATGTGCCTAGGCCGGTTTATTTCGGGGCCTTTTACACCCTGAAGTGGCCTGTACCGGCGGGCGGGCTGATCGAGAGTTTTCTCCTATGCCAGTCCGCCGTCGCCAAGTGGTTGTTCGTCAGAATAACGCGGGGGTTTAGTGAGTAGGACAAGCACCGTTGCCCGGGAGTCCCACATACCCCTCCCCGGTTTCCCATAATTGGGCAGGAAATACGTAATGCATTCCCCTGCGAGAAAAAAAATAAAAAGTTCAATTTATAAATCCAATCTGAGATTCGGTAACATTCCAGGTTTTTGACTGTGCAGATTCTTCAATAAAATTGCTTTTAAGGTTTTCTTTACGATTGGGTGATTCACTATGATTATAATTTGTAAATGTTGTTACTACCGATTTATCCACCAGGATATTTTTAACTATGGTAGCTAATTTGTCGAACGTCTCATGCATTCAAGTTTCCAGTGATAGTTGTTGTACGTTTGTAAATCCACCAAGTCGATTCTAAGATTCTTTATGCGGTATGTAGTGTTATGGGCTCTGATAGGTATCGTAACAATCTTATTTAAAAAAAAGGCTTGTCCAATTGGCTGGACGACTTAACTCTGGGATAATTATTAAGTAGCAAAAAATCATTCAACTAAGCTACAGTCCTATTTCTACTTTTCCAGAGTAGTAGCGCAACCAAATTACAAATTTTACTAATAATTGATGGTGCGTTAGTTAAGCTGAAAGGTGAACAATTCATATTATAGATCTGACTATCTTACGCCGAAGGTCGGTACCGATAAAGTAGTCGTTTTTTTCTATTATTTGAGAAACCTTTCTCAATTTGACAGTTCCTCAGTCAAAAACAAATGACAAATGTTTATTGTCCTCTGAAAATTACAACCTTTTGTTAAAAAACTATGTTAAGAATCCCATGACCTATCGTAAACTGTCACTTTGCAAGCAGATTTGGAGATTGCATCAGTGAAGCTACGATTTCGATAGCTTTAACTTGACTAACAATATTTTCTTGAATAAGCAGTCTGGTTGTTGCTCATGTTTCTCTCCTCGTGATCGAGGGGAAAAATGTTAACGAAAGTATATACGGATCTCTTCTTCTTTCTTAAATAGCTGCTTAATGTCGACCTGATGATGGATGATTTTTTTTTTACTGTAGTATTACAAGGTTCATAGAATTCAGTGTGAATTTTCGTCATTATGCCATGCGAGGCATATAACTAAGGGTGTCCTAACGGCCACTGAAGGATCTTCCTTTTTATAGTGCAGAATCTCTTTTCACATTATTTGATGTGTGGGCCTTGCCATCAATTAGTATTGCGAAATGTAATATAGCTTCTATTTTAAGAATTTCTCCTTAACTGATCAGCAAAACAATAATTTTTCATGACCCAATTTCTCCACTCATTTAGGTAGTTGTCATCAACCAATTTAATAAGTCGCTCGAAAAACAATTTAATCTCAGCTGGTAGTGGCAGAGTACAAAGATAACCCTTTGAGTTAGAAGCCATTTTTGGGCTGAAAATGTAGTCATAGTATGGCATTAGATATGTATAGAACTTTATCTCGGTATTTATTGAAAGGAAGGTCTTTGTATGGCATGTTATGTGCCCTGGTGCAATCTTGACAAGTAAATTGGTACAGCTACTTGTATGAAGATGTCTGTATAATATGAATGACTCATAATTCAATATGCGTTAAAAGCATATCGTCCTGAAGGATACCTTGTAAGCAGGTCACCAATGCTGGGTATGAAATCAAATTTAGCTGTAGTCATTACACACTTAATGTTTTAAAAGGTATGCTGAATAACTGAGAGAATATAATGGAGATCAATTTAATCATTACATATATTATGATATAATAGTAAGCTTCAATACACATTGGATTTCTCTCTTAAGTTCTTGTACCAACTTTTTTATTATTTAAACCTCACAAAATGCTTTGTAAATTTTAAATAAAGGATTTGGTAAACCTTAAGATCAAACATATATTTAAAATGTAAAATATTTTTTCTTATTTTAAAACTAACGAAATTTAGTTAACTTTTATCAGATTAGCTTGTTAATTGATAATTATTATTGAATCTAGCTCTCCGCTGCCCTTTGAGTAAGTTGGCAGCTTGTTCAATGCGCATAACGAGTCTGTGTTGGTTTTCCAATCTCTCTAAGCAATTTTTGCAAATAGTCTTAGGGAGAGGGTCTGAACGGGATACCTGAAATGAAATTTAAAAATAGGTACATTCCATCACCAAAAGTAAATATAATATATAATACAATATAATATAATATTCATCTGACAGAAATTTGGCAATCGAACTAAAAAATATATTTAAGTATGCGTTGTAAATGTGTACTAACATTGATTGAAAGATATCTATTGATTTTCTCGGATATACACAAACGAATGCCCTCTTCACCATAAATATGAATAACCACACGATGCATTTCAGAGCATAGTCTGCATATAAATCCCGTAAGTACTCCTCTATCTAAGCTGCCCATGATGATACAGTGCTTTGCAGAAACTATTATGTAAATATCAAGTAATCTATTGTATTAAAATAAGGGCGTTATTAACAAAAAAAATTTACATACAACATTCTGTCATATATTTCTGTCAAAATATTTTTCTTTTGTGCAAGGGTAACGAAAGTCATACGTACATAGTTATTTCTTAATGGCTTCAGAATAATTCTTCCGTTTCTCATCCCTCCCGTTCGTCCCTTATTATTGATTTCCCTTATTATTCTTCCCTTATGATATTGATATTGTTATTTTTTTTATTATGAGCGTATCATTGAATCGTAATCTTTTACTTTTGTTTTTTATTTCTCATAAAAGTTTTATCATAAACTATTATACCATACGATGCCATTAGTAATTGAAAACAAAAATAGGTGAAGTTTTGGCGCATAATGGCATAAGTGCGTCGGTTAATTGTATATTTTCTTTAAAAATTCTGTGTAGTGAAGTTTTGTCATGAAATTGGTGTAGTTTTATGCCAGAAAGGATCGTTATATCGTGCAATATGTGGAATATATAATTCAGCGTTGTTTAGTGACTTACATGACATTATTAAGTGTTTCATTTCTATCGATGATTTATAGGGTAAGTCCATTTATTGAACAACGTTGTATGATTTCATTCGTACTTGCTCATCATTTCATCGTATTCATTAACATAGCATTCCATTTACGTATCATTTTAATGATTAAATGATACGTAATTATGAAATCGCTTAGAATTTATATTCAAAAAAAGTTTTCAACAAAATATCGGGGCCATTACTAACTACGTAAGACATGGTTGTATAGGATTTAGTGCCCTTTGCTTTCCCTTTAATAGGGAAAAATTTTACAAAAAAAGGTCTTCTTTCTACGTGGCTTCTGTCACTGTCATTAAGTAAAAATGCCAAACCCAAGCGCCTGAGTGAAAGTATTATTCAAAGTTTAATATTACAGTTTCGGTGTTTAAGTAAATTTTGTTATAGGCGTAAATGTTGAGAAATTCATAACATATAAAATCAATATGCCACCTAAACGCAAGAAGACACGAAAACAGTCTTTAGTTAAGAAAAGAAAAGTTATATCGGAAACTAATAAAAATGTAGTTCAGGTCATTGATAAAATTAAACAAGAATTTACTTGTTCTTATTGTGATAAGCCTTATCTAAAAGAACTTGATCTCGAAAAACATATGAAGATTTGTTCAACAAACGCTGGGATACCTCCCTTGAAATCAAAACTTGTGGTAAGATTTAAACAATCATCATAACTCCTGTTGTTTAATCCTGAACATATTTAAGCTTGCAGCATTGCCTGCCAATTTAGCAAGTTGCATGAAATTAATAAATTTTAATTATAGTAATTTTTTTTCATGTACATATTAGTTATTAAAAAATAATATCATAAATTTAAAATATATCTTATCATTTAGATCAGAGATGAAACAAATATTCAGTAATCAAGCGGTATACGATTTAAATTTTTTATTCAATCTGATAGACAACAGACAACAGTCAACACAAAACAATATTGAATATTGAAAAAAAAACAGCCATCGAAAATTATGCATTCAAACTGCATTGTTCGGAAATCTAGTATCTAGGATATATAGTAATCAAGAGGTTTAATTTACTATTTATAAACCAATCTCTGCCATTCAATAAATAAACAAAATAGAAATATCAATAAGGGTCTCAATTTACTATTGTGATCTGTTTGCACTGACTTAAAGTACTTATATGACTTTAATTAATGTAAAATTGATTTAAACATATTATTTTCATTGTCACATAACTAATTATATATGTTTCATATTAATACTATGGTCTAATGCATCCAGTTTATCAAGTGATACTGTAGTAGAAAGTTGATGCACTCTATAGATTACTATATGATATTAACAATCTATAATTTTATAATGTTAGAACTGGCTAGAAATGGAAATAAGGTTACACATACAATAAATGTAAAATTTATGATATAATCATTGTATGTACATGATATTCATATTACCTATTTTTTGTAAGAGAATGAATAATGTTGTTGATCTATACTATAATGGCAAATTTTCAAAATCATTACAATTATAACTGTCTGTAAATCAATTTGTTAAACCCAAACAATAACCAGAATGAATAATGCAGAATTTCACTGCAGTTAACATAAATCAAATGGGGGCTATATTGTGTAACATTCACCTTCTTAATAATGATTTGACTAATTTGACCGTTCTAGATGCACACAACTAGGTTTGCTCATTTTTATTGATCATTATTCTAGAAAACAAAAAATAATATCTGGGACAGGGCAAGAGAGATACATTATTGTTATATTACTATTGAACAACCATTCAGAGCACTGACAGTTTCTTCTTCTGTATAATTTTAACTACTTTACAGGAAAACATTAAATGCAATAAATGCAAAAAAGTATTTAAATTTAAGGAGAGCTATGAAAGTCATTGTAGAAATGAACATTCCAAAAATCCTAACAGTGTGGCCTGTGCTCATTGTCATGTACGGTGCCCAAACAAAAAAACACTCAAGAAACACATAGAAACTACTCACAATAGAGCTGAATTTAAATGTCCTCAGTGTAATAAATCATTTGTGCGCCAAGCTCATGTCTTGAGGCACATGGCGCAGAGTGGTTGTGCTGGAACAGAGATCGCTGCATATCCTTGCGAAGTAAGTTATATTATTTTCAATATGTAATGATTTGGTAATTATAAATGATTACCACTTTTTTTAAATAGTTGTATTACAAATTTACTTATGAATAAAATTAGGTTTTAAGGATTGCATGCAACATTAATAGGGAGTAGTTATAGGTTATTTAATATTATAGAATTAATGCATAATAAAATTTTAAATAATAAAATTTGCAAAGGCAATAGAAGTAAAATTTTTATTAGGTTATTTTAATGACAATAACCATTTTATTTACAGATTTGCAATAAAAAATTCTCCAGAAAAGACAATCTGATGGTACATCTTCGTTTTCAGCATATTCTAAAAGTCTGTTTTTCTTGTAAGCATTGTCCCTATGGAACTAAGAATTTTTCAAAGTTAGTAAAACATTGGCAAGAAAATCACATGGGTAATGTTATTTCTTATCAATTCATAATTTATTGAATATATTACTTTAAAATGGTGGAGCCTCTATTAAATTGAAATATATAAATTTTAGATCCACAGAAATATGAGTGTGATATTTGTGGAAAGTCAACTGCATCACGGTCTTCAATGGCTAAACATTTAGAGATTCATGGAGAGAAAAAACATGTTTGTGATGTGGTAAATATTATTTTTAATTCATTTAAAAATAGCAAAAATTTATTAAAACATGAAGAATTTTTTTATCTAATAAAAAATACTTTAATAAACATTTTCAAAACATCTGATATGTATCCAAGATTAGAATAGTATCTTTCAATAATATTTAACACTTTTCTTAAATAAATAAAATTCAAGAACAACTACAATACATTGAAAGCATTACTTAAATCAAGTGGCTAGAGTACAGCCAGATATCCCCATTGCAATTCTGATATCATTCTGATCTGCTGTATCTTGGGCGAAAGACTCGAAAGTCAAATGGTACAGGTATAAGTTATTTATTGAGGAATAGAAACTGTGATATTGCAAAAAAAAATTTTAACAAAAAAAATTATTAAATTAAACCTATTTTTTTTCATTGCTGGCTCTGATGTTTTATTTTTTGGTAAGTAAATATTAGGTTTTTATCAAAGAATGTCAATCAAGCAGATAGTTAATCTGGTGGTAAGTGGTAACCATTGCCTATAGACTTTGTACTATTAAGAATTCACTTTACAATATATTTTTTATCGCCGAAAATATATATATTGAAACATAAGACAATAAACGGTTTGACAAGAAATTTTAATGCTTGCTATTTTATTACACTCATTAATTTTCCTAACGGAACACAGCGAACTATTTCACGTCCGAAATAGGAAGAGTGATGGTACCTACGACCCTGCACGTGGGTCTACAGTCTAATAAACTGACTAAATAATAATATCGTAATATCATACAAATTGAAGATTTTATCACAATTTTGTTTTCAGATCGTAACGTCTTGTAAACTATATTAATTTACAATATTTTGAGTCCGAAGAATTATTACATATATAAAGTTCGTACTAGTTAAATAAAATTCTAAGCATTTTTAATATATATAATATAACTGTAAAATTAAATCCTGACGTTCTTTAAGAAGAATAAATTCATAATACTATTTTATTCAGTGCGGATACAGGACATTCACGCCGGAGGTGATGAAGCGACACGTACTCACGCACGTGAAAGAAAAACCACACAAATGCGACGTGTGCGGTCAGTCGTATATACAGAAGTTGCAGCTAATGCGCCATCTCGAGAAACACGCTGGTAATTCGTGCAGCCAATGCGGTGAAAATTTCAAGACGAAAGCCAGGTACGATTTAAGTGTAAAAATAAATATATTTAATTTATATTAAAATAATTTTCTAGTCTCATCATAAACACGTCGTATAACGCTACCTCGTTTCATATGATAAGAAGTCAGGGACTCACGCGGTGTTCCTTTGACTGATTAAACGTAGTGGCAAAGGACCTCATGATGCTTCAAAAAAGAAGCTTTTAATGGGGCAAGAAAATTGATAACTTACTAATTAGTCATATTAACGAACACTGATTGTGCGCTAGCACAATAGAGTGATTCTGGGTGTAGTACGATGACCTAAAAGATCTAGATAGTCTCGCAGTAATATAGCTGGTAAGGGCATCTTCAGGAGTTTTGTTGCCGTTAGGTATGAAGATGCCCTGCATACAGAGTGCTGCAAGTTGATTGGTTTATTTATTGCTGCTATTTTCCATAAAAGTCATCTCATGATTTTTATATAGGAGTTCTCGTATATGTTTGTTACGATAGTGCATCATATAAACAACTTTGTTTATTTTCTTCCTTGAGCTTAAGTTTCTTGGCGATTTCTGCCTGTAGACTCACTAATTATTTCTGTGTAATAATTACAATTATTTGAAATGGTTTTAATATAAATTCAATGTAAAGTAAACAAAGCAATTCTTAACTCGTACGTTAACATTTTTTGCAGCTTAATAATACATGAAAAAGTACACAAGGGTCTACATAAATTATCATGTCCATTTGAAGGGTGTGCATACGCAAAGAAAGAATTTGAAAGCCCTCAATGTTTACATACTCACGTAAAGAGACATTTGATTCAAAAAGGTTTGTATCTTTTATAACATTTTCTACAGATGAAGAGATTTATAAAATTGTACTTTGTAAGATTGATTTAAGTTATAACGATAATAAAAATAACTGACGACAGGAATAAATTATTACATTATTAAAATTATTATTAATTATTATTGTTTGCTTTAATAGATGAACGGTGTCTTGTGTCAGATGTGAAGTGTGAGGTGTGCGGTAAGATGTTCAGCAGCGACATCCACATGCGGCGCCACCTGGCGGTGCACCGGCTGGACCGGCCGCGGCGCTGCATGTACTGCATGTCGGCGCGCGCGTACATCCGCGGCGAGCAGCTGCTGCGACACGTGCGCAGGCACCACCCGGACCTCTTCCACCAGCATCTGGCTCACGTCCGCAACGTGCTGGTAAATTCTTTATCCACGGCTGACTGGTTGCTGTTCAGTTCCGTTGCTGAATCATAGATTTAGAACATTTTAGAGCTAAAGATAGGTAAGACATTCGTACAAATAATGAAGTGTTAGAGGTTATAGAATCAAATGAATAAAGACGGCTCAATTTGTAATTATTTGGTGTTGCTAGCTTTGTGTTGTTTACGTTATAAATTTAGTTATAATATAGTATATTTTATTATTAACTAGATAACCAGGTGAACTATGAATCACTACAATTATTTATATAAGAACTTAGAACAGATGTGCTGAGCCAAGTTTCGTAGCCATGAAATGAAAGCACTTATGCTCAGGAACTGGTAGGATATAATTTATTTAAATTAATCTTAATTAATAAAGTTTTTGATAAACTAGTCATTTACCGAAGGCATTTTCCCAGATTCATTAAACTGTCCATAATTAAACCCCTTATTAAAATAGGAGATAAAAATATTAGAGAATAATAGTTTTCCTGCCAACCTTTTGTAAAATCTTTAAGTTGCCATGTCTAAGAAGCATATATCTTATTGCGAAAAATATAATATATTTAGTGTCTGCCATATATGCATTTCGAAGGAAGATATCTACTTTCTTGAATTTATCTAAGTAAATTGATGAAATATTTAGTCGTTAAAATTGACGATAGTATACCTATTTGTGCTAATGTAACAGAGACGAACGCACGAGCTGCTTTTAAATAGTTAAGATGTTTAATAAACTGTGAGTGTACTGCTTCATTTACACTCTTTATTGATCATTTTCATTTTGACAGGGTACAAACATAAAAGTGGACCGAGTAAAGAAATCTGAACTAGAATCGATTTTGAACTTGTTGGACGCTGAGTCTGATCGTATCCTGGAGGGATATGGCGGCATGGACGTGCTCTACGGTGGCATGCAAGAAAATGACGCTTCAAACACGACACAAACAATAGAAGTGCCTATAAAGGTAAATAATGTCTCAATAAATATGGCAGGAAAAGATCACTGCTTGTTACACTTTGAATTGTAAAGTACAATAAAGAGTGGTTTAATAATAATAATTGTAAATCTTTTTTTAATAATTATTTTTTAATTAATTAAATTAAACACCTTTTTTCAATCAATTTTACTTTACTACAATTAATTTAACGAAAAGACACCTGCTAGTGACGACCTTTAAAATGTGCCCACATACACGATATATGCTACAATACGTATATAGACTTCGTTTTGGACTATTTATTTCAAATTAAATCTCAATTCATTTTGTTAAATATATTTTTAGTCAGAAGAAAGTCCGCTTATGTCAGAAGAGGAGCTTGAAGAAAATTTAAGAAAATTGCTCTCGCAGTTAATCGACAACGATACATTAAAGATCTTCGGATGGCCCGACGAGTCTGTCGACACGGTAAGAATTTATACTTTTAGTAGCTGTCACGGTTATTTAATATTCGGTGCAATTCCATCGCCTTATAGGTTCACTACACGACATGTTTCTATACTGTGTTTTCAGTTCGGCCATCGCGTAGCGTAATCTAGGAACTATTATTATAAAATATTCAGTTATTACATTGAATATTTTATATTTAAGTAAAATATATTAATTACACTAAACCTGGAATTTCTCAGACACATATTATTTATATTTGCCCTTAATCATTGTTGAAGTAGAGAGTATAAGCGCTTAAAGTAGCCGCTTTTAACACTTTTCTACTATTAACAACTGGTTACTATTAAGAAAAATTAAAGGGGAATGTAATAATCTTTCTTAAGGTTCGTGACTTACAAATTCTATGTTTAGTCTAATAAAAATATGTGAACGAATAAATTATTTAGAACAATTAAATCTACTGCGGTGCTAGTTTCGGTTGGAGAACTGCCTTAAGTGGTTGCGGTGTGTGATAGGTTTTGGAGAAGGTGATCGAGCACTGCGGCGCGCGCGGCGCGGACCGGTCGCGCTGGACGCGCGTGCAGTGCCTGCGGGAGAACACCAAGCACCTGTTCCTGTACGCCGTCGAGGACAAGCACGTGGCGCGCATGCTCGACACGCACACCATAGACCAGATCGTCAAGCACATCCTCACGCAGGTAGACGACCCCGCCGATGACTGATCGACCACACAAACAACCACATCCACCTGCTGGTCGATGACCCCGCCGCCGTCTGAACCCCTAGTGTGAGTTTCTATCTAATTGAACAGTCTCGATCATTTGTCGTCAGCTGTCAATAATTGTATGCAAACTAAAACAGCGTCTCTGTTTTGAAGAATAGGAAATAATAATAGAATAATCAGCTAAACATAACTATGATCGAAACATGTAGAAACGATTGCGCTGGTCTATGTTGATGATCATCCCTTGTAAAGTTTTATATATAGCGACATAGACTGTGAACTAGAAAGAGACTACGAAACTACGATTGCAAAGGGCAATATTTTCGCACAAATCAACTAAAAGCTCATTTTACAATTAATCGGATTAGCCTAAATATTTGTGTATATCATTTTTATTAGATACTTTTTATTTTCTTATACAAACTGACTTCGGTATTCCAGAATCTTGGAACGTCATTAATTTTGATAAATATATTTAATATATACCTTTAAATATATCAATTTGTTACAACGATTCATGTGAGAATGATTTTAAAGGGCTGAGTATTTTTATTCCAACATAGTTTCCACTTCTTTTTTGGTTTATAGAGCAAGTGAGCAATGACCCAGTAGCACTCATGCTGCTGCATACAAGAATCTGTCAGCAATAGTGAACGAAATGTCAAATTGATTATAGTGTCAAAGAATCGCTCACATTCCCTAAGCTGGTTGGGATTATTAATTATTAAGGCACAGTACATTTAGCTTATACTTTATACTTTAATAACATAAACTTATGCAAGCTTAAATTTGCTAAAATATTATCGTTACGTGTATGGCTTTTCATTGTAGAATGATCACTCATCTTGATTATTATTTATCGTATACTATAGACAATATAAAGGAATCGTGTGCAAAATTTTTTACGATACCTCGATTAGTGTCAGAGATATGATATTTTAATTTTAATGATTAAAATTTCATATCTCGGCACGGTGCTAGTTTCTCCGGCCGGCGGCGGCGCTGGTTGTGTGTGATGTATTATTATTAAAATAAGAATGCCCACCCATATCTTAAACCCTAATAGATTGTTTTTCTTAAATATGTAGATAAGTAATTATAAAATTAGACAAAAAGCAAAAAGTGTCTTAAGTTATTGTTAAAACAACTGATTGGCGTCATCCTTTATGTAAATTACCTCTTGACGGTTGACTCTTAACGATTCAGGTCGATAATGAACGTTTCTTACAATATCTTTTTTCGGTAAGAATAATAATTAAATCACCTGAGGTCGTATCACTAAGTCGGGATTCGCTGGTATTTGCAATACAGTTGTATGAACTAGTGCTCCAAACAAAAAATTACTATTGATAAATGTACAACAATTTAAAAGTTATTATTATTTTATACTCGTATACCCGCTGATTTTTTTACCACCTACAAACATCGACTAACGCCATCTATTAAAAGAAATTCGCAGTAGCGGTAGAGGACAGGAGAGTGTAAAGTTTAGCATGTCAGACGATTTTCCATACTAAAAAAACAATTTTCAGTTGTACATTTTTAAGCTTTTCTTTAGGATTGCCCCAGTTATTTATTTAAAGCACCACTGAATCAAACCGTATAAAACAAAATAAAATAATTGTATTCGTCGAGCCGTTCTTGAGTTTTAGCGAGACTAACGAACATCAATTCATTTTTATATGTTAAGAGACGTATAATCATAAGGGACATCTTTAGACACAAAACGCGTTATTACAAAACATGGTTTAAATTTAGTCTTGGATTAGAACTGAGGTTATCTCATATTTACGTTTAAGGCAGATGGAGACAGTGGTTTAAACCAGATTGAATTTTAGACCACGTTTTATAATGAGGCGAAAAAGGTTTTATATCTCTTGTCTAATTTTATAAGTATTTACCTACATAAAAAAGACGACCCCCTGGCCAGGTGATCAACTAATGTTTTAAAAATACAGTAATCACCCTATAACGCTGTAGATTGGATCTGCGTTATTGGAATATGGGTTATTCCCGTATAACACGTTTCGTATAAAACTAATATTTTTCCAACAGGCGTTTAATGTCGAGGACTTTAATTGTGGAACAGATAAAGATATTAATCCCCGCGTTATAGGAGGGATTACTGTGTTAGTGTATTTATAAACCTATAGGCTCTACTGCTCTACTACTATTAAGAAACGTTCAATTGATTTTGCAAACTCATTAACATTCTTTATTATGTTTGTGATTTACTATCTACATGCATATTGCATATGCTTAAAAAATCTTGGTAAAAGAATTTGTTTCGTATAAAATTGTTATTTTTCCAGTTTTTTAATATAAAAATATAATACGATATACTTATGTACTGTTGCATCTTAAAATGTTTTCTAATAGATTTTTTACTTTTAACGGTTAATTTAATGGTAAGTTATTCTTGACGAACGTAATCTTGTTTATGTGTAATATGTTAGTTTTTATATACGTACTAAACAAAAATTGAAGAAATAATAATTGTGAGTAATAAACGATCAAAAATATTGAACCATCGATCCAAGGATGTATATATATTTATACAAAAAATACGGTTATAGCATTATATAGCATTTATCTTTGTGTTTGCTGTGAGTGTTCAAATTAACTTACAACGTTAGTTAATTAATAGCTATTACAGGATCATAAAATAATCTGTAATTGAATTTATTTTGTTAAGTTTTTTAATAGGCAGTGTATTTGCGGCATACTAGCGTCGCGTGGCGGTGACTCATGTAAGGAGACGTTTTAAAACTGACTTTTATCACGATCGCAAATTTAACACACAATTTTATCTGGTAAAATTTTAATAGTTGTTCTTTAGACATTCATATTGTTAGAATGCACCACATTTATTTTTTTAGAAAGAAAAGAGGACATATTTTATTTTTTTCATTACAATAACATTTTATTCTTATAGTTTTCTCATAATAGACCCTACTATATGTATATGCAGTAACCTGCGTGGAGTGTTTACTTTTACTGAGTCTAGAAATGTTTTTAGTATCTTTGCGTCACAGGACCCTCATTTGAATCTCGCATTACTTTGCTTTAATCCTACACCCTACCACCCAGCGGTGTGAAGGAGGAGGGGAAACGGTGTTGATGAAGTTTTCAGAGCATCGACAAAGGTATGCTTTCGATAAAGGTGCTATGAGTTTCTAGATTCTAGTAAACGACATATACTTGTTCGATAATAGGTGTCCGTTCCTCACGGTATGCCCGTGGGTCCTGAGGTGCAACGCCGCTTCTATCAGTCTTACTCATCCTTACTAGTGCCTTAATTATTACCACTACGTCGGCACGATTGGCGTGTATTTTGGTAAAAGTAGAAATATAGGCCCCACGTTGGGCACCACTATAAAATGCTATGCTAATAAATATAAGCTTTAAATAAATTTTGACGTAGTGGGCCATCCGAAGATATTAGATCATGGGTTCATTTGTAGGATTGGCACTGTCTGAATTACAAGTTAAAAAGTTATAAATGGTCTTATCTGAATTGGTGCTCGCATGGCTGCTGTGAAGACACTGCCTAAAGATTATAGTTATGGTGGCTGGCTAGTAGAAGTTTAATGATAGTAAATAATTAATTTAGGCACTATAATTAATTTGAATGTTTATTTAGTTTTTTGGTCCTATGTACTTTGGATTGAAGTAAACACCGTGCCTTATTTAAGTTAATGAATAATTTAATTAGTATGTATTACCTGTTCGCAATCAGAAAGGATCAAAGTTGGAATCTAGTACGTGTATGTGTTTTTTAAAGTAAGTTCTCCATTTGCCACAATCTTAGGAGCTTACATCAGTAAGGTCCTAATCATTATCAAACGATTGCAATTATAGTTATAAATGAATACAATGATTTACAATAGTTAATGTGAAGCTCATTCTTTGTAATAGTAATAACTAAGCGGCCAAAATAAGAAAAGGACCGCATGACCCTTCACTCTATAAACGAAGGAAAATAATTTTCAATTAATACTTGCCCTGTCTGTATTATAAAAAATTTCAGTGTTTGAAAACCTTAAAAATATAAAATAATAGTATTTTTTAAATCGGGATTAATTTTGCTGCTTCGTTTTTTATTACTAACAACATTATCCTATACACTTATTCTATTCTTATTTTGACCGCATAATATTTCACGTGAATACGTTTAATTCTAATAGGATTCTTAATTTTAATTATGTAGGTATAAAATTGACATTTAGTATTGTAAATAAATGAATTTTGAATGTTTTATTCAATCTACATTAATAAAATCTAATACTTTCTCGACTTATTTCAATTCAAACGAAATAGGAAAATGTTCAATGGAGCGGATTAAGCTGATCGCTAACTTCAAATTGGTTGTGATTAAATTATTTCTAAAAGAATTGGAAATCATAACTTATTAAATTATTTCCCCATGAATATTTTTTTAAATAAAAAGCACAGCAAATGAGTTGACACTACATACCTGATGGTAAGCAGTAGGAGGAATAATATGTGAAGATTGCTAGTACAGCATACAACACACTGCCTTAGCCACCTCCACCTTGCTGACCTAAAAAGTACCTTCTCGCCTCTTTTCAAGGAAAACATTTTGTATGGACAGAAACAAGTTACACAATATTAAAAAGTTACCTATAAATTTCAACAGTTTTTATGTTATTCTTAATAATTATATTCTTTTACTTTTTTTAGTTATTCGCATATTTTTCAAGCTAAATTATTAAGAAGAGAATGACTTTAAGGAATGAAAAGTTAGTTGACTCTTAGACGACCCATACACTTTTGACTTATTTTAATCGGCATGTTCTATGATGCGCATAAATAAGGCAAAAACGCATAAAATTCGCCATTTTAGAAACGTCAAATGATGTCATCGATCATCTCTGCCTTTTTATTGGTTGTATTGTACTGAAAGAGTAGAACTGAACTAAATTTACTTTAATAACTAAATTAATTTTAGTAGTGCACGAACTAAATTAAATTTAAGTAAAATTTAAGTATTATAGAAATGAAATTTGATTCCATTTACAAAAAATTTCCTAGGGGCAAAGGGATACATTGCATCGGTATCGCGGTCTTGATTTCTGGTTAAGAAATTATCATGTAAGATATGGCTATGTGAGCTTTAGTTCCCTTTGCCTTCCCTATAATAGGGAGCATTAAACAAAAAAGAATTGCAAATTGACAATTCTATGCAAAGTGGCAATATTTGAAAGTAATTCTTTAAATTGCTTATTTAATAACACTGAATTACATATTGCCTACCTCTAATTATCAAAATAATAATGGCTACCACTGCCCCTCTTATTGTTAAATTATTAGCGTCATCTGTGTGTGTCGCCGGTAAGGCCGGTAAAATAGTGCGCGATGTAATGAGTAAAGGTGAACTGGGTATAATTGAAAAGGTTTGCTAAAAATAATTGATTGATTAGATGATTTGGAATATCTAGCTATTTATAATTAATCTTCCGATATTTAGGGAAAAGACGATTACCAAACAGAAGCGGACAGATCTGCACAGAAATGCATTATTGCATCACTCGCGGCTCAATATCCAAAGATATGTATCATTGGCGAAGAAGATAATACAGATGATAATGTAAGATTATTATAAATCTGAGTTTGATCAGTACCGAAGGAATGAATTAACGGGTCACCCTGATCCCAATCAGGGTGACCCGTTAATTACCGTTAACCCAATTTGTTCTTATATTTATTTATCTCATTCTATTTATCTATTTCTTAATATGAAAAGAATAACATTATTGTGTTAGCCAATTTTTAAATATTTTTCTAATCATAGTATCTGAGTCTCTTATAGATTACAACTATTACACTAGCCACTAAAAAAGTATTTTTGTCTTATAGCAAGAGGTCCCACGTGATTGGGTAGTTGCTGATGCAGATAGAGATGTACTACTGTTGAGTTGCCCTGATAAATTGCAGAGTGTCAAAGAGGAAGACATTGTGGTCTGGGTGGATCCTCTAGATGGTACATCAGAATATACCCAAGGTATTACTTAATAAGTCGAACTGTAGTAAAATGATTTTATTTTGTACACAAGTAAACATGTGTAGGATATGAAGGGATTGTTAAAGATATATGAAGTATGAACATGAATATCATACAATGTTCTTACAATGTCTGCAATATTTTAGGTGCCCTAATGTTGAAGAGGAATCCATGGGAAAGATGGAAAATGTACTTAATGCATCCCTTTATTAGTATGAAGTGGTATTTAAGCTTACTGCAGTCAAATTATGGTAAATGATAGTGTTACTGATATTGGTTGCGTTTAAGATGCATGTTAAGTTATTCAAATTGTTAAGAATATAAATATATTGCTTATTTATACTTTACCAATTTATCCCTAGCTAAATTTTAAAGATACTTATATTTTTAATCATTTTTCTCACATCATATTTAGTGTCCTTTTCAAATAAGAAGGTATTCATCTAGGTATGTTAGGAAGACAGTTCATTAGTTAAGAACTGCATGATATATTATTGTGGATTATAAACACAAAAAATGAAAATTTACCTTTGTCTTCAATTGATTAAATTAAAAGAATACTATTAAAGTCTCATTGATGACATTTTTCTATACCATTTGTGACAACTGCATGTTTTTGAAAATAAATAAATTAGATTCTATGAAAGAAGTGTCTGATGCTTCGATTAAAATGAGACAAGATGTAATGAGGTCCTAATGGACTCTCTTAAATAATGGTTGGTCTAAGTAGTCTGCAGTCTATAGAATATAGAGATTGATAACAAAATTATATATAATTATAGTAAAGTATATCTTTGATTATTTTGTTCAGTTTTATTTTAAAACAGGTTGTCTTTACAAATAAAGTTGCTTTTAATTATAATGTTTCGTGAATAACTTTACTATAATTAAACATTACTATAATTATAACTTTAATATCCATTGTTTATATTTAACATTGAATGTTGATATTTTTTGAGATATATTTACTACATAAAACAAAACTTTCCTGTCAGCAAAATTATTCATAGCAAAACATTTAAAAGGTGTACAGTAACAAGCCAGCAAAGACCTTTATGTGTACATGAGGTGCAATTGAATTATAGAGGTCAAGTGAGATTCTTTGGGTGGCTTATTCTTTTTGATGTAACATACATTTGCAAAATATGGATTATTTTGCATCATTTACAATAAGGCTCATACATCATAATTATTCTATAGATTTCAATTCATAGTTCACTCACTTTAGTTTTCTTGTAAATTCTCTAAGTGCTTTTCATGTATGAGATTGAATTATAGACCCAAATGATTTTTTCATCAAGCCTGTCTAAAAATAAAAAGTCTGAGTAAATCCTAAAAATTTTGCAGTACCTACAAAGTCAACAATTAAAAGTAAAGGAGATGTATAATCATTATTCAAATTGTACCCTATCTTTTTAGTTATAATTCATTCACACAATAATTTTATTTATTTATTTATCCCATGTACAAAGGTATCACGTTCCTAGCTATTGGATATATTTAAATAATATTCTAATCTTTATTCGTTAATTATTACAACTACAACTCTCATAACATTTGAAAATTGTATAAATCTTTTTTATTTTGTTACAGGATTTCTAGAACATGTTACAGTTTTGATTGGAATATCAGTAAATGAAGAGCCAGTTGCTGGAGTAATACATCAACCCTACTATAAGTCTGTGGTAGGTGGAGAAAGAAAAATGGGTAGGACGATATGGGGTCTGAGAGATGCTGGAGTCGGTGGGTTCACACTAGCACCACCTCCAGACTCCTTGATAATTACTACAACCAGAAGTCATTCAAATCCATTAGTTGAAAAAGCCTTACAAGTTATGGAAGCAGCACAAATCCTGAGAGTCGGAGGAGCCGGTTACAAGGTACAACGATTCCAATACAATTATGACAATAAAAGTAGTATGCTTCTTAAATATGGCTTGCAAGTGTTTTATACAACTCAATGAACTTTATGTAGACCGGCTCACAAAAAACTGGTAATTAAATTCTTCTCTTGATGATTAAATTTGGTTTGTTACAGGTTCTACAGTTATTGGAAGGGAAAGCCTCAGTGTACGTATTTGCTAGTAGCGGTTGTAAGAAATGGGATACATGCGCTCCCGAAGCAATACTCTCTGCTGCTGGCGGTAAACTCAGTGATATTTTAGGTAATTTTTACAAGTATGGCGCTTTTGTCTCTCGACCTAACAAAACAGGTGTCTTGGCCGCTGTCAATGAAAAATTATATAAATATGCCTTGAATAGAATACCGCAAGAATTAAAAGAGGCGTTGGTTAATAAATAATGAATTATTTTACACCCCATTTTTTATGTTATATATAATTGAAAAAGGTCACAATCTGCAGATTATTTAGTTAATAATAATAAAAAGAAAAATGCTTTATTATAAAATGCATTATTTATTAAATAACTAAAAACATGTAAAGTCGTTTTATTCCATATTATGTGAATTAATATTAATTAAGCTTTGGTAAAGAGGAACCTTTTAGGGATTATGTCATGCTTATCTAACATTGTTTATATTTATAATATACTGACAATGAACCCACAAGAAAAGATTTTCTAATGTGAGTGAGCTGGAGGTCTGTTAAGGTTTATAGAATAGGCTAGATTAAAGTTTGCTCTTTGGCGTTGGTAACATATTCTTTAATTCTCGTCTTAATATTTTTCCTGCTGGTGTTTTTGGAACTTCGTCAATGAAATAAACGCCACCACGAAGGTACTTTGTAGGTGACACCTAGAAACAGATAATATTTGGTTATACTTTAAAAATCCATTTAGGCAACTAGCGATACGCCTCTGCGATCATTAATATGATAAGTTAAGATATCGTTGGTAGATTAAATAGTTAAAATTCAAAGAAATGGCCTCTTTTTAGGCTAAAGACGTTACGTCAGATGAAGGGCGTTTTAAGTTTAGGAGAGTTCCGGTCCCCACGAAAGAGATTCCAATTTCCAATGTTAGTGGTAAGGAGTCAAAGCTAGAATTTATGTTGTTGTTATTGTAGAAATTAAAGCCATTAGAAAATATTTGGTGTTTAGCCGCTCCAAACGTTCTGATAATAGTATTCTTATAATGCTCACACTATAAAGAGCTTTAAGATTATGGATATCTACAGCTTGACACTACTTTAAATCTAACCACTCATGACACTGACCTTGCCGGCGATATACTGCACGAGTTGCTCCTCGGTGAGGTGTGCTCCGGGCTGCTTGACGACGAACGCGACAGGCAGCTCGCCGGCGCGCTCGTCCGGGCGACCCACTACCCCGCACTCCGCTACTCCCTCGTGCTGGAGCAAAAGAGCTTCCAGCTCCGCAGGCGCCACCTGGGTGAACATTACTCGAAATTACAGAACAAATGTGCTCGATGACTATGGTTAACCTCTAATATTAATAAAAATACCGTCAGAACGTCGAATAACGTCGTCGTGGATAATTTTCAAAAACAGAGCGATGTTTTCGGTGATTTATCACGCCCGATTTTGTGGGAGTGGGTACCCCCGCACACTTAAATTGTCTGACACGAACGAACAGTTAAAACAGCTTCATCTAATGTCGATTATTGGTAATTATAAATTTTGTATTATTATAATGAAAATTAGTTGCATGCATTCATTTTTGTTAATCCGCCATGTAAATATCAATTAAAATCTAAAAAAATTATCTATTTAAAATTTGTGGCGCCGGCCACATATAATAATAAAATTGTGTCATTATGGTGACATAAGATGGACTAATGGGGAGTTGTAAAGTATTGGTACAATAATACAACAGTGTGCTTCTTATTAGTCAACAGTTTTATGCTTGGTCAGCCAAGAAATTGGTTTACCACACGAACTTAGAAAGTAGTCGCTTGCAGTTCGATTCGACACTTTCTATTCTGTCTTTATATGTATTATGGTGCGGCCAATCGGGCCTACTTTTGGGCAATTTGTGGCTACATAACTGAAAATTAATTGCCTAGCAATCGCAAAAATATATCATTGCAATTAATGGCTTGGCTATTTGTATAAAATATCAATAGTATGTCTGGTGATGTAGATCCTTTAAACAATCTAGCAAAAGTGGCTGGTGATGTCATACTTTTTGCAGCAACTTAAATTCGAAGTTATTACAAAAGAACAAATTATTGTATTCTATTAAAGGGTTTTGGCTTAGTTGCATGACATTTGAGCCATGTCATTGTTTATTCAAAAATATCCGTTTTTCACAAATTTTTAAATAGGAAACCCAAGCATACTAATCCCGATGCCTCGGACCTATAATACTAATATTTCTCACACTCTAATCTATTATCTAGGCATCAGAAAAGTAAAATCTATCTAACACAAAGAAAGCACACTATCCCGGGACCTTGTCTAGACGGGAACTGACCAGTCAACCAGACTCGTCTTAAATTAATAAAATGTTTTCGTCAATAACAGTCTTTGCAATGAAACTCGTGTAATACTGAATTCCTTTGATTTATATTAGATTATGGGCCTAGGAGGCTATTATTATAATATGGATAAGTTCGGAAAATTTCTGATTGGTTTACTTGATAGTAAAAGTAACAGGGATAAAAGCCAAGAATCTTATGTCTACTGTTCCCAAAGCACTAGAAATCGTCAAAGGCACGTTCGAAACCTTCTGCAAAGCACGTTCCATTAAGAATAGCAGATGGTGCTGTTGCTGCATTTAACGCAAGTTTAGAAAAATTTGAAAAATCTGATGCAAATACCATACGTGGTCGTCTGCTAGAGGTTTGGCTTGAATTACATATATTATATACATTTTATGACGGATTCAACGAAGATAAAACCTTTGTATGATATTCTTCAGTTCTAAAAAATATCATCGACATCATAACACATCTAGCTTAATCAAGAACTAAGAAAGGAAAATAACCATAAGCTCCCCAATTTGCTTCTTATATGCAAAATACTTGAAACTCGACGATTGCTACTTTTCCTTCAGAAGCAGTTGGTTGTTGTTACAAAAAGTTGATAGTTGAAAAACTTGATCGACTATCGAAAGCATCTTTGTGAATACGATTGCATTTTGGCATACTAAACAAACAAATAAATTCAAGCATCTACTTCCAATTCAAGAACAACTGCCCGACTATCGGCCATCGTGTAAAGAACTGCCAAAAATGGACCAACGGTGGCAAGTCCCGACGAAGTAGTTGTTGTGGATTGTTCCTTCTAAATATATCTGTCTCCTAAATTGATCGTCGGCTCTTTGAGGCGCTAAATAGCTGTCCTAAGCACGAAAAAACAACTTAAGAGAAAAAAACACTTTTAATATTATAATGGAAAAATAACAATCAAAATTGACAAATCAAAATAGAAATATGAAATCTTGTGGTTGAATTTTCCTTGTTTTGTTAATTTTACATATAAAAATTCGTCAAAAATTAGAATAAAAACAGCAATTCTTTTTAATTTTTTTTTCAATACGTCAGCCAATTCTCGTTATCTCAAATCATATTTAGTTCCGGAACGCGTTCCATTCCAAAAAGGAAGTACCGGAACGAAGTTCCGGAGCGCTCCGGCTCGACAACACCACTGTTTACGAATGAAATGAAAATTTTCGTACATTTTGATGAATTCAGTATCCTTAGTGAGAGTTTCAATGGGATTTTTTTTTTCGGAGGGTTTCGATCGGATCGTTTGAGTTCAGCTGATAATCGCATATATAAAAATTGTATTTACACAGTAAGACTACCTTTGGAAATCCACGACACTCTAAAAGTGGGTTTTGACGGCGGCCCACCGATCACAGTGAATGCACATTCGAGGGAGAATGCATATCGCTAAATTATGTTCATGATGATCCAATGCCAAATGAAGTTCATGTTGATGACGACCCAAATGTCATAATCACCGATATCTTAAATTTCCGCGCTACGAATGATGTACCGCGTCTCAAATGGAAAACTTAATTTGGAAACTTATGTACAATAGCCTGATGGTTATTCGGATAGAATATCAAATGTCTGAAAACTAAATAAAAACATATACGACCTAAAACCAAGTTCCAAGGTGTTGCTTCGAGCTTATATTACTGGATATGGGTCTCAATCACTGCGAAGCGGATTGTTGCCTATATACAAAAGTATTTGCTAAAAACAAAAACACTGATTTCATAATATGGAAACCAAATTATGAATGAAAAAGAAAACTGACATTTGACATTTAGTCAAAAATATTTATTTCATTGTTTAATGAAATATTTTGGAATAAATGTCAAATATCAGTTTTTTTTCATATAGAATTTGGTTTCATTTCTATCTAAATAGATTGTACTCCTTTTTGCGTTTTTACCAACAAATGGCTTATACTCTTATAATTCAGTAAATACGTCATTATTATACATTTCCTTTAATGATATCTAGTATGAACCCTGTCAAAGGTTCTATCACTAGAAAACTTAATCAAAATTGTTAAACTAATTACTTTGCCGACCGTACCTATTTATTCAATTTAACAATTCAAAGAAGCTTATTTCTATACTATATGAGCGTCACCTGAAATCCATTGTATTTGATGAGCTCCTTCAGCCTATCGACGATGTATATGTATCCGTCAGTGTCGTAGTACCCTATGTCTCCGGTCTTGACGAAGCCGTCTGCATCGAGTAAGGCAGCGCTCGCGGCGGGCTCGCCCACGTACCCCTTCATACGCATCGCAGACTTGATACATAACTCGCCCTCTTTACCCGGCCCCAGTTTATGACCAGTTTCCAAATCTATCACCTATACAATGAAGTATGTATTTAGTATTGTAGTAGGCGACAACAATTGTAAAGACATAAAGACTTATTTTGAAATAATATAATTGCCTATTCGACATGCTAGGCCCATGACAAGTATATTGTTATTGTTATTGTTATTGTGTGTGTGTGTGTGTGTTATTCTTGTAATATATTACAACGCAATGAGGCACCACACATGTAAACTTGTTTTGCTTGAATTTCAAGTGGCAGGTACTCATACCCATAAACTAAACTTTAAATTACAGGGATAACTTTATTAACCTGTTAACCGGGGAAAAATCACGTACGTTACGCAGCTTAGACGTATTGATACGTCCCGCCCGGTTAACAGGTTAAAATCTGTTACATGATTTTGGGGTAGAACACAAATGATAAGGAAAGACATTTTTTTATGTTGTTGAAAGGTGGAAATCAATTCCTGATATAAGTAGAATAACTATTATTAATGATAACGCGGATTTATATGTGCGTCACACTAATAAATCCGCGTTATCATTTAATCGCGATATACCGTAGTTTATTATGTTGGAAAATTCACTCATTCTTATACATCGGACTTATGTCTGAAATAATATAGCAAAATCATCAATGTTATAATAAGGCTGGATAGTTCCAAATCTTTAAATATATCTATTCTAAATAACAAAATGGACAGTGTCATATTTATATAATAAGAATTTACCTTTATTTGAACTCCTGGTCCTGGTATCCCACAGGACCCTACTTTATCCCCACCAGTGAGGTCCACACAACAACCCATAGTGACTTCTGTGAGACCATATCCATTTTTTATGTATTGCAAACCAGTTCTGAAGCCAAATTACAGAGTATTAAATTTATGAGTAATTTTGTGTAATTAAATAATATAGTTCATGCAATAATACTATGTTAAAAAAATGACAATCAAACAATAAAGAATTTGAGAGTTATCATTATAACACCATATAATAGCAAAAAAAGCAACCAGACCAAAGTTGTAAGTTGTATGTCATAATGTGTTCATTGATAACAATATAAGTTTGGATGATTAATTTTTTGAGAATTTACAATTATTTTAAGGAGCAGTAAAAAGGCAAACTACATCTAACATTTTAATACCTTTCTGAAATAGCCTTTTGTATGACTCTTGATAGAGGGGCTGCACCACACCATACTTCATTCAGAGATCTTAGATCATATTTAAGTACAAGGGGATCTTTAGCCAAGAAAACTGCTAATGGAGGCACTATTGTTGTCAAATTAATCTGAAATTTTAAGAAATATTCCATAATAAGTTTCCTTACAAACATAATAAAAATTCTTATAATTATTGTACATATAACAAACCTTATATTTCTGAATTGTTTCCAAATACTGCTGCTGGTCAAAACGCGTTAAAAATACATTTTTGACATTTAAAGATAAAATAGTAAATGTCACTATGAAACCATATGCGTGAAACCATGGAATTAATGATAAGGCAGATAGAATTTCATGATTGGTGATTTTCATAGATTCCCGGAAGTAGTACCTATAAAATTTATATAATTCATATTTTTAGAATAGTTTACCGAAGTAAGCATAAACAGTAAAAAGAATTGAAATAAAAATTGGAACACTAAATAAGTTGTGAAGGTAATTACTTCATATGAGCTGTTGATGTTAAAATGTTTACATGTGTAAGCATGACACCTTTAGGCATTCCAGTAGTTCCAGATGAACATTTTATGACTAATGTGTCTTCATTACCAGTCACATCCACTAATGTAAACCCATCGACATTGGCATGTTCTGTCACTATACTATTGTACATGATTGAAGGCACAATCTCGTACTCCCCATACAGAAAAAGTTTTTCAACAAAAGGTGCATCTTGAATAGCATCATATATATTTTGTGCAGCAAGAGGAGATACAAAGATGTATTTTGGTTTGACTGTGTGTAATAAGTGGGAAATTTCACCTGTAAAATACAATGAAATTTACCAATAGATACATTAACAAATTATATTATTACTGCTATAATAAAAAATTGTGTACATTAATTTTTGAAATTGAAAGAAGACATCATTTTAAACTTATTTCAAATTTGGTTGGCTTTAAAGGTTACATCATAAAGGATTTCTTGATGTAAAATTTTGCTATAGAGTATGGCATCGAGGTAATTAATACATTGTATTCCCCACAACTACTAAGAGATTATTTTTTATCAGAGGTTGTACCTTATATAAATTTCAATATAGTATAAAAATAGTATAAATATAATCCCATTAATATAAATTTCAAAATAGAATTCTATTGATATTATCCCAAGTCCAAACTCCTAAAGACATGGTTTTATTCATTTCAATAACTTTAAAACTTTAAAGTGTAACAAATATAATTGGTAAATTTACTCTCATGACTAAATTTAGCTCATGCTAATGTTAGTAAAGTACTGTGCATTTTGTGCTCTCGATACCACTTTTTGAAGTTTTAGCAATATGTAGAATGATTTAAAAACATAATAAACTTTACCTGGCGTGTATGTAATGTTGAGAGCTGACAAAACACCACCACAGTACATGACTGCTAATGATGTGATGATAAATTCAAACCTGTTCTCAGCACTCAATCCCACTACATCATTCTTCTTTAAACCAAGTCTCTGTAGTGCTACAGCGAGGTCTACACTTTGCTGTAATATTTCACTGTATGTTATAGATTCTTCTGTGTCTGCAGATATCTACAATTAGAGATATATATACTTATTTATAAATATATTCATATATATACCTTATACACACTCATATATAGCATAATTATTGGTATAAAGTACCATAATTATTTTAATAAAAGCAAAAATTAACAGATTGGTGATGTCAATATTAACAAATATTATACGTAAAAAACAATAATCACCAAAGCCACTTTATCTCCACCTTTCCTAAGTTGGTCGAACATGAATTGCCCGAAAGATAGGTGAGCTGGAATGTATTCTTCTTCCGGGCCGGTAACAATATTATTATGAATGTGCACTGGCATATTTATATTTTTTCTACAGAACCTCTCTCAGTTACTATTTATTAATACGATTATTTGAAGAAATACTTCAGCAATAAACACAATAGACTAATTTTGGACTAGGTAGGACACCAACTAAATTAAAAATAACCTATAATCACAGATTAGATATCTTTTTATAATTGATAACAAATATGTTTTCGATATTCACTTCACTTCTTTGATAAAATGGCAATCCGTCGTTCTTAATAAAACAACATTTCTGCCAAATTCAAGTTAGGAAAAACATTCAAGTTAGATAATTTTGTGATATTTGTTTGTAGACTTATTTATCCACTAAGCAATCTAATTAAATGGGAAATAAAGAATATAATACTTGATCGGAATGTTGAATACATTAATAAATAATTATCAATAAAACTTTAATACATAATGGAAGTTGTAATGATTAAACATAGAATAGTTTTGGTTGATTGATGTTGGTACGCTCCTCGGTAGAGGGCGTGAGGCGAAAGGGATATGCGTTTGGTCGGTTGAAGGAAAAACAAGATATTGTTGTTACTAAAAAAATTAAAGTGTATAAGTAAATAGTTTTAATTAGTTAAATGTCAACTACATTAAACGTTTTTTTCCTTCGCATCGTTTGTACTTGTGCATACAAGAATAACCAGTGGTAACAACCGAATAGTAATGTAGTTAGTAGTGTTTTGTTCTCAGACTACTTAGTAAATAGTTACTTATCGAATGCCTCTTTATTGTGTATTATAAGGGATTAGTCGGGAAATCCCTAAGTAAATTTTAATGTTAAACTTTACATAAAAGTTTTACTTAGTCGGAAAATAAAACACAACAAAGACATCTATTTTTCCACCAAATAATAGACTATTTATAACTTGAATGAAACCTTTCCGAGAAAAAATCACCTAAAAGGATACAAAAGTAATCTTCTGGCAATGCCGGGTAGTTCGACCGATACAGGCTAACCAAATAATATAACCGAGAAAAATAATTAAGTCTGCACGCGTGCACTCTTGTTCGTAACGTCATAACTAATAATGCGTCTAAAATGTAGTGTTTATATGCTCAGTGAATGCGTCGGCAGATGTGTAGACGCAGGACGGACGTCCGCGCGGAAACCCTTTGATCTGTGCCACAAAAAAATTAAGTCAGGACACACCTATCGGTGGTGGACATGTCTCCAGAAGTTGAATACCTAACACAGACGACCAAGTGACTCCCTCGACATATGGGCAAACGCTTCGGCAGATGACGTTCGCCGTTGCGTGGGTGAGTGTGGGGCACACCCAGTGCCTATCTGGCCTAAATCTTCTCGGTAACTCCATTGTCTAGATTCTGTCGAAACAATTCCACAGGTCACGCCGAGGCAGGTCAATCGTAAGGCTTAAATTAAAAAGTCTCATGCGAGAGAAACAGTTTTCTTAAAAGAATTACACTTTATTTTATTGCCAAGATAAACAAAACTCTAATGTCGGGATGGCTTCATTGACACAACCTTCGACCAAATCAAACCCCCAGAGTGTGGGTTCCAATCTTCTTAGTTGTCTGTGATGTCGTTCTCAATGGGCTTCAGCAATAACCATCGATATTTTGGGAAAACCGACTTTTAAATATTCTATTTTACCAAATAATTCTAAAAAAAATGGAATTTGCTGAACGTAAAAAAGGCAAAACTTCCATAAAAACCTATTTATTTCAAACCTATTTTTTCTCTTTCTTAATTCAAATATCAATTTTGCAAACACTATTTATTTATTTCCTATGGCTACACATTAATAAATCAATAGGTAATTTTTCTATCAGTTATTACTTAGTTATAAAAGTGCGGGAGCAACAAGCTACGCGGCACAATATATATCTTATCTATTTTGTTCGGTTGGTTAGCTAGGTGTTATTTTTATTCTTACAAAACTTAAGGTTGAATTTGATGATATTTAATTCTTGGTCATGGACCGACGACGCAATAATAATAATAACAATGACAATGAATCGGAAGAATGGAGTTGGTGGAAAATTGGCGGTGTTGTTGCTGGAGTGGCCGTTGGTGTAGCCGCTATTGCTGGAGTAATTGCTCATACAATAGGCCAGCAGGACGAGACTGTTGAAGACTCTGGAGACGAAAGTGAAGTTGAAGACCATAGAATCCCGTTAAGAGATAGTGAATCTGGAGCCAGTTATTGTTCCACTTACAGGTAAATTAGAATAAGGCATTATCAGTTAATCTATATTTATTTATTTGTCGTTTAGTTATATTTGGCTTTGATTATTGAATAAAAAATATAATACAATTCTCACTTTAGATCGGAAAAATTTTGTAAGTACCTTAATCTTATCAAGTATTGATATAAGCAAACAATTTTTCTAAATCCATACGTTTTACTACGCTTTATACAAGGTGTTTGGTACAAACCCATATAAAATGAAATTGTGACATTTCCCATACATT
Source organism: Acentria ephemerella (assembly GCA_943193645.1). Taxonomy (NCBI): domain Eukaryota; kingdom Metazoa; phylum Arthropoda; class Insecta; order Lepidoptera; family Crambidae; genus Acentria; species Acentria ephemerella. The sequence continues at coordinate 4,202,410 of OW971889.1, forward strand.
TTATTTTACTGATCGAAATATTTGTATGTAGATTAAACTTAACAGAACAGAAACTTAATGGTGGTCTTATTGCCAAGCAGCAATTTTATCATGTCATATCAGCATATGTGTTCATATACGTTTTTATAAATGTAATTTATCATGTTTTGAAGATAAGGTAGGTAACTATATCTACCTAAATTGGCATCTAAATAATGACACAAAATAAGGGGGTCTGCTTAGTTAAGGTCTGCTGCTTTTCATAGAATTTAAAACAAAGCTAATATTTCTTTTATTTTTAATCGTTATCTACTCTTCAAGGCCTTTTGATTCGTCATCTTGGAGCAGCGGCTATATTGATTGTAATGTGGTGTCAATTGTAATGTTATTGTCTGAATCTACAAAAAAATATTACTTGGGTTTTCTGACAATGTACCTATATAGTTTTTTAGTAGTAATAAATAAAAAATAGGTAGTAATCAGAAAAAAACTGCGATGGCATTTTTACATAGAAGCCAATAAGGTATTGGTTGAGAACCAACGGCCGATCTGCGGAAGGTGCATTCGCACTTGTATAATTTTGTTTGACTGTTTGTTTAATGTATTTCGTGCGTCAATTGCGTCACCACCCCCTACAAGATTAACTCGCCGAATAGCACTGGCTGAGGAATGTTTCATCAAGCAATGACTTATTAAGTAGTGAACATAACATATGTTTACCTTTTGCTAATTGTTAAGTAATTTCTTGGCGTACCTTCCACCTTTGACACTCAGAGTCATTGATACGTTTCTATTATAATACGTAACTAAATATAATATATAAAATCCACGAAAACTACTACCGACAAACTGTGTTAGGTCGTGTAAAATTTTAGCGGTATGCATATATGGCCAAATAATTAAAATAAATGATTGGAGGAGAGGAGGAGATTTGAATCATGGATTAGAACTAGATAGGTATAGGATTAGAACTAGATAGGTATAGGATTAGAACTAGATAGATTATGAGATATTTTTAGTGTAAGTTTCATCATATTTCGATCATAGTAGCGTACACTGACAAATTCAGATTTGTCAGTGAACACAACTATGATTTTTACATTCCTTTCGCTAACTATGTATCTCATTAAATTATGTAAGTATATAAATAGTTCAATAAATAAATAATAAAAAATTTCCAATGATTCACAACAAAATCGCTGCTGCGCACTGTTGAAATTTTTATACAATTTGACAGTTACAAGAGAAGGGTTACATATCTGACTGAATAGGCCTCAAGAATAGATTTTCTAATATGTATTATCCATAAACTGCCTACTACATATTATACTTTTGCTATATCTCCTATTTATCGATTGTTTATAAAATCATTTTTATTAATGTACATTATTTTTTTACAGTTCTCCAACACCGCCTAGTGGAAATGGCACAGTCCAAGAAACTCCAATTAATAATCTCAATTCGCTACTGTCTGATATATATGTGCGATATGTAAAGTTGAAGGACTTCAAACTTCATTATGAAGTATTTAACCGTATATTTTATTCACTACATAGTGAAATGAAGAATGTTGATCGATACTATAACCACTACTCTGGAATGGTGAGTGCTAAATGGCCTTTAATAACGCATATCGTAATATCCTATTGCATATTGAATAACGCACCATAAGCGTAATAGTAGCATATTATTCCTGTTTTTTTTGAATAAGTAGAGAAACATCTAAAATGTGGACGGGAATGCATTTCATTGCGGTCATTGACCATTAAACTCACAAGACAACTCTCAATAAGTACACGTCCACACAGTCATTAAAATGTCAAATTTAAATAAATAATACTAAAATGTCTTTAGCGAGATAGTACGTGTTAGCCGTGCGAGTACAAGAATATTATTATTTTAATATAGCCTAGTCTGTTATGAAATCAATATATTAGATGCTCGTTTAGAATTCTTTGTTAGTAAATTTACTACTCTTTTTGCTATATTTCCACTGTAGATGGAGTTGTCCTTTTCTTTTCGAGGAGGAATCCGTTTACGGATTTATCCGTTACTGGCTAACCGGCGGGCGTGTGTGGGGCTCATCTAGTGTCTCAACAAAGCGACACTAGGAATACACGCTAAAACTCCCCAGTAACTCCATTACCCTTCGCGGGGGATCTGGATTGTGCCGAAGTAATTTACCAGGTCGTCTCCAGGTAGACCAGCCTTACGGCCGGAATGGAGATTACCCAGAGTTACTTGGGCAATCCTAGATGTGTCGGCCTTTGCAATGCGTGCGTGGGAGACACCCAGATACGCAGTCACACTCAGGGCACCCATCTACGCCAGAGAGGAACGGCTAGAGGATTGTCCTCCCGTTCCCTCTCTGCAAGCTCCTTTTGCGAGATCGCTTCTCATACCCTCTCACTACCAACCATAGCCGATACCATGGTTGACAGTAAAAGATAACGTCCACCGAGCATAACACAACTCGTAGCGCTTGATTCGCCAGGCCGGGTATTCTAGAAAGGTACGCAGAGCCGTGTCGTCGAGCGAGTCGCAGTGATTACAGCCCCGGCGTTTTCTTCCGACGGGTGATACGGTACTATGCGATAGGTGAGACTGCCCTGCCGGCTCCCAACCCACTCCTCTAACATCGGATCACTTTCATCGTCCCGTGGCCGGCAGCTGGGATGCCAAGTGCTGAACTCTTTGGAGCAGAGCCTCCCTTTGCGACATGGTACAAATCCGCCACATTTCTTCGAGGACAGGTTTTTCCCCCCGCACCCTAGCCGCAACCCCGTGATGATGCACTCTGGCCGAGATAAGTGTTATCTTACAAATTCACGAATGAAAATGGGATACGGAGAAATCTTACCCAAAGTCAAAATTTTTTGTTTTTTTCAATGTTGTTCCTTTTTTAATATTAACTTATTCACTTAAAATATTATAACCTAATAAACAACTACCATACTACCATTAGAAAATTTACTTGAGATTTGATAAATCATTATCTCTAATAAAATCGTATTCTTTTTATACGAACTTTCTTCACTCATCTGTTGCCGTATGTTCTTTGAGTATGTATGTTCTTTTGAATAATAATAATATTTAAATGCGGTAACGTATGAGTCACTGAATGGGCAAGTGTGTTCAAAATTAGTTGATTTTGTTACGACAGATATAAGCAACTAATTATTATGTACCTTTCACTATTTCAGGTACAATTTGCAGGTAGCCATTATGACCGGCTGCGCATTAAAAAACCCGATGAATTTGACATGGATATTGTAATAGGACTTCCACTTAACATTGACATAGATCCAATCAATAGTAACAACAGTGATTTTATAATTGAACCAACAGATGCTGGCTATGTTCAACTCAAGATGGGAGTACAGTTTATTAATCTTCTCTTTAGAGATAATTGGGATATAAATCTAACATGCTACAAATGGAAAAATGATGATAATTATTTGCTACGGTCAAAATTTCTGGACTGGTTCAAAAGTGTGGTAGTTAGAGCTCTTAATAAATTACCTAAAATTTTTGATGGATACTACACGGTTACACTCTCAGAATCGGGTCCAGCTATTACCTTAAAAATACGTGGTAAACTCGACTTTAAAATGGACATCGATTTGGTTCCATGTTTAAGGTTCCCAGAGACCCGCTGGCCAATTACGCTAGAATATCGTCCTATACCATGGCATTGTAAAAAAGAGTTCTTTATGGTAGTGCCTAAACCAAACAAGAATATTAACAGTGGCGTTAATCAGACTCGGTCGTGGAGATTAGCATTGAATTCCCAGGAACGGCAGTTTATTTATGATACACATAATTTGCGGGTGGCCATTAAACTTGTAAGTATCTAGCTTTAGTTATCAAAACATAAAATATATAATATATGGTTTGTGGTCCGCTAATATGCAGTCAAAGCCCAGTGGTGGGGAACTTGTCTCCGGTCTGTACAGTTGGCTCTGCAATAGATCACCAAGTCCAAACTTGTTGATCTATTGCAGCAGTTTGTGGGTCAATCTTGACTCTTTATGGTCGGGGATTGTGAGTCATGTAGCCATTGATTAGTAATTTTATCGCAACTGTGACTATGCTAGATAGATCCTGGTGTCTTAACATTTACGTCGGAGTTTCCGTCTAAGCAAACTTAAGTTTGCGAAAAGTTACCATTCACGCTGCTCTTGACACTGGCTAGGGGTACCGGTAGGAAAAGGCTCTTTTTCAGACCAGGTGGAACATTGTGCTCAGTGGTGGCTTGTTCCAAGACGGACGGTCTTGATTGAATAGGTTTAAACTGTGCACGATAGCAAGGAGCGCAATGACCAGATCGACGCTGACAACCGAGTAAATTAAGAACTCCTTTACCCCAAGACTCACATACTCCTATAGTTAGCACTGTACTGCATGGACGATACATTAATGCACTCAACCTCCCCGACTACAAAAATAAAGAGAAGGTATAGATCGGTATAGTTTTCGGATTTTTTTTTACCTTTATGATTAGAATGGCTCTCTAAATTTCATAAATTAATATAAAAAGTTTACATACTACTACCGAAATGCATGTTTTCTAGGCCGTCTGAAAACAATATTAATAAGAATAGTCTTGTGACATGTGGTTAAAAATTGTTTGTTGCAAATTGACGCATTTAAAAAAAAATTTATGTATAGTAGGCAAAGTAGTCGGACTGTTATATGTTTTCAAATTATACTTAAAGTCACGACGTTAGTTTCACGATTATAATTCAAAAGACAAAATATTAGGTAGTTAAGTAATTTCATTATTCTTACTTCCTTTGATAATTACGTATTATTTTTACAGATGAAAAAGCTTCGTGATGCACAAGAGATGACTAAGATAGCAAGCTACTATATCAAAACCCTAGTTTATTGGGAGGTTTTGGAACGAGATGACAAATATTTCGGGACTAAAAGCGTAGCAGATCTTTTCAAGATATTAGTAAATAGATTCCACGAAGCTCTCGAAGAAAAAAATATTCCATATATTTGGAATAAAAATAATAACTTGCTTGATGGAATATTGCCTATTACACTAGAAATATATGCTAAAAAGCTTAAAAACTTAAAGCACATATTGGAGGTGCCGTCAGAATATAAAAAAGTTGCAAAGTTTTTGCTCTCACGTAGCGAATTTGATGAATATAGTTCTATAAAAAATTTACTATAATACTTAAATAAAAAAAACATTTTAATATCTACTGATTAATATTTTAGTTTACCCTTATCTACCCTTATCTCAAATTTTGACTCTAGTAAAATATTTTTTTATAATATTACCAAGCGCGATTAAATTAGTGCAATTTCTACAAATGGAGAGGATTTTCGATTTTGTGTCTCTTTCATGATTTTGTGCAATCATAAGCAATAATTCAGCTATTAAATCAAATTAGTGTAAAGTGCTTAAAAAATTATAACGTTAAGTAAAGTTTATAAGATCAGTTACAGTGTAAAAAATTATGGACACTCACCTGGTAGTTTGAAAATATACTACACTACATTGCTACTACAATTCTTTTTTGGAGAATAAATATAGATTCAAAATCAATAGCTCTACCCCACAAGAGAATACCGTAAGACATGACACTATGGAAATAACTAAAATGAACTATTCTAGCGATTTCAACGTCAGTGAGTTGCCTCATTCTTCTAACTGCAAACGCTGCTGAGCTAAGCTTTCTGGATAGCGTTGTAATATGAGGGTTCCATTGCGACTTAGAATCAATTAGAATTCCGAGAAATACAGTACTTTGAATTAAATCTAATGGTTCATCGTTGAATTTTATATGGATTTCCGTCTTATGTACATATGGCAGTGTAAAATTTAAACACTGGGGATCTACTCTAATTCAACGAAAAACGAAGTTTCGTTCGCACGTTACCTACCAGGTTTTTTTTGCATTAAGTTGTATATCTGTTACAGGTTTAATGGACTGTATTTTTATTTATTAATTATTTAAAATTAATTATTGGAAATGATGTAAATGACAGAAGCCACTTCAAAGCCGCAAGAACTATATATTTTTATTTTCAAAAACACAAATAAGCTTGATTCATGCAAGAAGTTTGTTCATGAACATGCCCCCAGCCGTTGAGGGCTAGTCCCTCATCCCGTAATTCAATCCAACAGAGGACATATCTTGGTGAAGGAACGACGAAACACGCCTGTGGAGGTTTCATTAGTTATGTAAAGTCAGGATGTAAAGTTATAATGCGCCCCATCTTCTATTGCCGAGGTTGAAGACCGTCGTCTTTTATAACAACTAGTGCCGAGTTTAATGAATCCTTACAAGTACGCCATTTAATCCGTTGTTGTACTTGAGATATTTAGCTGGTAACCTTTAAGAGTACTGGACGGCATATCACGCCAGACAATTTGCTGTAAATGACGATCTGAAGGATGAACAGTCACTTTCCTGTACATCCTGCACGTCTCCACATCTGTAGAGAGTACTTATTTATAAAATCTATATCTTACCACTATTGACAATAAATGATCTTGTACGGTGGGTGGTTACCATTTGAATATTATAGAAAGAAACTCCAGAAGAGATAAGGCCCTAGCGTTGAATACCGAGCGTAATTTGGTGGTTGTACTAAGTTCACGAAGCACACCGTGATGTGGAATGAAATAAGATTTATAGTTTGCACTCAGCTCGCATTCTGACATATAACCCACAGAGATATACTCATTCATGAAATCTTTACACATTTTGTCAAATGAAGGTCGCTTTTCATTCCTAGTCTCTAGGGATAAAAAAACGAGTTGCTCGCACACTCATTTCTAGAAAACACTACCGACGAAATCCTTACATATTATTTACATCTAATTAATACTGCCATGGTGACAGGTAACGTTCCACTATCACGGAAGGCCCACGTAGTGTTGCCAGTTCAGTTTTATTAAAGATTGTAGAGTCCTTAATCAAGAACCGCTTAGAATGGTATTTAGAATTCCGCATATGATAACGTTTTACTTTCGGTATTGAAAACAAAATTGCTTAAGCTGAAAGTTACCACTTATATTAATTAACCTTATTTTAAATATTTTGTCAGAGCGGCAGCTTATTTTATCTCCTTCTCCAGACTTAGAAATTAAAAGATATGTTAATAAAGGTTTGCCACAATAGTCGGTCCTTAGTCAATTGCTGTATAATGTTTACACTTACAATGCAGTTTAGTATGTCCAAAACAACAACAGTTGTAGCATTGGATAGTTGAATATCTGTACAGGTCAACATTAAGTGAATTGTAGCGGCAAAACACATGTTTAATATTTGTCCATCAAATTTTACAACTATTGTTTGTGATGGCTTCCATGTTGGGGTACCATCAACAAAAGTTTTAAAATTGAGTCGTCTCACTTTTATTATATCTCCTCATCCTATACTATACTGAAATATTTTATTTTATTTCTTCTGGAGACCACTCTGAAGGTATCCCTCGAACTAAGCCCATACTAGTTATATTAAAAGTTGGAATAAATGCTCGCAAATTATTAGATTCCAAACTATTATGAGTGATAAAAGAATTTGCATTGGTATGAGTAGAGAGAGAAAGATATATATCTTATCTCACTTCGACCTATCTTCTTAATACTGCCTTTTATAATATTTAAAAGAGTATATTTAAAAAAAATTTCTAAATATAATGGGATGCATTGTGGAACCATTGTCTGGAGATTTTTTGAACATGAACAATGTACGTGCAGCATCAGTTTTTTCATACATCTTGTGGGAATGTGCACAGGTAAAATTTGTTCTGTAGTCAACTTTTGTGGAACTTGTGGGTTTGGTTCAATTTGTCCTAATTCACTGCAACTGCAATCTGATGGACACAATTCAGACCTATGTTGTTTCCTCCTTCTTTAATTACAATGTTTCTGGTGATGTGTCTGTATCTATTCCAGACTCATTCGAAATAGTAACATAACTAGATGCCGGAGGAACGAAGCCCCCCGGGTCAGGGGGTTGGTTCATGCTTTGAATAAATACAATTACACATATTAGCTACAATTATACATATATAAGAATTTATATACACAATATACAATATGATATACTCAACTGATCACTTTATCACTTGGTAATTTAACTTAAAATAAATAAATAAGAAAAACGCGACCGCCAAATCAAACGTGTCCCGCCCTTTTTCCCAAATACATCTAATTTCTTCGTTCGATTCGCTCATTTTGACAGAAACAAAAACTAATGAAAAATAGTGAGAAACAAATTTGATTCTATTTTGAAATCGCACCTTTTTAATACCAGAAAACAAGCCAGATTAAAATAGTACAACCAAAGATAATTTATTAGAAGTATACATAGTATATGCGACCGACCTAAGATCTCCCCTGATGTTTCCTTTTAAATTTATTTCCTTGCCTTTTACCCCCTTTTGGCTAAGGTGCAAGCCGTACAAACAAAATAGAAGAAACAAAACAGGTAACAAATGTACCAGCTAAATGTATTTATAAATTTGAATTTGGAATTCTATCCAAAGAGGAGATATGTCGGCAAGGATAAGTTTAATTATATGTAAGGACCTAATACATAGATACAAAATTGTTGTATTGTTGAATTGTTGAATTAACCATTGAGGGGGTGGTTTGGATGGAAATGGTTAATGTCTGAGACAGATTTGTTAATTTAGCTTTTTTTATATCCTGTCAGATCTATCATCTTTCTTCTTTCCAGTCTATGTGTATTGTAAAAGTTCACTCAATGAAATCAATTTGATCCGATTAAATCAGTGTCAATTTTATTGAATTATAAGACCTAAACAACACAGTCTAGTAGCATCTTGAATGCGCTTGAATCCCTCGCTGCACTCAGGACTATTTTCTTACTATTTAACAATAAATTATATAGCACGTCTACACCCATGACATTATATTCTGCTTTATTCCCTCGGTATACTATCTACTATTTTTATAAGTATCTTTTAAGTAAATAAATCCGTTATAAGGCATCCCAAATACACGCGCGTATAAGTAATATTATTCGTGCGTACAATAATACCAGAGATTAAAGAAGTATCAGATATAATATTTATATCAATTAATAAAATAAAAAAATAGTAATAGTTCAAACAGAAAATCAAAAAGCGATCGTCCATCTCGGCTTTCTTCTACATAAAAAATCACAAGAATTGAATTGAAGCCGCTATTCAATACTTTAATGTCTCCCGCTACGAAGCCCCCTTGCAAGTTTTGCGCGTGAACAAATATAAATTTATTGCACTTACTAGTTCTCGCACATGCTGGTAATCGTTTTTTTAATAGATTATTCATAAAATTCAATATTTAATTTCATGATATCATTTTTTATAATACCAGTATGGGGACGGCTGTGGGATGACTTCGCTAAGTACCTACTTGATGTTTTAGATAGGTTGCAGCGTCGAGCGATCCGCATTATCAGTGACGCAAAGGTTACTTACCATCTTCAGCCTCTCCAGTTGCGTCGCGATATTGCATCACTTAGCGCGTTCTACCGTCTATACGGCGAGTATCCTGAGGAGTTTTTCTCTCTTATCCCTCCTTTCCCTTCCACTTCCTTCTTCCTTTAATTGATTATTTGCCAGCACATGTTTTCTCTCGTTCCTACGACCCCGAGTCCTCTAAAACAGCCGTAAAGAAGTATCTTGCAGGTCGGTAAGATCTAGATGGCTAGTGCAGTGCATAGTATTACATGCACTAGCCACCTTTTATGGTAACCAGAAGTGGAGTCCAAATGACTCCAGTTCTGCTTATCATCAGGTGGAATGGAGTCATTTGCTTGACCTTTCTATAAAAAAAACGTAGTAACCCCTTAGTACTCTGAGACTATAAATATTTTAGAAGATATAATTATGTATTGTATAGTGTATGCTATCATTTAGTAAGTACCTATATATGTATAAATGTAGTTTTTGTGTTTATATTATTTATCATTGCTATCTTCACTAAATTACTTTATTTTTTATCCTGTCTATCCTAAGGTTATCATTACGTAAGATATAGCTTTAAGCGATAAGTCGCCCTTTGAAAAAATTAATAAATTCTTCCCTATGTATTTCTATTTGGATTGGTTGATATACAACAAAGATATATTCTATTCTATTCTAATTGCAATCAATTGTAATGTGTTAAATTATGTTCAATTAAGATGTGATTATTATTATTTTATTTGATCTGTCTGTGTGGATTGTACTGTTCGGATTGACGCCCTAACAGTTTATTAAAATTGTGTGTGTATGGTGATGACGCTATTGCGAGTCTTGTTTGATTCGACGAGACAAGTAGAACGAGTTTTTAGTGTTCAACTTAAAGTTTAAAGAAACGACTGCAATGATTATACCTATTCCTAAAGTAACACAACGCGCAAAGCAAATGTTACAAGCAAACATTCAACTGGATTAAAGATTCTAATTATCTTATATATCTATAATAGGTACACTTCGTTTATGTGAAATACTGAAAAACCAGACACAAACGTAAATATTCAGTTGTTTAGAGGATTTTACGTAACACTCAAGTAACGGCCCAAAATTTTATCACGACTAGCGATAGGTCTACCTACAAAAGTTTTAATACTAAGCTAAGTGTGTTAGTTTTAGAAACACAGGTAGCTTGGTATTAAAACTAAAAACTAACTAACTATTAACTAGCTATTACAGTCTTAACAGCAAAAATAACTCTAGTTAGCTTATCTGTACATATAATATTGAAAACAGCAGCCGATTAGAACTAATGAAGATTCTTCCCTTATCGTTGACTAACACACGATCTTGACTCATTAACCTGGTATTACAGTCTTGCCCCTTGTGAGAGATTTAACACTTTAACAGTGAGTTGGTGCTGGTTGATGATGCCGTGCGTGGCTCTAATGATCTATAATTTGAAATCTTCGTCGTAAAATTAAAAAGGGATAAAAAAGTGTATTGTTGCAAAAAAAGTTGCAGGCAAGTACCTAACAATAGGAATGGTGAAACTCTGTAATAAAAATAAATTGTTTAATAGAAATACAAAATTCAAATCAAATACATACCTTACTACACACATAATACAGATATATAATGCAGAAGGTAAGAAAGAGAATAAAAATGGTACCACCATCGAGATATTTGACATCCATTTTCTTTTATGATAACGTCATTATAATACCTACTGGCCTTTTAGCTGGATAGGCAAATAAAAATAATTGAAAGCTGATTTTAACAAATGTACGGAATCAAGTACGATTTGTACATATCACACGCGAGTTCAAGGAGAAACAATATTATTAGTTATCATCAGTGTCGTTCGCAGTCACACTGTTCGGGCCACTTCGGGCAGATCACGAGCGCATGTGCTCTGTTTAACAGATCAATTATATACATAAGAGACACTGTTAATTTTAATAACTATGGTGTAGTAATTATCATTACTAGTAAACTAAAATCGAAGCAACTTCATCCAAGTAATATAACTGTGTAAGTGAAATTATTTTTAAGAATTTACAGACAGTGACAGTAATTTTAATTATGGAGCAAATGCCTATGTACAGCCGATAATCAAGCTCAACACGTAGGTGCCAAAATGATTATGTTTTATTATAGAAAGGTAATGTGTATATATACCTAAATATAAACAAAAAAATATAATATTTCATCGATAACCACTTATTATCTTTTTCATTTTATAGTGTGTTTTTCATTTAATTTAAGCGGGGCGTCAAAAAACTAAAATTAACTCATTTTTTATTAAAAAAAGAGATTTATTATTTATTTTTGGTTTTTAGTAAATTCTGTCGATCTTTGTGATTTATGCATATGATATATAAAGGTAAAAATCTTCAACTTCATTTTCTATCGCAGCTACCGATATAGAAATAAACAAATACTACTTTATAATAAATAAAATATAATTATAATATATAATTACTACTCAGTAATAATATGAGTAGTAATGTGTTCAAATTAGATGGCTTTTTGGTTTTTTAAGGTGATGACATGCTATACTACAGTTACAGCACGTTACTAGTGTACCTACGCATTTGAAACATGCAGAACTATGGGCAAGGGCATATCTAGCGGTTTAAATCTTTGATTTAACACGGCTGTACTAGCGAATACTATAGATTTACCTCTACACTTTTGCTTTAGAAGCCACCAGTTTACATAAGGGACTGCGCTGAGGGATCTGTTATAAATCTGTATTACGAAATACTTTCAATGTAACCGACAACATATAACAGACAATTGTTTTTTTTTTGTTCACTTTGCAAGGGCTTAAAAAATTCCTGGAGTTAAACTAAATGAACAACTGATACTAAATATCATATTCTTTAGAGCATCAGGTGTCTTTGCAACAAAGGTTGTCAAGCGCGGCGAACGCTACGCAAACAGCGTTGAAATAAAAATCTACACAAACGACAACTCGACCGTATGTTCACCTCGTAAGGTCATTTCTAGCTTGCTCCCCGTAAACCCTTAATTTCTTATAAATTATTGGATAAATATTAATATATCTTCTCTTTAAGAAAATATTGTAGGAAGGACTTATTGTAAAATATGGTCACCTCTTTCAAAGAAACTGTATAGAATTTTCTTAAAATTTGCAATAAATCTTCGTTTTGGTTCACACAGTAAATAAATAAATTTTGTCATATTTAAATGACATGAATTACCCCTATGCTATATTGTACAATAAACACAATATAGCTCCACAATAAAGTTCAACAGATACTACGAGTTTTTAGGGAGTTAGCACCGTTGGATAGATGGATTATAGTTAGAAAGTCGCGTCGTAATTAAGTCGTTTTTGAAAACTAAGGTTGTGAGCCATTTGTTAATAGAGGCGACATCACTTTTTAGCCAGGTATAACTTGAGTCCGTATTTTCTAATAAGACAGACAAGACCTTTAGCCCAAATTAATTCAAATTCTTACAAGTCATAGTCAAAGTCAACTTACTTTGGAGACGGCTTAATCCAACTTCGATGACTTATGAAACCTTATGATTAGATATTGTTTATATATAAATCTTTTTACGACTAAGAAAATGATTCCCAAAATATTATTTTTGTAGGTACAAAAGGGCATCGTGAACAATAAACTTTATGACCATACAAAAGTACAAAGTCCCCCGTAAACCACCTCATTATCAGATTTTGATATTGTTAATATATTGCCCATTTTATATTCTTAATCCTTCGTACTGATAGCGGGATATTTTATTTTCTCGTCTAAGTACATTTTTAATAGAAGTGGTGCAGGCAAAATTTTATACCGTCGACACGGTGGATTTCAAATTATTATGACCTACCATTGTGAGATGTGATAAACACTTATGCAAAATTTAATTTAAAGTGTGGCAATAGTCCGTGTAGGAGTAATAAGAGGAATTGAAGATTTTCACCCGCGTTAGACACTACACTTTTCTTTAAATTATAAGGAATGTTGATTTAAAACTAAAAAATAAACTAAATAAATAAATAAAACTAAAACCGACTTCAAATACAGACCCAGAACCGACTTTAAAAAGTAAAAATGATTAAATATAAGAAGTTATCTAATAAAAAAACAATTTTTGTAGTCAGAAACCACTTTCTATTGTTTCTGGCAACAACTAAGCACCAACTCCAAAATATAATTTTAAATTATTCGTCTACAGCCAACGATTTGAATATGCCTCACGATTCAATATACACAGTGTTACACGTTTCCATGGTATTAGTGTCCTTTCAAGGATTAGATACTTTAAACTTGTGTTCTTATTTCAGGCTCTCAGAAAATATAACTTTTTTAGTAATCATAATTAAAATAATGGTGTCTATACACAACAATGTCGTTTACGGTGGGCCTGCGTACAAAGTCCCTGCACACATCTCCTTTGGACAGTATATATTGGATAAATTTAGGCTCATCTGTGAATCTGAAGGGGAACGAGTCGCAATGGTAACTATGAATTTATAATGCAGTCTCTAGATCAAGGGTAGCATACTGATTATTTTCAATCATGAGCAATTATTGACGACCCTTAGAAATGAGAGGTGGTTTCGTAAACCATGAAGGTTTATATTACTGAGAATTTTAATCATTTTCCTGCTGAAGGAGTAAACTAATTTATTGTCTGACTGTATAACACTAAAAAAGACATTATAATGCAAACAAAACACTTATGAGGTTTATTGTGTCTACTTTAGTTATTAAATAAATACATTTAAATTTTAGATTAACGGCGATACTGGTGAGGAGACAAATTATAAACAGATACTTCAAGAGACGGTGAACATTGGTACAGGATTAAAGAAATTAGGGGTAAAAAGGGGTGATGTTCTTGCACTATGTAGTGAAAATAGATACCAGTACTTAGCTACCGCACTGGGGGCAATATGTTGTGGAGCCAGTATTACACCCCTCAACACACAATACACACATGGTAAATTTTCATTTTGAGTTAACAGTAACCGAATAACAGCCACAAAACTACATGTCAATTGGAAATGGCTCTTAATACAAGAGATCAAATGTCAAAATGTTTCACTTGAACTGCAAGCTTGTGTACCTACATTAAAATATCAAAGTTTTGACGATATTGGATGGAATACTACAGTTTTTAGTAAGTGGTAAATCCACGCAAGTGCATAGAGAGAGAACAAGATGCTTTTCGGTAATCGTAATTGAATGGCTAAATTAAAAATGTGTTGGATTTGACAATTATGCTCGATTTCTAAGCGAGGACATGTCAAATCCCATACATCTTTACATTTTTGTTCATTTGATTCGATTGCGATTATCGAAATGCATAATGCCCTCTAAGTATGTGCCACTGCCTTTGCTATATCAGCCGTGAAGCAGTTCGCTCTGCTTCGGTGTGGAGGAAAAAGTAAACAGTGTATCTAAAGGGCATGCGAGGAATTAATATTTCTTATCAACAGAATGTCGAGGCGTCTGCAATATTGAGTCATTTCTTGAAATTGTGTATTGGCGATGGTTACTAAATTTTTATTTTTATTTTATTAAAAAATGTCAACGGACACTACAATCAGTAACCTTTGTTATCTTCTTTCTAGATGAAATGAAACACGTGTTAAAAATATCAAAACCGCTCCTCCTGGTGTGTTCTGAAGCGGCATTAAAGACGCACTATTCTACGTTCAAATCACTACCCTTCATCAAAACTGTAATACAGTTTGACGGCATTCCAATAGACTCTAAAGTAAAATCATATAATAATGTCGTAGTGCAGACGAACGTGCAGGACTTTGAATCAGTAGATGTTCAGGGCTGGTCTGACACTGCATATATTCTGTACTCATCGGGAACTACTGGACTACCTAAAGGAGTGATGCTTTCACATCTCAATATTCTTTATTCTGCTGTTAATTTCGAGTAAGTTCCTATTATATGATATGCTCATATGCCAGACGCAATAGATTATTAATCATGTATGAGCGCGACAAGAATTGTAAATACAATGCAATAGAAAATATTAAAACTCCTTTTACGAATCTATGAAACTAAATTATATTGCAAAGATGTTATATTGTGAAAACAAGTAATCATTAACTAGTAATACCGTGTTATAACTATAAACAGTTATTGTTTTCTGTACCTCTAATCTAGTTGTAAATTTCAATCGTCTCTGTTGTGAATATTGAAAACTATTTTTATAAATATTTGTCAGCTGGACGTAACTATTACGATCGATACGTGTCGATTATCTGAACATAATTGAAATTAACACTAGGAATTCATAATACTTAAAACAAAATAATTATATTAATAATATAATACTTATTTTATTTAACAGTGACGAAAAAAGAGTAGGAATCGATGTTACCTTATTAACAGTTGTGCCTTGGTATCATGCCTATGGATTAATGTCAACCATTAACTATCTACTCGTTAAGAAGAAACTTGTATACTTAAGTGGATTCAACCCCCACAAATACTTGAGCGTCATTGAAAAATATTCGGTTTGTATCTAAATTTATTAGTTGCAAGTGATTCAGAATTTCACCTGTAAAGTCTTGTTATATACTCTTAATGGGGTATTTTAAAACTCCTTTTGA
Source organism: Acentria ephemerella (assembly GCA_943193645.1). Taxonomy (NCBI): domain Eukaryota; kingdom Metazoa; phylum Arthropoda; class Insecta; order Lepidoptera; family Crambidae; genus Acentria; species Acentria ephemerella. Next base: position 4,218,446 of record OW971889.1, read on the forward strand.
TATTCCGATTAGACATATTGGTATATCAGTGGACACCGCCACACCTATTCCATTTCGACCGTGAAAAAGCTTACTGTACTTCGGTGTTAAGTATCTATATGTGTGATGTAATGGTATCGAGTCTAAGCTTTCAGCTGGTAACACACTGCGAAACGGGGCATCGGTCGGTAGGTCGTCAGCGTGACTCCAGCTTAGCATACCACAATCGCTGCTAGTACACATTAAATTCCGGAGTTTGCTTTAAAATCAGACGGGTTTGAATGGATCTATTATTTGTTTTATAATTATTTTATTATAGAATAGTATAATAATAATTATTTTGTTATGGAATAGTTTTTTATTGAAGGTACTGTTGATAGATAATTGAAATTTCAGTGACATATAATTATGATCTTCAATAAATCTAAATTATCTTAGTAAAAGCAACATGTATTTTATTTGCTAAATAATTTTAAATGCTTTTCAGGTAAATGTTCTTGTAGCAGTACCACCCATAGTAGTGTTTTTAGGTAAATCGCAATTAGTAAGTAAGTACGACATGTCTTCAATTATGATTGTATTGTGTGGTGCAGCGCCGCTCAGTTCAGAGACAATTAATGATGCTTTAAAACGGTAAGTTTTATGTCTATTTGTAACCAGACTAATATTTTAGTAGTTTGTACTTTATTTACATAATTTTACATATTTGTTATTGTTCTAATTCCAGTTTGCCGAGCTGTATCGGAATATTTCAAGGATATGGAATGACCGAAACATCACTAGCAGCGACTGCAGATTTAGATATTGACAAAAGTAAGCCAGGGAGTGGAGGTTACCCATTGGCTGGCATCAAAGTAAAGGTGGAGTCATTCGATTATAAAATTTGGCTAACATCTCTTTCTTAATGTTAGAACTTACTTAGAAATAATCCTCACACTAAATGAGCCAGCCGAACTGAAGAGCTGATAAAACTCAGCAGGAGTAGGTAACATAAGTGCAATGATTAGGGTACAACAAACAAAACAGACCTTATTCAATACAAAACTAAGAGGACATGTAGGGCTGGATTATTCCCTACTTAGTACTATTATTGTTGCGAACCTTCTTACATTTTTGTGTAATTTCTCTTTTGGCTTTGAAAGTGACATCAAAATTATTGTGGTTTTGTCATATTACTGTATATATGTTACTTTTTTCACTTAAATATAAGTATTAATTTTATCCATTTATCCGCCTTCTCATTTCATTAGTAAATAGGGATTAGCTCACCTATCCGTCCTCAACAATCATTAAAGGCTTGTGTTATGGATATTAGATTAAAGAGAAAAAAATATAGTAATATGTATATTCGTATAACTGTGCTATTGTTGTAAGTCATATTATTTTTGGGCAGCAATGTCAAACAAGACTGAATAACTGCAAAATACAATGAGACAATTAACTTTGATTTCAAAAGCTATCATATCATATACTAATTTCTTGTATATTTTGTAGGTTGTAGACATAGAAACTCGGAAGAGGCTAGGCTTTAATCAAAGCGGCGAGATCTGTTTGAAAGGCCCAATCGTTATGAAAGGCTATGCGGGTAACGAAGCTGCCACTCGGGACATGATCGATGAGGAGGGTTACCTGAAGACCGGTGACATCGGCTACTACGATCAAGATGGTTGTGTCTTCGTTATTGATAGGCTAAAAGAGCTGATTAAGTACAAAGGATATCAGGTTTGTAGCTAGCTGTCATGCTTACCTACCTATACTTCTACCGGCCTAAATGTCTACAAATATATCGATGTTTTATTTCAAATCAGCAGGTATGTACTAAGGTATATAGGCCTGCACAAATCAATCACTGAAATAGTCTGCACAAGTTGAATCGAGACAAATCTGTTTATCAATGATATTTGAAATAAAATTTGACAGCCTTGGGTCGCCTATAAGTTTATACAAAGTAGACTTTCACAGCTTTAGTTTATGCTGAAGATATTTCAAAATAATATTTAATAATTAATAATATTTAATTAATTAGGTGCCACCTGCAGAAGTAGAAAGCGTTTTGCTGGAGCATCCCAGCGTAGCAGAGTGCGCCGTGGTCGGAGCGCCAGACGAGGCGGTGGGAGAGTTACCCACTGCCTTTGTGGTACCTAAACCTAATGCTAAATTGACGGAAAAAGACATCATTGACTTTGCTACGGCGAGGGTAATCAATTTCATTATTACGTAATTTATCTACGATTATATTTTAATTGTCTTCAAAGATTTCATAACCATAAAATAAGACTATTTCATGAAAGTTAAGAAATCGTTTGTATCACCCGTATATGGCAGCTGTAATTATACACTTATCTTAACTTGCAAAACATCTCTTTAACCAATATTTATACATACATCGTGAATAAGGTACTTGTGCGATAACATTACTTATCAACAATTGTTAAAAATAATGACTATAGTAAAATAAGTAGGTACGTTATAAGAAACGTGTTATTAAGTAGGGCCATATTCAACATTTGGTTAGGTAGGAGGCAGGAAGATATTTAATTATTCCAAACTTGGGGCAGGATTGTGTGATAGAAATCTTTAATAAATAGAAAAAAATACCAGAGTTATAAATTATTCAACCCAGTTATTTAGCCATATTTTTGTAAACAAGTGAACACAATTTTTTGGTGGCATGATATTAATAATACCTACATTTATTTAGTCTAATAATTTTGTTCCTTCAATGTTAGTTTTGATAAATCAAGTTAATATTAATTTCATAATCTGCACAAAGTTTCGTCATGTAAATGCAATTTTTTATATTGCCCGTTCACAATCGTGCTTAATCCCCAATTATTCAATAAAGATAATGATAAAGCAAGATAACTATAACTGTATCTCTATTTATTAGGTATTAAATAAGTTTTATGATACAATTGAACTTTGACCAGTTCGGTCGTGTTTTTGTTATTTCAATCGTATTATTCGGTATTTAATTAGGTGGATTAGTTATACTGGAATGTGAAGCTTTTAGAGATGACTATTTATTTTATTTAGCTCACAAAGTTTTACTTATGCAGCCAAAAAGTTTCTTTTATTAAAATATGATAATATTTACTTACCTAAATATCGCCATATACGAATAATATTAACAGCTTTGTTGTGTTTCAGTAGTTTTAGGTAAGCTAGCCAGAGTTCTTGTGTGGGTGAGAAATTCAGTTGATCTCGGGAATACATGAAATTTTAGTTTTTGGCACTTTAGATCAGTCGGAATAATCCTTTCGAAATAGGTTTCATCGAAAAATCGACTCATTTTCTTTGTTCGTAAGGAATAACTAGAAAACTGTTGTTTTGATTGTGGTACTTACGTGTGTATCAGAAATGTGCTGAAATTGAAACAAAATTTGGCTGTTGGTAGGATTTTGTGTTTATATGATTCATCATATCAACTGAGAGACGTCCATTATTGGACATAGGCCTCCCGTGTATTATATGTAGTAGGCAGGGCACATTGCAAGGAAGACTGACGGCCTTTGGAGGGAAAGGTTCTCACCAACTCCATTTTATTATGATTATTATGTGTTGAAGATATTATAAAAATACATTTTTTTGCCTTTTTCAGCTATCGTTAGCCAAACGCCTGCATGGAGGTGTCATATTTGTGAACGTAATACCAAAAAATCCCTCTGGAAAGATTTTACGGCGTGTCCTCCGACAGCAACTTAAAGAAAGGAAAAAAAGTAAACTTTAAGAAACAGACTTATTTAAATTACATAGAGACAAGCAAATGGTGGTACACAAATTTTTTAAAGTTTTTTGATATTGTTCTTTATAGTTGTTAACGGTTGTTTAATAAATAATAACTCTTAAATTCCAATACTTTTATTTATACTAAAGAAGGTATTAGCAATATAATGGCTTTGAATTTGATAAAATAGACGCCATACATTAAGAAAATCTAAGAGTAATCCTTTGAAAGATGTTTTAATTATGTTAGCTTATTATAAAATCGATAATTTTTTCGGTTTAGCACATCTATATTAACCCATTTATGTATTAACATATACTAATAAAAATCCATGAGTAATTAAACCAAATTGTAACACTCCACTAATTTATTTAGAAAAGTATGCAATCAACTGTTAACTACCTGGTTAGATTTTAATTAAGTTCTTTAGAAGTCTATTTTAATATAGTAGTCTAGTCTATACAAGTACCTTTAATATTTGTCCTCGGCAGGGCTGCCTCTGTTGTCCGTGCTCATGATTGATTGTGGCTGGGGACATACGCCAAGTAGGGCCGCTTATACAACTACTATATCATTAGGTAAAACAATCCAATTACCTCTAATGGACAAACTCGCAGCGTTCCCGCGGGCTAAGCGCCAGAAAAATTGGAAAATTGTTAAACAATTTATAATAGCCTCTTTATCTATACAGTATATACTAGTAGTATTACCTATACTATATCAGGGGTGTATGACATAAAATGGCACTGCCAGTGTTGATATATTTTTAGGACCGATGAACTACCTAAAACTGCAGCTTAACGACAGTAGGTAGATGGGTAGAGTCTAGGTCTTTTCTATGCCTTCCCAAAGATAGTGAATAGTTTGATATTTAAATTGTTTTAGAAGTATTTTTAGCATGCATTAGAGTATATTTTTCACCAGTACAACCTGAACCTCACCTGGAACCTCACTTTCCAGTTCTCTCTTAATAAGCATCCTTTGTCGCTAATGCGTGATGCTCGAGGTGACGCAAAATGAGGCCCAAAAGGGTGCGTAATCTCTCATTAACGAATGATACCTTTTTGGGTCTCATTTCATTGGGATTACAAAGTAAAAATCCGTATAACTTTTAATCGTAGGTGCGTTTAAATGGCAAATCAAATAAGCGTATCCGGGATATTGTTAGTTTAAAGTCGGTATACTGTGGTGTACTAAGCAGAGACTTAGACATAACTTTGACGTGGCCCCTTATCACATCAGGGTTTCTATATAAGGTTTATCTAACATTAAAAAAGGGGGTAGTGAGTCCGTACAGTCACGTCTAAAAGCGATGTAGGTATACCTCATTTCTTCTAGAATAGAATACAATATGTATGAATATCTTGATGTTTTGGTTTTTCATCTTTTCAAACTGTATGTCCGACCGTTTGTCCCCATATAATAGAACTGCCTTTGTTGAACTATTTTAGGTTATTTTACTACTAGTTAAACTACAGTTCCAGTGCGACTTTACGCCAAACAAAGTCAATTTAGTACTTACGTTAAAAGTCAGCGACTACGTAAAAAGTAATGTGGCAGACATTAACTGTAAGTACCCAGTACTAACGTGACCTATAGATTAATGGAATATGCAAATACTTCCTAGATTTCTATGTCAAAAGAAGGTATGTAGAGTACATAACTAGAGCACTAATGTAAGAACTATGATCCGAAAAACGTTAAATCCCAATTATGTGACAAATTTTCAATTTCTAATCCATGATGCGAGTTAAGTTCTTATTTCTAATATGAATGATATGAAGTATAAAATCTTATTAGTTATACTTACCATGAGTAGGTACCCACTTAAGACATCCAATTTTCTTGAACATGCTCAAGCTTCAATTTAATTAAATTATATGTTAGGCATTTACGTATAGATACTGAAAGATTATTATGATCCTTATATTTGTAAGAAACCCTATATGAACGAGACCAGTATTATGCTGTATTTTGGTATCTACTGTCATTGAAAAGATTTATTCGTTTCATTTCTTCAGTCACTCTTATTTGTAATTGGCGAACAACTACAAATAAGAGTATTGTATTGGTTTTCACAAAAAATATCTTTATTCATGATAATCATAGCCTACTACTTTTAAGCCCTCTAATTATTAGCACCAATAGCTGTTATAATATTGTTTCGGCATTATTGCGGCATATCATCTTTTATAATAATAATATTAAACCATCCTTCGAAATTCGACTTTTTGTCTGGGCAATGGAATTCAGAAGTCACTATAGGTGTATCGCAGGGTTCAATTCTAGGTTTGTTTCCGTTTTTAATTTATAAAAATGATTGCCTTACCATGTAAGGGAAAACTTTGTGTGGCATTGTGTTGTTCGCTAATGATATAATTTTGATATTTAAAATAAATAGAAATTTTATCATATTTAATGTAGTAGAAAATGCATTCTCTAAATCCCTCCACCAACCCATGGTCCTGCCTACCTTGCGGCATACGGACCGAATCACGGGAGAGCGCGAGGGTACTTGCATTCTCTAAATGTTGTAAATTGGTAACAAAATTGGGTTTACTAAACCTAATGTAAAAGACAGGAACCAATGTTCAATTAAATCGTGAGAATCAAGTGCCTTTTAGCAAGGGTTGAATGCGGGTTCGATGTTGTGACAACTTAAAAAAAAAGCAATGGAGACTTTAGTATATTAGTAGTATTTTGTACGCGAAAAGAGTTCAATAAAATAGGAAAATATTAGAAATAAGGAGCTGGAACAATTAAAAGTTATAAACTATTGTAAAATATAGGTATAAAATTAGTAATGATGAGGTCGATAGTGGTTATGATGTGCTGATTGTAACTTACCCCAAATTATGGGTACTTATATATTTTTTTGTTGTAGGCTTCACTTAAATTTTATTATGTATGAGTAGGTTAAGAAATATAATAACAGGTACAATGTGAAGTCATGAAGTCATTCCAATGAAAAAAATAAAAATGTAAGTGAGAAGTTGACAGGATTGGTTACGAATGTTAAATTTTTTAATACTTGTCCAAATAATATAACATAACAACTTGTAGCTCGTAGTGCACCTTGCATTTATATTAGGTACCTACATTAAACGTAAACAAAATTAAAATCCAACACAAATTTAATTTTGTTAGATTGAATATTATATTTAACGTAAACCGGGTAAAGAAACTTTTAAAGTAAATAACACTAAAATAATAATGTTCATAAAACGAATATAAACATATTTAGAATGTAAATAAATCAAGCGTCGAAATATATATTTAGAATCATGTTAACAGGTTTATTTCACCTTGTCCGCCATTACTGAGGTTTGAAATAGTGGTAGTCGGTAGTGAGCATCTTAGGTAGAACATAAAATTTAACATTCGTAAATCCGTGACGTGTGTAGTTGATCGGCTTAGTGCGGGACTAGCCTGCGGTGGAGTCGTAGCCGTAGCGGAAATAGGCGACCGCCACACTCGGCCGGCCCGTCCGCGAATACCACACGCGCCCCACGCTCACATAACAACACTTTCTTTTGCTCTTTCGGTTTAAGTGGTCTATTATATTTGGTCTGTAAATATAAACATGTAGGTGCACTGTAGCAATCACGATGTCTGCGTGCGGGCAGACGGAGGAGGAGAGCGGCTCCGAAGAGATGGGCGCGCCCGCGAGGGAAGCCTACGAGCAGAAAGCGGTGAGCAAGGTGGTGCGTGTGCTGACGGTGATGGCGTACCTGCTGTCTGTGTCGCTAGCAGCCATCCTACTCTCGGTGTACTACGTCTGCGTGTGGAAGTCACCTGAGCTTCCGCCTCTCAACGACACCATAGAAGTGGCTGCGCGCCAAGCTCCTGACTTCTACTACCAATATTCTGCTGGTTCTGTCGGTAAGTGTCTAAGGTGATATAAGATGGTTAAAAGTAGGCAAAATTTTAGAAAGAAAACAAAATAAATTAAAACAGCAGAAGCTTTTATTTCTAAAGTTAAGTAAAGATTTCATATATTTTGGGTTGGTATTATTGTGATTGTTGCGTAAAAAAGAGAATTATTTCTCAAATTTCTGAAACATTTACAAATGCATGGTTGCGGCACAACTTGCAATAATATTTTAAATTAAAAAAAACATTTTGATTGAATAAATGACCTTTCACGTGAACATACTTGGGCTGTTTTTAAAAACTGTCTCTTAACTTTATAAAATTTCTTTGAAAACTGTGAATTCACTTGGGTCTGAAGTAAAGTTATTCCAAAAAGAACAGCAGTTTTATGTTTGGCAAATCAATAAATTACTTTTAAAAAAAAGTCTTTTTGATTCATTTAATCAACTTACAAAAGAGTATAGAATACAGCAGTCAATATCTACCTAATACTTTGATATGAGTTGTAATTTATGGTAATGAAATCCACTTACCTATATTAATAACGACATAAAGTATACAGACAAAAAAGAGTAAAGTATACTACACAGACCGACGGACGATACAGTGGACCTACAGTAGAGTTGTTTCTTTTAAAATCCTTTCAAAAACTTTGTCTGACTTTAACGAGAACCTGATACAATAACGTACAGCCTGCTTACGTATTTGCATAAGAAATATTCGAAACTCTTACAAAAAAAACCTTTATTAAGGTTAGGAATATAGACATAGACATAGACACACATATTAGACTTACGCGTAATATTAGATCTTATTTAATGAGACACACATAAACTACCCTACCCACAGATAATATGACGGTGTGTGGATTAGTTTTGGAGATGGTTCATTTCATGACATTTGTCATATTTACACATCTGTAGGCCTAGCACGGGACGTGGATAATATCTTTCTCCGCCACATATCTCCACTTGACAAAATTATTTTCTCCTATTTAGCTAACATGGCTTCACGGGACAAAATATTTTTTTCCCTTGCCGGATTTATGCCGGAATTACTCCTCCACTTCCTTCTGATCCTGACGAAAAGCGTCACTTGTAGGAGACGAAGTGACGAGACTGAAATTATTTAATAAAAATAAAAATATTACAAGCTTTTTCTGCTTTTGGTTTGATTGGAAAATAAATAAATAAACGATAAGTAGTTAATTTTGAATTAGCTATACTCTTGAGCTAATAACACCTATGCTGAATGCACAAGAGGGATCAGCTGGTGTCGCTTATAACCATATAGCATTTATAGGCCGGCAACTGTGTAAAATTGCACAAATTGCTACCTCGAGGGATTAAAATTCTTCCTTGATCTAAAGAGATTTGCCCTCAAAATTGATTTTTGCTCATAAAGAAGATATTTGTGCTCTTTATTCATATTCTGCAATAAAAAAATCACAAATATTTAATAATCAAACAATTTTTTTACTTAAAGAGACTATATCGATTAGAAATCAACAATAATCATAAATAATAAATGAAAAATACATTATTGTATACTTATAATTTCTTTTTTGTACTCTACATAATATAATAAGTTTTATTAAAACAAGGACTACACTCTGGCAAAAACAACATTTTAATACACAAAGAAATAAGAACAGCTTCTTTTCTTATAATTATACAATAATAATATACAAAAATCAAAATAACATATTTGAAACGGAGATTAGTATACAATAATTTGATACCGATACGACTATCATATTAACGTGTTTCAAAGTTTACACATTTAATTGTATTATGCCAGGTGTTTTTAGGTATTTTTATTTTATTTGACTTATATATGATTAGACAGAGTTCATTCATTTGATTCATACTCCCGTAAGGTTGGCGGCACTGGTGGGAGAAACTGTCACCGGAGACAAAAAGACAACTTGTCCTCCACGTCCCTTGCTAGGCCTACTAACAAATACTGAAAAGCATAATTGCAATTTTGGTCAATGTCAAAATGTTGGTTTCGGAAAATGTCAAGTTGGGCTCGACTGTATTTATTTATTTGTTACTTATTTTATTATTCATTAACGACACAAATAGAAATACTATAAACTCAGTTTGAGATACAATTTACAAAGGGTGGCATTATCCTTGAAACCGTATTCTTCCAGGCCACCTTGGGATGGAAAAGTTTATTTGGCTTTAAAATTCTGGGAAATTTGACGACGTGCATATTCCGTCAGCAGTTCTTAAAATTTATGAATAGTTTCGGTATTCGGCCAATTCAAACGATTTAGCAGCTGTCCTTTTTAACATCCATATGTATGTACTGATTTATACACTTTACAACAGAGTCTTTTTATTTTTAAACAATTAAGGTAAAAGTATTTTATGTCCAACAAACGCAATGGATAGGCATGCAAAGCATAGTTCCTTGTCCAAGAAAAGTAGCTTATAAAAATCCAATTATTCGAAGGGAAACTCTAGTAGGTATAACGATATACTATGTTCGCTGATAACGCCAACGTAGCACTCCGCCTACGGATGCCAAATTAGTAAGACTCCTACCTACCTAAATGAAATGAGACGAATGCAACTCAGAGTTCTATTCGATGTCTCGACTTTTTAAAAAAAGTTAGTTACTTAAAATATTAATTATTTAAACATACATGTAGGTACTTATCAAAATATACAATGTGCTTTAACCAGAATAAGCCATAAACATCTATGTAGAACTAAATTAGAAGATAGAATTGAGTTATCTTCACATAAAAAAATGCAAATATACTTTTTAATTAATAACCTTTATGATCTTGTTTTTGCTGTCCTCAAACGTACCTCTTTAATTTATATAAGAATTATTGCATAAGCAACAGTCTGTTCTGACGGCACACTCTAAAGTTAAATTTAAGTTAAGAACATCCAAAATATATAAGTGTCAAATAACCTAAATTTGGACTGTTTTTAAAAAACCATAGACAATTTTAGAAGGCATGTAGGGAGGCTTTTCCTAAAACCATATTAAGACGCTTTTTAATGTTGAAAAATGAATACAACTTAATAAATGTCACTTGATACGAGTATGTAAGCTGTCGTTTTTGTAATCACACTGTTAGGACGAGATGTATTGAACATAAATTAAAATTAAGTGTGAGTACTTTAGATCAGTTTTTTCCTTTGTTTTTTTTGGATATGTTATGGTTTAGAAAATGTTCCAAATATGAGATTGGCACAGGCATCAGCCATACAAGTAGCACCTAAATGTATGGCTGATAGGTCAAAAATAATAATAAGTAATAGTAAAATATATATAATATCTTTGTAATTCATGACTAAAATGATTAACAATGGATGTATATCCTTAGTTGGTAGAGCAAAAATGAGTAAACTCATAATTATTTTGTGGTTGGCAACTGTCTATGTATAGCTGATATATGTATTAGATTAGTAAAAGAAGAATTTTATTTCTTTGATTTCATTGTCGCCCAAATATAACGAAGTATCAAGCAACGTAATTAATTGGCTGCAACAATTTGGAATTCACCCACAAGTCAATGCATCCGTTTTTTAATTTAACTCAATATTATTATACGTATAAATATAAATATGAAATTGCCGATTTAACGTAATGGCCACTTGGAATTAAATTTACATGACTTTTTGATATTGTACCAATATACTTCTTTATATTCCTCAGGTCATTCCTCGTGGCCACGTGGCACGCGGGAGCAGGTAGTACCACCACTATCCCCTTTGCAAATCAAATAAGTAACGCAATAATCACGACACTGATACCTAGCCACAATCTACTGTACCACAAGCACAGTTATACAAATTTATGAATTCGATTACGTGACCGTATCACTGCTCGTTTTGTCCTTGTTTAACCCTCACAATCTCTTCCCGTGTCCATGATTTCTATGTGTCTTTACATATATTTCTTTTACTTTGAAATGAGCATAATTTTGACGGCATTCTTTAAAATTCAATTTAAGTTCTCGTTATATATGAGGAATAGGATAGCAAGCATAAGAAATGTCAAATAACCTAAATTTAAACAGTTTTAAAGAAACTATAGACAATCTAAGACAATCTAAATACTAATGACAATCGAGCATAAGAAGCTAGCGACCCATTTGCACAGATTCTCAGACCACCAATTGCCATTTCTGATTATGACTAGTATTCAGGCCATGTAATTGTAAAAAAAACAAAGCCTTTGATTGAACTTGGACTCAATGTCCCTATTGCGAATTTTGAGGTACTAGAAAAATATTTTTTTATACATATATTCATACAATTCGTATTAGAAAATTGCCTTTTAAGTGTGTACAAAATTTCACGTCATTCATATTTTTTTGTGATTAGGTAACTAGATAATATAATTTTCTGATCATCTAATATAATTATTTTTCGAGACCTTCAACTCACTAGACTGTAAATGATGATAAGCCCGAAGACGCAAGCGGGCTACACCCAGATTCCTGAATCACAAACGAACTGACTATCTTATCTCCAACTGTTGGAAGACAACAGTGCTGTAATATTATCTTTATGGCGCCACACTCAGCTGAGATATTTTATTAGGTACTTGGGAATTGAACCCCAGACTTCCAGATCTGAGGTAGGAGGTCTCTACCACTAAACCACAAAAGCGGCTTAAATGTAATTCACTGTTCCTGTACAGCGTATGTATAACTTACAAATGACAGCACATTATTTACAGTCATTGAAGGTATTCATTACAACCTGCACCAATATATGTGCTTACTTTTGTCCTAAGAAAATTGCAATTCGTAGGAAGTAATCGACAGAAGTTAATATTAAGAAATTTACATACTACTAGATAGTTTTATATGACCCTTTCATGTTGGTGAAATAATATAAATTTATAATTTTATCAACATAAAAGTTTTATTGTTTCATACTTATATATTCCCTATTATTTAAGGGGCTAAAGTGTGTTAAAGCTTAGAACAAACGTTGTTATAATAATAACGAAGCAGGAGAAGCGAACGGCAATCGGGGGAGCTGTCAAAGGCGTCCCACTTGGAAGACGTGTCGTTAACGATGCCTAGTGACAGCTTTCAACATACATGCTTTTATCAATAGTACATCTCCGCAAACATTAATTCTTACATTTTAACAGACTTCAAAAACTGAATGTGTTTTTATGTTCTTTTGTTCGTATTTTTTAATTAGTGTTGTTTCTCCAATCAATGGTACAAAATATAACGCAAGTAGATATACTATATGTATATATATAGTAGTATCTTGATGACTGTTATATTATTTAAATACATTAAATACTACCGAAGATAACATAGATGTACGTACAACTAACTCCCTATAATATATCTCCTAATGAAGAGAATCTCTTTACTCTATCTTTTATATAATGAAGTTTCATCACACTAGGAAAAGTAAATATACCTAATATGGGATATAGTATTCCTAGCCCTGATTATTTTGGAAGATATATTTAATTATACAGATAAGTTCAAGTATATATATGTAAAGCACATAATTTCACCATGCGTAATAATAATTAATTCAATATTATTTCATAAAGCTGGCAGAGTAAAATAAAAAAAATGATTTTGTGGTCCCATTGAAAATGTTTAATTTGCATTATTCTATAATAGTTTAATTTTTTTTTCTTATTACATTTATGAAGTTATATCAGAAAATGTTCTCACGTCCAAAATTTATAAAAAACTAAAGACTCAAAAATAACGTAATCTACGTACTTAATAGTATTCAAGCATTATGCATGTCTTTACCTGTGTTCTTATTCAACAGCAAACACCTTGGTAGACCACCTGTACACAACAAATTTAACGTGAGGGGTTTCCTGTAATCCAATTAAACGTCTAACCCAATTGTGACCCGAACTGAACATCAATTGCCCATTCGTTTTTGACGTCACTTCTCACTTTTAGCTAATTCTAGGACAATACTAACATTTAAAAAGCGGTTAATTTTTAACTTCGCTTAGAGACAAAGTTAACAATTTATCAAGTATATTTAAGAGAATATTTAAATTAATATACGTCAGTTACTTATATAAATAAAGAATAACATAAAACTTTTCGAAAAAGTACTCAGAGAATAATTTGATTTACAATTATTTTCATCATAGTGACTACAATTAAATAAATGAAACGGTCTAATAATAAAATAAAAACGGGAAAGTTATAAAAATAAAGAACTCTACTTGGAACATCAAATCGTAAAATGGGCATTTTGATCTTCAAATTAATTCAAGGAACACTGAGTATACATACTATAATGAAACTAATTAAAAATAAGCATAGTTGTGGATTTGACGAACCAGTGCCTGCTTCTGAAACAATGTGTTGAAATCTTTGACATTGCACCAAAATTAAAGACAAAATTTGGAAAATAACCAGTTCCTTAATATGGCTGTTCAGCGTCTAAATTATATGGTAGGCATGATCCGATTACTCCTAGACATGCCCAAGGCCAACGAGAGAGTTCCGTATGATTTACTGTTATCAAAATTACACAGATCAGGTATACGTGGGGCTACATATAATTATTCTTTGGGGTTTTATGGCGCTTTCTTAATAGATTCCGCCAGTATCGAGTTTTCTATTTAGGTATATATTTTATAAAAACTATCTGGGCAAAGTGATATGATTGCACAAGGTATATTAATTGTGTATGAGAGGTTAAATGTAGAACTGTTGAATTATCGGGAAAAAAAGACACAAATATATAGTAAATTTGTTAATAGGTTAATGAGGACAAACGACTTATAATCTAATTTTATTGGTGGTTAGATAGTCACACAGAACTGTAACTAATGGAGAATTAACATGTACAAGTAGGGATTTGAAGTTAATTGGTCTGGGGATGTATGGAGGGAGCAAATCATCAAGAGAGATGGCGTATCTAGAGCATTCAAAGAAAATATGATCTGTTGTTCCTTCGTCCAATCCAAATTCACATAATGAAGAGTCCTTAACCCTTATTTTAGCCAAATGTGCCGGTGTGCATGCATGTCCCAACTTAAGTCGACAGATTGTAGAGGTGCAAGTTTTGGAAATATTTAAAGTACCAGGGTTTACATGGAATTAAGTCTTGGATGTCAGAATAAAACTTTCCCACAACACAGCGGGACTCATTCCACTTAATATTCCAAGCAGAAATCATCTGTTGTTTTGCCATTAATTTTAGGTCATGAGAGAACACTTTAAGATGTGAGGTACAGCCACTGGTAATAGACTCCTTCGCGATACAATCGACTAATTCATTCCCCTCTATGCCTGAATGACTGGGGATCCAAGCCAAGCAAACTAAAAGACCTTGCTGTTCGCATCTATGAAGGACACTCCTAATATTGAGGATGAGTGGGGAATTATTTTTAGATCGGAAGGGATTAGATGATATAGCCTGGAAGCAGCTTTTGGAATCTGAAAAGATGATAGTTTTATTAAGTTTATGAGATTCCACATATAAGAGTGCTTCCAACAGGGCAGTAGCCTCTCCAGTAAATATAGATAAGGCAGGAGGCAATTTGAAATTTAAAATAATTTTGTATCTGGGAATCCATACAGCCGCGCCCACACATTTATCTTCATTAATCTTTGAAGCATTGGTATACATAACCAGCCAGTTATTCCAGAGGGTGTTTATGTGAAACTGCAACTGGGAGTTAGCAATGGGGCTGCCTTTATTTATATCGAGATCAAGGATTATTTTAGGCTGAAAGGTTAAAGAATAGAAAGAGTTCTCATATAGAGGATTTAGTACACACTGATAAACAGGACTGGGAAATTGGATGAATTTAACAAAACTGTTGAACAGGCATGGATTACTTTTATGTTTCCAATATTTATCAAATGAAATGTATTCAGAGAGTTGATGAAGTTTTTCTATGAGAAGGTGTCTGGAATTTTGAACAATTTTAAGTAAGAAATTATCTGAGAGGTATTGTTGGTTTAAATCATATTTAGACAGAAGATATCTTCCTTAAATGACAGAGGGCATGGATGAAACAACCCACAACAGGCTAAAATAGGTATAGGCATGGCTACAAGACCATGAAATTAATCTCCAAAAACGAAAATTATAGATTTTTGCCCCTAGTATTGTAAGCGAAGCCCCCTAGACAGAGATACAACATTTCTTGTCACACAAATAGATACAGTTCAATTTGCTATGCCTTAACATAGAAACTAACCAATCAATGGAAATCCCATATCGAAAATAACATCTAAACTTTCGCACTTTATGAACTAAAACATAGCACAAACTTTAAAACTGCCATTTCAGCGTACTTCACGTATGCCCATTTATGGCTGAAATATGGTATAGTACAGCGAGGAAATAGCGTGTAAACGTAAATTAATTAATCCTATTTAAACAAAAAGTAAGAATTCTAGCACAAATAGACAACACTAAGATGCCAATCGATATATTAGGTCGGGGAAAAAGTCTTTTCATATATAGTATGTATAAACAGGTAATAAAATATATTTGACTATTTATATGTTTTTATGACATTAAAAAGGTGAAATTTCAAAAAAGAATCATATTAGGAAAATTTTGTTTCCCCCACTATTTTTCATTTGTATTTCTTTCTGTCAAAAAAAAGAAATTTATTTCTTGAAGAAATTTCTTTAAAATCTTAAAATCCACATTTTTAAATTTTATTACAAAAAAGGATAAATGCAACGCAAGCCGCAAAAATTTGTGACGATTATGGACCTAATGCAGTTTCAGTTAGAGTAGCACAAGTGTAAGTGTTTTCAACCCGGGAATTTTTATGTCAAAGATTTTTATGTTACAGAGGGTCTCCCTGTTACGGATAAAATTTACGCTATTTTTGAAAAAGTGGAGCAGATGGGCATATTAAGCAATTACGACATTGCTGAAGAACTGGGAATTGACGAAAAAATGACCCATTTATAAAAAGTAGGGTACACAAAAAAGCTCGATATTTGGGTGCCACACGAGCTCACTGAAAGAAACCTAGTGATCCGTGTAATTTGCGATTCTTTATTGAGACGTAATGAAACCGAACCGTTTTTGAAGGGATTGATAACTGGTGATGAAAACTGGATCACGTATGACAGGAGCATGCGAAAAAGGTATAGTGGGATTGGAAGGGCATTGTTCATTATAAGCTTTTACCGCTGGCCATCGATTCCGATATCTACTGCCAACAACTGATGAGATTAAAGCAAGAAGTTGAAAGAAAGCGGCCGGAATTGATTAAAACAAAGGGTGTGGTATTTCATCACGATAACGCTAGACCACATACATCTTTAGACACTCAGTAAAAATTTAGGACCTTCGGATTTCCACCTGATTCAGTCTCTTCAGAATTTTTTGAGTAGTGACAGTTTAACATCAAGAGAGAACTAACTACTTGTTGCGTTTTTTTAGTCAGAAATCCCAAAACTACAGCAACGGGAACATGTCTCTACCTATAAGATTGCTGAACGTCTACTAACAATATGGCACATATATACTGATATTAAATGTAAATTTACTTTGAAACAAAAATTCTTGAAATTTCATATAAAATGCGAAGAAACTCTTTCCCCAACCTATTATATAATATATGTAGTTTCACATTTGGAAACATGAAAAAATTTCAACAAATAAAAACAGTCACTACATAAACTCTAGCTATAAAAGTAGAATCAGTCCTGGGTGGACTACAAAAATACCTAGAATACAAAAAAACAGTCTACATTTCATGGCTATCAAAATTTATAATATATACCTGCAAATATAAAAGCTTAATATATATTTTTTTTTATTTTAATATCCCTCTTTGAAATGTTTCTACGCAATTGAAGAACTTTTCACATTGAAACCGGGATTATACTACATGGTTAATTATTATTATATTACACGGCAGAAAAAAAGGCAGTTGTGATGAACAAATTGTAATCTTCTTTTTATTCTTTTG
This sequence comes from Acentria ephemerella, assembly GCA_943193645.1. NCBI lineage: Eukaryota > Metazoa > Arthropoda > Insecta > Lepidoptera > Crambidae > Acentria > Acentria ephemerella. Next base: position 4,235,961 of record OW971889.1, read on the forward strand.
TCTTATATATAAAATAGACTTAATGTTGGTTAGTCTCACTAACACTCAAGAACGACATGGCCAATTTAAATAATTTTTATTCTGTTTGATTCAGGGGTGGCTTAAAAATAAAAATAACTGGGATAATCTAAAAGAAAAGGACAACCGAAAATTGTTGATCTAGTATGGAAAATCGTCTAACAGACATGCTAAACATAAAAACTCCATCGCTACTTTTAATAGATGGCGTTAGTGGTAGTTTGCAGTGATACAAAGTTTTCCGGGTCTGCTAGTATAAACTAATAATAGAGCAAAGACTGACATTGTAATATTTGAATTGACCAAAAATGTATAATACTATAGTTTGACATAATTGCTTAAAATGTATAATTTATATTTAATGAACAATAATTGAAAATTGTTACACGAACTGGTAATTTGAAAAATCTCAAACTAATTAATCAATTTTATTTTTAACAAATTAAGAAAGTAATGAAAACTCTATTTCATTTTAGATTATAAGTATTTTGCAGTACCCTTATCCTTGGTTCCATCATACATTTTGTAAGACAACAATAAGGAAAGTGGCTGTGAATAATAAATGCCTTTTATAACTGTTTGTCTAAATTACGGTGTAAATTAATTTATACCTTTTCATAGTAAATTATACCCACTCTGAGTGAGTCAGGATTATTTACCACGATTATCCGCCTAAATAAAGATAGCGTTCGACCCATAGTAAGTATTTAATTTGGGTGATTATTAAGTATTCGTTATATTTTTTCTCTATTATTTTACTGTCTTGAGATTATACAGCACGTTCTTTTTTGATTGAAGTTATCTTTCAATCAGATAAATATATAAACTGCCTAAGACATATACGCACGAATCATTATAGTTTTAATTTTTGAATTTCGCCACATCAGCAAGGTTAACCGTATTTTTTTCTTTCTAGCTTAATGTTTTAGTCGGGGTCGTCTCCTGCCAACATAACTTTAATACCCATCGAAATGAGCACTGGCGACCTTATTCATCATAGAAACACTAATTCGTTTGTAGGGTAGATACTACTTTTAAGAGCGGTGGTAACTGATTATTTTGTAATTTTGAAAAATTGTTGATTTTAGGGTAATATTCAATAGCAATTATTAGTTATTTTTATTGATAAAGGTAATGTTGACTTTCAAAAATAATTATATTATCATTTAAGACTTATAGGTACAAATATTTTGTAATCATGTTTAATAAACGTAATTAGGTATAATGACGTCGATTAAAAAAATTAAAACAAATCAACACGCTAGATTACTATGTATGTTGGGTGAAACAATTATCGCGACACTAACTTTAATGCATTTAAATTTGTTACTTTACTAAAACAAGATATAAAATTCAAATCAGCAAGTAAAATTGCGAGATGTCACTATCGATTTGCGTTGTCGGTTCTCAAACGTAGCCACAGCGGCGACGGGCGGCGCGCGCCTCTGCTGCCCGTCCACAGGCGTTGCCGGCGGCGCCGCCCGCCCCGGACGGCGCGGGTCGCCGAGCGCCCGTCACCCATCCAATATTCGCTGTCACAATAACACCTCACCATTTCTGGATTAACATTGTTTGCAAATTGTCACATCTATTCGTTCCCGCTGACGTAACTAACGTCCGTCACGAAACGACAAACAGTCTCTATCGAGTGTTATATTTGCTGTGCACTGTGTACCTACATAAGTAAATAACACGTGGAAAATTTCCCTTTACTCTCCATTACACCCATCGAACCCATTCGTAAGTGTTGAAATTAAATGAACAGAAATCGTAGCAATGAAAATTTAGAGATTATTTCATGATATACAAACCTCAACCATACGACTACGTCAGATCAACTGGAATAGATCGGCTCGAAGCGGGCGTGAAATTAAAGGATAAACAAATGAAGACCGGTGCGGCTGCGATTATTATGGGGCAGCAGTCCGCATCAGGAGGTGTCAAACGGCAGACACCGACGGCGGCGTGACCCGACGCGATTCGCCCGCGGCGCATAGTCCGAACTGGGGCATATCAATAAACGTGCCCCAGTTACCTGGGTCAGAGTATTGTGCGGCGGTGCATTGTGCTGAGGGTCTTCGAAAGCGATGTCTGGAAAGTCGTGCACCTCAGGAAGCGTACGCTCTTGCGGTGGCTCCGTGCGGCTGGGAACAGCCGGGGGCCACGAGCTCGTGCTTGACGCACTTTACGAGCGGAAGCGTGACAAGAAGAGCGTCCGTGTGCTCACCGTCATCATTTATGTGTTCTGCGTTTCACTCGCCGCCATCATGCTCTCCCTTTACTACGTGTTCTTCTGGGAGCCCAAGGACGCCCAATACGCGCAACGAAAGGTGTCTCACACTGTAGAGAAGCAAACCAGCACCACACCAATGCCCACATGCTTTGTGCCCTACACCGGTAGGTCACCACACCGACACGCTTACTTTACTCACTCACTTTGATACTCTAATAATAAAATTAACTTAGTTATATTTAAGTAGCTACAATAGATACACTTTATAATAAGTACCAAGGTCTCTCAAACACTTATTTCATTGCTATTCACCTATCAATAACAACACAAGAATTAAAAGGAAAAATAACCTTCGATAAAAATTTCATTAAGTTCTTTTTATTTAACACTGTGGCTCAATGGTGTCAAAATCATTACGAGAACTAACCACTAAGATCTACAAGCATATTGGTCCAAATACGTAAGACAACCAAAAATAAATACATGATCCAAATTAGATACAATCAACAAATCATGGCGTTAGCGAAACTGTTTTATGCATGTTGTAAATTCATAGGCGCACTTCTTACGTTCCTGTTCCACATAAATTAATCAACCACATATTATTTTATATGTCCCTATAACTTTTAATTGGGATACATGATGTGTATAATATGCTATATATATACATACCCGTATTGTATTCCAGTAATTTTTAATGAATGCATTTTTATAGGGATGGTCTTGTTGTTTATTCGTGATTTCAGAATTGATCTCACACCTTGTTGATTTTTCATTTGATATTCAACCTATTTTATTTATGCACATATAAAAGAAACTGCATGTACATATCATTCCTACAAATCTCACTGCGAAAGCTTCTTCATAGTCACATTTCATAAAATCATCATATAATGCAACAGCAATATGTACAATCATCAATGAGTAGGTTAAAGTTTAAAAATATTACAAATGAAATTTGCCAAAGTAAATTGAGTTATAATCCATAAAATAAAAATTTAATAATTAAACAAATTATGTGACACTTGAAACTTTTTTACAACCAAAAATTATCAGTTAATTAGCTTATTTTTGCTTGCTTCGCTTAGACCTTTTTAGACATACTTATATCTTAAATAGTGTATATACTTCTCTCTTTCATTCTAAATATCCCTCTCGTGTTATTCTTAAAGCAGAAAAAACTTGAGTCTTTGATTCTAGGCAGACTTTTAAACTAAAACTAACCATCACAAATATGGCATCGTCTCACTAAACTATAAGATATATAGAATAAAAAAAGTTTATACTTTTTATGTGTCTTAAGCCTATATGACAATTCTCGGTCGGGTTTGTATCCTCATCATTTTTTACTAAAGATCGCTTTAGATATAAATGATATAAAATTGATAAATGTCACCAATAATTATTTATTATTATTAACACTTTATGGCACACACATAACCAAATCACGCCCAAAACATTTTTATATGGTAGATAATGATTGAAGCGGCGGTGCTTAGTGCGAAAGGTCAATGTCTTCCATGAAGGAGGCGGCGCTTCTAACCTCACCACGTACTAATGGTTTTTCAAATTTTAATTTCATATGTACGTATATTCGACGTTTTTGTGGTAAAGGAAAACATCGTGAGGAAACCTGCACAAAACTGTGAAACGTCTAACCCACACTTGGCCAGCGTGACTAAGGCCTAATCGCTCTAATTTTGGGTAGGCTTGAGCCACTCGGTGTGGACATATATGAGCTGTTGATGAGATAATATTTGTGACAAGTTTGTATAAGTGTAACAATATTTTTAACATTGATAATTTAATCCAAATCAGATAGCTGTTTCAAAAGCTGTTTAGTTGGTTACCCAAAAATAATCCTGGTTTCGATTAAATTTGTAAATAAAAAGAACAAGCTTTTGATGATGATTGTTGAGGATGATTTTTTTGTGTATTTGTTCATGGATGCTTGGAAATATATATATATATATAGGTACCTAGAGAGGGATCACAGAGTAGGTATTAGGTACCTAGTTATTATTGATCTTCTATTCTAGTTTTGTAGTACACTGTCTAAACAAATTGTTATGATACTATTATATGTGATAAACACCTCTATGTCTGCACAATCTCGTAGAATCAATTAAACAAGCTTGTATGTACCAGACCAAAGTACTTGAGCGTAGTGGATCGCTGGAGTGGTGGCCGAGCAAGCGCCTTCGGCACACTAATTCTAAATATAGGGCCGCAGCTTAAACAAGCCGGCAGCTACAATGCTCAACGCTTTGCTATTCACTGATCATGTTTGTAAGATAAATCGCAAAACGATTTCGACTGAATTGAGTTGCCAGAAATAGCATTACTTGCGCTAAATCTCATTGCTTTGGGGAGAAGCATGACGGTTAAATTTAATTGGGTTTGCGAGGTACTAATAAACTTCGAATCGTATTTTCATTTAGAAAATGCAAGTTACTGATGTGAAGTTCATTTCTTCACGTCATTACAAATTATATACAGATATCTCGATTCTTCTCTTATTGTCATTGCATTAGTAGTGACTCAAGTGATATCTCCTGTATCAGGTCTTTCAACTTCAGCCATCTGTTATACTTTAGTTAGAGAACCGTAATCAAAAGACAATCATTAATAACTGTACTAGATTTACCTATGGCTATATTATTAGGAACTTATGTAATGTTGTCTTAGAAGTCCTTAGTTTACACCAGTCTATCAGAAATCATTAAATATAATTCTTCATTCTCAGGAGGAAGCAATACCACAATGAGCGAAAACGTCACTCAACAAGCCCCAGTCAACACTACAGAGGATGGTTTCTGGGGAGCTAATGAATCCAACGATTTGGAAGCGACATCGACCGATGCCGATCAGTTGGTCGAAGTCACCGCACACAATAATGTCAACAACACTTCCGATGCTTACGGCGCCAGGGCCTTTAACGTGACTGATGAAAACGTCACATGACCATAACATAATTTTTTTAAATGCAGCTATCGATTATAGCATGTACTGTCAAAAATTAGTAGCTAGTTTTTGTAAGAAGGTATTTCCACAAGCAGATCATTATTGCAACTAGCTCTTTCTAGTCATACTACTACTAACAAATTTCACAAACTTAGTCATAAAATGACTTATCTAATTTACTCGCTGATTCAAGCTTCTAGCGTGTCTAAATATATGTAGATATAGTTGAATGTAGAATAGTCTTTATTACGTTATAGTGATGGTTTATGCTGTAGACCATCGCTATTATGTAATTATGTCTCGGTAATAAATTAATGATTGATAATGTACATACCGGAGCCTTTATATATATTTAGGATTATCAGATTCTCCGGTAACAATTAATCTTATATGACTTATCGCGTTTTAGCGACTGGTATACTATACTACATACGATGATGCTTATGAAACTGTACAACATTTCAATCCTGAAGCAATTATGCCATTAAATTTAACATGCCATTAAATTTAAAAAGTACAACAAGAGACGAATATGAATAAATGATTGACTAAGTATCTAAGACAATTCCGCCCAAATACTCTTCTGTTTTCCATTTAAGGGCTCAAGTTAACTAATTTCTACAAAGGAGTTAATCTATTGGCATCGGAAGTCTGAAATAAGATGAAACACCAATCTCTACCTAGTTTATAGACATTAGTTAATGTGTAAGGATTATTAGCGTTAAAAAGAATTAAGACTTAAGTAGATGTGATCAATACCAGTACCTAGATACATAATATAAACTAATTGCACACTTAGGGTTGCCAACTTTTTGTATAATATTTAAACGAATATAATGTTTGTAGTTTTGAGAAAAATAAAATAAATTTAGGCAAAATACCTTCCATATATCCTTACATATATAATTCATTATTTAAAAAAAACTTTATTTATACCGCAACACATGAATAATCAAAAGAAAAATAAACGAGGACCACATTTCTTGTTGATTCTACTATTTTCTGTCATCCAGCCTCTATCTACTTTACTTATGCATTCGTGTCGAAAAAAACAAGCAGTAAATGTTAAAATGCTGTAAATAGGTAGGTAAATTTACTTTGAGTACCTTATTTTTATTCAGGAACAAGTGCCTTTAATGTAGTGGAAAACTGCTGTTAATTTCTTAGTATCGTTGGCAACTCTATGACACTATTCACGTGTGCACATTGCAAGTCTTGCGGGCGCTTGTCCTTAAGTGCCTAAACAAAATGCATTTCGATAATCGCACTCGAATAGCTAAGTGTAAAAATGTATAGGATTTGACATAAACTCTCGCTTAGCAACCAAAATGTCATTGTCAAATCCCATACATTTATCAATTAGCGATTTGATTGCAATTGTGGAAATGCATCTTATCTAGGCCCTCTGGATCCTATAAGATATTTCAATAATGTAACACACTTAGCTATGCTATGCTATTAGTTTGTTCAACATTAATATTAAGAACACAACAGTAAACTGTTGAACCTTTATTACTTTCTCTCTGATATTTCTAGTAAGTTTAGAAGAGTGATTGATCCAGTATAAGAAGTCGTGACCCGATCGTAAAATTTATTGTTCACGAAATATATAAATATAATATCTACCAATTCACCTAATTTGAAGTGGCTGCATTTTCATTTCATTCTAATTGTAATAAAGTCGCAAATAATTTAATATTAGAAATGATTATGAGATGGCCAACTGAACACACGATTATTTTATAACATTACCAAACATAAATCACACTTATTATAATGTCGGTGAATATAAGTGTCTTGTTTTTGATTTAAGTATTTTTACTATATTTGTAAAAATTGGCAGGAACTTATTCATTATATTGTATATATTCATTGCTACTTGTGATAGCTAGATAGATAGTCAATAGACTGTTAGCTATCTAAATAAAACTAATTTAATTTAAGTAAAAAAATATTTTAATTAAGTACGACATCCCTACATGACTAGGTTACTATCCACTATATACGTATTATACTTCGACCAATTTTCATACCATTTACCTAATATTTCTTTAATATTAAGTTATAATTACGCATTCATTATTAAAATACTGATATTTTTATAAGTAGGAATAACTTTTTCATCTAATGGTCACTTCATGATTAATTCTACAATTGGCCAACACATGTATCACAATCCTCTTACCATTGTTTTGAGCTGTTGTTTTAGTTAAAAAGTTTTGATCTCATCACGTCTTTATGTCCCTAATAAATACTCTACACTACAGTATTTTGATAGATAAGTACTAGGTAGGTACCTCTTAGAATGGTACTGTCATACTTATTATGATATTACCATTCCAAATGAAACAATTATTAAATATTAAACTTAGTCAATAAGATTGTAGATTGTCATAATCCTATATAATATATTATTTTTAGAGTAAATAACTATTTTATATAATCATAAAACTACTTTAGGTACAAAACGTACTTAAGAAACATACAAAATGTACCTAAATATTATGTTTAAATCTGTAGTAGTTCGCCATAAAATGCATAAAAATAGTTGAAATTAAACTATATTTACAATTTATTGGTACTTTAATTTAAAACCACACCAGCTAACTAGTATTGTATGAATATGTGTATTATGTTTCTCCAATGAATATGGCAATGCTAAAGTACTGAAGCCTGTCCATTGCTGCGTGACAATGTTAAATATCACAATGACGTCAGTGGATACAATAAACCAGGTGAAATCTATTGCAATAGTGGCAATTTAAAAAAAAAAATTATTTACCAAGACTGATCACCACCGGTTTTGTTTGACTGAACTATCCCAAAAACTGTTTTATTTGTGTAGAATATTCACATCTCGTCCCATACTACAGACTACAGATATACAGTGTACTGTACTAGGTTTAGTGTTTTGCAACCATCGAATTAGTCCTACAGCTTTGAAAATTTCCTCACATTTATATGAAATGTTCTAATTAAATGTCGTGTCTCAACGCTGTATATACATGTTAACATTATCTTCACGAAATTATGATTGTTATTTAACGCTGATTTAACGGGTAACGAATACGTTACCCGTTAAATCAGCGTTACCCCTTAATAGTTGACTGTATGCAGTTTAATAGGAATCCAACCATTGTTTTATTAGAACGTCATTATAATGATGACTCTTTGTCTTGCAGCAGTCTACGCAATAAACGTTAGTTGAATTTTATCACTATTATCATTGTACTCGCCTTAAATGGTAAATTTAAGCCAAAGAGTGTTCAAGAAAGCAAGGACAATTCCGGTAAAGATTTTCACAATTCCCATAAGTGCATGATGGCCTGAATTTGTATTTTACCTCAGAAAATTCTCAAGAACTTCATGAGCTCATCTGCCTAGTCTATTCACCAAAGACAACCAGACGCTGGGCAGACTACCATCCCATTTGGTCGATATACCAAATGCACAAAGTGCTTCTCTCCTCGTTTAATAATACGCACTCCCAGAGTGGAATGCGCTTGCGGTTTCGGAGTTTTGAGTTTGAGGTTTTTCAACACAAAATTGAAAATTGGAAATTCAGGTTAAGCTACATCGTCGATCCTTTATTAATCTCTCTGAGAACGAGTGGGATCACGAGCAAATCAATATTTATATTGTAAAAGCTCATTAAAAGATACTATCCGTCACGCTCCTACTCTTTAAGCCCCAAAATAAGAACCGTCTTGTCTCGTATAACCAGTATACTTCATGATCTAAAATACTTCGATTTGTCTGCAAAATTCTAAACTTAAATAAAACGACATAGATATTTGTAACACATATATAATATGTACAATAAATCGGTTGAACGAAAAATGAATACGCTTGATTAGGGTCAACACATACTAGCGCAGACCCGCAGCGCTAATCTTTTTAGGTTAATAAAGATTAATTATTATTTTTTTGCTAATACAGCATATTCATCTTTACTGCAATATACTGAAACTGCAATTGATATTAAATTCACGCCTTTTCTATGGAATACGTCTGAATAATTATATGTGCTTTCGAATGAAAAATATGAGCATTGTATGAGAGTGTAAAGAAAAGAGTGAATTTGCTATATTTAACTTTAAGATTGTCGCTTCGATCTGTGCTAGCATGAATTGACCCCTGGTGCCTAATGCGATTGTCCGGTCATGTACATGTGGACAGCTCTGTCCGAGGCGAGCATGCGGGCGAGGCGGTCGCCTCCCACGGCCGCGGCCACGCGCTGGGCGTCGTACTTGCTGTACAGCACACTCACTGTCATGTTGCACTCACTGCCGCCGTACTTGTTCTGGTTCCACTCCTGGACATGAAATTCAAACCCTATTAGTTTTTATAATTAGAACACACTAAAAGGATTTTTTAAATGTCACTTCATTTCTCTTTTTTGTGTTGTCTTGTATTTTATTTATATAAGCTTTCCAAGCCGAATATTAATAAACATTTTTGCTGCAGTCAACTCAGGCGTATTCCGCGTGGGACACGTACTTCAAGTCAGCGAACTAAATGCGTTACTTAATTCGCCTCAGTTTGAGTGCAGCTTTACAACGAATTTGCCAACGAAGCGTTAAAATTTTAAAATTCAATGCTTTGCGAGGAAAACCATCCATAAATTAATATTAAGAGTAAAATGTATGGGAATCGACATTTACGCTCGGAAAGCTAAGCGATGTCTTATAACAATGTAAATTTTTTCTAGCTAGCAATTATCGAATTGCTATGATCATTTCTAGGGAACGGAGCTAAGAAATCGATAATCCCTAGAAAATATGATGGCTTTAACTACCTAATCTACCAGTACGAGAGTACTGGTGATCAAAGTGCTGCGTTGCACCACAAGACGATGCTCGCGGAAGGAATAAAGCGTAGGTCAGCCATGGCTCACACCACCTTCATTTCGCAAACCTATTCGTCAGAGATTACAAGCGGAGTGACGTTACACGTTATCCAAGGTGAACGACAATGCTACATTTACATGTGTCCTATCTAGCTGAGGCAATGTTACTTAGTTTGTAACCATGGGCAAATAGGTACTTATAGTGCGTTTTTGCTACAAAAATTCAATTTTCAATACTCAGCCGTATAAAAAAACAAGAGGACGGAAAACATATTGCATTAATAAAAACATCTCTAAATCAATCAGTTTTTGTTAGAATTGCGCAATTATAACTATCAAACACGCTTCGTCGCATGAAAGTCAAATGCACTGCGTCGCTTCGTCACAAACTTTGAACGTGACAACATAGTCCAAGTGTAGATATGACTACTGTTTAGTATTTTCATGAAGTATGGAAATTCGTCACATCGAGCGTTTCAACGTTTGTCGCTCACCTGGGCCAACTCTTACTCTCAACATAAGATACAAATAAAAATACCTGCATGAGATTACAAATTTCCGAATAAAAGTGTGGATATGTTGGCGGTTGGTAAAAAATTACATGCCGTATGCCCTTTATTCTAAATCTTCTGAAAAAATGAACTCTCTCTGAATAGAGCAAGAAGTGAGCTTCTGTATGGAAAAACATATCACGCGCACGGGCAATCTTCGAGTCCTGAAATATAAAATAATACATTTATTACAATTATTATTTCCTTTGTTTTGCAGTTTATAGATTTTTATATGGATTACCTGATATCTCTATAATGAACGTCATGAAATATAAGTAAAAACATTCGCCTACATCAATAATTTGTCAGTAATATAAGGTGTCCTTATCCTTTATATAATAAAAAAATGAGATATACGAACTTAAAAGTACAATTATACCTCGCCTTCTGATATATAATATCATCAACATACCTTAGAATATTCACATATTTGAACAAATCCAATATCTTCCTTCTTAAAATAATTACGTATTCGTACATAATCAAAATAACTTGGTATGTATATGAGAGTGTGGCTCATGAGAGGATCGCGCTGCTTTGGTAAAATCTCTTTTACAAAGTATTCAAACCGTGCTTCAGCAGAATCAAGTGGACTTTCAGCTTTAAATCTGTAAATTCAAAAAAAAGTTAAGCCCTCTTACTGTTCTTAAGATGACGTAACTATCGTTTTCAATCAAAGTTGTAGAATGCAATTAGTAGGCATCTTTATTTACAGATGTATGATACCCGGCTGTCACCCATAATGACATTCATTTGTCATAAAAAATCCTAGGATAGTAGTTTTTAGGTGTACATTTATTTTTATATTTCAGAATACTTATAATAAAACAATATACTACTGAAAGAAAAAAATATAATTATGCTATCATCTGCAATACCCTTTACCTGTGATATATTTGTGGGATCTGTAAAACCACATGCTGTATACTTCCAGTCTCTATAGGATTATCCACGATTACTTTGCCTGAATAATTCTGACATTTTTTATTCAGTACAGACTTAATTTCTGGCAAGGAAACTGACGAAAATATTAATGTTTGCCTACAAAATAATAAATAATTTCTGAGATATTGAAAAATAACATTTTTTATGCAAACAACCATAATTTAATATTATGCTTATCAGAATTAAATCAATCAATTATATTAACTAACAATCAATGAACACTAACTAACCTATAATATTTAGACCAACCATTAACAGCCCACATTCTTACTCTAGAGAAATCAGTCCCATGCGTTTTTTTAGGTTGTAAGTGAAAATGGTCCATAACATGTAAAAGATGATCCCAATTCTGCATCAGAAAGACATCAGCCTGATCCAGGATCAACAGTTCAATAGAAGCTAAGAAGTCATAATCCCTTTCCTCTTCACCTTCAGCTCCAACTAAAATTCGTAAGCCCAATGGTGAGGCAACAATGATGTCTGAAGAATAAAAATCTGTATAAAGCTGAAATAAGGAAAAAACTGGATTGATATATATGTTTTATTTATACAGAATCGATTTGCATGGACTTGTAAGAATTTTTTAGAGCAACTCAGAATCAGCCACTTTGCCAATCTACGATAAAACAAAAAATTTTTATTATGGCACACCCATGGATAAATCAATTACACTTAAGTCTGTTTTTACACGGTCTTTTTGTACACGGTTTTGATATAACACGGTTTGAAAATTGAATATGTAACTGATGACGACAGCAATTAAATTTATGTTGTTGTATTTATGATTATCACTTATTCTATTTTATTTTATTTTTTACCTTAAAAATTGAATAACCTATTCTTTTCGTTCACAACATAGTTTTTTAGTTCCTGAACTTGCCATACATTTAATTTATATTACTTTTAAGATTAGAGTGCATATCTTTTTTATCATTAATTACTATGCTTGTGAAAATAAGCATTATATATTTGATTTAATAAAATAAACATGAATTCTTGTTCTTAAAAAATCTTGTTTTTCTCTAATTTTAATAGGTTTTAGAGATTAGGAACAAATCACCCATTTTTGTATAAGATCAATGTCTTTTTTTACACGGCTTCTTCTGGAACCAATCTACCGTGTAAAAACAGACTTTTTACAATATATGGTACCTAACTACATTTAAAACACATGGACGCCCATATTTAGGTTTGTACGGGTATGCTAGACTAAAAGCGACATGGATTAGAAAATTTTAAAATTATTTCCAACTAGTGGCCCACTCTGGCTGTGCCTGGGGTATGTTTTAACTTGCCTCATGAATTACGCTCTTTAATGGTGAAACCACATAAAAATCTGTGCAGTAGTTTTGGCTTTTATCGCAAACCGACAGACGTGGCGACTTTCACATGTAATGATTTCCATACATAATTTACCTTTAGAGTTTTTTTAGTAAGAGTCATGCCAAGACGGAAAGTGTCTTCAGTATTACCACTAAATAACAATTCATAATCTTCAGGTTTAGGATTCTTTTTTGGCATAAACAATTCTCCACCAGTAAAATCTTCCTCAAATCTGTTTTTATTTACAACTTGTCCAGCTTCTTTAGGTACTAAAATGTCTATCAAAGTTTTCACAATTCTGTATGCTGCACTTTTAAATGGTACCATTATTATGACCTGCAAAAATATACATCCTTGATACACAAACAACTCATCAGGGCAAAGGAAAATGGACATCTGTGAAGTATTAAAATATTTCTTGATTCACATAGATATAATACTGACTACATAATATGTAAAAATAACAGTAAATGTGGTCATAGCTAGCAAGGTATATTGATGTACTCATTATAATATCTAGAAGAGGGTTCTTTTGAACTTAGTAAACATGATAAAACTTACTTTTGGTCTGACCAACCCTTGATCTCTATACTCTTCAGAAATGTCTGATTTTTTTGATAATTTTGCATTATGGTGAATAATCTTTGCTCTAGTTTTAAGCATGTGGTTGACCACATGAAGACAATAAGTATAACAAATTTCATCAGCATTACTAAAATTCCTATTAGGGTAGTACAAATCTTGGTAATTATTAATAATAGCATACAATTCTCTCTGTAATGGTGTAAAAACTTCTGTTAATTCCAAGTCTCTTTTAATAAGATTTTTTTTATTTGCAGAAACTATATTGCCATGTATTTGGGATTTCAAATGGAGTTTTTGAAAATCTACATGATTAAATGTCTGTGGTATTGTACCAGTAGTTGTAAATACTTTTTCTTCTAATATTGATATTTTTGTTTTGGGCTTTTGCAGACTTGTTTCAATAGGTTTAGGAATAATTATGCATAGGTTACCAAGAACCCGCCATGTTTTAATCACTTGGTCCACAGAAGGTGGTCTTTTCGACAAGGAAACTAGTAATTCATCTCCCAAATCAAATTGAAGATGTTTTGAAAAAGGATCATCATAAAGATCTTGGTCCATGTCTTCATCATTTTGGGGATCCTGTAAAAGTGTGTCACATCTTATCAAATTATAAAACTTGGCTATCAAACTTAGCTTTTGAATTTTGTTACATTATAGCAAAAACCATACCACAATTTCAGGACTGCTTTCACTATCTTCCGATTCCATATCAGAATTTTCATTAAACCTTACGTTCTTATCATTGTCAGGGCTTGCTTGAGTATTTTCTATCAATTCCTCATCAAATTCACTTTCATCTCCACTCTCAATATTTTTATTGTTTCCCTCTAATTTATTATTAAAACAAGACAATAATTGGCAGTATACATCTTCTTCTCCTTCACTTTCAGAATAATTAATCGGATCTTTGTGAATTACCTTTTCCACCGAATTTCTTTTTACTATTTCTTCTACAACTCTGTGTTTATTTTTATAGCGGTTGAATATGGCTTTCTTGTTCACTGTACCTTTGTTGGCAGCATTTCTCTTATTTTGTTTTAGACTTGATATCTTACCATTTTTCTTGCTTTTACTAATAAATTTCCGTCCTTTGCCCATCGTTGCTACATAAGTTAATATTTTGGGTTATTTAACACGACTAAATAGAAAAAATAATAGACACATTTAACACCACAGATTACTAATTTTTTTTTGTTGTTTGTTTTATTCTCCCTATTGTAAGGAAGGCAAAAGGAACTAATGCCCATACGGTCAGTTCTTATGTAACGATTTCTGGCTCCGGGATACCGATGTAATATATCCCTTTACCCCAAAGTTTTCGGCGACTAATGTTAGGCCCCGCCATTTTGTTATTGACTTACGAAACATTTTTGAAAATGGAATGCAATGTTAGTGATTTCGATGAAATGATACCCAAATGAGAATGGAATGATACGATCATTAATAAATAAGTGTCATACCCTATAAATAAATGAATATAAATGAAACTGAATAATTTCACGTAAATCACTAATGAATGCTGAATGACGTATTTCATATATTTCACGATATAACGATCGTTTTTGGCTTGACACTGCACAGATTTCATTACAAAAACATCACTACAATACTATATATGAAATAAAATTCTGTATTACAAAGAAGACAAAGGGAACTGAAGCCTATACAGCCATGTCTTGTGTTTATTTCTGGGTACACACCACTGATTATAGATCATTACAATCTTTCTATTATTACGACATGCTACCTCTTTTTCTTCTTCTCTCTACTTGTCATCGACAATCATCAATTATTCGTCATACTGTCATATAAAGAGGCAAAGAGGGAAAGTATTAATATATAATAGAAACACTCGCCCTAAATATTAATACTGGTATAAACGTGGAACTCCACGACACAAACGGCTTTTGTAGGAAGACAATTTGAAGTTGTAGTCTGTTCAGTAAGGTTTTTTCACAATAGTACCATCTATTTTTATATGAAGCACAAATGATATAAGAGCATGTTAGTTAATAAAAATTAAATTTTTATTTTATAGGTAGCAGAGTTTTAACTTAAAATTGTCTAGGAATTTCTTACCTACTGCCATATGAATATGATCTACTGCCCTCCAGGGCAGTAGGTCACATATAGCAAAACTACTTAAAAATAGATAATTTGCACTAGGTCATTTTTGACAACGCTAATGCTAAAAATAATATTTGGTTAGTGAATAAATCAAAACCTGAATACATATTAATAATAATATATAAGACGTAGGTATTGGAAAACTTTTCATGCTAAGATTCATAATTATGATCACAGGACGTAGTTGGAATTTAGGACTTCTCTGTAAAAGAACCTGCTTGCGAGAAGGTTGCAACATGGCATCGTTCTAATTAGAGGCTTTTGACTTCTTTCTAATTAGTGCTTGCGTTAGAGTATATAATGTATATAATATAATGCGAAGGACCTGAAACTGTATTTTATCTAGAGAGTTTAATGACTTTTTTTTTGGTACACTACTCCTAAAGTAATGACCCATAGTCGAAGTACCTACGGACTATTATGTTATGAACTCATTTTTAAAATTCCCATCAGCCAAACCGATGTTGCGTCAAAATCACCGTGCTGACTGTACCAATCTGTCCCGTCAGGCTTTAGACGCCGATTTTTCCTTGGCGTATATTAGGTAAATCTGAAATTACCTCGCGCCATTCTCCTACTATATCTGCTGAAACCAGTGAGTCCCATTAAATTTTTAGAGACTTATCACAAGAACTGAGCAATTGTTGTAAGAGACAGGTCATATCAATCCTAAAGGATCTAAAATTAACTCGGTAAGTAAAACTGGATCCCACTCTATCTCAACTTTGAAACTTTAGTTGCCAAGCCGTGTTGCGGCACATTAGAAGATCACTTTCGTAATACATACTTAACTAACCCATATGTAGTCACTTCATAAATTTGTATGGGCTTGTTATTTGTACACCAATAATCTTATCAGTAACCGAACAATTACTTACTGCGGAATTAATCTTCCTAAGATTAATTTTCCTTTAATCGGGAGAATATAAAAAAAAACAATAACAATTAACAAAAAACCGATTGTGAGAGTATTGGGCGCATAATGGCGGGTTCGGTATTTTTTTTCGTTTATTGTGTTTTAGTGACATTTTGTCATGAGCCTATTGCAATTTATATACCATAAAGGATCGCTGTGTCCTGCTATTTATGGAATAAATACATCATTGTAATGATTAGTGACTTACCTGAGATTTTCAGTGTTTCATTCCCGTTCATTTGCTTATCACTTTATCCTAATCTTTAACATAACATATCATTTTATCATAATTTCTTACATTGCATTCCATTTTCAAAATTTGTTTCGTAAGTCATTAACAAATTGGCAGGGCAAATAGTCGTCAAAAACTTCATTGGGTAAAGGGATACGTTACATCAGTATCTCGGAGCCATAAAAAAGTAAACACTACGTTAGATATAGCTGTATAGGCTTCAGTTTCCTTACTAGAGAAATTTACAAAAAAAATTGTGATTGACATAACCGCATAGTCTGTGCATAGCTTGTTCTCATCCATACTCTTTCTAATCTGTGGTTCTCATAAGGTTGTGTTGACATGTTTGTGGGTGTAGGTTTATCAAAATGCATTAATATTTTGCGAAAAATGTTTTGTAGTATTCCTACCAACACCATCTACCCGACAGTTAGAGCATATTTCAGAATTACCTACAGTAACATGATTTGTGAATTAAAATGAGCAAGGATAATCTAGCCCATAATTCAGATCAGACAGCTCCTAATAATGATATTAAACAAACCTATACGAGGGATGAGATACCAAAACCTCAAGGATCAAAAGGGCATGGTCGTGATAGTTCTGACGATGTTTTTGATCTTAAAGGTAAAGTCGAATCTCGCTTATTGTCTATGTGGAATAACGTAAAATTCGGATGGACTGTGAAATTAAAAACAAGCTTTTCTAAAGAGTCTCCTGTATGGCTTCTTGGGCGTTGTTATCATCGCAAATTAAGCCCTACCGGTTCATTAGAGTCTTCTACGGAAATTGGAACTGAAGCTACTGCACAACATCCTATGGAGCAATTTTTTGGTGAAGGTATTGAAGGCTTCAAACTAGATTTCATTAGTAAAATTTGGATGACTTATAGAAGAGAATTCCCTACAATATCTGGATCATCATTTAGTACAGATTGTGGCTGGGGCTGCATGTTGAGAAGTGGTCAGATGATGCTTGCTCAAGCTCTTGTTTGTCACTTTCTTGGGCGATCATGGAGGTGGACTCCTGAAAAGCCTATTCAAAATGCCAGAGAATTCCAAGAGGACTGTCTTCATAGAATGATAATAAAATGGTTTGGTGATAAATCTTCACTAAATAGTCCATTATCTATTCATCACATGGTAAAGTTGGGGGAAACCTTAGGGAAGAGACCAGGGGATTGGTATGGCCCAGCCTCTGTAGCACACTGCTTGAAAGCAGTAATGACTGCTGCATCAAAGGAAAACTATGAGTTTGATAGTTTAGAAGTGTATGTTGCTCAAGACTCAACAGTATACATTCAAGATGTTTATTCTATTTGCCGCTTAACAAATGGCTCATGGAAATCACTTATTCTTCTTGTGCCTGTAAAGTTAGGTACAGATAAGTTTAATCCATTATATGGGCCATGCCTCACCTCACTTCTTACCTTGGATTTTTGTATTGGTATAATAGGAGGTAGACCAAAACACTCACTTTATTTTGTGGGTTACCAAGATGATAGGTTGATACATCTAGATCCACATTATTGTCAAGAAATGGTTGATGTATGGCAACCAAATTTTTCAATACAAACATTTCATTGTAAATCCCCTAGAAAAATGCCACTTAATAAAATGGATCCATCATGTTGTATTGGTTTTTACTTAGCCACACAACCAGATTTTGAAACATTTGTTAATGTTATCAATTCCTTTTTAATACCACAGGGAGTATCTGCAAATTTTGAGTATCCCATATTCACATTACATGATGGATCTCGTAGCACAGTCATGAACCCACCTAACATAAGATATTCTATTTATGAAACGGAGCAAAATTGGGTATCACCAAATATACAAGATAGTGATACAGATATTGAATCAGAAGAGTTTGTGTTAATATAATGAATGTGAAAGAATTATTTGAAACCAAATACATGATAGCTCTTAATTATTTAAAGTGATGTAAATTAATCCATTAGGTAGAATGTTAAAAGGCTATTAATCACTGAGTGGAATTTAATCATGCTATTAGTAATTAATAATATGTAATAAAATGATGTTTGAAAGATACCTATATTGATTTTATTTAATACAATGATATTTTCTCTATGATCAGAAAAAAATCGAAAGTTATGCAAGGGTTTTGCTATCGCAGTTATGTGTCATTTTTGTCAGATAATATTAAAAGAAACCTAAAGTTTCGTTGGTCATATGTTAACTCCAAGCTTAAATGTCTGATAGGCTACCCTACCACAATGACGTATGAAAACAGAGAGTGTTTCTACTAGTAATAATTTTATTACTAGTTTATACATCTTTGGCTGTACTTTTGTATCTAGCTGGTTTTCATGAAATTAAAAAGGTGACATTTCAAAATAGGAATAAAATTAGCAAAATTTGTTTCCCACTATTTTTAATTTGTTTTCTAGTAAATGAAAAATAGTGGGAAAAACAACACCGATAGAAGTCAAAATGATCGAATTGATTGAAGATATAAGATTCATTTTAAAATTTCATTACAAATGAATAAATGCAACGGCAGGCACGACAATTTTTTTGACGTTTATGGACCTAATGCAGTGTCAGTAGGCACTAAGTTGGTTTAAGCGTTTTAATCCGGGAATTTTGATGTCAAAGATCTGGTCGCCTTGTCATGGATAAAAATTTTATCATTTTTAAAAAGTGGAGCAAAATCGACATATCAACAGTTACGACATAGCTAAAGAACTGGGAATTGCCAACAAAACAGTTTTGACCCATTTGAAAAAAAGGTGGATACACAAAACAGCTCGATATATGGGTGCCACATGAGCTCACTGAAAGAAACATTATTATATATTATTAGTAAGTATATTTGTTATGTTTGTATGTAGTAGGTACGTATTAAAAATTTAATACTTAGCCATTATTAGATACACCCATAAAAGAATAGAAAACCGAGACAGGTTGAACTTTTTGTCCCAAATATAATAGAAATTGTGTTATTACTCTTCGGTCTGGTGGTTCCTTGTATTTAAATATATTTTCATAAATTGTATCTGTCTTTACGTACTCTTAACGTGAATCCAAAGAGTATATTTATTTATTACTTTGATACACGCAATACACTATTGTGTGGATGTCAAAGTCAATATATCTTTATTTAAATAGACTCATTTACTAAGCTCTTTTAACTCGTCATAACAGAGAATGTGTATCAGAAAAAATAAATAATTGCCATTAAAGGTAATAATGATAACTATAAGTGGTTATTAACCGGGTATTTGCAAATTGTCCCAGTTATAAAATATAATTATGTATTATATAATTATTTATTTAACAATTTATGTACACACAAAGACTATTAAAAGGGCTGCATATCAGAGAATTGTACAAAGATACTGCTTATTAATTATTTTAAAATTAAAACTAACACTAATATGCATATTCCCAATTAACCCTACCACAGCTTCGACGTATTAGTAGCTGCAAGGAAGAAGCGGCGCAAAAAAACTCCGCCTTTAGTATTTATACATAAGACATTTACAAATTACCTATGTCATTATGTATTACAAACATATTTTTTGTTTTACAGAGCAATATTTTATACATCGATACGTATCGTCATTTCTGGTTTCATTAAGTGTCAATTCAGTTTGATTAGAGCTTAAGTTTATTTAAATTGCATCTTTAAATAGTCCATGCATTCATATCGCCTAAATTGTAGTAGCTTTTTTTCATTAAATTTTGTTTGATGTAGTCTTTAAATTTGTGTATAGGCAGTTCAGTTATATTTTGCGGGATTTTGTTATAAATGTGTTGCCCCATAAATAAAGAGGAGCTTTGTTTTATGAAGTCTAAAGATTGGAACAGCAAGTTTATTTATATGTCTAGTATTTAAGCATTGAGGATCACCACGTTTTGAAAAGGTTTATAAATATTTGTGGACATACAAGATATTATTATATATATATATATATATTGGGAAACTACAGTCAATATATAATATTAATTTCTTTAAATAAATCCCTGAGTGATTCACGTGGCTTGAGTCAAATATCTTCAATGCCAGCAGCCATGTCACACAATATCAAGCCATGACATTACACTGTGAAAATAGCTAAAGTTTACAAATATTGCTCTTTGAACATCACATAAAGACCTGATTTTCTTAACAGCGTAAGCAGCTGAACTTAGTCTTCCAGAGAGGGATGAAATATGAGGATACCATTGAAGTCGTGAATCTAATTTAATTCCCAAAAAGACAGTACTTTAAACACATTCAAGTTTTTCTTCAATGATGTTAATATGTGTGTCATCTTGCCTTACATTTGGTAAGGAAAACCAGATGGGTTTGGAACTTTCCGACTGACCTCAAAAATATTCTTTATGAGCCTTAGTAGTGTGTTAGTAGCGTGTCAGTCGGGAATGGCGCGAAAGAAGGTGGTGAGAAAAGTTTTTGCTCGGCACCTTTGTGTGTGGACGAGATGTGTACACCGAGGTGTACTTCGTGAGTCGAGGTACGCACCTCATACGCATACGCATACTCACGCAAGTATAGTACAGTTGTAAGTCCCTGATGGCTTTGTTTAGGAACTTTGTGCATGAATTGTGGTCTGTCTGATATGTAAAACAGTGACCAGAGAGTGTGATCTCTCACAGGTCATGGCCGGGGGTCATAGTGGACGCACTGCGTCGATGGCATGGCATACGTGGTTGGACCGTTTAGTTGGGAGGTGAGAGATCAATCGTGACGCATGGGCAGACTATTGGTATGGTTGGAGGTCTGTGGGGGTTAGACCCCCTAGTGTTTTTAGAACGGCAGCTCTCTCGGGCCCCCGAACGGGAGGGACAGGTGTAATGGTGCCTAAATGAGTGTAGGTTTCCTATCAGACTGAGATCTTGTCGACTCCCGTGCAGAGAGTAAAACACTATACTTCATAAACAGCATATACAGTACTTACACTCCTCATGTTATAATCCAATGTTCTTATGTCGTTGTAAATAATTATGGGTATTATGATGAATGTGATTGGGATTTGGTGATGTCAAAGAACTGGGTTATTATCTGGAGGAATTAGGATGGCCGGAGTGAACCAGCCCCACACCCTCCAACGCAAAACAGGCGCAATAGACGTCGATTTGCGGAGACCGCCTGTACGGAAGCAGAAGTAGAAGAAGAAGAAGTAGCTATATTCGTTGTTTCCAAAATTAAACGAGAGTAGATTACTGAGGCTAGGCAGCTGCATCAGAAACATGATATTGAATATGAGGTTGCATTACCAATTATACCAGATGGACGTCATCCTAGAGTTTATTCGCTGTCACTATGTCAAATGCGCTCATGGTTTTAATCAGACTGTGTACAACTAATTGAAGCAGCGATAATGGATATTAAGGTGCCGAAATACAATAAATATGGTCGCAAGAGAGTGCTGTCTGTGCCAATTATAAGACGATGCCACAAGGGCCAATGGGCAATTTGCCAGAAGTGCGGCTAGATCACCACTATCGCCGCCCTATTACCAACGTTGATTTAGATTACTTTGGCCGACTTGAAGTCACAATCGGGCGCCGGCGAGAGACAAGATTTTTGGTGGTCTATATCTTTATACCTAAACAAGTTGTTCACATTGAAATTGATTTTTCTGACTTTAAACTTGAAACGGCAGCGTCTCAAGTCTACGCGGTTTATAGCGCGCCGCGATGTGCCGAAAATTTTTTTCCGACAAATTTGACTGCGTTCGTTGGAGCTAACCGTCAGCTGTCGCAATTCTATGACGCTCTATTTCGCTGTCAACATCAAAGTTGAGTGGTGTTTTATACCCCAGTTTCCAAATGGGAGATTGTTCAGAACGACTGGTCCGAACGATCAAGACCTCTCTAGTTCACCCTTAAAACAGAGCACCTAAGGAAGAAGTGCTTTTAACTCTGCTTTAGAAGGCAGAGTTATTGGTGAAGTTAAGACCTCTACCTACGTCACTGAAAACAACGAGCGCTAGTCTCACACCATTTAATTTTTAGTAGAAGCCTCTTTCAATCAACAACGGCCAGCTCCATTGACTAATGAATCGTTTCGTCTGCGAAAGCAATGGTGTTCGCCTATTTGAAAATTTCCGAGCAGAAGGCTTAAAGATTATTTACCCTGCCTCAGAGTTCGGCAGCCACAACAGAAGGGGCACAAAAACTTTGGTGACGTGGTCTTAGTTGTTAATTTAGTTGGTTGGTGGATTGATGGGGTAATTCACGTTGTAGATATAGCCACCAAAAGGGGAATTTTAATGACACCCGCAAAATGTATTATGTAAGATTTGTAAAAAGATTGATGTTACTTGCTTTTACTATCACTGTTAATTCACCAAGTAAAATAAAATAAATTTAAAACTTTGGAAACGAGCTCTAAAGGTGAATCATTATATTAATGTATTTTAAGGTGAATCGATTTTATTCACAAACAATATTTCGGTGGCTTCAGATGAAGCTCCTGCCATAGTCGGTTTTTAAGCCATTACGGCTTAAAAACTCACGATATCATCCTGTTATCTAACAGCACCATATAGTTTGACACCAGATAGTTTGGTCCAATCGCTTCAATTTGTGATACATGCAGTTAACTATATAAGAAGCAATGCATTGAATACGCTTTTATTTGTACAATTTTGCGATAGAAATGATTAAGACTTCCAACGATTGTTTATACATACTGAAATCCGCTAGTTGTCAAAAGCATGTTTTACAAGATATTTCTCAATTTTGAATCATCATCAATCATTTTTAGTTTCTGGAAAGTAAAGGTTCAGATTCAAAAGGAAACCTGATCGATTTGAAAGCAGACATCGCGAATTTTACCGATTTTTTTTTGACAACAAATGTAATGAAATTAACTTCATAGTTTTATTACACGGGGACTGTCTCAATTTAATAAAAACAAAATGTACAATTTCAGCTTGTCTTGGAAAATTGAAAGTTGAAAAAAAAAGAAAAAGAAAATATTTTAAAGTAAAAAAATAGTCGGCGCGTGTTTTCAGTTTTGAAACTCGTCACAGGAAAATGCCTTAATGAGGATATTCAGACATGAGTAAAAATAAATTTTAAACTGTTTTGTATTTTGCCTTTAGACATCCATAAGTAATGTAATGTTTTAACAACAATAACAAAAAATCTCAGTGAATATGGGTGCCAGTCACCCAGCGTCCTAATGTTTTTCCTTATTTTTATGCCAAAATTCAAAATTATTTCAATGTTTTTCTAAATATAGTTTTTCTACTTCAGGTACCTCAACAAGTAAAGTCAAAGAGTGTGGGTATTTTATGATATTTAAATTATTGTGACATATTATTATCACAAACATTTTATTTAACCATTAATTAAAAATACACAGATTTAATCTTGAGTAAACCATGATTATTTATTTTAGTATTACAGTTATATAGTTTTCGATTCAATTCTAGTGGTAGGTACTTATGCAAAAGGCTACTAAATTCTAAAAGGACAGAGTGTGGAATGGATTGAGAAAATTCTTTTAAGTGGGTGAAAAAACAACACTAGTTTATATCCTTTACTGGAGGTGGGTGTCTGATAAAGTAATGTACAGCATTGTAAACAAGATGTGGGGCTACGTTATGTAATGGATGCACCCTGTTTAACTCATTGCTAGGAGAACCGACTATAAATGCATCCCCGAGTCCAGTTCCATGCTGAGCTACTGATAGTCCACTCAAGGTGTAACAAGTGTGGTAAATATCACGAAACCTGAAAATAAAAGAAGTGCAACTTAAATTTCCGGATAGATGCCACCACATCTTTTACTAGCTTCACTCTATTCGGAGTCAGGCGAGACAAGGTTTGACGAGTATAAGTGAAGGTGACGCGAGGAAGTCGAACGCCTTGGATACTTCTTCGTGCATAATGCTCGAAGTGATAAGCACTGCTAATTTATGCATTTTTGCTTGTATGAATTTTGGTAATGTATACCATACTTATAAAATTAAAAAAAACGTCCGAGAAGAAGGCGATGCAATAAATTTGGTTCCGCTGAGTTTTGACCAACGTAGATCCACTCGATCACAAAAAATTTCAAAATTTCTCTCTAAAAGAGCCTAATCTAAGCCTAGTCTAGGCAGTGCAGTTGTCGCATCTTCACAAATGGGCCCTTTTACTGCTTATCATTATCAGGTGGTATGGACTCATTTGCTGAGCTTTTTATAAAAAAAAGTCTGGCAGCACCCGATTTTGTGATTTCGAAATCTATGATTGTCTATCATATTAATTGATTGTCTATCCTATCAGCGTAAGACACGGCAAGGTAAAAAAAAGTGACAAGAGAGCCTCGACTAGGTTTTCGTGCTCGTGCTTGCTCGCCTAACTTCGAAGAGAATAAAGAGCTAGCTACAAATGACTAGTAAGTTTCAATTGCTAGCGAGGCGTTTCGATCGTAGTGCGTTCCGCTGACAAATGCACATGTAAAATATAGTTGCGAATACATCACAATAAAGGTACTGTATTCTTCTGTATGCAAACTATTAAATACGACCGAGACGATTTAATTCGATGGTAATTTACATTTTAGGTACAGTCCATTGATATAAAAAATCGGGTTGTTTTTTAATCGAATTCAAAAAGGTTTACAAAATGGTTAATCTAAAATACAAAATAAAGTAATTTGTTAATAAATATAGTCTAGGATGTTCTGGACACTACAGGGAGACCAGTGCTCGCTGCCATGAGTGCGGCTGCGAAGAAGACACGGCGCAACACACGCTGGAGGCTTGCCCGGCGTGGGCGGTACAGCGTCGTGCTCTAGTCACGGCCATAGGAGGTGACCTCTCCCTCCCGGCTGTTGCAAAGGCAATGGTCGAGAGAGAGGCGAACTGGGAGGCGGTAGCCACCTTCTGCGAAGACGTCATATCGCAGAAGGAGGCAGCGGAACGGGCCCGTGAGGATGACCCCCTCGCGGACCCGATTCGCCAAAGGAGACTGGGCCGGAGAAGGCGGCTTCATGGCCAGCTCCATCCGCCATAGTCGGGGCGGCGGGTGACGGAGTGGGGCTCCGTCACTCGCGCCAAACACGCCAGCGTGGGGGAACTGCGTCTTGTTCTGCGTAGTTCCCTTTCCCCGGTGGGCCCGGATGCGGGCATCGGTCGCACCGTCTTCGGCGCATGGCAGCGATTGCGATAAGTACCCTGCCGTGCGCCGAAGCCGTGACCTCGAGGAACACGTTGGTTTTTAGTGGGTATGCCGGCTCTTTACACCGGTGACTCCCACATAACCCATGCGGAGGCCCCAATCGCTGCATGGGTATCCATAAAGGATTTTCCAACGGGAAAAAAAAAAAAAAAGGATGTTCTGGACACTGCAGATTCGAATTGTTAGATACCTGTCTTGGCCTGTTCATATAGGAATGAGCGAGTTAACAGTCAGTTCATCCTATTCAATATAATTAGCCCAAAATGCTGAGAGCTTACCTATTCTTACTATAAAGTACGTAGGTTACATGCTTGTCGTTGTCACTTTAGATAGTATTTTGTCAGTTTGGCTTAGTAAAAATAAAATCAATTAAGTAAAACACTAAAATTTTTTGGTGTTTAAGCTAAAAAAGGAGTGAAGGTACCACTTACTTTCCAGGTTTATCAATAAGACCACCATCCTTTACTTGACAGCATATCATGATATATTCTTGTAAGGCACCTTGATTGAACAATACTGTTTCCATCATTTCTTTTTTATCTGAAATTTAATACTGTACGTTAAAAATAACTTATCATTAACCTGTGAAGAAATCACAACACAATAAATATTGATTTAAATAGACACTGGAGAAGGGGTCTGCCAGATTCTGAAGTATACACTTGAGTAGATTCTGATGTCACACTAAATTAAAATTTATGTTCAGTATATCCCATTCTCAATGGTTATTTATAATTCAAATCATTTAACTGTTCTAAATTATTGCTATCCTTTTCTTAATGGGAATGGCATGATCTGAACTTGCATACTGACCCTTCAAAATCAGCTGGGCAGCCTAGTAAGGAAAGGTTAATCGCTATGTTAAGCATATAATACACTATTTAACTACTTTACGGAACATACATAGAAGAGGTATATGACCTATTATATGACTTATTAAACATTAAAAACAGGTCTTTAACGACAATCATGTCGCTTGTCAATCAATTATTGCTTGACTTTCATACTAGGTTGGATTAGCTTTGGTTATGAGCAGATTGAATCAAGGTGTCGTCGCCTGTCGAGTCAAGTGAACTTATCGACTCTTCTATCACTACCACAAATGTTCACTATTTCAGTATAGTATAATATAACATGAAGAAGTCCACTAAATAATTTTGATAATGTTAGTCAGATTATAAGTGGTTTGTCCTCATTAACCTATTAACAAATTTACTTTATATTTGTGTCTTTTTTTTCAGATAATTCAACAGTTCTACATTTTACCTCTCATGCACAATTAATATACCTTGTGCAATCATATCACTTTGCCCAGATAGTTTTTATAAAATATATACCTAAGCAGAAAACTCTATACTGGTGGAATCTATTAAGAAAGCGCCATAAAACCCCAAAGAAGAAGAATGTTAGTCAGTTAATGTTGTCATTTTAACGTTTGATAAATTATACTATGGGAAAGTTTAAAATTTTATGATTGATTTGTCAAACATTGCCTTCCAGGAGAATACTGCAAACAATAGTGGTTTAACAGATTAAACAAGTTACTCTTATTAATTAAGAATAAATTTCATAAACACAAGAAAATGTCACCAGAATTTGACCAAAATTGTATAAAAAGAAAGGACACCACTCCAGTATTGTCCCCAGTCAGTGTAGAGGTTCAAATAGTTCCCATTCTAAAGTCTGGCAGAGACCCCAGCTTACTCTTCTCTCAGAGACCTCTTTCGTTAATGGAATGTTCTTGAAAAAATTTTATTATGGGAAGGATTGAATGGTTTGTGGAAGGCCGTGGTTTTTTGCCATAGAATTCTACACGTTTAAGACATTCAAAATCATGTTTAGATAATTTACCATATTAGATGTTAGAATTGTACACATTGAATACTTGAATATAAGCTATAGACATCAAAAAATGAATTAAAGACAGAGATTGTGATGTGAATGACCCAAAACATAAAATACATTCAATCCATATTAATCTGATAACATTAAAAATGTTATTAGATTAATATGGTGATTATTACAAGTTGTATTTGGATGGCTTTAAGGATCAGCTTCATCAGCCACTCCATAGTGGGGGTTGCTATGTATGACCTTAAATGTAAGCAATCTTTCATGTGGCAATTAGATAGCAAAGTTTGTAGGATCAGAGCTGAATTACAGAATTAACTATCAAATAATCTTTGGAATATGTGTCTCAACTGTGTCCAAAATCGGAATGAGTAAAAGGCCTCAATGTGTCAGCAAGCTGTACAATGCTGTTAAGATGTATGACTTTGCATTTGCTTCCATTAGAACAATGTAGCCATGGCAGGGTCAGGCATCACAATAGCCATTGTATGCTTTTAAACTATGAGACTGACATCACTGCATCATGGTGGTCAAAGCCTCACCAAAAATAAGATTAAAAAAAATTAATAACCAACCTTGAGATAATATAGCACTAATAATAGGAAATGCAGCTCCTTGCCAAAAGGAATAACAACCATCAACAAGCTTATTTGTACGTCCTTGGAATCCTCCTTCTACTCGCATCTGCCGATTGACACACCACCTCAGCAGTGCATCAATATCACATAAAGCAGTCCTATTCAAAAGTGCAAGAGAAGCTAATCCACAAAATGCATATCCTCCATGCGCCTCCATTCCAGGACAACCAGCAAATCCTCCCTCATATGTTTGACAACTAACAATCCATTCAGCAGTTTTATCAAACAAAGCATCAGTATATATATTTGTCAATTTTGCAATACTTATAGCACAATATGCTCCTCTGATATCCTGTTCACCACCCTTATGGAGAGCAAAAGAACCATCAACATCCCTAACAGTCCATAAAAATTTCTGTAGAGAACTTCTGTCAATAGAATCATATGCATCATCAGTACCAATTATACTTAGAGCATTGATAGCGGCATATGTTGTGCCTAAATGTGAGTATTGCCCTGGTCCACCACCATAACCTCCCTCTTCATGTTGACAATGTGACAAAAACTGTACCACATTTGACAGTATGTCTGTATCAGGCATATCATTAAGTAGCCACAGAGAATGTAGAATCCAGTACACAAGCCAAGTTCTACTTGCATCTAAACATTCATAACTCTTAGGTAAACCATTTAACCAACTCTTTAGTAGTTCTGCATGCTGTTGCCTAAAAAGTAATGGTATTTCTGGATCAATAGATGCATTTTTTTCAAATTGTTTATAAATCTTAAGGATTGTTGCTTCCACATCATCCTGAAATTAAACAAAGTAAGTAGCACTATGAAATAAAACACTGTTATGTCAGTGGAAAAATTAGCTTATCTGCTATTTAAAAATAGTTACAAGTAGTTAATAAATTATTTCAAGTCCTGAACCTTAATAAAAATAATATAACATAAATAAATATAATAATATTTTAGGTTTTTAACCCTTGATTTGATAATAAATGGTGCCAAATGTTTATCCAGGTGCTGAAATTCAAATGCAATGAATGTATTTATAACTCACCTGATCCGATGAAGTATCTGTAACTATAGCTTCCCCCTTATTAGCTTCCGCTATAATATCAGAATAACATCTTATTTGATTATCCATTGTAGTTCTTGCGTCACATTAGATTTGCCCCGAATTATTTTATTTTACATTAAGTTAGGTGACACCGTTTCATTTAGTTCCCTTTTAACCTGGGCTAGTTAGGAACGTATCTATGCAGCCTTGGTCTACAGCACCTTAAGAGAATTATTATGTTATATCATTAAATATGCTCAACGAAATATTTTTCATAATAATAGTAATGCCTACCAGAAGACCAGATGGTACGGTACGTTTAGTTACATTATTTACTCCATTTGTTTTGATTTTGAGATACCTACCTAAAAGTTTAGTTCAGCCTACGCATAACTAAAATAAGTCTTTAGCCTCATTTCATAAAAACACAAACTAATAATATATAGTCAGCGGTTTTTTTTTCAATTATTTGGCCAGGTAACTAAGACCTTTAAGCCATATCTTCATTAATGTAGTTTTTATCTTTATTTATGGCTCCAGGATACTGGTGCAATATAGCCCATTGCCCCATGGAGTTTTTGGCGACTAATGGTAGGCCCCGCTATTTTGTTAATGACTTTAAAATTAATATTATTTAATTTATAAAAAAAATTTATAATGATAAAATGATACGATAAAATGGAATGTTATGATAATGATTACGACGAAATGATAAGTAAATGAGAATGATCATAAAATATTTTAAAATAAATGAACTTACCCTACAAATGAATGAATGGAAATGAAACACTGAAAAATCTCATGTAAGTCACTAATCAACGCTGAATGATGTATTCCATATATTGCATGACTTAACGATCCTTTTTGTCATAAAACTACAGCAATTTCATGACAAAAACAACACTACAACACAATATATTAAATAAAACACACAGCACCAAACTGCCCCCCACCATTTCGCGGGGTTTGTAACTACTTATTGTAAACTACTTTTAGTGACATTGCCAAACATATATTATGAATTACCAAACAATATTCAAAACAAACTGACTAAGCTTCTCGAGGCCAGCAGTCTTCAAGGCTCCAATAAATCTGCAATGTAATTAAAGTAGTAGTAGTAATAGTAAAGCAAAGTCGCAGTAGTAAAAATAAAAAAATGAATGATTATATTTAAGTAATAAATACTCTCCCATTGTTTTTGCTATCCAGGAAATGCAACTCAAACCTGACTTTCATTCCTCATTTCGAGTTTCGGGCTATTCGTGCCTCCAGGATGACAGCAGCGATGGACATGCAGGTACTACTGTACTTGTCTCTAGGAAATTTTATATTAGACAGTTATCTCCCCCTTCCCACAGTGAAAGTGTTAGTGCAGTAGCTCTAGGAGCATTCAGTATCTCCTTATACTCCCCAACCCATTTCTGAATGTCTGTCGGAGTTGACTAATATTTTCTTCTGCATTCCTCCACCACTTGTTGTTTTGGGTGACTTAAACATCCACCACGCATCTTGGGGCTCTTATTAATGTGACTATCTTTTTTCGTTTTTGGACTTACGTGATAAGACCTAGATTTTCGAGGGACTTCTTTGGCGACGGGGATTATATTTGATCATTGTTGTGTTAGAAACAGTCGAGTAAAGTTGAATCAGAAGAGTAAAGTGCTTTTCGTATTAATATAAAAAGTTTTAATAAAAAAAATACATTGTCATACTGAATTTATTAAATACATCTTTAAATTTTAAATTAATTAATTCTATATTTTATTAAATGAATTTAGTAAATGAGTCTATTTAAATAAAGATATTTTGACTTTAACTTTGAATTTAGTTACTTTTGGGAAAATTTACTAGAATATATGAACTTTGTTTGTATAAAATATTTCCTTTTTGTAAAACATCATGACCGTAGTCGTTGACGACGACAACGATAGAAGGTGGTTACATCTTGTTACCTTTGCCTCGAGGGCACAAACTAAATAGAGAACATATATAACATTGTAATATAAGTGGCCCCACTTCAGTTGTGCACGGACTAATTAAAAAAGTTCATCGTATCTCTTTCATTCCAATACAATAAGAAGGGATAGAATGACATTTAGGAATGTCGTACGTTATTCCTTTTGATTTATTTTATATGACATATTTTACGATGCGCGTTAACTTAAGTCAAAAATGCTTAATAGGCGCAATTTTAAAAAGTTCAAATTACGTCACCGGTCACCTATTTTTTTTGGATGTATTGTACTGAAAGTGTATTACTGAACTTAATTTAGTTCGTGCACAGCGGGATAAGAGCCTAAGTGTTAATTACGGGTCAACTGATCACTATATAATACTGTCAACATGTCAGACCACGAAGAAAGTCTAAGTTTTTCGATAAAAACTTGGAATCGATCAGCTGATCCTATAAATAAGGTACCAGTCTAGGCAACTATGTACATAGCACTTGTGAGATATTTACAGACCGGATTATTCGCAAATATCGAAAGGTCGGATGGGATAGAAAAATATGACAAAAATGTTGTCATATGGAGGAAATGTAAGCGAGTTCGGTTTCACAGTTCACTCTTACTCTCACAAGCGCCATAAATTGAAAACTTTCGGTTATTTAACATTTTATTTTGCTGTATAAAGTTCT
Source organism: Acentria ephemerella (assembly GCA_943193645.1). Lineage (NCBI taxonomy): Eukaryota > Metazoa > Arthropoda > Insecta > Lepidoptera > Crambidae > Acentria > Acentria ephemerella. The sequence goes on from OW971889.1 coordinate 4,267,989, forward strand.
ATTACAGCCTATAGCTCAATATTAGAGATATCATTTTATCTTAAACAAAAAGGGTCTGTTTTTCAAAGGGGTTACCTGGGATGGGGATAAAAAACATTGCTTATATACAAACTTACAGCATAGATAATATTTTCAAATACAGCAGCTGTAAATATTCATAATATTATATTATATTTGATTAATATTTGATAAGCAGTTTTGCTAGAGGATTGTAAGTGATGAGTAGCAGGAACTTCATTGTAGTAGGATTAGGGATTTTCAAAGGTAAAATATCATTCACAGACAGGAGACACAGTTGAAAAATGTATTATCAGTGCATGGATAATGTATTTCAACTTCTCAGGCTCTGCCTCTGATTATGATTGTGATATCATATCCACCCATATTATGTGTGTGCTGTAGTTTTAAGTTTCACAAATTAAGTTAAAAAAGTTTTAAGTTGTGTTTCACAAATTATATTTATAATTTATATGTTGCATAGCAGATTATGAAAAAATTTATAGGAAGATCCAAAAACAAGAAATTAACATTACTATATTCACTTTTCAGATTGGATACATGGATGGAGCGTTTGATGGGAAAACTGCTACATTTCAAACAAGTTTTGATACAGGCTACAATCAAGGATTAAATTTTGGGTTTCAGTTGGGTTTTAATGAGGCTTTTGCTTGGCTAAGGTAGTATTTAATTTTAAATATACAAGAGTATGCGATAGTTTCTATGCATTTCATAAATCAGCCTCTATTCTTAACACTAATTCTCCTGTTACTCCTTATAGATGTTATACACATGACTTGTGACATGGAAGTGTTATGGCACAAACAAGAGTGCTGCCATCCAAACGTTATTTTGTCTGATATTAATTTTTATAATTAGCACAGCAAATGACTTGACACCACCTGTCCCTATGTGTCCTCAGGAGTCCATATGCGAAGATAGCTAGTGCAGCCAACTCCACCTTGCCAGCCTAAAAATTGCATTCCATGCCTTTTGAAGGAATTTCACTTTGTGGCTGTGTGACAGGGAAAGTCACTTTATTCTCTTGCGTAAAGTAGTTCAGGGCACTGTTCTGGAACTCTGAAGAAACGGATGGGAAAATAACTTTTAGGCTGTAAACGTGCAGACTTTGGATTCCTTTGTATTGAATTTGTCAAGATTCTTAGATCCCATTCAGATACAAACCGCTATCCAGCACCCTATCCAGCTCAATAGTAAGAATAACTCACTCTCCATTTACGCGCCCAGCTGTTGGGTTCACTGGCATTCACTAACATGAACCGCGAAGCGTATTCATCGGAGAGGATTCATGCTTAAAAGTCAGCGAACCCAGCAAGAAGACAGAAATCTGGGCGAATAGACTACGGCGGAAGCTTAAAGTGAAGAGCCTGGTGTCAAATTAAAGGTTTTGGGCAATGTCGTGGCTAGATCCGCTATGTCTTCGGATAGGACTGAGTATATCTCTCCCCCTTTTAGGGGAACGGTTGTACATTGGATTCCCTCAAAATCACGGCACAGCTAATAGAACACTCTAGAGTTTAGAGAAAGACATACCGTCTCTAATCACGTTAAGACGGGGGACAACTACGTATTAAGTTCTAAGCACTATCCCTATTAAGTACTGAGTACTATCCCAGCTATAAAGCTGGGATACTAACAAGTTCACTAGCTATCCAGGCATCGATCAATTTTAGCTCCACACTACGCTAACTGATACAAATATCAGGCATTCTGTGGCTCCAGTTGGCAGAAGTTAGACTGCACGGTTATGGCTAGACGCCAGTAGCCATGGCTGCCCGTAACGTGCGAATATAATAACTCTTCACCAACTTATGTAAGCTGTCTTGCATACAGATCAGCCTCATGAAAGCAGCTTATAATATGGCTGAGTCTGATCTGGAATCCTAACAGGCGTGACCACTGATCCAAGCACGGTATGCCGACTGAATTTAGTTCCAACGAGATGTTTAAGCAGTGTTTAAAATTAGTCCTACTAAAATTAATAGCCTTTAGCTAATTAAATTAAAGTATGGCCTGCCTTATGCACCTTAATATAAGAAAGGTACCAGTGCTGAACCGTCGCGGAATATAGCCATCTAGTTTAGGAAATCGGATCTAGATTATACTTCACCCTTAATTTTTTGGCATGAAGCCAATTTAATATTATTATTATCTTACTATTTAACTATTTCTATTCATTTCAGTCAGAAAGAAAAAACTAAAAGTGCAATGGAAAACTTGATAGATCCAAGAAAAATTAACTGTATTATATGTATAAACAGAAACACAGAAGACAAAATTGACAATTTATTTAATGTTCAAGCTGAACAAAATGAAGAAATTTTAAAAAATGCAAACAGGTGATTTATAATTAATAAGGACTTTTGAATAATAATGTTCATTATTAAAATATAATATTGGGACAACTTAAGTTTAAACTGATTTCCCATGTAACTTTGAAAGAGTTACATAATTTTACTTTTCTTACCCTAAGATATTATTGCTATTTAAGAAATGAAACAGAAAAACAAATCCTGCTTTGAAAGTGTGTAATATTTTTATGTGTTGTCCAATCAGTGGGTAAAAATAAATCAACCACTGAATGTTGTTATATAGTATTAAAATGAGATTGTATATTAATAGAATAGTTTTTTATATTTACCATTAAAATACTTACATAATCATCACATTTCAAATTGGCTTTTAATCATGGAATCATTAGAGTCGAAAAGTGTAAGTTAAACTATTATAATATTTTATACATTGCAATTGAAAATAACACAAAATTGAAATGCGATTTTAAGTTTTATACGTTATATAACGTTCATGTATCTTCTCCGTCTTTGTCTTTACACTTTTGGCAGAGCGGTCGTGACTGTCGTTTTACTGTGCGTTTTATAATGTGGTGCCATTCCTCTTTCATGGTGGTCCATTGTTGCCTCGGTCCACCTTTTAAGTGACCTGTATGAGCCCTGATACCCTTCACTCTGCCCCGCATCACTTGCTTAAGAACTCAAGGCTCCTCGTTGTGTCGTGTCCCAAGAATGTGAGGATGTGTCTGTACTATGAAGGAGAGCCGATCGAAAAGCTTCTGCTTCTGCAGAATAGACTCATTTGTTCATAATCCAGTCCACAATATTCCCAGCATTCTTCTCCTGTATGGTACAGTTACATCTTAAGCATGTCACTTGTTTATCTAATTTTATTATTAGTGTTCATAGCAATTTTGTATTGTTTTAAAGTGATGAGTAGATCCTTCAATTGGGCTCTTTTAAGATTATACGAACCTTAAGGGTTTTAATAACATGTGTAAAATTTCTCCTCCAATAGGCTTTTTATGTGGAAGAGAGACCCACAGTTGCGATAAGTGACCGTGCACTTCGCTATCTTGTACTGACTCTTAGTCACTGATTTAAATACATACAATTTTTTTTAGTAAACTTTGATTTTCTTTAGATTTTCTGTTCTCTATGTACGTAGACTTTTTATCAGATCTTGAAACCACAAGAAATTCAATAAAATATTTTTAAAGAAATTTAACATATTCAAATGGAAAAGTTTAAATCTAATGTGGTAAATCTTAGTACCTACCTATCATGACTTTATATCACATTTTATGCAGATGTGTTGTTTGATATTACGCATACGTATTACATATACTTTTATTAGGCTAGCTTTTCTTACTTATAATATTACTCTAGGTTTTTTTTCTGGGGGTGGTTTCATGTTCTCCTGCTTTACTTCAGTTTTAATTTCCATATGGCTTGGTATATTGCCATTAGCGGGCTCGGGTGCGCATGTGGCGGTATCTACTGGTTCCTGTTTTATTGTAACATTACCCACACCATTACTCTCTGAAGATTTGTCAGCACTTTTTTCGTTTTCTGATTTCACTGTGACACCGTTAGTCTGAAAATCACACACAATTAATGGGCCTGATTCTTGAAGTACGAAAATAAACTTAATTTTATTTATTTAGTCACAGTCACACACGAATATTTATAGCTAGAATATTATAATTGGTAAAGAGACCTATAGTATAACTTTCATTTAAAAGTTAATAAAAGAATACACTTAGTAAACTTACATATTAATAATATTGTATAATATATTTATACTCGGCGCCAAAATAGCACCTTTAAAAAATCTACTTCAAACAACTTTCAACCTTATTCATATTTATATTTATTTATAATTTTGGGAATCATTTCAAAGGTAATGAAAAAGTACACAAAAATTACTTAGAATCTTTGAATACCATGAAAATAAAGTTTACAAAACAATTAAAACTTATTTACACCTTTATCAAAAATATACTAAATAATACAAAAGTATCACAAACATTTATTAAAAGAACACTAAAACCGACTGTTATGCATTAATGTGTAACCCCTCGCCAACAAATCCGTTGAGCACTTAGTGACACTTGGCCGTGAGTATCTCGAGTCTCCGGGAGATGAAAAGAAGATCGATTTTACCGTCGGCCGACATGCAGCCCCAGAATAAAAAAACCGTCCTCCATATTCTCCCGTCACCTAGATGTAGACTCGGGCGCAACGTTCACCCTGTCTTCTGTATACTCTCTTGCGTTTATCATTGCAGTAAAGGCAGACGTCTGAGAAGAGCAGAGCTCTCCACTGGTCAAGGGTAAAATAAAAGTGGTCGCAAGCGGGTTCATTGATGATCTGCGGTTAATTTTAGATCAGCAGCAGCTCTATATGCGCCGCCATCTTCTTGTACCTCTTGAATTATTGTATTTTTAGTTTATTATATTGGGCTTTCAAATGACACTAATGTTGGTGGGGGTACACATGCGTGTCTTAAGAGTTACTTGAAAATAATTTTCGCTGAGGTGCGTTTTTTTATACCGTGTATTATAAACCCCTTGGGACCCCCCTTCCACAATCACCAAGTATCATTTTATGAAATTGTTATTTGTAAAATGGCTGACTGAATTGTAAGGTGTCTACAATTTCTAACTTTAAACTTTAAAACTATTTAAATGGACTACTCTTACTTAAGAAATACTATCTTTTTGGTTTTATGATAAAAAGTAGAGTGCATTCTCCAGCAAGAAAATATCTTCTAGTAAAAATTGAGTTGAATAAATAATTAGAGCGTAATGCGCTTTAAATGTGGTCCAAATTAAAAATCAAAGAGCTCCATCAATGCATGTTACATATTTTTAATTGAAAAAAAATGGGTGATCTTCAATGACATTAAAACCGGTTTGTTTATAATATTAAACAGAATCAAAATTAAAAAAAATTGTTTCTGTTTATTAAAATAAAAAATATCTGAAACATACTTGATTAGACGTCGTTTGAGTCACAGGAGGCGGGAATTGACGGACCAATTCTGCTAACAACATGTCAACTCTCTGCCGCTGAAATAATGTTGATGGCTCTTCCTTTGGAGTATTAGATGTATCCTTCGCAGTATTTTGAGTTGCATTAAATGAACTCAAACCTAAAAGATACATTTATACTTAATTAAAGCAATGTTCTACATTTTTTGGATTGTATTAAATAAAATCCTTGAAAAATAAGTAAGGATTTATTTATTTACATCGTGTAACGGGAAAGGGTAGTCAAAATTAAAAAATCAGTTGGGTGTTCAGCCTAGATTCTTACTATTATGAGCAGGAGCACCGTTTTATTGCAAAATAATATTGAGTAGATCTTTATTATTTTTCAACAAAACAGTGGTTTCTATAATTTAAGATACTATGTTGTTAAAAAAAATTGATCCTTATGAATGACTTTCGGTTGGTATCATAAAATACAGATTGTGTTTTCACATTTCATGTGTTCTACGGAATCGAGCAGGTGATTTTTTTTTTAATTTTAATATAACTGCTCACGAAATATAATTGCTCCTACCGTAGGTAATTCGTTCTATCTACCGTTCTATCATAGACCGGCGACCATGATAGAGCATATAGGTAGTTTTTAAATTTTTCTATATATTAATTATAACAAAATTAACCCTAATTACTTACAGGTCTAAGGGATGATATCCCTCAAATGTGAAATAATTTCCCCAAGACCCAAATTCATCAACGTGTGAAATAAATGGTGTTCATAATATGTAAACAGGTAATTCTTATCATTTTTAATTATTAATTATTTTTTTTGGAACACTCGATCCTGGCGGAATCTATTAACAAAGCGCCATAAATCCCCAAAGTAGATTTTTTTTTTGGATGTTCACTGTCAAAAACAGGTGGTTCTTTTAATTTTTTAATTATTAATTTTTTGGACATTCACTGTGTTGACTTTTAATCTCTTGTTTTACATTTTGGAAAACATGGTCTAAAGTTAAAAAATGACAGATAAATTATACTTGTTTGTTAAGGTGTTGGTAAACTCTATTTTTAAAAGACCTCAATTTTAAAAAGGTATAATCACAATTAAGAAGTACAAAAGTGGATTTATATTTTCATAGTGATCATGTTTATCTCTATCAGATGTTGAAGAGTATATCGTGAATTTTTTCTAAGAGTATTCAAAAGCTGTGAATTATTTAACATATAAAGAGATAATGATTTATTGAGAAATGGCACTGCCTAATTAAACTCTGTGCATTATTGAAACTATAAAATTATTAATCCCTCCCAAATAACTTAAAGAAGGAGCTGCGGCTATAAATAACCCCAAAAAACCCACAAATTAACAAAAATAACATCTTGCTAAAAACAAAAAAGTCTGCGTAATTTTCTTGTATGCATGTGTATTAACATTTGTGTTTTCAGAATTCGTTGAGTACCGAACATAAAAGAATAAATGGTGGCTGAACGAGAAGCTTAATCTTAATATAATTCAATAACACTTATACATTGATATGAATGACATCTAAGTAATTTAAGTAAAGTTTAGGGCTAACTCTAGGTAGATTTAATAACATCAAGAGTTAATCAATTTTTCTGCAAAAAATATTTTATTCTCAGGGCTAATATATTCAACAAGTAATTACTGATGTTATTCTTTTTATTCCTAAACAAAAATAATTAACCAGTTTAGCACATAAATCATTTGATCTGGCATCATCTAAACTCTCTTGATAATGCATCGGCAAGTGTAAAAAATGCATCCATTGGTGTAAGTCAGCACTTAATATTCAATAAGTGTAGCGGGACTAGGATAAGTAACTTAAGTACAGCCATCCTCCTTGGCGAGAAAATCTATGGGCATATGCCGGCCTATATTAAATTAGTCGAAAGTACAGATGAGCTCTGGAAGTACTACAACATGAAAAAATTAACCCAATATTTACTAATATTAACCTGGTTTTGATGCTTTGAAATCCCACCAGTATCCTTTGCTTGGATGGTATCTTGAATATGACATAGTTTCTTCAAAGGAACATTGTAAATGATGTACAGATGACAGCTGAAAAAAAGGTTGTAATATGTTATAGTCAATTAGAAAACAGAATAAACAATTATGTTCTGAATAATCAAGTAATAAATAAGTGTTTACCAATCTCGAGTTTAAGACACTTGCTAAATCTGGAGCCTGATATACAATACCAGCAATAATGTAATAGTCTGCCAAAGGGGTAGCATGTGTAGGGCTATGCCGATGTTGCTTTCGAATGACATACAGTATAGGATCTTGAACATGTAGCAATATATATTCTAAACCAGTCATATTTCTGAAAAATTAAGTTGCTTTCAAACAGTATCACCAATGTATCAATACAAAACAACAGTGAATTACTTACTGTAATTGATCCATGCTCAACCGCTGCATTTTTACAACTTCATTGTTACAAGTGCGATCAAAAAAAGGGTTTGATCTTTCAGAAAAGTAATCCATTATATTTGAGGGATTTAAAATAGGAATCCATGCAGAATCGTGCCATGAAAGACCTAAAGGATTTTCAGTGGCCAGTGGTAAGTTACCAATCCTACCAGGCAACATATTTAGTATTTATTATTGTTAATAAACAACAGATTACAATCGCAAACTAAGCAGAGAACTATTGCGAACATGAAACTTTTCAATCAACATACTCACAATATAATACAAAGTACTCTGTGCGATATAATAAACGATCGACAATAGGGATGTTAGGGAGCTCCGTAACCGTAACCGAAACTATCGGATATCCGATATAAAATAATATCCATAACCGGAACCGAATCCGAAATAAAAGTTTCGGATAATATCGGATAGGGGCGGACTGTAATTGCGACACGTTATTGTACGAAAATGCATACTAAGTACAACAGTTTAAGTACCTTAGTAAGACAGTACCTCTCTCCGCCTCCCGGAAGTGTACCGAGTGAGCAACTTTTCAGTGATGCTGGGTTAATTTATGATCCTTTAAGAAATAGACTTTCTGGTGATAAGGCTGCGAAATTACTTTTTGTTAAGTATAATTTGCCTTTGCTAAATTTTGACTATTAAATATGTTTAATGTTATTGTAAGTAGAAAGACGATGTATGATTCAAATCAAGTGTAAATTAAGTAACTAATAATAATAAATAAAGAATGCTGTGATTCTTACGTTAAACTTAAAATATAGTAATAAATATGTGCAATGACCTTTCTAAATTTAATTCTTATTTTAATATTTTTAATGACTGATTTTTGTTCCTACCAAATAAACCATTTTATTAGCTATTTATATTTAATACTTTTGAAATTCCTTAAAAATTTAATATCCGTAACCGAAATTATCCGAAACTAACGGATAATCCGAAATAATTTCATATCCGTATCCATATCCTTATCCGGTATAATAATCATTTCGATATCCGTATCCGAAATTTCATATCCATAACATCCCTAATCGACAATATGATTTAGTTTATCGTGCTATATCGATTTTTCAGTACTTCATTGCAGTACTAGTATGTCATTAATAACTTTATCGAGAATAAAATACCGAATACCGATTTCATACCGAATTATTTTGATTATTTCACAGATTAGAAAGAGTATGTCAAACGAAATGTCATTCATTCTTATATTTTAACACAACGAAGCAAATGGACCTTGAGCAAAAAGTTTTATGAATTTGCAAATAAATATACAAATAATTTGATGTATCTTTACGAATATCAATGTTATCGGAAATATTTTATTTCATAGGCGACAGGAATGAGGCCCCCCTAATTATTAAATTCTTATTAATGAGGATGTCGGAACCCCCAAGATATTTAAAAGAGGTTATCAGGTAAAGTAGTCAATAATGTGATTTCAATACAATTAATAACTAACACTATAACTGCATACGGCAAAAAATCGTGTAGCAATGAAGACCTGCTATATACGATAATAAGGAGCGTCGGTTACACGATCTATTTTTATTGTCAATCAAGAGATTAAAGACGAAATTAATCTTGAAAGTAATTTTGTCGATAAAATTTTATTGTATTTTTTTTTTTCAAAGTAAAAAAAGAACAAATGAAAAAAGCAAAATTTCCATAATTTAATTCTTTTTTAAAATGTCGCCATTTTAATGTCACGAATATACAATCAAAGATATTTAATTACAAGTTTATACATACTATATGCGAAAAGACTTTTTCCCCGACCTAATAATTTATGATAAAAGCACATATCGGCTTCTTGCTAGCTTCCAGTTTCCACAGACCAATCAGGGATACTATTCAGTAGACTAAGAACAATAATTGGAAATAAAGGACAAAATAACTATGGGAAATTTACAGCTACCTTTGCAACCACCTTAGAGATTACAGCTGTAGCTATGTTTCATCAGAATCCGAAGATGATTATGATAATACAGAAACCTCAAGCAAAAAAAGAATTTTTTATGGTGTAAAGTATCTAGACGAAGGTATTTTAGTCAGATTAAATTATTGTATTTTATGTATTTTTTTTGATTAAATAAAACAAGATTCTGTGAACATTTTCCCTGTGTAATTACCTAATTAAAAAAAAATCATCAAATTCCGACTTGGAGCAAAGTTTGTACTGTGGAAATCAAAATGTATATCCTATCCTGCCGCCGAATCGATCAACTTTAAAATGGCAATGGCAGATAAAAACATCTCATATGGAGAGGCATCTAAGTTGCATGGCCCTGCGACTAAAAGTTTTAGGGATGCTGTTAAGACTTCTTATGTACCTGTCTAAGTATACGGAACTGTCAAAGTATACAAGCAAAGAAAACTGACTTTTTATTTATTATACACAAATTCTCCCCCCTTATTGTTGCTATTTTTGAATCAAGGCTAAGGCCGGAATCTTTCCTAAGGGTTCCTGGCTTTGCATGTTTAGAGATAGATAGAGATGACAGACAAGATGGGTATGGAGGTTCTGCCATGCTCGTCAGCACATCAATAGCTTCTTCCAGAATTATGGTTAATTCTCAAGAAGAATTCTCCATAGCGGTAATCAAAGTCAAATGTATCAATTTTATTTCACTGTACATATCTCATCCAAGCCGTTCAATCATTCATAATTTTTGTGGTAATTTGTCAGAGTTACGAGGCCCAGTAGTTATGATGGGTAATTTCAATATTCATCATCCGTCCTGGGGTTGCTTAAAGAGGGACATTTTAGCGGATCTGATTTTCAGCATGATGGATTCCCACAATTTGTGGGCCTTTTCAGCTAGCTTAGCTCCTGCCATGTCGTGGCAGGTATGTAGGAGTACTTTTGGCAGTGATCACTTTCCAATTTTAATGAACTCCCCTTCTCTAAACCTGTGTATAAAATTGTCAAACCCATCTTGAAGTACAAACTCACTGACATATTGGGAAAAGTTTACTGTCCTTACAGAATTATTTTCCAAGTATCTTCCTTCTCCTTCTCTAAGCAATTTAGATATTTGTTTTACAAACTTTGTAGATTGTATTAGTAGTGCTGCTGATCAGTCTTTTCCACTTAAGTCTGCTATCCCACGTAAAAAACCATCTCCTCCACGGTGGGACAGTGAGTGCTCTGAGGCTATCAAAAATAGAAAATTGGCAGAACAAGCATATTATAAAAATATGAACCAAGAAAATTTTTCCGCTTTATGTTCAATTATGACTAGAACCAAAAACCTCCTGCTTTCTAAGAAGAGAAAGGGTTGGCAGAATTTTTGTGAATCGGTAACCCCAGATATATAGCCTTCAATTGTCTGGGAAAGGATTAGGCTATTTCGTGGATCCTTTAAAAACCCTACCCCACAGTATCCTTCCAATTCTAACTGATCTAAAAGATTTTTAGATAAGTTAGCCCCATCATATGGTCCAAATAAGAATGATTTAACTTCTATGCTAATAAGATACCTGTTTTTGAATTCGAGTATGATATTCTTATGTTTAAGCCAATTATATGCCTTACACTTAATCTTGTGAAGAAGGATCCGATGACCCCGAAACACTTTCTGCGATTGAAAGATGAGTACTGGGCGGGGTGGAATTCCATATATTCTGATGCGTCAAAAGATAGCCCAGTGGGATGTGTAGGAGTTGGTGTATGAAAATTTTAATATAGTCCAAAAAATTAAATGTCCACCTGAAACATCTGTGTTTACTGGCGAGTGTAGAGGACTTTTAGAGGCCATAAACTATATTTTACTATTTAACCTTAAAAAAACAGTAGTATTTTCAGATTGTCTAAGTGCAATGGATTACTCTCCAAAGACTTGAAGTCTTTGGAGAGTAATACATTCAAATCTTGTCACAAAAATGAACTGATTTTAGATTTTAAAAAGTTGCTTTTCCAATGTTGTCAAAATGACTACATTGTAGTATTATACGCATGGATACCTGGTCATAGCGCTATAAGTGGGAATGAGAGGGCGGATATAACTGCAAAGCAAGCCATCGTCTGTGGTGATAAAGTTCCCTTTGGGATTTATCCGCCTGACTTGCTGGCTTTGCCCAGTTTATATCTAAAAGATAGTTGGTCTAAAAGATGTTCTAGAAGTAGTAAAATAAAGGGCTCCTATTATGCAGTTTAAACCTGAGCTACCTGTTAAGCCTTGGTTTTTTAAATTTCGGGTTTGTCGAAAGATATAGATTTATCTTCTACTAATTTGATGACTGCTTTTGTTACTAGTAACGATATAAAAATTTAGTTATAATTATTAACTGTGTGTATTATACGGTATCATGTATTTTTGTGTCTCATGTATATAGTTTATATTTCTCACGTGTATTTATCCCATTTAGCTGTAGTTTAGATTGTAACAATATTTTTCCTTTGTTTCAGGCAAGTGCGCTTGGTTACTCTTTATTTTTCGTTATTTTCTTTTTAATTGAGCTGACGTGACGCTGGCAAATTGTTTTTTTTAAGAAAACCATTGCCATAATCAACTTACTTAAATGGTACTTATTAACGATGTTGTTTACCTCTATGCTGTTTATTTTTACCTTTTTGTTTGATGTCAAGTGTAATTAAATTTTTCTTTTTAATAAAACTAGCGCATTTATGCTGTGCATTAATTAACTAACTAATAATGAATTAATGGATTTTTAACTTGCGAAATAGGTACAATGGCCCCAATTCCGCTGTGCACAGACTTAATTAAATTTAAGTTATGTGCATCTTTTTCATTCCAGTTCAATAGCAAGAGATATAATGAATGAATGAATGTCAAGTTAGGTGACACTTAGACGATCCTTAGCAAATAACTCGACACCACCTGATAAGCAGTAGAGAAGCGTATACGTGAAGATAGCTAGTGAAGCATGCGACCTTGCCGGCTCCAAAAGTGCTTTTTCACGCCTCTTTTAAAGGAACCCATTTTGTATGAAGGATTGAATACGTGTGCCGGCAAGGAATTCCACGGTCTAGCTTTGCGACAGAGAAAGGAGTTACAAAATATCTTCATGCGCAAAGTAGACGTGGCTACAGTGAAGGAGTGACTCCGTAGACCAGCACGCGTACTCTGGAGTAGGAAAGGAGAGAGAGGGATAAGGTCAGAGCTTCTCAGTACAGACGATGAAAGGCACTAAGCGACACTATATCGCAATGCAATTGCAAAGACTCTAGGGTGTACGTTACCAAAATTATACATATTTTGACATAAAACTTGTACAGCTGAATAGGGAAAGCTAAGTTGAGTAACTAAAATAACTTTAATCCTGTCAGATTAAAATTATGTCCTGTATTTTAGTCCGTTACAGAATAAAGATCACGATCGCGGACTAAAGCTTAATTTAGTCTAGTTTGACAATTAAATCGCTACCATTGTAAAAGAAAAATATTTTTATTTGCACTAGTGTATCAAAACACGTCGGAGATCGCACAAATATAAGGCGCGGGCCGTGCTTTTAGTGAGAGCATGACTGCATTTTTCGTATGGCTCTACCACTTTTAAAGCTATTTAAATCATATCATCAATGAAATCAGGGGACGTTACAACCAAAAAATAAAATTTAATGTTGTAGAAATGAAATATATTTTTAAATATTGAATTTATACTGAGTAATACTTGATTTATCTGGAAAATTTGTTCTTAATATAAACATGTTATTTACTTCTGGTGTTGAATTCAAGGTTTCTAAATATCCAAACCAATATATGACTAGGCCTGGCCCAAACCTATTCCAGTAGCACAATAATTGCTCTTTCAAATAACCAGAATGATTTTCTTCATCACCAAATAAAGCTTTACTTTCAACCCAATTAACTATAAATCCATCAACTGCTATTGGTACATCAAGTTTGAAATCTGGTGTTTTATCGTATCCTCTTGATCTAAGTATACTTTCATCAGAAAATGTTATATTCAATAACCTCAGCTCTCTTTCTAGTCTCAGTTCATATTCAAGACCTATAGATCTAAAAAAAATATTAATTATTATATAGTTCATAGACAAAAATAAAGAACGCACTGTTATTTTTCTACTCACTGTTTAATTATATCTGCATGTGGACCATATTGATTATCATTTATGACTCCCTACAAAAATGAATTAGTATTTTAGATAACAAAATATATATTTTTTTAATTTAATTGTTTTAAATTTATATTTGTATTAATAAAAATGAGTGGTTGAAATGGATATACGCGTAAAACTTCTATAGGACGCCATCAAACCAACACCCGCGCGAAGAGGCCTCCAGTAAGTCCGATAAAACCGGTGCGCGAGTATAATTCAATCTCATTCATAGAAAAGTACGCACATTATCTACAAGAAAACTGCAGCGAATGTTAAAGTGAAATATAGTTACACAGCGTAAGGTACAACTGACCGGGAGATGTCCATAAAAACTAAGGCCCATCAGACATAGTATCTAAATATATAGACTATTTTCTCGTAGGTTTTCTTAATCAATCCTGATGTAAGCAACATAAATTCATCACCAGAAACTAATGCTATAAAAACTTTTATTTTATTCATTTTCCTCGGGAAATAATCTACGATAACGTGCAAAAAAGTAGTGTAAAATTTAATTATGTCTCGAGCTACGACGAAGATTACGTCAGGAGTGGGGCAGACCATTCGATTTAAATAACCACCTTTATGTGGCGATACCTGTGAACTTTGAATCTGCATAAGTTTAAGACCAATAAGATGTGGTCTAGGTCTTATTTTCATATTTACGCCTTTTAGCCTTACGCGGCTCTGACAGTATTTCAGTCACCCGCGGTCCTTTTGCCTCGCTCTTGCAGTTTTGATTTCTTATATATGATTAAGCGTCCTGTGATATCTATTTATTGAGTTACTAGTTGACTCGGTGAACTCTGTTTTACCTTAGTTTAAATGATCAATCCGTGACTCATGTATAGATACTAAACTACGTTTGTCGGCTACTATTTTATATATATTTGTTTTTAAATCAGCCGATAGCATAAATAGTTTCAAATTATTTGAGAAAAATTGTCGTCTATTATTCAGTCTTGAAAAAGTTAATAAAAACGTTATAATTGCTGCTGCGTCTTAATATTTTAATTATTAATGAGATATGAAACACTGAATGACTATTGATATCAATTTTAATATCTTTTAAATCCCATAGAAGTTGTTAATACAGAAGAAGAAGAAGAACAGAAGAAATACAGAATGTTAATACAGAAGTTGTTTCTGTTGTTGAAGTTGTTAATAATGTTGTTAATTAAATAGATTGACATGTCAATCTATTTAATTTAAAGACCTAAAATGACATCGTTTTTTGTAAAACCACAAGTCTCCGAACGAGTGTATATTTATATAGTCGTACTAATTACCAGAAATATTTGATATGCCAGGTCCTTATCTTCAATAAGCGTTGTATCTTTCATACATTTCTTTGTCATAGTTGAATCACTATAAACATTCTGTAAAAGTGATCTTGCAAATAAAGCAGGACTTATTCCTTGGTTATCTGCTAACCTATAAAATAATATCAACGTTTAATGATCACAAATTATAAGTTGCCATCTAAACTCTAAATGTCAAAATAACAATAGCCTAGAATATTGCAATGTTCGTGAGAAAATGCTTCTACCGGGCAAGACTACTGAGATATAGAAATTATAAGAATAGGTACACTTCCCAATTTAAAAGGAGGTACCATTTGTATTATTAATATGTACTGAAATGTATATTGGTGGTGCCAGAAAACATTATACAATTTTTATCATAATAGTCTTCAACACTATAAATAAAATTTTTAAATATTTTCTAATTTATAGCTCATTAAATAATTTTGTGGAATACTTACTTTAAAACCACTTTTTCTTTGCCCTTATCTCTCATCAGCTCCTCATAAAGATCATGATATCTGCTTGATATAATTGGAGATTTTCTATAATTCATTTTCATTGATC
Organism: Acentria ephemerella; assembly: GCA_943193645.1. Lineage (NCBI taxonomy): Eukaryota > Metazoa > Arthropoda > Insecta > Lepidoptera > Crambidae > Acentria > Acentria ephemerella. The sequence continues at coordinate 4,283,713 of OW971889.1, forward strand.
TTTGAACTAACAAAGATATGATACTTCCCAGTGTAGACGGGGCTAAACTAATAAATAGTACAAGACAAAATTAAATACTAAATGTCTTAAGTAGCTTGTAGTATACTGCTGCTCAATAAATTAAGAATAAATTTAATGCATATCTCTTGTATGCTTAGCAAGAGTTATGCATTAACTTGTTGAATCGCCTGTGTGTAGGTCCTGTGGGGAGCATACCAAACAAATGGAACACACCTATGTAGTTGTGATGCTCTTGCTAGAAAAAGAATGGGTCTCTTTGGACTGGGCTATCCCAGGGACGCGGCTGCTGACTCCGAGTGTACTTAGTAAATACATCTTTGAGGTATTCCAGGACAGCGGAAATTAGGATTGAGGAAGCACAAAAGATCCCATTGGGTCGACGGGCTCCGGGAGTAATCCTGGCCCTACATCACAATAGGATGGTTAGCGATTGAAGAGCAGTGGAATTTTCAACAGATCATTTTAATGAAGTATATTAAAATAACATTTAATAATTTGACTGACTGAAATATTAAGAGGAGCTATTTTATGAGTAATGTCTTTCCTTCTTGTACTTTCTCTAACTATTCTGTCTTCCTGACTTTCATAAACAGTGATGTGTTGCGCACTGGCTAGTTTTTGTATAATTCTATATTTGATATTTGTATTTTATATATTTTTTTGTTTTTGAATTATACATTTTGTTTTACGATCAGTTTGAAAATTATACGCTCACAAAGCAGACGTGAGTTTCATTCTCAAGAATATGTATAGCTAAATGTATAATTAAAACAAGAATATATGGATTCGGAGCAGTCAAGATATATTCTTGTAATGCTCACGACAAGATCCAATTTGCATTATTCAAACCTTCAAATGGCTCTTTTTGTATGGCAAGTTTTATAGATATTATAGACATAATTATAAAAAAAACTTTAACTCCAGAATAAGCGTACCCCGACAAAACGCAGCAACAAAAACGCCGCACGAAAAAACAGCGTAGACAAAACGCCACAAGACAAAATGTCGCAAATCGAAAAGGCCGCAGACAAAATAACGCGCACAAAAACTTCGCATACAAAAACGCCGCATATTTGATGAATGTTCCCTATTTTTTTATTTCCGTTACAATTGTTAAAAACGTGGAATTTCAAAAGTTAATTTTTTGTACCAATTTAAATAATTTAATTTGTTTGTCTCTCTGTCTGGACAGAATCTTATATAACATTTCCTAGTTAATTATTTTGTTTTATTTTGTTTAAAAGAAAGAAAATAAAACAAAATAATTAACTGCATCTGGACTTGCATCCAGACCAGTAAAGCTTTAAAAAAAAAAGATAATTTACATAAACATTCATGAATGAAATACATTTCAACAAAAAATATGCAATGAGCAAAACCGTAAAAATAAATGATGAAACATTCAAAACTTTAATGAAAACATGACATTCCCGGGTAAAAGTTCATAGAATACTAAAACCTAACCATCAGTTAATGGTACAAACTTATAAGACTAGCACACATTTTTTTACTGTGAATAGTTGCTCACATTTATTGAAGTTGAATTATTGTGATTAATTTATTGCTTTTGTATGTACAAGAAAATAGCATCATGTAAACATGCCAATATTGCAATATAGGTAAAGATCTGAAATGGCCAACCAACTTCAATACAAACTGAGTAATATGATTAAATAAAATATAATACAAACCTGTTATATTTCCTTTTAAGTGCATTCTCTGCTTTACGGCTAAAAGTACTTATTTTATTGAAATCGTCTATTAGAGCGTTATATATATCAAGTTTAAGAGGTTTAATTTCTGACATTTTGCATTTAATATTTTATAAAGCTTGTCTACACAGATTAGAGAGTATGTCAAAAAGACTCTTGTCTATTCCCAGATGCTTTACATCATAGCTTTACACCAAAGAATATAATACACTCAACCACAGATTAGAAAGCCACTGAGCATTACAAAGTACTCTGTGATATAAACATCTTTAGACATATTCTGAGGTTTTTGGCGCGTAATGGCGGGGGGCGGTTTGGTGCTGTGTGTTTTATTTCATATATTGTGTTGTAGTGTTGTTTTTGTCATAAAATTGGTGTAGTTTTATTGCAAAAAGGATCGTTAAATCATGCAATATATAGAATACATCATTCAGCTTTGATTAGTGACTTACGTGAGATTTTTCAGTTTTATTTCCATTCATTTATTTGTAGGGTAAGTTTATTTATTAAAAACATTATATAATATCATTCTCATTTACTTATCATTTCGTCGTAATCATTATCATAACATTCTATTTTCGTATCATTGTATCATAAGTCATTAACAAAGTAGCAGGGCCTACCATTAGTCGCCAAAAACTCCATGGGGCAAAGGGCTACATTGCACCAGTATCCTGGAGCCATAAACAAAGATAAAAACTACATTAATGAAGATATGGCTTAGTTACCAGGCCAAATAATTGGAAAAAAAAACTTAAGTAGACATATTCTTTCTAAACTGTGTATATATTTGCCCCATTCAACCAACTAACCATTCTAAACTGTTCTTTACCAGATGCTCTGCAATTTTAATAAGCACAGAAGACATGGCAATTGATCGATAGCTATCAACGTTTTCAGAGTTCTTTCCAGGTTGTAGGATAGCTATGATAATTTGTGTTTTAAATGACTCAGGGATGTGCCCCATATCAACAAACATATTAATAAGCGTCAAATAATATTTAAGGCAACTTTCCCCCGACTTTAGAAAAAACGAAAATGGGAAACCATCCAAGCCCGCAGAGGAATCCTTCAAGGTTCGTTGAATTAAACGCAATTCCTCCATGGTAAATGGGTCCAACAAATCATTTTCTGAGAGAAGCATAGAAGTTAAATCATTGTTACTTGGAACATATGGTGGGGCCAACTTATCTAAAAATCTTTTAGACCAGTTAGAATTGGAAGGATACTGTGGGGTAGGATTTTTAAAGGATATGTAAATAGAATCTTATGTTACTAATTAAGATGTAATGATACCTAAATGAAAATGCAATGATACGATAATTATAAATAAATGAACTTACCCTATAAACGAATTAATGGAAATAAAACACTGCATAAACTCACGTAAGTCACTAAATAACGCCGTATGATGTATTTCATACACCTATTTTACAATAAAACTCAATATACGAAATAAAATATACAGCGCCGAACCGCCTCCTCCATTACGCGGCAATAATCACAATACGGGTTTTTATTATGGCTTAAAGGGCTTGTATCCAGGTCAGTAAACATCGAAAAAAAATGATTTTTTATTGCTGTTACGTATTTTTCTGTTGTAAATAGTATATTTATTTTTATTACAGAAGTAATCAACCAAAATGGTTGTAGGAGCCTTTCCAATAGCTAAATTGTCCGTATTACTAATTAAACAAATAAGTAAACCAATAGCGAATGCTATTAAATCAAGAGCGAAGGAAAGTCCCTTTTTTAGAACTTACGTTTGTATGCCTCCAGCTCAATGTATGTACATACTTTTAATGATTTGAATATATACTATTTCAGATAATAATTTGATTTTATCTTACTATCTACATTATAACTTTAGTGTTGATTTATAATTTCAGTCTACAACTGGTGTGAAGTGAAGGCAAAGATGTGGATTTTAAACCTAGGCAAACCTGTAAATATTCCAGTGCTCAGTCAGGAAATGGCCATTGAACTTGGCGCTAATCTGCTTGGTGAATCTGTGATTTTTGTTATTGGTGCTGGATTATTAGTAGTTGAATATAATAGGTAGTATTCTTTTAAATAATAGTTATAATTTTTACTATTACAACTGAGAATATTAGATTATTAAGTCTTGAAAGTATTTATTTTAGACAAAGTAATAAAGAAGCATCTAAAGAAGCCAAGAGAGCTGAAGAAATGAAACATATTACTAGCACAATTACGGAACTATATTTTACAGTTCAGCAACAGCAAACTCAACTTCGAGAAATGGAAAGAGTTATTCATTCAATAGGTATGTTTTTTCTTATTTCTTATTCCAAATTAATATTATTTATGCTTTTAATTAAGAGTCCCTTCCCCCAAGAGTTCTTGCTTGATATCAATAGAAAGTTGTAGTTGTTGTATTGATACATCATATTTTATAAAAGAGTTTTTTCTCATTTTTTTGTTGGACTACTATTGTTTGATCTTAGATACAGACAAATCAATAAGGTTCAATAAATAAAAATATTACAATTTTATTTCACTGCCTCATGTAGATTTCTTCTTCATTGCGATTTTACGATACTTTATAGACTCCACAAGTCAGCTATTGATCCTGTATTTTTCAAGCTACCAGTGATAGTTGCAAAATGCCTCAAAGTTGGTTTGTAGATCTACAAATGACTTCTGAGATTCTGGATGTGGTAAAGAGGCTGAACTGCTCTCTTTTTCACCTCTGATCTCCAAAAGGCCTTCTCCTAATTCGGTACTATCATTATATATAGTTTGCAAGAGCAGTGGAGGTGCTGTGTGTTGATCTGCAGTGTCCTCGATCTTCGAAGCCATATTTAAGTCTTATTGACTTTGTTCATGCTTGCTTCCTAATGTAGGACATTGTTTTGCAGTTGTTGAATTGAAATATTATTGTTTTCCCACCATTTTGTTTGTAATGCCTCAAATAGATCCATATGATTGCAGTTCCAGTGATAATAAAAGCTTTTTCAGGGTCCAGAGAGCTTTTTTGTTTCGTGTTTTGTACACCTTATTCTTAATTAAGATGTCATGAATGACAATAGTTAGGTAAACTTTTTTTATTACTTTCAGTGTCCCATATGCTATCCATTTATAGGGTTAAAACCCAATAAATAAATAATTTATGTGCCAACCTAGTTTTTTAGACAATGGATTTTTCAATTGGCTTGACTACTTAATGCTTTGGGATCTTTATTTAGTAGCATAAAATCATTGAATTAAAATACAATGCTAATTCAAATTTTCTGGAGTGTTAGTGCTAGTAGTAGTGGCATTTAAACATCTTTCTCTACTAAGTAGTTGTCTTTTTCTATAATTATAGAATTCTGTAATTAAAATTTAACCTTTGCCAAATTTATAGACCTAAATTTTGAGTAATAACAAGGACATTTTTTTATTTTTTATTCAACTATCAGTCTACGGGAATCATCAACCTGCTGCCTTAGAAAAATTAGGAATAGGAATCCACTCCTGAATTCATACCGTGAAATTGCTCCCAATTACAGAAGTTTATGCATTTGTTGTGTTGTAGCATCAGATTTCTTCACAGCTAGCATACTGTAGACTTTGGGAGAGAAAATTAATTTCGGTATGAAATATTTTTTCGATTATGTTTAGAAATATTTTTAGAGCGCCTAATGACTGCCACAGACTGATCTTCAACTCCAGTTATCTTTCTCGAAGTACTTAAGTATTAATTAAGATTTTCTACGAGGTCTTGAGGCAGAACTTATTATTGTAAAAATTAAGAATAAAGGTCCAAAGTGCTTTCACGGAACAGCTCGAGAAGTCGAGTTATCAAGTTTTATTTGATACATCCAGGGACCAACCTGGAATAAAGCTGCTTTGTTTTCGTATCACAACCGCCAGCGAGCTCCTAGGTACAACACTATATATAAAGACAATAAATAGACAACGCATCAATTGCTCCCAACATGACAAGTACTTCCATCGCCCTGCCTTTCTAGTGCTAATAACAGTTTTTGTTGAGTTTGATAATTATTATTGCTATACCTTTTCAGATGGTAACAAAACTACAAAAAAAACTCCAACTTCTAGTGAACCGCAAAACCCACCACCGTCATGTCCTTCGGGGAAACCAACTGTACAAAACATAAACCACGTGACGGTATCTGACATTGCCGTACCATCCTATACACCGTATCCTAATAAAGGAATAGTTCTCCAATCACTAAATTATATTCAGATGGATGTATTAACTTCTTTGTTTTCTGATGAAAGTTTAAAAAAATCTCTACCAAAAGAAGAAAATCAAAAACATTACAGACGTGATTCTGCCATTCTTTCAGAAACTTTATATAATTTAGAAAATAACTTAAAAAGTTTATTCTAAAACTAATCATAAAGGTATTGTGCACGTTTATTTATTTATAGGTACCTAACTTATTCAATGACTTATCAATTATCACTTAAGAAAATGGTAGACAATGCGCTTGAAATTTGTATTTACCTACAAATTATTGAATTTGAATATGACTTACCTCCTGATGTATAGTGCAGAAGCCGGCCCGGATTCTGAAGTGTACATTCTAAATCTAAATACTAATTTACTATGCGCGTTGTAAAATGTTGGTTTTAGTGGTAGTAGATGATAGTTCTAATTTTTGTTATCATTTTCCTGTATATTGTAATAAGAGATTGTACAGAGATTTGGTGTGCCTACAAGCCAACTTCGAAGGTAATTTTTGTCACGAGTTTGCGGTCCTGTCCCGCAATTAGACGCTTCGTGTTTATTCGGTTGACGAAAAACAATTATTACACGTCTAAGTGAAACGCTCTCTGTGTTATTTGCATTACTTAAACCTCAGCGCAGAGGATGTTACTAGCACAGTATACAAAACACCTATAATGCTCTATGTAATATGTTAAGATTCGTATAACAAACGTATGCTAATATACCATTTAAAAGTGTATTATCTATAGAAACTGCTTAGAGAAGTAAAGGAGGAGTTGGCAAGGTACGATGAATACGTATAGGGACGTTAGATAATTAACTGAGTTTTTTTAGCCTAAATTGAATGAATAGTCCTGTTGCAGGCTTCAATCACGTTTCATCAAATCCCCTGAAATGCGTACTTCCCATAAGATGCGATTGATTTTTGTAGTCCCAAGAATAATCACAGATGTTTTTCAAAAACTATATAGATATTTCTTGTCATGCGTAAGCTTGACCTATAAGATTGGATTATATTTTCCCTGTTGTACTTAGAGAGCCTGTTCAGCATCTGTACAGTATTTAGGATTAGCCTCGAGTCAATACTATACGAAACTAGACCCTTCAATAAAGTTTCGCTGTCATTGCGTATGTAGATAGTTTTGTTCTTGATATTCTTATCCTCATTTCATCTCGATTCTTATCTTAATTTTTTCCAAAATAAAAGCCATTTGCCAATATTGCAAAAGCCTTTGCCACTGTAAACACCAGCACCGATACCAATGTCACAAAACAATGCAGAGTCGTTGTTCGTATCTAATTCTCTTTTCCACTCGTACTGTGTTGTGTACCTTGAAGAATTTCTTGGAAACGTGCACAAATCGAATTTTGTCGCAGTTCATGTTTGTCACTATGTCCAATTCCCTGTCTTTATCAAATTTAGTATATCGTATCTCAGATGCGAAACTCTTCAGATAAGATTATTCTATGCAGTGTCATCCTCAAATTAGTTTCAATGACCATATTAGTATTTCCATCGCTACCGTAGGTGTGGTTTTGAGGACCCCAGATATTGCTAGACATGCCGTTCCCTGGACCCTCAAATAACATACTACACTGCCGTACGAAATGATTTTAAACTGTCTCTAGCATCATGGGGCATAACCAAAGGCTGTTATGCACGGAGTATCGAGTATTGAATTGAGCTTATCTTTGGGGTACGCACTTACCCCTACCTCAGATTTGGAGGTCCGGGTTTCAATTCACAGACAGGGCCGAAATGACTGCTCGGTTAAGTTATTAGTAGGCCTTTTTCTTATTCTGCCTGGCGAACTACTACCATAACAATAATTAACAGTACTTATTAGGAAACCACTACTAGTACTATGCAATCTTGATCTTTCAGGGTTGCAACTAAAATTATCTATAGAAATGGAATATTTAGGTAATACCTTAAGATAAGGAGCTTACATGGAAACCACGCGTGGAGAACACTATTACGAAAGCTCTGAGAAATTTCGCGATGTGTAGATCTACTTATGGTAAAACATGGGGGCTATAACCAAAAATCATGAAGTAGCTGTATACAATTATGGTGTTTCCAGTCATTTCGTACGGCAGTGTGGTACCACGAAGTTCCACCTGTATGGCCCTTCTAAAGTTGTCCCAGTCAGAGTTCCAGGGATTTCTCGTCTTATCACATCACACTACCTCTATTGCGTACCGGAAACATATGTAACTTGTCCGAAAACGTGTCCTCAGTGAATGATTCACATATAACTAGCATGTGTCAAATGAGGCTCATTTGACACATGCTAGTTATATGTGAATCATTGCGACCGCGACTTCGTCCGAGCAACATAAAGGGAATAAGTAAACTCTATTGTTAATCAGACTTCTGAATAAGTAAACTCTATTGACTATGTTTGTTACGTGACTTCCCTGTCAATTATTAATCGATTTTCAAAATTCCTTTCTTCTTAAACAGACATTGGTGGCGATTCTTTCGGCATCCCTTTAAACTAAAATTTCTTTTATTCTAATTAATAAGAAATCAACTATACACCTTTGTCTTATTTTCAGCATGTTTTACGTTGCTCGTAAGGTCGCCAATAATGAAACTTCAAATGACTGAAGCGCTGGTTGGCTGGCTGGTTGTTTATTTTAATAAAAGTAACAAAGATAATAGCCACCTACTTATTTATAAAGTTAAATCTTTTAAATTTGTGTTGCTGAATAACACTTTCTAAACATAAGTAATTACCTCTTGCATAGCTTTATTTATACATCATAAAGAACATTGGTTATTAACTATTAGTAGCAAATATTTCTTCAAAATGTACCTACGTTCATATCAATATAACAATTTTAATTTTACACTTGCATTTTGCAACTTTTTACATATTTTTTATAATACTTAGGCATTTATAGCGTCTCATTTTCTTCAAAATTACTAGTGAAAAATATTTGTCAAGAAAAATGTCATTGATGAGATTTTAGTTGACAAACAGGTTTTTTTTTAATTTGCTCCCGAACCGTTTTTCTAATCTAAATAAACTGAAAAAATGTTTTTGCTGCTTTCAAAACTCCTATAGCGGCAAACTGTCTAATAGCAAACTGTCTAATTTGATTTAAAAAAATATGAATATTGCTTAGGACAAGTACTTTCGAAGATTATCGCGTCATCATTCCAAAAATCATTTTTTGTGTTTTACTTTTTATCTTATTTATAAATATTCTGGACGGTTTTATAAAATTGGATAAAAAGGAATGTGAATTTCCGTGTGCTTGTTTTCGTGAAAGGCGTTGCAAACATCAGCTCAGGATTGAACCGGTCCTTTGGAGATAAATAACTTTTTTTTAACGTTAACTGTAATTTTACTGCAGAAAACGGTCAAGATCTCGGACATTAAATTTCAAAATTATTTCATACCTCTTGAATCAATCAGAATAGACATTTGTAACGTACCCAAGTGTTGTTTTGAAAATAGAAAGTAAATGTTTACAGTGGTTTTCCACCAAAATAAACCTGCGTAGTATTAAGATAAAACTTAGATCTTCTTTATTTTTCATGTCTTGCAAATTTAGACACGAGTTTTTTTACACAATTTACAAACCGTATTCCGGACAACTTACTTACACTAGAGAAGTAAAAATCATAATTTACCACATTTTATGATATCTTTCATAAAGAATAGGCAAAAAATTAAAGAAACGAAATTTAACTATAGGTATATCTTTACCAAAGCCCTTTTAAAAGTAAGATATTAATATTCATTTAGGTTCTCATTCTTTGCAATCATCAGAATTTTATATTTATATGTAATATAATATGTTATAGTTATTAATATTAAGTATTATTATTGTAGATACCCACTGTATATATCTGGCCTTATAAGGGTTCAGTATCTAAGTATAATAATATATATTTTAAAACTAGTTCTGCTACTATTTATCTTCCACCATATGTCCTTTTTTGGAATTAGATGGTATAAGACGTCTATTGAAGATGTAAAGTAAACTTACATCATACTCATGATTATAGAATTTGTCGAATAGAATTAGAATTACCAATATAAATATTCATAAAGGGCCCCGATTCCGTTGTGTACGGACTAAAATTTAAATTAAGAGTGTATGGATCTTCTGTGTTGACTAAGTCGACGTTCCTAAAAGTCATTCTACCCTTTCATTTTATATTGAAATGAAAGGGTAAATAACTTAATTTTAGTATAATAAGTGAATGCTAGCAAAATTCAGTAACAAGTAAGCACAATGTACAAATTAATTTTGTTGTTTAAAATATATTAGTTTTAAATTAGCTTATATTTATGTTTTTTTAACTAAAGCATAGCAAAATACTCAAAATTACCTAATGCATCCAGCAAGTATTTCTAGGGGTATCCACATTACTCTGAGGAAAGCCCCTTTTTAGTGCCAGTCTTAACAGTAACGAAGAACATGTAGATGTAGAGCGCCCGGCTCTACGTCTACATGTTAAACATTAGGAACATTGTGAATTAAAAATTTTGAGTGGTATATTTCATTCTCCTAAATTGTCAATTATCTAACAGGTCAGGGGGTAATCAGTGTGCCAAGGAAAAAGTCATATATTGAATTACTTTATAAGAATAAAAAAGCTCTTCTAATATATATGCAAGTACTAAAAATATCCATATTTGGAAAAAAAAATCAAGTGTTCAAAATATGCATAGGTTTAAAAAATATATATATGAAGTTGTAGAAATCTGGATACGGTTGTTCATTGAAATTGTAATCTTAAAATTATATTTCTTATATGGAATTATTAAAATTGATTAATAATATACCAATTTAGTTATCTTAAATTTAGGGCCGTTAAATCATCTTTTATCCATATGTCAAAATGAATTGAATATAACATGAGGTGTATCGGTATCCTTTTATTAAATTGTCAACATCACTATAATATACTATAAAACATAAAATTGTTCTTCGATTTCGACTATTTTATGTTTTTTTATTTTATGTGATAATTTCAAACAGATTTAAACTCAGAGTAAAAAGATCAGGAATAACCATATTGTAGTGGTGTACAATATGGTTAAATTATTTAGTAACGTGTGTGACCGCTATTAGCTTCTATGACATCTAAAAGACTAGGACACAAAATTACAGTGACTCTCAAGAGTATGTACTGTTCTTTCGTTTTGGTCTAGATATGGAGATCTTAAGGGCCACGGGATTATTCTGACATTAGTATGTGAACGGAACCAAGTTCTAACGATCCTTGCATTATGAATTCAAGTTATCATGAATAAAATGAAACAGGTACACTTGTTCTCTTGTTCTCCATTCTTGTTCCACTCGGGACTGTCAGTTACATTACATTTTCTAACAGGTCGCTATAATTTAAAGCAGTCGTTCGTGGAGGTAGAGAGCACGACTACTTACAGCATCCAGCCAGAAACATTTACTGCATTGCCATACGAAGTGTTTATCATATGTATACTTAGTAAGAGAGAAAATTGTGCTTAGACTCACCTAAACTGAATGTAAATAAGAGCTGTGGGTAGGGAATTATTTTAACCGACTTAAAAAAGGAGAAGTTTCTATGTTCCGCTATGGATATGTATTTCTTATATGTTCATCGATTTAAAAAAAAATATTCGATAGGTTACTCCCATTGACATTAGTCAAAATCTGATAATAGGATCCCGGGGAAATCAAGGCTTTTTTTCGAGTATTTTAAACCAACAACAGACTAGCAATATCGACATGCTTGACACTGATACTGACATCATACCGGTCACCATCACCACCTTGACCTTAAACACTCAAAAATGTGGAAAAAAAGTTTTCAATAAAACTGAAATGACCTCAAAACACTTAAAAGGAAAAATTATTCAGAAGTAATCCATTTAATATTTTTTTTGGAGTTAGTGCTAAGTTGTTTCCAGAAACAATAAATTTCGAAAAATACTGTTAAATTAGATAACTTTTTTGATCATTTATGCCTTTTTAGTGTTTTTAAGTCGGTTTTAGTTTTAGTAAAGTCCTATGGTTTAAACTTGAAAGTTTCGGTGGCGAAATTGACAGCCAGCAAGAACTAAGTAACTACTAAATAGCTTGCTGTAAATATCTGATTTGTGGTAACTAAGAGTTGATATACTATTATCCAACTTTCATGTATGAATTATGTAGTTATTAACTCAATTTTATTACTTCAATTTAGGTAAGTATGTTATTAACACTTATTATAGGTTATGTTTTATCCATACTGATAGACAGCCAACAACGTTATCAAGTCTTGATTATTTTTCATTCATTTTCATCCAATAAAATAATGAATTTTCATACTTGCTACTGTTTGCCTCATAACGAAATATAAATTGTTTATATAGGCAATTTATATTTCGTTATGAGGCAAACAGTAGCATGTGTGGCGATTTATACAGAAGATGGAGATCGAAGAGTAACCAACCAGAGTTTTTGATGTGTTCAAAACGTGAGCCGTACCTTAGTTCCTTTAGAGGTGCCATACCTATACCGTTAGCCCAGGTATTGTGGAATGGGAGCGTTTTAATTATGATTTTAAACCTATATTTCCTTGTGATGATTGATTGTCTTGATTCATATGAGTAGTAGGTTTTAACGTGCTCGTTTCTTTGCGGTATTTCAAACTACACGCCGTAAGGTTTAGATTATCTTGTTTTGATTTTGTAGTAGGTCAAGTCGCAACGTGCTAAATCTATCAAATACTGCGTTACAAATTAAATAGTATTATGATACATGCATATTGTGCTATATGGTGTGAGTAACTATTTGTTTTTTTTATTATTTGCGATATTGTAAGTAATATGTATAAAATAAGTTTTGTTACGTGTTTTTATCAAATTTATAATAACCTCTAGAATTAAGCATTTATAATGTAGCTGTTTGCTTTTCCTTAATAAATTTAAAATAAACTCCTTCGGTTAATCCAGTCTAGCTCCTTAAATACTTTTGTGGTTTAGTTTTTTTGTGATTTTAATGAGTTAATGTGGTATAACTTTAAAGTTAACAGTTCAACCTTTAAAATGGAGCCATTTTTATTCTTATTTACTAGTTATTTAACACCCAAGATCGCGCAGAATTGATTCCAATTGTGTAGTAGTGAGATTACTTTAATCGCGAGTGTAGTTGGAACTGAGGATCAGATCACATATTTCTTTCCATTTGTTGTCCACAAACGCAGAGGGATGGCAGCCCTAGTCAGGCTGTGTAGTCGGTCACAAAATGTTGGGGAGTGCTAGTAAAACAAAAACTATATACTGATTTATGAATGTGTGATTATAAGTTAAAAGTATGAAGTGCTTGCGGAATTTTCAATACAATGTGCCTGATTTTAAAGCATACTATTGTTATTGAAAAAAAATTAAGGATATATATAATTTTATTCAAGCCATTCAGACATGTATGTACATTCTTGTGGAGTAATTAATCCAGTGGAAGAACACTTGTGTATTAACGGACACACACCACATGGTACTTGCACTAGGCCTGGGGGAGGTATTAGAGCTTCTATGGCGCGATATACTTTGCTTCCATCTGGATACACACTACTTTCTGCTTTTCCATCATAGAGTAGTGTATTAAGTATTGTGATTACATCCTCTACCTCCAGTTGAACCTAAATAAACCGATAGTATTTTAACTATTTATTGTGTAATTTAAATAATATAACTATTATATTTAAATACCATATCTTAAAAACCAATAACCTATAAAAAAAATCAGTGTAGTCAATAATCATAGAAAAAAAATTACTAAAGTTTTATTTGTGGCCCTTAATTCTTGCGTTTACTTATTGAAGTAAACTCAAGATGGATTGAATTACTAAGTTTACAATAAATTTTTCTTCATGATTATTTAGTAAAAACGGTCCCTGTACCTACCTAATATTTAAAGTTTTACAAAAAAAGTACCAGGTACCGGATGGAGGATAACCTATCTAATGGAGGATAACATACCTAATCCTTAGATCAATGAAAATATCGAAACTCATAGCTTTCAATGACTTATTTCTTTAAATTTTTAAATGGTTACTTTTAGTAAAAAAAAACTATTAAATTTAACCTGACATGAAAAGATTCCTGGAACTGCCAATAGTATGTGACTAGAATCATTTGTTTTCTGGAAAACATTTACCAAAAATTTATTTTTATTTATTTATTTATTAGGTTTACCAAAGATTGTGTACAATGATTCTTGTCAGATACATGTTCTACCTGTTTATTTGTCACAACCACTTACAGATAAACAAGGCATGCATCTTTCAACATGGATCTAAGTGTAACTATAAATTAAAAATAAGAGAAAGTACACATTTCAGAATACATGCATGCCGTTAGTGTAGATAAGAAACTCAAAATCTATAGGGGTGCATTCCATGAGTTCTTTATTGTTCTGAGAAGCATAGGTGGTGAATCACAGTAAATCGCTGGGTCGCTATATTCATTTACTATATTTTTTAGTAATCCCAGCAGCAAACAATAGATGCCACATAAATCTTTTTGTATTCTCTCTATACATAATGAGTGAGTGACATAGTGTGGCCTCCATACGACGCTACACTACATTACTCTCAGATACTTCTTAGCAGAGAATTAAAAAGCAATACCTTAGGTATACAACATTATATTTTAAGTTTTAAATAATAAGATTTTGATAAATGTTATTATTTAAGGTATAACAGATAGTTATGAAGAAAATATTTTCATTGATCAAATGTTTACCCATAGTATGGCACCAACAGTATCAGTATGTGGGACTCAGGGTAAAGGCGTTCATTTACTTAGGAGACCCAAAATCCCTGACAACAAGAAGCCCAAAACCTCCACTAACCGCGGCTAAAAACCACCAACTAAACATGGTAAGTTGCTAATAACTTCATTTATCTCGATAAGAAGAATGAAGAAGAAAAACTCCAGGAGGAATAAATCCTCTATATTGACCCGGTTTCTGAAATATAGGTATTAATGTATAAGGATTGACGAGCATTATCCCAGACTGTTAGATAAACTGACCTGATAAGCATCCTTCTATTTCTCTCAGATATTTTCGTTGCCATATTGGCTCTTCCTAGTAATAATGATATGCTCTTCCTTTTCTCATAATGGAAACAAAGCTTTCAAGTCATGATCATTAAACAGAGACATAATGATCATGATTATGAATTAACTAATGTACTAAGCTTATACTCATTTTTCAAATATAATGCACCTGGTTAATTCAACAAACATTGCCTCACTTTTTGAATAGTACGGGGCATATTTTAACTGGTAATCACAAACATACAAAACTATAATCTAATGCGTTGAGGTGCATTACTAATGTTAGTGTTAGTAGTGACTATTTTCTCAGTGTGAACAGTTCATTAAAGTTTTGCAGTTTATTTTTGACAAATGTAAAGATTTATGTTATTATTTTTCTACAACTGCACTCCAATAATTATAATTACTTAAATATTTTATAATTGTATATAGTATAATATGCCAAATAATGTAGTTGGTATACTCACATTACTGATCCCTAAATCTGTTATATATTTTTGAACTTCAGCAGCAGTTGCATATGACTGGTTTCTGCCAATTATAGGGCCTCGAGGGTTATTCTTTATTTTATCAGCTCTTTGCTGTAGAAATTTTAGACATTGCCTATTCAGAATGTCCACAAACTCTGATTCAAAATCTTGGTCTTGATACCAAGCCCCACCTGATATTGATCGATCTGGTTCTAAATTATACAACATGTATACCTTCTTTTTAGATGCCTGCAATAATTGTCAATATTATAATGAAACTGATCAATATAAATTAAATACCCATTATATAAAAAATATTAATTAAAGAAATATATAATGATAAATAAATTCATACTAACATTGACACATTTCACTGCCTTAATTAGTTTTTTACTTTCAAGACTTTTTAAGACTTTTGTTAACTGAGTATTGGCAAGGTTTGAACGAAGTCTAATATCTCGAATCCAAATGCCTTTATTGCCTGCTTCAGAGATTAAATTAAAAACAACTTTCTCCTCATTGTCTGCTCCTTTGACTGCCTGTTTATTAGTCTGTGTTTTTAATCTGTTGTGGACAACAATTTGATTTATGTTACTTAATATATTTTATCAAAATAATTTTACTATCCTGTACAAATCCTTTTACTTTTTCAAAAGCACTGTCAAATATGACAAAATTAACTAGATTAAATAGATATACTGAAATTTTATAAGTTTTCATGATTCAACAGCAGATCCCCTGTGTACTTTGAAGTTGGTAGAATCCTAGATGCACACCCTTATTTTTTATAGTGGTGTTTGCAACTGAGGCTATCTGGAAACTGAGGACATCGATTTAATGGACTGCCATGGATGTGCGATCCTATATTAGGGGCTAATATATGGTGGAGGTACTCAATAGAGTGCATGGTATTCCTCTTTATGTTTACCTATACACTCAAGTAAAACCCAAAGTTCGTTATTGGGTTTCCCAGCTATTTAATAAAATTAATCAGTTAAAGTTACAGATATTTAAAGAAAAAAGTAGCTGATGGCCCTCATATAGAATGAATACTCCTATACTGAGTTTCAATCAACATTCAATTCATCAACGAAACCGTTGATCAACTCAACCTTAGATATGAGTACACCCAGCAAAAGCAATTAATAAAGATGATGAAACTGCCTACAAAAAAAAATTGAAAAAAATTTCATGTCACCTATCAATGATACTGAGTATAAACTCACAAGGATAACCATTCAATACATTATAATTTGTACAGTGAGTAGCAAAATTACAATGTTAATGGCAGTGTAATTGAGCCGGTTGAGGTTAGATATGAACTAGTAAGCACTAAAATTAATATTTACATATAAAGATATGTCTAGCATATATTATAAAAAATCAACAGTAGTTACTCGTGTACCTATAGATTAAAGATCCGCCCTGATTATAGATATCAAAACAACCTTGCTGTAACAGTTTATTTATTGTGGCGACAAGTTCAGCCGACGTAAGTTCAGGTACAGCAGTGACAATATCCTTGTCCGATATACCTTTTGGATTTTGTTTAGCAATACTAAGAATTTTTTCTCTCAGTTCATCTTCGGATAGGGTTTCACTCATCGTTGTTAAGAAAATTTCTTCTTCTTCTTTTATAAATGGCAATAGAACGTAGTGTTTGTATGCTCAGTGGGCAATGTGTCATCTCCGAAATAGAGAAAATTTCTTTTTTTTTTCAATTATTTGGCCTGGTTACTAAGACCTTTAAGCCATTTTCTTTTGCTTACACCGATTAGAAAGAGTATGTCAACCACAGATTAGAAAGAGATCATAATCTAAAGGTTTTGAATAAAGCAAAAGGATAATAGTTGATTAAAAGGGCAGATGTCAACCCACAGGCAAAATACACGTTCTTTTATAACGCTTTATTCCGAATCGTATTCGCAACAGCTCAGCTGCAGCAGTTAGGCAGTTTCGCTTTTTCCTTTAACCAACAAAATTGTGATCTTATTAGGTGATAGAATGTCGTCTATCAACTGACTTTTGAAGAATTTTGTATTTACTTAGGTCACCAAAATATTTATGACCTAATATTTATATTGAGGATTAATAATAATAATATATAATAATAGTATAAAATATATAATATTAATTTAATAATATTTATTTAATAGATAAAGAAGTATACCTTAGCGTTGCTATAAGTATTAAATTGTAAAGTATAGATTCAAAGGAAAATTTAGTTTTATTGAAATTTCACTTAATACCACCGTAATGGCCCAATGTCCTTTTTTTTACTGAAGGCTATATTTCAAAATATTTAAAAGTAGGAAATTTTGTGACATAATATATTCGAAGGTATAATAATATATCAGAATATAGTCGATATATAGGTCGAAGAAATGATAAATAAAGTCATGGTTACTTCGAACTTAAGTTTTTTAGTTTTATAAGTGACATTTAATTGTATTACTTTTAAACTTAGACGATTTAATCTTATAATGTAAACCAAACGACACATTATTTAATACAACTTAATTATATAATAACTTAATAATAATAATTAATATTTTTTTTTACTAAGAACCGATTGCAGATTGTCATTCCATCAAAGAAGTGAAGTTAAGTGTACTTAATTTTTTTTAGATTTGTTAAATTTAGAGAGTGGTACAATGGAATCGGTTCTAATGCAATTTAACGCTTTTCGTCTATTTTGGTGCAAATGACAATATAAAGCGTCCTGTCATTTGCATGTCTAAACAGTTAAATATGAAAAAAAAAACATGAAAAATACGTATCCCACATTAATAATAATTTGATGGAAGACTATAATGAAACAGGGAAAATCATTATTCATTATTTGAAAGGGTTAAAAAAAGCATCGAGTTCAAGAAATTAGCGTCACGTATTTTTGTAATTCTAAAACTATGACGCTAGCGCCTTCGAGCGCATTTTAATATGGCAACTTTGCCTGAAAATAAATTTGTTATTAAGCATACTTACCTCATCCTAAGCCCATAAAAATTGAGAGAGCTATGCAGACAATTTAGACGTATACATTACCCCTCTTGAACCATTTCCGTTCAAATTTACTCCATTAATCCAGCATACTAGAAAAGCAGCGAGCAGTCATTTTGAAAGTCATTGGATCAATTTTATATTTATATCATTTCTTTGTATAATAATATCATTATTATATAAAGCAATTTATCCTTATGCTGAAAACTTAAGAAATATTCAAGTTATCTAAGGACAACTAAGTTTTAGTAGTTTGGTGTTCTTGTGATTAATAATGTGATTTGTGTAGGTATTTATTTTTCAGCAGACAGTTATTTAAATGGGCTTAGAATGAGGTAAGTATGCTTAATAACAATTTTATTTTCAGGTAAAATTGCCATATTAAGCTTTTATACCTCATTATAAGCCCATAAAAATTGTGAAGTGTTTGTTATCGGCTGCTGGATTAAAGGAATGACGCCAATGTGAAAGTAAAAGAAAACAAAAAGTGAAAAATTTGCTTAAATATCTTATTTATCAGTGATAATAAATTCACATGACAGAATCTACAAAGTTAGTAACAAGAAAGTGAATAATCATTAACATTACATGAAATTTTCGTATTATTTCATTGTAATCGTTTAATACCATTCCATTTTCAAATTTTTTTTATATCGCTATTGTATTTTTTTTATATTTAAGTAGCATTAAGGAGAGATAAATAACATAATTTTAATTTAAGAGAATGTCAACAGAGTCAACAGAAAGTGTTGTGGTGTTGAGACTTTTGGCGGGAACATTGAATGAAGCGGTCGATTTTTCGAAAGTTTTATCGGAAAAGTTTTTTATTTCTAATTTATAAATATCGTTTATGTCAATAGAATAATTAATTAATTAAATTTAATAGTGTATAAATAATCAATTGGGCGGTAATTCTGTGACCGGCCCTTCTTTGGGAGAACCACCTCGGAAAAGATCTTACAGCTAAGAAGAACAGGGAACAGACAAAAATGTGGATGAGGACTAATTTATACCTTTTTTCACCAAGATATTATATGTTAGAACCTTTTTTACGTTATAGAAGTGAGTAAGTAAGTTGATTATGGCAATGGTTTTCTTACAAAAAAAACATTTTGCCAGCGTCACGTTAAAAACAAAATAACGAAAAATAAAGAGGTGCCCTTGTCTGAAACAAAGGAAAAATATTGTTACAATCTAAATTACAGCTAAATGGGATAAATACACGTGAGAAATATAAACTACATACATGAGACACAAAAATACATGATACTGTACAGTACAAGCTGCTAATAATTATCACTAAATTTTAATGTCGTTACCAGTAACAAAAGAAGATAGATCTGGCTTAGATGTGTAGCTGCAAGGCCATACATGCTCTCAACAGTAGCGTGCCGATCCGCCGACACAAGAAACGGACGCTTACTATTTACAGCAGCGCTAGAAAGAGACATATGACGCGCGAGTGCGACAGGAAATCACAGCGTCAGCGCGCACGCCCTCTTGCGACTAGTTACCTAAACTAGTGGCTCGCTAACACTTACAATAGTTGCAATACCTTTTATATTTATATATATTACCAGATGATCAATAAACGATTTCAGTTCCAATTATCATTCAACTACATCGGAGTTTTATTCAAACCATCCAGCCTCTAAAGATGATATAGCTTCAATACTAGTAGGAAATGGGAACTTACACCTAATTAGAGTTTCAAATAACTTATCATGGTTAAATTTTGGACAGGAAAAGAAAACGTGATTGACATCTACCTCCCCCAGCCCCCGCACTATGAATACTATATTTAAAACTAGAAATATTTGCATGTCACGATGAGTGTCAATAAAGTATCTGAACTGTTTTAAATTTAAGCGTATTCATGAAGATACTGTAACTCTGAAGTTGGAGATATTGATCATCTGTTTTTTAAATGCCGACAATATTCAATCCAACGCTTGCAAGTGCTAACAAGTGACATCAGTGTTTATCAAAATGAGAGTGATAAAGAAGAAATCGCTGTCCCCTACCTCTTAAAAGATTACGATACAACGATAAAAGATCTTTTGTCTCACTAAAAATTATATATAATCGATAATATAATACTTGTGATGATTTAGAAGAAGTAAAAAAATTTCAAGCCAATCTAATCGAGACATGGCCTAAAGAACATGCACCAAGGCCTGTAAATCATCGAAAAAAAATGGTTGTGTTTATTGTCAGTTCCACTGAGCATCACTGAGCATATAAACGTCAGTTCCATAGATGTTTTGTAATTTGTGGATGTTTTCATAAAACCCCAAAGAAGAAGAATTTGTGGATGTCTTGATCAGTCTTTAGACCAAGGGATGAACTTTGAACAAAATAATGAGGAAATTATGCTTTTGTAAATGTTTGCTTACAGCGATTATTTGTATTGTATTTGTTTATGTGTATTATACAAGAATTAATACAGACAATGGTTTTTCCATTAAGATCTATTCTGCCGATACTATGTAAGTGACTGATATTCTCAGTAAGTTATTTTTAAGTAAAGTAAGTTAAGTGGTATATTATTTTTACTAAGAAGATAAATATAAGTATATTTCTTTATAAACTTTGCAGTACAATATAAGAGAAAATTGATTAAGAGACCTAGGGTTCTTACCAGATTTTAAACTACATTTGATGGTCCTGGTACGGAAGTCAAGGAGTTTAAAATGACATCTTTTATTTTCGGTTCTGTATCGTCTCCGTGTACAGCGTTATACTTTAAAGATAAAATTGCAATGGAATTTGAGAGTCTGTATTCAAGAGCTGCTGCGGCGATTTTTTGCGATCACTATATGGACGACTACCTGGGTAGTGTAGATGATCCACAAGAAGCAGTTCAGTTAGTTTTAGATATTGTCGAGGTATTTTTTTAGAGTATATTCAGGTATTTCGGATATTTTTGTTTGTTATATTCTCACAGGAATGTTACGAAATTATAGGTTCTTCTTAAAATGAATTTTAATCAGTTACATGCTGCATGTGGCAACTACCTATTAGTATTGTTGGAAACATCCGCATCCATCAGCAAAAAGGTTGAAAATAAAGTGTAGTGAATAAAATCTTTATATTATTGTCTTGAAATTTGTAATAGGAATCGAAAATTGTCTAAATTACATAGTGTAATTCATAATAGTAATTTCTTCCATCACCACTTTAGATTATTTTGAATAGAAAGCGTTAGTGGCAGATAAACATAGTGTTTAGCTAGATATACCAATAGATTGGAACTATTGTCGTTTCAAATAATTTATATTTGATATATAGTAAGGTCGGCTACATACTAATTACAATGCACTGTCTTAAAAATAAGTTTTTATTTTATTGTTTTAGAACCAGTGATAAGTTTAATGTGGTAAAGAAGAGGATTGTGATATCATTTGTAGTCTGTGATTCAAGGTTTAATGAATCCCTGAATGTAGTTAAATCTATATTGTTGTTTACAAGAAGACCTATTCATTTTGTTATATTTAGTGAAGATAAATTAAAACCAACATTTAATGAAACATTGTCCAAATGGAAAATATTGTTTAAAAACCAACTTGATTTTGAGTTGCATAACATTCATTTCCCGGAAGCTCATGAAGAGGATTGGATGAACTTATTTAGTAAATGTGCTGCTCAGCGTCTATTCATTCCAGTAAGTTGTATATTTTTTATTATTTTGTTTTAGTTTATAGTGTCTGTAAAATCATATATTCATTGTATATATTTTTGACTTAAGCTTGATAATTTTATTCATATTTTGTTTCATCTTTCTTCCTCTTCTTTCATACAAAAATTTAAAATCTAATTGTTAGTTTCACAAAGACTCAAAACTGGCTTGACCGTTTCGAATTTTTTGTTGTGTCTGTTCACTTTTATTCAGAATTTAAAAAAATCGCTCAGCTAGCTATGGAAAGGGCTATGCTTGGAGTATCTCTGAAAGCTATCATGTCTATCATCATCATAAATAGAGATTAATAATTATTATTTGCAACCTAAAACATTAGTTTATCGTAAAAATAAACTAAAGATAAAAGCTATTCACAGTTTATATTAGTCCTCTGTGTCCTATATTTGTGTTTCGTTTTCCGTTTTCGTGCTTATTAATTACTTTTACTTTTAGTTTCTGTTCATCATCTCATGCAATGTTTCGTTGTGTCTTCCTCCTGAAATAGCACTGTGCACAATAATGACGAAGTTTATGACATAAACTTAGTCACGCACGCATATGCGTGCGGCGATGCGTGTCGTCGCGTCGGTGCGGTAGTATGATGAAGTCGAACGGCTTGTGCGTTTAACTATGATAAGAGACACCTAACTTTTACATTTTATGCCAATTCTATTTCAGGCCACTTTACGATTACTATTCTTATTAAATATCCTTATTTTTTTTCAGAAATTGATTCCACATATTGATTCTATGATATATGTAGACACAGATACGTTATTTTTGGGTCCAGTAGACGAATTGTGGGAATATTTCTCAAGATTTAACAATTCACAAATTTCAGCAATGACTCTTGAAGATGATAATCCTAATGTTTCTTGGTACCCAAGGTTCGCCAAACACCCGTTTTATGGAAAATATGGTAATTAAATGGACCAAATTGACACCAACCCTCGTCACTTCACCAGTGACCTATAGATATCAGAAGCGTGCGGTTCTCTAAAGAGATTTGTAAACGAAATCACTAATGAATAGTTTATTTTTGTTTAGACATTCGTATAACAAAATATTATTTTTATTCTTAACAGTTATGTAATTGAGTTGAAAAAGCCGATGATAATCTGTATCCTGCCATACTTGTTTACTTATTCTTCCTATGTTCTATTTAATCTATATTAAATAGAGAAGTATATAAGCTGTTCATAACTACAGTAGTGTTAGAAAACTGTTGATTATCCTGTATTTCAATTAATCTGTCTTTATATCGGTCTTTATTTCAAGTACGTGTCTAATAAATCCACCAAACTGGTGGCGATTCTGCTGGCATTAACTTAAACTAAAATTAAGTTATTCACCTCTACATATTTCATTCCTATTCAACACATAAGGGATAGAATGACTTTTAACGTCAGTCACGTCATACATATTTGACATATTTTTTAATGTTTTATTATGCGCAAATAAGGCATAAATGCGTAAAACACGTCTTCAGTCGCCTATCTTTTTCTAGTCGCATTGTAATGAAGATTAGTGATTCCTTGTATGCTTGCCTCAGAGTAGTTTAAATTTTGTGTATTGACATCGTCAACTCCATCTTACTCAGCTGTCCAATCGAGAAAGGTGGAATGAAATATTTTTAACTACCATTGAGATAATTATTATATGTGTATATTTACAGGTAAACTAACTTCAATATTATATATTATTGACTACCAACCTACCAACATTAGCGTCGTTAACAAATCCTTTTTGGCCAACACAGCTTTTTCTTGCTATTTGCTAACTTATTTTTATAGTTGAAGTGGGAACCACCGTTAACAGGTCCGTTGCTACATTTTTATAATTTTGTTGTAATTTGTAACACGGTTATAGGTACACAAAACGGTAATCAGTGGTTTACACTTTAATCTTCAAATTAAAGCTTGATTTTAATTGTCAAATAATAACAAGGACTCAAAATTGAAAATTTACAGAGCCTTCGGTGGCCAGCTAGGGGTATCTATTAGAATTCGTTTAAAATGAAAACTTATCTTATGTTTCTTACATTGATTTGAGTAAGAATTAAAAATATTGCTCTTCTCATACATAACAGCTTTAGGTACCTTAATGCAATTATTATAGGAAATATTGTCGCCTTTATATAATTACCGATTTATGTTGTTTTAAGAAACCTCTTCACGCTCCTTAAAAATTTCAATTGCATTATTGAGAAGAAATACTATTGCCGTCGTGCTATGACAACTGCAAATCGAAACCGTCAATACCTATGAAAAGTATACAAAAAAATTTCATAGTTCTGTTACCTCCTCTAAAACTGGATCAATTTCCTCACTTTTCTTATTGACAATTAAAGGCTTTGGTTGTGGTCCTATGTTTTGGTTTTTTAAATAGTCACGTCAAATTTGTTATAGCAAAAGGAAAACCTAGGACTTAAGGAATGGCTATAGAAACCGAAATTTTTTGAAATAAATAAATAATGCTCTTGTGGCACTAGCACTCTTGTATCACTAGTTGCTTACGTGTTTCCTTAACCGTCAGGCACCCACATATTAGACAATTTGTTTTTGCATGTGTGTGAACATTTAGAGCAGGCCGATGTTGCTTGATGAGTCAGATCTTGAGACAAGATCTCTCAAGATATATTTTTATTTGTGCCCGCACATAAAAATAGTCAATAGCAAATAATCTATATGATAAAACATTGTTCACGTTGTCCCATGACAGTTTTAGGTACTCATATAATTCAATATGTATTCAAAATTACACAATTTAAGGCGTACAAAATATACTACACTATATTGTTATTGCTTTTGAGTCCATACATAGATAGTATTACGAAACAGACCTCAAGCTTCGTAATCTTGATGTATCTGTGTAAATATGAAGCCTTTTGATGAAAAGAAAATCATATTTTTTATACATCAAAGATAAAATTGTTTATATAACATAAAAAAAGACACCGGAAATGCCAATAGGTTAGTACTACATACAGCTAAAAGGTAATATTATTCCAGGTCTAAATTCTGGAGTCATGTTGATGAATCTAACAAGAATGCGGAGTTTTGGCTGGGTGGACTATGTCACACCAATTATGCTGAAGTGGAAGCTCTATATCCCATGGGGTGATCAGGTGCATATGTTTATAGTCTTGGTATATAATAATGATAACTACGAATAAATTAGATGACTGTATTAATAAAAAGGGTGTGGTGTTTCATCACGATAACGCTAAACCACATGCATCTTTAGCTACTCGGCAAAAATTAAGTTTGGCTGGGAGGTGTTAATGCATCCGCCATATAGCCTTGAGCTTGCACCTTCAGATTTCCACTTGTTTTGGATTTTGTTTAGACAGTATCAGGTTTACATCAAGAGAGGACTGCCAAAACTACTTGTTGCGTTTTTTTGATCAGAAGTCCAAAAATTTGTACAGCAACGGGATCATGTTTCTACCTACAAAATGGCATATATATATACTGTAATTAAATGTAAATTAACTTTGAAAAGAATTGTCTTGATATTTCATATAAAATGCGAAGAAACTTTTTCCCGCCCTATTAATACGATGAAAATCTAAATTAAAAGCTATAAAAATATACATATTGATGCCACAAGTGACACCGCATACTCTTTTTAATGAAAGTGTTTATTGTTATTGTGCAGGACATTATAAACATAATCTTTCACTACCATGAGAGTGCAGTTTATGTTTTGTCATGCCGCTACAACTACCGTGCAGACCAGTGCATGTACGGTGACGCGTGCGTCGATGCCACGAGAAATGGTATATTACTTCTACATGGCAGCAGGAAGGTCTTTCATAATAATAAACAGCCCGCATTTCAGGTAATATTTTTATGGTCTTTAAACCTATTTTAAGACAGCTTTGGTTTTCCCACTCATCTGACAAACAAATGAAAATGAAATAAAACCTTTCTTTCTTTCAAATGGTTTTTTTCCATAAACATTATAAGCGCTTTCACTTTCTCTAGTTGAATATACAAACATAAATCACCATCAACCGTCTGAAACACCCATTTCTGGACATCGGCCAACCCTAAGATGCTCGAAGAGCATCGGTCTTGCGCTGTCCGCATCCACAGGCTTCCCACGACTTTACGAGATCTTCAGTCCATGTTGTGATACCCAATGTTGTTAGGCCCATTAACGCTGCGTCTCCCGTTACGCGGCTGCAACGATAATACCTACGGCCGACAGACCTTGCACAGTGGTCCTCTACCACATGGCCCACTACCACTTCAGGCTCGTATTTTGGGCTTCTGCCGCGACCGTAGTTGTTCAAACATTTTCAAGACGCAGTAAAACATGTTTCTTCAAAATACACTACGTCCATCTTAATATCACGTGTGGAGGTATGTGCGTGAAAAACGATTAAGACATCTCCCCTGCTGCTCTAGGAACTCGAGGAGTATCCAAAATATGAAACTCTCGATATCCAAGCCTTATACAGCAAAATAAATATTTTTGTGTGCTCCTCCAACTGTTATTATTTCCATAAGTTTTTTGTAGTACTTGGAGTTGATGGACACTAGAAATTTAGTTGTAAATAAATCATAACTAATTATATAAATTTTTATTTGTTGCAGGCAATTTATAGAGCAATAGATGAGTACGAAGTGGGTACTGATCATTTGGAGGGCTTGATAAACAGCCTGGACAAATATTTCTCCGAGGCACCGACTTCAAACTGTGGTAACTTAAAAGATGCGTTCCTAAGGCTGCCTATTAAGACTTTTAATGAATTATATAATATACCAACCAGATAACACGATATTTTCATCGAATGGAATTTAAATCTCGTCGAATTAAGACTCAAATGCTTAGTGTTCATTTTGAATAACTACGGCAATACCCTCTTTGTTGTCTATTTTTGTTACCTACCAACTTTAGAAGAGTATAAATTTATGCGAAGTTTAAATATAAGAACAATTAAATTAACAGCTATTTATAACCTGTGCACTGATAATGTTGTTTATTTTGTAAGCCCCCGAAAAATTCTTCCTTATAATGTTTAGGTATTCTCCTTAGTATAATAAGAGTTCGAAAGCGATTAATTCACTGTTCTCTTTTTAAAGTATTATCAAACTCAATAATACTATCAACTTCAGTATTTATCAAAGATTTTATCATCACACACCAGACAAAAGGAATCTTTGAAAAAAGTTACTAGATATTCAAGTGCTATTATCCGGTGGAAAACAGGAATTCGTTCCTCGTTTTCATTTTAACTCAAGACGTATGAAATAAGATGACAAATACTCTAACACTCTTTTTATACGTATTTTACATGAATGAAGCAATTAGATACATTTTAAAATTTTATTACAAAAAGGAAAACATGAAACGCAAGCCACGAAAAAAAATTGTGGCTTTCATGGACCTAACGCAGTGTCAGTAAGAGTAGCATAAAATTGGTTTATCCAAAGATGCAGCTCGCTCTGGCTACGGATAAAATGGACTCTATTTTTTAAAAAGTGGAGGTGATTGGCATATCAGCAGTTACGACATAGCTGAAGAACTGGGATTGACCACAAAACAGTTTTGATCCATTTGAAAAAGCTGGGTACACAAAAAAGTTCGATATTTAGGTGCCACAAGAGCTCACTGAAAGAAACCTAATGAACCGTGTACTCATTTGCGATTCTTTATTGAAACGTAATAAAACCGAACTGTTTTCGAAAATATTTGAATATATTATATAGAAATGGTGGGATTGTAAGGCCATTGTTCATTATGAGCTTTTTCCCCAACCTATTACACGTTATCAAAACAAAAACAAAAAAGTTTAAGAGTTCGTATATGCTTCGTGCGGACCAGCTAAAAAGGCTACGCTACTGAAAAGACAATTAACGTACAATATGAGTGAATATGGTGACATCCGTGAAGAAAATTCTTTGATACTGTTTCAAAACTCGATAGTATGGATATAAAAATTCATGAAGATTTATTGTCCATAATGATATTATATAGCTTAGCTTAGTGTAATTTTCACAATTTTCGATGTGCTATCGAAAGTCGGGATGAGCTTCCAAATCCAGAGATTATAAAAGTAAAGATAATAGAGGAATGTGAGTCCAGGAATGTGAATGTTGAAGTACATAATCGTTCTATGAATATTTATCAGAGAAATAAATTGAATGAAAATAAATGGAATGATATACAAAGATTTATCAATAATAGATACGAGTCAGGGGGGATTTCAAGAAACTATCAGAGGAGAGTAGTAATCTGTTATCGTTGTAATAGTCCAAGTCATAAAGCTTCGAATTGTCAAGTGAAAAATTTAAGAACAGAAAAATATGGTAATAATGTGAAGGGTGAAAATAATATTAAAGTCTTATTATCTTGAAATGTTTCAGATGAAGAGAACTGTAACGTATTCGATTCGTTTAAACAAAAATGTGTGTTAAATTCTACTCAATTTCCGAAATGATGCAAAAAAAATTGGGATTTGGATTGGATCCGGTAACACGGGCATCAGAGGTAAGGGTGTAATTAAACTATCAGCATTATGTGAACAGTCTATAGGAATGGTAGAATTTACTTTAGACACATTGTAGAGACTTTGTATGTGGCAGAGTTGAGGACGAACATAATCTCGGTAGCTAAAATAACTGATAAAGAGTATGACGTTCTTTTTTAACAAAACTATGCATGAATTGTTGATCGTAGCAGTGCAAAAAAGTTAGCCTATCGTCAGGGAAATTTGTATTTTTTTAAGGAGGTTGAATCGGCTTATGCAATAACACACAAAGATCAAAATTAAATAAAAAAAACAAAAATAACTTTATTTACTACACGTAGTTATCAGAATGTGGGTCTCTTCTTTTAAAACTGTATTAGAAAATTTTCTGTATAATATTCTTTGTTACCTTTTAACCTTAACGAACTGCACAAATTAATATATCTTAATATCATTAAGGTTGATAATGTCAAAAAGACAATGCCATTATTCTTTTTAGAATTCTTTCATGCTAGTGTTAGTATTATAAAACCAGAATATTTTAGAAAGGAAACATAAACGTACATTTATTATCTTTGTAATATAAATCAACAGAAGATTATATAAAGGGTATTAATTTTATGAACAGGTGACATCAATAATTATTTTTATTATAAAAATGGGTACATTGAAATCTAAAATAAATAAAAACTGCAGTCCTTCCAAGCATAAGTCATTACACGAATAAGCATTTATGAATGAGAATTTACCAGATTGTGATACCTTTTATGGTAACAGTACTCCTAGTGTAAATTTCTACCGCATCTAAAGGTTTGGATCGTAGTTGCGTTCAACTGGGAACACTTTTAAAAAGTTATACTACTTATAAAAAGTTGTTTCCAATACTTACCAACAGACGCGCTGCTTTCACTATCATGTGATTTGTCAACGGTTAATTTCAATTGAAAAGCATTTATGCTTAGGCCGTAAGCCATTTTATGAATGTGTGCTAGATCTACTTTCCCACTCGGAAAAACGCCATACTCACGAACATAGAACCCAAAAAGTCCATGCTCAGGCATTAAATTAGGTGCGTTGAGGTACAACTTTCTAGGTATTATTATTCTATGGTAAGTAATCTCAAAATTAAAACCATATTATCTTAATAGAAATTATTTATTAATCATCTTCTTTACTAAAAAATCTAATTGAAACAAAAAACATAAAATTCGAAAATACTTAAATTACCTTAATAGATAAAGATACATAGAGGGTACCGAAAAATAAATTTTTGACTAGGTAGTTATTACCTATAACTTTAGAATTAGTAAGAATAATAACAAAGTATTAATGTTACATGTTACTCCAAATTTAATTCAGAGTTAGCGCAAAATATTCATCGTAACTTACCTACTTATTCCGTCTTTGAACAAACAAAAATTTTAAATCATTTTGTAATCGAACGTAATAAATGGAATTGTACTATTTTTACCTACTGGTACTAAATTGACTAAAATTGCCTTTAGTATATATGCATTTGTCAGTTAAACATAACTACGATCGAAACGTGTTGATTCGATTGAAATTTATGTGACAATACTTGTTGAAAAGTTGCATAAAAAGATAAAATTTGTGACGCTCTTGAAAAATTGGAGCAGGAGGAAGAATATTCCATAACAACCGTACAAAATAATTAGTTTCTTAGGTAGGTAGCGTTTTGGTAATTACGTGTTATTGGTGATATAAGGTTGGTTTCTGACTTTTAGGGTTAAGCAAGAATCGTTTTTTGTTTGATACCTATTAGGTATTATTTATTTTTGTCATATTTATGCTATTCTTGCAGGCACTTCAAAACACGCAACATCTTTGCCATCTTCGACCAGAGCCCAGTGAACTTTCAGGTTGATTGAGGGGTAGAACGAGAGAATAGGGAACGCATCTTTATAGACATATTTAGTGCCAGCTTTCAAGGGACACGATGCCTTCTCGCCACTTTCTTCGTAGATTTTATCACAGACAGAGTAGCCGTCGACGCCCACGAAAGGTAGAGGCGCACCAAATACTACAGCCGTGACGTGGTTCACTACGTTGTCTAATTCTTTCTCTGAAATAAAAATAAATTATTTTTTATTTTATTGTAATAACTTGTTAATGATCAGGATTGAGAGTTAAATTTGATTATTTAAAAAAATATCTTATATCATTTGGCTTGTCCTGTGTCGTTGATGAGTACGATACAATTTTAAATAATCACGTATAGTGTATTATGTTTAGGCACGGAATCCCTAGAACCACCATAGTGGCGGTCCTTGAAGCCACCATAAGGTCAGCCCTAATGCAACTTCAATGAAACTAAAACATTAAGCGCCAGCGAGGGTGGGCGCGACGTCTCCCCAAAAAAGGAAGTATATTTTTTGCTCTAGTACCTAGCTAGTGATTGTTGCTGTAGTACCTAATTAGTTATTGTCGTAGTATATATCATGAATGTTCTTACCAGGGACAAACTTAATAGATACGTTCTGTTTAGTTCCTTTTTTAAGACGACATGGAGATTTTTTGCACGGCGCCAGCTCCACGTTTTCGGCCAGATCTTGGAATGACTTGCCTGTAATTAAAATGAAATGTTTTGAACATTATTATTTACAACTCAAACTAATAAAAAACTTTTTATTGCTGAGATGTAAAAGAGAAGTTCTTGAAAGTATGTGGGTATACTGTGGACCCAATTCTCGCTACTTGTGAGGAAATCTCGAAGTCGAGTTTACACTTCAAACCTCTTGTCGGCTACAAAATCTCTATATTCGAAATTAAATCTCCGTTTTTATATACTCTAAAGAAATAGAGATGATCTTCGACTTGTAAGTCTGAAATGTTGTCATTTAGTAAATATATACGCCGCGTTCTTTTCCACACAATTCGTCTAGTTTAACACCGGATCCATTAATTTGCATGTAGCTAATACAATACAAATATTCTTTGTAAAACACAAATTATAAATATTCAACAGCACTACAAAAAACCGTATGTATACATTAGTCGACCTTATTAGCAATTTCTTTATTTAACATTTCTATTGGTAATATTACTATTGTTATAGAAATAACTAATCTTTTAAATATATTATTTTCACCTTTTTGTAGGTATTTAAAACAATTTGATTCTACGCTCAATTAAATAAATACAAAAATGCCAAATTTCGTTGAGTCTAAAATGTTTTTTAAACGATTCGTCTCCACTGAAATGGGTTCACATTGCTGAAAAATCGGGGACTACGTTACCGCGTTGTTGTTATTGCAATTGTATCTTTGTAAATTTATAAAAATCAACTAATAAACTAAACATAACACTAATATCTCTCCATTAATGGTGTTAGATAAGTATTAGATAGGACAAAAAGCCTTTTCGCATATAGTATTTATTATCTTTTAATAAAAAATGTTTGGCTGTAGTATTTGTATCTGGCTGGATTTCATGACATTATAAAGATGACATTTCAAAAAAAGAATAAAATTAGGATTACCACTACCACTATTTTTCATTTGTTTTTCTTTCTGTCAAAATGAGCGAATCGAATGAAGAAATTAGATACATTTTAAAATATTATTACAAAAATGCAATGCCAGTCGCGAAAAAAATTAAATGTATCTATTGCAGATGCCTCTTTGTGTTAGTAAAACTAGCACAAAGAGGCATCTCGCTCTGGTCCCCCTGTAACGGATAAAATGGACACTATTTTTGAACGTGGAGCAAGATTGGCATATCAGCAGTTACGAAGCTGAAGAACTGGGAATTGACCACAAAACAGTTTTAACCCATTTGAAAAAAGCTGGATACACAAAAAAGCTCGATATTTCGGTGCCACACGAGCACACATAAAGAAACCTAATGAACCGTGTACTCATTTGAGATTCTTTACTGAGACGTAATGAAACCGAAACATTTTTGAAGAGATTGATAACTGGTGATAAAAAGTGGAACACATATAACAAGAAAAAAAGGTTCAAATATTTATTTCAGAATTAAAACTAACAATTTATTTAATATCTCTTTAAATTCTATAACTGGGACAATTAGTAAATACCCGGTTAATACCCATTTAAAGTTATCGTATTACCTTTAATTACATTTGTTTATTTTTTCTCATATATATATTTCCTTTTATGAAGATTTAAAAGAAATGAGTCTGAATGAGTCTGTTTAAATAAAGATATTTTGACTTGACTTTTGACTTAACTTGACATGTTGGAAATGGAAAGGCATTGTTCATTATGAGCTTTTACCGCCGGACAGAACCATCGATTCGGATATCTACTGCCAACAACTGATGAGATTAAAGCAAGAAGTTGAGAGAAAACGGCCCAAATTGATTAATAGAAAGGGTGTGGTCTTGCATAAAAATAACTTAATATAGCAAAAATTAATTATATTTTAATTAAGATAGTTTGGTGGGATATTTTAATGCAACAAAGCAATACCATATAGCCCTGACCTTGCACCTTCAGATTTCCACGTGTTTCGGTGTCTTCAGAATTCTTTAGGCAGTGTCAGGTTAACAACAAGAGCGAACTGCCAAAACTACTTGTTGCGTTTTTTCGATCAGAAAGTCCTAAAATTTCTATAGCAACGGGATCATGCTTTTACCTACAAGATGGCTACGATCAAAATGGCACTTATATACTGCAATTAAAGGTAAATTACTTGTAAAAATTGTCTTGAATTTTCATATAAAATGCGAAAACTTTTTCCCCAACCTATTATGAAATACTGCATGCACCAGCTTTTTGACATTTAAGATTATCTACAATTATTATGGTGGTTTGAATTCGAAATCTATGACGTCTCGACCACTCTCGATCACTCGAAGTAATTCTCGCGACTTTCCTTCGAAAAATTTCAAAGCTCGACATGTCCAGATTAATTCAAGTTGATTACCACTCGAGACATTTTTGAATTTGAACTTTCTTATTTCGAATTTTAGTTATTTTTAATTTTAGTTAACTAGTGTATCCAGCACTCTGGTTTCGACTACAAAACAAATATGGTATTTTATGGAAAAAAGTTTTATCTTTTTTCCATAAAATACCATATTTTTTATAACTTATTTTAGATAATACTACATTAAATGTTGGCAACCCTAGTTGATTGGGATGTTATATTACAAAATTTGTATACCGTTCACATTTGTACCTATCTATAGTGATATTTAATTTTGAATTAATACGAATTTAACGGCGTTAATACTGATGTGATTAGGGAAAGGTAAAAATTATTAATTGTTTAGCTTAAAATCTACTTGGGAAGTTTATATTTAACGTAAAAATTATATAATGAACTATAGCTACAAAAACTTAATTTACATACTTTACAAACACTTACGTGTTTTTCGGTTGTGCTCAGAATTCTCAATGCTTAATTACGTAGGTACTTAAGCATTGAGAAGCCACTCCTGACAAATATTAAATTGGTTATAAACAGTATTTTGAACACATACCACAATAAATTGATATAGTTAAGTACCTCCTACTAATGTGGTAATGCTATGAAAGGAATACAAAGTAAACTCATTTTCTAACTTTTATGTTTTAAATCTTGTTACCTAGTTTTTGTTCTTGTTACCCAGCATCCCACTGTTCAAAAAATAGTATATAATTACTATATATTAAATTGGCATATTTTTTAAGTTATCTCAAAATTTCATAGTTTAAGCTTATTATAGTAGATAATGGTAGTAATAGTAAACGACTACAAAAAAACTTGCTTAATCAAAGTCATAAATTATGAAATACATCGTGTCTACACGTAACACCTTTCATATTTATAATTAATGTAGCTGACCCGGCTAATTATGTTTTGCGATATAAAAATATTTCTAACAAATCATTATCAGCGTATAAAAATAGCCTACGACCTATTTATCAGATCTACCAAATATACAAAAACCGTCAAGCTATTTCGGAGAAGTTCGGTAATAGACAATTTGTTTAACAATATTTATTACATGCAATTTTAACACACCTGTCCTTGTTCTCAAATGCCACTGCGTGATGTTGAATAAAGTAAACAAAGATCAAAGTTCAATTATATTGTTCTATTTTGTCGACATACATTGGTATCAATATAATCACTAATAACATTTTGTATTTGTTCTTTTTCATCAAGTATATACTAATAGGTAACCACCCTACCCAATCTTTACATTTATTTAAGTAGCAGTTAGCTAGCGTTGCAAGTTATTTATTTTTTACCTACTTAAAAATATTTTAAATAGACAAATCGTTTTAGTAAAAAATTATCATAGAGATGCAGTTTTTTAAATAGAATATACGACTGCTTATTTCTATCATTGACGTCAGTTGTCTACGGTATTTAATTAACCGGTTTAAAGTTATAAATATATAATTCAAATTTTTGTAAATATTTTTATTAAAAATAAGAAATAAATAACGTCTTTCCATACAGTTTGACGGCTAACGACAAATATGATCGAGACAGTTCAATTCGATTGAAACACACTAAACGTACTGTACCCCAATTATTTGTTTTATTGTATTGTAAATACAATTTGAGAACTGATTACAAACATGATCGAGACAGCTCGATCGTAGTTCAGCTAAGTATCACTAACGAACCTGCTATCTACTAAACCCATCATCATATAATGTTTTGATATAAAGCTTAAATATTAAAGTCTATGTAATGGTTTCCGCTTGCCACTATATTTTTATTTTATTTGGGTATTTACATATTTCACCGTTCATTATTAAATTATTTATTTAAGATTATTTACCGTTAATTATTATTATATTAGACCAACCCCGTTTACTTTATAATATAATTTCATGTTAAACTTCAATTTTTAACCGCAGAATTGCTTTTTTATATATTTTATTGTTATGTTCTTCTACTGTTAAATAATGGTTTATTTTCTGATAAACCTAACCAATGCTACAATGGAACATTTCTATTTTATTTTGTACATCACAATAGTTATTTCAGAACTGCAATATAAAACCCTATTGCAAAATCACCCCCCAGTTTTACAATGGATGTACTATTCATAGTTTATTCTACTTTAAAAGAGACAATAATAATTGAATTTCTTATTAGTAACCAGTTGTGATATGATTTAAAATATATCTTGTATATGTTACTCGTACCTACTACTAATGGGTAGGTATATGTAGTTACATTTATCTAGTGCACATAATTATAGGAGGTCTTTGGAGTGGAATTAATATCAACTTGTATTAATTGCGTACTTTGGTAAACGATTTAATAACTTGTTTTACATTTTTCCCGAGTGAACCGGAAAGGGGATACAGTTTTACTTTGTGGTTTTGTATGTCTGGTACAATATGAGCCCCTGTAGCTTTAATGGCTTGACTGATTTTGAATTGATAGGTGTCATTAGATACGCAATTCAAATATTCAAGTTCTGTATGTTCTGTACATAGGCTAATAGTCCAAACTTGTTCAATCAGTAGGGATTAATATTTTTTAAAATAATTAACTTCTTATCTTATCTCTCTATAAGAAAGAAAACTTAAAGCTTATTTTAACTAGTCAAAAGGCAGTTTCGCAGTTGACACTTTTAGAGATAGAAGCTACTAAGCAAGGCAAGAGCACATGAATAAATAAAGAAATACATTTATTCAAACCGTAAGTCGTATCGTCTTATTTCTTATAAAATTATTATAGTTATTAATATAACATAAGTATATTATGCCTAATGGTTGGTTGCAAAAACATTGATCGTAACGGTAGATAATGGGACGTATTTTCTATTGTTGTTGCTCAATAAATTATCTTCATGATTGATTCGACAATTACCGACAACACGATAAGAACTTAACTAAGACATTGTATTTAAATGGCCTTCGTAGTTCAGAACAATTCTACATATCTACAGTTTTAAGATGAAGGAAAATAAACTATTAATTAAACGTACTAAATTACTATGTACACTAGCCATATATTCATGGTCGAAATTTTTAAGAGAGGCATAATAGGCATAATAGTAAGAGCAGCGCATAGTTTTGTGTCTCATGTACTCGAATTTTGAGCTTCTGACAATGGAAAAAGATCAAAAGGGCACTTTAGGAAATCGCCATTAGCAACAAAACAAGCACGATGTTAGTACAAAAAATTATTAACCGCAAGTACAAACAACGAGCCCGCGACATCCAGCGAGTAATACAGTAAGTTTGAGTTTTATTTGTCACTGTATGCCGAATACTTGCAGCTCTGTATACACTTCCCTGTTTCTGACGTCACGGCTTTGAATAATGCTTGTTAATGCCAATAAGTCTTAAGCTATTATGATTGGAATTCAAGTTATTGCAAGCTCTGTCCTCTCACCACGCCCATTCTATACTCAGACTTAGAGACGGTTAAAAATTGTGATTGAAACGCATAAAAAATAACCTTCATAAATAAGACTCTTACAGCTGCCTATCAACTGTTTACTATTGTTAAATACAAAGGAATTAATAGACACAAACACGTTATCTTATTTTGCTTGAAAAATTAGTTTATGCGATTATGTTAATCTTCGGGAGGGGGAGTTACTCTTTTCTTCATAATGATTAATTGATATCACAACTTTCCAATAATTAATAACATTCGCTGTTTTATCCATTCAGTTTGGTGTATCATCGATCTAGACTTCATTGGCTTGATGTCCATTTGATTCACTGTTTTCGCTATCGTGGTGTCATTCCATGTAGGATCTTTCGATTTTATATAAAGAAACATACTCATACAGGGCCTGATTTATCTACAGGATAGTTAGGCTTGAGTCTAGAACGTAAATTTCAAGGAAGTAGTGAGACTTATTTCGATTAAAAAGAAGTAAATTATAAAAAAATTTAAATATGAAAAAAATCAAAACGGTTTAGTCGTTTTTTAGTTTTAGGAAGAGTATCAAAAATTTTACCTATTATTATTTATATTATATAGAGATAATGTAAGTCTTTACCTCTAGTAATCTAATAATCTCTGGATCTACTGAAACAATTTTTTTGTGTTAGATAGTCCATTTATTGTGAAGGTTATAGGCTACATAAAATAACACCGAAAATCACGCTGGCGCAGCCAAGGGAGGAACCTAGTGTAGTATAAATGGAATAAGATATAACAGGAGAATAGCTTTTGGCTACGGCTCCGCTTCTTTATCGCGTTCCATGGTAATATAAATTATCTCCACACTCATGCAATTCTTTGGACGAATTTAGTTGTGATTGAGCAACTTGAAACATATGGTGTGAACATGTTCACATTTATCTGAAGGTATACTAGTTATAATTAGGTACATATTGTAGTTGCTTAACATTTATTCTTGTAGAGGTGATTCCAAAATTTAAACATGATATTTCAAATCGTTTGGCCATCACAAATTAAAGATTTTGTATCTATACCTACATCTTTAACTTAGTCTTCATCATAAATAACCTCAATTTTACTAATTAAATAATTAAAAAAAGTTTCTACTTATTAAGTTAAAAATATGAATTGTAAATAAACTTAACACTTAAGCTAGCTAAGGTAATAACTTAACTTAGTATAAAAATACACAATAGACAAATATGTCACGGGTACTACTTTGTTGGTTTTTATATTAGCTATGTCTATTTACCTACTTACACTATTTAAGAAGTACGTTTAGTTTAAAGTTCAAGTTATGCGTATTTAGTTATTTACTTATTAGGTACTTTATTGTTTGAAACATAAATTAGATGTAAAGTAGTTTTTTGTATGTAATGCTATACATACAAAAAACTACTTTACATGATGAATGTAAAACTATCGAAGTAGTTACTACCTAACTGTTGTGATGTGAGAGCAACACATAACTTGTCAGGCATCAATGAATGTACACCAAAGAATACGTAAGTGTATATCAGTTATCTACGTAAAATGAGACGAAAGTGGGTCGGCTTACTTACATAAAGGCTAAGTCTTCTATAGAATTCCAATTTTAAAACCATTGTGTACTTATTTGTTACATTTGAGGAATTCGTAAGTTGAAGTAGGATACAAAATTAAACAATGGTCTTCTCATTATTCAGATGTTTCTACAAATTCATATTAACTAGTGAATGAGATAACTTTTATAAATAAGATAAACCAACATATATTCAAATACACTTCTCTATGTTTTTTTTAATTAAAAAAATTATAAAATGATTGCACTCACCGGGACATTGCTGCACGTCTGTGGCAACAGAGGCGGTGATAAATGCGAGCACGACCACGGTAAGCGGCACCATTGTTACGTATGAGCATCGTCTGACGCTCCGATGAGCATTAGCACTCTGCTTGTTGAGTGTGCTTGCTCGTGCACTACAAAAACACGATCACCTTTACCGGTTATTAAACTGGACAAACCTTTATAAGGATAGATACAAAGTTCTTAATACGACATCTTTGATACTATCATCTGAACTAAGCTCTGTTTGGTAACATTAAGTTAATCATTTATTATTAAGTTTAGGCGCCACGCGGCCCATGATTTATAATAAACGATGAAAGTAGATTCTTTTTGTAGGTCAGTCTGGTAAATAAAAGTTGAGATGTTTGTCGACATTTATATTGGCGAATCTTTATGGCATTAAAAATATTTTTAATTAGTGTTTAATAACACAACAACACTTTTTGGCAGGAATTTAACTGTAGGTTACCATACCCATTTATATTATACCCATTTCATTGATTGTCTTGCTCGGATACCTACCACCAATTTAGATATTAGTTCAGTATATATTATTATTCTTTGGCTGAGTACAGCGAAAGATATTGAAGAAAGCAATATAATATATTGATATCTAGATATTGAAATTACTATTTGTATTTGGCTGGGTTTCATGACATTTCAAAAAAAGAATCAAATAAAGAAAATTTTGTTTCCCACTCCTTTTTATTTGTTTTTCTTTCTGTCAAAATGAGCGATTTAAAATTATATTACACAAAAGGAAAAAATGCAATTACAATTTGTGACGATTATGGACCTAATGCAGTGTCAGTAAGAGTAGCACAAAGTTGTTTTAAGCGTTTTCAATCCGAGAATTTAGATGTCGAAGATGCACCTACCTCTGGTCGCCCTGATACGGATATTTTTTAAAAAGTGGAGCAAGATCCGCATATTAGCAGTTAAGACAGCTGAAGAACTGGGAATTGACCACAAAACAGTTTGACCAACTTGAAAAAAGCTGGGTACACAAAAAAGTTCTATATTTGTGTGCCACACCAGTTAACTGAAAGAAACCTAATGAATCATGTACTCATGTGCGATTCTTTGTTTCTTTGTTTAGTTGCAACCAACCGTTTTTAAAGAGATCGAAAACTGGTGATGAAAAGTGGATCACGTATGACAAGAACGTGCGAAAAAGGTCGTGGTCAAAGATCGGTCAGGCTTTACAGACTGTGGCAAAACCTGGGTTAACTCGCAATAAGGTGATGCTGTGTCTATGGTGGGATTGGAAGGGCATTGTTCATTATGAGCTTTTACTGCCGGGCAGAACCAACGATTCGGATCCCCGAATCGTAAAAGGCAGAATCGTTAAAGCAAAAATTAAGAGAAAGCGGCCGGAATTGATTAATAGAAAGGGTGTGGTCTTTCATCACGATAACGCTAGACCACATACATATTTAGCCATTTAGCAAAAATTAAGAGAGTTTGGCTGGGAGGTTTTAATGCATCCGACATATAGCCCTGACTTTGCACCATCAGATTTCCACTGTTTCGGTTTTTTCAGAATTATTTAGGTAGTGTCAGGTTAACAAAAAAGCGAACTGCCAAAACTTTTTTTTATCAGAAGTCCGAAATTTCTATAGCAATGGGATCATGCTTCTACCTACAAGATGGCAGAAATTCTACGAACAAAATGGCACATATATGTCTTAAATTTTCATATAAAATGCGAACAAACTTTTCCACAACTTATTATATAATAAAACGAGGGCTTACTCTGAAATAAAACAGCGTCAATGAATGAAATACCTCTTTGATTAAAAAATAATCATTGAATTTTCAGTTCCATACGCGGCTATCACCCAAAAACAGGTTATTGGATAAAATTTCATTAGTTTCAAACAACAACACTTATTTATTAGTTATAAATTAGTAAACTTTAGTCAAAATCAAAATATATTTATTTAAATAGACTCATTTACTAAGTACTTTTAAATCGTCATAAAAGGGAATATGTATGAGAAAAAATAAACAAATGTAATTAAAGGTAATAGTGATAACTTTAAGTGGGTATGAACCGGGTATTTACAAATTGTCCAAGTTACAGAATTTAAATATGTATGAAATAAATTGTTTTAAAATTAAAACTAACACTAGTATGCATATTCCCAATTAACCCTACTACCGCTTCTACGAAATAGTAGCTGCAGAGAAGAAGTTTCCACTATTTAAAGCAGGTCAAAATTTGACCTGTTTTAAATAGTGGAATGATTTTACTATATATCTTTAGACCAAGGAACTGATCAAGGAACTTCATTAATACATTTATTGAATATGCGTACTAAGTGAGGATATATTTTGCTTATTATTATTTTAGAAGGTCTGTTGATATGGCCCATAGATCTTTTGTTGATTTGTATTTGTGGCAGCTATATTAGAAAAGAAAGATTCATAAACGATTGCCACATCCGTAACTGTTGTAGCAATACTATTATTTAATTTTAAACAAAATTCTTTATCTTCTGATTTCAGTTTGCAAGTCTCTTTATCAATTATATTCCAAGTGGCTTTAATTTTACTTATAGAATTAATAACTTTATTACGCAATAAAATAGCTTTTGCGTTGTTATATACCTTTTTAAATATTTTGGAATATTTTTTAACGTACGTGAAATGTGTAACGTGAAAACGTGTAACTTGAAATTTAGTATCACTAGCGTTTGATTTAAGATCATGTAAGTCATACAGTTTATTTTTATAAATGCCGGGAGTAGCCCAATCACTGAATTTACTTTTAGATGGATTTGTTGTTACTGTCTTTTCAGTGAAAACGGAGTTAAATTCAGTCCTTATTAATTATTTTGAATTAATAACATTGTCGTACAGGTGATTGGCATTTCTATCCTCATGAAACGGTAAATTTATATTTTTTTGGTTAAGGTTACATTTAAAAAAAATTACGTGACTTTTTATAACCGCCGTTTTGATTTATTATAAAGTAGTCATATAAAAATGTAAATGAAACATTCTTATTCAAATGCGTTGTAGGAGCTACTTTCAATAGCTCGTAGAATTGCTCCTCGGAGATATTTCTGTACAGATGTCTGCGTTTGCACTAGCACCGAAAAGCAAAGCACCTGCCGCCTCCTCTCGTCAAAAACTATCCATCGTAGATGTCCGCGTTGATTCTATAATATTAAATATTAATAGAAAAAATAATAAAGCAGGCAACTAAAAAAATATCTTTATTAAACGGATTCTCGAAACGGTACGAATAATCTGGTACCTTCTCTGCGTAAGAACATGTTTCGTAATCTCTCAAATATTTGCATTTCGCGCCCCATGCGCCACTTATTCTAGAATATTCTCAACGTCTGGTGGCACTCTGCTTGATTTCAATGCAGGGCATTGTTTTCAATGTTCACGCTCTAGGGCTAACATGAAGCCGTCTGCCATCTGGTGGCGAGAATCAAAAACGGTCTATTAAATGACACTAAAAATGTCTCCGTGTTGAGAGAACTTCGCGAGAAACTAAC
Source organism: Acentria ephemerella (assembly GCA_943193645.1). Taxonomy (NCBI): domain Eukaryota; kingdom Metazoa; phylum Arthropoda; class Insecta; order Lepidoptera; family Crambidae; genus Acentria; species Acentria ephemerella. The sequence continues at coordinate 4,326,037 of OW971889.1, forward strand.
GGTCTTGCGTGAAACTGAAGTTATCGTTTTACAAGCTTTTTAAATTATAATTGGACTGAGTGGCCTTCTCATTCGTAAGTAGTGTAACGTAAAAACATGTACTTTAAATTACTAAAGTTATAAAAATGTATAGAAATAAATAATACAATATACAAGTTAAAAATTAAATATTATGACTTACTATTATTATAACCTATTACTGCTACTTATTAACAAAAAAAATAAGATTCTGTTAATTGATACAGCCGGAATCAAACTTGCGACCTGTACCAACCGCAGCCGCTAAGCCACCGCGGACTAAAATGCAGTTTCGTTGAATGAACACCAAATTATCGTCTTTCTTCCATAGTTCGCCGATCTTACATTTACATTTTAGAAATTTATATAATTTGTTGTGTTTGAAATTCCTATAGGTACCATAAAGTTACTTTTTTGTTTAGGACATGGTTGTAAGAGTTACGAGGATGGATATTTGATTACGTGAACTTAACACTAACCACGGCTATGCTTCTCTGCACCGACATTACGCTGGTGAGTGATGAAATAGTATTTGCTATCACCGGACACGTAACTGATTCACACCGATCTGAAATTGAAATAGGAAAATTTATTTTATAAAGAAAGTCTATGTACGACAACAAGTACACCAACTATTTCTCTCATTATCTTGTCTTTCCTGTTGATCCAAAGTTTCTCTGAAGAGATCACTTATATAGTGATAAAACAGCCCACCGTACATGCCTTTGTTACTAATTGTTTTCTGTATTTTTATAAGAATATTCTAAACTCGCGAGCAAAAGTATGGAATCACTTACTTGAAATTGGTTGAGCGCGATCTTGAGTACTAAATAATCTGTTAATAATAAAAGCATGCGTTATTTTTTTATCGGTCGGCTTACACACGTCTTACACATCTCTTTACCGTGATATCACACCGTGTGATCCACCATACCAGATAAATAGACTAGGGTCAAAGTATGCTTTATACCGAAAACAGGGAAAAAGAACTATTCTCAGCCTAAATCCTTCACACCCATAAAAGTCTTACATCTTTCCTGCTCAAAGCAATGGAAAAGATCATTGATGAGCATATAAGAACCAACCACATGGTTTGATACCAGCCTTAAAGCCCAAACCAACATGCTTACCAAAAAGTAAAATCCACTGAAACTGCCCTATTAGATCTGGTCGACAAGGTAAAAAAACCAGAGATTAACAAGAGTAGAGGACAAGAAAACCGCCTTATGTGCGTTCTTAGATTTTAAGGGGCCTTCAATAACACCCCCACAGAAACCATTCTAAAAAGAATGGAATTAAAGGGATTTGAAGTGACCACTTGCAGATGGGTCCAGAACATGCTCTCTAATAGAGTGGCCATCCTGACATTGAATGCAATACAACATGAGTTCTACACCACAGAAGGATATCCACAGGGTGGCGAATATCTCCACTACTGTGGACTCTAGCTGTAGATTATAACTATGACACACAAGGATATGCCGACGACGGTAGCGGTCCATGTCTCCACACAATCTTTAACATAATGCAGGGAACTCTTAACACCATAAATAAATGATGCAAACAGAACGACTTGGGCAATAATGCAAATAAAACAGAGCTGGTGCCATTAACAAGGAAAAGATAACTGTAAAGGCTCGCGCACCTAAAATTGAATGGACAAGAAATAATTTATTGAAATGAAATCAAATACCAGATATTATGGTCAGACCAAGATGACTTGGAATGCACATTTGAAAACACTATTCAAAAAGCAAAAATAGAGCTCATAAATGTCCGTGGGGTAGCTGTCAGCGTCTGGACAGTTCCCGTGCCACTACTGAATACCTCAAAGAATTCGGTATCACCACTTTGGACTAGCCAGCCAGGACTTGGATTCCATTAAGCACGTGTGAAATGAACTGAAGAGAAGAGTACGTTCTAAAAACCTGCTCCTTCAAGTGTGAATAAACTGAAATCGGCTTTGATAGAGGAGTGGGAAGGTATCCCGCAAGAATCGATTTAGAAGCTTATTAGGTCAATGAAGAATCGTATATCGAATGAAGAAAGTATTGAAACTTAATTTTAATGTTGTTTTCTTCTTTCATTATTTTTCTATATTTTCTTATGTTTTCCTAACTCTTTCACTTAATCAGATATAGCTCCGATTAATATAAAGTTAACAGTTTAACCTTGTGATGCTAAATGCTGCTGTTATTATTATTCTCAACTAGTTATTTACTAGTCAGATCGCGCGGAATCAATTCCAAGTAAATGATTCCATACTTTTGCTCGCGAGTATCTATCTTAGTATTCGGGGCGACGACGATAAAGTAATAAGCGAACATTTAAATCAGTTCACCCATTTATTAGTTATAAATAATTAAAAATGTATCTAGACTTTGTACACGTATACTGTGTGAATACGATAATAAGATATTAAATTAGATCATGGCTGCATTTTTAATATTAATGTTATGCAATTTTCAAAGCAATAGGATTAATTTGTATAATTGTTGCAAAATATTCCTATTAACTAGTAGGTACCGCCAACATGACTGTACCGTACTTAGGTACCTACTAGCCTTCTACATCTTTTAAGTCGTGTGTAACTAGATAGATTCTTGTAATATCGGTGGATTATGATTAACGTCAGTAGGTAGTGTTTAATGAATTACCAGGAGTAACATTTGGTCGCAAATTTATAAAGTTAATATTAATCACTACATCTTGGTCGAGTGAATTGTAGGCGAAATCTGAAACCAGAAGGTAAAATGAATTAGAAAACAATATTTAAAAAAAAAGTTTTTAATAGCTATTTATGTAATATTCCTTAATCTTATTCATGGGAAATCTATTGTTGTTAGTTTACCAGGTTTATTCCTGTCATTGTCGCTGTTATGTAATGCAAAAAAATGAATGAGGGTTCAACCAAACTAGACCAATTTTCTAGAAAGTAGGTATGATAGATTTTCATTTCCACTATAGGTATTCATTTTGTTAAGTTAGTATATTATATTATATTTCTTAACGATAGAGAGACGTAAAAATGCTAGAAGGAATTGGTAATTTACTACTAAAAATTGTGGATACAATTAAAAATTGCGTTTAGTTTAACTTACCAGCAATGAACTTTACACTGACAGAGACGTTTTCCCCCAAAGTGACATGGCATGGCAACCCCCTTCGACATCCTTCAATATCAACTGTTATCAATTCGTATGCTGATCCTAATAAATGGAAATAGATTTCAGTGATTAAGACAATTCGGGGGTGATCATCACCTGGCGCCGGAGCCGGACACAGCTACTATCAGTCAACAAGGACCAGGATCAAACGAATTTGATGTAAGAATATTGCAAAAAGCACGGAATGTGGATCCCAGACTTGTATAACGACAAACCGGTACTGTACCCCTAGTGTCAGTTTCTTACACACGGGGCTCCGAATTGATCAATAGTTGAGTTTCGCGGGACTTGATTGCTTGGAACCACCAAACCTCAGGATAAGTGATACGTATGAAATCAAACATTCTAAAATAATTCGGGTTTCGTCAAAATTTTACCCATTCCTCACCGTCGTTAAATAATATTTTTAAAACAGTATATTATACCTACTTTTTATATTTTAAACCTACGGTGGGTAGTTTTTTAAACCAAGCATATTATTAAACTAATTTTAATCGACAAAAAATACCTACCTAATGGATGTTTTATGCAGAATTCATTATCCTGTTAAGTAAAATAAAATTAAACACACAATTTCAATTATCATCCTTGTAGTGGATTAGCTAGTTTTTGTATAATTCCATATTTGTATTTTAATATTTTTTCTTTGTTTGTGAAATATACATTTTGTTTTTCTATCAGTTTAAAAAATATACGCTCACGAAGCAGACTGAGAGTTTTTATAAGTATACTAGTTAATTTAGGTATACTCGTACACCTTTAAAAATACTTAAATATGTGTGTTGTCATGTCATCACTACAAAATATAACAAGTGAATCATCCATTAATTAATTATAATTTAAGTTCTCAAGTTGCCATTTTACAAGTAGGTACCTACTTAGTATCCACAGACTACTAAGATATATCCTATACATATTGTTTGGAAAGGGCAATTGTTGTATTTGCCAATTCATTTTGACAGTCAAAGAGAAAACCACCTAACAAATTTCTTATCTATTCGCACGCGTAGCACAAGGAACTCGAGAAACATTTTGTCTACACCGTCACGTCATTTTGCTCGTGTTAAGATTTAACTCCCATACAATGACCTGAGAAAAGTGACGTTTTGCTGTAGATAGAATCTTCTCGAGTTACTACAAGTGTTATAATTACACCAGTAAGGAACTAGACTGCAATGGATGGGTTTCAGTTGCCAAGCCCATCCATAGAGATAAGCCCATCCTTGCTAACTTAAAAAAAGAAAAATCCTATGATCTATCACATAACAATGTAATTAAGCAGTGCATATATATATGTATGTATGTATAGTATGTAGTTAAGCATGGAAAACGCCTTAAAACCCCGCTCTATGCCATCTTATCCACAAATAATAATTATAGGCTGCGCTTTGGACACTACTGATACTAAAGCACTAGTCCGTTTGATAGTGAAGAATAATGATAGCTATATGGTGTTTAGAGTAAGTGACGGAACCTTATAGTAAAATGCATTTTACTTACTATTCACCTATTTCGATAAAGGTAAACTACTAATAATATTTTTAAATCATGACAGAATGTAATAAGTATTAAAAAAACAATGTATATTTTAGTATTGTCGTTTTGTGACGGCGGCCAAGGTTTAACAGCGATTCTGAGAAAAGATCTTAAGACTTGATAAGAAAATTTATCACAATGTCAAGTTGTTTGGCAGCTTAACAAAATGTAATATTTTTATTGAGGGTTTTGAACGAGTGAACAATTTCTTTTTCATAGAAATTGTTGACTCGTTCTCATTGACGTTTTTTTTATACAGCGGTACCTACGTATTATAAGATTTTAAATATTGTACTTAAGTATTTGTAAACTTATATGTATAGGTAGTATTACTATAGGTAATACTAGTTAGCACGTTATGTTTAAAAGAAAATAAAATTATTTCGAGTAAGAACAAATGAAAACGGAACAAAAATAAATAATAATCGTTGTCTCAGACAGTAGGTAAGAAGCTGTTTAAAAATAAGTATAGAGAAAAACAACAGAAAAAACCAAACAATTAATTAAAAAAATTGAATAGGAAAAAAAATAGGAATCTATATTTTGTCTCGGTTGTCTCCTGGTAACACCGAAACAGGTAACCAGTTAAAGTCTGGCCATGGTTTTCAACTATCTCCTACAAGCGTAGAATGTCAAACAAGTTATAAAAATGATTTAATTAAATAATACGATATTTTTTTGGTAAAATAAGTAAATTTTAGCTAGTAATAACAAAATGAAACATTCTTATAGTTATGGTGAACTCAGATTTTGACTCAGTAACTCTGGTCGTGGGTAATCGGCATATGTGATGAGTTTTATCGCTTTCTCACCCTTCTAAGGTACTCAAAAACACGCATACCCTTAACGGAGTTATCATTCACTATATCACTTCACCTTAACATTATACACAAAGCGCATTGTGACCGTTCCAGAGCGTGGAATTTTTACCAGCACATGTGGTTCAACTACGCGAAAGGCACCTTTTTGGACGGCAAGGTGGAGGTAGCTTTGGTAGTATGTCCCATACTGCACAGAGACAGTTAAAGTAGTTAAATATATTTATAACTATGAAAAAGATGGCAACTATAATTTTGATCCTATGTAAAAACAATATTTTGTTTAAAATAAGTAAAATAACTGTTTGTTAGGTATTTAATATAAAAAAATATATAAGTACCCATACCTTGTTAACAAATTTTTTTAAAATAATTGATTTTACCATTATCACGGTAAAACGAAGCATTAACAGCCTATCTAATTATTTTATTATCTCTTGTTTTATGAATTATATATTATGATGTATTATGAATATAATTTCGATTCAGTTTGACGATGGATGGTTATATTATCTGCCTATTATTTTGTTGAATCCTAAACTCTTAAATGCTAATTTAAAAAAGTTGAGATATGTAGGTCCTAATTAGTTTTTTATACATCCTACCCTAACTACCTGCTCTTTGACATTGACCTTCTTATTACAAATCTTCGGTTAGACAAATGATAACAAATAAAAAGCAACGTCTTTGATTGTATCTTTGTCCTCTGCTTTCCTAAACTGTTCATCCGATGTTTATTTTTTAAGAGTCATTGCAACGCAATTATTCTATAATGGTTGATATTATTTTCCAAAATTAACGAATAAAGTCCTAAACACTTACCACAGTCTTCAAAATGGACAGCCAAAACGTGGCTGGATACGAATACTAATTGCAAAAGCAATCTAATTGAGAGCATTTGTGGCTAATTAAGTTTAGGTTAAACACAATAAATTGTAAGTAAAATCATCACTATGAAGAGACTGATTTGTTATAATTTAAGCTAGTATATATCTTCGTGCTCGTCGATTATCAATTAAGATAGCAAATCACTAATACAACTGGTTTACTGATTAAGTAATTAATCAATTATTTTTAATTATGTAGAAAAGGATACTATTTAATGTATGTCTTTGCTGTATCTAGAGATATTTTTCTACTGAAATAAAATATTCGGTATCTTTCTCAACTGAGAAAGATACCAAAGAAACTTTGTTATACGTGTTAAAATCTATTATAAAGAAAGGATTCTGTTAGTATAACATTCATAGAATGTCGTGACACTCACGCAATGTAAATATTGTATATATTAATACCAAACTTCCTTCCATAACAATGATTGTCTATGGGTACGTTTGTATTTTAACCGACTTTTAAAAAGAAGGAAGTTCTATGTTAAACTACTTTTTTGTATGTAAATATAAGGGATATATTATTATTAATAGGAGTACAACTAAGTTTTGAGGGAAATACAATAGAGCGCATGACTTGTATTGAATCTAATTGACCATTGAGTTTTTGTCTTCACTTGAAACCTCCATTATCTCCCTCCAAAAACCAGTACAAGTTTAATAGTTTAACTCTGAACAACTATCTTATTGTACCCTTCAAAAATGTCTACATTTGTGCCAACAAAACGCCATTTGCGGGAATCCCTGCTATTCTGTTTTCATTTGAAGAGAAGACTTGCTGATGGGCATAAGATGTTGTGTGAAGCTTCCGGGGAACATGCACCATCAATAAAAACTTGCGAATATTCGTTCCGGCGATTCAAAAGTGGTGATTTTGACACCAGCGATAAACAGCGTGAAGGAAGACCAGTAAAGGTAGAGGACTAGGAGTTGGAGGCGCTACTTGACCATGATTCACGCCAATCTCAAGAGGAGCTACACAAGCAGCAGTTATTGCAACTTAGCAAAGCGTTGAAAAACAAACGTCCTTCATATGCCTACAGGCATTACAAAGTCATTTTTCAGCATGACAATGCTCGGCCACATGTGGAAAAAGTGGTCAAGGACTCCTTGACATCTCTTAAATGGGATTTCCTACCCCATCCCCCATATTCCCCAGATCTTGCTCCCTCGGACTACCATTTATTCCGGTCTATATGGCTCATGGTTTGGCTAATCAGCGCTTCTTTCAACGGGGAATTCGGATGCTTCCTGGAAGGTGGGAAAAAGTATTTGCCAATGAAGGACCATATTTTGATTGAATTTAATAAAATTTCAAATTTTCAGAAAAATGCCTCAAAACTTAGTTGTACTCCTAATATAACGACAGACTTAGGTAAGATGGTAGTAGCCAGACGAAACGAAGCAGGAAATATTTGCCCAAATTCAGGAAGTAAGTGGACTCAGCCACTAGACCATAGAGGCGGTTAAAACCAAAAATGGCTGTTTAAAAAACGAATGACAAAGTTTTATGCTGTTTAGTGTTAATGACTAGAAGAATTATTGGTCGTTTGAAGTGTGGCTAATATACACGTGTGGCGTATAAGCTTAACTATATTGTATGTTCAATAGGAAAACACGAAATAATTTACAAGTAGACCATTAAAAAAGCGTATTGAGTATTCTGTCAAGAGCCACTCTTGTGTACGAGGCTGTATTGTCAGTGTATGCTACAAGTGAACACGTCTCGTTAAACTAACTCAATCGCAGCTAATATGGATCTCAGTCGATTATGCGTTACAGTGTGATTTGTCTTAATAAAGTTTATATTTTTGAAAAAAATTCCAATTTTTGAAAAAAATTCCAATTTTTTAAAATTTTCTAATTTTAACCTTTGTGTGTGACAAACAACATTTGTAAATATAATCTATCAAAAAAGATTAACTAAGATTCACTTCGTTGTTTGTTTCATTGAAAAAAAAACTAACATGATGCATGAACAGAAGCCAAAATAACCGATTTGAGAGCATTAATGATATTAACATACAACTATATTCGTTGACAGTGTAACTAAAAACTATCAAGTGATTAAGACTATCAGCTATATTTGTGGAGGCCTAATGGTCCTGGGACGGAAGTCAAGGAGTATAAAATGTTTTTAATTTTCGGTTCTGTATCGTCGCCATGTACAGCATTATACATTAAAGATACTTCTTCTTCTTCTTTGGGGTTTTATGGCGCTTTCTTAATAGATTCCGCCAGTATCGAGTTTTCCGCTTAGGTATATATTTTATAAAAACTATCTGGGCAAAGTGATATGATTGCACAAGGTATATTAATTGTGTATGAGAGGTTAAATGTAGAACTGTTGAATTATCTGAAAAAATATATAGTCACACAGAACTGTAACAAATGGAGAATTGACATGTACAAGTAGGGATTTGAAGTTAATTGGTCTGGGGATGTATGGAGGGAGCAGATCATAAAGAGAGATGGCGTATCTAGAGCATTCAAAGAAAATATGATCTGTTGTTCCTTCATCCAATCCACATTCACATAAAGAAGAGTCCTTGACCCTTATTTTGGCCAAATGTACCGGTGTGCATGCATGTCCTAACCTTAGTCGACAGATTGTAGAGGTGCAAGTTTTGGAAATCTTTTTATATTTAAAGTACCAGGGTTTACTTGGAATTAATTGTTGGATGTCGGAATAAAATTTTCCCACAACACAGCGGGACTCATTCCACTTAGTAGTCCAAGCAGAAATCATCTGATGTTTGGACATTAATTTAAGGTCATGAGAGAACACTTTAAGATGTGAGGTACAACCACTGGTAATAGACTCCTTCGCCATACAATCGACTAATTCATTCCCCTCTATGCCTGAATGACTGGGGATCCAAGCCAAGCAAACTAGAAGTAAAAATGCAATGATATTCTCACTGACACAAGATTCTGACATGATCTGTCAATGATATTAGAATGGCTGAGATATTTTTGCTAAAGCAGAGCCAAGAGGAATCTTTTGGAATAGAGTTGCAGGCGTTACGAAGTCAGAAAAGATTTGCAAAGCAGAGGAGACAGGAATTTAGATTTAAAAGTTGACGAAGATGGATTATTGCGTCTTCGTGAACGTATAGACGCTGTACATGAGGTTAGCATTGATGTCAAGGAACCTGTAATTTTAGATGACCACCATCATATTGGGAAACTTTTAGTTACAGATTTCCACATTTGGCTAATCATACTAGTAATGAGACGGTGGTAATGAGGTGAAGCAGCGTTATTGGGTGTTCAGACTGAGGTCGACTGTTCGTACTGTTACTAAGGACTGTCAATGTTCTAAGATAAGAAATGCTTCAACAAACAGAAGAGCCAGAAATATAGAAATATTCACATAAAATATGGCTGTATAGGTTTTAGTTTCCTTTGCTTTCTCTAAAATATTGAAAAATAAACACATGATAATCGCTTATATTGCATTAAATTTTCAAATATTTTCCCTTAAGTTATTATTAAAATAACTAATACCTACCTACCTACCTACTAGCCTACTATTAGACGCCAAAAGCTCCATAGACTAAAGGGATACATTATATCGGTATTCCAGAGGCAGAAATAAAAAATAATCTCACAAGTTATGGCTGTATTAGCTTTAGTTTCCTTTGCTTTCCCTTTAATTGGGTGTGTAAACAACAACAAAACCAAAGCCGTCAGTTATACGGTAATAAATCACATAAGATAAACAATGAAAGCACATTGACATTTTCAAATGAATAAGAAACAATGAACTTTGAGACTAATAATGATTTTATTTAAAGGATCTGTTAGTAAGCCTAATCTCAGATATATAGTTGTAAGATTAAGGCACAAATTAATTACAGAAAACAATGAGAAAAAAAATGCAAAAACATCCGCTGTGGTGGTCAACTTTTTAGATAAATCTCCGGAATATCATAGCATTAAAGATAAAATACCGACGTTCTTACTGAGAAAGTATCAAACTCCTGAAAATATGTATTTAATAGATAAGAAGACTGCAGGAGAAATTGCAACATCTATACAAAAATACATAAAACCAGAAAATCCAATTGTAGAAGTTAATCCTGGGCTCGGGTTCTTAAGTAAAAAGTTACTGCAAAACACAAGTAACGATATTTATATGTACGAAACAACATCACATTTTTCTAATATGAGTGTATGTAACATTATAATATTTTTATGGCTGATTAAAACCAATAAAACCCTTCTATTGCTTTTATGTAATTGAGAAAATAACATAAGTTTTATTTTCAGGAATTGCAGAATCAGTATCCTACGAGAGTAGTATACAAAATTGCTGATTTTTTTGGAATGTGGAAACTAGCTTTTAAAGATAAAATAGACAATGGAAATAGAATTAAGGAATTATTAGGAAACCTATCCACCAATGACAAAAGTATATCTAATTTTTCATCCACAAAATAATTAAAAGACTGAAAGAATTAATCTGTGAAGTACCTACAATCCAAACTTAATTAAAACAACCCATACCTAAATTACAATGGCAACACCATTATAATTTAGGCATTCAGCTGGAATTATTATTATTTTGATTTGATATTTGCATGCCAATTTGGCATAATTACCATGTTCTTATAATAAATGCTTTAACTTTGGAGGTGCAGATCCAGCCCTTAAAGTAGGTTGTAGTCACACCAATTGGATCCTTAAGAATATCAAAGTCACCAAGACTGATATTCTCTTAACTAAATTTATATTATTTTGCTCTCTCCAATTCAATATGAAAGATATAGAATGACTTAGGTTGAATTGTAATGAAAACATAATTGTGGACTTAATATAGTATGGACTAAAGTAAAAATTAGGTCCAGTACATGGGTACTACAGAATCAGGGCATTAACCTAATTTTAATATGAGCATTTGGATTGAGGAGCCACACCAGATTTTAAAGGGGAGGTTGCAACATCATTAGCAAATTAGAAAATATTATAACAAAAACTAGATTTAGCAGCAATTTACATAAGTTTTATCAATGCAAAGGTGGCTCCTCAATCTTAACATCTGAACTGAGGATAAACCTGGAACTGTTAAGTAACAGATGAATATTTAAATAAAAAGCAGCAATCATGTAGCAGCAATTTTGTACAGCTAAAATTTTGGGTTCAGTGCTAGAATTCACAATATTACAATACTGTAATTATTGTATTGTAATATCGTATATGGATGAGGATCTGCAGCTAAAATATATTAGTATATCAAAGAAGGTACAATTTCATGAATGTGACCATTCAATTTATATATTCCACATAATGAACATTTAAAAATCTTGTATGGCTACTTTATCCAAATACACATATTCTTTTCACTTACTTCTTTCAGATAGAACAGTACATATAATTGGGTCAATGCCAGGTCTAAACTTCATTAAATATTTGATGAATAACATAATATTTCACAACACAAACAACCAACTTGGTAGACCAGATCTTTTTATAACAATGCCTGCATACAATTACAAGGTACCTAATCATTATAAAACATATTTATTTTGTCATACTGATAGCGTTTTGATGTGGTTTCTCATGTTACCTTTATTTCAGGGGTGATAAAACTCATTATTTAAAAAATCTAATCATTGGATTTTAATATGTTTTTTTTTTTACATAGTCCACAAGGTTTTACGTATGTGATAAAATGTATTTGTTTATATAATTGAGTTTTGAATTATAAATATAATTAATACTGCACTTCTTTAGTTATAAATCAATCAATGAACCACATCAAAAAATTATTTTATTTGAATGAATTTAAATCAAATAACTAATTAACACTTAAATTATTCTTTACTTATAAACAAATAAGATGGAAAGCCTACCATGGTCATGGGTAGCCAGTAAATACTGGTCTCGGGATTCCTTTCTTAAATGGAGGCTTTTAGTCAGTTATAATAGTGATACATTATTACATATACATGTATATCAGTTCCTTACAGATAGTCAAATACAGTTCAGTAAATATAAGTCATTACCAGCGTTATTCCAAATGTTCTTTGACTACAAAATTTTAACAACAGTTCCGAAAGCCCATTTCTTACCTTGGACCCGCGAACCTTACTCGAAAAAAAATACAGTGGTAAGTTTAAATACATATTCTTAATGTTATTATGTAACAATGTTAAGCGATAAAACCATTGCTTATATTAATGACCTAGGAATAAAACATGACTTTTGTCCTGACCTCTATATTATCCTTGTTCAAATAATCTTATTAAGCGATAAAGGTGTAAACAACTACAGTCTAGCACAAGTTAAAACAGCAGTGTCATTGTCAGCTTTGTAATTTTACATAGCAAACATATGCGCATGTTATCCAGTTATATATTATTGGGCTACGTAGTAAAATTAAGGTACTTTCATATGTTAAAAATAATACCCACATGCATAATTTTATTTCCAAGATTTATAATGATTATTATTCATAATAATAAAAACCTTTTCCAGATAGATGAATGCAATATGTATCTTGTAAACATTACGCAGAAAGAGCAATTGCCTTGCCCACCTGAATATTTACCACTGCTTTGGTATTTTTTCAAGCCACGCATGTTTTCCATGACGACAAGAGTCATACCGATGTTAGAGTATGTATACATATAATACCTACTAAAAATTTTAATATCCATTTTATTATGATGCTCAGTCGAATATAAGTAAGCTTTCTGAATAAATCTTATTTTTTGGGATATTCAAGAATTCGTGTTCCGGGTTTGAGTGAAAGTCTATCCCCCGAATACTGAAATGCTACTCAAATGTTAAGTCCGCCTCAACATTTAAGTATTATCAAAAGTCAATTTTATCAATACAAAATTCTAAAAGACTTACACTTAACTATTCAAGCAGTGCTCAAAATTTGAGTAACGTTTCAGTATTCGGGGGATAGACTTTCACTCAAACCCGGAACCCGAATTCTTGATTTTTTCAGAAGTTTTTTTTTATTTATGTAGGAGAAAAATAGGTACAATAATAGTATTATTAAAATTATTTTTATTTCAGACAATGGATACCAGGATGTGGCGTGTGGCTGATCACAGGGCAAGATCCACCCGATACTAATAAAAAGATATCACCTGGAGAAGATGATGCAGAACTTCCCCACATGACAATATTTACAGAGTTCCGCGATCTTAATCTGAGGCAAAAAATTACTGTTTTCAAAAAGTAAGTTGAACAAGACCCCACATTATGACACGATCAATGTCGAAGGTCTAAAATACCAACTGAGCTCTTAGTTTTGGATCCTTAAGAACGGAGGCACTTCAACCAGTATCAGAATGTGCGCCAGTCCATGTTTTACACACCTTTTGAAAGTGTACAGCTGAAAATAAAATTTTACAGCTTTACATCCAAAAGAAATGCCGCATCTTAGTTTATATTTAAACATTGAAAAAGCTCAATACTATGTCATAAAATGTCTAATACAAGGTTGTGGTCAAGGTCTTATTGCTGAATTAATTACAGATGATAAATCAGAAATTTGAAATAAATTTTTCAAATTTGTGTATCTACTTTTTTTAATCGTAAAAACCACTGTTTTACTTAAAATTTTCATGGAATGGTTGGCCTATGTTCTGAGTCAATATTTAAGATATATGGTCCCTGTAGGGACACACAAAAGTATAAATTGTAGAAATGGAAAAGGCACACATGGCAAACTAAAGGAAAGCGCAGTTTAAAAAAACCACCTATATGGCGATGCTAGCTTTACCATTGTCTCTTTCTTTTGGAAGTGACTAGTTACTTCTCTATGGTAGCTGGAGGTAGCTACAAATTTTACTAAATATTATTGTGATACTGAGTGGGATGCTACGTTCAAACGTACATATTTACGGTCTCAATTGTAAAATAAGGTCAACCGGGACTAAAGAGCCTAGGTCGACCTTATTTTTTACTGATATGTAATGTTTATTACTTTAATGAAGTTGTAGGGGGATATTTTATAAATTCTGGACCTTCTTTGATTCTTTAAATTGTTACATCACCATTTATTTATCGGCTGTTGCAAGCACAGATCAGAATCTATCGTTTTGCTCCGCTTGGCTTTTTTAAAAAAACAATTTGAAAATATATTGAATTACTTCGTACAAGTATCTTATGCAGAAAGTTCTCTTCTTGTTCCTCTCACTATGCAAAGGTTGCTACCTTTGCTAAATAAGAACTTTTAAACATTAATAGTGTCGTTTAGACAGATTATATAACAATGTAGATTATATGTTTTAAACTTTCATAGTCTTTAATATATAGATAACCAAAAAGGTACATGGTAAAGTCCTATTAATAATTACTATCTATATAAAATGAAGATTATTTTAAGTTAATAAACATTTAAGGAAGTGCTTTCTGAAAGCTTTATTTAACATGTTTGATAAGGTCTAAATTTTAATATACTTTCATAAATATCTAATTATCACCATATGTTCTTATGCATTCAGGTTGAGAGAAAAAAATATATTTAATTAAGTATTTTTGTTTTTAGGTTTGTATCTTGGCCAGAATTTGAACAATGTCCGTTCAAAGTAACAATGGAGAGCAATTTGCCCAAATTCGTATTAAATCTTGAAGATGATGATAAGGAGAGTATTGGAACTCCAATCGACGACATTGAACATTCTGATACGGACATGTCAACTTAACTATAAAAATAAATTAAAATAATCCATACTAAATTTTAAACAGTAAAACAATTTCAAAGTCTATAAGTTTTATCTCTCTTGTTTATATTATATTAATTCATCAATATTGAATAAAACATTTTAAATTTAAAAAATATATAAATATTTTTTTATTTACATTATATATATTCTGCTGCCTTTTTGTAATATAAGAGGAGGCTCCCTAAATATTATGAAGATAATTGATTATAACTGGCTGATCAGAATTTTAATACCATATTATTAACGAAAATAGTTTTGTAACTTCATAATTTATTTCTCATATAAGTAAATGATTATACACTGTGTTCTCAATTCGAGTTCTATAGATAGCCGATTTTTAGACAGCCGCCTCTTAACAACTAAACATGGTCAAAGTCTCTGGTCATGGTCTATGTAATATGACAAAAAATAATGTAGAATTATACTGATTCTTTAAAAAGGTGGGAAAAATTTTACACGTTTTTACGTAGGATTGAATGAAATGTCTTTATTTCGTTAAGAATAAACAAAAGCAGGTTGAGAGCGACAATATTAACCTCAGGCCACATTGCCAAAATGTAATCACAATTCTTCTTCAGCAGTGTTTTACGTAATATAATGTATAACAATTCTAACCTACACTTTTTCCGATAAGTAAAATATATGGCCACAGCAGTGAGCAAGGTAAACGACAGCAGAGAATTCTCCGTGATCATGCTGAGTAGCATGATGACCTGGAACTTGAATATTTTAATGATTACATTATTTTGAACGTTTATTCTTTTGATTTTTGTAAATCCTAAATATAAGAGCTATTATATTAATAATTGAATTAAGAGTATATTTGTCATCATTTTTAAAATAAATACAATATGGTTCACCAATTTAGATTTCAATCTAAAAATACTGTCATAAAAATGTGTAAATGAACCAGAAAAAGGTACTTTTAATTCAAACTAAAATCAATACATTTTTTTAAAGCATCAAAAAAATATTAACTATTATACATTTTGCTGTCATTATTTAGATTTATTTTTACGTATGTTTTCGGGCGACTGTTAATTGTGTAAGAAAACCTTTTTATATAAATCGTGTATTCAATTATGCATTCTGAAATAAAATTATCAGATTAAACGCAGTAAGTAGCATTAGATTTTGAGTACTAGTAAAGTCGGCGAAATAGGAAACGGAAACCAAAGCCATTTTTTTGTGGATTTTTATGCCTTTTACAGCTTGTAAAACACTTGTTGTTGTTTGTCTTGACACAACGAATCATTGTAAGCGAGACCCTAGTATAAATTTATACAACCTATGAACACAATACACCTAAGTGTTTATCAATGCGAAACGGCAACGAATCAAAATCGTTATTATAGGTCTTCATAAAATACGTAAAACTCTGTAACACTTATCTATATTCATAATTAATATTGCTCTTAATAATACAGCTTTTATTATAAGAAAAGTTTTACAAATAAATGTAAAAATTGTTACAATTTTAAGATTAATTATAGTAAACAAAACAAACTGAACAATTTTTTTGTGATATTCATGTAGTTCACCTTCAATCATGCTGAGTACATCAGATCAAAGCAAAATTAAGAAGCGGGTGCATCGTCACGGGAAGAAAATACTTATTAGTTTGAAGGTTCGAAATTAATTAAAAATAAAGAAAAACAAATCACTTTGCTTCTACTTTTTTATTTATCAATTTTTATAAGGGATTATTTGCAATATTTATGATATGTGAGTGCGGTAGCAACTTTACGATAAAACAGTTCAGGATACATTACAATCGCGTGTAGAGATCCGTGTTCTACGGGCCTAAAATATTTTCGGTCCATATTAATATAGACACAAGTTAGAGCATGAGTTATATAAACCATTTGATTAACATGATGGGCGAAGTGTCAGGATATTAGTTAATCAATATGAAGAATAGATTAAAGTGCTAGTGTGCAGAACCTATCACTTGCTTAAACTCTAATTTATATATTTCATTTAATAATTTATTGTGTACACATAAACGTTAACATAAGAAATGAAAACAAGAGAAAGATCACAAAAGGTGTGACTTATTTCTTCCAATGCACCTGCGATATGATAAGTGCTTGGGGAAAAATAAAAGTCGTGTGTACTACTGATAAAAAAAACAATAAATTTAAATACTACTTTACAAGGTTAATAACTCTTTTGTTTGCAAAAAGCTCGGCATTTTGAAAAGTTATCATAACCACAGTGCTGTTTATTAAAGGTATTGTTTCGTTTGAAATAATGTTTAATAGGAATAATCTCACTTTGTATATGTCGGTTGGTATAAAGTAGTTTGTCATAATTATTCAATTCAGTTTCGCATAAAAATGCGATACAAATAAATAAATTTGATATTATAATCTTGTCTTAATATTTATTTGACGAAATCTTTGATTGACGTAATACTTTGGTGACGTAACAATCGTTTATTTATTCTATTTTTTATGAAACTACCTCAGTGTGGTATTGTTTCATTTTCTATAAAATTATTTTTTACTTTTTCATTTGTCGTAAAATTAAGTGCCATAATAACAAATGTCATCATTATTAGTTTCAATGAATATCATTTTACATAATATAATCTAATAAGCATTTAGTTTGTTACAAAATATATGTATATTATGTGTATTTGTAAACAAAACTTATTAATGGGTGCAACCGAAGCTAACGGAGATTGCTTGCATGTTTCATGCATGCATGCTGTATGCGTGCTTGCATTGTTTTGCTGTTTGCCTGCCTACACAAGATTTGCCGCGAGGTGCAGGGGGATTTGACCTTCCATACTTGATGGGATTACTGCTATTCAATGTGTGAAATTTAATGTAATTTATTTATGTCGAATAAACACTGTTTAATGATTATTATATAAAATGAATAATATGTAAAATAAGTTATAGCGCAAACATATTTATACCAAATGCATATTACGTCAAACAAAAATTATGTTAACCAATTTCATACCAAATCCTATGATAGAAAAAAGTGACATTATATTAAACCGTGTTATTTCAGCCAACGGACCTTTATTACAGTAACTATATAAAAATCAGAAATAATTATTAGAACTCAAATCGCAATAAATTTCAATTATGATTATTTGAATATTAAGAATGTGTTTAAAATAATTTCTTAAATAATCACAGTCCACCACAGACCACTTTTTCTCAATAAATCTTTTTAATTCACTATATGAAGACTTTTCCGTACCGGATTTTAAAATGATAGTTAGGAACTGTGCCAGTTTAACATTGATTGTTTCGATATTATTAGGTAACAGTTCCAAGAGGATTGATATTGACCCTATCACGATTATTCGGCATTCTAAAAAAGATTTAACCCAATTTTGCCTCCTACTGATGTTCTTGCTCTAGTGGTGATAGTTGGGGATGAGAAACGGTCCTAATAACTTGTATTTAGCTCATTAAAAATATTTGAAACACAAATACCCATTAGTGTTTATATTATTTATAAATAAAGATTATCATAACATTTGAAACCTTATAAACAAAATAGACCGTGTTGATAGTGTTGCAGCTTATGTGCTCGATTTGTGTTGGAATTGTGTTCGAGAAACAAATATCAATTATTTTATCTATATTACTAGATTCAAGTTCTTTTTTGTAATGTATGAACATAAAAATCCCATAATTTTAGAATATTGAGGATAAATGCTTTATGTAAAGAGTAGTACTGTCTACTCTTTCTTTACAACCAACCAAAAAATACAAATAACGTTATTTGATGTTTCTAAAAAGGCTCTTAAATATATTTGCCTTATTTTAATGCGTATCATAAAACATGCTGACAAGTATAAGTCAAAAGTGTATGGATCGTCTAAGCGTCAACTTACTTGACGTTACTAAATTCATTTTATATTTTTCATAATCAATTGAAATGACAGAGATATAAGTGACTTAATCTTAGTTAAGTGATGGTATGGAGGAAGCACAAAATCAAAAAACTATCTTTGACAAGGATTAAATAACATCGAATAAGGCGTAAGAATGAAAAAATATTTTTTCAGCGAAAAATAAAAAACGAAGATAAGTAGAAATGTGGGCCATATCACTGTAGTATTTTATGTGTATTATTATATCGTTATAGAAATATTATTTTAACTAATGTTGTATTAACTCTCCACTCCTTGTGATGTTACTACTTACAAACACACATTATAACATAGCAAGTCCAAATCTAATGTACATGTTATACCATAGTCTTGTAAGCATATAATTAATTTTATAGTAAATGTTTCTTTGATTAGACATTCATTAGAAGTAGAATGTACATGTAAATATTATATAAAATATGTCACTATACATACACCACCACCCTATTTACATAACAAATTTCATACCACTACTTACTACTAATTAAGTACAGATTCTGGTGATAATAATTGATGTGTTGTTATAAATTTTGAAAATGTCTTTCATTATATGTCTTTTGACTATTTGTTTTGGGGGTTATGTAGTTTAATGTAGGTATATCAAGTTGGATTTCGTTATTCTTTATTGGGTATTTACTAGAGCTATGAGACTTTTGGATGTTGAAATTAGTATGAACATTCAAACTAATAGTATTTAAACCATTCTGAGTATTAACACTTGGACTTGATACAAAGTCTGTCCACTCATCATCATCCACAAACGTGGTTTGTTTCTTAGGTAGTGGTTGTTGAGATTTTGGAAAACTAGAAACAAATTCGCCCCATATAATTTCATCTGGCGCTTGACTATTTGTAAGACTTTTAGTGTTATGAATCGGTGAAGAATTTTTACTATGGTTGTTTGAATCACTTTTAAATGAGTAAAGACTTTCAACAGGATTGAATCGCGATAAATCATGTAAATCTATTCCAGGATTGGGCCAATTGATTTGAGAATAGCTTTCTAATGACAATGGTTGTAATATTTGTCCAGTATTTTGTTGATTATTTTGGGCCACAGTGGATAATAAAGGCATTGGTTGCAATAAATTAGAATCATTACTAGATTTTTCATTTGATGGTGCTGGAATCATAGAATCATCTACTTTTGATAAATTACCTGCATGTAATTTTATATTTTCAAATGGTCTATTTTGAGTTAATGATATGTCATCAGACTCATCATGTTCTAGTTTAGAAAATACAGCATCAAAATTTGGTATATTTTGATTTTCAAGACATTTCCCTAATTTATTATTATCCAACTGAGATAAATTTGTAGCAGTTGGTAACGCAGATTGAAACATGTCAAAATCATCATGTTGCTGACCACTTTTCTGTGATTCAGCTTCATAAACTTTACCTTCATTAGTAGATTGTTTCTCGATATTTAATACCCCATCTTGATAATTATTTAATGGCGTTGCTTTTTCAATATCCAGTGCCGATTTTGAAATAAAATCAGTAAAGTCTTCGAACGTTTCCTTCACTTCACCAGGATCAGGCCAATTCAAAGTAGGCATAGTTGGTTCTAACTTTATAGGTTGTAGAACTTGTGTTTCATAAGTATATTCTGTTCTGATGTGTGCATCATTGATCGCAACTTTTTCCATACTTTTATTTTGTATATTTTGATTTAAAGGTAATTTATTATCAGTAGATCCCTTAAAATTTTGAAATTCCCAATACTCATCACTTTCTGAGTTACTGGTATTTGTTGTTGGAGCTGAATTACTTTCCATTTGAGTATTCACAGAAGTTACTGGTTCAGGTATTAGTATTGTATGTGTAGTGTCATAATGTATTGTTTTAGATCTTGGTGTTTCAGAATCTGTAGGTGTGAAAATATGAGTATCTGGTAAGTTAATCTGTCGGATTGGTTGTATGTTCAAAGTACTTGAATATATCTTTTCAACTTTTGATGCCATAGTAGCTTCAAAAACATCTAAATCAGTAGGCCCTGCTTCAATAGTAGTATTTTCACTGTCCACATTGCAAGCTGAAATGTTGAAGGAAGAACAGAATATTTAACAATTCAATTATTAAGTAAAACTTATAAATTTTACATGACAGATTGTTCTTAATAATGGCTCAATATTCATAAAACTTGTGTGCTTATTAACTTACCAGTTGATAATAGTTCTGAGATCTTGAGAGTGGAATGATTTTGGGCCATTTGGTCTAGGGTAGCCATGAGGTGTTCTAAATCTAGGAGTAAGGTTTCGGCATAGGTAACTACAGGATGGAATTATAGGAAAAGCAGGAAATATTTGTGTAATATGAGTTTGTCCATGTGCAAGACATGCAAAAAAATTTACAATAGTGAAAATTTCATTAGAGATGCATATCAATGACCTATGTTGCATTCACATTTATTTCAAATGTTACTTTTATTGATAAATAATGTGCATGTGCAGAAATTTATTATTTATATTTTTATTTCTTCTTAGAATTATCAATTTATTTGCAAGGACATGACTATTTATATATTATTATTTTTGAGTAAATATTTTAGGTTCTTCATTATGACATGGTTTAAATAGCTTAATTGATGTAATTAATCATGTAAAAAAATTTAAAAACATATATAATACTTACATTCTTGGCCATCAGATGTGAAAGGATCAGCCCATGTTGCCTTATTTACTGACTTATTTGTAAAAGATGTCTGCTCATTGTGAAGATTGATTTGGGTTACTTGTTTTTGTGGCAGCAATGGTGGTGTATTTAAATTTACTGCATATTTAGGCATATTGGAACTCCATTTTGGTCCAAATAACTGAAATTTTAAATTAATTTTATCATTAGAAATTTTAATATAATTAAATCTTGTCGTTATTTTTATTTGAATATAATATAATGACCAATCTTGAATTCTTACAATATTTCTGGAATCAATACAGAGAGCTTTCAAAAGTGTTTTTTGTGCCAAAGAATTATTCCAATTCACCATATAAGGCTGCCTGTTATCTGTGTCTTTCAAGTGTCTCCATGTTTCACCTAAAGTAGTGTCAAGATTACTACAATATTCATTTTCCGATTCAGTAATTTCTTCTTGAAATATAGTATGTAGAACTTTATTTATGCTTTCTATAAGTTGATGTTCATTTTCTGATTGGAAATTCAAAACAGGCACAGAATCTGTGTCTGATGTTATGTTTTGGGCATGATTAATGCCCTTATCCTCCAAGGAAGAACATTTAAACTCATCAAAGTCTCCAAAATCATCATCACAGTCCTTAATATGGAAGTTTTTTGTTTGAAGATTTGTGTCTGGAGAAAAATTGGTGCACCAAGGTTCTTCAGTACATGCCTTTGCTAATGTACTGCTATTATCACCAAAGTTTGCTGTGAAATCGCCAAATGTAACATCATCTGTATTTCTATTCATCCATGGATCATTAGTATCTATAACAATGTCTTGTTTCTGATCAGAACTTATAAACTGAAATTCATTAAAATCATCTTCAATGTCACAACTGGATTCTTTTAAATTAGGATGATCAGTTTTTTCAACATAATCTAAGTTAGAATCACATTTATTATTTTCAAGGTTTACTTCATTAGATAGTTCTTCAGTAATTTCTTCTAATACTTGATGATTATCAAGGGATAAATCAGATGATTTATATTCTTCAAATAAACTTATTTTAGAATCTACTTGACTAAAATCACTTGATGTACATGGAATGTCTGATTGTAAGTCTTTGGAAGAATTAACAATTACACCTTTTGAATGGCTTTCTAATTCATTATTTTCTAGATTTTCTTTTGGAGATGTAGATTCATTATTTACATTTAAATTTAAATCTTCAATATTTAAATCTTCCTCAAGTAATATTTTTGATGAGTGATTTAACTTTTCATCTAAAACAATATGTGGGCTTTCAATATTTAGTTTGTGATTTGCTACATCTGTACATATTGCATTATTGTCTAATTTATCTTTTGGTAAAACAGAACTGCTGTTGCTGTCTGTAGCACAGCTGTGAACAGTATTTAAATTAGTGAAATTTCCATATCTAAATTCATTGTCTTCATAATCTTCTTGTGACACTGTAAAACAAAACATTTTATTAATTACCAATTATATATATTTATTTATTAAATATTATTTTGCAACACATTTTTTTTTGTATACATATTCACTTTATTTATTTAAGTACACAATGATTTAAATGTTAATTACAAATTAAAAATATCAATATTGATCATTAGGTATACTGTAGTATCTGAATATCTAATTTCATTATACAAATGAATTGAAATAAATTTTAATTCTAACAGCAAAGAAAAGTCGAGGAAATATGATTGTAATTAAAAATACAAGAAAACCTAAATTAATTTTATTTTACTTTAATCTTTTCAAAGTTTAATGTAGAATAAATCATAATTAACAAAGGCAAACAGTGCATAATAACACATCAATTGAAATAATAATTTATCATGAAATGTAATATGTGAACTACCACAATTTAGACAATACATTTTCTTCTGTGTATGATCGTTTCCGGAATAGTGGACAAAATGTAAAATCATTACAATTACAGACGAATTACGAGCTTACTTATTGACTACTAGATTACGAATGTTCAAAGAACATCTTTAATATTCTACACAGTAAAACGTAATATTATGTTCTTTTTTCTCGTGTTTACTTACAATTGTATTGTGAATCAAATTCGTCAGGATCTTTGTCGTCCTCGCACTGTTCAGGTGGCGGAGGAGTACTACAAACGAGTGGTGGTATCGACATTCTTTTACACTAGAAAACAACAAATTGCTGCTATAACCCACTTAAAACTTCTTGTCATTTGAAACTTATACAGTATTTTACGATAAATATAACAACTAATTTATTACATCTTTGTTGACCATTAAAAACTAGGACAGCTGTTATTTAATTGACAAAATTTTTATGATTATTTTCTTTACGTGTGTGATTTTTTTCTATGGACTTGCCTCTATGTGTGTAAAACCACAAACTTTTTTAGTTAACGTCTCCATACAGGGAAGACAAAGGAAACTGATATGCATACAGCTATAAGTTGTGTAATTATTTTTTTTGTATTGCCAATTTAATGGAGTATCTCTGGATACTGTAGGAGAAACTTTGTGACGACTAATGACAAGTAACACCATTTTTGTTAATGAGTAATGAGAGAAATGTTACGATAATGGAATGGTATGTTGATGTATACGATAAAACAATGAATACGCAAATGAGAATGAAATGATACATTTATGTTAAATTAATGATCAATTGAAAGAATGAAAATGAAACACTGCAAATATCACGAACGTCAACAATCAAGGCTGAATGATGTATTCAGTATATTGCACGATATAACGATCCTTTTCGACATGAAACTACACCAATTTCATAACAATAATTTCACTACAACACAATATACGAAATAAAATTATACAGCACCCTACTATTTATTTCTAAGTCTTCGAGTAATTAACGCACGACAAACAAATAATACTGACGGTCGCCTACCCAACTTTGACCTTTGACTTGGTGCAAAGTTGTTTCCAAAATTAAGCTCCGACTTTAAAAATAATTTTAAATTGAATAATTCCTTAGACTGATTTATTTTTACCTATTTTTGTTTTGTTCAAATTTTTTAAGGTCTCCCCGTAAATGGTATGGTAAACATATTCTCCAAATACAGCGCACAGCGAGCTGTTTCTACTACTTAAGCACCGGCGTTCGTCTTACTAAATGAGATTTGGTATGTTATGGCACACATGCATAAAACTATATCACTGTAGTTGTTGATAATATATACCAGAGCAAAAAATAATTGCTTTCAAATTTAACAAATTTTAATACTGACAACACGGGCAAATGGCCTCCATTGTTGTTATTTGTGTTGATCGAGTTTTAATGCGTAATAAGTTGTTATCAATAAAGGTGGCTATTTTAAGTGTGATTAGTTGCATACTTTAATTGTGTAGCTTAATATAATAGTTTTCACACGGCAAAAAGTGTATCCATTTAGTTGTCATATTCTATAAGTTATATTTGGACTATTAAGGTTAAGTAGCGATTGTATTAAGTCTGGGAAAAAATGTCTGTTAACGATCACAGAAAATGCAGTAAGTGTCGTAGAATACAAGCTCAAGATCCAATGGTTACCTTCCATAGGTTTCCCAACCATGGAAAGAATAATATAAAAAAGTAAGTGCAAATAAAACCATATATTCTATAAATATAAAGCTTGTCAAATTTGTTTTTTATGGAGCTGGATCATTTTGAAACAATACCATTATGTATTGTTTATTTATGATTATTGTTTATAGCACTTTTTTGTCTACATAAATATTTTTTAAATTTCAAATTCAATTAATGTAATTGTGTTATATTTTAATTTACTCCTTTAATTGCAGAGGTTATCAAGTCAAGTCCAACGAGAACAACCAAGTATGAGAGAGAATATGCTGTAGAGAAAACCAGTAATGCAAATTAATAATATTACAGTTGAACCATCAACTAGTAGTTTGCAGTGTACAAATAAAATTAACATAGAGAGATACTGAGAGAAAATCTTTCAAAAAATGAAAAGGTAATATTTTGGCTTTCTAATTTATATGATTTTATGAGATAGATGACTAGTGCTTTTCTCTCATGGTACACAATAATAAATAGGTAGATAGTGATATTTTATATTGGCAAGATGAATGAATTTAGTCATAAAGGGTATATACAGGTTAGTGTGCTTGCTTTTGATTGGCCAATCAAATGTGGTTTTGTCTTGCTTACAATTTCAGTTTCTTTCTGAATTAAAATCCAAGAGATAATCTGTTGTAATGAATGTTAAGGGGTTATAAAATATACGTATACGTATGATCTTGTTTTATTTTTATAATTAACTTAATATTTCTTTTGATCAATTTTAGCAAGTGTCTGCTCAAAATAGTCCAGCAACATGTGCAATTGCAACTGGTGTGCAGAAAAAATTGAAGAAGACTTTTACCATCTAAAAAAGCAATTAATACATTGAAATTAAAAGAACTAACGGAAAGAGAGATCAAATTATATTATATTTGCAGAAATGAGATTATAGAAGCAAATAAAACTGATAATTTTTCATTTCATTTCATCAAGAAGAACAACTAAAATCTTTTTAACGAAAATTGAATAAATAAAATATTTAAATCTGCTGTTTTCTTCAAAGTACAATTACATTTGGAAGAAAATGAGTCTGTAACAATAACCTCAATATATTGGAGCTAGATTTAAGTTTCTTTAATAAATAAATAAAAGTAATTATTATTTAGAAACTCCAATATTGTAGGTTTTTGTTTCTAACTCGTTTTCTTTGTAACCTTAAAAATTTTTCAAAATGTTTAAAATCTATTTCAAAATTCCCGCCCGTAATTTAAATTTGTTGCTATTACGCAATGGCGCTAGTATCACGTATATGTGTATGTGTATGGTTGCTAAAAATATCTATGGAGTTACCATTCTTCTCCTCGTAGAGGAGTATTATATTCTTTGTACTTAAGCTCCACATAGTCGCTCGTACTCGAATCACTATTCTCTTCAAATTCAATTTTAAAAACTATTGCATGCCTAAAAATATATTATAATATTTTTTATTGTAGAATGTTGACTTTATCATGTGAAAAAGAGGCATTTTAAATATAAAACTTTAAAAATGCAGTTTAATTTTAATTCAAAGGGGACAAGCTGCAGTTACATATTTTGACCCCTATTACTATGTATGATAAATTTGATTATTTTTTTATTTCAATAGAATAAAATATACAACTCTCAACTGAGACCCACAAAATTGCACCAGAAACTGTCAGACTCATAAATTAATAATTGGCCAAGATTATCAGTAAGTATACTCCAGTACACTCACTCAACCTGGATCTAGCTACCCCCATGGGATGACCAGACACGCGGCCATGACGGTTTGGTGCTTTATTTTACTGCGATGACGACACCCAATTAAGGCACATTCAACATTTGTGTACGCTTGCAACCCAAGTCTGAAACTTGTTCTAGAAATAAAGTTTGAGAAGACTCAAGTGAAATACCGAAGAGATTAACCTAAAATGTAATAAATCATTGTCAACAATCTCTTAACATCACTTAACCGATATAAACCAATTAAAGTGTTACTAAAGAGGTACTCAATTCCTTGAGTGACTCAAAGCATTATACTCATTTGATTACATACTTCCTCAATTGAGAGAAAAGAGATCCTGCCGTTTAGATTCTTATAATCACTTATTGAAACTCTTAAGGAATTACAACTTTGCGCAATAAAAATGGCCGTCCGTAAAAGAGCGCGTAGTATTCATAGATTAATAATTAGATACGTAGTATGTGGTATCTACAAGTACTCTGTGTCACAGATTAGAAGGAGTATGCTCTGTGTGTCCGACTATAACTTTCTATTTTACTTGGTGCTGCCATTATATAGAACTCAGTTTCTACTAACTAATCTACAAGCTGGCGACTGGCATAACAGATATTCTTCTAACTAAAATTAAGCTATTTGCCTCACATTCAATAGATAGAATGACTTTTAGGATAGTCAAGTAGTTTATACATAGACAAGGCTATCGGTACCGTAACTTTTTATTTTCGTTTAATTATTTCTCAAAGAGATCAACTCAATGGGCTGCGTTACATCGGTATTCCAACGTTGTAATCCAGAAGAAAGAAAATATTCTCAAAGACCTTTTATACTAATCTGAACGTCTGTGGCAGTAGTTTCGTTCTACATATTTTATTTTGTATATCATATTATTGTGTATTGCTTATATTATTATCAAATATTTTTTTATGCGTTAATCGTGAAAATGTATCCCAAGTTAATAGCTGCTTCGTGTAGTATGTAGAACAAATAATCCGTTCTCTTATTGGCCATGATTCCATAGTGCACGAACTAAATTAAATTAAGACTCTTAAACGTTTTTGTCTTATTTTAATGCACACCATAAAACATGCCGATTAAATAAGTCAAAAGTGCATGTATCGTTTAACGGTCAACTAACTTCAATGATGAAATTACTTTAAGGAATATGTAATCTCCTTAAAGTCATCCCTCCTTAATGAATTGGTTTGTAAAAGAGGCGAATAACTTAAATTGAATTTAGTCAGTGTACAATAGAATTTATATAGCATTGGCTTTCATGAGAGGTGTCACTCGATTTTCGTTTAGTTTTTTGGCGCACAATCGCGGCATCGATTGTGTGCTGTACACACAATACTACTACTGTACTTCGTATGTTACGTAAAATATTTTATGTGAATATAGTCTAGATCCATTTAAAAAAGGATAGTTACATTTTGCAATGAATTAATTATATAATTAAGCATATATTTGTGACTTTCATGGCATTGTTCAGTGTTCCAGTTACATTGATTTTTACTTTACAGTGTCATTTCGTTCTCAGTTTCATAACATTTCAACGTAATCATAACATTCCATATGCATTATTTTTGATAATAATATAATTATAAATATGTTTTTCTCTTAAGCTATCGACAAAACGATTGTGCTCACCTTACGTCGTCAAACATTCTACGATGCAAAGGAATACGTTACATCTATATCCTGGAGCCATAAATGAAGAAAAATAACTTCTAAAATAAAACACTTATGTATGGGCTTTAGTTTCCCTTGCCTTCCCTGTGATAGGAAGACTTTGACAAAAAAACTTCTTACAGTGAGCTTAAATACTTTTGTTTTCCATTTTTTGATTCCTTCTAACATTTTTTATTAAAATATAAATTTGTCTAGTTAAGTTTCTCAAAAATAATATTTAACGCAAAGGTTTAATAATGTAAGTACGAAAAAATAGAACCTTTATTGACAAGCCTCTTTCCTTGAATAAATCATATAGCATGCACCAGACCTTATTTATACAATTTTTATGGATATTGTCATAAATTGTAAAATTCGATTTTGATGTACGTAGTTAAAAATATTTAGTTGTAGCAGTTATTTATAAAGTTTCGGCTAAAATGCTCTCAGCGAGTTTACTGTCAATAACCTTTGACATGTGTCATTGCTTACGTGTCAGCCAACTAATTTACTTGGCCCTTCATTTTGAGAACCTGTTTTAAGATCCTCTTTAGACAAAAGTATGAAAATAGTATAATAAGTAATCAAAATTTATTTTCTCGTCGAATGTAAGTAGCAATAGGGCAAGCGTCAACAACAGGCAGCTATGTATGTATTTAAAATTATTTAATAGAATATCTTTCTGTAGGTACTATCTTTGCCGGGAGTTTTGTTTTTTTCATTTTATTTATATATGGGTTGTTTTCATAGATTTTTTGTTATTTATTTTAGCTGGCCAAGGACAATTGTATATCCAATGGAACTACAAGCATTACTAATACTATGTAGTGTGGGTGTTGCGGGGATGGCAGCTGTGCTGCTGTTAATGGGGCTATTCTCAGCATCAGGTACTAGCTACGAGGAGGCTATAGCTCAACAGCGTAAGGCTACCACTGAATTGCTGGCCCTTGCTGATAATAAAAACAAAGCTAAAAAGTCTAGTAAGAAGGAAAAGAAGGAAAAGAAGGTAAGAATAAAAATTATGAAACATTAACAGGACTCAATTCCCCACTATAGAAAAATTCCCTTGCTGGGGATGTTTCTATATTTTTTATATTATTATGTATGTTGGTAGCAATTTTAGATTGACAATATTTATGCTTAAAAACATGGATAATATTAAATAGTAATGAATTTTAAATAAAATTTACATACAAGACATTTTACTTAAATTACTTATATGTTTACTGTATACTTCTCTCAAAAATATTGAATTACAGTTATCCTCAGAAATAGCTAAAAACTTTAGTGATATGTCATACCAACTATTAAATATCAGTAATTGTCACCAGCTTACATTAAACACACTTCTTGCTATGTTATGATACAAAAGTCAGTAAGCTACTTCTGAGGACATCTAAATTGGCTGGTCTCACTTAGATACAGTATTTGCATATAGTTCAGAAACATGTCTTTCTCAATGTTATTAATATTTATACCATAATTCTACTAATTATGGTGAAAAAATAAAATAAGGTTTTTAAACTTTATTAATATTGTGGTAACTGAAGGAGAAATGTTCCACAGTTGTACATACATCTGTATTGTCTTGAGGTTCCTGGGAGTATATTGTGGCTCAACTACTTACATTGGACAAATAATAATCATAGATAACATTTTAACTCAATCCACACCCAGCTACTTCAAATTGAGATATTGTAAAATGTAATCCCTTATCATCTCTAGAACTATGAGATAATTTTTTCAAGGATATTATGTTGATAAAGTTTTGAATTGTTACTATACTAGTTGGCCTAAAAATAGTGTCAAGCCCATACTCATCAATAACTGCAAAAAGTCTGCAGTGTCTATTAAGAGTTTCAGATTGCACCTAGAATACTGATTGTGGATCCCATCTGACCTCAGAATCACTTTCTCTCATATTGAATACTTATTGTCTGTTACATTTTTTATATATATAAAGCACAGCAAATGACTCAACACCACCTGATGATAAGCAGTAGCATATATGAAGATAGCTAGTGAAACATGCGATAAACTGCCCTAGCCACCCTCACCTTGCCAGCCCAAAAAGTGCTTTTTCACACCTCTTTAAAAATAACTTATAATCTTAAAAAATAACTTTTTGGATCTTTCAACTACTTATTATGTAAATTTCAAAGCATCATAATTAGATTTCAATTCAAATTGGGATAAGCATGAAAATAAATTCTCAGAAGCATGCAATTTATAAATAAATTAACCAAAGTAGTATTGTATTAAAGATAAGCAGTAATAAAATGACACAGCAGTCCTTTTTATGGTTCTTATTGCATTTTATCTTTATGCAAATAGTATGAATAAAATCTTATTTTGTGAATATTTATTTGATGATTTGATTTTATTAATGAACTTGTACAACAACAAAGTATTGAAAATAAGTTTGAGTAAAATTTTATGTGGTTTTTTTAAATAAGCTTCAAAGCAGGGATAAGAAATTTTTTTTTAAATTTTCTTAGCCTTTAGAAATATTTCCAGAGATTCAGTAAGTGATATGTCTGCAAATGTTTCTAAATCAGATAGGCTTTAGTAGATTAAGGTTTCACTAATTTAGGAAACAAAATCTCTATATAAGTCACATTGACTAAAAAAGTGACAGAAAGTAGATTTGAGAAAAATTGTAGCACAAAACACTTGAAAGTTGTTCAGCAACTTGAGCAACTTTTGCAACATACCTGAGATTGATATACCTCTAAAGGTCATCTATCTATGTGTTTCAGCTTGATGCCATTTTTTGAGACAGAAATTTTAAATAAAATTGGCTCAACATTTGTTTATATGCAATACTGTAACAGATAACAGTCTTACAATAGGTAATAGCAATATGGTCATTATATAAACTTTGGTCTTAATTGATGTTAACCTTAGTTAACTATTGTTCATAGTTGGCAAAGAAAGAAAAAAGTAAGGATAATGCAGTAGCAACAGATGCAGACAGTGAAGCACCAGCAGAGAGTGGCATGGAGGATGATCCTATACCATCTGAAAAACTGCATGTAGAGTTCCAGCCAATTATTGCTGTAGATATCTCCAATGATGTACCCCCACCGGTTAAGGTTTGTCAATTCAAATTTTACTTCAAATTTGACTTGTGGCTTGTGAAAACTTGTGGTTGCCTGAATATAAATTTACAACTTTTTTTTTATGGTATATAACTAATTTTTTTTTATGGTGGTTGACTGATCATGGTAATGAAAAAGAGTATCAAAAAAAGTTAATTATTTTCTTTATTAGAATACAACAATAAAATTGTTGTTTATAAATATTCAAAACAATATACATCCGTATAATTACGGATAAAAAATATTTAAAAAAATCATTATTAATTAATTCTAATTATTTATTTATTGTTAAATTTAATTAAAATTTAATTAAGTAGACTTAATGTACTTAAAAAACAGATGAATTGTAAAAAACCTGAATCAAAGTATTATCGTGAATTAATATCAACTTCTCGCCAATAAAGCCGAGGGGACCACATACTCTTCTTAGATGACTGTCATTTAGCTGTTAGCAGCGGCTTCATCAACAGTCGTATCCATCTTAAACAGTATTTGTCGGGTGAAATATTATATCGTGCATCTTCTTCCACGGTTAGATAGCGAATGACCCCTGTTGAACTTGGATTTACCTATTATACTCACAATTGAGGGATTTTACATGCATGTGTTAAGGATTAATAACGCTTTAAATTAAATTAATTTAAATACGATTTTCTGACGCCAAGTGCAAATAACCTTACTTTTTTGTCTTTTTGACTATTGTAACTTTGAATGTTTTATATATGTACTGTGTAAAATACAAAAAACTTGTTTTAAATCTATTATCTTTAAACTGCAATTATCTATAATGGCTCCAAGAATGAATGCATGAAAATTATATAAATGCAATAATAATCTAGCAATATTTGGTGTGGTTTTGTTATTTTGTTTTTTGTTTTTCTGTATGAGGGTAATCAATATTAAAATGGATTAATTTAAGAAAAACTGAAGTAGAATATTAAACTGAAAGGGTTGAGTTGTAATTGTAATTATCGGAACATGGAAATCATATTATTTTTTATTAAAGTATCCATTTATAATTGACCTTTTATTGTCTTTTATGACAGTCTTTGACAGATTAAACAGCCAATTTAGAAGACAAAGCCATAAAATTCATGCAAAAATGTAACGCGTTTTATGATTTCCACCCAATTCACGGGATTCATTGGTCATTATTTACTACTATTTTGTACGTGTACCTAATTATGTATCTACGTTTCAAATTTGAAACTATAATCAATTTTCCACCTATTAACCTAAGTATTACTATGTTATGTTATACTAAAACTTACGTCTTTTTTTTGACTTTCTTTTTATTCGATCTCCTCCCTCCTAACATTTTATTAATCTATGCTTTTATTTTATATGATAGAATTTTTATCCAAAAAACCGACACTTTTAAAGACACTTGTTCAGGATATAGTATCATACATTTTCCAAAGGGGGTCGCGGTTGCCCTATATTTTCGAATTACTGAAATTATTTTGTTACATGTTTGTTTCACAAAGTAAATTTACTTCATTTAGTTCACATTGTTTTAATATCAAACTAAGGCCATTTTAGTTTTATTGTCCGTTCAGATATTATATTTTATTATATGCTTGAGAAAGAAAGCGTGAGAATAGCATTAACTTGCAAAACAGAATTTGACTTTTCTGACTTCATAGCAAAGTAAGTTTCGTAACAGTATTTCTTTTCATTCATTATGCTTAAATTCTGGGTTATCATCATATTTTAGGGTGATCAGAACAATCAAACTTGGTGTCCTATATATATGTAGAAACCCTATTTGTACAGATTCGCAAACGCGGTAAAGATCCTAAAGTAAAGCCGATACTTTTAAATAAAGAGGATCCAAGCTGTGTTAGCGATCCCGCCTCGCTGCCTACTACATCAACTGTCTCCAATCATTTTGAGGAGATGCACCCGAAGGACGAGTTTGAATTATTACACACTGCACTTGCCAATGAAAAAGTGAGTCTCTTTCTCACACACCAGAGTCCACGTTGTGTTTTGTCTTTGCACTATTTGTATTATTATAGACTTAGTGGCTGTTCATGGATGCATGTACGTATCTGTAGTCTCTCTAACTATGCATGTTGTTTTTGTTGTGCTTTGTTGGGTTAAGTACATAAAATTGACTCTAAGATGTAATTACTGATTAGAGGTTAGTAGACACAGGACCAGCTCACTAGGCCGTTATCATAGTCACTTCACTTGGCTAGATTTGGTAGAAGTCACCAACAGCAAAATCTCACCCAATTTGTATACATGGGCATCAATGTGTATGTTTAAGGCAGCTTTGTATGTAATCCCGTTTTATATTCGCATATTTATCTTTCTTTTATATTTATATTTAGATATTTTCTGACGGAGTAATAATATATTTAATTATTTTCTGTTATTAATATGACTTAATCTAAATATACTGAGTGTTGTGGAAGAGTAGATAATAGTGTCTAGAAATATAATATAAGATGATTGACGTCCATCAGATATGAAAATTTGACCCTTTTATACCTCTCCATTGCTAATACAATAATAGTATTTTTTTAGTATTGTGTAAAACTTAGTTTTAACTTTTAGTGAGTTAAAATTGCCTCGAAAATAACTCTATTTTTTAAATTTCACAAATAACATGTAATCTAAAAGATAAAAATTTGCTTTATAATTAATTTATTTTGTTGTAAATCTTTTGAAACTGAAATCGCAGACTTTTCTTTATACCTTTTTCGGATTGAATTTAATTTTAATTATAAGCAGTACAAATATATTTCGATGAGGGAATATGTGTTCTCCCAAAAAAATTCTGATAATTGTTATTCTAAAACCTAAAAATATTTCTGACTGAAATTAGGCAACAAGTGAAAAAAGATTGGTTTTGGCGTAGGTGCTGATGTAATATTTTCACTTTTTTGTCTATTCACTCCCAGATGTGAAAAAAGAAACTACTACTTAACGCGATGCTACAATTACTTTATTAGTAACAATTTTACTACACCGAATTAAATATAAATATGCTTAAATATCCCTAAATAATTTATTTACATTAAAAATATGCACACGAAAGCAATCTTGTGTAGTCTCGTATAGCCTTTTAAATTCCTAACCGTCTTCAGGATGTAGAATCTAGAAATATGATTCAACTCTAGTAACTTCCGTTCCAATTCAGGATTTCAAGCTTTAAAATTAGCACTTGTACAAAAAAGCTTCGCTCTATTTTTTATAACTTATTGTGATGATATAATATTACTAGGTTCATGAAAAAAAAGATGATTTTGAAAAGAAAGAAACGAAGCCTGTGAAATCAAGTAAGGGTGGCAAGGTAGCAGGAAAAATTGCTGTCCCTGTCGAGGCACTGAAGGAAGAACCTGTTCGTGAGAGGCACAATAGTGGCGAAGGTCCTAAAGAACAACGCAAATGTAAGCTTCACATCATTTTTTTATTTCATTATAATTACGTATAATTATGTCTTATATAATATAACCTTTTCTATCGAGGCGAAATCCGTTTATACGGACCTATCCGTCACTGACTAAGAGGTGAACGTGGCAAGAACGTGAAGCTACCTTCACGTCCTCGTGGGGGAGGCACTTAAGTGCCTCCTCTATGCACTCATGGGGGAGGCTGTTGAATGCATTCGAGATGCAAAGAGACACCACAATCACAGCCTCCTGAGCCGTGGCGTATATATTACATAATCTAATACTTTAATCATACAAATTTTTGTAGTGAAAAAAGCAGAGAAGAAGACCACTGAGGAGGCTCCAGAGGAAGAAAAAGAGGAAATAGTACCTCCTCTGAATGTTCTGCAGCCAAGTGAACTTACTACTGAAAAGCTACTCAAACAAGCTATGGCCCCAGCAACGGCTCCACAAGGTCCATCACCATCTACCAATAAAAACAAAAAGAAAAAACCTGAACCTAATGTTCTTACTCTCATGGGTATGTTATCACCAATTTGTATTAAATGTGGCTTACCAAATTTACGTAACATTAATTGTTGTTATACCTACAGAAATACTATACCTATGGGTATAACCTTTTATTTTAAGTCGACCTTCACAAACAGTTCAATGTAATTTCAATTAGAGCAACATATAATATGTTGCTCCAATTAAAATTACATTGTGTTAAATTTCAATGAACTATAATATATTTAGTCGTCAAGATTATAATATTGTGTAATTGACACTTTGAATTGTTTAAAAGGGTTCTACGTCTCTAATATTATTAAAGTAAATTTTTTTTTGTGTGTTCTTTCAAGCTCGAGCCGAGTGAAGTCATATGGTTTTTTTTTGTGTGTGTTAAGGGATCGTCAGTGACATGATTTATGTGGCTGTGATTTTTTACCTAAAAAAAACTTCACTTTCTCACGAGATAGAAACTCATACACACGTGATCCAAATTGACTAAAAATGACGCTATCATC
The DNA here is from genome assembly GCA_943193645.1 of Acentria ephemerella. Taxonomy (NCBI): domain Eukaryota; kingdom Metazoa; phylum Arthropoda; class Insecta; order Lepidoptera; family Crambidae; genus Acentria; species Acentria ephemerella. Next base: position 4,362,165 of record OW971889.1, read on the forward strand.
GCTTTTACTTTCAGACCGACCGACGTCAGTCCCTGAAATTTTTTTTTATTAACCTCAATGAGGTTGTGCTGACCTCAATTTTAATAACACTTGGTCGGGTTAATTTTTATTTACAATAATTTTACCGGATTGAACCATGCATAATATAAAGAAACTCTGTCTGTTACCTTTTCACGATATACTAATAGGCGTACTACTAAAAATAAACTCTGTCCAATCTGAATTCACGCCAGCGGAGAGCTAGGCTTTACTATAATCTCTGTAAGCTAAAAGTAGTCGGTAGAAACTATCTATTATTAAGATTTTTTTATAACTATGTTCTAATAGAGGCGTGAATAAGACAATATTTGGGCCGGCAAGGTGGAAATTCCTCCTACTGCATATCATTGGGCATTGTCGAGTCATTTGCTGAGCTTTTTATTAAAAAAAACTTGTATATTTACAGCAGCGGGTGACGGTGGCGGTGTAAACGTGGGCGAGCTTGTCCGCGTGATCCGCGAGGCGGCGCTGTCCCGCAACGAGATACAAATCCTAACTGACGCACTGCTCAACAAGCACCACGACCCGCTGCCAGAGCACTCCGAGTGGACTGAAGTAATATAACCTGCATTCTTATTTATTTAATGGTATTAATTTTCGAAATATATTATAATTATTAAATATGATATAATTATAATATATCTTGAAAATTATTATAATTTTTATATAGTAAGAGACTTATCGGGTCTTAAATTCATCTTGTAGGGGTAAACTGAACTTTAGGATTTAGAGCAAACCATCAGAATCAGCCGATTAGTTCACAATACTAGCTTATTTTTATTACGTGCTATCCCTGATTGTATTTTAATTTCGAACTGCGTTGAATAAACTAATTCTGAATAAACATAAAGATTTCGACACTGTAAAACTAACGGAACAAATTCAATTTAATAAACCGAATGGCTCTTGGAGAATTAGGGATTTCAATCGACATCCTTTTTGTGACACTCTTTTCAAATACCAATGCAGGAAGCTGTCCTGCATTCCACATACTACATAATGTTACACTCTTTATGTGCATTTCTGATTTGTAAACTACTAATCTCAGGTCTTGTCATATTAATGCAATGAAATACTTACTATAGTTTGTAGGTAGTTACTTAAAATTAACTATTTTTCACATCACTTTGAAGTAACAAAATAAAATTAATTAAGTTAAAAGCCACACGCGTGCTCTCATTAAACTATCCCACACATCCTATCACCGTTTGAAAACTATTTGTAGCTGATATCCAAGTTAAAGTTCACTGCCTGGCGAAATAGTTAATAATTGTATTACGTCGGGTAGTTTACCTCATTCTCTTACAAGTTAACTTCTTACTCAAATAAATGATAATTGAAATTTAATCAATTATATCACTAAGAAAGAGTTTCACCTTATACTAAAATAAATAAGTAACGATCTAAGTTAACAAAATCTCGAATTGCAAATAACGCAAATATAAACGTAGTGTTCAATTATTATATATATCTAAAATGATAAAAAATGGATTTAATATCTTTATCTTTCAAAATAATTTTTATAGTTATATTAGTAAATTACAACTATGTGATACGAATTTCTGTCATGAGATTTAATCCAGTTGAAATAAGTTAAATTCGCCAACCTGAACAGAATAAACATGTATTATGGCCATTATTGATTATGAATTGTATGTTATTTATTGAATTATACATTTATTTTTTCTCATTTACATAGGGACCAAATGATCCGCTGCAAAAACTGAAGAAACAACTAGCTGATAAAGAAAAAGCTCTAGCTGACGAAGTGGAGGCAAGCCAAGCTCTTCACGCTAAATTGAAAGAGCTCCGGTAAGTTAATAAAATAGTATAAACAACATTATATTATCTTTTGACAAATGTGTAGCAATGTTCTGTTATGATTATTTTATATTTATTTACAATGATTATCTATATGTCAGTATACATTTACATCATTCATCATTTGTCAGGCTACGAAATAGGTACAACAAAAAAATAGGGTGGGATTTAGTTATCAAGACCAAATAAATCTTATGTAATAAAACATTGAAAGAATTATGAGAAAAATCGCACCGTGAGACACCAAATGGTGCTAATGTATTCTTTATGCACGATGAAGTGATCGTTTTTTACCTGATACTTTAACATTTTCTAATACAAAAAATACACATTGAAACGATATGGGTAATATAATATTCAGCACCCAAACGACGCTTATTAATAACACCCCAAAAACTCATTTTTGTCTTGGTGTAAAAATTAAACTAAGTATGTTCAAAATAATAAATATAATTTCACGTTGTTGCCTATTGCTGTAGTGCCACACTCAACTCGGAGCGGGGCCGCGCTGCGGTGGCTTCGCGCGCGGTCGAGCAGGCGGCCAGTGCTCAGCGCGCCGAGCTACACACGCTGCAGACACGCCTCCAACGCCTCGTTGAAGAAAACCATGCTCTTGCGCAGGAGAAACACGTGGTAAGTGTACGGCGAGGAGCTCACATGTCAACATTTTTCTTTGGAGGGGCGTGCGTAGGAAACGGTGATGCGCATTTCGCACGACTTACAACGCCCTACCTAATTTGAAGCCAATAAAGGAGGCTTTTGGCTTCTGATTTCTTACTTAGTCGACTTTACCAGCACTCCAGATCATTTGGTACTGTTTCTAAGTATCTCCGATGATTTTTTTCAAAGTATCATTTGTCGATCTGTACGTCTACATGAATTGGTTTAAGCTTCGCGTTTGACAGCGCTTTTGCTATGAACTTACCCTCCTCGGCATTATTATATATGCCAGTACTCAATACCCTAAAATCCTCAACAAAACCTTCGATACGGGGCTATGTAGTCAGCATGTCATATAATAGGTTGGTGAAAAACTTTCTTAGTTGAAGGTACAAGGTCAGGGCTATATGGCGGATGCGTTAACGCCTCCCAGCAAAACCCTCTTAATTTTTATTGAGTGCCTAAAGATGTATGTGGTCTACCGTTATTTGATTGAAGACCACACTCTTTCTATTAATCAATTCCGGCCGCTTTCTCTCATTTTCTTTCTTTAATCTTATCGGTTGTTGGCAGTAGAGATTCGAATCGATGGGTTTTGCCCGGCGGTACAAGCTCGTAATAGATGCAGCATCATCTTATTGCGAGTTAACCCAGGTTTTCCAACAGGCTGTAAAGCCTGACCGACCTTTTTCGCACGTTTTCATCACCAGTTATTAATCTCTTCAATATATGACGTACGACATACTCACAGTAATAGTCGGCTGGTCGAATATTTCACAGTTGTCTTCTAAACCTGATGTCCCAAATTTAAAGCTTTGTTGAATTTATTTAGGTTCGACGATGACTAAGATTCCATATTCAACAATAACTAGTATATAGTAACATATAGTAACTTATATGATAATACGTAATTGAAGATGTATAATAATTGTTAAATGTGATCAAAATATTACACTTGTATTTATTATTTGTTTAAAAGTAAAATTAACTTGATACTATATTAGTCACCAGAAAAATAATGGGATGTGATGATTAATTAAAATAAAAACTTTCACCTGGTAAAATTGATCACTTAATTATTTACCAACAGTTCAAAAGTTCGTTTTAGCTTTTATTGTATTGGTAAATTTATTGTTTGTAGCTGATCTTAATAGTTTCTTTTTGGGTACAGCTTCAAACTAAACTGGGTGTGGAAGGAGAAGCTCAAGCCCAGAGAGTCCAGATGGAAATGCACATTCAAAGACTCACGGAGGTATTTATCGATTTATCGTTAGTGATTCGTTTTATAATAAGTTATATTTAACTTATTATAAAACTTAGAGCTTTTTCTGAAATACAAAATTAAATTATATAGATTAATTTCCTTATAAATGATATTCATTAGTTTAATGTAATATAAGAGCATTTCAGAGTGTTTCGGACCTTACATATTGCTCACATACTGGGTAGTACACTAAAGTTGTCTTTGCAGACGGAGAACGGTCTAGTGCAGCAGTTAGCAGCGCTACAGGCGGAGCTGAGCGCGAGGATGGTGGAGGTGGGGCAGGCGCGCATGGAGGCGGCTGGGGCGCGCGACGCCGCCATGCTCGCGCAGCAGCACGCGGCTGACCTCGCGCAGCAGCTGCAGGTACATGTGACGAGCTGAGCGCGAGGATGGTGGAGGTGGGGCAGGCGCGCATGGAGGCGGCTGGGGCGCGCGACGCCGCCATGCTCGCGCAGCAGCACGCGGCTGACCTCGCGCAGCAGCTGCAGGTACATGTGACGAGCTGAGCGCGAGGATGGTGGAGGTGGGGCAGGCGCGCATGGAGGCGGCTGGGGCGCGCGACGCCGCCATGCTCGCGCAGCAGCACGCGGCTGACCTCGCGCAGCAGCTGCAGGTACATGTGATGAGCTGAGCGCGAGGATGGTGGAGGTGGGGCAGGCGCGCATGGAGGCGGCTGGGGCGCGCGACGCCGCCATGCTCGCGCGCAGCAGCTGCACGTACATGTGATGAGCTGAGCGCGGCTGGTGGCTGGTGCAGGTGGCGCTGAATGCGACGAATCCACGAAGAAGTACCGAATATCCTTCAAGTTGGTTTGAGCGCCTATGACAAGTGCCGACAGTTTATGCAGATGAATCGCACGCTTAAGGTAGTACCGAGTGTACATCAAGCCGGCCCGAGCGCTTATGGCAAGTACCGACTGTTCCACAAACCGGGATGGACGCTTAAAGCAAGTACTGAGTATTCATGAAACCGGGCCGATTAATACTAAAAAAGTCGGCCAAGTACTCTTGCAAGTTGGTTGATCATGAAGGCCCGCTTAGTTCTTATTTAGGTGCGTCCATTGCTTTTGGAGACGAGCCGAGCGCTTCGTACTCATTGAGCCAAATAGAGAACAAAAAATTTTTAATAAATAAACAAACTTGAGTTATATAAAGTTTTAAAATAATAACCAATGTAGAAACAAGATTTATAAGACAAATCTTCATGTATTTAATAATGTTGTATATTGTATATTTATTTCGATCAGGAAGCAAATCGCGCTTACTCCGAGCTTGACCAGCAGAGGCAATGCGCTGTGCACGCCGAACAACTGGTGCAGCATGAGTTACGGCAAGCTCAGGAGCGGCTTAATGGTAATACCATATAATAGTTTTTTTATGTCGTTAACATTATCCTGCTTCTTAGTAGGTATGATTCCTAAAAGTTGAAGTGAAGGAAAACTAAAAACGCTTCGCAAAGATTATTTCATTTGTTTTATCTCGAAATTATATAGCTGGGAAATTTTCAAAATGAGACGTAATAAACAAAATTCAATAAAAACATTTCTACTATTAGTTTACTCACATCAAAGGAATCAATTATCATTAATTATGAATCTATAAATGATCTATAAACGCATTTATTATGAAGAATATTGGAAAACGTGCAATTGATAGCAATGCTTAGCCGATTGATTTTGAAATTATAAATAAAGTAACTATGATCATAACATAACTAATTACACAATAAAAACGCCGATCCAAATAGCGCGTGTAGTGTTAAGTGTTATTTACAAACAACTATATCGTTTTATAACTATTTTTAAGTTACAACCGAACTTCAGAATGAAGTGCAAAGGTTGACAAACCGTGCGCAGAACGCTGAGAGCAGTTTGGAGAAATTGACGGACGACAATGAAAAACAGAAGCAACAGGTAAAATATAATCCTTTAACGTCTTTGTTATTTAATGATTAGGAGGTACAAGGTGCTAAAATCAAATGTTTTTAAAATTCTTATCATGTCAGCTATCAAGAAGAACTTTCAAAATAATTATTATATACACCTGTAATCATTCTAAAAAAAAGCAAAGTGGCAGGCCACTTTTCAGCACTTTGCGTTCACTAGTAAACAAACTAGTGTAACTTTACTAGTAGTAGATATACTACTAGTGAAGTTTATACGAAAAATTAATAATTGCTTCTAAAAATATTGAACATACAAATTCCATGTTTAGTTTAATTCTACAATTGTACATAAGGTTAAATTAAATCTACCGCGTTAATTTGACACCAAATCGTGATTCACCATTGAAAAGCTGCATAGAGTAATTACATAAATTTTGTAGCTAACGTCAGTACGGGAACAGCTCGCTGAACGTGAGTCGGAGTTGGCGGAGCTGAAGCAGATGAAAGTGGTTTCCGCGCAGAACGGCTTGCCAGCCGCCAATGACCAACACAAGGTACACTTTAGGAAGCATTCATCTGTCTCCTTAAGTTATCTAAGGATTATTTTTAATAATATATATTAATTGAAGTATAATTTAAATTTTATATAGTTTATGTAACACATGATACTAATGTTGCTTATTTTTGGATGAATAAAATAAGTGTATGTAATAAATAGACTAATCACCCATTCAAAGTGACGTAACTTAATATGGGTTTCAATAATCTATCTACGGATGATTTTTTTTACAACACGTGAAATATTAAAAATTCAACTAGCTAGAATATTGAAAGCAAGCATCAGTAAATCTTTTGTATCGCAGGCTGCTGAGCTGGCGAAGGTAGAGAGCGTAGTGGAAGCGTTGCGCGGAGAGCTGGCCGCAGCGCAGGCCGCCACCGGCGAGCAGCGCGACGAGCTCGCGCGCGTGCGCGATCAGCTCGCCTCCTACCAGCACAAGAACAACGTGAGTGTACACCACACGGACACACCAGCTACGTGCACCAGCACCAGCAACGTACACACGCACGTTGTACCACGGACTCGTCGTCTACCTAGCTTTTATCTGAAGTTTATTGTGTATGCACTGTTAATTTTTTCATAATAAAGCCTTGCTACATAAAACAAATAAACTAAAAAAAGTGGATAAGACTAACTTTTTACACATAGTGAACTCCATGAAAAAATGCACAGGATCTACAAAAGGTCTACTATATTATGTACATTCTGGTAAGTAGTCTGGCTTATGCAAACTACTTATAGATAGTGGGCCGCGTGCACTTGCTGAGGAAGGTTGTAAACAACGCCAACGAGAAGCCTTATATTTAAAAGATTATTAATAGACTAACTACAACTGACTGCATTCTTTATGCAGATAATTAATATGATATAACTTTTTTTCTGATTCACGTTATATGCATGTTTTTATGCAACCATTACATACAATCATTATTAGTGTAAACTAGATCATAATATTACCATAAGTGAACTCTTGTGTATTCATATATTGTATTTTAAGTTACTTTATTTCTAACAATATTCTTTATATTCTTCATTCTTCGATTAGGAATTGCGAACTAAAAACTGGAAAGTTATGGAAGCTTTACAATCTGCCGAAAAAGCTCTACAGACGAAATCTTCAAGTGCGTTGCCGGCCCAAGACGCGCTGCGAGTAAGTCCGCTTTGTAATAAGTAGCCCACTATGTACAGGTGATTAACATGACACTTGGGAACAATCTTCGGCCGGCTTCGCTACCATTTTAATGTCAATCGTGCTTTGCAATGCAAGTTAAAGTATCAAACTATGCACAAAATACAATACCCTCATTACAATTTTTTCGTGTTATACATAAAGGCATCCGTCCGAAAAGGCTTTCGTCACAATTTTTAATAATTATACCGGGAGATGGGTTATAAAGTTTTTATTCAACAACATTGGTGAAGTGTCTAAATATCCTTTTATTCCTGATAAAAGGATATTTAGACACTTCACCAATCGTAACGGCCTGAATGCCTGAAACTAATTCAGTTTTGTGAAATATTACATGAAATAACATCTGTGTTGGAAAAATAAGATGAAAGCTGTATGTTCTCTTTGCCTTAAAAGTATAAATATCGGAACGTCTTAAAATATCCCTTTGTTGTATTTTCATTAATTTTAGATTTATATAGTGTATTTTCCAATTTATGTATCATCAATTCTTATATTTAACATACGTATGTATTATGATGAAAAGATTTAATTCTACGTTATTTACGTAGGAGGTGATGCAGAAGGCACAAGAAACCCAATATAACGAAGTAGCAAATATTTTACGAGTGGCTTGTCCTTCTTTGGCTCCCAATACTGCAATGGGCAGTGCTTGGTTGCACTCGTTCGCAGACAACCTTAAAAAACAGATGGAGAAGATGCAGAATCCAGCGGTAGAGAAGGTCATAGTGAAGACTGTGGAGAAGGTAGCAACAGAGCCCAACGCAAGGCTTGCAGACATGCAGGCGGAAAACGAACAATTGCAAAGTCTCGTTGATAAGTACAAGAGGATCATTGATGACACTGTAAGTTGTTGTTTGTTTATTATTGTGTTTTATAAGCCTTAGTAGGAATTATACAGAACTTATGCTGTATTTATTAACTAAATTTTAAACGAAAATTAGTTTTCGGACTTACGTCTATTACTTCTGACCTATATGGTGTTAAAGCGAGGCATGCGATGTTTAACGTTGAAGCTGTACGATACAGTTCTATATAAATAGCTGGAGTTATATTAAGCACTGTTAGATAGCCGAATTGTATTTAGGGAGCCGCCTCTGATAGCTGCTGATAGGAATGCTTCAATTTAATTTAGTGTCGTATTGCGGTCTCCGCAATGTATAATCATCTTTTGTGGAGTGAAGTATGTAAATGTGTGCGGGTGTATTCTTATTTTGATCATTTAGTATGTCATAATATCTGATGCGTCAGGAGGGTGTGTTGAGTCGGCTGCAGCAAAACGTGAGCAGCGAGGAGGAGCGGTGGGCGCGGCAGCTGGCCGAGAAACAGCGCGAATTGGACGATCTGCGCAACAGGACCGTGCTGCAGGTACTGTCAACATTTGTAATTTTGTTCTTTCATTATTATTATTTTTTATTTTTTTAGCACGCTGTTTGAATTAATACCAACACGCGTATTTTTCAACAAGTCATTACTTGTTTCTAAATAATGTCTTTACTAAGGTAACGTTCAAAGGTACGAACATATTTTAAATATAAAGACAAGCTCATATTATAAGTAATATAATAAGTGTACTTCTTGACTTATTGAATAGTTGTGGGTAGGAAATGAAGGAAGTATGAATTAGACTATCATCATTGTATCTGTAAATCAACAATATAAATAAGAATATAATAAGAAAAACAAGCTTAAATCCCTACTTGATCACTAATCAGCGCTATTAACACAGACATTTATTGTTTTAAACGAAGAGTAATGTCGATGTTCTATATGTAAATTCATGTATTGAATTAGCTTTGCTTTTTAAATACGCTGAAAATCTGGTTGATTGGAAATGACCTTAAGAAGTATGCTTGGAGTCCATACGTGTTACATTTGCTTACTGTGCTCCTCACAGGCCCAAAACAGGCGATTTCACCAACGTCATTTTCGTAATCTTCATAAACCAAATAAGTTATATATCCCGGTTTCCACCCCACAAACTAACCCACATCCAATTACTGTAATAACGAGATAAGTTGTTCAGTTTGATGGTCTAATTCACCCCTTTTGGTACTACTGCTAATTTTATTTTTACATAAGGTATAATAAAAATCGCCGTAGAGCTGTTTTGTTTCATGTACGCGTAATCTTTAGATTTTAGTAAAACCTGGGGACTTAAACCAAAAATCGTGAAAGAGATGTATACGATGATTCTAGTTCCAAACATTGCGTGCAGTAATATGACATGGTGGCCAAGAGTCAAACTAGTAACATACCGCAACGCTCTTAGGTGGCTGCAGAGAACGGCATGTCTAACAATATCTGGGGCCTTTAACACCTATAGCAGTGTTGATTTCCTCCCAGTGTATATATTCATTGAAACGAATGCAAAAATGATATTGCACAGACCAAATTTATCTGTACGCCTGCATGTGAGACACGACATACTAAGTTTGATGGAATTGGAGACGACCATGTCAAAATGACTAGCCAGTACAGCACGAATTGAATGCTATTCAAAAAAAGGCTAGTAGAATCGCCCTAGTACAGTGGAGAGTACACTGAAAACAAATGGAAGACATCCTATGTAACTTGTGATACCCTTGCTAGGAAAAGAATGGGTCTCTTTCGTGTGGGCTACCCACACCTGCTGACTCCTAGGGTACTTATCAAGTTCATCCTGGAAGTATTACAGGATAGCATAAGATAAGCACAAAAGATCCGCTTGGATCGAAGAGCTCCGAGAGTTTATGACTTACCTGAAGTCACACCGTTCACATCGTCGCATCGCTTATTTTTCTTGCATATCGTTAATGGAAAAGTAGCTTTATTGTTGTAGCAACACAGTAAGCCATAATTCTGGAAACGCGTCTCAAACTTTATCACGAGTCTAGGCCCGCTGGCTGTATTAAGTGTTAAAATAATAAAATAAGTATTGACTTGAACTCTTAATCAATAATCGGTTTCTAATTATTGTACATTAATAAGGCAGACAGATTATAAAATAAATACGTAAGAATTCCTAGTTGACAAGATTAGCGAAGCAAACAGTTTAATAATAATATATTAATTAATTATAATTAATTTACTTATTTACCTGTAAATTGGTTCAATGCGATGATTGTAGCTAAATAAATGGATTTTTACTTTATGTAGGAACCTCTGGCGTTTGCATACTCCTGCATGGAAAAAACATTCCCTGCGGTCATAAATGAGGTATAAAATAACAAAGTATTGTGAGCCTTTGTGTTGTATGTACCATGCGTAAAAGTTATCATGTCATTTATTTTTCTATTAAAGTTTAAAAACTAGAGGGAACAACGAAGGAGGAAAATGTATTATCATTCCTTTATAAACTTATATACTTTTCATATACGTTTCATCTTTTTCTGAGGTTTATTTCTTTTATTTTCTTATATTCAAAAATATTTTACTGTGTACTCAATGTGTCGGTGATGGTATAAATGTCGTTACTACTTCTATTCGTCGCTACGTCGATACTTTCTCGTGTTTGGCAGTGGATTGTAAATTTGAGAAAATATTTGTGAAATCAAATAATTACTAAATAAAATTAAAGCATTTCAATTTTTTGTTATTTCAGATGCAGAAAAAAATTGACAACTTACAAGATGAACTAGAACGGGCGCAAACATCACATCACAGTAACAGTTTTGCGGACGCCGAACGGCTCACCCAGGTAAATGGTTCATAGGTAATGTGAATAGGTTATTAAGAAATTCGGAAATGACATACTAACACTCTGTTTAATATTTGCAGGAAAGTTTGATGGCTAGTTTGTCTGATAAGCATAACTTGGATATAAGCAATGGGCCATTACAGGTACATTTTAGTTTTGGTCTAAATTATCCAGTATTTCTTTTTAATAGTATTATTCAAAATAATATTTTGTTTTCAGGTGGAATTGCAAGAAAAATAACAATTAAATGTAATAAGAACATACAAAACTCTATCGAGATGTCATTCCGATGTAAAAAATGCGCGCGCGCGTAGGTAACGCAAGCGCGCGCGCCGCTTTAGCGACGTGACGTTCACATTAGACCATAACCGTATTGTATTGATAGACTTCAGTAATAATAATTTTTATAGGAAGATAAAAAAATACCGCACCCTAAAGAAACAAGACTTTATATTTTTTTATACGCCATTATTTGAAATCAGAATCACATTAGCAGCTACGTACACTTCTATGTATACAAGGGATGCTCAACGTATAGTAACTAACTTTATATTTAAGGCATCTTAAAACAATTGCAATACTTTACTACATACCTATTTTTTTTAAATTACATTGCCTTTTGTTAGTCGACCTCCAAGTCGTGTGAATGTTGCAAAAATTATTTTCTAAATCTAGTGTATTTTGTTTGATAGGAACACTATAACAATATCATAGACCTCGATTCCTTATAATAATGATCCTTTAGACTGTATAGTGCGATACGATAGCATATTATTATTATGTAAGTAAATCTGCTAAGAATATGTCGGAAACCTTTCAAAATAACATTTATAGTTTTTAATGTTGAATTAGAAGTAAAATAAAATGCATCAGTGAAATATATTTAGTGCTATAAAATATATTTAGTTTGAAAAACGTTATAAGAATTGAAGTTGCAATTAATACTGAACTGTTAAATCCAGGGTTTTGTTCTGGTTTTATAAAATTACCATACTATTTGCTTTGAAGCTTTAAGTTCCCATGAATTTTTCACAATTATCTTATTATTACGTTGACGGTTGCTAAGAAATAATGTAATGGGTCCCATTCTCCTTACTAAAATTTAAGTTATGACTTACTATCTACACTAATATAATGGATCCGTCCCTTTTTAATCCAATTGTGAAATATATCTGTTGAAGCTTTCAATTGCTCTTTTCTGGAATGAGTTTCAGAAATTGACGTGGTTATTTTCTTAAGAAACCACAGATATAAGAAATTTAAACTTAAACTTAACGAAATTTAAACGGGAAAGAATTAAGAAATTTTTAAGATTAGGCTGAGCAGGCCTAACCAAACAAACCAAACGAGCTTGCCGCGCCAGCAGCTAGTGAGCGGCTAAGTAGTCGGGGTATTTTTGAACAATGAAATCATGAAGTACGAATTATCAATAAATGAATAACTGCACCGTCAATGTAGGTAGGTAAATATTTTAAAAGCATCTGCTTAAATGAAAAAATAGATACATTTTTAAGTGATGTTATGTACTCTTTAGATTTATATAATTTATAATATATCTTTTTTGTATCTAGTGAATAATTTTTGTCAGTGCCTTAGGGTAAGATTTGGATTTAACTGGCCGACTGTTATATTTTTACTAATTCAATCAAATGCTTGTTCAAAATAAGCCTTTTGATAATATTTTGATTACAATTTTAAAACTGAATTTAATTAACATCAAAATAACGAGAATTTGACTCTGGTGTCAAAAACAGCTGATAAACTAAATAAGTATAGTGGTAATCCATCTTAATTTGTAAAATAGGTAAGTCAGTTTGTGTAATAAATTGATAATTATTAATATATTCATAAAGACATTATCAAATAAAATATTTCTTAATCATATTTTAGTGTTGTATTTAATTCTTTAATTTATTTATGCATGGAACTGCGAAAAGCCAATGTCAATTAGTATAGGTTACGATTAATACCGGCATCCTGAATCCACAGCTACAGAGATAAACACATTTATATAACATGGCTTAATTTTTCCTTTCTTACCCTTACTGTGCCTTTTCCTCCAAAAAGAACCGTTACATCGTGCAATATATTAGGTTTTAGTTCAACTCTTTGACCTGGTGAATTGCTCGTGCAGATCCCAGGTTACCCCCGTGAAGGGCAATGGAGTTACCGGGGAGTTTTAGTGGGTATTCTCAGTGCCGCTCTAGTGAGGTATTGAGTGAGCCCCACACACGCCCGTCGCTTAGCCAGTGGCGGGTAGGTCCGTAAATGAATTCCTCGTAAAAAAATAAGGTTATAGTTCAACTCTAGTAGGCCTAGACAACATGCCTTTCTTTGATAATTGACAGTGAGATTGTGTAACTCACTACCAACCTTCACTCGTGATTGGCAAACATTGGTGCAGCTTAGGACACGAGGAAAAGCACATTATTTCTCTTTATAAGGAATCTATGCGTATCATTATGCGTATATGTGTATGTATGTATTTGTAATTGTATGCATGTACTTTTTTTTAAATATGAGAAAATATGATATATATTAATTTTTATATGTTTAATTAAATTAGTATTGGTACACGCCCCTATACCTTTCTTTGTCACGTTTCCCATATATGGGGCTGCTGGAAGAGATTTCTTATAGAAATAAGCAGTACCTTTGTACAATTCTCTGATATTGTGTTGTGTCATTTCAACTGTCTTTGTGTGTATATAAGCTGTTAAATAAATAAAATGATATGGTGTCCCATTAGTCGCCAAAACTCCATGGGGCAAAGGGATACGTTACACCGGTATCCTGAAGTCATAAATAAAAAAGTAGTAGTCTTAATGCTTCACAAAAAGAAGAAAGCTGTATGGGCTTCAGTTCCCTTTGCCTTCCCTTTCTTAGGGAGAAATTTAACACAGCACAATGCATGCAAAAGATTTGTTTTGGTGGTATTTCGAATAATTATTTGTAATTTCGAGGTTTTTTAAAAGAAATATATTTATTTCGAGTTTTTTGGTACGGATATGATCAAAGATTACATGATTTGATATTTGTAGTACCTGCTTACTTGCAAGATGACTGAAGTAATTGCAAAAAATGTTGATAATGCTTGTGAAACAGCTGAAGAATTCACAAGAGTTTTTTACAAACAAGTAGACAATAGTCGCCATCTAACCTCAAAGCTGTATCTGGATACAGGTTTACTTGTTTGGAATGGCAACGGAATCAATGGCAGTGACAAAATTCAGAAATTCCTCATGGACTTACCTGCAAGCCATCATGTCCTGAAGACTTTGGATGCCCAACCTATCTCGGAAAGCTTAGTTTCAAATAAGCTTACCTACCTCATCCAAGCTTGTGGAGATGTTACATATCAAAATGATGACACTAAGAAACCTTTCCAGCAAACCTTTTTGATCGTCGCGGTCGACGGAAAGTGGAAGATTGCTTCAGATTGTTTTAGACTTCAAGTTCCTTATAGCTAAACTTATGGTCAGTGTCACTTTCGAACTTATAGTGGTGTGATATTTTTGTAGCTATAATTTGATGTTATATGCTACATGATTTTCAATATAGTTGATCTTAGATGATTAATGTCTTCAAAATTTTATTTATATGTCCATTTATTTATTACCCAATCCCCTTCAATTACTGATATCACAAGTGTTAATACTATTATATCTATTGCAATTAATAACATTGCAATAAATAAAATTGAATCAAATTTTTCAACAATTTATTAAAATGTAACTAATTTTTACTGCATTCACCTAAAAAAATTTCACAAACAGGACAGTAATGTTTAGCCTTTTTGAATGTTGGTATAATATAAGGCAAAGCACCTAAGCAACACAGCATACACCAGCTAAAAACAAAAAATGTGTAAATATTTTTTGAATTAACTTAGTTTATTCTTATTACTAATAAACAGGATTTTACATACCAAGTACAACCACATATAAATCCAGCAAGCATATGAGTTTTCCTTGAGTTCACATATTCCACTCTAGTTAAAACCCTTTCTCTGCAAATACTACAGTTATAATACATTGGATGATTTTCTAGTGGCATCTGTACTAAATTTGTCTGGTGATAGATTGGCTGATTTGCTATTGGTGATGTTGTGCCGATATCTTGTAATTCGGTGTATGGGGGTGGGGTCTCTCTATTGAAATTAATCACATCACTTTGAGTTGGAAGTTCTACCACTTCACAATTATTATTAACTAGATTCAGTCTATCAAGTTCCATTATGTATAACTGGCACTTTGTCCTTTGTTTCATTGTATCATAAGTATTGATTATATTTTCATTGATTATCTCTTACTGACAATAAGTTGGTTTCTCTTTTTATCTTAGTGATAAATTTATAGATAAGACACTTGATTCATTTAATATTGTTTAGTTGTTTATGAATACATTTATATCTTTTGTGATGATAAAGCAGAATATGGAATATGTTAAACAACTTAATTATACTAAATACAGTAATCCCCCCTGTAACACAGTACCCTTATAATGCGTTTTTATATTACGCGATTTTAATCCCCTCTATAACACGGGCATTCTTCCACATAACGCGGGGATTAATATCGACATCTGTTCAAGAATTAAAGTCCTCTACACTAAAAGCCTGTTAGAAAACTATTATTTTTATTTGTAACGCTTTATACCAGATCGTAAAAACGTCATACGGGAATACCCCTATAACATGTTTATTACTGTAATTAAATTTACTTACTAAACGATTAAAAGTAAAAAATAAATGTACTGTCGATTAATAATTCATTTATTGATCTAATACAACTCAATCCATTAGAGGAGCAATAATAAACATTACTTCTCAAAGTGCTTACAGCTAGCAAAAAAACATAATTAAAGCTTTATGTTTTTACTAATGGCCATAAAAAATAACTCTACAACATAATGATTGTGTCAGTTCTGAAGCACTCTTAAACTAAAATCAAGGCAGTGCTGTATTCCTTAATAATTTTTCCCCCTTACGATCCAGCTAGGCCAAGTTTCAGCAAAGCATGTATATGTCACAAATATATAAATTGCAGAAAACTTATCTTATAAATAAGATAAGATTTTAATACAACACATAAATGAAATTAACATATTTCAAAACTTCAATTAGGTATAATGCCTGGTAATAATAATTTAGGAATATTAATACAACTATGAAAGGAAAAAATCTTACAACCTATTTATAGTAAAATTTAAAACAATCACTTGTCTTATAAATATAGGCTAACAATATATTCAATTCTGGGTTGCATATCTTTAAGATAAGGCCAATACACATAAAATAAAAATTTCCAGATATCACAATGGTAATAACTGGTATAAATGTAAAATATTTACACATAAAGAAATCTGTCTAAATATTCAGTCTAGCACAATCTTCAGTCACCTTAGACTTAGTTATTTATTATGGCCACGTATTATTTTACTCAATATAAAAATAAACTAATTTCTTTATCAAAACTGGCTGCCACATTAACTTTGGTATCCATAAAAATTTAATTTATAATTGTTGGAATGTGACTTAATAATTGTTACAAATAAGAATTATATTGAGTAACTGGCACAAAAGTAATGATCCATTCTAGGAAAATAATTTAACAACAATAATGACCTACATTAAGAAGGTATCATACGTGAAGATAACTGAAGTATAAAATCATCACCAAAAACACAACTGAAAAGAATACTGTAAATCAAGTGGAAAGTGTTGTATATTATTGTATTATATGTATACAAAAATATACATACATATACAATAATATACATATAATTTCATGTATACAACAAATCCATCATAAATATAATAACAAAAAATTATAAATTATTTTTTCAATGCTTTGTTTATTGATTGAACCTAAATACTAAGTAGCATCATTATATTTTTACATAGATTTGATATTTTTACAAATAGTAAATACAAAACTTTACTAACATTTATTACTTTTACCAATAAAAGTATTACAGTTGGGGCAGTAGTGCTCAGCATCTTTGAAAGTATCAAAGCAGTAAGGAACTAGGCCCAGGCAGCAGAGTGAACAGAACCTGTAGACAATTATTGTTATTAAAACAATAATTTGCGTTAATACAAAATAGAAATTAAAAGTGGCTTAATTTAGAAAATTCTAAAGGATTAAAGGCTATTATGACAATCAAATTTGCTAACCTGATCAAATAATAGACCTAACATATAATAACTTTGATAGATTAATAAGTTTGACTAATGAATACAGAAAGTAGTATATACCTATATAAAATAATAACTTACATAGTAATAACACAAACAGAACCTGCCACTAGATGAGTATGCCAGGCTGTTGTATAGGTAACTCTGGTTGTTACAGTTTTTCCACAATTGAAGCAATTAATTGTTGTGGGTTCTGTGCCTACAGCAGGAGGTAAGACCACACCAATAGGAACACCAGGCGGGGGCGGTGGCAGGCTCGCCATCTGAGGCTGTGTGTTAGTCACTACAACGGGCGGGTGCGGGTATACCCCAGGTGCAGTGAATTGCTTAGGAGGTTGAGAGTGTGGATATGCTGGAGAGGGTTGAGGTTCACCCGCGGGAGCTACGAAACCATATTGTACATTTCCAACGACCGAAGAATATGGTGGAGGTAAGTCTTCGGGAGCAGAAGCACCTGGGGTCGCAATACTAGCCATTCTGCTGGTCAAAGGAATGATAACGGACGAAATAACACTATCACAGCAATAGTAAAAATAAAAAGCTAAATAATTTTTGCTAGATTTTACGAAATATAACGAGAATTTTTAAAATATGTAAGTAGTACGTGTTATATCGAATGAAAATACATTGAAACATGAAGAAAAATATGACGTCACATTATTGTTTTGCCTTGGCCTAAGGAAGCACAGATTACAAAAGTAAGTAATTCTTTAAAGGCAAGGGCTTACTAGAAACATTCTGCCAGCACAGATATTTGGAATGATAGGAACGGGAAAGATTTTTTTTATCTTTAGTTTAAACGAGTAACTTGCCAAAGATTGCAAGGCACTCAAATAAAAGTATGTAATTTATTGCTTCAAGGATTCCTCTACATTCTCTGTAAATACAGAAGTTTCTGGGGGCCATTTAATTTTTTGTAGAATGTTGAAGTTTTCATAAAAAACAAGTTTTTTTTAAGCATCCCAATAGGCTATCCTTTGACGCATCCGTGAAAATATAACCCTATATAACTGTATATAATGCTATTAGGGTATCCCAATAGCATTATATAACAGTTTCAGGTAATACACCAGCAAGACATCTTAACTCTTCCTTTATACCAGATAAGCTTTAACCTTCAGATGTTGACCAAACTATTTACTAACCAAAATATCACGTTCGCATCATCACTAGCTTCAATTTCATCATTTTCTTCTAACTGTGGTTCGAAATCATCGAAAACTTCATCCTCTGAATCTCTTTCGGTCATTTTCTTGCAAAAAAATATTTTAAAAAAACTTAATCAATCAAAATTAAATCAATTTATAAACTAAATCAATTTATTTAGATTAACAATTAGAAGATGATGAATAGATGACAACTTTCAAAAAGACCGTTATTTTACTCTTTGAATGTGCATTTAAAAAAGTCAGCAAATATCAGCTCAATCTATCAACAAGTTTTTTTAATTATTTTAATCTTAATTCAGCCTGGGACAATTTTAAACCAAATATAAAGAAAGAGTTAATATGTTTAGGTTCTTTTCACTTTTTACTAAAATATCTTCAAGATGCGAGACAACAGTCAGTTTTGAGTCTAAAAAAACTCTAAATAAATAAAAACAAAACTAAACAAACTAAAAATTTGATTTTATTCTTATTCGGGATCTAGATACAATTAATCCAGATATTTAACATCAACTTTCTCTTCGTTTTCAGGGAGACATGGACTTAATAGGAAATGCCTGGTCAGCAGCGCGTCCCAGGCAAACTAATATCACCTGTTGGTGATATAGGGTAGAGCGAGTGAGACTGAATTCGAAAGCATAGTAAATTTATCCCAAGAAGACTTCGCTGAGCTTATACTTTAAGAGAAGGGAAGTTCGATTAGGATCGGGAAGTGGTCATTACCAAATGTACTCTTTAAGACACACCATGACATGGAGGGAGCTAGATTAGTAGAAACAAAAGTTAAGTCCACAGCACTAAACCTTTCAAATGGTTTCGTGCAGCGCGTGGGCGAGCAGTCATTAAGGAAGCAGAGATTAACAGAGTCCATCATGTTCAGGAACTGATCTGACAAATAATGTTTTTTCCTGCACCCCCAGGCAGGATGATAAATGTTAAAGTCACCCATAATGATGAGCGGCTCAGCTATATCAGATAATATATTAAATAAATCCGAGATGATCAGGGAAGTAGGGCGAGAGATGTACAGAGATATGAATATGACATTATTAGTCCTGGCTGCAACTATATAGGATTTGACCGGAATAACTCTGCCTGGATTATTCTATTATAGGTTAGAGAGCTACTGATGAGCAGGGCTTACCCACCATACCCATCAGAACAGTCATCTCTGAAACAGATATAATTAGGGAGTTTCAGAGATGGCAACAATAAGTGGGGAATACTTATTCCGGTTAAATAATTCAGATTTCTTGGCAAAAATGCTGTGGCAATTCCATTGGGTTGCTTGAGCCATTGTGAAGTAGGTGAGAAAAGGGAGAACGAATATCGGCAGCGACGACGTTAAACAAGAGCTAGACAGAAGATTTGTAAGGGCTTGAATCAGGTCTGAGATAGATTCAGGATAGAGAGGTTAGACGGTTTAGAGCAGAACCATTCGGTTCGGTGAAAGCTGGGGTCTTAACTAAATTGGTATGGGCAGCTCTATCACTATACCCAGGGCGTGAAGGAAGGGGGTGAAAGCGAATGGACTGTATGGAATAAAAGAGTGATAGCTGAATTAAATATATATAATAGAACAATGACAGTTTGTAATAATAAGATATGAAAATAAAATAATATTAAACAAGCAGCACAGCAAAAACCACACGACACATCAACAACTCTGTGTTACGTAACCAGGCAACCACCATAGAGCCTGTAACGTTCCGTTGCAGGGGGTAATCTATGCTTGACAGGAATATTTTTTTATAATTAAGAGAATTTTGGTTTAGAGTAGAACCAGCCGAAGTATATGATGTCTTAATAGTAGCCTTATAAGTTTTTGATACAACGGGACTGCGAATTTTCGAAGCCTCGCCATAAGAAATGCTTTTGTCCGCCATTGCTATTTTAATTGCCTTCTGTCTCATATACTCTAATAAATTTGGGGCTAGTAGTATTTTTCACTGGTAGACTTCTTTACCTTACAGAATATAGCAGTCAAATAACAGTTCCTTGAAGAATCGTGTTCCTGCAGTGACTCAGGTCATCAAGGGCCATAGAAAGTGTTATGACGGAAAAAAGGAGATTGATTTTACCAGGGTAGGTGACGTGTAAGTAAGTTACTAGAAGCTTCAGACTACGGAAACTAGTACTATCCGGTGGGCCGTATGTTTCTCCATGTCATAAGTAAAAAAAGCACTGGGTCCTCCGCTCACACTGTTCTCAAATTGAAATATTTATAAATAAGGAATGATTATCTTCATTAAAAATATTTTTTAAATTCTTTGCAGAAGAAAGATATATCAATATTTGTTTGTTAGAATCTATTAGATGACAACATTTATTTCAATTTCCAATATATGAATAGAAACTCGCAAGAACGGTAAAATTATGATAATTAATTATGAAATTATGACGCCATAAAATATGCTTTTGTCCACCATTGTTATTTTAATCGCCTTCTGTCTCATATACTCTGGGCAGCTTTTATTGGTAGCAAAATGTGAACCTGTACATAAAAGACAATATGCCCTATTAACATCGAGTGCTTATTGCCTCCACACTTGTAACACCTGGGTTTGGACCTACAAATCGGAAAGGTATGACTAAATCTGCAGCAGTTGAAGCACTGGATTGATGAGTAATAAGCACTTTGATTGAGTTGAATCAAATCCAGACGGCAGGCTTCCAGACAGGGGTGCCATAAACAACAACTTTATAATTTAAACGTTTAGCCTTTACAACGGGACCACACTCCTCAGAAACCTCAATGTCAGCAACTATATCCTGAATACTCCAGTCAGTTGGGATTCCCCTTACAAGACCTAGGCGGATAGTGCTAAAAGAAGGGATGAACACTTTATAGCCACTATCAGAAACGAGCTTATTCTTTATATAGTCATTGGCAGACGAGGCATTGGAAGACGATAAGGTAATCCTGTTTCTGCCAATACTCTGAACGCTTCCATTAATAATGTTATAAAACTTGTTTTTTGATAGAAAACTACCAAAGTTTACAGGATGGAGGAATGTGTCGGGTGAATTGTTATTGATCTTCTGTATATGTACCCTAAAAGGGCCCCTATCAGTATGAGGGTATTCATGTCTTTCTACAGAGGACTGCATTGGATCAGAAGCGGCTTGGGTAGGAGTATGTTCAGGCGAGACTAAGGAGTCTGTTATACCCGATAAATATGTAAACGAATTTTGCGAATTTGATTTCTCATCAAGTGGTATTTTATCAGTTAGCTGGGATGATTCCGGATCAATGTTCGTATTGTTAACTATGACCCTGGCATTTTTTGGATGTATTTCTTTAAGCCACGACTTTACGGTAAAAACGCACAAGAACGAACGAACGGGCGGAAGAACGAGCGGACCCACGAATGTAAGTTTACCACGGTAAACTTACATTCGTGGGTTTTAAATAGAAGCGACTGTAACAGTTTGGAATTCACGGTTTTTTCACAGTTATTAATTATTAAAAAAAGAAATTTTTGTATAAAAAACGAATTAACTAATTAAATGGATCACCAACATATAATACACAAACAAAAATTAACAATAAAAATACTAACTGTTTTTATAATTATAGGTGACTAAAAAACTTAATATAACTACATATAATGACTAAATACAGAAACAAAAATATATGTATTAAGTAAAAAAATATATTCAAACACAGTAAAGTACGTCACTTTTGTTTAAAATGAATAAATATTTAGGAAGGCTTTGACAATTGATTGAATAAAAAGAGAATGTAAGCTATGCAAGACCTATCTATACCTTTTTAGTTAGATCTATCTAAATCTTCTTAGTTAGATTTTAGATAGTATTATGATTTAAAAGTATCGCGTACTGTGATTTTGCTTTTATTCAAACGACCGAACTGTTGGATAATAGTCTGGTTTGCGACGTGGTGGGTAATGTTGAGTAACAACGGCGCGTACGCTGCGAAGCCTCAGCAGCGGCGTCTGATGCGCCAGTTATACTTATCACGCTTTAAGAGAAACAGCGCGCATATATTTTAAATACGAACGTTATACATTCTGCTACTTATAAAAATTTGCATCTCAATATTAGTTCTAATAATTTATACGAAAAACTTTATAATTGTTTGTTGGTGAGATAAAAATCGGATTGCGTGCGTATCATATGGGTGCTGCCTGCCGGTTCAGACCAGGTAATGTTTACTAATTGAATTATGTAATAGAATATTTACAAAGTAAGAAAATCGTACGTATGCAAATACTTGGATCTATTTTTAAATAAAATATTGCCATCCAGTGTGTATATTTATCATCACCAACAATGGGCATATGCCTGCCTGCAAAGGAGAAATATAAAAGGAGTTTGGGCTTTTACACCACCACACTGGCCTTTTGCGGGTTGGTGAGTGAAAGCGGATGCTTGAACAACCAGAACCAACATCTCAAAAAACGCTGGAGAGCTATCGACATAACAAATTATGATTGGCCTATCAGGGACTAACTATTTTGAAAATAGCTTTGTATTCATAAACCAAAGAGTTCTTCACTTCTCAGGGGAACTCTTATAAATACTGAATTTCATTCAGCTTAATTAAAAACCGTTTTTAAAAGTCATTAAACTAAATGATATGTATTTGTTTGTTAGAATCTATTAGACAACATTCAAATTCAAATTCATTTATTGGGACAAAAATAGGCATACATATAAAAAAGTAAAACGATAATGGCTACATTCGTTTCAAATAAAACTGTGTTGCAGACATTAACGCCCACCTCCAGTAAAAGAAAACAGAGTCCCAGCACAATTAATAAACAACATATGAGAAAACATAACGAACAATTATTTCAGCTTTACCACTTTATTACGCAATTTATTTCAATTTCCAAATTATGAATGGAAACACGCAAGAACGGTAAAATTATGATAACTTAATTATGACATTGTAATACCTCCTTAAAAGTTTTCTTGGATTTCTCAGCCGTATATAAGCTTTATTATATAATTATAAAGGTTAATTTAAAAAAGGTTAATTGTTTATGTGACATGTAACGAATTTTAATGAAATTCATTGTCAGAAATATGATAATTTCGATTTCTTGAATCAATACGATTTCTATCACTGATTTACGGGAGTCACCGACCTATATTTGCTATACTTTGGCAAAATCAATATAAATGTATCAAAATCAACATAATTCTAAGTCTAATTTTTTATCACAGATTAAGATATGTTTAAACTGGAATAGGTATATTAATTACCTACCACTCGTTTCGAATCTGAGATACCATTTTATTATATTAGCTAATAACATGTGGACAGAAAGCCCTACATTTTAACCCTTTTTAAAAATGTTTAAGATACCAGGTAACTGTTCATAAAGCTTTCTCTAGTTCTTACATAACGAAGTGTACCGGCAATGTCGCTCTCCGCTCCACCTCACTTAGAGTTACGCTTCCTTCCATATTTTGATACCATCAATACTAACTGAGGTTTATTCAAATGACCTGACTTACTACAAGAAATGTTATCTACATGAAGATAATGACTTTAAACATATTATTAATTTTTGAAACAATTATTCTTGTAAATATTCTTTTGTACTTGTGGTATTCGTTCTTCTTGTTCTCATTTAAGTCATGGTTGAAGTTATTGGTTATGAATTTTAATATTTTATTAGATTTTTTTTCGTGTTCAAAACTAACAAATCAATAAATACCATTCGCGGGTATGAATTTATATCAAGGAACTTATTTAATTTTATTTTGGAATACCAAGTAGTTTGTTCAAAGGCTCTAAGATCTCATAGTTGGCTCCTGAGAAGGGGTGGTACTGTTGGTCACGTAACCGGACAGTTGTGCAACCGTTCCAGGGCCATGGTTTGGCTTACGTAAGTTCATCCACAATGCTGCGCTAATGATGAACCTATCCTTTAGTTTTAGAAGTTAGGGATTAATTAGTTAAATATGCACGTAAATTAATATTGAGTAGTATTCTTTCAATTTGTTTCGATGATATTCTTTATATCATAATAATAACTTATATTCTTACAAACTGTTCCGGAACTTTATAAAATATGCCGTTTTGTATTTCATATTTATTTCCTTTCTTAAGCTATATTAGTATTTTTAACCAGCGATAAACAAACAGGCACGTTGACAATACTGTCTGTTACCCATGTATCGTTTGATCTTTGAAACTTACCACTCAAAATTGGGAAAAAGTTTCAAACAAAACTAAACTTCAAAACACTAAAAAGGCGAAAATAATTAAATTGAAGAAATTATCCATTTTTAAATAATTTTATGGAGTTGGTTTCCAATAAAGATTTTTTAAATAAGGCTTTAATTATTATCAGTTACATCATTTATATTATTATGTTCATAGTAGCTGTAAAACTTGCAGCTAGGGCACCAGAAAATACAGTGATGTGTATATAATAAAAATGTTACGTTCTTTCTTGACTACAAGTGATATAAATAGATCTTATATTATAAGTAATATTATTTGTAGAATCTACAACCAATTTCAAATTATATTCCACAGTAGACTCAAATCACTGTTACCGTCAAAGTGTATTGATGAAAGATTTAATTTTCTATTTAATATTGATTTCTATTTTATTCAATATTTATTGTCCTTGAAATGTTTTTATTCACAGTCAATAAACTGAAGATAATATAAAGAGTGAATTGCTCGTGCAGAACCCAGGTTACCCCCGTGAAGGGCAATGAAGTTACCGGGGAGTTTTAGTGGGTATCTTCAGTGCCGCTCTATTGAGGTACTGAGTGAGCCCCACACGCCACACGCCCGTCGCTTAGCCAGTGGCGGGTAGGTCCGTAAATGGATTCCTCCTCGTAAAAAAAAAGGGCGTTACTCTATAGTGTAGTTATGTTTGAAATACGAAAAACAAAATGTTATTCATTAAAACATTAAATCGTGGTGTTTATACAGATAAAGTAGATCATTTTTAACGCACAAAGCTCATACATTAATTTTGTAGTAACGTGTGCGTTGATGTCTTTTATTTGTGGGTACAGCGGAGTTATAAGTAAAATAAGGCAGGCTTTCACAGTCCCTTTCACAGACGATTATTATTCTATTTTTGGTTTTTAACACCAATATTCAGTCTATGTGTAGTATAGTTAACTATTACCATATATTTTATAATTAGAGAGACATGGTACTAAAGTGAATCACGAAAGACAAACGATCTTGTTTGTTGATCTTTGCGAAAGACCTTTGTCCAGCAGTGGGGTCTCTTGGCTGATATTATGAGGACGATAGTACAAAATTGTCAACCTACTTTAAGCCTTGCCGGCTACACACGTGAAATGTCAATTTTTAAGTGATTTACAAAATCTTAAACAATACTTACAAAACTTCGTATTTCTGCAGATAGACAACAAACCTTAATTATCGTGTAGAGAAGTGAGGGTTGATGTTTTTTGTTTGTCGGTATCCCTAGAGTCTCAAATTTAAATCTATCTAGCAGAAAGTATGTTGTGTCAGGTGGGCCAGTTGAAAACAGGATAAAATAACATAATACAGTTATTTCTCAAAAATGTTGGCATTGATAAGTAGCATATATGCATTCTCTAAGGGAATATATGTTTTTAATTTCAATTATTGTTTTTTTCGGAATGTTGAATAAAACTTTATTATCTTTATTATTATTTTTTTATAAACAATATGTATTTTGAATTAGAAAACATCAAAATGATTAATAAAATTTATAGTAGTATATAGTAATAACAATAGGCCAAAAATGTTAATGTAGCCATTAACACTTTTACAATAGGACTTTGAAGACGAAGGTCGTGTGTCACGGGCCAGAACAGGCCGCGGCCAGTGAAAGTGCCTTTGAATAATATTGAGAGCGCGGTGCAATAGCCTCGTGGCTCTTGGGCTTCGACGCATAATTTAACAGTATAAGTACTACTTAACCAAATATCAAATAATTTCATTTTTCTAAATTAAGTAAGCAAACATTTGAAGGGATAATGTCGCCTCTCAATGGGATAAATTTTATAACATACGAGAACAGATAGCTAGCAGAGAGAATCACTCAAAAGTCAACAAATTAATAAAAATCAAAGTATAGGTAAAAATCAAGGTAATAAGGTAACACTCATTATTAGTAGCCAAGTTCCAATGCCAATAAAGGATGTTACTGAATTAAAAAGGCTTCTTTTGGGATAGCACTTATTGTTTACAGTCAAACGATTACATACTCACAAATTTTCTGAATTCTAACACATAAGTATTTTTCATTAAAAAAACTGCCCGTCTGTATCTAATATGCTAATGTATAGGTTATTTAATTATATTTTTTAATCCCATTCGTATTTAGAGAGCTCACTCGTCGTCTGTTGTAGGTATTTAAAATTTAATAGTGTAAGTAATGTTACATCAAACTAAATATGACGTACTACCTACTGCATTAATAACGTTGAAGTATGCATATTATAGTGAGCCGACTGGACACACTAAACACGAGTTGCATTAAAAGTATATATATAAAGACAAAGCGCTTTTTTATATAAATAATGTTTTATAAAAATTTGTCTAAAATACAAACAAAATTCTTTATAATAATATAAAGAATTAGGTAAGGTAGGTATTATTGCAAAATCTATAATTCAATAGTGTTAATGACTAATGAATCACTGATAACTTATTACCGTAAATGTTTTAATTATAAAGGTCTATGTAGAACACGTAGACTTGTATAATTATAAGTTTATCTTATAACAACATCTGGGTGTAACAACTTTGCCAGCTGCCAAAGGTGATTTTCGACAGAATTTATTGCCCACATATATTTTTGTATACTTGGTCAGGTACAATCAATCCGATTGGCTTCATTCTTACCAAAGCTGGGATTCAAACTTGCGACATAATAGTGTTGGTTTTGCATATTGCTTCAGAAAGTAGACAGAATGATTGGTAATAATTTAGATACAATTAATGTCAATATCTATTGTGTATTATAAATTAAATAAATCGTTTCAAGGCTATATATATATTGCAGTATTAAATTTTGACCTCTTGAAACTTAGGCAATCAAGCAAACAAATTGATATCTTTGTAATATTTTATAATAAATAATTACACGCGTAAATAATTACAGTCCATACATAAAAGTGCATTACGAAATGATTGTGTACCTAACTTTAAGTAGCTTATTAATTATAATGAAGCATTATTATAGTTTGTCCTTTTAATACTAAAAGGGGTGGATCTTAATTTGACTGTGTTTTTTATATTATTTATCTCATAACTCCGTATTTAAATACTGAATACAGAATGTTATTGGTTTCTGCTTAAGATCTATCTCTTCAGAGATAGAAATCGAAACTCAAGAAACAACAATAGAAGACATAAATAGACCCAATATTATTCCTTATAATCCTACGTATAATTACTATAGCTACACTCTTGGCTACCAAGACAATAGTTCGTTTCGTTTCAATAGGTACTAATCGAATGTTAATAGTAATATAAGTAACATTCGTATAACATTCGATATGTACTTATAATAGTAATATAAGTACATATCGAATGTTATATTTGCGCTTGGCACCCAAAGTGATTCGAATATATTAATTATGAAACTGATTTTCAATCAAAAATACAATAATTTATCATAAGAGTTATCTACATCATAATTACCATTCTTAATTACTTATTATTAATAAAGTACTGTTATATTTTGTGAATTTTCATAATGAAATATAAACTATTCTAATAATTCATTTCTTACTTTCAAGGTACACGGAAGATTTGAGATCGATTCCAATCTTCAAAGTGATTCACCCATCTACAATGACTATGTGGTTTCATAAATGACAGTAATCAAATCTAGTGAGTGAGGACTAATCAGTGGCTTAGTACATCAGGATAGTTGTGAAGATGCGTGTTCAGTGGTGGCGCGCGGTACTACTATGTGCGTGTGCATTCTTTATGGACAGCGCCGCGCTCCCGCCGGCTACTTTGGGGGATGTCGTAGCAAATGCTGCTTCTAGTCTAAATTCTATGAAGGTACGGTAAACTGTTTTTCACAAGTAATCACGATTTTGTTGTGCTGTATAATATAATAAATTATTTAATTAAATTAATAATGAATTTTTTGAATTTTATAAAAGCCGCTAGGTTAAGTCTTGCGCAACTACAAGGCGAGGTTTTTATTATTCAGAGCTATCGTACATCAATTACTCCAGTCACATTTACACACAAGAAATGTCTCAGAGCCAAGTTCATTCCTACAACATTGACAAATCGTCAGATCTGGTCTCACGTTTTGTTACATCAATGAATATTTATCCAGGGAAACCGTCCTAATTACCAATAATCACGTTGGCCAATATCGGGGCGTGACGACTACCTATCGCGGCACAAAATACGTGTCGTTTCCTAAGAAAATGAGGATTTTTTGAGAAGTGAATTTGCAACTAAATAAGGCTTGTAACGACTAACCTAACCCACTATAAAAATTAAACGGAAACTGAAAAATCTATTTTTGGCCTAACGTTGTTATCATTCATTCAAAAATATAATTTATAGTCACCCGCTTCATATTTTTGTTACACAATTAATAATTGTACATTTAATCATGGTACGTTTAATCATGGTATATACCTAACTGGCATTAGTTAATTTGAATCAACATAATTTTTTTGCGATTGCGTTGATTTAAAAAAGTACCACCACCAACAAAACCGAGCAAAAAATTACTGCATCCACTGGGAGTTGACCCCCGGACCTACAGATCTGTAGTAAGTGGTTTCAATTTTCAAGTGGTTGTAAGTTTATAGAGACCGTCAACATTTTATTGGGGTTTTTGTGATCTAACTTCGGATAATTTTGTTACAGTGCATTAAACCCCACATTTATATTTACAAATATTTACAAATATTATGTATTCTTAAAATCTAAGCAGATCGCACACATATATTTTCCCTGTACGCAAAAAAAAATTGATTATATGGCTCGCCAATGACAATGTTGACAACTGTCGGTACATTTCATATCGTCCGAACCGATGGCGGCCACTGAAGAATACCCACACTGTAACTAAATAACTCACTGATACCACTTTATGTTACGCGAAATAACTTATGAATTTGATCTTGCTAATCAAGAATTAATAATATTTTATGAGCGTTTTGGTATTTGTTTTTTTAAAGCATAAGTTTACTACCTAGTTTTACAAGAACATTCCTTATCTAACGAAACTAAATTATCACTAATAAGCAGGTAAGTAGAATTATTTTTCTTTTTGGAAGCTATATTTATCAAAATGTTGAGGACAGAATAAGAGTAACCACGTCGTTCTGTGTTACACGAATTATGCTGTTACGACTTATTTTATTTTTGCATAAAAAACGTATCAAAAAACTATTTATTTATATAAGTTAAAATTTCACTAAAATTTTGAGTTGTCAATTCCTGGAAAGGGAAGCTATGTATGTAGCCAATAATGATAGGAATGATTTTTTATTTATTTAATTATTTATTCAATAAAGTAAAAAGGCTTAGAAAGAATCACCTCATAAATATTACACACATTACATAAACATTTGGTCACGTTAAATTCAAATGATTTCTTATACATACAAGGGTTCTGGTGTTCAAGGGTTCATCATAATCGCATATACGTAGGTTTAATAATATATTGTTATATGTAAGGTTTGCGAAACAAAATTGGTACCCTGGCCCACATATTGTAACGATGGGTAATCGATTTATTATACGAAGACTATGAAGTGCGATCGCGTCATGTAGAGTTGGTTACGAAACATGTCATCTTAAATGGAGTCTTTATTTAATTGTCACCAAAAAATATCATTCTGATTAATAAAATATTTAAAAAACCATTGAATAAATTGTTACCGTAATGAATGTAAATAATATTTTCCTTTTACAATGATGGGTTTTGCATTAAAATAAATTAAAACATTGAGATACAACTTAATTGATTAACATATCGTGAATAAAGTGAATTCATTGATGACATATTGTGTTTTTCATATATTAAAGTCAAGTTAAGATTAATTAGGTTAATTTTCTTTATGTGCTGAATATTATTATTCTTACAGTTAGTGGGCACAAGTTACCATATTCGATATTTAATGATATTATCGAGGAGTTGAGTAAGAAATGAAATGGTAATGTATTTTAAAATAAAATGGAAAAGAAACAACATACGATATTCATCTATTAAATAAACACAATACAGGGGCAAGTTAACAATAATAAATAAGAAGAAGGGAAATCAAGGGAAAATATCATTACAAGACTGCCGAATGCTACCCAGTTCGGTTTAGCATATAGCATTTAGGTTATAACAATTATAACCTAATAGGTTAAAAATGAGATAGGATTAGGGCCTAAACTGTCTATTAAAAACATCTAATAATACTCTATATTCAACTGTATAACCTAGACACAATTGCATTTTAATTGCATTTTAACCTACTCGCCGCTGGATAGGCGACGGGAAATGTGTGACCCAACGTCTTATCACGGTAAATCTGGGAATACCCACTAAAACTCCTTGGCAAATCCCTTTTTGGGGAAAATCTGGAACCTGCCGAAGGTATAATTCACTGTTTTCGATATATCATTTACGTTATGGTGGATATATTTATATAAGAAATACCTTTTCTCAAGTTTAACGCGATTACCACCAAGAGTTGAAATGAATTAACTGAATCTCTTAAATAGGTAAAAATTATTAAATTGTCAACTTAATAAATATGATAACCCAAACACACCGTGTGGTCCTTTTCTTACAGGTGTCAATGTTCACAGCACAAATTGGCATAATCACTTGATAGCTATGTTTATGTGCACGCAAAAACCATTAAATTTCAATATGTCCGAAAGTAAAAAAATAATACCAGTTAAGTTGGACAGAGCATACAATTAATTCACACTACGAATTATATATAATTATGCTAGTGCGAGCAATTATTATTTGATGACTTTAAAACTTGGTTTTTTAACAAACTGATAACATTGTTCGGTGGAATCCACATAAAGAGATTTATTAGAATTGTGAAGTGCTTGCTTCTAAGGTTTCTGTATAAATTCACTGCGACAAGTACCTCATCGAGACAAGTTGACGATCGTATTTGTCATCCATCTGTCAAATGCAATCATATATGAAAACTACAGCAGCGCCTCTTACACTTTTGAGAACTGTGATAGAACTCGATTTGCAATAAGACAGCACCTTGGCATTACTAAACTGTTATAAACATAGCTACGATAGTACTGGATTTTTTAAAATGAATCCTCGGTGACTTAACTGCGACAAGATATGCGAGCCTAGAGTGGCCTCGACAAAAATGAACTTTGATAAATCCAGTCAATCAATGTAACCAAAATCTATTCAATTGTTGCACTTTGTGGTTATTACAACTCAAAATGAATTACGGGGGCAATTAAAACGAACTATTAAATGAGTAACAAATTTTGTCATTCTATAAACAGTAGATATCCTAAATAGTTCCAATGTAGGCACTACATACAAGTTACGTACTGCAGCAATAATATAACCTTCTACCGCGCATGGATGCGCTGAATTTCATTGACAGCCGTTCGAACTACATAGTTTCAATTGAGAAAGTTTTAATCTTTATGTAAATTGGCCAATTGTTAATTTTATTTCTCAAAAACTGAACACTCGGCTTATGGATTCATTTTTTAAAGTATTTTTGTCTGTATGCCTAAAAGATATATAAACCAAAAAATAATTGATTTAAAAAATATATAAATATATGTTTTGTCATTTAATCATTTTCCATATTTTTTTTCAACAAAACCTAGTTGTGTTTTGGGTGCTACATATGATGTAAATGCATAAAACTATAACATTCGCTGTCACAGTTCATAGAAAAGTCACCAAAACCTCTATGTCACTACAGAGCAGTATCAACTTGCTCTCAAACCCCAGATATAAACCCCAGGAATCACATCTAGTCCGTTATCAAGACCGCCTCGCGGGAACTCGGAGTCCTGAACAATGTGCGTAGGTATTTCCCGCCTGACCAGTTATGCCTGCTGTACGACACCCAGATCCGGTCTTGTGTGGAGTATTGCTCGCACCTTTGGGATGGCTCCGCTCACTACCTCATCGATGCTCTAGACAGATTGCATCGTTATGCTATATGTATTATTGGCGATGCGAAGGTAACGAACACTCTAAAGCCTCTGCATTGCGTCGCCACATAGCGTCGATTAGTGTCTTTTATCGTCTGTACCCTACAGACACACTGTACGCGTGCATTGCTTGTTGCAGGTTTACTCTATTTGATCTATTTTGTCAGGTTACTGGAGCCTGGCGTCGCTTGTCGAGTACAGTTAGCGAGAGCGTGGGCCTGAAGCATGCTCTGCGGCGGCTGCAAGCGGTACCAGCACGCGCCGCTCGTCTGGTACATGCGCTGGTGGACCGCATGCGTGTAGGTGGCGGACCCATAGTGTTTACGCAGCTGGGTGCACTACGCGGTCGCAAGCTTGCCACCAGAACTGCTGAACAATCATCCTATTATAGCTTTAAAGGAATAAGGTAACATTTTAAATTATAATAGGTTGCTATGGTTTTCAATTCATTTTGTTTAGGGATTAAGTACTATTGCTTTATATTTGTTTTAAGCAATATTCTGAAAGACATGACCAGAATGTTTTGTCTTGGTAAGTCTTTGTCTAGAATACTATGATATGACAAAGGAAGGAACTTAATAAGTATTGCTTGTACCTTGAAATAAACAACCTCGAGGACAAAAGTAAGAGGAACAATTATACGATAAGCATCAGTTTCATCAAAATTGTTCTGTCCAGTTAACAATTTGCAATCATTGCTAACATTACTCCGAAATAATAGGCAGTAGGTTCTAAGTAAGGTTCGATTGTGCAAGCCTTTGCGACGAACAACACTCCTAAAGATTCAAAGGAATTAGATATTGTAATCAATATTCACATAACACAATATGTTATTGCACTGCATTCATTACAGAACCTAGTTTCTTATCGTTAGTTAGTTAAAGATTTTATATCACAATTAATCGTGACTACCAATGGATAGATTTATTTCATATCTGTATTTCGTTACAGATACGCGCAGCCACCTCGAGGCGCACTACGGTTCAGGCCGCCCGTGTCATTGGAGCCGTGGTCCGGGGTGCGCGACGCTCTGGAGGAGGGCGCTGTATGTCCCCATCGGTTCATGCTCTTCGACACTTACAAAGGAGACGAAGATTGTCTCTTCCTCAACGTGTACACACCCGCGCTGCCCGATAAACTTTCTGGGTAAAAGATGTATTCAATTGTGTTCTACAAAAGGCGAGTTGTTGTATAAATAAGTTAATTTAGTGTCAGCGGCCAATCTTAATTCATAATGTCATTCCTTATAAATTTTTACATAATAAAAAGTAAACTTGTATTTATCTGGGTTAGCAATAATGTTTTAATTCTTTAACATGTCAGAAATCTGACAGTCATGATCAGTTTTCAGCTGTATATGTCAGTAACTGTAAAAAATAACTTTTTCTTAATTGGTGCTTATTTTGAAACATTGCCATATATAATTACCCAGATACAACCCAAAACTGGCAGTTATGGTATGGATTCATGGTGGAGCTTTTGCTGTGGGCTCTGGAAATGCTTTCCTATACGGGCCTGACCACCTCGTGAGCGCAGGAGTAGTTCTAGTCACACTCAACTACAGACTCGGAGCGCTCGGCTTCCTCAGCTTAGAGAACGACGAGGTATCAGGAAACATGGGATTAAAGGTAATTATTTAACTGAAGTTTAAGAATGTATTTTTTTCCATTTAATATATTCAGTACATTTTTTTTATGGACAAAACAAGAGATACCTACATGAGTAGCACAGTATAATTTTTTTTTATAAGGTGGAGTAATATAAAGGGCCTTGCAGAGACACCACTTTAAGTTCGAAGGGTTTTATATAAATTTGTTCCTCAATTGAGTAAAACGAAATTGCAATATAGCTGTTTATAAAATATTTCATATAAAACAATGTCAATATTTTTCATAAATTTTTGCAGTTAAGTAAGTGTTTTTAAGAAGTAAATTATTTAAAAACTATCAAAACAATAATTGTGTATAATATAGATACCAAATAACCACAACTCGTAATAAGCGACTATTCGCGTACATCACACGAACCGGTTAATAGTCAGTACTACATTATTTCAGTTATTTTAGTCTTCCAGCGAATGTTTGCAATTGGTTATGCTAGTACAATTTTAAATAAATATTTTAAAGTTGTTATTGGTAATACAGTGTCGCTTTACAAGCGTGACAGACAAGTTAAAAGCATTGGGCACAGTTACACATCTCCTAACAAACAAAATCCTTTCAATTGCAGTAAGTTTCACCACATCTTCACCAAATGTATTCATTTTCTCCACTGTGTTCGTATTTTATGCATGCTACAAGTAATGATTAGGGAATCGGGGTCCTTTAACTAAAATTGTTTGTATCCAGGTTATAGAGCAGAAGCTTCGCTTTAGCATCCGTGGCGTGGTAGCCCTTTTCATACTATTGTAATATCATTGTAATACTATAGTTCTTGATGTACTTACTTACGCGACGATTACATGTGTAGTTGTATTCAGTATTCAATTTCATTATAAATAAAGTTTAATTTAACTACTCATTTATTTACTTAGCACACTTCTTCAGAAAATATCCTCCAAAACTATTGAGCATGTGCATAAACTTGCATAGTTTGGTATGATTTCCAGTAATGTATGTCACATTATTGATAAGGAAAATCACTGGACCATTTCATGTTGAATAGATTCTGCATTTTTTGCATTATTACAGACCACTATACTAATTTTTTTTGTTTATCTCAAATAAAAAGCACTCATTCGGCAAAACTACATTCTAGCTAAATAATAAAAATGCTCAAAAATACAATTATTTTTAATTAGTTTTTATGAACTACTTCATTATAAAGACCCCAAGGTATTTATTTAAAAACTTTTAGAAAGATTAACGGTGTCTATAAATAAAAATACTGCCACAATAAACATTCCCAAAAGCATATCTTTAAACCCTGAATCACAACTTTAATTTTAAAATGTATAAATAATAGATATAATTATAAAAGAAATATGAAGATCTGCATAATGAAATACTAAAAATAATCAAAAAAAGTAATTTTTAATTCCTTTCTTTTTAATTTAGAAACTATGAAAAAAATATTCTGTGTGGCTCAGTTTCTGATGATAAGTTACTGTGGAAAAAATAGAGCATTATTCTGCAGGCAGATGAGGATCTTGCGATGTAATGCTTGAAAGACGTTTGCGCCATTCAACATAATCCAGTTTCAGCCGCTGTCGTAAAGGTTTAAAAACGAGCTGACAACTACCGACGATACACCGAAAATGACAATTAGTTTGTTCATTGCAAATTAAATGTATTTGTTTTTGTAATAATTATAATCCTTTTACAATAAAGCAATTGTGTAAAATATTACAAGATTTTATTTCTTGTCGCTCAAATAAGTGCCGTCAATATACGTAAAAAAATAATCTTAATACGAGATATTGTGAATCTTAGGAGGACTTATTCTTATTATTTTGTGTCAGGATCAAGTAATGGCCCTAAAATGGGTTCGGGAGAATATTGAGGCGTTCGGCGGGGATCCGGCGCTCGTCACCATTTTTGGGGAGTCCGCGGGCGCTGCCTCCGTGCATCTTCACATGCTATCTAAAGCATCTGAAGTAAGTACTATTAAGAGATTTTGTAAAACAGTTATTTCATATTTTTTTAATTTGATCAGGAGACAGTTTGTTTCGTAAAATAATTAAAAAAATATTTGGCGTTCTGTTACAATGTGAATGATAATAAGGAACAAATATGTTGCAATACAAAGACAGTGGCCTACTCTATGTGTACGTATAATCATTATGGTTATAATAAATTTTTAATGTAAAAAAAGGAGTACCTAGATGAATGCTTTTTATATTAACAAACGTTTAATAGAACATGTTATGCTTTGCAACGCAAAAATGGGGTATAATGAAATATCTTTATTCAGCTACGTTTAGTGGCCACGAATGTCTAAATCTAAAGTTACGTAGTTAAGTTAGTTAGTTAGTTAAGTTAGTTAAGTTAGTTAGTTAGTTAGTTTTAGTTATCTAGCGCTTTATCATTCCACTATCTATATCGACTATTGTATGGCATAGTATCAAATAATATGAATTTATTAAATTATTAACGAATTCTCTCACACAGTTCTCGTTATGTTATATAAATACGTGCTATATAAATTAATAGGTTGTTTTTCCTGTGTAGGGTCTCTTCCACGGCGCTATAGCTCAAAGTGGTCTGGCCCTTTCCCCATGGGCGATCGCTACGGAACCCCGAGCACGAGCCTTTGAGCTTGGTCGAGAGTTGGGTATCGATACCAATAACACTGCTGAACTACTAGGTAATTTTTTTTTCTTAAATCATATACAGGTAAGGTATATTACAATGTCACATGAAACCAAAGTATCTATTAAATTAATATCAATATTCTTCTTCTGATATAAGTAAAAACAAAAACTAATTGATAAAAAACTCTGACATGTATTAATTAAATTGTAATGAGACAACGTGTTTTATGTACACTCCGTATTTCTTTTTATATAATTAAATTACTTCAATTAGTGATCGCACTGCAACACTTTTTTTTGTTTATACTCACATATTGTTCCATAAATTATTACTGGTTACTTTTATAAAAGTAACCAGTAATTTTTCTTAAATTGATTTGGTTATACCATAAGCGGAACTCGCGTGGCCTAAATTTACGTAACGTATCGATTGATATTATCAAAAAACTTGATCATGTAAATACTTTTAATGGTTTTTGAGAATCAATTTAATAAAATTACGTTAAAATTCTCTTTTACGAAAGTGAATATATCGAAGACACTGTGATTTCCTTAGATAACCTCTAACCAACCTCTAACTGCAAGCAACTTTGTTTGGGGTCCCGAGTTCTAGTGTCTGCCGGGGCAGATTATTGTGTGATAAACACGAATATTTTTATTATCGGGTTACCGGGCGTCCATAACACAAGCTCTTAATTCATTTGAGCCAGATAATAGGTGTCAATGTAAGAAAATTATGATTATTTCCTAAGGTTACCTTCGAGCGACTCCGAGCGAGCTCATAGTGAAAGCAGGAGCTCGCATAGCTGGCGCGCCCGGCAAGAGCGCGGATCTACAGAGCACCGTGGCGCTCCCGTTCCTACCGACGGTAGAGCCCGACTTGCCCGAGGCGTTCCTCACCGAACGACCTCAGGACAGCATGCCCGGGGTCGATATACCTCTCCTCACAGGATACAACGCACAGGAAGGCATCATATTGTTTCGAAGTAGGTGTAATATTGATAATAATGATTATTGATTGTGTCCATGCTCGTTTTCACCGACTATTTCTACTGTATTTGTGATAATATATATATAGGTATAAACAGGAACTAATTTCTGCACACGAAACAAATCTGCCTAACTTAGCTAATGACTTTAAGCGAAACAAAATTTGAATTAATTTTTTGAGCTGCAATATACCTGAAACAATATTTTTTTAATGTGTTTAAATTGTATGGCTTGACAGGTTAAAGGCTATCTTAAAAGTAAAATGTATAATTACATTAAATGTAATTTAAATACATACCTTATAAAAGAATATCATAAAAATTTGTTATAAAACCCACCCAACACTAATTTTAAAAGTAAAACAAAATGTGGTAGTGGCAATTGCTTAACATTTATAATAACTATATTACGGATAATTTAAATACTTAACGAGGTTTCGCTTAACCACAAGACTGGTAATTTAGTCACAGTATTTTCCACTCACTAGTCGCAAATATATGCGGAAATGGTGTTGCACAAGCGGACGGAACTTGATTCGCTTACCACGCCGCTGCTGGCGCACTGGTTGTGTCCGGTCGTCAGGACAGTCCTATACTTGATATTACCATTCTCTAAACATAATAATAGAGCTGTGAGAGAAATTGATTAAAGTGCTATAAGTCACATACTTAAAACAAAGTATCCCAATTTTAAACGAGAGGTAAAAAAGTGGGTTTATTGCACAGAGTTATGATACTTCTGTAATAATTGTAACTCTTGGTTTTTGCAATACATAAATAAGAATATTCAGAATGTTTTATGACTGCTAAATCCAGGAAGTATTTAAAAAGTGGCATTTACTCATTAGAAAGTTTTTAGTCTGTTATGATGCGAAGTTGTTTCGGATATTTTTACCGCTTAGAGTATAGTTAAGTTATGATTATAATAATGCAGGGTGACCGAAATAGAGCAATCTCTGCTATGAAAACAAACATTTTAGTAGATATTGTAAATATCACAAATGCTTCGAGTGGATATAGTCCGGTGCTTTCTAATGTATCCGTTCGTATTATTTTGGTTCCTTGTATTTTTGCCTTGTATTTTTATTTTGATAAATTTTCACGTCTTAACTACCAATACAATATTTAAAACAGACGACGAAATTTTAGATAAATTTACGGATATTTCAGTAAAATGTTTCTCGAAAATATAAACAAAATAAATACGGATATAAACGTCAATAACTTAATTTACCTAATATTAGGAGTTTGGATTAAAATTAATCCTGCATGGTGTGATAAAATTTAAAACTTTTTTGAAAAGATAATATGATTATACAAAATAAACAAAATATGATAATCGATCTTTGACTTTTTTGTTTTGACTTTCAATTGTTGTTACATGCAATAAGTTAAAGATTGATACATCAAAAATTAGAGCTAACGTCAGACGGTAGCTTACTCACAATATTGACCTATTTGCACCAAATCAGTAAAATAAGAAAACTTAAAAGTAGATGATTTGACTGAACTTTAAAGAGAAGCGCAAGTTGAAAGCTTTTGTTATACAGAAATTAAGGGATTTTGGACCGGATTGTCACGTGTAACGTAAAATGAATTCTCTAATAATCGAAAACGAACAACGCAATGGCTAACTCCAGGCCAAATGACGCAATAGTAACTGTTTAGTGGTCACTCTTGGTGTAATAAACTTTAGCTTGCTCAGCAGCAGAACATCGAATCATGATGACAAAACTCGCAGCGAAATAGCCCGGTCTCATCAATCGATTTAATATATGTCAATGTATGATGCTGTTGCAATTCTAATTCTATTTATAGATATTACTAACAGCATCTTGACTCATTAAGTATAAAAAAAATATGTTGACTTATTCATGTTGTCTGTTTAATTAAAATGAATTCTGGTCATCTCGTCTAACGTCGAGTAGTAATAAAACTTCATCAAAAGAATCAATATTTAACTCTAAAAGTATAAATTTGAGCATCGATGTCAAAGTAAAATATTGTAACTTTTCATTTCTAATGAATACATGCGTAGTTTCCAGTTTAATTCATGAATCACATGTTTGCAACATACAACTTTCGTAATATACGGATCTGTTGTAAAAATGAAATTTTGCGCTTCGCAACTTTTATAAATATATATGGGTCACGTCGTGTTAATCATGCTGTTTTTTAAGCATAAGTTGTACCGAAATGGTATGCATTTAAAATAGACAAATAGCTTACGAAATGTGACATAATATGCTAATAAAAGGTAATAATATGAATGATTATCAGAAATTAAACCATAATCAGGCAAATGCATACATATTAGGTCGGGGAAAAAGTCTTGCCGCATATAGTATGTATAAACTTGAAATAAAATATCTTTGGCTGTACAATATGTATCTGGTTTTCATGTCATTAAAAATGTGATATTTCGTTTATATATAATTATAATTTTGTTTCCCAGTATTTTTCATTTGCTTTTATTTCTGTCAAAATGAGCGAACCGTATGAAGAAATTAGATACATTTTAAAATTTTATTACAAAAACGGAAAATTTTGTGACATTTATGGACCTAATGCAGTATCAGTAAGAGTAGCACAAAGTTGGTGTAAGCGTTTTCAATCCGGGAATTTCGATGTTATAGATGCATCTCGCTCTGGTCGCCCTGTACCGGATAAAATGGACGCTATATTTGAAAAAGTGCAGCAAGATCGGCATATCAGCAGTTACGACATAGCTGAAGAACTGGAAATTGACTACAAGATAGTTTTGACCCATTTGAAAAAAGCTGATTACACAAAAAGCTCGATATTTGGGTGCCACACGAGCTCATTGAAAGAAACCAAATGAACCGTGTACTCATTTGCGATTCTTTATTGAGACAATGAAACCGAACCGTTTTTGAAGAGATTGATAACTGGTAATGAAAAGTGGATCACGTATGATAAAAACGTGCGAAAAGGTCGTTGTCAAAGGTCACACACAGATACACACAGACACAGACGGGCCTCACAGATAGTGGAAAAACGTGGGTTAACTCGCAATGTCTATGGTGGGATTGGAATTGGGATTCTTTAGGCAGTGTCAGGTTAACATCAAGAGAGGATTGTTAAAACTACTTGTTGCGTTTTTTGATCACAAATCCCATAATTTCTACAGCATCTCTACGGGATCATGTCTCTACCTACAAGATGAAAGAAAGTCTACAAACAAAATGGCACATATATACTGTAATTAAATGTAAATTAACTTGAAAAAAAAATGTCTTGAATTTTCATCTAAAATGCGAAGAAACTTTTCCCCAACCTATTATACAATGAAGAATTCTTAAACATATATAAATCCTATTCACGGATATATAAATTAGGACTAATTAATTTTAGAATTTTTGCTTTTGTTAAAATAAAATAATTACAACTGAGCTACCTACTTCAAATTTAAAAACTTTTTCTGCTTAAATTAGGCTCACGATCTTAAGTTGGGCCGGACCTTTCGGAATGTGCAGTTCGGGTTCTGGCGGTTAAGATTCACTTTGGGGGCGATATTGCGGGTGAAGACGGAAACGGAGGAGGCGAACCAAGGGAGATATTGTCTTGGCGGTGTCTTTACATATCACCAACGCCTTTAACACCCTCCCTTTGGAGCCCCCTTAGGGCGCTAGAATTCTATCAAGTACACCTCTATCTCCATCGGATCTTATTCAAGTGCCTCGCTCGTAGAGATATTGTCTACCAATACAGCGAGGGCTAAAAGAGGACAGAGGTTTCTTGCGGTCTTCCAAGACCTAAGACTCCGTAGTAAGTGGTTCAAACATCCCGGGCATCAGCATACCAATGCTCGCCGACGACATACTTCTTGGTTTGTGGAGGTGCTTGTTAGAGGCAAGGCATAAAAGGTGAGGACCACCTCACCTTCTGTGAGGCTGTGATGGGGGGCGAAAGGGGATGCGGAGAGAGTGCAGGAAGCAGCCGCCATCTCCGGCGGCCATCGCCGTAGGATAGTCTTTGGACGTCTTATGCCGCCGTAACCTGGTAGGGGGCCATTACCCGGACTGCATAGTACCGGATGGTTTCTGTCCTTTTTTACAGAATGAATTGTTAGTTAGATTTTAGATGAACAAAAGGTAATTGTTTATTGTCTATTTTGTAACTACTATTACATAAACGGGTTAACAAACAAATTGACAACCGCTTGCGGCGCTTCGTTAACTTCGTTATCGTATTTACATAATACAGTAACATACGTACACGTACGATTATATCATATTTGTGCCACTTTCTGAAGTAGTCCAACGACATTATTAGGGTATTTTAGAGATAAATCATAAAAAAATTAGAAAACTGATTAGTTGGCCCGACTTTAGAGATAAATAAACAGGATGGTAAAAAAAGTTAGAGAGTTATTTTACATTCGGAGTATAAACGTTTCTTATTATTCTTTTATTAGTCAGATGATATTCAAGTTGCAAAATTGCATTTTAGATGTGTATTTTGTGAAGTTCATATAAATGCATGGTTCCACCAACGATAATTTTGGATTGGATAGAATGATATTTTTAATGATAGAACTGCACAGTAACTGGATGTTGATTGAACTCAAAAAATCAACTTACTATGTGGTGGCTATCTACTTCATAATATAAAATCTTGGCGCAATGTCCCTAATTCTCAATCCCATTGTTTTACTCAAAAAATATAGATATGTTTACACCATCATGTTACGAACCCATGACCTTTCGCAGTCTGCGTAATTGTTCAAACCATTGAGCTACTGATGAGTGATCATATGAAGTATGTCTCTTATCAACTTCATAGTATCAGAACTATTATTAAATTTTGCACAACTACTTTGCAGGACTTCAACGCGACCCAAAGCTGCTGAGCGAATTGGATCGCGAGTTCAGACGTGTGGTCCCCCCAGAGCTGCAATCAAAAAACGAAGAACAGACTAAGAACATCACTGACGCCATCAGAACATTTTACTTCCAGCAACGCCCCGTGGATGCGCGCAATATCGATAGCCTTATAGATGTAAGAATATGAACATACATACACTATGTGTAATCGTATCACTTCGAAAACTGTATCTATTATGAATGGAATAAGAACAGTCTTTGGCGTACTAAGACTGATCTTACTCCATTCCACGCAAGATTACAACGGAACATGGACCGTAACCATAACCGTAAAGCTAAGATTATCGTTATATTTCTGCTAAAATTGCAACTACAATCGGTCTGTCGTCATATTTCATGCTGATATTACAACTGCAAATGAGTATTTCCTCTCTTTCCAGTTATTCACAGACGTCATGTTCCTGAGACCTATTTTAAAAACGGTTCGCATACAAGCAGAAACCAACAGAACAAGTCCCACTTACGTGTACCGGTTCGCATTTGATGGAGCCCTGGGTCTTTTTAAACGAATGTTGGGAATAAGTCATCCAGGGGCGTGTCATGGAGATGAGATGGGATATCTTTTCTATTTCTCGAGGCTAAATTATAGATTAGACGATGATTCTACGGAACTCGCAGTTTCGAAACGCATGGTACAAATGTGGACCAATTTCGCAAAGACAGGGTAAGAAATTTTATTCTGTATTAGCAGATGATAGTTAAAAATAATAAAAAATAAATAAATACGAGTCAGCTTTATTAATAATACGTCTAACACTCACAGGTCACACCTTTCAGTATAGCACATATTAACCTTTGTTAAAAAGTTGTATAATAGACACTTGATTTGGTGCTCGTATCCCTAGTTTGAGTTTCATGCATATCATTTTGAAATATATAGTTTCAACCATATCTATAAAAAAAAATCAGAGCAACCTCTATGGGGATATCTTTCGCGGTACCACTGCAAAGCTAAAGATTTAATGTTCTTATTTAAAAAATGTACGCTTCTTATAAACCACAAATGTAACCGAATAAAAAACAAATGAATAGGCGTTTGAAAATGGAACAAATTTTTAATTTCTGTAGAATGGCCCCCCGTTTTGTGATTGTGAGATGCAAGCAAATACGCAATTTAATTAATATTATCATAACCTTTTAGTTAGAAATCAAGTGTGTACTTCTTTGTAATACATCGAAATGATAAAATCAGTAGTAAGAAGCAGTTAAAAAAGCTGAGTATTAAATTTTAAAAGTTATTTTGGAAAAAACCTTCCGATTGCGTAATTAGTCTTAATCACCCTCGTACAATTAGCTCTTATATTTTACCATTTCGCGTGTTAGATTCCCGGTTCAGGCGATTATAAAAAATCTAATCTAAGTTATTTGAAAATCAGTATAAAATATTCTTTTAGTTTGTCTGCATACTTTCCCTCC
This sequence comes from Acentria ephemerella, assembly GCA_943193645.1. Classification (NCBI taxonomy): domain Eukaryota; kingdom Metazoa; phylum Arthropoda; class Insecta; order Lepidoptera; family Crambidae; genus Acentria; species Acentria ephemerella. The sequence goes on from OW971889.1 coordinate 4,406,332, forward strand.
ATGTGCCATAGCCGTGGAACGCCCTTTATTTCTACGCGCCGTGAATTTTTGTTCAGTACAGTCGTAAAAATTCTTTAAATAAGTCAATCAAACTGTTCAAATCATACATTTGACTTATCTATATTTTTGTGCTACAAGAGAAAATGGGATATAGCTGCATATTAATTAGAGACAATCGAGTAAATTCCTACGAACTTTGGGAACAAATGAATCAGCCCAACTCTGTCAGCGAAAACACAACAATAAAAAATGCTTAAAGACATATGTAAATAAACTCTTATAAATATTTAGAGTCAAAGTATGAAGAGGTAATCTCAGAAAATACTCCTTCTATTCCAAAAATTCTTATATCGTTGTAATGACCATTTGTATCGCTATGTTCCAGAAATCCAACGCCACCAGTGGACTATGAATCAGTGATAGACTTTAAGTGGCTGCCGGTGAACGACACGCAGCGCGTCGACTACTTGAACATCGACGGAAAGTTCACGCTGCTCTCAGAGCCCGAGAATCAAAGGGTCCGCTTCTGGGACGAGCTTTACCAAAAATATGCTGTGTTGTGAAGCCAATGCAGCAGATGTACACATTAAGTATAAAAGTGGTCCATGTTTAAGACGGACATTGAACAAAATATTAACACTTGAAGTGAAGTGCCTTGTAAATAAATACCATAACATATACGTGGGTATGTGATTGTTGACACCGTGGTAGAAGATGTAACTTATATTTCCGTTACATCCGTGAAACATGTGATATTTCAATTCTTAAACAATTTTTAACCTTTATTATTATTTTCTGTAAAAAAATATAATGATATTGAAAAATGGTCCCTTATTAGCAATGCTTTTTAGTTCAGTATATCACTTGAACGAAGCTGAATAAAAAAATTTTTTACATTAGAAATCTGTCATGCTTTACTGTAATGGAGGAATAGAGGACTCAACAGTTCCCAATTCTAAAAATATTAAAAAGAATTGATGAATACTTAATTTACTTACCTACTTCGTTTTTATTTGGCACGATACTATAAATATTCAAATTTTAAATCGCAAGCAACTTGTAAGCTTCAAATATTATCTTCTTTTATACACACTGTAACTGTTCTACTTTCTGTCTTTTGTTCTTAGTCTTTTTTTTTAATTAAGCTTATTAGCAATGTAATGTTTATGTACCGATAAAAGCTTTAGGCCATTCATATACATACCCATACAGGAGACGCTGAGTAGGTTTAACAATGGTTTAATACTGGAAAAAGGATAACATTCCATGCAAAAATTATTAAGAAAAATGTATTTTATAACATTTGTTAACATTAATCGGCAATTATTAATGCTTACTTTTATCAAACTGTTTAAAATACCTGTGGATAAACCTTTTTATCAATAGAGATTAATGTATAGTAGAGTCGTTTTAGAAATTTAGCTACGAAAAAATACATTCTTCGAAAAGCTTCACAATAATGTTTTTAATATACAGTCAATTTGAAGGAACTGAAGAGGCTCTATTATTATGACGAGTGTACGAATATTATGCAGCAAGCTTAATATTTGTTGTTAAAATTTAATACTTATTTTTAATGTCAAATCTACTAATTCCAACAATGGATACAGTCGTCATCTGTAGCAATCTAGTTTTGTTTTAAAACCGGTCAATGAGAATGTGAACATCTGTACCACTAGTGTGAGTTTCAATCGCATCGAGACGTTTGCGATCGTAGTTGCGTTCAGCTGATAATCGCAAATAAAAAAAATCGTTTCCAATACGATTTCGTTCGAATCGTTTCCAATACAGTCTTCACAACAGAGCCGTTGCTGTTGCTTTAATACAATTTGACATCTGACGACAAAAACGATCTAGACGTTTCAATTGATTGAAACTCATATTAGGGGTTTTAACGCTTAACTAGTATTACGAGCTCGAGAACGGTTATATTTGAACCCCACCACAAAAACGCTTCATTCAATTGCAAACAATTTGGCAACATGATCAAGACAGTTCAGATTATAGATTAACCAACAAGCTTTGGTGAAATTAAATGCAGCAGGTTTTTGCTCGAAATGAACTTTCAAGTTCATTTCATCATCCCATTTACAAAAATTAAATAATCAATCATTCTAACTAGATAGTAAGGAGGTTTGTCATTAAAATTTAACACGTATGATACTTTAGTGAACTACCCCTAAAAAAACAACTATGCTTTAAACTGCAGAAAAATAGAGATAACGAGGAATTTGTATGAATATACAAGGCAGATAAATTTTTTCAAGAAAAACAACATTGAAACACAGGATAGTATTTCGAATTCAGACTTTGTGTCAAGTAGGTAACGTAGGTAATTAGTAACAAGTAGGTAATTAGCAGTTGGCTTATCTTATCTAACATTTTGGAAGCGAAGTTTCTGTGGTTAGATTATTAAAATAGGTAATTATCTACTATTTTCATTACAGTTAGACGCCGTCTTACAAAATGTTATGGGTACTCAAGATATTACTTACATTAATATAAAAACCTTCCTCCTCAGTTCACTTCAGTTGATAGTCAGACACAACTCGCTGCACTTGTGCTATGTTCAATATTTTAATAACAGACAGCCCACAGCCATACTTAGACTGTATCTATGTTAAATTACTAGATAATCAGAGAAACAGCTTCCTCTATTTCTTTCATTTAGAAGTGGTACCATTTTCAGCCGCAACCCGGATTGACAGTTGTAAATATTAAAAATATTATATATGTAAATATTAGTTAGTTTTTGTTGATTTCATTGTAGTTTATTTGAAATTCGATGAAATTATAATCGTCGTACTTGTAAACGAATTCAAATGTTTCTTATTAAGAATTATTGATCTTGTTATAAAATTTACTAATTAAAATATTGTGTCATTTTAGTATCTAACTAGCTGAACCAGTGAACGTCTTATTACCTACAAACTGATTAATGACTCATTGAATACTTATTCTAAAGCTATTCGAGTATTTATAGAAAACGACAAACAGCCAGGCAAGTGATCGAATTGATCACTTTCCTGCCTGTTTGTCGTTTCCTGCGGTCATCCATCAATTTTTACCTTAGAAACAACAATTAAAATTAATTTTTATTCTCGCAAGGCGTCGAACTCTCACTTTTCGCGGACGACACAGTCCTATACACGCCCCACCGTAATCGCAAACGTGCTCCGACACTCACACACGTCACGGACTAGAAACACTTTTGTAATACAACGCGAATTACACCTGCCGAGGTCCAAATTTTTAAAGGCACCCTTAGATTTGTCGCTCCATCATGGCTCGAGCGCCCTGATAAAAACATTTGTTTCCAGTAGGCCAAACGGAGAAGACGCAAAGTAGCAACTAATAAGATTGGTTTATACATATGTGAGTACCACCTAACTGGTGATTACACATACTCACTGTGTAGTAGTAGCGTTGAGAGTAGGTAAGTAGATAAATTACAGGTACTTTTTAATCATTAAATTACAATTTCCAGTTCTTACTTTCCTCGCTAACATGCTTCGAGAAAATAGTTATTATGCTACCGTCGTCGCGGTAATGGTATAGTTAATTAGCAATCAATATTTCCATATTGAGATACCTACAGCTATAAAAGCGAACTTATATTTTAAGAAACTCAGTGTTGTTTTTCGTCTTGGTACCGTGCATAACGGGGACTTTCCTGGATACCTACAAAAAAGGTAAAAAATCATTATTAACAACGAAATCAGTGTGCCCGAATTCAAAAAAGAAATCACTATTCCTTCCCCTTTCCCTTTTTCCAAATATTTTTGTAAGCGGAATAGATTTGCCCTTAATATCTCCTGATAGTGAGTTATTATCAGGCCGAAAAAGGAAGCGATCCACACCCAGAAGCCTCAGCCTCATGGCCAGCATACAATTAATGTTACTCAGCAGAATGATGCAGTCTTCAAAAACTCTACCTGCAACCGAACCGAAAAGATTATTTAAGCCCACGGGGAATTGAAGCGATTATTTAAATATAATAAAAATTTTCTCATTTTCAAAAACAGCCCCACGGAACTGCGGTTATTTATATTGTATATTGTTAATTATATTGTACAATGATGTTATGGTTTAGTCTTTATGACATTTTTGTCAGAAGCTAATAAATACTAAAGAGGTGGGTATCCATTATGTAGCAATTATTGCTTTAATAAGTTATTATTACCTTATTTTCGGCATAATTCCATCAATTACCTGCCTACTCACAAAGATTTGCATTGGGTTCACAGGATGAATATGTATTCCTTAAACCTTTACGGTCTTTCGTATCAAGCTTTGTCATAGTTCCCGTTTTGTTCAAACTTCAGATGCATCCGCATAAGTTTTGTTGTACAGGCCACTGATCTGATATATGTCCTCTTTGGGTAAGAGTTTACAATTCCTTTTATTAATCCAAGTAGCTATTACATTTGATTTTCGAAAACAATCATTCGTTGTTTTGTCCTGATTAGTTTTTTATTTAAACTAATCAGGACAAAACAGTCGTTCATATCGCACAATGGAAAGCATGAAATATTGAAGTATTAAAAGCTATTGTGGCAGCGACTTCGCAAACCACTTCAGAGTTAGCTGCAGGTTTCTGTGTCAGTGATAAAACTGGTTTCGAACCACATGAAGCAAATTGGGAAAGTAAAAAACCTTAAAGGAGTGTATCTCATGAATTGAGTGAATCACACAACATACAACACACATCGACTGCGGCATTACTTTGCTCAACCGACACAATAATAAAGGAATTTAAAATCCGATCTAATCATCCGATTTTCCTCCATTATCGTTCAGTGCGATATTCCGAAGCACTCGTCGCAATGGCTGAACCCTGAATAACTAGACGAATCCTGCCCTAAAAAATTACTTGTGAGTGTTTGGTGGACTAGTGCCGGTGCCGTTCACTACAGCTTTCTAAAATCTAGACCAACGATTACGGCAGATATCTATTGTCAGCAACTGCCAACTATGATGGAAGAACTAGTTAAACAACCGAGGCTGGACAATCGCTCCAGGCTACTGCTGCTTCAGGACAACGCTAGACCACACTGCACAACAGACAGCCGCTAAACTAAAGGAGCTGCAATTGCTATTTCTGCGATATCCACCGTACTCCACGGATCTTACTCCTTAACTTACGTACGATAACGTAATTTCCGACATTTGGATAACTTCTTACAAGGAAAAAAATTCAACTCGGATGTGGAAGTCCAAACCGTCTTCAGAGGATTTATTGATTCTTGACCCCATGATTTTATTAGCAATGAACTACCAATGAGTTGGCAAAAGTGAATATCTACATAACAATAGGGCAATACTTCGATTGATAAAAAAAATATTTTACTTAATAATAATACTATAAAATCGACTTTCTATTCCTTCCATACAAAAAGAAAATTTCAAATGTAAGGACTTAATAATAACAATCTAGTATTATTAGTAACCCTATGTATTGCATTGACTAACAACCGAGCATTTACCGTAACTTCCGCAATAGCCTTGCCTATCGATACTATATCGATATCTCACAATAATATGATTATCCGAATAGAACTATCAACAGTACCGATAGTATGGATAATATAGAATTTGTTTTAAATAATACTATCGATAGTAGTATAATGATATTGGAGTAAACCATGCTATCGATAGTACTATCAATGTATCAATAGAGTTGGTGTATAAGACTATTTCAATGGAAATACACTAGCGACTAGTGTTTTTTCCAAATTAGATATATTCCATTATTTCTATTGTGACAAATACGACGCGGTTGTGTTATTTGAGAATCTGTTTTCACTTTAATATTTATGACAGCCTGATAAATTACTGTTTAATAAAATCCTAAAGAGATATAATTAAATTCACATTAAGCAAAAGAATAAAATAAAAACACAGCGTCTCCTTAATCATGAATAATAAATGGAGAATAATTTAATCATATTCCATTTTTGTGAATAATTCTAATATAATAATAATGAATCTAATAGTGAATAATGCACACCGAAATAAAAGGTGATGTAGTGTTCTTTTGCCACCACTGCCAGAAATGGAAACAGTGGAAAAATCAGTCCCAGTATTTCTATTAAAAGAAATATATAATGGAAATAATGGAATACACCCAATAGAATATCAAATGTTCGATAGACACTATCGATAATTTGACAACACTAATTCACAATTACTCACTCACACATCAAATTTCTCAAAGTCGATCATTCATCAACATCTGTAAATTCAACTCAACTCATTCATTCACACGCACGCACGAGGTCTTCGTAAACTTCACAAACTTTACAAACGAATCAGAGATACTGTTCGTTTTATAAAGCAGTCGGCATTTTAATCACAATCTGTCTTCAGTATTGTGTTGTGCTGTGAGAACCTAAGGTTCGCAAGTGTGTTCTCTTAGTTTTCTTTTTCTTTTGAATTATTAAATTAATCAGGTACTCGTCTGAATATTCACAAAAAATATTTAGACAATTTTTGAATTAAAAGTTACAGGTTGAATTGCACACTTTTGATACTATTCTTTTTGTGCAGCGTGATTATCTTGATCTCGAGAAAAAATGTCCAACCATGTGGAAAATAACATTATCGCTAGCGGGCCTGAGAAATATTTTGATCTCAAGGAAATGCCTCACATCGTTAACCCACTGTAAGTACATAACGTTTAGCGTAGACCATCTTCATGACTTTTTGATAAATAACTTTGGCAAGCAGTTTGATGCAAAGATTGAAATAAATCTTTTATTTCTTGATGGAAAAAAAATTAATTTCCTTGAAAAATTATATTTCATATTGCTTATCTACTACTCGACAATTTATGTAATAAATATGATCAATTATGCAAAAAATTATGTTTTAGAGACAGACACCAGAAAATTCAACCTAATATTCTGCATGTTATTGGAAATACTCCCCTTGTAAAACTTAGCAAAATTCCAAAAGATGAAGGCATCCAATGTGAAATGTGTAAGTCCCTGATAATTATTTTAAGTGGTTAGCGATTAGGTAACCAGTGGGCTTAAATCTTTACTAATTTAGACAGCAAATCTTATGACCACTAATATAAATAAATCAACTCTTAGGATTAAGATATTTTAATAACTGATTTGCTTATCTTTGTACCTACCTAGCACAAAACCAAATAAAAATGATGTTAAACTAAAATTTATATAAATATTTTGTTACTCATATAACTTAAAAAATATTTTTATTGATACATAATAGAAATTTGTTTTCAGATGCAAAATGTGAATTCTTAAATCCTGGTGGCTCTGTAAAGGACCGTATTGCTTACCGGATGGTTCTTGATGCAGAACACAGAGGAATACTCATACCAGGAAAATCAGTTATTATTGAACCCACATCTGGAAACACTGGAATTGGTTTAGCCCTAGCAGCTGCTGTAAAAGGTAAATATTCCTTCATATCAATCCATAGACAGACACTGCTGGAAATAGTATCTTTACACTGAAAAGTCCTGTACTCCCTGCATCCAGCACGTTTCAGCAACCTATACCCAATCACCAATCTACCTTGTAGGAGGCATACTAAAACTGTCAAATACTTACATATCTTCAAATCAAATAATTTGTTTCCTGAGTTTAACTGACACTTATTTATTAACTCACTGACCTTTATTTTGACATATGGTATTGCTATAAAATAATATTACTACAAAGTAATATTATAAAAAAATTATACTAAATTAATAAAAAAAACTTTTATTGGTTATAAAAAATACTTGTTCAGGCTACAGATGCATAATAGTACTCCCAGAGAAGATGTCAGATGAAAAAGTAAATACCCTCTTGGCATTGGGAGCTGAAATAGTGAGGACACCTACGGAAGCAGCATCCAGTGACCCAGACAGTAACATCATGGTAGCACACCGTCTCTCCAAAGAAATACCCAATGGTGTTGTTTTGGATCAGGTATGTTAATATGTTATAAGACATTTAGCAATTATTGATCGATTGAGTATCTCTTTCAATCATAAATACAAGCATGTTTTATTGGGAATGTCACAATTTTATTTCCTTGCTATAAATAAAATGTCATAACCAAATAGTGAAATTTTCATTTCCCTTAATTAATCAAATTTATAATTAGACAATATTAAAGTTATACCATATTGCCATAAATTATGTTTTAATAATTTGGATTCTGGAATAGTCTACTTAGTTTTCCTTCAATTTTATTAGATATTGGCCCCGATTCTGTAGTGAAGGGATAGAATGACTTTAAGGAATGTCAAGTTAGTTGACGCTTTGACGATCCATACACTATTCACTTATCTTAATTGGCATGTTTTATGATGCCCATTAAAATAAGGCAAAAACGCTTAAGAGTCGCCATTTTAGTAATATCAAATGCCTTTTTTTTGGTTGTATTGTACTAAAAGAGTAGTACTGAACTTAAATTTAACTTTACTTTATTTAGTTCGTGCACTACGAATCGAGGCCAATGTCTATGCTCTCTAAAATGAATCTGTACATCGAATATTATAAGAGCATTACCAATCTAATTCGTCTAGATTAATCCCGGAGTGGCTTTCTTATCGCGCTTAAACGTCTACGCTAACGAACACACATTCTTAAACAAAATTTAAATTAACTTCCCATAGTATAACAACCCATGCAACCCTCTGGCCCACTACGACGGCACAGCAGAAGAGATTCTGTGGTCCCTTGACGACGACGTGGACATGGTGGTGATGGGAGCGGGTACTAGCGGTACAGTGTCTGGCGTTGGACACAAGATCAAGGAGCGCTGCCCGAAGTGCGTTATTGTGGGCATCGACCCATACGGCTCCATACTGGCCGTCCCCGAGGACCTCAATGAAAGCGACATACAATTCTACGAGGTAAGTTAATGCCTAGCGGGTTCAAATATAATACCTTTGGTTATGCATAATAAATTATAACAATAGGCCTTTATAGATTACAATGTCCACCTTCAAAATAAAATCATCATACGAAATTGTTTGGAAAGCTTGGGAATTTTCTAATAAGCTACTAACGTATGGTTTTACTTACGAGGTGTTAAATTTTTACATATTTCAAACAAAAGCAAAAGCCACCGTTCCTATCTTATTAACTCGCAGCATAAATTCTCTATAATGTAATTGTGTACCGGTATAGATCTGTTGATTCTTTACAATTATTATTTCTTTAATTTTTTGTCCTTTTTACAGACCCATATATAAGCAATGGATAAGTAATGATTATAAAATAAAAATAATAAAATAATAAAGATAAATAATAATGGAATATAAGATAATTTATTTTAATGTTTATATATTTTTAAACAAATTTGAAAAGTGCTTAGTTTATTTTACTTCATTAGTAAAATAAAACCCTTATTATTGAAATAGCAGTGTAAAGATATACTACTAACAAAACAAACCTTTGAACAAAACTATCGTATAAAAAATATTTTTCCAAGGTTAAGTTTATCTGAAATTATATGCGTATTCAGTACATTTATGGCCAGTTTCTTATTACGAAAAACGAGCCGTTCATTGCATATTGACGGTGTCATACTTACAATCTAATACGCATATCAGTTATGGAACTTGTTATTATTTCAGCATTTCGATGCTACGCGCACGTACTGTCGCATAATTAAACCGAACCCTGTCGCTCGAATCTTTATTTGTAAATAGTATTGATAACTTGAATTACTCCCAAAATAACATCCTGTTGTAAAATACTAGTCAATAGAGTAAAGAAAGGGATTGAAAATTTTAAATAATATCAGTTATTATTGCCTTAATATGCATGAATACTAAGTTCTTTTCCAACTTACGCATTTAGTACCATTAGTGCCTAGTCACTAATGGTAGTAAATGAGGTCAATGCATACATCCATGCATGCTATGAAGTAATCAAGTTATCCATGCAGTTAAAAGCTAGCGAATCTACATCCTAAGTTCTAAACATGACGTTAGATAGCGGAACGTTCCGATAATATTATCATAAATTATAAACACGAGTTAGTTTCTAGTTTGATAAAATATACATTGCTTTGCAAGTATGATGCATGCTAACGTCATTATTGTATGCGTGACTATCGAGTATAAAACAATGTAAACAGAGTTATCAGTCACACACACTCATGAAAGTTATAAAATATTCATGAAAAAGAGGCGTACAAATTATTCAATAAAATTGAGTTTCCTTATTTTTTGTCAACGTTTAATCTACGCACTAATTATGCTAGTCATATGTCGTCACAGACTATCGTAAGTCAGTGTTGATAACCCCAAAAAATCATAAAAACCAAATCATATTTTGAATAGCGGATTGATAAGTGTTGACAATTAAAATACATTCATACATTTTAGAGTTGATGATAAATTAACCGATTGAGAAGAGCACAAAAATATTTTTTATCAATCTACAAAGAGTATGGAATATATAGATTGCGTGCATAAAACACAAAAATATGTGGTGTTGTAAAGGCGGCCTCGGAAGTAGAATCTATGATAGAGGCCGACCGTAACTGATCCTATATGGCTCGACATCATCCCCTCAACGTAGATTATAGATGGATAGATAGGCTTCCCCAACTGTAGAAAAGACGTGAAGGTTTTCAATAAAAAAATCATTGATTTCCTTCGTTGTTTTATTTTTTCGCAAATGTATTAAAAAGTTCGATGCACGTGCGGAGTTGTCATTTCCACTCGTTCCTATTGTTAAACCGCGCCGTTACCTAACTCGTGACGAACGGACATACTTTCCGCACTTGTACTATTCTCAAATGGTCGTAGGTTGAGGGAATCGGGTACGACTTCTTGCCGCGCTCGCTGGACCGGTCGGTGGTGGATCGCTGGGTGAAGTGCGACGACAGCAAGTCACTGCCCATGGCGCGACGCCTCATCCGAGACGAGGGGCTGCTCTGCGGTAAATACCAAACATCATAACCATAATTTCTTTACACAGTATTTTTATGTATTCTGTCTATCTTGACACGCAGGTAAGCAAACAATAAAATACTCATATTAATTCAGCAAATTATAAAATGTTGTTTAATACATACATATATAAATGAATTCTAAAAAAATGTTCTAATTTTACCAAAATACTATTTAACCGACGGTTATCACCTTAAACTGTGGAGTTCAAGACCAAGTCCTAGGAACACCGAGAATAAAATATGTATACAGTGTAACCCTAGATAGAGGCAATCTCTAAACTAGACTTGTAATATAGCGATTGAAAATTATTGAAAATAAAATATTTTTATTGATGGACGCTTGCACAAAAATTGATTTCGTTCCTTTTCTGGGTTCACGGTATTTGTAGGCGGTAGCAGTGGTTCAGCCATGTGGGGAGCAATAGAGGCGGCGCGCTCGCTTAAGCCCGGCCAGAAATGTGTGGTGCTGCTACCAGACAGCATCCGTAACTACATGACCAAGTTCATCTCCGACCAGTGGATGGAAGCGCGCAACTTTAAACATTTACAACAAAACGACAAATTGTGGTAAGTGCGATGGTATCGCTGAGAATACTAGGTACATTTGTATAGATAGAGTTCCATTAACAAATACCGACACTTCTGTGGTATTTATATCGGGATACACGTACGTGTAAAGGAGCATCAAAATTAGACCAGGCATTACACGTTTTTACTAAAATTTCTTAAAGAAAGTGTTATTTCGGATATTTCTGACTTTATGTGATATGATGTTCTCCACTACTAAAACAAGTACTCCGTTCATTTATATTAAGTTTTTTGCTATATCTAATAAAAGCATATAGAAGTGTAATAACTGTAAGTATTCTAAAATAATCTTTTTGTCAAAATGGCCAGGTCAAATTCGATACCATGTCGTACTTAAATGTAGTTGAGGTATCCACACATAAATACACTTACAGCGTCACTTACATACATTAGTTGGTAGACTTCTTCAGACTTTGTATTTAGAGCTTGCTCGTCTATTAAAATTTTCTTAAATCGCAGATGAGATTTTACAGCATTCTAATACAGACGATTTTTTTTAAAAGAACCGCTTTCCAGTAGAAACTTTTTAAATTTAATGACTAAATGTCAGTCCTTCCCATTTCCTGGATAAAAATGCATGCAGATAAAGAACTTGCCAGAGCTCATCAAGGGATTTTATCCGATCGCCATACAGCATGGAGACATAAGTCCACTACTCCTCAGCGTGGGGCAGGAAGTTGTCCAGCAAATTTAGAATCTAAAGAAGTTCTGAAGTCAATAAACGACTAAACTTTGCCTAATCTTCATCAATATCGTTTCTCAGCAATCAATCTACATAAGTTTAACAAGCTGTAATTATTAGTATTATTATTTAATTTAAGCGGCAATGCTTACAATAATTCATATCGTAATGTATTGATAGTTTTAGGGATATAATTAAACAGTATTATTTAGTTAGATGATTATATAATGGATGATAATTTTCTGTAACTTAGTTATAAATAAACAATTGTGACCAAGTGCCACTAGATATAAATTAATGTCATAACAAATATGAGGTCAGTCGCAATATTTTTATTTACGTTTTGTAAATTGACCTTGAACTTTAGCACCACATCCTAAGGTCCTTGCTCCACGTCTATAAAATGCAAATACTATTTTATAATTATTGCACATATTATTCAAAATAATATTGATAGGGATGCCCTCAATACAAATGTTCATTTGAAATTGTTTAGTATTCATTCATGAGGTCCTTTCAGAATAGAAAGAACTTACCATCAGCCGGTGTCGAATCATTTATTGTGCTTTAAAAAATGATAAATTTAAAATTAATTAATATTTTATTACAAAACATGTTAAGCACTTATCATTAAAATTATGTGTACCTACATACAAGGTTATGAATACAGTAATGTTACAATAAACTATTGAAGATAAATAATAATTGGGCTTCGATATGTAGAAACACCCACATAGCAACCATTTAAAAAAATCACAATCTATCATGGTACAACTTCTTATGAGAAGTCATAATAAGCTGTAATAGGTGAATAAGAAAGTTTTAATCTCTTTTTAGACACAGTGCTTTATCACTTTTGTTCAAACTTCTACTACCATTGGATCAAACGTGACAAAACACTGAGACCATAAAAGGATAAATTAATGAATCATACGCTTTTTAAATACTATTTCGAATAAAACGATTTAACTAAGTTTTTATCTAGAAAGACATTAATTTTTAAAATGGGTTTTGTTCCATTTCTTTTTTGTAATAAGTAAGTTAAAAAAAATGAATAACTAGCTTATATTTTAGGTGGTGGAATAAAACTGTGACAGAAAAAGTGATACAACCTGCGGAAAGTATATCACACGAGAGCACTCCGACCGAAGCCCTTGCGACGCTAAAGAAAACTCGAGCGCCGCTACTAACAGTTATCAATGATAGCGGGTAAGCAATCATCCTGTAGACCCTGTAGTAATTATTTTTTTTAATTACGCCTACGCACAGTGCAAAAATATAATAAAAAATATCATGTGACGGATGTTTAGTAAATTAGGTTTGGATCGCACCGTCGTGCGCGGTTATCGCCGTGTCGAGAATGAAAATGAAAAGGAAATATTGATGTGAGTCAGTATCAGCGTAGTAACTATTAACTTTTCTGTGGTATCGGTGATTGTGGATATGTATTTGTTACTTTAGTTTTAAGTAATGATCAATAATTGTGCTATACTGACTGCCGCTAGAATAAAATACCAAATGATTTGAATTTTGTTCATCAGACTGCTTCCTATACTTATTTACTTACGTTATTCATAATTTAACAGGCAAATAACCTCGTTAAAGGTTTTCTATAAGAAAATAAAAAGAGATATGATGTGAGTCCATTCTAAAGTATTAATTAACAAAACCGAAATTCAAAGTGGTTACCATTTTGTTATTGCAAAATATTGAATATTGTCTAATGAAGACAATATCAATACTTTTTATGTTACTAATTCACTTATTACAGGTGCTATTTATTGTCTATATTCGATTCATTTATCATATAGGTATGTTGCCTAATAAGACTGTTGTGTTCAGAAAATATTTTTTCTAATTTGTTCGGCGGTATGAAGTTCGCGAGGTCAGATAGTTGGGGGTATAATAAATCAAAAAACAAAAAAATAATATATAATTTTTGGGCCTCTTTAAAGTTTGTAAAACCTGTATAAAAAGAGACCCTTATCTTAATAGTTACATAGTTTTTTTATTGAAAACATTGACTGGCTGAGGCATACATTTGTGTGACTGACACGAATATTTAACCTCGATCACGGTCGGTAACATATTCAAAAACATCTATACAATAATTAAATACTTAGTTTAATAGGTGGTCCGCTATCTAGTATTCAAAACACAACAATGATGCTTACTAGTGCAAGAATATGAGCATAAAATATCAACATCTACAGCATATAAACATCCCTCTGCTGGGCACAGAGCTTCCTACATGGGAGATACACATAAGGAGTTGGAGCATTAACATCACCACTCTAGCCCAATTATAAAGAATACTTCATTGTACTTATATACCTAACTTTTTTCATACATAAATGCAAAAAAAATCCACGAAAAATAAACAATAATTATTTAATGTGTAATCAAATAATTTATAGGTAGGTATATTCAACTTACTTTCGAAAAAGTTTAGATTTATGTCTGTCGAATGTAGATAGAATATAATTTTGTCAAGGATGTCAAACTATAAACAAAAAATGTCAAAATTTTCAGATTTTTATGATAATTTTAAATGATTTTCCTGCTTGTCTGCCTAACTATATACATATGCTTAGTAATATTAATGTTTGACCACTTAGTACGGCAAGAAAAATAAGAAGAATCAAATTATTATGTCTTTTGTGCAACTTATAAAATAGACGCAATGATATTGTCGGAAATATCACATTTCGGTAGAAGAAAGTTTATTGGATATAATATTGAAACTAAGTTCAGCAAAACGATAGGTAAGAAGTGTTTATATATTATGTGTAGCTTTTGTCGTAAACAAAATAACATGGACTATTAAAAACAACGAAAACTCCACTAAATATTTCATAATTGTTCCTAGATGAAAACATAATCTTGACGCACTGTAACAACACCGCACACTAACACGAAATCATCTGATACTGTCTAAAATACTACTTTCAATTTTATGTAAAAAAATCATTCAGAACTAAATAATCTCTTAATTCCGTTATTACTACGTTAGGAATAAAACTTGACTTCCTGAATCCGGATACAAATATTTCGTTTTTGTATAAACAAGTATTAAGTTTAATGAATAGTGATCGCAATTACTTTTGGGCAATCTGCTAGTATACTATTAAACTAAAATTAATTGCCCGTCTATCATACCAATTCCATATGAAAGAGATAGAATGACTTAAAATCTTAATTTGAATTTGTCCTTTTAAAGTACTGACCTTAAATCAGCCCTATCCGCCTACTTCACATAGGCACATGCGTGGCCATTATACTATATGGCATTATACTTTGGGGTAATGGTACAAAAATACAGAATATATTTCTAAAACAGAAAAATTCATACTTATCCTAACAAATATAGATATTACCACAAGATGGAAACCATATTTTATAAGACTTAAGATTTTAACACTGACATCAATATATATTCTAGAACTTTGTAAATTTATTAAAAATCATATACACTTTTTCACCAAAAATAGTGACACACCGAGAAGCTCGATCAAGATATCCAAATAAACGAATACCACCAAAATCCAAACAAAAAATGCACAACACGAGTCCGTATGTTATGGCAATAAAAGCTATAACAACCTGCCAAACGACATTATAAATGAATCAAATAATATAATTTTTATTAAACAAAACATACTATAATTTAAATAAATTTTTAATGATAAATTTTAAAATGTTATATTTAATAAATAAATAATATTTATTATCTTCATATATTTTATAATGATTTATATTTTCTAAATATTTTTAAAAATTAACTTTTGACGTAAAAGAATAATAATGACTTTTTTTGACTTAAACTTTCCTTCCTAATAAAACTTTTTTCTTAATTTTCCCTTTAAATATTCAATTAAAATATTAAATATTAGATACAATTATATCGACACTACACACTGCACTTTTAGTGTAGTATAGTAAGGTATAATAATGTGAATTAGAAAAAAAAATATTCTTGCGATATAAATTATAGTCTAACGGTATTAGTAATTTTCCAGTGACATATCCTTCTTTTTAGCCGTGACTGTATATCAAAATCGAGGCCACTGTAATCAAAATAAACATTATAAAAATTTGCTCACAGTTCAATAGTGGGAGTGTTCACGGCTGACAACGCGCGCCGCAGGCTGGCCAACCTAGCGGGCTCGACGGCGGAGGGCTTGAACAAGTTCATCGTCAAGAAGTACTACAGGGTGGACCTTGAGAAACAACCCACACTAGGACTCGTCTCGCGGCTCCTAGATATAGCACCGTTCGTCGTGGTGGTCAAATCTGGTACTTACTATTTTTTATAAAAAGAACAACAAGTGACTTGTAAGTTTAAATAATAAGCAGTAAAATTAAAGCTCATTATGCGAAAAAAGTGCAAATGGTACATATTGCCTTAGACACCTCCACCTTTCCGGCCTACAATTTATACCTTTTGGCCCCAATTCTACATGAACGGGGAAATATGTTGGACGGTATAAAATTCCGTCCTGGATGTGGGAAAAAGAAACAAGTCACTTAATCTTTACGTGATGTTGAGGCGGGGACAATGCATTTATTATTTGTAATATACTGGTCCTATATTAGGCTCTATCAAGATGGATAGAATGAAACTGCCAAACAACTGTGCAGCCCAGTCAGTGGAACTGCAGTTGGCCCGTTTCAGCAGTTGGGAGTTGAATGTAATGTCCATTACTGCATTTGTCTCAATATAAATAAAATGGCAATTATATTCCATTTTGAACTAAAAGAATGTAAATAAATGGTAGTTTGGTGATTTCTAATGTTGTTTGTAAAATTATAAACCTTATATAGCTTGTACATAATTTGTAATATTATTATTAACTTGCAGATCAACCAGTTGGAGTAATAACATCGGAAGATTTAATATTACATACTACTACTGAACAAATTCTAGTGAATGGCAAATAAATTAGAAATGAAATATTGACGAATAAAGTCATTTATTAAAATAAATTAATGAGGTGAACATGGTACTATTATATTAAAATGAAATATGTATTTGATACTTTAGTTTTAAGTAATGATCATTATTATGTTCTATACAGACCGCCTCTAGAATAGAACGACCGTGTTGGTTCAAAATTTTGCATTTTATTTAACAGACTGTTTTCTATACTTATTTACTTAAATTATTTATAATTTAACAGTTTAAAATAAAACGCATAAAAGACTTGTTATTAAAAAAAATGTATAAATATCGCGATTCCTAAATTTTTATAATGAAATTTTAAACATAAACCCTTTTAAAATAAAAGATATTTTATTGAATCCTCTATAAATATATTTAAAAAAATATATATTTCTATGTGAAATATTCAATTATTATGACAATTAAATTACAATATATAATTGACATATGAATCAGCAAAGATTCCCCACAGTTGTAAAATTCAAACATATCATATTTAAAAAAGATATATTAAGGCAATTACTCATTATATTTTTAAATTTATATTAAATTCAAATAAAATGAATATCAATAAAAATATAATAAGATGATGGCATGCAATGTCAATGAGGAAACATTAAATGTCGAATTTGTTCCTTAAAAGAAAATAATGAAGAATAAAAAATGTATATACTATTAAATTTCATATTATAAAAAGTTTTTATCACAGTTTGCATAGCTCTTTGTATAAAAGTACAAAAACGAAGAAACGAAAACAAGTAGTCCGGGGTCATTTCAAGCCTATAGATGTAACACACAACATCGGGACTTCAAAGAGAGGTTGCTAGTAAAACTACAAAAATAATGTGACCGATATACTCTAAAGGAGAGCAGGCACATAGCAGGCAAGCACTGAGCAGTAGAGGACAACTGCCCGAGATTGAAAATTAATTATGGAATTCAGACTGATTAGTTGGCACACACACTGATATCCTACGTGGTGTTCCCACCATTGGTGTAGCTACTGCTTTGTTGTATTAGCCATGTTGCAAAAGTAATTAAACCCTCGCATTAGCAGAAAAGAATTATAATTTGTTTAATATAATTTTTAAAGTAATTTATGTATTTAAAGTATTTTTACAAATAATCATGAATTATTTGAGCGACCTTTCTGTGCAATATTAAAAATAAATTTGTAGGATATGTTAAATTATCATTTTTTAGTGTTTTATGTTCCATTAATAGTCCATAAAGTCAAATTAATTAAATGAAAAATATAATAAAAATGACCTGAAGTCACCATAGATGGTTTTATGACATAATTGGCATCTTGCTCCTTTGCATATTTATGATTACAACCCAAAATAAATGGAAATATATAATAGTTTAAATTTACCACAGTTATTTATCCATGGCATATATATTACAATATTTATTGAAACCAATTGTGTCTGAATTCAACAGCTTGATAGATTAATAACAAAAATATATAACAATAAAATAGCAGACAAGTATAGGTAAAACACCAACTTTTCTAATGATTAGAGATGTTTCTCTGATCCCAATTTTGTAATAATTGTGTTCAAATAGAATATCCTATCCTGGAAAAATACATTTATTTAACTGTTTCTCTAACAGATTATGTGTACATTAAATATTAGGTCGGGGAAAAAGTCTTTTCGTATATAATATGTGTAGCATACCATGTTCTCATCTTTATTGATACTTTTTGATACTTTTATTTGTATATTTTTACGTTTTACTTTTTGAAGTTTGTCATTGTGTTTGCGCTGTCACTGTTATTGCATGTTTGTAAAATTCATAAAATATATTTATCTTTTCCCGGTCAATACGATTCTTTCCATTCCTATCATTTTCATTGGTCCTTCTCCCGTAGAAATTCAGCTACCTAGATTTTCAATCACTTAGTTTTTCACGTATTTTTTCCATCACAGTCTGTCACATAGTTTTCGTTACAATCATGTTCACGCGATCGAAATCACGTAAAACAGCATCAGTTAATGATATAACTACTACCACCAAACCCATTGTATCACCACCATCTGATCACTTCTCTAAGTCTATCGGCTCCTCGAAGTCATCGGCCGCTACGATCAAGGCACGAAGAGCCGCAGCCGAAGCTCTTGCTAAGCGCCGTCAACTCGAGCGCGAGCAACAGCTTGCTGAGGAAGAGCTGCAAACAAAACGTCAAATCCACGCTCTTCAAAAGCAAGTTGATGACTGTGAGTTGCAGGCGGAACTAGCAGCGATTGAAGCTGAAGGTAGCCACAGCAGGAAGAGCAGTCGCCACGGCTCTGAACGTTCGCAGCCAACATGTAGGACAGAGGCATGGGTTCAAGATGTGGTTCGTAGTACACCTTGTTTTTTTGAAAATGGTCTGGAAGTCACAAATTTGCCCGAGCCTGTACGGTCTCACGGGGGCATTGACTTCCCTAAACCAGTCAGTAATATTCCTATACAGGTCACAAAAACGTCTGAGGCTAAGGCACAAACTTCGCCAACTCCTCACATAGACATAGACCTGTCGAGGTCTAATCAACTTTTGCAAGCAGTGGCAGACACCGCGGCGGCAGCAAAAACTCTCGCCACCGCCCATAACCAATCAAAAAAAAAATTCGAATTGATGCCATTCTCAGGAGAGACGACTCAATGGCTTCAGTTCAAACGTTTATTTAACACCACTCAATCTTCGTTTTCTCCCCTAGAGAATGTTGCGCGGTTACAGCAAGCTCTCCGTGGACCAGCACGCGAGGCCGTGGCAGCTCTGCTTATCTCCGCCCACGAGCCTGACGAAATAATCTGCGTGCTCGAGCAAAACTTCGCTCGCCCGGAGATGATCGTGTTTAAAGAAGTTGCTTCAATGAAAGCGCTTCCTCGTCTAGGTAACGATTTGCGCGAACTAGGTACGTTCGCTACAAAGGTTCGTAATAGTTTGTACACGATACGTATGTTAGACCACATCGAATATTTATATTCACCCGAATTGTACCACACTATTTTAGGGAAACTAAATCCAACAATAAAAATGAGGTGGACAGATTTCGCGTCTGACAATTTCACACCAGGTCATCCAAAACTCGAGCTCTTATCTAGTTTTCTCATGCGCGAGTTTGATCGTCACATACAATTCGGTTTATCACCAGAACATGTTTCTTTTTTACCATCAACATCATCTTATGATAGGCATAATAAACGTGAGTTTATCCATACTATTACGCAACCTAAAAACAACTTTGTAAATAGTAGGCCTAGCAGTAAGGAAAGTAATACTGCAAAGTCTGTAGGTGTAAATATTAGTAAAAATTGTTTATTTTGTAAAAAACCACACACAATAAAGGTATGTCCAGATTTTAAAGAACTGCCTGTGGAGGAAAAATGGAAATGGCAACGTGAAGTAAAAGCGTGTTATAGGTGCCTCCGTCGCAACGCACACACATGGAGAACATGTAAAGTCAACCCTTGCGGCATTGACGGTTGCACGCTATACCACCATCCTTTGCTACATAACCCTCAGGGGGGCAATAATACTATCACTGTGAACGTCTCCAATGATGTGTCGTCTGAACAATCACCCTCAACATCAGCTCCTGATTGCGAACTACAAAATGAGAAAGTTATCATCTCTGCTACAGATACCATTACACAACATAACCTGCCAAACCCTACTGCGTTACTCAAAGTCGTACCTGTCACTGTATACGGTCCGTCAGGTAGCTTCGACACATATGCGTTGCTCGATGATGGCAGCACAGCAACACTTATCGATGCTAGTGTCGCCTCTCGTATCGGAGCTTCGGGGCCACGGCAACAAATTAGTGTAAATGGTGTAGGTGGTCTTACAAAAAAAGTAGAGATAGCCTATGTTGACTTTAAAATAAAGGGTAAGTACACACACAACATTTACGATATCAAACGTGCTAGAGCTTTACCATCGTTATCACTTCACACACAGTCTGTACGAAAACAAAGTATCGACAAGTACAATTTCTTACACGACTTAACAGATTTTCTTACATATGAAAACGCTACTCCAATGGTTTTGATTGGCGCAGAAGATTGGCATTTATCGATTAACCTTTCTGTGCGTAAAGGTACTCGTAATGAGCCCGTAGCCTGCCTTACTGCGTTAGGTTGGACACTTTACGGATTATCATCAAGTGCAACAAAATGTATACAGTTTATTAATCACATCTCTATATTAGACCAGGAGCTTGCGACTGTAAACCATGCCTTATGTTTAGACCAGGAGTTTACGATCGAAAACAATAATTTAGAATTTCTCATAAAAGAACAATATAAATTAGATTCAATAGGAATAACGAAATACGAACACATACATAATAAACAAGATCAACGTGCCTTAGATATCTTAGAGACTACATCCGCACGTTTAGAAACTGGTCGTTTTGAAGTAGGCTTAACTTGGCGCGACGACATAAACAATATACCAGATTCTTATCCACAAGCTATGTCAAGGTTTCTTAGTCTTGAGAGGCGCATGCTTCGTGAACCAGAGTTCGGAGAAGCTTACGAAAACTTTATAAGCAACATGTTGAACAAGGGTTATGCGGAAGAATGCCTTCCAGAGACATATTATCAAAACAAAATTCCAAATTCCAAATTAATCAAAATATACTTACCACACTTTGGCATTTATCACCCACAAAAACGTAAGCTCCGCGTTGTTCACGATGCTGCCGCTTTGAATAATGGAGTCAGTTTAAACTCTTTGTTAATTCCGGGTCCAGATCTTCTTCAAAATTTGCTACATATTCTTTTTAGGTTTAGGGAAGGGCGAGTAGCTCTGACTGCCGACATCAAGGAAATGTTTCCACAAATTCGGATAAGGCCGGCAGACAGGGATGCTTTGCGCTTTCTTTGGAGAGGTAGAGATCGTAAACTACCAATCAAAGAGTATAGAATGACTTCAGTTGTTTTTGGGACCTCCTCAAGCCCCTTTACTGCGCTGTTCATCAAAAACAAAAATGCTAAGGAATATGAGCATAAGTTCCCAGCCGCAGTGAAGGCGATTGTCGAGGATCACTACATGGACGATTATTTAGGCTCTCATGATAACATTGAAGATGCTGCACAGATAGCTAGGGACATAGTCACTATACACGCTTCAGCTTGTTTTGAGATGAGAGGTTGGCTTTCAAACAATGAAGCAGCGCTTACACTTATACCTAAAGAACTCTGTGCTGACAAGTCAACTCAATCTGTCAATCTAGGTGATTCTTCAAACTTAATAAGAGCATTAGGTGTAGTCTGGGATCCCAACAAAGACGTTCTTGGATTTCGAACAGGCCTAGGTGACGTCTTACCAACACAGCTAACAAAGCGTAAGGTTATCTCACATTTGATGCGTGTATATGATCCTTTAGGTTTACTAGGCCCAATAATTATCAAAGGTCGCATCCTGTTCCAGCAGACTTGGAGGAGTAATATAGATTGGGATACAGAATTCTCTCCGGCAGAATCTGCTAAGTGGTTTGAATGGTTTAAAGAGCTATATCAACTAACCACAATTAAGGTGCCACGGTGGTACGCCAAAGCCAACGATTCTGAACCGATTCAGCGCGAGTTACACATTTTCACTGACGCAAGTGAATCCGCTTACGCCTGCGTTGCATACTGGCGATTAGTTTACGCTGATAACTCGGTTAACTTGGTACTTATCGCTAGCAAGGCTAGGGTTGCACCACTAAAACCTGTGTCGATCCCAAGGCTAGAACTTCAGGCTGCTTTGATAGGGTCTCGCCTAGCTATCACCATCAAAGACAGTCATGTCAAAAAACCTTTACGTACTTATTTTTGGACCGATTCTACAACCGTTCTTGGTTGGTTACGTAGCGATGCTCGCTCGTTCAAGCCTTTCGTTGCCCACCGGATTGGTGAAATATCCGAAAACTCAGAAGTAAAAGATTGGAGGTGGGTACCGACAGACATGAACGTAGCAGACGATGCTACTCGTGTTCGGTCAATTAGGTTGGACTCTACGAGTAGATGGTTTACTGGGCCATCGTTTCTTTTGCTTTCTACAAGAGACTGGCCCTCTGAACCAATAATAGAACTCCCATCCCTTCAAGGTCACAATGAATTAAAGAATAAGGCTTTTGAAGTGGTCGGACTTCTAACAGATCGCGCCGAACTGCCTTCAGCAGTTATAGCAGACAGCTCACATTTTAGCAGCTGGCTCCGCTTGGTACGCGCTACCGCACGTGTTCACCAAGCGGCGCACATATTCCGACAATCCATTGGGAGTTCCTCGCATACTGACTAAAATCGTCGGTCACAAAACACGTCAACCACTCTTATCCCACTTCATATAGACTTTATGAACGCTGCAGAAAGGCATATTTTGTTAAGAACACAGATAGATAGTTTTTCTACAGAGTTTCGATGCATACTACACGCACAACCTATTCCTAAAAATAGTCGCCTCATTAAACTTTCCCCTGTACTTGCAGAAGATGGGCTTTTACGCTTAGCAGGAAGGATTAGAGCCGCTGAGGATGTCAGCCAAAACCTCAAGACACCGGTGTTATTGGATGGTAGCCATCCAGTAGTCCGCTTGTTGGCGCAGCACTACCACGCCAAGATGGGTCATGCGAATCACGAGACCGTTATTAATGAACTACGTCAACGCTATTGGCTTCTTGGCCTAAGAAGTACCGTCAGATTAGTGGCGCATCGATGTTTGCTGTGTAGAATAAAGAAGACCATTCCACAAACACCATCGACTGGTGATCTTCCACCACAACGAATGGCGCATCATCACCGATGTTTTACTTTCACCGGACTGTATTATTTTGGGCCCATTGATGTGTCGATTGGTCGCAGACGTGAGAAACGATACGTAGCACTCTTTACCTGCATGACGGCCAGAGCTGCCCACCTTGAGCTTGTTCACTCTCTCTCTGCGGATTCTGCAGTATCATGTATACGGAGATTTATTGCCAAGAGGGGTGCTCCTACTACCATATATTCTGACAATGGCACTGCATTTGTTGGAGCAAACAGAATCTTACGAGAATTTTTTAACACTAACGTGCAAGAATTCGCCGCAAGCAATGGCATTCGTTGGAGTTTTATACCGCCTGCTGCTCCAAATTTCGGTGGATGTTGGGAGAGACTTGTACGTTCGGTGAAAGTAGCACTTCACGCTACATTGAAGGAACGTGCGCCAAAGGAGGAGACACTTCTCACACTACTTGCAGAAGCCGAAGCGATCGTGAATTCGCGCCCACTAACTCATGTGTCTGTGGACCCCAACGATCAAGAGACATTGACGCCGTTTCACTTTTTGATTGGCTCATCCTCCACAAACGTACTACCTGCTAGCTTCGATGACAACGTGCTAATAGGGCGAGTGGAATGGAAGAAGGCGTTGCGATTAGCAGATTTCTTTTGGTCGCGATGGGTAAAAGAAGTACTTCCGACAATGCAGCCAAGGCAGCGACCTAACAACTGCTTAGACACCCAGATCACTATGGGAGACCTCGTCCTCATTGCTGATAGCAATCTTCCCCGGGGTGTGTGGCCTCGAGGCTTGGTAACATATAAAGTACTCTGTGGTAACGGCGACACACCCGGGTCGTGATGGAGTGGTAAGGGTGGTAGACGTGTCCACTGCGGCAGGTACGCTCCGTCGTCCTCTCAGCAAGATTGTAAGGCTTAACTTAGTAAATTAGTGCTTGCACAAAGGGGGAGGATGTAGCATACCATGTTCTCATCTTTATTGATACTTTTTGATACTTTTATTTGTATATTTTTACGTTTTACTTTTTGAAGTTTGTCATTGTGTTTGCGCTGTCACTGTTATTGCATGTTTGTAAAATTCATAAAATATATTTATCTTTTCCCGGTCAATACGATTCTTTCCATTCCTATCATTTTCAATATGTGTAAACTTATAATAAAATATCTTTAACTGTACAATTTGTATCTGGCCGGTTTTCATGACATTAAAAAGGTTACATTTCAAAAAAGTTTCACTATTTTTCAATTGTTACACATAAAATGGACGCTAT
This sequence comes from Acentria ephemerella, assembly GCA_943193645.1. Classification (NCBI taxonomy): domain Eukaryota; kingdom Metazoa; phylum Arthropoda; class Insecta; order Lepidoptera; family Crambidae; genus Acentria; species Acentria ephemerella. The sequence continues at coordinate 4,431,509 of OW971889.1, forward strand.
TTTTGAAAAAGTGGAGCAAGATCGGCATATCAGCAGTTACGACACACCTGAAGAACTAGGAATTGACCACATAACATAAACTGTTACGACCCATTTGAAAAAGTTGGGTACACAATAAAGCTCTATATTTGGGTGCCACGCGAGCTCACTGAAAGAAACCAAACCGTTTTTGAAGAGATTGATAACTCAAAGTGTATCACATATGACAAGAACGTGCGAAAAAGGTCGTGGTTAAAGGTCGGTTTGGCTTCAGAGACTGTGGCAAAACCTGGGCTAACTCGCAATAAGGTGATGCTGTGTCCATTGTGGGATCGGAAAGGCATTATTCATTAAAAAAAATTTACCGCCGGGCAGAACCATCGATTCGGTTTTCTACTGCCAACAACTGATGAGATTAAAGCAAGAAGTTGAAAGAACGCAGCCTGAATTGATTAATAGAAAGGGCGTGATCTTTATTGATTACTTTGGGTTGATAACGTTGGATTTTGGTTGATTAGGTTGATAACGCTAGATCACATATATTTTTAGACACTCAGCAATTTTGCGTTTTATTAAGTCCCAAAATTTCTACACCATTCGATCATGTCTCTACATACAATATGGCTAAAAGTCTACGAAGAAAATGGCACATATATACTGTAATTAAAAGTAAATTAACTTTGAAAAAAATATCTTGAATTTTCAAATAAAATGCGAATAAACTTTTTCCCCAACCCAATATATATATATATTATACCTCTAATAAAAACAGGAATTAAAATTGAAAGCGCTGGCTAATAATGGTTTATAGGTTACTTACAATATAACTATAATACCTTTTTACCCATGAGAAGTGGTACAGAGTATTATAGCAATCAATTTAAATAAAACTAATGTTAACTGATGTTGCTCATTTCTGCAATTAGTATTATCCTTGGAAAGATGGAGATGAACCACCTTCATTGAACATTCTAAATTTCAGAGAGAATTACGATTAATATTCTGCGTGTCTTATCTTCTGAACCATGTCAGTTTGTTCGTCAGTATACTTATTTTATTTAACCATTTATGTACACACCAAGACAATTAAAAGGACAGAATATTAGAGAATTGTACAAAGGTACTGCTTATTTCTATAAGAAATCCGGAAAAGTGACATCGAAAGGTAGTGGGCGTGTACCAATACTAAATATATATACTTAATACTATTTAATGTTAGTCACCTCTGAATTTAATTTGTCATTAGTTCTATCAAATGTTTCTTACTCGTCGGCTTGCGTGGTCGACATTTTTTCTGAAGGGAAAATATTTAATAGAAACTTGGCCCAAGTTCATCTCGTGTGAAATAGTGTAGAAAATTGTTTGTAAATTGCAGTGATTGTCTTTTGTTTCTATGAAAATCTAATATGTTATAATTTAAACGGCTTCCTCTGAAGGTGCGAAGCCATTTGGCACCCTTGTTATGGATGATGAGATAGTTCCATCACCTGGTGGATTTATATCGGTGGAAGATGATGAAGTGTCATATCCAATGGGACAATGCAATTTGTTCAATGGAACAAATGCATAGAAAAATGTTGTCGAGAAAAAGAAAGGCAAACTGGCAAAAGGAGTCTTGTTTTTGCAAGACAATGCGCCCGTCTACACTGCTAGAGTTGCAAGGCGTGCCCTCGCCGAAACAGAATTTGAAGAAACATACCAACCTTTTTTTCCAATTTAAAAAGAACCGGAGATTTTTTCTAGTGACGAGGAAATGAAGGCGGCCGTAAATGAACATTATGAAGGCAAAGACAGCGAATATAAAAAACAAGCAATTACAATTATCTTAATTACAAATTACAATTATCACATTAATGCACATCATAATAACTCTAAAGTTCTGTGGAAAAATTTGAAAAGAAATATCTCGAGAGATTCTTCAAAAAATGACTCCCTTCTCGATTGTTTTAATGATCCCAATGCCAATAATGACCATTTTTTTAACGTCCCAGGTAAAAATTCGGTTACTGAAGTTTTGACTTAGACAGAGAAACCGAATATTACTTTGAGATCCACAGCTTTCGGAATGTGCTTTTAAAGTTACGACAAGTGGATGAAAACGATGTTGCAAAATACTGTTGCATAATGTTGTTGTTTACATTACATCTCTATGTAGTAACGCAGTAGGTATGTCTGGCATCAGTAGGGACATGCTTCTACTACCGCTACCCCGGACCCTTGTAGTTATTACAGCTATTAATTAATTAACTAAGTCCATAAAAACAGGAGAGGTTCAACTATTTGGAAGTCAACCCTTGTAACGTCACTATCGTCACTGCGCAAGGTAAGTAACCCAACTAACTTGAAAGAACTCAGGCCAATTAGTATTTTGCCATATGTATCAAAAAATCTGGAAAAAGCAGGATACAATCAACTAGAAAACAATATTCTCCCGAGTGTTCAATCTGGTTTTCGGAGAAGTATGGGTACAACTACAGTTTTGTCGGATGTTGTCGCCAATGTGCTCACGCTGTAGGATGCTGGTAATAGTATATCTATGGTTCTCCTGGATTTCTCCCGTGCGCTCGACCGCATAAATGTCCCTTTACTTCTAGCGAAATTCCACTATTATGGTATTGACTCTGTATCTCTGTTATGGTTCAATTGCTACCTTACTAATCGTTGGCAATCAGTTAAACTTCTTAAAGAGTCCTATGATGAACGAACGCATGCAGTATCTTTACCTAAGCTCTTGCAACGTGATGTCCCTCAAGTCTCTATACTTGGCCCTTAACTTTTTATTATATATAGTGCTCTTGTCGTTAGAACCATAAAACATTGCAGCTATCAAATGTATGCTGATGATATACAATTATACCTATCAACAAATCCATGTCATATTTAAAAATCATTTCCTAATTTAATGAAGATCTCAATAATGTTGCCTCTTGGTCTGAAAGAAATGGTTTGACTAAGAATTGAGGATTATTTTTCGTACTTTCGTAAATAAACTTTTGAGTATTCCAAAGTGGTACTCGGTGGCGGACTTTGCCATTTGAATGATTAATAGACATTTAATTATTCAGTCAGGTTTCAAATTGATATATGTAGCATACTACACGTGTCACAAACACTTATCTCAAAAATATACAATATTTATCTTATTTAATTTATCTAATCTCACACACATATCTTAGTTATATTATTATACACCTATAGACGAAGATATAAATATACAAAAAACACATTTAATATTTCATTGTCTTTTTTCCTATCTATAATTTATATTATTAAAAAACCCTCGGGTTGTAACGGAATACCAGTGCTTTGTTCACATCCCGATGTGAACAAATTCAGTCACAGAGTTGAGACCCTTCTACAGCGCACACAATGTAGTTTGATACTATCTATTTTAAAATGTTTGTCTTTTAACCAATGTACTACTGTAGATCTATTTTTGTGTGTATTCTCCATCGAATAAGCGTCAATTGGCCTCGAAACACAAAAAGGCTGCGAGGGCAAATCTGTCCTCTTCTAGTTGTGATAATGCTATTGAGTCAATTTCTTCACTAAATACAGATAAAATTCCACTAGGACAAAAGTCACAGGAAAATAATTTAGTTAAAAGTTAGTCACCCTAGAAATCGATTCACTATTGCCATACAGAATGAATGAATTGCGATTAATTCATTCTTGCCTTAAGGAATCCCCAAGTCTAGATGGTTTCCCTTACTCATTTCTTGTGAGGTCGGGGACATATTGTCGGGAATATTATTAGAATCTTGTGAATATGTTTGTCAGTTCAGTGTACATCCCTGAGGCTCTAAAAACGCAAATTGTTATACCTATACTTAAACCAGGTAAGGATTTGAAAAACGTTGACAGCTATAGACCAATTGCGATGTCTTTCATCCTCATAAAAGTTGACAGAGCATATCGTAAAAAATAGGTTAGAGTGATTAACAGAAAACCGTTCTTTCAAGCAGCCAGTATGGCTTTCGTAAAGGCACACTTGACAGCCTAGCAATTTTCATCACAAATACGAAGCTTTCATTTTCTAGAAATGACTCAAATGTAGCATTCGTGAACATATGCGCAGCCTATTATTATAGACAGTGTATTTATTAGTTTATGTTTACTTACCAATTTTAAAAGAAAAATTATTTCAGTTGTATGTGCCCAGTAAACTAATTAAATTTATGTGAGGTATCAGCTCTATTTACAGGTGTCGTCCTCGAGGATCAGTCCTAAACCCTTTTTATTTAATTTATATACTTTAGACTTACTCCGTTACCCCATTTTGTAGGGTTTTACAATACGTGGACGACATTGTTCTTTATTCTTCGAATAAAGATAATATGGTTGCTGCTGACTTCGTTTTGAAAGGAATTATGTCACTAAATGTGAACTCCAATGACCCAACTTTGTCTGCAGAAAAGAGTTGGATTGTGACATTTACTAGAAAATGCTAAATACCATGCGTACCGCGATAAAACGCCGCACGACAAAACAGCGTAGACAAAATGTCGCAAATCGAAAAGGCCGCAGACAAAATAACGCGCACAAAAACTTCGCATACAAGAACGCCGCATATTTGATGAATGTTCCCTATTTTTTTATTTCCGTTACAATTGTTAAAAACGTGGAATTTCAAAAGTTAATTTTTTGTACCAATTTAAATAATTTAATTTGTTTAACAGAATCTTATATAACATTTCCTAGTTAATTCTTTTGTTTTATTTTCTTTCATTGGCTTCATCTCTTTGTCTGTCTGTCTGTCTGGACAAAATCTTATATCACATTTCCTACCACTGAGAAAATGCCGCTTAATTATATTCGATATGCGACATTTTGTCTTGCGGCGTTTTGTCTGCGCTGTTTTTTCGTGCGGCGTTTTTGTTGCGGCGTTTTGTCGTGGAACCGATACCATGTATATGTATTTCTTGAAAGAATCAGGATTCCAGTAAAAAACGACACAAAGTTTTTAGGGGTAAAATAAAAAGGATGGGCGCCCACCAAACACCCGCTGAGGACAGCATATTAAGATTTTTCTCGCACTTTATGTATATTGGATTACGCATCTTTCCTCCTTGAACCAGCTTCCAACAAACTTTTGACAAAAGCAGAGAACATCCAGTCTCGGGCCTTAAGAATAATTTGCGGTGCTATCCGTTCGCCTCTATTAATGCACTGCAAACTGAGTGTGTTCAGCCTCCTCTGGAGATGCCAATTCCTTTCAGACAAATTTTTGTACCGGAGCTATCAACTAAGATATCCCACCCGCTTTTTCCAAAGTTACTTCTGTCTATATATACCCGTACCTGTAAATTTTGGGCTTATAAAACAGTTTTGTGCTTGGTAAAGAGCGACCAACGCTTGATGCAGTTAAAATTTTTCTGTAAATAATATAGATAAAATTCCAGTCTTTGAATTTCAATATGATGTACTTATGTGTCTCGCAGAATCTAGCCAAAATTATCCTCAGACGCCTAAGAATTTCCTCCGGTTAAAGGACCAATACTGGGCTGAATGGAATTTCATACTTGAAATGTACTTACATGAAATTTAAGTATGGCTGTCTCGGCGGAAAATTAGAGCTGACAACCTGACAGCTTGTATTAGGGTGCGTTCACGATGATTCGCGAGACGTCGCAAAAAGGAGTACCGCGATATACTGAACACAATAGGCCTGATATTTGATATTATGTCTGATTGTGTCAGAAAGTCGTATGTGATTGCAGCATCCAGTTATACAAGTTATATATCAAAAAGTAACCAAAAAGGACCACATGACAAGCACAAGTCGATTTTAATATAAAAAGAATCATCAAAAAAAAAGTTAAAAGTATACACATAAAAAATGCAATAGACTTGAGAACCCCCTCTTTATTTTGAAGTCAATAAAAAGTACTATTGTCCATAAAGAAAAAAAATCTCTTCAATCATTTAATCTGGCAGAATACTGATGAATCAATTTGAACAATAAATTGTAACATGAAAAATAAATAAATTATTAAAAAGGACCCTTTGGATAAAAAAAACTGTCATACAGCACAGGTGTTAATGGTTGATGATTTTCTCTACCTGTTAAACTTTTATAATAACTCATATATCTCTAATGAAGTAACAGAGACATGTGATACATGCTGTCTTCAAACTTATTAAATCACTTTTCCATTAATATATAACTTTAGGATACAAATTAATAAGAACATTATTCTAATTTAGTAGAAACTTATTAAAAAAAAATATAACTCCCACATTAGAAGTTTTGTTTATCATCAATATGAATCCTTTTATCCAATGTTTTATTTTGAATAATTAGATTATTTTTCAGCTCTCTATTGCTATCACATTTGTAATAATTAGTTGATGCATGCATTTACAGTAAAATAATGATATACAATAAGAGAAAAATATGTGTATTACAAGTAAATATTAAATATTACTATGGTGTTAATATCAACTTAACTCATGAGCACATAGTGTCTGTGTCCTTATCTTATACATCTCAAATCATATCATACTCAGCTTTTTAACGATGTTATCTGTGGTACAATGCAAACAATTATTTTACTGTATATTATATTTTTATAACTGTGACATTTATTAAGGTGAAGGTGGAGGTGAGTGCTGTTTAGCATTTGCTGCAAGTATTGCCCCTGGAGCAGGATAAGGTCTCATTTGGTACAAGGAACCAGAAGCTGTAGTATCCACTCCAGTCTTCGCATGTCTATCCAATCCAGCACTCCAGTTACCTCGAGGAATCTCTGAATATGAGGCAGGGTCCATTGGATCCAAGTCATTATCCTTAACTCTAGGCCTTTTTCTATCACGATGGTGAACCATTTCTTTTTCCTTCTCCCGACGTTCTCTGGGTTTATCTTTTGTAGGCTGCTGAGGAACCTCTTGATCTGACTCATCGCTACTGTTTTCACTATCATCACCTTCTTTTAACAACTTTTCTTCCCTTAAATGTGCAGCACTTTCAGAAGGCGCAGCGGCTGGATGTGCCGGTGGCAACCATGATACCAAATTGTTATGGACATTCCAATAATAATGTTGTCCACAGCCTTCATCATAAACCTCCTCCCAACCTGGTGGTAAAGGCCACAGGTCTAACACCTTGCTTTTATTTTCTAAATAATATTGCTCGGGAACCAATTTACCTTGCTTCCAAGTTTTGACACAGAACTTGGTACATTCATGATAAATATTACATTTGTTTGGGCATCCTTTGTGACCCTTTATTGGATCAACATTTACTCCTTCTATTCCTTCCCAAAAATGTTCAGCATTATTATGATCATCGGGTTTATTATCATAGTCTTCCGCAATAATTTCTTCATTTACTTGTAAAGGTACTTCGTGTACAACTCCACTTGGAGGAGCTTTCAGAATACCTCTTTTGGCAAGACGGGCTGCCAATGCAGGAAGTAATGGCATTATATAGTGGAAGTATCTGCTTATTTTGAAACTTAAACCTAATCTGTTTCTTTTTTTTGTTGATATTATTAGGCTCAATAAATACACTCGACTTTACGTTATTATTACAATGTAAACTGCACAGATTAGAAAGAGTGTGTCTAATGCTGGTTATATAGTAATTTGTAATGGTATTGGAATTTGTTTTTTTTGTTCAATTATCCCTATTAAAGGAAAGACAAAGGAAACTAAAGCCCATACAGCCATTTCTTACAAGATTTCTTTATTTCTAGCTCCGGGATACCGGTGTAATGTATCCCTTTGCCCCAACAACTTTTAGGCAACTAATGGTAGACCCCGCCATTTTCAATGCAATGTTAGTGATTACGATGAAATGATACGAAAATAGAATGTTATGTTAATTACAAGCGAAACTGAAAGGAAATTTAGGAAAGCATATAAAAATTCACTGGGCACTTGTTGTTCAGATTGTTCATTTGATTTATTATGAGGGCACAACCATTTTCAGAGCTAAAAAATGTCATTAAAACTTCATTTACAGTGTAAAATCTGTTTTTTAAGCTTTGTTATAACCTTTTGGTAAAGGTGAATGAACCCATTGTGTAGGAATATAGATTTTTTTTTGTAGGAAGTGGAAGGTTGTGAATTTGTGCTTACATGAGTGTTATTTGTATGTCCAGACTTAATAGGAGAAGAAAGTATATCAACAAAAGACTTAAGATACTGCAGGATGTAGCTTACTGGTAATGGTATCCACATAAGAAACTGTTCTGTGCCATATAGGCCATAATTTTTGTTTGTCTCACATATTCTAGGCACACCTTATTACTTTCAAAATGATGACCAGAGCATAAACAACAAGATGCAGTTTCCTGGACAACTTTTAACTAAAGTCTCACAAGAGTGGACTCTCAACTAATAATAACTTATCTAAGAAAATTAATATACAAATATGTAACAATCAAAAATGTGACCGAAAGTCACTAAACTGTACTTACTGTCTTAAATATAGATTTCCTTTTAAACCCGTTTCCTTATAAAAATTCACTTAGCCAAACAACATTGACAGTCTTTTTTATTTCTAAAAAAGCACTATCAACTTCTGTCAAAAACTCCAACCGAACAATTTTTTGTCTTTATAAAGGGGATCTTACAGTTATGAGGTTTACAATATCCTCGAGTTATTGTATTGAAATCCGGTTACATATTAGGTCGGGGAAAAAGCCTTTTTGCATACAGTATGTATAAACTTGTAATAAAATATCTTTGGCTGTACTATTTATATCTGGCTGGTTTTCATAATATTAAAATGGTGACATTTCAAAAAAAAGAATCAAATTAGGAAAATTTTGTTTTCCACTATTTTTCATTTCACTTTCTGGCAAAATGAGCGAATTGAATGAAGACACAAAAATTTTTTTGTGGCGTTTATGGACCTAATGCAATGTCAGTAAGAGTAGCACAAAGTTGGTTTAATCGTTTTCAATCCGGAAATTTTGATGTTAATGATGCACCTCTATTTATAAAAAAAATAGAGCCAAATTGGCATATCAGCAGTTACGACATAGCTGAAGAACTGGGATTTGACCACAAAACAGGTTTGAGCCATTTGAAAAAAGCTGGGTATACAAGAAAGCTCGATGTTTTGGTGCCACACGAACTCATTGAAAACCTAATGAACCGTGTACTAATTTACGATTCTTTATTGAAACCGAACCGTTTTTGAAGAGATTAATAACTTGTGATGAAAATTGGATTTTAAAACGAGACAAATTACAACGCGTTGTCCAAGATGTTCAAGGCACGGCTATTTTTTAATAAAAATACAAGATGCGTTCACTGTTTTTTATTCACTAAAACTAAAACTTACAGCATACATTTTCTCAATTATTCCATAGCAAAAAGTACACCAACACATTCTTGAACTCTGAAAAAACAATTATTGGAAATATTAATATAGTTTTTAAAAATAATTACTTTCAAAAACTGATTTTAGAAAGAAGTTTTAAATAAATATCTAAGGTTCGAAAAGCATCGTTCAAATTCCAGAAATCTCATACCCGAGTACAAATAAATACTTAAAACATGGATATTTCAAGCTTCACTTTTATCTAATTTAAATTTTAAAATTTTATTTTTAGGTTTACCTTATACATCTCATGCATCTTATGCATCTCCACGCTTCATTTTGTTATTTTATGGGCAAAAGCTCTGCTCTGTGGTTTCAAACAAAAGGAAACAATAATAATTGAGCATCGTTGTTCCTGCTAAGGAGCCCTAAGATAATTACTAAAATTGTGTTACTTTCACATTGAGGCGCAGGGGGAGGGGAAACGCCCTGGTATGCGACGCTGGGCTATCAGGTATCCTTCTCTAAGTCCTTCATTCACGTCCACGCCGCCTCAGGCACTGTCGACGTACAGACCTGAGGCGGACTCATCATCAAGTGGGTCGTGCGGTCTGAAAATGTCTCAAATCGATCACGGGCGTCGCACTATTAATCTTATCATCCCGGATCTGAGACAACCAAGTACGAGGGACGTGCCTGGAACTGATCAAGTGTAACCGCAAACCCAGTTCTCGTCTATCCCAACATTCTATCTATCCCTTTATCCTATCCCTTCTACTCCTTTATAATCCAAAAATAATTATGAAAATGAAGGTACCTTGAAAGACCTATGCCACGAACTCAGACCCTTGATAGTAGGTGGGGATCAAACCTCCCAAATATCAACCATGGATGGAGTGGAGAGCACCACCATGTCCGAATGGGACGTCAGTCGCCCAACCGCACCAGCGGAAGCTCTACACGACAGCCAACAACAGGCAGACAAGAAATTGTTAGATGTCGTGAGGAAGCGATATGCAGCTCTTAAAGTCTAGGGGTACCGCCTGAAGCGGTATCACTAGCCAAAAGAGCTTCGTAGACCTCAAAAAAAGTGGAGTACAGGTTCGGAAACACGAAACTTCAAATTGGGCAAAAGCCGGTAAAACGGCTCCGCTCGGTTGATGAATCGCCACAGGGAATTTACCCAAAAACCCCCCACAAGCCAACAGTAAGTTCCTAAGTCAGATCCAAGTTGGTATCAAGGACTCCTATCCAATGTCAGACACGCAACTGGAGTCACCTATCCTTAAATGACGTCTCGGTGAAAAATCTTCGTAAAAAAGGCATTAAGGCGAACCTAGATTTTCGCAAGGTCCAATTCCGGCTAAAGGGCACAATCAAAAACCAAGAGCTGGCAAATCCCCAATACTGCTCCAATCTCTCCAACGCCGATCCGAAAGGTTCCAACAAAAACAAAACAGATAGCTCCTTCCACCTCCACAGCTACCGCTCCTATACTATCCACTTCCTCCAAATCCATCCCAACGGCAGGCCCTATTGGACTACAGCGGTTTCCCACCACTAGGGGAAGTTACAGGGGCAGGAACTGCCCTAAGGGTAGGTAGGCTACACAGGTAACACCTCCACAGAAACCATCCTGAAAGGAATGGAATCAAAGGGAATTGAAGTGACCACTGGCAGATGGGTCCAGAACATGCTTTCTAATAGAATGGCCAACTTGACCCTGAATGCAATATACCCCTAATATAGAATGCAACACAAATGAGTTCTACACCACAGAAGGATGTCCACAGGGTGGCGTATTATCTCCAAAGCTGTGGACTCTAGCTGTAGACCAAGTCCTGCCCTCTGTTTCTCCTTTATGTTGGAGTCCAACATAAACATAAGGATATGCCGACGACCTGACAATCATAGTTAGTGATCTATGTCTCCACACAATCTCGTACAAAACATAATTCAAGGAGCTCTTAACACCATAAACATATGGTACAAAGAGAACGATTTGGCCATTAATGCAAATAAAACAGAGCATTTACAAGGAAAAGAAAACTGGAAAGGCTCCCGCACCTAAAATTTAATGGACAATAAATAATTCATTCAAATGAGCTCAAATATCTAGGGATCATTTAACAAAAGATGATTGGAATGCACATATGAATTCAAAAAGCAATAATAGCGTTGTGGACAAACTGTCGAATGGCAGGAGCTAGATTGTGTATTAGATCCGACATCGCTATGTGGCTTTACAAAGCAGTAGCTAGGCCTATCATATGTTATGCCTTCGCAGTCTGGTATGATAAGGCCAACCTAAAGACAGTCATCTAAAAGCTAAATAGCTTACAGCGTACGGCCTCTCACAACTACAGGAGTCCTATGCTCAACACCAGGAGCAGCCTTGGTGTGCACTGCTGGATCTCACACCACTCCACCTACAAGTGCAAAAGAGTGCATCTATAGAAAATGCAAGCTAAGGCCTAAATGGCGCTCACAAGCACTTAACAAACTAAAAGCCTCGGTTTTTATTATGACAACTTTAAGCATGCCTACAGACGACACACATGTAGAATGCAAATTTACCAAACTGTACACTATGGACATACCATCGAGAGACATGGACTAATAACCTAATGAACTTCAAGGAGCGAAGCCACGTTTGGTATACAGATGGATCAAAAAAAAGGACACAATGTAGAATGTGGCGCCTATGGTAAAAAGTCAAAGCTCATAGCTAGCGTCTGCAAAAATGCTTCAATCTTTCAGGCTGAAATCTTTGCCATCAACAAATATACAGAGATAAATCTTGAAAGAGACCTAAGACATCAACACATCTATATAACTCAGACAGTCAAGCTGCTCTACTGGCACTGGAATCTTTGGAATCTACTTCCAAACTAGTCCAAGACTGCAAAAATAATCTCAACGCCCTGGCAAACTCCAATAAAATTAACTTAGATGGGTACCGGGACATTCCAATGTCGCCGGAAACGAGGAAACCGATGAACTCGCTAGGAAAGGAGTCCCCTGATCGGTTCAGAACCTAATAAAGTATTCAACAGTAAGCTGTCTAGAGAGTTACTAAATCTCAAAAGACACAAAACCAGTGACAAGAATCCTTACGAGGCAAAACGCGATATGTAGGTTCTGTCAGGAGTCAGACGAAACCGCAATCCACGTTCTCTGCTCCTGTGGTCCTTTAATGCATAAACGAAGCATTTACCTAGAGAAGCACTAAGTGCATCCTGAGGTACAATATATCACTACCCAAAGAATCTGGAAATTTCTGGAATCAACGGGGCTGCCACAAGGGATCAATACTGGTCTAACAGATAAAGTATTTTTTACCAAAATGAATGCTTGCAAAATTTTGTCAATTTTTTAAATAATAATTAAACAATAAAAATTTATATATTACTTTCAATTTGAAAATAAATATAAATTTCTTTCGAACACGAATGAAATAGAAGCAACATAAATTCAATTTATTTTAGTAGATAGTATAAAAAATATATGGAACACTATAATTTATATAATTTGAAATCTAACTACGCTATCTACCAAATTTTTACAATTGCCGAGTATCAACTAAGCATTTTCGAACTATATTGATTAATGTTGTTTTACTATCTAGATTGTAGAGCAGCCAGATAACTAAACTAAAGCTGTTCATGCGATGGCCTTGAAGGTAGGGAAAGGTTTATCACCTGATAAAAGATGTCTTCACTCACCACTAACCGCGGAAGTGCTTTTGCGAGACACTTTTGTGGGAATTAATGTGTCATGGAATTCGCCCGAATGTAGCAGCTTTGGAGGACTCTCGAGACTCTTTTGAGTAATGTTCTCTTTAAAAGGTGTAACAACATCCATTTCGTCAGAACTCTGTTTTATCAAGCTCATTGTCTTTATATCGGAAGCATCCAAAGGTTCCGGACTGTTTAACCTTATTGTGTTAGATGTCTGATCTTCAATAACAGTTCCTATGGTAATACTGTTAGTAGGCGTTGATCCTATACTGCTTTTTTCGGTATCTTGACTAGTACCATTAATGAAAGTCGCTGTTGCCGTCTGATGTTCTAGCATAGCAACACACACCTCTGCTTCTCCGTTCACAGCTATTTCTTTCACAGATTCGACGTCTTCGCTTAATTTGCCACTGTTATTACTCGGGGGTGATATAGACTGCACAGCATCTTCTCTTTTCAACTGTTTTCTTCTTTCGTTAGTTTTATCATAACATGGATGCAGGTTAACAGAAGATGGAGGGCTGCCATCTAACGATAAATCCATGGAGGTAATTATACTTTCATCCCTACTTAGAAAATTATTTCCTTCAGGGATAATGTGAATGTTAAGAATTGTTTTATTTTTATTCTGATCAGCATCCTCTTCATAGGAAGAAACTGAAGGCGCATCAAAATTAAGTAATGAATTGGTGCTGGATGCTGTTTTTCCCGAATTTAATTTATTTCTGACTAAATAGCCTCTTACATGGGCTTGTATGACAGTAGCGGCACTAGATAATGTTGATGAGTCGTCAGTAGATAAGGACAGTGACTTTTCTTCATTAACTGTTTGCAGAACAGTATCCATCCGACTTAACCCTAAAGTCCTTCGGTCTTTATTAATAGTCGCTGGCAGAAACTCATGTGGATCCTAGACAGAAGAGGAAACCAGTCCTTATTTCGATAGGGATGATGTCAAAAAAACCTAATAAAAATTAGGTCGGGGAAGTCTTTTCGCATATAGTATGTATAAACTTGTAATAAAATATCTTTGGCTGTACTATTTGTATCGGTTTTCATGACATTAAAAAGGTGATATTTCGTTTAAATATAATAATAATTTTGTTTCCCAGTATTTTTCATTTGCTTTTATTTCTGTCAAAATGAGCGAATCGAATGAAGATAACGCTAGACCACATACATATTAAGCCACTCAACAAAAATTAAGAGACTTTGGCTGGGAGATGTTAATACATCCGCCATATAGCCCTGACCTTGCACCTTCAAAATTTGCACCTGTTTCGTTCTGTTCAGAATTCTTTAGGCAGTGACAGGTTAACATCAAAAGAGGACTGACAAAACTACATGTGCATTTTTTAAATTATAAGACAAAAAAAAACTGAACAAAACATGAAATTTATTCTGTATATAACTAATTTTGGGCCATTGAATTGTCTTTCTTTTAAGGTCAACCAATTGTATAGATGAAGATAAACCATCTGAGACTGTTATAAATTCTATATAATAAACTATTATACTGTAATTAAATGTAAATTAACTTTGAAAAAAAAATGTCTTAAATTTTCATATAAAATGCGAAGAAACTTTTTAACGGTTATGGTTATATATATATATATATATAGTTATAGTGTTAGTTATATATATATAACCATAAACTATATAAGTTTTCATTGTAAAAACTTTTCCCTAATGTGGTTCTATAGTTATGTATCAGTTATATAATCGATTGTGGTTTTAAATTTGAAACACTAATAATGTAAATATTAATTAATATAACGTAAAATAGCTAGCTACCTTTTTGTCTTCATTATGCTCATATGATAAATTGTTATCTTCATTCGTAGAATCATCCAACGTCGACACTCTAGTTTTAAAGAGAAATGAACGAAATACTTTTTGTATGGTTACAGCGGCTGTTTCCAAGTCCATTGTATTAGCACTATCATTCAGTATTGTTTCATCGGTGTAGTCGGTAACAACGCCTTCTATAGTACTATTTATTTCTTCGGTTATACTATCATCAAAACTATCACGTTCCTCATTAACGTTAATAATATTATTTTCGTCACCTTCTAACGATTTAACATTAATATCAACATCAAAATACTGTTTATCTATAGTTCTTTCTTTAATATTTTGGTTTAGAAGCTTAAATTCAGTTTTTACACTATCAGTAGTGGTTTGAGAATTAATATGGCTGGAATCTTCAAAATCAGCGTCATTTTCATTGTGAAAATAATTAGTTTTGTTGTCACTTTCTAATTGTTCATTATTAACAGTATGAGACAGTTGTTTAATAGTAACATCATTTTTTATTACAACACAGTCGTCTTTATTGTTCATTTTTTTTGGAGTTCTCATTTCACTTTCAGCAGAAGCATTCGAAAACTTCTCTAAATCTACTTGTAAATCTGGACAATTGTTCAAAGCAATTTCGATTTGATCGTCTTCAATTGCGTTTATTACCTTATCAATTGGATATTCTCCATTAATGTTATCTTCTATAAGTGTATTATCAAGCTGATTTCTTGTTTTATCTGACAGAGCTATATTTTTAATATTATTTATCACTTCCAGATTTTCTTTCAGTTTGTTTTCTTCAGAATAGGTATTAAATTTTTCCAACAATATTATGGCATTTTTTTCACTAAAAGCTTTATCTTCAAATATATTATTTTCCACATCTATCATCGTTTTAATATTGGTGAAATCCCCTGTATAATCATTTGTTACATCAGAAGTATTTCCTTTCTTACCATTACCGTTTGATTTGTTTGAAAGATCATCTTTTATTTCATTGACAGTTAAATCCTTTGATATACTCTCTTTAGTATTTATATTACTTGATAAATTTTTGAATTGGATCGAAGGAAATTCGTCTTCGATCGTTTTTTTAAGATTTATGGATTCTGATATAAACTTATTCAAATTATTATCTGCTATAATGAAATTAGTACCACCTTCATTTGCTTTTTCGATTTTAATGTTGTATTTATCGAAATCAATAGTATCTGGTTCATTTGAATTATTATCGCCTATAGGCATAATTTTCTCAATAGAATTATTAATATTAATGTCACTGGTGTTTATTTCTTCAACACAATCTTGTGAAATTTCTTTCGGAATATTAATATCCATCGAAACGTTTATATCAGTTGTACTGTGTGTTATATTACCTCTAGACTCATTACCAGGCAAATCATGTTGAGCAGACATCTGTAATTGAACATTGACATTTTCTACTAATGTCGATAAGCTTTTTTGCTCAGTTTGTAGAAAAGGTTCCGTTATAATGGCTATTGGGGTATTATTAGACGATATTTTTTCTTCTACCATTTTATCAATAAGATTTATTTCTTGCGGTTTATCGTTAGTGATAGGATAAAGATCCTTAACTATCCCACTATTTTGCTGTTCATTAATACCCTTTTTCAATGGTTCAACTTCAGTGGTGTTTTCATTTAAAACAGTGTCGTTAACACCCGATCCACAAAATATTTCTATTTCATCAGAGTTTGTCAAGTCATTTTCATGATGTACAGCTTTAGAAACTTTTATATCATCAGCAGCCATAGAAGAGCTATCAATACTATTTTCTTTTTTAAGTAAGTTATTTTCGACCTGTTCGGATTTTACTTTAATGAATTCCATTTGATATTTTTGCCAGCGTATTTCAGCTCTTCGTTTAACTTTTTCTTGAGCCATTTTTATTTTATCTTCCAGACTAAGTACCTTCTTACGTGCTTAAAGAAATAAATTATAGACAGCATTAAAATTACAAATGTTAATAATAATAAATCAATGACTTTCCATTGTGCATAGGCTAAAATTAAATTAAGTACAGTTTACAGTTCCAATTGAGACATAAGTGAGTGGATCATTTAAGTTTCGATTAATGATTTAAAAGTAATTTGATACTATGAAAAGAGAGATATACACCTAAGTCTGTTTTTACACGGTCTTTTTGTACACGGTTTTGATATAACACGGTTTGAAAATTGAATATTATATAATTTCAAATCGTGCTAAATGGAATAAAATCGTGTAAAAAAATTAAAAATATTCAATTTTCAAACCGTGTTATATCAAAACCGTGTACAAAAAGACCGTGTAAAAACAGACTTAGGTGTATAACTAAATTTTAGAAAATGCTAATTGTTCGTCAATCACGTGCACGTTGATGGGAAACAACCAGCTATTGTTCGAAAACTCACTCGCGACTTCACTACGGATTTCGTGCTAAAAGCTTCAAACAGGGGGTCATCCTTAATTCCCATAAAGTTTCAGTGACGTCTTTCAACGCACAGCACAGCATGATAGTGCTAGTCGAAGTGATGCAGAGGGCTAAGTCTTGTACGATAAAAAGTTAAGAAACAACGGGCACAAAATTTCGTCAACAGATGTAGGGAGTTGACTCTAAGACGAGACAGATGGTACATGTAATTAAGTGATTGCAATGAGATAAGATAGACTTATCATCAATGATTATAAGGTTTATTGACTGGCACTTGTGTGTCTATTACTCTTAGCATATTATTCTTTTAAGACTGAAAGCGAATAATATACAAGTATAAAAATAATTGCTTTGATTAAGTAAATATATTTAATCGTCAAAAATAGTTTGAATTTTTCAGTACTGTAATACGGCAATTTCATACTTTAACCCCTAACTAGTCTTTTGGCTTATAGCTTAGAGCGTATCTCTTTATCCGCGTAATGCTAGTATAAAAACTCACTCAAAGTTTTGTCAGCTCACAAAGAGAAAATTTAATCATCTCATTTGGAGGCATTTCACAGACATTTTATACAAACGAAAACAGTTACTTTAATCTTTCACGTAATTTTATATAAGATTTTTGTAACGCATCGCTCTATAGTAATATTAAAAAACTTACATGGTCCATCCCTTATTTCCAACAATGTCTGCATATGATTAGCACAATATTCATAAACATCCTGCGGATTGTTCTTCAAGATATCTTTTGTTAGTCCTTCCATTAACTCCACGAGGCCCGTGGGCATCTTAGGAATCGACTCTGGTCTACTATAAGCGCGCGAGCCATTAAGTTTCATTGTTTGCTAGAAATAATTAGTAAACACAATTCTTTGTAACGTATACCACATTATAGGATTTATTGATTACCGATAAACCATTATAGAATACTTACAAACTTTTTAAATGCTTACAATTTCCAGAAAACCAGTTTCTCTATAGCGGTTTATTAAAGGTGTGGTGTGCTCTATTGCGGCAGGATCTGATGTTTAGTCCTAGTAGTCATGGCGACACGCCAACTTGAACTTCAATATATCAACACGCATCGATCCACCAACAGCGGTTCAACGCACTCAATATTAGAGTTCTAGGTTGTCAGGCTGAATATTTTGGTCGACAATGAGTAGGGTCGGCACTACGTGAATACATTTTTTTACAGATCTTGTAAACAACAAAATATCTATAGTTAATTTTATAAAATAACATCGTTTTAATAAAATTTATTTCATTGTTGCACTAATGTTAGATCAGGCCTGACTTAGTGAAATAAAAAACCGTGTAATGTGAAAATTTCTCGTGTATTTCCAATGTATTTGCGCAACCGAGTAATCACTAGGGGAACGTTAGCTCAGGACAGTAGGTGACGGCGAGACGAGCGAGCTAGTTGCTCGCCACATAGTCGCCGCGGGACGCCTACACTTAAAATATACTTAAAGAATTCAATTCATGTGAGTCAACTTTTTTATTTTCATACTGTGTTTCTATAATAGTAATTTATATATAAGATCATATTATAATTTTTGCAATGTTAATACATTTTACATAACAAACATGTCCATAGTGTACATAGATACAGTGCAGAGGGGCCGACACGCCGCGCCGCGCCGCTCTACAAGTGATGATAGAAAAATTAATGGCTACAGTAATATCATACAAATTAATGACTATTCCCTTACAAATTATCATATCTACTTTTAGCATTGTTCTACTCCAATATGATCAAATAAACGCTTTAGTTCACCGAGCTGTACGCATGATACATGAAAGTCTCCGGTTCGCTCGGACCGATTTTGCCCATTTAATGTCCCACTCCCGCCGCTATGTATAAAAATCACACTGCTAAAATTTATAATAAATAAATGCCTATTTACACTATGTAACTATACAAAATGATAATATGACGAAATTACATTGTTGAGTCCAGCATCTAATTTCGAATGAAAATTTCATATGACGACCTACGTAGCCGCAGGGCGACGCCGGCGCCCCACCCCGGGCGATACTAAACCAATTACAATTTCCAATTTTCCTATTAATTTTGTACAATCATATTTGGCCGAAAGCCGGGCGCCCGATAGATACAATCATCGGTGTTCTGAAATGCGTTACAATCGTTCATGCATCAATAATACATACAACTTTTAACTTAGATAAACAATTTAACAATATTAAAACCCTAAAGTAAACTAGTGTCCTACGTGAACATATGTGTAATGAATATAAAATACTAGTACAGAAATGAGGGTGCATTCGGGACGAGGACAAATCGACGGTGCCGGGCGACTCGCCGGCTCGGCTCGGCTCGGCTCGGCTCGGCTCGGCCCGGCCCGGCCCGGCTCGCGCGAGCGCCCGAACGAACGAACGAACGAATCATCAGAGGTATAAAAAATTAATAACGTCATTAACAAAAGTGTAATCGAATAGAAAATATCAATACATAACTGAAAATAAAATGATTCGCGCAGTATCGTAGGAGGCGTGAGGATAGCAGCGCGGGCCATCACTTGGCCTGCCGCTTGTGGCTGATCTCCAGCTCGCCCAGCCGCTTCCAGAGCTCATCGCGCTCCTTCTCACGCTTCTTCTCTCTGTAACCAACCCACCACATATTTATACCATCACAATTATCTTTTAATACCTTTAATGTCAACCTGTAAGGTTACGAAAGTTGACAAAATTTCGTTTTCACCCCCAATTTTACAGATTAACTAGGAAAAATGTATACATTCGCTTTATATGCCACGAGTTCAATGTTGAAGGTCATGTGTAATTAATATGGCGCATGTTTTTATCTTGCAATAGTCACAGTGTTTAGTTCTACACTACTCATCATAGGTTATTAAATAAGATTTCACCAAATAATACACTATTTTTGTAGATTCCGTACTACTTAATTATAACGACAATTTTAAAATCTCGTATTGTAATGAAGTAATATGCAATTTACTTATTGTGATTATTACTGATATATCGACAATGTTGTCAACTAGCCTGCAAGTGCTTCTTATTTCTTGATATCGCTTAACTCCGGCATAGTGCTGGGTAGTACTGTATTTACCCAGAAGTACTTTCAATTAATTTTATAATTAAAATGGAATTTGACTCACTTCTGTCTTTCCGCTTTATAGCTAGCAGTGAGCTCATCAAACAGTTTTGAGTTCATCTCCATGAAGGTCTTGAGCACGTTGTACACGAGCGCGATAATAGTCTGGTTCCAGTGCTCCTTGCTAATCCGGTACAGCGCCGGAAACATTATCGGCATGATCATATGGTTATTTTCCTCCATCAGGGACATTATATATTCGTTGTTCCAAAAATACAGTGCTCTTTCTGCCACCTAGAATTCCAAAAGCAAACCCATATTAAACATATTAGGTCGGGTAATAAGTCTTTTCGTATACTATAAATATATTTGGCTGTACTATTTGTATCTCGCTGGTTTTCATAACATTAAAAACATTTCAAAAAAAGAATCAAATTAGAAAAATGTTGTTTTCCACTATTTTTCATTTGTTTTTCTTTCTGTCAAAATAAGCGAATCGAATGGAGAAATAAGATACATTTCAATATTTTTTTATACAAAAAGGATAAAATGCAACGCAAGCCGCAAAAAAATTTGTGACGTTTATGGACCTAATACAGTGTCAGTAAGATTAGCACAAAGTTAAGTTATTAAGCGTTTTCAATCCGGGAATTTTGATGTCAAAGATGTACTTCGCTCTGGTCGCCCTGTTACGGATAAAACGGACGCTATTTTTAAAAAAGTGGAGTAAGATAGGCACATCATCAATTACGACATAGCTGAAGAACTGGGAATTGACTACAAAACAGTTTGGACCCATCTGAAAAAAGCTGGGTAAACAAAAAAGCTCTATATATATGTGGCACACGGTCTCACCCAAAGAAAACTAATGAACCGTGTACTCATTTGCGATTATTTATTGAGACTTAATGAAACCGAACCGTTTTTGAATATGAATATGATAACTGATGATAATATGACAAGAACGTGCGAAAAAAGTTGTGGTCAAAGGTCGGACAGGCTTCACAGACTGTGGCAAAACTTGAGTTAAGTCGCAATAAGGTGATGCTGTTGCCTATGGTGGGATTGGAAGGGCTTTGTTCATTTTGAGCTTTTACCGCCGGGCAGTAACATCCATTCGGATTTCTACTGCCAACTACTGATGAGATTAAAGCAAAAAGTTGAGAGAAAGCGGCCGGAATTGATTAATAGAAAGGGTGTGGCCTTTCATCATGGTAACGCTAGACCACATACATCTTAACACCTCAATATAGTTTGGCTGGGAGGTGTTAATGGATCCGCCATATAGCCCTGTCCTTGCACCCTTAGATTTCATGTTAACATCAAGAGAGGACTGACAAAACTACTTGTTGCGTTTTTTTTTCAAAAGTCCCAAATTTTCTACAGACACGGGATCACATCTCTACCTACAGGAGGCCAGAAAGTCTACGAACAAAATGGCACATATATACTGTAATTAAATGTAAATTAACATCGAAAAAAACATATTGTCTTGTCTTGAATTTTCATATAAAGAGCGAAGAAACTTTTTCCCCAACCTATTACACAGATACGATGTAATTGTTTAATTAAATAAAATTAAAGTTAGGTGCCCATGTTAAAATAGCCTGGCCAAAAAAATATTTTTCTGATTCTCATTTATTCTACGTCAATCAGCAAGGGAAAGAGACTTAGAAATATCAAGTTAATTGATACTTAGAGAATTTGTATACTTTCAAAAGTTCTCTAAGTAATTTAATCGGCAATTTTTTCATTAAGGCTAAATAGCGTTACAATATCCTATTTAGAAACTATATGAAAACTGCAGTGATGACCTTTTCTATTCAAATTCGAAGTCTTCAAATTCGAAAAACTGAACAAAACATGAAATTTATTCTGTGTACATCTGAATTTGGGCCATTGAATTGACTGTCTTTTTAGGTCAATCAATGGCATAGATGAAGCCAAACCATCTGGGTTTGTTATAAATTATTATTACCATTCAATTTACGGCATGTTTTTGATATAGCATAAAATAAGCAGTCAATAAGATTAATTTAATGAATGGTTCATAATACATCCCCGAATGTTAAGGAGGTACCATTGTAAAGATAACAGCTATATTAAGGAATCATTTGAAATTGCTAATATGGTTTTATTTGTATTTATTTAATGGAATTGTACAGACAGTAGCACATAAAATAAAGCAATGCAAAATCGACTGCACTAGAGACTTTGTACAATATGCCACAATATGTAAACAATAAAATAACTTATAGACCATGCAACATTAGTGTAAAGTAAAAACCATAGGTTCTGAGTGTGATGACATGGACAAAAAAAAGTTTACAATAATTAATTATATAAGGTATAAATTATGTAACGACAAGATTGTATTACACTCTAGTCTTTAATTATTTAACCCGAATTTAAAACAAAATGTTACCTGAAAATGAGGACTGGATACACATTTAGCTATTTGCCGAAATAAAGGCTCCTGGATTTTCGCAAACTGAGCTGGCTCAATCACATCCAAGATCTCTTCTATTTCGCCCAAGAACATCACCTTAATGAATAAAGAAATTAAGTTAAAAACCTGTTCCCTAAATCTTTGAAGCAACGAAAATCTCTATTTACTATTAACAAAACCTTTTATATATATTTCAGCACAAATAAAATAATTCAGTATTTAATCTATTAAGCCATACAATTGAAACATAATTGAATTTTTATGGTCTCGAGTTTCATAGGAAACTTCAGCTCTCAAGAGTTAATCCATCTTCATTGACTCTTTATCCAGCAATATAGTCAAAAACAAAAGTTAATGAGTGTCGTCATTGTTGAGTATATTGGGAATTGGTGCATCATTTATTTTTTACTCAGTAAAATTATAATGAAGCTTCTAAAACATATTTTTTTAAATAAATTTTGAACTAATTCCATAGAACGCTGCTCTTTTTGCCTGCTCTCAAGAATATTCAACTCCCATTTGTTTACTCTTATAAATATTTAAAAAGTTTATTATCCAAGGTCACTAATATTGTATTAGCATTAAGGCATGTGTCGCAAAACGGCATAGAAATAATTTACCTCTTTCTGTGAACATGTTTTGGGCCAAAACTTAAGCAGCCCGCGCACGACCGGTTCGGTAAGCGTGGCGTCCTTCTCCAAGAACTGCACTACGCAGTAGGCGAGCTGCGCGTGGTACAATGACAGGCACTTCACCTTGTGCAGTGGCAGCAGTACCTTTACCAGGAATTGCTTGTGCTCGCTCTTCAAGGGCAGTGCGAACCCATTTATTATGCTGAAATAAGACAGTTACTTTGTCAATATTGTGAAAATGTTACAAATGGGATCAACAGTATTTTTATTCGTCAAAACACATACTTAGTATTTCTACAATATCTACAACATCAAGAAACTACTCAGATCAGAATTCAGATAAAAAAAATCAATTTACAATTCGACATTACAAAGTTTTCAGTTTAAACGAAAGATTAAAATAATTAATTTAAGCATTCTGGTATGTCGTACCTCCATTCCATTCATTAATTTTATCTTCATTTCTTTTATACTAACCAATAAACCGCTTACTAAAAGTAAGTTGACACTTAAAAATAATTCTTAAATGGTACATAATATCAAATTAGGTTTGATAAGGCTTTTGTGATATAAACATAAAAACTTGTACTTATTAGTACTACACTGACCTTCCCAATATTTCTAAGAGTTCCCCCACGCCGTTAAAATGCTCAGTTTCATAGACAAATCGTAGAAATATGTTATTGATTTGTTTACGGATGAAGGCGCGCAGCCCCAAAAATTTTCCGTATATGCGATGGAGCACCGTCTTTAGGAAGTCTCGCTCACGCGGATCTTCCGAATCAAACAAGTCTAAAAGCTAAAAATCAAAAGTAAATTAGCCTATAGGACAGTTATTTTAATGACCTACTTCATAATTTGATATGAAATGTAATTAAGCATGTGATAAATACAATTTGAACAACTATTTTGAGCTACCTGATAATCTGTTATCAAAGAGAAGTTCTTAAATATTTAATATCTACAGACAACCAAATAAATATTTTATTGACTTCCTTATTTACAAGTATATGAAATTAGATATTTTTACTATTATAAACGTAACACTTCTTTATCAATATTAACAAATCTTCCCTTACCGACCCGGCAGCGCCGGTTTTCATGCTATCTATTGTGCCTAATTATGTGGATTCTTCACAGTTTAAAGTCGATTATGTAAAAAGCTGCATGGGAGACAATTTGTCTGATAGCAACTATGAAAATAACATATAACGTTACTTTCCACATTGTTCACTAAGAACGCAGTAAAAAATCGATTACAAGATAATGATAATAATGGGAAATTTAATTTAATAATATAATAAACCATAAAAAAATATACCTAAATATCATACCTGCAACACGAATTTCTGGTCAATGACCTTCTTGCCAATGGTAGGCTGAAAATCAATTGACTCAAGAAAGCGTAGAAAGAACTCGTAGACTAGTTGAAGATGTGGCCAGGAAGCTTCCAAAGTCGGGTCGTCTTCCTCGGGATCAAAATCTGGATTTTCACTTGGCGGCAAAGTGCGGAATAAATTGGCCGATATCTAACAGAAAAACCATGTGATGACGTGTTTGTATTATATAAGTAAATGCGGACAGAAGTGATGTAGTGTATGTAGTCAAAAGCGAGAAAATGTGTAACTGAGGACGCTTAGTTGAAGAAATTTTTTTTCATCTAGATTAATATAGAACTCTCCATATACATACATACATCTTAAGAGTAACATGTACAGCGGGTACATGAGCCCTTTCAGCCTAAAAAAAATTAGCCACCCGCGTGGCTGCTAAGTATCAAGCTATATCAGACGTTCTAATTCACAAAACAATTCACAACTTTAATAAATATTTTTCTAAAATTATCATACGAAGAGATAAATTTGTTAACACGCAGCAACGAAACAGAGTCCACTTTTAGTACTTCTGAAGTACTCAAGGTAGGTCAAGAAAACACCGTTTGGTGGTAATTTACCCTAGCTTTGCTACTGTCTCAGTATACTACCAATTGTGAAAAATGTTACCTATTTGTTGTGACTTACACACTTGCCTTACACAGCATCTATTGCTCAAGTACACACGTTCAATAGCTGCTGTTCGTAACTACCTCCGTTAATCGCGTTTGCAGTGCACCTCTAGTGAAAAATTCAATCTAATTGAACTGTCTCGTTGATATTTTTCAGGTGTAGAATTGTATGAAAAAGAATTGTATGTAGCCTTTGTTGTGAATTTGAAATATTGGTCACTACTTTTTATAAATAAGCGTTCGTCAGTAACTACGGTCAAAACATCGCGACAGAATCGAAACTTACACTAACAGTGCAGGCCGCATAATGCAAACAATACGTAAATGATAGTGCACAATGCTGCCGCTGCTGTATCATTCAGTAATTCAACTGTCATATTGTCATACAATTTGACAGCTGAAATCCAAAACAATAGTAATGTTAAAAGTATTTCTTATGACGCACTTTTAATGCATCTTTTATCATCCGTAGACATACCGTACACGCAAACTAAAATGAGCGAAAACGAAATGTTGAACTTGAATAAATACCAAATTTTCATGCAAACTAATATTTTTTGACAAGTGTTTATGGTTTAATTGGAAAAATGAAGCATACAAAAGTTGATTTTAATAGGAACTTTGCCTAGGATAACTTCTCCAGCAGTCCAAGGCTTCGGTTGTAGGATTTCAATATAAATTTATTAATAATCATAAATAATATTTAATACATTTCCCATCCCAAGTAACTAAATAAGGGACAGTCAAAAATTACAAATAAGTAAGTTTGCACTCAACTTTATTAGTCGTTGGTCGCGTAAAAGTAACAAAACAGTTTTGGCGATATTCACTATGGTTTATATATAATATGATAGAAATACGGTAATTATATAAACTGGATATGGAACATAATCATCGCAGCCATGATAACTGTGAATGGTTTATGCCAATGTATTCGCACATCTGTCAATTGAGTGTATTTTTTTCATAAAGCGATTTGACTCGAAAGATATACTGGCAACCGCATATCAAAGGCAACCCTTTAACCTTGAAGTTCCCCAATACTATAGTAATACAAACTAGCAACTGGCAATATAGCTGTTATATGTTACTCTGGACTCTTTTTATTGGGAGAATATAAGTATTGCTTTTCAATTCAAAGTGTTAAATCTAACATGCGGTTTACAATATGCATGTAATATTATTTGTGTCGAGTGTTCAGTATTACGATCCGAGTTAGTTGCTAATATAGTCAAAATCAATATAATTTACAGCAGTCTAATAGGTGCCAGAGTGGCATCAGTTTTTAATATTAAACCTTAATTACAACCAATTTTAACAGTAATATTAGTTTTTCTAAATAATAGCTAAATATACACATAACTGTTTGATTGTATGCCATATACTTTACCAATTATAATCTGTTATATTTCAATGATAAATTTCTAATTCCATACATTCTCCAAAATGTGGTGATGGTGTCAAAAAACATCTTCCCTATCCCACAAGTATTTTACCAGATTGATGGGATATTATGCAAGGTTTTCTGGTCACTCAATCAAAGTAAAAACTAAACACTTTAAAACCTGCCAGTATCTTATAAATTCACCTATTTTATTAAATGAATAAAGGGACGGTTGGAGTATATAGCTTTATTTTTTATGTGTTTTGTTTGGTAACCTCAAAATAAATATATTAAATACACAGAAACATTTAGATTTTGGTATGAGCTATCTCCAAGATACTTTGAGTTATATTTCAAAATAGATAAGTTTTAAATTCTATAATGTAACACTAGTATTTATAAAGCATATTTTTAAGTTACCATTGAATGATGAAGAAGGTATTTCTTACATACATAAATGTTATGAGTGGCCTTTCTATAAAAAGTAAATATGTGAAATAAAGGATCATGGCAATGTATAGTCTATTATATTATATTACAATAATAAATATTTTGTAATTGTATCACCTAAATGAGATAAACATTATAAGTTTGAAATTTATACATTACCATTTTAATTATCTCTGGGTACACTGGCTCAGTAAGCACCCCACGCCCACCAGTGATGTACTCTACAAGCTCGCTGAGTGTGGCACGTTTAATCTCTTTTCCTTTCAGGTCAGCAACAGGATCCATAAAGTCAAAAGCTACACAGCACTGCCGTAGCTTGCGGATGAACAGTTCCTCCTGTTCGCTACTACCAACTTCTGGAAATAGCAAAAGTTTGATATTTAAGTTTTTTAAAATTATTATAACAAAAATTTAAAGAATTGTACTGTTTCTTTGATCAGATATAAATATAAAAAACCAAATTGATACCTTATTTTTATGTAATGATGTAAAAACAAACAAAAAAAATAACTATTAATGAATATAGTAAAAATAACTGTTTGACTGTTAATTTCTAGAAACAGGTAACAAGTTGTAAAATGCTATTAAAACATTTTTTTACATAAAATAATTAAAAATGAGGTACCTGATATGTTGGTCCTTAAACAATTAAGAGTTGATTGCAAGTATATAGATTGATTTCTAATATGAAAAATAATAAAAACTAGCAAACTCTATAATACAAATATTGATTTTTTTTCAGTTACAATAAAACCAAACCATATTTTATAAGTGGGCCACAGCTTTGCAGAACAAAAGCCACATCAAATGTCTTATAATTACATTAAGTTTACAGAAACTTGAAATGGTTCATTTCAGTTTTTAACCTGCCAAGCTGTACAATCCAGTCACAATTTAATTTGTATTATCAAGAGGTTCCATTTGATGATAACCTCTATTAGTACATCTATAGATGTATATCTTAATGTTATCAACAAAATGTGTCAATTTAAAATTAGTAATAAAAAAACAAGAACATGATCAGAGTTCAAAACATATAGTATTTTAATATGAATCTGGTGTAAAATCTGTACAAATCTGCTGCAGAAGTGTCAAACCTTTAATAAAATTTGATGTGGGTAAGTGTCCAAATTGGAAATCAAAAATTAAAACCCATACTGAATGGTTAAAAACGTGGGTGAAATGGTAGATTAAAAAGAATATTTAATGAAAGAGTATAGTTCTCTCCTTCATGACATAACATTGTAAAGAAGGTGGTAGCAATCATAAATAAATACAGCCTGAGGGCCACATGCAGACCGCAGGCTATATAGTAGACAGAAGTGATCTATTGCTTAAAATTTACAATCATTTATACATTATGCAAATGTTCACTGCACTACCAAATGATTATAGTAATACACAAGGAATGCACTTGAAAGTGTGAGTATGTTTATAGTATTTATATTCGCGTTTTACCTTTTAACAACGGCAGCGCCTGCAACTCTACATCTTGCGTGTTGCGGTAGCGCGACGAGCCTTGAGACTTCTTCGTCTTTTTCTTCAACGATCGCTTGGCGAAAGGATCAATCCTATCCACAAAAGTTCCCGAAGACATGTTGTGGGTATTTACGCTAAGTGTCCCAAATGACAATACTTCGATAGTTATCAATGTGTAACTTGTTTTGATTCGGGAAGAGTCATGTTCCAGCCCAGTATACGAGACGTACGCGCACTTCCCGTAAGGTCGTAGCACAATATTAGAGCCTAAACAAACATTCCTTCGTCACACATGACGGTAATGGAGCGGTCACACTCAGGCCATTCTTTTAACACATAAGATTCCACAACAGTTACGTAATTTTTAAACGTCTATAACACTAAAATGACACAATAACAACAAGAAATAATTCGATTCAGAAATCTAACTTTATTTTCTGAGGCGTGTCACGAATAGCAGAAGGCAGAAGTCGCATATACATACAAGCCTCGTGTAATATCAGCCGGTCAGTCAATGACAATATATTTCTTCCACAATAATCGTCCGTGATAATTGAAGATTTGATAATATTAACACTTGAAATGACGATATAAAATGGTTTATAATCTTGTAAGAGGTGAACGAAAACTGAAGCGACAATGACACGGAGTAAAATTTAACATCAAAAATCTATCACCGTATTCTCGCCATCGCTCACCATCCGTTTCGACACTTTAACAGGACGCATTTTAACGTCACGCACAAGAGTATTTTGAAATATTACACTTTCACGGGAATAATTATATATTTCCTCGACTTCTTCCACTGTGGAAAACGATCAATTTACAAAATTAAAACTAAAAGATTATCATCAGAGGTTTGCTGCGAAAACGCTACACTCGTAGAAAAGTACCTAAATCTGAAAATAGATGGAGATAGAACATGTTCACTTTGCCAACACACTTACTCTTTAAATAAATATATGTAGTTAATAGAAATATACTCTTACCAAAATATTAAAGACAATTTAAAAATAATTTAAAAGGTTTTATGTTATATTTTATAATACAAAAATAACAAAATAATTATTAGTAATTGATAAAATTCATCTTTTCCGATAGAAATGGCAACGTTCAATTTGATGATTTTATAGTGTTCTCTATGGCTAGTTCCTTTGCCAATCAAACGGAAAATTTAAAAAAAAAACTTGAAAATGTAATAAAAATTATTTAAATAGATATTAACTTGACTTCGTGAGAATATTAGTGGATATTTTTTGTAATAAGTGAAGTAATTAAATGATTCTGTAAATAACCTAAAATGGAATATTAAAAAACATATTTTTATAAGCATCATAGTAACATTCAATATATTCCTATACTTTCAACATTTTAAATGAAGCAAACAAATTTTCAACTGAATATTCTTTTATTTTAGGCAAATTTTTATGAACAAACATGCTTGCCTGTGACGGCTTGAGCTAGCTAGAGCCATGCAATTCCTTTAAAAATAAGGCAACTACATTGTCTATGGTCGTCAGCTTTGCGAAAGTGGCTTTCTAAAGATTAGTTACCAATATTTTATGATTTGGAATTAATAATTATCTTTTACTGACATTTTTCAATTTTGAAAATATCTTTCAACAATGTGTAAACAGTGAAGTGTTTAAAAGTTTCGTTAAAATACAATAATGACTGAGTTTTATTAATTTAGAAAGCAACATGGAAGCATTGACAGTTCCGCCATGAATGCAAAATAAATAGAAATTTGGATGTGAAGGTATCGTAACTGTTTATTGTATGTACTGTAAGTGTAAGTTATTTTACCGCATATACTTCTATAAACCATATTACCAACTATTTGCGACAATTTATACAATGGGTTGATTTTGCGCGTACCTAGGTCAACGTAGTGATGTACACAGCATTTAGTCATTTAAATTTACGGATTGATTTGGTAGAATAATTAATTTTGTTCATAGATGACGGATCGGTTTATGTTTGTTTCTTTAATGAAGTTAATAAATTTAAATTAATATTAATTAAATAGATAACTTTTCACTTTGTTCATGGTGTAAATTGTGGTCCTTATCATAATATATTTTGACCTGTACCTTCCTGTCCAAGGTAATATAAGTAGATATCTATCTATTGTGTCTGATAGTCTTCTTAAAATAAAAAAAATTGCACATACAGATTAAGAAATATAATTATTATTAGTTACTTTGATTGGTTCAATAAGATTACTCAAAGCCAAATAAATTCTCATAATTATTTTATATTTGAAAGTAAAGCTATGTGTAACAAAAAATTATCATTTTTTGAAAAAAATCACACTTACAAAGATGGTTTTTTAGATTTGATATTAAAATTGATAGAGTGTATATAGGAAATTTAATGTACTCTAATGTTTCAATTGAATGATTTATTATCTAGTGTATTCAGGATATAAAAACTTATTTAAATGGCATTCATCTGTAGTCCTTGTGGGCCTTCATGGTTTTTTTGGGCACATGCATTCTGATGTTAGTGTGCTTGATTGAATCTAATATTCATTAAGTTTGATATCTGAGTTGAAAAAGTATTTCTAAATTATTTTTCAGGCGGAGGAAGATTGTCTAGCCAGCGTAGAATCTTCACAATGTTGAGAGGTGGGCGTGGAGGCCGTCACAGTCCGGAGCTGTATCCTCACACAATAAAGTGCTCCAGTGCCAGTGACACCAGCTCTGCATATAGTGGAAGTGACACTATGACTTCTGTACACAGCTCCCTGGATATGGATATGGAAGTAGATTTATCTGGTCTCCTCGAGTCCATTGTGGATTCAGATGAGGAAGAAGATTTAGAAGAAAGCATGGACAGTCTCACAGTTCGTGATGCTGTCCGTGAATGCCTTGAAAAAGATCCAAGTGAACGGTCTGATGATGATATTGAAATTCTCTTGGAATTTACTCAACATTTAAAAGCATTCACGAATATGACACATTCAGTACGTCGAGCATTGTGCACTGTCATGGTCTTTGCTGTTGTTGAAAAAGCTGGAACTGTTGTGATGAATGATGGTGAAGAACATGATTCTTGGTCAGTTCTTATCAATGGACATGTTGGAATTGAACATCAAACTGGGGAAATTGAATACCTAAATGTTGGTGACAGCTTCGGAATGGCTGAGGCTACACTTGAAAAATTATATCATAGAGGAGTAATGACTACACGATGTGATGACTGTCAATTTGTTTGTATCACACAAACTGATTATTATCGCATACTGCACCAAGGTGAAGAGAATATAAGACGACACGAAAATGATAATGGTGTTGTAGTATTGGTCACAGAGTTCAGAGGAGCTGCAGGAGAATCGGGATGTCAACAAGGTCATGTGGTAATAAGGGGAACACCTGAACATTTAATGTTACAGCTTATTGAAGATAACTCTCGTGACTCTACATATGTAGAAGATTTTCTCTTAACACATAGAACTTTTATTGAAAGTCCTTTGGTAGTTGCTAAACAGCTACTTGCCTGGTTCTCTGAACCTTCAGTTCGTGATAAAGTAACAAGAGTTGTTTTATTATGGGTTAATAATCATTTTACAGATTTTGAAACAGATCCAAGTATGATGGATTTCTTAGAGAATTTTGAAGCTGCCCTGGAAACAAATAAGATGGAAAGCCAATTGAGACTATTACATATAGCTTGTTCAGCAAAGGCACGGACTAGGAGTGTTACTTTGTCACGTCCTTCACGAGATGAACCTTTAAATTTTACTATACTAGGAGGTTATGAAAGGGGTTACGGCATATTTATTTTGAAAGTCGAGAAGCATTCTAAAGCTGAAGAAGTAGGATTGAAAAGGGGAGATCAAGTAATTGAGGTTAATGGACAATCTTTTCAACATGTTAGCCATGCAAAGGCCATGGAGATTATAACAGGTTCAACACATTTAAGCATTACAGTCAAAAGCAATTTATTAAACTTTAAGTTAATGTTGTTGATGCCAGACAACTCACCTCGCCAGCGTGGTTGTGTCAACATGGCACGATGGCAAACTGATCCTAGGGCGCGATTATCTACTGCAGAGTTATTAAGTGATGATCCTATTATTTTGCCCCCTGTTTTCCAATCACCCACCAAAAAACCACAACAACTTAGTATTAAAAAGGAACCACAAAAAGGATTTATGACATTGGGTCCAAAACGCAGATTACAAAAAGCTTTAATGAAAATGAACATTCTTCCTAAAAATACTATAACTGATGGTTTGCATAGTGATGACAGTATTTTGTCAAATTCTGAATCTCTAAATAAAGCTAATTCCAGCACATCATTTTATAATTCTCATAGTAATCCAGACCTAATATCAATATGTTATGACGAATATCAGTCATCAGATTACCCTGAACACGTATTAAAAGTTTATAGAGCAGATCAAACTTGCAAATATTTATTAGTGCATAAAGAAACTACAGCCAGGGAGGTGGTGATGTTAACTCTACAGGAATTCGGTATCACT
The DNA here is from genome assembly GCA_943193645.1 of Acentria ephemerella. NCBI lineage: Eukaryota > Metazoa > Arthropoda > Insecta > Lepidoptera > Crambidae > Acentria > Acentria ephemerella. Next base: position 4,464,706 of record OW971889.1, read on the forward strand.
GATCCAAGTTCAAACTTTTCTCTTTGTGAAGTGTCAGTAGCACAAGGTGGCATAATTAAACAGCACCGCTTGCCTGATCAACTTCAAAATCTTGCTGAAAGAATAGGTCTTAGTTCAAGATATTATTTAAAAACAAATGGAATCAGTGAAACTTTAGTTCCTGATGAAATGGCTCCTGAACTACTCAGAGAGAGTGTTGTTCATTTTCTTCAGTTAAATGCTGTAGAGGTTGCAGTACAATTAACTTTACAAGATTTCTGTATATTTCGACAAATTGAAAGCACTGAATATGTGGATGACTTGTTTGAACTGAAAAGTAGATATGGTACTCCAATGCTGTCCCAATTTGCAGAACTTGTAAACAAAGAAATGTTTTGGGTAGTGACTGAAGTTGTGAATGAACAAAATCTTGTCCGCCGATCAAAAATTATAAAACAGTTCATTAAAGTGGCTCGTCATTGTAAAGAATGCAAAAATTTTAATTCTATGTTTGCTATTATTTCGGGGCTGGGACATGGTGCGGTTTCCAGATTGAGGATAACCTGGGAGAAATTACCCACCAAATATTATAAACTTTTCACTGATTTGCAAATGCTAATGGACCCATCTAGGAATATGTCTAAATATAGACAATTGGTTACCACCGAGCAGGGGAAATCACCAGTTATTCCTTTCTATCCGGTTGTTAAAAAAGATCTTACCTTCATTCATCTTGGTAATGATACTAAAGTTGAAGGTATGGTTAATTTTGAAAAACTTCGCATGATTGCTAAAGAAGTTAGAACCCTTACTAATATGTGTAGTTCTCCTTATGACCTCTTTTCTCTATTAGAATTGGGTAAACAGCCACCTTCAAATGCCATGGTTGCATTGAATCAGTTAACTACTGGAGGTGTCCAACAAGGACAAGTAACTGTAAAAAGACGAAAGAAATCATCGAATGTTCCAAATCCGAAAAAAATGTTTGAAGAAGCACAAATGGTTCGAAGAGTCAAGGCATATCTGAATCGTATGCATGTTGAAACTGATGAAGAACGTCTTCATGCATTATCACTCGAGTGCGAGGGATCCGGGCCGGCCCCTGCGATGCCTCGCCGCCGACACCCATCGCCCTCTTTGTCTACCACGAGTAGCGCATCATCAGCCAGCGAAAGCAAAAAAAGTTTCGCCGGCAACAAATTTGGCGCTGCATCCCCTCAAGCTGTGAGAAAATTGCTAGCTCTATCTGAGCCAGCTAAAACGAGGCCCCATCAACCGAGACCGCCACCACCCGGACCATCGCCATGTTCACACCGTCGTGATGGTCCGGCTCCTGGTATTTGTTGTCCACGTACTGCACATGAGAGATCTCATTCAGACACACCTACTCCTTTGCCTGTCGACTTATCGGCGGAAAGTAGTAGTGTAACGTCATTAGTAAACTTGCCACTGAGAAAGACTGGATCAGCGACGTCGAGTGACAGTGGGCACGGTTCTTGCACGGCCACAAGTTGCACGCGGCCCGTGCCACCGCCGCGCATGCCACAGCCGTACACTCTCGCCGCACAGGTGGCCCGACTAGAACGCCTCAGCCGAGCACACTCGCACGAGGGAGTCACTCGCCCCTACGATTATTATCATGACACGCCGGATGACGATGATGATGATCAACAGGTATCGGCCGTTTAAATTTTTAATACTCTTATCTAAATCAATGTCTATTTACATAGTTCACTGTTTTGTAATCTCACTTGACGAATAGAAAGCACATGTTTATATGAATTTCTTATATTAATATATCATGTATGTACTCTTTACAGCTAAGTCTCAAGACTGTATAATTAAGACAATTTCCTAGTGTTATATAGTGTAAAATTTCATTATTTAGTAAGCCATTAATTAATATAATGTGACCCACCATTTCCAGTTTTATCTAGAGAAAGATGTTTGATGTATACCAATTAGAGTTGACCTGTTGTGTATCCACCATTTGGTATATTCTACATTCCGTTGTTTATGTAATATATTATTAATGTTCATTATTTATAATTGTGAAACTTAGACCAAATAATAATTAATGTACCTTTTAACATTTATAATTCAAAAATTTTAAATAATTTTATGTTAGTATTGTGGTAGCTTTGTGGACCAACAATGGGTTTGAATGTTATTTTTAATCACATGGTAGCTAGCAGCTTCAGTTCTGTTTTATCATGATTTTAACTATATGATTGTAAATAATAAATACATAAAATTACTATAAAAATATATTTGTTTGAATTTGTTGTACAAATGCCATTATAAAACGAGAATAAATCCAGAGCTGTTATCTAAATTGAGCAAGATAATCAACCTCTAGCGGATGTAGTTCCGGAGCAGCGATGACAAGACTATGCAGTGGCGGTCCTAATTCGGTTTGTTGCATTTCATGCAAAGACTTCACCACAATTTTTTGATCACTAGCTCCAACTCGAGACAACCCAACTGTTGTACAATCTTTAGTAATGCCTGTGTAAGAGATAAAATATCTAAATAAATACAATTTTAGTGCAGTGCGTCTTATTTTACCAGTATGAATACAAAAAAACATTCTATGAACGCTACATTACATGCCCTAAACGGATAGCAGTCGTATGTTTACTAAGTATAAGCAAATGTGAGAGGAGCTCTTTGGCGTTGTAGCTCGATCACTGTGGGACTCTATTACGGAAACAAAGCTACTTTAACCATAGTTGGCCTTGGATCAATCAAAACTTATTATATCGTGCTCTTCTATACAGAGGACCAAGATAAAATATATTTACAAGGCACGTTGTTACCGTTGGTCCCGGTTATTACGGCAACCGCGGTCACCCACTAATCATTGGCCAGCGTGATGTGGAAAAGGACTAAAATAACGTGTTTCTCCCATGTTGGTCCCCTATGGATGGAAGTGGGATATGTATAGGCTGGTGAGCCTTATTCCACATCAAATATATCTAGAACTTGTTCCTGTTGATATTTTTTTTTATTCAATGGATAAAATTTGTACATCCATTGTTTAAAAGACTGACTTACATAAGCTTTTGGTGTGCTAGTGGGAAAATTCAAAAGTTTAAAGCTAGAGCCAAATACTTTGTGATTTCAAACTTATTAGAGTTGATTTTGTAAACAATAGGCTGCACGCACATAACGATTGCTTTGAAACAATTGTTTATTTTTATAAATGATATAAAATCCAAAATAACTCATTCACTGTTTCCATCTAAACATGATGTATAGATTTTGAAACTTTTTGTCGCACATTCAGAGTGTGGAATATGAAATTCCTTACCGGCACATGTATTCCCTCCTTCAAAATGGTGTGACGAGGCACCTTTTAAGCCGGCAATGTGGAAATAGCTACGGCATTATCGTGTGCGGTACGTATTAGCTATCTTCGCATATGGATACATACTGCTTACAATCTCTACAAATCGGTGTAGTCACTTTCTGTGCTATTTATTATATATTGTGCGTTTTTTTTGTGTTATTATTGTGTTTTTTTTCTCTCCATTAACTCGAATAAGTGGTGATATTTACCTATATTTGGTTTATTTTCAACTATTTGAACAAGTTGTGTAGCAGCCTCTTTAACTGACATAAACTTTGGGTCCATGTATTGGCGAACCTTTTTAGTTAAGGATTCTTCAGTAGGTTCTTTCACTTTGATATCTGTAAAATACCAAAAAATTGTATATGAGAGATATACCCTAATGTTTTACTACGTTAAACTTGAGTTTAGAACGCCCGATTCGAGAAGTACCTCCAGTCTTATTTAGTCATTATAACAGATAATCAAGAAAACGCAACCTAAACCTGTGTATACTCGTATACGTAGATTCGTTAAATTAGCATATCCATAACGTTTAGGGCCTCACTGGAGCATCTCATTAGTACACCTTGTGTAAGTTTTCCTTTTACTATAATGTAGCTGACAAATGCATATTATAAATTATTCGCTAATTGTTGATGTACGCCAAATTGCCTTTGGTTTTGAGCTCTTGAAAAATGTAATTTTGATATAGACAAAAAAATGTTTTTTCAATTACATAGAGAACTTTCATCATGGTTGATCTGGGATGGATTATTCTCTACATTACAGCTGTTGTTTCCTGTGTATAAATATAGGAGTTGCCAATTGGTATGCCAAATTTATTTGTGGCAAGTTAGAAGTTGAACAAATGCAACACAAAAATAATAAATTAATGTAGCGATAACTACAGACAAATAAATAAATATGTACAATTATATTTACCTAATAAGCATAAGGTATGTAAATTTCTTGAATAATTGTTAACAATTTTCTCAAAAAAGCTGTCTGGTTTCCATGTTTCTGTCCAATAAGGAATTGATACAGTTTCCCCAAAGTTATAAAGTTGTAGACCACAACAACTCACAGCATTCATTATTGAGGCATTATGCACAATCTATAATATTCAAAACATATAGGAGTGTAAAAATATCTCAAAATATACATAAATAAAGGTGTCCTCTATACAGACCTGTGATTGTACACCCATCTCTTTTGCTCTAAGGAGCATATCAGTGTGTGTTGTAGCACCTAATGGATCACCAACTACCAGTAATGCAATTTCTTTTTCTTTTGCATCTGAAAGTATAGCATCAATGCCACTCTCACATAATTCACGGTCTGCAATTATCAATGGTCTCCCATAAAACTCTTCCTAAAAATATCAACATGGTATTTGTTTATTTATTGGCACAGTAACAAATACTATTCTTTTCTTATTTAATTAAATTTAAATTTCCATTAAAACTGAGCACAACAAGCAATTATAATTAATGTTGCATAAATCTTCTCTATTACCAATTATTGTGTTACTTATTGATTAGTGAGAAGGAAACTGAAATTCTCAGAACACTTGATACTTCTTAAAAATAATTCTAAGTTCTGATGAAATATATCAAGGTCTTTACTTATTATTATTACTATTTTGACATACATTGTTTCTAGCAAAACATTGTGCAAGATATCTAAGCTAAATTTGAGGATATCATTTATTAAATAATAATATTTATTGCACAAGAAACTTAAGTTGTAGGTACACATATTAACAACAAATTTCAATTTAATTGTGCATTATAGGTATGTTGCCTTAGACGGCAACCATAAAGTAAAATATAAAACAATAAATTAAAAAGAACAAAAATTGACTCAAAAACATAAATTAATCAGGTTTTCATTGCTTAATTAATAAAAGAAAGTAACCACTTCAACAATACTGACTTTGTTTCCCAGACTGAACAAGTTTTTATTTTACAAAAACCCAGTACTTTATTATAAATCCCCTTGATGCAATCCCCAAACCTGCTTGCAAAGTGAGAATTCACAATGGTTCTTGGCATTCATAAAACACATTTTTTTTAACAATATGTTGTAAAGGAATATTCTATTTCATATTATATGGAAATGTTATTATATTTCTTCTCTTGGTAAATTTGATGACATGATATTTTTAATATTTACAGAGATTATCATTTGAAACATTGTTTAAGTAAAAATGTTGCTGTGTTTCCACTCTGAGAGGAGATCAAGATAAAACATTAATTTTTTCTAAATTTTATCAAGGCTTCAGTACACTCACGGTGACTATGCCAGCCTCATGGGGAGACTATAATATAGCTGTCTTTAAAGCTACTTGCTCATGGTCCTTGCAAGAGTGCTTGACAATTTTTATGAACAAGGGTTCTGTGTGTTTATATTATATTAATGGAAGTAGAGTTGTCCAACAACAAGGTTTCGATGCTCATAAAGCTTTATCACAAGCATATTATACTTAGGGATGCAGCGAGTAAAGATTGTAAGTATAAATTATGATGGTTAAGCTAAAATTGGTGCAGAATTTAATATAAAAGAAAGTGGAAACAAAGATGCACATTCTATGCTCACAATTTTGTTATGCAAAGAAAACATAAGTCAAGTATGGACTGCCAAGTTTCATAAACAGTTTCAGGTAAAAAAAATTCAAACAACAATAAATTGATAAACAAATGTTACCTAATTAATATAATTAGTCAATAATATTCACTCTACACTATTCTTTCCCATCTTATTCACAACAGTGGAGGAAGGAACAACAAGATTGGTGCAGGTGGTGTATTCCTTAACTACATATATATGTGAATTGATGTCATACATCAATTTTCTTTATTTACTAAACTGTTTAAGTAGGGTAATAGAGTTCATATTAAACCCCAGAACAGAAACAAATGGACAAATATTAAAAAAGTAACAGAACAAGTTATGGACAATGAAGTAACTATGTTACGATTAATTGTAAATATACATTACTTGAAATCACTCAGAGTAATTTAGGGTATACAATAAAGCTTATTCTATCTATCTATTAAAAATTAGGCCAAGTATAATTAATGTTTAAAAAGTTAAGAAGACTGTTTCACCTCCCCTTTTACAAGAGTTTTACCTATTCTCTACCTACACCTCTTTTATTCCCCCTTAATTTTTGTTCCATAAATAAATATTTACCGAAATTTAAAACTTGAGTATTATTTTAAACTTTTTAACTATTATGAAAGAGGTATTAGATAAAGCTTTTATCGTAACAAATAAAAGGCCAATCGATCTCCAATAGCCACAAACTCTTACCAGTGCATCTTTTCCAATAGTAAGTATCGAGGTATAACCTTCTAAAAATACTCTATCACATTTTTTCACAATTTCTAATCCTTTAACTGTAATGTCCTTTGCGTCACCTAACCCTAGACCTATTAGGTAAAACATGATATTAATAACAGTAGTAGTCAGGCATGTGGATGCAGTTTTATTTTATTAAATAAATAAATCGAAATAAGGAGTATTTCGAACCACTTTTTTTTTTTGCAATTATGTGGCCTGGTAACTAAGACCTTTAAGCCATATCTTCATTAATGTAGTTTTTATCTTTATTTATGGCTCCAGGATACTGGTGACATGTACCTCATGGAGTTTTTGGCGACTAATGGTAGGCCCAGCTATTATGTTAATGACTTACGAGAAAATATTTGAAAATGGAACGCAATGTAAGCAATTATGCTAAAATTATACGAAAATGGAATGTTTTGATAATGATTACGACGGAATGATAAGTAAATGAGAATGAAATCGTATAATGTTTTTACATTACAAATGAATAAATGGAAATGAAACACGGAAAAATCTCACGTAAGTCACTAATCAACGCTGAATGATGTATTCCATATATTGCATGACTTAACGATCCTTTTTTGCCATAAAACGACACAAATTTCATGACAAAAACAACACTACAACACAATATATTAAATAAAACACACAGCACTAAACCCCCCCCCCCCCCCCCCCGCCATTACGCACCAAAAACCTCTTTCGAACCACTTCGAAATTAGTTCCACAGATTAGAAGGAATACTTTTTTTCCAATTATTTGGCCTGATAGATAAGACCTTTAAGCCAGAGGTATATGTTCTAAGCCTTAGTTCACAGAGTATCTACTAGTCTGTGCTTTTATAGAATTTTTAAAAATTTATTCTGGTCTTGGATTCAGTCCTTCAGGCTGAAGTTTGCAGTTTCACATTGCAGTTTTAACTTCAAAATAATATTGGTACGTATCATGGAAAATTAATTAGTAATATTTATCTAATATCGAAAGTTTATAAAAAAGAAAACAGTGTGTGGATTATATAAAAAAAATTGCAAACACATTAACTATAACACTCGTTTTGCTATGAATAAGGCTTGTCATCTAAAAGTTTTGAGCCATATTTTCTACAATGTCTATTATTATTTATCATCTACAGGATCATTATTATTCATCTACATGATTGCAACGTCCCTTTGTGTCCGACACCGGTATTCTGGAGCCTAATTAAAGAAATAACTGTATAAGACATGATTGTATGGGTTTCAGTTCCCTTTAACTTCACTAACTTCACTGCAATAAGGAGAATTTAAAAAAAACACACTACTCTACAGTATTGTAATTTGTGTGCTGTATAATGGTGATGTCGGTTGGGTGCTGTATATTATATATCATATATTGTGTTGTAGTGTTGTTTATGTCATGAAATTGGTGTAGTTTTATGACAAAAAGGATCGTTAAATCGTGTAATATATGGAATATTTCATTCAGCATTGATTAGTCACTGACGTCAGATTTTTCAATGTTTTATTTCAATTCAAAAATTTTCTCGTAAGTCATTAACAAAATAGCGGGGCCTACCATTGGTCGCCAAAAACTCCTTTGGGCAAAGGTTTCATTGCACCAGTATCCTGAAGCTATAAATAAAGTTAGTAACTACCACTGAGCATATAAACACTACGTGTAACTACAATAATAAAGATATGGCTTAAAGATCTTAGTTACCAGGCCAAATAATTGGAAACAAATGTACTGTAACAGTCAGGCCGGGTAAAGCAAAAAAAAATGTACTGTATAGTAATCTGTGAAAACAACTAAGCGCAAAAATGACTTCAAAAAATACTTTAGATTGATTTAAAACTGTAAAATGATTTCAAGGAAAGGACAAAAAACAATAAATGAAGGAGTAGTCGGAAAGTATATAAAAAAGGAAACACCTCCAGATTTACCGAGTGCGTCACTTTTTAATAAACGTAAATCTTTTTTTATTTGTAGGGCAATCAGTTTTTGTGTATTTATTTTACTATATTCCCAAATATATTTTAGTTATCAATGTGTGGACGACGGGACAAAACCGTAGGCCTCGAAGTCAACCTTTTGGAATCAGTGATGGAGCTTCACAAAGCCATGAAAACAAATTTGGCAAAGCCCAGACAATGAGTGGTCATGCTGGAAAATATACTCCAAGTGAATCAATACCTAATTTAGCTCACAGGCAAGTACATGAGAAAAAATGTGATCAAATACGTTTGGAACTTAATAAAACTTACATGTCCCTTAACTATAATAATAAATGAACCTTTAATTATAGGTAAAGTCTTTTGCAATGTTTGTTAATTATCTTATATTTTTGTTTTAACATATATTCTATGTGCACTCTGAAGGTACATTCTAAAAAAATGTAATATAATTTTTGAAATTAGATGTGTAGCTTGACAAGATCACCTTCTACATCATAACTTTCAAAATAAACCTCATTCAAATGATTGTGTAATTTATTTTTGTTTATTATAGATTTGCTTATTTATCAACTGGCAGCTGTGATACAGCTAGTACATCAAGTAATTACAACTCGCAGTACAACTTGGATTCTAACTTAGTAAGTTCACTTTCCCTATGATGTATTGCATAGAGTTTGTCTTATTTAACAGAATAAGTTATTTTCTATTTATTTTTACACTATCAGAATTTAGAATGTGACTTCAGAGTGTAAATTTATGATGTGTCACATTGGAATCCATATAAACAAGAGATAGAACAGAGAAGGTGAAGAAATGAATTTCTTTATACATTTAATAAATTCATTCCAATCCAAGAATCATTTCTTTATTACTATTGGCATGATAAAATTAGACTGTATGAAACTTTGTAACTACTTTATGTACTTTTTGGTATTCCCATTACTGTAGGGTTCTATTCTTCTAATTTAAGGGAAATATGTATCTTAGTGCATAGTTTCAGTGATATTGTACAAAGTTATAATTTTTAATATTGCCATAAATGCTAGCTGTGATATAAACTCTAAAACTAAACTTAAATAAAATAATACCTGCACTCCATTGCCATAGATAGATGTTCAGATTAGAACTTGAAAGTTATGGGACATTAAAATGAACACATTTTATTCTTATATCAGTAAAAATAATTTAATCCTTATTAAAACAATTCTGTAAGTTTTTTCTAAGGATGGATGTTCTTCACTGCAAAGGAGTTACACTATAGTCTTAAATGTGTTTGTGTCTCTCAAGCTTAAGTTTTTAGGTATAAATATACAAATGTACATCAGTCAATATATGCCACAACTATAGATTACTGACTTACTGATGATGAATCAGATGAACCACTGGCTTACTTGACATTGTCTGGCATAAAAAAAAATATTGAGATTTTGTGTCAGATGATTGTGAGAAAATTCAATACTACTCCATGACATCACTAGTAAAATGAATATACCAAATTTAATAGAAATTTAATCAATTTTCTTAATTAAATTAGACTTAGTTTTTTCTTAATTAAATTAGACTTAGTTTATTTAATTTCATCATAGTGCTCTGTTCTTTGTATGGAATAATTGTCACTACATATGAATGATGATGAGACCAATGTTTTTTACATTTACAACAATTGTATTTTTTGTATATTGCTTTTTTATTCCTAATATAACACTGTTTAATTTCTCAAAAAATCTCTATTTTCACAAACACCAGTTACCCAATACCCAGTTGTGACTCCACCTATGGCCTTAATGGTTGCAAGTCACAGGCCTTTAGGGCTAATTTAATGTATGTCTTTTGAAAGAGCAAAGTCCTGGGTGATTGCCTAGTTTGACATCATCTAAGGCTGTCACTTTATGACTTTATGACCCAATAAGTCCTTCAATAAGTAATGTGTATTAAATTTTTAGGCTTCACATTCAACTCTTAATGAAATTGAGGACTCATTTAGCAGGCAGACTAGCTACAGGTACTACAGACAGCCTCAACAGGAGGATCCTATATATCAGAACCAACAACAAGTAAGTAGCACATTCCTATTATTTTAAAATTTTAATAATGTTTATAATGCATCCAAGAACATCTGATTAAATAATCCCAACTTTTTAATTTTGTTTTTAAACTGTCATTTGGAAGTAGAATGAAATCTATTTAAGAAAAATTAATTATAGATAATTCCTAAATCTGTGTGGTCCAATTCCAATTGGTATGTTTCAAAAATACAAAATCTTTCATTCAATACACACTTGAATCTGCAAGTAAGGTGAGATGATCAGGCTACAAACATAGTTTTTTAACCAGGTACAGCAACAAAAACAGCAGCAATATGGATCGCGGGAGTCCAGTATGCCGCGATTATCTTCCAATCTGAGTCTAACGCCGAGGATGCATCCTCCATCGCCTCATTCTATCCGTCTTCATGCATGCACAGACAGTAATGGATTTGCCTTACCTTGTTTAAATAAATATATTATAATATAATATGTATATATATATATATACAACCTAATGAATTAATAAGAGAGATTTTTCCGGGAATAATCCTAGCCCTACATCAAGATAATAAGAAATGGGGCTGTGTGTACGTTTTTACAACAAAATTCAAATCCATATTAGAGTTACGAGTAAAAAAATTTCGTTGAAGCGGTGGTAGGGTTTAATTTTGAGAAGTTAAAAGAACTTAGTAATTGTAACTATTTATTTAAAGACCTTTGTGATTTTGATTATTGTAAATTTTTTTGCAGCATACACATCTGCCAGCCAATCTTCGCCGATTTACTCTAACTACGTAAACACGTCCGCTCTTCCTTATCCTAGCAAGAGTCACGGAAGTAATATTATCTCTACTACCCAAGGTATGTCTAGTTCTAGTAAAATAAAGTTAAAAACTGATGTAAGTGTAATTAATATTTACGGTCGGTATTTATATCAGGGTAGGCACATAACCCATGGTTAGAGTAAATATAAAATTGTAACGATTTCTACATTATACCTTTTACCTATTGGTTCTCTTAATTTTATTTTATTTTCAGTTTGTTTAAACCACTTTTTTTTAAAATTTTAATTTCCATATTAATCGATAAGTGAATACTTATGTTTTATATGTAGGTTAGGGAGTTCGTCAAATCACGGCAGATGACGAAATGTCGATTTTACATTATGGTTTTCGCTTGTAAGTAGCCTTAAAACTTACCTATTTATTATTTATATATTGCTTAATATAACGCTAGCTAGAAGAAAAGGCACATTTCGTCATCTAAGTTACCGGAATTTGACGAAATCCGTGATTCCCATTAATAATACTCAGTCATCAGTCAAAAACGCTGACAAGCAGATATTAAATAAAAAAAAGTGAAATACCTACGTCTAAACATTTTATAATCGTAAAGTGGCGTGCACTACAAACGCACACAAGCACACTAAATTTTTCACCAAAGTACGCATTCAACACGGTAGCCTTTTGACAGGGATACACTCTTTGTTATAGAATGGTAGCAAGACTTAATTAAGTTAGTTTGCTAGGACGAACCACACGCACACTTCTACGAATACCCCTAGCCCACGTCTACAGGACTATCATTTAGACGGCGAGTTTATTTTTATGAACATTTGTGTTTTAAATTCATTATTAAAAATCTCATGTATAAAACTTATTCCTCTGCCGGGGTTGCTTTTTCACATTGCAATTAATTTTACGAACACCACGGAAGCATTTGACGGAATGTTCCCCGGTCTTGGTTGTGGCTCCCGATTGTGACCACAACGCAATTTAGGGTGAATCAAAACACGTAGTTTGTTACAGGCGGGGAGTTAACATATCTGTCCCTTCCTTCATATTTGTTCATACCAAAGCAAGAAGGTAACTTTAGGGCGGTTATGTGGTATTTATTCGAATTCAGGTTCTGATGAATGCGATTTGCCGCTGCCGCCGGGCTGGTCGGCGGACCGTACGCTGCGCGGGCGCCGCTACTACATGGACCACAACACACAGACCACGCACTGGACGCACCCGCTCGAGAGCGTGCCGCGCCCTTGGCAGAGAGTCTCCACGCCGCATCATGGAGTTTATTATTTCAAGTCAGTATAGATATCTGTACCGGGAGATGCAGTGCTGATAGACCTCCCCCAAAGTGTACCGAAGGCAGATAGGCCGAGGATGGTAAAGGACGCAGGAATTCGCTGAATACCAATTCTGTGGGTTTGGAGATACCAAGGGCCTATGCCCAGTAGTAGGCTTCTCTCGAATGGTATGTGACTATGATGATATCATTGACAGCTTATTACTATACTGTCGACATAATAATAGGATGGAAATATCTACCACTTCTGACGTCATCGACTAAAAATAAACCCACAATCCTGAAACATTTTTCATTTTTTAAAAAACATACATAACTACTACTGATTATTTCCTTTGCGGAGTGAAAGTAATTTATCAGTCAGTGGTGCTATTCTATTATTTCTATTTTTAGTGTAGTACATGCCCCACTGCTGAGCACAGGGTAGAACTCATAAGGGTTACCCATTCGGGTAATAAAGTGACTGGTAATAATACCAGTCACCAGTCATAATTATTTTATGCTATATCATGTCGTTTACGTCCTTACAAATAAAGTCAATTGTAAAACAAAATTTGATGTCGGCTGAAAATAGCAGACTAAGTGATTAATCTACACAACTATGGTTTCATTCTATGTTACACTAGATATCTTCACACAAAGACCACTCTTACTGCTTACCATCGAACAGTGTCGAGTGTTTGCTGTCTTATATTATAAAAAAGTATTTTGCCTTATGCAAAGTTTCGAGTTAATTAGACCTAGATCCTTTAATGAGTTTTTGTGTCTATCGTTTCTTTATTGATTTGATTATAAAACATAATTATAGATAACACATCTAGCACTGGCGTATTATATTAAATAAAATCAGTCAATAATGGAAACTACACAACCCCTTAAAGAATCTGTCTACTTAACCTGTGACTGTATATTATACAAAAGAAGTAAAATCAAATCGAGTATTAGTTTCTTCAGAATTGATCACAACACTAACACACACCTTTATGCGCGCGCACGCACACACACACACACACACAAACAAACATACATTAATTATGTACTCTGATACCCATACACTTTTCAAACTCAATAATAACAATTTATTACGGGTTAATTTATTAAAATTTTATTTTTTTGAAACGTGATGTATGTTCAGTATACCTTTAAGTAGACATACATAAATTGCGATGTAATTAGAATATATAACTGATTTTGTTTATAGACTGTTGGTGTACCTTATTATTAATAAAAATCGGACACTAAATGCCTCTTTCATTTATTTCAGTGAGATAACACAGCAAACTACCTATGCACACCCTTGTCTCGTTGGAGGTTGTTACTTGGTCAGCCCTTATGTGCCCACATTGGTGCCACCATATTTGTTAGAAGAAATACCACATTGGCTCATTGTTTATTCAAAAGGTTGTTATATCTTCGTATTCATGTACTAAACAATAAAATAATCTTTTTAATTTAAATAACATTATCAAGAATCAATCTTTTTTATTTTTAGCTGATCAAGAATTAGACCACAAGCTACGATGGAATATGTTCCGTTTGAGTGAGCTGGACTGCTATTCTGATATGCTCACTCGCCTCTACAAGCAGGAGCTGCAACTGATCGTCATGAAGTATGAACAGTACAGGTATGAATCAATACCATTCAGTTATAGGCAAACTATTTAATATTTAAGGGCTATCTCGCTATTTTTCCACCTAATAACATCTTTTATGATCATGAGTCGCTATAGGATTTAAAATGGTACTTGAAATTTTTCATAAAGGCTTATTAAAAATATTTGCTCATTTTTACAAAAGCGTCATGAATATATTTTACATACACTCTAAATAGATGCCAGTTGCGTTGTCTTGGTCTTCTGTACAGTCGGCTAATACCCGCCTTTTGGATATAAATTTCATGGGGTTCATTCACAAATAGCGATTGAGCAAAATGACTATAACTTAGTATTTTCATTTCAAGATTTATAGAATGTAATAGAATATATCTTTTTTGTACATCAGCCAATTCAAGAAGAGAAATACAAAATTAGACAAAAAAGAAATTTTTGTCTAATTTTGTACAAAGGGCGACCTTATCGCTAAAAGCGATCTCTTCCAGGTAACCGTATATTATTTATAAATACTTTATCAATTTGAAAATGACTTATAACTCGGGTGGCATACAGGCATAAAGCCCGTTTGATGGATTTTCCTTTTTACGGTATGCGGCATTAATTATAGTATAGGCGCATCTTACATTTAGTCATTAACACAGCCAGTCGCTATAAATCACTAAAATGTTACGTTGTCAGGATTAGAGGCCAGATCCTATACTTCTTACATAATGCTTTCCCGAGACTTGGGTTGGTGATGTCCTGACCAAATTAGGCACATACTACACAATAATTTTTTATTTGTTATTGGTACTTGAAATTTTTCATAAAGGCTTATTAAAAATATTTGCTCATTTTTACAAAAGCGTCATGAATATATTTTACATACACTCTAAATAGATGCCAGTTGCGTTGTCTTGGTCTTCTGTACAGTCGGCTAATACCCGCCTTTTGGATATAAATTTCATGGGGTTCATTCACAAATAGCGATTGAGCAAAATGACTATAACTTAGTATTTTCATTTCAAGATTTATAGAATGTAATAGAATATATCTTTTTTGTACATCAGCCAATTCAAGAAGAGAAATACAAAATTAGACAAAAAAGAAATTTTTGTCTAATTTTGTACAAAGGGCGACCTTATCGCTAAAAGCGATCTCTTCCAGGTAACCGTATATTATTTATAAATACTTTATCAATTTGAAAATGACTTATAACTCGGGTGGCATACAGGCATAAAGCCCGTTTGATGGATTTTCCTATTTACGGTATGCGGCATTAATTATAGTATAGGCGCATCTTACATTTAGTCATTAACACAGCCAGTCGCTATAAATCACGAAAATGTTACGTTGTCAGGATTAGAGGCCAGATCCTCTACTTCTTACATAATGCTTTCCCGAGACTTGGGTTGGTGATGTCCTGACCAAATTAGGCACATACTACACAATAATTTTTTATTTGTTATAGATCTGCCTTATTGCAAGAAATTGAGAGAAGACGACAAGCATCGTACCATGCCAAGTTATTATAAATTGTCATTAATCATTTGCCTTATTATGCTGTGATCATAATGATAGGATATTAATTAGGATAATTCTATCCAACTTATATTACTATTTAGTTGTACTTTTTTAGTTAATATTTATGGGTGATATTTTGACTATAATGTTACAATTATGTAAATGTATAGTTAAGACCTAAAACTGTGATGCAACCATTTATATTGAATTGAGAAGTCTAAAAACAAATCAATGCATGCACATCAGTCTTCAGGTTCCTGACAACTTGGCTATAATAATTAGCAGATTAAAATGAAAAATGAAAGTAAATTAAAAATTATAGTGATGTAATGAAAAAATATTTTTTATATAATTTTCTTAAGGATTCCTACTTTACAGCTAGACTACCAGACTAGCTAGAATTATTTTACAAATTTTTGTGTCTTGATACTATAACATCTTCATGAATTTATATAACTTTAATGATCAAAATTGTAGTTTTAAAGTGGCTGAGCCTAAAAAAGACACAAACCGTAAAAATTATGTGTCATAAAAAATAGAGCTGTTTTACTTTATAACAAAACATACATGTTGGATAAAACACACAGTGTTGAGATGAAGAAGCTGTTCGTGATTTCCCTTTGCTGTTTCCTTTTTTAAGGATTAAATATCACTTACCAAAGATGTTTTCTTGGAGTTTTTCTTACTAGCAGTAGCGCAAGTTTCCATACAGTAGTACCAGACACTATCTGTCAAATTCATAGTCTTCTCGCACCAGCTAGCCCTTGCTGCAACGTTATGTGTTTTATCTAACACATAATATCTGTTTTGTTATAAGACAAAACAGCTCTATTATGTATCTTTATAAAAAATCCAGCATTGAGATGAAGACCTGTTTAGTATCGACGGGTGATAAACGCTATGTGAAAGGACAGATAAAATGTATTTGTAATGAAAATAACAAAATACCATTAATATAATTTAATATATATATGTAGGTGATAGTTTAAATCAGAATGCAATAAAATAATATAAATCTTTATCATTAAGCTCTTTATTAAGCCATAAGTATTAAATCGTAATTAATAATAATGAGATCTATTATTGGTGACAAACCTTATTATAATTTAAAGAATCAACTTAAAAATACAATATACAAATTAAGATTACATTAATTAGATTAATATTATTTATTATTAATTAATCATTTTTTGTAAATAAGATGACTGTGAAGCCTCATTTTTGTTTAAGAGAATCTATCTAAAGAGGCAATTGAGTAATATATTCAGTTATGAAACTTACTTGACTGATAAGAGAATCTACTCTAGGATTACAAGTCTTATCTTGATTCAACTGGCGATGGCGACGCGATTGTTTGTCGTTCGTAGTTTGTGAGGCAATTACCTTACCTCTTTCTTACTGGCTGTAGAATCTGAACGCTCTCCCTCTGAAGCAGCAGTTAGACACCAAAGCAGACTGTTACACGCGAGATTCATGTTATACACTCAAAATCAACACTTTTTACTTTTATTAATTCAGGCTGTGTGTTTTAAAAAACACGTATGTATATGTAACTTTGAGATTTTTCACTGTTATTAATAGTCGCATTCTATGGACTGCCACAAATCACAAATGCTATGAATTTGACAGCTAGTGCTAGTAAGAAAAAGACAACTCTTAAGAAAACATCTTTGGTAAGTGATATTTAATCCTTAAATAAAGGGAACATGAAAGGGAAATCACGAACAGCTCCTTCATCTCAACACTGTGTGTTTTATAAAGACACATAATATATATTTTGATACTGTATGTATGTAATATGACAAGTGCCTTACAACTAAAGTAAAGCTTTAAAAAATAATTTTTGTTTTAATTTTCTGTAAGGAACTTAGTAATAGTTTAGTTTATTAACTTTTACTAA
Organism: Acentria ephemerella; assembly: GCA_943193645.1. Classification (NCBI taxonomy): domain Eukaryota; kingdom Metazoa; phylum Arthropoda; class Insecta; order Lepidoptera; family Crambidae; genus Acentria; species Acentria ephemerella. The sequence goes on from OW971889.1 coordinate 4,482,432, forward strand.
TATCCTACAACTATCTAATTTTTTTTCTTTTTTGTATAAATTCATAATACATTTAAATCTAAGGCATTAACTTCACATTTAATAAACATAACTACAATATTGTAATATGATTTAATTTGCTTTGGCATAATTATTAAGAGGACAGAGTCATTGAGTTAAGAAGTATATGGCAGCAAGATATTTATATATATTAAGGCCCTTTGTGAGTTCTCAAGCCTAAGGGTCAAACTGGCTGAGAATTTGTAAACAACAGGCATCATCTCCAATGGTGATGTCCTACTCACCTGTCAATTGTTCTTCAGGCTTCTTGAGCCATTTAATACTTGCAGACAACGAGGGTACTTCTAAAGGTTTGGACCTTGTTTGTTCAGGTGAACATTGTCAACCGGAAAAACAGGATTGGATGAACTTAGCACCTTTCATAAACCATTATTTATAAAAGAAAGCAACAAATTTATAATTAGGACTACATAATGTCAAAACCAACTACCCTTTCAGCAATTTTAGATTTTTACCTCACATCCTAACTTTTTTATTCATCACTGCTTTGCTTCGTAATTGGATTATCTGCTAACCAAAAAAATCTATGCTTTTCAATAATCACTATCACTAAATCATTTTATAAATAGGCTGACTAATGTTAAGCGATAGTCATTGTTTAAATAGATCATGGGACAAAAAAAGAAGATGACATATTATTTGTTTCACTAAAGACATCAGCAAACAGGATACGCTGATATGTGCAGCCTAAGTGGCAGGATAAAGTGCTTCATAAATAAATTAACAGATTATTATATTTATGAAAATAACTATATTTTACATTGACACCAACAAGACTTATAGTAAGTCCAACTAACTCAACAGTTCTTTGTCAGTGGTAGCTTGTTCATTCTGATCTGATACAACTTGTTCACCATCAATTATATCATATTCACCAACTTTTGAGAAGCCTGATATCCTATATACCTTTGCATTCTTGATTCCAAGTGTGTTTGCCCACGCTTGAGCTGTAATAGATAAACATTTAACTATGCGAAAACTGAATACCATGGTTTAAAAATAAACATTAAACATATTGTTAAAATTATTTACCAGGAGGAAAGTTTCGTTCTTCATCTGATTTAAGTCCGTAATAATGGGCCCAATCGGCTTTTCCTTGATATAAGCTATAAATAACTAAACCAAATGCGTTCCATGCGAATAGGCCATATGCTATGCTAAGACGACGTTTCCATATTACCGCTGTTTCTTCGGGTATCGGTTTAGTCCTTCGACGAATAAATTTATGCCACCACTTATAAATCATTACTGTTTATTCCATATAACTAGCTCTCTGTTTTTAAAGGTTATGGTAAATAAATATGGAAACTATTCCGATTATAATAGGTCTTCCCTTGTTCACGTCACTGTAAATTATCACAATGAAACTATTTATATAATAAAATATACACAATATAATCAGAGTAAGTTAATTAATGTATATTTATTAATTTAAAATATTACATAATTTTATTAAAACCCCGCACAAAAACAAAACTGACAGACCAACTCCCCACAGATTACAAAGAGTATGTCTAAATACAGAACTTAAACAACCTGACGTATCTTTTTTTTTCAATTATTCAATTATTTAGCCTGGTAACTAAGACCTTTAAGCCATATAATCATTAATGTAATTTTTATCTTTATTTATGGCTCCAGGATACTGGTGCAATGTAGCCCTTTGCCCCATGGAGTTTTTGGCGACTAATTGTAGGCCCCACTATTTTGTTAATGACTTACAAGAAAATTTTTGAAAATGGAATGCAATGTATGATAAAATGATACGAAAATGGAATGTTAAGATAATTATTACGACGAAATGATAAGTAAATGAGAATGAAATAATGTAATGTTTTTAAAAAAATGAACTTAGTCTACAACTGAATGATTGGAAATAAAACACTGAAAATCTCACGTAAGTCACTTATCAACGCAGAATGATGTATTCAATATTTTGTATGACTTAACGATCCATTTGTCCATAAAACTACACCAATTTCATGACAAAAACAACACTACAACACAATACATGAAATAAAACACACAGCACCAAACCGCCCCCCGCCATTACGCGCCAAAAACTCCCCTGACGTATCTCTAAGTAGTTTGCACAGATTAGAAGGAATATGTCTTAAAGAGTGAATACTGAACATATGGTGTACATACAATGGAATCCGTTTTTTGTGAAATTCTACCTAAAGAGGGAAAACAAAGAAAACTTAAGTCAAACAAATGGATGATGATGAACACTGATAAATCTCAAGAAAGTCACTAATCAGTGCTGAATGACCATATATTGCACGATTGATATAACGATCGTGTTTGGCGTGGAACTACACCGCTTTCACTACAATACAATATCTGAAATAAAATGTACCCTTCAATATACACTACCGACCCAGCCATTACGACTAAGTCATTTTTGTGTAATTTTCGTTATTACAGAGAATACAAAGGAAACTTAAGCCCATACAACCATATCTTATGTTGATATTTTTATCTCTGGGATGTTGGTGTAACGTATCCCTTTGCCTCATAGAGCTTTTGTCGACAAATGGTAGGACCCGCCATTTTGTAATTTACAAGAAAAAATTTTGAAAATGGAATGCAATGTTGGCGATTACAATGAAATTATACGAAAATGGAATGTTAATGATTACGATGAAATGATACGCGAATGAGAGCCTCCAGAGATCGTCAGTCTTAAGCCACCCGAGATCAATGTATATTTCGCAATGGATTGGTGGACTTAAAACAATAAAACTTCAGTGAGGTGTGCGACAGGGCGACGTTAATTCGCCGAAACTGTTCACAACTACGTCGGACGACATGTATAAGTTTTTGAACTGGCGAGGACTTGTTTTGTTGATGATATCGTAGACATGGCTGGACCCTGGAAGACTTAGGCATGCTCGATGATCTTTGTAGTTTTCCAACAAGTGGGCCCTATAATTGAACATATAAAAGACCTCGGAAGTAAGGGTCCTCAAGTGGTAGCCAAGCCTCCCACAAGGTGGACTGACGAACTAAGGTCGCAGGTAGCAGCGTCATGCAGGCAGGGCAGAACCGAACGGCTTTAAGATCCTGTGGGGAGGCCTTTATCTAATTGTGGGTGTTTGTCGACTGATACGAAGAAAATGAAACACATGCCCAAAACAAATGTTTTGAAGATAACTAAATTAAATGCTGCAATTGGTAGATATTATTCAATATAAATCTCTTTGAAAGTGAGGAGAGTAGGTACTTTATTACGTTGTCCAACCATTCGTACAAACTGTTATGTATATAAATTTACTAATTGTTATGTATATAAATTTATAGTCACGTGATGCGTATGCATCACGTGACTATAAATTTAAGAAAAATAGAGATTCAATAAATGTATGATGTCAACATAGATGCCATTTCCTTATACACACATCTAGTGTGTATGACGCTATAGTAAATTGTTCTTACGTATAATATATCATAACGAAGTTTAAACCATGGGATTAAACCTTATTATTTTTTAACTGTAAGGTCTAAAGGAGTTTTACATCAAAAGGCTGTATTGTTTAATTGACAATAATATAATTTTTTTCACTCTGTTCGTAATATAAAAGTTAGTTAAATATCAATCATTTATACTCCAATAATACTCAGAGCATGGGAGCTTATGAACAGAAAATGACACACAGATATAAATTCTATTAGAATAGATTCCCATCTATCTGCAAAATTATATGAACCCAAGTATGCCACGCTTTTACTGAGTGATGTAACCTTACACGGTAGATTTGGTAATACTATAGCATTCATTGCATAGTATAACAATTCAGATCACAGAACATATTCAGCTATTCTTGAACTATTTTGTATTTTATTCGGACGAAAATATGCATATTCTTCAATATGCGTGGTGGAATACGGGCTAAGGAGAAACTAAATTGTATGCTAGACGACGATGATACTGATCGATACAGTATATGGCACTGATCTTACTTAAAATCCCAGAAAGTTTCACATTAGAGTTGCAGTTAGCTACCAAGACACATTTATAGATATTTTGGCCTAAAAGCTGTTATGAGATATATAATTTATCTCTATTTTTATTCTGTCTGTTGCGTCTAGAATGGTAGAATGTACTGGACCAATAAAGGGCTCTATGGTATGGTGGCTCTAACCATAGAGCACTTTATTGGTCCAACCAAACGATTTCTTAGATCAACTTACTTACTTAAATCAAATTCATAGAGAACTTACACACTCCTAGTCAAATATATAAAAAAACATAATTTACGGAGGAAATTACTGCGGTCTTGAAATATGTGGTTTTCACATTATTAACCTATAATATTTTTATAAAATGCTTCCAGCGTGGAAAATCCCCACATTTTATATACCCAATTATCTAAATTTGCCGATTCTGTAAGTTCCTAATTTTTTAAACAAATATCTATTAGTTTTTTCCATAGATAGTGCGTGTGCTAGAGATTTAAATCTTTAGGGTGTACTAACAGAAAGCCTAAAGTATCTGCATTAATAGTAGATATATATTAATTTAACTAGAATGTTAGTTATTACAAAAACTGTTTACCTAACGATAAATCGAAGTGCGACTGATCATATCAAAAAATAATCAAGTTTTATTTTTAAAAAGATTGGAGAGCAAGCATTCCGTGACTTGACTCAGTAAGCAAGGTCTAAGGTCATACGATGCCGTTGTTTTACAGCGTTACTTGACCTTACCGCAACGGTACCGCCTGGCACTGCCAGCCGACTTACACACATTGTATACAGACTGTCGTTGTGTATTAGAATTTTGCAAACAAACTGGTAAACTATTACCACCCTAAAGTTCGTGCAGGTTCCGACTTAAAAGATATTATCTAAAAATTTATAAAAAAAAATATATTAAAATCCAATAAATATCAGTCACTGAAATTTTGTTGAATATTTTTGATAAGATACAATGCAACATTTTTTACTACACAGTACAATATAAAACACTGTTAAAGAACATGATAACATATAATCCACTACCGAGGGGTATTCTTTCGTCCCTCGAGTCGTCCAGGGGCTGGGAAGATACAAATTAATTTATTACAATAATAATAACATTCTTTTGTAGGTACTTATTTGATTTATTTATGTCTTTTTTCTGGCCTTAGGCATTAAGTCCGCCAATTTTGCCTTTGTGCGATGAAGAATGATATTTAATCATTCTTAATTTCATTCACAAGAAGAAAAACCTTAAGACATTCTCACAAGTAGAGTTAAAAAAAACTAATTATTTCTGTAGTAAAATCGCAATTGTTAAATCTAGCCTATTTAAAAATATTTTTGATAAATTATATATTTAGGTATATTAACTAAAATATGATCAATTTGACTATAATAACTCTAGTACCTAATTTACACTGTACCTAAACGATCATCTACATAATTTTCAAACAAACGCACCTTTAGGTTACTTATATTTAATTGTAAAAATTTGGGCCTTGTTGTTAAAGTTATATGTACAATCATAGGCTTCATGTAAATACTTAATCTATTTATGAATATCGTGAAACCATCAACTGACATGCGCCAGATCGCGAAACCTTTGCGAAGGTCGCAACGGCATTGCTTTGTTTACATCGGTGCCATGCGAATCTCTATCCGGGCGCGATAAAACTGTTACGTCACTATACAAACTTATGGGGAGATCAGATAAAAAGTGTGTTCAAATCTCTTACTAATTTGTTATTGTCTTTTAAAATTTATTATTAATAAATATTATTATGGTGTATTACAGGCTTAAATTGGAACGCATCAATGCATTAAAGAAACAATATGATACCTTTTTGGAGGACGACAAAAAACGAAAGGAACGAAATGAGTACATTTTACAAAAGCTGGATAAAATGCGTTATTGCACCGCTGTGGTACAGGTTAACAAAAAAGTAAGTATTTTTTATTTAATATTATATGCACTCAATGAATATTTAGTTTTTTATTAGAGGATAAAATTAATATCAACCCTTCATCAATTCTTACTTACTTTTAAAATTGCGCCTCGTATATAGATTTTCGCCTAGATACCTGACCATAGCTTCGTAGCTTACGACTCGTGGTGTACACAGCTTGAGCACAAGTAACGTTGAAACACTACAATAACATTACGACTGCCGCACACAAAATCCGGCCAGGGCGTCGGCACGGCCCTGGCTCATGCCACAGGGCTGTATGTGGATCCGACGTTGGGCACGTCATTTATTATTCTTTCCGATTCTCTTGATCTTTACAATACAATAACATAAGCAACAATGTAGGTAACACAACATGTGATGTGTATTTTTTTATAATAAGATAATGTCAACTAAACTATAACAGCAAATATTCATTTCACCATTTTTTATTTTTTAAAGCAAGGCAACATAGACGATGATCGCAACGCAGAGTACTACAAAACGTCGAGGGAAACATTTCGAAGCCCTTTGAATTCTTCTATCCAACAAAGATATATACCAGTAAAAGATGAGTCCGAGGTATTAAAGGAAATAAGTAAAAACTTTATCCTTATACCTAAATTGAGTTCCTTCTACACCGATGAATACGTCCAAGATATGAAACTTAGACATGACGAAAATAATGATTGGAAAAGTAAATATGATATATTAGAGCAACTTAAGAAAAAAGAAAAAGAGAATACAACGAACAAATCTGAAGAACCTTATTTGCTTAAAGCAGAAAAGGATACAACCCATCTCTTTATAAGTGCGACCTCAAACCAAAGAGATCAATCATTATTTGAGTCTAAAGACGATTTAGCTGAACAAATTAAATCAGAAAATAACGTACCTGATGGAACTGAGAGTTATTCTAAAAACAATAATTACGATGAGAAAATGTATAATGAAAAAATAGAAACGCTAGACAGTGGCGACAGAAAAAATATTTATCAACCGCAAACAATTATTGAAACCATCAAAGATACTCAACCTAAAATAATAAATTCGAATATTCGGAATTCGGAATCTACACAAAGATTTGTTACTCCAGATATAGATGCTACACAAAACGATACCAAACATTATTCATCTCATAATAATATCGATCCGAATCAATACCCTCCAGAATTATTACCCGGATACAATGACATTTATAAAAATAAAGATGAAGTGACTATAGATTATAAAACTAATCAAAATATAGACGATGAACTTACAACGCAAGAGATAAATCCTAACAATTTGGTTAATAAAATCAATAATGACGTTCATCGTGACATTAACACAGAACAAGATGACGATATAAAATATCCTATTGAAATTATCAATCCACAAGATTTTATTCCCATTGAAAATAAACTGCATGATGAAGACGTTTTTGAATCAAAACAGCATGATTTGGTCAATGACACTATTAAACCTATTTCCAATGACAACTCTGTTGAAACAATTGATATTTATAATAAAACAATATCCAACCACTTTGACCCGATTGTAGTGGATAACACAGAATCTACAGATGGTGGCATTGAAGCTATTAATGTATTAAATGATGAACATTATTATAACGAACTAAATAATGAAAATTACGTTTACGATCAAGAAGGCATAGCCGAAAACTACAATGAAGAATTAACGGCCCCAGAAGGAAGCTATCAACAGGATGAATATGCCACTTATTACGAAGGCGCTCGACCCGAAAATGATTTCGCAACAGAGATAACTGAAAATGATGAACCTTTACAACGCTACGACCAAAATTACGAGCAACAATATGGCACCGCATATGACGGAGAACACTATCAACAACAACCATATGAAGAACAATATTCTCAACAAGGCGGATTTGTAGAACATTATGAGCAAGTTCCTGAATTTGAAGATCACCAACAGCTGTTAGAACAAGACCAAGACCCAAGGCCGCTAGACCAGTATGAAAACCTAGATATTACACCACAATTTGTAGAACAACAGTTGGATAATGAAGAGGGTTTCGTAGAAAAGCAAAATGAAAACGTTGAAACCGGTAAAATAGAAAAACCATTAAATACGGAAAAATAACCCGTAGTAGCGTTACGTAGCAAATAAAAACTATCCTTAGTAGTAGATAAAAAAATAAAAGTCGTATAAGGTCCGATGATACACAATTGATTTACTATAAAATTATTAGTTGGTAAAAATAAATGAAACTTTGAAGGTTTATCAAGTGGAGTGAACTCTGTCTGTGTACCAAATACTTAATTACTGTTAATTACGAAGTGACATAATTTAATTGACATTTATATGTTTACATATTTTTTATGTTTTTGTACTCCAGTCAAGCAAAAGCGGAGCGTTTGGAATAACACATTCATTATATCACACCACAGACGTACTAGAGATACTATATCGAAATTCGAAAAGCATTTTGCGTTTCAAAATATAACCCTCATTATTATAATCGGACCTTTATTTTATGAGATAATTACCATCTGCTAATGATCTCTTATTAAACATAGCAAAAAAAATCGTTTATTTTATTATATTCTTTTTCTTAACTATTCTATTTTATTGTAGGGTAGATTAATAGAAAATGAAAGGATGAAAAAATGAGAAGAAATCAATAAGGTACAGTGCACAATTTTGTTATTAATTTGACGATGCAATTACTTTTGGAAGTTAATAATTTAAATTTGAATATCTTTGTGAATATTGTGCTTTAGGATTGATAATGGAAGTACAAGATCCTGAAAAAATAGACATAGGGCGTCAAATAACTGGTAAACGTAAGCTGATAGGAGTAACAGACCATTAAATCTGTATGAGAATTTATACTGTTTAGAACTCAAAGGTTTTTCGAACTTCTAAGTAATAACCATCTATAATCACCACCATCTAAAACCAATGCTGTGATAACTTTTGACTAAATTTTCCACGGGAAAGAATGTTTCATAACGTGCAAAATATATATAAAAATAAAGTGTGAATTTCCCTGTGGTTCTCGAGATAAGGCGTTACTAGCGTCAATATTGAGGCTTCGGCTTTTAAGGATACTTACAAATATAGGTTTTAGAAGACTTACGAAAAAGTGGTCTACATCACATTTTGATACTAAGTTAGGTATTTCAGTTCTAAATAATCATCAGATCATTTATAAAGTTTCAAAATAGGACCTCAGGTTACTTGAAAAACAACATACCGAATCTGACACAATTGGTAGTTTTTAGTTGTTTATGACCCGCCGGTATAGGTCGGGCAGTTTTTGCTTGAAAAGTTAAGTGAAAGTCCTAGTGTAAGAAGTAATAGTAAAGACTATTGCCATAATGATGGTATAGTAGGGGGACCTACTTTAATTATAACTTGCTTATAATGATAACCTGTATCAGAATGGCGGGATCAAATTAAGAATAAATTATTAGCATTTCTACCAAGTTGATGGAACCGCTGGAGAACCGCACATTGATGACTCTCCCATACGATGTAAGGGGTGGATCTAAACATCGTATGACGCAGATTACTATAGCGTCCCCAGGGCGGGCACATAACTACTGGAATACCAGTGTATAACCATGGTTGCCTAATTCCGTGGGACAGAGGCCTCTTTTCAGGGCCCACGGGTCATCAGTCTCCCCGTACTCTTCTGGTTGGTGGATTTGTCTAGGAGCTTGAGGAGCTGCTTATAGCTGCGGTTGATGGAGCCTTTTGTTATCGGGGATTGTGGTTTTTAGACTTTTAGGTTCCTTCTTCTTTCCCACCTCAGTTGCACAGCAACACTGAGGCCAGCTCATCACCCAGACCACACCACTACACTACATACCCGAACAGGTACTCCTTGACAGGGTGTGTCTACTGATAGCGGACCTCACGGCCCATTACCATCCCGGGATGGACCTCGGTCTCGATGTTACGCACACTCTCTCCGCAGGGTTGAGGGTACTCTACTGGAAACCCGTTCGCATCCAAGGAAAAAAGCAGGAGCTGCGTATCTTTGCCTAGTCGAAGGACGTACATCTTACTGGGCAAGACATTCTTGAAGTCCGCGGCCTCCTCAAACGTGCCCAACTACTACGTGTTCCGAGGCGACGGAACATTATCGCAGGGCTGCACCTGGAGAGTCGTGGCGGCTCTAGTACGTCACCGTTCGGTACGCGTGGTTCTGATACCCGCCTTTCTTATCGCTTCGTTCCAAAGGTGTGCAGGTAAGCGTGGCAAGCATAGAGCTCCGCCTGTACGCTGTCTATTGTACCCCTCAATCACGGGTCGAAGTGACCCATCTCCGGGGGTTCTTCGATGGCACAACACAAACCTTAGCCCCATCCCCACCCACCGGAGAGACGAGCTCACTGCCCTTATTAAGGAAGAGCTACTCATCGCCGCCTATGGGCACGAACTATTCCTCCCGCACTAAAACCACTATTAATTGTCTTAACATCCAGCTGTCCAGGACCTTACGATATCATACGGCATTCTGTGCACAAATCTAGAACGTGACTAGGATCGGCGGATTCCGCCGCGTATGCTGAATTTGCAATTAAGTAATGTAAATAATTATAGCCATTTCTTTTATTTTACAATTTATTGTTGCAATATTTATCTACAATCGATAAAATGTAGTACTTCACATTCTCACCAGTAATAATTAAATTCTATTTTATTCAGCCAAAGGCATCTTTTCCAAAACAGCAGCTTGCTCTGGGATAAGCGCCTCCAGAGGTTTCTTCCAATGGAACTCAACCCATGGTAGCCTATCCAAACCAGTTGCCCAGTGATGAATACGACATCTAACGTTTACTTTCTCAGAATTGTTTATCTGAAAAGAGGTGCAATTTAAAACTGGTTTAGTATGCATCATTGACATGTACTAACAATATTTTCAAGCCACAAGATATAATATTATGTTATATAATGAGCATTCAAATTTTAATACTTAGTAGGTACGAATATTTGTATATATTAATCATTCCGCTTGTGTTTATCTAATTGTAATAATAAAAGATTTTTTATTATTACAATTAGATAAACCTTTTTATGAGATTCATTACATATATATTGCCAATTCACCAAGTAAAAAATAATAGACCGGACTTAACATGCACAGTAGGTAATTTATATACCTTTTAATTTCCAGACATTCTATGGCCCGTGCAACTTGGTTGTTGCCAACCAAGTTGCCCAGTTTGATTACATACAGAATTACTTACTGTATGCGTTAAGTTCTGCTTTATTATTTAGTGTTATGGAATGGATGTCATAGTATAAAAATTATTATAGTAATTATATTAATAGTCAAACTATAAAGGAGGAGGGTGAAAAAATTTAATTACTTACTGTTACTGTCACATAGAATTCTTTGGTTTCCAATAATAGGTCTGGACCTTTTATAATGATAGGTGGCATTTCTATTGCATTCTCCGGTACAACAAAACCTGCTTTTCTGAAAGAAGTTCTGACATGCCATGGTTCGAGGGTCCATGGAACTAATTTACTCATAGTAATTTGCAATACAAGTCGTGAAAGGCAGCCCATAGTCTGTGGGAAAAAAGGTCATAATACAAGTTTACTAGGTTTTACTATCATAAAAAATGTAAATATTTGGATGGATGTATATTTGTGGCTCATTCATATTTTTGGTAAAGAGATATAGCCTGGAATAGTGCATAATCTACTTCAAATCCTGTAACAAATTACTATTGCCACAGGGTAGATTTCATTTTGTTTTTCTAATTGCCAAAATGATTTTTTACTTGGGAGCTCAGGGAAGGGCACAAACTGTGTGAAATTAAACAAATTATTCTGTTGTCATCAATTAGATATTGTATTTTAATAGTTTAATAATCAATATTAATCAACAACAGTTTTCTTCATTACTGTTAAGTAAATATGAATTTTTCGTAATCCATCACAAATTCATAACTACAAACAATTATACAACTTCGAAACAATCTGAAAAAACATTTGAATGAAGTTCGAAATATTCATTCTCAATTGCAAAATAACTTATGAAGGATTAGTACTATTTGGTAACATTTGATTCAAACAAGTGACAAAATAACAGAAAGGTAATAAGTTTATACTAATACATAAATGCATGTTTGTTACTCTTGTTAATTAAAGTTCAATCCTGCTTGTTATCATATTATTGATTTATTTTAAGAGGTCTAAAAACCAGACTTAAGTTTTAGTTTAATAGTTTACACCCAGGAATTGCAAGATGATTAAAATTAGATGTTTGGATTGTTGCTGACATAGACATAAATTTTAGGTGATATTAGGTTGGGTATTTATTTATCATAATAAAATTTTAAAATGTATATATTTTCTTCATTTTTTTATAAATAATAAAATTTTCATAATTTGATTCTTTTTTTAAAATGCCAACTGTTTAATGTCATGAAAACCAGTCAGATACAAATAGTACAGCCTACCTACTATATAAACAGCAATAAATATTCTGTCAATTTCAATATCAAACTTTAATGTCAGCTAAAGTTGTTTAATAATAATACAGGCCTAATGGAACTTACTCTAGAAATATATGGTGAACTGAAATCTTCTTTGTCTTTAATATTCTGTTCTTCGACTTCATACTTGAGGCGATTTTCAGGGCTGGCATAAACAGCTAGTCCAGGCAACAGGTATTCTTTATATGCGACACTTGGTCGTAAAGTTAGGACATCACCAACTTTGCCAACACCTATTAAATCAAAAGTATTAGTTAAAGAAAATTATTTTTGAATGTAAACTTTAAACAAATATCAGAATTATCTTTCATGAATTAAACTTTCAGTATTGAGCAGGATGGCCTATCTCAGTATCAAGTACTATCAAAAGATGAACAAATAATTTAAAATATGATATCTTACCATCAACAAAGTGTTTTAGAATAACCTGTATATCTGGCTGTTTAGCTACATTACTATCTTGAACTAAATCATAAATAAAGTGTCTTGCTCTCATTTTAGATGGCTTGCCACCCTTTTTGTGAAGAGGGGGTGGGTGTCGTCTTTTTAAGATAAATGTATTCTGAAAAATAATAAAGGGGTTATAAATTTGATTTGAATAAAAGTTTAAACATTTTGGTTTTAAAAAAATATTATTACCCTAGTTTGTAGCATCAATAGTTTTTCTCCATATTTGATTGTTTTCGTTATGAGTGACGAAAAACCAAACATGATTGAAAATTATATATCCTGAAAAAAACGCATCAATCGGCCAACTATAGATTAGAAAGTTCAGCAGAAAAATGAAGTCTGTAGCTGTTTAATTCTCCCCATTATAGGGAAGGCAAAGGAAACCAAAGCCTATACAGCAATATTTTAAGTGATTATTTTTTATTTCTGGCTCCGAGATACTGGTTTAATATGTCACTTTATCCCAAGGAGTTTTTGGGGATTAAGAGTAGGTCCCGCCATTTTGTTTTGTTGTTAAGTGGTATGTAATGTTAGTGATTACGATAAAATTATACGAAAACAGAATATTATGTTAACATTTACGCTGAAATAATACTCAAATAAGAATGGAATGATAAGATGATGATAAATAAATGAACTTACTCTATAAATGAATGCATGGAAATAAAACGCTTAATAATCTCACGTCAGTCGCTAATGAACACGAAATGATGTATTTTATATATTACACGACATAAATATCGTTTTTGGCATGAAACTACGCCAATTTCGTTACAAAAGCTTCACTACAACACAATATACGATATAAAATATACAGCACCGAACCGCCATCCGCCATTACGCGCCAAATACTCCCTTAATTTTTCTTAAAAATACAATTATTCTTCATATTACAGGGAAGGTTAAGAGAATTACGCCATTGCCGTATCCATTTGTCCCATGGTGATTTTGGCGATTAATTGTAGACCGGCAGGGTTGATTAATATCTCATAGTCAGGTAATTTTGTTAATGACTTATGAGAAATTTTTTGAAACTTGAATGATGAAATGATACGCATGAAATAATGCGACCATGTTAAATAAAGGAACTCACCATAAAAATGAATAAATAGAAATGAAGCACCGATAAATATCATGTAAGTCCATATATTGTTATATAGCAAAAGATTTGGTATGTAACTATACAAATTTTATATCAAAAATTTCACTACAACACAATATACGAAATAATAAATATCTAGCGAAAATAAAGACACATTTTCTATTTAACATTAATGGCTTAACAACAATGATAAACGTAACGTAAGAACTTATCATCGAAAGGTTGATGATGAAAAATGTACGAGTTTTGATATATACAGGCGCATAAATATCCAGCATAATTGTCAAACTCCATCTATTTTTTATTTAGCAATTATCGTCATGCATTATGTCATCGTTACCCTCTGTCTATCTAGTATAATTTTATCTTATCTGTGCATAGCCTTATGCGTCGCGTCGTCAGAAGTTTTTTTTGGTTTGGTTACCTACGTTTATTAATAATTAGATTCATATCATGATTTCATTTTTTGTTTGAATTTAAAAAATAGTTAGTAATTGTGCGACTATCATTGTGCGGATATAGGTAACATTTGGAAAAATGGACGATGATGTTAGTTCTGATTTGCAGGTTGGTTAGGTTATGATTGTTAGATCGATTTTGATTGATATAAAACAGGCCTTACATGTTTGTTTATATTTCGTGTTGCAGAAATGCTTATCAGATGGGCCAATGGAAACGGATGAAGGGCCGCTGATTAACGAAAACTCCAATGGATTGTCTCACTTATTAACCGAGGGAGAGTTCAACAGTGTAGATGCTGTGGCTGTGGATGAGTCGTCGGCATCGAACCAAGGTTTCCTCAATGCGGTCGAGTTGTCAGCGGGTAGCGTGGGAGACTACTTGACTAACAATGCGGACCGTTTCAACGCAGATTCTTTCGATGTCGGCGACAATGCGATAACTTTCCCAAGCGACTCACTGAGTAATGTGCTCTCCGATGGCGACTCGATGCAGAGCAACCCTGTATTTAAACCGACCGCGTTTGATACTGATGGTGATGTTACAGAGAGTGAGAAGCACAAGGAGGATACTGATTTTGAGCAAGAAAATATCAGTGAAATGTCCAATGATGTTACAAGTGATCTGCCTGAAGACCGTCCAATGAAAATGGACGATGACAGTGTTACAAATGACCTGAAACTGAGTGAATCTACTGAGAACAGTATAATTCCACTTGATACAAACACAATGGATAAAGAGGTAATACTAACAATTAGAATTCAATTGATTTAATACTTTTTATAGTAATATTATTAGTGTCTGAATTATTTGCATCTGAATATTTGAGCCATCCTTAGTGGACATCTTTGGTTGTGGTACACATTGAGACCAAATTATTGCAGTATTAAGAAGTTTTCCATCGAGTCAATAAGTTACAATTTATTTAATATAGCACCCAAGTTCAAATCTGTTCAGTAAATAGCATTTGATTTAGAGTGATCTTTTCCTTGGTTTCCAAAAGAATAGGTTGACTACTCTGGCATTATACAAATATATTTAAAAAAAAAACATAATAATCAATAAATAATGCACTGGGACTTTTTCTCAATTTGAAGAAGGCATATGATAGGGAGTTTTATAAAATATTACTCAAAACATTATATACAATTGGGGTAGGAACCGCTTCTATATGGTTTGCTTCTTGAAAAAATGAGAATTATTTATTCACAACCTTAAATGATTAATGTTATTATTATTAGGATTATATGTTATGTGCATTGGGAGATTGGAATCTATGTGAAAATGTCCATTCTCCAAGGAAGCAAACTAGTGTTCTATTTGCTGATGATGGAACTTTTTCCAAGCACAAGTGAAATAGATCTTAAACACCCACACAACCTTCATGTATATGGTACAGAAGTTGTCAAATTGTCTAGCTTTACATATGCCATGAACTACCTAAAAAAATATACTGTTACTATGTCTATACAACTGCATACTATGTCTATCCCCATCTTGGATCAGGTATGGTATAATTTAATGGTGAAAAAGTACTGATATGCATAAAATATTTATATTACAGAAAAAATGTATCTGTATATTGAACAATGCTACCTAATGGAAAGCTATAGATCTCCTTTTGCTCAACTATTTTGACACTAACCTACATACATACATACTTGAACATTGTATTTTTTTAAATTAATCGTGTACTATAGAAAAGTATTTAAATTTACAACTTTCTGAGATTTACAATTTATTTCTGAAATTTATAAGTTCAGAGATTTATAAATCTCAGAACTAGAAATATAGATTTACCTAACTCAAAATCCACATTCTGGCCATCATTGTAGTGCAATTAAATTTATAAAAAAATTAACAATTATTGACAAGCAGAATGGATACAAGTTTTTATTATTAGTTAGATGTTTATTTATTTGAGAAAATTGCTATTTATTGTAAATCTGTAATAGATTTACTATAAATATAAATTAATCATTGCTTATTACAAGTTTAATGAAATATTCTTATATGCTATTTATAAATATTGTATTTATTTATTGTTCTTTTATTTTTTGTTACATCTTGAATAACCACATGAAGCTATAAAATATTTTGACTTTGACTGTAATAAGTTTGATTTTCTTTATTTTCTTCTTTTTTGATGTACCTAAAACTTATCATGTAATTTTGAATATTATGCCAGTTTTCATTCATATAATAAGTAAGTCATGTTAAAATATAAGAAATAACACCTTTCTTTGCTCCTTACCAACCTGTCATTATAGCATTATAAATGTATTGAAATTAACAAAATAATTAAATTTATATTTGCAGGAAGATGAGGACACACCAAAACAATTTGAGGATTTGCACAATCATGTGATGCAGGTATTTTGTTGTTTTGTGTTACTAATTTTGTTATTTTTGATCTCAATAATGCTGACACATATTTTTGTAATTTTATTATACTTTAATATAACATATTTAAAGGTTAAAAATTTAAAATGATTGAGAACATGGGAAGAGGTACTTTTTAGTTATCTATTGTCATATTGCTATCATACTGTAAAACCTGTTGTTATAATTTATTTATTTATTAGGATTGTCAATAATTGTTACAATTAAACATCAAAAATGATCCAAAACATAGCTTATACTAATTGTACGATCTATTATAGACAGTCAGACAAACACAGCATGCAATATAACAATGTTTAATTATAATTGTACAGGCTAAAATTAAGTAACTCTTAGTTTAGTTGTATCAGTCGCTTCAGAAAAATGATTGTCTCAGCATTAAGGGTCTGGTCCGGTTACTTTCCATTGAATAAGTTTTTCAATATGGTGCAGATTAATCCATCTTTCCTATAGCAAATGCCATTACAAAGAAGACTACACAATTTTTACTGAAATGTGACTTAACTGAATAAAATAGACAACAATACCTTGTACCTTCATTTGTAAAAATGGGGCATTAACTTCTATCAGGTTACTCTTTTCTACTACAATAAAAATTTATATATTCACTAAACGCTCATACAATCAGTGAATCAAATAGGCAATAGGCAATGGATTGAATCATTAATTGATTCCTTTTATGAGGCTGACATAATCACCCTGTGTGCACTTAAAGCCTCATCAATACTTATAAGAAGAAAAAAGTTAGTCAACTATTAATTTCTTAGGTGGAATTCTTCTTTATTTTCAAATTATGTATTTGCATATAATATTCTAGAAATAATGTGGCTTATTTATTTGCCAGAAAGTAAAAAGAATGTGAATTATTTTAATGAATATTTTACTAAATCTTAACTTCGAATTAATAATTCTTAACTATGGAGTCACAACCCATAATGTATATTTTTATATAGTAATGGTTTATCCATTTAACATACTTAAGCACCATGTGCACCTACATCATAACTCTGTGTCATATACCGATTAGTACCTCTATGACCTCTACCTCTAGTACCTCTATATAAAATTAAGGCTTTAATGTATCAACATCAGCAAAATTATTATTATCGTTAAATGATATCACCTACCATCTACCCTTTAAATATTAGAGTGACTTAAAAAAGAGGCGCTGAAATTAATAATAATTCAGTTATTATTAATTCAGTTAGCAACAGACTAGGGCTTATTAGTCATTGTATTCATTATCCCATCATTGTATTTATTATCCCATGTAAAATTATGGTTGCATAGAAATATACATTGGTAGAATTTGTTGGCCCATTCTCAATATATATATAATTATTTATTTATTATATATATAAATAATAATAATAATAATAATATATAAAATAGTGTGTATATATATATACATATAATTCTCAATTAATAATGGGCATAATAAAATAGACCCAACCCCAAATACCTTTGATATAAGTATAAAAACTGCATCACATATAACATTAAAAATTATACTTAATATTTTATAAAAGTAACTTTATGATTAAAATACAGTTTATTCAATTGATGATGTTTGAGGTATGTCAGTACTTCGATTCAATTGCTTCTATTTTTATTTTGTCTGGAAGTGTTTTTTATCATTTTGCTATTGTCTGAGTGTTTATTGTTTTGAAAATAAAAATAGTTTCCAGAAGAAAAATTTAAACTTACTAAATTTCTAGGTAGTGGAAGAAGAAAAACTGGTGTCTAATATAACTAAAACTGAAGACATAGTACTTTTAGTTGATAGTGAAGAATTAGAAACTATTGCCAAAATAAAAAAATCTAAAGTAAGAAATGAAATGCTAGAATTGGATGATGAAGCTGAAGTAAAAGAATCTGAATTAAATAAAAGTGCACTATCAAGCAAGGCAACAGTTGAATTAGGACAGGTCAGAATTAAAAAGTTTTAAGCAAAGGCGTAAGCAAATAAGCATAATAAACTCTCTTTTCATTGCGGGATTCTGAGCGCACACAAACAGCAAAGTAATTTTTCACTGTATCTGTGTGATCATCGTTTTTGTTAAAAATCCATTTTCTCTATACTTTTATTAAATTCTTTGGTTATATTTCCACTAGGTTCTAAAGGAAAGAAAAAATGAAATTGTAGCTGAATCTTCAGAATTGGATAATGAACTACTTGAAAAACCCCTTAACAAGAAATCAGAAAAGGTACAAATAAATTCAAAGTACAAAAAACTTGTATAAGTTTCTTGAAGATATTTATTGATTGACTTAATCAAAATGTATCTTAAAATACTAAGGTTTTTTAAGCTGTTCTAGATGAGTAATAAATGTGCGTTCTTCCTTTATATGTAATGACACGAAATATAAGAACTAATTTAAATAAGGCCGCCTTTAATATTTATGCTTATAAAAGTAAAAAAACGTAAAACTCACATGGCGCATTATCGATATCGCGCATTTAATTTAGTTTAATTTCAATCAAATAAGTATTCTAATTATGTATTTTATGTGTTGTTACGCAATTTATCATTTTGTTTAAGTCTGGAGGAGCAGAAGAAACAGAAGTAGTGTCTGAGGATGAATTACCAATAGTGCAGAAACCAAGTGTAAAGGATGCTGAAAATGTTTCTGATGATGAATTGCCTGGACCAAAACCAGCTGATTTACCTGATGATACTGAGGTAAATTTTTATCTAAGTTAACACTGTCATAACTACAACCCACAATACAGTGTTATAAACTGTTACTTATTTATTTACTTTAAAAAAGGCAATGGCTACAGAACAAATTTTGAAACATTGCTTGTTTAACCTTAACTTTACGTATTGCAATAAAACTGCTTTTGCCGAGTGCCGATAGTTGCTGCACACAGCATTTATTCTAGATATGGTATAAAAAAAACAAGAGTCCAATACTTATACAAGTTAACTTAATTCATTTGGTTGAAAACTATACTTAACAATGAGGGTTTTGATATTCTTTAAGTACCACTCATTTTAAGTGAAAGATGACTCAACAAATCCATGAATCCTACTGATTATTAACAATTTTGTGAAGTATCGCTAACTCCTGAACCATGTGTCGACTCGAAAGTTCTGAAGTCTGGATTCATATGTCGATAACTTGCGCCTCATGCCGAACTTGAAACTCAAGTAATGCAAAAAGCTCCTGATGTCCAACATCCTCCAACCTATCAATATGAGTGTTGTAACGTAGACCAAATAAGACAATTATATTCCAAAACATTTATAATAAAAATAATAATAACCTGGTTTTGCAGTTCTAAAAATAAAACTCGAAAACAGTAAGGTTTGGGGTAGGTTAATTCATAATTACATCAGTCAGGAATGATAGAAATATAACCTCTTAAAGGATCAAGTTTGACTTAACCTGTAACTCTGTATATAATATATTATGATAATTAATATTTTTATATTATTTGAATTCAAAGAATATTTATGTTATAGGTTGTATCTGAAGATGAATTACCGTCAAAAGAAAAAGAGTCTAAAGAGTCTCGAAAACGAAAAACTGCTGAAGAAAGGGATGGCTATGACCCTGGATCACCCACTTCTGAAAGTGAATCATCTAACAAGAAACAGGCTGTTGCAAAGGTAAGTCGCTCTCTCAAGTCAGATAAAATCATTCAGAATGACTGTGATTACTCGAATATGAGTGCATATACTAACCATATTTTGCCTTTTAACCTTTGTTTAGTATGAAAGGATATTTAAAAAAAATTAATTACTTAATTATTTATCATCTATTTACTATAAAAACGTTGGTTGAAGCCACAATTCAGTTGTAAATGTTCTTTCAGAACGGCGAAAGTAAACCTGTTCCTGCCGAAAAAAGATCGTCGATTGATGAAAAGCCTAAGAAAAAGACACTTCCCGAACTAGACAAGTACTGGAAAGTTGTCAATGACGATCCTACAGATTTCACTGGATGGACCTATTTATTACAATATGTCGATCAAGAGGTAGGACAGCGTTATTATAACTTTGTATATGCACTGATTGTATGTTCATATATTTATTAATGATGATATTATTATTATTTTTGGTGATGATTATTTTCGCTAATCTTATCGCTTTATGAAGCAATAAGAACTGAATTAAATGTAGATTGGCAAGGGCCAACTGATTGTATATTATATAGATTTTTATACATTAGAAACAAGTAAGGGAATTTTTTGAATATAGATTGTTATTTACCAGAGCGAGGTGGAAGCTGCGCGTGAAGCATATGACGCTTTTTTGTCTCATTACCCGTATTGTTACGGTTACTGGCGGAAATACGCCGATTATGAGAAACGCAAAGGAAGTAAAAAAAAGTGCCTCGAGGTACGTACCTACTATGTTTCGATATATAATTTATTATTTAAGTTTTATGGTGAGTTGGTAATGCTTAATATGATACTCCTGACTGATGACTTTTTATATGAATGTGATTACTCACTTGGATTTTAAATTGTTTTAGTCATAACTGGTATTTTGCAATTATTTTTTTTCCCAACAGTGCGTCGAGGTCCGCGATGTTCGTAAGGCAAAGTCGTCCGATCGCACCGGAGAGTTGTATTACCATCAAATAGATTTGTTTTTAGTGGTTATTTGTTTGTGCTGTATATTTGATAATCTAATGCATATATTTATGATTCTTTGTACAAGCATGAATTATTGTAATTCTTTATCATGTATATTATTTAAGTACGTACATAATAAATAGTGGACTTACTTAAGGATGCTATGTAAACTAATATCCATGGTAGCATGGAGCGCAGCCGATCTTTAGCCATTGATTGGCGTTAGGAACGGAAGACGACGAGGGCGGCAACGGCGACTCCGGCGACGATTGCGAACAGGTGTAATATGCCCAGACAAACATTTTATATGATATGTATAGAGACAAGTGAGACGTTGTGTGACGCTCGTTGCTTCTACCGATATCGAAACCAACGTCTCGCTTTTTCTATTGAAAATTACATGAAACATACAATGCTATTGTTTATTCCCTTGCTTCATAGTGTTGTCGTGACTTCGGCAATACTCGGTCGCTGTTGGCATATTATTGACACATGGGTTGAATTCCAGGTTTTGGAAAGAGGACTGAAAGCTATACCTCTATCAGTGGATCTATGGATACATTACCTTAATCATATAAAATCGACTAGAACTGAAGACCACGTGTACATACGGTCCCAATATGAAAGGGCTATTGGTATGTGTACTGTTTTGAATAAGACTCCTTAATATGATGGAATGTAAATTATTACATTTTTGGTACTGTTTCTTACAGAGGCATGTGGTTTGGAGTTTCGATCGGATCGTTTATGGGAGTCTTATATAAAGTGGGAAGCAGAAAATGGGTCAGCACTCAATGTTACCAACATTTACGATCGTCTGCTGGCAATACCGACCCTTGGATACACTTCGCATTTCGACAAGTTTGTATTTAATTATATGATGAGGTTTTTCTTATACTATTTACTGTCACGTTTTAATGGAGTTGGAAACGCTAATGTAGCTGGCGCTAAGTCAGTTTGTTCCTAAATGGCGGTCGTTATAAAACAAAAGAGCATATATCACTGATATGAAATAGATAACTTTTAATATTGATGTTTTGACATCAATAATATTTGTATTATTGATGGAAAAGCGGGTGCGTCATCGAAGGTTGAATAACTTTTTATTTATTATCAAGAGAATATATTTACCTCAAGAGAATATATTTTTGATATTTATGATACCTCTATTATTTTAGCCTCATTCATTTTCCAGGTTGCAACTTAAAAAATCTTTTAAACACGTTTAGAGTTTTAATTAAATCTATTTGAAACTCGAAGTTGTTGTTGGCTACTACTATTTATTTCTAATAATTTTTTTTAGAAATAAATTTGATAGTGAGATCTATAGTAAATTAATAATTTCTATATTCTGACAGCCATCACTTATGTGTCAATTTAGAGTAGTAATGATTGTAAAGAAATATACTCTATACTTTTGTTACTTATTTTGCAACGAAGTTCTGCTCCACTTGACGGCTGGCAACCCCATTGACCATATTACATATTTAATATTTATCCTAAAATCATGATTATTAATCTGATTTAAATAAAACTAAACGGAAAGTTGTTTACAGTTTTCAGGAACACGTGATGTCGGAGCCAGTGACGGGTGTCATCATGCAAGCGGAGCTGGTACGACTGCGGGGAGAGGTGCGCGACGCTGCGGGCGCCCAGCCTCAGCTGGACCTGCCGCCCGGCGAGGATGAGCCCGTCGACCACGTGGTCTGTAATCGCCCACTTACTCACAATAGGGTAGGAGGAGGGAGGTGTGGCACCAGCGCATTACTAGGTGTTAGATTCACCATCATATCAGTCAAGAGGTTCACACTTCTAGACAGAAGCCTCGGAAGATATTTGGGGGAACCCAAGGATCTCCAAACCCATCGTTCCTGCACTGCCCGCATCTAGTGGCTTCCCGAGACCTTAACCAGATCATCGGTTCCTCCTACCTCGTGTGAGCCCAACCACCGTTACGTTTCCCGTTACGCGGCATCCACTCGAGAACTTTACCACCCCAACGGCCATCAGTCCTGGCAATGTGCCCAGCGCACTGCTACTTCAGGCTCGCAAGTTTTAGCATTAAAACTTTCTACTAATAATTGATCACTATAACAATATGATAATACAATATTTTTTGACAGGCATCTGAAGAAGAAGCACAAGCCATTAAAGAACGCATCATCGCGACTCGTAGGAAGGTGCACAAAACAACCGGCGAGGAAGTCGCAGCCCGGTGGACTTTTGAAGAAGGGGTACGTTTACTCAATTTCAGTGATTTTCTTAATAGGTACTTACTACTTTTCGGTTATCAGTATCCAAACTTAACTTTAAATTCTCCTTTTCATTCCACATCATAAAGAAGAGGAGAGAAAAGCTTTCAAAATGTCAAACTAAATTAGAGCAATCAAATTAGCTTCACTTACAATGACGATTCTATTAAAACACAATGTAGCATTATTTTAATTTTGAACGCATATTTAAAACATATCAGAAATATATGAATCGTATTCCATCTAATTAAAGTAGAATGAAATGAGTAGAGGTGAAATACAATAAATAAAGAACTTTATCGCTGTGGTCGGTCCCTAGATTTTTCTGGAGATCAAGTTTCGGAGGACATGTTAACTCGTTAATCCATGTTGTTACTACGGGAACGGCTTTTACCCACCAAGCCGCATTGTGATAGCGTGGTTAATGATAATGTTGATATAAGTGAGGCAAATAAATAAATTTTAGTTTTATAAAATTCTCTTTAGCACAGCTTTATTATGCACAAAATAATGGTTATTAGTTTTAATTACAATGTTTTTATTTTCCGTAAAATTGTTTTTGTGTTTATTGACTAGATTAAACGGCCGTATTTCCACGTGAAGCCGCTAGAGCGCTGTCAGTTGAAGAACTGGAAATCTTATCTAGAGTGGGAGAAGCAGCACGGCTCGTTCAAGCGCGCGCTCGTTCTTCATGAGCGCTGCCTTATCGCCTGCGCGCTGTACGAGGAGTTTTGGATGAGGGTAACTTTATTGGATTTTGCCAGAGCATTGAGATTATTTTTGCAGTCCTGGACTAGTTTCGAGTTAGACTCCAAAGATTCCAGTGCTAGCAGAGCAGCTTGACTGTCTGAGTTAATGTATTGATGTCTTAGGTCTCTTTCAAGATTTATCTCTGCACATTTATTGATGGCAAAGATTGCAGCCTGAAAGTTTGAGGAATTTTAACCTTAAAACTGTAAAAATGATGTTAAACATTTCAGAAAGTAAGTAACAACAGTATACCCAAACTGGGCATGCAACATTTAAAATTAAAACATTATACAAAGAACACTATGTTTGTAACATATTTATGAGCTTATTTTTTAAGAAGTCTTATGAACAAAATATTCTTAAAGAGTATAAAAAACATTTTCTCATTTTTTACATAAAAAATTACGGCTATCTAAAGCTTTTATATCGGTAGGTAGGTGATTGTACACCTTTATACCAGAAAAAAATACTTTTGTTGCAAATATTATTGTTCACATTTGGCAAATTCAAATTATATTTGTACCTGTTTCTTTGGGTCCGAAGAGTTTATTATGAATATGCAAATTAGCATACCATAAATATTTGTAAGGGTAAGGATTCTTTTTTCATTAAAGGAATTAAGAAGTATCTTAGAGAATCATCATAAAACATACTATAAATTATGTAGATACATTTTTTTTGTAAAATAAATGTATTCTCTGAATTGATTATGAGTTACCCCAATATATAATACCATATGTTAAGAGAGGATACACATTTCCAAAATAAGCAGTTCTAGCTATAATATTTCACTTGAGGAATTTTCAACGCGTATTGACAATGCATAGAAAAAATTAAAATCTTTTTATTTACTTCCAATTTAAATTTGCATCAATAGACATACCTAAGAAATGGTTTTCATATTCTAACTTCTCATATTTTTAATTTGATTCATGAATGTTTAATTTTAGTGATTCTGTTTTATAGTTCCAAAATTACATAAATTTAGTTTTTTAAAATTTACTTTAAGAGTTAATGTTTTCAGCCTATCAACTATCAATTTTAAAGTTTTATTTACTTCGTCTTTAAATTCATTTCTATTTTTATTAATGTCTGATAAGAAAATCCTTTCATCATCAGCACACATAAACGGTACATAATTTTCGGGAGCTCGTTTACATAAATTAAATTAAGAAAAGATGTCGGTCTAGTACTCCATGGAATACTGCCTTGAGGTAGTCCATGGATTACTTTTTCCGAGGTAGAAAATACTTCAATGATAATATCCAATGATAATGTAATAAACTTTACATACAAGTCTATTACCATTGGATACGTACGCAGGCGGCTGGTAAGGAAAAGCAGAATGCAAAATAATTCGAACGATGCCCACGCAACAGCTGATAAAGTTCCTGGAGGAGAAGATGGAGGCTCATCCCGAGCTGGTGAGCGTGGAGCGAGAAGTGCTGGAGCGGGCGTGCACAGTGCACCACCTGGACAAGCCTGAGCTGCATCTGCACTGGGCGCACTTCGAGGAAGCGCACGGAAACCCCGCACGGGCGGCGGATATCCTCGATCGCATCGAAAAGACCTGCCCCGGCTTGGTGCAGATACAATACAGGTACCTGTTGCAGATGAGTTTACTTCTTTCTCTAGTACGTTGTATTTATAAATTAAGATAAGATTTTATAAACTCTAATAACATTTATACAACAGCATTGACCGTATTAATTTGAAATATTTACATGACAAGCAAACAAAGAGGACAAATATTAAAAATTATTTCACATTCATTATTTCCATATGAGGTGTTGAAAAGAATTCTTTGACTTATAACGCGATTGATTTTATTAAGTTTGCTAAAATATAGACGTCACTTCTCAGCGAATAAAGATATATCGTCTTATTTCCTGATTTAATGTATCGAGTTTAGTGTTGCCGACGGAGAGTCGAATATCGATAGGAAACTGTTAGTCTGTCGAAAGCTGAGGATAATATGACTATTGAATATTACTATCGCTAGTACTGATACTATCGTTATAATCGTCTTGAACTGTCTCGATTGTGTTTTTCTATACATATAAAAACGACACAAGCTTCATTCTTTTGAAGTATTGGAAAAAAACTTTTTGTACATGAATTTGCCAGCTAGCTGAACACGATCGAAACTTCTGGTTCAAAAACTGATGAATTGATTATAAGTCACTTTAAAATAAAATAAAATAAAGTCAAATCTTACAAAAGTATCTGTGTCCAGTAGTACTAGAATCGTTCGCAAATCTATAGTAATTCACACTATCGATGTTCTGAAAGACATCATTAATAGTCTCATTAATATTAATGTTGTTAACCAAGTGTATTTAGGTTAGGTTAGGGTTTTTTTCTTTTAAATCATATAATCCATCCGCGAAAAGTATGATTTGGTCTACCAACCATTGTCGCCCAATTATTTAGCCTCTGTATGTACTATATTACCGGATTTTTTTTTTCTTATTTTTGTAGAGCTATTGAGGGTATAACTGACTTTTGCTACAATAAATCAGCAATAGTATGATATGTCGCTCGTTTAGAAATTTATTAGAGACATCCCTTGCAGGCGTGTGAACCTAGAGCGTCGTCGCGGCGACTATGATAAATGCGTGCAGCTATACGAGGGCTACATCGCAGCGGCAAAGAACAAGGCAATAGCGTCATCGCTCGCGGTGAAGTACGCACGATTCATGTTCCACGTGCGGAACGACCCGCCGGCGGCCAGGAAGGTGCTGGATGAGGCCATCGCCAAGGATCCACTCAACCACAGGCTACACATGCAGCGGGTCGATCTAGCTCTGCATACCCCTGGCGTCGCCTTTGAGGAACTCGAAGGTCAGATTCTATGTTTTTTATGTGAATTTTGTTGCCAATTCGTAATCGCATTTATAATAATTTAACTATGATAGCGATTAATTTTTTTACAATTTTATATACATTGTTGTTAAAAGAGATGAGATCCCCAAGAGAACTAGAGTCACCGACATAGCTGGAGGAATTGCGAGCCTGAAGGGTAATGTAGTTGATATATAAAATAAGAAGATAATAAGATAATATAATTTATAATATACCTAATAATAAACGGCCAGTCGAATATCCTGTATACAGACAGAAATTAGCACACTAAAATTCTGTTGCCTATCAATCTATAGTAATTTATTAAAAATATTAAAAGTTACATGGTTTTTAAATGGTGGTAGGTGTACGGCAAATAATTGTAAATGTACCACAATTATTTGCCGTGATATAAATGTAGGTTATATTAGACAAAAATTTGTACTTCGGACAGCAAGCGGTTGTGAAGCGCGGCGGCTCGCAAGTACATTCAGAGGGAATCTTGTGACAAGGTATGTCTGGATAAAAAAAATAAGTTGTTAGGGAGCCACTGCTGGCTGTAACCCTGACAGCGGCATGGTGATGGTAGGGAGTAGCCCCGGCAGACAGCAGGGGAAGGTAGGAGTGAAACCCAACACGGACTGTTGAAATCTGGTTTATTGATAATAATTTGTCGTTTATATATTAAATTGTTTTACTATACACATCGATAGGTTTTTGTATGTCTCTCATAAACTATCGTAAACTGTCGACGGTGCAATTCCCCCGAAAGTAGGTTGCCTCCTTGCTGAACCACACTGACGCAAAGTACAATGTTTGGCTGCTAGCTCCAACAGGACTATATTGATATACTAACGTTTAACAGGCAGATAAAATACTTCGTTAAAATGATAATATTCGAGCTGAAACTCATATTTTAACAACGTACCACTTTAACAACGTGGATAATGTGTATCAACGAAATGAAAGAAGGCATTTATTTTTGAAAAGTATATTCCCAAATTAGAACTTATTGTATGTTTATTTGAATTAGTCAGTGTTTTTGATATTGGAGGGGTGGTTATCACTTAAATTCAGCGGGTCCTATTCGTAAATGCATTTTGATAGCTGACGTAGATGCTACTTATAGATCTGCTAACAATTACTATATGGATAAGAGTATTGTAATAAAGTGGTTTTCAATTTAATTGTCAAAATGCGGCATTCGCTTCAAACAAAATATTTGTAGAAATAACGTAAATATATTTGTGCAGAACTCGTGCAATCTTATGAGCGAACTGAGGGCGCGGAGGCTGAGATGAGCGCGGGCATGGCTTGGAGGCGCCGCGAGTTGGCCGAGGAGCTCGGGGACGCTGCAGCCGCTCGCCGAGCACATCTACACGCGCGCATGCTCGCCAAGCACCTGCGCAAGCGCGCGCGCAAGGAAAAACACGAAACACCTACGCACGCAAGGTAATGTTGCACGATCTGGTCGACGACCCTTAAGTTTCAGTGTATACCGTTTGAAAGGAAACTATAGTATCAGTTAGCAAGCTCACTGAATTTTATTAAGCTTAGAAATTTCACTGCTTTTATCCAAAATAATAACCAACGTACATTATAACCAATGTACATTTGATCGCAGCTTATCTGATTTGGTTTACATTTAACATCGCGATCGACAATTTTTCTGATGTTGAAGCTGGATACGTGTGCGGTGTAACACGTTAAAACACTAAGCGTCGCCATAGAGTTGCTCAAAACAGCGACAACGCTTTAACTCGATAGTCATGCTAAGTTATAATTTCATACGATTTTGCTAAAATTAATATAATATGACACATCTACAGGCCCTTGTAGAAGTTGCATTTCTGCTGGGGTCCTTACAGCTTAGTTATTAAAGTTGGGTGTGAATGTAGTAAGTAAAATAAATGTGACAAGGAGCATCGCAAAATTGTCTTGGCCATGGATACCACTTTATAGTAGGCAAAACTTGAATGAGGTTTTTTAATTTGCAGCTCAACGTCGACGGATACGAAAAAGAAAGAGGGCAGTACAAGCAATGCGGTGACGACGAGCAATAGCTCGTACTACCAGACGCCGGCGGCGACGGCGCAGTCGTACGACCAATCGTACGCGCAGCCTTACCAGCCGCCCTGGGGCTATCAGCAGCCGCCGGGGCCCTACCAACACCATGCGCCTTGGCCGCAGTACCCCAACTACTATTAGAATCATCAGTAATCCGTGCATTAATAGCTAAATATCTCAAGTGGTCGGCGATATCGAACTTGGCAACAGCATAAAGTGTAAAAACTGCACTTAGGAATCGTTTCTATTACCATTCTAAGTGTGATCGCGAACTTAATCGTTAGTTAACATTGCTTCAGTAGTGAAAACCGAAATATAATAGGTATGTAATATCCAGAAGCGATCACTCACTGTTATTAAAAACTATTGAGCTAAGCTGAACAGCCTAATTTACGGTGGAGATTGTACTTTATATATGATATGGTATTCTCTTCAAAGATATATTTATCTTAGAAGTTTAGGTATGGGCATTTTCTATTCAACTCACGTGAAATCACGATTTCGAAAAAAAAAATACGTGGTATTTTTTTACTGAAACATTACGATGTCGCCGACGTCTTTTGTGCAGTGAATACATTCTTTATAGGACAGCTGCTAATGCTTATATCTGATTTTAATTTGGAATGCTGAATAACATTTTCGCGTCTTAATAATGGTTACCAAAATGTTCGTTAAATTCTAATATATAGCATATCATTGTTTTGCATCGTAAACGTTGAACTTACTCTAACAAAGTTTTCACTTTATTTAGTTGCAAAATACGCTATTCAAGATCTGTTATCGAAACACTCGATAAATCTGACTTGGTGTCTAGGATTTTGCGAAATTGGTATTTAGTATGACAAATATCATATACCATATACAATATGGTATAAGTTTACAGTTTTATTTTGTGGGTTATAGCGTAGTATTCATATAACAATAGAAGCGGTCCTATAAGATTTATCTAGTTTTTGTACTCTCCCAGACTACACGAGTGTGTTGACTTCACTGTGTATCACATCCCAGGTTATTTCCACCCTGTCAAGTACACGATATTTTTATGTGATTTTATTATAACTAATGTAAGTTATTTAGTAAAGGGATTACAAGAGTTGATAATTCCACATACATCTTCTAAGACTTCTATATTAATAGATTATAATATTGCGTAATGAAGTTTCCAACATTCTGGTTAAGGATATTGTGTAAATTTAAACTGCGAAATCCGTAAAGAATGTTTATTAAAATTTGATAATAAATCTGAGAAATTACATATACTTTGGAAAATAAATATAGTTGTCACATTAAAATCATGTTATTATTTCGATCCATCAGTCTTTCAAGCAAAGTAACGGTTGCCTATACACCATCACAATAAATACAGAAACCCCATTATAATTGAAGGAAACATAATATATTTCATACATAAATGGCCTATTTGCACAGCTATACTGTTCGTTTCTAGAAAGTATTGGGTATAAGCTGATTTTCACAATATTCGTTATAGGTTGCGTTTTTATTTTGTACAAGGTGATGTGTATATTGACTAAAGTAATAACTAATTATTACGCTGCTTATAAAGAATTAAATTAGATTCGAAATTTCAATCAAATGGATATTCCAATGTGAAAGCCTCTATAAAATATTCAATTTGAAGCATCTAATTAACCCGCATTATTCAGTCATATACACACGTTATATAATTCGATTAGAAATAAAATTGATATATATTTGCTCTAATAATAAATTGACAGTTATAGGTTAATTAATAGACACAAAGAAATTATAAGTCAATTCAGCTAAACATAGGGAAGGAAGAAATTGTGGATTTTTAAACAGTATTAACCAAAATAATATATTAATACGATAAAAATCGATAGAGATGATATTTCATAATCAACAAGACCTGCAATATCTACAATTTTTTAACCATTAAAAAATTGAAAATAGTTTTCACATAATTCTGAAAAAATTAATTTTTTTTTCAATATAAATTTGAATACAAATTAAATTTATAGGCAAAAATTAAATTTATATTTTGAAAGCAATTTCATATACTCAGTATAAAAAATAACAATTGAAACAATGAGTGTATTGCAGAATGAGCGCTTCGGTTAACATTTGCTTTTTTAAGGTAATTACTCCAGTTCCAGGTAATAATTCCAGTACTATTTGTAAAGTAATATTATAACTTTAAATACACTTTAACATAACTAATTTCACATTGAAGTCAATCAATTTGTTGAAGAGCGACATAAAGTGATGGGTATGTATAAAGTAGTTGTTTATTCTAAAACGAATAAACGAATGCGGAATCGTCGCTCTTGAGATCGGCACGCGCCACTCAGTGGTGGCTTAGAGCAACCTTCATCATGAGCAAGCAGCCTTCGCAGCTTTTACAGCTGCAAACATAAAAATAAAAGAAATATTTAATCATTTACCATAAAAAATATAGTTGAAATCACTTAAATTTTATATAAGATTAAACTGTTCTAAAAATAAAGATAATAAGGATTTTTAGAAACATTCTAGTCTGTATGGGTTATATATATATAAGGGAGCTGGACTAAATAGCTATATATTTGAAATATGGTATAAGGGAATATAAAATGAACTCTAACCAAAATTTTTTAAAAGGCCATCTAGCTACCTAGTTTACTACATGTGCTATTTACCCTCTCTTTCCTTGCGACGAAGCTTCTTGCGCCGACGGTCGATGGCGGCCAACTCTGCCTTCACTGAGTGGTACGCCTTCCTTAGGTCAGCTAACCGAGAGGTTAGAACACTGATGCGAGTTGGACAATCCCAGGATGGATCTGTGCAAAAAGTAAATATCATTAGATATTTATTAACACAAATAGGCCTGCCGTGTAACGCTTTTCGAAGTTTCGGACTAAAATTAGACGTATTTTGTTTCCATATTCTTTCGTATACTGTACTGTTCTAATTATAATAAAAATAGTTCAACATCGATACAGACTTTAAACTAGCTTTCTAGTAAGCTCTCTTTCATTGGTTTCCGACATATAGTATAGTCATGGTGATCTACCTGAGCATTAATCTTCATTAAATATCAGAGATTTTAATTAATATGGTATTCAGCACCATTGACGATTTTTATACCACAAAGGAAGCCAACAAACATTCAAATAATACGATTTTTTTTGACAAACAATAGTCACTAAACGAAAGAGTTCAATGTTTATGATGTCATAATTTGCTGCGAATACAGTATAATAAATATAATATCGGTGTGTGTAATGCGTACTGACCCAGGTCGACGTAGAAGTTGTACTTGAGCGGCGTATGCGCGCCGGGCGCGGGCCCGTGGTCGTCCGTGTCCCTGCGCGCGCGCCGCCGCCGCCCCGAGCCGCTCGGCCCCCCCGCCGCGCTCGTTGAACACTCCGACGCTTTCCTTAATCGAACACCTGGTACCCATTTACAAATTTATCGTTACCGAGGAATTTCAAATAAAATTATTTTATTTGGTAGGTACGTACAAAATATAGGTAGCGCTGTTGGAAATGTTCTTAAATAGATTATTATTTGATGTT
Organism: Acentria ephemerella; assembly: GCA_943193645.1. Lineage (NCBI taxonomy): Eukaryota > Metazoa > Arthropoda > Insecta > Lepidoptera > Crambidae > Acentria > Acentria ephemerella. Next base: position 4,515,337 of record OW971889.1, read on the forward strand.
TATGAATACACAGTGAGTCAAAATGGGCACTTCAATGTTGCGAAATAGTTAATGTTTTATTGGAATAAGTATTTAATACAATTATTAAAAATATCGCAAATATGCGCCACAGTGCAAATATGGGCATTTTTATTCTCATTGAATGTGTTATTTTATAATCCTACTCGGAAGATAAATGGAAAATATGCTATAATATTCGGAACAGTAACAAATCAGTTACAATTATAAAAATATAGTATGTAAAATAGATATAGATATCAGAAGTACACTCGAGAACAAATATTCGTGCTCATCATAATAATATCTGCTCCTAATGAGATCGATAGAACCCTAGGACCTCTGTTTAAGTAGACTCTGTAAATTGGCCACTCGACCAAAAGGCTGCCATTATAGTCAAAATAGTATTCTATCATCAAACTGGCGAGCCTTGTTTGCTGATTTGTAAAACGTATGATATCCCGTTGACCGACGGATTACAATCTTACGGGTGATAATAATGGACAGAATGTGAAATCTGTCAGGTTCGTTCACAATTTAACGGTTTCTAATAGAAAGATAGTTGTAGTTGAAAATATTTGACAGTTTAATATCTCGCGAATTAGATTATAAATTAATAAAACAGATAATGAACATTAAATCTGACTGACATGCTATTTGTATACTAAAAACGCCTAAGTGTAATAAGAATCATCTATAACTCTTAAGAAGTTTTGACTTTGGTTTTAGATAATTATCTATTGATGCTCGAGCTACAAGTACCAGATTTAAAGATTGACAAGAAAATTTAATTCTGTTTGAGACCAATTGTCTTATTGTCCAATCCTTATCCGTATAGCTATCGCTTTCATTTTGATGTACAGCATATTTACATATCCACTTAACTGTTCATCATTATAACGTTTCGCTTAGTATTCAGTAATGATTTGAAACACGAAAGCTATAGCGATAGATATAAAGTTACACATTAATTACATCTGTGTGACAAAGAAGCAAGTACAATTTAATGCAAGATACAACTACAATAGTGTAATATTAAGAGAATATATAAATGATTATTTTATAAGGAGAAAATTTGTAACACTCACCATGGGGTTTGTCAATATCATGTGGAGAGATGTTATTTGGACGGCCTTCGTCTTCATCTTCTTTACGATCTGAAGGGCTATCGCGTTCTGATATTCGGCGTTCTCTGTAAATATTCCTTAATAAAAAAAAATCTCATTTATGGGATTGCCATCAGACAACTACGAACAATCATTGATTTGGATCAGGTTGCAGCTAAACATTATCCGCTAAATAACCGATAAATACAGAACATATAACTATGCCCTCTGTATTTGCTTCTAGCAATAAAAATGAGACTGCTTCAATAATTAAGCAACAAGGCATATCGGTTTCAATCTGAACTTCATTGACCAATAGACCATTGTATTAAAGCAGCAGCAGTTGTTTCTTTCCAAATATTTTTAAAATTATCAGATCCACATCCCTATTTTGACATACATGGCAAATATGAAAATTCAACGCCTTTTACCAACGTTACATAGATCACTGAAATCCAGTAAGTGTTCTCATAAAATTTATAAACAGATTTCTGTTAATAAAATATTATATGCTAAAAATACCTTATGAAAAGTAAACTAGTTTAACTTTTTGATTCCACTTTTACTCACCTGTGTGGCGACATATCGAGGCTGCTGTCGGGCGTGGTGGGCGGCGTGTTGTCGAGCAATGCGTGACGTCGCGCCCAGCCCCCCGCGCCGCTACCCTCTGCGCCCCCGCCTGCGCCCGCGCCCACCCCGGCCCCACCACCACCGCCTGAGCGAGACGCAGACGAGCCTTCACCGCGACGCTCCTCTGTTGGATTACCATTCACATTTACATTTTTATTTATTATATAAGTAAATTTAAAAATAATCTAAAGCTATCTTTTAAAAATCACCAAACACCCTAGTCTCTGCAATTGCGTCACAACATAGCGTCGCTTATTCTTTCTCCTTTCTCTGTCAGACAGCCAGAGCGGCACACGGCATACGGCATTCCGGCACACGTATTCCCTACTATTTACAACATGGGTTACTTAAAGGCGTGAAAAAGTGCTTTTTGGGCTGGTAAGGGCAGTATGTCGCATTCTTGACTAGCTATCTTCACATATGGACTCTACTGCTTACTATCAGGTAGTGTCGATTCATTTGCTGGGCTTTCTTATTAAAAAAAAGTCGAATATAGATTCCGTCATTAGTACCGGCTTTTTCTTTTTTTAAATACAGAAATATTCCCTGTCTCGTGTCGGTCCAATGGGGACATACAATGATTTCGATCTTGTTCGAATGTTAATTTAAATTTAAATTCTGAGTTGAATTGATTTTGATGGCAATTACGAGTTGAATTGCCCGCCACAAAAATCCCTAATAAACTAATAGATCTATTGTGCTTGGACCATTAAATTTAAAGGTTCTGTAACCAAATACATTTTTTACTCCTGTAAATTACTTACTCGAGAGAAGGGGTACAAATTTGCTCTTTAATCTCTGTAAGCTATAATGATGGAAGATATACTGACCTTTCGAGTGCGAGTGATGCGGTGGTGCACAAGCGAAGGGCATGTGTAAACGTTGCCTAGGAGGTGCTGGTTCGTTGTCTGGTGCCGGAGATCCTGGGATGGTCTCCTCACACAGCAGCAGCGATATATTGCTGTCCTCTTCTGTCCCCGGCCCGCTGGCATTGACTGGCGCGCTAACTGTCGCCCCACTTCCACTGGCCGAAGCTGCCGTAGCTGCAGCGGCTGCTGATCCTACGCGTCCACTGCCCGCTACAACTACGCTAGCACCTGTCAATGTTTTCCATTTCAATTACAATAATAATATTACAACTATATCTAGTTATATAACTATATCCAATTTATGAGACCCTTATGACCATAAAAATTAACAAAATTACTATTTTCTCTTTATGGGAAAATCTCCGAAATCTCAAAAAATATTGCTGTTCTATACAAGTAGACCACATGTAAATAGTTTTGTATGGAACCACTAAATTTAATTTAGCAATTTTAGAAATGATCTCATCGAACGAGTAATTTATTTCGATGGTCTCCTATTTCATAAAACAACCAGGTATGTTAAAAAATAAAAAACATCAAGTTATTATTCAATTATTTGATACAGTTATTTTAACGATTCTAAAACCTATAAACCTAATTTAAACAAAAAAACTAAATAACTCCTTTCTTACATTATCAGCCGCCAGGGCTCACTCACAAAAGTTCAATGGTGTAAATGCGTTATATGGAGTAACTAGGAACTGTCCGAATTAAAATGAGTTTTGAACCGCAACCACCTTTGAAGAGCAGAAATATAAATCTGCATTTATTCCCGAGAATATGCGCTAATGAAACAGTTATACTGACTGTGTTTCCTTTCATTCTTGCACGCGTCCTCTAACATAAGCAGGGACTCGCCCGCGCTCCACTCGCCGGGCGACTTGCCCGCGTGGAGAGCTCGCGCGGCCAGCAGCGGCGCAGGCAACGCCGCGCTCACCGCCGGCAGCGCATTCACGCCGGCTGCGGCACTGCGGGACGCCTCCGAGCTACCGCTGCCCCACTCATCCACTGATAGCTTGTCGATTATCAACCTATGTAATCAAATCAAATATCAACTCGGTTTTTATCAGTGGTACCAGCAATTGACTTATGTTGGGTTCCAATAAGCTAAGCGTTTTGCTTAGGAAGCGTTTAATTTTGACATATTATGTATGTCATAAATGTCAAAATTTAACCTATTTCTTCGGTTTAATTTATTGCAACCCAGATCTTATAAATCCGGTGACAGTTCAAGTTTGATAGTTGTAGTAATATCCTCAAATAGATTTTTAGTAGGTGTCTATAACATTTTCATAGGAAATGGAATTTAAATCTTTCTTATGAGTGAAGGTACGGAATAATTTAAACAGTAATGTCAATAATTATGATGTATCTATTCTTAGCATAAACTGCGAATTTTATATTGTTTGTTGTGAAGTTGAATATATATATATAATATAATATAATATAATATATATATATATATATATATATAAATATATATATATATATATAAGCTATGTTAGATTATAAAAAAATAAGTAAATTATTGGTGCAAAAAGAACCACATTACCTTCTATCAGAGTCATCAGAATCACTCGAATCACTCCGGTCTGCATGGGGGAATGGTGGCAATGGTAAAGTGGCCGCCACCGTCGCCGCAGACTGGTTAATTTGACTCGATAGTTTCTGAATAGTGTCACTCAAGACTTTGTTATTTTTCCCTGGATTACTTAATGGCATATCACATACACTCTTCCTACGTTCCAAAATGCTTAACGGACTTTGTAACCTCGGCGGTGAAGTTTCTTTTGGCTTCACTTTCTTGATATCTGCTAAGTCACGCTTTACGTCAGTCAAATTTGACGGCTCGCCAAATATAGGATCACCGAGATCAGTAGCACCGAACTTCTTGGGTTCTATTATTTTAGGTAAAGGTTTTGGAGCTTCTAATTTAATTGGGTTAGTTTTAAGCTCCGGTGCGACTGGAGATAACTTTCCTTCGGGATTATTTATCTTCAGTACTTCTTGCTTTGGTGTGAGTGGACGGTCTAATGGAGGCGGGGACATCGATAGTCTTTTCGCACTGTTAATTGCCTTGAGTAGTTTCTCGGCTATCTTAGGCCCTTCAGATTGCAAGAGGAAACCCGGAGGAGGCTCAGGTAAAACGTCAATTCTAGCTGGACTATCTGGTTCTGATTTATCTTCTTCAGTATCTATGAGAGGACTAGACGGAGACTCTAATTTTGATATAATTGGTTCTGGATCTAATTTCTTAGGATCCATTTTTTCAATTATTAGTTTAGCTTTAGGGATAATTTCTTTGTGCTCTATGAGTGGAAGAGCAATAGAAACAACTTTGGGTGACTCCTCTTTCTTAAGTTCTGGTGTTTCTTGCTTGAGTTCTAACTCTGTAAAAACAATATTAGAAGTGGTGGCTTCACTTACACTTTGAAGCTCTTCTTTTTTAGGAGGCGGAGTTTTTGGGAGCTCAGGAATTGCTAACACTTCTTCGATTGATTTTAATGTCTCTGTTTCCATCTCCATTTTGACAGTTACATCTTTATTTTGTTCCAAAGGCTGCTCTTTGGTATCTGGTAATACTTCTGATTCTGATGTTTTCATAGTTTCTATTACCTGAGCGATAGGACCAGATTTTCTGATCTCTTTCACATCTTCTTTCATTGGAATGTCCGATTCGTCTTCCGATGATTGCTCGTCGTCAGCAGGACTATCGGGAGAGTCGTCTATTAACTCTCTTAGTTTTGTGACTTTGCTTTTTTTTGAATAGGTTTCTTGATTCTTTGCTGGCGTAAAGCCTTCGAAAATAGGTCCAGAGCTACCATCTCCCGGGAAAGAGTCATCATCTAAAGAAAAGAGACCATCTTTAGAATCATCTTCAGGACTTTGTTGTCCCGGGATGTCACGTGTGGTGCCAAAATCTCTGAATGGAGAAAGAGAAGGGGACCTAAGAGTCGAAGGTCGTGGCCTCATTGGATCCTCAGATATTTCTTCGCTGAGAGATTTAGAGAGAGTAGATGTGTATTTGCTCGGGGAAATGTCATCGAAAATGCGATGTGTCCTTTTCTTTTTCTCATCATGCAGTTCTAATTCAAAAGGTTCCGGTTCCTTGAACTCATAAACATCTTCGGGTTGTTTATCGGGTTGAGGAGGTTCCGGCGGGGGAGCTGATACTTGAGCGGGAGGTGCGGTATCTTTATCTGATGTTTCTTGTTTTGGTTCTTCTGGTTCTTGTTTGACTGTGTGTAGACCTTTTAGCTCTGATCGGATTTCATTAAGATCGTAGTCGCGTCCTTGGTGCCCGCTCGTACTAGGCCGTGGTTTTTTGGCTGGCGACACATTTGTAGGTGTTGAGATATTCCTCACGGGCCTCTTGCGAGGTTTGCTCGAGCTACTGCTGTCGCTGGATTTTGCGTCTTTTGATCTCGACTGAACTAATAAAATAAAAAACATATTATTAAAGAGTTTTATAGAAGATGGTACTTTTACTAGGCTTTAATTTAGGGTTTACAAGAATAGCCGGAATATTTTGATCATTGATAAAAAATTTTAAACTATCAAAGGTAAATCATATGATATATTATTATTTTTTTATAATTACATTTCTTACTTTTATCGTCATTTTTATCATCTGACTTCTTGGGTGGTCGTTTAACGTCTTCATCACTATCAGAATCACTGTCGGTATCAGAACGAGCTGAAGATTCTGTGAAATATAAGAATAAGTTGTAATTATGGTTTTAATATACTTGTTGTACAATTAAGTCTTACTAAGAAACATACCTTCCGTTCTTTTAGCTCTCACACGTCTGTTCATTCCTGAATTCTGGAAAGATAATTTATATTTAAATAAAATACAATTTCAGTTAATTACAAAAAATACTTTCATCAAAGTTTACCTTCTTATTGCGTTGTTCATGCTGCGTCACGTTTAGAGCAATACGTTGGGGTTTTATCCACTCGTCATATCGATTGTTCCAACCTGTATAGTGTACGCGAAGTAAGCCCTCCGCAGAGATCTCTATCACCTTTGCTTCATACGTCACCTAAAATAGTTATATCGTTAAAGACCCATATGTGGTACATTCGCATAAAATAAATGAAATAAGTACTTTACTTATTTCATTTAGATTATACGAATAAAAAAACAAATGAAAAATAGTGGGAAACTTAACTTTCCTAATTTGATTCTTTTTTTTAAATGTCACCAATTAATGCCATGAAAATCAGCCAGATACAAATAATACAGATAAGGATATTTTATTACAAGCTTATACATACTATATGCGAAACGACTTTCCCTGACCTAATATATATAATAGCCTTTTAATTATCTCGATGTACTCAGACTCAATAAAAAAATGATAAAAGGCAGCGATCCAGAAACGGACCTAACACGGATGCTAAGTAAATAAAACAAGTTTTGACATTTTCGTGTTCTTATATCAAATGTTAATATTGAATTCATAATCACAAACTATTGGTTTACTTTAAAAAATTGCAGATTCTGAAAGTTTTTTTTGTTGAGGAGAAATCCACAGGCTAAGTGGCGGGCGTGTGTGGGATTCACCCAGTGCCTGATAGCGGCACTGGGAATACCCACTAAACTCCCCGGTAACTCCGCTGTCCTCCACGGGAGTGACTTGGGATCTGCTACAGCAATTCACAAGGTCAACTCCCAGGTGGTCCTTAGAGCTCGATATAAAATAGCAATTTTATATTATTTGTATATAGTTTACAAATAACCAATTTTAAAATAAATTTTACATTTAATAATGTGGCAAAATTTGGCGATTTTATATTCAGCTGGTATATTATATGTTTTACAAACCTTTGACTCAGACTGCGTAGGTCCATAGTAAACTTTAAGTTTATCGCCCACTTGGGCTTTTACATTGGCTCCTCCTGAGCGAGTAGATTCACTTGTCAACGGCCTGTGATAAAATAATTTAAAATTTATATTACACAAAGGTTAATTTTATTAACTGTCTTTTATCTTCTTCTTCATTATGTCATTTACACCTACAAAGTTATGGATGGATGGATATACTTTATAGGTACAAACGACATAATAAAAATATATTCTTTATATTAAAATATATACGTTCATGTCCACAGTGGAAAAAAAACGATTTATTCATGATACGGTTTACATTTTACTATATTTATTTTGCTTTTTATTGTGTAATAAGAAACAAGATCTGTCCTCATTGGTCACTTACTTTTGCTGAGGACTGTATGAGTTGGTGCTTTGTATCAAGTTTGGGCACTCGTCATCTAGTCCCATCCTTATATGTGATCTATAGTAAAATCAGATAAGCATAAAAATGTATCCATTTTTGGACTCATAATGTGGAGAAACATGAGCCCCTGCCATCTGTACTACTCGTATATGTTTACATATGCAGTGTGGAGTGAAGACTACAATACGACAACACATTAAAAAATTGGCAATAATGGTTCCTAAAAATGTGTAAAAACTCAAATAAGCCCTATTCATTAGATAATTACATTATATTGCTAAAAACTTAATATAACCAATGTTCTAGTTTCTCTCAATGTCGTCTTGTCTAATACTAAAAAATCTACTAAAAAAGGAGTTTAGTTTCGGTAATTAGTTACCATTTTTTCTCTCTCTCTCGCATAAGATTACCTATGTTGTGTTTATAAGTAATTGTTTTACTTATATATAAGCACTTATCCTTGTTATTATGTTTAAGCGCACACAATTATCAGTGAACATAAATAATTAAAATAAATTAAAAATACATTATATGGCGGCTAATTTAATATTAAAGGAAGTGTATTCAATTCCGCACACACTATGCAAGTGAAATTTTATTACGTTTTTTTTTACTTTGTTAATTTTAATGGATTAATAAGATAATCAATTACTAATTGGCTAAGTAGAATTTTAATACTATATTTATTAACTAAGTTATAATCTCAAATTATTGAATTTAGAGAGCCGCCTCTTAAAGGGTTATTCATCATGGTCGAAAATAGAACACACCTTTGTAAATGTCAAATAATATGACAGTTCTCTTTGCAATTAAATTGAAAGAATGAGCTATTTTTCACTCAAATTTTATAGATTTCGTGAGTTTCAGAATCAAGTCCCCTTTTAAGCGTAATTAAATTGTTTAACATAAGTAGTTTAAATAGTTACTCGGTATTTTTCCTTTTGCGCGGGCGCTTACTGCTATTAGAAGCGATGGTGTTGCCACTGCTGGCTGAGTTTGCGCTTTGGCTGCGGCGACTTTGCATTTTCTTCGTTGGACCGCATCTGTGCGACAAAGTGGCAATCACCATGATACACTAATTTTAAAATATTATGAAACTGAAATCGCGACATGTTAGGACTACATTTCACATAGAAAGGAGTCCCCATGCGAAAGAACTTCTTTAGTCCTCATTTCTTACGTCGATTTTTCGATGAACTAAATTTTAAGCACTTCAGAATGCTAAAAGAACTTATTTAAAGTTTTGCAAAAGGTATGCATATATGCTTGAAAACTATGAAAACTATAAAAAAGTAATATTAAAGTGGAAATAGACAAACCCAATTTCCACTTTGAATAACATTTTGTGGTTGGTAAGAGAAAATACTGACATAATTAGTTTTTAAATGTTTGATCCGCTGCTGGCAAGGTCTGCTGTGACAAATGATTCTTGTTAGTTATAACTCACCTAGAAGCCCGACCTGAGCTGTCGCTATCAGTGGATGCATGCGGACGGCGAGATGCTCGCGAAGTGGTCACACTGGCGCTCTCACCTGGAAAACATTTAAAATTAGTTAGATTCGTTGGTAGTCGGCCCAAGTTTTGAGGTAGAATCGAAATTCATTTCCTATCTATAATTTGATGTATAGAAATGAATGAAATGAAATGGAATAAATAGCGTTAATGAAAACAGTGAAAATATAAGAATGAGATAAAATTGACAGAACATAAAATAAATGTAATTTGATACGACATCTCTCCTTTTTGCAATTATATTGAGTAAACGAGATGTAATTATATTAAGAGTGTACTTCAGAGTTCAATTCATCTTTAGATTAATTTAACATATCAATAATATAGTCAAAATACAAATTTTTCAATTTTCATCAGAAAAGTAAATGATTCGTGGCCCAATAATAAGACAGAGAATATAATATTTTAAACTTTTGTGTTGCATTATAAAGAGAAATAGATACAAACTTTTAGAAGATAGTGGTCTCCTCTTTGGAATTCTTTTTTCATGAGACTCTGTCTTTATTGGCAGCATGCTACGAGTCTTGGATTGTGAGCGCGGTTTCAAGACACTCTTGTCTTCAATTTGAGTTACTAACTTTTCTTCTTTCTTTTCCTTCTCTTTGTCTTTTTCCTTCTCTTTTTCTTTTTCCTTCTCTTTTTCTTTTTCCTTCTCTTTTTCTTTTTCCTTCTCTTTTTCTTTTTCCTTCTCTTTTTCTTTTTCCCTCTCTTTTTCCTTCTCTTTTTCCTTGACTTTTTCTTTGTCCTTGTCCCTGTCTTTTTCCTTTTCTTTTTCTTTTTCCTTGTCTTTCTCCTTTTCCCTGTCCTTCTCTTTTTCCTTGTCCTTTTCTTTAGGTTTTTCCCTTTCTTTCTCTTTCTCAACTCTGTAGTAGAAATGACAGTTAATAATAATGTTTGATTAGGTTATAGATTAACAAAAATTATGTAGATATTTATAAATATATTTTTAAAACTGCTTTAGATATAGCAATTCAATAGACTTTCCTGCACTGTAGCTACGATCAGTTGAAATACACTATAGAGAAATTTGTTAAATTGTTTTAGGGTTCAAAAATAACATACTTAGGTGTGGTCGTTATCAGTGGTTGGTTGTCCGCGCTGTCCTCGCCGTCGCTCACTCGTGGCTTCTCTTTGGTTTTCTCTGGCTTTTCCACTTTGTCCTCTTTCTCACTCTTCTCGCTTTTATCCGTTTCACTTTTATCAGAGTCTTTATCTTTGCCACGCTGTGCAAAAATGTAATTATTTTTATAAAGTGGCTACAAAAGCGTACTACGTATTACTTGTATAATTTAAAGAGGTCACCAAAAAATGTTAAAATTCATTAGATGTTTCGAGTTGTAAAAAACTCGAGTCTCTAAGTCAAGTTACCTGCGTGGGCGTGCCTGTGGGAGTGGAAGAAGCGGAGGAAGAGGTGGGCGGCTGCCGGTCGCGGTCTCGGATGAGCGAGCGGCCCGCGGGCGGGGTGCGTGCCCCGCGAGGGTGCGCTACGAGGGTCACACCCAGCTTGCGATAGAAGTCCTCGAAACTGTGAAGGAACCTGACACAATGGAAATTATTACTAGGGTATACTATTGTTTTTCGAGCGGGAATCCGCTGACGGACTTACCCGCTAATGGTTAATAGACGGACCTGTGTGGGCTCGCCAAGCGCCTGATCATAGTGGCATTGGGAATACCCACTAAAACTTTTCGGTTACTGTATATCATTACTAACTATACCTAATATATTTATTGTTTTATTTATAACAAATATATTAGGTATCTAATAATCTTAGTAATCTTCTTGTGCAGAGACAAAGTACAAAGGATCTGATGCCTAAGTACATATTTAGTAAAGGGTTTATACAACTGTTTTTAAGGTCAATTCGAAATCATAGTAAGTTACCACGGAAATGTTATCGTTTATAGGCATTTTCTTATGGTGCATGGGTAACGGAATTGCATGTTATGCGTCCACAGAAGACCAGCATCGGGGTTTGATTAGAGCTTCGGCATAAATGTAAAAAAGAGCCTATTATGTAATTTATTAAATAAAATCTTTTTATTAGTTCTTTTAAACTATTTAATTATTCTGATTTAATTACTGGGTGTAGCGCAACGCGTATTTCGGAAGTTCTTATAATTGAAATTGAAATACTCATACTGGACTTACTTTTTATATGCTTGTTTGCAAAGATTAGTAATGCTTGTGGTGACTGGATGGAAGCCCATCTTGTCTGCGATAGTTTTCCATTGATTCTGATTGGTCACTCTATTATACCCTCCCAGTTTTTGCACCACCTGCATATAATAATTAAATGTGATTTAATATTTAACTGGAAAAATCTCAAAAAAATAATTAATATGATTATTTTTACTCACCCTAAATAATCTGTATAAGTCAATATCTCTGTTGGCAATAGTAGGATTTCTATTGAGTGGTGTACCCCGATCATCCATAAATTTATACAGCTGTGCTACAAAATGGTCTTTTTCTTCGCGCGGTTCATCATCTGAACTCTTAAATTAGAAATAATTATGTCAATATCAAATGAGATGTCTTGAGTTATCAAAAACTATTGAATTTGTTTTTGTTACAAAGCAATCTTAATATGCCTTGTTTCTAGATATTTTAAAGCAATAACACTTAAATTTAATAACTAAAAGTTCTTCATTTTATACCTAAAATACAGATTGATTAACAATGATTTTATATAATGTTAAATAGATTTTATATATTACTCAACTATTTATTTAAAATTCGAATATAAATGTACTAAATATATTTATACAGCTACTTCAGTTTTACTGAGTTTTTATTACCTGGTTATACATGTGTATATTATGCCATTCTAAAACAACCTTGGGAGAATATGATGAAACTTACGTCATCCGAGGTGTTCCTAGGTTCGTTAAATAGTGTGTCGCGGTCCCAGTGTGGCGGTAGCACCCCATTGTTGAGGTACTGCAGTGCAGCTTCCACGCCCGCCCAATCTAGGGGGGCACTGCCTTTACGGAACTCCCGGGCTTCTTTCTTAGGGACCGTGTAGCTGTTTGGAGCGAAATATTTGTTTGTGGCACGAAAATATACCATTACTGATATTCGGCAATTTGACAAATAGTAAATAAATTACAACAAATTTTGGAAAGTTATGGGTTGATTCTACTCTTTTTATAGATACAATAATTGGGTTAAAGTATAAGAAGCAATTAATTATTAAATATACTTAGTTTTGTTACTTTTAAATCATATTGCATCCAACTGATTAAATTAAAAATTTAAATAAAGCAATTAGTATAATGTACAAATAGATAAAACCATACATCTCCAAAACAATATTTTTGGTTTATTTCTACAGTTCATTACAACTTACTATCTGCCATCCTTGAATGATCGCACCAAGTAGTCCTCCTTAACTTTAATCTGCGCTGTAGGAGCAACTACAAGTGCAGGAAATGCAGGCTGATGGGGGCGCCGTCTCTCTGTACCCCCAGCTGCTTCTACTAGTACCACCCGCCCCACATGTGGCTCGCGCTCCGTACTGTCTGCCTTAACTCTACGCGAGGGACCCTCGCCTTCACTCTCATCAGACCTGAATATTAAGAGTACAGGTTGGTCCAATAATAATAGTCAAACCAAAATCTCTCAAAGGGCATAGTTTAATAGAGTTTTTTTTTACTTATTTGTGCCCAATATATTTAAGTGAGTGTTTCTGAAGCATATATACAAAAATAATAAGAAAATACAGTAATTATTGCTTTCATAGACTGTTCTATAATGCTATTAATTTACAACTGAACAACAATAAATACCATTTAATTGAATAGTTATTGAGAATGTATGCTGAGAGTTTTGTTTTGAAAATGTATAGCCAGATTGTAATAAATTCAAAATAAATTATGTTAAATGATTAATAACTTACTGGGCACGACCACGACGACCCCTCCTGCCTGCTATGACTGGTGTGGAGAAATGTTCTGGGTGTGTGAGAGGTAATTGGTCTAGGGTCTCACTCTCGTTAAAGTGTCGACCACTTTTCAGACACAATGCTGACCGCCTTAAGGTTGTTATGTCACCATCATCAAACACTAAAAAAACAGAAATAACTATGTGTCAAAGTGAAATTAAATACTTATTTAACATTGTTGTAAATTGACTGTATTGAAAATATTCTAACTCACCAACAGTGTATTGGCTGCAGTCTTGTATTTTTGTAATGACAGCTTCCATAGCATCTTTTTTGGGATCTTGCTTGATCTCTACTGTACTACCCACCCTGAGTGTGCCTTTGATGACATCATCATTCACTGTTACTGATCCACCACCCATTTTTATTGAAACCTAGAATTAGTCAATTCATTTTGAAAAATGAGTCCAAAGCTAAATTTAATTTTATTTCATAAGACTATCATATTATTTTAAGAAATTCATATAAACATATTCTTATAGTATTTTGCTAGATACACTATAAGAAACATAAACTTTGCCAGAAAATTCAGTACATAATACAATTGATTTCTAAGTCATATATTTTTGTGAAATCATATTTTACATAGACATAATAAATTAATTTGTATATTTACTCACCTTACATTTTATATTCCTTTCAACTTTCTTGATCTTAGCCTCACAAAAGGCTCCTTTGTACTTCGCACTAACATCAGTACCAACAGGCAAGAATGGAGGATCATCCCCCTGCTATGATAACAATGATTTATCAGTAAAGTTTCAAAAAAAATAGGATTGTAAAAGTGTAAGTATAAGGTGTAGTGTAGGTCTCATTATTTTAACTGGGAAGGCAACGATCAAGTAAAGCCCAAGGACAATATGTCCATGCTATGTTGACTGCTTACCATCACTCAGGCAATAAAATAGTTTGACACCTTTTTTTCAATAATAGTTTATTGAATCTAATATGTTCATGCAATCATTACAACTGAAAAAAGTTTTTTATTTACTCAATTGGCCCTCACCAATAGAATATAAATATATGTTTAAAAACAGAAGCAAGTAATATTTTACATTGTGTCTGCTTAAAAAACAACAATGTATTATTTTTATATTAAAGTGGCTTCCACACATCATCATTTTAAAGATCTTTAAATATATTCTAAAGCACTTTAATTACAATCATACAAAAACCAGTACCATAAAAATTAATAGAAAGATGTGTAGTTTTGTAGACTCACCATTGTGCCAGATTCCTCAGTAATTGCTTTACTTTACAAATAACGACCCACTGAAATAATTAAAATTTACACAATTCAAAAATATTATATATCAAGCAATTAACTGTTAAATATTATTTTGCATCCCCATTGGAGCTACTAGATTAGTTTATAGTTTGTACGTAATTTGTATAAATCAAATACCAAGTGACTAGCAAAGATATTTTCAGTAGACAATATGATTAGGATTGCAAATGTATGAGTATCTTAAGGAAAGCATATGAATTTTGCGGATAAGATAATTATAATATACCAATTTATTGCAAGCGAAAGTAGATTGCGCGGCAATCAAGTGTTTACTCGTAACTAACCTGCTAAATGTGCAAATAGCTCTATTCACTAGCATATATTTTTTTTACAAATCTCGAAATATATAGATGTCTACAATTTGAAATCTGTGTAAATAAACTCATTCCATAAGCACAAACACCATCTTTGCATCGCATTTCTATCTTTCTGGTTCTTGATTTGTTTCTTCGAACAGAAAACTGTTTCTAATCTGTGATCAGAATAATAACATTTGTGAGTAATATCTCATTATATTGACCCTCCACCACATAAAAGAATTCGATTGGTCATTAGTCCGTACCACAGATAACATTTTTGCAGCTTGCTTACTGTTTGGTTAAGGTGTTTATAATATTTTTGGTCCGGTGTATCCAATATAGAAAGGCGAAAGAAACTAACATTGGAAATACTAATTATAATAATTTGAGAAATACATCATTCACCGTTGATTGGTGACTTACAGTTCTTACATTGGTGACTTACAGACTTCAGTGTTCATTTTTATTCATTTATTTATCATCATCGTATTCTTCCATTCACTTTTGAGTATCATATTATTCTAATCACTAACATTGCATTCTATTCTTAATTTTTTTTTCTCTTAAATCATTAACAAAATGGCAGAGCGTACGATTAATCGCCAAAAATACCTTGGGGCATAAGTACACCGATATGGCTATATGGGCTTCTGCTTCCTTTGCTTTTTCTATAATAGAGAGACTTGAATAAAAAAAACAAAAAAGTAAGTAAAAACATAAATGAAATGACACAAATGAACATTGAACACGTCAAAATTCGTTTTTTACTTAGTGATTGAATAGATTAGATGTTTTGAAAATGTATTTGTTGATAGTTTTCAGATTTTGGAGTGCATAGGATTGTTCGGTAAACATAAAAGTGAAATTTTAGTCTGCAAGTTGTAAGACAACATACAAAATGAAGGCTATACTAGCCACTATTATCAGCTTAGCCCTCACTACCGTGGTTATAGGCAATGCCTATTACCAGAAAAAGCAGTTTTATCCTTCAATAGTATACCTAACAAACTCCAACCCTAGTATGGCAGTAAGTACCATTAAAAAATATTATTCAGACATGTAGTGCACCGTATATTTTTAGTCCTCTGAAGTTATGATGGCTTTCCTTTAATTTTGACAAATTGCATTTTAAGATCCTAATACCTTACAGTTTAAATAATAGCATAAAAACTCAAACAGCTTTTTGGGAAATTTTTAATATTATGATTTTTTAAAGCATTACATACTTACTTTAAATCAAAATAAATAATGTCCTAAATAACTCATTAAACATGTTTTAGGTAATGTATTTGCAAGCCTTTATACTAGTTCTTCTAGTGGGCAAACTATTGCGGAAAATATTCTTTGGCCAGCTACGACCAGCTGAATTTGAGGTGAGGTGAAACTTATACAAGAATATCTCTTATAAATAAATGAATAAAAAAATGAAAAAATATTTTTATAGTATAAACTGTAAATATAGTAATCTATAATGAAATCCCTAATTTATTTCAGCATTTAATAGAGAGATCTTGGTATGCTATAACAGAAACATGTTTAGCATTCACTGTATTCAGAGATGACTTTAATCCAAAATTTATAGCATTGTTTACTCTACTACTTTTCTTAAAAGCATTCCACTGGCTTGCAGAAGACAGAGTTGACTATGTAAGTAAAATACTGTCACAACATTTTAATGATTGAATTGTTTGGTCAATTTCTTTGAAAACTATAATGTCAATTTTATTAGTAGTGATTATTATGATAATATACACAAGTGTGAATAATTCACTTAATGTTCATTAGATTTATTAAAATCATATATTAGTGTTGTGTTGATTCTGTTTGCATTCCATACAACAATTAAATTATGAGGAGTATGCACCATATGACAATAGCCACCAACCCTGGTGTGTGAAAGCAATTGTAGTAACAACTGGGAACAATTTCTTTACATGCCTTCCAAAATATTGAGGAGCTAGAGATAAAAAAATATATTCCTCTCTGAGACCAACCATGGCGAAAGTATGCCAACAAGCTGAAATGATTGATGATGATTTCGATAAATGTTAAACTTAAATAATTAATTAATAAATAAACAACCAACAAGGTCAAAAAGATCATGATGAAGCAAAACATAATTAGCCATTGAACCACACTCCAGGGTTATTTTATTAATTATAACTTCTAATTTTAGATGGAGCGAAGTCCAGTTATAGGTTTGTTGTTCCATATGAGAATATTGACCTTACTTATGCTACTGGCCCAAGCAGACTTCTATTTCATCCACCATGCATATCAATTCACAGCTACAAAAGGGCCTTCTGTACAACTTGTATTTGGTTTTGAGTACAGCATTTTGATAATTATGATTGCAAATATTTTGATCAAGGTTTGTAAATAATTCTTTTTTTCAATTAATCAATATTTAAGATTTTTAATTTTTTTATAGTTACTTTTAAGTGATCTATTTTATGTATTATTGTATACATGTATTTTTGTGTAATTTAAAGTAGAAATATCTTAAATTTTTTCTATGATCTTGTAGCCAACAATATACCATAGGCTGTTGATATCAATGTAGATAAAAATATTTAAAAAAAACTTTTCTACAAAAGGTTTAAAATATATTGTAACTAATCAAATATTCATGCACTATACATATTATATATGTAGCTAACTTGCACAATAGAAAATTGTTAAGTCCACTTTATTATGACATTTTCAGTTGGTTGTTAATTTTTATTAAAAATATTATTTTTTTGATTGGACAGTACATCCTACATGCCATTGATTCTCGATGGGAAACACCTTGGGAGAGCAAAGCAGCAGTTTTGTTGTACACGGAACTGGCAATCAACTTTCTGAAGGTGCTCCTGTACATTGGCTTTGTCGCAGTCATGGTCCGCATCTACACATTGCCATTGTTCGCCTTCCGACCCATGTATGAAACCATGAGGTATGAAATGTAATATGTTATGAATTACTGGCTTTAGAATTTAAATAATTGTGCCCCTTCAGACCAAAATAAAAATTAAAACAAATTGTATGTATAAAATCTCATAAAAGTTCTAATTCTAAATCTATTCTCTTCAAATTATATGTATTTATTCTTTATTATTGTGGTCTAACTCACATAACTTAATAACATAAACAACATTAACATATTTTTATTATTCTTTTTTTCTGCTGATAGTTTGAGTATCAACTATAAGCAGAGAAGGTCATTATTGTCATTGAGAGAGAATTTGCGATCAACAATCTTCTCTTCTCAGGACAAGACCTGGCTTCTCTTGTTTTATTATTTAGATTCATTTTTAATTTCTTAGTGTTACAGAATTTTGGAATCCTTTGTAATATTTGAATGATTGCAGGAGCTTTAAGAAGGCGTACAACGACGTAGTGTTGTCCCGGCGCGCCATCCGTAACATGAACACCCTGTACCCGGACGCGACGGCCGCCGAGTTAGCCGCTGCTGACAACGAGTGCATCATATGTCGAGAGGAAATGCATTCGGGTATGTCTTCATTAGTAAATCAATATCAATCAAAAATACGACATTTTCTTTATAAATACAAACGCCGCAATTGCTGCAAAAATAAAATATAAAGTTAGATCTTATGCACATTAAAGTTTTATATGAAACACCAACACACTTATCGGTTTTTTTAAAGCCATAAAAATATTGAATGTGCATATTTTCATTAATAGTGTTTATTTATAAATTCTGTTACAGGAAAAATCTCATATGACTAACAGTAGCGTAATTTTGACTTAAATTAAAATAAAGGATATTTACTGTGTAACCACACAAATTTCAAAATGTTAGTGTAGCTTAACTTAATTAGCCATCTGTCACACATCTGTACTAATATTATAAAGTAGTAAAGTTTGTGAGGTTGTAGGGGCTAATCCCTGGAACTGCTGGTTATCGGGGAAAGTTATAGGCTGCATAACATTTGTGTCAGAGCACTCCACGCGGGCGCCGTCTTATATCTGCCGCGAGAGTTCACGTATTTCTTCGTATACGTTATAATAAAAACAACCTCTAGACTAATGTATAAAGAATGTGACGTGTTATCACAAATAACGCGTGTGTAAATAAAAATAATAATTAAAAAATGTAAATGGAATGTTATGTTACAATATGAATTACTAATATTTTATTAATTTTAAAACTATGCTTTTAAAAGGAACAATATCGTCTAAATGTTTTGAATTTTTGATGTCTGCCTTATGTGAGCATAATTATTTAACTTCAATAGAAAATAAAGCTTTAATTAGAAAGATTTAAACAGTAATGTAAAAATGTGTTACTATTAATTATTTTCTTATTTATATAACAAAGATATTGTACCACTAATTCTGTCAGAGAACTTACTACACAGGTAAATTTGATAGTTAAGTTATTCTCAAATGAGGTAGGTAATCAAATAATCGTTTTACTTTGATAATTTACAAGGTTATAGAAATCGTGGCTCCCTGCTTATTATTCGTTTCTTACCGGCGAGGCCATGTGACGTATGTTCTCTGGTTTGCTTCTTATTGTACTTATACATATTGCTCGACAGTTAATATAACAATACGTGTATTTCTCCAGCTGGTGTCATTTGTTTCATTTTTATCGCGTTTGTACGGCGGCGTTAAACTTTATGTAGGTAGATAAATAAAGGAGTTGATGGTATCATCACAGTGACGCATTTAAGGTCATTTAAACATCTTTGTTTTAAGAGGTACCTACTATTTAATTATCTTAGTAAAAGTACTTTAATAAAATAATCAGGCACTATTTAAAGTGTTATTATAAAAACCACAAAGATCTTCTTACAATAAATACCTCAAAAAATAGTTGTCAACGTGTTTACTGAAACCTTAAGCTAAGTATACTTATATAATATAAAATATTGAAGAGTTCTTTTTAGTAATTCTTTTTAAATTTGTACATATTCCAATATTATATAGTATAAAGAAATGAATTAAATTCATTACTTAGTCAACGTTAGTTATATTCTCAGTGGATTTCCTTCATTCTTAGTCACATAAATTTTTTTCACGAATTAATTAAATTAAACACAAGTAAACACTGCCGTAGTTCCGTGATACTTAATGCCCTACACTTTATAACCGTAACCGAATAGAAATTAAGTACAATATCAGAACACCCCGCGTGTTCTGATTTCTTTCGAAAGAAAGGTTCAAATTGTTTTAGACAAAAAATGTCAATGATGACCGTCTGCTTAGTGTCAACTATGCAGACGGTCATATTACATTACACCCGCAATATTAAGGAGGCAAATTCAAATTACTGGGGTGTCGAAGTTTTGCAGACAGGCAATATTGATGCGTTCCATACCCAGATATTACAATGGCTACCTTATTTTATAGAGTAAAATTTATGTTTAGGTGCGAAGAAACTTCCCTGTAACCACATATTCCATGCGGCGTGCCTAAGGCTGTGGTTCCAGCGGCAGCAGACGTGTCCAACTTGTCGGTTGAACGTGCTTCGGGCGCCAGTGCCGCAGCCAGAGCCAGCGCCTCAGCCCGCGCCAAACTTGGGCGCTGCGCCTCCGCCTCAACCCGCCACTGTTCCCCCGCCCTTCCCTAACATGCCGCCTCCACCACGTAAGTATCATACCATACAGTATTGCATTCAACGGTGAAAATGAGTTCTGAGATACATTTATTTTACTAATTAATACCATGTCTAAAATGGAATTTCTTTTTATTCTTTATTGAAGGAAATCCAGGTTTTAGAAAGCACCTTCGTATATGACGTCTAAAATTGTTCAGTGTTTTCTTTATAGCTTATTTTTATTTGATAGCTCTAAATTATTGCCTTCCTACATAATGCAAGAATAGGATATTCAAGAGATATGCCTGTTGATAGTATTTAACACTATTTTATCGCATTAATTATTTAAAAGAAAACACCTCCCTCCATGTTTCTTATTTCCTATAAAGATTTATGTTAGAATCGAGTCGTGTTATCTGGATTAGTTTTTCTGTATCTCGTAATTTAACCTATTATATAAAATTAGGGATGTTTTGTCCCTGTAACTGCTTTATGCTGTATTTCTATATTCTATCTACGGATGATTTTGGCGTTGAATTGAATTTTGACGTATGATATATTATGTTAAATATTTGAACCCTCGTAAGCCATTGATAGATTTTTAAAACTCAGCCATAGTCGAATAAATAAAGACAGGCAAATTACCTTAATAGAAAGCTGTGATTCTTGTAACGCGAATTTCAGATACACGAAGTATTTGATAATGTATACAATTAATTATAAAATCGAAGTTTGGTTACAATTCGACACATTTATTAAGGTCGAAAATAGAAAACAATAAAAAAGTAAATTATATCACAAAACAACTAATAAAAAAATTTTTTTGATTAAAAGTATATCATGGATTGAGAAAGTCTTTAGCGATTGTGGTTTATTTTAATATATTTACAAAATGTTTTTTCTTTTTTATATTTACTAGATGAATAAATGTTATAAAGCATGTACCTTTGTTATAAATTTAGTAAATAGCAACTTTCTTTGTAACTACAGCCATATTGTTGTACAGAAAAGAGAGGGATCTCTTCTAAGTTTTTATCAATATTTAAAAAAAGAGGTCCACACATTTTAATAACAAAGTTATTTTTGATTTACATTATAATGATTTTACATTTGTGTAGCGATGATGTCGTGGGGTATCCCCCCGCCACCCCCGCCGCGGCCCGCATCCCTTGCTACTCTCACAACGGCCGAACTGCAGCGAATGGAAGGCAACGAGCGTAGGAACATTGAAGCACGACTACAGGTTAGTCATTTTAGCATTGTAGGTTAATAATTTTAGAATTGCCCTTTGCATCTTGTATATTAATCGAGATATTTTTCATGTACCCCAGTTTCATAAAAACACTGTTCCTAGATAGTTTATTTGAATTAACTAACTTATAAAGTATGATTAGTTTAATGTCGCATGAACTTTATCTTATTTTTGGGGGTGTATGAAGAATTCTATCAGGCAATTGATTTAGGGTTTAATAATAATAACAATTCTAAAAGGAGGAGGCAATAATACAGTTTATGTGTATTAAAAAAATAGGTCACGTGTAAACAATAGAATGAATAAAAGTCAGACAACAGTTTTCCGTCATTATCATACTTATGGGGTATACAAATAGTAAAAAGAAAATTAAATAGTTTAATTTTTATTATTTTATTGAATTATTAGATTATCGTAACGCAAGTGACGTTTCGTTATTAGGCATATTATATTATTTCCCACAGACATAGGGCACATTAAAAAGTTTCGACATTTCTTTTTTTGTGTGATTTTGAAGTACACATTCTAAATAAAAATTTAAACGCAGTGCATCCCGTTCTCGTTTTTGAGTACGATTGCTAAAAACACTGATTTCATGTAATGGAATTTTTCTATACGTAATGAGAGAATGTGATATACGGAGCTCAAATTTAGATTTGTGTACGTCGTCAAATTAAGCCCTGTCACTTATACAGGTTAGCTTTTATCAATATTTATGACACGAAATAAATTAAAAATAATATTTAATCTAAATAAATAAATATTTGTCTTAGTTGCTTCGTGAGATCCAAGCTATGCTGGACGCATCTGTGCTGCTGATGCAGCAGTACTCGGCCGTAGTCTCCAACCTACCGCAGAACAACTCCACCGTTGGTACACAGACGGACGCGCCGTAAGGACTTTTTATTTTATTTCCAATAAATTTAATAGCACACAGTTTATCCAGTGGCGACGCGATTTTATTTGTACCAGTTGCAAAAAGCAATCTATAGTGCAGCCACGAAAATATTTTATGAATTTTTTGAGAATAATAATCAAGAACAAATAAACCGTCTTTAATCAGATTGCGACGCTTAAATATAATAACATATATTTTTAATTATAGGCAGTCTGAACAATCTGGCGAACCCTCTAAAGTGAAAGTAAAACTGGACCCCGATGTAGTACCGACGACGTCGAGCTACCAACCCTCAGCATCCACCAGCGGCATAAAGCAAGAACCAGCGCTCGATAGGCCGCCCGCTGACACAGCCAGTGTTTGCTCTCGGTGAGTTTCTACTACATTTTGTTTTTTAAGGAAAAACCAAAGACATTATGTTCGGACGGTCGTGTCGCTGCCGCTTGTCGCATAATCCAAAAGTTTATCTTCATGTAACAGTAACAGCATAAAAGTGGATTATTATATTTAGCTTGGACATCTATGATCATTGAAGATTTTACTGATTAAATGTATGTATATATAAATGTCTTCAATTCATATATTTTTCTTTTTCCAGTGACAAGACTGATACTGATGCGGAAGAGCTAAGAAGACGTCGACTACAGAAATTCACACTTGAAAAATGAGCCTGTTGATATTATTTTTGTTCCAATTTCTTAACTTACGATTATTTAATGTACAAAGTGTTTCGATATGTGTAAGCATTGTGTATTCTAATCAAAATAATGTATTTATGTTCTTGTAAATATACTGCGATATACACATAAATACATAAAATGATGTATTACTTTTTGATTCCACAAACTTTGATTATGGGGTGTGATGACTGAGATATAGGAGAATATTTAAGTTACCTTGTTGTTCATCACAATTATTAGCTCTGGTTTTAAATTTATAGTTTTTTATTTTTAATATATTGATTTCATTAATAAAACATTTTATGTTTTGTCAAGATCACTAAAACAGATTTGCCATTTGAATTACCATCTGATGGATTAATTAGTTGAAATTTGTCTTTATTTGATTCATTCCAAAGTTAGTGAATAAAAGTAATTGATCCAAATACAAGAGTATTTTAATGAACTGAACTACTTATAATTTATGAGTCCTAGCAGTTATAAAATGCATTTATATATCCATAAACCTTAGGATTGTAATTTTCTAATACAGGTATACCACTGAGGTAGCGACTTGAATCATATAGTTTTATGTCATTTTTGCAATACCACACATTTTTCACACCTTCACTGCCATCAACATTTAAAGTGTTGAGTTCTAATACTCCAAAATGATATTTTTGTCCATCTGTCTGGATACAGTTTATATATACTGGCTCAGGAAGGTCACTTACATCATCCTGAAAAAAACCATGCCATTAATAGTAAACTTCATAATCACGTATCTTGCGGTCAAAATAAGAATAGGAAATAGATATCAACAAACTATGATGTCGTGTGTGGTTATCCAAAAAAAGCTACAAAATTTTATTTATCCCAAATGTATTTTAGTTTACTTATTGAAAACATGAAACATGTTATAATTATATATGTTCTTGTATTGCACTGACTAAAATTTAAAGTGTACTCTAACAAACTAAAAAAGTAACTAAAATTATTAACTTTTATTTTATAATAATATCAAGTAAAACTTATAGTTGTCTCAATTCTTTAGTGCTGTTTCAAAATTTCAGTTTTTAATGCCAATTGAAGTATAACATACTTACTCCATGTAACTGTTTAGCATAGGCAGCAGCCACTGCAAAAGCATGTGTAAGAGATCGTCCTAAAATTTGCATAGGTGTGACAGGTGTTTCATAAATATTGTTAATTTCTGTTTTGTTGAAATGGAGCCAAGTGGTATGCGGATGTTTCTTACTTACACTTGTTTTCAAAGCTGAAAAAATGCAAATTGAGGAAGATTTAGTAACATTATAAACAGTTAAAAAGTAATTGTACTTGGTACTTAAGGCCTTGATGGATATTTGCTAACATAAGGAATAGCTTGTAGACTTGAATTGAACTCAGTGCTAGCATAAATATATTTATTTCATAAGGAATGAGCAATAAAACTATCAAGCTATTTAATACTCAATATTGGATCACAATATGAAAACCTCAAAACTATTAAATTTTTATTGTTTGAGCATTGTACAGCTTGATAGGACTGTGAGAGCAAGCAAATAAGATAATACAACAGCAAACTGCCTATACAAGGCAGCATATACAGGTTATAAGTCGATCTACATCTATTAAGAGCTTGTAGTTTCCATCATCCACAGGTTTACAAATACAGTGGAACCTCTATCTATCGTTTTGGAAGGGACCTATTGAAAATAACCATGAATGCGGGAAAACAATGAATGCGGGAATATAGAAAAAAACACATGAATATTTAAATGTTTAATAGGTACATACATATTCTAAAAAAATACATGTTTTAGGTATATGTACATCAATTTGTTTAAATAAAAATAACATAATAAAATATTGTAAGAAAATAAAAAAAAAAAGCTGCACAAAAGAATGAAACACAAATAAAAAAACACATGAAGTTGGATACAAAAAACATATTTTTATTTAAAATAATCCATCATGGACATTTGTTTTTTGGCTTTTTTTACTGCCATGAGAAATTAAAATGTTTTCTGTGCTGCTTATCACACTTTTTTCAGCATCTGTAATTTCATGAGCATACAGAAATGTTTTTAATTTTTCAAACATTGTGCACGCTTCCAAAAATGAAGGTATAGGTGGCGGATCCTCTTCATCGAGATCTTCCTCTGCTACAGTCTCTTTTAAGCTTGCGTCACACAAGTTTTCTATTGTTTCGATCCCACATGTTGGGATATTATCGTCGAATGTAACAAAATTATCAAAATTAATATCAGCATCCAATCTGAGCCAATCATCAGAAACCTCAACTTTTTCTTCTTCTCTCTCTCGCTCTTGAATGTTTTTGACCATTTACAAACGAAATTTGCCGCGTAATTTAAACGATAAATGCGGTAAAATGATGCATAGGTAAACGATCGATGCGATCTATTTTTTAGTGTTTTGTATGAAATAAATTGGGACCTGAAGAAATAACGATACATACGGGAAAACGATTATTCAAGGAACGATAGATAGAGGTTCCACTGTAATGTAATGATAACAAACTAATTAAAATAAGTGATTTTAAGAACAGTAATAACACCAAAGGATGACTGGCCCAATTTTTCTAGATATAAAATTTATAACAATTTTATACTCACGGTATTTGCAAGTTTCTTCATAAAAGTGTTCAGGCGGAAGAGTTACAGTATGTTTAATTGGATATAAATTGGGTATCTCAACAAATTGAACATTTTTCTCTGTATCATGTTTTACAGGTTTGTTGCTGGTGACCAGAATATTTGAGACCTCTATAAACTGTATCAGATCATCTTCTTTATTAAAAGTAGTTTGACATTCTGCATCATTGATGACATATTTTGTCTGGCTGACTTCTGTATCACTACTTCGCTCGACCAATTGTAATAACTTATTTGTAAGTATTTGACTGAAATACACAAAAATGTTCATCATTATATTATTATTTTTAGGTTAACTTCTAAAATAATGGTTAAGATTATCAGATATTATAAATAAACAAACAATAACTCACTTCCTTCTTCTGTCAGTTATTCCTAATATTCTTGGAAAATTATAAGCAGGTCTTTGTGGGTCTTTTATTTTTGGCAATTTTTCCTGCTCACAGTCAAATATATTAGCAGATAAAATGGCTTTCTTTACATTTTCATGTATAGCCTTTGGTGCTGCTATTTCAGCAAGTCCTTCTATTTTTGGAGGTAGTCTATCTTCTGCTATTATTGTTTTGGTCAGAACTTGAGCTTGTGAAATGCCTTCCAGTAGTACATTATTTTTTTTAAGTGTATAACAAGGTTTTTCTTTATATTCAGGATGGTTCTCATTTAATGGTTGACTTTTCTCATAAAAACTGACTACTTTTACACTGAAATAAGTAAGTTACAGAAAAAATAAAGAAGTTTTATAAAATTTTAATTCCTGTAAAGTAATATTTAATATTGATGATGATAATGATTGATTTTAATAATACATGATAAAATTTAAAACACTTGGTTTGAATAATGGATTTGATTTCTTATTGTGCTTAATTTTAATACAAAAACTATCTGTGAATGTCACAAAAATCATATAATTTTGTTATTACAATGTTTCCTACTAGATAATAATGGTATAACTAGGATATAAATCATCACAGCACTACCATCATCTACTTAGAACAGGCTTTTAAACATAGGAAAAACATTTAATTAGTTTTGGTCATTATACCTCACTGGATTAAGTCTCATCTCAGTTTACGTACAGGAAGTTTATTGGTGCAATGTGAAATGGATAATAGTTGTAAGCATATTACTTTGAATGTGAATCCCTAAAAATGAATAGGGTTCAGTCAGAGTGCAATAGGTTATTTTGACATTTTTCATTTGCAATTCTTTTTAAATATAAGAAATAGATTACCTTTCATGCTCTTCTGGTTTTTCTTTGACAAATTCCAGGGCATCTTCAATTGGAATTCCTTTTGACTTTAAATAATCTTCAACACCATTATCAATTGGCACTCGTTTTCCTTGAATTAGCCAATGTCTCTTAAACATAAAACCTATATGCTGTCTATTTAATACTTGTGTTATTTTCATTTTGATGTTTATTTAATCTTGAATATTAGAATTATAAATGCAATAAAAGATAATCAAATAAACAGCCAAAATGACCGACTTTTAGACTTCTGTCAAATTGACAACATTTACGAAACTCAAAAATTGTACAATTCTTGTTTTTTTTTTCAATTCTGTCTATATTAGGGAAGGCAAAGGAAGCTAAAGCTCATACAACCATATATAAACCTAAGTCTATAAATTTAAATATTTCGAACAAATTACAGGCAAATACAACTTGCACCAGATTTTCACATTTGAGAATGGAATGCAATTTTATTGTTTACGACAAAATTATACGAAACTAGAATGTTATGTTAATGATTACGTTGAAATTATACCCAAATGAGAATAGAATGATACATTGATGATAAATAAATGAACTTAGCCTATAAATAGAATGAATGTAATGTTAATATTGTACGCCCGGAAATGGCAATCTGTTGTGACTTATGCATGTGACTGTAAGATCTATTTATTGTAGACAGAATCACAATAAAATTTATCTTATCTTATTTTATCTTAAAAATGGAAATGAAACACTGAATAATCGTAACTCACTAATGAACGATGAATGATGTATTTCATATATTGCACGATATAACGATTGTTTTTGGCACGAAACTACACCAATATCATAACAATAACTTCACTACAACACTATATACGAAATAAAAAATACACCACCAAATTGTCTCCGACCATTACACGCCAAAAACTCCTTATTGTTGTTGTTTAATTCTTTCTATTATATATAAGGCTAAGGGAACTAAAACCCATACTGACATATAGTTTGTGATTATTTCTTTATTCCGGGATACCAGTGCTATGTGTGCCTTTGCATCAAGGAGTTTTATGAATAACTTACAAGAAATTTCTCGTTCTAGTTATTTCAATATAATTCCGAAAAATAAAATGTCTAATCACGTGATATGTTCAATTCTACTGTTAATTAAAAAATAAGCATAAAACCTCTCCCCCTGAATAATAATTTCAACAATTAAGTAAAAGGTAGGCTCAGACGACCACACGACAAACAGAACTTTTGTTGAAAAATGGCTCTTATTACAACCGCTAAGCGGCCGCCTAAGCGGTTGAAATAACACAAATGTTATGTTACACTTCTATAACCCTCTGGACATTTGGATAAGAATTAAGAAAGGAGGAGGAGTCTTTAACGAAGAAAGAAAACTATTCTGAAAGCTAATTCATGATAAAGTTTGTACCCGATTAGAGATCTGAAACTACTGCTATGGTGGTTATTTATTTCAAATTTACGACTACCTTAAGAGTTGCGTAAAAACCAACAGAGTGCGTCGTGTCATGTCAATAGGAACTTATATTTGTGTAATCTGCGAGCACTGGCGACCTTACTCATCCCAGATCAATTGGCGGTAAATTTCTGAGGGGTGGAGTAGTCTTTTATTAGTGTGACGATCTATATTACAATTGCAAATACCATTATGCTACCAGTCAAAGTTGTATGTTTTTTCAGTTATCCCCATTGACTTTATAACAATAGCCAAGCACGGATATTGAAAAAAATCTATCGATCACCAAAAATGACTACCTTGACTAGTGGGATTACTGTTATGGTGGTGTCAGTGCGGATTTCTGAAATAAACTTCTTTCTTTATTTTGTTGCAACAACTATTTTCGGAGTGGGAAATAAAATAACCAATAATTTCGTAAATATATATATTTAAATTTATATCTTCCATCAATACATACGACACTTACACATTCAAAAATTTAGCCGTAATTACAATAGGTCTCACTTCATAATGGCATACTGTTGTGATAAACTTGGGACAGGTTTATGTTGTACTTAACCATATTCACAATATTCATGGACCATGATACGTAATCAAGGAACAAATTAGACCTATACATTAATAACACGGGGAAGACATTGTTTTTCTTATTCAATTTAGACTTCTCAACATATCAAGAAAAGAGCACCGTAAACGAAAAAAGTTTTTAAAAATCCACTGACCGAATTGCACATAACAAAAGAAGTATGATATTGATGGAGGAGAAATACCTTTACAAAATAAACCTTATCGAAATATCTTCGGTGTATGCTAGGATCTACAAAAATTGAAAATAATACAACTAATTAATTTCATAACTAGTAAGACATACAATCCCTTACCACGAGATCAGCGACGAGTGACGTCACCCGGTGTAACTTGCAATAGTATTACTATCCTGATTTAA
Source organism: Acentria ephemerella (assembly GCA_943193645.1). Lineage (NCBI taxonomy): Eukaryota > Metazoa > Arthropoda > Insecta > Lepidoptera > Crambidae > Acentria > Acentria ephemerella. The sequence goes on from OW971889.1 coordinate 4,544,910, forward strand.
ATAAATTTGACAAATTTGGTAAAATAAAATCGTAGTAATTGTAATTTATGGGCAGTGGAATACTACTCAATTGTTTTAATAACATAGTAAAATAACAAATTAAATTGATAGATGTTAATTCCCCTTTGGCAATTAGGTTACATTGACCAATAGGTGGGTAAACTTTAGATTTAATAAAATCTTTGGAATTTTGTGTTTCAGATATTTATAATTCGTTTTGTTTCTGTCATCATTCTAACTATGCATAATTTAACCGCATATTGCAACAATTTGCGGATCAAACATACAACACTTATTATCTATTATATTATATAATACCTAATTATTTTATAAAGTAACAAAATTAACTTATATTTACAGTTATCGTTAATATTATAGCAGAATTTTTCTATTTTAGCACTAAACATTTAGTTTTGACAATGACTTTTATAATTTCAGAGGGTAGATACCAAAGTAGCTGTACCGACTTAGTACGTCGCTATAATTTTTTAACATTAATATCGTAAAAAAAGCTGTAGTTCCTCTTTAATACTGGCGCTCACCACGTTAAAAATGAATATGAATTTATATGCAGAATCGAACAAAAATTATTACGAATTAAGGCACCGTTGGTTAATCTGGTACTTGATAACGTTACAAGGGTCCGATATACGAGTGTATGTGATTTATTTTTGTCATTATACGATAAGAAAAACGTAGCATAATAATATAATTTTGTTATTCAAAATTAAACTTCTTTACTCGTGTAATAAACCCTTTAAACGAAATAGAACCTTCAGATTAAGGTTAGTTGTTATTTAATAGTATAAAAATCCACTGGTGGTTGTGTATGAGATCAAATCCGACATTAGTATGAAAGGTTACAATTTAAACAGATTCAAATCTAATAGGACTGTATTATAATATATAGTTTAGATGAACAGTTTAAATTACTGTTAATATATTCGAACACTTTTAGTTTGAAAACAAGTGTATATCATTCACAATAAAATGTGGTTCTACTTTGATGATTCAAAATGTAATTAGTTAAATAGTCTTAAAGGTTATAGCCATAAGCAGGATTTTTGGTAGCACTAATAGTCAAAATATAGAGTGAGACAAAAGTATCGATGTTTTTATTACGAAATTTTCATTATGCATTCGTATTTGCAGTACAGCAATATATTATAAATAAAGTTAAATAGTAAATAGTGTGTAAAATAAAATTATTCTTTTCAGCCTGCTAACGTGGTCTCTACAAAATAATCTTGTCTGGTTTTAATATAAAAATATAAAAAAAACTAAATTAGAATAAAGAAATGGATAATATGACTTTTAATAGATTCCGTCAAAACATCTAAAGTAATGTTACTAGAAATGTAACATTTTTTGGATAATAAGTATATTTTTAAAAAGTTCTTTAATATAAAAAAAAAATCTATTAATTAATATGATTTTTTGTCCTCGCACTAGTTGACTTTATTAGAAGTGGTACTAAAAATCCTGTTTACGAGTTAAAACTTTTTCGTTTTTTTTCTAAAATGTTGAATTTGGAACAGTTATTAGTATAGTGTGTGTTATGTGACCAGCGCGGCAGAGGCGGGTCGCGAGCACGTGTGCGTGCGCGGGCGTCGAGTTCAGTCGTCGTCTTTCTTCTCCATCTTAGGTTCATACATTGCGTGGAGTTGCTCTGGAGATATTCTGTGAATTAAGTTTTTTTTTTACTTCATATATTTAAACACTTGTCTTGAAACATTTATTATTAATTTTTTGATATAAATTTTGAGGTAAATCACTTGGCATAAGCCTTAGTAATTATGCTCAGCTATTACAGGAAACATTGCAAGCTTCATATGATATCAGGAATATTCACAGAATATTTAGTTATTCCGTGATTCATTGATATTTATCGTCTATTTATTTAACGTCTGTAGGCGATGAGACACTACTTGCCTTGCAAAGCAGCGATGATAGCCAATTTGTTCGGTGATTAAATCTTTGTTGATAAAATGGGTGAGCGTATAGCGCAATAAATTGATATATTTTTTTATTAATTCGGATGAATCTAACCTCTGAACTATTCTGGATGTGGATAAAAATATTGTATTTATCACAGTAAATCTATGCCCTGGCCAGGATACTAACCCGGCACCCCTGGCCGCGTAGACTGTAGCTAGGATTTCTTCTAAAATGCAGTAGGAAATGATTCAATATCACCTGATGGTAAGCAGTGGGAGGAGTTCAAATGCAAAGATAGCTAGTGCAGCATGCAACATACTGCCGTAGCCACTTCTACCTCGCTGGCCCAAATATGTGTATTCCATGCTTCTATTTAAGGCCCCCATATTATATGAAGAAATAGATTTCGCGACGAAAAGATACTGACCACTCCGGTCCGCAAGCCGGTCAAAATAATTATAGTACCCTCACCCTAGCAAGCTCTGCAGGTCGCAGACGAAGCGGTACACGTAGCGCTTGCCGGCAGTCTTGTGGATGATATTCTTGTCGTAGTAGTAGCGCAGGCCTCTAGATAACTTTTCATAGTTCATCTTAGGTTTGTTCTTGCGAATTCCCCAGCGCCTCGCCACCTAGATAACAGTCGAACATATGTATAATTTACTTGATTGTTAATTTATTTGCATTCAGAATGTTAAACAACAGTTTTTTAACATTACAGAATTACGAACATCTTGCTTAGTTGGATCTCATAATACATGAGACTATATCTACACATATTGATAAATATATTGCTTACATTATTAAAAAGAATACTTTGTTGTCTATACTTATAATATATTTTTACGAATAAACGTCCTTTTCAACAAAAAAGTCAAATCATATGTTATTTTGAAGATATGACTAATAAGGATCATTAGATAACGACCATTTTAATCGTTGCTACACCCGTCCTGACCAAAAACTAGGAAGTTTATTCTTAAGAAGATTTTCTAGATTAGATAAACTGTTCATAAGTAAAGACTGTCTTTTTATTAATTACGTTTGACGTAAGAATGATACACGATAATTCATGATCGAATGTTTCGAGAAATAAAAATGTAATTTTCCAAAAATATACTGATCCATACCTCATCAGGGTCGGTGAGTTTGAACTCCCAGCCGTCACCCGTCCACGAGATGAAACCCTGGCAGCTCTTGTCGGTGAGCAGCTCCAGTAGGAACTGCCATAACTGGATGGGCCCTGAACCTGGAATAGTAGCACACAGTTGCTTTACGATATACAACTAGTCCTTATCATTAATATCGGTAGTTATACAAAAAAGTTTATTGTCCATTAACTTGTCAGCAAAAGATGCTTATGTCAATTAAGACAGAAGATTTGTCTTTATGAACACTAACATACGTACCTATACATTAGAAATGGATTCTATATACTATTAAAAATGGTAACACCGTCTTTATTTATAGGTAGTGCAGATAGCAATTTTCAATTTAATAATTATCTTTAATATCACCAATATTAACAATTTATTTAAAAGTTATAAGCACTTTGCTTTATAAAAAAATATATGTAAGATTCATTGAAATATTTTTCTGTGATCGTACCAAATTATACTTAAACTTACGTTTGTAGTTAAATACACAAGCGAATAGATACTGTAGAATATTATAAAGTGAATCTTTAGTCAATTATATTTCAGATTATTAAAAAAATGCTAAATAAGTATTTTAATGTTTAAGGGATTCATATGTACCTTTAACTAAAATATTAACTTTCTTTAGAAATTATATATTTCATAAAATCGCACAAAAATAGTACTTGACGATATTTCTCTATGGAAAAGTCGTTTATTTTTGAATTAAATCTTCCCGTTTCTATTATTTTGTGTACTCATAAACTATGCACAAATAAGTTGAGACTAGACAAAAACATGTGCTGAGCGGGGAATTACACCTACATATGTTAAAAATACTCACCTTTTTACCGTGGAACTTACTAAAAACATTGTTATCTATTTTGTTCGAGTTTCAAATGTTATTGGAACGAACATAACAAAACATAATTCTTGTAAAACTTTAAGAATTACGTCACAGTTTGAAGATCCTACATAATCTTAAAACTGTTATTTTACCATGGGTATTACGAACGGCAAATTTAGTTTCATGTAACAGTAAAAAATATCATATTTAACTATAAGTTGGGTTTGCAGCATAACATACCGGTAAAGCAGGGCCCCGAGGCGGGATAGGCGAGCTTATCCTGAGGGATGAGTGCGTGCTGTTCGCTCGGCCACTCAGCCCACTCGGCGCACGCGCCGCCGTATTCCGGCCCGTAGCTCTCGCCATAGCCTTCGCCACCATATCTACCGCCAGATCCTGCCAAGATTGAGACATTTTAAGTAATATATTTACAATAAAACTAAGTGATACCTATTTTTATATAACAAGAGCAGTCTTTGCTTGTTCGAAATTTTATTCAATGGCCAGTAAGAAACATTGTAATATGTTTTAAATAACAGAAGAATCAACATCAGAAACCTAAAAAATTAATTTATTAAAATAATGAAATTAACGGAATTCTATGTATGAAGAGTTGTGAACCTAATATATCATTTTAAAAATGATTCACGACCAAATGAGACAACAAACAAAGAAGGACTTGTGTTATATTAATGAAGGTATTCAATTTCTTAAGCAAACTTCGTGAGCAGAATCTTTCATCTGTTTGTTAAATCGGGTCGAGTTACTGGCACGAGCCGGCTGTCACTAATTGGTATCACTTAATTGTTGCTATATTTATTTTAAGAAAAACTTTCAAACCATCTTAGACGCATGCATCTTGATTGCAAAGATAGTCAACTAAATGCTGCGTAATGTTACTTGGTGAAGCTATCTCTTACATCAAGATGAATGTTGACTGCTATAACTTTTAGCAGTGTTCAGCGATAGAGGTGTCCCAATGTGACCCCGACTGTCGTGGGGTCGAACGCAAAAAAGTGCGTTCGAACTGGCGAAAGAAATTGATCATGAGCGAAAAGAAAAACAGGTGACTGTCTTAACTCTACTTTCAAGAAACATATCTCTCTATAAGCTTACTAAGCTTACTACTTACGAGTTCTCATAATATCTACATTACCTACGTAACTGTACGCAGAGAATGTCTTTACAGGAACGAACTTCACATTCTTTACATGCAACCACGCAAAGAATGTGAAGGGATTATGAGAACGTAGATTATGCGACCGTAGCTTTTAGCGAAAAATGTTTTAAGAAGGTAGAGTTTTCAGCTGTTTATCTTTTGTAGTTCGATGTTACTCATTCTCATTTAAGGGTCATTTTCGTACACATTTAGCCTTGTCAGTCCATCCCATTGTGATTCTTCGCGGATCCTTATTCTTCCGCTCTTTCCTGCACGACCAAAATGAAGAGTACCGTTTCGAGAAATGCCCAAAAAAATTTAGCGATTCTTGTATAAATATACAAGAATTATGTCTTTTAGATTAAGAAGAGGTAGTCTTCTCACCTCTGGGATAAGGTTTGGAGTACGCATGCGGCTGGTATTTGGGCTCATGTGGCAGCAGCGGCTGTGTGTGCGCGTGTGCGTGGTGGTAGTAGTCATCGAGGTAAGGTTGCGCGGGAGGCGCGGGGGGCCCGGGTGGGTACTCTGGCGGGTAGTACTCATCCAAGGGGGATGCGGCCGCCGGTGCCGGTGCCGTCGCTGCGCTGCTCTCCGTGTAATAAGGTGTGGTATCGCGCGGACCGCCTGTGGTGTAACCGCCTGAAAAAAAGATAAATATTGTTAGGGTTTGGCTTAATTTATTTTGAATATGTTGAATGATGATAAAAATGTGGCATATTAAAAACATTGTAGTCTGCATTTTATACATGTTATAAATTTTATTAGATTACAAGAATCAATTGTTAGAAAGAATCAAAATACAAGAATTACTTTTATTAATGACGTATCAATCCATCTTCTATACGTCTAATGCATAAAGGTGGTCTGCTTAGTAAATAGCCAACCAATAGCCAACTGTAGCCTTGAGTACTCTTTTTATAGCTATAAACAAAGTTGCTATCTTCATTGAATTGGAACGGAACGTTCTAACTTAATATATTCAGACGATGATTATGGTATGAACATTATAAGTATCAACTTGAGGTTAAAGTTGAATTAATTAAGTTTGGAAACCTAGTATGAATTGGCAAAATTTCAAATGTCAGGCGAGATGTGGTGAAAAAATCGTGGCACAAAGCTGTCCGAGCAGCGCGGGTTGTGAGGTGCGGGCGGACGGCGCACACGCATCGGAGCGCGACCGACGCGGTTCACGGCGCGCCCTTTGTTCTACGCGTGCGCGGGATACGGTAACGTATACTTGCCACCTCTGCACTTATACGTTGCTATACAAAAACGTAGCGAAAATTATTCTATTAGCTGGTTTTCCGCCTTAAGCAAATTGTATGATAAGATTGGGTTCTTAATATGTAACAAGTTCTTAATATGTAATCTCGATAGTTGATGTTTAGAACTGTTCATACTAAAATAAATATCTCTTGAATTGAACAGTATGAAGGATACATTTATTTTATTTTAATGTGTTGAACCCTTATTTTTCGTTTCGCTGCTGCATGTCTGGCGCGGCACTAGACGCGGCGCATCCTCTCGCATCACGAGGTCAGTAAACCAAGCTTGTACTGTCATCGGCAATAGTGACTGATTATTTTTGACAGCTAATATATTAGGTTGGGGAAAATGTTTCTTCACATTTTGAAGTTAATTTACATTTAATTACAGCCATCTTGTTCGTATTATATCTTGTAGGTATAATACGAACACGTTGAGACATGATCCCGTTGCTATAGAAATTTTGGAATTCTGATAAAAAAAACGCAACAAGTAGTTTTGGCAGTCCTCTCTTGATATTAATCTGACACTGCCAAAAGAATTCTGAAGAGACCGAAACAGGTGGAAATCTGAAGGTACAAGGTCAGGGCTATATGGCGCATGCATTAACACCTCCCAGCCAAACTCTCTTCATTTTTTGCTGAGTGGCTAAAGATGTATGTGGTCTAGCGTTATCGTGATGAAAGACCATACCCTTTCTTTGCTTTAATCTCATCAGTTGCTGTCGGTAGAAACCCGAATCGAATTCTGCCCGGCGGTAAAAGCTCATAATGAACAATGCCCTTCTAATCCTACCATTGACAAAGCATCACTATATTGCGAGTAAACCTAGGTTTTGCGACAGTCTGTGAAGCCAGACAGACCTTTGACCACGACCTTTTTTTGCTTGTTTTTGTCATACGTGATCCACTTTTCACCACCAGTTATCAATCTCGGCGCGGTTTCATTAGGTTGAGACAAAGAATCTCAAATGAGTAGATAATAAATTAAGATTGTCCCATCCACGGACAAGTCATGGCGAAAGTAGTTTTGTTTTCGTAATCGACATCAGAGCGCTGAAACCACTACGTCAACGACGAGCTCAACTGGTGTATTAAGAAAGCAATATGGATTATGAGCGTATAGTTTTAACTATATGTACGACATTACTGCCTACGCTTTCATGATTCGCTTCAACTTGAAGTATCTAAGTGGACTTGAATATTGTGGAATTAAAATTTCAGTTTAGTGTTTCGTCTTTGTACAATTTGATATAAACCATTACCTTGTTTGGTTTAGGATTCATTTTTGAAATGCTACATAATTTTCAGGCCCTGGGGGCTGGTAGAGGGACGAAAAATTAATTTATATTAAATTAGTGTTCTTTTTTGTATAAAAATTAATTCATCACTTACGGCGGACGACGGTAGCTACAGATGATGACCACATCTGTAGCTACCGTCGTCGGCGATTGGTCGGCAATTGACGCGCACTCGTGTTTTACGTTTTATGACGTGGGGTCACTAATCGCGCTCCATTGTCCGTTGCCAGTGCGTGCGCCGCGTCACTGCGCCATTACGACCAATGTAACGATATGGCCAAACTGTCGCGCTGTGCACGGTTAGCGAGAGAGCGTGTTATATATTTTTTCCTATACAATCATATAAAATATGTAACTGAACTGAAAGAAAGTATTCGTTTATGCACAAAACACGTAAATATAGGTAAGAAACACTAGACAAGCACGAGCTGAAGTCTATGGTTGTTTGCAAATTAAAAAAAAAAACAAGAAAACATTACTACTTCTCTGAAAGTCACCTAAATCACCAACTTATCATTTTATTACTTCAGAGAGGAATTGGTGTAGCGATTGTTCATGAGTATGTTTTCGTCATTTACTAAAGCAATAAAACTATAATAAAAATTATTGCATAGAGAGATTAGTAACTTCAGTAACTTATTTTTCAGAACTTCTACATATATTATATTTTACAGAGCCTAAACCTGTATATTTAATGAGAATGCACTAGATTTCGAATAAGTATTAACAAAGCATTCGTGTTTTTATTCAGTTGTGACTGAATACTCGACCTTTGCAGTGGAACTTGTAGAGCAGCTAAATATATTATAAAGAAGGGAAAGAGATATTAATTTACTTTATAAAAACTTGCGTAGCTGTAAGTCAACTCAGGCGTACTTTTAACTCAGGAGCGTGCGTTGAGGAAAGGAAAAAATGTCACAATTGACTGTATAATGTAAACACAAACATTCCAATATAATTAGAACAGAGAACATTACTTACAAATACCAAAATTCTTTTGTTAAAAAGTTGTAGTAAAAAAAGTACAAAGCTACTGAATAAATCACTGGCGAGGCTGTCAACTCGACAAATAGAAGTATTTTAATGAAGCAGAGATGGCTAATTACAATACCACACGTTTCTAAAATAAGGGCAATAAATTGAAGTGACAAGGTAAAAAGCACCACTGGGAGCTGACCCTGTGACCTCGTGCACATGACAGACACATGAAAACTTTGTTTAATATGGTAGGTAAGTCTATATATCTCAGATCTTTAGAAGTATCTAATAAAACTTGGAAATGTATTACTCGAATGGCTAGTTTGGAGTTACCAGGTGGAACTTCTGCTTGTTTGCGTAGTGATTGTACGTAGGGACGCAAATTGTGAAATTGATAGTGAGGTTAGCCACCTGATTGGATAAGGCTTAATCAAGTATTCTTATCATTCTTTTGCCACTAAACTCTTCTAAAACTTCTAAGGAAAGTTGGTATTGAACAGAATAATTTTACATACACACCTATAAAAAAGCAAAACTTAATTTTAAATGAAAATCTTCAGTTTAGTTTAGCTAGAATAAAGTTCACGGTAAATTCAGTCCAAACTATTGCAATTGTCATGATTTTTTATTTCTTAGCTTATTGTAGTCTGTGCATGCATGTGAGTCCAACGTGAATGTATTTATAGATTTATTATCGAACTGTTTGCATATTAATTGAATACAGAGTCCAGATTTTGATACAAAGGAGTTTCAATTTGTTCCGAAGTACGCTGTGCGAGGTAGGCGTGGGGCGGCGCGGGGCGGGCCGAGCCAATCGGGCGCGGCCACGCCTCACGGGTCGAAAGGTCGCTCGCTACGATCACCATTGGCGCAGAATCGCTTTAGCCTCGCTACTGAGATGCTGGCGACACTCTTGATACCTTCATAGTATTCGATGCGTAACAATAGATTAATAAGATAGATACCACATTAATACACGCACAACCGATTTATTGTACTATCGAATTACCATTCCAACAATTATTGCCTTTTGAAAACCTATGCTAAACTATTTCTTTCGTGGTTTTTAAAAATTTAGAAAAAAATAACCCACTAAGGGCACGTGTCATATAGTGCTATGCTAACTCGTGTTCCTATGGTGGGCAGGAGACAGTGATACTGGAAAGAGCTACTATGAAAAAAAATCGGTAAAAGTGTTGAATATTCTGAGCTGGCGGCTCTCGGTAAGAAGCTGCTTACAACCAAGCGTTCTATTTTCAAACTATAAAATTTATGAGCGCGAGTTAAAAGAATGTTCAAGCTCCTTATTTATTTCACGTAGTTTACCTTCATGTCTTAATCTTTACAGCGCTCTCCCAATATCACTACGAAACCATAGACTGTAACGGTATCATAAAACTATGGTTAGTTGGAAACATCGTAAATAGTGTATAGCCTACTTGTCTGACTCGTGTAGTCTCACGGGCTACCTATTAGTAACGCCTAATGACATTACATGTGGTATAATAACACTGTCTGATTAAAAAACTTAGCACGTGACCATGAAGTAATTATAGCTGCTATTATTTCATTGCATAGGTGTAGACACTGAAAATCTATGCAAGTTTGTTGTGATTTATTTAGATTTTATAATTTAATAACATAAATCACAGCGTTTAACACATGAAGGCTGGTTAATATAATTGTCTATCTGTGAAATATAAAAATAAATATAATAAAAGATCCACGGATCTGGTTAGATTAATAGTATAATGTGAGTGTTATGAATACGTCTAGTAAGTGGGTCTATTAAGAATACGGTCTTGAAATGAATTATTTAATGAATCCCCTGCATGAGAGTACTCAGGCCTGTTAGCATTTGAGATCGGTGTGCCAGTACTTAATGGTCAGATTTTGAACTTTTTATTTTGCTTTATCTGTAGAAAACAATAACAAGCCAAACAAGGAATCTAAATGTTTGCTTGGCTCACAATTACCGCAAAGTTTGTACCAAACTGCTTCGAATGTTCTTAAATTGTTTTTATTTACTTAGGGATTTACTATTATTTCCGTAAATCTACAGATAATTAAATATTATTCTTATAAAAATTCTGAACTTGGAGTGAATAATTTAAAGAAGAAATGTTTACTTATTTAAAATATCTTCGTAAGTTTCAAAGACTACTGTATAAAAATGAATACATAACCTCTTTTGATAGTAATTTTAATTAATGTTTAAGTTTTTACGGCGAGTAGTCAGCGCCCATAGCTACAGGATACCCTGACAGGGATTCCGGGTTCGAGTACCACCAGACCGGGGCAGCTGTTTGTGTGGTAAACGCGAATATTAGGTCTCGGTTCATTTTGAATTTGTTATTTATTTATGTATGTATATTTCTTATAGTATATATAAAATTGATTTTATAAAAAAAAATTCCGATCAGAAAATTATTATCAATATTTTGTTAGATATATACATTATATTTACTATTAATTTAAAAGTTACTTATATTTTTATGACTTTATCTCATATGAATAAGATAAAATTCTTCTTAGCAACGGTTTAAAAGCACATGCGACAGTAACCTTAGACCCCTTAGCAGCTGCGACGCGACTGGCCGACTTTTTACTTTTTTTTTTTAAATTTTTTATCACATGTCCTCCGAGAAACTCGAGACCCGCGAATAAGTTTCTACGTTTTTTTAATGAGCACGCGCTAAGCTTGCCATATGGCGCCATGTCTTAGTGACAGACGCGTTTCGCTTGTGGTTTTAATTTTTTCGCAAAAATTCTACTTATGGACGTTCTTATTAGAAAAAATTGCATTACATGAGAAGTTTTGCAAATTATTAAAGTTTACAAAAATAAGTAGATAATGTAAGTATCATATTCATTAACTGTAAATTTAAATTAAATTAAGAATATGACTTTCAATAGCACATTGCATATTAAAATCAGTGAGCGATTCAGTATCCATATAAAATGCTAAATGGGCTCCTAGTAAATTACGCATATTCCCATTTGGGAACGGAAGTTGAAATATGATTTTTAAAATTAGAAGCAAAGCAGGTGAGCGCTCGGTGACAGTCGATGTCGGCCAGTACCTACGGCCAGTCAGTGTCTGTGCTGTTGTGACAGAGATCGACCTCATTAATAAATAAAAACGATGAATAACCAAAACATAAAACACGTCTGAAATGCTAATTTATCACATAAAATATATATGATTTTATATTTTTAGGTATCCATTTCAAAAATTATATCGATGTAAAAAGTTAAAATTATTTTATAATATTATTAAACTAAAGCACTTACTTAAAATAAAAAAATAAAATGCATACGAAAAAAAAGAAACAAAACACACCTAGGTAAGTAGTAGGTATATTATAATAGAAAAATTTGGAAGGTAAATGAGCTATTTTTTGCAGCAAAATAAATTGTCAAGTGTACTATATGGGTATGACATCGAGAATAGATTGTAAAAGTAGTAATTTTCAAATAATCTTGAAAAGTGACAGTATAAAAAATAAGAGGAAACGGTTGTCAGCCGGTGACATTAAAATCAAAATCAAAATTGGAGCATCTTTCGTCGGGAAGTGTTAAACATTTTAATGTCGTGTTGGCTGCGCTCTGCTTCTGACTTTTGTTACATTTATACTATAGTAAACATAAAAATTACACTATTTATTTATATTTCTAAGCACAGTCAACGATATTTATGGTTGTTCGTGCACTTATCTAACTACCTCTAAACCAAAAATATTAAAAATTCAATATTGTTTTGGATATATTGCGATTTTATGCGATGGATTATAGCCAATTGAAACCGATTTTTAAGTAATATAAAAATATTTACAACTTACACAATTTTCAACAATAATATCCGGTCGAATATTGTGTTAGCCTCAATTTATAATCAAACTGTCGCGGCAGATGTTAATTCGGATTTAGTCGATAGAATAATAACAAGTTCTTGAAGCCAGCCGTAGCATTTATAATTCAACGCTAGTTTGTATCTCAGGGCGAATAAAAAAAATTAATAAACTCGATTAAATGATTAAGTGTTTACTCTCATTGGACTTATTTTGTTGTTTTTTATAACTAATAAACAGTGGAGCGAGATCGGCAGTTAGTAGTTACGAATTTACCGATGCACCGAGCATTGACTATAAAAACGGTTTTGACTTATTTGAAATAGTCTAGATGTATGATATTTCTCTAAAAATACATTCCTATTTATCGAAACACATAAACTCATTGATAGAAACTTCATAAATAATGAAAAATATACAAACGTGTTATTGATTGGGATTCTCTAAGTGAAAAGAAAGGAGAGCTTTTGACAAAAACTTGCAGAATAAAGGTATCTGAGATACATTATGAATAACAATCTTCTACGTTATTCTACGGCAATCGAAAATGATTGTATTTTATCGCTACAGATCATTTTGCTGTATGCCTTTTATACCTTCCCAGGTCAGTATGCTCTTTGAATTAAAAGGCATTAAGTGCTGTAATAAAATAGTAAATCTAGTGCTCTATGCCGGTCGCAGCTCAGCGGGCGGCAGGTGCGCTGCCACCTGCGCACGCGCCGCGCTCGTTACAAAAACCCGCGATCATGTGGGACGGCGGGGAAGCCATTAAAACAATGTTATATTAAAATGTCCAAATCCGATTTGGAGGAAATATCGAATTATAAGCATGTCATTTCTGCAGGTTTCTTAAATGCATTCCGTTTTATTAAGTACATAATATTATAGGATTAAGTCATCATGAACACCCCATTGCACTTAAAAGTAAGTACTTATTCAATGGATCTCTACATTGAAAAAATACCTACTTATTTAAGTTTTTTTAAATATTCTCAGATTACCTTTCACAAAATTCCTGCCAATCGATTAAGTGAATTTCGCGGTCATTTATATAAACACCTTATTAGGACTTTGATCGGTGATCAAAATTATTATATTATATTATGTATATGTACACTATCCAATAACAGGTAAAAACTTTAGAAGAAGTTTTAACAGGGATTTATATCCCATTAAAGACAAATGGTCAGCTCGTGAACCTATGACATAACGTGGTTACGCAAATGAGAAGGAACAGAGCAAAGACATAAACTACACAGGATGTAGCGGCGCTACGGGGCGGCGGAAGCGGCGCGGGCGCATCAATGGCGGTACGTGATCCGCGGTTGTGACGTCATAATTGTATACATACTTGCTTTATACTATCATCTCAGTTTTGTCGATAACGAAGTAAAACATTAACATGCAATTAAGAAATATATTTATTTTTGTATAATTTATTCTAAGGGCAATAATTGTTATTGTTCGGTAAAAGCTTAAAAAAATGGAAAACAAAACAATAATTTTTTGTACATCATGAAAACGTTTTTTCAGAACTTTTTATAAAACCTACCAAGGTCAAGTTCAACGAGCAGTTGATCCGCAACCCATCGCAGTACCTTTCGAAGTTATGAAGGTATATGTTAGGGTGTGTAGCACAGTTACAGTTAGGGTGTGTAGCATTTCATAAGCTTCGTCAAGTCTTCTCGATCCCCATTCCTCAATGTCTCGATAGTCTTCGACCAGTGTACACGTTGACATTTATTAAAATTAAGCTATAATTACTTTTTCGAGTAGTATATATATCGGACTTACATTGAAAAAAGTAGGTTATTTGGGTAAATAAAATGATTATTATTACAATTAAACATCTTTGAAGTTTCTTAAGTGCCTTATTAAGTTAGAAATTCTAAAATAGGGGATGAGACCGATATAATGACCAGTCAGGTACTTATATTAGTCGGTTACAAGATGTTATTTGCCTATTAGAAGCTGTACGAAACACGGCATACCATAAACGAGAGAGTAAATGATGCGGTTTATAGCTAATGAGCCAGATAATCGACGAAGTCTGATACAGTTAACGAGCGTTATCTAAAGACATCTTTGAGGCAAGCTTTATGAAAAGCATAATGAAGCCAATGTTGGAAATAAGCACAACTATCAATTAATTACCGATAAAGAGAAGCAAACATGTATTTTTTCGCTTTTGTGTTTTCCTAAAGTTACAACACTCAGATCGATATAAATGACTTTAAATATCATATTTTCCAGATATTTCCTTTCCTTGTGGATAAAATAAATTCTATATTTAGCATAAAAAATGAAGTCCGTGGAAAGTAGATCTTATTTAGTTTAGTAGTTATCTATCTATGATATCTTTTAAACCGAATAAGTTTTACCAAAAATATTTATTTTTCTGTCAATTTAATTTTCAAAAGTATAATAAAGAATATAACACGAAAAAGTTTTTACTCATGTTTTACTCAAAGTTTTAATAAAAAGCCATTTAGAACTAATATCAATATTAGTTTCAATTACAGTAGCCGATTGGAGTATCATTCAACATGGTTTCTATATTCAAACGATTAAAGTCTGTAATAGGTTACCTAGGCATGCGCACACGTTCGAGCATCTGCATTAGACAGGTGTTTCTAATGTTTGTTTGGCAAAGGCCCGCGGGTTAATTAACGACTAAGTGTTGAGACCATGTGTGTGTATATTTATATTACATAAGTAAGTATTTGTTTTTGATAGCCTATTTGCTGGTTTGACAAAGTTTTCAAGTTTTCAACGATTTTTTTATTGAATTAAAATTACCCTTATAATGATTAGAACGGGTTTTTAGGACCATGGCTACAATAACCTGGTTTAATGTCGAGCAGTATAGGAATAAAGACGAATAAGTCCCGTTTAAAACTTAAAAAAATATTTATAAGTGAATATTAAAATCTTATAAAAATATTTGTTTCAAACACTTATTTCCCTACGTACCTATAGATAAAGTGATCATATGTGGCTTACTAGTATTTCATTATTCATAATTTTGTTAAAAAGCAATATAATTATAATATCAGTCAAAACCAGGAAAACATTTGAGAACATTCCGTGTCTGAACATGTGTACATACCTAAATATGATTATAATAATAACATGTAAAGGGGAAGAACAAATTGCCTGGTTATTGATGAATGTGACTTATTTATAACATTATAAGTATAAAAATAACTACTAAAATAATGAGAAGGAAATATCATTAAAATGTTGCAAAATAATTTAATTTTATTGATAGTGGCCTGACAAAAACACTGAATTTTAAGTGTTAAGGTTAGTGTTACTGTATTAAGGAAATAAAATACAATCTATAATCGAAGTATTTGGAGGCACCTATCTGAATTTTGTTTTATTTTTAAACGACTTTTGTGTGTCAGACAACTGGATATTAGAGTTAGTATTTGCGGTAAATAAATTAAGTTATCTGTCAAACATTATAAACCTAGGAACACATTAGCTTGTGTGTGTGACATGATACTTACATAATAAGGACTATATGCTTCTTTTCTGTGCAACATATAGTATCAACAGCCTTTATATTGAATCAGTGAAACATGGATTCCGTTTAGCGCACTCATCCGCGTTGCGATTGCGATCACGTTAGTATCGAGATTTGCGACTGCCACAAAAGGAAGGAAGCGATTACCGGAGGTTACCGACCTGCACCGTTACCTATAGACCCCGCTGACCGTTCCTATTCGGCACTGCGACTACTGAACACGGCCCGACATCGATTATATCCGACTCGATTGTATGAATATTCATTAATGGATACGTGCTCTGCGTGAGATATTTGGTGACAAAAACTATATATTTTTTAATAATGCTAGGATAGACTCGAGAACATTTAAATAGACGCAAGTAGTATTGTTTTGTTACGGCTTATTATAGATAAAGATATTATTTAATTATACCTTTTTCTTTAAGAAAGCTTAAGATTTAAAAAGGTTAAAATTAAAAGATATGTTTAAGAGTGGTTTATTTCTAACGGTTTTTTATTTGGACATCCACGTATATTTGTAACTTCATTTTGAATTTCGAAACAAAAAACATGGCATCGCATGATTTGATAGTAAGTTCAAATTTTTTGTTAGCATTCAACTATAATTATAAAAAATATAAAAATATATGCACATAAAACATAATATTAAGTATTATGAAAATCTGATAGAGGCTACAAAGTACAGATGTTAATAATTTCAAGATTAAAAGGTACCTTGGTACTACTACAACAGTTTTCGCATTTAAGAAAATGTGCAGGTACGTAATAAGTGACATTACATTAAAGCTGCGTATGCGCGTCACGCGGCGGAAGCGGGCGAGGTGCGCCCGCGCCGGATCCAACATGGCGGCGGCGAAAGTGCTTCCGGCCGAGCTTGAGACTGAATGAACCGCAGCTTATTAATACAAGTGCTTTTTAATTCACGTGCAGCGTCCGCTGTTATCTCGGTATCATTTAAATGTTATATTGGTAATAGGTTGTTTATAATTTTAATAAATGTAATAAAACATTTGAAAGCCAACCCAATTTTCTAATAAATAGTTTTGAGAGTGCTAATTTACGTATGGCGCGGGTATTAATTTATATTTATTATATACTAATAGTGAATTATTCAATACGATATAACCTAAAACTTCAACGACATTATGCAATATCACAAAATTGTTCAAGATTTCTTTTTATTCAACGTCGACTTATAAAAATGGTAGGTGTCTACCTACCTTATGTCAAATGATTATGAAAAATACAGAATATGATATAGGAGTTTACTTAATTATTTTTTAATCTGTTTAAATTGAGTAGGTACTTTGCTTACATACCTCATTATGTGTATATTGTTTCCATTAATAAGCAAAAACAATTACGGTTATCGTAACTAATTATTATTCGAATTTAACTTATATATTATATTATTTATTGCTTATTGTAAATTGCACATAATTTTAAAAGTTAATAGAACTTATGAGTTAATCATTAGTATAAGTACTTTTGTATAAATAAATACATAATTTAAAGTAAAAAGTAAATAAATTGCACTTGTATTTTCTTTGTAGTTTCGTTTTTCAGTACAAAACCTGAGTATTTCTGGTAAAATACGCTTCGAATAGTTTTAACAATATAATTATGGGAAGTGGTGAAAATAATAAACTTTTCTTACCTGTAGGTAATAAATAGGAGGTGTCACACATGCTATCCAACGTAGGATCAAAAGCGAGTCTATTCTGGTCATATGTTAATTTACTATTATTCGTTACAGATTGTTCAAAGTTTAATCTGGCTACATTGGCGATGGCCTGCTCGTAATTGAGCCTCGAATCTCTTTGTTCATTTGCCGTGTCCGTGTAGGGCTTATTCACTTTAACACTGTAGTCCGAAAAGTTTAGTTTCGTGATTGTGGACATTGGAAGGTCCAAGGGCGCCGCGCACGGAGGCACGGCGGCTTCGCGCGGCGCCTCGACCAGCAGCATGGCGGACCGAGCGCCGGCCCCGCCGCACAATTCCTCACTCAACACCTCATACTAATCACACAATACGAAAAATTTTTTTTAAGATTTACGTATTCAGTTTAAAAAAATCTAGTCTAGAGTTTAGTATATATTTCTAAAAAACTATCTCGAAAAAAAATACGCGTCTCAACAGAAACGATCAACAAAGCTCGAAACAAAACGCTCGTAGCACCACCACGTTATGCGCCTAACCACGGACTGAGCTTTCGGGCGGACCGAGAGGGCGGCCCTGGAAAACACGGGCCGAGTAGTACCGATGACTGTCGAGAACAGCCGACGCGCTACGGGCTCGCGACTGCGACCTGTCGCGCCACCTGCCGCGGAACCAACTGTTGCGCGACCGTTGATTTTTTTGCTAACCCCCGTGATGGTATCATGAAAATTAGCACGGGTATCGCTGAATGAACATGTACCTAATGTTCTGGACATGAGGAGTAAACATTCTTAGCACTCAATGCATGGGAAAAAAGTTTTAAATTTAAATGTATAATGAACGTTATATAATAGAAATAAGGGTTTTTTGTTGATTCCAGAATACAACATTAGCGTTTAACTTAAACCAATATACCACCTTAAATGACTTAACATCTTTACGAAAATATTATAGTATAAATTGTAAGGTCACACTATATTTATTTAAAAGTTAAAGTTTTCCCGTTTCTTATCATTAAAGGAAAAATAGAGCACAAATATTTTTAGTAGTAAAGATGTACGAGATTTAGTGAAATTCACATTTATGTTTGTAGCAAAAACTTCATAATATATGCTGAGTTTACAAGGGTTTTCTTTAAGAGATAATAATATAAGTCATAATTTTCCCATCACTTTCATACGTATATAATTCATACGTAATAGAGGTTTTAAGTTGTTTATTTGAATGATCATAAATTAGTATAAAAATGATAAGTTTTAATTTCTGGTTTTCTTTTGTTTTATATTATGAAGTAAAAATTATTTTACACAAATTACAAATTCACACCCGATAGTCTGTGGTTTTCTTCAAAGACATTTTGTAGTTACTGTAAATTAAATAGTTTATCTATATATATAATATAAGATTTTTTTATGTTGACTATGGTATTATTCAACCGATGTGCCATAGACGCCTAATACGTGCATCGTACATGGTAATTACAATAATAATAATGACGCATGCGACCTTGATGTTGATTCCTATTGTTTGATACTGGCCGCGAGGCTTGAAAATAATTGAGAGTAGCTCTTGAATAAATAATAAATCCTCTGATATCGAATGAAATTAAAATCTTCAATAAACCATAAATAGCAATGCAAGGAATTTAAATTTTTAGGATTATATAGGATAGTGAATAGTCTTATATGGGATAGTGAGTGAGTCTTTATTATTTGAGCATGTTAATAAGATTTTAGTGTATTATTTATTATTTGTCCAGAAGGTGGTCGAGTTAATTTTTGAGGAGATTTTCAAAAAATGATAAAGGTATGTAATGTAAAAAGAGGACTTCAAAAATTATAATGAGTCCAGCTACTGACTAAACTAAGCCAATAGCTGGAGGAAAAGTTTATTTTTTAAACATAATAAAAGTACCAATTATTTATTTATCATTTCTTTCGTCTATAAAATTAGCCCGTTGACAGTGAAAAGAGGTTTGATGATGTCTTTTCCGAGAAAATTTTAACAAATGATTATCGAACTGTTTACAAAAGCGCGTCAAATTCCGAAGTGGCAGGATATTGACAAAGGAACTGAACATTATTGAGACAGATGCACGTAAAGTATCATTACACACTTGCACAGTTGTGCGCAAGATAAGGCTCGGAGGAGGAGCAAGGGCGTAGGCTTCGTAAAATCGGGTCAAGTTACCACGGGGTGGGTCACAAAAGGTAGAAGGGGCCGGGGTTGATAATAGGTACCTGAGCACGTGTGCTACCGGATATGGAGTGCCATTGTCTACCAGAGGAAGCGATTTCGACGCGTCGGAAGATAGGACGCCGATTTTTTTAATATTATATAAATATATGAACTATAGAGTCGGGCGATGTCGAATATGAATACAAAATGAGTTAGTCATTAAGTATTTGGTACAGAAATCGTTATAATTGATACTGAGCAAGGTATATCTCAGAATATTACACATTAGTAATATTTTTATCTCGAATTTTGAAGGCAAATTCATCACATATTTGTTAAGAACGTTTAACAATGATTAGAAAAGATGGGGTTTATTGAACCATAACTCATAAATTTAAATATAGAAGTATTTTTATTGTGAATGCATATTTCGAATGTATAATATTACAATCGTAGCTATTATTATATTAACTTAAACAATTAATAATAAATTAATTACAAAGTATAGATTAACATTGCAACTTAGCATAAAGAGCTAGCATAGCTTAGCATTTTGTATTAACACTCGCTATTGTCTAATAGCTTATACACTGAAAGTATTAAACTTGATAGAAATGCTATGCAATTAGTATTCGAGTGTTTGGCGTCTTGGGCTGGAAATGGCGCGGGAAATGGGTTTTCCATATTTGAATAAATGCACCGAGGAAATAAACATGCGCGGGATATTGTCTTGCTAACAATCTCCCCGTTGAAATGGGGTGACGTCTTAGAAATAATTGTGAACTGAAGTGATGAGAATCAAATGAAATTCACGAACAATTTGAAATTTGTTAAAACTTTGCACTTACAACATAACTTTTAGAGTCTCGAGTTTATCAATGACTATATTGATTATAGGCTATCGACTTTGCCTGTTCGATTTCATTCCAACGAAAAAGAAATCATTGTACGATACTGAGAATCCGAGAATCAATTTTGAAATTCAAACACTAGGCCGCACCTAGTGTTTTGTAGTCGGTACTCAAAAGGCTAAATTACATATGGCATCCGCGTAATATCGATCGCAAAAACGCATTGATCTTGAAATAAGCCGAAGCAATCGATATTCACGGAGTAAGCTCGCGCCACTCCACCGGTTAAAAATACAATTTACAGAGGAATTCCCTGCTTTGAATTACATTAAGTGTAAACAATAAGCGCTAGCGAGCGTATCGGCCGCGGCAGGCGACGGAAGTGCCAGATAAACAATCTTTTTTAGATAAAAAACACTAAAACAGTTCATAAATCTGTACCGGGATACCTCATCCAGAACTGTCAAAGGTATTTATAAATAACTCACATTGAAAATACGCAACGAAGGCAGGGAAAAATGATTTTTAGTTGCACCTAACCTTTGCACTAATTAAATAGCGGAGCATCCGGTCCTGTTGATTATACGGCGTGATTGAAAGTTGATTTGAATTTCAATGTTCTATTAGTTCGGGTCTAATGTGTAATTTTTATTTCCTGCGATTTAGGATTCACTATGACATTCGTTAGCTGTAATTTGTTTTTTTGGTGTGTTTAAAACATGTGTGTTTTTATGAGTGCTGTATAGAGCTCGTGTAGCGGGCTGCTTAAAATTGGAGCGCGGTCGGGACGTCACTTCCGGTGCCAATAATTTATTTCCCCGGCCTCCATCGTGTGATGAGACGACGCTCGATACGACATTTATCCACTTTTAAATTTGAAATAATTTCTGAGAACATTTTTAACCTTACCTGTCTGTCGAACTAATATTTTTGAGTTTTCTTGTTTTGTATTATTAAATGTACCCAATTTATCATGTGTCCCTCTCTTATTGCAAGGACCGTTGATCATAATTTCAATTATAGAAAACTTCTAGCAAGTTAACCAAAATTGATCCTAACTTACAAACCGTATCTAAAAAACAAAGCATATAATTCTGACAAAATGATTCTACGAATTTACACCCAAAAATCCCAGATAGTAAATTTTAAAATTATTTTTCTTATCTTTAACGACTTATCGATGCCCACATTTTTGTATTGTATTACTGCAAATTTTTTATTAGATAAACAAATTTTTTTTTGTTTTGTTTACCTAATCAGAAATGAATAAAATATACGACAAAAGAACAGGATAAGCGGAAATATCTGGAGATATATTAATACTCATAGTAACATATTTGATAAGGATTTACGTTGATATAATCAAGTGAATACTTAGTTTTTAGCTATTATTTTTAAAAAAATTTCGATTATTATCTACCAGCTTTATTTAAATGTAAATAAGTATAAGCAAGTTCGGCGATAAACCGTCGATACTGGGTATCACAGTATATGAGGAGTCTCAGGGGCAGTGTGCGAAGGCCGGGGCCCACGCCGTCCGCCGCCCCCGCCCGCCCTGTGATAACGTATCAGGGGCGACACTCGTTCTCTAATCGGTAATGCTAAAAATTTAACACTTAATGTCAATGACATTTTGCAATTGATAAAATATATTTTTTCTACAATATTTTAGAACAAAAATCACACTTCTTTCTTAAAAATATATTTTTTTACAGATATTTTGACTTTGACTCTGACTTATTACAGACGCAGACGCATTTTTGAGAAAATTGGTTTTTTTTTTAAATTTCGTAAATTACTTTGAATAGTTGGATTTATATATAGTAACTACGCTTTGCTAATTTTATTGTTAATAAAATTAGGTAATTAGAACATAAACGTCGTGTGAAAATTGGAAGAAATGTTTCCTCCCTCATTGAGCGTTTTAAAGCAATAATATTAAATATTTTACTTAGATAACACTGTCTGTTTTCGATAGCTACTACTTACTTTCAGGAATGGTTCCATTCTGGATTATTGGCGTGGAGTCGTTTATATCAAAAGCTGGCAAATCTTTATCACACGATGAACTTATAAAAAGTTCGAATTACAACTTTTTATAGTAACTCGAGTAGATTTATTTTTTACTCAAAGCAGGTGTTTTTCAATTACATCGTCTCTTCGCTTTTATCTATGCCAATACTAACTGAAAGATTTTCGCTAACGCAGATTCTCCCACGGAATACTCAATAAGTGTCGGGTTGCTGCGAGGCGCCGACAAAGCCCGCCGGCGGCACCTTTGAAGTGCCGAATTCAATTAATTGCCTTATTTGCGGCTCTCTACGATCATTGTAGGAATCCCTCGCAAAAACAAATATTTGCAGAGTGTTCATTATCCGTTATTAGGTAGTTTTAATTGTGCTCAGGCTTTATGTGCTTGATTGCGGCGGACATGTGAGTCTGTAACTCGATGCAACTCTATTAGATCCCATCCGGTTTTCTATGAAGGCTAGTACTACGCATTATTTTATATGATTTTACCAGTAATGTCTAGACATTTAGGAGTAATAGAATATTGGATAACGATTTGAGTATAGTACAATTTTTACTAAAGAAAACCAATCTTATTTATTTATTTAATTTAAAACAATAGTAGCGATATTAAATTAAACCTTTGGTTCTTTCTAATCCACTTGTTTCTATAGTATCTGATTTAAGTAGGCAAAATGATATTTTATGCCTTACATTGAAACAATACTGCAAAGCAGTCGATGGGGTACACATGTCTTGTCTTGGTTATATACTCTTAATTTATTTTCAAATTACATAAAAATTTTATATAAATAATTAAATAACTTAGGTCAGTTTCTCAAATTATGTTAGTGTAAATTAATATTCATTTAATAATATTATCATAGTTTTATATACCTTGCATAAAAAATAGATCTTTAAAAGAGGCTTCATAAACGACCCAAAGTAAATAAAATGAATGGCGCTTGTACCTACAGTTCCAATACTTTAAAACAATTGTATAGAGGAATGTGGGTTTGAAGTTCATTGATAACACCTTATCAGCGTATCCCAGCTGTTGAATTCCACGAACATTATATTTGCAGGAATAACATTAAATAAATTAAAACAAAATATTCCGACGTATCGTTGGATTATATTGCGCGTAATATAAAGGCGTTGTGGAGATAATTTGTAGTATTAGTTGTAAATATTATAACGTATGAAGAGGATTAAGGCCGTTTCGGGTCCGTCTAAACGTAACGCGCAGTTTACTGTTGAAAATAAACGTTTAAAATATTATATATAATAGTACAGTCGTAAATTGAACATGGTTTTGTAATTTCAGTGGGTGCACTAAAATCCTTGATAACCAATTATGTGGTATCTCAGACTCATTTCAGTTCGTCCTGTTTTATTACCAACAACGTTCAAATAAAGTTTTATTGTGCCATGAAAATTTATCAATGCGTTTGATGGACGAAATTAAAAATAGCATTAAGCGATAAGAATCGCCTTTAAATATTAAGGGGATTGATTGACCCTTGCTCTTTGTCGAGCACAATGGCGCTGATAAACGAATCGGATTTACGAATCAAGGACACCTGAAAATATTTATTCCAGTTTGCATTGTATACTTCGCAAGGGCTCTTGTTAAGAGCTTATTGAAGGAGCCCCTCGGATCTGTAAGTGCCCTATAAGTACGTATATCAAAGCCCTTGCTCTTTTTCGGCATACCCTATAGGGTTGATTCTTTGCTTACCTGCCGTCACTTGTCTAAGGGCATTTGCATTGTTGTTCCAATGGGGTTCTATACGCTTTATTAGACCTGTCCACATTGAATAGTCATAAATACGGTTATAATGGAGTCTATCGACATTCCATTCTAAATATTGTGCGATAATGTAGTTCTTTACCGAAATAATTGAACTAGAGTATATTATGAAAATCGAACTAAATGAAAATAGGTCAGCAACAGAAGTCGATTAATACTTAAGTACCATGACACACTATGTCATATATACATGAATAATTTTATAATGAATAGGCACTAAAGTGTTAATCGACTTCTGTTGCTCACTGTACATGTTAGTATTTAAGAATGTGATTCATTTCCCCTCTTAGTGATGTAGTTAAATGAAAATTAACTCGTTTACTTTAATTAGAAAATACACTTTTATACTTCTATAAAATTATTTGTTCTCTTATCTACGTTATGCATAATGTAGAATTTTTTATTTAAGGTTTTTTAATTGACTTATCTAACATCCACTTCACTAATTTTCTAAGTTCGAAATTTGAAAAGGTCGCGCACGTGCGCAGGAGTGAGTATCGGGTTGCGCCGGAAGTTCGCCAGTTGAAGTACAATGCACCGGATGTGGCCGCTCACTACGACACGTATCTTTTTTTTTCAAATTTTCTGTCGATATCATACAAAGCTCAATATTTTTCTTGTCGACACTTCAATTCGATTGACAGCTACATTTGAATTTCATTAGTGATAGCGATGTGTTCCTATCCTTTCTAAGGATTTAACGGTTATAACAACGGGTAGTGATTAATATTATGATAGCGTATGCAATGAAAGCTCTACAGATGGTTAACAACTGGTATTATATTATTGTGCTCGTATACAAAGGATTGGAGGTGTTTTTGTATTTTAAATATTCATAAAAGCGTAAATCTTTTCATTTTGATTTCTCGTTTCCAATACCCATACATCTTTAGAAATAACTAATCGTTGCTATTAAAACATTTCATTATAATTCTTTTCAGCGTATGGTAATACCCTTTTTGGGGATAATGTGTATTATACAAAACCTAGGTCCGATTTTGCATGGAATATTGCTCAAGCAATTGGGATGGTTCGTCGCGCTATTCGTTTTATTAGAAATGAACTATAGCCTTTGCAATTGAGTCGGGACAAACCGTCGCTAAGTGTCTATTATCAGTTGTGCCGTTGAGAGTGCTCTAAAGAGCTCTTTGACCTTATCCCTTCTTCTTCTTTCCTACTCAGGAGCACGCGCTCTAGGAGTAAGGAGTCACTGTTTCACTGTCTCCACGTCTACTTTACGCACAAAGAGATTTGTCTCCTTTCTTTGTCGTACAGCTAGAGCCTGTAATTCCTTACCGGCATACGTATTCCCTCTTTGATACAATATGGGTTCCTTCAAAAGAGGCGGGATTTTTCACGCGAACACTCTTTTTTGAAACCCTCTGAAGTATTAACCGTAGTCTATAAATGCTCGTAGCACCTCGTGTATACACGCTTTATTTTGATAAAATCGTGCACGCGTCCCCTGCTCCCAAAATAATGTTTTCTCAATGATTTATGAGGCTCTTTATGATGATGAGTCAATTAAAGTATTTGCTCATTTATTTCCCTTACTTATATACCTTATATCCCTTACAAACGACTTACGTAAAATGATTTGACATTGTATCAGAAAATTAAGAGGCTGAAAAATAAGAAAAAAAATTTAATTATCAGTTTCCTTCCATATAATATAAACTGGAAGAAAAACATGAATACTGGACGTAGCCATGAGTTTTTGTCTTATCCAGTCCTATAAAGTATTCACTGGAACTACTATTGGAATGATAAAGAGCGAACCAGGATTGTTTATGATTAGTAATGCTCGCTACAGGAAAAGATATAATCATAAAATGTTTGACTTTTTACATTTTGTTATTAATATATTGAATATTTAGAAATATGTGTTGTATTAAGATTTTATTATACGTACAAAGTAAATGATAGATCTATAAATTTTATCTAAATGTTACACCTTTCTTACTATATGACTTCAATCTAGCTTTAATTAAAATGAACCGACCTTTCGTGTGGCACTAATTATATTCCTATCACATAATTAATAATACGGTACTGAATCGCGACCATGAAAATTTCAGAACATATGTTTCTTGGATTTTGAAATGCTTGTTCCGAGCCATACGTCCGGCGATTTGCGCGTACGCAACCCGAGGATGCGCCTTGCGACAGCGCGGATGCCGCGAAATTGCGGCACATTAGCCATATACCTTATTAATACGAGTACAGTTGCAAAATATTGAATATATACGATGTTTTTGTGCGGTAACCTTCAGATACGTCGGCCCACTTGCATTCGTTCGCAACGCTCGAGTTGACGCGAGGACGCGAGAATTTCGCTGGTATACGCCCGATGGTAACGAATGTGGCAGACTTACCTTTCAACTGATAATGACAGTCTATATGCGAAATTAGGCCGTAAACGCTTGTAATTACCATTGCTTCCAGAATACGACTAAAGTAAAAGCTACAGTTGAAAAAAATTGTATCTGTTTTAATTTTTTGTTACTCACACCAATTATGTACCTCCCATCGTTGTCTAGTTAGATAGATCTTACCAAATGCTTTAAGATCTGTATTATATAAGGATTGGATAAAAAAAATATAATATATCTGTGCCATCCGCAATAAAATTTTATACACATCTGAAAAGATTATTACCACTAAAGGTACATGAAGATTACTTTATTTTGTGACACTATTATGCCGTTTTAATCATTAATCTTCTTCTAAAGCAAAAGTCCATCTATTTTTTAACTAGCATTAAATATCGAAATCCTTCGAGAAACTGGATCTTGGCGAAATATTTCAAATCTGAAGACACTTTGTATTCAATTTACAATTGTTTACCATAATTATTACTATTACTGCTTTCATTACTCACCGCGCCAAACTATAAGTGGTTCCAGCTCCGTGGAGTCCCTAGCCCGAGAACTCGGATGCAAAAACATATCTTATCCAGAATCCAAGTCAGCCATATTGTTTCATTTCCAACACTAAACACTTCACCTCGTTTTCGAACAAGAACAATTTAAAACTGTCTTTAATTCGAAAATATATTATAAACTCTTTTTATTGTAACAGAAAAGATTTAAAAAAAGTTTTTTTATCGTACATATAATAAAATATATGAGTAAACAAAAGAACGAAGTGCACTTTAGCTGTTTGCCCTATAACTGGCCACAAAACTTGCGGTGGCGCAGTGCGAAGCGTTGCATGGTAGGGAGGATTGATCAATGTATTCTTAAAGAAGCCTTGAAAGGTGAATTTTCATATATTTTTATTTTTGTCTAAGTCGGGTGCGATTTTTATTCGCATTGGTGACATTATAATGAACGGGAAATATTGCTTAGAAAGACGCGTACACGCAAATGTAAATAAAAGTACTGCAAACTTTGGTTATAAACAACAAAACTAATGAACTTTCTTATTATAATGAAAACTATGACAAATTTATGAAATTATAAAATCTTTAGATTATATTCAACTCTAAACGAGCCTTTGTTAATTGGATTTGAAGTCAAAAGAATATGTTATAATGTTGTAATTATTATTCTTAAATATTAACCAGTAAAATGAAATTGCAAATTAAAATGTCTCCGTTATCCAGTATCCATATGACAAGTTCTCATTGATGCTTACTTTAAACGATAATAGTGTGAGTCCCACTCACGATTATCGATTTTAATCTTCTCAGTCTCTCGACGACCCGAGGGATGGGAGAATTCTCCCGGCAGAGGAGTCCAGACGGCCGAGGTTCAGGAGGACAGAGCAGTGATGACAGGCGTCATTGAGTACGACCGCTTGCCGGAGCCTCGCAATAATTGGTCCGTCATGCAGCCCCAATCTCTTCAGATGGTCGCGAAGAGCATTATTACAATTATGCTAGTGGTTGGACTCCAACCACTACAGAAAAAACTTTTGTTGCTAACTTTTATAATTTTTGAGATGTACACTTCTTATATTGTTCAAGGTTGGCGACATCTCCAAGGCCTCTGCTGAAAGAGAGCGGAAAAATCGCGCCAAGGTCACCCCAGCGTTGCGACAGCCTCCACCCGAGTGGAAAGCACGTGTGATGCGCAGAAACTGGATGAACAAGTATCGATGTCCATTTTACGCTCTTTAACTTAGGTTGGTTAATAGCAATATTTAAATCTTGAGTACCGCTTCACTGGTTTTAAGAGAGAGTATCGTATTAACGTGTTATTAGTAGAAGAAATGTTTTTGAACACAGTAATTAAGAAATTATGTTATAATTCTACTGGTGGATAATACATATTTATAACATAATTGATAATGTGTTAAAACTGAATTTCATACTAAATATCCAGTTCAAATCCAAAATCATTGTAATATTTTTCTTTATTCGTAGTATACATTTCATCATATAAACATCCCCTATCAGGGTTCCAATCCGATACCTTAAAATAAGTTATTGATTATTAAAGATATACTGAGAATCAAATCTAAGTTTTGAAACTAATTTGAACTAGCATAAGATTAAAGTGAATAATAAGGGAATCTACGGCTGTCTGATATACTTCATTTATAAAGTAGCGCTTAGCTTCTATAAATTGGTCTGATTTATGTACCACATAACCACAGGAACACGTGAGGTATAAATTGCTCCTACAAGCGGTTGACTAGGACCACCCGTGCTAACGACACGGAGGATTGTCTCACAATTTATTATTTCAGTGGCCAACAGTCAAAACATCCATCTGAAATGATTTAGAACGCCATAAAACACGTTTTATATCAAATGGAAATAAGCTTTTACCACTGATATTGCGCAGACAACCCTCGATTGTAAAATTTGATTAATTACTCGCCAGTGTTTCTCCATGGATGCTTCTAGGTTTGCTTTAAGTAAAGCCATTCATATTTTTTTATTGAAATTGCCGTATTACCAAAAGTAGGTATTATCGGTAGAATTATAAATTGAGATCATATAATTTTTTTCATTTCATATATCAAACCTTTATTGTGTTTGTGACCATTACGTTCAATTTTAAAAACAAGATAACAATATATTTTTCACTTAAACTTCAATACAAAAAATAATATGTATTGAAATAGTAAAATAACCGTGGTCCGTGCAGTTTTCAACATGCAGTATGTATTATTTGTAAATATGGGGAGGACTGGTAATTACTCGGTTATCGCGAACGCGGTCTAATGAGCCCGTCTTACCGCTACGCCGATAGACTGCCTTATCTTTATGGGATAGTGATACCATTACAACGAAGCTCGGATCGGTGTGAAACTTTTTAAAGTTTGGAGACTTGTATAGATAACATAAGTACGATAAAATTTAGTACTATTTTATTATTGTTTTTGAAAAAAGTTAATTTGATTTAAACAAACGTACGTCTAGGAATGACTGTGTTAGTTTTGTTTATATGAATGGCTGTCCATAAAATCAATAAAATTTTATTAGTGTTACAGTTTCACGAGCGTAATTTTTTTTTAACGCAAAGCAACTTCTATGAACAAATCTGTTTTCAAAGATATCTCGTAGATGCATTAAGTAATAGTTTGTGCTACGAAAATAAAACTTATCTAATTTAAAATAAATAACATGCCAACATTTAATTTGTAAAGTTTTTATTTTATTCGCAGGTTGTTCTATTGCTGAGAAGACACCATACTTGTAATTTAAATTTATAAATTTTTTTCAAGGAAATTGGAGGTTCATTTTTAATATTCAAATACCAACCAACCAACTCCTTGCTGTTACGTTTGGAACATTTGTTAAGTAAGGAATATTAAATGCCGGCATCACTTTTCCTTTAATATTTATTAATTACGCAAATAATTAATTATAATGTTTGTGTCTATGTGTTATGTTTCTTCATATGATTTTATAACGATAGTATTTATTCTTGAAACATATTACAAGCAGGTTTTCCGTATTTATGGATTTTCTTTGTGTTATATAAGTAGAGATATTATAAATTAGCTCTTATTAACATATTTCATTGGTAACTTATATTTATAGCTGTAAGCCACGCTCACAAAATAAATGTACATACTGAAGAATGTCACTCTTAAAAATAATTGATAGTTACGTATTTATATTAATTACATTTTATTATTTAGCTAATTGCATTATTGTAAGATTTATAATGGAAATTTTATATACTTAAATTTACTTTACAC
Source organism: Acentria ephemerella (assembly GCA_943193645.1). Lineage (NCBI taxonomy): Eukaryota > Metazoa > Arthropoda > Insecta > Lepidoptera > Crambidae > Acentria > Acentria ephemerella. The sequence continues at coordinate 4,575,587 of OW971889.1, forward strand.
ATTTCGTCGTCTACACTCTATATACGTCCCACTGCTGGGCATAGACCTTAATATATAAGAGAAACACATGAGGAAGTTCGCCCATAACAACATCAAGATGGCCCAATACGGGTTGGTAGGTGAAAGCGGTTGTCGTAACAACCGAGACCAACGGACCTGAGCATTTGAATTAATACGCCAACTTAAAACTTAGGGAAAAGAATATGGTATTCCGCAGTGAAAAAGTTTATAAACTAATCTTACAGTTTTTTTAATTCTCGCATCTTTAAAAAGGTTTTCTTTGAAGCACTTACCAGTATTATTGTTGTTGTTATAGTGGTGGCCGGGCGGAGGGATGTAGTCGGGTAGCTCGGGCAGGCATACGTTACTCTCGTACATATTTGGCGGTACGTTCGCCAGCAGAGAACGCTCCTTCTCTACATCTGGGGAAAGATATATCTAGTTAGTATAGATTTTATCCCTCTCTGTGAGCACCTAAAGAACTATGTTAAATGTGAAGCTTTTGAAAACTTAGCTATGTAACTTATTAATTGATGAACCTTATAAGTCTGTTTCAATGTGTTTTTTTAAGAGAAAAACGACAAATGGAGCAATACATAAAAATAACAAACACTTTAACATAATTAAGTGTTAAAAGCTTCATTTAATTACTTAATTCATTTATTCTTCAATTAATAATTTAATTAAAACGAATGAGCTTCACATTCTGTATTAGTATTAGATTCTCTGTATTAGATTGCTCTTAAAGAATTTTCTAAATGTGAACTTGATTAGAAATGAAATAATAGTAAAAATATTCTCATTTTTATTTAGTGATAGTAGTATGCAGGATATTTTAGGGGCAATCTAAGTGCGTTTATCTGCGAAACTTAAGGACGCAGATATTATACCCACCTTTTTGTAGTATCTCTAGGTGCTCCCATAATATATCACCCATAAAGGCGGGCGCACGAGCCACAAACTCTTCGCGACCCATTGCGCAGATGTCTTTGCCCTGTGCGCGCGCAAACTGTTGCAGCGCTACGCCCTCTAGCGAAAACTCTCGCGCCGCCCAACGGAGCCATGCAGCAACCGCTGCTTCGCTCCATTGTCGGGGATCTAGGGATGAAGTAGTAATTAATGTTTGGAGTATAAAATAAGTCTATTTTAATATTATAACATGAGTTTTTGATTTTTAGACATTTAATTTTTTTAAATCACTAAGTGGTAAATAAACTTGATAGGAGTCTCCGGCTAACTTTTTCTAGATTTTCTTAAATCAAAATGAAAAGGTATCAAAATATATTAAACGTTTTTTGAATTTTTGTCACATCTTTTTACGGTTCTCCTAGTGGGGCTTGGCCAGCGTTTTGTCATTACGGAACTGGGAATACTCACTGTAACTACACGTTAATATCCTTGCCCTATGCGGGGGTGCCTGCCGAATCAATACACCAAACCAATAACTGGTTTGGTGTATTGCTCAGCAGTGACCCCCTTTATCCTGTCACATCACTGAATTTTCAATGATTTCATTTTATACTCTAATTACTTCATTAATTGAGTTTGACCTGTATTTTTTTAGAAAGATCAAGCAAATATAAATAATTAAAGTCCTCTATGAAACAAACGCACAATCGCGTCCGGTGCAACAACAATTAACCGGCCATCGAACCGCGGCAATTTCGACAGCGGAACTTGCCACACGCTGCGCCTGCGCAGGATGCTTATTGACCTTCACGCTGAAACATATGCCTATTTCTTACCAACTACCTCTTTATACGGATGGATTCATAACCATTTTGCATCATTTAATATAATTACTAGTTAATCTAATGAACTTTGCATCATCTAACTACTCCAAAAAATGACAGTTCTGAATAGCACATGTAAATTAATAATTTTTATTTATTATTATTAGATTTTCCTTATATCTTATATTTTGCCTTTTATATTTTGCCAAACCAAGCCTGAATTTAACCTCATAAAACGCAATAAAAATTGTCAAGTCAGGCAATTTGTTCTTCAGTTTTAGCGAGACTAACGATAATAAATAAAAATTATTTAAATTTTATATATAATTTATAAGAAGATAGACATATTAATGTTTGATGTAATTCCAGGTTCCAAAGAAAAGATTCCATAGAAATTGATGCTATAAAACGCCACATTACCTTCTATAAGAAATAGAATAAAGAGGAATGTATAAGAAATGCCGTAAATAAGCGCAGGTTTTACACTCGTTATTAAAACGATTAGTAGACGATTACGGGCATCGAGAGGATTAGATATAATCGATAAAAAACAAAAACAGGAGCACGTCACTAGTACATCTGCTGAATGAGGCGTTTACACAGACTTCACGAGAAAACAAATTGCGGCTAGGCGGAATCTAACTTTTTCCCCACGAGACGCGAGAGCTGGGTAATAATAAGTAATTAGATTAATTACAGCTTTTAGTCTGTGGCCGCCTTACGGCCTGCCGTTTAATGTTGTACTACGGCCTCGTCCCAACTATACCGTGTTCATTTCGTAATGACCCTCCTTATAAAAGTAATTAAATTTTTATATAAACTATAAAAAAGGCCCTTGACGTTTACGTCATTCATCGTCAGATTATCTTGAAACATTAATGTTTAAATATTTATAAGTATACCTCTCGATATAATTTTTATAGAGTTATAAAGGTATCATTAAATTAAAATTTGATTAACAATGTTACTTAAATCACAAAATATGAGCATGTACTTTATATTATACTATCTGTCTTCCGATTCGCTACAATTAATGCTTTCATATTAGTTATAAAACGTACAGCAAGGGACAAGATGTTCCGAATGTAATGTACTCACTTAATTTACGTTATTATCGGTAGGGGTGGTCTGATAGTAATTTAGCATATCATGGTAAAGCGATTAGTTTCATGACCATCGATAATTATCATATCGAAACAAGTAAAAGAAGCGATGTAACGGTAGCAGCCGAATACTTTTGCCACTACTGGTTTGGTTTATAATTAATTGTAGCGCCAGATTATAGAACACAGCCTCCGGACATCATTTGTGCGGAAAGCATATTATGTTACTGTTTAATGTATGTAATATAGTGTTGTCACGGTAGCTAAGTTTTGACACCTAAATGAGATTGTATGACAAAATTACAGTAGACGAATCACTTTTAACGAATAAGTATAAATAAATGCATATTTAATAAAAAATAGAAGAACTGTAAGGAAAAGTGGAGCTTAAAACTGTAGTTTTTTTTCTCCGGTTTAAAGCTCAGCGACAGTTGATAGTCACTTTAAAAAAGTTTATTTCTATGTCGACAAAGGTATAGCGAGTCTTTAAAGTTATGTGTGCTATTACGGCTTTAAATTTTCCTTGTGACCATATTCTATATTCAATGTCTTATAATGACATGTGTTTTATTTTTATTTGATTAATCTTGATGAAACATACGTATATTATTTTGAAAAAAGAATTAAAATGTAATTGAGATCTTGTTTTCCGACTGCGCCGCATCGGGACTATAGACATGTTCCAGGCCCATATAACATTGGTAAAACAAAGCCGGCCCGAGTCCGTATGGTAATGGGTCGATTTTATTGATGGGAGATACGGAGATAACGTTGCTTCTCTTGATGTAGTGTGGTGTTCATAGGGTTGCCAAATATTTAGACATTAACATATTTTTATATCTTTATGTTCTTGGCAAGAAGAAAAACTTGTCATATTTTATTTATAAAAGTAACGAGAATAACAATTAAAAATAATTGCATTTTTAGTCACACTGTTCTCCGTCTCAAATTTTTTTGACTGTCTATCAAATTTAAAACCTGATGAATTTAATATTAACGAGGTTTGATTTTAAAAATAGAGCAATATTCTTTTAATTTTTGTATGAATATATAATTAAACCGACAATTAAACTGACATTGTTTTTACGTTAACTAAAAGTTATCTTTATTCGAAAGCCCTACACGCAAATGTTACTGTGTACCGCCATTTTACATTTATCGAGATCTCCGCGGAGATAAGAGGTTGGTATCATCAGTGTTCACGTGTACCTACTCGCGCAGCTTACTCTATGCAATGTTTTTTACATTGCTTTGTGACCATGATTATAAATGAGGTCTTTATATCGAATCATTGTTCTATTTTTCCAGTCCCATCTTTCAAATTTGTTGTAATTCTTGATTACATAAAATATAGAGTAGCTTATGAAGTTAGATAAAATTTTGGAAAAATAATAATTCAAAAGACCAAAATTTCTGAAACGAAAAGTTGTATGTAATTACAATAATAATGCAAGTTCGTATTTTCTTAACATCATTTTTAATCATGCGATGTTCCGTTAGTGCAGTTGCGGTCCCATTGTCTTTGAATTAATTAATTAATTCGCTATAGGTGTTACTTGCCGAATACACGTTTTTTAAAATGTATTTTTGCATACATTTTAATACCAGAAACAAGGAATTGGCTATAGTAGGTATATATATGCAGTATGGAAATAATTACAGAAAAAAAACAATGAACGAATTGAGTAAAATTAAATTTACACTACGAATTTAGTAAAACTCCTACTACATTTGAAATAGATTCAAATCTTACCTATAACAACTTAATATAATGATTTTTTTCATAGGCAGCCTTTTCCATTGGCTGTTTTTTTTAAATGTGGGGTATGAAAGATGTACGTACTGAAATGCAAGCGATCGTTAAAACTGATATTTCTCACCGTGTAAATTTTATCATTCTCACGATGGGTAAGAATGACGGACTTGGGAGTCCAGCTGTATGGCTCACGTCCAAGATTGAGTCAAAAATTGTAAGAATGACAGTATTCTTTACAGTGCCAAATTTGTCACGATTACGAAAGTCAGAGGACGCTGTCATTTACCATTGACGTCCGTTGCAATTTTAATAATAGTAAAAAGGGAAAAGATGTAGAGATATTATTATTTTATATTATCATCTTTAAAAAGCTAGAGAAAATATTAAAAGCGATATTGGTGGCGAAGAGCCATACCATTTTAACTTATTTTAATCGTGATGGTATGTGCGTTATAAGAAAACAAAAATGTTTAAAAGCCGCCATTTTAGAAACGTCAAATGACGGATCATAATGAAAGAGTATTATTGAACTTAAATTTAATTTATGTTAGTGCAAAACAGAATCAAAACCATTGTTTGAATTCAAATACGCTAAGTGAAGTTGTTAATTTGACTGGTTTAGTTAATTTGTCTTTTTTTAGTTGTTTTTTTTTCTAGTTTCTGACGAGTTACTTAAACTCATGGTTGACTAGCTAATACTAATTGATAATCAGTGTTCAAATTATGTTATATATCTAATGATATACCTGAGCCTTCGTTGACATTAAACCACATTCTTGAATTAGATTTCATGTCTAGGCTCGGCACATTAAATAGGTAAACGTATTTATTTATTTGGTAGTTGGAAGATTTACGGTCAAATATCAATTATTATCATACAAATATAAGTTAATTAATGCCACGGGTGAGGAGCGGTGTATTGCTAACATATCGTCCTCGCGTGAATTATTTGAGGGCAGCGCGCGGTCCACTCGGGACCAGCGCCTTGGCAACACGCAGTCAATGCAAGGGAAGCTTGCGAGCAGCTAGTAGTCACCGACTGGTCCACACGCCGTCAGCGCGTGGCCGGCTTGCGACCGAGGCGATCCGGTAATGCTACGGAGTTGATGTAGTGAGTACTAACCGCACGAGGCGTGGTGGTGCGGAGTGGGTGCCGAGTGGTTCTAATGAGCCACCTTGTGACCTTTAACCTCCGTAAATTTGTTTTGATATTTACTTTAAAAAGTAATTCAGGACAGTAAACAGATCCAATAGCAATTTTTATAATTAACAAGTGTCACTAATGTAAGCTCTAATTTTAAGTGGAGGTGGTAATCAAGAATTTTAAGTGTTGGGGAAATCGATAATATAGGTACCTTAAAAACCAGTTTTTTATACGTTCTATGCTTACTTTATAGGTTTCATAATTAGGCTTCCAAATTTGAGCACCATGCAAAATAAATTTAATTATCAAAACTAATTAAAATTTATTCATAATATTAAAAGTTTCTATTTATATGTTATTATTAAGATTTTTATAATTAGGTAGCTAATGTACAACATAAATTTAATGTTATATTCTTTAATTAATTAATTTCATTTTATTGTCAGCATTGTCAAACATATTAATTCCGAACATAACATTCAGAAGTATGAAACAAAAGCAACGCCATTGTTGTTGGGATGGCCTACAGAAGCGCGTGCGCAGCGGAAGTGCAAATAGACGACGCGCAGACGCACGCACTTCCGCCGCGGACAACGAACCCATCACCTGTGCCCTTACTGACATCTACCGAGAGTTTAAGGTATTAAATAGCTTTTTATTACTGTAACTAATAGTATTATATTATATTCAATTTTAGCGGAAACAACATCAAGCGTTACCTTTTAGTTTTGATGACGAATTTTATTGGAATAAATGTTAATTTTTTTATTAAATATATAATTATATATTTTGACAGTTATTTATTTGTTATAATTTATCTCTATTTGCGTGGATGTAAAAAAATTGACCTCCCTTAAAAATAGCTTTTCCTAGTTTTTAGATAATGATAACAAGTTCCAATATTGTTAAAGTTACGATATTGATAATAGCACAGGGAGCATTATCTTCCTATACAATGCATGATTCATCGAAGAGATTTGGCTAGATAAGATACTCAAAGCAAAATAGTAAAAGCAAGAAAGATTTTTAGTTTTACCGTATTGAATCTGTCAATTTATTTGCTAAAAAAAATTTGGTACCTCCTTACCTATCACACTGCCCTACCGCATATACGATAGAAGTACTAAAATTAGAATGATTTTTAAGATCAAATACTAGACGTAAAGAAGATCTTTATGACCACCAAGAAGTTCTTAAAAATGCTACTGACAGAAATAAAGTCAGGCGCGTCTGATCTGTAACTAATATTCAAGGGACGTCTACGTTATAAATAAGAAAATTCAATCCATTTTCAGACAAAATCGTTCCATTATGCCATCATTATAAGGCTCACATTGTGTAGCAGTAGCCTGCCACCAACAAAGGTCGAGGTGTGTTGTCGCGACGTCACATTAGCATATGTAAATGCGTAGGATACGTTCGCTAACAGTTTTTGCTTGTAAGTGAAACGAAGTTTGTTTGAGGTAAACTTAATGGCAGTTGGAATTATGCGAATGTGGAGCGGTATTGCATGTTTTTTTTACTGACAACCCTTGTCAATTATTATTTAAATATACCTAGAATAAGTTAGAATCGAGATGACGAAGGAGGTTTAGGCTATAAATATTCTGTTTTAAAATGTGTTGTAGGAGCCCATATGTTATGGTAAGCAAATTATGTTCCAGTTCACTTAGCTTGTATCATCTTTGTGGTTCTCTCTGTTGCTTGTTTACGACTCGCTTTAACACTCTTTAATTAACATTCAATAAATAAACATTCTTTTAATTAAATTTAAAAACGGAATACAATAAACTAGCAAATTAAACTTGTTTACAATTTTTATGATGCAGCTCAAAAAAACGAAAATACATACAACGACTTTTCATATTAACAAGATCATTATTGACTAAGAATCTATGTAGTAATGTATGTATACATTAGATTTATTGGCGATTACTGACATATAAATGGCACGGAACGAGCATGTCAATATATGTCGCATGTGGCAATTATTATCATCAATTAGCGCCTAGGTGTTTTATTAAATAGATTGATTGCATGTATACGTTTTATATATCAATTTGTTTATTAAATGGCTTCAGTGTGTTTTTCACCGTAGTTATTTATGTTCACTAAAATGATTTTCATTTCACGTTGATCGGTGGTTTTCCAATATTTTTACCAACAAGTAATTGGTTAATCATACCAAGTAGATGTATTGAATTATCAAGATGGGACTGGAAAAAGACTTAAAAATACATGATTGCGAAATTCTTAATATAGATTGGATAACGTTTTAAATAACTTGTAGTATAAAGATAGTTATAAGCGGGATTTATGCCACGTAACTACATTATTAGTTAATAATACTAGTCATATTACTATAGTATAGACAAAAGTTTAAAACTTGTATTATATTCCTGAAAATACACAAAACGCTACCTTCTCTTCTCAAATATAATCTTGATGATTACGGAGACTGTAAGTCAAATCTACAAAAGCTGTAAAACGATATAAAATCTGCGTAAAGTTTGTACCCACACAAACAAACTCTCCGGTACTTTTATTTACTAAATACGTAATGCTTTTTGACTTTAACTTGATTGAAGGCAGGCTCGAGACCCTGGGTGGGGTCGAATATGAGCTATTGATGCTGATAACTAACTGTAATCGCGTAATCGTCAGTCACAAAATTTGATAATGCACCGTCAATCTGACCACAAACCGACCACATTCTGATGCTTATGTTGAATGAATAAGCTCTAATTAAATATCAAGCCAATGTCAACAAATTCAATGACTTTCAACGGATGTTGTAAATATTAAGAATATCAATAATTAAGTCCAAATTATAAATTTGATTTTGGGATATTCAAGGCTAAGATTGTCATTTTGATAACATAATTTAATTTTTGTAAATTAAGTCATTAATTACATCAAGATACTTACCTACCTCATACATATTGGATCAGTGACAAAATACTTTTATGCAAAAAATATTATATTACATATTTTTCCCGAAATCTTAATATTACCTTTGAAACGATAAGAATGATAAAATAGCATTAAAAATGAACTGTGTACGATAATTACAATGATAAGAAAATAGCAACAGTACACTAGGATGCGAGATATTTATTTATCGGTAACCTGAATATCAGAAACGAAAGATTATACATTTAAGAATTCTTCAATAGATTCGATTTCTTGGTAAATTCTCAGATCTTTGCTATTGAAGTATACTTTATTTGTGGTTTATAGTCTTTTTTCCTGATTCTTAACTAACAACGATGTTTTAGAGTGTGCATCGAAGCGTATAAGTTAGATTTTTGAAACTATTAATAAAAGAAATATTTTCTCATGATATGAACAAACAATGAAGAGGCTATGATAAGTCAGATTTTATATACAATAATTTTAAATTAAATCATTTCACATGATACACCTGAAGTGTTTTGTCAATATAATTTAAAAATTTAGTTAAATATATGATCGTAAAAATTTACACATATTGACTTAACGACATGATGAATTTTGCAGACTAGATACAGTTTTAGATATACCTTGATTATTACCTAATACAGGAATTTATTCTTATATATGGAATATTACGTTACCTTTTGGAACGCCGAGGCGCAGCTGTTCCTTCTCCCAGGAGGCGAAGGTAGCCTTCAGCGCCTCGGCCATCTTCTTGTTGGTGCCAGGCGTGAGCGGTGGCACCTGCGACGGGATGTCTGCAACAAAACCACATTGTTCAGTTGTTGTGGCATGGTACAAAAGTGTTAGGTTATTTCTGAGACAGATCGTACATTAACTCCTATTACTTTTTTATTTATTTGAATTTAAAACCATACGTATGTTATTTTTGCTTGATAATGAGTATTATTATTTAGTCTTTTGCTTCTTTGCTTCATATTGATATTTCTGATTTTTTTGGTCTACAAAATAAACAAAATTTTAGTAAAAGTTTATGCCCCGATATTTTCATTTTTTAGTGCCATTGATAGCAAATTAGAAGTAATAAACCCCGCCATATCATATAATAAAATGTTGACTGTTCAAAACATATACGTTTGTATCTCTGTTTCTTTATGATAAATAACCATTGTAGTTACTATTGTAGTGTTAAAAACGTATGTTTAAGACTTCTATCATTTAAGTAACATTTCATAACTAAACCTAAAGGTTTTAATTTAACCTTAACTTTAGTAAACTAAAGTTCAAGAGAACAGATAGTTCTCCTTTGCTTTAATTTACAACGTTTACCAATACCTATATTTTAAATCATGAAATGTTAATTAAATGATACAATGTTATGAAGGATGACCTTTCTTTATCAGAACACGCGTAGGCTTTAATCCAGTTAGTTAACAGATCATACTCAAGTGGTAATAAATGCTGCCGCAACAAAGCCTGCGTGTATACGCTTACATTAAAAACAAAATAAATTATTAGTTAAGACTATTTTGCAATTGTTACAGCAAATGGGAAATAATTTAATAATTTCTTTATATCACATACGGATTGATGATTGAAGTCATTAATTATGATTAATTATGACTATATCATTTATGATTATTTTGAAATTAATATTTATGTTGACATAAAGTAAACATAATTTGTACTAAGAAGGTTTTCAATACAGATTTTTAAGAAGAATTTTTCAATTACTCATCCGAGATCATTATCGGTTGAATTAGTTGCTTTATCTACGGTATTTATACTGTGCTGGTGAACAAATTAATAGCGGACTTTTTGATTCTTGATGGCTTCAAAATAAATCAGAGATAAACAATATATGTGTGTGTGGTGCTCATGTGTGCGGGTAAGTCCGATGGAGGCTTCATTCATAAGTGGTTCTGGTTTGCGTATGCGAGTGTGGGTGCGAACACACCTGCCGACCAGTTCTGAGATGCGGAGATTTCAGCTCTCCCACGGTCGCTGGCCGCTCAGATCTGTTCTAGCTCAGCCGTCTTGATATAATTTAAATTTTTCTCTGTATTCCTATAGTTTAAATACTGCAGATTACCGCTCGTAAACGACTAATTAGCTTCGAAAGCTCTTAAGCGATTCACATTAATATCATGTTTGTCTAATGACGTAATAATTACATATTACGATTTCAATTCTAAAATTAATTAATAATATCATAAAAATTCTCATATCATAAAATCGTTACATATCTAAACATCGTTTTATCCTTTAACTAATTTAAACATTTTCATTTATCTAACCACTTAAACCCCATAATTGTAATAATAAACTTTGTTATTTCATTACTTTTGATTTCTGACTTTATATGTTCAAAAATCGTATAAAAGTTCAGTTGGTTTAAGTTGATGCTTTTGCAGTGGTGTAAGATTTGTACCTCGCTTTTATGACGGTAACTTTTAAATATCAGTGCAGCATCAATTGCAATGGGTATTTAATTTCCGCCTTATAAAGAGTATTATTTATTTAATTAGAATTAATAAACTGTAATTTGACAATAAGAAACAGATTACTAATAATAAAAAGAATAAGTATTTGGTGGACTCTATAAAAATGATAAAATAATATTTTAAATAGAAGTGTATAAGGAATTAATATTAACTGAATAAAATAATACGTAATCAATTTGATCAATTACGTGTAACTCATAATGTGAATAAATAAGGGGGACATAATCTTGATGATCACACTACTTGTCTCCATAGAATAAACAATTCTTTTATGGGGCGATGTATACGCGTTTACAACAAGCTTCTAATTGATATTAGGAATAACATATAAACAAAAATAAAACTGCGATAAAAGCGAAACTATGTATGAAGATTACTAAAAAGTAAATTATTATCTTTTTATATACAAAAGCGTGGGAAGGCATTAAGATTCATCATAAATAAATTAGTGACACGTAATCTAATAAATAATTTGTAAATGTCATTACGAATTTTTAAAAGCTGAGGATTTTCTTGCGCCGCTTCTTCTCCAAAGATAAAGTATTCCTCGAAGCAGCGGTAGTTATAATTTGGAAGGTGACGATTTTAAAGAACTTAGTAATTGGGTTCATTTAAATAAAAAGCTTTTCGATTTTGATTTCATAGTATGTATCGTGGTTTGTTGTTTTGTGTACGCAAGCTGCAAATTCGCGGCTGAAACGAGCTTGAGTATGACCCGCGGCAGCACTTTGCGATCACACGGACCTTAATTGCGACCACTCTTGCGCATGTGATTTACCCGCACCATACATCGCGCAGCTGCACTTGACTCACAACTGCAAATCTGATCAGAGATGATATTGTGATTTTATTAACATTGATATATGGTCCATTTCTAAAGACATTTGTATTGTTGTTGGTATGTATAAAGCATAACGTATCAAAAGGTTTATCTGTATCTTCTATCTACCAATATCATTCAATGCGAGCGCGATCATTCTAGATATAAATTTATTTTCGTGTATATATTGGATAGATATTTTAATTTTCTATGAGTAATTAGGGATATTTTTAGGTGTTTTTGATTGTTGACCCCATGCTTCAATGCGATCTTAATATAATGATAATTATTTAATGCGCTAACAGGATATACTGTTAGTGTATTTTTGGGTTTTTCATATACAATTTAATTTTAATCACGATTGTTGTAGTAGTACCAGATCTTCTTACGAATAATTTTCGATAAATTTAGCACTCACAAAAGAAACCAATGAGGATCTTTATCACACATGATCTTAGTCTAATAAGAATCCTTTCTTAAAGTTAGTGGTGAGTTTTACAGAGACAGCCTACAGCCTACTACAGATCTAGAAGTGCAGGCTTAACAACAATCTTAACGGCATTGTTGTTGGCTACCGGCAGTTAGAGGGAAAATAGCTAGTTTCTCTATAGTAAGTTAGTTAAAAATATATCATTTGAAGTAAAGATAAAGGTTAAGGATTTCGGGTGTAAGCTTACTTCCATATTTGACCTAGACGTATTCCATAATTTACTAATAGGGTAGACGAAGACACAGAGTTACTAGAGCATAGAGGTACTCCGATAGAAATAATAATTAAAAAGACTCCATCGCACATTAATGAATAAAAAAGAACATCATTTTCTGACCTCACCGAACAAAAATCCAACAGAATATTGAATATTGACAGAATATATGTAAGAATACTTGGCATTATAAAACATTGTTGTTTTTTTAAATACTCAACTTCGTTATTTCATCATTTTAAAAATTTCCAATCTTTAATGATGCGTTATGATGTGATACAATGGGTTCTTTTTATCTGTATTGGTACGAAGACATTAAGCAGATATTTATCCGATCCATTGTGAGATTATCGCTTATAAATAACGCAACATGCCTTTCTGGACACACCTGCAGGATGAACACTAACTATATCTAGAAATGTCGATTGTTTTTAATGTGATAGGAATCTTTAGCTCTAGTTTATACTAAATTTAAATGTTAATGATACTACAAATCAATATATTACATCTTGTACTGTAAAATAAGTATGATTAACGAATGCAGTCAGCAATCTCCAACTCTTCTAAAAGCAACAAGTCCCTCCGCTTTTCTCGGTGATCGTAAATTGCTGGTCCAATGGGGTTGGCAGCTGTCAAATTGGCACTGCGTACGTATGCCATTCATCTCTGGAAGTTTCATTCATCTCTTTAGAACTTATATTTTACTAAATAACTGAATATAATTACGTACAACATTAAAGTTGACATTATGCTTTCGGAACGCGAATGGATGGGCAAAAACTAAGACGCGCTGTAAGACTTCCGTTTCCGTAATTAAACTAATTAATCCAGAGAGATTTTCGTTAATTATCCCATAAGCTTTCAGGTACGTCCGTCGGTATATGACCATCGGAACGAACAGTGAGCTTATTCAATGTAGGAATGCGCAATAACCATTTACTGTTTTTGTAACAACACAGTTAGTGGTCATCGAAACGGTATGATTAAAGACTGGAAAAATAATCATAAAAAAGGATTAAATAAAATAAAATAGCAATTAACTACTAACAATTGGTATTTTGAATTTAGTACCATTAGTATTTAAAAAATGTTGATACTCAACCATTGCGTACAAGTTACACTTTGATGATGTTCTAAGTAAGTAAAATAACAATGGAAAAAACTAATTTTTGCAGTTACCATTACTATATGACATTTACGAACGATTTCAGAATTATTGTTGTTGATAATTTTCACCTAGAAACATAGATTTATAAAGTAAATAATGTCATTTATTTGTGACTCCCAACTGAGCTTTGCTAGAACTCAGCATAGAATTTGGCCCGAACCATTGGCAGAAAATCCATTATATAGGAGTTGTATAAACAACACCGTTTTCAATGTAAGCCTTCTTAATAAACGAGGTGTTGGATTGTTGATCAGGGTGTACCGAATGCTGAATGGCGTAGATAACACACAATCGCCGGAGATATGCCCCGACGACTCGCCGAAACGCGAGGTCGTCTCAACCTTCCAATATTTTGGACTGACAACCAAACATAGAAATACTAGATAAAAAGTAACCACTTTTGAAAAAACCATAAGTTTATCTTCGCCTATTTATATAAAATTACTAGTAGATAGTAAAATGGGCTTCATTTAGTAGATGTTAACTGTAATATGCGCCTTTTATCGCCAGAAAGAAATTAAGTATGCACTTTCTGAATATCAAGTATTCCCTACTGATATGTAAATGAATCTTTTATTAAACATCAACATCTTACTTTGATTAATCTTTTCGGGATGATTTCGTAAAAATTGACATTGAAAACTTTGAGTTTAGTTCGCTTTTGAACTGTCTACGGCAAAGGACTGAAAAGCTTTTAAGAATATACAAACATGTATTAACACAAATTTAAATTTAGTTTATAATAAAAATTTTATTTTTTATTTTTACAACATATAGAACTCACTACACGAAAAGAATACGGTCTAATAATGCGTTCTCCTTGTATAGCTTTTGTACACAATATTACTGCCACTGTATGGAGAGGGAGAGGGGTGGACGTAACAGGTGGCTATGGGGTAGTTACCACACTTGTTGCATAGTCACTTGACGGTTGACTGTACCCTTGTTAAATTAGCCTCAATCTACATGATGACGAATACACGTTTTACAAATAAAACGTGTATTCGTCAAAAAATTCGTCAATCAAAAATTATTTCAAAAAATAATTTTTAATTTACTTTAGTATGCAATTATTTTCATAAGATGACATTTAGAAATATGAAGAATGACTTAGTCCATAACATCCAAAATTTTCAGGGCCTTTAAAATTTTGTTAAAGATGAAAAAAATGACATGATTTTTTTTTCAAAGAGGTATCTAACCTATGTAAAACTAGCTAGATCAAAATTTTTTGTCTGAAAACCAAATTGAGGTATTGTGCTACGTTCATAATAATATCACTTTATATACCCATCATAAAGGTGGCTAACAATAAGCATATGACCCAACTAATGATATGTAGTTATGTACCGTAATGTTTATAAAACTAGATTCATTATAGGAAAAAAAGATAATTCGCACCTACTACCCAATTTTGCACAAAAACAGATCAGATATAAAAACATTGTTCGGGGCTTACTTTGTAAGAAAATTATTTAGCTGGAACTAGAATTGAATGTTTTTTTGACCTCATTAAACCAATTGACTATTGTAATTACTGTCTTCATAATACTAGTTTATAGCCGAATTTTCCCAAACACAGTTTAATTATATTACCACATTTTACTTATAAAATATTTCCACTTAATAAATAATAATTTAAATTTGCTTGTATTGCTATTAAACAATAGAATAAGACAAATAAAAATATAACGCGGCCAGTGTGCGATCCAACTCCTGACGTTTGGCACAACAGCCATCACAATAGGGAAGCAGAACAAAAGCTCGCGCCATTTTACCGCCACCATTGTTCGCTTGAACTTGGAACGTCGCGTGACGCGGCGCGTGCGCCTGTTTCGCATTGAAATCATGCTCTTTAATGCTTCATAATTACTTTAAATGCTGTAACCAAACTGTCTTAACCAAACTTCAACAAACCAAAAATAATAACACCATTTGTCTTTGGAATGTAGAAAATTGTTATTAGATAATAATGTAAGTATTAATGAATTCATAACGATTTATTATTCTTAATGAAATGCAGTATTCACATATTATAATTTAGTAGAATATATTACCTGGAAAATACCTGGATTCAATCATTTGCTTCTACATAGAAATCACACATCTACGCCGAACATACAAACAGAAAGTGCTAGTACTTGTGTATTATTTTTAACATATTCACTATTTACCGATTACACAGTTTACCGAATAAATACTATGGGTCGCTTCTGTCGGGTAATCCCCAAGTAATAAGACACTGGCATAAATGTTATAAGAATATTAAGTATTTCAACGTAAATTTTTTTATTTATCATCTGATCTTCAGCGGTTAAGAAAATTGCAGTAAAGTACAGTCAGTCTCGCAAGAAGATTGAAACTTTAGTACCTATCATGACCTATAATATTAATACATAATTGTATACAGTAATAGTTGCAAACTTACTAATAGACGCATTAACACGTGTGGCATGGTACCATGGTACTACAGAGTGATTCAATATAATTATGCCTATTCCAATTCGTCGATTCACAATGAAATCTAATCCATCATGCCATAACCATCTGCTTATCATCAGGTGGTGTCGAGTCATTTGCTGTGCATAAAAAACCATATAACGGTATTATACCCAAAAATTATCCAATTAAGAAGTTTACTTATCTTTGCGTCTATGATACATCATTTACAATATGATAGGGCATGTAAAGATTATTCTATAAACAGAAACAATTGTGTGAGCAATGCCAACGTGCATCAATTAGACTGACTGTATCATTATTACGATGTTTTAGGCGCTACTGTCTGCCGCAATGATGGATGTCATTATGTCATTATTTAATTTCGACTCAATTGGAAAAAGGACCTCCTACAGTGTACAAGTACATTATTAACATTGTATAGATGTACTACGGTGTTAACTATAAAAACAAGTGGTACTCTATTAAAATGCTCTAACTCAGATATGCTGGTATTTTGGCTGTAGCTTTAGTACCGTGTGAAAAATAATTATATTCCAAGCGTTCAAAAATCGACTGTTTCGCCCCCAGTAACTCAACCGTGGAGGAGGGTCCTTTCATAATGCGGTAAAAATGTTATTTTCAAACGGTCTCTCGGCCAGTCAACCGGAAAATGAGTCAAATGGAACGCTTTGCATAATCATGTGAAGTATCATTTCATTACGCTCCTTTTTACGCTAACTCTATTCTTCATTTGTCCCAGTTGTCATGTCCTTAATATTAAAACGGTCATTTACTAATTTAAATTGACGCGTGTGCGTCGGAGATTTGTTACTGTGTTATTACACATAATGCAGTTGCAAGGTTTTATCTAAAAAAATTGAACAATAGTAGATGTCTATCTTAGAGCGATCTGTTGATGACGACTGTAGGCGAGAGACCTTTGCTCAATGACAGAGGCGGCGCGGGCGCATCATCTCATTGAACGCGCACCGGATGGGCCAATCAGCGCCGTGAATGGACGCCCCCGCGCGCCGTGCGCTACAGCTCCCGTACTAGATGCCACTGTTTCTTTGTTGTGCCCGTAAATTGTTATAACCTTTTACGGCTTTCGGAATGTGTCGAGTCGTAAATCCGTTGTTTGTCTCATTGATACCGCTATTGTTCACCATGAGAAAGTCCAGCTACTGTAAGACGCACATCAAAGTTGCTTGAATATTCTCCATAAACAAACATTGGTGGGTGGTGTCAGAGCCATCAATTTAGTTTGATAATATAGAGATTAATGAACTTTTTTATCGTCTTTGACATGGTGCAGGTTACCATGACTCGGTAAGAACTGAATAAATGTACATATTAAAACGAAACACAGCAGCGCAGTGGAAATTTTTGCATTTAATGCTAAATAATAATACATTATGTAAAAACGTTTCATTTGTGCGATTTACATATCACCGCATTAAACATTTCACCTTGTACTAATATTGTTTCATAAAGTATATATTAAACAAAGCGGGTTTCTCTATCTGCCTCAATACTTACCAATAAAATTAAAAATGGAGGCGGCGTTTTTAAATAGTGTTTTCTCCTTGACCGGAGCTTTTAGGCATAAAGATGCGAAGCCTAACCTTTTATACACAAACATTGTTTTCAGTTCTCAGGTTATGAGCACGTCAAGGTCTCACTTTCAAGATCACCAGAGCATGCGCGAAGAGCAAGTAATTACGGTAACATTGCACAACGGCCGCCCTGTGCACACGCAACGTTTCGACACGCCGCGCAGCACCGGTGGTGGAAGCAGTCGCAACACCTGGCCTATCTTGATTTCTAATTCGTAGGTTAGGTATAGTCCGCAAATGAGGAAGGAAGTTGCAATTGACATTTGCATTTTGTATACTCGGTTATCGCTGTAGCCGATTATATAGTAGCGAGTTTTGAGTGTACTCGATAATGCATTGCACAAGTACTGTTTGAAAGGGATAACAATTATTTTCATAATAGAAGATTAACACAGAGAATAACAGAGATTTCGTAATTTGTGACCGCCTTTTTTTAATACAACAGAAATGTAAAGTAAAGAAAAAATCTTAATGGAAACCAAACTGAATTGTTACCTATATAATTGAATGGATACTGGTCCCAATTCCGTTGTGCACAGACTAAATTAAATTTAAGTTATTCGCATCTCCTTCATTCCAATTCATTATGGAGGGATAGAATGACTTTTGGTCAAGTTAGTTGACACTTAGACGATTCATGCAGTTTTGACTGATTTTAATCGGCATGTTTTATGATGCGCATTAAATTAAGACAAAAAAGCTTAAGAGTCACCATTTCGGAAACGTCAAATTTCGCGCACTGCGGAATAGGGACCACTGTCTTCATACTTCTATAGCAAGCAACGTCGGGTGCTGTTTTTAATTTTGACTACTAATTATTATTGCTTAATTTGAATGAATGCATTTATTTTTGTATATTGAAATACAATTCAAAGAATGTATTTGAATATACAAAAAAATGCCTTGTTGAACTAAAAATTAAGTGGGATTAAAACAAATAGGTGATAGGAGTAGAATAGGTATTAATGATAAAATTTCGTCGGTCAGTTGTGAATTTTTAATGTCACTCAGGTGAAGTGGGAGTTAAAAGAAATTTCAATTTTATTTTCTCAATTAAGTAGCTCCTGCGAAGCATGTATATCTATATATAAATGTATATCTACAAAGGACGATACCCAATAATTTCACAAAATGTACGTTTTCATATTTTGTTGCGGTCACGCAGCGTTCACATTTGGCACAAGAGCACGCGAAACCGAGAGCGTTGCATCACCCCGAGGATGATACATAGCCTTTTTCACAACCCACAAACGATGTTTCGAATTTGAAACACGATTTGATTCAAGACGCCAATGTTGGAATCGATTCATCTGCCCAGTGGTTAGCATGATCAACGGTCAAGTGATTTTCGCAGTCCTATTGTTTAGCTTAGACCGGTGTCATTTTACGAGCAGAATAACAAGTAAAGAAGTAAACATTAAAAAAACGAGGCCATTTGATAAATTATATCAGAAGCATCACGTCTTGCTATTTTGAAAAATGGATAAAGAAACTCGTTTATATTGTTTGCTTTTATTTGGTTAAGTGATATGAATGATGACAATTGAATTACCGATACTTATATTTTGAAATAAACAGTAAATGAATAATGCCGAAAAGTGGACTTGTTTGGCATACCCTATCGGTATTAAAAGGTTTTGAAAAGCCGGTAAATATACCTACTGATACGACCGCTGTAAAACTTTCTTAAGTGTACTTTTATAATGATTGTTTAAACGCCTTATACAAGCTAAATAAAAGAAAAATGAATGCATAAATATTTTGCTAAGTGCAAATTCTAGAACAGCTGAAATATTCGGCAATAGGTTTTGCGATATTTGCTATAAGACAGAGAAAAGTTCTTCTTATGCAAAGAGAGATTATAAAATTGTAAATAAATTTCAATAGATTTCTTCAGAGGAAGTCTGTTGGTTCTGCTAGTAATTAGTAAAATGTGTAATTCAAAAATGCAACTCACCTTTTGGCTTATTGAAAGCTTTCATCATGACTTTGATTCCCATGCCTGCAATGGCTACCACCGCCTGTAATTGTCTGCCGAGGACTACCAAGGTCCTTAACTAGCTCAGCAGGCAAACACCGAGTCTTTAACACTGTTTACACATTTGTATATACAAAATAAACGTCTCTAAACTTAATACTTAAATGATATAATATCACAATGTTTTGCAATCACTCGCATTCAATCTAAACACTCTTCGCTGTTTTTCATTTTGCCAAAGTCTGTGTCACGTCACGTCACGGTGGAAACTTGATGTTTTTTTGTATCACTGATCATGACTTGGAGAGTTGATTGCGCCACCTGCGAGATTGAAATTCATATTTCGTGGAGTTTGCATTCGACCCCCAATTTTGTGTTATCAGATGAATACAATAGTTGTGTTCATTGCCGCTCTAAATGATTAATAAATAAAATATTAAGCAAAAATTTTAACTAGTTAATACCTTGCAACGCCACCATTATAATCTTCCTTATTTTGTAAATTAGGTTTTTACTTATGCAACTTCTGCACTCCGATTAGACAACGAAACCTACGTAAAGTAATGCGATATTCAAATAACCCTGTGCATTCTCACAGGTGCTTGTCGATCGCATAGGACGCTTCCGGTCTCGTTCCCCACTAACCTCGAGTTCCCACCCCCGCCCTAGCGCGTTCTCAACCCCTAGCTCTGGCGTTCCCACACGGCCTACTAAGCCATGTCGGGCAATTTAGCTAACTTTTGGCGTTAGTGCCAGAGTGCTCTAGGTATTGTGGTAGAGGATTGCATGTTATTACGGTTAGTGGTTTAAGAACCGTTAATATACTATGAAACAAGTGATGAGTCAAAATAACATGAACTTTTCGCCATATTAATCAAACCTATCAATGATAGTGATTGTGCGCTAAGAATATCTAAATGCTCAACAATTCAATCAATGATTTATTTTATTGTTAATAAATTTTACTTTCTTATATAATTTTAATATTTTACGATATGTTGGAAAATAATATAGATAATTATTTTATGCTTTAACATCAATATGTACAACAAAAACAGAATTATATAAATCAGTAAACAAAAATCTGTTGCAAACACTCAATTAACCAAATTTCGGTTAAAAGCACCTGTTGTATAACAAAAATAAGCGTCATATAAAAATTTGTTAGTAATTATGCTATGCGAGACCACCAACAACCGTTGATGCTAAAAATTGTTTATTTTGTCCTTAATTTCGTTTAGTCACACTACAAAATTGACAAACTGTTTGAATAATCGATTGTTAATTAAAAATTGTTTCTACCGACCCCCATGTACCTTTATGCATTTGAAAAGTTAATGTTAATAATGTTTACTTTCTTAATACACGTATGCACCCCTAAGCATTCCATGAATAAAACATTTTAATAATGAAACATCACAAATTGATGGAATTGGTACTTGATAACCACATCTGTGGTTCAAGGGTTAAGTGGTAAACAGCTTCATTTTTAATAATTGTTTTGTAGGGTTAAAATATTAGTAGTAATTCGTGAACGCGCTGTGTAATAGCTATTGTTAACCCGTTAAAAGCTTACAGCTGTCAATAAATTTGTTAATCTGTTCCCACACAAGGCATTGTTTATAATCAGCTAATATTTAAAAATGAAGTTTTAGTGGAATAATGTGGGTGTAAGAAAAAAGGCAGTATATGATCATTTAATATAATGATCATTTAAATTAATTACTAGTTAGCTCAATAGTATTATTATTCTTAGTGGCGTTGCCAGTTTTATTCTACGATAGTACATTCATGTCCATTCAATCTAAAATGAATCAATGGGGGCGACGAATTGCCGCTAATAAAAATCACATTTGGGCGCAGTATCAAACGAGATGATGAACTGATAGCTAGAAGTGTTACATGTATAATTTTTTGGTCATTCGTTTTAAAACTTTATTGTTTGCTATTGATTTGCATTGCTATGAAGTGCTACTATTACTACTAAATATTGTAGAGTTACGTTTTAATTTACCGCAACAACGTTAATTTATTTTTCTCTGAATGTTTACACTTCTGATAGTATGTAAATTAATATTTCCTTTCTACAAATCTGAAGGACCTTAAAATAGATTCCATCGAAGTTAATAATAATTTACGGTTAAGAAAGTTATCTATTGAACCGAATGCATTATGTACTAGCTATTGTGTCTTAAGTAGTTTATTGGATAAATCTAGTCGAGCCGACCAATATTGGAGGACAATAGGTGTTGTGAAGAGCTAAACCCACTATCAGAGGCCACTACGGCTTGTGAGTGATGACCCGAGATGAAAAGTAATTTTATATGTATCTATTTTTTCGATTTTATCAACTAGGTAAGAAACTTTTTGGATATAAAGCTTTATCAGTAGCAATAACTCTGAAAAGTTTGAAAACTAATTTGAGTAACACTTCCTATCTTTATCTTTGTAGTAATGCGAAAAAGCAGAAATATACCAAATTTATAAATACACATGTAATTCAGATATGTTTGATCACGTATGTGAGCAACGGTAGTTAAGTCCAAAGTAGCGATGGCGGCAATTGAAAGTTTGTCTGCTCAATGTTCAACGGTATCCATGTCTCGACCCGTGACCCTCGTCTACGAGTTAATCGTGTGGTGGTGCACAGATTGCCGGGTACAGGGTCAACTAACTCGATTGTCGCGCCCAATTTGTCTCATATACGAACATCATCCATCTTGTTTGTCTCATCTCTTTAAACGTCCCTAACTTCAACTGTTAAGATTTTGGTCGTAACAGACTTGATTTAGCTAAATATGCGTATTTGGAAATTGTGAAGTGGTTCTAACGTTAATTAATTTTAACTTGAAAATCTCCATTGGCATTTTTGTGTGCATTCGTTTTATCAATTTAACATGCTTTAAATATTAATTTATGTACATGGGACCAGTTTAATAGAGTTTATTTGATATTAAATAAAGCCAAAAGGGTGACTATCTTATTGGCAATCTCAGGCAAGTCAAAAGCAATAAAGAGGAGTTAGCATCTGAAGCAGCGGAGCAATTAACGTCGCGCGACACTAATTAGAGCCCCGGGTGAATCAGTACAAACAGACAGGCGTAGTGTCAATTGCAGTGCGGGATCAGGGGTCGACTAGGCTGCTGGACACCCGCATTCAATTTGAAGAGGTCATAGACTAACTAATTTGATCTGTGATGGTTATTGAGAGACTCAAATATTATGGTGGTCGGTTTTATGATTGGTTTATATTAGTTTTATTTTATGAGGCGTGTGTTTTTAGTAAAGGTTACATCTGTCTTTTTCCTACACTGTCTTGCAAAAAAATTGTTCTGAAACAAGACTAATTATAATATTTAAGTAATGTTTATTTATACCATTTGTTTCTTAGTCGTTTTTGAGTAGAAAAAGTGAAACAATCGAGGTCCCCTAATCAAAACTCA
The DNA here is from genome assembly GCA_943193645.1 of Acentria ephemerella. NCBI lineage: Eukaryota > Metazoa > Arthropoda > Insecta > Lepidoptera > Crambidae > Acentria > Acentria ephemerella. The sequence goes on from OW971889.1 coordinate 4,598,914, forward strand.
GTTCGCGTTTTGACACTGATTGTTTTCCCTGTTCCATGTTTGTTTTGTTTTTGTTATCATTCGCGAGATATTCGCAGGCGTGGATTGCGCGGGCATCAACAAACACGGCGACAATGGATGCTTCTACGAACCGTGTGACGCGGGACATTCAAATGTGGAACAATGCCGCTTGTATAACAAGAGTAACAATTCGGCATGTTGACGCGAACAATGCAATAGATTGAGCGCTAAATATGCAACGGAGCTTTTGAGTTACTGTTTATTATACAACGTCGGTAACGTGCAATTTGCGTACTCGTTTATGCACGTAAACAGTGTTGCAGTGTAACTCATCATCTTAAAGTGTTAAGCAATGGATTTTACTTGTTTTTAACATTGCAAACAAGTAAAATTCATTTATGATTATGTATTTATGAGTATGTATGAAAAGTTAGAATCTACAGAACAGCAATCAGACAAGTCTTATAACAAGCTGTAAAATAAAAATAATAAACACTAAAAGTAATTAATAAGGTAATATATAGGTAACAGAGTTTTGGATTGCAACTCAGCGGTCAGAATCAGGTCAGTTACCCGAATTGTGAAAGGTCGTAATGACAAATTTTCTACATTATATATTTCTACTCAAAACCCTTCTTTAGTAACTATGTAGTAGGTATATACAAAATTGTTTTCAAAAAGTAGGTAACACGAGAAAATCTACAATTCAATTTCGTTAAAGTTCTATATATATATTTTCTATTTTAGAGAATACAGATTATTTTACATAGCCAGCTGTTGAGATGAGCCGGGTCACGCGGTGTGGCAAGTGATTTGACCTCCGACCATTTAATTGTAACCGTGCCACAGTCTGTCGCACGCGTTCTGCTGCCACTGAATCATTTCTATAATAGGTAGCGACTTATTTTGAATAGGTACTTTTATTATTTTATGTCCGTTTAGCTTTTAAATATATTAAAATAAAGTTAACTAACTTAAGAGTAGTGAAGTATGTTATAGTTCGGTTTTTATGGGTAAATTGAAACAAAAATTAATAAATAAATATAAATAATATATATAGTGGAGTAGTAACAGTATAAATGGCAAGTTACAGAAAATTTTATGGCGCATAAGGACTTGACGTCTTACTTAGATTTTGTTAAGATATTATACAAATTCCTTTCGGTATATGGGATAATGGTTAGTTAATGCGCACACGCAGTTGACTCGTCCGGCCATAGCAGCTTTCAGTAATTAATGTCATTAAATGTAAATGATGAAAAAAACTATGACACCCTATATGAACAGACATAGAAAAACTTCAGGCTTAGATGTAGTCGATATTTAGGGATACGTTATGCTTAGTATGGATCGATAACTAGGTAATGATGAAATTAAGTACGCTTACATTTTAAGTAACGCGTAAAATATTTACTAGAGTAATTGAGTAATCTAGGTATTAAACCGATATTACAGATTAACTGAACTATGTCATGCGAGCCATAATTTATTCTATTCGGATTATATTTCGTATCACAATTTTCGAATATCATTTTCCCTGAAAATGTGATCCATATGTCAGTTTGAATACTTATACTTCACTTTTTAGTTACAAACTGTACTATTTTTGTCGTTCACATGACACGCGAAAAATTATCTTTGGTATATGACTTGACTGACAATTTATTGTCAAAGAAGAACGGGCTGTTGTAATTAAATGAAATAATTTGGCATTATAACTGTGTTTCTTTGTGTGGGAGTGTTGAGAAATGTCTAGTTAGGCGTGTTCATGAGGGCTGGGCGGGCATCGCAACGATTGGCGACCACGTCGGCCGCCTACGCGCTTGCGCTCTCCTCCCGCAAGAAAAATATTCACGAGAAAATTCATCAAGCTTTATATCAAATTTTTCATATTTGTTTACACACGTGGGCCCGCTATTATAGTCACCCACACATACTAATGAACAGACAAGATGGCAACTGCGAACTTTATTGCGAAAGTAGAGATAATTTTTCATTAACTATTAAATATTGAAACGATTTTTATATTGTCTTTATTTTTAATGTCATTATTAGAAAATATTTTACCAGTGTATAATGTGAGTTTTTTAAAATTATAAATAAACACATCTGACTGTATAGGTACAGTGTGTGTTGGGAATTTGGTCTAAGGTCACAATGACGTGGAAACAATAAATAATTAACATTTGATTGCGAACTGTAATTTAGTGGAAATAAGTGTTAATGTACCCATTGATATTCTAATTAATGCATTTCCAGTACTTTTGTATGTTAATTATATAAACTAAGGTTAAGTTCAGTGTCGTAACCACCATTTATGTAACTTTTTAGTCTGAGGACAAAACTGCGACAAACTTTAAATTTATGCTCATTTATACAATGATGAAAGTAACTTCTAATAATCTATTATTTGCTGTAAGTTTTCATATGGCAATGAATATGTTAATACAACAAAATTGGCTTCTTAATCGCTGATATTTTATCAATCGGAGCTCCCAAACACATTCAGAAAAAAGGTTTTAATATAGTTCATTAACAAATTTTGAACGTATTCGACTAAAAATAGAAATAGCGGAAAACCAATCCCATAATATCACCGATGAACTATCTGAATATCCGTTTCATTCACATAATTAGGTCGAAGCGGGACCGCTGACATCAGGGGCTATTAACAACGTGTTAAAGTTTCAGTTTAAAATAACTAACTGGGACCTAAATGGACTCCCTTTGCTGATTAATTTTAATCGTTTAGATGAATATTACTAATGGCCGATTTTTCAATCCTCAGTGAATCATTAAAGTATTATAGTTTTGGAGTTGACAGATTACCTTCAGATTAATTTACAACTTATCGAAGAACTGCTTCGGATAAATTTTAGATATTAATAGATTTTAAAATCAGACCTAAATAAAATATTGCAATTTTTTAATAACAGCTTTTAATGGAAGTGATTTTTATTGCATTACTCTTTTGTCTTTCGGGACACGCATAGGGGCATATCAGCACATGGCATTAGAATTTGAATGAACGCGTTCAGTTTAACGCTCCTTTGTGAGTCAGTAAAGGCATGGTTCGCTGGCTGTGAAAATTCAACGTTAACCTTGCGCGGACTTTACTGTGGACGAGTAGGCGAACACTTAATTTTGAGTATATTTGCCATTTTATTTATCAATCTAATGGTTGTAATTTGAGCAGTTTTAATTTAATTTTCTTATTTTTTTTATTACCGATAATTTGTCTCTTGATTTTTGAAATGCAAATTATTTAATTTAATTTGCATTATTGCTTTTCAAATAAACATTATAGAAGACTTATGCATTCGACTTTATGTAATTTCGATAGCACACGAGCATGGCTACTTGCGCAAAATTTGATTGATACAAATGTAACCACTAACCATGTGTTATTGGGCAAGCGCGCGCGCAGGGCGTGACTGTGAAAATGTTTGCGTTCAATACAAACGTTCCGTGAACCTCGCGAAAATAAACTGTTCGTTTATGAATCATAGGCACTACATGGTAATATTAGTTTTCGTTCATGGCGTTACAAAATTGTTAGTAGAAAATAAATATACCTTATGAATGTATCCGGGCAAGAACTAAATCATCTAACAATAATTATTTGAATTTTGAATTTTAATGGTGATAATATAATTAAAAAACATGAGTATTTTAACAACTGATTAGCAACAAGAACAGCTGCTTAACATTCTTAAAAAATATTTCGCGACTATTTCAAAAAAAGTTTAAAAATTTGTGCTACGGATTTACAATATGGCTTCAATAAAGAACACCTGTATCCGCTGCGATAGCACAGGGTGCCCTCGCACGTCACTATGAGGCCGCAGGATCAGATTATTCATTAGTTGCAGGACGATTTAAATTATTCAGTATCATTACTTAAAATAAAAAATGAGAGATATAAAATAAATATATATGGATATACATATTTATATAGATGATATATATGGATTTTTACATAAATATGTTTATTTTAGTTCACAAACTCAATTTACTGAGTTGCATTACCGTGCAACGTATAGTACTGTATTGAATTGTAACTAAATTCTATTCTTTGCTTTCCATTGCAGCACAAAACAAAACAGAAAACAATTAATTAATATAACCCTACGACAAAGATGAAAAAAAATTAACCTCTATGCTAAGAAGCTTGTCTGATAGAAAGTTCAGGTAGAAACTAAGTTCGGATTTATTCCTCAACATTAACTTGCTATTTAAGTCTGGCGTCAATTGCTAGATACCAGCTTTAAATAAATAAAACCTTATAATTTAAATATGCAAATAGGCAACAACTACGAAAATGCTGTTCAACTGGGTATTGCAACAGCATGACTCACTGGTGTCTTTTCAATGCCTTTTCAATTAAATTCTGTATTTGCATGTAAGTAACTAAAATTGTCTGATAAGTAAAAAACAGTTTGCAGATAACAAAGAACACGTTTTGGGAGAGCTGAATTCATTTTGTTTTTAGTAGAAATTCTTAAAATTATTCAGAAAATAAAAGAAAATCTTTTTTAATATAATGCGGCTACAGTAGTAGGCTCGTAGCGCCATAGATAAAACGCACTTACGCATTTCCTACCTAGTACTTTTTATTACTTAACATCAAAACAAATTTACACTTCAAGGTGCATTTAGAATAATCTTGTGAATACAGTTTGAAAACAACATTTTATGTAATAGTAAATAATATGATCTGCGTGTACTGTAACCTATGATACTACCTATTGTAGTATTTCAAAAAGATGAAGATCCATATGAGTTTATATTAAAATCAACGCAAAGAAACCGTTAGAAATATGTAAATAATTAAATGATTCATGTCTAGGAATCGGTCTGTAACTGTTTTACCTAAGAACATGAATCTAAACTGTACAAAAATATCAAAAGAAACTCTTTTCATTTAAATACGTCTTTTAAAAATATTTTTTTATTAAAAAGTGTCTCATCGCTCCATTTGAAAAATGATATAAACACTGACAATATTTATTTGGTTGACAAAATTATTTGATTTCAATTAACAGACGCTTAAATTCCTTAAAAATAAACCAATTAAAATCCATTTCAATTTGAAAACAATTCGCAACAACCCAAGTTCATAATATATATGTAAATGAAAAAACCATAATTACTGGAAGGTACCCGAATGGGGTCTGGCTGTTGTTATCTCCTAGCTATTGTTTAACGCTTTTTTCTTCCCACGGTCGGCGGTTGACGAAGCTGATAACGAGTACCTGTCCGTAAACGTGTCGAAACCCGGCTGATTCCGTATAGTTATAAGTTGGTATTAAGCTACAAACATCAGAACCTAAGTTCCTTTGTTTACTACTAAACTTGAGATTATAACCATCTGTTTTGAATTAGAAGACTTAGCGGGCGTTTAAGTCGCCATTAAGAGGTAGTTAGTTAGATAAATATTAATGAATATAAAACGTTTTATTAGAATTCGATCATTGTAACATTTTAACACTAATGTAAACACGGAATGCAAGTTTATAAAGTTGGTACCTAATAAAGTATTACAATCAATAAATAAGGTTAAGTTTTTTAGTGAAGTTTTACATCATGTTTAGAGTATTGAATCGTAAATGTGCCGCGTTTAAATCTTTTGTTTGCGTTATTTCGTTACCAATTTTAATTTGAGTTCCAACTAATAAGTAAATAGACTTCACTTATTAAACAATGATATTTTTTTTTGTATCGAATACATACCTCATGCATTTAAAACCTACGCGACAAACATGGTGTTGATATTTCTTATCGCGGTTATTTTCACACCCATACTAGTTATCAATGAACACATATAGTACATTGTAAGTATATAGTTTACATTATAAATACCATACAAACACAACTTTGTATTCATCTCATGGGGACAGACAACACTTTGCAGAATTTAAATATTGAAACGTTACTGCATCAAACAAAGAATGGGGAGTCAAGTGCGAACTTCACCGGCAGCCCACGCTAGTCATGAGGACGGATAAAATGTAATAGGCATATGAGTTGAATCCATTATCCAATGACGTACAGCAATTACCCATTTAATGCAATTTGGGCCATTGTAAACTTGTCCATATCGTGTTCTGGTACATTCCTGGCGACACTCACTCAAAAGCACCAATTAGAGAAATCACTAGCGAGCAAGCACTGTCTGACCACAGGTGGATCGTGAGTGTTCGTATGAGGAACCGGTCATGAGGTAGCACGGCGCCCGCGGGTCCAGGGTTCAGTGTGCGTGAGGCGCGCGTGCGTCGCAGCGGCCGGTGCGCGACTACTCGCGCCTGAATGGGCGCCCGGCGGAGGGGCGAAGCTCGGCTCACTCCCAGCGAGCTTACAAAAACACCAATTGAAACTGTCTCCTCACTGAACGCAAATTTACATTACACTAGAAAACTTGCAATCTGTAGATCAACCCGTGTCCAGGACGTCACCGTCTCATTGCGCGCGAACTCCGCGATTCGGCTACGCCGTGAAAGAGTGCGAGTTTTTTTAGAGCTTCCGAATGAAACTACGGTGCGCCGCTAACGCTTTGCATCCGGTGGCACCTGCTCGCACTCGAGGCAAGATTGCGCGCTAGAAGGAGATAAAGTGATCGGGCAGAACGCGACCGGATGGCAGACTCGGTTATGAATGAATCCTCCGTCCTTGTCTCGCACATGGATGTCGTGACGGAGTCTCTCTCAGGCACAGGTTGTCGCCGTAGAGGAAGTGAAAGGGACGGGACGCGTAGTAAATATTGCGTTTCGTGGATCCGCTGTTGGGATTGTACATTGTAACAAAAGCCCAGGTTTTGTCCTATCACAAAGGATAATCATTCATAGTTTTGCTGTGACGCCATAAGGCATTCCTAGAGGCTCGATGTTTGCAACGAGATTACCTGTAGCTTTTTATAATTCTGCCAAAGAACTTTAATGTTGTAGAGCCATGTTGAATATATGGATTTCGAAAATCCACAATTAGATAGCTGTTTGATATATTGTTATAAAAATTCTAATTTACTAAATACCTGTATGTATGTTAAAGGTAAAAGTAGATTAATAATTGAGTGCCGCTGCGTGGAAGCCACGCGGGCGGCCTGTAACATGCAATATTTAAATGATTACTGCAAGACTTCTAAAATGAATAATACAATAATATTCTTACACTCATATTTTTTCTATTATCTCCTAAATGTCACATGTTTGTATGTTATATGAAATGAAAGGGCTCTTTATTCAATATCATTATCATTGTAGGACTAAAAACCAGAAGAAACTTTACTACCAAAGTTCAATTAAGGACTTATCGCTTCTTATTATTTGAGTAAATACAACATTGGACATGTAACTACAACCTTGTCTTATTTTATGTCTCGCTTATATTTAATAATGACAGTATTATTAGTAATATTAATTTATTAAAATTCGCTACTAAGAACATAAAAAGCAATGCCAACCTTAATAATTCTTCATTTATATATTCATATTTTAGTTTTTATTTGAAGTAACACAAATGCTTTTTTTCGGCCAATTTCTCTCGTCACTTATTTTTCGCATGTTGTTTGATGTCGCATCGTTTGCGTTGAGCTGACTCAACTGTGCTAACAAAAAGGCAAATGAGTTGAAACTCTTAGCTATATGGTCGCCTCACACGAGTTTTCCTGTACTGACTGTCGAATTTGGTTTGGTCAAGAAATTATTAACGTAGGGGATAGTAACCTACCTATTGGACCAGTTTTGACATAATGACATTGCATATGACATTGTCTGGATGATGTTCAATAATGGTTAACTCTCCCCTAACTGTAAAGACTGTTTGTACCTGACGCTGTCAGAGTACGATATTAAATGAAAAATACGGGAGATTATAATAATCATGTTCTATCAATATGAATTTTAATAAATCACAAATGAACGTGATCTTGATCGTCTCCAATTTTGTTTCCAAAAAAAATTTTGTATACATAAAAGACTTTATGTATACATTAATAGTAATGAGTAAAATCCATTTGTAGTGTCAAAAATTTATCTTACTCTATTATAGAATAATAACAATAGCTGCAATACACACAATCTAATAGTAATAATTTTTCTTTCATTTGATAAAAAAATCTTCGCGTCAATCCTAAAGCCGGTTTCGTGGTAGGGCAGGGTCTATTCGCGGTATTGTTATCGTCTGGGCGCGGCGACAAACGGCCCATGTCAATGTTTGCCTCAAGACACGACTATATGACGCGCGACAAACGCGTGCGTTCCTATTGTTGTCCAACAGATATTGGTTAAACTCGATTTTCGGATTATTATTTATCCAACTTAAAAATTTCATAATTCTGGATTGGAACTAATTTTGAAGGTTTTGCAGAATAATTTTGAAGTACATTGCTAAGTAGGCGTGTTTTATGTTTTTCGTAGTAACCGGCCGATGTATTCTAATTAAATTCAAGCTTTGCAGGTCGAGATGTGGCCTAAGTTGTTGCTGTATTTCTAAAGGTTTTGAGGTGTTCACGATCACGGGTATAGTTTAAAGCGCACTGAGCACAATGAAAGATAAGATTCCTGATTTTAATATTCATTGCTGTTGAAGTTAGTAAGTACTGTTGTAGTCTCAATATCATTATCATCAATAATAATATATTATTTACGATTTGTTAAAAATAAAGCAATATCAAATTTTTAGCCAATTCACGATCAAGTTTTAACTATAAAAAATTAATCGATTGTTTTGTGTGTGGGGGTGTTATTGTGAAAACTCTTCATTTGTGTTTCTTCCATATTTTAACTAGCGACACATGTGTCCAGCAGTGAGTCATTGATTATGAAGTATTGAAATCTATCCTTGTAGTGTCCTTGTACTGAACTCACTGAGGAAGCCTGCTAACCTCATTTAACAAAGTTTCCATTAAGCGGCTTTCACTTTAAGTTCAATAGTAATTTAATTTAAACAAGGTAACAACGTTGAATTTCTCAATACTTCGTAAAAAAATATATACAACGTTAAAATCGTAGCAATGTTTGCCGATATTGCGGAATCAGTATTGTCTCCGGTTTATTGTTCGACAACGCAACTTGCTTTCAAAAATGTCGTTAAAACAAATACAAACGTAACAATTGACTTTCAACGACAGAGGATGTGGTATTGTCATCATTGCTTGGATGACTCCGATACATTAATGACGTTTGTTTTCTAATAACGGGTTGTTTGAACTTGTACTATTTCGGTTTTCCAGCTTTAGCTCTTAAAAGTCGGAGAGATGTCTAAAGGAAGTTTAATTTAAGCAGAGATGATAGATACCGAATGGCATAAGGTCTATATTTTATTATAAAATAAAAATATTAAGTGATTTTAGTGTTTTAAATTTTTTTTAATAAAATCCCGTCAAGAATTTAATATTATTATTATCTTGAAAAGCTTCTGTTAGCTTATACAAACTCATTTCTACATTAAGGCGTCTAACTTTCCGGATTTTTCAATCTTGCATCGTGTTTACCTATGTTAAATAGTTCTAAGTGTATACCCTTCATAAAAACTAAAATATAATATACCTTTTATGTTTGAGGCACACTTTGAACAAACAAACGCCATTACTGCACAACAATGTGTGCTGAACGTGTTGCAAGTAATAACTCTGAATCTGCTTTAGTGATCCTTATGGGTTTTACTTATGAGTTCATTTTGTTAAATTTTCTAGGAATTGTCTTGTTTAAGTCTCAACTTAGCAAACGATTGGAAAAGTCAAGTTACAGACCTTTCGGGAATCTTTGGGACCTCTTTTCTTTTTTTAGTAGATGTTGATTGATGCGTAATTTAAAACAAAACATAGGTTTCATTTTGAGAGGTTGTCCAATAGAATTTTCAATATGGAAAATGATTGAGAGGAAGTCGCAGGTTTATCAAACTATTTTGCAGTGTAGTGTTTGTACTTTGAGTATAGTCGATGAAGCTCATTAAAAGCGTTGTCAATAAAAAGGGATGTGGGAGATTCATCTCATATGATGCAAACATAAAGGTTTTTCTTGATTTTATATTTCGGGCAACGTATTTGTATTGCTGCAGGGCTTACGTGAGTCTAAATTCTAAATAACTGACATGAGTTATTTTTCCAAGTATTTAAATGACCTAACTTGGTTTATGAATTTTAATTCGTTATTGACTTATTTTTCAGTAAAACTTAGACACAATTGCGAATATTTTATTGAATAATTTCAGAACATCGTCCGCTGTTAGCGGGTACTGAAGTGAGCTCGGTACGATCAACATAAATAAAAGGTAAATCAGAACATTAAGAACACTACATCTTGCCACAAATCGATGGGATCCCGTCGAAGCGCCCACCGAGCGCCAGGTGCTACGCGGGAAGCGAACCTTGTCCCACCCGCCCCCGCCCCTCTTTACGCACACTCTCGCAGCTAGAGGAAGCTTTCATTGTAAGATGGGTGACGTAAATATTTAAATGCCCGTGTGTGTTTCGGTTATTTATTAATAACATGAATTTGCGTATTTGCAAGTCGATGTGTATGAAAAATGGTGGATATAAATATAAAATTGAGTGGACGCTAATTTAAAAGTATCGGTATTAAAAGTGTTTGCGTGAATGCGGCCGCAGCAGATTTTAGAGCATTTGACTACTAAGGGTGCTTTATGAATGATTAATTAAGATTACTGTTCGAGCAGTCGGCGTTTTTCTTATAATAAATACCAAATTTGATATTTGTGTAAAATTTCAAGTTATTTGCGTCCATTAGCCAGTTTTTAAAATTTATCACCACTCTAATTTATCTCTCCAATTCACTGATAAAATAAGAGTGTGCGGTACATTATCATGCTACTTTTATTTGTGCCGACTATTATATACTATTATATTTAATGCTAAACTTAATTATGTAATAATAAAATTGCAACTTTATAATTTTAGACCACTTGAAAACCTGTAACCAGTTACACTGACAGCTATAAAAAGAAAAATAATCGTCTCGCTACTTCGCTTTGTGTAAAGTTTTTGATTTTGCATACGAGAACCAGTTTAAACGTGTCATTTTATAACCACTGCAACAAGAAATATGTCTCATGACATGGACAAACATTACTTTCGGTATGAAAATGAAACTTATGGTTTAATTTTTTTATACAAACCTCTGCACTAAAAAGGTCGTTAAATGGTCAAAAGGAAAGTATTAGTAACACTATCTTAGTCACCAAAATGCTTTCAGTCAAGTCAATTGTTGCTATGAATATTATCAACAGGTAGATAGACATTACATTGTACGTCCTTCCGGTAGTTACGAGTTTAGAATCCCTAAACATCACTTCTAAACTTTACCTTAAGCTTTCTATCATATAATTCAAAATAAGTGTATCTTTATCATTTTTTTTAAAAGCAAAGGACTCGAAACCTTGTTTTAAAGAAATTGTTCAATAAATATATTCCCACAAGGCTGCTTTTCGTACGCCTTTTTTATTTTAAGGTTTGAGTAAATGATCAGGGTTGCCTACCATCCGGTGTAATGTAACACCGTGGGGAAATAACAATTTCAGTGCAGATAACCCTTTAATTTTGGTGGGGAAATGTATCCACGTATTTATCGATAAATATTATTGCGGTTTATAATAAAATAAAGGTTATTTTAAGCAATAACATAAAAAAAACGTATTTTCATAGTTAACATGACAACAAAACGGTCTAAACTATGAAATTTATTGTATACCCCGTGTCAGGGAATGTCATGTCAAGGGAGGAGTCCCCTTGCATAAAACAGTAGTATTAATTATATTTCGAAAACTTTTCTTTTCAATAATTTCATAATAAACCCTTCAATTGTATTTTTTATATCTATACTATTATTATTATTAAAGGTAAAGTTTGTTAGGTTGTAGGGAGTAATCTCTGGAACTACTGGTTTGCATTGAAAGTTCTTTTTGTGTTGGATAGTCCATTTATCGGGGAACGTTATTGGCTATAGACATTTATGAGAGATCAAAATCGACGCGGGCGCAGCCGCGTGTAGAACCAAGTTGTAAATAAAGTAGAAGGTTTAGTGGTTCTACATGGAGGCAATGAGATTACAAAATTCTTTCACCAATATTTGGAATTGATTGAACACATACTGTATCCACAAGGGCATGCTGAATCGCGGGAAGGAGCTAGTTATACCTACCAATAAGATTAAATTCATTATTTATATTTAACTTTATATTACATGTAACTCCTAAATCTCAAACTGAGTCAACTATAATATATATTTGTAAACTTTATCTTAATTAACAATTATCGAAGAAACTATAACCGTAACTCAAAATTGAATAATTTGGTACTTAAAATTACCTACCTTGATGTTATTATGAGAAAAATTACACGTGACCGTATCTACATAAATCGTACTGCATTAATTAAATATAATGGTTCACCGATTCGTTTTCTGAGCCACTGAGCGAGAACGGGTTTTGACGTTTAATTTATATCATCCAAATTAAATGATCATTAGCTCTGAAGTACTCTGGACATTGTCTAAAGGGAATTTACAATTAGTCCTCACAGTTGGGGTTGTTCTCTTAGCAGCCCAGGAGGTCTAATTACTTGTTTTTCCACTTTTTTACTAACAATATATTAAGAGAATCCCCTTTCTATGGAGATACATTTCAATATCATATATATATATATATATATTAAAAACCTAGCTTATATCTCAGTACAATTATAGCGTTTTAATAAGAATGATCAAAACAACAAGATATACTGATACGTCTGAATTCCATATGAAAAGAATCAAGCTCTTATTCTGTGGAGCAAGCGTCATTGTACTCGGTTCACAGTGTAGACTTAAAAAAAATCACAAACAGTAAAATGTCGAACAGAGCCATATAAAGTTGAGTAAAAGGCGTCGAAAGAAGGCAGCAAATTTTGAACCAAACCAGTTTAATGAGGGTCGAATTTAAATACGAAAATAAAGCGGTTCCCACGGAGTCGCTCGCGGGAACGGAAGCCTCTAGCTGCAATGTCGCTTGGCGACGCGCCGCCTCATATCGCGCGATTATCGACGACGCCCGGTCGGCCAACCGCCCGCGCCAGCCATCATAACCAGACCTCGATTCGTTGCAAATCTCGCAAAACTGCAGGTTAATCTCAGCTCTACTTAAATAAGTTACCACACATCACCGACAGGTCCCCGTGAAATTGATTCAATTAATGAGTATCTTGTTTTGCGTATTTGTTTACAACTCTTACAAGATATAGAAGCGTGTGAGAAATTTTTAATTTTATTATCCATTCCGAAATTTAGATTAGGCGCCTGATTAGGTAGTCGCTTCAATTTTAAATGAGATTGCGATTTACAGTCGATAAACGTTCCGATAAAAGTTGTCGCAGTATAGTTTTAATAGTGGCAATAAATCGAATATAAATTTCTTTTGACTACCACTATTACAGGTACGGTCTGAATAATAATGTATTCAGGCTGTACCTGTAATAGCGGTAGTATTAACATAGGACTTCTAGTTTAAAAGAAACTGAAAATGCTTATATTTACATAACATATCATTAAGAATCTAGATAGTAGACTCAAAGTTGTCGTTGGATTTTTAAAAATTATATTATTTTTTAAGAAACATGGCGAAAGAATTTGCTTTTCGAAATATACAAGTTGTAAATACACCGATCAGTGTTTGAGCTTACTTTCGATAATGTCAACATCTTGGCCAACGAGACTTGTTCCAACACCTTTGTTTGCTAGCCATAACATATACTTTTTAAATGTGTCTATGTGTACCTGTGTCGTGTAACTTTCCATATTTTCAACCTCTACGCCTCTTAACAGTATTGTATTCTGAGAACAAAGTTACATTGGCAAAGTTTCGCCAACTAATTGCTAAAAAGCGCAAAGTACTTATTTGTAACAAGATATAAACAAAGAAAATTCTTTAATTATTTTAGTACTTTCACAATTACTCAGAACATTGACAAAGAGATCTTAAATCATTAATCAAATCAATCAGTTTACTTTATTCGCAACTTGTCAATATTAATCCTTTTAAATGGTTAGTTATGAATTCAGAATCTTGTTGACTCGATTAAGAATAATATTGTATTAAATATTTTAAACTCTAAAAAATTAAGTAGTTAGTCTGATTTTAAAATATTTTCCACAGTTGGAGGTATACTTCAACTTCATACAAATATGTATATTACCACATCGTCGTAATTCGAGTGATGTATGACTTATAAATTACAAAATCGTAAGTATAGGTAGACTATCACTCCAAAAACATGATTCAAATTTAGATCTTATTACGATGGTTTAAGTGCTACAGTGTCTGTAAAATAAATAGTGTTCGGTTCATTAAACGTTTGTGAATGACACGGTCGGTGAATGCAGACCGGGTGGGGCTATTTGTTTAGTTTAAGTCTATGAATGAACCGTGTCTTGACTTGAGTATACATATACAATATTGTCTGGTACTTCACTTAAGTCTATATTTGTAATTTTTTCATTGTACTGACATGTTTAAAATTAAAACTAATTTTGACGAATTACATATATAATATTAAACGTGTTTTCTTTTGTTATTTCTTAGGAAAAATAGTTAAATCTATCAAAAGTCATTCTATAATAGATTTTGATCTTTAATAGAGTGGTAAAATTTAAATGTGCAAAGTAATTTAATGAGAATGAGTTACCAATTTTTAGACACAAGATTAAAAAAATAACACATCTTAAAATTTCGAAGTCTTATCATTAAATAATAAAAGGTGAAATGAAGATTACCCTGGGTATTGAATCTTTGATCTATGACTCAACACAGCAAGAATCTATTTTGGGAACATAATTCTTAGGAATGGTATTATTACCACAATATTATCAGCAGGTTTTACCAAATAGACAAAAGAGCACTACTGTTACGGCTTATCGATATTTGTGAAGATCTTTGAGTAATTGAGAAATTATTTTTGTTAGTAGAGTTATTTGTGAAGGGTGCAGATAACGTTAATCTTTCCTAATTAGGTAGATAAGAAACTATATGAAATATATAATACTATGCAATACGTAAAGTATATACATGAATTAAGTATTGTGTTTTTAAATGGCCAGAAAAATATTGTTAACGATTCTCAAGTTTATGTTACAAATGTTTATAAGCATTCAGCATAGAATGCAATAAAAGTCGATTTTAAACACATTTGTATTTCCCCAGTAAGCTGGATTTTTATGAACAAAATTCTGATATTTTATCTCAACTGATGTTAAAAATAATTTTGTTCTATAATTGTTTGCTCGGATGTAGATAAAATAAAATCAAAAAAAGTGAATCTTCTGTTTGAAAATTAACAATTTGGATAAATTGTAAATCCTAGATTGTGGCTTTTCACTTAACGCCCTCCAAGCTGAAGCAACTTAATTAAATAATAAGGCACAGTCAGCTGCGTTTCTTAATGCCTCTTAATTTAGGTGCGTATTTCAGTTGCGATAAAGTAGTGGTTGAGATGTAGAGATAGCGGTTGACGTGCAGCGGCCATCTCTTCGATACTATCTTCATGGAGATAGGATCGCCGCCACAGCGGTGACACGTATGAAATTGGATATTGATCATCATGCTGCATACCACACGAGCATTACCAATTACCAACTCTGTAAGAAGTTTCACAACGTCTTAAACAGATAGGAAAGTAATATAGTTTCTTCCAATGCACTGTTATTATACCGATATTTCGTTATAAACTTGAAACATAAACAACAAAAGGATACGCTATCACGCAGACGCAGACGTCATGGCCGCGTATTTAAAAATCAACGTTTCGAAGGCGAAATTTATAAAATGTTATCAATGTTATGCTTTCATGTCTTTGTGTTCTGCACGTGACACCTACGCCATTGCCTGCGTTATTAAAGATGTTGCAGTAACAACCATATTCAAGAAAAGCACGAAGGTAAAGCTTATGCTGGTTTATTAGGCATCATTATCATCGACCTACTGTATGCTGGTCCATACAAATAGGACAGATCGCCAGATATCGGGACCACAGGGAGACCTGTGCTCCCGATATCTGGCGATTTATCTGATTTTTACTATTTGGAAGGATCAAGGGTAACTAAATCTAGCGAATATTTTAAATAATCGATTAAGAACATTTTTGTGTTTCATGTTCATTTTTCTTCTTATGACAGAGTATTTAGTGCCGTGCGACACTGCATGTTACGTGGATCTTTGAGGCGTCCGCCATCATGACGCTAACTTTACGTAAGAATATAAATAGAACGCCATTACAAAAGAATATTAAGGGTTAATTTATAAATCCTCTAAAAGAAGAAACGCAAACATTATAGGTAATTAATTTATAGGTAAACTTACGTAAAAAACTGGTGACATTTTCTCTTTACGAGGCCTCGTGGATACAAAGGATTCTTAAGATTATGTACTCTTTTAAAAATCTGTATAATAGAAAATAAATTTAATACAAATTATATTAGTACTGAAAAACCAGTCATGTTATCCGTAAATAACGATATTTAATTGTTTATCTGCCTACCCAAAGTTACGACTGTAATTAATAATGTAAAAAATAAAATGTTAATTTATTATGATAAAATACATACGACTATTTAAAAATTGCACTTTTAAATATTAACAACCTCCCACTACATATTGAAAACTAAAAATGTTGCATTATAGTTCCAGTGAACAAATTTAGATTCACAAAATATCGATAAATCAAATACGATAGATAAATTAAAAGTACCTGTTTACAACACACCTACGACATGACACGTAACGGCTCTAAGATGACAGACAACCCTGGTTCATTAGTGCGGAATCCTGCCCAGCATCTGACAAATTGCGCGGCAATTTCTTTATCCTCTCTACGTAATGATTGACTTCAGCAAAACTTAAAGATGATAATTAAAATAATAAAACGTCATGCAACAATCGGGTTGTTAACCTCCTAAAATGATTAATGGCTACGCTGTTTAGAAGACTAGGTTGAACAGCCGATATGTGATTTGTAGTTGTTTCAATCTTTTTTCTAATCGAAATCTAATAGAGGTCAGAATCTCCAACCGGTCTTTGGCTAGTTGCAACATAAATGAATTTGTTGGCCGTCATACGTAGCGCCGTCGTGAGAACATATGCTAACTAACCTTTAGAAATATATCTTGGTATCCATTTGGTTTACAAAAATACATTTCACTTTGGGCAAAATACGGTTTTCAAAAACACAGTCCTGCTACTTTTTTTATTTTACGATCGTGACTCTTCGTCAAACCACATAGCTCACTGAACATTGGTTGGCTGTCGTTTGTCATTACACCCATCAAATTCACGTGTAAAAACGGTCATTTGTGATACCTTGTATGGGTGCGGTTTTTGTGTCTACTGAATACATTAGTCTGATTGACCGAATTTTATTGTGTTGTCTCGTGAGAAAAATTAATACTGAACAAGATTAGAGAAATTGAGATGAGATACGATTAAGCACCTATAAAAGTATTAGGTGCAATGCTTAAAGGATTGATTGCGTAGCTTAGTAAAAGTGATATATGATATATGTTAGTCGAGGAGCAAAAAGTTGAGACGCTATTATAACGAGTAACAAAGCTATAAGAAGAAGCTTGACTGATGTAAGATGCCATTACAGTTTCAAAGTCTGCATATTGCATTCAATATATAATAATCCAATCTTGATGTTGTTTTATATGGTTCTCAGAATATTAATTTAACATATTCTAAAATTTTGCTCTTATCTAAAGAAACCGTATTTCTTAAAACTTTCTAGGTAAACTGATTGACGGGTGGGCGCGAGAAGGTGGTAGGTAGAAAGGTAGGTAAGCTGAATAATCTTTTAAATAATAACAATTTCTGATGGACATAACAGTATATTTTACTTTTTATATAAAGAGAAAAATTGTACTGTTTGCCGGACGACAGGAAGCGCCGGTGAAAAAACCAGAAACTCAGCATCTCCATAAGACACGGGAATCTTACCTTCCGCTAATTATTTACGATATATTGCGTAACGGTGAAACGCCTGGAAAGAGACAGGGAAAAAACACGTTCTACAGGATGTGAGTCGTTTACATCTAAGATAAGCACAGTTGAAACCTATACGTAAGCCGGTCTACTAAGGTCCATATTAGATCGATTGGCTTGGCCACTTGGTCACTTTTAGAATATCTTTATTCATATTTCGAGCGAACTCGATAAAGTTGAAATGCCTGTCTTCGATTGAACGGGTTATGTAGCGTGAACTTTATTGCGCTGGTATTACGATTGCCTTTTAAGGGGTATCAATTCCAAACTGCGATCTGTTTACGCTGGCATCGTAATTAAAGATACCATAACAGGAACCAGGAAGAGTGTCGTACTATCTCAACAGTTAGCCGGAAGTCGCTGGATCTGTGCGTTCATTCATAAATGAGAGTCTCAAAGCGACAATGTAGTACGACAGGTTGTCGCAATGATCTATATTAGCTTTTATTTGTATACCTGATAGGACTAGTTTACTCGAGCAGTTGTGCTTAATAATTAAGCATGAATGAAACGAACCATTTAATTGAGTAGAATTGTGAACAAACATTTTGTTTTCTGAAGCGAGGCTCTCTTGGCTCTAGTTATGTGTAATCGGTTTTGGTAGCTTTTTGTTGATTTTGCTGGACAAATGTTTGTACAAACGTCGAGATGATTGAACACCGTGCTCAACGTGTACACACGGAAACAGCATAACATTACCTGTTTGTTTTCCCGGGATTTTTTGTCAATTTCTCATGATTCTGGTTAAGTATCATGAATGAATCCTAAAACTTCCTCGTTATAACTTAAGAAAATTCTTCAAACTGGACCTGTTGACTGCTACACATTACCTACTTGTATTACTTGTTGTAATATCCTAGCTTTAAACGTAACATTTACCACTAAGGCTTATATTGAAAACTGTCACTGAAGTTATTTTTAGCTGTTATACAAATAGCAAGTTTATCTTTTCTTTTCTTTTCTTTTCATCCACGTTATTTAGTCTCTTATTATTCATTTAAAATATTGGTTAATCAGTAAAACTGTTTGTTAATACAAAACTGTACGTATATTATTTTAGTTGTGAGTAAACCAGTTATAGATTCACACTAATCAATTTCAAAATACAATACGTAAGTGGCTAATATTGAGGTTAAAATTGTTTCATAATATAATTTCGGAATTAGAAAAGAGAAATATTTTTTGCAAAAGTTAATTATTTAGAATGTCGCACATTTAGAAATAAAAGACGGTTCTTAAATTATTATCAAATATTTTTGTCTTCTGATAGAGACGATGTTTATGAGTTGTTCAAACTATTTATAGAGGGCAGTCCTACATGACATGTGTTAGACGCAGGGGCGTCGTGTCCGGGGCAGAGGGCAGTATCTGATTGCCATAATCGAGTTAAACGAGTGGTCAGCTAAACAAAAAGAATAGAGACAATTAAACAGAACGTAGGCGTAGGAAGTACAGTGATACGGGCAAGACATTGTTCTTAGAACTACGTATAAATATTATTTTTGCAAATATAGAACTTTGAAAATATCTGTGTGCAGTGTTCAAGGTATTTATAAGTTAATAACTTTGGTGAGTTCTACACAATGTAATTTTAAAAATTTAGGCACCTTAATATTAAACAATAAACTTACCAGGAATCTAATAGTACCTACCACAGCTTTTACTTTCCATCTGAGTTTTCAGAAGCATGTATAAAAATGCAAACATTAAAATAATTATTATTATTATAAAGTTTTGATGGATTAGAAAATTTAAAAATTAAAATAACTCCTTATTTACTTTTTCATGATATATATATCATCTCATAGTACTGTAACAAAGTAGAAACGGATAACAAGTTTTTTCTATAATTTTAAAGTAATTTTCTGCTATTACTGATCAAAAATTGTATTATCTCGTTGTGAAAATTTTTTGCAAACATCAATACAATGATATGACTGTTTCAGCTAACAAAAAGATACAGATAGTTACTTAAAGTTCAAAATGTAAAGACACGGATTCCTTTCATAGAGGCTTTAAAGGCACTTTTTGGGCCGGCAATATGACCCGTGCTGCACTAGCTTTTGCATATGGACTCCTCTTATTGTTCAGCATCAGGTGTTTTCGAGTCATTTGCTTAAAAAACTTAAAAAAATGGTATCTTATTTCTTATTTGCTGTCTCTACACTTTAGATACTAGTTACTATTACTGAGCGGAACCTAAAAGCTGCTAGGAAAACTGAATCATATAACTAAAATTAGCCTATCTTTCAATCAAATGACTCAATTAGGTGTTCTTTGAATCAGGAAGTTCTATTTTAAGATCATTTTAAATAACAATGTTAGTCACATCGACTCACATGATAGCGTTAATAGAATCAAGGGGTGCGTGACAAAAGACTCAACGTCAATTAATCTAATTATTAAGTAATTTTTGTTTGTTATAGCACATCCTAATATTTGACATTGCTTGAATTATGAACAGTCATGGCTTTTATTTATGTTGCGTTTGAAGTTTAAGTTGTTGGTTACTTGAGTAATTATAACATTTTGTAGGTAATATTAATATTTAAACGTTTGAAAAATAATAAGAAAAATGTGAGTTACAATGCTCTAAGGCACTCTCCCAAGTCCTCAGTAGCTAGATCAGTTAGCGCTGTTACCTACTACATAAAGTGAAATTTACCCCAACATCTATTTACAGAACATAAAATAGTATAAGCTAATGGCAGCTCTGTCCTGTAAAGGCACAAAGGATCCCGGAGGGTCGAAGTACACTGTAACATCAGTCATGGCCCTAAGATAAAATAAGATATGATAAGATAGGGTAGTCAAACATTTTTATTTTACACATTATTAAAAATAACTTTATTTTCGTTCTGCTATTCTGACAAAAAAAATCCAATGAAAGTTATCATCCAGAGAGCTTTCAAGAATCTTTGATAAATACGATACAACTCTCGGAGCAAATGCAGGAAATGTACGCCGGACGTTCGTATCTAGCTACCGTGTGTCTCGCTCTACTCATAGTGACGACATCTTTTATCTCTCTCATGTGTCTATCTTCTTTGTACACTTTTATCTCTCTCTTGCCTATAGTGGACTGGTCACTTGCATGTTGCGTAATGAGGCGGTCAAATTTTATTTTATTTTACATGTTGACCGTTACAAATTATTGCGGCATCATCTAGGCTGAGATGAGCCGGTCTATAGGCTACTGTTTAATGATGGATATTACAAAGGAGCACCCAAATTACGGTAGTTTTATTTTTTGGGTAACGACGGCTTTTTGTACGAACAGAATTCTAATAAGGTGCTTCGACTGTAAGAACGTTGCTATTGTCAGTCACTGTAAGCATCTTCTGTTGCTCTGCGGCTCTGTGTTGGTCTATGAGATACAATATACTCTTTTTAAATAATTATTAACGAATTCTATGTATTTTATGGATTACTATGAGTATCTAGTTTTATTGGTAAAGTGGCAGAACTATTATGGTCAATTACAATACATTCAAATTACTATCAAGTCGGTCTTGATTTTGGTTAGGATATGTAGTTATAACGATTAAGGAATAACTCATTAAAGCTCTTTGAATATATATAAATTGGACACTTATTTTTACCTATGAATGAATTTAATAACTTAATGACTTAGGCTGGTATTCGCTAATACTGTAACCAGCGGTTATTATTTAACCGTAACTTTTTGCTATCGACTGAAAGAAATGTCAAAAACAGATGAGGAAATAATAATTGCAGGTTAAACTGTTCGTGAACATTAGTCAAAATTTAATTCATCATAATGTTAAGATGAAAAAATCATTAGATAGTAATAAAATGAGTCGATGCTCCGCACCTAGAAATCATCGCACGTCCGGCCATTCCGCCATTTGCTGGGTTTTAATTATTAATGAAACTGGCCGGGCGCGGGAAAGCCACTACGGCCAGCTTTGCTTCCGCTCTCAAAGCTGCGCTTCATTCATAAAATCTATCCCTCCTACCAAAGCCACACAACCACTAAACAACAACACTCCGTAACCGACTTTATTTTAATGTACAAAAAGTCTACACCGCTAAACTGTTAAAGCGCTAACGACATTCTAAAAAAGACCTCGCCGCGTACAGAAATAGAAGACGAAAAAAGTGGTAACTCTAGTCACGGCCGCGCGAAAGTGGAATTTCAAGCCACAGCAGAAAGCTGTTTTCCTTTTGATGAAATCTCTTAAATTAAACCATTTATGGCATTACAAACTACGGTTGATTTACTCGCTTGTCGTGAATGGGATGCGTTTTGTGGTCGATGAGGAGAACAGATCTAGTACCTATCTGTGAATGAAATTCTGCTCTCTTTCACTAATTCACTTTTTACGTAGTAAATTCTATAATTATCAATGTACATCTTTTATAACCTATGGAAGTAAAATATACTTGTCCAGTTTTAAAATAATGACATCTATATTATAGTCTTACAATTATTATTAAGTACAGTCAATATAACAAGTTATTTGCTTAAATTAGTGATTGCAACTGGTGTTTCGAGTTAAGTCATGCATCTCGATTCTCGGAAGTAATCGTTGAACATTCGTTTTCGTTATTTTATAAAAAAAATCTCTCAGTCCGGTACCACACTGTCTGCAGCCACAAAAGGGCATCCTTTTTAACAAATTGCACGCACCATAGAAAGGCAACCTTTTCGAATTTCTAATTTGAACTTTAAGGTAGTCAAAATAAGCATAACTTGATTTGCACGTTTGTCACGCTATAATGAATGTTGTTTTGTGTTCATACAATATGGCACACCGGATATCGTCGGATGGTCCCGTGAATAGTACGGGGTAAAAAAGCGTATTTACAATTATGCACGAGCGATTTGTTGTCACTCGATACTCGCGAAGTCGGGTGCGATTATTGTATTATATTACGCAGAAGACATTACATAGATGAAGCACAGACATTGTAATTATGTTTGTATGTTCTATTGTAGTACTACCTGTTATTAAAATGAACTAAGTACTCTGCAAGCTCATATATTTCTTTAGAGTATTGTGATTTGAATTTATATGAGAGAGTTGAGAGTTGATGTTCATCATCAATGTTTTCATATTTTGTGATTAATTACTGTGTTTTTCAATAAACATATTAATATTGGCGGATGTGTTCGTGAAAAACAACATTTATACAAATGTCAATTGCAATAATTCACGGCTCTCTGTTGGTGACACTGTAATTTATAAACGTCAGAATATTTTCGAAAGAGCAACGACTTAACTTTAATTTCAATAATAATAATAATATATATATATATATATATATATATATATATATATATATATATATATATATATATATATATATATATATTTTATATTCGTGAAAATTAAACATGTTTTGTGCTTCGCATAAAAATGCATCAAGAATGATTGAATGAATAAGATATTTAAAGTGCATAATAATAATGATCGTTATTTCATTTCTTACTTTCAAGTTACTTTAGACAATTTTATATAGCTTTAAATTTAGTATTCCTTAAATATGTATCATTTACCATGAACGTTATGTTTGAAAATTGAAAACCTTTTTAATTCAAAATTATTTGACAGCCTCTTTTAATCCATATTGAGGAAGATTTACATAATCTTATAACATTATTCCAAAATCAATGTTTGTAATCATATATAAATAAATGTTCTATATAATTGGCTTAGGGTTCAGGAAACTCTAAACAAGATACTAACTGAAATGATCGCGATATCTCATTCAACTTATCAACACATAACGTTTTCAAAATATACCAGCAGACGGCTTTCTCTGGTTTCAAGAAATGATCAATCATAAAGCGCGAAGTAATTTTTCATTGGGACGTCTCTGCATTTTGTTTTCCCAAAACACTTTAAGCCGGTACGATTCAGTTTTAAATAGTCCAAGCAAAAATAGCACACGTGATGAAACGTCATTTCTCTCACCTGTTCGTTTGGAACAGTGATTTATATCAGAGCAGTCCGAGCAACATTGTGTTTTCATGACATTATTGAAAAAATAGTTACGTTTGTTCGTTAATTTCATTATTACATAAATTTTCATGTTTGTTATATATTAAGAAAAATGTTAAGCAAGATTAAATTAAAATTTCTAAGCACTAAGATTTTTATATAAGATGTTTTTGGTCACAATACCTATATAGATTTAGCTTAAAACGAAGTATATAATTTAAAAGGTCTCGTAACCATCATAAAAAGTGAGACATATTCATAATACTTGGTGTTACATACTTTGAGCACTATTAAAACCTGTCAAATTATTACCAACTAAATGAACAAACATTATCTTTAGATGGTGCTTACACAACCGTGTTATTTGATTTGTATCTCAAGTGTCAATTAAATTTGATATGCTACATATTTATGATGTATTGCGAAAAGTAAAAACTATATAAAGATAAATGTACTTAAATTATTGTAGATATCTCACTAAGGCTAAAGATATTTTGCATTTTGTTAAATGGTTATTGAATATTATAAATAATAATTAATTTAATTTTATACTTCGGCTACTAAAAACAATGCACAATATGACTTCTGCCATAGGCAACGCTACACAACGCTCAATCGCAGTAAAAGCTCTAACACCCTTTGCTGTATAGGTTAATATCTAATATGTTGGAAAAGCCAACAACATGATTTATGTATTGAAGAAGAACAGTCGTATCTGTGTATATACTTTATGTACAAAATTTGAATACCGCTATAATAAATGAACATGACAGCTTTATTAAAATCTCGTTCTGCGTTTGCGCAACGATCGTCTTCGCCAATACGTTTATTACATTATATTGAGTCTATGAGAACACAGTCAACCGGAAGTTTTTTCCTAGTTATTAGTTCGGTAGCGCCGTTAGTGAATAGCCGACCGGTTTTGAATCCAATACACGAGAAGTACAAACTTATACCAGTTCGAGATTGAAATCTCAAACTTGGTACACAGTGGTGTGTTAACGAGTGACTCGTTATTTTGTTTTTATTGGCTCTTCATAACAGAATTTGTTTGTTTATGCTAATCTCGTTGGCAGAATTAATTTTAAAATCCAAAAATACTGGCAAAAATGTTATAATATTAACATGTAAATGTATATCTCAAAGAGGAAGTAAATAAACAAATTAAGCATAATTGATCAAGCTTTTTCAGAGAATTGGAGAAAGGATCTGATTGTAAGTTTATTTATAAATTTAAAACACAAAAAGAATGAAGTAGAATATATTTTTCACAAGTTTTAAAAATAGTCAATTTTTAATATGACTGAAGAAAGCGTAGAACCCTCCCGTAAGCCGTACGGTATCTAGTAGATAGACTTTCGTAGCACTTTGGGAACTCCCACATAGTTAGATTAGTAAAAATTTAGAAGAAATTTTATTTTATTGTAGAATTAGCGATCAACTTATTATGGTTTACTTAATTTGGCTGGTTAAGAACTAATAATAAATAAGATGATGATTGATTACATAGTTTTTCGGTGAATTTTGATTTCCTGTTTTTGTTGATTTCGAAGTACATAAAATAATAGAACCAATTTTGTTAATTTAAACGATATTTTAATAACAAGTTGATACAAGCCCAGCTGTATATTCGGCCACAGAAATATATAAACACAATAAAGTGACATGGTACTAAAGTGTTAAGCTACTTCTGAGGCGGACCATACCATTGATCTATAGTAAAGTGAAGAGTAATCAATGGTGGATGCGTATCTAATTTACATTTATCGGGCAGTATTAGAACAAGTTGTTGGTTCGATACGAATATGAATCAATAATTATTCCACATTACGAGTCATTACGTACTTTGATTTAATAGTCACGTTCTTAAATAACGCAGACACCGCTCGAGGCGTCTCTTGCCAATCAAACGCAAGACATGACCACAATTAATTCCTATATACCTGCCAACTACATGCTTATTTATGTTTAGCCCTTAAAAGCTGAATGCATCATATGTGCTTATAATATTACTGTGTAGCACCCATGTCTTCGTTCGCATAATAAGTATAATATAAAGTATGTATTTAAAAAGTTTACGTTATAGTTACATATCTATTTTTCTTGCTTTTTGTATTCAATATTAAGTTTTGTTAATTTATTTATTGTAAGAAAACATATAATACTTACAACAAGATAGTTACCAATTATTATTATACAATATTTTAAGCCAATTAAGGTACTTAACAACTATAAACAATTATATATAAACTGCAATATGCTACTCGTATGACCAAAATTACATATAAAAAGAAAGTAAAATTTTAGAAGTCTAAAAATATTTTTTACTAAGTTTTGTTAAGTGAGTTAGTAGAGTTATACCTTATTGTCTTATTTTTATGTTGCTAAATAAATGTTCTTCAAGACTTCGTTTTTCAGTTTACGAGGCTTTCAAAAGTTTAGTTAGAAGTTCATGACTGCCCATTAATCATAAAATCATAAATGGACAATTAAAGAATATATAATTAAATCTCGATACAACTGCTAGAAAATCTTATTTCGACAATTATGATTTAATAAGTACACAAAGGAGAGGAAATAAGAGCTTCTTAGGGCCTTACTGCATTTACTTACCCATTAGACATTGTGGTTACTCTGTTCATCATGACACATGCTACAATAAACTCTTGTACTTTACCTGAAAAGAAAACATTATATAATAAATAAATTGGTAGGCAGTAAATAAAATTTCATCATTAATATTTCTTAGAAATGTACAAAATGAAATTTTTAAGATGAATTTGATAGTAGCAAAACCAATACATATTAAATAAATCAAACAACCATTAACGCATGTTTCAAATAAAGTAACGTATAACGTAACGTTCTTTTTCTTATTTAATTTTCATCAGACACAATCAAGGAGGTTATCTATTTGCATATTATTAAGACTTCTTCGATATATATTTCTTCAAAATAATACACAGTGTAGCCAACTTGGTTGTACCTATTACTTTACCGCAATGTTTTGTTTAAATATTTTAATTAAATGTCATATTGCAGTGTCCAAACTGTACAAAAAATAACTCTATAGGCTACAAAATGTTTCATATGAAAGTCGTTAAATACTTTGCGATTCACTTTCTCATCTATTTTTGATTCTTGACATTTGACCTATCCGTATAATCGTTATAACGGTTTTACATAATTACATAGGTTCCTAAAATACATAAGTAACGGGATTATCTCATTTAAATAACAACACTCTAACCCCTAAATTTAACCCTTCAGTACCGTTGCGTGGATTATGACAAGTAACTGTCATCTCAGCGGAAGAGGCGTGGTAGACTGACGACTTCCAATCGGAATAACCGTAGGGATATTGTGTTATTCGACCCCGATGTCTCTATTCAGGTATTCTTATATAAACATATTATATTTTAAACAAGTTCCTTTGTAATATAAATAATAAAGATTTTTTTAGTAACAATGTTGTAATGTATAAAATATAAATTGCTTTTGTCTGTATGTCAGTGCAAATTCTCATATATACGAGTATATATATTAAATAAAGTAGGAATAAATTTCACTGTCAAGTTCTCTTATTAATTATAATTACTTACAAAGTAAGATGTTACATTTTCGATATTGAATCTTAATCGTAAAGCATCTGCAGTAATCATTCAAATTCAAATATCCATGTAAGAAATAACAAATTACGAAAACATTTTTAAAACATTAAATAAGATCTTATTAACCCTACCCAGCACACCAATAGCTTCTCACGCCAATTTGGCACCGTTAGACACATCAACAAGTAAACTTAACACAACATAAAAATTTTACTATTTCCTAATTAAAACTATTAAAAAGTTGACTTGTAAATGGCGCTGCCCACTTCCGCATCAGGTTATTTGTGGAGGTTAACCCTTCACAGGCTATTAAGGGAATGTCGGGGTTAAATGAGACATTTTTCAAAGCTGCGCTGACGGTCTTAATGAGATGTCGCCACGGGTTATTTTCAGTGTTACAACTGTTAAAAAAATAATCTTAAAAATCTATGAGATAATAAACTGCTTGCTTTTGTATATGAGTTTCGAATGTCACTGAGAATTAAGATGAAAGGATTTTTGGAAAACAAATGGTTTACTGTTAGCGATATTTAGTCTTCTTTACTACAATTTATCTGCCTCTTACGTGCGTTATATTTTTATAATTTGTTTTCCAAAAGATATGTATGACAGTTCATCAAAAATATTACTTATTGTTTTTAATATTTTATTACTTGAAAGGAACGTTTAAACAAGCAACACTTTTACTTTAAAGCGTGGTTACAACATAACCCTAGTTAGATAAAACATTCTCTTGACGAGCTACAGCTACAGTCGCACCCAAAAACATTGCCTGTTTAGAAACATCTTAATTATATATGGGTAAATATTAATCTAAAAGCAAAGAACTTTCTAGGGTGCTTGTTGTTTCATAAATTTATATGTTAAAGACAAACCATCATCATGAATGAGCGAACCAAGCATGACATTGGAACTCCTTAGTTTTAAAATCAATAAGGGCACTTTCAAGTATTACGTAATAAGACGGCATTAAAGCGCATGTAACTTCGACGGAGGTAATTGAACACAAATTGTAATATCTGCTCCGTAGACTTGTTCTTTGATCCCGCAACATGTGTGCGTGCATCGCTACTCTTGTGTGTGTGTTTCTTGAATGGTTCGTAAGTGGAGCGTATTAGTTGGATGGTCGACTCACGTGTATGACCGTGTTAGGCTCCATTGGTTACGCGGCGACGTCCAATAGACTGTGACTTAGCCATTGCATTAAAAGTTATCGATTTTTTATCGATTCCGACTTGATCAGTTTTATCGATATTAATTTATCGAACAGTAGAGTGGTAAAAAGTAATGTGGATTAGTACGAACTAACAGCGGACGAGATTTAATCAATGGATGATGTGTGTTTTTGTTAGAAGCGTGTAAGCGCTCGGGACTCGTTACGGATAATATTAATAAACTATCCATTAACGGAAAGAAACAAAAGAGAGTGCAGGCACGTCCGCGTGTCAGTCAAACGCATCAGTCACTAGTTCGACAAGTAGCAGCACGGAACGTTTACGTTCCACAGTACTTTTAGTAAATGTCTATTCATGTTAAATCGCGTGATGAAGAATCATTGTCTCAATTGGTTTGAACAAAAATATTTAGAAATATGAATCTTACTTCAAGAAATAGATTTAATGACTGAAATTGTCACTCTTATAATCATGAATGAAATCGGGCGCACACGGTTTCGTAACAAAAACAGTACACGACAAAACAGAAGGAGGCAGGAAACTGTCTCTGAGGCACTAATTTAACCGTAGTTTCAGTTTATCTTGCGAACCAGTTTCACACTCCGTGGGAACGGTTGCTGCCAATCTCAGATGTTTTATTTATAGGGTTATGTTTGGTCGGCACACCTGATATAATTAAATCTATCTCAGCCACCTTAAATTTCCCAGAATTAAATATTATGTTGTTTTATTTGGTTTCATTTGCATTGCCAGCTGCCTCATTCTCCTGATTTTAACCAATTTGCAGTAAATTTATTCTATTTTACTAAAGTCGACAACCCTATCCATTCTTGCCAGCATCCCATTCATCGGTTCTTACTTGTATGAGTATTCACTCATGTAAGTGTGCGCTTATAAGTATCTACTTGTTTGAGCAACTATTAAGGATTCTACACACTAATAATTTTTAAACTAAAAACACTTAACATCATACTCTTTTTAGTTATATAATAGTTAATATGTCAATTCAACAAGGAATTATTTCGGCATTATTAATAATAATAAATAATAATATTATTTATTTCTTTATTTTGCATAAAATGTAAAAATAATTAATAACTTTCTGACTTTATCGACGTGGAAAAATTAACTAAGCAGAAATCGTTCTGAAATTAAACTTTTTTATTAATTCAGTACTCTATATTTAATTCCATTTTTTAAATTTATAGACTAAAAAAGAATTACTCATTTTAAGAAGCTGTCAATATCAAAATAAATTTACCTCTATCAAAGAGACGGTTTTATCTAATAAAATCAATATTCATAGCTTAACAGTCTTGTCTTATATTTAAATTTTAATTATAAAAATTAATGGAAATCTTTCTCAAAAAATATAGACATACAGACTGTATCCAAGCCTTTATAATTATGATCTATGGACTGTATTCTACAATATTGCCTGATCGTCTACGGTTCGAATAAGCCGACCTCTTTTTTACACGCTCGACCCAGCAATCACAATCCAAGATGTTGCATAAGTACCTATTTATAATGGTAACGATGTTAATAAGCGTAATCAAATATAAAACATCTAAAAAAGTGAAAAATGAATATTTATTTGTTATTTCAATTTGTGACGTATAATGACTGTATACTATACAATGTCAATTATGTTTATGTTTTCGATATGTATGAAAACATAATTTTTCAGACATTTAGAGGAATACGTCGACATAACCTTAATAAGTTACACATTATTTTAATTCTTTATTCAGTGAATTAGTTTTAAATAACCTTTTCCACTGGGTGCTCAGTAAAAGGTTAAAAAAATACATTTAGACAAGAGTTTGATGTTATGGTTGTATATTTGTATTAAAGTGCCTTTCCTTTCGTGACATCCAGTAAAACGCAAATAAATTTTAAATGCATTACGAAGACGCGGTGATGAATAACGTCCTCTTGACTATAGTTAACCCTTTGGTCGTTACCAAATTATAAAAAGAGCTTTTGAGTTCGATGTATGCATCGTCGGAGTTATTGGAAGGTATTAACCGGTTATATATAACGCAAATACACAGATATTTCAGCTCCATATTAAATGATAAGTTCTGTGTTATATTAGAGATTTCATTTATTCCAACCTTTTTGAATATTAATATTAGTTGGTTGATATTTAGTTAAAAGTTAAAATCATTTTGTATTTTTTGCATGAAAGCGTAATAAAAAAGCTTTCGATGAGGATCAATTAAAATTAAATTGCGTTTCTAATGATAAGCATCAGATTAATGGTACGATTTATCAAATAAATTACCTATATAAGTTTCTAGTAACTTAAAAATAATTGTTGACTTATTATCGGATTAATATTAAATCGATTTAGTGTTTTTAACAGGGATGTATGCGAGTTAACTTGAATAAATATGGGTGATAGATCCTATAAAGGAAAGAGTAAAGCAGCACTGTAATTAAATGTGAATCACAGAGAAAAGCTAAATGGCGGTATACGTCATTAAAATAATTGCATCTCGTTCAATCGGCTACAGAAGTAAATAATCAATATGAAAGCTTTAAGTTTAATAGATTTGATGGAAAATTAGGCATGGGCCTAATGACATGAGGGAATATTGTTTTACCTTGTAAAAAAGGAATCATTTAGAAACATAGAAATATCACAAAGCGTTTTGGAAAAAAAATATAATCATCATTTACTTTGCCTATACTTAAAAAAAACATTGTTTTAAAACTTTATATTTCACAGTGTTTTTTATAGCTTACTATAATTAAAAAGGAATTTATTTTAAAGTAAAATTATCCGTCATATTTTATAAAGTTTCAATATACCGGTTCTTAAATAACTTTTTATGAAAAATGTATAGGGGAGGTGAACTGAATTAATAGTACTTGTCGAATCTCCTTGTCTACCATTCGACTATATGTGGTTAATATTTATCAATATTTTAATTTTTTTTTCCAGTTTTGAAAATTTTCATTCAGTAGTATTACTTTAAAAAAAAAATTAAAATAAGAGTGGTAAAACTGCATATTCTCCTTTCTTAATTCTGATTTCTGTGGTATAAGACCTTTTAAAATCAGTTTAAAATCAGAAAAATATACTTAAATGCGCTTCATATTTATGTTCTAGGACATGAAAATAATCCTACTGTAGTGAGTTCAAGTTAAACTGTAGTATAATGCATATCGTAATGGTCTATCGTTTCGTACTTCGCTTATTTGGGTCACCTAACGCGTTTTGTTTCATACATTATATTTTCTTTAAAAAAATTGAATAGAGAGACTTATATTTTTATTTTATTGGCTTTATACAAATAATATTGCAATGCAATTATTAAAATAAATGGTTAAAAAGAATTACAAAATACTAAGATCCTACGGAGACTATCTAATAAAATATATGGATAATTAAGCCATTCTCAATTCAAGTAAAGTAAGTTTAACGATTAACTTTTAGTTTTTATATTATCTTCTTTAAGCCACTACAGTACTGATCACGTTTCACTCAACATTCAGAGAATAGCAGTACTCGAAGTTGTACAATTTTGATATTTAGTAACGAAATAATAGAGTTCTATGACCGGTTGTACAGTAGCGAATAGATCGCTTCACGCACGTTGGTAACGCTTATTAACGAATTATTACCCACGGATTTAATTACCCCATTAATTGTAAAGTACTGATTTTATTGATGTCGGTAGCTTCACTACTTTGGTTTCGGTAAGTTTAAATGTAGCTATTAATTAGAGATCTCTGGACACTTCCCAAACTGTTACTCATTAAGTTTTTGTCTCCGAAACGTGATCTTTAGTGATTAAGAACTAAATATTTATAGGAACTGAGATAAGCACGTCTTAGACTTTTTTATAATTATTGTAAAAGATAATACGAAGTGAACATTCCGATACCGTAAATTTCAATTGACATTAAGGACAAAATATAAGGTTTCAGTAGAGCTAAACATCAAAAACAACAGTTGTCTTTGTAGTTTATTTTTTATAGTTTTATAAATAAAAAATAATAAACAATAAAAAATATCGTATAAGATATTATACGATATTTTTTATTGAGAGTAAATAAGACATGTTCCGATTAAGTATGGAATAAAATATCCGGCAAATGACCCCCACGGCTTTTATAACAGGCCATTACTCTTTTCATGACATTTTCTATGACTTTTCATCGAGATGTGGCTGTATTTCACCGATGACGCGTTGGATCTCGGATTATTATTATTTAGGAGAGTTAGAGACTTATAGCACAAGTATCTCTTCTTTTCTTTTAAACCTAAATATGTCCTACAAGTGTATTTGAAAACTAAGTTTTTTTGATACTTAACATATACGTTCGATAATTTAAAAAAAAGATTACTTTTTTGCAAATTAATATGCATTTTAGATAGATTTTCTTTATTGAAACTTCTCAAGAGCTCCTAGTGAGCTAGAAAAAGTTTTCGGAAGCTCTTTAAAGTTAGATCAGAAAACAATGTCTCCTTATCACATATCTTTAACAGGATAAAACACCTCTCGATTGCTATCTGACCGTTATTAGTTATAGCGTTTTGCTATTGTTGATTAAAACTCCAAGTTACTGCCTCTTAGAGCAAATTTACCGCTCGCCGACTCCAGGTGCGTAATACCTAAGCAAATCTCGGTTCGATCGTTGATCTCTACATCGGCGCCGGCGTAGTGGGAGGAGATCTGCTCGAAACACCTGCCGCCCAAGTACCAATACTAGTATAACGAACTAACTCCTACTAAGCTACAACTTACGTACAGTGATATTCGAAAAGAAACCTTATATTGAGTAGATAAAGAAATTTTCTATTCAACGAAAACTGTAACAAAAGTCGTTCTACAAATTTGGAATGCATAGCCAACCTAGTCAGGGCACAAATCTGTAGATTATCTCTAAGCTGCTTTTACTATAGGCACTGAGTTAACGCTGTCTTGTTTAATAGAAGCTGTACAATGCCATGTGATTTTATAGCCATTCTAGTTTTGCTTGCAGCCCTGTTTTCTCCGTTATAGAAGTACACTGAACCTTCTACACCAATTATGATAATTGACTGTTGTTTCATTTTAGAAAGGCTGCATTTGTTCATATATTTTTTTTAGAAGGAATGCATGTTAGAAACAGAATGCTATTTATTTAAATTATGGTAAATTGTTTTTGAATACTTTGACAAGGTCATTTCACATTTGAACCGACTTGTATTAATATTATTGGTTACGAGAGTTATTCATTAAGCAAGCTTGCATAAGCTGATAGCTGACCTGCAACAGATTTTTGTTGACAAAGAGGAAACATACAAAGTATAATATTCAAAGTTATATGTTATTTTTTTAAATTGAACAGATCTATAAAAAGTCTGACGTAGCTAGACAACCTTAGTACCAGTACCAGTACCCGAGCAGACTAAATCATAATTATAATATTTATGTGGCAAAATGTAAGTGGCATGTCGAATACTATAAGCTACCGCTAACTGTTTACTGTGGATAAGCTATTTCCTAGATTAATTTCATTAAATAAGAAAAGTGAGGATATGACTTAGCAGTTTTCAAGAGATATAAACCTATGTTTCAAGAGACAGGCATGGAGTTATAATCGAATCGAAGTTCAGCTGATAAATTTCTAGAACTTTAGTTAGTGGAAAACACGATCTGACTGTCATTCTTTTAAGAACAGCGTAATTATGAAGTAAAGGAATATGTGTAAGTGTGTAGTGTAAATGTGATAAAAGCTAATTTTTAGCAGACTTAAAAAAACACAGTGAAACTGATGGTTCTGTTTCATTGTATGTGTTTTTTATGTATTGTCGCCGATTTCTCTGTCAATTGTGAACCGATTTTCTAAATTATATTTTAGATAGAGCATATTCCTGAGGTATTCCATTGACAGCGAGTCAGGATCTAATGATGGGATCCCAGGGTAATCGAGGGCAACCCTCAAATTTTATAATAATATGTTTTACATTTTTATTAAAGCGATTCTTGTATTTTTAACCAATGACGAATGGACAGGCCAGTCGTTAATACTGACGGTGACATATCTAACCTTAACCTTAAAAAGAAATTACTCAAAAAGGTGAAAAAAAAAGTTTTAAACAAAAGTAAAAACTGACATCCAAATACCGAAAAAGGTCAAAATAGTCAATTTAATTTATGTAATTTAAGTTGTATAATTTAAAATTATTTTAAGAGTTGGTGCGAAGTTATTTTCTGAAACAATAGAAACTGAAGCTCCGACGCCAAAAATAATTTTTAATGAAAAACTGAGGTTTTTAATTTTATTTAAAACTCTGTGTGAAATAATCATGCATGCAAAATTCGTAGATTAACTAGTCTCATGAGTACCATTTGGGGTGTACTCTATAATTAACATTACTATGTTTTTAACAAGCTTATAGTATTTGATTGTGGATCATACCTTGATCATGCTCGTAGTAATCGGTTGAACTCATAGGTACAGACTTATGTTCGATTAAAATGAATAGTATATGCATTATAGATTGACTATGAGTATTAATATCCTTCTATATTGGTTTATAAATGAATTTTAACTCCCTCTAACTATGGTAATACATATATATTTACAACATAAAATGAAGGGAAGACCGCTACTTCTCTATGTAGCTAATTTTCTTGAGGTTTACAAATTCAAAAAATTCTTAATAACTTAATAAAAAGCATTCGTCAACTATCCAGTACATAAAATCAATCAATTCAACTCACTCTTTAGAAAGCAATCGTAAAATTTATTTTTATAATGAGCAATATGTCGCCCGCTGCGAAGCTAGAGTAAATCTGTTACAAGTCAATGAAGTTTCCTAACTTTTATTCTAACTGTATTATGAACTAATTAAAAGATTTAGATTTCGCAGCTCTGTTAGCTACCAGTTACCAGTTAGAGGTTTTTTCTAATTTGAATCTTATTGTTATTGGATAAAATGATACTTTAGACACACTGATGGGTTCCAGAAAAAAATATAAAAAAGACAATAGATTAAAAAACTCCGAAACAATTTGTCGGGACTCGATTCGATCGTGTCGATCGAAAGGCGAGATAAGAACGATAATGGTCATTCGATCGACCACTCAAAACGTGCCTCCAAATAGCTACTTGAATAGAGTAATATCTGTCTCGTAGACTGAACCAGTCCGTCAGATACTAATAAGATACTAAGATTATCATCTGGTATAAAATCTTAACTTAATTTTAAGCTTATTATACTTAACTTATTGAGCTTAAAAATATAAGACAAATGATTATAGTATATATAAGTATAGTATATATTATATCTTTACTGTAAACTTTGTATTTTTTATTTAAATACCTTAGTATATATCTATCTATGTAGATGTAAATTATATTCGCCCTGCGTCCACTATTTAATTCATATATTCCTGTCGCATGTTTGCTTGTAGAAATTTCGTTAGAAATAAGCAGTACCTTTATACTCAATTGTTTTATGTCAGTTTCACTATAACCATTTATGTGTACATAAATAAATAAATAATTAAATTATTGTATAACACTTATTTTTTGATATACTGAAAAACCAATTGATGATGTGTAGTGCCGTCACCTATTTGCATTTAGTTTAATAAGTGGTTTCTCTTTCTTCTCCATTCACTCTACAGTCTTGTTAATTAAATTGACAATATAGGATTTTAAAAGAAAACCGATTAAATGATTACTGAGTTAATATTAATGCACTATAGTTATATTCCTCTGATAATAATAACTTTTCACTTAAGAAAATAAAAAACATAAAGTTAGTGTTAAAGCGGAAGGAATTATAATAAAAATATTCACTATGAGCCGTCTTCAATCAAATAATTTTCAACCTCTTCCATTCGATCCTGGACCGTTACATCCAAGTTTTACCCATCACCTGATATCATCCTTCCACTCATCATTCATCCATTCTATTAGTGTGCCCAATGATATATATTCCGAAGTTTCTATTCGAGTACAATTTTACACTATAAGTCCGATTTCTTGACAGAAAAACACATTTCTATTTTGCTCACAGTCCTTTCGCTTTAACACTTAACATATTAAAATTTAATTAATAGTTTTTTTAATACACGTCTACACTATCATTATTTAAATATATACAAATCGTGTCTATATAGTATTTAATATTTAGCTCTATCAAATTGCTTCTATTTTACTTTAACATGATAAAGAATTAATTTACCTGGGCTCCGACATTTATAATTATCTCACCTTGTTAAATAATGATCATAAATAATAAATATTTAGAAGTAATAATAATAACATATATAATCGATAAATTGTTGTATAATTGATATATCATCTTCATTGGTATAGTTATTAAATCTGTGTTAATTTTCACACATTTATCCCGGCCAGGTCTTTGACATTGTTATGATTTTGGAACTTTTGTGTAAAAAAAAATAGTAAAGTAAACGATAAAATAGGAAACTTTGGAACTCGATCCTTGACAGATATATTTTTATTATACGTTGTTTAACAAACTTTTTCGTAAACCAAACTATCAGTTACAAACACACCTGTTCCATGCGTGTAATTACTTTTAAATTTTGGTAGTGTATTCTTTTTATATCTTTTTACAGAGACTGCAATTTCTATCATCGCAGGAATATTGATTCTGTCATATATGTCAGTTTTCTATAGTTTTTGCGAATATAGTTCAAGCCCATGCTATCGTTAACCTAGAATACTCAGTTGATCAGCTACATCATTGATTTAGAGTGATATTATCAGGCGATCTTGAGTACCAAAGGCTCTTATTATTCACTTATTTTTGTATACGTATTTGTTTTGTTGTTATTGAAATGATTTCTTTTGTGTGTGAAGTTGTAAATAAATTATTAATTTTACTTCACTAAAGAGCCTTCTAAATTTGGTGTAGGTGATGCAGGACTGGGGCGTAAGGCTTTCTTCATGAAGACAACATTATATGACTGCGCTATCCTAACGATAACTGATAAAAAACATACGATAAAGAACAAAAGTTAACATCAAAACCTGTAAGAACCTCAGCCTCGGAAAAGCTTGAAATTTAAAATCTACTCATCTGGGTTCAACTTTACATTAAGTTAGTTTGTTTTCGTATTTGAAATAAATTTTGTTAAATCACAACTCATTAAACTTCCTCATAAAAATAGTATATTCGAACCTATGAGGAAGTTATAAGACCATCATTTAGTTATCATTAAATATTTTATAACTATGCTGTGATGTATGTATATTTACTTTAATTTTAATTAAGTTTACTAGTTTAAATATCTATTTAATTTGAACGACGATGGTTTTAGACGAAAAAATTCCTAAACTTCATTTTGTTTTTACATAAGTAATTGTGACATATATATCATCTTGATATTCAAGTTGTTGTTATAACACTAAATTTACTATGTCTTGTGTCACGACTCTATATTTCTTAATTTAGCAAATTGTTTATTAATACCAGGAATTATGCGACATATCGGTATCCGATTAGTCAAGTTCTGAACCTCGGACCTCTCGTTCCGCGAACGTCTCAGCGCGACGGTTGCGTTCGTTTGATGTGCGCCGACAAACGCGCCGCACCTTATCTCCTCGTGAGACCGATTTTTGTTTCTAACAAGTGACAATAATGGTCTTTGTGGTTAATAAATATGCGCTTTTTGTGTACTTCCTTGTTGTCAGGATGTGCACTAGCTATGACCTGATTCAACAAACATTGAAGTTCCTTATATTTCCAAATTTCCTAAAGATTTTTCTATAAGATAAGATCAAAACACAGGTTTATGATAATTTACAACGACCCAGTCAACATTGTGGTTCGAAATACTTTTCGATATACAGACAAATCATAAATTTTGAATTCGGGAATTCAAAATTTATGATTTGTCTGTATATATCACGGTGTTGACAGAGGATTTCTATTTTGACAGTAATATCAAGATGGCGACAAGCCAGCAGCAGCTTGTTATTTAATTAGAGCCGAATTAATTTCGTAACTGCTACTTCCGGTGCGGGGGCGAGTCTAGACGACGGGTCTAATTTATACAAAATACACACACTTTAAAATTCTTGCTTAAACAATGAATTAAGTGGGACTTGTGGCTTAAACTGGCGCGATGATATCATTGGTTATCCGTTCATATTATGACTTTATTGATATTTCTACGAAGCCCACGAGTACAGCTACAGCGTAACTCAGTTTAGGGAGAGTTTTACAAATAGTTGATCAAAACAAATAAGAAAAAAAATCTTTTAAAATTTTCGTAATGTTAGATTGAATGAAATTCAATTTGAAGCTATTGTGAACCAATACTTAAACAGCCAAATTTTGGTTTTGATATTTTTTTGCGTGTAGCTATATTAATAGTACTTTCCCTTCAGGTCGCATAGCCTTAGACGCCCTGCATAAGTAGGTGCCTATCACCTCCTTCTTAATTCGGCCGTGAATATGTGGATAGGCAGCTAGTGTAATTACAGGGCATAGAAGGCGTTAACATCTCTTGTCTCCAGAGTTTTAACGCACCTACAAAAGCCAAAGTCAGGAGATGGTAGCCATTTAGCACATACTTGGTCATCCACTTCATTGACTTATTTTGAAATTAAATAAACTGTGGTAATCGCGAGTCGCGTGTCTGCACTTTGAATATAATTACCAAATATTAATTTAGGGCGATAAAAGTAGAGTACGAGAACCCAAAAGCCTGTTTTCAACCGTAAAAACAGAAAAATCTTAATTTGACTGTACTGTTTTAGTTTTAATTTTTTTCTATCTGTCTGTACGCAACAATATCCGAAACTACTGCACAGGTTATGTTTTAGTTTGACTGGTAGACGTAGATTTACCTAGAGCAACATTTAGGCTTTGTTTCATGTAAATCGGATGTCAGGAAAAAAGTTATCGTATTTTAACACCTGCCATCCTAAATGAGGTTTTATTAGAAGCAAAACCTTTTTTAAGTTTCGCGCTATGAAAACTGTCATTCAGGTAGCAATGGTAGAATTTCATCGTTTCGTAAAATAGTAATTATCGAAATAAAAAAGAAAATGATGAATAAATGATTTTAAATGCAAAATATTGATTTCCAGTTGACCACGCGGGCAAAGATGCGAGCAGCAGCTAGTCATTGTAATAAGTTATTAGAAAAAGCGTTTTGTCTACGTGGGACCGTAGATTAAACCGTTTTTAGATATTTTCCTCACACTTTTCATACGTATTCCTGAAATTTTTAACTTTGAACTCTACCACTACTACATAGGGTTCTAAGGTATATAAGACAAGTGCTTAGCACAGGCAAGGTCAGAACACATGAGGCAACGCGTCCCTTTCCGCTCTAAAAAGCGCGCAGTTATGCAATCAACATTACACTAACTTTACCTTATGTGCTGTATTGGTAAAAACAAATAAGTATGTTAAAAAAATTAAATTACCCTATAATTATGTAATGAACTTTGTAAGCATTTCCTGCGGTGAACTATGAATGAAAATAAAACTTTGAAATACTAAGTATGTTATATTAACTTCTAAAGTACTTCAAGTTGTACTACAACCATTAATTAATTTTATATTACTAGATCAGCGCCCGGTTCTCCGCTCTAGTTATTTCGTTTTGACACGAAAATCTTATTTTTTCTAGGATTGCTTAGAATTTTATCCATTTTCATGCTGACTTCATTCGTTCAACTATTTAGGTGTGAAAATTTAACAGACAGACACAGTGACCTTTAACCTTTACATATCATTAATGTGCCTCTCATGATGTGATGGAAGTAATTGGAAACTACGTAGCTTGACTTCAAGAAGTAACTATTATCATCAATGGGCTTAGTCGTTATTATAACAATAAATAAATAATAAATAAATCATTTTTTAGTGCAATATGTAGACAGATTCAGCTCCTTCAATTTAAAAGTGTCTCCAGAAGTTTAAAATTTCTAGTAGAAATTAGAACTATTCATGCACCACCTTACAGAATAATTGTAGCTAAATAAAGCTTATTGGTGATCTTTTTCATCGCAAAATTTAATAAAATAGAACTATTATTTATCAAAACTTTTAACCTTCCTCAGTTACATAAATTCTACTTATTTCTGTACAAAATTTATTTTATAACAGTACAAAGAGAAAATATATTATAAATCTGAGCTGTCTATGTTTTAATTATAATTTGAGAATATTAAAAAAACAAAACAGAAAAATGACAAGCGGAAATGCAGATCGCGCTTGCGCCGGACGTGCGCCCGCGTAACTGGGTCAGTTTATTTCTGTTTTGGCGGGAACCTGGCCGGAAGCGGCGCCATTGTGGGGACCCGGAAAAACACCGGATTTCAACCTAATGAAATCTTACACGGCAACTTCAGTTAACAGTAGCGAGACCATTGTATCAACTGCATGCCTTTTCTTTGAGATGGAAAAGGTATTTTTGTTGATGAAAATAGTGTTGGGTAAATGTAGCGATTTGGTGTTCCAATTCCAAGTAACGAGGATGTGGTTTCAAGTTTTCAGTTTCTAGTTTTTTCGAGAATTACAGGGAAACAAAATAAAAATGTTCTAAATTAAATTTATTGTTATAATTACAGAATTATGTCTTTAATAAAAAATAATATCAAAATTATGGCTGTTTTGTAAACAGTGATGTTCAGACCAATAAACAGTTTATAATATAGTTATTGAACAGTTATCTTCAATAGAATTAAGTGTAGAAAACAAAAATAAGGACATAAACTGCTAATAAACTTAATTGTATTACAAATACCGCACCAATTTATACAGTACAAAATAGAGGATTTGAGTCAATCAACTGTCTAAATTAAAAATTTCCCATAAATTTTAACTTAATATTTGCGCTTGAAAGTTTTGCGAGGGCTTATGTTAAATATACAACGATTCTCTACAGTACTATTTTATTTTAACTTATTGCGAATTAGTTGTACTTTTTGGACACTTTTCTCCCAACTGTTTCAGCGTAATATGTGTATATAAGGCAGTGATAGTTATAAAGTAACGTTGCGAGGGAGAAGGAATGCAGCTTATTGACTTTTAACATTCCGTTATAACGTAACATTACATTAAAGACGATGTTTACAGGTCTGTCGCTAGTTTAAAAGTTTGCACTTTGAATATAATCAAAAGGTATCTTGCCTGGTATCTATGGAGATACGACAAGATGGTTAACTCTTTATAAAGGTTGAAAATTTTAATAATCTGTGACAATAAGTTGTAAAATCATTTGACATAACCCACCAGAACATAAGACTTTGGGATGACGGTCTACCGTCATTTGAAGAAGACAACATCGTCCTTTTCAGTATTAGGTAGTTATTAAAAGGTTATTTTATGACCATAACAACACCTGATGATACTTCCAAACAAAATGCCCAAATTTTTCTCACTAGTTCGTCTTCTTAGTAGTTCGTATATATCGTAATAGAAAAAGAGTTGGCGGACTGTTTTGAGAGGACGCAGCACAATGTAAGGGGAAAAAGTCATTTGGTATCTGAGCCCTCAATGGTAAAAATATATTGCCTATTATTATTTTTCTCTGAATATATTATTGTTTATATTTAATTAAATTTATAATTAAACTTTCCTATATTATTTTATTAGCACCTTGAAAAATAACATTTAGAACTAAAAATAAATTTTAACTACACACCACTTAATTTTTATTTTTATTCTATCTTTTGTGTCTAACTTTCCCTTATTCATTTATTTATTTCAACAATTGCGAAGATATCGTGTGAAAATAAAGTATCGTTTAATTCATGGGGGCCGGCCGCATGCGGGTGGACGCTCACATTCTTTGCAAACTCCACCAAAAGTGCTCTCAATTAGTATTAATTAAAGACAATTCAGCAATCCCACCGAAATGGCCACTCGAC
Organism: Acentria ephemerella; assembly: GCA_943193645.1. Classification (NCBI taxonomy): domain Eukaryota; kingdom Metazoa; phylum Arthropoda; class Insecta; order Lepidoptera; family Crambidae; genus Acentria; species Acentria ephemerella. Next base: position 4,641,562 of record OW971889.1, read on the forward strand.
AATAAACGGGGTTTATTAATTACTCTGATTTAATTCGGCTTCAGAAATTGGTCGCCGTTTAGATTGGTTGTGTCACGAGATTGTCATTAGACAATTCGAGGATGGAGCTCGGTTTGTAAACAAGACAGATATTCTTATTATTATATGTTAGGGATTGTCCTAACTTGATTATTGAGTTGAATTTGCTGGTTATTGAACACGACATAAATCAAGTAGTATGAATATATATTATTACCATTAGGTATATAAATTTATCAAGTAGTTACAAGTAATATTACTGATAAGTAATCAAACAAATGTTATGATAAGTAATATATTTACATTACTGTCAATTTTATATAGTTATCCCACCCAGTTTATCTTAAATTTGTATCATTTAGTTGCATAACATTATTTCTCTTTCATTTTACATAATAGTGAGAGAGATAATCTTGTTCACACATTGGGTTAGTAAACTTAATAATAAAGTCCTTAATTTTTAATATGAAAGGAGGTTATATAGATATAGCATAGTGCAATTATAAAAGCGAATTTTACGCGTTAACAGACCGATTTTATCTGAGACATGCTTGGCGAAGCATCGAAGGTTTCTTTGAATCGTCCCCTTCATAAGTTTTTATGTCATCAAACGGCGTCGACAGACTCATATTCCGTCAAAATTGCGCGCACGCACGCAATGTTCCAGTTAAAGATAAGTTTGTTTTATTACCCTTTTGGTAAAAAGGACACTAACTTTAAATTTGTATTCAATAATTTACCGTAATACTCCATAAACAAACCTTTGTGGCAACGAATTCAATTTAAATCAAGGTTGTTGATTCCGGATCAGTTTAAAATTAGAAAAATGAAAATCGAAATTTAGACCGTAGTAATTTGGCAATTTAGTAAAACAATTGTAGTGAAAATCATATCGAATCGTGAATGACAGCATTGTCCAAAAGCTCCGTCTATGACAACGAGCTGTAACTACGTCCTGTCTTTGTTATATCTTCAGCAATAAAATATCTGAAAATTCGATTCGTATCTATTTTATTGCTTTAACAATTTCTCATAATACAAAAACGTACAATAATTCACATTTGTGTAGGTTTTCCTAGTTTAAATTCGTTACAACTTACAAACATTTAAACAGTATTGAATCTTTGGAAAATAGAGTTCTGGTGAATTTACACACTAAAAATGATCACTTTTTGGTTATATAATTACGTAATCCTGTACCGTACTGTCACTGTGTATTGTACTGTCGTCAGGTAAGATTGAGTTGAAAATTCTGCAACATTTTTCCCACTTGACAAAGGTAAAAAGGAATAATACCTATCTTTCAACAAAAATAATATTAGATAGTGCTTTTTTGAAAGCTAGCTTTTGTGTCTTAGCACATATAACATACATTTTACATCTATAAGACAATGTTAAAATACATAATAGCAAAACATATTTTTATAGAATGGTTAATGAATTCAAGCCAGTCGATAACACTTAAGGAAAGACTTTTCAAAAACGAAAGTAATGTTTACTAAAGATGGAGTACTATAGGTGTTGCGAACTCCTCCTAGTCCTTATAATAATTATAATAATATATTTTTTATTGATATCCCTTTGAATTTTTCTTGTCATTGTCACCAAAAAAGTCTATGTTTTATTTTCTTTGTCATCTGTTTTACTTTATAAAATAATTACATGTAAGTACCGAGACCCTTTTGCCTTTAATTTTCGCACACATCATTTACAGCCTTTCTTATCCATCTTTTAAAATAGGGGATATTTCTTTGATTCTACTACTTTGATTAAAGGCAACCTTATATTTGTAACTTACCAGGTGTATAGAAATCAATCATCAGTATATTACAAAATTAAAGCAAAATATATAAACGAAAGCAAGTGAGCGCAATTAACCGGAGTTTATGTTGGTTAACGAGCGGCCGAGTGATTAAGTCAAAATAACGCTCAGCACCACAATCATTAACAATAAATTAATCAACTAACTCGACAGCAGAAAGAACCAACGCACAGTGTAAAGTTTTCTTAGCGCTTTTAAGATTTATTTTATAACAATTTGTTTTTCCTTTTTTCAAATATGAAATTTTATCAAAATTATGAAATGAGAATCACGTTGTTACGTATATAAAATTTAAAAAGTTATTTGAAAATTATAATGGAAGCTGCAATAAATAAAGTACCCGTAAAATATTTACAAGCAGAGATTTGGAGAAAATAGTAATATTTTTTATTTATAGGTACTAATAATATTATACGAAAACGGTTAAATTCCCGGAATGTATCCCAGAATTAATCTGCTTTAAAAGCTCTAAAAAAAGTCTGCGACATCATATCGTCTATCTTTTAAGGTTGACTCACTATAATCTTTTTTTTATTAACTAATACTCAAGTAAAATCTTGTAACCTACCGACCTACGTACGATATGTTGTTATTTTCCGACATCCACGCGAACTAAACGGGTACAATTAGCTTCTAATAAGACTAAGTTATAAAATCAGAATATTACAGTAGAAAAACCTATCCTCGAATAACAAATCTCTAATAAATAACTTGGGAACTTTAAAGTGATTTAATAGGCACAAATGTAACAAATTTCCTTAACTTTTAAAATGTTTTAATTCACCCATCAATTTGGCCACAAAACATCGTTATCGAACTTGCTTTTACATCGAGAATTCAAACTAAAAGCTGGTGACCTATCGTCGAGTCGAAAGAGGTGAACTTCATTAAGCAACATCAAAGGGAAAAACCCCCTCCTGTACCCTACCGGAGGAATCTAATTTTTGTATAGACTTTTATTCGTCGTTCTAGCGCGGACACTCGGTAACACGATTATGCACTCAATAGACGGTTTTTAAAACTTGCTCAACTAACTTAGTTTGTTGTTGCTTTGAAAAATCCATTATTTTTAATTAAGTAGATAATTATCGGTGGTGTGCTGGCGAACTTGCTACCTTGACGACTAAAGGAGTTCTATATACGTATCCTTTTTTCTCTCTTGTTTTAGAGGTTTTGATGAGACTGTTATATACAACAAGGACATGTGACTGACATATACAACATGGAAATGTGACTGACTTATCCAACAAGTAAATGTCAGCCTCATCAAAACCAAACCTTAATATTAAATACATTTCTGATCAAACACAGTGGATTATAAAAATACATAATATATGTTCTATGCCAAGTCTTAGACACTTGGCATAGAACATATATATAGTCTTTTAATATAAAAAAATTTGAACAGTCGTAATTACGAGAGACTTATTAATAAGATCAGGGAAAACGGCGTTAGGTATTTATTGCAAATCAATGGTATATAGGGAATTTTATTCATTCATATTTCTGCTTCCGTCGTCCATTGCTATAACGATAAATACATATGAAAATAAAAAACATTTGTTATACAAACTAATTGACGATTTAAAATTAATTTATTTCTTATTTTAATATATAATAATATATTGATTGATTGTTGATTTATTCAATCATGTTGAAACTCACTTTGATTATTTATCTGATTTTTTAAACCGTTTTTGTGGTCCAATTTAGGATAATTTTCAATCCGGCTTGAGAAAGGGAACTTATCGCACTACGGCACCGTAGAGCACGCACAGGCGGAGAAGGCTCTATGGTCAACTTGACCAGCCGTAATTTGGACTGCAGGCGGTGGAATGAGGCTCTGCCATCTGCACGAGAATCTTCAGTGATGTGATAATACCCCAACTGTTTCTGGGATATGGTCTATCCCAAGTAGGAGGCTTGCCAGGCTAACCACAGATGTACCTATATGGACGATTACCTTTTTATACCAAAGTTTCCCGCGCAGGCATGTTGATATGCGGATTGTAGGCAATAGCGATAATTTTTAGTAGCTATGCTGGAAACATACACCAGGCAGTTCGACATAGTCTCCTCAGGAGCAGGTAGATATAAAATCTTTTCTATCGAAAAAAGGATGTTTCTCAATGAGGTATTTAATTTAAAAAAAAATATTTGATTTTTAGGATTTAAGAAAGAAACCACGGATAAAAGCTAGAATATTGTATATTAAGAATTTGGTTTGGATATGTTGTATTTGTTTGTTTTTATATATATATATAAGGATGTATGAAAAACCGTAACATTCTCAATAACGGCCTAGGTGGGTATACGTGTGTGATGCAATGCGTGTGTGCGTTTGTGTATATGTTCAGGATCAGTGGCCGGCGCGCGCGCACCTGCCGCGCGGTTCCCACGCCTCCCCCCCTCTCACCCCACGACGTCACATCCATACAACGGTCCCAGATCTAACTTCTGCTTCAGTAGGTTTGTATGAACATTATTTTTTAAAGACCTTCTAATGAGAAGAGGGACTAGGCAAAAGAAATATACGGTTTTCATCTATTTATGAAAGAATAACGTCTATGAAAGTGAAATGTTTATCTGGATTCAGTACAGAGTACTAAAATTTAGTTTGTTAAATAACCAATAGAAGTCGTTTACGACTTAGTTGATATTTAAAAGAAAGATTGTGTTTTTCTGTTGAAAACACCATAATATTTCTTAATATTTTTCAGTATAAACGGTTGATATTAATCTTGAAATATTTTGTTAAAATACATTACTAAAAATATTAAATATGAAGCACTATCAAACAAAATTAAGAAAATAAGATCACGCATAAAAATTTCCTGCTTAGCTTGTTTGCTACTAAGTTACAACACCGCCATCTCTTTAAATATAGTGGCAGTACTGAGTACCACGCCACCTAGTGCCCAGGCTAAAGACTGTTGTAAAACTTGTAGCATGAATAACGTCAAAGCTTTCAATACTTTGGGTAGATGGCGCGAGTAGAAAGAATTTGACGTTGCGTAGGCGCACCCTTTGTTTACTAACTATTTTCGGCCCACACTGTTTTCTTCGAAGTTACATTCATTAATACGAAGTCTAAGTAATGGCGTTTGTGTACTTTTTGTGTACTTTACTATTGAATATATATGTCAACTTTCTTTTGCAGAGGCGTATACATTTAAAAAAAGTTATTAACGATTTAAAGTCATTGCCTGTGACTTATAGTTTTTAGTATAAGATTATGAATAAAGTTGGCATACTGTTCTTCTAATCAACCACAAACTTAAGCTGTCGTGAAAATGTTATGGTATTCGGTATAATAGAAGTTATTGTATATATCTAAAGAAGAGCATTTATCGCGTCTTCATATTTTCATATGAAAGGCAAAACAAAGTAATAAAAAAATAACACATGTACATGATGCGAGGAGAATGATCAGTCTCCAGATGGTGTGGTTTTTGCTAACCTGCGAAGCTCTAACAATGTATTGAATTTGACAGTATGTGTAATTTAATCGTTGGTTTGGTAAATTTGGTTTGCATAGTGACCCTTATTATAAAGACAATGAATGTCAAATTGCACACAAAGTTGAACAAGAGGTTGGTTTTTATATATTTAAGATCACGCGGACAATATTCTTCCCAATTTGCGGATATTTTGTGCGTAATCATCACTTGTGCATTAACCGATATCCAGTCTTCTCAGTCACAACTTCGATGAAAAACATATCTTGTCTAAAGTCACTATCTTGCATATTGCATAAAACTTTATGTTTATATTTCTGTAGATTATTTCATTTACCACATATCAATTCACAAACAATCAATGCTATAGATGGAAGTCTATTCCGTAAGAAACTGCTGTTTAATTTTAATTAATTACAGTTAAAAATAAAAAATATTACAAGTAACAATTTAATTAATTTACTATTTAAAATTTATTAACTTAATTCTATAACTGCAGGGGTAATTCGGTAAATAATTTAAAATTTTAAGAAAAGAACATAGATTTGATTAGCATTTTATCATACGCTACACTACCCCTTACATTTGAATTTCTACGTGTCGTCGTCGTCGTAGGATTTGCACCAATATGATAAGTTTATTAAAGATAGATTGCATTTTTTACTAAATCTTCTCTATGACTTACGTTAATAGTTTGAAACTCCATTAACGTTATACATCTCTGATTCAAATTCAAAATATTTTATTCCTATTTTAGTACATACACAAATTGAACGTCAATCTAAGATATCTGTTAGTAAATTTACCAGAGGGTCTTATGCTGAGAAGAACAGGCAAGAAACTCAGCAAGATTTGCCTCTCCCTATAAACTTTATTGCGATTCGTTTGAAAATTGATAAATTAATTTATCTATGAATGTAAAATTATTTTGAATTTTTTTTAAATGACAGAAATGTAAAAAATACAATAATGTTGATACATTAAAATGTAAAAAGTCTTCGAAATTGGAAGCTCATTACAATACTTATGTATAATTTAAATAGCTATTTGGCACAAGTTGGCATGCTTTCAAACGTCTCCGTGGATCATAACGACTCACTGGTGGATTTATAGCGACATTAATTCATTCTTTGGGCTGTGCTGTAGTGCCATACAAATTTATTGAAGAAATGTTGAAAATTTGGAGATTAAGAATTACGAGCTATTTCAATAAGATATCGAGGCATAAGCATAAGTTACATCAGTAAATGACAATTGTTTATGGAAATGTGTTTTATCGTATTCGATAGTAATATATGCCTGACGAAACATAAGATAATTGGTAATTTTTTATGTAACCAAAAAAAAATTTATTTAATTTTAGACCATAATTTTTGATTGGAACGCGTAAAGTTATTTTATACTAACTTACTTAATGAGTATGAAATCAAAGTCCCTAAAAAATATTCTATATCTCTGTGATGTGGTGAAATAATATTTCAAAAATAATGTAGATAATAATATCATTATCATAACGTCGTTTTCATGTAGGCGGGCCGATAATGAGTTTTCAACTATGAGTGTATATTGCACTGTAAACTGTTTCACTATAAAGTCTAATGTATATTTTTTTTGTTTGTATAATAAGAGATGAAGATAGACAAAAGTTTGTAGTTTAACATAAGAAACCCTACATGTACTGCTGCCCTCAATCCGAACTATAAATAAAATTGTTCATAGATTTTAGCGTATTAAAAATAATTTTTTTTTTTCATGTAGATATAGCTTCAGTGTGAATGGCAAGACATTAGTATGCAAACTGCACGGTAGCTCCGGAGCGCAGAGGTGACGACAAGCCTATTTAGATGCGCGACCGCGTCGACGTACGCGCCACGCATTCATCTTCAGAAAAACACAATGATATTATACACAAATTAATAAAGACCTTGCTCATAAAAAGGACTTTTACCTGACATTGCGGTATAATTCAAGTCTAATGGAACAAAAACCTGAACAATTTAAAATTATAACCACGGTTTATGAGAGGTCCTTCTTTCGTTGCGTGACAAGACATTTATGTGTTGAAACTATTTTTCAAAATGTAAAGCATTATTCTAGGTTGGTGTAGTGATCACTATTTATAACACTGAATATTCGGATATAAGTCCTGATTGCGGCGACTGTTTATGTAATAAACACGAAGTATTGGTTACTAAAAATCAATAAGAGAACTGAATTGATTCATAGTTGTCTCATACTCAGCTTTGATAGTAGGTTTTATAAAGAAGTACGTTGTAAGTTGTTGTGGGTACTATAAAGCATGTAATAATCAATCAATTAGAAATCTAAAACATAGTTGAAACAACCTTATTACTAGGAATTTTTTCCTGTTATTTGTAAATACACGATGGTCGCAGTTTTCTAATCCACCGTCCAACCAACCGATATCAACTAATGAAACAACATGTCTGCCTACTGGTCTGGTCGAAGTACCAGGCGTTCATGATTGCACGAGAGCTTTCGCCACCCATTCATGAGCCATAAGCGTTCATGAATGAACTGCGTCTGTGTGCGTCGCAACACTTGAATTGAACACGTGTTTATTTGAGCATTTGAGGCGGCATGGTAGGCATGGTATTCATGAGAATTTTCTTGTGTCAACATTGAACAGAAATAGTTTGCAGCTTTGTGGTCGTAAAGCAACGAAATGTTTGTCTCTACTCGTTATTTGCAAAAGCTTTTAGCTTTACGACTAACGCTTATGACTGTGTTTTAAACTTTAATCTGCATCATTAGAAACGCCAACGTTTCCATTGTGTAAAATGTAACTGCCATGAAAATAACCCTCGGAATAGGAAGAACCGAACAACTATCCTAACAACCACTAAGTCAACAAAACAGATTACGTTGCTAAGGAAAACTTTAATTTATTTGTAATTTAAAGTTTTTTTTTTATATTATCAATATGATGATAAATATTTATACTACGATGAATAACAGAAGTGTTATCAAATAATGTTAATATCTAGAACACGATTGCATTATAATCTACAAATTAAAGATAAATACGATTTTAAGTCACGATAATGTTACATAATATTTTTAGAAATAATTAAGATTATGTATTTTAAAACTTGTATCACCATTCCGATAACTTGAAAATTTAGTACTTTATGACGTTAAAAGGAACAAAAGTTAAAACGGGATAGTAATAAGACATACCGCTGCAGATTATGATAATCTTTTCCATAATAATTCATATACTCTAACTCTGTCTATAGCATAATTCAACATATTTCATTTCTTCGTGTTTAATTCGGATTGACAGATTAAGCTTATTAAAGTATATAAATTTATTCTTTTTAAGTTATGGACGCGCTTACTATATGTTTGGTTTGTCCTGTACATATCGAATGCACTAAATAATATATTAATTAAGTAACGTCAAAAAAGGCTAACTATACACGATAGATGAAAGCAAACGTACGATGAATGAAAGGCTGATTTCAATGTACAGACCGTTATATTTAAAAGTTAAAATAAAATCAGTCACCAATAATTACAGTGACGCCATATGACACGCAAGTGGTTAAATTTCCACAACCCACATGTGTTGAAGTCACATTGAATAAACTTTTAGACAAATTTAGACTCTATAATAAAATATATAAAGATGAAGTGTATCAGATGTTTCGGGAGTATCCGACTACCAGGTGACACATGAAACTCAGTTTCTACTTGATTAAGCATAAAAATATTACACGACACAGTATATGGTTTCATTATATCTACTTGTAAAAGCAATTACTCGGAGATAAATGTCAAGAGTTTTCTAAATCTTAACTCAGGGCGGATAATAATGTGTCGTGTACACGACATATCTCTAATTCGAGCAAATCTCATCTGCTTATATTCTTCCATAATTTAACAAAAGCAATATAGTTCGTAATCCAATCGTAGGGTTTTAATAGAAAATAGTAGTAAATCGTCTTTAATTTTAAGAGTCTCTTTATTATTATTTTGAGTTTCTAATATTCAACAGCAACATTAAAACGACACATACCGTTACTAGATACTTTAAAATTGATTTTACTGTGTATTATTTATTATCTTTTGATAATCTCAAAGAGTTAATACCAATTTCGTTAGAACTCTATATATAGAGTTGATAATACTCATTAATGAAATTGCTCAACAACGAAATATTTGTAGTATTACATTACAATGAATGAACTGCATTAATACAACAAAGTGAATAGCTTACATAAACGGTTAAATAATAACACTTTTCGAAGAAGCGATGTAACTCTAGTACTGAGGCAGGAATTGCTAATATACACAACATTCGGGGCAGTTTTGGCAACATCCTGTGTGTAACATCATGGCGGGGAAGTGGCAGCCGCAACATCCTGCGTAGTGGTATCTTTCAAGTGGACAATGGGACGTTCTTAGATTACTGGAATATCGAGTTTATATTAAATGACTCTATTACTCGTAGGTATGCGTAAATAACCAATCGTGTGAGTCGGTTGGGTGCAAATAGCGACCATATATTAATCTTATATTCTCATTAGCTATGGTATAGCGAAAACTTGGTATGTTAAATCAAAAATGTTAAGTTGTTTATATATATTTAAAGTGGGGTGATAATTTGACAAAGAAGAAGTTTCAATGACAAAACAAAACACGATTTTAATCTCTGATATTTCAATTGATTTTCAGTCTGTTATTTATTCTAACATTTAAAATACTGATTGTCTGGTCGAGACGATAGGATTCTCCTGGTCCTGGGTTTTGAATGCGGTTGAGGAATATGTTTGAATAGTACGAACATTTGCGCTCAAGTCATGGATATTTTGTATATTTTATATAAATACTATTATTTATATGTATAATATATTATATTCATTTAATAACCTCCCAATGATCCTTGATTTTGGACTACATAAATAGGTGTAACAAATATTATTCTTATTAAAGTCTCGATTCCAAATATCTTACAAGATTATACAAGATTCATCGAAATCTTGTACCAAGGATTAATTATTTTAGTAATAGTCACTATTCTGTCTATGAATAAAGATTGCATGTGCGTCGAGGGTGGTTCCGTTGCAATGCGATCGCCTGCAAGTGGCTAGCTTTAATCACTGAATGCACTGATCGCCACAATCCGTTTGGAACGCAACCGCTAACATCTTCGCTGCCATTCACGATCGTATTTCTCTTTCAGAAAGCTCAACTTAGAAATAATTGTGAGTATTTATCATAACATTATTTCTGGATAGAAGCCAAAGAGCTCGAACTTTAACAACGTTTCAAAATAGAATTTTGCAAAGCAAATTAAGATATTGATTTTGGCTCTCAGAAAATTGTCGTTAATATTTTTTTAAATAGCGGCGTAGAGTTTATCTCTTAGGAACTTTATTTGCAATGAAACGGGAAAATCCGGTTTCGGCACTTATTACATCAAACCGATATTTATTAATGAAACAAATCCTCTAATTAGCTATTTTATTTAAAATAAGTTATTTCATTGGAAAATTATATCTCTAACGGACAATAATAAAACAGAACAGATTTCGTGTTTTATGCCGACATAGGAAATTTTCTTGTCATAAAGTCATGTCTCATGTCTATAGGCGTCTAACGATTTCAAAACTTCTTACGTTTAAAACAGAAGCTTTTTGAAGCTTATTCTTTGTTTAAAGATACGTTGTATAGTAAGCGATGTTCCCACGTGTCAGACAGACAAACAAAACAATAGTCCCGTATACTTAGCCCACCCTGGAGTGCCTAAACTCTGTATATTGCCCTCCCACGCTGGATGCATCAAAAATTAAGTGCGAAACAAATGTCCCATCAAATAACATTGTTGAGTCAAGCAATATTATAATCTTAAAGTTATCTTAAACTTAAGGGGTCAGTGCTGAAGCAGAGAAATACGAACGATACATGAATATACGAACAATTTTGTATCGATTTCGATTAAACATACATTTTGATTACCCAATCAAGAAATTTCGCGAGGTTGAACGAAGTAATTGGGTTTATATCATACATGTGATGTCATAAAATACGCTTTGTTAAAGTCCAAAACTTCGTAAACCGAAATAGTTTAAAGGTATCATTTATTTACTGATTTAACATTGTGTCAAAATGTATGTATTTTTTCTTTTTTTAAATTTTCGTTATTAATACCTTAATAATTTATCATAACAGTTATTAGTGACTTTTTAGTTGTATAAAGAATTAAATTTCCTTTTTTATAATAATTATTATGTGGAATCTTTTATATCTAAATTAATAAATGATATTATAGGTTTTTAATAAAGAATAGGAATACATTGTGTGACTTCTTTATATAACAATAATCGATCGAATTTTTGTTATGTTAATACAAGTTTAAATTACTAATTACTTTTCTTTACTTTCAACTAACTAAAATTCTTATTCTATTGAGAGCTAGATAAGGGGAAGTTATAGTTATTTTTCGATGTAAAGTGGGTTATGAAGGCAGACTTGCGTTGAGCTAACGAGGATGCGCCATATTATCCTATTCAGGCTTCACCTATTTGTTAATCATTCGGTCTATCCCCGTGGCGATGCCAATCGACTGAAATTAATGTTCTTTTAACTCCGGTGAATTGTTACATCACAAGCTTACTGTCGAGTCAGGTTATGGACGCCTTTAATTTAGGAATGCAACAGCATTCTGAGCTGTTTACTGCAAGGGAACTAACATCTTAATACTATTTATAGTTGACAAAGTTGAAGGCATTGAAATCGCATTAATATTTTTCTAAAATTGAAAGATTAATACATTTTCCGTTATAAAAGACTTTTTTTTGGAGGAAATTCAAGCGGCCTATATCTAGAATAGGCTTTTTTGGCATCTTAATCAATGAAAAACATTAAGGTAATTCTTAAGACAATAGGCAATTGTTAGAGTCAGAGTTAGAGTATCTTAAGTTTACCCATAATTAGCGGGGTGAAATGTTGCTTTGATTATTATATTAATATTAAATTAATTATATTAAATAAATTATTATAATACTACATCAATATCTTGAGGAATCTATTCTGAGTTACAGGGCTGTATAGAACCTTCCAGCCATATTATTAATAAAATTGCACTGGTATTAACATCAGATTTTTTAAACAAACATACGCTCATCAGATGAATTTTGCACCCTTCAATAGACAACCTTGTATCATAATACCTAATATCAAGGCAGAATAGTTAATATATAACACGAGGGCTTAAAGCCAAATACCTTGACATTGTGAGTACTTAGCTGATACAATTATATTGTTTGCTCAGCAGGTCTCCCGTCGTTATCATTCCCCTGTTGCATGAAGGTTGTCGCGATGGCAACTCAGCCATTAGCCATTACATCCTCACTACCCATTACACTTCCCGATCACTAAATCAGCGCGTGTCCGTCTCGTCCGGTAAGTCGTCCGGTATAATCGTTTAGTTTTGATGATAACGTTTTCAGTGAGTGTTCTGAATAGCCTCAACAAGTTCGTTGGACTATTTTAAATAACACAAAATCAAATGACTCTGTTTTTAATTGCTTTTTAAATGAAAAATTTGAAATGAAAGATGCTCGATTGTTATATAAGTGTGAGTGTTATTAAATTTAAAAATATCAAACAAAGTCAAATATGGAAAGAAACAACACCTCGTCTTATTATTGTATTTTCAGGCGTTTTTTAAAATGGTTTTATTTATATTTACTACGAATAGATACTAGTTTTTATATTAAGTATAATGAGATAAAACTGAAATCGAAAGAGAAAGTGAAATTTTTTCCATTTGAACAACTGCAGTTAATGAAGCGAGATTTAATTATGCATGTAAGATGACCGCCTGGCTGAGTGTACCCCTAGCTACCGGTTACATAGCCAGGCAGCCATATGTGAAGATAGCTAGTGTAGCATGCGACATACTGCCCTAGCCACCATCATCTTACCGGCCCAAAAGTTTTCACGCCTCTTTTAAAGGAACCCATGTTGTACGAAAGAGAGAATACGTGTGCCGACCAGGGCAGATGTTTGTGTGGTAAACACAAACACTTGTTCTCGGGTCTTTGTTCTTTAGTTCTAATAATCTAATCAATATATGTATCAAATATGTTTTCTATAACACAAGATCTTAATGAAAGCATTATTTTGTGTGAGGTATATTATGAGTTATTTCATAATAATATTATGATTAATAAGAGTTATATCAAAACTTATCAAACTAGACTTTTAAGATTGTACAACATGAAGAACACACCATGTTTGAACATAAATATTTCTTATTCATCTATCTGTTACTGTATCTTAATACGGATATTTTTATATGACACTTACCTAGTGAAGCCTCGGGATCGGAGAGGTCGGAAAGTGACGGAACTTTTTGCATGGCGCGAGGCTCCTCCGTCTCTGGGGGCTCACTCTTAATGCCTTCAGCGGCACCACCGCCTTCATCGCACTGAAACAATAAAAGAAATTATGTTAGATATAAATATGGGTTGTACATGATTAGTATATTAATATATAATCTTTCAAACTGACAAAATAAACGTTTGTAGAGCTTTCCTCACTAATAAGCTTATTTGCTACAAATAATAATTTTGATTCTACTACAATATATAATATTGAAACTAAAAAAGAGCAAGAAGTAAAGAGGAGTGTTTCAGGTTGAGTTGAACCTGATTTACACAAAAATACATAAAGTATAAGCACGTCTCGAACTTAGTTTTCATACATTCAGAACATAATACTCCACGACACGACTCGCCTAGGATCCAGCGTTTTGAGGCACCCTCAGATTTGTCGCTCCTTCAAGGCTCGCAGATGGCCCTAGAGACTCTAAGAGACAGCGGGACACCACCCCTGGAGGTGATGCCTGTCGATTAGAAATCCTCCAGAGTCTAATTGCCCCTTAAGGCTTGAGAACTTTCCAAGGTTCTCGCCTCCTTAAAATCCCGGTAACGCTGTAAAGGCCATCTGCGGCCAACAGCTTTTGTCATAAAAAAAAAGTACAATACGTCACAGCAGAGGCGCTGCTGTCATTAGAATGCAATTTGATAAATGACGATAAAGATGATCGAGACGGTTTAATTCGATATAAACTTACACTAGACGTAATTAATCAATGAATATTTCAATAAACTAACCCGATAATCGGTATAAATCACGTAAGGTGTTGTATAAAGTTTTTGCGCTAGGCATAGTTTTATGTATGTTGGCATGACAAGCATAGCTGTTTGTTGGGTTTTTAATTTAAACAAATAAATTGTTGTCTAAATTCAACACAGTCAATTTAAAAACTGCATCAATAGTCTATAATATCAGAATTAGCTATCAAACCACGTAGAAAACACACAATCAAAATGATAGGTATTTTTATTGTTTTCAAGCCATAGTCGGCTTAATTTTCAAGGCAAGATTTTAGATGCGTATTTAAATGATATTTTAAAAGCTCACGTTATCCTGTCCACTAGTCGATGGTCAATTGCGTAAATATTCAGTTCACATACAGGAGTCGCTTCCGCTCAATGTTCGGACATGCTTCGCTTAAACATATTCATTCATCGATTCTATAGTACGTACTTTATTACAGAGAGCTTAAAAAGCTGCAGATATAACAGACTTATAATTATTATGGGTTTAAAAATATAAAATTACTATGAAATATAAAATTTAGGGCTATGTTATGATAAAGAGTTACTTTTCAATGGACGCCTATTTCACATTAGTCTCTAATAGATTTGAATCATGATACAGAGTATTTTATTCTAAATAAATAGTTTTATAGTAGGTAGATAAATAACACTTACGTAAACAGCAACACATGATTCAAAATAAAAACATTGGGGTTTAAATTCAATGTCTATAATCGATAAAGCTAATCGGTAATTGCAATTCCATCGAGGCAGCTTCCATTTAAAGTTCAACGGTTACGTTCAAGGACAGTATTGATTTATTTTTATTAAGTGCGCTATTTTTGATAATGACATCTTGATGGAGAAATTTGGAATACACATTCTACGTGTCAAATTCTAAATAATACAGACAATCAAGCCTCTTGGGTCAAAATTTTGTCAATTTTACTTCTTTCAAAACAAATTATTCTGGACTAAAGATTTATCTTCAAGGTACTATCTAGCTGACCCTTTCCCATGCTCCTAATCACAATGTATACAAATATTACCCAATAAAAACGTCAAAATCGAATCAGAGATGTCCCCTTCGTAGTACAATCAAGCAATCTGTCCTACAACAAATTCGTTCCCATTCTCTGGACCCTTGACATATTATTTACTATTAGACCGTGACTGCTGTCATAATATAATTTTGTTATTTACAAGCTTGGTTTTATAATCATTATTTCTATTTATGATCACATGTATGCTAATTAGTCTGTGAGCAAGTGTTTTACCAAAACATATTATAATTAATTTGTACATATTTTTTATAGGTTTTCTTTGTATTTTAGTTACGAATATGATAATGATAGGTATATGGGACTAAACAAAATCACTAGAATTTTGTGCAATAAATTCGTATTTAGTAAAAACTAGATTTCAACAAAGAAACAATTGCTGATTATTTCGTCAATCTTCGTTTTATATGTATTCAGTAATAAATCTTATTTAGTGTCAATAAAATACTCTTTATTCTCATCTGTTTGTCTAGTGAGGCATGAAGTAATAATATTGAAGCTTATTTAGTATTCGCACAAATACGTTGAAATAAATCATACAGTGACTCATGCGCATGTGTTCGATTCGTTTAATGATTTGGTTAGATAATTATTACCATTGCTAGTCTTCGCATATCATAGGTACTGTAACTACGTGACACGTTCTTAAAATTTGTTTTGATTTACATTTTAATCTTTGTTTTACGAATTTAAAGTTTAGCACAGGCTTCGAGAGCTTTTAAGCTATTGGTCCCGGTAGTTCCTACAAAAGCCTTGATTCATCAACGCGTATCTGAGCGTTTTTTAACATAACAAGTTTTGTTGGAATAACAGCTTATATCTAGGCTGATTCGTAGATAATGTTTTTCCCGACAACCTGCATTGTGAATACCAGTATTGTTATTGCTCAAAGAAAAATTATTATTGTAACGACGCTTTATAATAAGTACTAAATTAAATGGTGCTTTAAAACAATCTATTTTACTTACAGACTGACAGCATAAGGGTTGATTAAAATACTAATTATTATTGGATAGTAATTTATAATCTGTGCGTTTGTATTGTTGTCAGAAATATTTCACAATTCACACACATCCTAATGATTCAATATAAAAATAGTCTACTTGTTTACTAAATCAACGTTTTCTAGAATTTTATTTATACTTAGTTCTTTTGGTATATTTAGTTATCATCAAAATAAAGAAGCATAATTATTTAAGAGCTCGAATATATTGTCAATCGATAGATAATGCAATAAGAGGTGTTAGGAAGGTTCGTGACCCCAATTGAGATAATCACGTGGCAATAGGGCGAGGGGACCCACCCGGTACAAAAATACCCCTCAATGTTTACCTGTTAATCATCGAACGGTTCACTGAATAGGGAGTTCGTTAACACGTGTAGTTGAAAAGTCGAGATCTCCTGCGATTTAATGATGGATGCCGTCATTCCATCACCGAGTTCTGATTTCCGAATGTATATTCATTTGTAAAACATTGTACCCTGAATAAAGTTTGACCGAATTTAAACAATTGTATTTTTGATCTCGAGAAGCGAACAACAAACAAGCGGACGTCCCAAAGTGCCATCTCCAACCTCACAACTCGAGACAATTTAAAACATATTTTGTCTAGATTGTACAGTTTGGCAAGTTAAATCAAAATAATGAAATAATCTTTTAAACGACAAAATGAATAATTGAAACAGATGAAGAAACACGTAAAAAATACAGTTGAATCTCCTATTTGAAGTCAAAAACAATTTTCGGTAGAGCAATAAATAACAATAATTCTTTTACTTGATTCATATTTCTTAACATAGCATAACCCAAGGGATATTTATTTTATGATTTGAATCTACGAGTAAATGAAAATAATATTAAAAGTGGCTGTACATATGCCGTTAACCCAAATACTAAGTTTATTATTAGTTGAGATGAGAATACTAGATGCGAAATATCTGCGCGGTTTCATTCAGCTACACTCAGTTAAATTGCGTACTAACAGTGTTGTGCGAATCTAACATGTTATTAATAAGAAATGTGCTCTATACATATACAGTTCAAAATATTTTACTTGCTGACTGCTCCATATACGCATTATGTTATGATGACAAGTATTTTTATTGAGACAAAACTAAATGTTAATGAAAAAATTTATGTGAACATAATTCGTCTGAGACTCCAGATTTTTAGGAGTCATGACAATGAAAACAAACATTTCATGAGTTTCAGCAGCAGTATCGGCGTACTCCAAACCATTGAAAGACAAGTACATAGTTATTTCGCTTTGTTCTAATTCTAACTATAAAGAGGCTGAACAACGGATATCCTTTCCATAAGTTTGTACGATCCAAATCTACTTCACATACGTCAGAAATAATGCCCCATTAGTCGTTCGGTGACGTGTGTGGGGGCTCGATCTTGTCACACTTTATCACGCAGCTACTTTTTAAACGTGATCTGATTTATCTACTGAATAATCCTCGCTTTGTCATATATTACAGGCTTAAAATATAGCTGGATAAAGAAACAAATTGTTCAAAAAGCCCATGGGACAATTAACGCTAGAAAAAAGGGCGAATCATTGAAAGAGTTTTGGCGATATATTGAAATCTTTTAATAAAATTTTTAATGAGTTTTTAGCTATTTGCTCGATTAAAGGGTTTTCAATTAATTTATTTTAAAGAGTTAGTTTAAAAATAAATATAAAAATGTTTCTATGTATGCAAGGATGTGGAAAATAAGTCTCATTTTTGCTGTCAAATAGCAGTTGAAATTAGCATTGCAAGTTAATCAACACCGTACGTTATTTAGAAAACAAAACTCCACAACACACCACCTACTTTATCGGGCTCAGGTAACTGAGCACTGAGTATATTTTGCTCGGTCAGTTTCCACGACTAACGAACTAAAACGCTTTTGTATAAGTTATGGTTCGTAGAGAAAAATCATATCAAATTTGTCATATCCTTCAAGTACCTTTTTAATTAGAGACCGGATACCTCCTAATGAGCTACGCGCGGATGGACCAACTAATTTTTCCCAAATAAATACGAATTGAGAAATTATATTTAGAAAGAGAGAAATAAATAATTTTCTAGTGGGGGTTGCTAGGTAACTATTCTTATTACAGAAAATAACTGCAGGGTGTAAGAAAAATCGTTTATATTTCATATGTGAGTTCTTCACAGCAAAAATTTTACATCGCGTTTACTTGACAGGCTTAAAAGCGGTAATTTAGCTTACGCAAGAAAATTGTACTGCATCCTATGATCCCTTCGGCCTTGCACCTTTTATCATTGATTTGTATTTATTAAGGATTTGCTTGATCCATGTACCTAGTATAACTTTTGTGTTAGCCAATAAATTTCTTCTCTTTCTTATATTTAACAAAATAAAATCTTTTTTACAAGTTATAATATAAATATAAACTAGGAATGGACTATAACTTACACTTTATTTACACACTAATGTTATAAGAATAAAGTAAAAAGATTGGTGTGCAGATCTGCCTTTTTTCATAAGATCAACAAACTTTACATTGAAATTTAGCGAATTTGTGAAATGAATAATAAAAAATAATAAGTTTTTCAAAAAAAAATACATAGTTTATAAAATTGATATAAGTTCAATTTACGGCATACGCAAAATGGCTGAGGAAATCTATGTACATGACGTCACAAGTTGCTGACAACTCCAATTTGAAGTTTTAATGTGATTTGATCAAATGTTTCGTTGAGTCTGCCGTGAGCCTATATAATCTATAGCAGCTTTTAACGCTGTTGCCTGTAAATTATTTCAAAACTTATTCTTTATGGCGACACTTCAACCAACGAAGGTGTTAATGTCATAACGGCTGACGGAGCCCTCTATTACGCGGTTATTAACGACCCACTCGAATCCCCACTACAAATATGATTTAATACAGGAATGACTTATTATTTCACTGAGGGTTTAAATCTGTTATAGTTATACGTATTATATCTTAACAGGTACAAAGCACGCATATTATTCGTGTTTTATTTTAGTTCGCAGAAGTTTGTGAATTAAAATGAGCATCGACAAAAAAATAGGAAACTTTTCTTTTTAGGTACAAAGTTTAGTACCGTATCGTAAAAATAATTTTAAAATTAAATAATTTATATCGTTTAATCACTAAAATAAGAAAATAGGTTAATGCCTCGCTAAATCTAAATAACCCTTTGATTATTAAAAATTATTCCCAACAAACATAAATGCGTTACTCATTCGTAAAAAAGTCTCACAGTTTTTTCGTCACCGTAAGCTAATGTCGAAACTCATTAGTGTAGCTTAGCGTCAGTGTCATGGACAAGTTTAAAAATAAAAAGTGCGGTAACAACTTTGAAATAGGAACTTCGGTTTGTTTTGGATACTCCTTTGCTATGCGTTGATTGATTGCTGCCGTTTGTGGGCACCCGGGTGTCAAATTAAATACTTTATAACAATGTTTAGACCGAATGGGCAAAACATTATAAAATGTAATTGCGATTAACATGATAACGTACACCATTAAATAAACAGGTAAGATTATTTAGTAAAAATCGTTACTTGTTTTATTTTAATGGTAAAAGAGATTATTTTATTTTGATGAAATTAATTTATATGTAAAATCTATGAATTATCTTACAAGTTAGGAGTGACCGTCACCTTGCGATACCAGAATATCAAGAAAAAACTTATAAGTTATTCGTTTATATTGTGGACACAAGAGATGTTTATGCCTTCAATACCCTGTAATTAAACTGGCTACTTTTCCTATAGCACGGAAATACAGTGAAACTGCTTTGCGATTGAAATAGAAAAGGAGGTGGTACCTTATCTCGCCCACCTAAGGGACCGTACAAGTGGGCCTACAACCTAGAACATATTATTCAAGGTTTATATAAAAATTTGTAGGTAACCTAATAAGAAAAGAATTACTTCTAATGCGACTGATGAATTTTCAAATGAAGAAAGTTTTGAGCCCCCAAATGAGTAAATCACGAATAATTTGTAACTAGTGACTAGAACTACGTGGGGTGGTTTTAAAAAAAGTCAGCTCACGGTCCGATGATTCGCGCGCGCGCATCCGGCGGGCGCCCTACCTTAACCACACGTCGCTTGACGACACTCTGGACAATAACGTAGACACTATGGCCGTTACAAGAATATCATAATAATAAACTTTGTTTTTTAAAATTCTTCAACAAAGAATTATAAAAACTACATATAGTTTGAAAAGCGTGGCGTAGAGTTTTTCGAGATTTATTTATATTATTAACTTCAAGATTCATACACATATCCCTAAAAGATATCGGGATAAGAAGAGAGCTATCATTAGTAATCCAATTACGGGCGTAATCGGTCCCTGCATTTACTCGAAACTGGAACTGGTACGCAGTAATTATACTTATTATAGACAAGTCCCACACTTAAAGCATGTTTGCCGTTGTATGTTCATATGTCGACGAATGAACACGACAATAAAACTAGCTTGCAGTGTCAGCCAATGTAGTATTGGCTTACACTGCAAGCTAGTTTTAAAAATCATTGATATGTGCTTATATTAATGCGATTTGTCTATTTAGCTTTATAAGTTTAGATCAATATAACTCATGTCATTACAGCCCTAGCATACTATATAAATCATTATTATGTTAGTTATTTATTGATTAGTTATGAGCTGCGATTGTCTGTGCATCACTAACATATTTTCTTAATAATTGTTAAATAAAGTATTATTTAATTCTCTATAAGATATTACATGTTTTGAAAATTATGTAGACTGCCTTACACTCCAAATTTTAAGGGAGAGATTTACTGCTATTCCATGCTATATATATTTTTAATGTTTTATAAAATATTTGATAAGTAATTATATTATTGGTAATTTATGAAATCATTTTTGAAACCATAACATATTTATATTCCCTAGGATGTAAGGATTCTGCGAAGTACTCAAAACATTAACTTTTGTATTGTATATGATCTGCTGCCTGCCGAGTATTGCATATGTATTTAGATAGATACATTTTAATCTTATCTATAGGCAATTTATGTCCTTAGGATACTTATGGTAACCCGATTAATATCAGATGCCATAAATGTTATGTTTCCTGTCGCTCAGAAGAACCAGAAATACCCGCCGATGAGAGAAAGACATTGAACGGCCTGGTTTGTCGTGCCATACAAGTTTTCTAAAGAACTTTATCATCAGCATAAACTTCATCTTATACAGCATCGGAAATCCTGTATTTACTCAATGACATACTAAGGGAAAAGTTGTAAGTTAATAAACATAAGAAGATACCAATTTATATTGTAATTTCATTTTTCTTTTCCAATGAAAACCAATTCAATACAAAACCTCTAAATTTTAAAAATAGGTTAGTTAATTATATCTGTGGAAAAAGAATGGTTGGTGTATTTTCTTTCGAACTTGATACAGTACTAGTATTAGATTTTCTAAGCTGAATAAAAAAAAATTCAGTAAGCATATAAAAGCCTTATATATGTTATATAAAAAACCGATTATTGGAGACTTTACTTATAATAGATACGTTTTTAGGACTTTCATTATTTACTATTACATACGAGTAAATGGATCTTTAGTATTTTATTAGTTTTAACTAAAATATTGATCTGTGTTTATACTTAATGCCATCTGTAACATTGAAATTACAGTTAATTAAACACGTGCGTACAATTCAGACACAATTAAGTACATTTTATTATTTTAATGTTTTGTTAGAAAACAACGTAATTACGGGTTAACGCGACTTATATTTTTCTTATTAAATATGACTAAGATTTACAAGTAGATCCCGATCCTTAACAATAAAATTATTAAACCAAAATACACATATTAGAAGCTGATATTTTGGGAAATATTGTACTCTATATTTAAAAAATACGTTAACTTAACCACTTACCAGATCTAGTCGAAGGCTGAAAGAGACATGTTTCCTTTGCGGCGGCATAGTGGTTGGGGGCCCCTCGTAGAAAGCCGCCTCCTCGAGACCATAATCAGCCTCGGGCTCTCCCCACTCCAGCTTCATAGCGCTGGGACTGGAACAAAGATGAAAATAATCAGATAAATTAAGTTTTTCCTATAAAATTCACGCAAATGACCAAATGCCATCTGCGGTTGACTCTCTGCGAATATCTTAACCAATCTTAAATTTGGTCTCTTTTTTGGAAGATGATCTTTCTCATATTTGAAGTTGAAGAATATGAATGTAGTGGATTATAACTAAATAAGATAAGTTTCTTTAATACCAATTAATGCAAGAGCGAAGGAGTACAGGGTTTATTTCAGTGGATTTCTCGGTCAAAACTAACTCGACTAAGGAACCATAC
Source organism: Acentria ephemerella (assembly GCA_943193645.1). NCBI lineage: Eukaryota > Metazoa > Arthropoda > Insecta > Lepidoptera > Crambidae > Acentria > Acentria ephemerella. The sequence continues at coordinate 4,664,397 of OW971889.1, forward strand.
ATAACCACGAAGATTTCTATTCTATTAAGTTGTGGAATAGACGAAAATGTTTTTCTTGTCACAGACAAGTTCATTCTGAAATTGGACATTGGAGTATCAGTAAAATATGTCTGAAATTGCCGGATTAGTTTAAAACTGTTCCACGGTTGTATCGAACAAGTGATGTTTAACAGTAAAGTCAAGCCTATATTAATTCTCCCAAATGTTGGAAAGATTTTGCCCACTTGCCTTAGAACCTAACTTTGTGCAATGTTTGAAACTTGTTAAGAACATCACGAAAGATAGGACATTGTGAAGGATATCATTAAACGGACTGAGTAAACATTTTCATTAATATGTTGAATTGAGCATATCGTCCCTGAGAATACATTCTTTTAAAAAAAGGATATTTGAACTTTCTATTGCTACGCATACTATTTAAATTTCACGTAACCAAGAGCTACAGGAATATGATATAAAATAGAATAAAATAAAATTACATTGAAGGTAAAAAGGGGTAGAGTACACCTTCCCACTGTTATTACTTCAAGCCAACTCGCTCATCTAGTAAGGCTTCACTTACCGCAAACGGGAACAACCTATTCCGATGACCAAAAAACTCTTGCGGTGCCATCTATCTCATTCACACTGCAAGGTAATGTAAGAGAAAACAACAACTATCGAACGTCAAGTTTCTTTTCAGGGTAGGATAACCTGTTTCCCATCTTGCGATCCATCAACTCGCTCTATTGAGCGCATTAAGCTTTTTATAGATCCTTGTATGCCTCTGTTTGTAGGTTACTTACTTTGAGACAACTGTGATTCACTTACAGATAAAGTAGCTGTATTGTAGAGTTTAAAGTCTTTATTCTAAAATCATTTTATGTTTAGTTTCATTGTAATTCTTTCAAGTTTCGTTAACATTATTTATATCTTTATTTTTGAATCATTTGTTAGAACTATCTTTTGAAGTTATTAATGGCCCATCAAAGCGATCAGAATAAGGAATTATAGTTAACACTTTAAATATAACTTGTAACGGGTTGATCCGGCGGAAACTATACTCCATCTAAGACACGTGTAGCGAAAACTACGATAAATTTCCCGAGCTATAATCTTTACACTTATATCCTTAAACTGAAGAATTAGAATTGATTGTATCAGTTGTAAGATAGAAGTTTGTCGTTAAATAGCCAAGAGGAGTATAGTAAATGTGTCGTCGGGAGAATTCGGCCCGTGTGATGTCGTTTCGGATAATATCCGCCGGATATGCAGTCACGACACCATCGGACATTATTGTCGTAATTGAGACAGCGTGTCGATTTGTTCATTCGGTGGGCCGGTAATTAACTTGCAGGGGAACTGATTTAGAGCGCACGGTTGAGATGGTTTCAATGAGGTGTCTTTAAGGGTTGCAAATGGGAGGGTTCGATTAGGCGTTACAATTGAAAGACAAGAATTTTTTTTATGGAAAATGCACAACACGAACTACTTACTTATTTAATAATTTATATACAGACATACAATTTAATGGAAAACATGGGGAACATTTAGTGGAGAAAATGTGCTATTTATTTCTAATGAAATCTCTTGTAATAGACCCGCGAAAGGAGAGCTTGCAGATAATGCAGACTCAGTATGTACCTACGCCTAAAATCGTGACCACAACAGATACATTAGTTGTACAAAAAATAAGTACTAACTTTTGCAATAAAAAAACATATTTTTATTACGAAGTTGCCTTGGGAGAAATAATTTAACAGTTTAATTGTTTTTACATAAAATTGACACGCCTAATGCCTTAAAATTATTATGCAAATATATTGCATACATTTCTCATATTAATAATATCTAAGCGTTCGTGGGCTATATAATAAAAAAATGATTTTCATAAAAGTTGTGTAAGTGCTATCGTTCTTTCATTAATTTTAATGTCAGGAATATTACGCATTACATTCACCTACAAATTTTCAGATAAGGCTTCGGCAAGTGTTGACAACAAGTCTATAGTTACTGCTCATACGCAGCGGAATAATGTCCCTGAAAAATTCGACTGTATATTCTGCGAAGTGCCACGTCACTCAGAGACAATACGTAGAACCTGGATTGAATAATTCAACGCCTTTGCCCGCCAGTCAGCCAGTCGCTCAAAATAGCGATACACGCTATCTAATCGGCGAAAGATAAAAATTCTGACAACTCATAACGCCGTAGCTTTGTCCCGTCTTTAAACAGTAAATCTTTGGTGCCTAGGGTATTAATAACAGAATACCGCCCAAAACACCTATAGAGCAAGGTTGAAAATGTAATATGTACAAGAGCATAATCCGTTATTTCAGGATTAGGTTTCCGACCTACAGAACATCAACATGGTAACAGGATTCGTATCACGCAATTTCGCATGCTGCCTTCGCATGATGCGAATAATCGGCTTATTTAAACCTGAAGTTAATGCATCTGTCAATCAAGGAAACTTTTCTTGGAAGGATATTTCAGAAAGTTTAGCATTTTTAGGAATTTTAAGTTAGAATTTCAATTGGTATATAATAAAATTCAATTGGTAAAATTGATTTTTGTTTAATTAAATTTAAATATGTGAATAATTTATAGGAAGGGATTATTCGTTTTATAAGCTTTTTAGTTATCAAATGTTATTGCCTTTCAAATTCTTACGAATAAAGTAAATATAATTTTTTTGCTTACTTACCTATCCAGAATGGTCTAAGATTAATTTAATGAAGAATTATTTAGTCCATTTAGTCTTTGAAGATTAATGAGTTTGAAGCAATCTTTGGGCTCTAGAAACAGTTAACTTTCGATACCGAAAGACACCTTTTTGTATTATCTATCGATGTTAAACTAGACACTTTTTAGTTTATCATCTTGTCATTTACATGACAGACAATGTCAGTAAAATGTAGATTATATTATTTATAATTTAAATCTTTCTAAATATTTCTTATGATATGGCGAAGAGATTCACTAAGGCTACGATAAATTGGGCAGAATTTGAGAAATGTGTACCACCCGAGCAAAAGACTAATTATTTTGCATTCAAAGGAAAGGCAGACGTATACTTACGACGGTAATGTTTCATTATTAAAATGTGAAAATTAGATAAACATTATTTATAATTTATTTTAAAGAAGATGCGGTCTTGCTGGTGGTAATAGTTAATATTTGTAATTCAAAGTATCTAAGACCTACTTTAAATTAATTATACAACTACAAATATATACAATTCCAAAATATATTACGCCCATGGTGGGTAATTGGTGGTCAACTGATTGGTCAATATGACAGTCCAGCTATGATATTGGTAACATAGTTTCATGTATCACCATCACTATATTTACATGAGATATGCAATATTTGAGTCATTGTCATATAATCTCTTTACAGAGTAAACGCAAATCCACCCGAACCACCGAAGATAGACTGGGCAGAGTACTCTAAAAAGGTGCCCGTAGCTGGACTTGTGGATAAACTAAAGGCTGAATACGAGAAGTTCAATGTGCCTTACCCTCAAGACACACTCTCAGCCAAGGTAGATGAACAATGGAAGGCGTTAGAACCAGAAATTAAAAAGTTTTGTGATGAACGACAGAAAGATATTGATAGGTGTGTAGTTGTATCTACTCAATTTTTTCACCTATTTACATATTATGTAACATTATCGCCTTATTAGGCAATAATTTTAATTAAATTTTTTTATTAATATCAATAATGTTTAAAAATACATAACATTCGAAATTTTCAATTTATTGCGGGGAATTTATTTTAACAGTGCTTCAAAGGAGCTGTCTCGAATAAGAGCTCTACCTAAATTCGACGAGATGACCCTGGAGATATACGCTGAAATGCACCCTGATTTGGCATTAGATCCTGTCAATAAACCTACATTCTGGCCACATAATGCTGAAGAACAACTTGACTATAAGCCTCCGCAAACGAGTAATGAGAAGAAAAAATAAATGCTTTACCGAAAAACATGATAAATGAAAATAAATAATTTGTATCCACAATGTTTGGTAATTTGTACTTTCTTTCTTCAAATTATTATTATTACATTTTAAGTACTAGAATCTTCAATATATAAAAAAAACAGTAACTTTGCACAATCAATGAATTATTAAAAATTAACCAGGTTTTTATTTATAATTTGCTATTCAATTACAACAATGTAAGCATGTAATTGCTTATTTCTCAGATCAAAAAAAATATTTCCAGATTGGTTGTTAGTCATTTCAATATATTATATTATAATTTCTGAATTTTAGATTTCATTGTTTTTGTTGGTAATAAAGTCAACTGCGCTAGCGCTTACACCGCGATCAAGTTATAGGCGTAGCCGACATCCAAGTCAAACTGCGTGATTATTATGAACACAAGGGATGTAGACATTCTGTCTATATTTAGCCCTGCACTCAGGGTCGTCGCGGGGACATAAACCAAGAGCAAATTATGATTGATGATCGGGTTGCTTTGCACGCCGTTTTATTTTAGTCTTTATAAGGTATACCTAACTAGATATAGGGTTTAATTGTTTGGAAATTATACAGAAGATTCCAATGAACAAACATTTTGCCTTCTACTGTCGAAAGAAAAAAGGCTGAATTCTAAATTCTTTCTTCCAGTTATTTTTCAAAAGGAAACCCTAAATTATCTGAAGTGGTTCACGCTGAACCACTAAATAATTTAAGGACTACTTTAGCTTTGAATTGATGACGTCCTATTATGACAAAAATAATAGTTTTTTTGTTTGTTTCTAAAACCAAATACAAAACGAAAGCGCTCTCGAAGTTCATCAATAAGTCAATGCGCTTGCACATGTGTGCGAAGTGAAGTGCAATCGACGCTGTCCATTATGAGGGATTGGTAGGGCAGACGCCTTTCCAAGAAACTTCATGTAACCCAAGTTAGCACTTTCTTAATAACTCGTGTTGTGCATTAATACGTAGGGTTAGATTAATACTAAGTATTACAGCTGGCAATGCCTATACTAATTATATCGAACGGCAATGATTATTATAAAATAATATAGCAACCTATAGTGTATTCGATTTAAGATTATTTATGGGTAAATAAAATTAACGTATAGCAACACACATATAGAATATTGTAATGAAGTTAAAGTTGTAGGTAGGTAGTTCGAAAAATTGAATTTTTATTTATCTCAATTCTTTTCAATATTTACTATAGGTATATGCTTAACATGTCAAGAGCAGATCTTTAATTCGTTTTAATAAGTTTCAATGGTAAATGTAATAGATATTTTTAAATTAATTATTTAAGTTTTATAAATGGTACCTAATTAAAAAGTTTGGCTTTTTTGAAGAGAAATTTACTAAACTAAGATGGGCTGTAACTATCTCCAGACTTGGTCATTGTTAGTTTCCGTTTGGTATAAGTAGAGTCGAGAAGATCGAATCAATCAACGCGGGAACTTCGACGGATATCCGATGGACGGTCTACAACAAAACAAATTTCGACTTACTTGTAACATAGCAATAGGAGATAGAGAAACTCAATGTTGTTTTTATAGAGTGCACTCACTCGTTTTTCTCGTGAAATTTTTCAGATTTTTTATTATATATTATTTAGGTAATTATAAGTACATATTGTAAGTTATATAAATATTAATATTGAAACTTTGTTGATAGAATGTTAAAGCTCATTATCTTGAATAAGATACGCTACCAACAACATACGCAGTCCTAAAGATTGTATGTTTCCGTCGCAAGCGTAAGTGCGAAATGCCTCGTAGAGGGACCACCTGTTAAAGCTACCTATTTATAAGTCAGCCCTCGCCCTTTTATCGCTTTTCGACCATTCATGGTTCTATGACTAATGTTTGGAGCGAGAAGATTGTTTTAAATTTGAAGGAATACCAATATGTAGAATGCATAATTATGTCCACCCGTAGCACGTCGGACATAACTCAAGTCACCTTTGAATAATTAATTATAACAATCATTATGATAACTAATTATGATGATCGCTTGGATGGTTCGTCAGTACTCTAGCTAAAGGTTCCTTGGCCAAGGGTGCCAGATTCGAGTCCCGAACCCAGCCGAGGCAGAGGTTTATGTGATTAACTCGAATATTTGTTCTCGGGTCCGGCGTTCGTGTATTTATTGCCTTGTTATCTGAATTAATTTTTGCGGAATTATAATAAGGGAAATATTGCACTCTGATGAGAAATGACACCTTTTGATGTAAATTATAAAAATTTAAATCCTTTGTATAGAATTTTGTTTTTTTTTAAATATTTATGTTGGTATGTCTAGGCAGGCTCAAATTAAACATTGGCTCTCAGACTATGGACACCGATCGCCCACTTACGTGCAATGCTAAATCTATCTCTATACTGGAAGTAAAGATCTTTGTAAATTTTACAAGAATATCAACCTTAAGCAACTTCCTCCTTGATAATGGCATCTATAGTGAAAACTATAACTCAGGAAAAATATCTGTTTGTAAGACAGACTTTGAATAAGATAAAATTCTGTAACTGAAAAACTCAATCAGCCCATACTAACGAATTTTTATACACTCTGCCTGAAGTAAGTACGTTATATTTAAATAACTGTCAACATCGTCTCATAACTATTCGAGATTTGTATACAAGTTTCTACGAACATAGAAGAGAAGACATCTCCATAGAAGATGGGGAAATTTTTAGCTGAAAAACTCTTCAAAAAGACTTTTGAATTTTGAAATAAGCTTTTGATAGTTAAAATATGGGCATAAAAATATACGCTCTAATTGAGCTGTTCCAATAATTTTAATATTTTTCTTTTCATAATTTAAACTAATTTGACTAAGAAAACTTCGATTTGCATTTTAGAGTGCTCAATTTGACGCTTGCCCATACAACTTATAATGCTTAAAATATTAAATAATGTGAATTTAAGAAGCTTTCCAGTTTACGGCCATAACATCTCAACTTACTAACTTGTGATTATTACTCGTCAACCTCAATCATACTAACTACGCTTCCTTGTTTAATTATCAATTTATCACACAGTACTTGTGGCATAATAATTATATACAAGTATTTTATTGCATAGACAGTCGTGCATTTAAATGTTTATCAGTCATCGAACGACGACCCCCGTCCATGAACAGTATGTCGTATAATATGAACTTGCGCTCATACTGTTTCATCTATTTTGAGCTTATTTGAATGTGACTTGACTGGCCGAGTGGTCACTACTACTATTTAAAGACTGGTCGGGTCTCAGGTTCGAGTACTGGCTGAGCTAGATTACTGTGTAATAAACACAGAATTTGTTATCATGGTTGTTAGTATATTCATGTATGTATATTTCTTATAATGTAATTTTTATATATGAATATAAGAACAATTTAAGCAAAATATAAAACATGTTTTTTATTATCTAGTATCCATGACATAAGCAGGTAATAAAAATAAATATGAAATCGATGTAGATGTTCATAAATAATTATGTTTAATTTGGGCTAGATAATATGTCGTAATGTGAGCATTATTATTATTAATAATATTTCTGTTTTGTGTTAAATTTATCTAAATCGTTAAAGTAAATTATATTTGAAACATTACCGATATAGTTTTCATCTCTGATTCACTGTTTGTCGTATAAAGTGAATTTTAGTCTTTACGTAAAAGTAGATTTTATGTCATGACTATTTTTAAAAATGTCATGATGACATTTTATTCGCCTGTTTTAATTAAACGTCCTAAGATGACTATAATCAACATGAAGTACCTCTCTCTCCCTCATATCTCTTGAAGAAACGTGAACCTTGAACCTTTTGAGAAACTTTGACAGCGAAACATCTCGAAAAGAGACATGGCGGGTAATACAAGCACAAGAATCTTTTTGTGATATTACTCCTTTTTTACTATTCTAAATATTATTCCTTTTCTTATACTATTCTATATATTATTCTATTTATTATATGACTCCTTTGTAAAAGGAAAAGATTATAATTTGAAACCAAACCAAGTGGCTGGCGCAATGGGACGACCAAATAGTCCGCTATGGGCAGAGGATTTATACATGAGTTATATCTTTCGACCATGAATTAGAGCGAGACAGTCAGCGAGCAACTACAGCCTGCAACCCTCACTCAAAACTACCATGACCACATCAAGCAAAAGGAAGAATGACAACCATAGATTACCTTTAAATATTTCTGAAGACTTTCTATATTTTTATTAAGCACCCGAACGTTTATAGTAGATAATATAACTTCAGATTAGGCAAGACTGTGATGTTGATCGTCACTAATTAATTCATAATTAAAAATTCTGGTGCGCCCGCGCTTACGGTCCGCGTCAAGCAATTATACTGCCCACACATGTCAAATGAGAATGAACTCTATATTTTAAAGCATATGGTATTATTATGATATGGAATGCACAGTTTGAATGAAGGGCAAGCGACAGTTGTTTTATTTTGTACTAAATATAGTACTTGGACTGAATTGTTACTGTGCCAGCTTTGTGTAGCGATGGTGTCGATTAGTATTCGTGATAGCATCATTTTAATATTGTCAACGATTATTTTTATCGCAATATTTTATTTTATTTATACACACTATAATTGCAAATTTTTATACTCAGGATAAAATAATATAATGCGATAAGCATTGCATTAAAACCAAAGGCGAAGACTTTATTAGATAGATATTATTTAATTTTATCGTTCTATTTGGCTACCAAAATATTTATCTACGCATTCTGATATTAAACTCTTTGATAACTAAAGTAGGTATCAATTTGATTAAGATTTTAAATATCTGTTGAGACGTCAACTCCCAATATACAAATCTCAGCCAAAATTTCCTCGTGGGCGGACTTGTGGCCAAACGATGAAACAACAACGAATAACATTAAAACTGTTGAGTAGGTAGAGACATTAACAAAAAAGAATTTATAAAGATATACTAATTAGGTGTTTTGTCAATAAATACACGTGATCATTGATTAAATTATTCGTTTTAAAACCGATGTAATCTTTGTTTTCGTTTCTTTGCCCTTCAAAAAGAGTAAGATTTATGCTATTACCAAAGCTCAAAATTGGCCTGTTTGTTTGTGTTTTGTATGTGTGTGTAGGCCTGTGCAAGCCATCTGTTGCTATGGCGTTTCTTTGGAATGGTGACATTGGTGACTGAAAAAGACGATTTACATCCATAACAGAACAAAGAATACGTTGTCCGCTATTAGATCGTTTTTTTATTCCTAAAAGGGTAGTTCTAGGCCTTCATGTCACCTATAGTATTTATAATTGAAGACAATAAGATAAATATATAGACTTAGGTAGGTATGTAAGTATTTTACAGAAAACTGTTGACGACGTGAAATGTGGTAAGCAAACATATTTAATAAATGAACTAATTTACATGTTTAGTTAATATTTTGTAATAAATATTTATTACTTAGTTTAAAAATAGATAGTAGCTACTATTTTTAAACTAAATAATCCCGCATTCAAAGCCAAAGTCAAAATACATACATATTCAGTCCAGACACATTATATACTCTTAAGAAAAACAAGATCGAAGAATATAATCATAATGCTGCAGAGTATATAGTTATTAGCATAATATTCATAATAATAGCTAAAACTATATACAGTAATTCGAAATGTCTAGAAAATTGTACTATACTGAGGTCAATTAAATTTTGATTTTATATTTACAAATTATTATTAGGAACGACAATTTCACAGCCATTTACATATATTTTATTTGATACTATGGCATATAGCAGTCGATTTAGTTACAATGTGATGTTTTAATATAAGATTAAACATTTTGATTGAAGAATACACAAAGAGACCTTAAGTGGACCGTTAGAGGCACCTGTCCGCAGGCACAAGATTTATATTAGTTACAAGAGGCGTAATAAGGTTAATCACATGAAAATTACATAATATCATCAATAACATAACTTTTATACATAGTTTATTAGGACTGCTGGTGTTAAAGAATGTCTCAAATGACTATCTTAAGTAGAGTTAAAACTACAGAAATTATCGAATATTTCGTCTATATAAATATTAAATTACATCTCACTATGTCTATCAAAGGCTTGTTTGCGCGTTTTATACCGGTGCAGCAAGCGCATATTCGCATCGAGAAAGTGAGTTCCGTCCCAAATCATGCCAGTGTTTATACCTGCTAGGGAACAGGGTCCCGTTGCGTGCAAGGTGTACAGCACCCTACACGCACACACACTAACAGTGCGCATCTGTTGTCGTCATAGGGTTGCGAACTTTTTAAAAGATTCATTCAGATTAACCAACAGTGGTTTAAAGATTTTAAAGTTAATATAATTTTTTTGAGTGAATAAACAAATTAAACGTGTGTCTTTGACTATTTTTCTTAAAGCAATAAAAAAATTGTGGTAATTGGTGTCAAAGGAAAACACTAAGGTACTAAATAATAAACGTTGAAAAAAAGACTTAAGAATATGTATCGTATATATTGCATCGTTTTTAATTACAAATTAGAATATTAATTCAAGTGGAAATTTGATTCGCATTGATACTATATTTTTATTTACCGTTTATAAATTTAATAAAAGTTTATATTTGATAGTTTGAATTTACTCAATGAGCATGAGTAAATTCAAACTATGATTGTCAACCCTAATCTGACACCCCGCCTCCGCTCGTCCGATAGTACACCGAACCTCTGATGCTAGCTCGTCATATGTCGATCGACAGTTTTTTTTATTTATTTACGGCCTGTCTCATAAAATGGGAACAGGCATAGAATATTGCCGCTCGCTGTTCTTTTTGCCAAAGGAAGAGGCTTTTTATCACCTGTTTACTGTTGAAGTATTTTGACGTTTTATGGAAGGAAGGCTTTGCAAAACATATTTTTTAAAATGTTTTCTTTTTATTTACTCTTTTAATAAAGCTTCTATGAGTTTGTCTTAACATTTTAGTCTTTAGATTAATTAATACAAATTTCATCTTAACAATTATTATTGGATATATGTATATAGATTTAAAACCCATATCTTTCAAATTGAATTGAATATAAATGGATGCTTATGTCGATCGCATAACCTTCAGATATTTAGATAACTCCAGTAGGTTTCTGATAATATGGTAATACACAATGTGGAACGCAATCCCGGGTTTTGAATAATTTTTATTAATGGATTTAAGTATACAATCATATTTAAAAAATCTGACATTTATATATACAATGATTTATGAATCTATATAATTAATTACAGAATAATTAATTTTTTATCACTAAAGTAAGAATTGAATTGAATTATATTTATATTGAAGCATAGTCTACGTTTGATTTCATGAAAATTATAATATTATTTTGTATTTCTCACATGGTAATTACATTTCTATCCCAAAGTGAGCATCTTGAAGAGCTTGTGTTATAGATACTAGTTGACGGAGAAATATAGATAGTAATATATCAGAACTAAACTAAATAAACAGACAAACCACCATGACTTGTGAACGAATATTCGTACTCATCATGCAAACAATGGCTACCGGGCTATTTTATGTCCAACTCCTATGAAATTATGAGGAGTTCTTGATCTAATGTTCTTAATCTTAATTCTAGTTATTTTACCTATAATCTTTAAAAAGAAATAATAGGATTTCGATTAGATCCATTAAACAAACATTATTTTTTTACTATTATTCGTGTTAGTAAATATGAATGGTAACTAGACCTGTTAAGGAATGTTTAACTTAAACTGTGCAGACAAATCGATTCTAAGTTGTTCAAAGTTCACCTACTAAGTATTAAATACTAACAATAACTACAACATTACCCACTTCAAGTGGTAAATAACCTTCGACACAAAGTACTCACGTGTTGGATGTTTGTTTTACCAATAACCATTATCAGATTTATGGCTACGTAGGTAACCGAGACTTTGAGTAATCGAAAACTAGCCACGGCGCGATAGAACTGAAGTAAATATCACAACCTAAAAGTAAGTTTTGTATTTTTAATTTTTAGAATCATATATATATAATACGCTATAGAGCAGAGGCCCGACCATTATGTTATCATTGCATGGGATATGTGGATTTAAATAAACTAAACTTTGTAGGATAGGACTAACTAGGGTTGCTACCCGTACTAAAATATATCTATAGTATCGTACTTTATATCAGTCAATTGTACTAAACATTATGGAAAAATTAGATTGTTATATTAACTGTGACTGGTCTGGAACGAACCCAAAGCGCAGCACGGTGAATTTATATGGTAAAATACATTATGATTGGAAATAAATGTGTACGTACTTATTTCCTGAATTTCCCTTAAAATCTATATTTATTAATCTTTTTTAAGAAAAATACTTTTTTGTTCAAAATAACGTGGCAAGTCTAGGACTAATAGATATTTTTATTCACTTCCACTTAAAATTTTCTTTAATTAAAACAAAATCGCAATTTATTAAAGGTGTTTGTTTATTTTTTTAGTAAAATATTTAATAGGCTTACAAATAGTCTAATTTACAACACATACACACTTATGGCACCGAACAAGGCAGAGAACAAGAATACAGCCTCGAGAAACCCAATGTATTATGAATTGAAACAATGATGAGAATGTTATGATACAAAGTAATTTTATTAACTTGTTGAAATTGTTTAGAGAAAGAACGCGTATCTATTAATATTATCGGAGAGATGTTTTATTATAATAATGTACTTAGGTCCCTATCGAGAGATATAACGGTAATGTTTCAAAATGTGCATCAGCGTGTTTTTATATCAGACATGTAGTTCAGTAGGCATTGGTCAAAATAACCTTCAGTTTTTGCAGGAGAATCGCTCCAAAATTCTTCTATAAAATCGACTAACACTGTAAATGGGCCATCAACCCATGCAACTGTGTAATACATAAGCTCTTATTTTTTGCCGGCGCCAGCACGGAAAGCGGGCTAGTAAAAAACAAAAAGTTATAGTGTGTGGTAAATACAATTTTATTGGACATGAAAATTGAGTGAAAAATATATCAATCAAATTAAATATATTTAAGTTTAAGTTTCAGAGAATGTGAACGACTATTTGTACCGCGACGTCAGTAATGATTCTCAAGAGTATTTCTTACATAGCAGCATTCGTTGGGATATTTAGGTATAGGTATATAGTATTATAAGATTAATATGACTCTACTGCATTGCAGGTGTCGATTTTATTATCAGTCTGTCTCAGCTTCGTCCATAAGTGGAACATTAAAATGATTTAATCGTTGAGTCACCGTGAGAGAGAATTTGAACGTCGCTAGTTTTGCGTTATCTTTCTGCCTGCAAATGTGGCGCGGTATCTGATAACTTACATGTTATTGTTGTGAAATATGAGGAAATTTTGATAAGTCTGATCAGGTATTTTCAACAATTACAATTATATTTTCTGGAATATCGTTGTGCTTGTTTATTGTTGTAATCTATGTAATTGTTATATCACAAACTAACAGTATAAAGTCTAGATTGAGATGATGACACAAAGATAAATGTTGCTGATAAGATTATTCAATAAGAAGTAATTTTATAACCCCAAATGAGACATAATATTGAAGTTAACATTTATATTTTAGTAAAATAAGACTTATATCCGTGTATATATTAATATGCTCGATTATATAGATAAATGCCAAATACATTTAATTTTTCGCCGAAAACTCCTTTATTATGTGTACATATTGTGTACATATCTAATTAAATAAATCAATACGAACCTACAATTACCAAATTATTAAAATTAACCTTATAATTTAATACTTTTCAGTATTGCATTTATATTCTCCAATATTGATTTTAATAAGAGTATGTAATGAACCTAGACTGAATAAATGTTATTTAGTATTTATTATATTATTTAATATTCCATATAACTATAAAGTTCAATTTCGAATGTTGTTTTTAAATCTAATGCACTCGTACCCATTTATATTAAAATATATAATATCATGGAAGATCTATAACTCCAGTGCCATTCGATTGACATGGTCTCAGTCTACCTGTTCTGAATGGAACTGGTGGGGAAATAGAATTGATAACCGTATATGTGTAAGATTTTTTTTACATAATATATGAAATAATACCAATTCGCATTTTTATTTGTTAACGCTTCCTTTTAAAATATTGCTATGCGAAATTATTAAAATAGATGGTAGAAGTAAACAAGGGCAATTAAATTAGGACAACATTTTCATCATGCAAATCAGACAAACACTGGTAATTTTTGAAGAAAAATAAATTAGTGTGTGGCAGTGCTAATTTTTTATATGCGAGCGGTTTCTTTATTATCATATATTATCGTATGTTACATTTCAAACAAGCTACGAGTAATAGATTAGATAAAAAGCAGAGTAAGTAATTTATCTATTGTGCCAACCCACGTTATAACTTTCGTATAATTATAATTTGGTAATAGCTTGCTCGTTGCTATTGCAGCTTTATGCAATAAGAACTGTAAAGTTGATTATAATATACTTATATTTTCTCTTGCAGTGTGATCTTTGCGATAACATCTATAATAATTAAAAATGAGTCACACGAATCAACAGTACTCCATTCAATGTAGCAAATTCGTAGAAAATATATAGGTATTAACAATTATATAAAAGATATTGTAATAGTTGTTATTGTAATATTTTTTCGAAACAATGTCAGAATTTTAGAGATATGCATATTTTGCTGTGTTAATATGTGAAATAAAATTTACTTAAGTTACGACCGGTTTATGGGTTCAGAATATGAATGTGACTCTGACATGTGTGATTCGACTCTCACTCAAATGAGATTTGTTAGAAAACTTAACTCATAAACCGTCTAGGTTCAAAAGAATTTGCAAAAATACGTTACAAATAATCTTTGAGCTCATCGTTTAATACTAAAATGTTATCTCAATGTAATTATATATAAATTGCATATTATCTATAAATTCTATTTTACGACAACAGGGAGAAGTAAGTTGGAGCTCGTTGAAGTAGCGGTTTATGGAAGATTTATTGTAAACAAAACAGGCCGCAATACGGAATTGCAATTCATTCAAACGTGTGGTTTTATATTTGCCTTGCGAGATACCATTAGCGGGATCGGCTTGCGGCGAGGCAAGTCCACTCGAGTCGGCTCTCAGGTAGCGCCGGGATAAAAACAACACTTCAAATGGAGCGCACACACCAAGCTCTCACCTAGATAACGTTCGGCCACATCTATAACTGATCCTGGTGAGAATTCCACCGGGTCAGATCTCTCTGGACCCCAGCTCATTACAGCTGTTTAATCACCCATTCACATCACACGTACTCCGATAATATAAATGGGGCTTAACATCCAATGAATGAACCTTACAGCATGTAAATTCGTCGCTCACTAATCGCGACAGCGCTCGGCGCGTAGGCGTTGGGTTTGAATGAAAATAAACATAATCGAGTCTTACCTCTCGATTTTGATATGATCCAGATTAACGGTATTGTCACAGCACAGAGTAAATACGGTTATATTGTGTGTTTACACGGTGTTAGGGCATAGCACTTGTTTGAGCGCGGGTTACTTTCGCGACGCGGACGAGCGGCGGTGATTCCCGCGCGACTGTTGGATCTACACTGGCGGACGAATGTTGGCCGGTGCGCTGGCGTCGCACTCACACACCAGAGTTCATTCAAATAAACCCGATGGAGGGGCTTTTATGAATGGACGTAGTTCTCGTATAGATACCGCTGATAACACGCTGTGCAAGCATTATACAATATACGATAGCACAGACCGCTCAGTGTCATAGACGCTGTTGTAGCGAAATTGGAGACCCGGTTTCGAAATACTTTAATAAGGTCGCTTGTTGAATGTCTCAGATAAACGTTTACATTCCGAGATGGTAATTCGAATTTTGGTATAACATTACGCAATACACAAGAATTTGTAAACAAATCGTTAGTAAAAGGTAATTGGCATATTAAGTTTAAATATGAACAAGATCTTTGTTGCTCATAGTTCAACAGCTTTACTAAAACAACAAGTAATTTAATTGAAAATATTTTTATTCATATAACCACCACTAGTGCTTTTCTAGGCACTAGTGGCGACTTTTTATGTTAGCTTTGAAGGACAACGTTACAAGCTATAAAGTAGGTAATATAAATCACTTTTAAAGTCTTGTTTTAAATTTGCTACTGCATTAAATTTATTATCAGGATCATAGAGTTCAACATGTAGTAAAAATTAGGCTAAAATTGAATGGGAGTTCATAAATATACCCAACATGAAACATTAGCCCTGATTCCTGTTTTGCATGTACTACATTTTTTTGGTTCCTACTTGTTTGATACTTTCATTTCAATCAGACCTAAAAAGGAGAGATGACTGGTAACATCATTTGACGTTTCTAAATGAAATTTTAAAGTATTTTATCTTTATTAAGAACATAAAAACGTGCCAATTATAACAAGTGAATGGATCGTCTTAAGTAACTTTTAGAATCATCATGGTATTTATAAATATGTCCCTCCTTCTCTTACAACATGGGTTCCTTTAAAAGAGGGGTGAAAAAGCCCTTTTTGGGCCGGCAAGGTGAGGGTGGCTAGGGCAGTATGTCCCATGATTCACTAGGTATCGTCACATATGGACTCCTCTACTGTTTATCATCAGGTGGTGTCGTGTCATTCGCTGAGCTTAATATAAAAAAAATGTAATAAAAGAGATGAAAAAACAGAATGTACACCACTCTGCTACTAAGAGGTGAGTACTCAGAATATATTCTCTACTTTTGATTGAACTCCTTTTGTTTAAGATAGATTAAATGCACAAAATTGGACTTGGACATAACAATTTATAACTTAACCAAGTCTCAAAATTACCAATGTTATCAAATTGAAACCATCTGTTATTATAACAGTATTATATCAAACTTTCATATCACGATATAAATATCTCTAAACTTAAACTTTGGGAATGATTGGAGGAACGGACATGAGTTTTTTTATTCGATCTCATAAGTGTACTAACTCGAATAAATCATTGTTGCATAAAATACTTCAATTATTTTTTGTCTGCCAAATCGTAGTAGCTCTCGCCTAGGATCTTATATATTATCGGACAAGCACAATTTTCTTCTCTTTTATGGCTTTCTCTTAACGCTTATTTTCTTGACTTTAAAATACCACCAAAATACTACCATTGAAGGTGGTCCTATTTTGATTTCTTTGCTCACAAACCAACTGAGCTACTTGGATCAGTGACGCGCATGACATTAGTATAATAAAAAGTTACAGAACTACTCGATGACTCAAGCCAATTATTTGAGAACTAGGTACTAAATCATTGAAGATATGAGTGATAATGGCAGTAAATAAATTATATGACCCACTTAATGAGACCCTCTTCGCTTTGTTTGTATATGATCATAAACATAAAATAAAAACCAGATAATTTGTAAATAAATAAGTATTTAATACTTTATTGTTCTTACCTATTTTTATATAAATAATAATATGTGTGACATAGAGTATAAATTATATTACTTTAATATTACTCGTTAGAACTTTACGAAAGACCCTTCAGGAATGTGGACAGCTTGTGACTCTTGTAGTCTGAGCGGAGCTGGATGAAGTTGTGGAGAATAGACTGATCCAACTCGGCCTGTAGCGAAAAAGTTTTTTTGTTATTATGAACGTGCAAATATTTAGATACGAAATATATTATTACTGTATAATTATTTTTATTTTGGCATATAGATACTAAACTTGAATCAACAAATAACCAACTGACAAATAGTTATTGTATGTCAGGTCAAATTGTACGTCAGGTCTATGGCTATCAAATAGTTAAATCATAGAAAAATTATAATGCTACAAAGGACTCCTTCTAATTATAATAACAAGTTTTTAATTCGATTAATATAGACGAGGCATAGTCGGTTCCGTTATATGTCGCTGAACTGTGTTGTTGAATATTTTACGAACGCGAACACAAAGTAAGCTAGTTTCTCGTGATAAAATATTTGATTTAAAATTTATGTTTTTGATATTTATACATTAAAATGTATAAATATATAATAAGTGTATATATAATGCTTTAATTTGAAGTTTTTAACGTAAATAAAGTACGAAAAAAATTAAACCCCAATATTGAACGAATGTAACGAATTATATTCTAATTAAAGATTGTACTAAAAGTACTAAAAATATTAATGCTAGGACAATTGTGTAATGGCTGCGTAAACGTCCTTGCGTAGCCACATACCTTTAACCCTTCTGTCACACCGACCGTCAATCCTCCTATTAAGACTGTGGGCATATCTGAAATACCCGCTTAAAAGCTAAATGCAAAAGCAAATTTGACAGAAGAACACCATTTCAGGCTGGTGTACGAACAAACATATCTAAAAATCAGCAAAGCCTTAACTTAACATTCAATAAGGGGCTGCGCAATCGTTTATGACTAACTACACGACTGACGGCGAGGTCATCTAGTACCCCTAGTGTGAGTTTCAATCAAATTGAAACATCTTGATCATGTTTGTCGTCAGCTGTCAAATTGTAGGGAAGCGACAGCAACGCCTCTGTTGTGAAGTATTTTTTATATATGCGATTATCAGCTGAACGCAACTACGATCGCAAACATCTCGATACGTTTGACACTCGCACTAAAGGATTTGGGCATTCTATTCGACACGAAACATTCTTTATAGTACACTACAGAATCATAACAACGAAGGCCTGTCAACGTAAATTTATACTTAGATCTACGAAACTATTCTAGAAGCTTAAGTTTTTCTTCTTTGCACTTGTTGTTAGAAGCCCCTTGGAATACGGCAGCCCTGTTTTGTCGACGTACAACAAAAATTTTATAGCTGTTGATATCTGATTTAATTAAGTCAGTCAGTATGTTTATACCCCTCGTTTATGGTAAAAAAGGTATAGCTTCTATTCATTCTTCATTAATATAAAATAAATTTAATTAAGCTGTTAAATTAATTTATAAAATAACAATTCGTAAGTTTTTTTATTTACGGATTATTCCTGCTAAAGGAACAATTGAAAGGTAGATTAAACATACTTACTTTTTATTTAAAATAACCGTAATAATAAATTAAAAATTTACGAAAGAACATATTCAATTAAATGAAGCACCGTTATCACCTAGATATGCAATGAACGTTATAATAAAGGGCCCAGCTCTATCAGTAGAATACTAAATAAAACCACATGTAAAGAAAAAGATAACTCACTAAAGTCTCTCCTTCGCACACTTGATGCAAGTTCTCTGGCTTCACCAATAGCAGGTTACATAACGCGTGTAAAGCGTCGAACAACGCGTGCGCAGGCGCCGGCGCAGATCGAGCGCCCCTACCACACACTGCTGAACGATATTCCTTCACGTCGCATATCGCTATCATTGCACCTGGGTTTAAAATGTAAATAGGTGAAAAAAATAAGTATTATCATTAGTTTATCTAATTTTTAATGTCATATGAAAAAGATTAAATAGAATTTAACGGTCGATGTCATTATTCAATTTACACATACAAATAGTTTAGATACCAAATCACCTCTGGTTCTGTGGAGTAAATTAATAAAGAATGTTAAGCCACTAAACTTTAGTTAACTTACTCATATGTGGTAATTTACAATACTATTATACAACTAGAGTGTACCTTTCAATCTTAGGGAAAATATATTTCCTTACCAGCCGAATTAAACTGGAAGTTCTGTAGATGTTCGAATATGACTCTGTGGAGGCGTACGGCTAGCTCCAGGGTGACGGCGCTCAAGTTCTCGCCTTCGAGACCCGCGTGGATATTCTCCATCACTGCGTTGAGATACGACACCACGGCCAGACACGCCTGCCATTTTAATAAATATTTTGTTGCAATTGGCAATGGTACTTCTAAAGCGGTGGTTTGCACAAGTATTATTGACATTTGACTAATTAGGTCGTCAGAGGATTTGTTCCAAAAATCACGCGGTATGCTTTTAAATCATATTATTATTTTTTAAAATTTTAACAACAATCAGATATACAGGTGTATAATTATTATCAAAATAATTAACAAGGACATCAAGAATAATTAATAAAAATAATTAATATTTATTTATTTTTAATTTGTTATATCCAGCTGATAAGCAATCAATAAAAATTTTATTGACAAAACAAGTACAAATATTGAATAAAAGTGGTTAAATATTTTTATTCATTTTAATAATTTTTCATTAATTTTATTATGTATAATCATAATTGTATTAATTTTAACAATAGTTTAACTTTAATTTAGCGAAACTACTGACTCCTGTACGAGGTGTATACCTATGTTACAGAAGTCAGCGCCCACTTAGTTTTAAATGGTTATGATTTAAATAAGAAGACGATGACATAACAACAAGACAACTATAACAACTTACAGATGACGCGAGAGTATCGATGTCTCCCTCTGGCTTGAAGTCAGTCTTTTTCTGTTCAGTCTGCAAGTGCAGCTTCACCCAGCCTACGATAGCAGCTATGGCTCGCTCCAAGCCCGCGTCAAGCTTACTCTCTAATTGTTCTATTATCGTAACCTTCTTTTGAATACACTCGCTTTGTTTAGATGATGAACTTAAAATAAATATATTTAAAAACACTTAAAATATACCGCATAGTGACGAAATTTTTTTGAAATTATTAAACTACTAAATAAAATAGTATTTTTATAAGACCAAACGCCTAATTTTAGTAATTCTTTTCAATATTAGGCTGAATGTTTGTCTTGCTAGTAGTCGTTTACATTTTAAGCCCATATAAGATTTTTTCAGTTAGCAACAACCACGTGAGATGTGCTTTCAGACTAATGCAAAAAAGGTGAGGTCAATTTCAATGATTTTACTAACAAATTTTGGTGGTTACACAATTGTTTCGATAAGCATACTTCGCAATATTTCTGTGATAAAAGGACAATTATAATAATAGAAGAACACTTTATGTATTTCATATTATGTAAATTGAAAAATTTATTTAAATGGTTCTTACCTCATGCTAGGTAAAACCGATTCTTGAAAATGTTCAACAAACTGTTTAACTATTAAATTAGCTTGTTTTACAATATCAAAGAAGTAGATCTGAAATAAAATATAACTTAGTTTAGAAAAAAAATACCATGATTTCATCATGATTTTGAACTAAAAATAGAGGAAAAATATTGAAAAAAAAGTATTTATTAAATAATCCATTATATTGATTGCTGATTCCAAATAGCTTCAGGAAATTTGGCACGAAATAACAAAGTAAGCCTGTATAATAATAAATAGTTTCTGTTATCTATGGAGGACCAAATATTATGAGTTTCCATCACCTGTGGAGGGGATTTGCTCTCTGCAATCGGTATGGACTGTAGTCCAAGGTCCAAGGCGTAGTCGACATGTTCCACCAACAGGTGCTGGATAAGCACATCCAGTAAGCCAGTCGTTGTTACTGGTAGCTCATTTGGGGTGCACAACTAAAATAATAAAAAAAAGTAATTGTATTCTCTAAAATTCCGTATCGACCATGTAAATAGCACATTACTGCAGTGACCAGCAAAAGAGCATTGACGGACAAACGTGTAACACATATACCAAAGTCCAACAATGCCTAGTTGTGGCCAAAGCTTGTATAGTATTTTTCTCAAATAATGCACGCAAAATAAAAATAAGTACCTAGGCAGAACTTATTATTTTTAAAATACTTTTCTTTTCAAAATCAATGACGAGCAACAAACAAATATAATTTTTCACGCGCCAAAGTGATCCCTTTGCTTTTTTTTTGTCGTCGATCTATTTGCAAGCCAGTTCGAAATTTAAATAAAACTTTTGATTTATTACCTTGATTTATCCTTGGTTACCATGTTTCGGGGTAAAATATCTTGCCATTTTTAAATTACACGAGCCGACTTCTGCTTGCATGTATTTGGCCAATAGAGCAATATCGATTTATCTCGAAGAAAGTTGTCAAAACAATGCTATATAATAATATTTCCAAGCATATTTGAAATAAATATATATACGCGTGATAAATAGTGTCTGCTTAGCTTTGTCTTGAGACGGCTCATAAGTTTAAGTTATGAATTAAGTTGTAGTTTAAAAATCTAAAAGAAAAGGTTTGGGACTTCGTAACGATATTTTTGAGATATAACTACCTACTTATATCTCATTGTTTCAATTAATCGCAGTCGACTGCTATGTCAAGTAACTTGTAAAGTACCCACAGGATTTTCAGAAACAATAGATATCTATTCTATTCTGCTTTCTGGTAAGGAAGGAAGGAAAGGTAATTTAAAAATTTCTTCTAGCGCAATGGGTCAAAGGCAGTGTTCCCGATTCCTGTTGTGATTATACTTAAATTAAATTCAGAGAGGCTGATTACTTAATTTTAGTTTAATGGATGCCATCTGAATCGCCACCAAGGATGATATTTTAATTTTATTAAATTAGATGCATAAAAATTACTAATATTTTAATCTTAGAGATAAAAAATAATTCAAACTTACTGTCTTGCACCTGATGAAGGAAGTCTTCGCATCATTTAGCATTCTTTGTACAAGTTGTTCACTGAGGAACGTCTCGCCGCCGTAGTTTTCAATCTGGGCTATATTTATGTGTGCTCGCGTGCCGATCACCGCTTGTAAGTCGCGACGAAGCTCTTGGAAACTGAAATAAAGAATAATTTTTTTATAAAATATTTCAAAAAATATTTTTTATCACCTAGAGGTGTAAAAATGGCCTACGACCTGGATTCGATAGCGAAAACAAAGCCACTTTCGCATTGGTTGGTCAGTGGATGGGTCAAACAAATTTGTTATATCGAGCTCCTCTATGATTGTGAAGGCACGTTAAGGCTTTGGTCTTGGTTGTTACGGCAACCGCTTTCACCCATCAACTTGCGTTGTGTTAGCGGGGTGGTGTTATGGAACAAACTCTTCGTGTGTGCTTATAAAGGATGTTGATGATGAATTCATAACTTTGCGAGGTATTACACTAAACTTTATACATTTTTTATCATCTTTTATATTACTTTAGAGACAATTTCCTTAGAGACAATATTAATATTCTGGTTCAATAATTTAATAATGAGTGTATTAATAAAATTCAGATATTAATAATGAGTGCTAAATAAAATAAGAATTTGGAGAAAGTTATTTTGAAACGCTGGCTTTGAAAAACTAAAATAAGGTACATTATTACAAACCAATTCTATTATATTCTTTTAAAATTTTAAATTGATTATACCTAAATTTAAAATTAAAATAAATAATAGTTTGATTTATATATATTTTTTAATTATGTCCTTGTTAACTCACCCCCCACCCTGGATCTGTTTCTTGACATGTTGTTTATCAGTGTAATACCCATTTAAGGCATTAGCTAGTGCAGCCTTCAGTCGTCGCAACTCCAAAGCGGGGTACCCGTCATTGGCGCCCGCCATAGCACCATTGACAAGAGCCTCTCGTCTAAGGTCGCCGGTTGTCGTGTTGCCGTCAGCTGATACTAAGCCAGCGGCTACTAGTTCGTCACAAACACGTTGTGTGCTAAAAATTTTAATAAGTAGTTTTTAACATTGTCACATATAGAAAATATTATGATGTTAATTTTTATATTTAACATCATGAATTTTAGTCCAATGATGCTGCAAAGTTATATTACAAGGAGAGAGATGTACAAAAAAAATTAACAGAAGAGAAGTACAGTATATAGGTTGGTGTTCACAAACTCTTTAACCAGTGTTTATTATACAACTATTGTTTTTTTTAACATTTCTTCTATACGGTAAATATCAAACACCATTGGTTAAATAATCACCTAAATACATTTTCTTACGGTTTTTATACCTTGTGTACATATCATAAAGATTCCTTAGATATTTGTCAATGTCAGTCTTATCAGCCAACTTTGTCTGAATATACTTCTGCAATTTTAGGTGAAAGATGTTCAAAACAAATTTACTCATTACTTGTTCTGGGTTTGGGAAGACATTGCTAATTATAGAGTAGTTTTTCTTGCACAACGGCAGTACAGCCGAAAATATGTCTTTACCAAGTAGAGTGTTCTGCAAAAAAAGTAAATTATTGTATACTTACCTATTAATCTCAGTCAATACAAAAACCAAAACTATACAGACAGCTATGGAGAGAAGCAAATCGAATGTAAGAAGGATCCAAAAATTAAAAGCGGTTTTTTGAGGCAGAAAACAAAAGAAACTGATGCTCTAATACAGTGGTGGGCAAACATTCTTCATGGGGGGCCAGAAAGTTTTAAGAAATTTCAGAGAAAGGCCAGGAGTATCGTTTTCGTCCCGTGATAGAAAAATGTTCATCCGCACCCTCGCCTCTTACGTCACCGCGCTCGCTATTCATACGGGGGTATGAATAGCGAGCGCGGTGACGTAAGAGTACTCAACAAAATTCAACTTGCTTGGGACCCGCATCGCAATGCAACACATGAACTACATGGCTAGTCTAGAGATTGTTTTTTTTTCAAATTCAAATAATTTACTTAATACAGCTGGCTATAATAACACGCGATAATTATATTTTGTCGATGACGATCCTTCGAAATTAAAAGTACATAATAGGTATACTAATAATTTCGAAAGAACGTCGGCGAGCCGGATTAAATACTTTTGTGAGCTGGAGCTGGCCCACGGGCTGGACTCTGCCCATCACTGCTCTAATACATGCTTTGAAACTTAAATGGCTCAGTTCATTCAGAATATAGAAACGGGGGAGACAACACAAGCGCTGGGCTGGTGATATTGTGTGTAAGGCAGGAATGGATTGGATGGATAAAGGCAAGGATAGAGAAACATGTAAAAAGATGGAGGAGGCCTTCGCTCTATCAGGGGGCCGTATTTGAAATATTTAAGAATATAAAAACATAAACACTAAGTTCTAAAAATTCTTCTTGAACAGCTTGCTCTAATCTCGCACATTTTCTTTCTTGCCTTTCTTAAACACTAAGTTCTAAAAATTTGTAATTAAATAAAAAGCCTTTTTATTTATTTATCTATTGGCTTTTTTTATTTAAAATGAAGTAAAAAAAATGTTCCAATTTAATAATTGTATAGATAATCATTAGCCTATTCTGAGGAACTCTTTATAAAAATATATATAATTTCATAAAAACAAATTGAAGTGTGGCGGTGGATAACAAGTGAGTTTTTTCTTAACTGAACTTAGTTCTACAATAGGCCATTGATGGGTCTCATTCAAACTAGATCTTTCAAGACAAAACTACAGAACACATAAAAAAGTGTGCATTATATAATAAAAACATACCACTTGACTTGTCTCAATAAATGCATCAACACATTGTGAATAGCCTTTAAAATTTGTCATAATGTTAGCAATTTCCTTCATTTTGGCTATGTTCCCTTGAGTTTGAGCTTTCACAAATTCTTCAATCAGATTCCGTTCTATTTCATCATATTTCGCTTCTATCTTCTTTTTTGCAACTTCAAATTTATCAGGAGGTAATTCCTGAGCAATTGTATGGAGTTTTTGAATGACATCTGCTGCTTCATTAAGCTGTAAAATAAATAGGGCTATATTATATATATGGCATTAAACTTAAGAAATTAATAACTTTTAGCTTATTTATCAAAGCTTGGATCAATATTTAAGTGTATTTGAAAATACATTTTAAGCATTAATTGAAAATAATAATAGCTATACTAAAAACACCCACCTTATTGGGGTCATTAAATAAATCAGTGAGTACAGGGCCTGGACTGAGGAAGTGCGTGAGATGAGACAAAAGGTCTCTTGCTGCTGCAGCCCTAGCCCTAGGAGCCCTTGCAGCTCCAAGCTTTTCTCCAACATCAAGAGCTCTACCACCACATCTCGACATTCTCTCGTCTAATGAACTGAACACATTTACACAGTGCTGAAACAATGTAACAATCATTTATTTACTGAACACAAAAGTTCATAAAAGGCCTGCCCAAAGCAGGTTATTGAATTTGATTAATTTATTTGAACTACCATCTAATCAAAAAATTTAAATCAGAAATACTTAATTTACTACACATAGTAAATAAGGTTATTTTTAAAGTTCTCTAAGCATCTAATAACTAAGAGTTATAAACATAAAAATACTTTATTAACTTAAATAATTTGCCATATATATATATACATCACAAAACACTGCCTTTTAAATATAATTTGACAGTTATGATTATTTCTTCTACACTAATTAAATTAAGTTTATTTATTAAGTTTTAAGTATAAATATAGTAATTTTGTAATTTCTTCCTACAGTATGTTGATCCATGATTTCAGATAGTCTAGCTCCATACAACTTTTCTTCCTCTTGAACAGCTTGCTCTAATCTCGCACATTTCCTTTCTTGCCTTTCTTGCAGAACCTATAAGTTATTTTGAAATTATTACCAATATAAATTCCTTTAATTATGGCATTAAAGCTCTCAGCTGTCAGCAATATAATAACTTGTGGTTGTAATTTATGATCAGTTACCAAATTCATTAGGTTTCTAATGTGAATATATTTTGCTTATTTATTCATACACAACACATAGGTTTTCATACACAATAGAAAGCCTTTCTGATATGTAAGTACTTCTATGTGTATGTTCTATGTACCAATATTTCAGAAACGACATACTTAACATAATTCAACTCAATTGTTATTGACATTGTTATACCTCTTTTGCTGATTAAATTCACCAACTGGTATTTTACAGATTAAGAAAATACTTTAATTTATTTAAATTCACCTTTAAATCTTGTATAGCTTGAGTAAATATGTCATGTATCATTTCAGGATCAAACTGGTCATCTTGCAGACGAGATTCTGACATGCCTCGACGCACCATTCTTTCAACAAACTCGTCTGGATCGAACGGATCCTAGAATATGAACAATTATGGTAATATCTACCTATTTTACTTAAGTTTGGTATATTTATAGGTAGATACTTAGGGGTTAATATATCTCAATTGATATTTATTTATTTAATAGTTTTTTGTGTGCTATATATTTTAATAGAAAATATTATAAGCATACTGACCTGTTCCAACTCTTTAATGTATTGGTTCATCATCTTGCAATATTTATTTAAATTTTTCAAATATTATGCAAAAGAAAACACGGTTTGACGCTTCAACACACTGAGCACAGATTAGAAAGAGTATGTCTAACAAAGAATATAATAGTACTAAGTTCCACCCACAGAACACTATTTATTTTTTTCAATTATTTGGCCTGGTAACTAAGTTCTTTAAGCCATATCTTCATTAATGTAGTTTTTATCTTTATTTATGGCTCCAGGATGTTGGTGCAATGTAGCCCTTTGCCCCATCGAGTTTTTGGCGACTAATGGTAGGCCCCGCTATTTTGTTAATGACTTACGAGAAAATTTTTGAAAATGGAATGCAGTGTAAGCGATTATGATAAAATGATACGAAAATGGAATGTTATGATAATGATTACGACGAATTGATAAGTAAATGAGAATGAAATCATATAATGTTTTTAAATAAATGAACTTACCCTACAAATGAATGAATGGAAATGAAACACTGAAAAATCTCACGTTAGTCACTAATCAACGCTGAATGATGTATTCCATATATTGCATGACTTAACGATCCTTTTTGCCATAAAACTACACCAATTTCATGACAAAAACAACATTACAACACAATATATGAAGTAAAATACACAGCACCAAACCGCCCCCGCCATTACGCGCCAAAAACTCCCACATACTACTTCACCTACCGTGCTTGCACAAACTACTACGAGCTTGAAAATCTCGATACACTTTACTCCAACGAGTTATATTTACTCCATAAAGAACTTTATTACTACATACGGAAACTTAAGTTTTGAGTGAATTCTCCCTTTTACTGGGAAGGCAAAGGGAGCTGAAGCCCTGCCCTGTATTATTATTTCTTTATTTATAGCTTCGGGATACCAGTGTAACGTAACCCTTTCTTTCCCCATACAATTTTTGAAGATTACTGACAGGCACTTTTGAATGATTTTGTTAATGATTTACGAGATTTTTTTTGAAAATGGTATGTATATAATACAATGGCCCAGATTCTGTAGTTCACGAAATAAATTAAATTTAAGTTCAGTACTGCTCTTTCAGTACAATTCAACCAAAAAAGACAGATAACCGTTGACGTCATTTGACTTTCTACAACGGCGGCTTTTGAGCATTTTTGCCTTATTTTAATACGCATCATAAAATATGCCGATTAAAATAAGACAAAATGGATAGTCTAAGACTCAACTAACTTGATATTCCTTAAAGTCATTGTATCCCTTCTTAATGAATTGGTTTGAATGATACGATTATGTTAAAAAATTTACCAAACTTAAAGTAGTGGATAAAACTAAATTTACACGGGTTTCCCAAATCCATCCACCCGGCCACCATTGTGTCTGTGAGGCTCTGATAAGAACGATGATTAAAACCAGAGAACTATTTCCATAAATTAATAAATAGGTAATATACTTTCCAATTTAATACAGGCGCATGAAAAATGTCATTTTTTAATTTTAGAAACAAAAGAAAAAACCTTCATCCATGTAGCGTATATGTCTTTTTGGGAGTTTTCTTACTAGTGAAAGTGTTTTTATATCCAAATTCTTTGTGATGTCGTAGTATTCTGGCAAAATCTAGTGCGTGAATAACGAATTGTAGTGTAATATCGAATTGCTCTCTTTCATGAGAGTCGAGTGGATAACTTTGATCAGACCAAGAGTAAACAATTTGACAGAAGGTAGTCGAGATCTTGGCCATACTGTGAGTAGTGAGATGTCCAATGTATCCTAAACGGGTTAGGATAAAGTCGATAGAGCTCAATGGCTGAGCGCCTCAGCCCTCGAAGCTCCGAGGTGAACGCCTTGGAACAACGAGGCTATCTTATCGGCAAGAAAATCGGACAAGGGTCGTACGCCACCGTCCACCTGGCAGAGTACTGCGATGCATCCAGTCCAAAGCGGATGCACCTCGCATGCAAAATATTTGATAAGGAAAAAGCACCTCGGGATTTTTTAGAGAAGTTTTTCCCACGTGAACTCGATATACTTACTAAGATCGAGAATCCTCACATCATCCAAGTGCACAGTATCTTACAAAGAGGACCGAGGGTGTTCATTTTCATGCGTTACGCTGACAATGGAGATTTGTTGGATTTTATAAAACGCAATGGAATGGTTGCAGAGAATCAGGCGAAACTGTGGTTCAGGCAAATGGCCAGTGGATTACAGTACCTCCATAGCAAAAACATAGCGCATCGCGATCTGAAGTGTGAGAATATATTACTATCCAGGCGTTTCAACGTGAAACTGGCAGATTTCGGGTTTGCGAGGTTTTGTACAGATGGAGAAAACCGTCGCGTCCTCAGCCAGACCTACTGTGGGTCCGCAGCTTACGCAGCTCCAGAGGTGGTGAGCGGTACACCCTATAATCCCAAGCTAGCTGATGTCTGGTCCTTGGGAATAATTTTATTTATAATGTTAAATGCATCTATGCCATTCGATGACTCCAATTTGCGCAAGCTGCTAAAGGATCAAATGTCACGCAACTGGATGTTCCGTTCGAAGATCCGGGATATTGTATCGCCAGCAGCTAAGTCTATAGTACGGCATATTCTGGAGCCGGATATAACGTTGCGTCTGACGCTGGACCGTGTGTTGTCGCACGAGTGGACGCGGCAGCGCAAAGACAAGAGCGCGAGCCTTATGGGGCGGCTGGTGCAGTCAGCGCCATCTGCGCCCCACTCGCAGAACAAGCGCGAGCACGAGGAAGCGGGCACGTCAGCCGGAGCACGCGTTTCTGGAGACCATCGTGATTCAGAACGCGAGCGGCACGACAACATCAATATGCGTTCCCACGACTAAGCCACATTTTAAATAAGTATAATGTTCAAAAAGTGTTATATAATATCTTAAACTTTTCGAACCTCAAAGATGGAAAATTTACTTTATTATTTTGATTTTTTTTACAATTGACGACTCAACTATTGTTAGTCGCCAATAGTGAAAATAAAGTTTTGATATATAAAATATAATATGGTGTTTTATTTCACTTAAAAATACGTCTCAATTTTGTTGTGTTAGCGTTTGATAAGGCGAGGCATATGCTCATATTTTAAAGGGGTTTTATATACTGGCATTTCAGTATAAAATGTAAGAGTTATAGTTTTTAGTTAAAAATCTACATTTATATTTTGTATACATAGATATAGACAAACGTTATATGCTTTTCTAGTTTTGGATGTCGTTGCTGTAATCATAAGAAACAAATGTATTTAAGTATCAAATAGTCAAAGATAGCTATAAGAACGTACATGTATGTACATAATTTACATAAACCGTATAGCTCGTGGCTTTCATCTTACCCGGTGGTAATTGACACTTGTCCAATCATGTCCAATGCATGTGCACTCAGCCAGCAACTGATGCATTTGTTTTGAATTTAATACAGCATGTTAAATAGCAAGATTGTGATTGGTGGTTATCGAGCCTTCTAACATAATTAAGGTGCTGTTGATTTATAAGCAGTAGACTAATATTTGTCAGCTCTTATGAAATGTAATAACCAACAATTTCGAAACTACGTTAATTTGTGACCTAATATTGAATCAGCAATATTGATTGCCATAACATCCTTGTTTTTCTGTGTCCTGAAGTCTTAATAGACTTAAAACCCCTTTACAACTCAAATTGTATGTAACCCACCTAACAATATTGTATTGTAATCAAATTTTAAAAGTTATTACATTTTGTACTATTAGTTATTTAATGTACCAAGAAATTGAATAAATAGATTGGTTCATTTAACATTAGATAGATACCTATTCCATTACAAGTTTGACTTTTGATATATATAGTTAAATATCTAATATTAGGTCGGTAAGTACAAAACCATTTTCTGTATAAAAAGAAAAACGGATTTTATTAAAAGAAAAATGTCTGAACTGATACAATTATCTGGACTTTTGGAAGTGGGGACAGTATATACATAGAAAAAAAATTAAGTAAGTGAAGTAAAATATTATTGTCAAGACAAAATATTTATTAAATATATTTTACTAAAATCTATAGTCACATGTTTTGGAAAATAATTCTCTGTTCATGCCTGCAGCAGTTTCGTTATGCTCGTGATGTGACCATCAAATACGCTTGTAGATTTAATAATTAAAGTATCACAATTTAAATTATCTTTAGACTTTAGTGATGTTATTGATTTTCTACCACATAATTATTGTTAATTTTCTATTTAAATACTTCTTTTTCAATTACATTACATTTTATTTTATTTAGGTATAAGTGACAGCGGGAGTCGTGACAAGCGGGTCAATTTCCAGGTGAGAAACGTTGTGGCTGCACAGCTGGTATGTAGAGATTACAGCGTTTCCCAGATATCGTCCTGAAGGGTCCTGGCGGACTACATGCATATATTCGTCGCCTAGTGTGAACTGTACTTGCGGTGGAGCTGCCCAGTCGCATACTGATGTCCACGCCTTATGCACTGTCGGGGGATTGAGGCAGTACATCTGTAATCGGAATTAGATGAAGTTAAGCGGAGGTGTACGACGTTTAAAAGTTCATACAGTCTCCAGCGCGTTCGAGCCATAAATATTTCAAAAATATAGTATCCAACCTGCTGATAAGCTTCACGCTGTCCAGGAATAAGATAAGCAGCAGGGTAGTCAAACCGGTATTTTGAAGTGTAATCCGTATCTGAAACAAAAATGAAGAGAAGAGACACAAATACCAAAATATTTTATGAATTTCAACCAACTGGATAGTTACCTGTATATATACATAGTTCCTAAAATTACAGATGGCAAATGGCAGGATGGCAATTAAGAGACTAAAAATAAGTACATATTTTCAAATTTTCTTACCTTTACTAACTACGGTGCAGTGGGGAGGGGACTGCTTCTTATATTTTCCATTAACATTTATAAATGTTATTATCACAACAAAAAAGATAGTTTTTAAAGACATGATTAACTATAAACTTTACTTTTGTGATTAATGTAATCTAGTTTGATTCAAAGCTTATAAATCAATGGCATTACGATACCTACTCTGCGAATGACTAATAGGAGTATAATAGTGTGCATGTGTGGTGTTTATTTATAAGGAGTATCGGTATTTTCGGGTACCTATTTTTTATCCACATAGATGCAAATAAAAGTTTCTGACTTCGTTAATGCAGAAAATATCAACTAATTTTCTGCCTACCAGTCGGTTTTTGAAGGCTTCATTGGACTAATCATGGTGTGTAAAGGGTTTTTTCTTAACGGGGTAGTTCTTAGCATTCATCTCACCCGACTATAGAGAAACCAGCTTACTTACTTGTATCTTCTGGAAAACAATGATGCCGCTAACATTATTGTTATGGTGGTAGCTAGCCAGACAAACTTAGAAAAAACCCCAACAACCAAACCTAGCAGAAATTTTTTGCTCCTTCTGGGAATTGAACCTTGGACCTCAAGATCTGAAGTAGGTGGTCTCAGCCCCTAGACCACATAGGTGGTGTTTTCCAAACTGGCAATGGTCCGAAGTTAAAAAAATGAGAATCTATCCTCAAAGTTGAGTCCCAAAATCTTTTTACTGGCACAAATTTTTCATCGGTATTTGGGTACCAAAAAGAAAACGTCCTAAAACCTTTTATCGGGTACCATTACAGCTAGTCCGTCTCATACCTATCATAACCAAATGGCCAATGTTTGTGCACATTATCTGAAATCATACACCAGATGACATGACTGACATAATTTACCAGGGTACCTATTATATCGCCGCCTCCGCATGACAAATATTATGACACAGTAACTAATATTATTCTTACATTTAATTATATATACTTCATATACTATACTACTAATTATATTATTACTTAATGTTGTGAAAGAGAATGATGAAAACCTTTCGCTGGGAAATCTCTGCAATACGCTCTCTATTAGCCGGGGAAGGTAATAGGGAATGTGTGGGGCTGTCACCCACTAAAACACTTAGCGTCGCACTATCTGTTCTTTTTCCTGCTGACATGAAGCTCGGAGGTATGTCGTCAGGGTTGTTTGGCCATAGATTCGGCCCCAGCTAGAGTTACGATTGAAAAAGGGAGAACCTGCAAAGGGGAATCGCCACCCCTCCTCAATCTGACTCTGTTATTTAGATATCAAATTGTTAAGGATAGACACTGAGTAAGGGATAATTATATTTTTATCTAGGTAAACACGAGGGTAATCAAATGATTATCCTATCTTAAGTAAGTAAGTATTATAAGCTTTTGTTAAACATATTTTATATATTAGAACTATTAATTTTATCTTGACTATCATTAAATTCTTTGAACTTGTCTTGTGTGGTAGATTTTAGATCTTCTATATCACGCCAAAGCTGAGCATGGTACAGAGCTGCAGTTTCCACTTCCATTTCTGCAGCTGTCACTACACAGAAAATTAAGCGTTATAAGGTTGAATTTTATGATAATATTCAATTTTGAACTCTCTAAAGTAAATCCAGGAACCCAGTATAAGGGTACCCTATTTAATTAATCATGATTTGGTACTTCGAAAAGCCTGGCTAAACAATCAATGTAGTATTGCCTATTTGCTATTGTTTCAATTGAGGAAAACTTCGAATCAAATCTAAATAATTTTTAATTTACTTAATTTTAAAAGTACTCAATATTACTTTAACGAAGAATTTGTTTCATAATTACCAAATAGAAACTTACATCTTAAATTACGAACAATTTCAACGCTTTTCTTCAGACCTGCTAAGTTAGAATCTATTTCATCTTGTAAAATGTGGTAAAAATCAGGATCATTAACATCAATATTATCCAACTGATTATCAGATATTTTTTTCGGAAATTCCATTTTATTATAAATAAAAAATGACCAAACAATGAGAAACTTAATGTACCCAAAGTATTTGCAAAAAAGCCGCGCAAATTTCCATCCACAGATACAGACACAATTTGCGTTTTTGCACTGTTTTATTTTTAGTTTTTTATGTATTATTCTCCTTATAAAAGGAAAGACAAAGGGATCTCAGCTCCGTCACTGAAGATTTATCTGTCTGTTCTTTAATATGTGATAGCTATGAAACTTTATCATTCAGATAATGAAAACTAATTCGTGAACTTATGGTGATCTAATAATTTCATACTTCGTTCTAATATTTTCAGTATGAACCGCCGATCCGGCATTAATAGTATAGCTTTGGGATACCGGTGTAACGTATTCAAATGCCTGTAATGTGTTTAGACAAGCGGTAATTCACCGACGGGAAATTAAATGAAAATGAAATGTTATCTAATAATACGAACATTAAATAGAAGAATGAATCATTTATTTTATTGTAATATTTGTACAAAACTCTCACACAAACAAGTATTGGATTAAATATTCCATATATTTAATTATTTTTTTTGACATGAAACTACACTATTTTGATACAAAAAAGGCACTTCGCCTCCAAACATATGATAATACTCTCTAAGGAGCTTGTTTTAGTAGATAACATAGATTTTTTGTATTTCTTTAAGTTGCAGAAAATACAAAAAATAACTTTATTTTAGTTTTCGTTATAAATTAAGTCAGTCCATTGCAATAAATTATTTAAACACCTTATGGTTTTTAAACTCTCAAGCTCTCCACAGATATAGAGTATTCACCGCGTAAGCGTAGTGATAAATTATCATTCTTTGTATGTTTCATCAATGTTGGCAATAGGACTGGCAGTTATCTGTCTATGTTTTTAGAAGGTTTTTATGTTATTTATCAGATGAGATTGATTTCTGTTTTGTTTTCGGTTCCATAAGCTTTTTTACAATTTCTGTACATTTTCCGTATTATTACATCTTATCACTTCCAAACACGGTGTTTCTTTCGCCATTGCCTACTATCAAGTTTCATTAAAAATTCGAAATGATTTCAATAACCTTCTATTTAAAAGGCAAAGGAATCTCTCTATTAGAGTCAAAAGCAATAGAAGCGAGAATCAGACTTATTATGACATTAGTGGATGTCATAAATGACAATGACTGAGGGACTGTCACGCGTTCTTTTGTGCAAAATACTACGTGCTTGAAGAATTTTCCATATTTTCCTCAGTTTCAAGTTGTTTATTCACTCATGATTATTTATTAATATTTTCGTGGCTCACAAAGTGTATGCAAACATGATGAGTGATGATGATCGCGATATAGACATTGAAAGTGATGTGAGTGTTTTAAGTACAACAATATTTTTTAGAATCTGTTTATTTTGATTTTAATGTTTCATCTCATTTATAGGCTGAGAATGATTCGGATTCTAGAACACATGCAAGAAACAATATTGGTGGTAGCGGATATTACTCACAGGTTAGTAAATAATCAAAAACAAGTAATGATTTTTGGTTTCACTAGTCCATGTGATTATTATTGTCCTTCAGGTAGGTAGGTACGTTCAAGGTGTTTGATAGGCTCAACAGTGAATATGAATTTGATTTTATGAGTGTTTATAATGATGCACCTCAGATTATTTGTGAAATTTTCAACTAGTAAATATTTTATTAAAATTCATTTACAGGCGGACAAAAGAGCTCATCATAATGCATTGGAAAGAAAAAGAAGAGACCATATTAAGGACAGCTTTACTTCTTTAAGGGAATCAGTACCAGCATTACAGAATGAGAAAGTGGTAAGTTTAAAGTTATGTTTCTTCAGCTATGAAAGTGTTTATTAATGAACTATTGTGTAATCATTTTCACATTAACCTAATTTTATTTTTCATAGGCAAGTCGAGCACAAATTTTAAAGAAAGCAGCAGAATATATCCAGTTCATGAGGCGGAAAAACAACTCTCATCAGCAAGATATTGAGGATTTAAAGCGACAAAATAATTTACTTGAAACCCAAAGTAAGTTGATTATATTTTTCTTATATATATTGTTTTCATATGCCCTCATGAAATTTAAATAAGCAACTAAAGCGTTAAATAATGCTAATTTTATTTTCAATGAAAACTAGCACCACCTTAAAATATATGTCAGTTCCTTATAATTTGAAAATAATATTTAATTATTTATTTACAGTAAGAGCTTTAGAAAAGGCACGAGCTACAGGAAATTTTATGGATGCTCATGAATTGGGTCTTGGTATAAAATCTGAAGGGAGTTCACATGACACAGACAGCTCTGATGGAGAGGGAACTACTCGCAGGGTGAAAAAACTTAAGATCAATGGTGTCAATGTTTAGAATATATTAACATAAAGTACAGAATGTAAGATGGTTTTGTCTAAGCTAGTTCGAGTATTATAATGTTTTACTTTATAAATCCCTTTCTACACACTGGTATTTGTCCAGCAAATGTGATTATATAATACTTAAAGGTTTTGTTGTTGGTCATGATGGTTTAGCCTCCAGATGTTCAAAAATTCTTATGCTGGACAAATGCTCATGTTGGACAAATGTTATGCTCGCCACTTAACTTAAAGGGTTGCAGTCAAACAATAATATTTGTTATATTTAGCTATAAGAATTTTAAAGTGATATTCACTTTTATTAGATCATACTAGTGATTTCATAAAAAATATAAATTTAGCTATTTTTCCATTTAATTAACAAATTTAAAAATATTTCTGTTTTTTTTATTATTACTAATGTCATGGCAGAGTTATGTACATCTTAGTGAATAAAATATGTCTCTGTGAAAGTGTATAATAAAATAAGTTAAAAAAATTACTCTCTGACAATATTCTTCTACAAACTATTTAAAAAATATAACAGTATAACTATGCTCTGTCATAATTTTGTTTTGTTCTAGTTTTGTGATAACTATAATAAATCATTTGCCACATAATTAACAAAAATTAAAATTTCCTAACAAAGATCGACATTTACCCAAGAATATGCAGGTACTGCATAACTT
Organism: Acentria ephemerella; assembly: GCA_943193645.1. Taxonomy (NCBI): domain Eukaryota; kingdom Metazoa; phylum Arthropoda; class Insecta; order Lepidoptera; family Crambidae; genus Acentria; species Acentria ephemerella. The sequence continues at coordinate 4,701,289 of OW971889.1, forward strand.
CTGCATGTAAAAATGTATAACTTCTGCATATATAATATTTATTTATAGGAATTTTTATTTGACTCATGTTCTATGTTTTTGATGATTTTACTCATGTAGTTAAAATACAAGACGGAGTAAACATTACATATTTGAATCAAAATTTGGTTATTTTTATGTCATACTGTTTGTGTTCTCTTAAGTGTACATAGTCTGAACGATCTACTAAAACTGACAGTCCGACCACAATAAGTTTTCCTCACATATATTATAAATTCTTGACCTTATTTTCAGCAAAATACATGATTAAAGCTAAATGTTATAATAAAACAATTTAAAAATGGATCCATTTTAGTTGATAAGAGATTTTATTTCCAAAAGCAATCTCATTTCTCAAATTCTATCATTTAGATATAAATGACATCTGTTTTCAACATTAAAAACCTTAAGAAAAATGGCTAAATACAGTATTGCATTAATAACTGGCTAAGTTGAAACCATCAATAAAGCTGTTAGTTGATAAGTTAAATAATAATGGTAACTTAGTTAATTTTCTAATAATTGAATTGTCTGACATTAGTTTCTGTTGTCTTAAAATAATTTGTATCTGGCGATACAAATTGCAATGTGGCAATTTTTATACAATGAAAAGATACATTAGTATCATCTTCCAGATTCAGTTTGGAAAGCAGAATTGTGAAAATATTCGAATGGTAAGTATAGAAATAAGGTTTAGTCTTCTTGAACAGTGTTTTTAATATTGATTTTTATTTTTGATCTGATTTCATATATCTATATAAATTTCATTATTGTCCTTTTCTGACATCTGCAATACATTACTGAAAAAATATTATATTCTATTAATGTAATTACTGTAGTACTGTAATACAGTAATTGTATTATGTATGAATCTAGATTTCATAGAAAACTATCTATATTTATTTCATGTGGATATTCAATGACATTGTATTCCTATTTAACTGCAGCATTTAAAAAATCATTGTAATTATTGTGTTCTAAGCTTATCGAGTGAGTTTATATGCATTTAATGTTGCAGTCCAATATTTTCAATATGCATGATAATTTTCTATTTCTGTAATTTTATTTCTAATCGTGTTTCTATTTTAACTAAAAAAATTTACAGCTTTATGTAGGTACCGTCACAATTTTGTTCTGGAAGACTAAATAGTTCTAATGAAAAATATAAATACTCTGTTAAAACTATTCTTTTTTATTGAGATTAGATTGAAAACTCCAAAAACTTAACTTTAACATTACATAGCCACCGTTAGCGTATTGCCTAATTGCTAAAGTGATATAAATAATAGCAACAATAATCAATGATTACAAATCGAATTTAATTGTTTTTCAGTTTGAAATGAAGTTCAAGATAAGCCTGATCCCCCATAAGACTTAGATCTAACTGCATTTCAAGTAAGAATTTGTAGATGTTTCTCAATTTTTAAATTTATTTTATCAAAAAGAAATTAATTCACTAGAAATTTTAAAAAAGATGCCTTGTAAAATAAATTAATTCGTAAGTTGTCATATCACAGTTAAAGGTTTATTCATGTAGGTAATAATCCATTGCAATAGACCTGACATAAACAACACACAACATAGCATCACACTATAGTTTATACAATATAATTTGTGACAGACACAATATAGTATTCAACAGATGTAGCAATTCCCAGTACACAATATTCAAATAAACTTGATATGTTTTTTGAATATAAGAATAAGATAATTTCGAAATTAAGCAAAGTACACATAGTGCTACTTGTGCTCTTTAGCATGAGGGTCATTCATAAACAACAACTCAATAGCTTATACGTTAGACCTTAATCACAATGCAAAAAGTCGCAATTTTAAAGACATGTAGAATTGTTCGGCGCAAATTACAAGAGGATAACACTAAATACCATAAAATTTAAAAATAAACATCAGCTTTAAGGTGAGAAGAGAAAATTAATCATATTAAGTATATTTCTCTCACGAACACCTATCCAAAATGACAAACTAGCCTTTGGGCTAGTTTGTAAGCATCATAAACAGTTTGTGTTATGGATACACTAGATAAAGGAGAAATGTAGTTATATATTTATAAATATCAGATATATTCTTAATAAACAGACAAATATATTTGATCCTAACGGGATTCGAACTCTTAACTTTTCGTTTCGCCTATAAAAGATACTGTATCATTGCACATACTTCAAATCGAATGAAATTAATCGAATAGTAAGTATTAATTTGGTAGTAGTAACGAAAGGACAATGCTGACGCTGCTTAGAAGACAATTGCGGTAGGACAGTATACCTATTTGTTAAAACGTTAAAGAGTAGTACCAAATTAAATTTAATTAAATTTTTTGGTCGATGCACTACAACGGTCAGTGATTTAATATACTTAAGGCTGTAATTTAAGTAAAGGTATGGCCTAAAGAACTTGCATCGAGGCCAGTAGAGTTTAGAAAAATATAAAATGGTAATAACATTTTTATTTGTTTGATCAAAAGTTTTATATGCCTACCATTACAAGCCTTAGGTGCATTCCGTTTTGTTGATTTAATTTAACTAGTACGTTTTGGTCTAATTAAATAGATTTTGTTTATATATTATTTAGTCATGTCTAAAAATACATTTTCTACTATGAACGACCTGAGGACCTAGACAAGATGCATTTCGAAAATCACACACGTATCGCAAAATTAAAAATGTTTGGGATTTGACAATTACGCTCGATTGCTAAGTGAGGGCGTATATCAAATCCAATACATTTTTCTAGTTAGCGATTAAGGTGCAATTTTATCTAGGCACTCTGTACCACACACTTGAGTTGCTAACGCCAAAAAACGGTGAAGAGGATGACTTTGAAAAGCGGTAAATAACCGAACCCGTGGAGTGTTTAGTGTTTGTTGTACACTTATCTATTGTATTCACCTATATTGGTCGATCAAAGACACTGGAAATATATCTAGGTCAGGTAGAAGAATGTGTAGTTAGCCCGTACACAACAAACTTTCTACATTAGCCTTTTATTAACACTCCAATCATCGCAGTAAAGAATTTTGGCGACAGAGTAAATGTTCTTGCAGACCTGATAAACTTTCGCAATAACATCTGTAAAGAACTACGTAATACTCAGAAATACATTTTTAACGATAAAATTTATAGCTCTATTGAAGAGTTCAGACCGGCTTATCGCGTGCAAAGGATGTTTAGGAGTATATGACACGTAATAGCGGGGTTGGTTAGGTGCTGTATATTTTATTTCGTATATTAAATTTTAGTGGATTTTTGTTATGAAATTGGTGTAATTTCATGCCGAAAAGTATCGTTACATCGTGCAATATATGGAATATATAATTCAGCATTAATTGGTGTAGTGTTTCATTTTCATTAATATATTTGTAAGGTTAGTTACAAAAGGATGAGTAAATTTTTTAAACCATATTGTATAATGTCATTCTCATTTTCGTATTATATCATCAACTATCTCAAAATGGGCGACCAAATGGGGTCACCTGAAAAGAGATATTTTACACTGGTATTCCGCAGTCAGAAATAAAGTAATTAATAAATTATACATGGCTGTATAGGCTTCAGTTCCCTTTGCTTTCCTTGTAATAGGCAGAATATAATATAAAAGGTGTTTACTGGCAGGTAATGCTGGAGTTGCTAATAAAATTAACATACACACACATTTTTACTGTAGTGAAATATTTCTTATAAAATTGGTTTAGTTTCATGCTTTTTAAGAAGAGATTATATTGAGCGATATATAGAATACATCATTCAGTATCGATTAGTGACTTACGTGAGGTTTTTAATTGCGTCATTTCATTTGCGTCTCATAACACCGTTGCGTATCAATTACATAACATTAATTTTTTTTTTAATCTTGTAAGTCGTTTACAAAATACCAGTTATTAAACGACTTATCATTAGTGGTTAAAAAATCCATAGGTCAAAGGGACGGTGTATCGTAAAAACGGTATCTCGATGCCAATATTGAAGAATAAACTACATAAGACATGGTTGTATCAGCTTCAGTTCTCTTTGCCTTTTTCTTTTTCAAAAACAAAAATAGGATATCCGGATGGTATTACTTCATCAAAGACTGGTCAGATTGATGGATAAATTATAACCGTTATTTTAGAAGGGAAGGTAGGGTAATAATATATTTTTCGTTATATTCGTTCTTTAAAAATATCTAATAAGTAAGTTGATTTAAATCAATAAATTATTGGTACCGTTTATACAAAAATACTTTGAGTAGAGTAATTTAATAAGGTAATATAAAATAAAAACCATTTTAATCAAAGTGAAAAAAAGAACAAAATCGTAAGTATTAAAAGATATATTATTCTAACTAATCCAATAAATGAGTTAGTGTCTTTTTATGTGCAAGGAAAGCTTATACCCTTGGCATTTCAAGCACTTTTAAACTATGGTAACTGTTTACCATCAGGGAGATCAATACGATAATAAAGTGTACGATAAAAATATGTATATAATAAATATAATGATCAAATAAAAAACAAGATGTAAATCATAAATTAAAATCTTAAAAAATGTATAAACAAAAAAAATAAAGGTGGATGGAAAATTATAAGCCCTTTGTTGAAATGTTGTATTAATGGATGTCATAAAAATAAATGAATTGTAAAATACTGGCTGTTGTTGTATAAATACGACAAAGATCAAAGAGTTTGGTTTTGAATTAGATTTTTTTCTCCTGCAGCATTATATTTTTTAATGCAGCGTATTCATTGTTTATGGGATAAATATATTGATATATTTAAATTTTCTTTACCCATCAACGTGTCGTTTTGACCGATGATAATATTCCTTCATTTAAAAAATGAATTAATACTATTGTTCTTAAGAACAAACAAAAATTGGACACCAGTTGCAGTATTTTTTTTGCCATTAAACTTGTTACATCAAAAAATACACTACGACAAAATTTACGAAAAACAAATAACAGCACCCAACGAAACGAAAAACAAATAACCCAACTGACTTTACAATTTCCCGGCAAAAATCTTACTATAAATTTATTTCATCTAGTCCAGTATTTTTAAAATCTGGGAAATAACATCAAAACATAGAAAAATTCACTACTTAAATTGGAATTTTTCATCCAAGTATAAAACTTTGCGTACCTGTAAATGTCTTTGAAAAAAATAATACTGGGGGTAAACAAAAAAAAAAGAACAAGCAACTATTAACAGATTTAAACAACAAATATACCTTATACCATTACTCTTTAAAGAATAGATCAAATTTCCAATAAGATATATTAATATTTATTCAAAATCAAATTACAACTAACATGCAAAAAATAAAATATCATAAAGCAAAAGATAAGTTAAAATAACTTTTAAAAATCATTGTATTTGTTGCTACTTACATAAAAATATTGCTAATAATTTTACTGTGGGATGGGGCACAATTTAATAATATAAAATTTTTGTTAAAGGGTGGAATATCTTTACATTAAAAATAAGATTTAAATAAATTATGAGAATTATAACAACACAACAAGAAAAGAAAAAGATACAAAAGGTTCTTTTGGTTTTTTTTGACTAGTCAAGGATTATTGGTAAAAATCTAGTTCTTTTTTACAGTGTGTTTTTGCTAGTGTCATGGAGAAATGTATTCTCACTTCTTAGATTGGTCTCATTATCTGTAAAATAACACATTCACTTTAATTAGTATCTTCCTAGAAAAAGTTTTTAATGGTACTGTAAATTATTGATGGTCGATTTACTATTGTTCAGCTTATTCCTAATTATTATTACTTCATCTTATATAAGTATACCTATACATATTGTGCTTTTATGGATAGTTTTCATTAAAATTAGTTCATTTGTTGTTGGGAATAGTCATTTGTAACAAATTTGGTTTTTTATTCTTATCAAGTTTTTTCTGTACCTACTGGTTCCCCAAAAAAATGTCAGAAATATGTTGTAACCAATACTTTTATTCAACGAGAGTGCCTCGACAAAGTTGTATCTAGAGTATTAAACTTACTTATTCAAAGGAGCATTTCAGAATCAAATCATACGATGAAATATAAAAAAATTACAGAAACCTATATACCGACTCAAATGAAAAATCGAATTTGACTAAACCGAAAAAAAGAGAAAAAAAAATACAAATAATATAAATAAAATATGATGCGTTTTGGAAAGGTTTTTTTTTAATGATTGCTTTTGTTGTTGCTGAATTTATTATGCATAAGATTTAGTTGACATAGTTGGAATCAGATGAGATAGTAATAATAAAATCACCTGCGTAATAATTCGTTAAGGAATAAAGAATTTATAAATATGTGGTATTTCTATCAATAAATAATGACAACAAACCAACAAATTTTAGACCGGTAAAAAGGTCATAAAAGTTCCAATTACTACAGACATTTTGTGTATTTACAGTCTTTCAATTTTTGTCGCAGTAAGAATAATTATTTTTATGAGCTTTATGCTAATATGCAATGAAATAAATCTATATTACAGTTTTTGAAATTAAAACCATACAGAAGTTTACCAGCGTTCATGTTCAATCCAAATCAAATCATATCCAATGAAAACAATGTTTTATAGGCAAGTGTAATATAAAAAAAATATTGTTATTAATAAGTTTCCAGTAATGTCGCTGTTTATTTCTTTGTTGCTGTAGGGTGTTAGATTGTAACAATGCTTTAGATTATTTTCGTCGTCACATTTGTAATTAATTCTTCGACAATTGGATTTCATGGCTCAAATAGTCTTATAAAAGATTAATTATTAATATTGGTACTGCGCAATGTAAAAAGGCTTTGCACATATTGCCTCTTATATATATAATAAAAATCTCTATAAAAAATAAAATAAATTAATAATAATTAAACAGTAAACGTACAACGTTGACTAAAAAGTTCAGATAATTTGACCTTTTAACAACCGCTTTAGTGTTTTATCTCCATAAAAAAAATTTTTTATGGAGATAACTCCATAAAAAAATTAAGAGACTTCAGTCTATAAAACGTATTGTGTTAGCAGATTGCTCTGAATTTCTTGCAAACCTTGCAATATTTCTCTTTAATTCGTCCATTGTTTGAACGATGCAGTCTGACTTGCTGAGCTTCAAGTTTATCTGTCCACTGGTTTGTGCGGATTTATCAGTGGTAATTAAAATGGAACGTAGTTAATAAGCAGCTAGCAATATAAACAGCTCTATTCGCAATTCGATTTTGGGCATTGTTTTTTTTACCTTTGTCAATTTCAACTTTTTGATAACTTTTACATTTTTAATTACGAAGAAAATCGTTTAAATATTTTTTTATCAGTGCTCATTGCGGTATTAAATCTATTTTTAAAGTTATTACTCATGGAAAAAAACATTAACATGCAACGAAATTGTAGAATGCAGCAATTTTTTTACAATGCAGTAAATAATTTCAACTAACAGACCACGGCCTTTTTGATGAAATAGATGTGCTTTGAATTCAATATCCTAATAATCGATTGACGTAAGTCTTATTTCAATATTACAGTTAAAAAGGGCTTGCAGTACTGCTTACTATATGATTATTAATATTTTTAACAAATTAAATAAGGATTATTTACTCCCGGAACACGTCGACCCAATGGGATCTTTTGTGCTTCCCTAATCCTAATGATCGCTGTCCTGGAATACCTCCAAGATGTACTTACTAAGTACACCAGGAGACAGCAGCATTATATCTTCAGGACTGGGATAGCCCAGTCCAAAGAGACCCATTCTTTTCCTAGCAAGAGCATCACAGTTACATAGGATGTGTTCCATTTGTTCGGTGTGCTCCCCACAGGCCCTACATAGAGGCGATCCAATAAGTTTCATCTTGAACAACATGCTATTGGTGCCAAAGTGGCCAGTAATAGCATCACTTAAGCCCCGTAGCCCCGTAGTTTTTTTGTGTAAGTAGGGCTACACCATATAATGCTATAATATCAGTTATTGACGTATATTTTTTTTATATCTTTTCCAATATGAGAACTTTGTGTTCATATTTTTGTATTGATTTCATATTGAATGTATATTAAATGTGAAATTCCTTAATACCTAATATATATACTCTTCTGGTAAATAATGTTCTTTTTACCTTTGTATTGGGTGAAAGTTGAAGAAATATGAAAGAAAGGTGAATAAATAGCTGTGTCAAAACACTCAGCAAATTAATGTATTCTTTTTTCCATACCGTTCCATTGTTTTTGTTTCCTGTAGTGAGTTTACACATATTATTCATAGGCGCGGAATCAACTCCCATTGCATAGAATGCAAAAAACGTGACGGGTTCCCTTTGTTGTGATAACATTAAAAAACAAATGTAATGTAAGAATTTGATTAATTTAGCTCATCGCCTACGTTCGTACTACGATGCACGTTTCCTGACATCATATTAGGACATTCACCCACGACAAAGTCGTCATATTGTATTTTTTAGCCTCCTATAAAGGTAAGCGGATCTTTCTGACCGGTGTATCAATATGCTGCGGATCGCTAGAAATAGTGACTCGTTGACAGCAACTCAAGTCACTCTGTTGCCAGTACAACGCTTCTTTAGGCAGCTTTGGCATGTAAAATATGTTATGAAAATAGCAGTCGTATCGACTTGAACCTGTCCCTCTGTTAATAACTTGAAGACTTTTTAAATTTATAAATTTGACATTAATTCTAAAGTTAGTTTTCCTGCCCGATATTCTGCTCATACTTACTGCATTGTGTCATAGTGTTGTTGACAGCAACACAAGTCACTCTGTTGCCAGTACAACGCTTCATCAGGCCGCTTTGGCATGTAACTACAGAATCGTAGTAGTGATATTAAAAACTATTGTTATTGTGTGGTGATAGTCAACAATGCGTCGAATCGAGTTGATAAAGAGTTGATATAGGCTTGTTGGTACACTTTATGCAAAAAATAATTTTGGGTTGTAATCTGTAATAGCAAAATTCATTAGACATGTATTACGTTAATTCCTTCTGAAGTATAGTATATACTTAGGTAAATTGATTGTAATTGAAATGTCATAATTAAATAATATTTTTTTGGATTAGCTACCAGGATGATCTTCGTACGTCCATAGTGGTATCTGTAAGATATTTAGATATAAGTGAAATATAGACAAGTTTATGAAATAAATATCGATGTTACTACGTGGAAGACACGTTTAGTATTTCCCACTTCCTTTTTGTTATTACCTTATTCGACAATTCGTTGGATTCAAATAAGTGCTTTGTAGGAACGAAGAAAATATATTATTTTATTATTTCAAGTGACGGGAATGAAATACGAATTTGATTGATAATTAAAATTATATTGATCATTTAATAAAATATCTTACTCCATCAACGAAGTTACTATTGTTTGCTAACAGTTCTTCCAGATCCAATAACTCCACGTTTGGCAAGAGGTCATTGTTGTTCACGCCATCGCCTGAATAAAACAATAAAAAATGTAACTTTAAAGCCGAATATTTAAATAACCTACTTATAATTATTGTATCAGTAGACAAAGCCAAAATATTTTATTCAATTATGGTACATACATGTACACCTATTGAATGTCAATCTGAGCTATCCGTTCGTAAATCTCAGGTAGATTTCGGAATAAGAAATTTTTATTTAAGATTTCATGAAAATGGAAAAACAATTACCGGTACTAATAAGTATTTGAAAATAAATTTAAACTGAAAAATTTATGAATTATTTAAATTAATTGTAAATTTTTTGGAACAAAGTTAATTTTATTTATATGATAATGTTTTAGTAGGCATATGATGTTAATAAACAGGCTATAAATAATCATGTAATAAAATAAAAAATTCAACTCACTCTGCACTTCCAGCTGTGCATTAGCACCTCGAAACTCCACAATGTCATCTTTGGATCGCTTATTTTTAAAATGTGTGATTGCTTGCGCCAGCAATTCAGCCTGTTTTTCTGTAAATTTTTGAGATTTATTTATACATACACGTTTTTAAGCAAATTTCAGCGAGCATAAAAATCTAATTTGAAAACAGTACTGTTGACATCTAACGAAACTATAATACCTACTTCAAGGACTACATTACATTCGGAGATACACATTTGTAAGTTTTATCTGTCTATTTATTTATTGTAAGGGCAGTCAACAAAAACACATACCAACAAAAAATATTTAACTTTATTATCGATATTAAATTAAGTACAGTTTTTAATTAAAGACAGCCACGGCATACGATGTGGACTAACAGTTATAATTATAATTTCTACTTAAGTTACTTTATATATTTTTTAAGAGTTATTAATATAAATTCTGATAACTGGGGGTTTACGTGCTAATGATTTGTCGTATGATATTAGTGAAAAAACACACTCCTTTAAATTCAAATAGTATAACTTAAGGCGCGACAAACCCATTTCTTTAATAAGTTTCGCCATAGCTTTGTGCAATCGACTCGTCTTTCCCTCTCATGAAATACAACATTTAATCGCATATTTTTTTTAATCTCTAACTGGTCCGCTTTACTTCATTGATAGCAGGTATTACGCTTATTTTATAATCCGTAATATATTTCGTAGACGAATATTCTGAAATTTGGGGTTTATTAAGCTATGCGCATTTTGTTTTTTATTAGAAAGTAAAGTGTAATAAGTGTTTTGCGTTAATAGATACTTTTTGCTTGCACTGCCCAAGTTAACTTGAAGTGAACTTGTTTTGAGCAACTTACTTTATTATAAGTATCTGATTTATTATCGTGAATGATAAAATTAATCAATTGAGTCTGGAATAATCTTTATGCAAATCAATTATCTTAGCCACGCCTTATAAGGTTATTTGAATATTTGGCTTGACAGTTAATGTCAAGCCAAATATTCAAATGCTATATTAATGACATCACATGAACCTGAATGTCCTTTATTTTAGGTTTTACATTATTACTAAACTAGATATAAATAAATATTAAATAGTACACTGAAACATCCTAACTCTTCTTTGTTTTAAAATAGTTTCAAACTAATTAATTATAAAAAAAATTGAATTGACAAGATGTTGCTTCAAAATAATATTATACAATTTCTGTAAGATGCAGTTAATGGAAGTTTAAAAAAAAGTTTCAAATGAACACCTAATGGTCTTTATTTCCATGCTACTGGGCTATGCCACTTTACCACTGAAAGTCTATCAGCTAGGCATCTGGATTTTGGATCGCTTATTTTTAAAATGTGTGATTGTTTGCGACAGCAAATCAGTCTGTTAATTCTTAAGATTTATTTATACGTACACGTTTTTAAGTAAATTTCAGTGAGAATAAAAAGCTAATTTGAAAACAGTACTGTTGACCTCTAACGAAACTATGAACCTACTTTAAGAACTACATTCGGATTTATAAGACTTACTTGTCGTATGATATTAGAGAAAATGACGACCACAGTCCTTTTAATTCAAATAGTATAACTTAAGGCGCGTCAAATCTATTTCTTTAAAGAGCTTCGCCATAGCTTTGCGCAATCGACTCGTCTTTCCATCTCATACTGGGCGTTCTGAGAAAATTAAGAAAAACAATTTTATCTTACTCCATATATCTTCCTCCATCAACGAAGTTACTATTGTTTGCTAACAGTTCTTCTAGATCCAATAACTCCACGTTTGCAAAGAGGTCATTGATATCTTCGACGTCACCTGAAAATAACAACATAAATTTTAACTTTCAAGCCAAATATTCAAATAACCTAATTATAATTATCGTATTCTGTTCTTAGCTATCATCAAAGTGACACGAGATGTGCTCAATTTTTTGAGAGTGCTCTCCACAGGCCCTATACAGACGCGATCCCACACAACTTAATTTTGAATAACATGTTATTCGTGTTATAGTGTCCAGTAATTGCGTCATGCAGCGAATCCACAAATTTATCAAGTGTTTTAAGCAAAAATAACGTCAAAATAATGGGGCTTTAACGTCCTCACAGTCAGCTTGTCGACTCTTGGGTATGAATGAAATGAAACTATATACCTACTCTAAGGACTACATTCGGAGATACACATTTATAAGTCTTACTCAACTTGAAGTGAACTTGTTTTGAGCAACTTACTTTATTTTAAGTATCGGTTTTACTATCGTGGATGATAAAATTAATCAACTGAGTCTGGAATAATCTTTATGCAAATCAATAATCTTAAACACGCGTTAATATGTATATTGAAACGACTAAAATGCGTTCCTTTATAACTGGTTAAGTGTTTTAGTACGTAATATTAATAGAAAGGTAAAATACTGACAAAGAAAGATACTCACAAGAAAATACTCACCAAAAATACTAAAGAAAAAATTTTTTTTTATCCTATATTATCTTGCTATATATGCTTAAGGGTTGTTGAACAAAAAATATAAACATGAATCTGAATGTGCTTTATTTTAGGTCTTACATTATTACTAAACTAGATATTAATAAATATTAAATAGTACACTGAAGCATGTTTTTTTTATTAAAAAGTAAAGTGTAATAATCGTGTTGGGCTAATAGATATTTTTGCTTGCCCTGCCCAAGTAAACTTGAAGAGAACTTGTTTTGAGTAAGTTACTTTATTTTTAGCATCGGTTTTATGATCGTGGATGATATAATTCATCAACTAAGTCTGTAATAAGTATTATACGTATATTCAAACGACTACAAGGCGTTCCTTTATAACTGGATGAGTGTTTTAGTACGTAAAATTAATAGAAAGGTAAAATACTATTATATATATAATGCATTTTAATACTGACAAATAAAAATACTCACAAGAAAATAGTCACGAAGAATACTGAAGAATGAAAATAAAATTTTATGTTATATTATCTTGCTATATTAATATTCTTAAGGGTTAATGAATAATTTTTTTTTTCAATATTATGCTCAGCAAATTACTCGACACCACGTGATGATAAAGCAGTAGAGGAGTCCATATGTGAAGATAGCTAGTGAAGCGCCATACCTCCAAGCCACCCTCACCTTGCTGGCCCAAAAGTGCTTTTTCACGCCTCTTTTAAAGGAACCCATATGAGTTCCTTAACGATATCGTAAAAATGAGGGAATTCGTGTGCTGGTAAGGAATTCCACTCTCTAGCTGTCCGACAGAGAAAGGAGTCACATAATCTCTTAGTGCGTAAAGTAAACGTGGCAACAGTGAAGTAGTGACTCCGTAGACCAGCACGCGTACTCCTGATTAGGAAAGGAGAGGGAGGGATAAGTTCGAAGAGTTCTTCAGAGCAGTCTTCATGGTACAAACCATAAAAAGCACTAAGCGATGCTATGTCACGACGCAGTTGCAGAGGCTCTAAGGTGTTCGTTACCTCCGCATTGTCTATAATACGCATAGCGTTACGCTGCAATCTGTCCAGAACATCGAGGAGGTATTGAGCGGAGCCATCCCAAAGGTGCGAGCAATACTCCACACAAGACCGGACCTGGGTTTTATGCAGCAGGCATAACTGGTCAAGCGTGAAATACCTACTTGTTCAGGACTCAGAGTTTCCGCGAGGCAGTCTTGTTACCGGTGGACTTGATTTCCAGTGGAGAAGGTAGTTTTTAGCTGTAAACGCGCACACCTGCATTTTGCTAGCATTAAACTCGATAAGATTCTTAGATCCCCAGAGACAAGGTCTCAGAAAATATATAAAAGAAACAAACACGACAGACAAATTTAAAAATGAAATGGCTAAGGCAAATAAAAACACAAAATATAAAGGTGTAACACTTTTTCATAAGCTTTTGAATTTTTTAAAGTTAGTGGGTTGGTTTAGTCAGTGTCTGTTAATATTATGTAACTTGCTACTTTAGTAAAGATGTTTTGTAACATTGTGCTCTTAGCTCGTGGATTCCTTCTTGTATGCACCTCAGCAAAATATCTCCGAATCCTATTTCTTTCACTGCTAATAAACGATCATCACGGGAGTCACCTATTGATTGAATGCTTTTTTGAATTATTCTTAATCTTTGTCAATTCATTATTATCATTGTATCAGTAGACAAAGCCAAAGCCTAAATATTTTATTCAATTATGGTACATACACGTACACCTATTGAATGTCAATCTGAGCTATCCGTTCGTAAATCTCGGGTAGATTTCGGAATATTTTTTTTTATTTAAGATTTCATGAATGTAAAAACAATTACCGGTACTACTAAGTATTTGTAAATAAATTTAAACTGATAAATTTATGAATTATTTAAATTAATTGTAAATTTTTTGGAACAAAGTTAATTTTATTTATATGATAATGTTTTAGTAGGCATATGATGTTAATAAACAGGCTATAAATAAACATGTAATAAAATAAAAAATTCAACTCACTCTGCACTTCCAGCTGTGCATTAGCACCTCGAAACTCCACAATGTCATCTTTGGATCGCTTATTTTTAAAATGTGTGATTGCTTGCGCCAGCAATTCAGCCTGTTTTTCTGTAAATTTTGTTGAGATTTATTTATACATACACGTTTTTAAGCAAATTTCAGCGAGCATAAAAATCTAATTTGAAAACAGTACTGTTGACATCTAACGAAACTATAATACCTACTTCAAGGACTACATTACATTCGGAGATACACATTTGTAAGTTTTATCTGTCTATTTATTTATTGTAAGGGCAGTCAACAAAAACACATACCAACAAAAAATATTTAACTTTATTATCGATATTAAATTAAGTACAGTTTTTAATTAAAGACAGCCACGGCATACGATGTGGACTAACAGTTATAATTATAATTTCTACTTAAGTTACTTTATATATTTTTTAAGAGTTATTAATAGAAATTCTGATAACTGGGGGTTTACGTGCTAATGATTTGTCGTATGATATTAGTGAAAAAACACACTCCTTTAAATTCAAATAGTATAACTTAAGGCGCGACAAACCCATTTCTTTAATAAGTTTCGCCATAGCTTTGTGCAATCGACTCGTCTTTCCCTCTCATACTGGGTGTTCCGAGAAAATTAAGACAGACGATGAAATACAACATAGTACATTTAATCGCATATTTTTTTTATCTCTAACTGGTCCGCTTTACTTCATAAAGCTCTTATAAAATGGAATAAGTATCCGAGTAGGGTAGCATAAGAAATGACATTTTTGATAGCAGTTATTACGCTTATTTTATAATCCGTAATATATTTCGTAGACGAATATTCTGAAATTTGGGGTTTATATAGCACTGTATGCGCATTTTGTTTTTTATTAGAAAGTAAAGTGTAATAAGCGTTTTGCGTTAATATATACTTTTTGCTTGCACTGCCCAAGTCAACTTGAAGTGAACTTGTTTTGAGCAACTTACTTTATTATAAGTATCTGATTTATTATCGTGGATGATAAAATTAATCAATTGAGTCTGGAATAATCTTTATGCACATCAATTGTCTTAGCCACGCCTTATAAGGTTATTTGAATATTTGGCTTGACAGTTAATGTCAAGCCAAATATTCAAATGCTATATTAATGACATCACATGAACCTGAATGTCCTTTATTTTGGGTTTTACATTATTACTAAACTAGATATAAATAAATATTAAATAGTACACTGAAACATCCTAACTCTTCTTTGTTTTAAAATAGTTTCAAACTATTATAATTAATTATAAAAAAATTTAAATTGACAAGATGTTGCTTCAAAATAATATTATACAATTTCTGTAAGATGCAGTTAATGGAAGTTTAAAAAAAAGTTTCAAATGTACACCTAATGGTCTTTATTTCCATGCTACTGGGCTAGGCCACTTTACCACTGAAAGTCTATCAGCTAGGCATCTGGATTTTGGATCGCTTATTTTTTAAATGTGTGATTGCTTGCGCCAGCAAATCAGCCTGTTAATTCTTAAGATTTATTTATACGTACACGTTTTTAAGTAAATTTCAGTGAGAATAAAAAGCTAATTTGAAAACAGTACTGTTGACCTCTAACGAAACTATGTACCTACTTTAAGGACTACATTCGGATTTATAAGACTTACTTGTCGTATGATATTAGAGAAAATGACGACCACAGTCCTTTTAATTCAAATAGTATAACTTAAGGCGCGTCTAACCTATTTCTTTAAAGAGCTTCGCCATAGCTTTGCGCAATCGACTCGTCTTTCCATCTCATACTGGGCGTTCTGAGAAAATTAA
Source organism: Acentria ephemerella (assembly GCA_943193645.1). NCBI lineage: Eukaryota > Metazoa > Arthropoda > Insecta > Lepidoptera > Crambidae > Acentria > Acentria ephemerella. The sequence continues at coordinate 4,717,433 of OW971889.1, forward strand.
GAAAAATAATTTTATCGTACTCCATCAACGAAGTTACTATTGTTTGCTAACAGTTCTTCTAGATCCAATAACTCCACGTTTGGCAAGAGGTCATTGTTATCTTCGACGTCACCTGAAAATAACAACATAAATTTTAACTTTCAAGCCAAATATTCAAATAACCTAATTATAATTATCGTATTCTGTTCTTAGCTATCATCAAAGCGACACGAGATGTGCTCAATTTTTTGAGAGTGCTCTCCACAGGCCCTATACAGACGCGATCCCACACAACTTAATTTTGAATAACATGTTATTCGTGTTATAGTGTCCAGTAATTGCGTCATGCAGCGAATCCACAAATTTATCAAGTGTTTTAAGCAAAAATAACGTCAAAATAATGGGGCTTTAACGTCCTCACAGTCAGCTTGTCGACTCTTGGGTATGAATGAAATGAAACTATATACCTACTCTAAGGACTACATTCGGAGATACACATTTATAAGTCTTACTCAACTTGAAGTGAACTTGTTTTGAGCAACTTACTTTATTTTAAGTATCGGTTTTACTATCGTGGATGATAAAATTAATCAACTGAGTCTGGAATAATCTTTATGCAAATCAATAATCTTAAACACGCGTTAATATGTATATTGAAACGACTAAAATGCGTTCCTTTATAACTGGTTAAGTGTTTTAGTACGTAATATTAATAGAAAGGTAAAATACTGACAAAGAAAGATACTCACAAGAAAATACTCACCAAAAATACTAAAGAAAAAAATTTTTTTTATCCTATATTATCTTGCTATATATGCTTAAGGGTTGTTGAACAAAAAATATAAACATGAATCTGAATGTGCTTTATTTTAGGTCTTACATTATTACTAAACTAGATATTAATAAATATTAAATAGTACACTGAAGCATGTTTTTTTTATTAAAAAGTAAAGTGTAATAATCGTGTTGGGCTAATAGATATTTTTGCTTGCCCTGCCCAAGTAAACTTGAAGAGAACTTGTTTTGAGTAAGTTACTTTATTTTTAGCATCGGTTTTATGATCGTGGATGATATAATTCATCAACTAAGTCTGTAATAAGTATTATACGTATATTCAAACGACTACAAGGCGTTCCTTTATAACTGGATGAGTGTTTTAGTACGTAAAATTAATAGAAAGGTAAAATACTATTATATATATAATGCATTTTAATACTGACAAATAAAAATACTCACAAGAAAATAGTCACGAAGAATACTGAAGAATGAAAATAAAATTTTATGTTATATTATCTTGCTATATTAATATTCTTAAGGGTTAATGAATAATTTTTTTTTTCAATATTATGCTCAGCAAATTACTCGACACCACGTGATGATAAAGCAGTAGAGGAGTCCATATGTGAAGATAGCTAGTGAAGCATGCGCCATACCTCCAAGCCACCCTCACCTTGCTGGCCCAAAAGTGCTTTTTCACGCCTCTTTTAAAGGAACCCATATGAGTTCCTTAACGATATCGTAAAAATGAGGGAATTCGTGTGCTGGTAAGGAATTCCACTCTCTAGCTGTCCGACAGAGAAAGGAGTCACATAATCTCTTAGTGCGTAAAGTAAACGTGGCAACAGTGAAGTAGTGACTCCGTAGACCAGCACGCGTACTCCTGATTAGGAAAGGAGAGGGAGGGATAAGTTCGAAGAGTTCTTCAGAGCAGTCTTCATGGTACAAACCATAAAAAGCACTAAGCGATGCTATGTCACGACGCAGTTGCAGAGGCTCTAAGGTGTTCGTTACCTCCGCATTGTCTATAATACGCATAGCGTTACGCTGCAATCTGTCCAGAACATCGAGGAGGTATTGAGCGGAGCCATCCCAAAGGTGCGAGCAATACTCCACACAAGACCGGACCTGGGTTTTATACAGCAGGCATAACTGGTCAAGCGTGAAATACCTACTTGTTCAGGACTCAGAGTTTCCGCGAGGCAGTCTTGTTACCGGTGGACTTGATTTCCAGTGGAGAAGGTAGTTTTTAGCTGTAAACGCGCACACCTGCATTTTGCTAGCATTAAACTCGATAAGATTCTTAGATCCCCAGAGACAAGGTCTCAGAAAATATATAAAAGAAACAAACACGACAGACAAATTTAAAAATGAAATGGCAAAGGCAAATAAAAACACAAAATATAAAGGTGTAACACTTTTTCATAAGCTTTTGAATTTTTTAAAGTTAGTGGGTTGGTTTAGTCAGTGTCTGTTAATATTATGTAACTTGCTACTTTAGTAATACGATGTGGACTAACAGTTATAATTATAATTTCTACTTAAGTTACTTTATATATTTTTTAAGAGTTATTAATAGAAATTCTGATAACTGGGGGTTTACGTGCTAATGATTTGTCGTATGATATTAGTGAAAAAACACACTCCTTTAAATTCAAATAGTATAACTTAAGGCGCGACAAACCCATTTCTTTAATAAGTTTCGCCATAGCTTTGTGCAATCGACTCGTCTTTCCCTCTCATACTGGGTGTTCCGAGAAAATTAAGACAGACGATGAAATACAACATAGTACATTTAATCGCATATTTTTTTTATCTCTAACTGGTCCGCTTTACTTCATAAAGCTCTTATAAAATGGAATAAGTATCCGAGTAGGGTAGCATAAGAAATGACATTTTTGATAGCAGTTATTACGCTTATTTTATAATCCGTAATATATTTCGTAGACGAATATTCTGAAATTTGGGGTTTATATAGCACTGTATGCGCATTTTGTTTTTTATTAGAAAGTAAAGTGTAATAAGCGTTTTGCGTTAATATATACTTTTTGCTTGCACTGCCCAAGTCAACTTGAAGTGAACTTGTTTTGAGCAACTTACTTTATTATAAGTATCTGATTTATTATCGTGGATGATAAAATTAATCAATTGAGTCTGGAATAATCTTTATGCACATCAATTGTCTTAGCCACGCCTTATAAGGTTATTTGAATATTTGGCTTGACAGTTAATGTCAAGCCAAATATTCAAATGCTATATTAATGACATCACATGAACCTGAATGTCCTTTATTTTGGGTTTTACATTATTACTAAACTAGATATAAATAAATATTAAATAGTACACTGAAACATCCTAACTCTTCTTTGTTTTAAAATAGTTTCAAACTATTATAATTAATTATAAAAAAATTTAAATTGACAAGATGTTGCTTCAAAATAATATTATACAATTTCTGTAAGATGCAGTTAATGGAAGTTTAAAAAAAAGTTTCAAATGTACACCTAATGGTCTTTATTTCCATGCTACTGGGCTAGGCCACTTTACCACTGAAAGTCTATCAGCTAGGCATCTGGATTTTGGATCGCTTATTTTTTAAATGTGTGATTGCTTGCGCCAGCAAATCAGCCTGTTAATTCTTAAGATTTATTTATACGTACACGTTTTTAAGTAAATTTCAGTGAGAATAAAAAGCTAATTTGAAAACAGTACTGTTGACCTCTAACGAAACTATGTACCTACTTTAAGGACTACATTCGGATTTATAAGACTTACTTGTCGTATGATATTAGAGAAAATGACGACCACAGTCCTTTTAATTCAAATAGTATAACTTAAGGCGCGTCTAACCTATTTCTTTAAAGAGCTTCGCCATAGCTTTGCGCAATCGACTCGTCTTTCCATCTCATACTGGGCGTTCTGAGAAAATTAAGAAAAATAATTTTATCGTACTCCATCAACGAAGTTACTATTGTTTGCTAACAGTTCTTCTAGATCCAATAACTCCACGTTTGGCAAGAGGTCATTGTTATCTTCGACGTCACCTGAAAATAACAACATAAATTTTAACTTTCAAGCCAAATATTCAAATAACCTAATTATAATTATCGTATTCTGTTCTTAGCTATCATCAAAGCGACACGAGATGTGCTCAATTTTTTGAGAGTGCTCTCCACAGGCCCTATACAGACGCGATCCCACACAACTTAATTTTGAATAACATGTTATTCGTGTTATAGTGTCCAGTAATTGCGTCATGCAGCGAATCCACAAATTTATCAAGTGTTTTAAGCAAAAATAACGTCAAAATAATGGGGCTTTAACGTCCTCACAGTCAGCTTGTCGACTCTTGGGTATGAATGAAATGAAACTATATACCTACTCTAAGGACTACATTCGGAGATACACATTTATAAGTCTTACTCAACTTGAAGTGAACTTGTTTTGAGCAACTTACTTTATTTTAAGTATCGGTTTTACTATCGTGGATGATAAAATTAATCAACTGAGTCTGGAATAATCTTTATGCAAATCAATAATCTTAAACACGCGTTAATATGTATATTGAAACGACTAAAATGCGTTCCTTTATAACTGGTTAAGTGTTTTAGTACGTAATATTAATAGAAAGGTAAAATACTGACAAAGAAAGATACTCACAAGAAAATACTCACCAATAATACTAAAGAATTTTTTTCTTTTATCTTATATTATCTTGCTATATATGCTTAAGGGTTGTTGAACAAAAAATATAAACATGAATCTGAATGTGCTTTATTTTAGGTCTTACATTATTACTAAACTAGATATTAATAAATATTAAATAGTACACTGAAGCATGTTTTTTTATTACAAAGTAAAGTGTAATAATCGTTTTGGGCTAATAGATATTTTTGCTTGCCCTGCCCAAGTAAACTTGAAGAGAACTTGTTTTGAGTAAGTTACTTTATTTTTAGCATCGGTTTTATGATCGTGGATGATATAATTCATCAACTAAGTCTGTAATAAGTATTATACGTATATTCAAACGACTACAAGGCGTTCCTTTATAACTGGATGAGTGTTTTAGTACGTAAAATTAATAGAAAGGTAAAATACTATTATATATATAATGCATTTTAATACTGACAAATAAAAATACTCACAAGAAAATAGTCACGAAGAATACTGAAGAATGAAAATAAAATTTTATGTTATATTATCTTGCTATATTAATATTCTTAAGGGTTAATGAATAATTTTTTTTTTCAATATTATGCTCAGCAAATTACTCGACACCACGTGATGATAAAGCAGTAGAGGAGTCCATATGTGAAGATAGCTAGTGAAGCATGCGCCATACCTCCAAGCCACCCTCACCTTGCTGGCCCAAAAGTGCTTTTTCACGCCTCTTTTAAAGGAACCCATATGAGTTCCTTAACGATATCGTAAAAATGAGGGAATTCGTGTGCTGGTAAGGAATTCCACTCTCTAGCTGTCCGACAGAGAAAGGAGTCACATAATCTCTTAGTGCGTAAAGTAAACGTGGCAACAGTGAAGTAGTGACTCCGTAGACCAGCACGCGTACTCCTGATTAGGAAAGGAGAGGGAGGGATAAGTTCGAAGAGTTCTTCAGAGCAGTCTTCATGGTACAAACCATAAAAAGCACTAAGCGATGCTATGTCACGACGCAGTTGCAGAGGCTCTAAGGTGTTCGTTACCTCCGCATTGTCTATAATACGCATAGCGTTACGCTGCAATCTGTCCAGAACATCGAGGAGGTATTGAGCGGAGCCATCCCAAAGGTGCGAGCAATACTCCACACAAGACCGGACCTGGGTTTTATACAGCAGGCATAACTGGTCAAGCGTGAAATACCTACTTGTTCAGGACTCAGAGTTTCCGCGAGGCAGTCTTGTTACCGGTGGACTTGATTTCCAGTGGAGAAGGTAGTTTTTAGCTGTAAACGCGCACACCTGCATTTTGCTAGCATTAAACTCGATAAGATTCTTAGATCCCCAGAGACAAGGTCTCAGAAAATATATAAAAGAAACAAACACGACAGACAAATTTAAAAATGAAATGGCAAAGGCAAATAAAAACACAAAATATAAAGGTGTAACACTTTTTCATAAGCTTTTGAATTTTTTAAAGTTAGTGGGTTGGTTTAGTCAGTGTCTGTTAATATTATGTAACTTGCTACTTTAGTAATACGATGTGGACTAACAGTTATAATTATAATTTCTACTTAAGTTACTTTATATATTTTTTAAGAGTTATTAATAGAAATTCTGATAACTGGGGGTTTACGTGCTAATGATTTGTCGTATGATATTAGTGAAAAAACACACTCCTTTAAATTCAAATAGTATAACTTAAGGCGCGACAAACCCATTTCTTTAATAAGTTTCGCCATAGCTTTGTGCAATCGACTCGTCTTTCCCTCTCATACTGGGTGTTCCGAGAAAATTAAGACAGACGATGAAATACAACATAGTACATTTAATCGCATATTTTTTTTATCTCTAACTGGTCCGCTTTACTTCATAAAGCTCTTATAAAATGGAATAAGTATCCGAGTAGGGTAGCATAAGAAATGACATTTTTGATAGCAGTTATTACGCTTATTTTATAATCCGTAATATATTTCGTAGACGAATATTCTGAAATTTGGGGTTTATATAGCACTGTATGCGCATTTTGTTTTTTATTAGAAAGTAAAGTGTAATAAGCGTTTTGCGTTAATATATACTTTTTGCTTGCACTGCCCAAGTCAACTTGAAGTGAACTTGTTTTGAGCAACTTACTTTATTATAAGTATCTGATTTATTATCGTGGATGATAAAATTAATCAATTGAGTCTGGAATAATCTTTATGCACATCAATTGTCTTAGCCACGCTTTATAAGGTTATTTGAATATTTGGCTTGACAGTTAATGTCAAGCCAAATATTCAAATGCTATATTAATGACATCACATGAACCTGAATGTCCTTTATTTTGGGTTTTACATTATTACTAAACTAGATATAAATAAATATTAAATAGTACACTGAAACATCCTAACTCTTCTTTGTTTTAAAATAGTTTCAAACTATTATAATTAATTATAAAAAAATTTAAATTGACAAGATGTTGCTTCAAAATAATATTATACAATTTCTGTAAGATGCAGTTAATGGAAGTTTAAAAAAAAGTTTCAAATGTACACCTAATGGTCTTTATTTCCATGCTACTGGGCTAGGCCACTTTACCACTGAAAGTCTATCAGCTAGGCATCTGGATTTTGGATCGCTTATTTTTTAAATGTGTGATTGCTTGCGCCAGCAAATCAGCCTGTTAATTCTTAAGATTTATTTATACGTACACGTTTTTAAGTAAATTTCAGTGAGAATAAAAAGCTAATTTGAAAACAGTACTGTTGACCTCTAACGAAACTATGTACCTACTTTAAGGACTACATTCGGATTTATAAGACTTACTTGTCGTATGATATTAGAGAAAATGACGACCACAGTCCTTTTAATTCAAATAGTATAACTTAAGGCGCGTCTAACCTATTTCTTTAAAGAGCTTCGCCATAGCTTTGCGCAATCGACTCGTCTTTCCATCTCATACTGGGCGTTCTGAGAAAATTAAGAAAAATAATTTTATCGTACTCCATCAACGAAGTTACTATTGTTTGCTAACAGTTCTTCTAGATCCAATAACTCCACGTTTGGCAAGAGGTCATTGTTATCTTCGACGTCACCTGAAAATAACAACATAAATTTTAACTTTCAAGCCAAATATTCAAATAACCTAATTATAATTATCGTATTCTGTTCTTAGCTATCATCAAAGCGACACGAGATGTGCTCAATTTTTTGAGAGTGCTCTCCACAGGCCCTATACAGACGCGATCCCACACAACTTAATTTTGAATAACATGTTATTCGTGTTGTAGTGTCCAGTAATTGCGTCATGCAGCGAATCCACAAATTTATCAAGTGTTTTAAGCAAAAATAACGTCAAAATAATGGGGCTTTAACGTCCTCACAGTCAGCTTGTCGACTCTTGGGTATGAATGAAATGAAACTATATACCTACTCTAAGGACTACATTCGGAGATACACATTTATAAGTCTTACTCAACTTGAAGTGAACTTGTTTTGAGCAACTTACTTTATTTTAAGTATCGGTTTTACTATCGTGGATGATAAAATTAATCAACTGAGTCTGGAATAATCTTTATGCAAATCAATAATCTTAAACACGCGTTAATATGTATATTGAAACGACTAAAATGCGTTCCTTTATAACTGGTTAAGTGTTTTAGTACGTAATATTAATAGAAAGGTAAAATACTGACAAAGAAAGATACTCACAAGAAAATACTCACCAAAAATACTAAAGAAAAAAATTTTTTTTATCCTATATCATCTTGCTATATATGCTTAAGGGTTGTTGAACAAAAAATATAAACATGAATCTGAATGTGCTTTATTTTAGGTCTTACATTATTACTAAACTAGATATTAATAAATATTAAATAGTACACTGAAGCATGTTTTTTTTATTAAAAAGTAAAGTGTAATAATCGTGTTGGGCTAATAGATATTTTTGCTTGCCCTGCCCAAGTAAACTTGAAGAGAACTTGTTTTGAGTAAGTTACTTTATTTTTAGCATCGGTTTTATGATCGTGGATGATATAATTCATCAACTAAGTCTGTAATAAGTATTATACGTATATTCAAACGACTACAAGGCGTTCCTTTATAACTGGATGAGTGTTTTAGTACGTAAAATTAATAGAAAGGTAAAATACTATTATATATATAATGCATTTTAATACTGACAAATAAAAATACTCACAAGAAAATAGTCACGAAGAATACTGAAGAATGAAAATAAAATTTTATGTTATATTATCTTGCTATATTAATATTCTTAAGGGTTAATGAATAATTTTTTTTTTCAATATTATGCTCAGCAAATTACTCGACACCACGTGATGATAAAGCAGTAGAGGAGTCCATATGTGAAGATAGCTAGTGAAGCATGCGCCATACCTCCAAGCCACCCTCACCTTGCTGGCCCAAAAGTGCTTTTTCACGCCTCTTTTAAAGGAACCCATATGAGTTCCTTAACGATATCGTAAAAATGAGGGAATTCGTGTGCTGGTAAGGAATTCCACTCTCTAGCTGTCCGACAGAGAAAGGAGTCACATAATCTCTTAGTGCGTAAAGTAAACGTGGCAACAGTGAAGTAGTGACTCCGTAGACCAGCACGCGTACTCCTGATTAGGAAAGGAGAGGGAGGGATAAGTTCGAAGAGTTCTTCAGAGCAGTCTTCATGGTACAAACCATAAAAAGCACTAAGCGATGCTATGTCACGACGCAGTTGCAGAGGCTCTAAGGTGTTCGTTACCTCCGCATTGTCTATAATACGCATAGCGTTACGCTGCAATCTGTCCAGAACATCGAGGAGGTATTGAGCGGAGCCATCCCAAAGGTGCGAGCAATACTCCACACAAGACCGGACCTGGGTTTTATACAGCAGGCATAACTGGTCAAGCGTGAAATACCTACTTGTTCAGGACTCAGAGTTTCCGCGAGGCAGTCTTGTTACCGGTGGACTTGATTTCCAGTGGAGAAGGTAGTTTTTAGCTGTAAACGCGCACACCTGCATTTTGCTAGCATTAAACTCGATAAGATTCTTAGATCCCCAGAGACAAGGTCTCAGAAAATATATAAAAGAAACAAACACGACAGACAAATTTAAAAATGAAATGGCTAAGGCAAATAAAAACACAAAATATAAAGGTGTAACACTTTTTCATAAGCTTTTGAATTTTTTAAAGTTAGTGGGTTGGTTTAGTCAGTGTCTGTTAATATTATGTAACTTGCTACTTTAGTAAAGATGTTTTGTAACATTGTGCTCTTAGCTCGTGGATTCCTTCTTGTATGCACCTCAGCAAAATATCTCCGAATCCTATTTCTTTCACTGCTAATAAACGATCATCACGGGAGTCACCTATTGATTGAATGCTTTTTTGAATTATTCTTAATCTTTGTCAATTCATTATTATCATTGTATCAGTAGACAAAGCCAAAGCCTAAATATTTTATTCAATTATGGTACATACACGTACACCTATTGAATGTCAATCTGAGCTATCCGTTCGTAAATCTCGGGTAGATTTCGGAATATTTTTTTTTATTTAAGATTTCATGAATGTAAAAACAATTACCGGTACTACTAAGTATTTGTAAATAAATTTAAACTGATAAATTTATGAATTATTTAAATTAATTGTAAATTTTTTGGAACAAAGTTAATTTTATTTATATGATAATGTTTTAGTAGGCATATGATGTTAATAAACAGGCTATAAATAAACATGTAATAAAATAAAAAATTCAACTCACTCTGCACTTCCAGCTGTGCATTAGCACCTCGAAACTCCACAATGTCATCTTTGGATCGCTTATTTTTAAAATGTGTGATTGCTTGCGCCAGCAATTCAGCCTGTTTTTCTGTAAATTTTGTTGAGATTTATTTATACATACACGTTTTTAAGCAAATTTCAGCGAGCATAAAAATCTAATTTGAAAACAGTACTGTTGACATCTAACGAAACTATAATACCTACTTCAAGGACTACATTACATTCGGAGATACACATTTGTAAGTTTTATCTGTCTATTTATTTATTGTAAGGGCAGTCAACAAAAACACATACCAACAAAAAATATTTAACTTTATTATCGATATTAAATTAAGTACAGTTTTTAATTAAAGACAGCCACGGCATACGATGTGGACTAACAGTTATAATTATAATTTCTACTTAAGTTACTTTATATATTTTATAAGAGTTATTAATAGAAATTGTGATAACTGGGGGTTTACGTGCTAATGATTTGTCGTATGATATTAGTGAAAAAACACACTCCTTTAAATTCAAATAGTATAACTTAAGGCGCGAGAAACCCATTTCTTTAATAAGTTTCGCCATAGCTTTGTGCAATCGACTCGTCTTTCCCTCTCATACTGGGTGTTCCGAGAAAATTAAGACAGACGATGAAATACAACATAGTACATTATACGCTACTTTCAGTGAGTCTGTTCCCTGATCCAAGCGCGGTATGCCGACTGTTTGTTCTCAACAGCATTGCAAAGCGACTCTCTTACAATTGGGTGGAATCAGACTACGTTGTTTCGCAGATGCTCACTGTGCGGTGTAGTGTGGAGATTGCTGATATGATTTCCTTTTAAAATGATAGACTGAGTTCTTTAACAATGTTGATAATGTCGCGACGCGATTGACAGTTGGTTCCGAACTGGTATATATTTTAATTAATACAAATAATTATGAATGAATTCCCTAATCAGGTGTTCGTTACATTACACCGAACATGCTCCCGAGGGGCTACATGATTATATGATATATATATGTTAAGGAATAGATGAAAATTATTATTATTTAATTTACAACTGGGTATCATTCTTATCTATAAAAACACGTTTTGTAACTATTGGCGAGGTTGCGAAGTCAACCACTGATGGTTGTCGTTCATTTAGCACAATAACACTAGGCTGTCGGTCAGCCGTACTCTGCTTTCGCGCACTAGTCACATTCACTATTTCACTCAAATTAACACATGATTTAATTTAAATTATTAGGACAATAATCCATGTCTCTACCCTGCTCAATAGAAGCAGGTGAGTCTTGTACACTGCCCTGCTCAATAGAATGAGTACATAACAAAATATAAGATAGCGATATAGCTATCTGACGTTTATAATAATAAGATAAATAACATTTATCTTTTGTTTGAAGTAAATTACTATTCAGTAATTTATTTGTGTCAATTAAATGAAACAAACTACTATTTCCGAACGTGACCGTACCAAATCCATCAGTATACCACACAATAAAGGGGACAGGTACTGTCACTTATGCGCTGCGAAGTGATTACCCTTCCTGGAAGCATGTATCTGAGGGTAGGGTTGATGTCATGCTCCTCCACGGTCCTTCGGATTGATTTAAAGGGCATACTGTCAAAAGCCCCTTCTATATCCAGAAATGCTTCTATACACAACTCTTTATTTTTAAGAGCTGCTTCAGCCTGGTTAACTAGATGAAGAGTCATCTCGGTTGTCTTCCCCGGCTGGTAGGCATATTGCAACTCATGTAACGGTTTATTTCCTAGAAGTCCGTCTCGGATAAATCTATCCATAAATTTATCAAGTGTTTTAAGCAAAAATAACGTCAAACTAATGGGGCCGAGTACTTTAGCATCTTCATAGTTAGCTTTTCGACTCTTGGTAATGAATGAAATAAAACTATATACCAACTTTCAAAGTCAAAGTCAAAGTCAAAAATAACTTTATTTAAATAGACTTATTTACTAAGCTCTTTTAAATCGTCACAGCAGGGAATATGTATGAGAAAACAAATAAATATAATTATAAAGGCAATAGTCATAATTTTAACTGGGTATCAACCGGGCATTTACTAATTGTCCCAGTTATAGTATTTAAATATGTACTAAATAAATTGTTAGTTTTAACTTTAAAATAATATTTATTTTAAAAATAAAAATAACACTAGTATGCATATTCCCAATCAACCCTAATACCGCTTCGACGAATTAGTAGCTGCAGAGAAGAAAAGGCGCAAGAAACTCTCAGCCTTTATGTATTTATAATGACATTTACAAAGCAATTATGTCATTATGTATTAGTATTATAAACATATACATGTTTTGTTTTACAGTGCAATCAAAAATATATTTTTAAATATTGAAAAATATAATAAATAAGTGCAGAGAAGCAAATTATAGTGGCCACAAATTTTTATCTTTACAATAATCTTCTACCTTGTAATACCCCTTTTTCATCAAACAACTTTTAATAGTTGACTTAAATTTATGCAGAGGCAATTCAATAAAACTTTGTGGTATCATATTGTACATTTTTATACTTATTTCTATAAAACAATTACCGGTCTTATGCAGTCTGTGGCTTGGAAAGGCGAGCTTATGCTTATTTCTGGTGTTGAAGCTATGGCAGTCTGAATTTCTAAGAAAAGAACCACTGCACTTACTATACATAATACAATCAAAAATGTATTGAGACACCACAGTTAGTAGGTTAATTTCCTTAAATAATTCTTTTAGCGAGTCATGTGGTCTAAGGTTGTATATTGCACCAATAGCTATATAGCTCTCTTTTGAAGTACAAAGATCGTCTGTATGTCAGCAGCGGAGCCCCACAACAGTAGACCATATGACATTAGGCTGTGAAAATAGCTGAAATAAACTAATCTCGCCGTTTCCACATCAGTAAGCCGTCTTATTTTTCGAACTGCATGCGCAGAGCCGTATCTTCCTGTCAGAGCCGTAATATGAGGGCCCCATTGTAGTTTGGAATCTATAGTAATTCCAAGAAATGTTGTAGAATGAATTATTTCTATTGGTTCCTCATTTATGTCAATACAAATATTGACCCGCCTTACATTAGGCATACTAAATGTAATGCACTTAGTTTTCTTAGAATTTAGAACAAGATTATTAGCCGTGAACCAGTGTAGGACTTGAGAAAGAGTACTTGTAAGACTACATTCGGAGATACACATTTATAAGTCTTACTTGTCGTATGATATTAGAGAAATTGACGAACACATTCCTTTTAATTCAAATAGTATAACTTAAGGCGCGTCTAACCCATTTCTTTAATGAGCTCCGCCATAGCTTTGTGCAATCGACTCGTCTCTCCCTCTCATACTGGGCGTTCCGAGAAAATTTAGAAAAATAATTTAATCACTAACTGATCTGCTTTCTTTCATAAACCTCTTGTAAAATGGATTAAATATCCGAGTAGGGTAGCATAAGAAATGACATTTTTGATAGCAGTAATAGCGCTTATTTCATAATCCGTAATAAATTTCATAAACGAATATTCTGAAATTGGGCGTTTAATAGCACTGTATGCGCATATTGTTTTTTTATTAGAAAGTAAAGTGTAATAACCGTTTTGGGTTAATAGATACTTTTTGCTTGCCCTGCCCAAATCAACTTAAAGTGTACTTGTTTTGCAAGCAAGTTACTTTACTTTAAGTATCGGTTTTATGTGGATGATCGTGGATGATAAAACTAATCAACTGAGCCTGGAATAAGTTTTATGCAAATCAATAATCTTAGCCACGCGTTAATATGTATATTCAAACGACTAAAATGCGTTTCTTTATAACTGGATAAGTGTTTTAGTACGTAATATTAATAGAAAGGTAAAATACTGACAAAGAAAGATACTCACAAGACAATACTCACGAATAATACTAAAAAGAAAATAATTTTATCTTATATTATCTTGCTATATATGCTTAAGGGTTGTTAAACAAAAAATATAAACATGAACCTGAATGTGCTTTATTATAGGTCTTACATTATTACTAAACTAGATATAAATAAATATTAAATAGTACACTCAAACATCCTAACTCATCTTTGCATTAAAATAGTTTTAAACTAATTAGTTGTACAAAATATAAATTGACAAGATATTGCTCAAAAATAATATCATACAATTTCTGTGAGATGCAGTTAATGGAAGTTTAAAAAAGTTTTAAATGTACACCTAATGTTCTTTATTTTCATGCTACTGGGCTAGGCCACTTTACCGCTGAAAGTTTTTTTTTTGAACTGACATACTGTTGGCCGCAGATGGTCTTTACAGCGTTACCGGGGTTTAAAGGAGGCGAGAACCTTGGAGAGTCCTCAAGCCTTAAGGGGCGATTCGCCTCTGGAGGAGTTCTAATTGACAGGCATCACCTCCGGGGGAGGTGTCCCGCTGTCTCTTAGATTCTCCAGGGCGCTCGAGCCATGAGGGAGCGACAAACCTGAGGGTGCCTCTAAAGGCTCGGACCTCGGCTCAGGAGAGTCGTGTCGTGGAGAAGAGAAGCACCCAGGTACGTATCTGTACCTGGTATAGCGCGACGAATGTAGACCGGGTCTTCGCACCCTTGTACGACGGGTGCGGTGTATAGGAAAAGTGTACCTAGTGCGTGATGTGTGTGTGTACAGGAGCGCGTTTGCACTCGTAATTGGATTGTCCGGATCATGAAGGACATTCCTTGGTCTGCGTAAGCGGGTCGGGGCGTTAGGGTCAGGAGAGTAGTTGGATGCTCTTACAATGAGCGGATTGGAATGGTGGGGTGCTTTGTCAAAGTAACGCCTGGAGGCGTCTTTAATGACTTGGGTAATGGTAGGAAGGTCGAAATCCTTGTGAAGGTCGACATTGCGCATGTACCAGGGGCACCCGGTAGCCATGCGCATGAATCGATTCTAGATGACCTGTAGTCTATGTATAGACTGGGCTGGGGCGTGTGCGAACGCTACGCTGACGTAGGTCATGATAGGGCGGACATAAGTTTTATAAATTGTCGTCTTATTTCTAAGAGACATTTTACTCCGCTTCCCTAGTAGGTGGTAAAGGCGCCCTAGCATGAAGAAGGCTCGGATTCGGACGGCTCTGATGTGAGGTGCAAACGATAGCGTGTGATCTAGTGTGACACCCAGATATTTGACCGAGCTCACCCAGGGGATGGGCTGGTCGAACAGAGTCACAGATGGCAAGGGGGTGGTTCGAGCCCGGCAAAAGTAGATAGCCGCGCTTTTGCTGGGGTTTACCTCGATCCTCCACTTGCGGAACCAATCGCCTAAGGTGTTAGCGGCGGTTTGGAGTTTTTCACTCATTGCTGAGCTGAGGTGGCTGGTGAGGGCTTCGGCTGCGTGATCTGTGTCGTGGCGGGAGGACATGAGGTCAGGAATGGAGTCGAGTGACGGACTGGTGGAAGCCTCAAGCAAGTTCGCAAGCTTCTCCCAGTCCGTCACTGTCTTCGTGGTGGGCGTCAGATCCCATGAGGAGCCAAGGTGTAGAACAACGGGGTGATGGTCCGAATCGAGTGCGTGTATTGTTTCTATAGAGCGCAACGTGAGAGTCATGTTCTTCAGAAGCGCCACGTCTAGTGGGTTCGCACTATGGTCCAGTCGGCTAGGATAGTGGGTAGGAGTCATAGGGACTAGGATGTCGAAGGGTAGCTCATCTGCGTAGCTGCTCATCAACCTCCTATTCCGGTTGGTTGAGTTGCAGCTCCACTGAGTGTTTTTGCTATTGAAGTCGCCGGCGAGGATGACGGCATCTCCCATAGCAAACAGAGCTTCGATATCGGTCTTGTGTAGGATTTTTGAAGGAGATAGGTAGATTGATGCGATAGTGATGGATTGGTGGCCAGTCATTCCAAGTCGACAGACTGAAGCCTCAATGGTAGTGAGACTCGGGGTATCGAGCGGGACACAATGAAGCGACTGCTTGTAATAGATAAGGGTGCCGCCACCGCGGCCATCCCTATCATTACGGATGGTACAGTAGTTGGCTATTCGCGGAGTGCGCATCGAGGGTTTTGAGAAATGTCTCCTGTACGAGGAGGGCAACCGCGGTAGTTCACGGTGTGACCCAGGGTACCGCAGAGGACGGGTTTGCAGGGTCAGGTTTGCTAGGCCGGGTGCAGTCTGCAGTACCGTGGTCCTGTAGACATTTTACACACCTCGGTTTGGCAAAACAATTCCTAGCGGAATGGCCATAAAGTTGGCAACGGTGACATTGCCCGATGTGGCCTTGATGGCCTTGGATGGAGGGTCGTCGTTTGACGCCCTCCTGAGCCGCTTGGAGAGTTTGCCCTTCTTTGTGACGACCGTGAAGTCGTCAGAGTTGGGCTCGGACTCTGAAGGCATGCTGGAAGCAAGGTCCATGGGTGATGAAGAACTTTGGACTTTTTGACACTGAGCATGGCTCGCACTGCGATAGCGGCGAAGATTGCGCCTTGCGTCAATAAGGGACGACGCGACAGGTCGAGTCGACGGGGCGACTCAACAGAGGCGAACTCGACGAACTGCGATGAGTCACGACGAACACGGAACAACACGAGTAGTGCGGAGCGACACGTCCGCACAGCGCGCGTGACCGAGAGCGAATCTACCGCTGAAAGTCTATCAGCTAGACGTCTGATACAAAAGCTAAAATTATTAAACTTATAAAAGTGAAGAAACAAACACGACAGACAAATTTAAAGATGAAATGGCTAAGGCAAGGAAAAAACACTAAATATTAAGGTGTAACACTTTTTCCTAAGCTTTTAAATAAAATGTTAAAGCAAGTGGGTTGGTTTAGTCAGTGTTTGTTAATACTGTATTATGTATCTTTCTACTTTAGTAAACGTTTTTTGTCACATTGAGCTCTTAGCTCAACAAAATATATGTTTTATTAGGCATTCGAACTTCATAAACAGGCTATAAATAAGTATTTAATAAAATAAAAAATTCAACTCACTATGCGCTTCCAGCTGTGCATTAGCGTCTCGTAACTTCACAATGTCATCTTTGGATTGCTTATTTTTAAAATATGTGATTGGTTGCGCCAACTAAATTAGACTGTTTTTCTGTTAATTTTCTTAAGATTTGTTTATACATGCACGTTTTTAAGTGAATTTCAGTGAGCGTAAAAAGTAAATTTGAAAACAGTACTGGTGATCTCTAACGGAACTATATATCTACCTACTTTAAGGATTACATTCGGAGATACACATTTGTAAGTTTTACCTGTCGTATGATATTAGAGAAAATGACGTACACTCTCCTGTCGCGTTTTAGATACGAGCAAAATTAGATATAAATAAAAATTCCTTTAAAAATAAAACAATTATAATAAATAAAAAAATGTAAGGGTAGGTAGGTAGGTAGCTAGGGTCGTAGGTTATCACACGTTTGTTGAGATCCTCTCGATAATTCTAAAATACCACTTACCTGGAATTTAATCTTCAAAATTCAATATGTAGGTGTGGTGAAGGATTCCGGAGACTAGTGAGCGCAGATTCAGTGCAGTAGTACATCTCTTTCGCTGATGGTCGATGATTATGGGTTGTGGTATTTGATACTACATAGTGATCGATGTTGAAGCAGGCATAGCGTCACACAAGCACAATTTATGATACAAAGGAGGTAGGTACATTGAAAAAAATTGTATCATAGATATATTCCCAATTCCTCCCTAAAATAATGACATATGATATTAGAAGACATGTCATTATAAATTACTAAGCCTATTACAGGCATGAGAAGGTAAACTTACTAGAACCTAATATAAATTATTAAATTAACATTGTAAGTTGACGTCACTCATGACGGACAACTTTAGTATTTAACATTAAATACAGTTACAACATGAATATGTGCACTGAATTAAGCTAGGAAAGATAATGAAGTGAGTAATGGTTTATTGGTATAAAAATGATTTACATGAATAAACAATGCTAATGAATTACTATACTAAATTTAAAAGCGTAGATATTGTACAACACTCACCTAATCTGGGGTTAAAACACCAAACACACTTTAATAACGTATGATTGAAATATTATTAAAATAATTTAGAAATCAACGGCGGAACACCAAGTATTCTGTTATTCAAAAATAAATTTGTAGACAGTCCACACGTATGTCAGCAAAGTGAAGCAATCGTGACCGAGATGTGTGAGCTGTGAACGAACCAACCAGAGGGCGGTCCGAATAAAATATATTAAGAGTTTAAATTACTTTAAGCGTTATAATTAAATAAAAATTTTAATAAATAAATAAAATATAAAAGCAAGAATGAATTCCACATATTTCCAATAATGAGTATTGCTATTTTAAAATGCAAGGTGTAAGGCCTTGCATTTTGCTTGCTCCTTTAACTCAAATGGTATAACTTAAGGCGCGTCATACCCATTATCTTTAATGAGCTCCGCCATAGCTTTGTGCAATCGACTCGTCTTTCCCTGTCATACTGGGTGTTCCGAGAAAATTAAGAAAGACGATATAATAAAACACAGTACATATAATAGCATAATTTTAGTATTTTTTTATTACTAACTAATTTGCTTTCTTTCATAAAGCTCTTTTAAAATGGAATAAACATCGTACCTAGTAGGGTAGCGTAAGAAAAGACATTTTTGATAGCAGTCATAGCGCTTTTCATAATCCGTAATAAATTTCGTACACGAATATTCTGAAATTTGGCGTTTAATAAGTGCATATAGCACTGTATGCGCATATTGTTTTTTATTAGAAAGTAAAGTGTAATAAGCATTTTGTGTTAATAGATATTTTTGCTTGCCCTGCCCAAGTCAACTTGAAGTGAACTTGTTTTGAGCAAGTTATTTTATTTTAAGTTTCGGTTTCATGATCGTCATTAATCAATTTCCGCAGTTTAGTCGTTTGAACATACGACTAAAATGCGTTCCTTTATAACTGGTAAAGTGTTTTAGCACGTAAAATTAATAGAAAGGTAAAATACTGACAAATAAAGATACTCACAAGAAAAAATATAAACATGAACCTGAACGTGCTTATTACATTATTACTAAACTAGATATAAATAAATATTAAATAGTACACTCAAAGATCCTAACTCATCTTTGCTTTAAAATAGTTTTAAACTAATTAATTATAAAGAAATATATATGTTGCTCAAACATCGCCGCCCATATAGATTTTGCTCAAAAATAATATACAATTTCTGTAAGATACAGTTAATGAAGTTTAAAAAAGTTTCAAATGTACACCTAATGGTCTTTATTTCCATGCTACTGGGCTAGGCCACTTTACCGCTGAAAGTAGGCATCTGATACATAAGCTAAAATTATTAAACATATCAAAGCGAGGCAACAAATACGACAGACAAATTTAATTCTGCTTTCATTTCCTTGATCCCAATCGTAATCCGCTGCAAGGATAGTCTGGACATGTCTTTGCGGACTGTCCATCGCCAAAGACGCGATGGCGGTGGTAGAATGCCCACCTACATGTTTGTGCCATGTGCGGTGACCCGTATGGGAGGATGAGGGGATCCTGGTGACTGAGGACGAGAGAGGTCGGGTTGTTTCATCTCTCTTGGCCAACACGGATCTTTGGTCTTGATTTTTGCCAAAACGGGAGGCGGGGAGATAGCTAGTCTCCGCCAATCGGCTGTGGGTCCGGTCAGATGGTACCGGGCTAGTTTGCTCCCTTGGATAGTCTGCAGTAGGCGATGTTCGGGCTCACCGCGTGGTTGGCGGTGATACCTTAATGTCGTGCAGTCTCGTAGATGGTCTCTGGGGGAGAACTATATCCCGATTTGAGCCCTACGCACAGGGTGCGCTGTCAAATGACACTCCGTGGTGGGTTGGGAGGCATCGTGACGTAACTCTATCTGGCTTTTAAGTCCATACTAAGCCAGATGGAGTTTCAACTTAGACCGATACAAAGGGTGTACCGTCCAAAAAGGTGGGTACCCAGAAGGACCTACTTAGGTCGAGGGCAGGTAATTCTAGGGGAGTGACCTCTGCACCGAGGTGCGGCAAACGAGTACTGGGGAGGTAAAAACGGTGGACCTCATATGGGGGGACTGGCGCCGAACCGGGGTCGCATAGCTGCATACTCGAGCAGAGGTGCGTACTCTCACCGGGAGGGAACCGCAGGAAACGGCAAATAGTTAAAATATTTATGTTAAAATCACCACAGACAACTATCATCTTGTCGTTATTAAATAATTACATATTATATTAAGTATATTTTCCTTTGAATATATACATATACATGATAGTTTCCAGATAGGGGTCTGTATAAACATAAAATATATATACGAATTTACAATATTATAGTTTGCATTATAAATTTGGATTTCACTTTTCTTTCTTCACCCAGAGCTGTGTTATACATTATAAATGAATGTTCATTCTATTAAAAACAAACGAAATTCATGATCTATGCCAAAAAGCTTGTACATTTTGATAAGCTACACTTAAAGAAAATAGATTGAGTATTTGGCAAAACTAATACAAAATTAGTTTTGCCAAATACTGAATCTATTATCTTATTACTTAATTTAAAATTATTGCAATGGATTCTAAACTACTACGTTGCTCAATAAAAGCATTGTCAGAGGTAAGCTGTATAGAAGCATAGTCAATACTGAAATGCTTAATAGGAGCATTGTTATTTTTATCTGCTCTATAGAAAAAGAAATAAAAAATATCTTTATTTTTCAAACCTGTGGTTTTATTTTATCTATAACATTATGGTTACAAAAATCCGGAATACAGAAATTCATTACACTTTGTGCTAATTTGTTTAGTAAGTAATAAATGACCTAATTCTTTTTCAATGTTATCATAATATTACATTGATCTGGCACCCAACTGCACAAACACAGACAAATTGTAGTTACGTCGTTTATTAAGGACTGACCCCGCTTTGGGTGATTGTTCTACACTGGTCTGCTCCGATTTGATCTCTTCTTCCAATGCTACGAGTGAATCCCCACAGGTAATAACTTGTGGGGATTACAAGAGAACTCCTAGACTTATGATGATTTTGTTTCCGTTAATGACTAAATTCCGTTAATTCCGTTACTAGATGACAAATAACAATGATTTTTATCCTCTTCGCCACTGTAGACCTAGTTAAGAATCTGTAGAGTGTTTGTCACAAATTCAAAGTCACGTTTGTTGACATCAGAGCTTCCCCATGTAACATAGTGCGCATTGGAATCACAACCGTGAAAGGGAGCGGCGGACGGAGTCCTGTTACCACAGTATGTCAGAAATATTTAAGTTGGTCTGTTTCACTTACCTTGCTAAAGAAGCCATCAATATTTGTTAGCAGATTCACTAAAAGTAGCAACCTCACCAAGTAATTGTGGTTGCAATTAAATTATAAAAGAAAAATGTAACTACTTAACGGACACGTGGAACTTCTAATTTTTGGTTGGAGGTTCTCAATAAAACCAAAGGAATTCTAATGAAATTAGTAATTACTTCATTACTTGTGACTGTAAATAGGTATTTTGACCTTTGTGCTATGGTTAATGCTCAATTTCAATTATTTGAGATTTTCATAACTAGAAAATAGGCAAAATGCACCTTTACTAAAAAAAGAATAAACATTTTTCATAGCTATTAGAATGCCCAATAGATAATATGTACATTATATCTACAAGCGATATTTCCAGCAAATTTTGTTGATTTGTGTCGTATTTTCCCTTTGGTAAAATTTTGAAATGCATCAGTTTTTTGTATCGAAGTATGAACATTGTAATAAACATATTTGATTATTATTTACCCCACACATGACCTTCGTTCTTGTGTTAATAATAATTGTCATCTATTTAGTATAAAAATAGGTTTTGTGAGTCTGACTGGACATCGAAATATCAGGATATATGTAGCTTTATTCTATTCCTTGCAATGCAAATAAAAAATCTTGGCCATGCGCTCATACGACTGAAATGTGTTCCTTTATTACTGGGTAAGTATTTTACTACCTTAAATTAAAAGAAAGATAAAATACTCACAAATAAAGATACAAATATAATACAATATAACATTTCACAGCTTCCTGTAAAAGCTAGAAATGCAATAAAATCTTATCTTATCTTCTTATATTGATATACGGGTGAATGAAAAAAATATAAATTTATAAATCATATTGTTTTATTGTAGGTCTTACATTATTATTAAACTATATATAAATAAATTATTAAATAGTACACTAAAACATCCTACTCTCCTTTGCATTAAAATAAATTTTATTCAATTTCTCTGAGAGACAGTTAATTAAAATAATTTAAGTTTCAAATGTACACTTAATGGTTATTATTTCCATGCTACTGGGCTAGGCCACTTCACCGTTGAAAGTCTATCAGCGAGGCATCTGAAACAAAAAACTGAAATTAATGAACTAATCAAAGTAAGAAAATAAACAAGTCAGACAAATTGAAATTTGAAATGACTAATACAAATA
This sequence comes from Acentria ephemerella, assembly GCA_943193645.1. NCBI lineage: Eukaryota > Metazoa > Arthropoda > Insecta > Lepidoptera > Crambidae > Acentria > Acentria ephemerella. The sequence continues at coordinate 4,740,034 of OW971889.1, forward strand.
AAAAAAACAATTTTTCGACACTTTTAAATCTTTTAAAGCAAGTGGGTTGGTTTTATGAAAGTCTTAAAGGTTAATATTGTGTTATAGGCAATTTCAATAAATATTTTCTCTCACAATGTGCTCATAGCTCGGGGATTCCGTCTTGTATTCACCTCAATAATATTCCTCTTCGAATACCAATTCTTCCTCTGCAACAGGCCGATCGTCATGATAGCTACCTGTTAATTAATTAATTTATTTATTTATTAGGTTTACCAACGATTATGAATAATGATTTTAATGTCAGATACATTTTCAATCTTTCTTATTTAATAGTCACAACCACTTACAGATAAACATTGCATGAATCTTGAAACCATGTTTTAATAACTAAAACAATAAATTAAAACTAAGAGAAAGTAAACAATTGAGAGAAAATGCCTGCTGTTCGTGTAGATGAGAAACTATAAAATTATATGGGTGTGTTCCATGAGTCCTTTATTTACTGTTAATTGAATGATTACTTGATTGATTCTTAATCGTTGACTAATTCAACATTGACTTATTAGTTCTTGGACTTTAATAGATATAACTAGCCATATTATATGGTTTGTTGAAACATTTGAAAATGATCACTATTCTGTTTGCGATACCACCTACCTTGTACGGGCGGTCGAAGCTGTGCGCATAGCTGATATCCAATATTTTAGTTTTATTTCGATTTCGAGGGCTGTAATCTGTAAGAGAAAGATTCATTAGATATATATTACATGAATACCCTCTAAGGTATAGTATAGTCTAATAATGTACCTGCAGCAAGCAGCAGGTTAGTTGACTGCAGATGTTCAAAATGAAATAAAACTAAATTTGTATCAGCTACCAGACTGATCTTCGTACGCCCAAATTGGTATCTGAAACATATTTCGATATAAGTAAAATATGGACAAGTTCATGAAATAAAAATCGAATCAGTACCTCTAATAGGAATGGAGAAATTAAATTCTTATATTATTTTACGTGACGGGAACAAAATAAGAATTTGATTCACTATTAATGTTATATTGATCATTCAATAAAATATCTTACCCCATCAACGAAGTTACTATTGTTTGCTAACAGTTCTTCTAGATCCAATAACTCCACATTTGGCAAGAGGTCATTGTTGTCCTCGCCATCACCTAAAAATAACAATACAATAATTTAACTTTAAAGCCCAATATCCAAATAACCTAATTATAATTATTTTATCAGTAAACAAAGTCAAAAATAAATATTTTATCTTTAATAATAATTAATATGCTATCTGATCTAACTCTTCAAAAATAAGAATTACACGAAAAAGAAATACTGGTAGTATGAAGTATTTGAAAACAAAATTAAAATTAGTTTTTGAGAAACTTTATGAAATTAAGACACTCTATTATCATTTTTGGTGTTTTAGAAATGAGGTTAACATACACAAATCATTCCTCAAGTCCGAACTTGTTTGTGGAGTTAGCTCTGGATCTACTGCCACGACCTCGAGCGACTGTGATGAGGACAGGGTCTCAGGAGGAACAACATGAGCTCCAACATCCTCATCCTGTGGAACCAACGATACTTTTATAACGTATGATTATATTCTATATATAATAATGAATTGATGTTCGGCAGTCTCGCTAAAACTCAAAAACGGTAACCTATTTTGTAACATTTTATTCGGCTTAATTTAGGGATGAAAATAACAGGGATAATTCTATTGAAAAACTTAAAATATACAATCAAAATTGGTTATTTATTATGGAAATTTGTTTAACTGACAAGCTTAACATGCAAGCTGTTATTTCTCCATCGCTACTTCGGGTTTCTTCTATTGGATGGCGTTAGTGATAGTTTGTAGGTGATATAAAAATCATCGTGTCAACAAGTAAAGTATAATGGTTGTTAATAACATTTAAGTATTTTACAAAATATTTTCAAGCTTTTGCCCTTTTACCATATTGCGATATCTTCCCATCCATACGTTATAGATGTCTCAGTATTAAAAATTGGAAAAAGGTGTAACTTTCTTTAATTATTTTTTTAAAGTGAGTACTCACAGTGCGGCGTTTCGATTTTTTGCAAGGTCGCTTGTCTCTCGAGGCCCTGTGCCGTTTCTTTTTCTGTAAAAGAAAAAAAGCATTGCATTTTATTCATTTATAAAATTTTCATTACCTTGAGTAAATTTTCAGAAATACCTAGACTAAAGACAAAAGTATAAGTAATACTTACATTTTGTGTGGACTTAATTTGTTTATTACGAGGCGTTTGGTCGACGTTATCGGGGCCACCGGTTGCCAATAACGTCTCCAATTCGGCAACTGAAATGTTATCATTCACATTAATATGTATGAAATATTTAACAAAGTACTGAATTAGAAAAGGTATGCTCCTAATTAGTAGTATAAGTTTATGAATAATTAATTGTTGCTTTTTGGAAAAATACCTTTAATTACATTTATTAATTTTTTCTCATACATATTCCCTGTTATGACGATTTAAAATAACTTAAATGAGTCTATTTAAAAAAAGATATTTTGACTTGACTTTGATTTTGACTTTGATATGATGTTAAGAAACAGGCTATAAATAAGTTTGTAATTAAATAAATAATTCAACTCACTCTGCGCTGCCAGCTGTGCATTAGTGCCTCGTAGCTCCATAATGTCTTCTTTGGATCGCTCATTTTTAAAATGCGTGATTGCTCGCGCCAGTAAATCAGCCTGCTTTACCTATTATTTTGAATAATATTAATTTACGCATACATTTTTAAGTATAAAAATCACTCTTGGGATCAGTTACAACTGCTTACTTCTAAATTAACTATATACCTACTTTAAGGACTACTTTTGTAAGTTTTTCCTGTAGTATGCTATCAGAGAAAATTACACTTTTTAATTCAAATAGTATAACTTACCGGCGCTTCACAACCCATTTCTTTAATGAGCTCCGTCGTAGCTTTTGTGCAATCGACGCGTCTTTCCCTCTCATACTGAGCATTTCGAGCCTTGCGTTCTTCCTGTGGATTTTTTTAATATCTCGAATTAAAACATTACTCGTGATATGTGACCCAGACACAGCATAAATTTGAGTACTTACAGCGGAAAGAGAAACTCGGTTTCTTCCGGTTGGCCTGCCACGTTTTCGCTCCATCTTTGATGGTACATTCTTAATCTGTAAAAAACAATATAAGAATATTAACAAAACACAGTCTTCTATGCGCTTGAAACTAAAGAACGGACTTAAAATTTTGTGTTTTAAAAATGACGAAACTCACAAATTGCTTTTCCATTTTTAAGGAACAAAACTAGACCACAAGACTTCAAATTGCAAATCATAGAAAAATTTGGAAATCGAATGATTTTATACCCGCGCGAGCGCAGCTTTCCCTATCTTTTTAATTATCAAAAGCTGGCCAATGAGAAATGACCATTAGTTACCTGATTATTGAATACATAGCCAATGAGCGTTGCCGCTTGCTCATTTTTTGTGTATTGTATGGAGATGGATGAAGTTGATAAATCACAATATTGTTATATTGTCGAGCGCTATAAATACAATTATCATTATTATAACACTAAAATATATCTATCTAATGATTAAAATCAATTTTAAATACAAGCACTAAAAAGAACAAGGTGTCTGCCGATGCTGTGCGTTGAAATGAAACAAACGTTCCTATTATAAAAACCACTGAACAATTTTAAATCTACCTACTTTTAATTTTTATTCTAAATTGCTGCTATGTATATGAGTTAACGTGTGTCTGTGGTATGATTTTGTAGGTATACTATGATGTTTTTTTAAAATACATTTTTCATTACATTGAGGGTTTAGAGGTATGTTGATAAGTACATATGTAATTTTTCTAAGAACTTAAATATTTTGTTATTATGTAATTAAATTATTAAAAGTTCATTAATTCCCACAATTTCCTTCTCAGACCATGAGTTTAAAATAAAATTACATAAATAATATACACACATAAAAAAATTTTTATATGTGTTTTGGTATATTTAACTTAGTGTGTCATAAAATACTTGATGGAAGGAAGTTTTATCGAGATAACCAATAGTTGTAGATCTTTATATGTAATGTTGAGTTAGATAATTAAAAAATACCGGCGTTTTCTATAACAGTATTAAAATTCAGAGTGAGAAAATTTATAGTTTTTTTTGCAACATTCATCCATTTATCTATTTGTAACTGTTACTATGGGCCAGCATCGACTGGCTATAGAAAATATTAAGATAGTTAAATGCATAATTATCTTTTATTTTTTACTTAATTATAACCTTTACGTTGCCAGAATTCTATAGTTTTTTTGTTTCTTTGATAAGAATCATTATCAATTATTATTACTTATTGAAAATTATCTGCCTTGAATAATTTTCAAAATTCGATGTTAGTTATTCCATAACACTTCTAAATGCTTGTAATTGTCTTTACAAAAATTTAGAAGTTGAGTAGTTTCATGCGCCGTTTCTGAAGCGGATAGGATATAAGGATAAGATATGACGATTTAAAAGAATATAGTCATTGAATCCCGTAAAAAAAGCTTTTTGATTTTGATTTTAAATTTCACGCTTATGCTGTGTAAAACAGTTAGTGGTGTGAAAATCAGATTATATCATATTGGTTAAATGAAAGAAAATATTTCATTTACAACATTGCAAATTTTTGTTGCTATAGTCACATAGTGATTTCTGAGCTTGTTGCGCCAATGTTGAAAAAGTATTTTTTATTTTTCTATAACAAATTAACAAGAGATTACATACTCGAAAAATGAGTTTCTTAATGTAATAAGATAACATATTGATATTGAAGAAATTTTAATGTATACCAATCAATTTACTAATAAGAACATTAAGTAATGAGAGTCGCTTAAAAATCATTAATTACTTGAATGAATTAAAATCTATTAGGGTTAATTACTCTAAATTATAATCGTTGTTTTGTCATTAAAGATCTTAAAATGTTAATGTTACTATGAAAATGGCAATGTTTATTTACCATACCAATACTACAATAATAATACTGTATCATTCTTGCACTCACAACAAATTAAGAATTGCTTATATGTTGATGTGTAGTAGACAATGGAGAAAATTTAATATTCAAAGTTGGGCCTGTTACTAAGCAGTTTATATGTAAATTATGTGTAATTAATAATAAGTATTTTTCGTGCTTATTTTTTCTTTTATGACCTAGTAAGTGCGAATAATAAATCGAAGTATATTATACGGTAGGTAGGTCCTACAGAAATTAGACTTTTCAATAAAAATGTCATTTTAATAAAGAATTACAAAATCTACCTTTGAAGTTCATTTCCGTGCGATACCTAAGTTATAATGTAATTCGCAGGTCTCCTAAGCCATAGGTCATAGCTTGAATTCAGATTAATGACTACTAATATTTGTTTACGAGCTTGGTTATTAGTAAGTTAATTTAGTATATTTCTGATATTTAAATACATATTAGGTCGGGGAAAAAGTTTCTTCGCATTTTATATGAAAATTCGAGACATTGTTTATCAAAGTTAATTTAAATTTAATTATAGAATATATGTGCCATTTTGTTTGTAGACTTTCTGCCATCTTCTAGGTAAAGACATGATCGCGTTGCTATAGAAATTTTGGGAGTTCTGATCAAAAAACGCAAGGTCAGGTCTATATGACGGATGCATTAACACATTATATATTAAATATTATATACACTATATATAGTATATATTATTATATTCAAATTAATTTATTATTTACTCTTGAAACCCTTTTTTAGTGTCAACGTTGGAACGAAAAAAATCTGCAATACTTTATTTAGCCAATAAAATGAGGCAAATAAAAAGATTTTACATGCATTTAGAGGCGGAACCTATAAACTCTATGGTTAAGTCCTTTGATAAGTACTTGGCATCGGTGTGATGTTGTAAAATGATAGTAAAGTGTAATACAATCAATCATTGGCAGATCAATGCTATTGTGATATGGGTGACAAAACTTGAGAGTAATGCTTTTAACTTGGGGAGCCCTGTTTTGGATGTGAGTGACATATTTGAAAGATTCAACTTTTGTGTGGGCATTACTTTGAAATATTATAAATAATAATATATCTTTTCTTAAAAAATCTTAAGTATGGCAAAGCAAAATCCGTCATAATTTAAATCTATGGCTCGGTCGCAATTAAAACAAAGTGTTGCCGAAGGGCGCTTGTTGGTGCAGCTACGATAACTGCACATAAATATATCGCTACCTATCTTGTATAACGACATAGCGATGGTACTTTCCTAGTGTCTTAAGTATCAAAACAAAGCGATAGTAAAAATGGTGCAAATTTCAAAATTTTCTTTTGCTATAGAAAAAGGAATATAGGTCGACTTCGCTCACTACGTTTGTATGAAGTCTATCTAGTATCAAATAAAACCTAACAGTGCCAAAAGTGCGCCAGGTATTTTTTCCACTCAAAACGTCGGAGATATTATAAACCCACTTTGGCTTCCAGATGTTTTTGTTAGAAGTTGGGTAAGGTTTTATCATACTTATCAACGGTGTTTGTGACGTTTTCTTTTTCGGACTTTTAATCAGGCTGTAGTATCAAAACAAGCCTGGATAGACCAAAAAATAAATAGTACAATGGGAATTTAATACATTTAGCTTGTCCCTTGTACCATCGGAAAAACGTATCAGTGTCGTTTGCTTAGGTTCCACGATAACGAAGTGATCGTAGTCGCCTTGCCGCCTTGCCTTTAATTCCTTATCTATATGTTTTATTCTTTTAAATTCCCTTTTTTTTCATAGCGTTTATATTTTTGTAAGGTGTTATGTCAATCGCATTGCAGTAAGTGCGATACTATTTAAAAGTATTTCTTAGAATATCTATAGAACTAATATAGCGTTTATTTTATTTGTTATTTTGTATAAATATCTTAGAAAAATCTATAACTGTACCAGAATAAGTAAATATCCCTACGCACAATTCACGGATGAGCCACTGGCCTCAGCGAAAGATTTATCGTGGGATAAGGTAAAAATATCTAATTACAGTGTGCAACACGTGTGGCATACCTATAGGTAATACCGGATACAAATACCTACAAAATACTGCCGCTGATGCCGTTCGCCACCAGGTAGTCGTAGAAGCTAACCTACCTGAATGTATAATTAAAGTAAAGTTAGTAGGATAATAATAAGATAAGATAAAAATAAGCCGCATTGTTAAATATCTGTAAAAGAACCCCAATTTTGCGAAAAAACAATAAGAAACAGCTTTAGTTCCAGTTTATTGCTTATTATCGGCCTTAGAAAAGTAAAATACAATCATAAATTTCATGGAAAAGATTCTGCAAAAGTAAAACAATAAAATTACCTCTAGAGGGATTAGGAATTGGTTTTATTGCTTAGCGACTATTGTCTTCACTATATGGGGGTATAATTCCATCACATTTACCCGTGTTGTTTTTCGAAAGTTTTACATAGTGTAAAATTTTTTAAGCTATTTCTCATTCAACTTGTATTTTTGTTCTTTTGTCTAAATATTCTTTGCTTAATAATAAGTCATTTTCAATGAAAATATTATGAGTTCGTATCATGTGTCCTTATTTTGATGAGTAAAATAATAAAACCATTCTTATCAATATATGTATGAATTATCTCTAAAAATAAATAAAATTACTTCAAAGGTTGTTTGGCTGTAATGTTTAAAAATATAAATACGTTTTGTATAATGTAGAGGTAAGGATTCTTGTTCGATTGAAATTATTTATAGTGAAAAAAGTTTTGCTTTATTTATTTGTTATTATTTTTGTGCTTTTCCGGGGGTTGCGGGTAAGATAGTCCCTTTATGGTTGAATTTGAGGAATTTCATTCATTGGTGTGATGAATACTTAAAAGTTAATCCATTTTTGGCCTTTATATCATCTGATGATTTTAATATAAGATAAAAATAATATGTTACAAAATTTGTGGCTTCAAAAAACTTCCTTGTCGAGTTGCAATTATGAAAATTATATCTCTCAAAATTAATTGTCCTAATTTGGACTAGCAAAAAATTATAACTTGGTGATTATATACGACTTTGTTACTAATTAGATTCAAATAAGTGCATTAAGTATGACCATTATACATCAATTATGTGACAAAAAGTGCTTTTTCAGGCCTTTTTTTTCTTTTAAAGGAACCCTTTATTACAACAATCATAAAAACTTACTAAATTACACCTGAAATATAGCGAATGAATGAAGGAGAATCTCGCTCTATGTCTGGTCTAATAATACCTCCCCACCTGGCTCCTCCAGGGCCACCTGGTGAATTGCTTCAGCAGAACCCAGGTCGTCCCCGTGAGGGGCAATGGAGATATTATGTTTCACCTCCTGTGGCAAAGAAGATCGTGCTTACACGATCGTCTTTGCCTCTTCTCGCGGATCAGAGAAAGGATGGTCCTCGCTAACCTCCTCCAAGATTTACTTTTTCGTGTTAACAGCTTTAGCCAAGGCTACCACAGTGTCTCTAGATCTATTACTGCTGAGCGTGAAAGAACCACACCAGGTAACAAGAGGTCAGTCCCTGCTATGCGTACTAATTCCGTACGTTGTTATCCAAAGAACAGACATTGCTCCAACGTTTGCTGAGCCTGATCCATGATCACACTGGGCGCACGCACTACTCACTTCCCTGACAATTCGGTGTAGACAGCTCCCAAAGAATCCGAGGTTTGATAATTGCTGGACCATCTGGTAGGTAAGCAAGTCATATGACTGGTGTTAACATAGACAATTTAATATGTATATATACAAAAAAAATTGCTTATATATAAAATCGCACCCTCACGGATAACAATTTCCGAAGGATTCATTGTGTTTACCTTCTACATAGTTATAAAGTAAATTATTGAAGGTACTTCTTCTCCACTTCTCGTATCTCTATCTTCCCCAACAGTCTGTGTGATTCGAAAGCCTATCGTACACGGGCTAATAATTTGTCGTGTTTTTGTACACAATATTACTATGCCCTGGGCTAGAGAGGATGATGGTGGAAGTGCTTATAATGCGGTGGTAGGGTTAAACTAAGCCGATCGTATAGATATATAGGGATAGATGGGATAGATAATATACTATTATGAAGGCAGTTGCTCCTTTCTTACGTAATTTATTATTTTGGTTTGGTGGCTGGCTTCGGCTGAACTCACGTCACTTTCGTAAAGGACAGTGGAGTTGCTGGAGAGATCAGGCTTTAATCAAGCCCCACACATGCCCGCCACTGAGTCAGCAGCGAGTAGGTTCGTAAAAGGATTCCTCTATGAAAAAAGGTAATTTATTATTCATATTAGATTATATTTTTCACCAGCTTTCAAAGTCATCTGGACAGATATCGCTGCCTTTCCTATTTCGCCCGTGAAGTAAATATTTCGCGGTGTTTCGGTGGGAAGCGAAGAGTAGCCAGTGTTAATAACTTCGTCGTAATCAAGCTGCTTCACTATTAGATGATTTTTTATATTGCGAATGTCCATAGTTATAATAACTTACAGAAAAATCATCTGATCGTTTGATATTTTCCGTAAAAATAAATATCTGATTTATTAAGTTTTAAGTGAAAAGAATAAAATTATTAATTTTTTCTTTCTTAACATTCACTTAAAACCTAACTTACCTTCTATACACTTAAACCTTAACTTATCTACCAATTGCTAATAAAATTCTAATGAGTAGCTCCTCCTTCCTTTTGTTTAAAAACAGCACTTAAAAGCGTGGTCATTGTTAATAGGTTTTCCTAAAAAAAAAACGGAGGGCGCGCTGGCGCAGGTAAATATATAAACTGTGTCTAAGCAATTCTCGGTCATTTCATTTCAAGATCTTTTCCTGTTCGACATGGAAGAAAAAGTGCGTTTCTCTAAGTAAATGGGTGCTAGTTTAACCGAATTTTTTTGAAGTTAATTTTACTTAGTAAAAGTTTTCAGTATCTTACAGTGTATACGTATAGCCAAATATAGTGTTGTTGCTTGTGTAAAATGAAGTGATATTATAATATTTGATGTTTACCGTTGCAGAATACTGAAATATCTAAAATAGAACGGAAACGAGGCAGACCGGCAGGAAGGAATAGAGTAGCTTTATCTGCAGTAAGTACTTTTCCTACTTGAACTATTTCTATTTAATTTCATATCGTCAAGTCCTGATTTATGAATTACAAAAATAATTTATTATGACATATTTTAAAGTCTTAAAAATTTCATATCTGTTAGATTTTTTTGGGACTTTAGCTCAAGGTTAAGTCAGTCAAACTTTGAGATCCCGAAGGAGGTCAATGTCTACTAATCGGCGGTATCTCGGGTGACATGATGATGATGATGAGTTACTCAGAATTGGTGAAATGCTTTCTAATAATTCTAGATATTTTTATAAGGATACACTTATCTAGGTAAATTGTATTTTACGGATACCATTACATGTTACCTTTTTAAATTTTAACAAAATATCCGTAGTTATTTATGTGTTTATTTGTATTTTAACTATGATTAAACCGTACATAAGCCAGTTATAGTAACTCATTATGTTTAATGATGTTCAACTAAAAATAACTAAAAATCTATTAATAGCGTAGCTAAAATATCCTCCACACGTTATAATGCCAGGGATTTCCCTTTTATTGGGCAAAGGTGTAGATAGAAAAGGTGGTTGTGTATTTGTAAGTGGTCAGCAGTTATCTACTACTGCTAAAACCAATATGCCTAGTGAATGTTTATAATTTATTTATTTGTAATGAAGAAAGTTATTTGTGATATTTCAATAGAATTGAACCGTTTCGATCGTGATTGTCGTCAACTGTTCAAATCTTACGAAAACGGCAGCAGAGTCGTTATTTGAAATTTATGAAAATTTAAGACATTGTTTTTCAAAGTTAATTTACGCCATTTTGTGCGTAGAATTTTTGCCATCTAGAGACCGTTTTTTTATTATCCCGTTGCTGTAGAAATTTTGGGATTTCTGATAAAAAAAACCGTAACAATTAGTTCTGGCAGTCCTCGCTGAATTCTTCAGGTGGAAAATTGAAAGTACAGGTCAGGGCTATATGTCGGATACATTAACACCTCCCAGTCAAACTCTCTTAATTTTTGGTAAGTGGCTAAAGATGTATGTGGTCTAGCGTTATCGTGATGAAAGACAACACCTTTTCTATTAATCAATTCCGGCCGCTTTCTCTCAACTTCTTGCTTAATCTCATCAGTTGTTGGTAGTAGAGATCCGAATCGATGGTTCTAGCCGGTTGTAAAAGCTCGTGTGGTACCCAATATCTAGCTTTTTGTGTACCCAGCTTTTTCAAAACTGTTTTGTGGTCAATTCCAAGCGTGTAAATGGCTTAATTCTACTTTTCATTATTTCTGGTAGAACTGCTGGAACAGATTTCATTTAGAAATAAGCCTATATATAATAGAACCTATTATAGTACATTTTGTGCTCTAAAGCTTGTTTTCCTTAGAATTTATTTTGTGTACATAATTATAAAATGAATAAATAATATCTCTTTTCTAGAATGTCAATTCAGCTGTAATGTCAAGTAATTTCTTGTTATTGTAATGTGTATATAGGCGATATTTATTTCTTACCATCAGGAGAGTTAAATTTGACATATAAAAAAACTTATTTTTTTTGTTACTTTAAAAAGACACCATTACAAGTGTGTAAATAATAAATTAATAAGATTATTTAAAATAATACGTTGTCATGGTATGTTTTACAGGAAGAGCGGAAGGCTCGGAATGCTCAGTATGAGCGCGAGAGAAGACTTGACTGTGCCGAAGCAACGGCGTCTTTAATTATGGAAATGGGGTGCGACGAAAATGTAAGTAAATATATTTTATGCAAGCATTTATTTCTAGTACTGCATTTATAAATCAAAATTTAGGTGCACAGGACGTCACAGTATAATACCGACAATACAATATTTAGTTATTTTTTCGCAAAAATATAGGACTGTATTACATTTGGTACATGATAATGAAGGCGATATCTATATACATGTTCGGAGTTTGTCAGGATGATTAATTCAATTATGAGGTCTTCAAGAGAACAGCTCCATTAATTGAGAGCATGAAGTGGCAGGGCACATTGCAAGGAGGATTAACGGCCGTTGAAGTGGAAAAGTCGACGCCGCGTTTCGGAACACGCAGCGTTAGTATCTTGTAAGGAGAACCGATGAACTTGTGTTGTAGCATCTATCCCATAAGTTACCATCAGATCGCAACTTATGGAACGAATTGTTTTATTTTTATTTTAGTTAATTATTTGTGGTTATTAGAATATACATATAGTCTGGAAGTTATTTTCTATTTTTTTAATCGAAGTTTAGTTAATAGTGAACGAAAAAATGTTTTATATAATACTTTTCATTTTAGTAACATCAATACAAAGTAATAAATGTATAAATTTACAGATAAAACAGGCGCATTTATTGACACTCACTATCACACATCTGCTGAGGGAGAGCGAGAAGGAAAATATCGATGATATGCGGAAAAAAAACGCCCTTCTGCAAAAACAAAGTGAGTATCTGTTACTAACCTATATATACCTATATGAATTTAATTTGCCAATTATATAAGGCAGCTGTTGTTTTTACAGTTTGTATTTTGTAGTGCTCTTTAGTGCTATACTGAAACACTACGTTTTATTACGGCTTTGTCAAAACCGGAACCGGAAAAAAGGAAATCTCTATATTTTTGTCCAATTGAAGGTTCAGTAATGAAAAAATAATCTGTTTTTAAAGAAATATTTATACTTTATATCCAACCCTTACCTTATAAATGGAGATTTATTCTTATATGTTCCTAGTTTATGCTTTTATGTGTTTTGGGTCTATAATAGCCAAGAAATATGTTCTTTTAAACCGTATAAAGTAAAGTTATAGTACCTAAGTTATAACAGCATCTTTTTATACTATATAAAGTATGCGTTCTACAACGTTAATAAGCATGTACTAGGTAACTTCACCGGTGGTTTATCCTGTAAAAATAGAAAGGGCAAATGCTCATAATACAGGAGACAAGTCTACGTCTGTCAAAAGGGTTGTCTCGATTTGATAAAAGAAAGAAACTGCAATATTCTATTTTATTTTCAGTCGCACAACTGGAATCATACCTGAAGAATGATAAGAAACGGGCAACACAAAAAGTGAGTTCACAATTATTTAATAGAACCTACGTAAATAACGTTAATATGTAATGTATGCTTTCGTGGTTTTTCTAAGAAATGTTAATAGTTTACAAAATCGGATAATGATGCAATATTATTATGTTGAATTTGAAGTTACGTGTACATGTAAAGATCTTCAGTGAAATGGAATTCATGTCCCGAATCAGATTTTTAAAAATTCTATGTAAAATATACTTTTTAAATACGCTTCTATAAAACTCTTATATGACTTTTTCAATAGATTTAGTCTCTGACCTTAAGAAATGGTGTTTTTTTTCAGCAAAAGAAACGTAAAAACAGTGAATGTAACGATACCATGGAGAAAAAAGTTAAAATCTGTAAGTATACGGACTTTAATTACTTTTTTAAACGTCTTCAAAAAATTATAAATTCAACAAAATTTTTGTAACTATTGAACGGTGAAAATTGTAGTTCCTGATTGTGTGATGATGATTTGTATCGTAAGTAAGCCTCTGCTTAATAGACCCTTGAGTAAGAGAAGAGTTCTTCATGAAGCTTTCACATTAGACGGCCGTCTGGTTGAGTGGTCAGTACACCTGTCTTCTAAGCCAGATGTCCCGGGTTCGAATCCCGATAGTGGCAGGTGTTGAATGGTATGGATTCTTGTATATTTATTTTGCCCGACAGCCCTAAACCTATTAATTTAACCTATTAAATATTATCATTTTATCATTTTTTGTTTTACAGAATCACAGAAGAGTGCAATACAAAATAAATAGGTTGACTTGTGATGGAAGCTAAAACATTTTTTAAAAAGACTCGTTTGTTCGCTCGCGCAGGATTCAAGATAGCTCTTTTTATTTAGGTATAATAATTTATAATTATAATAATAAGTTGTAAGCTTTTTAAGCAATTCATAATAAAAAGCTACTTCAGCGTCATACACAATATTATTATTATTATTTCCAAAAAAATCGTCGTGAAAAGTGTGTCGGCCGATTATTGAGCAAAATATATGCCTACTATCTACTATTTTTAAAGTAGATAGTCTCCTCAGACAGTTGTATGCATCACAGAAATAGGAGTTATAAAAAAAATAAAATAAAAAAAATCTAAATAAATCAAAATAATCTAATAATCTAAATTATTTCTGTAAGCTATAGAGATCCTCCAGTTTGCCAATGAAACTAAGATGGAAGTAATTTGATTCAACTTGTACCTATACACTACTAAAGCTGTGGTGGCTTACCTTGTTTTAAACGCGGAATTATTGCTAAAAATCGAACTTATATACATCGTGTACGCATGTTATATGGGCTGCACTCCCATAAAGCATTTAGCCGTGAATGCATGTCTACTGGCTTGTCCACTCAGGCGCTACATTCTTGGCCTTATCTATACCAGGTTGCCATTCATACCAAAACTCTAGTAAAATCTTGCAAAATACATCCATTTAACAAATAAATTATCATTCAAAAGTATTTGCATAGATATGGAAATAATGAGGTAGGAAACTTTACATTAGTTATTTGTCAACAATTCGAGTAAATCTGGTTAAAACTTATATGGTTTTATTTTTGTTGTTGCTTAGTAAACATATGTTTATTAAGATCTTATGTTTAAAACTGTAATTGTTTTTGTAACTGTTCTGTAATTTAACCATAATACAACTGGAATCAATGTTCACATTATAAATTGATGGAAAAGATTAAATATGTATACAGCAGCAATCGTATATTTATTTGGCGTATTCGGCAAAGTTTTTACATCTTTTGTAGCATATTGTTGTAGGTTGAAGCAGCGTAGAAACATCTGATAAAACAGAACGATTTTGTATATTTGCTTTTGAAGCAGAAGAGCTTGACATGATTTAATTTCAGCAGAATCTTCAATGATTTAAAAGAACTTAGTAATTGAGTCTATTTGAGGATAGATATTTGGATCTGGATAAATTCTGTTAAAATTAAATTTGGAAGTGTTTTAGTATACTAGCAACTGTCTTGGTGTTAAGTACTTTAAGATATAACCAATATAACATGTAAAGTCGTAACGGTAGCCATTTTTCCGAACATGCATTCCTTATATATTATATTTATATCTTGTCAATCCATAGTCATCTTCATTTCATTTCAACTATGTTTGTGCGTTTTTCTGTCCATGCGTGTTATTATCTGATAGTTTTGGCCTCTGCTTGGTTGAGGTGTTTTCCACATTAACACGCAGCGTGCTTCTCTTACCGCTCTATGATATTAAAGAAATTTGTGTTTGTTTTTGTCAACGCCTAAGTTTCACTGCAATATGTTTTGGATGGCTGGCGGAATACAATTATTTTTTTAAATTCTTTATCTTCAGAACTTCCATTAAATACCAGTATTTTTATTCTAACATAAACGTTCCATTTGACGTCCATTGGTGTATATTTATACTCTATCAGTTTTTCTACTCGTTTTAGTTTTGGAGGAGTTTACTTATAATTCGACTTCCCTATCTGCCTGCTCGTTTTTCCTGTAACTAAGAATACCAATGTGAATGAAAGGTTTCATAGTGTTTGTAAATGTTGTTTATTTATTTGCTGAGATCTTGATGCTACAGGTGCTCAAAGGTACAGTACGGATGCTTCAGTGGATACTTTTGTATGATTTGTGGCGTCTACTGCTTGCGACGTGGTAGTAAGCTTTATTGCCAAACATTTCTGGAATTGGCATAGCGCAGTCTGCGTTCCTGTGACACGAATTAACAATAAAATTAAATAATTATATTATAATAAACATAATAGTAACATTTAATAAAATGCGTTGTTTGAAACAAGCTTTTAGTAAAATGCTCAAGATGATGCTCAAACAATAACGGACAGAACTGTTTTAGCTAATAAGCGTGATATTCTACTAATAATCGAGGATAATCACGCAGGTTTTTATTGCATGTCACCATTCTGTTTGATTAAATCCTCGTGAAAGCTGAATTATCTAAAAAGATCAAGTATTTGAACATGTTACACGAAATTACCGATATGTGGAGGGTGACATCCACTGAGATCATACTAGGCATAGTACCAACTAATGGACTCATCCCAACTTCTCTTCGCGACGATCTGATGACGAGGCTCCAGCGGGCGGTCTTGCTCGATAACGCTAGGATTGTCCGCCGTTTCAGTCGTCCTGAATCGCGACTGTCTGACTTCCCCTGCTGAGGGGTATTCCTCCATCCCTAGAGTCGTCGAGGGACTCGGAAGATTTTTATATTTGGTTTCTAAATAATAATTATCAGCATTTATTTCAGACGGGGGTCCATAAAATAAATGACATAGTTACCAAAAATAATTACATTATCATTCTGTTAGTCATTTTAGTACGAATTTCGCTTAAACTTATGTAACATTTTCTTGCCATAAGAATTCATTGACTGATGTAAATTTTACAACAAGCTTTTATAAAATATTAATGGTTTAATGTTATCAATATTTTATGAAAAGTTTAGTTTCCTTTCCTTATAAATATTTTAACTATCTTATGTTATTTACATTTGCTTTTTTCAGGAAATTCTTTCATTCGATACCTATTTTATGGCAGTATGCTTAAAAATAACCAGTACACCATCTTGGGTATTCTACCTTATTCAATTTCGTGTAAAGTCATTTTATTTTCATACATTTGACAACAAGGCCTTTTATTTGAGACCTATCATGGGAGGTATCAAAAAATAATCACTAAGCTCTAAACCACTGCTCTTGTGACTTGGCTAGTCTACGCTCAGCGTCAGCAACTAATAAAGAAAGACTCGCCAACATTTTTGCGGGACAAACTGTTCAACTTTAAATTATAATTAAACACCACTTACCGAGCAGTTTGTTTCTCATTAATCCAATTCACTCAATTCTTTTAGTGGCTCCGTCTGAGAAAACCCATTGCGCTTGCACGAATACTCACTTGCTTGCTTTTTATAAGTGAGCACGCCTGTTTGAGCAGTCTGTTAGAAAATAAGAAGTATGTATTTGAAGTCATACGCGAAATGTCGAAATAGTCCAATAAAAATTAATTGTATTTAGAATTTTATGAAAACCCTTTTGTTTTGATATAGTCTATAATTTTTTAAGCACATCTAGTAATAAACAAAAAGTAACATCTTCTATTGTGTTTCCAAACACTTGTACAGAGAAATTACAATCTAAAGTTGATGAAACACAATTGGATAAAAAGGGAGCTTAAACTCAAATCTGCGACGCAGACGAGCAACTTCTCGAAATCTATCACGACAGCAGTGTTCTCTTACCGGCGTTACCACTCATATAGCGCGTTAAGCGTTCGCTTCTACTCCTAATAAAAGAAAGACATACACCAAATAATAATAATTTATTAAGGGTATTCAATAGTCAGATTTAATTTGTTTTGTGATCAAGTTGTGTTTGAATATTTAGAAAAATAAATTTATGTGAGAATTGAAAAGTCCTTAATCTCTGCATGAAATGTAAGTTTATATCTATTAAAACTATCTAAGAAATGCTTTAATAACAGAAAAACAACATAATAAAATCACTCAATTATATACTCAAGGTATAGGCAATTTTTTGTTATTTTTTACTAATCGGCTGATCTTTTATAGTAAATGAATAACCGCAGAAAGATTTATATAAAAAATTGTGTTTTCCAAAACATGAATAATAAAAATTTTAAGAGTTGAAACCCATAAATAACTCTCCAATGTGTAATCAGATTACGAAAACTAAAAAAAACATTTCTTCTTGACCATTTCAAGTAGAGTATTTAGTACGTGGGAAAACAAAAAAGAAAAGAAAACTGTTATAACGTATCATTTTTGCAAATTGCCGGAGAGTGTAAGCTTATTACCACCCTGTGTACACGCATCTCACTATACACCCGCCTCCTGCTTGGTGGGAGAAACTTAGCCTTCGGTTGGATACGTAACACAAATACATAATATCTAACAGTTATTATAATATTTGTTTATAAAACACAGACCTTGCCAGCAAAATTACGTATAGGCGGTAAAATTGTAAAAGTAATAAAAATAATTAATTAATTAAATACTACCTTGCTTTACTACCATAAAACCATTATCTTGCCCATATTAAGCAACATGGATACTAGACAATCCAAAAGTACGGACATTTATATAAAATCCAATACAATCATTGGTAGGTACACATACATACATACTCATACACATACTTTGCCATTTTTTAAATTTATGTAGTAACAAATATATTTCAAAAGAAATTATCCATCCAATAATATTCTAATATTAAATTAATAATACGACGTAGATTTAATAAATTGATCGGCTCTCCTCATAAGAGGCGAGGAATAGTGCCCCTCCGCCGCACTATTCTGTGGGACTCGACCCATACTTGGACATCCCTCCACCGGTCTAAATAAACCCGTCTGTCTGTCCGTCCAGTCATAATCTGAGAAGTACCTACATTCAAGACTTATAAAAATACTAATTTAACTTACTTTTTAACTACTTAAAAAATGTTTCAGATATAACGGAAGACACATTAAAACCAAGGGGATAAGCAAAAAAAGTGAAATTAATGGTAATATAACGAATAAATACCTTTATAGTCGTGCCTCTTCGTACCATGTCACAGTCGTCAACGCTGGAGTTCCAAACGAGAGGAAAGCTATCACTATAAATAATCGCTTATGTTTATCTCACCTGTAAACATTGGCACCTGAAATAAAAATAAATAAAAAATATTACTACTCAACTTTACAGTGCTTTGGAATTACCTACTTCCGATAAACATTTCGCAATTTGACAGGTTATAGCTAAATAAACAATATTACTTACCACTCCATTCAAATCGTCACTTGGAAATATGCGATCTTGAAAAAGGTGATTAAAGTCGATTTGATCTGAAAGAAAGATGATAAAATAATTATTAAAAGGTAAATTTTTAATAACACATAAGAACACATATTGTTTTATTGATACAAAAATAATTTGTTTCGGTTATTAACTTCGTACTTACCTAAATCCTCAAAGGTCGGATAAGAAGGCAGCGTATGAGTAGCACTGTTGCCATCCACCTGGGACCCTGCTGTTGCTGGAGTCGCTGCCTGTTCTGGCTGTCCTACATTGCTGTCGTGCGGAGGCCAAGCAGCCAGTCTGCTCTCAGCTTCAGCAACTAATTGAAAAAAATATGCACGTTAAATGTGTATTAAATTTAAAAGTGAAACTGTACAAATAAAGTTTTAATAACTTACTCTGAGCCATTAGTTTTCTATTAATTCGTTCTATTTCAGACAGTTCTTCTTGTGGAGTCTGAGAACACCTTGTTCGAATAAACATGCTTGCAGTGGCAAGTATGTCTATCTGTGTAGACTGTAAAAAACATAACAAAATAATTATAAATACACATTTAAACAAAGTGAGTAATCAAATATATTCTACAATTTAAGTCTTACTTAAAAATCTTGTCTTTCAACTAAACTAAACCTATGGTATGCTTTAAAAAAATAATTAATAACAAAGATATATCAATACGTGAACTCACATCTGGGTCGCAGCTCAGCACCTGAGCAAGCTCCTTCGTCGCATTCGCGCCCTCCTGCCGGCGTTCCCTCTCATATTGCGCGTTACGCGCTCGTTTCTCCTCCTGAAAATATAAAAATAAACATGAATAAATTAACCAACTAATTACTAATATAAAATAAAGTATAATTTCATGTATTTATATGACGGCTTACACTCGACAGAGGGACCCGGTTTTTGCCTGCAGGGCGACCGCGTTTGCGTGTGGCTGACTGCTGCTGCTTGTTCTGTAAATAAAAGTTGTAAAACATCAACAGGTTTTCTTATATAATTTCGGTACAGAAACTATTTTCTGTACCGAAATTGCAAAGGGGCGTTTATCAAATAAGTATCGCAAAAATAATTCTTAAAATATAGTTTCACGAACCTCTTTCTCCATGGCAATTTTAGTTGAATTTAAAAATCACAAACACTGGACACGCACAAAGAATTGTTACCAATTGAGGTGGTGAACTGATGTGAAAATGAAACAGCGTGTACCACGCCTATTTATACACCACCCTGCGCGCGCGCATCCCCAGTACCCCCACCACCCCCCGGTGGGCGGAGCTTTCTCTTTTCGGTAAAATTTGGTGACCTAATAGTATATATTTTTTATTACAATTTACAATAGAAAATTCTAAATACCATGTTTCGAAGTAAACTCAGTGAGGTATTTACAGTTGTTACGCGTTAACTATGTACCTAATAGTATTTTGGCAGCTTTCTGTACCTTATTTACAGGAAAATGCCTTTTTTAGCGGTACAACCAATCTGCGACTTGAGATGTTTTGCTTTTATTTCTGTACATATGGAAGATAATGAATAATTGAATTAATAATATTCATATACGTCTGTAAAACGTATTTCTTATCTTTCCTTCAATATTTAAGTAACTACCTTATAATTTTTCTTGACTCGACTCGCTAGAAAATGCCTAATGGCATTAACTACGCCAATTATTTACATATTACATACTTTGGAAATATTTTAATATAGAATGTTCACATGATTTAATACAAAAAGACAAGGAACTAAGCATAGTACCTAGGGTCCCCTAAATAAACAGAAGTATTAAGGGTCATCATCGTAAGCGGTATAAGACTATTAACACCTGTAACACTAATCGTACCTAAGTATCTTATACTCAAGGGTTGCCTTCAAAGTAAAAACTAATCAATTTACAAAAATAAGAGAGAAAAATTGTCTGAAAAGTTTCCCGTAGTGTTAAGTGAACAAAATAAAAAAAACTAAAATTTCAGCATATTTTTAGGATAAGATTCAATCATGCTTATCATAAAGTGTCACGGCGAAGTTATTAATCAAAAAAATAATTTTGGTGAGACGTTAGCTCGTAACTGTCGACTAAGAGGATTTATTCTAAAAAGTATTCTGGTGCTCGTTTATTTTTCTGAAGATAAGTTGCGATTGTGTCACTTTTTCCTCCCATAAGTAGTAATATAGAGCACCTTGTTACAATATCTATCCTTAGAATATTGTCCCAAATAAACTTTAAATTGTGAAACAGCCAAAATTATTTCACCGTCTTTCGTCTCTTTCACTTTATGAACTGCATCTTAAAAGTTTACGTTAAAAAGTTTTCTACACCAGGTACACACAGGTGATAAAATGTGGTAAACTGGTATTGTATAATTAATTCTAGAAAATTGTAGGTCAGGAATCTGTTACCTGGAAAAGTCGGCTTAGTGTCACAAATGACAAATGATATTACCAAAAAAATGAATAAGTTCTTAACATTTTATTGCACCTACGTCTCGTTACTCGAGGTAAGATAAAGAAAACTTTAGCCATCTTTTGTCGCACCTGTGATGTTAAGCCGCTAACGGTTACAAGTAGCATAATGACTATCGATAACTTGTTGCCAGACATTGAACAACATTATTTTTAACTTACTCGTGGATCTGCAAAATAAAAATATTTAAAACTTGTAAATAATTCTGAAGATGTAATGTATCTCAAAACAATTTGATTTTCAGATGAGATTTAATGTTCGGATTTCTCAGCATCGACTGTATTGGTTAAAGTCAATTAAATTAATGGAATAATAAAAAGATTTAAAATAGGTTAGTAAAAAGGTAAAGAGTTTTCTGTAAGCAATTAATTATGTTTACATAAATATTTAAATAATACCTTGTGTTATTCATAACAACAACGTCAATTCTATTAGGAATTAGGGGGGCGTTTTGCTATCGGCACATTGTTTTTTACATATAATATTTATTTTTATATTTAAAGAATGTATATCGGCTCTCCTCATAAGAGGCGAGGAATAGTGCCCCTCCGCCGCACTATTCTGTGGGACTCGACCCATATCATGCGATTGAGCCATATCCGGAAAATTGACGATAAATTTAAGTGAATATAAAGTAAATATAATATAAATATAAAGTCAAATATTATAACATAAAATTTTATGAAACTAGCCAGGCTGCAACAGGCCGCCCCCCTGTATTACAGCTATTTAGGGTTGGGACTGGCTCACTAGTGGCTGCAACATTCTTGCCACACGCTTTAAAATTCCACCTTTAATACTTTTCGCGATGGTCTTCAGCATTCTTATTTTTAATATACAAAGACTCTGTCTGACGGCTTGTCGCGCCAATGAAATCGTTGCGCGTCTTGATCCTCAAGCCTAATCTTTACTTGTGGAAACATTTCCTGTATGTCACCTGACATAGCCATTAAGGTTTCCCTGAATCGCATAAGAATAGCTAAAAGAGGTTGAAGAAGATCTGGACTTAATCCCTTTATGAAGTTTGTGCTTTTTAGGATGGGCTACTCCGAAGTGAGGGAGATACCAACTAACTCCAATAGCATGAGGGAGGCCGTTGCACCGCTCAATATAGCCCTTTTCCAAAGTAGCATGTATATAATCTCGATACGATTTTGCATAGGCTGGGTCTTTCTGAAACTTCTCGAGGTTAATAAAATGCGAAAGGGCAAAGTCATAGCTCTTCGGAACGGTTTGAATATCAGGCGACCAAAGCAAACCAGTTTCGTATCGCCCAGAAGGTAGACGACGAGAAGTACTTTCTAGCATGTTTTAACATATCCTTTTTGCAAATTGCCGGAGAGTGTAAGCTTATTACCACCCTGTGTACACGCATCTCACTATACACCCGCCTCCTGCTTGGTGGGCGAAACTTAACTGCCGGTTGGATACGTAACACAAAAACATAACATCTAACAGTTTTTATATTTCTATACATCTAACAGATAAAACAATTATTCAGAAAATAATATTCAAATACTAAATTAATAATAAGAAGAAGATTTAATAAATCGATCGGCTCTCCTCATAAGAGGCGAGGAATAGTGCCCCTCCGCCGCACTATTCTGTGGGACTCGACCCATACTTGGACATCCCTCCACCGGTCAACCAAAATAAATAATCAATAATTTAGAAACATGTAGATTGAAAAAGAGAAGGATACGCATTAAAAACTTATCTATGTGCCATATATTTAGTTATAATAATAGGTACCTGTTAAAATAATTGTGCCCCGGTTTATCTATTCCGCTACAACTATTCACTGAAGAGTTGGTAACAAAATGAAAACTTTTAAATGTAATCATTTATGTTTATGTCCTCAGTGAACATTGGTACCTGTAACAAAGAAATAGTATTAAATTGAAATACCCAATAAGGTAGGGAATTGATGCATGAGTCTGATATAAAATAATTAAGTCTTGAATAACGATAAAACTAAAAAGTTTGGAAACCCCTGGAGTACGTATTTATTACTTACCACACCGTCCAAATCATGCTCCGGAAATATATCACCTCGACACAGGTGATAAGGGCTGATTTGATCTAAAAGAAAAAATATTATCACGTTAAAAATATGTGAACGAAGTTAACATGACATATTTCATATTATTTGTATTACAAAGTGTGTGTACCTAAATCATCAATGGTAGGGAATATTTGGTGCGTGTGGACGGCACTTTGAATGCCCGATATTGTTGGGGTCGAAGCCTGGCCTGGCACACCCATATTGTTTTCGTGCTGAGGCCACTCAGCAAGTCTGTGTTCAGCGTCAGCAACTAAAAAAAGAAAAGTAATTTAAAATGTTTTATCACGCTACAAATTTTACAGGACGAACCGTACAACGAAGTAATAATCAACAACACTTACTATGAGCGATTAATTTCTCATTTATCCTCTCTAGTTCACTCAGATCCTCTCCCGGCTCAATCTGAGAGAACTTGCTGTGTATATACGCGCTTGCATTAGCCAGCACGTCTATTTGAGCAGTCTATAACAAAAATAATCAAACGTCAGATATGTAGATTATTAATTTATAAAAAAAACATTTTCATAAGATCTAAGTGTTATTTGGGATTTTTACACATTTATTATTATCATTCATGATCTATAATTTAGATCTTAGAGATAGGTTAATAGTAGCAGTTCGCTTAAACTTACACCAGGGACGCAGCCGAGCACCTGCGCAAGCTCCATCGTCGCGTCAGCGCCCTCCTGCCGGCGTTCCCTCTCATACTGCGCGTTTCGCGCTCGCTTCTCCTCCTAATAAGATAGAAATATATGTTATAAAAAAATTAGCAAATTATTACTAACATGAATTAAATACCGATCGATATATGTATAGCGACTTACATTCGACAGGGGGATTCGGTTTTTACCGGCAGGGCGACCTCGCTTGCGCGAGCCTGAATGTTGTTGTTGATTCTGTAAAAGAAATTTGGTTTATACATTTTTTATCGACAATAAATAAACTAAGTTTTAAGTCGAAAATATCACTTGATTGTCCAAGAAAAGTGATGATGAAGACAAATAGCGTAATTTACAAGTTTTATCAACATGTGGATAGTACATTGTACAGAGAGGGTACGTTATGTAACCTTTAAGTTTATTAATTTTTATTCCTATCTTAATATAATAACTACATATTAAAAAATTCTTTTAAGAGAATCCAAAATATTTACATAAAACTAGAAAATTACTTTTTTTTTCACTTCACACAAAAGCAACAATAAAAAAAAATTAAACGTACCCCTTTCTCCATTATATGTTGTAGAAACTAAATCACGAACACTAAACAAACACGCAAAATTGTTATGTACCAATAAAGGTGCTAAACAGGAATGATATAGATTTTTCGTGACGGCATCTTATTTATATACCACCCTGCGTACGCGCATCCCTATGCGCCGCCCCACCTAATTTGTGGGCGGAGCTTTCTAAGCTGCCAATGCCGGATGGAAACATACCAAAACGAAAGATACTTTATGTTCTAATAATATTTTTATGTTTTATAGTAAGTACCTAACATGAAAACTAATGGAATCAGTTTAAAAAGTATACGTTGGTCTCCATCTAAATTTAAAAGTATGTAAATGAGTAATTTGAAAAGTACATATGTAGTGTTTTTATGGTTGAAATATTTATGAAATTTTATTATTTCAATGTATATTTGTTTTAAATGTTAATATATTATCACATTTAAAACCAATAATAAAGGATAAGAATTGAAAAAATTCAAAAATTTTCATTTCTTTTTTTTGAAACCTTCGTAGGTAAATCCCAATGAGACTGTTCTCGAGAAACTAAAAAGGTTATAATTTAATAAGTTTACCTGCTTGTAATATTCATCGTGACATATACAACTTGCTTTCGATATACTTACTCTAACCATACTACATATTTATCTACTCTACTTTGAAACGACTAAATGTGACAAAAACATACTTTCTTGCAGATTTAAAAATTTCAGACTGAAATATTACAATAGATTTATCTGAATTCATTCCTAAAGATTTATTTAATAATAACTTAGTTCGATACTTATGTAATCTCTTTTCTCTTTCATGTGTTCTTAATGTATCAACAGTTATATATATACCACTACTACCTAATGAAAACAATAACTACTAGTACGAACCAAAGACCAAAATAAAAATATATAACGATCTAACATTTGTCCGCAAAATAACTATTGATCGTTGAAATGAGGCTGAGGCATTCATCACCTAATGTTTTAAAATACTTACCTACTTGTTGAAAATTCACTAGCAAGTACCTTATGTTGATGATTAAAACTTCTGCAATATGCTATATCAGCTATAACAATATACCAGTATTTCATGTTGTACCATTAAGGAAAAAATACCTGAATTAGTGCTGAGACAGCTTAATTACGAGTAATCTAACATCGTCTCTCTTTTTAAAGAGTCCAGTTAAATTAAAAATATTTTTGTTTTATATCAACAATATTTCAACTACATAATGACTACTGGCTAGGCCTATTCTATTTATCCGTTTCTGTTGCTTTTCATTACAGCCAATTTGCCAACCAAGAAATTAGATTAACCTTAGAATAAATAGAACCCACTGAATTTCTGTAAATGTTTTAGCATTATTTATCATTGTCTTATCGCAAGTACTAACTAGTATAATTAAGCTACTATACTTCTCCTTCTATTGGCAGCTTAACTTCAAAGGTGACCCAAAAAAGAGGTTTAGGTATAGTGGTTTTGAGTGATGTTGTTTGTTAATAGTTAAACCGAGCTGTTTTTTACAGATAGTCCACATTGAATGTCTAAGAATAGTTACAAACTCAATTTTTTTATTCGGTATAGTCCAGAGTAACATTTAGTATTATATATCTGAATACAACTTAAAAATGCTAGTGTTATCTTAAGATAAGATAAGAAGAGAAGTTCAGTTGTTTGTTCAATTTTGCATGTAGGTTGATAAATCCAAACCAACCAACACAGGTCATCTCTATAAAAACTAAGCAAATTTTGAAGAAAAATAATGTTTTATTTTTAGTATTTTATACACCATATATAAACATTGCGCTACGGGGTTGAAATGATTTCGCATAAGTATCTAAGGTATTTAACAACATTTATTTAAACTTCTGTAACAAATATCACGTCGGTAATGCCTACTCAGTACGTATATTCTTCATTTCATCATTCGCCACGTAAAGAATAACCGGTTCAATCTTCAGTAATTGGCTCTTTATGGACCTACACTTGCTGACATGGGCTTATAAATAAATAATTTATTGAGAAACCATTTACAGGTGAGGTTATATGTTGAATAGTTCAGCCATATTCTGCCTTTCTGACACGTTACATTGGAATACAGTAACTAAGAATCTACTAATGTTGTTATTGCAATGTGTGTTCAAATATAATAATTATGACACAAAACATCTCAAATAATTGTTATCGAAATACAAATAGCTATTTCATGATAATAGAAAAAGATGAAAATGGAAATTAAACTTTCAGAATTGAATGAAATTATCCTTCAAATATGCTTCAACGCCATATTTAAATATTATTCACTTCTTACTTTTATTTTGAATGTGTCGACAATATTGATCTCCTTAAGACTTTCAGGTAGGTAAAAGAAATACTTTAATGAGCTAGTGCTGCCGTCTATTATGCACGTCTTATCGCGCAGATAGTAAGAGATAAAATAGGCTTTTTAAAACTATAAGTTAGTCGTACCATAAGTTAGTAGTTACCTGGTCGTATTATTTTAAAATTTACGAACGACTTGTTGCTGTTCAATCATTTTCGTTTCACTGTTTTTTAATGTTGTTGTTTTGCAACGTAATAATAATGCGGAAGCATTAGCTCTATACAATGAAAGCCGTCGAAATTGTAAGAATAATATGGGATTATATTTCATTTTCTCACCGCAAGTAATCAATACTAATGATGCTACCTGTACTTAGCATTCCATTTGCAGCTTTATTTAAAACATGACACAAAAGATATTTAAGTTTGGTTAAGCTTATCAGTAACGCGAGAACAATAGACGCGTGACTTTGAATTCATTGTTTTTAGTTACCTTAATAATAAAGTTATCTTAAACTAAGCCGCTTCTTGGGATAAAAGATTACGGAGTCATTTGAATTTCCATGAATAGTTCTACAATACTAGACTGGAATTATTCTTATTGATGACTTCGTCTCCTTGAGTATTATTTTTTACGTAGCCCCAATATCGAATGTTGAAACATTTTTGGATGTTTCTCATTTTAGATTGAATTTTACCTGGTTACAAGGATGTTCATGCGATTGAGCCATATCCGGAAAATTGACGATACATTTAAGTGAATATAAAGTAAATATAATATAAATATAAAGTCAAATATTATAACATAAAATTTTATGAAACTAGCCAGGCTGCAACAGGCCGTCCCTCTGTATTACAGCTATTTAGGGTTGGGACTGGCTCACTAGTGGCACCAACATTATTGCCACACGCTTTAAAATTCCACCCTTAATACCTTTCGCGATGCTCTTCAGCATTCTTATTTTTAATATAATTGGCGGTGCAAAGACTGTGTCTCACGGCTTGTCGCGCCAATGAAATCGTTGCGCGTCTTGATCCTCAAGCCTAATCTTTACTTGTGGAAAAATTTCCTGTATGTCACCTGACATAGCGATTAAGCTTTCCCTGAATCGCAATAGAATAGCTAAAAGAGGTTGAAGAAGATCTGGACCGGAAAAAAGTAAGCTGTATAAACTAATCCCTTTATGAAGTTTGTGCTTTGTAGGATGGGCTACTCCGTAGTGTGGGAGATACCAACTAACTCCAATAGCTTGAGGGAGGCCGTTGCACCGCTCAGTATAGCCCTTTTTTAAAGTAGTATGTATATAATCTCGATACGATTTTGCATAGGCTGGGTCTTTCTGAAACTTCTCGAGGTTAATAAAACGCGAAAGGGCAAAGTCATAGCAACCAGTTTCGTATCGCCCAGAAGGTAGACGACGAGAAGTACTTTCTAGCATGTTTAAAGCACGCGCCTCACTTTCGGTTTTATAATCTTTTTTGATAATACATGCTACACAATCTTTGCTCATAATCACAATAATGCACATAATAATAATAGAATAATGCACATAATCTATTCCTCCTTCGCTCGACAAGATGCTGATGACGGCCCCGATTCCATAGCCTCAACATGGGAAGCAACCTCAGGAGCTTTTTTGTAAGAATGCTGTAGAGTGTGGTGTCTAAGAGTTACTACAGTTAGCTACACTGCATTTAGATTGACAGTGCCTGTATAAATGCCCACCACGTTTTATGCACCTACGACAGACCTTATTTTCTATAGCCCAATGCCATCTGTATTCCACGGAAAGAGATTTGCGTATTATGTCTAAAAGACAATATTTACAAAAATTATTTGAATCGCGGCTTTGGCTTTTAATAGAATTAGTCAATGAATTATTTTTGATCAAGGTGGTATTATACCTATTTTCATAGACCGTGTGTACATTGTCAAGTTTATTTTTGACACTGTCACGTTGAAAATGTTTGACATAACGATTTCTTTGTAAATTATTATTATGAATATTAAATATCGATGAATTAACAAGACCGAGATTAAATTGGAGATCAGCCTCATGAATTAAAAAATCTGCCATTATTGGCAGATTAATTTTAATTTGTACTTTCGATCACGATGTCTAAACGCATAGTCCGTCCATCGTGACCGTAAGAGTGGAGTAAATTTAAAGACTAAGGTACTGATAAGCTCCTGTGATGCCAGATACAATAGTTTAGGAGCTGGATAGTTTTGACACAGTTATGAACTCTGCAGGCAAAAAGGCTGTAATGAAGGGGAAGCCTGGGTAATGACTGCATCGCAGAAATCTCCTTTAAAACTATGAACTCCGGAGCGACCGAATCTTATTTCTTACGAAGACAGTACATCCTCCGGGTCGCAAGCAGAGATGCGGAGACTTGACACGGCATCACAGGCAGGCCTCACTAAGAGACATATTCAGTCTCTTTTTTTATCATGTGCATGTTTAGTATAGTCTTGAATCTGGCACAAAACAAAGATGGAAAATGCGACTTGCATTGGCCCGACCTCTCCTTGCCGAAGTAAGGACAACGCTCACACATGGCGTCTTTTGACGCCTCGCCTTGGGGCAAAACATAATTCTCAGCTACATCTCTGTAAAATGCATTGCAATTATTTGTTTGGTACTCGGAGGCAGCATCATGCGATTGTACTAACCAACTTTTAACACGTGATCGAGAACTAGAACTGCGCGAAGCGGCGCTTTCTAAGGCGGCAAGTTTAGCTTGTAACCCTAACTCCGTCAGAGCCTTTTGACGCTCTGCGGCACGGTCTTCGAGCTCTGCTTCCAGACGACAATCATGTTCTGTCTTTAAAGAAAGCTGACGAGCTTTGACGGCACGTTTGGATGAATGTAGATTATCCACAGAGCTTTTTGCATCAAGCATCGAGAATGTTGTAGCATTTGAGATGCACTAGGTAGTGATGGTGCAGGTAGGTCTGCAGCGAAGGTATACCGCGGGGTGGGCGTAAGGAGGGGTGAATGAAACCACTAATACAAAATATATAAAAATATAAAAATTATAAATTCAAATATTATAATAAAATTTTATGAAACCAGCCAGTCCGCAACAGTCATTATGCTACTTGTAACCGTTAGCGGCTTACCTTCAGAGGTGAGACAAGAGATGGCTAAAGTTTTCTTTATCTAACTACGAGTAACGAGACGTAGGTGCTATTAAATCTTAAGTACTTATTCATTGTTTTGGTTATATCATTTGTCATTTGTGACACTAAGCCGACTTTTCCAGGTAACAGATTATCGACTCCACAATTTTCTAGAATTAATTACACAATACAAGTTTATATTATGGTGTAGTATGTATCTGGTGTAGTAAACTTTTAATATCAGACTGCATTGATTTGAATAATGAATTTTATCAAGGCAATAAAGAAAGATAATGCTAGTCTGGCTGGTAGTACCATCCAATATTGTATATTGTACGATCGTAAAATTTTAAAATTAAAGTAGAACTATGATCATGAGTATTTAGTACGTGGGAAAACAAAAAAAGAAAAGAAAACTGTTTTAACGTATCCTTTTTGCAAATTGCCGGAGAGTGTAAGTTTATTACCACCCTGTGTATACGCATCTCACTATACACCCGCCTCCTGCTTGGTGGGCGAAACTTAACTGCCGGTTGGATACGTAACACAAAAACATAACCTATAACAGTTTTTATATTTCTATACATCTAACAGATAAAACAATTATCCAGCAAATAATATTCAAATACTAAATTAATAATAAGACGTAGATTTAATAAATTGATCGGCTCTCCTCATAAGAGGCGAGGAATAGTGCCCCTCCGCCGCACTATTCTGTGGGACTCGACCCATACTTGGACATCCCTCCACCGGTCTAAATAAACCCGTCTGTCTGTCCGTCCAGTCATATTCTGAGAATTACCTACATTCAAGACTTATAAAAATAATAATTTAACTAACTTTTTAACTACTTAAAAATGTTACAGTTATAACGGAAGATACATTAAAACCAAGGGGATGAGCAAAAAAAGTGAAATTAATGGTAATATAAGGAATAAATACCTTTATAGTCGTGCCTCATCGTACCATGTCACAGTCGTCAACGCTTGAGTTCAAAACGTGAGGAAAGCTATCACTATAAATAATCGCTTATGTTTATCTCACCTGTAAACATTGGAACCTGAAATAAAAATAAATAAAAAATATTACTACTAAACTTTACAGTGCTTTGGAATTACCTACTTCTGATAAACATTTCGCAATTTGACAGGTTATAGCTAAATAAACAATATTACTTACCACTCCATCCAAATCGTGACTTGGAAATATGCGATCTTGAAAAAGATGATTATAGTCGATTTGATCTGAAAGAAAGATGATAAAAATAATTATTACAAGGTAAATTTCTAATAACACATAATTAAGGACACATATTGTTTTATTGATACAAAAATAATTTGTTTCGGTTCTTCGTTATTAACTTGGTACTTACCTAAATCCTCAAAGGTCGGATAAGAAGGCAGCGTATGCGTAGCACTGTTGCCATCCACCTGGGACCCTGCTGTTGCTGGAGTCGCTGCCTGTTCTGGCTGTCCTACATTGCTGTCGTGCGGAGGCCAAGCAGCCAGTCTGCTCTCAGCTTCAGCAACTAATTGAAAAAATATGCACGTTAAATGTGTATTAAATTTAAAAGTGAAACTTTACAAAAAAAGTTTTAATAACTTACTCTGAGCCATTAGTTTTCTATTAATTCGTTCTATTTCAGACAGTTCTTCTTGTGGAGTCTGAGAACACCTTGTACGAATAAACATGCTTGCAGTGGCAAGTATGTCTATCTGTGGAGACTGTGAAAAACATAACGAAATAATTATAAATACACATTTAAACAAAGTGAGTAATCAAATATATCCTACAATTTAAGTCTTACTTAAAAATCTTGCCTTTCAACTAAACTAAACCTATGGTATGCTTTAAAAAAATAATTAAGAACAAAGATATATCAATGGGTGAACTCACATCTGGATCGCAGCTCAGCACCTGAGCAAGCTCCTTCGTCGCATTCGCGCCCTCCTGCCGGCGTTCCCTCTCATATTGCGCGTTACGCGCTCGTTTCTCCTCCTGAAAATATAAAAATAAACATGAATAAATTAACCAACTAATTACTAATATAAAATAAAGTATAATTTCATGTATTTATATGACGGCTTACACTCGACAGAGGGACCCGGTTTTTGCCTGCAGGGCGACCGCGTTTGCGTGTGGCTGACTGCTGCTGCTTGTTCTGTAAATAAAAGTTGTAAAACATCAACATTTTTTTATATAATTTCGGTACAGAAAATAGTTGCAAAGTTTATCAAATAAGTATCGCAAAAATAATTTTTCACATATAGTTTCACGTACCTCTTTCTCCATAGCAATTTTTGGTGAATTTAAAAATCACAAACACTGGACACGCACAAAGAATTGTTACCAATTAAGGTGGTGAACTGATGTGAAAATGAAACAGCGTGTACCACGCCTATTTATACACCACCCTGCGCGCGCGCATCCCCAGTACCCCCACCACCCCCCGGTGGGCGGAGCTTTCTCTTTTCGGTAAAATTTTGTGACCTAATAGTATCTATTTTTTATTACAATTTATAATAGAAAATTCTAAATACGATGTTTCGAAGTAAACTCAGTGAGGTTAACTACTACTGTTGCAGCTTCTGTACCTTATTTAAAGGAAAAAGCCTTTCTAGCGGTACAACCAATCTGCGACTTGAGATGTTTTGCTTTTATTTCTGTACATATGGAAGATAATGAATAATTGAATTAATAATATTCATATACGTCTGTAAAACGTATTTCTTATCTTTCCTTCAATATTTAAGTAACTACCTTATAATTTTT
Organism: Acentria ephemerella; assembly: GCA_943193645.1. Taxonomy (NCBI): domain Eukaryota; kingdom Metazoa; phylum Arthropoda; class Insecta; order Lepidoptera; family Crambidae; genus Acentria; species Acentria ephemerella. The sequence goes on from OW971889.1 coordinate 4,772,970, forward strand.
CTTGACTCGACTCGCTAGCAAATGCCTAATGGCATTAACTACGCCAATTATACCTTTATACGTGCAATAAAGTTTAAATAAATAAGGTTTATGTTTTGAAATCCTTCGTTCAGAATTTTACATACTTTGGTGAATATTTTAATATATAATGTTCACATGACTTAATACAAATATATACAAAAAGACAAGGAACTAAGCGTAGTACCTAGGGCCTAAATTAAGGGTAATGATCGTAAGCGGTATTAGCCTATTAACACTAATCGTACCTAAGTATCTAATACTCAAGGGTTGCCTAAAAAGTAAAAATTAATCAATTTACAAAAATAAGAGTGTGAAAATTTGACCAAAAAGTTTACCGTAGTGTTAAGTGAACAAAATAAAAAAACAAAAACTGCAGCATATTTTTAGGATAAGATTCAATCATGCTTATCATAAAGTGTCACGGCGAAGTTATTAATCAAAATATAATTTTGGTGAGACGTTAGCTCGTAACTGTCGACTAAGAGGAATTATTCTCAAAAGTATTCTGGTGCTCGTTTATTTTTCTGAAGATTAGTTGCCATTGTGTCATTTTTTCTGCCCATAAGTAGTAATATAGAGCACCTTGTTACAATATCTATCCTTAGAATATTGTCCCAAATAAACTTTAAATTGTGAAACAGCCAAAATTATTTCACCGTCTCTTTCACTTCATGAACTGCATCTTAAAAGTTTACGTTAAAAAGTTTTCTACACCAGGTACACACAGGTGATAAAAGGTGGTAAACTGGTATTGTATAATTAATTCTAGAAAATTGTAGGTCAGTAATCTGTAACCTGTAAAAGGCGACTTAGTGTCACAAATGACAAATGATATTACCAAAAAAATGAATAAGTACTCAACATTTTATTGCACCTACGTCTCGTTACTCGAGGTTAGATAAAGAAAACTTTAGCCATCTTTTGCCGCACCTGTGATGTTAAGCCGCTAACGGTTACAAGTAGCATAATGACTATCGATAACTTGTTGCCAGAATGAACAACATTATTTTTAACTTACTCGTGGATCTGGAAAATAAAAATATTTAAAACTTGTAAATAATTCTGAAGATGTAATGTATCTCAAAACAATTTGATTTTCAGATGAGATTTAATGTTCGGATTTCTCAGCATCGACTGTATTGGTTAAAGTCAATTAAATTAATGGAATAATAAAAAGATTTAAAATTGGTTAGTAAAAAGGTAAAGAGTTTTCTGTAAACAATTAATTATGTTTACATAAATATTTAAATAATACCTTGTGTTATTCATAACAACAACGTCAATTCTATTAGGAATTAGGAGGGCGTTTTGCTATCGGCACATTGTTTTTTACATATAATATTTATTTTTATATTTAAAGAATGTATATCGGCTCTCCTCATAAGAGGCGAGGAATAGTGCCCCTCCGCCGCACTATTCTGTGGGACTCGACCCATATCATGCGATTGAGCCATATCCGGAAAATTGACGATAAATTTAAGTGAATATAAAGTAAATATAATATAAATATAAAGTCAAATATTATAACATAAAATTTTATGAAACTAGCCAGGCTGCAACAGGCCGCCCCCCTGTATTACAGCTATTTAGGGTTGGGACTGGCTCACTAGTGGCTGCAACATTCTTGCCACACGCTTTAAAATTCCACCTTTAATACTTTTCGCGATGGTCTTCAGCATTCTTATTTTTAATATACAAAGACTCTGTCTGACGGCTTGTCGCGCCAATGAAATCGTTGCGCGTCTTGATCCTCAAGCCTAATCTTTACTTGTGGAAACATTTCCTGTATGTCACCTGACATAGCCATTAAGGTTTCCCTGAATCGCATAAGAATAGCTAAAAGAGGTTGAAGAAGATCTGGACTTAATCCCTTTATGAAGTTTGTGCTTTTTAGGATGGGCTACTCCGAAGTGAGGGAGATACCAACTAACTCCAATAGCATGAGGGAGGCCGTTGCACCGCTCAATATAGCCCTTTTCCAAAGTAGCATGTATATAATCTCGATACGATTTTGCATAGGCTGGGTCTTTCTGAAACTTCTCGAGGTTAATAAAATGCGAAAGGGCAAAGTCATAGCTCTTCGGAACGGTTTGAATATCAGGCGACCAAAGCAAACCAGTTTCGTATCGCCCAGAAGGTAGACGACGAGAAGTACTTTCTAGCATGTTTTAACATATCCTTTTTGCAAATTGCCGGAGAGTGTAAGCTTATTACCACCCTGTGTACACGCATCTCACTATACACCCGCCTCCTGCTTGGTGGGCGAAACTTAACTGCCGGTTGGATACGTAACACAAAAACATAACATCTAACAGTTTTTATATTTCTATACATCTAACAGATAAAACAATTATTCAGAAAATAATATTCAAATACTAAATTAATAATAAGAAGAAGATTTAATAAATCGATCGGCTCTCCTCATAAGAGGCGAGGAATAGTGCCCCTCCGCCGCACTATTCTGTGGGACTCGACCCATACTTGGACATCCCTCCACCGGTCAACCAAAATAAATAATCAATAATTTAGAAACATGTAGATTGAAAAAGAGAAGGATACGCATTAAAAACTTATCTATGTGCCATATATTTAGTTATAATAATAGGTACCTGTTAAAATAATTGTGCCCCGGTTTATCTATTCCGCTACAACTATTCACTGAAGAGTTGGTAACAAAATGAAAACTTTTAAATGTAATCATTTATGTTTATGTCCTCAGTGAACATTGGTACCTGTAACAAAGAAATAGTATTAAATTGAAATACCCAATAAGGTAGGGAATTGATGCATGAGTCTGATATAAAATAATTAAGTCTTGAATAACGATAAAACTAAAAAGTTTGGAAACCCCTGGAGTACGTATTTATTACTTACCACACCGTCCAAATCATGCTCCGGAAATATATCACCTCGACACAGGTGATAAGGGCTGATTTGATCTAAAAGAAAAAATATTATCACGTTAAAAATATGTGAACGAAGTTAACATGACATATTTCATATTATTTGTATTACAAAGTGTGTGTACCTAAATCATCAATGGTAGGGAATATTTGGTGCGTGTGGACGGCACTTTGAATGCCCGATATTGTTGGGGTCGAAGCCTGGCCTGGCACACCCATATTGTTTTCGTGCTGAGGCCACTCAGCAAGTCTGTGTTCAGCGTCAGCAACTAAAAAAAGAAAAGTAATTTAAAATGTTTTATCACGCTACAAATTTTACAGGACGAACCGTACAACGAAGTAATAATCAACAACACTTACTATGAGCGATTAATTTCTCATTTATCCTCTCTAGTTCACTCAGATCCTCTCCCGGCTCAATCTGAGAGAACTTGCTGTGTATATACGCGCTTGCATTAGCCAGCACGTCTATTTGAGCAGTCTATAACAAAAATAATCAAACGTCAGATATGTAGATTATTAATTTATAAAAAAAACATTTTCATAAGATCTAAGTGTTATTTGGGATTTTTACACATTTATTATTATCATTCATGATCTATAATTTAGATCTTAGAGATAGGTTAATAGTAGCAGTTCGCTTAAACTTACACCAGGGACGCAGCCGAGCACCTGCGCAAGCTCCATCGTCGCGTCAGCGCCCTCCTGCCGGCGTTCCCTCTCATACTGCGCGTTTCGCGCTCGCTTCTCCTCCTAATAAGATAGAAATATATGTTATAAAAAAATTAGCAAATTATTACTAACATGAATTAAATACCGATCGATATATGTATAGCGACTTACATTCGACAGGGGGATTCGGTTTTTACCGGCAGGGCGACCTCGCTTGCGCGAGCCTGAATGTTGTTGTTGATTCTGTAAAAGAAATTTGGTTTATACATTTTTTATCGACAATAAATAAACTAAGTTTTAAGTCGAAAATATCACTTGATTGTCCAAGAAAAGTGATGATGAAGACAAATAGCGTAATTTACAAGTTTTATCAACATGTGGATAGTACATTGTACAGAGAGGGTACGTTATGTAACCTTTAAGTTTATTAATTTTTATTCCTATCTTAATATAATAACTACATATTAAAAAATTCTTTTAAGAGAATCCAAAATATTTACATAAAACTAGAAAATTACTTTTTTTTTCACTTCACACAAAAGCAACAATAAAAAAAAATTAAACGTACCCCTTTCTCCATTATATGTTGTAGAAACTAAATCACGAACACTAAACAAACACGCAAAATTGTTATGTACCAATAAAGGTGCTAAACAGGAATGATATAGATTTTTCGTGACGGCATCTTATTTATATACCACCCTGCGTACGCGCATCCCTATGCGCCGCCCCACCTAATTTGTGGGCGGAGCTTTCTAAGCTGCCAATGCCGGATGGAAACATACCAAAACGAAAGATACTTTATGTTCTAATAATATTTTTATGTTTTATAGTAAGTACCTAACATGAAAACTAATGGAATCAGTTTAAAAAGTATACGTTGGTCTCCATCTAAATTTAAAAGTATGTAAATGAGTAATTTGAAAAGTACATATGTAGTGTTTTTATGGTTGAAATATTTATGAAATTTTATTATTTCAATGTATATTTGTTTTAAATGTTAATATATTATCACATTTAAAACCAATAATAAAGGATAAGAATTGAAAAAATTCAAAAATTTTCATTTCTTTTTTTTGAAACCTTCGTAGGTAAATCCCAATGAGACTGTTCTCGAGAAACTAAAAAGGTTATAATTTAATAAGTTTACCTGCTTGTAATATTCATCGTGACATATACAACTTGCTTTCGATATACTTACTCTAACCATACTACATATTTATCTACTCTACTTTGAAACGACTAAATGTGACAAAAACATACTTTCTTGCAGATTTAAAAATTTCAGACTGAAATATTACAATAGATTTATCTGAATTCATTCCTAAAGATTTATTTAATAATAACTTAGTTCGATACTTATGTAATCTCTTTTCTCTTTCATGTGTTCTTAATGTATCAACAGTTATATATATACCACTACTACCTAATGAAAACAATAACTACTAGTACGAACCAAAGACCAAAATAAAAATATATAACGATCTAACATTTGTCCGCAAAATAACTATTGATCGTTGAAATGAGGCTGAGGCATTCATCACCTAATGTTTTAAAATACTTACCTACTTGTTGAAAATTCACTAGCAAGTACCTTATGTTGATGATTAAAACTTCTGCAATATGCTATATCAGCTATAACAATATACCAGTATTTCATGTTGTACCATTAAGGAAAAAATACCTGAATTAGTGCTGAGACAGCTTAATTACGAGTAATCTAACATCGTCTCTCTTTTTAAAGAGTCCAGTTAAATTAAAAATATTTTTGTTTTATATCAACAATATTTCAACTACATAATGACTACTGGCTAGGCCTATTCTATTTATCCGTTTCTGTTGCTTTTCATTACAGCCAATTTGCCAACCAAGAAATTAGATTAACCTTAGAATAAATAGAACCCACTGAATTTCTGTAAATGTTTTAGCATTATTTATCATTGTCTTATCGCAAGTACTAACTAGTATAATTAAGCTACTATACTTCTCCTTCTATTGGCAGCTTAACTTCAAAGGTGACCCAAAAAAGAGGTTTAGGTATAGTGGTTTTGAGTGATGTTGTTTGTTAATAGTTAAACCGAGCTGTTTTTTACAGATAGTCCACATTGAATGTCTAAGAATAGTTACAAACTCAATTTTTTTATTCGGTATAGTCCAGAGTAACATTTAGTATTATATATCTGAATACAACTTAAAAATGCTAGTGTTATCTTAAGATAAGATAAGAAGAGAAGTTCAGTTGTTTGTTCAATTTTGCATGTAGGTTGATAAATCCAAACCAACCAACACAGGTCATCTCTATAAAAACTAAGCAAATTTTGAAGAAAAATAATGTTTTATTTTTAGTATTTTATACACCATATATAAACATTGCGCTACGGGGTTGAAATGATTTCGCATAAGTATCTAAGGTATTTAACAACATTTATTTAAACTTCTGTAACAAATATCACGTCGGTAATGCCTACTCAGTACGTATATTCTTCATTTCATCATTCGCCACGTAAAGAATAACCGGTTCAATCTTCAGTAATTGGCTCTTTATGGACCTACACTTGCTGACATGGGCTTATAAATAAATAATTTATTGAGAAACCATTTACAGGTGAGGTTATATGTTGAATAGTTCAGCCATATTCTGCCTTTCTGACACGTTACATTGGAATACAGTAACTAAGAATCTACTAATGTTGTTATTGCAATGTGTGTTCAAATATAATAATTATGACACAAAACATCTCAAATAATTGTTATCGAAATACAAATAGCTATTTCATGATAATAGAAAAAGATGAAAATGGAAATTAAACTTTCAGAATTGAATGAAATTATCCTTCAAATATGCTTCAACGCCATATTTAAATATTATTCACTTCTTACTTTTATTTTGAATGTGTCGACAATATTGATCTCCTTAAGACTTTCAGGTAGGTAAAAGAAATACTTTAATGAGCTAGTGCTGCCGTCTATTATGCACGTCTTATCGCGCAGATAGTAAGAGATAAAATAGGCTTTTTAAAACTATAAGTTAGTCGTACCATAAGTTAGTAGTTACCTGGTCGTATTATTTTAAAATTTACGAACGACTTGTTGCTGTTCAATCATTTTCGTTTCACTGTTTTTTAATGTTGTTGTTTTGCAACGTAATAATAATGCGGAAGCATTAGCTCTATACAATGAAAGCCGTCGAAATTGTAAGAATAATATGGGATTATATTTCATTTTCTCACCGCAAGTAATCAATACTAATGATGCTACCTGTACTTAGCATTCCATTTGCAGCTTTATTTAAAACATGACACAAAAGATATTTAAGTTTGGTTAAGCTTATCAGTAACGCGAGAACAATAGACGCGTGACTTTGAATTCATTGTTTTTAGTTACCTTAATAATAAAGTTATCTTAAACTAAGCCGCTTCTTGGGATAAAAGATTACGGAGTCATTTGAATTTCCATGAATAGTTCTACAATACTAGACTGGAATTATTCTTATTGATGACTTCGTCTCCTTGAGTATTATTTTTTACGTAGCCCCAATATCGAATGTTGAAACATTTTTGGATGTTTCTCATTTTAGATTGAATTTTACCTGGTTACAAGGATGTTCATGCGATTGAGCCATATCCGGAAAATTGACGATACATTTAAGTGAATATAAAGTAAATATAATATAAATATAAAGTCAAATATTATAACATAAAATTTTATGAAACTAGCCAGGCTGCAACAGGCCGTCCCTCTGTATTACAGCTATTTAGGGTTGGGACTGGCTCACTAGTGGCACCAACATTATTGCCACACGCTTTAAAATTCCACCCTTAATACCTTTCGCGATGCTCTTCAGCATTCTTATTTTTAATATAATTGGCGGTGCAAAGACTGTGTCTCACGGCTTGTCGCGCCAATGAAATCGTTGCGCGTCTTGATCCTCAAGCCTAATCTTTACTTGTGGAAAAATTTCCTGTATGTCACCTGACATAGCGATTAAGCTTTCCCTGAATCGCAATAGAATAGCTAAAAGAGGTTGAAGAAGATCTGGACCGGAAAAAAGTAAGCTGTATAAACTAATCCCTTTATGAAGTTTGTGCTTTGTAGGATGGGCTACTCCGTAGTGTGGGAGATACCAACTAACTCCAATAGCTTGAGGGAGGCCGTTGCACCGCTCAGTATAGCCCTTTTTTAAAGTAGTATGTATATAATCTCGATACGATTTTGCATAGGCTGGGTCTTTCTGAAACTTCTCGAGGTTAATAAAACGCGAAAGGGCAAAGTCATAGCAACCAGTTTCGTATCGCCCAGAAGGTAGACGACGAGAAGTACTTTCTAGCATGTTTAAAGCACGCGCCTCACTTTCGGTTTTATAATCTTTTTTGATAATACATGCTACACAATCTTTGCTCATAATCACAATAATGCACATAATAATAATAGAATAATGCACATAATCTATTCCTCCTTCGCTCGACAAGATGCTGATGACGGCCCCGATTCCATAGCCTCAACATGGGAAGCAACCTCAGGAGCTTTTTTGTAAGAATGCTGTAGAGTGTGGTGTCTAAGAGTTACTACAGTTAGCTACACTGCATTTAGATTGACAGTGCCTGTATAAATGCCCACCACGTTTTATGCACCTACGACAGACCTTATTTTCTATAGCCCAATGCCATCTGTATTCCACGGAAAGAGATTTGCGTATTATGTCTAAAAGACAATATTTACAAAAATTATTTGAATCGCGGCTTTGGCTTTTAATAGAATTAGTCAATGAATTATTTTTGATCAAGGTGGTATTATACCTATTTTCATAGACCGTGTGTACATTGTCAAGTTTATTTTTGACACTGTCACGTTGAAAATGTTTGACATAACGATTTCTTTGTAAATTATTATTATGAATATTAAATATCGATGAATTAACAAGACCGAGATTAAATTGGAGATCAGCCTCATGAATTAAAAAATCTGCCATTATTGGCAGATTAATTTTAATTTGTACTTTCGATCACGATGTCTAAACGCATAGTCCGTCCATCGTGACCGTAAGAGTGGAGTAAATTTAAAGACTAAGGTACTGATAAGCTCCTGTGATGCCAGATACAATAGTTTAGGAGCTGGATAGTTTTGACACAGTTATGAACTCTGCAGGCAAAAAGGCTGTAATGAAGGGGAAGCCTGGGTAATGACTGCATCGCAGAAATCTCCTTTAAAACTATGAACTCCGGAGCGACCGAATCTTATTTCTTACGAAGACAGTACATCCTCCGGGTCGCAAGCAGAGATGCGGAGACTTGACACGGCATCACAGGCAGGCCTCACTAAGAGACATATTCAGTCTCTTTTTTTATCATGTGCATGTTTAGTATAGTCTTGAATCTGGCACAAAACAAAGATGGAAAATGCGACTTGCATTGGCCCGACCTCTCCTTGCCGAAGTAAGGACAACGCTCACACATGGCGTCTTTTGACGCCTCGCCTTGGGGCAAAACATAATTCTCAGCTACATCTCTGTAAAATGCATTGCAATTATTTGTTTGGTACTCGGAGGCAGCATCATGCGATTGTACTAACCAACTTTTAACACGTGATCGAGAACTAGAACTGCGCGAAGCGGCGCTTTCTAAGGCGGCAAGTTTAGCTTGTAACCCTAACTCCGTCAGAGCCTTTTGACGCTCTGCGGCACGGTCTTCGAGCTCTGCTTCCAGACGACAATCATGTTCTGTCTTTAAAGAAAGCTGACGAGCTTTGACGGCACGTTTGGATGAATGTAGATTATCCACAGAGCTTTTTGCATCAAGCATCGAGAATGTTGTAGCATTTGAGATGCACTAGGTAGTGATGGTGCAGGTAGGTCTGCAGCGAAGGTATACCGCGGGGTGGGCGTAAGGAGGGGTGAATGAAACCACTAATACAAAATATATAAAAATATAAAAATTATAAATTCAAATATTATAATAAAATTTTATGAAACCAGCCAGTCCGCAACAGTCATTATGCTACTTGTAACCGTTAGCGGCTTACCTTCAGAGGTGAGACAAGAGATGGCTAAAGTTTTCTTTATCTAACTACGAGTAACGAGACGTAGGTGCTATTAAATCTTAAGTACTTATTCATTGTTTTGGTTATATCATTTGTGACACTAAGCCGCCTTTTCCAGGTAACAGATTACCGACTCCACAATTTTCTAGAATTAATTATACAATACCAGTTTATATTATGGTGTAGTATGTACCTGGCGTAGTAAACTTTTAATATCAGACTGCATAGATTTGAATAATAAATTTTATCAAGGCAATAAAGAAAGATAATGCCAGTCTGGCTGGTAAGTAACCGTAGTACCATCCAATATTGAATATTGTACGATCGTAAAATTTCAAAATTAAAGTAGAACTATGGTCATGAGTATTTAGTACGTGCGAAAACAAAAAAAGAAAAGAAAACTGTTTTAACGTATCCTTTTTGCAAATTGCTGGAGAGTGTAAGTTTATTACCAACCTGTGTACACGCATCTCACTATACACCCGCCTCCTGCTTGGTGGGCGAAACTTAACTGCCGGTTGGATACGTAACACAAAAACATAACATCTAACAGTTTTTATATTTCTATACATCTAACAGATAAAACAATTATCCAGCAAATAATATTCAAATACTAAATAAATAATAAGACGAAGGTTTAATAAATTGATCGGCTCTCCTCATAAGAGGCGAGGAATAGTGCCCCTCCGCCGCACTATTCTGTGGGACTCGACCCATACTTGGACATCCCTCCACCGGTCTAAATAAACCCGTCTGTCTGTCCGTCGTCATAATCTGCGAAGTAGCTACATTCAAGACTTATAAAAATAGTAATTTAACTTACTTTTTAACTACTTAAAAAATGTTTCAGTTATAACGGAAGATACATTAAAACCAAGGGGATGAGCAAAATAAGTGAAATTAATGGTAATATAACGAATAAATACCTTTATAGTCGTGCCTCTTCGTACCATGTCACAGTCGTCAACGCTGGAGTTCAAAACGAGAGGAAAGCTATCACTATAAATAATCGCTTATGTTTATCTCACCTGTAAACATTGGCACCTGAAATAAAAATAAATAAAAAATATTACTACTCAACTTTACAGTGCTTTGGAATTACCTACTTCCAATAAACATTTCGCAATTTGACAAGTTATTAAAAAATGTATTTCTACTGATAATTAAAACAACTTTTAATGCCTGTGGCTCCTCTGTACCACTGAAGCTCAGTACATAAATACGGATACATACAAGAATAAGAGTATTCTTGTTCTGAGAGTGTCCATAATGGTGAAGCTCGGTAAATAGCTAAATAAACAATATTACTTACCACTCCATCCAAATCGTGACTTAGAAATATGCGATCTTGAAAAAGGTGATTAAAGTCGATTTGATCTGAAAGAAAGATGATAAAAATAATTATTACAAGGTAAATTTATTATACTACATAAGGACACATATTGTTTTATTGATAAAAAAATAATTTGTTTCGGTTATTAACTTAGTACTTACCTAAATCCTCAAAGGTCGGATAAGACGGCAGCGTATGAGTAGCACTGTTGCCATCCACCTGGGACCCTGCTGTTGCTGGAGTCGCTGCCTGTTCTGGCTGTCCTACATAGCTGTCGTGCGGAGGCCAAGCAGCAAGCCTGCTCTCAGCTTCAGCAACTAATTGAAAAAAATATGCACGTTAAATGTGTATTAAATTTAAAAGTGAAACTTTACAAAAAAAGTTTTAATGACTTACTCTGAGCCATTAATTTTCTGTTAATCCGTTCCAATTCAGACAGTTCTTCACGTGGAGTCCGAGAGCACCTTGTACGTATAAACATGCTTGCAGTGGCAAGTATGTCTATCTGTGTAGACTGTAAAAAACATAACGAAATAATTATAAATACACATTTAAACAAAGTGCGTAATCAAATATATCCTACAATTTAAGTCTTACTTAAAAATCTTGTCTTTCAACTAAACTAAACCTATGGTATGCTTTAAAAAAGAATTAAGAACAAAGATATATCAATAGGTGAACTCACATCTGGGTCGCAGCTCAGCACCTGAGCAAGCTCCTTCGTCGCATTCGCGCCCTCCTGCCGGCGTTCCCTCTCATATTGCGCGTTACGCGCTCGTTTCTCCTCCTGACAACATAAAAATAAACATGAATAAATTAACCAACTAATTACTAATATAAAATAAAGTATAATTTCATGTATTTATATGACGGCTTACACTCGACAGAGGGACCCGGTTTTTGCCTGCAGGGCGACCGCGTTTGCGTGTGGCTGACTGCTGCTGCTTGTTCTGTAAATAAAAGTTGTAAAACATCAACAGGTTTTCTTATATAATTTCGGTACAGAAAAAAGTTGCACAGGGGGCGTTTATCAAATAAGTATCGCAAAAATAATTCTTAAAATATAGTTTCACGAACCTCTTTCTCCATGGCAATTTTAGTTGAATTTAAAAATCACAAACACTGGACACGCACAAAGAATTGTTACCAATTGAGGTGGTGAACTCATGTGAAAATGAAACAGCGTGTACCACGCCTATTTATACACCACCCTGCGCGCGCGCATCCCCAGTACCCCCACCCCCCGGTGGGCGGAGCTTTCTCTTTTCGGTAAAATTTGGTGACCTAATAGTATATATTTTTTATTACAATTTATAATAGAAAATTCTAAATACCATGTTTCGAAGTAAACTCAGTGAGGTATTTACAGTTGTTACGCGTTAACTATCTACCTAATATTGTATTGGCAGCTTTCTGTACCTTATTTAAAGGAAAAAGCCTTTCTAGCGGTACAACCAATCTGCGACTTGAGATGTTTTGCTTTTATTTCTGTACATATGGAAGATAATGAATAATTGAATTAATAATATTCATATACGTCTGTAAAACGTATTTCTTATCTTTCCTTCAATATTTAAGTAACTACCTTATAATTTTTCTTCACTCGACTCGCTAGCAAATGCCTAATGGCATTAACTACGCCAATTATTTACAAATATATACATACTTTGGTAAATATTTTAATATAGAATGTTCACATGATTTAATACAAAAAGACAAGGAGCTAAGCATAGTACCTAGGGCCTATATTAAGGGCAATGATCGTAAGCGGTATAAGCCTATTAACACTAATCGTACCTAAGTATCTAATACTCAAGGGTTGCCTAAAAAGTAAAAATTAATCAATTTACAAAAATAAGAGTGTGAAGATTTGACCAAAAAGTTTACCGTAGTGTTATGTGAACAAAATAAAAAAAACTAAAATTACAGCATATTTTTAGGATAAGATTCAATCATGCTTATCATAAAGTGTCACGGCGAAGTTATTAATCAAAAAAATAATTTTGGTGAGACGTTAGCTCGTAACTATCGACTAAGAGGAATAATTCTAAAAAGTATTCCGGTGCTCGTTTATTTTTCTGAAGATTAGTTGCGATTGTGTCACTTTTTCTGCCCATAAGTAGTAATATAGAGCACCTTGTTACAATATCTATCCTTAGAATATTGTCCCAAATAAACTTTAAATTGTGAAACAACCAAAATTATTTCACCGTCTTTCGTCTCTTTCACTTTATGAACTGCATCTTAAAAGTTTACGTTAAAAAGTTTTCTACACCAGGTACACACAGGTGATAAAAGGTGGTAAACTGGTATTGTATAATTAATTCTAGAAAATTGTGCGGTCAGTAATCTGTAACCTGTAAAAGGCGACTTAGTGTCACAAATGACAATTGATATTACGAAAACAATGAATAAGTACTTTACATTTTATTGCACCTACGTCTCGTTACTCGTAGTTAGATAAAGAAAACTTTAGCCATCTTTTGTCGCACCTGTGATGTTAAGCCGCTAACGGTTACAAGTAGCATAATTACTATCGATAACTTGTTGCCAGAATGAACAACATTATTTTTAACTTACTCGTGGATCTGAAAAATAAAAATATTTAAAACTTCTAAATAATTCTTAAGATGTAATGTATCTCAAAACGATTTGATTTTCGGATGAGATTTAATGTTCGGATTTCTTAGCATCGACTGTATTGGTTAAAGTCAATTAAATTAATAGAATAATAAAAAGATTTAAAATAGGTTAGTAAAAAGGTAAAGAGTTTTCTGTAAGCAATTAATTATGTTTACATAAATATTTAAATAATACCTTGTGTTATTCATAACAACAACGTCAATTCTATAAGGAATTAGGGGGGCGTTTTGCTATCGGCACATTGTTTTTTATACATAATATTTATTTTTATATTTAAAGAATAAATATCGGCTCTCCTCATAAGAGGCGAGGAATAGTGCCCCTCCGCCGCACTATTCTGTGGGACTCGACCCATACTTGGACATCCCTCCACCGATCAACCAAAATAAATAATCAATAATTTAGAAACATGTAGATTGAAAAAGAGAAGGATACGCATTAAAAACTTATCTATGTGCCATATATTTAGGTATAATAATAGGTACCTGTTAAAATAATTGTGCCCCGGTTTATCTATTCCACTACAACTATTCACTGAAGAGTTGGTAACAAAATGAAAACTTTTAAATGTAATCATTTATGTTTATGTCCTCAGTGAACATTGGTACCTGTAACAAAGAAATAGTATTTAATTGAAATACCCAATAAGGTAGGGAATTGATGCATGAGTCTGATATAAAATAGTTAAGTCTTGAATAACGATAAAACTAAAAAGTTTGGAAAACCCTGGAGTACGTATTTATTACTTACCACACCGTCCAAATCATGCTCCGGAAATAAATCACCTCGACACAGGTGATAAGGGCTGATTTGATCTAAAAGAAAAAATATCACGTTAAAAATATGTGAACGAAGTTAACATGACATATTTCATATTATTTTGTATTACAAAGTGTGTGCACCTAAATCATCAATAGTAGGGAATATTTGGTGCTCGTGGATGGCACTTTGAATGCCCGATATTGTTGGGGTCGAAGCCTGGCCTGGCACACCCATATTGTTGTCGTGCTGAGGCCACTCAGCCAGTCTGCGTTCAGCGTCAGCAACTAAAAAAAGAAAAGTAATTTAAAATGTTTTATCACGCTACAAATTTTACAGGACGAACCGTACAACGAAGTGATAATCAACAACACTTACTATGAGCGATTAATTTCTCATTTATCCTCTCTAGTTCACTCAGATCCTCTCCCGGATCAATCTGAGAGAACTTGCTGTGTATATACGCGCTTGCATTAGCCAGCACGTCTATTTGAGCAGTCTATAACAAAAATAATCAAACGTCAGATATGTAGATTATTAATTTATAAAAAAAACATTTTCATAAGATCTAAGTGTTATTTGGGATTTTTACACATTTATTATTATCATTCATGATCTATAATTTAGATCTAAGAGATAGGTTAATAGTAGCAGTTCGCTTAAACTTACACCAGGGAAGCAGCCGAGCACCTGCGCAAGCTCCATCGTCGCGTCAGCGCCCTCCTGCCGGCGTTCCCTCTCATACTGCGCGTTTCGCGCTCGCTTCTCCTCCTAATAAGATAGAAATATATGTTATAAAAATATTAGCAATTTATTACTAACATGAATTAAATACCGATCGATATATGTATAGGGACTTACATTTGACAGGGGGATTCGGTTTTTACCGGCTGGTCTACCGCGCTTGCGCGAGGCTGACGGTTGTTGATTCTGTAAAAGAAATTTGGTTTATACATTTTATATCGACAATGAATAAACTAAGTTTTAAGTTGAAAATATCACTTGATTGTCCAAGAAAAGTAATGATGAAGACAAATAGCGTAATTTACAAGTTTTATCAACATGTGGATAGTACACTGTACAGAGAGGGTACGTTATGTAACCTTTAAGTTTATTAATTTTTATTTCTATCTTAATATAATAACTACATATTAAAAAATTCTTTTAAGAGAATCCAAAATATTTACATATTTTCTTAAACTTGAAATATTAGTTTTTTCTTTCACTTCACACAAAAGCAACAAAAAAAAATATTAAACGTACCCCTTTCTCCATTATATGTTGTAGAAACTAAATCACGAACACTAAAAAAACACGCAAAATTGTTATGTACCAATAAAGGTGCAAAACAGGAATGATATAGATTTTTCGTGACGGCATCTTATTTATATACCACCCTGCGTACGCGCATCCCTATGCGGCCCCCTCCTACTTTGTGGGCGGAGCAATCTTAGCTGCCAATGCCGAATGGAAACATACCACAACGAAACATACTTTATGCTCTAATAATATTTTTATGTTTTATAGTAAGTACTTAACATGAAAACTAATGGAATCAGTTTAAAAAGTATACATTGGTCTCCTTCTAAATTTAAAAGTATGTATATAAGTAATTTGAAAAGCATGTAGTGTTTTTATGGTTGAAATATTTATGAAATTGTATCATTTCAATGTTTATTTGTTTTAAATGTTTATATATTATCATATTTAAAATATATATAAAAGGATAAGAATTGAAAAACCTTCTTCCTTTCCTTTTTTTTAAACCTTCGTAGGTAAATCCCAATGAGACTTTATTGGCTCTCGAGAAACTGAAAAGGTAATAAAGGTATAATTTAATAACTTTACCTGATTGCGCGAAATACAACTTGCTTTCGATATACTTACTCTAACCATACTATATATCTATCTACTCTACTTTGAAACGACTAAATGTGACAAAAACATACTTTCTTGCAGATTTAAAAATTTCAGACTGAAATATTACAATAGATTTATCTGAATTTATTCCTAAAGATTTATTTAATAATAACTTAGTTCGATACTTATGTAATCTCTTTTCTCTTTCATGTGTTCTTAATGTATCAACAATTATATATATACCACTACTACCTAATGAAAACAATAACTACTAGTACGAACCAAAGACCAAAATAAAAATATATAATGATCTAACTAGCGTTTGTCCGCAAAATAACTATTGATCGTTGAAATGAGGCTGAGACATTCATCACCTAATGTTTTTAAATACTTACCTACTTGTTGAAAATTCACTAGCAAGTACCTTATGTTGATGATTAAAACTTCTGCAATATGCTATATCAGCTATAACAATATACCAGTATTTCATGTTGTACCATTAAGGAAAAAATACCTGAATTAGGGCTGAAACAGCTTAATTACGAGAAATCTAACATCGTCTCTCTTTTTAAAGAGTACAGTTAAATTAAAAATATTTTTGTTTTATATCTACAATATTTCAAATATATAATGACACTACTGGCTAGGCCTTTTTTATTTATACGTTTCTGTTGCTTTTCATTACAGCCAATTTGCCAACCAAGAAATTAGATTAACCTTAGAATAAATAGAACCCACTGAATTTCTGTAAATGTTTTAGCATTATTTATCATTGTCTTATCGCAAGTACTAACTAGTATAATTAAGCTACTATACTTCTCCTTCTATTGGCAGCTTAACTTCAAAGGTGACCCAAAAAAGAGGTTTAGGTATAGTGGTTTTGAGTGATGTTGTTTGTTAATGGTTAAATCGAGCTGTTTTTTACAGATAGTCCACGTTGAATGTTTAAGAATAGTTACAAACTCAATTTTTTTATTCGGTATAGTCCAGAGTAACATTTAGTATTATATATCTGAATACAACTTAAAAATGCTGGTGTTATCTTATAGAAGAGAAGTTCAGTTGTTTGTTCAATTTTGCATGTAGGTTGATAAATCCAAACCAACCAACACAGGTCATCTCTATAAAAACTAACCAAATTTTGAAGAAAAATAATGTTTTATTTTTAGTATTTTATACACCTGTCAGTTATGTTATATATAAACATTGCGCTACGGGGTTGAAATGATTTCATAAGTATCAAAGGTATTAAACAACATTTATTTAAACTTCTGTAACAAATATCACGTCGGTAATGCCTACTCAGTACGTATATTCTTCATTTCATCATTCGCCACGTAAAGAATAACCGGTTCAATCTTCAGTACTTGGCTCTTTATGGACCTACACTTGCTGACATAGGCTTATAAATAAATAATTTATTGAGAAACCATTTACAGGTGAGGTTATATGTTGAATAGTTCAGCCATATTCTGCCTTTCTGACACGTTACATTGGAATACAGTAACTAAGAATCTACTAATGTTGTTATTGCAATGTGTGTTCAAATATAATAATTATGACACAAAACATCTCAAATAATTGTTATCGAAATACAAATAGCTATTTCATGATAATAGAAAAAGATGAAAATGGAAATTAAACTTTCAGAATTGAATGAAATTATCCTTCAAATATGCTTCAACGCCATATTTAAATATTATTCACTTCTTACTTTTATTTTGAATGTGTCGACAATATTGATCTCCTTAAGACTTTCAGGTAGGTAAAAGAAATACTTTAATGAGCTAGTGCTGCCGTCTATTATGCACGTCTTATCGCGCAGATAGTAAGAGATAAAATAGGCTTTTTAAAACTATAAGTTAGTCGTACCATAAGTTAGTAGTTACCTGGTCGTATTATTTTAAAATTTACGAACGACTTGTTGCTGTTCAATCATTTTCGTTTCACTGTTTTTTAATGTTGTTGTTTTGCAACGTAATAATAATGCGGAAGCATTAGCTCTATACAATGAAAGCCGTCGAAATTGTAAGAATAATATGGGATCATATTTCATTTTCTCACCGCAAGTAATCAATACTAATGATGCTACCTGTACTTAGCATTCCATTTGCAGCTTTATTTAAAACATGACACAAAAGATATTTAAGTTTGGTTAAGCTTATCAGTATCGCGAGAACAATAGACGCGTGACTTTGAATTCATTGTTTTTAGTTACCTTAATAATAAAGTTATCTTAAACTAAGCCGCTTCTTGGGATAATAGCTTACGGAGTTATTTGAATTTCCATGAATAGTTCTACAATACTAGACTGGAATTATTCTTATTGATGACTTCGTCTCCTTGAGTATTATTTTTTACGTAGCCCCAATATCGAATGTTGAATCATTTTTGGATGTTTCTAATTTTAGATTGAATTTTACCTGGTTACAAGGATGTTCATGCGATTGAGCCATATCCGGAAAATTGACGATACATTTAAGTGAATAATATATATAAATATAAAGTCAAATATTATAACATAAAATTTTATGAAACTAGCCAGGCTGCAACAGGCCGTCCCTCTGTATTACAGCTATTTAGGGTTGGGACTGGCTCACTAGTGGCACCAACATTCTTGCCACACGCTTTAAAATTCCACCTTTAATACCTTTCGCGATGCTCTTCAGCATTCTTATTTGTAATATAAATGGCGGTGCAAAGACTGTGTCTGACGGCTTGTCGCGCCAATGAAATCGTTGCGCGTCTTGATCCTCAAGCCTAATCTTTACTTGTGGAAACATTACCTGTATGTCACCTGACATAGCGATTAACCTTTCCCTGAATCGCATAAGAATAGCTAAAAAAGGCTGAAGAAGATCTGGACCGGAAGAAGTAAGCTGTTTAAACGAATCCCTTTATGAAGTTTGTGCTTTGTAGAATGGGCTACTCCGTAGTGAGGGAGATAGAAACTAACTCTAATAGCTTGAGGGAGGCCGTTGCACCGCTCAGTATAGCCCTTTTCCAAAGTAGCATGTATATAATCTCGATACGATTTTGCATAGGCTGGGTCTTTCTGAAACTTCTCGAGGTTAATAAAATGCGAAAGGGCAAAGTCATAGCAAACCAGTTTCGTATCGCCCAGAAGGTAGACGACGAGAAGTACTTTCTAGCATGTTTGAAGCACGCGCCTCACTTTCGGTTTTATAATCTTTTTTGATAATACATGCTACACAATCTTTGCACATAATCACAATAATGCACATAATAATAATATAATAATGCACATAATCTATTCCTCCTTCGCTCGACAAGATGCTGATGACGGCTCCGATTCCATAGCCTCAACATGGGAACCAACTTCATGAGCTTTCTTGTAAGAATGCTGTAGAGTGTGGTGTCTAAGAGTTACTACAGTTGCATTTAGTATTACAGTGCCTGTATAAATGCCCACCACGTTTTATGCACCTACGACAGACCTTATTTTCTATAGCCCAATGCCATCTGTATTCCACGGAAAGAGATTGGAGTATTATGTCTACAAGACAATATTGACAAAACTTATTTGTTTCGCGGCTTTGGCTTTTAATAGAATTGGTCAATGAATTATTTTTGATCAAGGTGGTATTATACCTATTTTCATAGACCGTGTGTACATTGTCAAGTTTATTTTTGACACTGTCACGTTGAAAATGTTTGACATCACGATTTATTTGTAAATTATTATTATGAAAATTAAATATCGATGAATTAACAAGACCGAGATTAAATTGGAGATCAGTCTGATGACTTAAAAATCTGCCATTATTGGCAGATTAATTTTAATTTGTACTTTCGATCACGATGACTAAACGTCCATCCATCGTGACCGTAAGAGTGGAGTAAATTTAAAGACTAAGGTACTAATAAGCTCCGGTGATTCCAGATACAATAGTTTAGGAGCTGGATAGTTTTGACGCAGTTATGAACTCTGCAGGCAAAAAGGCTGTAATGAAGGGGAAGCCTGGGTAATGACTCCATCGCAGAAATCTCCTTTAAAACTATGAACTTCGGAGCGACCGAATCTTATTTTTTACGACGACAGTACATCCTCCGGGTCGCAAGCAGAGATGCGGAGACTTGACACGGCATCACAGGCAGGCCTCACTAAGAGACATGTTCAGTCTCTTTTTTTTGTTATAATTATATTTTATTTGTGTGCCTAAACTGAACTGAACTCCTCGAAGCGGCGCTTTCTAAGGCAGCAAGTTTAGCTTGTAACCCTAACTCCATCAGAGCCTTTTGACGCTCTGCGGCACGGTCTTCGAGCTCTTCCAGACGACGATCATGTTCTGTCTTTAAAGAAAGCTGACGAGCTTTGACGGTACATTTGGATGAAAAAAAGAAAAGAGAACTGTTTTACCGTATCCTTTTTGCAAATTGCCGGAGAGTGTAAGCTTATTACCACCCTGTGTACACGCATCTCACTATACACCCGCCTCCTGCTTGGTGGGCGAAACTTAACTGCCGGTTGGATACATAACACAAAAACATAACCTATAACAGTTTTTATATTTCTATACATCTAACAGATAAAACAATTATCCAGCAAATAATATTCAAATACTAAATTAATAATAAGACGTAGATTTAATAAATTGATCGGCTCTCCTCATAAGAGGCGAGGAATAGTGCCCCTCCGCCGCACTATTCTGTGGGACTCGACCCATACTTGGACATCCCTCCACCGGTCTAAATAAACCCGTCTGTCTGTCCGTCCAGTCATAATCTGAGAAGTACCTACATTCAAGACTTATAAAAATAGTAATTTAACTTACTTTTTAACTACTTAAAAAATGTTTCAGTTATAACGGAAGATACATTAAAACCAAGGGGATGAGCAAAAAAAGTGAAATTAATGGTAATATAACGAATAAATACCTTTATAGTCGTGCCTCTTCGTACCATGTCACAGTCGTCAACGCTCGAGTTCAAAACGTGAGGAAAGCTATCACTATAAATAATCGCTTATGTTTATCTCACCTGTAAACATTGGAACCTGAAATAAAAATAAATAAAAAATATTACTACTAAACTTTACAGTGCTTTGGAATTACATACTTCCGATAAACATTTCGCAATTTGACAGGTTTTAGCTAAATAAACAATATTACTTACCACTCCATCCAAATCGTGACTTGGAAATATGCGATCTTGAAAAAGATGATTATAGTCGATTTGATCTGAAAGAAAGATGATAAAAATAATTATTACAAGGTAAATTTCTAATAACACATAATTAAGGACACATATTGTTTTATTGATACAAAAATAATTTGTTTCGGTTCTTCGTTATTAACTTGGTACTTACCTAAATCCTCAAAGGTCGGATAAGAAGGCAGCGTATGAGTAGCACTGTTGCCATCCACCTGGGACCCTGCTGTTGCTGGAGTCGCTGCCTGTTCTGGCTGTCCTACATTGCTGTCGTGCGGAGGCCAAGCAGCCAGTCTGCTCTCAGCTTCAGCAACTAATTGAAAAAAATATGCACGTTAAATGTGTATTAAATTGAAAAGTGAAAACTTTACAAAAAAAGTTTTAATGACTTACTCTGAGCCATTAATTTTCTGTTAATCCGTTCCAATTCAGACAGTTCTTCACGTGGAGTCCGAGAGCACCTTGTACGTATAAACATGCTTGCAGTGGCAAGTATGTCTATCTGTGTAGACTGTAAAAAACATAACGAAATAATTATAAATACACATTTAAACAAAGTGAGTAATCAAATATATCCTACAATTTAAGTCTTACTTAAAAATCTTGTCTTTCAACTAAACTAAACCTATGGTATGCTTTAAAAAAATAATTAAGAACAAAGATATATCAATAGGTGAACTCACATCTGGGTTGCAGCTCAGCACCTGAGCAAGCTCCTTCGTCGCATTCGCGCCCTCCTGCCGGCGTTCCCTCTCGTATTGCGCGTTACGCGCTCGTTTCTCCTCCTGACAAGATAAAAATAAACATAAATAAAGTTACCAACTCATTACTAATATAAAATAAAGTATAATTTGATGTATTTATATGACGGCTTACACTCGACAGAGGGACCCGGTTTTTGCCTGCAGGGCGACCGCGTTTGCGTGTGGCTGACTGCTGCTGCTTGTTCTGTAAATAAAAATTGTAAAATATCAACAGGTTTTCTTATATAATTTCGGTACAGAAAATAGTTGCAAAGGGGGCGTTTATCAAATAAGTATCGCAAAAAGAATTCTTAAAATATAGTTTCACGAACCTCTTTCTCCATGGCAATTTTAGGTGAATTTAAAAATCACAAACACTGGACACGCACAAAGAATTGTTACCAATTGAGGTGGTGAACTCATGTGAAAATTAAACAGCGTGTACCACGCCTATTTATACACCACCCTGCGCGCGCGCATCCCCAGTACCCCCACCACCCCCCGGTGGGCGGAGCTTTCTCCTTTCGGTAAAATTTGGTGACCTAATAGTATCTGTTTTTTATTACAATTTATAATAGAAAATTCTAAATACCATGTTTCGAAGTAAACTCAGTGAGGTATTTACAGTTGTTACGCGTTAACTATCTACCTAATAGTGTATTGACAGCTTTCTGTACCTTATTTAAAGGAATAAGCCCTTCTAGCGGTACAACCAATCTGCGCCTTGAGATGTTTTGCTTTTATTTCTGTATATATGGAAGATAATGAATAATTGAATTTATAATATTTATATACATCTGTAAAACGTATTTCTTATCTTTCCTTCAATATTAAAGTAGCTAACTTATAATTTTTCCTGTTACGATTCGCTAGCAAATGCCTAATGGCATTAACTACGCCAATTATGCCTTTATACGTGCAAAAATAAGACAAAAATAAGAGAGAAAAATTGTCTGAAAAGTTTCCCGTAGTGTTAAGTGAACAAAATAAAAAAAACTAAAATTACAGCATATTTTTAGGATAAGATTCAATCATGCTTATCATAAAGTGTCACGGCGAAGTTATTAATCAAAAAAATAATTTTGGTGAGACGTTAGCTCGTAACTGTCGACTAAGAGGAATTATTCTAAAAAGTATTCTGGTGCTCGTTTATTTTTCTGAAGATTAGTTGCGATTGTGTCACTTTTTCTGCCCATAAGTAGTAATATAGAGCACCTTGTTACAATATCTATCCTTAGAATATTGTCCCAAATAAACTTTAAATTGTGAAACAGCCAAAATTATTTCACCGTCTTTCGTCTCTTTCACTTTATGAACTGCATCTTAAAAGTTTACGTTAAAAAGTTTTCTACACCAGGTACACACAGGTGATAAAAGGTGGTAAACTGGTATTGTATAATTAATTCTAGAAAATTGTGAGGTCAGTAATCTGTTACCTGGAAAAGTCGGCTTAGTGTCACAAATGACAAATGATATTACCAAAAAAATGAATAAGTACTTTACATTTTATTGCACCTACGTCTCGTTACTCGAGGTTAGATAAAGAAAACTTTAGCCATCTTTTGTCTCACCTCTGAAGTTAAGCCGCTAACGGTAACAAGTAGCATAATGACTATCGATAACTTGTTGCCAGAATGAACAACATTATTTTTAACTTACTCGTGGATCTGCAAAATAAAAATATTTAAAACTTGTAAATAATTCTTTAGATGTAATGTATCTCAAAACAATTTGATTTTCAGATGATATTTAATGTTCCGATTTCTCAGCATCGACTGTATTGGTTAAAGTCAATTAAATTAATGGAATAATAAAAAGATTTAAAATAGGTTAGTAAAAAGGTAAAAAGTTTTCTGTAAACAATTAATTATGTTTACATAAATATTTAAATAATACCTTGTGTTATTCATAACAACAACGTCAATTCTATTAGGAATTAGGAGGGCGTTTTGCTATCGGCATATTGTTTTTTACATATAATATTGATTTTTATATTTAAAGAATGTATATCGGCTCTCCTCATAAGAGGCGAGGAATAGTGCCCCTCCGCCGCACTATTCTGTGGGACTCGACCCATACTTGGACATCCCTCCACCGGTCAACCAAAATAAATAATCAATAATTTAGAAACATGTAGATTGAAAAAGAGAAGGATACGCATTAAAAACTTATCTATGGGCCATATATTTAGGTATAATAATAGGTACCTGTTAAAATAATTGTGCCCCGGTTTATCTATTCCGCTACAACTATTCACTGAAGAGTTGGTAACAAAATGAAAACTTTTAAATGTAATCATTTATGTTTATGTCCTCGGTGAACATTGGTACCTGTAACAAAGAAATAGTATTAAATTGAAATACCCAATAAGGTAGGGAATTGATGCATGAGTCTGATATAAAATAGTTAAGTCTTGAATAACGATAAAACTAAAAAGTTTGGAAACCCCTGGAGTACGTATTTATTACTTACCACACCGTCCAAATCATGATCCGGAAATATATCACCTCGACACAGGTGATAAGGGCTGATTTGATCTAAAAGAAAAAATATTATCACGTTAAAAATATGTGAACGA
Organism: Acentria ephemerella; assembly: GCA_943193645.1. Taxonomy (NCBI): domain Eukaryota; kingdom Metazoa; phylum Arthropoda; class Insecta; order Lepidoptera; family Crambidae; genus Acentria; species Acentria ephemerella. The sequence goes on from OW971889.1 coordinate 4,797,690, forward strand.
AGTTAACATGACATATTTCATATTATTTGTATTACAAAGTGTGTGTACCTAAATCTTCAACAGTCCCTACTGTAAATATTTGTTGCGTATGGACGGCATCTTGAATGCGAGATATTGTTGGGCCCAAAGCCTGGCCTGGTACACCCATATCGTTGTCGTGCTGAGGCCTCTCAGCCAGTCTGTGTTCAGCGTCAGCAACTAAAAAAAGAAAAGTAATTTAAAATGTGTTAACACGCCACAAATTTTACATGACAAACCGTACAACGAAGTAATAATCAACAGCACTTACTATGAGCGATCAATTTCTCATTTATCCTCTGTAATTCACTCAGATCCTCTCCCGGCTCAATCTGAGAGAACTTGCTGTGTATATACGCGCTTGCATTAGCCAGCAAGTCTATTTGAGCAGTCTATAACAAAAATAATCAAACGTCAGATATGTAGATTATTAATTTATAAAAAAAACATTTTCATAAGATCTAAGTGTTATTTGGGATTTTTACACTTTTATTATTATCATTCATGATCTATAATTAAGACCTTAGAGAGAGGTTAATGGTAGCAGTTCGCTTAAACTTACACCAGGGACGCAGCCGAGCACCCGCGCAAGCTCCATCGTCGCGTCAGCGCCCTCCTGCCGGCGTTCCCTCTCATACTGCGCGTTTCGCGCTCGCTTCTCCTCCTAATAAGATTGAAATATATGTTATAAAAAAATTAGCAAATTATTACTAACATAAATTAAATACCGATCGATATATGTATAGGGACTTACATTTGACAGGGGGATTCGGTTTTTACCGGCTGGTCTACCGCGCTTGCGCGAAGCTGACTGTTGTTGATTCTGTAAAAGAAATTTGAATTATACATTTTTTATCGACAATGAATAAACTAAGTTTTTAGTAGAAAATATCAATTGATTGTCCAAGAAAAGTGATGATGAAGACAAATAGCGTAATTTACAAGTTTTACCAACATGTGGATAGTACACTGTACAGAGAGGGTACGTTATGTAACCTTTAAGTTTATTAATTCTTATTTCTATCTTAATATAATAACTACATATTAAAAAATTCTTTTAAGAGAATCCATAATATTTACATATTTTCTTAAACTTGAAATATTAGTTTTTTCTTTCACTTCACACAAAGGTCACAATAAAAAAAATTAAACGTACCCCTTTCTCCATTATATGTTATAGAAACTAAATCACGAACACTAAACAGACACGCAAAATTGTAATGTACCACTAAATGTGCTAAACAGGAATGATATAGATTTTTCGTGACGGCATCTTATTTATATACCACCCTGCGTACGCGCATCCCTATGCGCCGCCCCACCTAATTTGTGGGCGGAGCTTTCTTAGCTGCCAATGCCGGATGGAAACATACCAAAACGAAAGATACTTTATGTTCTAATAATATTTTTATGTTTTATAATAAGTACCTAACATGAAAACTAATGAAATCAGTTTAAAAAGTATACGTTGGTCTCCTTCTAAATTTAAAAGTATGTATATAAGTAATTAGAAAAGTATGTGGTGTTTTTATGGTTGAAATATTTATGAAATTGTATTATTTCAATGTATATTTGTTTTAAATGTGATAATATATTAACATTTAAAACAAATATAAAAGGATAAAAAACTCAAAAATTTTCATTTCTTTTTTTTTGAAACCTTCTTAGGTAAATCCCAATGATAATGTTCTCGAGAAACTGAAAAGGTTATAATTTTACCTGCTTGTAATATTCATCGTGACATATACAACTTGCTTTCGATATACTTACTCTAACCATACTATATATTTATTTACTCTACTTTGAAACGACTAAATGTGACAAAAACATACATTCTTGCAGATTTATAAATTTCAGACTGAAATATTACAATAGATTAATCTGAATTTATTCCTAAAGATTTATTTAACAATAACTTAGTTCGATACTTATGTAATTTCTTTTCTCTTTCATGTGTTCTTAATGTATCAACAGTTATATATATATATATATATACCACTACTACCTAATGAAAACAATAACTACTAGTACGAACCAAAGACCAAAATAAAAATATATAACGATCTAACATTTGTCCGCAAAATAACTATTGATCGTTGAAATGAGGCTGAGGCATTCATCACCTAATGTTTTTTTTACTTACTTGTTGTAAATTCACTAGCAAGTACCCTATTTTGATGCTTAAAACTTCTGCAATATGCTATATCAGCTATAACAATATACCAGTATTTCATGTTGTACCATTAAGGAAAAATACCTGAATTAGGGCTGAGACAGCTTAATTACGAGAAATCTAACATCGTCTCTCTTTTTAAAGAGTACAGTTAAATTAAAAATATTTTTGTTTTATATCTACAATATTTCAAATATATAATGACACTACTGGCTAGGCCTTTTTTATTTATACGTTTCTGTTGCTTTTCATTACAGCCAATTTGCCAACCAAGAAATTAGATTAACCTTAGAATAAATAGAACCCACTGAATTTCTGTAAATGTTTTAGCATTATTTATCATTGTCTTATCGCAAGTACTAACTAGTATAATTAAGCTACTATACTTCTCCTTCTATTGGCAGCTTAACTTCAAAGGTGACCCAAAAAAGAGGTTTAGGTATAGTGGTTTTGAGTGATGTTGTTTGTTAATGGTTAAATCGAGCTGTTTTTTACAGATAGTCCACGTTGAATGTTTAAGAATAGTTACAAACTCAATTTTTTTATTCGGTATAGTCCAGAGTAACATTTAGTATTATATATCTGAATACAACTTAAAAATGCTGGTGTTATCTTATAGAAGAGAAGTTCAGTTGTTTGTTCAATTTTGCATGTAGGTTGATAAATCCAAACCAACCAACACAGGTCATCTCTATAAAAACTAACCAAATTTTGAAGAAAAATAATGTTTTATTTTTAGTATTTTATACACCTGTCAGTTATGTTATATATAAACATTGCGCTACGGGGTTGAAATGATTTCATAAGTATCAAAGGTATTAAACAACATTTATTTAAACTTCTGTAACAAATATCACGTCGGTAATGCCTACTCAGTACGTATATTCTTCATTTCATCATTCGCCACGTAAAGAATAACCGGTTCAATCTTCAGTACTTGGCTCTTTATGGACCTACACTTGCTGACATAGGCTTATAAATAAATAATTTATTGAGAAACCATTTACAGGTGAGGTTATATGTTGAATAGTTCAGCCATATTCTGCCTTTCTGACACGTTACATTGGAATACAGTAACTAAGAATCTACTAATGTTGTTATTGCAATGTGTGTTCAAATATAATAATTATGACACAAAACATCTCAAATAATTGTTATCGAAATACAAATAGCTATTTCATGATAATAGAAAAAGATGAAAATGGAAATTAAACTTTCAGAATTGAATGAAATTATCCTTCAAATATGCTTCAACGCCATATTTAAATATTATTCACTTCTTACTTTTATTTTGAATGTGTCGACAATATTGATCTCCTTAAGACTTTCAGGTAGGTAAAAGAAATACTTTAATGAGCTAGTGCTGCCGTCTATTATGCACGTCTTATCGCGCAGATAGTAAGAGATAAAATAGGCTTTTTAAAACTATAAGTTAGTCGTACCATAAGTTAGTAGTTACCTGGTCGTATTATTTTAAAATTTACGAACGACTTGTTGCTGTTCAATCATTTTCGTTTCACTGTTTTTTAATGTTGTTGTTTTGCAACGTAATAATAATGCGGAAGCATTAGCTCTATACAATGAAAGCCGTCGAAATTGTAAGAATAATATGGGATCATATTTCATTTTCTCACCGCAAGTAATCAATACTAATGATGCTACCTGTACTTAGCATTACATTTGCAGCTTTATTTAAAACATGACACAAAAGATATTTAAGTTTGGTTAAGCTTATCAGTATCGCGAGAACAATAGACGCGTGACTTTGAATTCATTGTTTTTAGTTACCTTAATAATAAAGTTATCTTAAACAAAGCCGCTTCTTGGGATAAAAGATTACGGAGTTATTTGAATTTCCATGAATAGTTCTACAATACTAGACTGGAATTATTCTTATTGATGACTTCGTCTCCTTGAGTATTATTTTTTACGTAGCCCCAATATCGAATGTTGAAACATTTTTGGATGTTTCTCATTTTAGATTGAATTTTACATGCGATTGAGCAATATCCGGAAAATTGACGATACATTTAAGTGAATATAAAGTAAATATAATATAAATATAAAGTCAAATATTATAACATAAAATTTTATGAAACTAGCCAGACTGCAACAGGCCGTCCCTCTGTATTACAGCTATTTAGGGTTGGGACTGGCTCACTAGTGGCACCAACATTCTTGCCACACGCTTTAAAATTCCACCTTTAATACCTTTCGCGATGCTCTTCAGCATTCTTATTTTTAATATAAATGGCGGTGCAAAGACTGTGTCTGACGGCTTGTCGCGCCAATGAAATCGTTGCGCGTCTTGATCCTCAAGCCTAATCTTTACTTGTGGAAACATTACCTGTATCTCACCTTACATAGCGATTAAGCTTTCCCTGAATCGCATAAGAATAGCTAAAAGAGGTTGAAGAAGATCTGAACTTAATCCCTGTATGAAGTTTGTGCTTTTTAGGATGGGCTACTCCGAAGTGAGGGAGATACCAACTAACTCCAATAGCTTGAGGGAGGCCGTTGCACCGCTCAATATAGCCCTTTTCCAAAGTAGCATGTATATAATCTCGATACGATTTTGCATAGGCTGGGTCTTTCTGAAACTTCTCGAGGTTAATAAAATGCGAAAGGCCAAAGTCATAGCTCTTCGGAACGGTTTGAATATCAGGCGACCAAAGCAAACCAGTTTCGTATCGCCCAGAAGGTAGACGAGAAGTACTTTCTAGCATGTTTTAACGTATCCTTTTTGCAAATTGCCGGAGAGTGTAAGCTTATTACCACCCTGTGTACACGCATCTCAATACACCCGCCTCCTGCTTGGTGGGCGAAACTTAACTGCCGGTTGGATACGTAACACAAAAACATAACATCTAACAGTTTTTATATTTCTATACATCTAACAGATAAAACAATTATTCAGCAAATAATATTCGAATACTAAATTAATAATAAGAAGAAGATTTAATAAATCGATCGGCTCTCCTCATAAGAGGCGAGGAATAGTGCCCCTCCGCCGCACTATTCTGTGGGACTCGACCCATACTTGGACATCCCTCCACCGGTCTAAATAAACCCGTCTGTCTGTCCGTCCAGTCATAATCTGAGAAGTACCTACATTCAAGACTTATAAAAATAATAATTTAAGTTACTTTTTAACTACTTAAAAAATGTTTCAGTTATAACGGAAGATACATTAAAACCAAGGGGATGAGCAAATTAAGTGAAATTAATGGTAATATAACGAATAAATACCTTTATAGTCGTGCCTCTTCGTACCATGTCACAGTCGTCAACGCTGGAGTTCCAAACGAGAGGAAAGCTATCACTATAAATAATCGCTTATGCTTATCTCATCTGTAAACATTGGCACCTGAAATAAAAATAAATTAAAAATATTACTACTCAACTTTACAGTGCTTTGGAATTACCTACTTCCGATAAACATTTCGCAATTTGACAAGTTATTAAAAAATTTATTTCTACTGACTACTGAAAAGAACTTTTAATGTCTATGGCTCCTCTGTACCACTGAAGCTCAGTACATAAATACGGATACATACAAGAATGAGAGTATTCTTATTCTGAGAGTGTCCATAATGGTGAAGCTCGGTAAATAGCTAAATAAACAATATTACTTACCACTCCATCCAAATCGTGACTTGGAAATATGCGATCTTGAAAAAGGTGATTAAAGTCGATTTGATCGGAAAGAAAGATGATAAAAATAATTATTACAAAAATCTTGTCTTTCAACTAAACTAAACCTATGGTATGCTTTAAAAAAGAATTAAGAACAAAGATATATCAATAGGTGAACTCACATCTGGGTTGCAGCTCAGCACCTGAGCAAGCTCCTTCGTCGCAGTCGCGCATATTTTTAGGATAAGATTCTATCATGCTTATCATAAAGTGTCACGGCGAAGTTATTAATCAAAAAAATAATTTTGGTGAGACGTTAGCTCGTAACTGTCGACAAAGAGGAATTATTCTAAAAAGTATTCTGGTGCTCGTTTATTTTCTGAAGATTAGTTGCGATTGTGTTACTTTTTCTGCCCATAAGTAGTAATATAGAGCACCTTGTTACTATATCTATCCTTAGAATATTGTCCCAAATAAACTTTAAATTGTGAAACAGCCAAAATTATTTCACCGTCTTTCGTCTCTTTCACTTTATGAACTGCATCTTAAAAGTTTACGTTAAAAAGTTGTCTACACCAGGTACACACAGGTGATAAAAGGTGGTAAACTGGTATTGTATAATTAATTCTAGAAAATTGTAGGTCAGTAATCTGTTACCTGGAAAAGGCGACTTAGTGTCACAAATGACAAATGATATTACCAAAAAAATGAATAAGTTCTTAACATTTTATTGCACCTACGTCTCGTTACTCGTAGTTAGATAAAGAAAACTTTAGCCATCTTTTGTCGTACCTGTGATGTTAAGCCGCTAACGGTTACAAGTAGCATAATGACTATGGTTAACTTGTTGCCAGAATGAACAACATTATTTTTAACTTAATCGTGGATCTGCAAAATAAAAATATTTAACTTGTAAAAACTTGTAAATAATTCTGAAGATGTAATGTATCTCAAAACAATTTGATTTTCAGATGAGATTTAATGTTCGGATTTCTCAGCATCGACTGTGTTGGTTAAAGTCAATTAAATTAATGGAATAATAAAAAGATTTAACATAGATTAGTAAGAAGGTAAAGAGTTTTCTGTAAACAATTAATTATGTTTACATAAATATTTAAATAATACCTTGTGTTATTCAAAACAACGTCAATTTTATTAGGAATTAGGGGGCGTTTTGCTATCGGCACATTGTTTTTTATACATAATATTTATTTTTATATTTAAAGAATAAATATTGGCTCTCCTCATAAGAGGCGAGGAATAGTGCCCCTCCGCCGCACTATTCTGTGGGACTCGACCCATACTTGGACATCCCTCCACCGATCAACCAAAATAAATAATCAATAATTAATAATTTAGAAATATGTAGATTTAAAAAGAGAAGGATTCGCATTAAAAACTTATCTATGGGCCATATATTTAGGTATAATAATAGGTACCTGTTAAAATAATTGTGCCCCGGTTTATCTATTCCGCTACAACTATTCACTGAAGAGTTGGTAACAAAATGAAAACTTTTAAATGTAATCATTTATGTTTATGTCCTCAGTGAACATTGATACCTGTAACAAAGAAATAGTATTAAATTGAAATACCCAATAAGGTAGGGAATTGATGCATGAGTCTGATATAAAATAATTAAGTCTTGAATAACGATAAAACTAAAAAGTTTGGAAACCCCTGGAGTACGTATTTATTACTTACCACACCGTCCAAATCATGCTCCGGAAATATATCACCTCGACACAGGTGATAAGGGCTGATTTGATCTAAAAGAAAAAATATTATCACGTTAAAAATATGTGAACGAAGTTAACATGACATATTTCATATTATTTGTATTACAAAGTGTGTGTACGTAAATCATCAATGGTAGGGAATATTTGGTGCTCGTGGATGGCACTATGAATGCCCGATATTGTTGGGGTCGAAGCCTGGCCTGGCACACCCATATTGTTTTCGTGCTGAGGCCACTCAGCAAGTCTGCGTTCAGCGTCAGCAACTAAAAAAAGAAAAGTAATTTAAAATGTGTTAACACGCCACAAATTTTACAGGACAAACCGTACAACGAAGTAATAATCAACAACACTTACTATGAGCGATCAATTTCTCATTTGTCCTCTGTAATTCACTCAGATCCTCTCCCGGCTCAATCTGAGAGAACTTGCTGTGTATATACGCGCTTGCATTAGCCAGCACGTCTATTTGAGCAGTCTATAACAAAAATAATCAAACGTCAGATATGTAGATTATTAATTTATAAAAAAAAACATTTTCATAAGATCTAAGTGTTATTTGGGATTTTTAAACATTTATTATTATCATTCATGTAGATCATGAATGATAATAATAAATGTAATTTAGATCTAAGAGATAGGTTAATAGTAGCAGTTCGCTTAAACTTACACCAGGGACGCAGCCGAGCACCTGCGCAAGCTCCATCGTCGCGTCAGCGCCCTCCTGCCGGCGTTCCCTCTCATACTGCGCGTTTCGCGCTCGCTTCTCCTCCTAATAACATAGCAATATGTGTTATAAAAAAATTAGCAAATTATTACTAACATTAATTAAATACCGTTCGATATATGTATAGCTACTTACATTCGACAGGGGTATTCGGTTTTTACCGGCAGGGCGACCGCGCTTGCGTGAGCCTGAATGTTGTTGTTGATTCTGTAAAAGAAATTTGGTTTATAAATTTTTTATCGACAATATATAAACTAAATTTTAAGTCGAAAATATCACTTGATTGTCCAAGAAAAGTGATGATGAAGACAAATAGCGTAATTTACAAGTTTTATCAACATGTGGATAGTACACTGTACAGAGAGGGTACGTTATGTAACCTTTAAGTTTATCTTAATATAATAACTACATATTAAAAACTTCTTTTAAGAGAATCCAAAATATATACATATTTTCATAAACTTGAAACTATTAGTTTTTTCTTTTACTACACACAGAGATCACTATAAATAAAATTAAACGTACCCCTTTCTCCATTATATGTTGTAGAAACTAAATCACGAACACTAAACAAATACGCAAAATTGTTATGTACCAATAAAGGTGCTAAACAGGAATGATATAGATTTTACGTGACGGCATCTTATTTATATACCACCCTGCGTACGCGCATCCCTATGCGCCCCCCTCCTACTTTGTGGGCGGAGCTTTCTTAGCTGCCAAAGCCGGATGGAAACATACCACAACGAAAGATCTTATCTTATCTTGATGTAGGGCCAGGATTATTACTCCCGGTGCACGTCGACCCAATGGGATCTTTTGTGCTTCCCTAATCCTACTGACTGCTGTCCTGGAATACCTCCAAGATGTACTTGCTAAGTACACTCGGAGGCAGCAGCCTTATATCTTCAGGACTGGGATAGCCCAGTCCAAAGAGACCCATTCTCTTCCTAGCAAGAGCATCACAATTACATAGGATGTGTTCCATTTGTTCGGTGTGCTCCCCACAGACCCTACATAGCGGCGATCCAACAAGTTTCATCTTGAACAACATGCTATTGGTACCAAAGTGGCCAGTAATAGCGCCACTTAAGCCCCGTAGTCTGTTACGTTGTAAGTTCCATATCGCCTTCTTCGGACCTCCAAGTGGATACATAAATCGCTTGGAGTGTGCGAGAGAGGCAATCTTATCCCATTCTTCTGATTGCATCCTCTCTGCATACTTCCTAAATGCCATTCGCACCGTACTGTACGAGATTCCAACGCAGGGCTCGGGCCCAACAATGTTTTCCCCGGACCCCTTCCTTGCAAGCTCGTCAACTCTTTCGTTGCCTGGGACACCGGTGTGTCCAGGCACCCAAATGAGGCTTACCCTGTTATGCTTACCGAGCCTGTTCAGCGTTTGTATAGCATTCAGGATCAGCCTCGAGTCCACCCTGTGCGAGGTTAGAGCTTTCAACACAGCTTGGCTGTCACTGAGGATGTAGATAGTTTTATCTCTGATATTCCTATCCACATTCTCCTGCGCACAAGCGATGATGGCAAATGCTTCCGCCTGAAATACGGTTGCCCATCTTCCCATGCTTTGACTAAGCTCGTAGTTCCTACCATGAACACCAGCTCCGGTGCCAGTGTCCATTTTAGAGCCATCAGTTTACCACACAATACAGTCTTGGTTCGGGGGGTTCAGTCCTCGTTTCCATTCCTGGCGTGTTGGTATCTGTACCCTGAAGAATTTATTGAAAACGTGCACCAACTGCATTTTGTCACAGTTCATGCTCGTCATCATGTCCAATTCCCTATCTTTCTCAAACTTAGTGTGCCGAGTGCTGGGTGCAGGTGTACATCCACCGGATATGGTCAGTCTATACAGAGTCATCCTTGCATTGGTCTCAATGACCGTATGCAGTGGGATGAGATCTAATAGTCTTTCCATCGCTGCCGTAGGTGTGGTTTTAAAGGCCCCAGATATAGCTAGACATGCTGTTCTTTGCACTTTCGCAAGGGCATTGCGGTACGTTACTAGCTTGACTCTTGGCCACCATACCACACTGCCGTATGTAATGATTGGAACTACCATCATCATATACAGCCATTTCAGGATCTTTGGTTTTAGTCCCCACGTCTTCCCATACGTAGATCTGCACATCGCAAAGACTCTAAGAGCTTTCACGATAGTGGCGTCCACGTGTGATTTCCATGTAAGTTCTTTATCTAGGGTAATTCCTAGATATTTTACTTCCGTGGACCAATTTAATTGTATTCCTGAGAGATTGAGACTGCCTAACTGTGCTAGCAGTCGTCTCCTTGTAAATGGTACGATAGTGGCTTTATTTGGGTTAATAGAGAGATGGCTTGTTTGGCACCATCTTTCCACCTTACGTAAGGCCACTTGCATTAGATTCGATACCGTACTGGGGAAGATTCCGCTTACTAATATAACTATATCATCAGCATATCCCACTGCACGGTAAGGTCCCCTGTTTAATTCTACAATTAGTGAGTCTATCACTAAGCACCAAAGTAATGGAGAGAGTACCCCTCCCTGGGGACAGCCTTTAGTGGTCTTAATCCGAAGGTCTTCGCCCATGTGGTGCGAAGTGATGATTCTCCCTCGGAGCATGTTACCAATCCACCTTCTAAGGGTAGTGTTGATATCATGCTCCTCCGCTGCCTTTTGGATTGAGTCGAAAGTCGTACAATCAAAGGCCCCTTCTATGTTCAAAAATGCCCCTATACATAGCTCTTTATTATCAAGAGCTACTTCTGCTTGGTTTACCACCAAGTGAAGAGCCGTCTCAGTTGACTTCCCTGGCTGGTATGCACATTGAAGTTCGTGTAGCGGCTTCTTCCTTAGTGGCCCGTCCCTGATGAACCTATCCACTAGTTTTTCAAGTGTTTTAAGCAGAAACGACGTTAAGCTGATCGGCCTGAATGCTTTAGCGTCCTCATAGTCAGATTTACCTGCTTTAGGTATGAAAGTTACTTTGACCTGTCTCCAGCATTTTGGGATATAACCGAATGCTATGCATGCTCGGAATACTCTACAAAGGTGTGGAGTGAGAGCTGTTAGGCCCTCTTGTAAGATAATAGGATAAATTCCATCTGGGCCCGGTGATTTGTACGGTTGAAAACCCCGTATGGCCCATTTCAGCTTTATTTCATCTACTACCTTTTTTGCTGTATCCCAGTCATTCCTGAATGTTCGCGTTTGCATTTCATTCTGGCTGATTGGGTCATCTGCGCCTTCGTCCAATGTAACTGATTCCGGAAAGTGCTTACCAAACATTGCTTGGAGTGTCTCTTTACCGGTCTCGGTCAACTTACCTTCTCCATCTCTTACAACTGAGAGTGGGTTGGCTTTTGTTATTGACATAGCTTTGCTTAACCTCATCCCGTCTGGCACCGTTTCTATCATTTCACAGTGTTGTCGCCAGGATTTCCGTCTAGCCTTCCGTACTGCCGTACTATATTCAGTCAATGCTTTGTGGTATTCTGTAAAGTTTTTCTTTGCTTTGGCAGCATTGAAAGCTTGCCTCGCCTTTTTCCTCAGATGATCGAGTTCAGAGTTCCACCATGGGTCCTTATGTCCTCTAGCTCCCTTCTCAGGACAATTCTCTGTCCACGTTCGCAGGAGCGATCGGCCAATGTTGTCAGCTTCAAATTCTATATCTATTACGGAATTAAGCTTACCTTTGGGGCTTCCTAGATCCGCTTTTAGGCCCTTCCTAAAAAGGTCCCAGTCAGTGTTCCTAGGGTTCCTCCTTCTTATTACCTCATACTGTACGTCTGTCGCATACTTAAAACATACGTAATTGTGGTCCGAAAGCGTGACCTCATTCGACACATGCCAGTTGTAGATATTTTTGCTAGCTTTGTTGCAAGCTAGCGTGACATCAATAACTTCAGCCCTTTTTGAATTAACAAATGTAGGCCTATTGCCTTTATTAAGAATCTGTAAAGATGCGCTTACCACAAACTCGTACAATTCTTCACCCCGTCTGTTGATATCTGAGCTTCCCCAGACGACGTGGTGCGCGTTGGCATCACACCCCAGGATCAGCTCTGCTCCCTCCTGGTTGCTGTGCCGAACCAGCCTTCTGATGTTGTCCGAGGCCGGTTCCTTTTCCTCATAAGGTAGGTAGGCTGAAGCCAAAAATATGGTATTTTTGGCTCCTCCTCCCCTCCCCTTATGGATCTTGATGGTAGTAAGATCCCTGCAACAGTAGTTGTGCACTGGCATCACATTTAGACCATTCCTGGCGTAAATGCAAGTTCGTGCATTGTTAGTAGAACAGTGATTGAAAATTAACCCAAGTAAAAACTAATCATTTACAAAAATAAGAGTGAGAAAAATTGTCTGAAAAGTTTACCGTAGTGTAAAGTGAACAAAATAAAAAAAAAAAAATTACAGCATATTTTCAGGATAAGATTCAATCATGCTTATCATAAAGTGTCACGGCGAAGTTATTAATCAAAAAAATAATTTTGGTGAGACGTTAGCTCGTAACTGTCGACTAAGAGGAATTATTCTAAAAAGTATTCTGGTGCTCGTTTATTTTTCTGAAGATTAGTTGCGATTGTGTCACTTTTTCTGCCCATAAGTAGTAATATAGAGCACCTTGTAACAATATCTATCCTTAGAATATTGTCCCAAATAAACTTTAAATTGTGAAACAGCCAAAATTATTTCACCGTCTTTCGTCTCTTTCACTTTATGAACTGCTTCTTAAAAGTTTACGTTAAAAAGTTTTCTACACCAGGTACACACAGGTGATAAAAGGTGGTAAACTGGTATTGTATAATTAATTCTAGAAAATTGTGCGGTCAGTAATCTGTTACCTGGAAAAGGCGGCTTAGTGTCACAAATGACAATTGATATTACGAAAACAATGAATAAGTACTTTACATTTTATTGCACCTACGTCTCGTTACTCGTAGTTAGATAAAGAAAACTTTAGCCATCTTGTTTGTGTCGCACCTGTGATGTTAAGCCGCTAACGGTTACAAGTAGCATAATGACTATCGATAACTTGTTGCCAGAATGAACAACATTATTTTTAACTTACTCGTGGATCTGCAAAATAAAAATATTTAAAACTTGTAAATAATTCTTAAGATGTAATGTATCTCAAAACGATTTGATTTTCGGATGAGATTTAATGTTCGGATTTCTCAGCATCGACTGTATTGGTTAAAGTCAATAAAATTAATGGAATAATAAAAAGATTTAAAATAGGTTAGTAAAAATACAAAGAGTTTTCTGTAAACAATTAATTATGTTTACATAAATATTTAAATAATACTTTGTGTCATTCATAACAACGTCAATTTTATTAGAAATTAGGGGGGCGTTTTGCTATCGGCACATTGTTTTTTAAATATAATATTTATTTTTATATTTAAAGAATGTATATCGGCTCTCCTCATAAGAGGCGAGGAATAGTGCCCCTCCGCCGCACTATTCTGTGGGACTCGACCCATACTTGGACATCCCTCCACCGGTCAACCAAAATAAATAATCAATAATTTAGAAACATGTAGATTGAAAAAGAGAAGGATACGCATTAAAAACTTATCTATGTGCCATATATTTAGGTATAATAATAGGTACCTGTTAAAATAATTGTGCCCCGGTTTATCTATTCCGCTACAACTATTCACTGAAGAGTTGGTAACAAAATGAAAACTTTTAAATGTAATCATTTATGTTTATGTCCTCAGTGAACATTGGTACCTGTAATAAAGAAATAGTATTAAATTGAAATACCCAATAAGGTAGGGAATTGATGCATGAGTCTGATATAAAATAATTAAGTCTTGAATAACGATAAAACTAAAAAGTGTGGAAACCCATGGAGTACGTATTTATTACTTACCACACCGTCCAAATCATGCTCCGGAAATATATCACCTCGACACAGGTGATAAGGGCAGATTTGATCTAAAAGAAAAAATATTATCACGTTAAAAATATGTGAACGAAGTTAACATGACATATTTCATATTATTTGTATTACAAAGTGTGTGTACCTAAATCATCAATGGTAGGGAATATTTGGTGCTCGTGGATGGCACTATGAATGCCCGATATTGTTGGGGTCGAAGCCTGGCCTGGCACACCCATATTGTTTTCGTGCTGAGGCCACTCAGCAAGTCTGCGTTCAGCGTCAGCAACTAAAAAAAGAAAAGTAATTTAAAACGTGTTATCACGCTACACATTTTACAGGACGAACCGTACAACGAAGTAATAATCAACAACACTTACTATGAGCGATTAATTTCTCATTTATCCTCTCTAGTTCACTTAGATCCTCTCGCGGCTCCATTTGAGAGAACTTGCTGTTAATATACGCGCTTGCATTAGCCAGCACGTCTATTTGAGCAGTCTATAACAAAAATAATCAAACGTCAGATATGTAGATTATTAATTTATAAAAAAAAACATTTTCATAAGATCTAAGTGTTATTTGGGATTTTTACACATTTATTATTATCATTCATGATCTATAATTTAGATCCAAGAGATAGGTTAATAGTAGCAGTTCGCTTAAACTTACACCAGGGACGCAGCCGAGCACCTGCGCAAGCTCCATCGTCGCGTCAGCGCCCTCCTGCCGGCGTTCCCTCTCATACTGCGCGTTTCGCGCTCGCTTCTCCTCCTAATAAGATAGAAATATATGTTATAAAAATATTAGCAAATTATTACTAACATGAATTAAATACCGATCGATAATGTATAGGGACTTACATTTGACAGGGGGATTCGGTTTTTACCGGCAGGTCTACCGCGCTTGCGCGAGGCTGACGGTTGTTGATTCTGTAAAAGAAATTTGGTTTATACATTTTATATCGACAATGAATAAACTAAGTTTTAAGTTGAAAATATCACTTGATTGTCCAAGAAAAGTAATGATGAAGACAAATAGCGTAATTTACAAGTTTTATCAACATGTGGATAGTACACTGTACAGAGAGGGTACGTTATGTAACCTTTAAGTTTATTAATTTTTATTCCTATCTTAATATAATAACTACATATTAAAAAATTCTTTTAAGAGAATCCATAACATTTACATATTTTCTTAAACTTGAAATATTAGTTTTTTCTTTCACTTCACACAAAGGTCACAATAAAAAAAATTAAACGTACCCCTTTCTCCATTATATGTTGTAGAAACTAAATCACGAACAAACACGCAAAATTGTAATGTACCAATAAAGGTGCTAAACAGGAATGATATAGATTTTTCGTGACGGCATCTTATTTATATACCACCCTGCGTACGCGCATCCCTATGCGCCGCCCCACCTAATTTGTGGGCGGAGCTTTCTTAGCTGCCAATGCCGGATGGAAACATACCAAAACGAAAGATACTTTATGTTCTAATAATATTTTTATGTTTTATAGTAAGTACCTAACATGAAAACTAATGAAATCAGTTTAAAAAGTATACGTTGGTCTCCTTCTAAATTTAAAAGTATGTATATAAGTAATTAGAAAAGTATGTGGTGTTTTTATGGTTGAAATATTTATGAAATTGTATTATTTCAATGTATATTTGTTTTAAATGTGATAATATATTAACATTTAAAACAAATATAAAAGGATAAGAATTTAAAAAACTCAAAAATTTTCATTTCTTTTTTTTTGAAACCTTCTTAGGTAAATCCCAATGATAATGTTCTCGAGAAACTGAAAAGGTTATAATTTTACCTGCTTGTAATATTCATCGTGACATATACAACTTGCTTTCGATATACTTACTCTAACCATACTATATATCTATCTACTCTACTTTGAAACGACTAAATGTGACAAAAACATACTTTCTTGCAGATTTAAAAATTTCAGACTGAAATATTACAATAGATTAATCTGAATTTATTCCTAAAGATTTATTTAACAATAACTTAGTTCGATACTTATGTAATTTCTTTTCTCTTTCATGTGTTCGTAATGTATCAACAGTTATATATATACATACCACTACTACCTAATGAAAACAATAACTACTAGTACGAACCAAACACCAAAATAAAAATATATAACGATCTAACATTTGTCCGCAAAATAACTATTGATCGTTGAAATGAGGCTGAGGCATTCATCACCTAATGTTTTTATATACTTACTTATTGTAAATTCACTAGCAAGTACCTTATGTTGATGATTAAAACTTCTGCAATATGCTATATCAGCTATAACAATATACCAGTATTTCATGTTGTACCATTAAGGAAAAAATACCTGAATTAGGGCTGAGACAGCTTAATTACGAGAAATCTAACATCGTCTCTCTTTTTAAAGAGTACAGTTAAATTAAAAATATTTTTGTTTTATATCTACAATATTTCAAATATATAATGACACTACTGGCTAGGCCTTTTTTATTTATACGTTTCTGTTGCTTTTCATTACAGCCAATTTGCCAACCAAGAAATTAGATTAACCTTAGAATAAATAGAACCCACTGAATTTCTGTAAATGTTTTAGCATTATTTATCATTGTCTTATCGCAAGTACTAACTAGTATAATTAAGCTACTATACTTCTCCTTCTATTGGCAGCTTAACTTCAAAGGTGACCCAAAAAAGAGGTTTAGGTATAGTGGTTTTGAGTGATGTTGTTTGTTAATGGTTAAACAGAGTTACAGATAGTCCACGTTTAATGTTTAAGAATAGTTACAAACTCAATTTTTTTATTCGGTATAGTACAGAGTAACATTTAGTATTATATATCTGAAAACAACTTAAAAATACTGGTGTTATCTTATAGAAGAGAAGTTCAGTTGTTTGTTCAATTTTGCATGTAGGTTGATAAATCCAAATCAACAGGTCATCATTTCTATAAAAACTTACCAAATTTTGAAGAAAAATAATGTTTTATTTTTAGTATTTTATACACCTGTCAGTTATGTTATATATAAACATTGCGCTACGGGGTTGAAATGATCCCGCATAAGTATCAAAGATATTTAACAACATTAATTTAAAACTTTTGTAACAAATATCACGTCGGTAATGCCTACTCAGTACGTATATTCTTCATTTCATCATTCGCCACGTAAAGAATAACTGGTTCAATCTTCAGTACTTGGCTCTTTATACGACGTGTTTGTTGCACACCTTATGAACCTACTCTTGCTGAAATAGGCTTATAAATAAATAATTTATTGCGAAAATATTCACAGGTGAGGTTATATGTTGAATAGTTCAGCCATATTCTGCCTTTCTGACACGTTACATTGGAATACAGTAACTAAGAATCTACTAATGTTTTTATTGCAATGTGTGTTCAAATATAATAATTATGACACAAAATATCTCAAATAATTGTTATCGAAATACAAATAGCTATTTCATGATAATAGAAAAAGATGAAAATGGAAATTAAACTTTTATAATTGAATGAAATTATCCTTCAAATATGCTTCAACGCCATATTTAAATATTATTCACTTCTTACTTTTATTTTGAATGTGTCGACAATATTGATCTCCTTAAGACTTTCAGGTAGGTAAAAGAAATACTTTAATGAGCTAGTGCTGCCGTCTATTATGCCCGTCGTATCGCGCAGATAGTAAGAGATAAAATAGGCTTTTTAAAACTATAAGTTAGTCGTACCATAAGTTAGTAGTTACCTGGTCGTATTATGGTAAAATTTACGAACGACTTGTTGCTGTTCAATCATTTTCGTTTCACTCTTTTATAATGTTGTTGTTTTGCAACGTAATAATAATGCGGATGCATTAGATCTATACAATGAAAGCCGTCGAAATTTTAACAATAATATGGGATTATATTTCATTTTCTCATCGCAAGTAATCAATACTAATGATGCTACCTGTACTTAGCATTCCATTTGCAGCTTTATTTAAAACATGACACAAAAGATATTTAAGTTTGGTTAAGCTTATCAGTAACGCGAGAACAATAGACGCGTGACTTTGAATTCATTGTTTTTAGTTACCTTAATAATAAAGTTATCTTAAACAAAGCCGCTTCTTGGGATAAAAGATTACGGAGTTATTTGAATTTCCATGAATAGTTCTACAATACTAGACTGGAATTATTCTTATTGATGACTTCGTCTCCTTGAGTATTATTTTTTACGTAGCCCCAATATCGAATGTTGAAACATTTTTGGATGTTTCTCATTTTAGATTGAATTTTACATGCGATTGAGCAATATCCGGAAAATTGACGATACATTTAAGTGAATATAAAGTAAATATAATATAAATATAAAGTCAAATATTATAACATAAAATTTTATGAAACTAGCCAGACTGCAACAGGCCGTCCCTCTGTATTACAGCTATTTAGGGTTGGGACTGGCTCACTAGTGGCACCAACATTCTTGCCACACGCTTTAAAATTCCACCTTTAATACCTTTCGCGATGCTCTTCAGCATTCTTATTTTTAATATAAATGGCGGTGCAAAGACTGTGTCTGACGGCTTGTCGCGCCAATGAAATCGTTGCGCGTAATCTTTACTTGTAGAAACATTTCCTGTATGTCACCTGACATAGCGATTAAGCTTACCCCAAATCGCATAAGAATAGCTAAAAGAGGTTGAAGAAGATCTGGACCGGAAAAAAGTAAGCTTTTTAATTTAATCCCTTTATGAAGTTTGTGCTTTGTAGGATGGGCTACTCCGAAGTGAGGGAGAAACCAACTAACTCCAATAGCTTGAGGGAGGCCGTTGCACCGCTAAGTATAGCCCTTTTCCAAAGTAGCATGTATATAATCTCGATACGATTTTGCATAGGCTGGGTCTTTCTGAAACTTCTCGAAGTTAATAAAATGCGAAAGGGCAAAGTCATAGCTATTCGGAACGGGTTGAATATCAGGCGACCAAAGTAAACCAGTTTCGTATAGCCCAGAAGGTAGACGAAACATGCTAGAAGTACTTTATAGCAAGTTTAAAACTTTTAAATTTAATACACATTTATCGTGCATATTTTTTTCAATTAGTTGCTGAAGCTGAGAGCAGACTGGCTGCTTGGCCTCCGCACGACAGCAATGTAGGACAGCCAGAACAGGCAGCGACTCCAGCAACAGCAGGGTCCCAGGTGGACGGCAACAGTGCTACTCATACGCTGCCTTCTTATCCAACCTTTGAGGATTTAGGTAAGTACCAAGTTAATAACCGAAACAAATCATTTTTGTATCAATAATACAATATGTGTCCTTATGTGTTATTACAAATTTACCTTGTGATAATTATTTTTATCATCTTTCTTTCAGATCAAATCGACTTTAATCACCTTTTTCAAGATCGCATATTTCCAAGTCACGATTTGGATGGAGTGGTAAGTAATATTGTTTATTTAGCTATTTACCGAGCTTCACTATTATGGACATTCTCAGAACAAGAATACTCTCATTCTTGTATATATCCGTATTTATGTACTGAGTTTCAGTGGTACAGAGGAGCCATAGGCATTAAAAGTTCTTTTAATTATCAGTAGAAATACATTTTTTAATCCAAAGCACTGTAAAGTTGAGTTGTAATATTTTTTATTTATTTTTATTTCAGGTTCCAATGTTTACAGGTGAGATAAACATAAGCGATTATTTATAGTGATAGCTTTCCTCACGTTTTGAACTCAAGCGTTGACGACTGTGACATGGTACGAAGAGGCACGACTATAAAGGTATTTATGCGTTATATTACCACTAATTTCACTTTTTTTGCTCATCCCCTTGGTTTTAATGTGTCTTCCGTTATAACTGAAACATTTTTGAAGTGGTTAAAAAGTAAGTTAAATTAGTATTTTTATAAGTCTTGAATGTAGGTACTTCTCAGATTATGACTGGACGGACAGACAGACGGGTTTATTTTGACCGGTGGAGGGATGTCCAAGTATGGGTCGAGTCCCACAGAATAGTGCGGCGGAGGGGCACTATTCCTCGCCTCTGATAGGAGAGCCGATATTCATTCTTTAAATATAAATATAAATATTATATGTAAAAAACAATGGGCTGATACCAAAACGCCCCCCTAATTCCTAATAAAATTGACGTTGTTATGAATGACACAAGATATTGTTTAAATATTTATGTAAACATAATTAATTGTTTAAAGAATACTCTTTATCTTTTTACTAACCTATTTTAAATTTTTTATTAGCCCATTAATTTAATTGAGTTTATTAAATACAGTCGATGCTTAGGAACCCGAACATTAATTACATCAAATTATTTACAAGTTTTAAATATGTTTATTTATCAGATCCACGAGTAAGTTAAAAATAATGCTTATTTATTCTGGCAACAAGTTATTGATAGTCATTATGCTTCTTGTAACAGTTAGCGGCTTAACATCACAGGTGCGACAAAAGATGGCTAAAGTTTTCTTTATCTAACTACGAGTAACGAGACGTTGGTGCAATAAAATGTTGAGTACTTATTCATTGTTTTGGTAATATCATTTGTCATTTGTGACACTAAGCCGACTTTTCCAGGTAACAGATTACCGACCTCACAATTTTCTAGAATTAATTATACAATACCAGTTTACTACCTTTTATCACCTGTGTGTACCTGCTGTAGAAAACTTTTTAACGTTAACTTTTAAGATACAGTTCATAATTTCAGACGGTGATATAATTTTGGCTGTTTCACAATTTTAAGTTTATTTGGGACAATATTCTAAGGATAGATATTGTAACGAGGTGCTTGCTCTATATTACTACTTATGGGCAGAAAAAGTAACACAATCGCAAGTAATCTTCAGAAAAATAAACGAGCACCGGAATACTTTATAGAATAATTTCTCTTAGTCGCGAGTTACGAGCTATCGCCTCACCATAATATTTTTGTTTGATTAATAACTTTTGCATGACACTTTATGATAAACCCGATTGAATCTTATCCTAAAAATATGCTGTAGTTTTAGTTTTTTTAATTTGTTCACTTAACACTACGGTAAACTTTTTGGTCAAATTTTCACACTCTTATTTTTGTAAATTGATTAATTTTTACTTTTTAGGCAACCCTTGAGTATTAGATACTTGGTACGATTAGTGTTAATAAGCTTATACCGCTTACGATCATAACCCTTAATATAGGCCCTAGGTACTACGCTTAGTTCCTTGTCTTTTTGTATATATTTGTATTAAGTCATGTGAACATTATATATTAAAATATTCACCAAAGTATGTAAAATTCTGAACGAAGGAATTCAAAACATAAGCCTTATTCATTTAAACTTTATTGCACGTATAAAGGTATAATTGGCGTAGTTAATGTGTATTAGGCATTTGCTAGCGAGTCGAGTCAAGAAAAATTATAAGTGAAGTTACTTAAATATTGAAGGAAAGATAAGAAATACGTTTTACAGACGTATATGAATATTATTAATTCAATTATTCATTATCTTCCATATGTACAGAAATAAAAGCAAAACATCTCAAGTCGCAGATTGGTTGTACCGCTAGAAAGGCTTTTTCCTTTAAATAAGGTACAGAAAGCTGTAACAGTAGTAGTTAACCTCACTGAGTTTACTTCGAAACATGGTATTTAGAATTTTCTATTATAAATTGTAATAAAAAATAGATACTAGTAGGTCACCAAATTTTACCGAAAAGAGAAAGCTCCGCCCACCGGGGGGTGGGGGTACTGGGGATGCGCGCGCGCAGGGTGGTGTATAAATAGGCGTGGTACACGCTGTTTCATTTTCACATCAGTTCACCACCTCAATTGGTAACAATTCTTTGTGCGTGTCCAGTGTTTGTGATTTTTAAATTCAACTAAAATTGCCATGGAGAAAGAGGTTCGTGAAACTATATTTTAAGAATTATTTTTGCGATACTTATTTGATAAACGCCCCCTTTGCAACTATTTTCTACTACTACCGAAATTATATAAGAAAACCTGTTGATGTTTTACAACTTTTATTTACAGAACAAGCAGCAGCAGTTAGCCACACGCAAACGCGGTCGCCCTGCAGGCAAAAACCGGGTCCCTCTGTCGAGTGTAAGCCGTCATATAAATACATGCAATTATACTTTTTTTATATTAGTAATTAGTTGGTTAATTTATTCATGTTTATTTTTATGTTGTCAGGAGGAGAAACGAGCGCGTAACGCGCAATATGAGAGGGAACGCCGGCAGGAGGGCGCGAATGCGACGAAGGAGCTTGCTCAGGTGCTGAGCTGCGACCCAGATGTGAGTACACCCATTGATATATCTTTGTTCTTAATTCTTTTTTAAAGCATACCATAGGTTTAGTTTAGTTGAAAGACAAGATTTTTAAGTAAGACTTAAATTGTAGGATATATTTGATTACGCACTTTGTTTAAATGTGTATTTATAATTATTTCGTTATGTTTTTTACAGTCTACACAGATAGACATACTTGCCACTGCAAGCATGTTTATACGTACAAGGTGCTCTCGGACTCCACGTGAAGAACTGTCTGAATTGGAACGGATTAACAGAAAATTAATGGCTCAGAGTAAGTCATTAAAACTTTTTTTGTAAAGTTTCACTTTTAAATTTAATACACATTTAACGTGCATATTTTTTTCAATTAGTTGCTGAAGCCGAGAGCAGGCTTGCTGCTTGGCCTCCGCACGATAGCAATGTAGAACGGCCAGAACAGGCAGCGACTCTAGCAACAGCAGGGTCCCAGGTGCATGGCAACAGTGCTACGCATACGCTGCCTTCTTATCCGACCTTTGAGGATTTAGGTAAGTACCAAGTAAATAACCGAAACAAATTATTTTTGTATCAATAAAACAATATGTGTCCTTATGTGTTATTACAAATTTACCTTGTAATAATTATTTTTATCATCTTTCTTTCAGATCAAATCGACTACAATCACCTCTTTCAAGATCGCATATTTCCAAGTCACGATTTGGATGGAGTGGTAAGTAATATTGTTTATTTAGCTATAACCTGTCAAATTACGAAATGTTTATCGGAAGTAGGTAATTCCAAAGCACTGTAAAGTTTAGTAGTAATTTTTTTATTTATTTTTATTTCAGGTGCCAATGTTTACAGGTGAGATAAACATAAGCGATTATTTATAGTGATAGCTTTCCTCACGTTTTGAACTCAAGCGTTGACGACTGTGACATGGTACGAAGAGGCACGACTATAAAGGTATTTATGCGTTATATTACCATTAATTTCACTTTTTTTGCTCATCCCCTTGGTTTTAATGTATCTTCCGTTATAACTGAAACATTTTTGAAGTGGTTAAAAAGTAAGTTAAATTAGGTTTTTTTTTATAAGTCTTGAATGTAGGTACTTCTCAGATTATGACTGGACGGACAGACAGACGGGTTTATTTTGACCGGTGGAGGGATGTCCAAGTATGGGTCGAGTCCCACAGAATAGTGCGGCGGAGGGGCACTATTCCTCGCCTCTTATGAGGAGAGCCGATATTCATTCTTTAAATATAAAAATAAATATTATATGTAAATAACAATGGGCTGATAGCAAAACGCCCCCCTAATTCCTAATAAAATTGACGTTGTTATGAATGACACAAGATATTGTTTAAATATTTATGTAAACATAATTAATTGTTTAAAGAATACTCTTTATCTTTTTACTAACCTATTTTAAATTTTTTATTAGCCCATTAATTTAATTGAGTTTATTAAATACAGTCGATGCTTAGGAACCCGAACATTAATTACATCAAATTATTTACAAGTTTTAAATATGTTTATTTATCAGATCCACGAGTAAGTTAAAAATAATGCTTATTTATTCTGGCAACAAGTTATTGATAGTCATTATGCTTCTTGTAACAGTTAGCGGCTTAACATCACAGGTGCGACAAAAGATGGCTAAAGTTTTCTTTATCTAACTACGAGTAACGAGACGTTGGTGCAATAAAATGTTGAGTACTTATTCATTGTTTTGGTAATATCATTTGTCATTTGTGACACTAAGCCGACTTTTCCAGGTAACAGATTACCGACCTCACAATTTTCTAGAATTAATTATACAATACCAGTTTACTACCTTTTATCACCTGTGTGTACCTGCTGTAGAAAACTTTTTAACGTTAACTTATAAGATACAGTTCATAATTTCAGACGGTGATATAATTTTGGCTGTTTCACAATTTTAAGTTTATTTGGGACAATATTCTAAGGATAGATATTGTAACGAGGTGCTTGCTCTATATTACTACTTATGGGCAGAAAAAGTAACACAATCGCAAGTAATCTTCAGAAAAATAAACGAGCACCGGAATACTTTATAGAATAATTTCTCTTAGTCGCGAGTTACGAGCTATCGCCTCACCATAATATTTTTGTTTGATTAATAACTTTTGCATGACACTTTATGATAAACCCGATTGAATCTTATCCTAAAAATATGCTGTAGTTTTAGTTTTTTTAATTTGTTCACTTAACACTACGGTAAACTTTTTGGTCAAATTTTCACACTCTTATTTTTGTAAATTGATTAATTTTTACTTTTTAGGCAACCCTTGAGTATTAGATACTTGGTACGATTAGTGTTAATAAGCTTATACCGCTTACGATCATAACCCTTAATATAGGCCCTAGGTACTACGCTTAGTTCCTTGTCTTTTTGTATATATTTGTATTAAGTCATGTGAACATTATATATTAAAATATTCACCAAAGTATGTAAAATTCTGAACGAAGGAATTCAAAACATAAGCCTTATTCATTTAAACTTTATTGCACGTATAAAGGTATAATTGGCGTAGTTAATGTGTATTAGGCATTTGCTAGCGAGTCGAGTCAAGAAAAATTATAAGTGAAGTTACTTAAATATTGAAGGAAAGATAAGAAATACGTTTTACAGACGTATATGAATATTATTAATTCAATTATTCATTATCTTCCATATGTACAGAAATAAAAGCAAAACATCTCAAGTCGCAGATTGGTTGTACCGCTAGAAAGGCTTTTTCCTTTAAATAAGGTACAGAAAGCTGTAACAGTAGTAGTTAACCTCACTGAGTTTACTTCGAAACATGGTATTTAGAATTTTCTATTATAAATTGTAATAAAAAATAGATACTAGTAGGTCACCAAATTTTACCGAAAAGAGAAAGCTCCGCCCACCGGGGGGTGGGGGTACTGGGGATGCGCGCGCGCAGGGTGGTGTATAAATAGGCGTGGTACACGCTGTTTCATTTTCACATCAGTTCACCACCTCAATTGGTAACAATTCTTTGTGCGTGTCCAGTGTTTGTGATTTTTAAATTCAACTAAAATTGCCATGGAGAAAGAGGTTCGTGAAACTATATTTTAAGAATTATTTTTGCGATACTTATTTGATAAACGCCCCCTTTGCAACTATTTTCTACTACTACCGAAATTATATAAGAAAACCTGTTGATGTTTTACAACTTTTATTTACAGAACAAGCAGCAGCAGTTAGCCACACGCAAACGCGGTCGCCCTGCAGGCAAAAACCGGGTCCCTCTGTCGAGTGTAAGCCGTCATATAAATACATGCAATTATACTTTTTTTATATTAGTAATTAGTTGGTTAATTTATTCATGTTTATTTTTATGTTGTCAGGAGGAGAAACGAGCGCGTAACGCGCAATATGAGAGGGAACGCCGGCAGGAGGGCGCGAATGCGACGAAGGAGCTTGCTCAGGTGCTGAGCTGCGACCCAGATGTGAGTACACCCATTGATATATCTTTGTTCTTAATTCTTTTTTAAAGCATACCATAGGTTTAGTTTAGTTGAAAGACAAGATTTTTAAGTAAGACTTAAATTGTAGGATATATTTGATTACGCACTTTGTTTAAATGTGTATTTATAATTATTTCGTTATGTTTTTTACAGTCTACACAGATAGACATACCTTGCCACTGCAAGCATGTTTATACGTACAAGGTGCTCTCGGACTCCACGTGAAGAACTGTCTGAATTGGAACGGATTAACAGAAAATTAATGGCTCAGAGTAAGTCATTAAAACTTTTTTTGTAAAGTTTCACTTTTAAATTTAATACACATTTAACGTGCATATTTTTTTCAATTAGTTGCTGAAGCCGAGAGCAGGCTTGCTGCTTGGCCTCCGCACGATAGCAATGTAGAACGGCCAGAACAGGCAGCGACTCTAGCAACAGCAGGGTCCCAGGTGCATGGCAACAGTGCTACGCATACGCTGCCTTCTTATCCGACCTTTGAGGATTTAGGTAAGTACCAAGTAAATAACCGAAACAAATTATTTTTGTATCAATAAAACAATATGTGTCCTTATGTGTTATTACAAATTTACCTTGTAATAATTATTTTTATCATCTTTCTTTCAGATCAAATCGACTACAATCACCTCTTTCAAGATCGCATATTTCCAAGTCACGATTTGGATGGAGTGGTAAGTAATATTGTTTATTTAGCTATAACCTGTCAAATTACGAAATGTTTATCGGAAGTAGGTAATTCCAAAGCACTGTAAAGTTTAGTAGTAATTTTTTTATTTATTTTTATTTCAGGTGCCAATGTTTACAGGTGAGATAAACATAAGCGATTATTTATAGTGATAGCTTTCCTCACGTTTTGAACTCAAGCGTTGACGACTGTGACATGGTACGAAGAGGCACGACTATAAAGGTATTTATGCGTTATATTACCATTAATTTCACTTTTTTTGCTCATCCCCTTGGTTTTAATGTATCTTCCGTTATAACTGAAACATTTTTGAAGTGGTTAAAAAGTAAGTTAAATTAGGTTTTTTTTTATAAGTCTTGAATGTAGGTACTTCTCAGATTATGACTGGACGGACAGACAGACGGGTTTATTTTGACCGGTGGAGGGATGTCCAAGTATGGGTCGAGTCCCACAGAATAGTGCGGCGGAGGGGCACTATTCCTCGCCTCTTATGAGGAGAGCCGATATTCATTCTTTAAATATAAAAATAAATATTATATGTAAATAACAATGGGCTGATAGCAAAACGCCCCCCTAATTCCTAATAAAATTGACGTTGTTATGAATGACACAAGATATTGTTTAAATATTTATGTAAACATAATTAATTGTTTAAAGAATACTCTTTATCTTTTTACTAACCTATTTTAAATTTTTTATTAGCCCATTAATTTAATTGAGTTTATTAAATACAGTCGATGCTTAGGAACCCGAACATTAATTACATCAAATTATTTACAAGTTTTAAATATGTTTATTTATCAGATCCACGAGTAAGTTAAAAATAATGCTTATTTATTCTGGCAACAAGTTATTGATAGTCATTATGCTTCTTGTAACAGTTAGCGGCTTAACATCACAGGTGCGACAAAAGATGGCTAAAGTTTTCTTTATCTAACTACGAGTAACGAGACGTTGGTGCAATAAAATGTTGAGTACTTATTCATTGTTTTGGTAATATCATTTGTCATTTGTGACACTAAGCCGACTTTTCCAGGTAACAGATTACCGACCTCACAATTTTCTAGAATTAATTATACAATACCAGTTTACTACCTTTTATCACCTGTGTGTACCTGCTGTAGAAAACTTTTTAACGTTAACTTTTAAGATACAGTTCATAATTTCAGACGGTGATATAATTTTGGCTGTTTCACAATTTTAAGTTTATTTGGGACAATATTCTAAGGATAGATATTGTAACGAGGTGCTTGCTCTATATTACTACTTATGGGCAGAAAAAGTAACACAATCGCAAGTAATCTTCAGAAAAATAAACGAGCACCGGAATACTTTATAGAATAATTTCTCTTAGTCGCGAGTTACGAGCTATCGCCTCACCATAATATTTTTGTTTGATTAATAACTTTTGCATTACACTTTATGATAAACCCGATTGAATCTTATCCTAAAAATATGCTGTAGTTTTAGTTTTTTTAATTTGTTCACTTAACACTACGGTAAACTTTTTGGTCAAATTTTCACACTCTTATTTTTGTAAATTGATTAATTTTTACTTTTTAGGCAACCCTTGAGTATTAGATACTTGGTACGATTAGTGTTAATAAGCTTATACCGCTTACGATCATAACCCTTAATATAGGCCCTAGGTACTACGCTTAGTTCCTTGTCTTTTTGTATATATTTGTATTAAGTCATGTGAACATTATATATTAAAATATTCACCAAAGTATGTAAAATTCTGAACGAAGGAATTCAAAACATAAACCTTATTCATTTAAACTTTATTGCACGTATAAAGGTATAATTGGCGTAGTTAATGTCATTAGGCATTTGCTAGCGAGTCGAGTCAAGAAAAATTATAAGTGAAGTTACTTAAATATTGAAGGAAAGATAAGAAATACGTTTTACAGACGTATATGAATATTATTAATTCAATTATTCATTATCTTCCATATGTACAGAAATAAAAGCAAAACATCTCAAGTCGCAGATTGGTTGTACCGCTAGAAAGGCTTTTTCCTTTAAATAAGGTACAGAAAGCTGTAACAGTAGTAGTTAACCTCACTGAGTTTACTTCGAAACATGGTATTTAGAATTTTCTATTATAAATTGTAATAAAAAATAGATACTAGTAGGTCACCAAATTTTACCGAAAAGAGAAAGCTCCGCCCACCGGGGGGTGGGGGTACTGGGGATGCGCGCGTGCAGGGTGGTGTATAAATAGGCGTGGTACACGCTGTTTCATTTTCACATCAGTTCACCACCTCAATTGGTAACAATTCTTTGTGCGTGTCCAGTGTTTGTGATTTTTAAATTCAACTAAAATTGCCATGGAGAAAGAGGTTCGTGAAACTATATTTTAAGAATTATTTTTGAGATACTTATTTGATAAACGCCCCCTTTGCAACTATTTTCTACTACTACCGAAATTATATAAGAAAACCTGTTGATGTTTTACAACTTTTATTTACAGAACAAGCAGCAGCAGTTAGCCACACGCAAACGCGGTCGCCCTGCAGGCAAAAACCGGGTCCCTCTGTCGAGTGTAAGCCGTCATATAAATACATGCAATTATACTTTTTTTATATTAGTAATTAGTTGGTTAATTTATTCATGTTTATTTTTATGTTGTCAGGAGGAGAAACGAGCGCGTAACGCGCAATATGAGAGGGAACGCCGGCAGGAGGGCGCGAATGCGACGAAGGAGCTTGCTCAGGTGCTGAGCTGCGACCCAGATGTGAGTACACCCATTGATATATCTTTGTTCTTAATTCTTTTTTAAAGCATACCATAGGTTTAGTTTAGTTGAAAGACAAGATTTTTAAGTAAGACTTAAATTGTAGGATATATTTGATTACGCACTTTGTTTAAATGTGTATTTATAATTATTTCGTTATGTTTTTTACAGTCTACACAGATAGACATACTTGCCACTGCAAGCATGTTTATACGTACAAGGTGCTCTCGGACTCCACGTGAAGAACTGTCTGAATTGGAACGGATTAACAGAAAATTAATGGCTCAGAGTAAGTCATTAAAACTTTTTTTGTAAAGTTTCACTTTTAAATTTAATACACATTTAAAGTGCATATTTTTTTCAATTAGTTGCTGAAGCCGAGAGCAGGCTTGCTGCTTGGCCTCCGCACGATAGCAATGTAGAACGGCCAGAACAGGCAGCGACTCTAGCAACAGCAGGGTCCCAGGTGCATGGCAACAGTGCTACGCATACGCTGCCTTCTTATCCGACCTTTGAGGATTTAGGTAAGTACCAAGTAAATAACCGAAACAAATTATTTTTGTATCAATAAAACAATATGTGTCCTTATGTGTTATTACAAATTTACCTTGTAATAATTATTTTTATCATCTTTCTTTCAGATCAAATCGACTACAATCACCTCTTTCAAGATCGCATATTTCCAAGTCACGATTTGGATGGAGTGGTAAGTAATATTGTTTATTTAGCTATAACCTGTCAAATTACGAAATGTTTATCGGAAGTAGGTAATTCCAAAGCACTGTAAAGTTTAGTAGTAATTTTTTTATTTATTTTTATTTCAGGTGCCAATGTTTACAGGTGAGATAAACATAAGCGATTATTTATAGTGATAGCTTTCCTCACGTTTTGAACTCAAGCGTTGACGACTGTGACATGGTACGAAGAGGCACGACTATAAAGGTATTTATGCGTTATATTACCATTAATTTCACTTTTTTTGCTCATCCCCTTGGTTTTAATGTATCTTCCGTTATAACTGAAACATTTTTGAAGTGGTTAAAAAGTAAGTTAAATTAGGTTTTTTTTTATAAGTCTTGAATGTAGGTACTTCTCAGATTATGACTGGACGGACAGACAGACGGGTTTATTTTGACCGGTGGAGGGATGTCCAAGTATGGGTCGAGTCCCACAGAATAGTGCGGCGGAGGGGCACTATTCCTCGCCTCTTATGAGGAGAGCCGATATTCATTCTTTAAATATAAAAATAAATATTATATGTAAATAACAATGGGCTGATAGCAAAACGCCCCCCTAATTCCTAATAAAATTGACGTTGTTATGAATGACACAAGATATTGTTTAAATATTTATGTAAACATAATTAATTGTTTAAAGAATACTCTTTATCTTTTTACTAACCTATTTTAAATTTTTTATTAGCCCATTAATTTAATTGAGTTTATTAAATACAGTCGATGCTTAGGAACCCGAACATTAATTACATCAAATTATTTACAAGTTTTAAATATGTTTATTTATCAGATCCACGAGTAAGTTAAAAATAATGCTTATTTATTCTGGCAACAAGTTATTGATAGTCATTATGCTTCTTGTAACAGTTAGCGGCTTAACATCACAGGTGCGACAAAAGATGGCTAAAGTTTTCTTTATCTAACTACGAGTAACGAGACGTTGGTGCAATAAAATGTTGAGTACTTATTCATTGTTTTGGTAATATCATTTGTCATTTGTGACACTAAGCCGACTTTTCCAGGTAACAGATTACCGACCTCACAATTTTCTAGAATTAATTATACAATACCAGTTTACTACCTTTTATCACCTGTGTGTACCTGCTGTAGAAAACTTTTTAACGTTAACTTTTAAGATACAGTTCATAATTTCAGACGGTGATATAATTTTGGCTGTTTCACAATTTTAAGTTTATTTGGGACAATATTCTAAGGATAGATATTGTAACGAGGTGCTTGCTCTATATTACTACTTATGGGCAGAAAAAGTAACACAATCGCAAGTAATCTTCAGAAAAATAAACGAGCACCGGAATACTTTATAGAATAATTTCTCTTAGTCGCGAGTTACGAGCTATCGCCTCACCATAATATTTTTGTTTGATTAATAACTTTTGCATTACACTTTATGATAAACCCGATTGAATCTTATCCTAAAAATATGCTGTAGTTTTAGTTTTTTTAATTTGTTCACTTAACACTACGGTAAACTTTTTGGTCAAATTTTCACACTCTTATTTTTGTAAATTGATTAATTTTTACTTTTTAGGCAACCCTTGAGTATTAGATACTTGGTACGATTAGTGTTAATAAGCTTATACCGCTTACGATCATAACCCTTAATATAGGCCCTAGGTACTACGCTTAGTTCCTTGTCTTTTTGTATATATTTGTATTAAGTCATGTGAACATTATATATTAAAATATTCACCAAAGTATGTAAAATTCTGAACGAAGGAATTCAAAACATAAACCTTATTCATTTAAACTTTATTGCACGTATAAAGGTATAATTGGCGTAGTTAATGTCATTAGGCATTTGCTAGCGAGTCGAGTCAAGAAAAATTATAAGTGAAGTTACTTAAATATTGAAGGAAAGATAAGAAATACGTTTTACAGACGTATATGAATATTATTAATTCAATTATTCATTATCTTCCATATGTACAGAAATAAAAGCAAAACATCTCAAGTCGCAGATTGGTTGTACCGCTAGAAAGGCTTTTTCCTTTAAATAAGGTACAGAAAGCTGTAACAGTAGTAGTTAACCTCACTGAGTTTACTTCGAAACATGGTATTTAGAATTTTCTATTATAAATTGTAATAAAAAATAGATACTAGTAGGTCACCAAATTTTACCGAAAAGAGAAAGCTCCGCCCACCGGGGGGTGGGGGTACTGGGGATGCGCGCGTGCAGGGTGGTGTATAAATAGGCGTGGTACACGCTGTTTCATTTTCACATCAGTTCACCACCTCAATTGGTAACAATTCTTTGTGCGTGTCCAGTGTTTGTGATTTTTAAATTCAACTAAAATTGCCATGGAGAAAGAGGTTCGTGAAACTATATTTTAAGAATTATTTTTGAGATACTTATTTGATAAACGCCCCCTTTGCAACTATTTTCTACTACTACCGAAATTATATAAGAAAACCTGTTGATGTTTTACAACTTTTATTTACAGAACAAGCAGCAGCAGTTAGCCACACGCAAACGCGGTCGCCCTGCAGGCAAAAACCGGGTCCCTCTGTCGAGTGTAAGCCGTCATATAAATACATGCAATTATACTTTTTTTATATTAGTAATTAGTTGGTTAATTTATTCATGTTTATTTTTATGTTGTCAGGAGGAGAAACGAGCGCGTAACGCGCAATATGAGAGGGAACGCCGGCAGGAGGGCGCGAATGCGACGAAGGAGCTTGCTCAGGTGCTGAGCTGCGACCCAGATGTGAGTACACCCATTGATATATCTTTGTTCTTAATTCTTTTTTAAAGCATACCATAGGTTTAGTTTAGTTGAAAGACAAGATTTTTAAGTAAGACTTAAATTGTAGGATATATTTGATTACGCACTTTGTTTAAATGTGTATTTATAATTATTTCGTTATGTTTTTTACAGTCTACACAGATAGACATACTTGCCACTGCAAGCATGTTTATACGTACAAGGTGCTCTCGGACTCCACGTGAAGAACTGTCTGAATTGGAACGGATTAACAGAAAATTAATGGCTCAGAGTAAGTCATTAAAACTTTTTTTGTAAAGTTTCACTTTTAAATTTAATACACATTTAACGTGCATATTTTTTTCAATTAGTTGCTGAAGCCGAGAGCAGGCTTGCTGCTTGGCCTCCGCACGATAGCAATGTAGAACGGCCAGAACAGGCAGCGACTCTAGCAACAGCAGGGTCCCAGGTGCATGGCAACAGTGCTACGCATACGCTGCCTTCTTATCCGACCTTTGAGGATTTAGGTAAGTACCAAGTAAATAACCGAAACAAATTATTTTTGTATCAATAAAACAATATGTGTCCTTATGTGTTATTACAAATTTACCTTGTAATAATTATTTTTATCATCTTTCTTTCAGATCAAATCGACTACAATCACCTCTTTCAAGATCGCATATTTCCAAGTCACGATTTGGATGGAGTGGTAAGTAATATTGTTTATTTAGCTATAACCTGTCAAATTACGAAATGTTTATCGGAAGTAGGTAATTCCAAAGCACTGTAAAGTTTAGTAGTAATTTTTTTATTTATTTTTATTTCAGGTGCCAATGTTTACAGGTGAGATAAACATAAGCGATTATTTATAGTGATAGCTTTCCTCACGTTTTGAACTCAAGCGTTGACGACTGTGACATGGTACGAAGAGGCACGACTATAAAGGTATTTATGCGTTATATTACCATTAATTTCACTTTTTTTGCTCATCCCCTTGGTTTTAATGTATCTTCCGTTATAACTGAAACATTTTTGAAGTGGTTAAAAAGTAAGTTAAATTAGGTTTTTTTTATAAGTCTTGAATGTAGGTACTTCTCAGATTATGACTGGACGGACAGACAGACGGGTTTATTTTGACCGGTGGAGGGATGTCCAAGTATGGGTCGAGTCCCACAGAATAGTGCGGCGGAGGGGCACTATTCCTCGCCTCTTATGAGGAGAGCCGATATTCATTCTTTAAATATAAAAATAAATATTATATGTAAATAACAATGGGCTGATAGCAAAACGCCCCCCTAATTCCTAATAAAATTGACGTTGTTATGAATGACACAAGATATTGTTTAAATATTTATGTAAACATAATTAATTGTTTAAAGAATACTCTTTATCTTTTTACTAACCTATTTTAAATTTTTTATTAGCCCATTAATTTAATTGAGTTTATTAAATACAGTCGATGCTTAGGAACCCGAACATTAATTACATCAAATTATTTACAAGTTTTAAATATGTTTATTTATCAGATCCACGAGTAAGTTAAAAATAATGCTTATTTATTCTGGCAACAAGTTATTGATAGTCATTATGCTTCTTGTAACAGTTAGCGGCTTAACATCACAGGTGCGACAAAAGATGGCTAAAGTTTTCTTTATCTAACTACGAGTAACGAGACGTTGGTGCAATAAAATGTTGAGTACTTATTCATTGTTTTGGTAATATCATTTGTCATTTGTGACACTAAGCCGACTTTTCCAGGTAACAGATTACCGACCTCACAATTTTCTAGAATTAATTATACAATACCAGTTTACTACCTTTTATCACCTGTGTGTACCTGCTGTAGAAAACTTTTTAACGTTAACTTTTAAGATACAGTTCATAATTTCAGACGGTGATATAATTTTGGCTGTTTCACAATTTTAAGTTTATTTGGGACAATATTCTAAGGATAGATATTGTAACGAGGTGCTTGCTCTATATTACTACTTATGGGCAGAAAAAGTAACACAATCGCAAGTAATCTTCAGAAAAATAAACGAGCACCGGAATACTTTATAGAATAATTTCTCTTAGTCGCGAGTTACGAGCTATCGCCTCACCATAATATTTTTGTTTGATTAATAACTTTTGCATTACACTTTATGATAAACCCGATTGAATCTTATCCTAAAAATATGCTGTAGTTTTAGTTTTTTTAATTTGTTCACTTAACACTACGGTAAACTTTTTGGTCAAATTTTCACACTCTTATTTTTGTAAATTGATTAATTTTTACTTTTTAGGCAACCCTTGAGTATTAGATACTTGGTACGATTAGTGTTAATAAGCTTATACCGCTTACGATCATAACCCTTAATATAGGCCCTAGGTACTACGCTTAGTTCCTTGTCTTTTTGTATATATTTGTATTAAGTCATGTGAACATTATATATTAAAATATTCACCAAAGTATGTAAAATTCTGAACGAAGGAATTCAAAACATAAGCCTTATTCATTTAAACTTTATTGCACGTATAAAGGTATAATTGGCGTAGTTAATGCCATTAGGCATTTGCTAGCGAGTCGAGTCAAGAAAAATTATAAGTGAAGTTACTTAAATATTGAAGGAAAGATAAGAAATACGTTTTACAGACGTATATGAATATTATTAATTCAATTATTCATTATCTTCCATATGTACAGAAATAAAAGCAAAACATCTCAAGTCGCAGATTGGTTGTACCGCTAGAAAGGCTTTTTCCTTTAAATAAGGTACAGAAAGCTGTAACAGTAGTAGTTAACCTCACTGAGTTTACTTCGAAACATGGTATTTAGAATTTTCTATTATAAATTGTAATAAAAAATAGATACTAGTAGGTCACCAAATTTTACCGAAAAGAGAAAGCTCCGCCCACCGGGGGGTGGGGGTACTGGGGATGCGCGCGCGCAGGGTGGTGTATAAATAGGCGTGGTACACGCTGTTTCATTTTCACATCAGTTCACCACCTCAATTGGTAACAATTCTTTGTGCGTGTCCAGTGTTTGTGATTTTTAAATTCAACTAAAATTGCCATGGAGAAAGAGGTTCGTGAAACTATATTTTAAGAATTATTTTTGAGATACTTATTTGATAAACGCCCCCTTTGCAATTTCGGTACAGAAAATAGTTTTTGTACCGAAATTATATAAGAAAACCTGTTGATGTTTTACAACTTTTATTTACAGAACAAGCAGCAGCAGTCAGCCACACGCAAACGCGGTCGCCCTGCAGGCAAAAACCGGGTCCCTCTGTCGAGTGTAAGCCGTCATATAAATACATGAAATTATACTTTTTTATATTAGTAATTAGTTGGTTAATTTATTCATGTTTATTTTTATGTTGTCAGGAGGAGAAACGAGCGCGTAACGCGCAATATGAGAGGGAACGCCGGCAGGAGGGCGCGAATGCGACGAAGGAGCTTGCTCAGGTGCTGAGCTGCGACCCAGATGTGAGTTCACTTATTGATATATCTTTGTTCTTAATTCTTTTTTAAAGCATACCATAGGTTTAGTTTAGTTGAAAGACAAGATTTTTAAGTAAGACTTAAATTGTAGGATATATTTGATTACTCACTTTGTTTAAATGTGTATTTATAATTATTTCGTTATGTTTTTTACAGTCTACACAGATAGACATACTTGCCACTGCAAGCATGTTTATACGTACAAGGTGCTCTCGGACTCCACGTGAAGAACTGTCTGAATTGGAACGGATTAACAGAAAATTAATGGCTCAGAGTAAGTCATTAAAACTTTTTTTGTAAAGTTTCATTTTTAAATTTAATACACATTTAACGTGCATATTTTTTTCAATTAGTTGCTGAAGCTGAGAGCAGGCTTGCTGCTTGGCCTCCGCACGACAGCAATGTAGGAGGGCCAGAACAGGCAGCGACTCCAGCAACAGCAGGGTCCCAGGTGGATGGCAACAGTGCTACGCATACGCTGCCTTCTTATCCGACCTTTGAGGATTTAGGTAAGTACCAAGTAAATAACCGAAACAAATCATTTTTGTATCAATAATACAATATGTGTCCTTATGTAGTATTACAAATTTACCTTGTAATAATTATTTTTATCATCTTTCTTTCAGATCAAATCGACTTTAATCACCTTTTTCAAGATCGCATATTTCCAAGTCAGGATTTGGATGGAGTGGTAAGCAATATTGTTTATTTAGCTATTTACCGAGCTTCACCATTATGGACACTCTCAGAACAAAAATACTCTCATTCTTGTATATATCCGTATTTATGTACTGAGTTTCAGTGGTACAGAGGAGCCATAGGCATTAAAAGTTCTTTAAATTATCAGTAGAAATACATTTTTAATAACCTGTCAAATTACGAAATGTTTATCGGAAGTAGGTAATTCCAAAGCACTGTAAAGTTTAGTAGTAATTTTTTTATTTATTTTTATTTCAGGTGCCAATGTTTACAGGTGAGATAAACATAAGCGATTATTTATAGTGATAGCTTTCCTCACGTTTTGAACTCAAGCGTTGACGACTGTGACATGGTACGAAGAGGCACGACTATAAAGGTATTTATGCGTTATATTACCATTAATTTCAGTTTTTTTGCTCATCCCCTTGGTTTTAATGTATCTTCCGTTATAACTGAAACATTTTTGAAGTGGTTAAAAAGTAAGTTAAATTAGGTTTTTTTTTATAAGTCTTGAATGTAGGTACTTCTCAGATTATGACTGGGCGGACAGACAGACGGGTTTATTTAGACCGGTGGAGGGATGTCCAAGTATGGGTCGAGTCCCACAGAATAGTGCGGCGGAGGGGCACTATTCCTCGCCTCTTATGAGGAGAGCCGATATTCATTCTTTAAATATAAAAATAAATATTATATGTAAAAAACAATGGGCTGATAGCAAAACGCCCCCCTAATTCCTAATAAAATGGACGTTGTTATGAATGACACAAGATATTGTTTAAATATTTATGTAAACATAATTAATTGTTTAAAGAATACTCTTTATCTTTTTACTAACCTATTTTAAATCTTTTTATTAGCCCATTAATTTAATTGAGTTTATTCAATACAGTCGATGCTTAGGAACCCGAACATTAATTACATCAAATTATTTACAATTTTTAAATATTTTGATTTTTCAGATCCACGAGTAAGTTAAAAATAATGTTTATTTATTCTGGCAACAAGTTATTGATAGTCATTATGCTACTTGTAACCGTTAGCGGCTTAACATCACAGGTGCGACAAAAGATGGCTAAAGTTTTCTTTATCTAACTACGAGTAACGAGACGTTGGTGCAATAAAATGTTGAGTACTTATTCATTGTTTTGGTAATATCATTTGTCATTTGTGACACTAAGCCGACTTTTCCAGGTAACAGATTACCGACCTCACAATATTCTAGAATTAATTATACAATACCAGTTTACTACCTTTTATCACCTGTGTGTACCTGCTGTAGAAAACTTTTTAACGTTAACTTTTAAGAAGTAGTTCATAATTTCAGACGGTGATATAATTTTGGCTGTTTCACAATTTTAAGTTTATTTAGGACAATGTTCTAAGGATAGATATTGTAACGAGGTGCTTGCTATATATTACTACTTATGGGCAGAAAAAGTAACACAATCGCAAGTAATCTTCAGAAAAATAAACGAGCACCGGAATACTTTATAGAATAATTTCTCTTAGTCGCGAGTTACGAGCTATCGCCTCACCATAATATTTTTATTTGATTAATAACTTTTGCATGACACTTTATGATAAACCCGATTGAATCTTATCCTAAAAATATGTCAGTCGATGCTGAGAAACGTAAACATTAATTACATCAAATTGTTTTGATGTACATTATATCTTAAGAATTATTTACAAGCTTTAAATATTTTTATTTTTCAGATCCACGAGTAAAAAAAGGCGATAGAAACGTGTCATTGAGAAATAGCGGTTTCGCGAATTGGAAATTGTTATGATAATGTTTTTGCCATTTGAGTTAATACCAATTAATTAAGATTTTATTTCTTTCAGTTTGTGGGGAGATAAGCTATTTCGTCTTTGCAAAACAAGACCGCATGAATTAGCATGAAAATTTTTTCAATCAATTAAGAAAGATACAGCTAGTCTGGCTGGTAAGTACCCATAACACCATCCCAATAGAATATATTGTATTAACGTAAAATTTTAAATTGAAAGTAGTACTATGATTAAACCCTTAGAATATATACTTGTTATATTGTTTATTGTCATACTCGTGATGACACATCGTTATGCTTATGAGGCAGTTTTCGTTGCTAACATCACACTTTTAATTGGAACTCGAAGTTGGGCTATGACCGCTACGAGTCGTAGCGGTCATAATTCTACTACGTACCATAATTATGTCTCGTATTCTGATCTGCTTTAAGATATTCAGTAGTTATAAAATATTGACGAAATTATCATTAATTTTCTATAACATCAATTCTCTCTAAACTGGAAGACAAATCTGAGTACTCATTGAAGTGTTCTGCGATACAATTTGTGTCTAATGCCGATAAAGACCGCTGAAGTGCTTCAGAGAACTTCGATAATGGTTCAACTTGTTTTTGATTCTGTAAAAAAAATACTGGATACATATCAAACATACTCTTTAAACTTTATCAAAAATTTAAAGATATCTCATAATAATTATTTAACATTGAGAATATTAAATATCATTAAAGTTATATAATATACACTGCTAACTTTTAACATTATATTTAACTCCCTCTTAAACAAATATAAAGTTATGCCATCTACTACCCTTCAAAGGTACTACAATCTGGTTAGAACGCGATTCAATGTATGAAATAGTTCAATTAGAACTGTGTAGATGGCGGACCTACACCCATATATTAAATAGGCTATACAGTAACTCCAATTGTAACACAGTTTTAAAATGTATTTGACTATCCCTTACTGTTTTTTGTTTAATTCTCCATATTATAGTGAAGACAAAGTGAACTAATGCCCATTCAGCGATGTCTTAATGTGATTACTTCTTCATTTCGAGCATCGAGATACCAGTATAATGTATCCCTTTGCCCCACGGAGTTTTTGGCGACTAATGGTAGGCCCCACCATTTTTTTAATGACTTACGAGAATTTTTTTTGGAAATGGAATGCATATAATACAATGACCCCGATTCCGTAGCGCACGAACTAAATCAAATTTAAGTTCAGTACTACTCTTTTATTCAATCAATTCAACCAAAAAAAGACAGATCACCGACAGGTGTCATCATTTGACGTTTCTAAAATGGAATGAAATAATTATTTCCGATTTATAGAAATAAACGTCCGGTACGGACTCGTACTCAATGCGTGTAACGGTTTGACGTCATTGTACAACACTCGCTCAGTCCGCTCGCGCTCTCAGCACGGTGTCGTCTCACGTTTCATTAGTAATTATAAATACTTTCAAAAATGTCCAATCCAAATACTAGGAAATCATGTGTTGTGCCGAAATGTACAAATACAACCACCAATGCCCCTGACAAATTGTTTTTTATCGTTCCTAAAGACGTCCAAATGCGAAAGAAATGGATAAAAGCTATGAAGAGATTAGATCCATTTGGAGATAAAAGCACAGTTTATTGTTATGAAGACCATTTTTATGTAAGTACGTATACTGATAATCTTTAATACATAATAATTATTATTATAATCTTTTTTAGTTTGCATTTACTTAGTACATATAAATATAAAATTACGTCAGAGCTGCAAGTCCTTTGGTGTCTGAACTTTTAGGTTTACCGTTATGTTTATACATAGATATTATTATAATATTTAAAGAATAATGCAACTGTTTTGCTTTTTCCTTTGTTTTATATACAACTTTTAATCTATCTATACCAGACTTTACCTTCTGCTCTGCTTGAGTAAAAATCTGGTTTATGAGATATTTTCTTGTTTTAGAATAAGAATGATATGAAGAACTACGAGTATATTGAATATAAGATAGTTGGGAGGAGAATTAAACTAAAAACGGGTATACTTCCTCACAAATTCAAATGTCAACAAGAAAAGGAAGATAAACCTGAAAGATCTCCAGTGCAAAAATGTAATGAAATAAAAAAAATTGAGAAACTATTAAACGAAGACGAAACTTCGGCGTTAGAGAAGCCTGAAAAGATATTTGTTGCTTGCTGTGAAAACGAAATAGTAATAGAGGATCCAATAAATCGGTAATAATGATCAGGTGTCTCTTAATGATCTGGAAATATTTACAAATAAAAATTAATAACACTGCCTTGCGTATTTTATTAATAAGACAAACCAAATTGAAAAAGGTTTATCATCTGTTCAGCCCACTACATTTGCATAATTTACTAGGAAGAGGTATGTACTTAACTATATTCATATATATACACATCTATATCTACAGATATATAACTTTAATATACATATGTTGCCTACATCGTAACGCTTAAAAGGTCTGCTATTTGAGTTGCAAAATGACATTTCTTGGGTATTTTGTTTAAATAAAACAATTAAGAACAGATAAATTATTTTCTAAACAGTAAGAAAAGTTAACTTACCTTTGCATTTTTATTCCTCGCATTTCGGCGGCAACGAAATCACTATTTGTTGATAAATAGTGGGCAACCATTAGTGCATCTATTTTAGGCAGATTATCCGATGGATATTTTCGAAACCAACATCCATTTTATGAATCGAATATTAACACTATATACTAATTAACACTATTAACGTAATGCACAGATGTAAACAAATACTGCGCAAGCTCCTTAGCCACTAACCTACTGTCACCGTCGGCGAGTTGCAGAGCGTTGTAAAATGATGGTCATGCGGTCACGTGACTGCGAACTCGATAGTTATCGTAATATTAAATGCCTGTGAAATCAAAACTAATAGGTATTTTTTAACTAAAACAAAAACTTATGTATTTGTATTCATACAAGCTTTACTGTAACAAA
The DNA here is from genome assembly GCA_943193645.1 of Acentria ephemerella. Classification (NCBI taxonomy): domain Eukaryota; kingdom Metazoa; phylum Arthropoda; class Insecta; order Lepidoptera; family Crambidae; genus Acentria; species Acentria ephemerella. The sequence continues at coordinate 4,839,498 of OW971889.1, forward strand.
CTTTCAAATGATACCCGAATGGGAATGGAATAATACGATCATCATAAATAAATGACCTTACCCTATAAATGAATGAATGGAAAAGAAACGCTGAATAATCTCATTTAAGTCATTAAAATCATTTTTGGCATGAAACTACACCAATTTCACAACAAAATCTTCTCTACAACACAATATACGAAATTAAATATACCGAACCGCCCCCCGCCATTACGCACCCATAAATCCAATCTCTTTAATTTTTTCTTAAAATCTTTCTAATTCAGGGAGGGCAAGGGGAACCAAGGCCCTTACGTCCATAATCTCTTTTTCTATGCTCTTTTATTTAACTTGGTTGTTCATTATTCATTAAACCTATAATAGCAAGATTTTTTCAAATATCTAAAATGTATGTCTTTCTCTTTTTATAGATAGTTTTACCACTGGGTATGTTACATCAATAAGATTATTAAATATCTCTATAAAACATTTGTGTTTAAGTTAATTAATCATTTATAAATGAAATCTTACGTTATATGTAACGATAGCAAATACCGCAATTCTGTGCAATAGGTGTATTTCGCACCGTCTCGCATACGCATTGATGTCTGCAATGAGTGCGTCAACAGTACGACCTTTTCCGGGTGAAACGTTATTTCTCTTCCTATTTCCATTTGAGCAAGCACCGAGAGCATCACACACTTCTATCCACAGATCTATTCCATCATCTATAAATATTCAATTAATTACTTTTTTTTCATTCGCATATATCACCTTTTGTGAGATGAAGTTAAATAGATATTAAAACAATGTTAAAGTTAAATATCTTCATATTTTTTTCAAAGGGTATTTATATAAAAATATAAAAAGAGTATTCAGAGGGCATTAAGTGTATTTAGGGGTTTTTTAGATGTTGGTCAGTTGGTGGTGGATATTATCAGATGATGGTAAGTGAAAATAAGGTCAAAGATGGAAGCTAACTACATCCGGATTCTTGAAACTCAGAGGGACTGACTATCCAGTACCGGAACACAACAATGCTGTTAACATTATTGTTATGGTGGTAGATTTTGTTAAGATGATGGGAGCTAGTCACGTGGACTTAGAAAAAGCCCTTCCATCAACCAAACCGAGCGAAAATTAAAAGTACTGATTTTTTTAATATTCCAGGATGAAATACTCCCTTAGCACTTTTACAAAATACTGCAGTCAAATGTACAATTGACTCAAGTAAGTATGAATCAAGTTTTGTTTTATGAATGTCTATATATTTATCATTTTTACTTGTAGTTTGTTTTATATCTGTTATGAGTAATATTGTTAAATTTTACTTCGAAATTTCAGTTAATCTTCTAAATTAGTAGTTATGTACTAAATTATGATAATTTAAGCTTAGAAAAAAAGCTTAAAAAAATTGTAAGTAAAATCACAGAAGTGAAGATTTCAAATACTGGAAAAATATTAGTACTATACAAATTGATATTGTTTTTATCTTCGGATATCATATTGTCCTTTAATATGACTCTAGAGAATAAAACCTTAGACTTTTGGGATTTAATAAATGTGTTGTTAATTACCAGCATATGGCAGCAGAGTTTCAACTGCCCGATGTTCAAAGTATGATGCCAGAAGTACCTTTTCTTCTCCTACTTTACAGTAAAAAGTATACTTCAGTGGAGTATCTGGATCGGTTACTGCGAGAGTGCTAATACGGAATATTGTCTCCAAGGCAACTCCCGCATCTGGTGATATCTAGTTATAACATGGGCTGTATAAATGGATGGCAATCAAATTTTTTAGAATCTTCTTTAGTTAAGTAAGTAACACCTTCTTGCATCGTTAGCAAAATTTCTACTATTATTTCTACAAAATTCTACTATATAAAAATGTTTCGTCCTCCCAAATACGAATTATACTCATTATATTAAGTGTTGGTACATACTTACTCTCTACCAATGAAGTTAATATTACCATTACATCATCGGCTTTAGGGCTTTCATTAACTTGGAACCAGACATCAGCGTACACCATTCCCAGAGTATCACAATTGAATGTAAGGGAGCAGCCACACTGAGCAACAAAACGGGCGCGTCCGGCTTTAGCCACCAAAACGGTGGTTACATGTCGCCACTCTGTCTCGTTGGTAAAGTTTGTTGGTTCGCTGAGAATCTGTTCTTCCAGAGAATATACGGTCAGTGTTTCTGATAAGGGTTCACCATGCTAAAATAACACAAAAATTTATTAGTATATTTAAAACCATGCATCCTGGAAGTGGGCGCTAATAACTGGGACACAGTTTTGTTAACTAATTATCGTACACTTTTTTAATTGTAGCTATATGTTTTTGTCAGCAATTAATTATTATTATTATTGCAGACTTATACATCACAAGCTGTACTTCATGAGTTCCTTGTCGATCTATCGAGCGACAAGATATTACTGACTTTTAATTATTGATGGTAAGAAATATTATCAAATCTTATGTTATGTCAGCAAATCAGTAGATTTACACTGCCCATAATTGAAATTTGTAATCCTTGATCAACATTTATTAGAAAAGTTGTCCGTAGCTGCCACTACAGCTATCGCTAAGTTTTAGCTCAACTTTTTAAAATTTAACGCATAAGGCGTTAAATTTTATAGGATACTTTTATTATATTTATATCTATAAATTCCACCTGACAATCTTCACACGGAAAAGAGCTGTTGTGGCTTTCATTATTGATCGCATCGACTTCGGAGGTGAAGTACCAAGACAACGTGCAAGTAGGTGTCACATTGCTTGCGTTCACTACTAGACTTACTTCGCTACCTTCGTTTATAATTTTCTGGACAGGAACAACCTGAAAGCAGAATTGCTTAGATTAATGGAGGTGAACAATGGCAGTGATTCTGCTGGCATCCACTTAAAGTATATAAAGTAAACTTCTCTTAAATTCTTCTTAAGAAAATGATAAATGTCTTTTAGATATATTAAGACGTTGACACTGGACCATCCATACACTTTTGACTTATATATGTATTTATTTAATCAATCTGAGAAGCGTTTCTTTCTCTTTTATTTAATGTAATGGATATTTTATATCCACTTAAAGTTATGTTACTAGTATCATACCTTCAATTATATTTATTTATTTTTCTTACACATGTTCCCTGTTAGGACTATTGCGAAGAATTTAGTAATTGAGTATATTTAAATAAAGATAATAGACCTTGACTTGGATACATATTTGCAGATAAATTATTACCTGAAGAATCGGTAAGTTGTTTGGCACAAAGTTGGAAAGTAAAACTTTGTATCTGAAAAATTAATAAAACAAATATTTGCTGTAATTCTATTTATATAGCACCCGCCTATACCTATGTCGATATTCTTTAATTAGACAAAAATTCTAATAAATAAATTCCTTTTATCATAATTAAAATATATGTACTAGATAACTCTAAAACTTAAAAACACTAACTAACTTTAACATTTAATTAGTAAAAACGCAATTTTATTTAACAAAAAGCCCAAAAAATACTTACTCTCCCAAAAGTGGCAACCCATATAGAAAAGTTAACGTCTCGTTTTCACTGATACTATTATCAGCAAAATTGTAATCTTGATCATCATATAGAATTTTCCATTTGTACTAGAATGTTCAAGGAAAATTAATCCAAGGTGTTATTAGGGCGTTTTTTACAAACACGCAAACAAAGGATTCCAGATGAATTAAAAATTTAGAAATGAAAAATTAAGAAGTTGAGTATTGAAAGATTTATCGTTATTATTTTTCATATTATATCTTAAATATCTTCAGACACGATATTCAATTCAAACTGCAATAAATAAAAATTTATGTCCTTTTGTAAGATGGTTACCTATTGAAATGGTTACCACTGAAATCAGGTGATGCCCTCTTAATTTTGAATTTGGAACAATATTACTTACAATTGAAGGAACTGCGTAGTAATCATGACTAATGACTATAGATTCAATAGAAAACGTGTTATTGGCAGGAACAATTATATAGTCAACATTCAAATATATATTCAGTCCTCGGTGAGACACTATAAATGGCAGGTTTGTCTGAAAAATAATATACGCTATATTGGCACTGGTCCAAAGTTAGATCAGTATGCTAAGCACCACTGAGCATATAAACACTACGTTGTCTAGCACAGGGAACTTAAGTTAGATCGTTTAATTTGAAATGTTGTTGTGTGAAAAGTGCTGGACCAAGATTGAAGTAATATTATGATCTAGTAAAAACATGTTTAACTTTTTTTGTTACTTCAGATAAAGGGACGGTGACCAAACAATTAACTATTTTGTTAGTAATTTTATTTAAATTAAGTATTGTCACCTGACTTAAATGATCCCCATTGCTATATCTGATGACTTTACAAGTAACGTTATACATGTATCCAGCCTTCAATGATAGCGGAGGTATTTCCAGTCTAGAACTTTGTACTTCGGATATTTTAAGATTCAGTTCTGAATCCACGTTCATAACTGTCCAAGAAAACTGTGAAAGTCACTCACTAGAATAATTACACTTTAATACCATTAACAATTCAATAGACACCGCAGAACATTTTAAGCCGTATATATTTAGAATGAAATAAATATAATTCCCCAAAGATTGAAATCGGAGTTATCGAAAACTAAGAGATGCTTCCGATGACTGCAAAGAGTATCTCTAGTGCTTTCACTGCCTGATAGGTAAATATGTGTACTATTAAACAGTTGATACACAGCTCAGTAAACAATATAATTTGTGCCCATATAAGAGTTATAACGGCTGAAAATCTGCTGCTAAAACCACTATAACCCCATTTAAAACATCTTTCAATATCCAAGTAAAGCGTAAGGCGTCCGCTGTACAGCCTTTATGTGATACTTGGGCATTCTTTGATTATAATCACTTATCAATATGTCCGGATATTTTTCCAAATCTTTGGCAAAGGTCAACCGGACTCGAATACACAGTTGTATTACCCCTACTTACTTTGCCAGTGATTCCGGTAGGGGAAAATATTTGTACGATGAGTATTAATATATGTTAAACAGTCATGAATGTTTGTATGATCATTTAGTATATTTCTGATATTTGCATATAAAATACTATCTATACTTCTCCGTTATCTAGTATCCATAGCACATGCTCTTAACGATGCTTAATTTGGACGGGATAATAGGTTTAAGTGTGAAAAATATTTATATTTTATATTATACCTTAGCGCGCATCCACCAGGTGACAGTGCCGAAAGTAATCGGAACTATAAGTATGAATAATTATAGAATATTGACGGGAAATTTAAATACTCTCTTACGGCTCAATACTTACATAAAAGTCCTGAGTGGCAAAACAAGTTGTCACTTGTGCCTCTATAACAAAGGCAATGTCAGCGTGAGCTATCTGAGCTCCTACCAGAAAAATTGACAACATGTCATTTCTTCCTTCAACCATTAGCTTATGATCACCTTGTGTGTTATCTATATTAAAGGTTTCCGGCTGCTCATCTCTTGTACCGCCCTCCACAGCAATGACATTAAATACGTAGTTGACTCCGCGTAGCAGCTGTTATTCGTAAAATAAAAAATTTAAAGATAATATATAAAGAGATTCAATCTTGATCAAATTGAATCAATACTTAGAAAATGTTTTAATATAAGTGAAATAATTTCTCCCATAAAACGGGCAAATATTTTATTTTTAGTAAAATGATACTTACTTTATCATTCTCGATGATATAGACGTATGGCTCAGGTTGGAGCGCATTGAGTTGCTTTTCAAGGGCTCGCACGGTACGCCACAACATGATTGAGAAACGCTGCGTAGGCGCTACCAATGGGATCCAGCGAACTGTCCACTCGATACAGAGTTCTGTGTTACTTGTTAATTGTAATCTATAAAAAAAATCTCAAATTTGTGACACACTGTCATATCAAACATTGTCTTTAATTGACTCTTAAAATTATGAACGCCAAGATGCTAAGAAGGCTAATAATGTTTAAGTTGAATAAATACTGGACAAGTAACAACTACTTTGTGGTTCGAAACAAAAGAAACTAATGCCAAGTCTGCACCTAACATTTAAATTAAAATGTTTCGTAATTATTGGACAATGGGCCCAATTCTGTTTTACGCGGACTAAATTAAATTTAAGTTATTCGCATCTCTCTGAAACCAATTCATTAAGAAGGGATAGAATGATTTTAAGGAATATCAAGTTAGGAGTCACTTAGACAATTCATACATATTCAACTTATTTTAATCGGCATGTTTTATGATGCGCATTAATATGAGCCGAAAAACGGTTAAACCATTTTAGAAATGACAAATGACGTCACCGGTCACCAGTCTTTCATCTGTCTTTTTGGTTGTATTGTACTGAAAGAGTTGTACTAAACTTAAATTTAATTTAGTTCGTGCACTACGGAATCTGGGTCAGTATTCTACGTACGTAATAACAGTGGTATCCGGTATCTCATCAGTGGCATTCTCGTCTTTTGGGCACATAAACTGTGGAGCCAAAATTCGAAATTTCGATACACTTTCTGGAAACTAATAAAGAAGTGGTAATTACAAAACTTTTTTAAACTTACACTTATGTTGTTTATTACATTTGATATGCTGTCTCTGTCTGAGACAGAGGCTTCTATTCGAAAAAAAATAGATTTAGTTGGCATAGTGTCCCATAAATTAAGCCGCGACATATTTCAGGGAATATCAAGATAATTAAAAAAAATCTGTATCTTGTACTTGTATTTTACAGTTTGACAGATTTAGTTTATAATTAAACTAAATATCCCAATATATTATGTATCAAGAAATTTATCTGATGATTTTAAAAGGATCTTTGTAATTAACAAATGTAACTACTATGAAATGTAAAATTTATATGTCGACAATTGAATTTTCTACTGTTAGAAGAATGAGTTCAGAGGATATGTAATTAAAAATTCCAAGTGGCTCATAATCATGTACTAAAATGCAATAATGTAAAAAAGCAATATGTTTTGCTCAATACTTAATATTTTAGTAAAAGTCTAGTATTTTAATAGATACATACTGTTTGCGAAGATATAGAGGAAATAAACTGTAATATTACCACAGTATTTATAGAGCACAAATTAAAAAACATTTTAATATCAAACGTTTCAACATGCTCGACTACGACCAATTGGAAAATGGTCTGTAAAGAATATTTTTACATTACATTTGAAGGTAATTATTATATTCATGTTGAATTTCATATCGCGTGTACAATAAAACGCTAGAGATTAGAGAGATAAGATTAGTCTGCTCAAATAACCTTTGACACAGGCAAACTTCAGTCGAAAGCATATTTGTCACATCAAACCAATAATATGATTCAAAACAAGATATTCTTTATTGCACACGAATCAATTTAAAAATAAACAGTTAATTAACAATTTAATAAACAGCAGGTCAAGAACAGTAAAGGCGGTCTGCTTTCAATAGAAAGTATTTTCCAATTATTTTGTCTTCTTCACAACGCTGAGAGACGCTACTGTTATTTTCATATGATTTGACAGCTGACGACGAACACAGTTCAATTCGATTGATTGTTAATGATACACAAGGGTTGTATATAGTTACGCTACTGCTATTGCAGTATCAAATATACCATGTTAGAGGAACTTTCACTGCTGTAAAATAGGACATGCAAGCCGGTTCGAATAACACGGAAGGCAAAATGTACATTATACTCGTTACGATTGAAACCTACACTAGGGGTATAGATCTTAAAAAATACCTAAACGTAATTCATTGCAAATATATAATATGAAAATAAATATTGTATTTATTGCTTACCAGTCGAAAAGCGGCAGATTTCAATATATATGATTTCAATATATAAGAATATATAGTTCAAAATCTATTGTGTTTGTTATATGTGTAGATTTAATAAGGTGGAAAATTATATGATAAATTCTACTTTTTCACTGATTGATTTGGATTGATTAAATTTACTTTAGGAATAAAATGGATCACTTAAGCTATGATAATAATATCATGTTTAATTTATTTGGCTACTGTTTAATTATAATTTATAGCAAGCTTTAAAGCTAATCTCTTCTTTATTACATTGTTTTAAAGCTATAAAGGGTAATATCACTCTTAAGTGGGCTATTTACAATAACTGAGTATCTATTTACTGGGATTATCTTTGTGAAAATTTGAAATATGAGACGTTTCTAACCCACAGAATGCTTTCTCTGGGGCTTTATCCTTAAATTAATAAGTTCTTTATTCTGTAGATAAAGATCTAATATCATTTAATGGTGTGGGTTCAATAAAGGTCTTGTTGCCAGTTCTATTAAAGCTGAAGCCCTAAGTTTGTATCCCAGTCGAGGCAAATATTTATTGCGGAAGAATACTCAAAAACTATTTAAATTTGAGGCAATCTTATCATGAATGACAATTTGTAAAGGAATATGTTTGTAATAGGAATATGTAATTGGGAATAATCGGGAAATATTAAGTCAAACCTTGATGTTATTGAGATAGATTCTGTCACAATAGCATCAAGGTTCAATGTCCCTTTCCCCACTTCAACAACATTATAATGCTGATGATACTTTATAAAACATAAGTAAACGACGTCAGAAATAATACAACTCTCGTTTACAATGTAATTAATTAAGTACAAATTGTAGGTACCGAACAATATTTAAAGAGGTAAAATAATTTTTCAAAAAATTTAATATAAAAATTCAAAAAACCCTATTAAATGAACTCGGATGATATCATTCTATAATACATACAGTCAAATGTATTATATTTTGTAAGTATTCAAAATTATAGTAAGTAAGTATTCCTAAATTATCGAAGCTGCTAATACTATCACAAATATTTGCAGAAGTATAAAATAATTTGGGCGGTCGATTGATACAGTTACGTGACTTGCCTAGATGTCTTTAATGAAACATTCATTTAGCTACGTTCTCTGCCTCAGCAGAATCTTCTTGCTGATGATAAAAATGTAATAAACGTTTACTTATATTACGAATGTGAACGTTTGATACTCCAATCACGTAAATTTGGCTTTGATAACATACACTTAATTTTTACAGCCTGTATTAGAAAATAAAACAATATTTCAAAAAGCATGAGCTTTTTGAGTCTTGAGACTTATTTTTCAGACACAAGTATCCAATAATTATATATATATATATATATATGTATATTATAAGTTTAAAATAATAACAGAGTATTCAGCTAGAATCAAAAACATCAAAATAATGTAACATTAATTTGTATGAAGTCACTATTTATAACTCGCTCGTGGGATATGTCAAGGGCATAACATTACAGTGTTATTAACGAAAATAATTACGACATATGAACATTTTATTTTATGGGGACGATAAAATAGCACTGCTTTAAAGATATTTTGGTCAAATTTTTTGTTATTGAACCGAAGGACCATAATTCATTGTCATAAAAATCGACGCGCGGTTGACGCATGTGCGCCGAAATACAGCGAAGTTCGTCCAAACGAACACTGTGTTGCGAGCCCGAGAGCCGTCGAAGACGCCCGAGCAGTGCCGAAACGGACACTCGGTGGAACTCACGCTCGCTCGTACTAGACATTATTGACCATTTCCTGCGACATTCTCACAAAAACACATTGCCTGCCGACAAAACTGCCCCAATATTTAACAATAAGTGACAATACAGTGAAAAGTGACAAATACTACGTGTAATAAGTATTGATTTAAATATTTTACTAACAGTTGTGTAATGGATAAGTGCATAAGCAGCACATGGCTAGCACCCGCTAATAGATTACGTTAATTAACTTAAGAAGACTAATAAAATAAAGAGATCGTATTCATTTTAAAGTCGGCCCAGTTCGTAAAGAAGATTTTACAAAAGAAGTTATACCGGCCTTGGGAATAACAAGAGTTTTGTTACTAAAAATGCCTACATATATACAAGAAAATATTGCTCTACTGAATATGATGTCTTCGGATAATTTAGAAGATGATTTAAAAAGTGTCCAGTTGCATTTTCCGTCGGACAGGCGATTACAAAGTGACGGCGCATGCGTGGAGGAGAGGGTGAGAACGTCCCGGGGAGACATTCTGGTGGCGGTCCGAGGGGATCGCAACAAACATGCTATTCTTACTTACCATGACCTTGGTCTCAACTACGCGGCTAATTTCCAAGCATTTTTTAACTTTGTTGACATGAGATCTATTCTGGATAAATTCTGCATTTACCACATAAATGCCCCTGGTCAAGAAGAAGGTGCGCATTCCTTACCCGAAGATTATACTTACCCAAGTATGGATGCCCTCTCTTCTCAAATAGATTTCGTTTTGGGTCATTTTGGTATAAGATCGTTCATTGGTTTTGGAGTGGGGGCGGGTGCAAATATTTTGGCGCGTTATGCTATTGTCAATCCTCAAAAAGTAGATGCTCTTGTTCTGATAAATTGCACTTCTACTCAAGCCGGATGGACTGAATGGCTATACCAAAAGATTAACACCAGACAGCTACGCTCGAATGGAATGACGCAGGGAGCATTGGATTACTTGATGTGGCATCACTTCGGCCGTAGCACAGAAGATAGAAATCATGATCTTGCTCAAGTCTACAAGGAATGCTTCTCGCATGTCAACCCGGCCAACTTATCAATGTTTATTGATTCTTACTTACGGCGTAATGATTTATCAATATCACGTGAAAGTAATACGATTAAAGTACCTGTTCTGAACGTAACTGGGGCGTTGTCACCACATGTTGATGACACCGTAACATTTAATGGAAGGCTTGAACCTGCCAAGACCTCCTGGCTAAGTATCTCTGACTGTGGTATGGTATTGGAGGAACAACCAAGTAAAATAGCGGAAGCATTCAAATTATTTTTGCAGGGAGAGGGATATCTAAGGTAGTAGGTTGCCGAAATGATACAAAACCGCAGCGCTGCAATTCATAGAATGCACTTGATGCTTACACGCGAGCTTTAATGACACTGTTGTAGACACTCGATGGAAGTAGAGAAAAAGATATTGTTCCTTGTTTTTAGATATTTACTTGAATAAATTTTATTTTCTGGCTTAAATAACTTTTTTTTAAACCCGATACAAAAAGATATAAATTATGGCAATTAAGGCTATACTCAATGTAGCTTCGTTATGAATAATTACGCAATTATGTGAAACAATGAAAAATATTGTCATTAGTTCCCTTTATATTTGGAGCCCGAGTTAAGCTAGGGTGGACTGATTTGCATATTCGATTAAATCAAATTAAAAGCCGCAGTAATCCTGATTAGATTTTGCTAACTGGAAATTTTTTCACTACTAAGAGCACCAACATATATATATAAAGCGCTCAAAATGTCAATGAGCTTTTAAAACGTTGTGAGTGTACCTACTGGTGAGTAGGCAAATATAGATTTATAATAAATAAGATACTGAGAATTGTTCAATGTTTCGAACTGCATAATGTATTTGTAGATAATGAATAAGTAGGTAAACAGTTTTATTTAAAAGAATTCTGAGTGTTAAATTAAATTAATAAAACATTCTAAGATATTATAATTATTACTTGATTCGTCTGGTTTGCGTGGATGCATCCATTGTTTAAATGGTTTGAAATCTTTAATCTGCAGGCCTACCATAAAGCATATCCGAAGTTATGGACCAAAATAAATGTTTTTCTTGAAATTACCTCTTGTTGCTTAGTGGAGTAAGTTCTCAAGTAGTCGAAATCAAGCTTCGTATTCACTCTTTACTCAGACTCAGAATTTATTAGAACTTGCAACTCAGAATTATCGAATAGATTTTTTCAAAGTAACCCTACCGGTAGATATTACATAATGCACAGTGCAAAGTTATTATATTTACCTTCAATATTTCTCTTAATTTTGGAAAACAATCGGATATTTAAAAGGTTGAAATGAAAATAAATATCAACTTAGTATATAAAAATGTTAAGCTACATTTTTGTTTAAGATATTTACTAATATAAGACAATATTTACAACGATATTCTCCATAATATTCCGTGAATCCGTCCTATATTGTATAAATAATAATTGCAACTAGTTTTTTAATCGTTATATTCTTTTAAAACAGATGACTTTTAAACAGATCCTATCCAGTTTCGTACAGCTTTGAACAATGGAAATTGTAATTATTTTAAAATAAACAGTTTGATTAGCTAATCCAAAATGATTTTTAACCATTTGATTTCAAAAACCTTCATTTTAAGTTTTAGGTACCACCTTTAAGATGAATTTGATAAGAAATTAAAGGTGCGTGCTCGATAAAACTCAGTGCTTTAGCTTACAGTAGAGCTTAAATAAATAATATTGAAAGCGATAACATCTGTGCAGATTTTTAAAAAAGGCGATATTTTATAAATTTCAATTCATTTAACCTCATTAGTTTTTTATGTTGTATCTTTTCTCCAAGAGAGAATTATATTGAATATAAAATATTTTAAATAGAAATTTATAACTTTGACCTTAAAATCTGGAATCGTGTTTGTTTCATTATGGTAAGTTGCCACGTATACCAAACCTGTAAAATATGGATGGAAGACCTGAAAAAAGTAGATACTTTGTCAAGATTGTTTAATCTGGACAAACCGCCTTTTTGAGGCAGAGTTGGAAGGAGGTAGTGTTCAAAATCAAGTAACTTAGTTGAGCTTTTGGAATTTCATCCATTAAATCCGTTAATAATTTTAAATTATCAATTTATCATTATATATATTCTCTCCTCTGGAAAGAGCCAATAGGCTCTTTCCAGGGAGCCAATTACAACTAGAGCTTCTGGTTCTTAACGATGAATGTAGACATTTTTTTCTATCAACTCTTGATAGTGAGTGGTGATTGTTTTTATTTTAACTATTAATAAGCGTGGTAATGAATCATAGAGTGATGAAGTAAGAATGTAATTAAAGATGCTGAATTTGGATAGTGCTGCGAATTAAATATAATTCAACTCATTAAGGACCCCATGGAATTAAATACAATCAAGACAATGAAAAATTAATTGTGTCTGGTATCCTGAATATATTAAGCATATTTTACTACAATTGTACTTAACGTACCATGAATAGTTTAAGCTATTTATTCATCATTATTTCCAACAAACTACGTACTGACATTCTATTGACGTTCACAAATTTGTAAAACTTTTCAGAGTTATGTATTAATTTGAAACTTATATAAATGTTTTTAAAGTTTAAAAGCAAATTTGTGATTTACGGTTAATGATGGTAGGTACTACTACACTTAAATATAAGAATTGTAACAATCTTGACTACAGATAAATATGTAAAATACGAAGGAGTATTTTGTAAAAAAAGGAAGCTAAAATTGCAGGCTGTAATTAATTTTGGATTCGCGTTGTTCGCTCATTGTATTTTTATTGTACAGAGTTTTTCCTGTACAAACGTGCATGGCTGCAGGCTGGGGAGTATGTGGGGTTAGGTCGGGAGTCAGTAAAATGGACTTAGGGGTGGATTGAGCGTCGATCGAGGGGGTATTGAGGGGGCACCTCCCACTGACCAATGAACGGATTATGAAATATTTCATCGGAAACGTTGATAAGAAAAACAAAGTCCTTAAGTATCTACTTTTTAACATCCATAGATCAAGCTCATCGACAGGGCAGGCTATTTATGTAAGATATTATTTAAATTCTTATATAACTTGATATTTAAGAATACTTTATATATAAAATATTTAAAAAAGTGTATCGCATAAAACCTTTTTACTTTATCAAAATCCCCTGTATAATTATTTTTTGATACGACAAAATTTCACGAATATTTTAAAATTTTGTTTCTACATTACTTAATCTTCCAAAAGATATTTAATTAAATGCGGCTTTTTAGAAATTTTGAGCGTGTTAAAATGATATTTCCTATTGCTCACGTATCTCAGGTACCTTATTTTAGTAGGACCATCTGGGATTTCAGGCTAGGCGTACCAGGAATCCAGATGTTGAATTCTCGTTCCATTTTTCTTTTGTTAAAAAATTTATTTAACTAAACATAAAATTTGGAGGACCTAATAGGAATTTTATTCAAGAATTTAAACTGCTGTTTTCACTTGATAATAAAAAGGTAAACGACTTTTTTTGGGTTGGAGTGTGTAATAAATTAGTAATGTAAATAAAAAACAAGTTGCTTTAAATATATTTATATTATTGATTTTGACACGTAAGTACTTACTATTTATTTACATAATACAATCATATTGTCATAGAAACATACAATAAAAATTGACTAGATTTTTTGACTACATAAAATATTTACAAATTTAAGCTCCGAATTAGATTAGATATTATATATCAGTCTAACTAGGATATTTATTTACAATATTACATAATTTTTTTATATTTTAATGTTATTACTCCAATGAGCCGTAATATCGGAAGGTAATTTATAATGGTTAGCAATTGTTTTTTTTTGTGAAAATGTTAATAATTCTGTTTCCTCCCAAAAATACATGCTTTAAAAATCAAATGACAAACAGTCAGTAACTTAATGTTACGTAGAATAGTTAACAATATAAATAAACATAAACTACTTTAATAATGATTGTAATTGAAAAACGCTGTATTGGTGGCTTGTGAATTTTGGTGGGATTAGGCATTACAAGTGGTTATGTGAATATTGGCCTCCGACTTCTGAGCTGGGAATTAGAAACCGTTTTAATCTATAAAATACTTACCACGACAGAATAGAATAGAATATATCTTTATTGAACATCAGCCAATCAAAAAAGAAATACATAGGGAACATTGAACTAATTTTAGTATAATCTTGCTAATAATCGGTAGTATATCTTACCTGACTATAGATAAAAATTTGTTTTTGTTTTTGCACCGAATTTTGCAAGAATATACTCAACTCAGAAACACAGATTTATTAGTTGAGAAGACTTTATATTCATACAATACTTATCGTATTTATAACGCAAGTAGTGAAAAGTTGAACATTTTTCAATAACGTTTTTTAAAATTAAGGTATAATTTTGTTACTATACAACAAGTCAGTGAAGTGATATTTCACGTTATGGTGTCACAATTTGATAACCATAGGTAACTAACATGATATAGGTATTTACACCTTAGTATGCAAGGAATTTAGAACTCCAATTCCAAAGATAAAGTATTCCATTTCAATCTCCATTAACTCTGAATAATATATAATTATACGTTTGGATAACAATTCTATCAAAATACGAACACAAGTCCTAGAGCCGTCAAAACAACGTTTTGTCAGTTAATTGTTGTTTTTGTAAGGCATTTAACTATAACGATTAAATGTAAGATTGTCTTATTTCAATTAGAACATCTATTTATTACTGTGTAAAACTATCTAGACGTAAAATGTATCAGATTATTGGTAGTATAAGGTACTTATTTTAAAGTTAAAATGGCAGTCAGTTAAGATTTATCTATAGTTTTATAGAATTCGTTTGTATTGATGCATTTTCCTTCCTATATGTAAATTTAAAAATTTACAAAAGATATGTAGTTAACGTATTTTTTTTCAAATGAGAATGACAAGAACTCTTCTTTATTCGCTTTCCAAATTGATACAAATGTAATCAATTTATACATACATATTTATATAAATCTTACGTAGTTTAAGTTATAACTTAATTAAAATTTTATTAAATATGACAAAAAATCTAACAAAAACTTTCTAGATATTAAATAAATATACGTATACTTAATCTAAATGACATCTCATTTAAGGATTCAAATAAGAAACACACGAGTTAAGTTCATAATACAAACACGCTGGTCCAATACTAGGTGGGTAAAAACGGTTGCTGCGACAACCGACTGAAGTATGGAGCTTCATAGAAAAAGTTACTTTGTTGTCGTGATTGTAACCAGATCGAGCGGCACCAACGTGCTCCACACAATTACATAATTAACATTAATGCACTTACTGCACCGTCGTCTGTTCAAGACACCCGCTTAGTGGAAGCCCTTTGAGTGACATTTTGTTTGTTTTCATATTTTTCTTCAGTATTTTTTATTTCGTTTTATTTGCGAGACTAAATATATTATTTTCCTTTCTCACTTAAACATAACGTATTTCACCTACATTTAAAACAAAATTAAAGTTTTTTTTTAAATTCCATCAAGTAATAGGTTTTCAATAAATCCGGCTTGAAGCTTTCGTTTCCGATCTTTTTTCAAACTAAATTCCTATTGATATTTCACTCCTGTCGCACACTTTGATGTTCCGGAACAGAAAAGTTCCATTAAAAATGTGGCCGCGAGTTGAAATTCTGTATGCATAATTAAGTTCGTCCGACTGGCGTCGTGACATCACACGGTGGGAATTTAAATATATTCTGTCATATCAGCCTTACTCCATAGTGTTTACCTTCTTGGTAAGTTAAAATATTGAATATGCTTTTAACTTATTCCAGTTGTTTTCATTTGCTCATAGGAAAACCTACAGGGAATACCTATGTTTGCATCTGGCATAAAAAGGGTAGGATATGAATGGTAAAACCATTGAAAATTCATTAATCAATAATATAATAGGTTGGTTCTTATAAGAATCAATTTCAAATAACTTTTCATTCTGATTTAGATATTTTTTTATTTTGGATCATTTTACCGATTGCCATAGAGTACATACTAAGTATTATATTTTAGTATAACTCACTATTATAAAAAGAATAATGTGGATTTCCTTAAAGGATAATACTTGACAGAATGAAAGGAATAAGGGATAAAATGAGGGATAACATTGAAAGGGTAAACCAAATACAAAAATTATCGGCAAACCCTACTCACATAAGTATAAATCTTATACGATTGCATTTCACTTGAGGCTGGTCCGTTAAAAGCTTTTCTGTTTCCTCTATTACACAGATTCAATATTTTATATACAAAGTCTCCGTTAGTACAAATTGGCAGTTTTTTTTGTTTGGCACAAAATTAATTAAACAGTTTTTAAAAAGTAGACAGTTGTAATACAAACTTTGGCACGTTATTTCTTTCATAGCACAAGAATAAACAAGGCTTTCAGCAACTAAAAGTAATATTATCATTATATTTTATACTTTGTTACTTTGTGGATATGTGGAAAATTGCATGCAGACAAAACAATTGCAGTTATTGTTACTTGATTCTACAGTAGTGCCCTACGCGAAGCTTATGTCCGTTTCACTTGATTTTATATTTTATTATTTATCTACTAATATTAATATGTTGACTCTGATGAGAGTCTGTAATTAGGTGAATTTCAATAGGTCAAATAAAATATGTTTTTGTTTGATTTTATCAAACAACAAACCAATACAAAGTTTAAACTTGATAAAAAAACTTCGAATCAGAAAAGGTGTAAAAATGCAAACATCGAAAGATGATAATTATCTAAGCCCACAATGTTCATAGGAAGTTTTATAAAATCCAGGAACGGACTACATAACTTTTCTGATAGTGCAATGGAAGTACTCCGATATAATCATGATCCATGGGGACTTGTTTAGTTAATCATATTATATTAGTCATTAGCATCATGTGCCGTCAGAAGCGTTCCGGCTACGGCTTCGCCGCTAGCTGTGCTCGTGGTGGGTCCGCGGTGACAGCGACCCAGGGCCGGACTCTGCGCTAGAGTCTCCGGCGTATACTTCTGAAAACCCGCCCCCGCTACCTCGTCCGCCGCCACTCCCACCTCCGCCACCTGAGAAGTATAAGTACTTACAACCTTTACTTACCTTACTCAAAGATTGCAAGAATCTGCTATTTAAAGCATGCATTCAACTAACAGTTATACAAAACATAGATAATATTACCGTGGTGTGACAGTGGCACGCAGTAGGAAGTAGCAGCGCAATGACGCGGGCGCACCTTTTCGTACCGGCTAAGTTGCTGTAACTCGCAGTCTGAGTGATGCTTCTCGACTGTGCAGATAACAAATTAATCTATTTTATAATATTTTTCTGGAAAAATAACATAAGGATATTATAAACTATCTGTGGAGCTCGTGTTCTGTTTTATTAAAAATATGTTGTTACAGTAAAATTTGGGTAGGCCAGAGTTATTTTTGATTAAATACATAGCTCAGATTTGTATAAGTACTGTATTGGAAGAGAAACTTATAGAAAATCGAAATCAGAAGTTTTTTCTAACTGTTCAATTTATATAGGGCAACCCTACGTTAATTAAGAAGATAATAGTATATTGTATATGGCTTTGGCCTCTATTAATTGTTACATTAAAAGAATTGTGACAAAAAAATCAATCCTTAAAAATGTTTCAAATTTGACGCCGATCCAATCTCATAAAAATGTACTAATAATAAAAAAGTTTCTTCGCATTTTATAAAAAAATTTAAGACATTTTTCAAAGTTAATTTACATTTAACTACAGTATATATGTGCTATTTTGTTTGTAGACTTTCTGTCATCTTGAGACATGATCCCGTTGCTGTAGACATTTTGGGAGTACACGGTTCGTAAAGTTTCTTTCAGTGAGTTCATGTGGCACTCAAATATCGAGCTTTTTTGTATACCCAGCTTTTTTCAAATAGGTCAAAACTGTTTTGTGGTCAATTACCAGTTCTTCAGCTATGTGCCGATATACCGATCTTGCTCCACTTTTTCAAATAATCAAATGACCGCTAACTAATGAACAAATTTTTTGGAAGAGTTCGAATTCTTTAATTTTATCTATTACTATTAATATTAAGCTAATAACTCAATACTTTTCAGTATTATAATTATATTTTTCAATCTTGACTTTCATTAGAGTATGTAATGTATCTAGGCTGAGTTAAAGTATTTTACTAAAGTTTGAACTTCAATTGCTTGACAATCACTCGAGTAAACGTTACTTTTAGATGACTGTCCGAATAAAGTAGTGTAATATTTTTGAAATAAATATCAAAATTATTCTCTAGGAAGACAAATTCATCATTCAATGGATGTCAAACAACAGCAATTCCGCATAAAACGTTGTCAAAATGAATTTACATTTCTTTTTCATAAAAATTGCTTTTGGGATTTGAGCTTTGAAATTTTGCACCGATTTAAATTATTTGAGTATTTTAGCAGTATTTTAATTATTTTGCTTGTAGCTTTATGTTAAATCAGCATACAGCAAGCACACAATCTCAAAAATACTCGTACACTATGTAAATGTTACCCAATAATATTATGTTAAGGTAAAAACAATAGTTTTTATTTGTTTACAATAATTTCAATCTTGCTACATAGAAATGCATGTATATATTAACTGCATGCTTTTGTTATAAAGCAATGGTGTGCAGTGCGGTCGAAATAATATAATCTTTCAGGAAGTCAGCCTACCATAATATTTTGTTAGCAAGAACTTTAGATAATAATAATTGTGAGATTACAAAACTTTTCATTAATTTCCCATTTTCTAAAATTACTGACACGTTTACATACCATCTGCTCTGTCTCGGAGCCTCTGCGGGTGTTTCCTACAAGGTCTATGTGGAGGAGCGTCATTATCGCGATGTCCGAAGGTTCTGAACTGCAGCGTGTGGTCGAGTGTTGCCGCCGCCGCCTCTCCGCCAACAGCGAATGTTGCGTAAGGACTTATCTCGTATACGTCTAGATGATATATGGGAATCAATTACCCTTATTATATTTTAGAATTTTATAATTTAATTTCGTACGTAACATTTCAAGTGGAAATCTAATCTACGAATAATAGGTACTTATATATTTTATTAATATTATATAATCGACATTAAAATCATTGTAAGCGCAACGCCTCTAATCCTAATAGATGTTACAATAATGGAATAGAGCAAGATTGGGAAGAATAGGAACTAAATACCATTCTCTTTGACTTGTATATAATACAAGATCTTATAAATATTATTATTATTTTAAGAACAAACGAAAATATCACGTGACCAATGGAAATGATGTGCACAATATCACTGACAATATACTTGATAATTTTGAAGACTTTTTAAAAGCCAATATTTAGTACATGGTTATTTAATAATAACGTAAATAATTTCTCAGAATATTAATTATATATTCACACATATGACGTCACATAATTTTCACACGTGACGTAGGATTCGCAATATATTGAACCTTTGAAATTGCCGTCATAGAGTTAAGTAGATCCGCCGGATTTTTTATTTAGGGACCCGCCTCCCTTAAGCGATATAAATGTCTATAAGTTTGCATTTCAACTAATTCCATTGAGCAATCTTTACGTCATTGAGTAATATACAATTTTTTATATTTAGATTAGTAAGTTATCACTTACCAGATGCAGGTGATAATTTGTCGTGCTTGTAATCATGTTGGCAATTCCTGATATTTTGTTGCTCTGGACATACTGACTTGTCTGTGCTGGCCGCAGAGTGGCTACAGCGTCGAGTTTCTTCATCCACCTGGGTACTACAGGGCCATAGAGTACTATGGACATACAAAAACCTGTTCCCATTCTGCTGTTTCAAAAATGTATAACCTTTCTTAAAGGAGGAACTCTTAAAGGAATTTATAAAACAAATGTTTATTAATGTAGTGGGGTTGTAGAAAGACAAAAATGTTATGATCGATGCAAATGTAAAATAGGACACAATGCTCAAGAGCTAGCTCGGCCTTATGATTTTTTTAATATACGTTTTAAAGAAATGTTCACTGATGATAATTTCACTTCTAATTCAATTTACAAAGATAATTTACCTATTTAGTATATTCCTAAAATGTGTGTACATATTAAAATCTGTATATCTCCGTAACATGAGATCACACTTAAAAAATATACCACTCGAAATTAGTTAATTGAATATTAAGATTGGTCAAGTAGAATTGACAAATGAACACAAGTCTTTACCTTCTTCTAGTTATTAAAACTAAAAGTAGCGCTGTGACAGCGACAGCCGCAAGCGCCGCGAACGCTAGCGATACAGCGCCCAGCACCCGCTCCGCGTCCGGTGTACTGCCGACAGTGGCGATGGGCCCGCCTTCCGATTGGAAAGCCACGGGCCGCCGGAGACGTTCTGTTACAATGAAAATTCACTACATCTACTATACAATGAGACTAAGAATAAGATCACAGGCTTCGCTCTCCAAAAGAAGGTCAACTAAAAATATTTGGCGATAACAAAGGTACCCATTTTTCAAGGTATGATTTGTCCAGTTCAAACGTTTTTGGTAATCCATTTGCAAACTCACTAAAGTTAAATTAATTTCATGTCTATGATGTCACAATTTGCTGTGACGAATTCATGCTATGCTTATTTTGTTCATATAGTAAAAAAGTACAAACACGAAGGCGTATCATCGTAGTTTGTCAGTAATTTAGGTAATACGATAATAACCTTTTATAGACATTTTCTAAGGCTTGAAGCTTAGCAGTTTGTAAATAATGCAATGTGTAATAAATAAAAAAAATTAGTTCTTAAAATTATGCTTAAATTTTATGTAATAGGGGTCAAGATATGAAATTAGCGTTGTAACGTACTGGCCACTTCGAATTGAAATTGAACCTGCACAGTGTGATCTTAATTCGAATTTAAAATAAAATATTTTTCACAAGAAAAATTATATATGACAATCGATTGTTTGACTTTAATCGTTTTTAAATTCGACCGATTCGATTCGATAAGTTTTAAACCCCTAATACGGTACCCCTAATGTGAGTTTCAATCGAATTGAACTGTCTCGATCGTGTTTGTTGTCAATTTTTAAATTGTATGCAAATAACGAAAGCGTCCCGGTTGTGAGTTGTGAGCTCTGTTGTTAGATTGGAAACGATTTTTTATATATGCGATTATAAGATGAGCGCAAATACGATCGAAACGCCCCTATATAATTGAAATTCACACTAGGTATACAGTAAAAAATCAACAATTGTCTGACATTTGCGAGGAGCTTGTAGGGCACAACCAATTAGGATAGTTATAAATTACTCGTACCTCCAGAATGTGTTGTAGTTGCTGCATATAAGATGGCCTGATGGCGCGTTGATTCTGTCGCAGTCCACAAACGAAGGCCGTACCAAGCACCAGCAGCCAAGCTTCCGATCACAACCTACAGCGAATTGATTTGATTAAATACTTCTGATAAAACTTTAATAAGCTACGGTGTACTTTTCATTGCCAGGTTAAATGAACAAAAATAGTTTTGTTACAGCTTTCTTAGTTCTAACTTAATTTTTATAAATTTGCGATAATATCTAACTAATGATTGCGATGTAAGTGATGCTAAGAATAATTTAACGAGATTATAAGATACTTAGGTAAATGTATAAGCATAATAATACAAATCAGCTCGTAGTTCACCAGATCAGCCGAGAAACGTACACTGCTGAATATAGGCTTCTCCCAAGGATCTCCACACCGTTCGGTCCTGCGCATCCAGCGACGTTTATTAGATCGTCAGTCTACCTTTTGGGAGTCCTGCAGCTTATGCCGGCAGGTGGCCGCCACTCGAGGACTTTTCCCTCCCAACGGCAGTCAGTTCTGCTCGTAATCCTGTCTACTTTTTCTTGTTCGCATTTATACCAAAATATTTAATTCTACCTCTCGATGATGGTGCAGCGATGTGAGATCCGCATCTCTCCAAGACGCTGTACCGCCAGCGTCTACGCGCCTCCACTGCAGCCGAACAAGTCGCGCGCCACACCGGACAGCCCTCCGAGCGTCAATCGCTAAAGCACTGCTATTACTCCACACTGCCGCTTCGGCGCCATGTTGCTGTGCTTCAGGGTCCCCTCCTCCTTCCCATACTAGCACTGTGAAAAAGAATCTGGTTTTATCTTCTTAGAAATATGACACTGTTTGTTATAAGTGATACGGCTACGGCAATTTTGCATGTTTGTATATTACTACTACATATGGTCATTAGTCGTTGGTCTTGTCAAAGTAATAATGAACTGTTTGAGCATAGTTATTAACACAAAATTGTTTCGGGTAGAAACGAATAACGAAAAAAGTTAAGGGTGATGCATCGCGGCTTAGTGAACTCTATCGTTACTTGGAATTCGTAATAGGCACACGAAATCCCGCTTCCATATAAAATGAACTCCAACAAGGTGGCTAGAACACTAACCCACTTCGCATATTGAATTCACATTTTGCTTACCATCAGGAGACGGGATATTTTATTTGCTTTTTGTAATAATAAAAATCTCGAAATGTCCTACCATGATTAACGGTTTTAAGAAGTTATGTTTTAGCTTCATTTATATCGGCCAATTACTAAAAAATCTGATTTCTACAATGAAAACTTAATTTGTAATTCGAACGTGTTCGTTCCTGTAGATTTCCGGTTCTAAGCTTTGTAGTATTTCGGTATAATACTTCCACATTTTTTTTCTAGTAAGAAGCTGTGGGAAGTAGGTAAAGAGGGTCGAAATAAAACAATGTTACGTGGACTTACCTGGTGGTTTAGTCTTAACTAGCAATGGTGTAGAAGGGGGTGATGGTCCAGCTCTCGAGTGAGCTACAGCCCTAACCGAATATGTGGCTCCACAAGCGAGAGCTCTCAGGACTACACTGGCAGCTTCACCGCCAGCTTCCAACCTTCTCTCTTCATCTCGTAGGTTAGCAGGCTCTACTCCTTCGCCAGTATCATCACGTATCCGTATCCACCAGATCGAGAAACCTTTTTGGGACCCAATCAAAAAGATATTTATTATTATGACCCTTTTAACGCCACATTGCACGGACGAGTGTGGTTAACGATAAGGCCCCGATTTTGTTGTAAATCAACTAAAATTAAATTTCACAGCAGTGCTTAGCTTTCATTGGAATGAAACAGAAAACACGTAATTTGATATTAATTAAGTAAACTGAAAACACTTCTATTAAAAGTGTATCGATCGGTTAATTGTATTTAAATTGACGTTTCTAAAAGTCCTTTTTACCTTTCTTATTAAAGTAATTTATAGAGAAAAACAACAAAATTGACACCAGTGCGATGGCGTTGAACGGGTGAGTCGGCGGGCTTGAATAGTATGAAATTATATTTCAATCTCGTCATTACACTGTTGTGCTGTGTTCTGATATTTTTTAAAATTAAATGATAATTTCAAAAAATAATCAAACTGGTTGACACTCTTGAAAATCCGAAGAAACTACTAAGTGAGAAGTAAATATATATGTATATATATAATCTAATAACAGACTCAAAATGATCTCAACAACAACTTAATTTTTAATCCTGATCGTTTCTTGAGATATTTAATTTGGCAGAAATTAAACTTTACCACTGAGTCTGTACTGAACTTCGTTATTGTGATGAATGGGTAATGGTATGTAAGTAAGCTGAAATTGAAAGTTGTGAACTCACCATGAGGTGGCGCGGCAGGATGATGTGTGGTTCTCCAAGTCAGCCTCGCCTCTTTATGAGCCGCGTGGTCCAAAGACAAGGTTGGAGCGGCCGGAGGCGCTGCGCATTCCACTCTGTACGTAACCTCTTCGGAACCGAATGCGTTGCGCGCTGAGCACGTGTAATTGCCACTTGTGGATGCGTCTACTTCTAGATTGAAAATAACGCTATTCCATTTACTTGTACTTCATTATCTATTTATTAATATAACAATTTAATATGTTGGATTATACAACGGTTTATTAGTTAGTAGGTCCCTGCTATTAGTATATTTTATATAATTTGATAACAGATCAATATTTTTTTTATTTTTCATAAATTTATTTTTCTTTCCATGGATTGGGTATTGTATGGTAGTAAATAAGGCTTTTTAAATACATTGTTATAAAGAACGCATATATGATCAGTAGCTAGCTTATGCGCTAACTTCTTCTGCAAGTTAAAGTGATAAGTTTACTCCTTTTTATTGCAACGTCATTATTATAACTTTAATCTTTCATTACAAGCGAATTTGCATGTTCTAAGTACAGACAAAGTAAAAAATAAATAAACAAAATTGAAATAAAAAATTTCTTTGCAAATGATTCTGATTATGAGTTGGCCGCTCTCATGATCGTTGAAAACGTAATATTATACACTTGTGGGTAATGAGAATTTGTCTATTTAAATTGCACGTACGTGTGTGTCTCTGTTTATGTTTCTATATCCGGTGGGTGTGTGTTTGAGTGTTGCTTGTATGTGAGTTATGTGATCATGATAATGAAGAGATGGTAGTAACTGTATCACATCAGCAGATACTTAGTTTGATTATAATTTAATTATATCTTACCATGAATAGAGAGATGTCCGTGAGGTGTTAGGTGTGTTCGAGGATCGTGCGTGACTGGTCTGTCACCACGAAGCCAACGAGCTCTAGGCGCTGGGTCCCCACGCCACGCACAAGCCAGACGTAAAGAATGGCCACATTGTACCCTAGCCCATACTCCAAATGAAAGCAGCCTGGCACCCGCTAGGTTTAAGGTGGAAAAAAAGGTAGGTACTTAAGTAGGAAAAGGTTCTCGGTAGTAGGTTCTCGTCTTAAAGGCACATATTTATATTTAAATATCAAAAGATTAAACGGTATAGTAATTATTATTTAACAAAGCTCATTAGACGATGTCTCATAAAATTTATAAGATTTATATGATATTTCCCTACTTACCTCTAGGCGTGGTAGTAGCAGGTTGAGGTGCTGAAGGTTCCCCTTCTCCGGCAGTTGAGTGCGCTGCTACCCATGCTTCGTAAGTTGATCCTTCAGACAAGGAACGAAGTTCCGTTGATCCTCCCAAGCCAACGGACTGATCACCATCTTCTGGCTGAACGGTCGTCGTTTGTGGTGGTCGATCCCTAAAATAATTGTGTAGAAGTAATCCCGAAATCAAAGTGATTCATATAACTGCGTTTTTAGATGTACCTGCCAAGCTCTCGGTAAAAGACGGTGTAATAAAGAATGGGTCCATTTGGTCGACTTGGAGGTAGCCAGCTCACTGCTAATGATGCAACCGACGTGGCAACAACTTTTACTGCAGCTGGTGGACCCGGTGCTAAATAAAAAAGCGTTTCTAGAGAAAACGACTCGCACAAAAACAACGACAATTCTCAAACAACTTTTATTTTAAAAACCTACCATCTTGCTGTGTAGTACAATGCATCGGATGAGCAGGTACACCATCTCCTGCTGCAGTGTATGCTAATGCTTGTATAGTGTAATTAGTATGTGGTCTCAGTGCGAGAAGAAGCGTTTCGACGCCCGCCACTCTCTTGACCTCTGCACCCGCGCCTGTGTTCATGCCGCCTCCGCCCCGCACTTCCCACTCCAGCCAATCTGCCGCTGCCGACAAACAACTGCCATCACTCAGCTTGGATTTGGCAACCTTTATGAGAGTATTGACGGTAAAAAGAA
Organism: Acentria ephemerella; assembly: GCA_943193645.1. NCBI lineage: Eukaryota > Metazoa > Arthropoda > Insecta > Lepidoptera > Crambidae > Acentria > Acentria ephemerella. The sequence goes on from OW971889.1 coordinate 4,865,766, forward strand.
CTTTATTTGAATAATAAATTTTATTTGTTAGCCTCCTAAGTCTAAAATAGCAGACCTATTACAAAAATAGTCGTCAACAGCATGGATTGTTCCATTCGCCTTGATTTGCTATGACATAAACTACTTTATTACAAGATAAAGCCACTTTTAAAACATAGACGTTAATTAACTTTTACCAAACCTTAATGTTCACAGATTTTGTTTTTAATTTTTCTCACAAGTTACTTACAATTTCATTGTAAGAAGGAAAGCAAAAGAATCAAAATTCAACCGTCGTATTTTTTGTAGTTGTTAGGGTTTTAGTTCTAAGACTCCAACCCGTAACACTATATATTTCAAAATCTTCAGAACCTCGTGTTGGTTACCTTCATTATTATTATTTATGAGGTTTTATTATATCATAAACATTTCCATCGAACTAGATAATAAGCGAAACCTCAAAAATGTCACAACAAATTTAGTAAAGGTAAATTCTGTTTATTTGATTGATGTACACTAGTAGTGTAGTTATTTATTGATGGGTAAATGTGACAAGCAATTATTGAAAGCAAGTCTTCTGCTTATTTGGAAAATTGAAAAAATAATGCAAGAAAGGACATTAAGAATTCGAGCAATCCATTGTTATATTACTTTTACTCACTGTGTTCTGGCCGGTACAGCAATTTATATCCTAATAAAGCACCGTGATGAGCATGCGCAGGTGGTGGCGACCACTCCACCTTTAAACTCTGTGGAGAAACGGCTCGGCACCGGACTGCTCTCGGTCCTTCTGATGGCACTAATTTTGAAATATGAGTTATTAATGAGTAAATATTTTGAAAAGCTAGATATATACGCACTGTGCGTTGTGCGTTTGCGAAATCATTGCTAAAGAAAATTCCTCGATATAAATGGTGACGTGTTAATAAAAAAGCAAACTTTCAATATGGTGTTTTGACATTTGAAACACCAATTTATCTCTGTATTAGACTGATCCTTCTGATGATCTTCTACTTAGTATGAGAGTTGGTAAACTGTTATGAGACGAATAACGTTCCGCCTCATACCATCCTCACGTTAAGTCATTCAAAGAAAAAATAAATCCATTTTTGGCAATATAAAAATTAAAATACTTCGTTCAACCTGCAATCTTCCTATAAAACAATAGGTTTGTTGATCCTCGAAGTCTTGAAACTTATTAAGTGCTCGAAAACGCAGCATAGAGTACTTCGAATAGTAAAACTCTGATAAAATTTCAAAAATTTCACTTTTATCAAAATAAAAAAGGCAACTACAAAAATTTGATTAACAAGATACAGTTTCTTTCTTGAACTCTATACTTAGTTCTATAATATAATACATTAACTATCATTAAATGTGTTTACCACTCTCTTGAGTTAGCGTGTTCACAGGTGGTGTAGCAGGACCTGCTCCAGCACTATTGAATGCTCTGACGCAAATGGAGTACCTATCAGATCAATGTTCTTGTTAATATACAGTAGATAATTTGGTATCAACAATATTTCTTATGGTCAAGTTCATTTCTTGTATGTTCACTTGATGATCAGTACGATTACGGTTTACAGGATTGTTTATCTATATAAATATAAATTCTTTAATATTTTATTTCAGTATAAGTTTATCATTAATAAGACGTCAAATTTAAAAAAAATTCTAACATGAATTAAAATAGATAAAGGTGTCAAAATTGTAATGATCAGGGCAAAGAAAAATAACCGGTGAATCAGTATTCAAGCAAATGTTTTTACACTGATATAACTCATAAAACCATCAACAAATTTAGTTGTTACCTTGTGTAATGTTCCAAGCTCTCTATGGTGTACTTAGTAATTTGACCCCTAACGGTAGCGAATTCCATGCCCACAGTAGAGCCGCTGGCTAAGGAGCCGTCAGCTGATGGCCACCACCATACTGTATAACCCAGCAGTTCTCCATTCCAGGAAGATGATGGCGGAGCCTATATCAAATATTCATATAAATATTACCTTTACTTACTTGTTATGTTATTTACAAAGTTGTATTATAGGATTCTGAAGATCAAGTGGGATATATTGAAAATTATGAAAACCTGAAACTTTTGTAATAAGCGGCCATTTTTAACTTTTTCGTTACGTTAGTTATGTGGCTTTTTGTACAACAAATATTATTATTGCTCCCAGAATGATCTGAGAGTTACGACCGCTGTCTCATTTTGTAATGACGTCAATATATAAAGAAACCCAATGGTTTTATAAAGGAATAATAAGAATTTATTTATGAACCTCCATAGATACAATATTCACCATACTTATTAATTCATTTTCTAGGAAACTGAAGTAAAGTAAATATGTAGACAATAATCAATCATCTATATCAAGTTTCTGCCCGCTCCTTTATCTGGGTAGCGGAGAGAATAAAGAAAACTTATACCCCCAATATATATAATATGTCTGTCTATTATTACATATTATTTTCACTACTTATTGTCTCATTGAAACTTACACTCCGCTTTAGATTTAACTGAGAGACTATTTAAACTAAGAAACTAAACTGTGAATCAATTTAAAATAAGTAAAAATTTTGATTAAGGTCGTAAGTCCCTTAAATGACAACAGGGGTGATTTATATATGATAAAGATTCTAAGGAGTTTCATTCAAGTATTTTTTTTCGAATGGAAAATAAATTTTATTGATTTTTTTTTCATTTTAAAGAAACTTTAGATTAATAGTAAACCAGTATCTTTATACAATTTTTCATATTAGCCTATTTTCTGCGAATTCATTGTGTACATTGACGTAAAAGATGAGAAGCACTTATTTTTTATTTGCTATTAAAATGATTTTGCTATTATAAAATTAAAATAAAGCTATTACTTCTAGATACCAATAAACGTTGCTACTCATATTTTCACAAACCTGCCAAGCCAGCTCTATAGTAGATGATCTGGGCGCAGAAGCACGCAGGCTCAGCGGCGCGCGCGCAGGCGGCTCGTGTAATGTCAACGCGAGCAATGAGCGGGTATGCGCGGACGAGAACTGCGCAGTTACTGTACGAGCTCTCACCAAGTACGCAGTCGCTGGTTCTAATCCTGTTATAGTTGTGCCTTCGTGCCTAGTTGAAAGTTATATAAATATGTTTTCACTAGATTCAGGGGATAGGTAATGTTAAATTTTATACAAATTATATTATCAATAGATAAATCTTACTATAATTATATTATTTAATTAAGATAGATAGAAAGGTTAGATTTTATAGTAAAATTTATCTATTGATTAAAGATATTAAATATTTTTTACAGGAAATTAGTGACCGTGTTTGATTACTGAGGAATGTAGTTTGTTTTCTTTTGAATTATTTACTACAAAAAAATAAATATTTTTTGACATACATTATTTACAATATTTTATAAGTCATAACCATAGGTACTTGAAGATCTAAAGATCTAAATAGCAAGTATGAAATGGTGGATCTTAAAATGTTAATTAGATACTTACGATAACGACACATATAACCGTTAATACATATATTTATTATTATTATGAGATTACCGAGAGCTAAAAGTCTGTTAATTTATTTCTAACAGTAAGTGCAAACCACGAAACTGTATAAACTTTCGAATTAGTTCTCTCACATAGTTCAATTAGCTCGCTTACTTAGCTTTGTAGATCGCAGTGGGAACTAAAATATAAATCAAAAAAATATATATCACATGGTCCGTTAGGTAATATACCTACCCATGTGCCACTAAAGAGAGTTAGTATCTCATTTTCATTCAAACTTGTAAATAAATATATTACTAATTGAAAAATCCCTAACAATTACATACATACAACGAAATTAAGCAGTGATATAGTTAAACGTATTAAAACTGTAAGTACTACTTACGAAAACATAACATTAACTGTAAAATAAGCGGTTTTCATTCGCGTGTTATATCAAATTGGACAAGATAAAAGAATGGGTATTTTATCGAAAGTGATTCAGGAAACTATTTTTATTTTAAATGAAAAAAAAACTCCCTAAACAAAGTTCCCTTTATTCACAGTCACGCCTGATAAATATTTTTGGTAGTCCTAAAAGTACCTTAAGATCTTTTTATAAATCATTGTACACTTATGATATAACCAATATACTATACGAACACAATACTACAAAGTATGAATAATTACAATTTTAAGGGTCTAAGGTTAAGAAAATGGTTTTTACGAAATAATACTCACTCAGTGTACGCGTCCACGTCATGCGACGAAGACGACACGTTATGCGTGTGCGCATCTCTCCACGAGTCCACGTTAATTGAGTCATGTTTTCTGTACTGGACCACGTAACCAAGCACAGGGGAGTTACCATCGTAAGGTCTTCGCCATTGTAACCTGACGGACCTGGATGTAGTGTCAAGCACTCGAAAATTGGCTGGTGGTTCAGGCGGCTCTGTCATAGAAAAAAGTGGCATCGAATGGCATAATCTTTAACTATGAGCGATAAAGGAAAGGTTTTTTAAAGAGCATCAAAGAGTTAGGAACTTCATTAACTTGCCCAACTATATCAAATTTTAAGACCCTTTTTTGTTGTTTAACACCCTAACTATGATAAAAACCCGGATTATAGCATTAATTTTATTACATTTGACGATTTTTTCCAAAATAAGTCATCGTACAAGTATATCTGCAGTTAGTGCAGAAGTAGTGAAGAAATCAATTAATGACACAATGATAAACATTTTTATATGTCTATATTTGTGCATAATTAAATGTAAAAATTAATATTATTATTAATTACCTTGAACAGCAAGATGTACGAAATGGTCGGACCGTCCATACGGATTTGACGCTTGACATCTATATACCCCTGAATCCCTCCTGTCTGCTCTTTCTATTACTAATTCACTCCTAAGACCTTCAGCACTCCGCGTTTCCGATATGCTCATTCTAAAAATGTTTTATAATCAATTTCAATTATTAGATAAAATTATTTGATTAAAATGCTAGTTTTCTAATTAAGGTCATCGTAAATTTAAATAATACAGGTTGGATAATACCAAAATTCGTTTTATAAAAAAAGCGTCTGAACTGTAGCGCTGCTGGGCTTTTCTATGAAAACTTCAGATAGAGTTACCTGTTAATTTACTTACCGGTAATCCGAATTAGGCAAGGCGCGACCTGAATGGCTCCAAGATGTGGATAATGGGGAGTCCCCTCGTGCTACACAAGCTAATCTAACTGTATCTCCAAGCTTAGCAGTTACATTCACTGAAGGCATCTCAAACCTTGCAGGCTCTAAAGAAGTGAAAAAATGAATTATGAAAATATTTTAAGGTAAAATTATCAAACAAGAAAATCAATAATATCAAATCAATACACAAGTTCGCCAGAAAAAGGAGGACAACAGTCCGTAGATGTATCTGTTCCCCCTGATGCCTCCACGCGTGCTGTACGATTACACAATAGAAATAAAAAAAAGATAACCATGCTCAATATTCAACTCAAATTAGTTAATAGTGATATTGGAGATACGAGATTTTGATTTGATACCCAACATGTATCCTATACATGTTGGGTATTAACATAATAGTAAGGTACATTTATGCTGTGGGTATTTCCAATAAATGATCAGTTAGCTGTAAACCGCTGTTTTATTAACATCTTATCACAAACAAAACCAATTCTAAACCCAATATTTGTCATGTTGTAGTTAGTTTACGGAAAGATAATATTTTCCAACGAAATCTAATTTGCACGAGCATTACACGTTTGAAATTATTTGGACAGTGTTCAGATGCAGTATACACAGTATACCTTGCACTATATAAGAAAATATAAATTGTATATTTTTTAAATGTATTTTAAAGAACATATTGAAGCCTCTATAACATTTAGGTTTGACTTCAAGAATGGTAATACTTAATTCGGACTGTAATAAATATTGCGAACAAACACTAGGTTTTTGTGATTGGTTAAAGTGAGAACAATCATAACAATTACCAGCTCAATTTGAGCTTGGTAATTGGTTTGAGTGAATAAGTGTTAATTAATTGTAAAAATAATAACTTTAATTTTCTTACCGTTAACATGGATGTTAAGTGACTTTGAAATAGCTGGTGGTACACCATTATCTGCTCTGCAGCGGTATTTGCCAGAATGTTCTGCCCGAGCCGTCTCAAGTCTAAGAGAGCCATTACCTAACACCATTGGGTCAGAAACACCTCCTAAAGCAGTTTCCGCGTTAGCTTTGAAATAAAATATTTTCTGTTAGCACTTAACGTAACTTTTTTATGGTTATATCTTAATTCTAAGGTGAAATGAAAATAAATTTAGTGTGATTAGAAAATAATGCTGCGTTTCCTAATACGATTTACAGGGTTACTATCAGAAAACCGATTTTCATTTCTTATAGAAAAGGAAAAACATAAAAAAAAATTAAACAGTCGTGATAAAGAAACAATTTTTGTTTATTAGCATTGGGTTTTTTTGTTTATCATTATAACGATGATAAGCTTCTGTAAAAGTTAATTAAGATTTGAATTCGACTTTGTCGCAGAATTATTTTTAATGCAAGTTCATTTCCCGAAGGTTGAAGTAATGAACAGTCGACATTATTGAATAATACGCCAGTCAGGCCACACTAATAAAAAGACATCAAAACCAGACGCTATTGTATTTAATTATTGATAATGATTTACAACACAAACCTTTAGTTTCATTGACTGGTTTACGCTACTCACCAGAGAATTTCGTCCAGTATATAGCAGGCTTTGGGTGACCTCTAGCTTCACAGCTTACGGTAAGTGAACCATTAAGCAACACCGCAGCATCGGAAGGTTCAATTTGCCAGTACGGTGGTACTAAAAGTAATGATGATTTTGTACAAACGTGTTTTTTAAATTTTGAGTTGAAAAAACCTAGTGAAACACATATTTCTTACGAACAAAGAAGATAAATTTATTTGTAGAACTATTTAACTGTAAAAATAGTTAGAGCAAAATAAAAGTATAAATAGATATAAGATACAATGCAAATTTGATTTACAAATTATGTTTTTGATATAAGTTGTCACAAATTGAGTACCGCAAATGTTTGTAAAATGAACCGTATTACTTTATTATTCAAATGCTAAAAGAATTAAAGTTGTTATATTTGTCGGCCGTAATAAACTGTTTTACTAGGCGCGAACTGCTTAAATTTTAAAACTGTCAATTAACAAAGTCATTAAAGAAGATTAAATATTTAGGTTACAAAGAAATCTTCTTTTTTTCAATGTGAGGAATTATACAAGTCGCGATTCACAATATTCCCCACACCCACTAACTCTTTCAGGTCGGACTGTAGTGAAATATAGTAGCAGTAAACTTAAATTTTATTTGGTTTAATTTAATAAGGTCATTTTATTTTTGACTCTTACACTACCTAACTCAATAATAAAGAGATACTTTTAATATTGATCGATGAATGTGATTATACCATGTTTTATATCCCTTGCTGTTTTATTTAAACTTTGTATTTATCATAAGTTTCATAAGTCATTGTATTTATTTTCTACAAAACAAAAGCAATTTAAGTCGGTGTTCAACTAAAATTCGTAAGTTTTACTCATTCGTTAGTTTAGGTCATCTAAACACACTGTCTATCGTTTACTGGTCAGTTTGCAATAAATATTTGTTTCGTAGCATTAAATCTAGATTTTATTTTAATATGTTCATATAGAATCAGGCTGACTGCTTAGATTAAACATTAACCGACTTATAACAAAAAGTGGACGAAAGTTAGTCTTGATTATAACTGATGTAATCTCTGTTTGCCTCTATTACCAAAATTGAGATAGTCTTATTTTGAAACCAGGTTTATTTTAGTAATAAGACGGTTTTTATTTGCCATCGAAAATGGGCTCCAATTAATACCCACAGATTCTTAAGTTTTTAATCAAATCTGTTTACTACTAATCACTAAGTTGATTTCAAAGTGTAGATTGCTTCAGACGATACCTTTGATAGCCAACTCGGCGGAAGTATTAGCTTTGCCAGCGGTGTTTGTGACGACGCACGTGTAGATGCCACTGTGTGCAGCAGTCAGGGTCTTAAATATAAGCATGCTGTAAAATTCTGCTCCTCTTTCATCTACCTGTAGAAGATATAATTGAAGTAAATATTTTAAGAATATGAAGAGTTTTATAAAATAATTCCACAGTAATGTATGGAATAAATGTTTTTCTATGAAAAGCTCAAATTCCGTAAAAAATGTGATAACCGAAATCAGTAGATTTGAGAAATAGCAAATGATAATTTTAATAAATGATAGCTGAATTTTTATTTAAAATTTTTTGTTAAAAATATAAATAATAGGTTCGGAAAAAAGTTTCTTCGCATATTATATAAAAATTCAAAACATATTTTTTCCAAAACATTTTTTTCTGATTTGATTCTTTTTTTGAAATGTGATTGTTATTTAATGTCATGAAAACCAGCCAGATACAAATAGTACAGCCAAAAATATTTTGTTACTAGTTTATACATACTATTGGCGAAAAGACTTTTTCCCCGACCTAATATGATATATGTATTTATTGTTTTAATTCAATTTATCATCAATATTATTCAAGTTATGTGATATAAGGGTACACGGTTACTTCCTTATGGAAATTCAAATGCAAAATAGAGCAACTTGTTTCATTTTATGAAATAAACTTACGGACAGTAGAACCTTGTTTTTTATTAATTTACCTGTAGTACGCTGGAAATTGGCATCTGGTCTTTGAGCCAGGAGAAGTAGACAGGCATATCTCCTGAAGTAACGCTGCACGTAAGCTGCGCCCTATCACCAGCTCGCAAGCCTGGTGGAAATACTACTGGGGAGAGAACTGGTGGAGATACCACTGTCACTTGCACCTATAAAATGGAAATAATATATTTTTTTCGCTATCAAAGCTGCCCAAAATCTTCTCACGCATTGGGATGGAATAAGTTTCATTTGCGTGACGAAAATACTTGGTAACTTATCATACCCGTTCGCAATCACAAGGGGTTGATACGGAAATCCTTTTTATAAATGTAACTTTAATATAGTAGTATAGTACTGTACAGTAAAACTATAATAAAATTCTGTTGGAAATAATAATTATTTTCTTAAGGTTACGACAAACCTAAGTTACGTTACTTAAGAACGGGCACCTGATTTATGTTTAGTTATTTACATGAGCAAATGTAATCATTCAAATATGTTCATCAAAATTATAGTTTAATGTGTGTAAACTATGATTTGAATGAAACCAATTGAAATATGCAACACAGAAATGTGAACGTGAATTTATGAACATGACAAAGAAAGTTAGATCATTACGAACACCAAAAAGGTAAAGGTCAAACAAATGAATTAAATTTACTTTTACCTCCGATTGGTGGAATTAGAGGTTATAGCTAAGTAAATTCTGTTTATAGCGATGGCAATATTACGTAATAGTTTGTTTAATACTGTTTTTTTTAAATAATTAATTTATGGATCTCATACCTCTCTCTTAGCTAGTTCTCCTCCTGGTGTCAGTACAGAACATGTCCAAGTGCCTTTATCCCTATTTTTGTCCACATTGCTAATCGTCAGCTGCCCATCTAATTGATGGTAGCGAGGATCTACTCCGGCACCTCCTTCCCATTTCACTGACCTAATTTACGGGAACAGATTTTTATATAGTGTAAATAATAAAAAAGTTGGTGAGCCATGGAATTAAATATTGAGGAAATTAGTTGACGCTGTAGATTACTTGTGCAATGTAACACATGTTGAAGTAGAGAGGGTCTCGGGTGAATTACTTCGGCAGAACCAAAGTCACACCGGCAGACAGAAATGGATTTACCGGGGAGTTTTAATGGGTATTCTTATTCCCATTGATCAGGCAATGAGCGAGTCTCACACACGATAAACCAGAAGTAGTACTGGTTGAACCGTAAAAGATTACGTCACACGTGGCTTAATAAGCAATTTATAAATTAAAAGATAAGTCACCTTCATGAACCTTGACGACCGTATACATTCACCGCAGAAATACAACACATCGAAATTTAAGAAATCAATATAATTTACTGCGATCTTAGACGCTGACTGTACCTGAGTTAAAATTTTTCGTAAACAAATATATTTAAAAGAAAAATTTACGTTTACTTAAAATCTTGTTACCCCAAGTAGATACACATGCCTACAGATCGTGTAAAACACGTCAGCATATTTGAGATCCTTATACCGTGGTATTAAGGGTCATCTTTAAACTGGAGTTTTTCTCTTCATGTGTAGCCTTCTGTACAACGCAAATATCAAATTCACGATAGATAAATCTTGCGGGAACTTTCACTTAGAAAACTTTGTATGTAACTTATTTTAACTTTTAGATAAAAAATAACAAGGTAAGAAAGTTTGTTCGTTATTGTGTGACTTTGTATACGTCGGTCCAGAAGTTTTTCATATAATTATATTTATCATTTTTGACAAGTAATATCAAGTGAAAAATTTGATTATTTCAAAGAAATTAAATTATAATCGCTGGTATAAGGAGCTAGCGTAGTGGTTCAAGCGCTCTGGTTTCGATTACGAAAACAACAACTTTCACCTTAGTTAGTCCTGGATGGGTCAAATAATATTCTTTGTCGAGCTCCTCGGAAGATACCTATGAGTGACAATTCTAGTTTGATTCACATGATAGTGCCCAATAGTAATAATCTTTCCGCTGTGACTTTAGCTTATACAATTTATAGTTACAAAAATATAATCCCAATAAGTAAGATAATGGCGCCGATTACGTAGTGCACCAACTAAATTAAATTAAATTTCAGTACTTTCAGTACAATATAACCGAAAAAAAGATAGATCTGTTTTTTATTCGTATAATATGCCAAATGAGTGAGGGCTAAATTTAGTTAGTATTACCTAAATTGTTTTCTTCTTGTGACAAACTGGAATGTCAAATGGAGTCTAATTCAAAAACGTGAATTTTTTGGGAAACTCATGCCCTAAGCGTTAGTCCTGGAAAAATATTTCAATCAAAGTTTATTTGATTTGAATAGTTTGTCTGGACGCTTAGTCTGTGACATTATAAGAACGATTTCAATTAAGTGAAAAAATAAATAGTCCAAGATATACTTACTCGACGGGAAACCCATAGTAGGGACACCAAATAGTCACTTCGGAACTGGATACAGCTTTCACGGGGGCCATCGAACGGATGTAAGGCGGACCTAAAAATATACATTGGTATAGCAAAATGAAGCTACTATTAGAGCTTCACTTTCATATTCAGTTTCATGTTTCTTTTTGGTCATTTGAGCTAATTTTGAAACTTAAATAATTTATTTCAACGAAAAAAAATTAAACTTTTTTTTGCGATATTGCCTTATTTTATGATATTCTAGATTTGAGCAATCTCGGAAATGGCACATGTTAGTATGTTGAAAATGTAACCTTAATTATAGCTAATTAGAGTTAGATAATAACAGATATTTTGACAAGAAACGTAATAATTACTATTGTTATTTTTTATAACAAAGTCACACTTTGAAATGGCATAAACTGATAAACTAAAAATGTGTTGCGCCTCAAAATACCTACTTATTAAAATTAACTTTTGACCTGACAAAGCACTTTTAAAAAAATATTGGCTTTTTCTCTATGCTATAATAATAGAAAATAAACATAAAGTTGCACTAGCAAAATAGAGTATTTCGCCTGTTGTAAGCCGTATATGAAAATTATTGTTGCACGTATTGGTGGAACATTTGCGGAATAATGAATTTCAATATTGGAAAATTGTTCAAGGGCGAAAAGTAGCCCAGAGCGACACAACAGTTTATATTCGAACGTGCTTGCACAAGTGAAAACTGGTATATAGAACTGGAAAAATGTTGTTACAAGATATGGACTTTAGGAGGAAAAACCCGTTTATAAAGTGTAAATGTAACCAAAATAGCACCAGTGGTCTTAGTCAATTAAAAACCTATTTCTACTTACAACTTACAGCAACACTCTTAAGTATACATATCACGTGATTACAAAATTCAGTCAGTACTCATATTCTTTCGAATCTGTGACGTAGATGACATTTTTAATCTAATTTGTGTATAAAGTAATAATGTTTGAACAATATTATTTTTAACTATAAGACCGTAACTAGTTTTGCATCAAAAAGTCGGGATTGTTTAATTGACAACGTACATTTTTTTCTCTCTCTTCGTAATAAAAAAGTCAATCAATATCCAATTACAATCATTTTGCAAATCGAGCATCTGACTTTTGGCGCGTGATGGCGTCGATGGGGTGCTTTATATTTAGTACGTATTATGTTGTAGTGTAGTAGTGTAAAGATCCTTATTTCGTGCAAAATATCGAATAAATCATTCAACGTTATTACATCAATAGTGACTTACGTAAGATTTTTTAATGTATCATTTCCATTCATTAAATAATTCATATTTAATAATTTCATTCATTATTCATTTTCATAGGGTAAGTTCATTTATTTAAAAACATTGTTAATTCAATCATTTCATCGTAACCATTAATGATGAAACATAACATAACATTCCATGTTCGTATTATTTTATCATCATCGCTTACATTGCATTCCATTCTCAACAATTTTCTCATAAGTCATAAACAAACTGTCGGGGCCTACCATTAGTCGCCAAAAACTACATGCGGCAAAGGGATACGTTGAATTGCACCTGTATCCCAGAGTCAAAAATAATTCCCTTTGCCTTGGAAAAAAGTAAGTCACATATAAATTTGAGTAGAATAAATTGTCGACTGTCTGTAAGATTGCATGAACTCAAATATGCTCGTTATTACTGAGCAATGTAACCTTAATCCGCAGATTTTAATGCTATATTATAGTTTAACAATTAATGAACTCTTTTATTATGTTTTATAACAATTTGTTTATTCTTTCATGTTTCGGGGGCTGACATGCAGAAATGAGGATTAAGAACAAACTAAAATGTGTGCTACATGACGATGATGAGACACTGGTCCAGTGAGCAGTGATCCTACAAACCCAGAAGATAATGATCTCAATTTAATCGTGTAGCTGTTTGTATCAATACTTTGCTTACTATATTTTAATCGATTCTTTGTATTTCTAATTTCTATGAAATTAAATTTGTTGATCAAGGAATATAGTTTCTGTTCAAATGTTACTAAAACGTTAAATGATTCCAGACTAGTTTACCCGGTGAAGTTTGTATCCCGCTATCGATTAGAAGTAATGACATTTATCAATAGCACGTCAATAAGACGATTTTCCATACTTTATTATCAATGTAATATTATTTTTCTATTAATTATTTTTATTTTTAAACCGCCCCTGAATTAGACCCAATAAACATTATTCAAATCGGTCAAGCCGTTTATTAATTTGAGCGAGACCAACGAACAAATATATATTTTTATAGATAAGAAGAAGAAAGAAGATGTACTAGATACTTTGTAAACATTTTTTTGACTTTCCTTACCGTACACGTTGAGTCTCGCTGCATGAGCGACCGTGCCGTGAGCATTTGACGCGCGGCACTCGTAGCGGCCACCGTGCTCAACTCGCGCGCTGCTCAGGGATAGAGTTGAAAGTAAGTAGTTGCTGCTTGAGCCAATGCCGGCGGAACCGCTTTCACGACCTTCTGTTATTATGGCCCTGTTAAAAAATCAGAAATACATGTTTATGATAAACCAACCATTTTTTTATTGTTATACATTTTATTACAAGGCTCTTTACACTACGGTAGCCGTTCGCCAGAAGGCCAACCATATATTGTTTGTAACTTACAGATTATACCCAATAAAAACTTCATTCGTTTTTATTAAAAAATATATTCTATTCTATCGAAAAATTTATTTAATTTTTTTTTTTCATTATTTATCTATTCAATTTGTGAAATTTATAAAGTAACATTACACAGTTATGTTATAGTGTTGTTTTTTATTGGACTCCTAATATTGGTGTCAACAGTCTCAAAAATATAATTATTATATATATCATGATATCCTATCATATCACTGATGTGAAGTCAGTCGCATGTATATGATGACCCCATTATGTTGACAACTCCATCCTATTATTTAATTTGATAGTATAGTATGTTAAATAAGCATATGCTATCTATTTATCTATATTAATAAATACAGGAATTTAAGGATACAACAGAATATATCTTTATTGTGCATCAAACAATAACATATAAAAAGTATTATGTTATATTTTTTAAATAAGTTTTAATTTTTTTACTGTAATTTATAAATAATCCAGTCATAGCAGAGCTTTCTAATACAAACGAAAACAGATTAATAACACACTCACACATTATCTAGCACAAGTCAAGCATCGTTAAGCGCTTTTGTATGGATATAAATAAAGGAAAAATATACATAGTAATATAAATTAAGTGCAGATAGAATCCAGCCCAACAATTTCAATATCTGCTGCTGTCCAATTAAATCAATTTTATTGGTCTCATATTGATTACAAAAGTAATCCTTACAATGATATGGATTCATACATGTAGCCTTCAAGGATACCGCAATATACCAACATTAGCATGCAAATAAATACAGAAATATGTTATGGATATTATGAAATTTAGTACAACATTATATCATCCGTATAGATGATATTATGGTCACTAGGACACTGGTTGTTTTAATTTTGGTAATAAGCTTACCGTTTCAGAATCATTTACACGTAATCATTTACAATTTACACGTAATATATAACGTAAAATGACAATTCCTGTTGTGAAACAGTTCATTATTTAAATATTAAATATAAATTATTCTACATCAGGGGCATCCCTGACTAGAAATATAAATCTTTAGCGCCATATATTTCAACTTCGAACTCTTAAACTAACGACTTAAGTTAATTTAAGAACAAGTAACTGCTAAGGCTGTTAGCAAAGATTTCAAGATTAAAACCAACTACATACGTTTTTCTTATTCTAGAAGTTTTCGCTAAGATTCAGATATCAATTTTTAGACATAGAAGTTCTTTCGCTTATTCGTATTCATTGAAAGATGAGTATTGTTTAGAATTTTAACCTATATCATTTAAAACATTGTATCAAAAAAACCAACTATAGTTTAGCAGTGTTTAAACCAATAGAGTTTTGTTTACACTACTTTGGAATTATCTTGTAATATTTTTGCTAGCAAAACTAATACTAATACTTAACTAATTTACACGCATGTATGAAGAAGATGGTCTAATAATGCTAGGATAGATATTTGGATTGCTTTCATGCGAAACCTCTGTGCTCAATAATAATTAATTAATTATTTTTATTTTAACAATAAACTTAATAAAAACGTATCGAAATAAGACTTAGATCTTTAATTAAGATGCCGGAAAACATCTCAAACATTTTTCAGCGTGCTATATATGCAGTGACTAGGTGTAGGAGGCTTAGTTTACCAACTTATTATTATAGTGTGTGATGGGGATCTTACGTAAAAACATAATCGAATACTATTAACACCTTACGTTAAAGAAGTAAAATTAATTTTATTTATTAACTATACCACTAATGAAAAAGAAAAGTTTGTAATTGAAATAAACATTTGAGCTTGAAAGGTCGACTGAGTTAAAAACTCCATACTTGAAAACATGAAATTTTCTGATATTTCTATATAAATAGGTAAAGATTGGTTCAAAATGTTCAATGTTACTTATCAAAGGATAAAGCATAAATCATTTAACGAGGTTGGCATAAATTTCATCATCAATGGAAGCTATTTTTTAGCCTCTAATCAGTATATTTTATCACATAGAAGTCTCTAAATTCATAAAAATAGTGCCAGTCCAATTTGCCATTTACTGACTCTTAATATTCTGCATTGTATTTTGATTTTGCAATAGAAAAACGTCGAAAAAGTGTCGAGTCAGCTAACATTTTTCCAAAATGAGTACCGACCAACAGGCTTGCCAACTGTAGCGCTATTTGGAGCTATCAGGGCACTAATTGGCATTATGGTGTCAAATCAAGAGAAATAAGATTAAACTAACGACTTAAGTTAATTTACGCGCGATTATTTCAACATATTTGTTTTAAAATTTATTTTTGATCGACTTCAAAGAGATTAGGAGGTATTGATATATTGATAGGGATGCTTTTTGTATGTATTGTACGAGATACCTCCGTCAAAATTTGATCCAAATTTTTGATAATTATTTTTCAACTAAGTATACCACCATATCTTTGAAGATAAAGTCAAAGTAGAAATTTCTTTATTTAAATAGACTGAATTTCTAAGTTCTTTCAAATCGTCATAACAGGATTATGTATGAGAAAAATTAATAAATATAATTGAAGTTATGACACTAGTTACTACACTAATGTTGATTTTGAATTTTTTTTTGAACTTTAAGTGGTTATTAACCGGGTATTTGCAAATTGTCCCAGTTGGAACCTCTTATTATGAACCGATATTTTAAAAATTATTTTGGGTTCAGCTTAGTATACTACCAGGTTTGTCACCTAGATCTGAAATTTCATCTGGATCTGGTCTGACTTTCGGGAATGGAGAACGGAACTATTCAACAAAAAATATCTCAAAAATATCTTATCAATAGCTTAAGCTGATAATCATTATTAAAAGCGAATAAGCGATAGTAAAAAATATGTATTTTAACCAGCCAATGAATGAATTTCAACTAACCTTTGACTGCATTAAAATTCAATAGTAATAATATAACCACGTACCCATGATGCGAAGGTATCGGTTGTCCATCTAGCGTCCACCTAAAGCGAGGAGGTGGCTCCCCCACCGCGGAGCACTTGAGAGCTACCTGAGCACCCGGCTGAACCGCTTGCTCGATAAAAGTATACACTAACTCCGGTCTAGCATCTGTGTAAAAATATTACTTATGAATTTTCAATATTGTTACTTATCGTTATCATTTTTAGGCCTCATTGATAATCTTAACACTTTGTTAAGGTGGAGTTTTGGCCGATAGGTGTAGTAAACAATCGTTTTCGGGGAATACCCTGCATTATTTAAAACCTTTTTTAACCTTTTATATGCGATCTACTTATAAGTATGTTAGTTTTTAAGGTTTTAATAATGTTATGAAGCATACTGTTATTATAGTTTTTCATGCTTCAAATAAATAAAAATTGAGTATAAGATCAGTAAAGAAGGTTGTCATAATTCATCAAAATAAAATCATTAACAACTTGTGATAAGATACTTAATGACGGACAAATAAAGATAGTAATATGTATATATCTATCAGAAATATTAAATAAACATACAAACATAAATGACTCGTGGAAAAATATTCGTATTCATCATACAAATATCTGCCCTTACCGGGATTCGTATCCGGAACCTCTGGCTAAGTAGTCAGGGGTACTGACCACTTGACTAGAGGGCTATTAGTCTTAGAGATAGTGTATCGTAATTACGTAATAAGCACAGCAACTTTTCTGTATACAGTGAGACTTTTTTTTACGTATTAGTTTTGGCGGCACCGTCATTTGCCTCTTAAGCTCTTGTAATTATTTTCCATAATGACAACGTTACTTTCCTAGTGGCGAAAGCAATTACGAAATATTTACACAATTTTAAAATAAATTTTTGTTCGCTTTCGTTAGTTACATTATCAAAAGTCTTTTATAAACAAAACTTCTAAAAATATTGATGTGTCGAAGCTAAGTGCAATTTGACTTCATTAAATTGTAAGCACAAATGATTTATATACTTTGATCGTCACATTATGAGATGACTTGCTGCTACAACCAATTATATTTATTTTGTTTTTAACCATTCATAATAACCACCAAAACCAAAACTAAAGTTGAAACCTACCAAAATTAATGTTGTGGCCAAAAAATTAGTGCAAAATATACGATAAAAAAAAACTACATCATACTGTTGATGAAGTAATTATAGTTGGAACATTTATATAGTGTTATTAAACCTCAGAAAAATACATAACAATTTCAAGCAAGATTTCCGAATTTGACAGAGTTCAAGATTTATGAAGTCTCATCTTGATTCCAATAATATTTATTGTAGTGAAAAATATTACCTCTAATTACTTATCTTTAATAAGTCAGTTCTTATTGCTTAGTATCCTTGGAGATGTCTGCTAAATACGCTAGCAACAAAAAAGTAAGCAATCCAACGAAAAACTTACCTGACGAACGTTTTAAGCGTTTTCGTTTGAATGAACGAAAAGCTCCGGTTTTCTTCCCTAATGAGCACCACATAACTGAAAATATAAATGCGGTTAAATAAATAGAAATTATATATTTAAAAGACAGGATGTGTGTACGTCATGGTAATAAATACATAATTATACAAAATGCAATAGTTACTATTGAGTTATTTATGAGAGCCGTCATTAAAATCTGTAAAATTTTAAAACAGAATCAAAACATGAATAATACTTATTTAATACATTTTGGAATAACAAGTCGTTGAAATTAAATTTACAAATGTAATAAGTTTCTTTATTACATTTTACTCGGCAAAAGACCATGATTGATCCTGTGGATAGTAATGAAGCGGCTTACGTTTAACCGCTCATCATATCAGCCCGCCCTGGCTTTATCTGGGTAAAACAATTATAGGTATATCTATAGGGAAGGAGGAAAATATGCGAAATATTCACGAACTGTTAACAAGAAATATATTACATTGTACATCTAATATTTATGAAGAATAGGTACAAATATCAAAATAATCTACTTATTTTGAAACGAATCAGTAAATCAGTTTAAAGTTAATCAAAGAACATTTGACGTGCTTTTTTCTTTTATATTTTTTTGTTGGTATAGAAGAGTCATAATTATTTAGCTTATTGAAATGGAAAACTTTGAAAGAGCTCCTTAAGAATAATTGAGCAATCGTTCAAAATGGAATGTGGGAATAATGGTAATTTGAAATCAAAATTAACCTTTGACATTATTTTTTAGATGTTAAATGAAAATAATAAAAATTTCAGAGTACAATATTAATTGATAGTACTGAAAAACATATATTGTTAAACAATAAACGGATTTGAATGTAACTCAATTTAAAACCAGTAAAATTTAACATTCTCCATTACTTCTGTGTATATGTAATTTAAAAATCGTTATTTGAAGTAATTGCTGCGCAGTCTATATAGTTTTGGAGAAAACAATCTTATAACTAGAATGTGTAAATCATAGAATAAAATATGGTGCGTCAGTGAAATGCTTTATGATAGTCTCGCGTCCTTCAAAAGGAAATTAAAAAGCTCCTATATAAGAAATTGTTGTATCTTTTGTATTATAGTAGATAGAAATAAATATACTTCAAAATGGATTGTAAAGATAATAGAAAACATCTTATTTATGAAAAAAAAGTATATTGAAAATGTATGTAAATATAATATATTTTTGAATTAATACAAAAATACATTTTCTTAGTTTTCCACTGTACGTTTGATATTGAAATATAAACGTTATTATTTGAAGCCTTTCAAAAATTTGGTGTGTGCATAAAATCAACCTATTCAATAAGCTCAGGCAGTGACCAGTTTCATGAAATAAGTATATATTGTCTCCGAAAATATTAATTATAAATATTGGAAAATATAATAAAATTCTTCATTTAGATAACGAAGTATTTAGATGGTAACGTTTTTGAAGCACGTTTAGGGATATTTTTGCTCAAAATTCAATTCAACTCAATCAAAATAATTGAACTCAGTCAGCTTAAGTTACAGTAAATAGTAACAGTGTGTCTGATGTTTTACGAGTCCGTAGTAAAGTTTTTAGTTTTATATTAATTTTAGTACTACATTACGGATATGAAATATCTGAAAACTGATGACTTTTATACAGACCGCTTTGTAAAGTATTTATTAATATTTTATTATTATATATAATAACAAATTATGCGACTAATTCCAAAATATATATTTGTGACCGAGACAAATAAATTTAAGGTAATTTATATTTAGTGATTGTATATCAATATGACTACTTTGTAGTTATTTTTTTATAATTTCTATTTTTAAAATGAGATTGACTCCTAATTTTGTTTTAGTAGATAGTTGGTTTTAATATAAATAGTACTAAAAGTCACTAAGCTTTTAAAATCAATTTAATGAATTGCTAACTAACTCAAGTAAATCACTTATTAAAATGGATAATAATGCTTGTTCAATGTAACTCACAAATGACGAAATTGATAAATAATTATCAACTACTAACTATTTTTAAGTCGTTAAACTTAAAGCTTAAAGCTTATACTTAAAGCTTCATTTTTATTAGCAGCTTTTATACGACCCACTAATGGGAACAGGCCTTCATACACAGGATAATCACACGATGAGCTTGGGCCTGTGGTGGTGGTTTTATACCACGCGGGTAAAAGCAGTTGCCGTAACAACCGTAGCCAATAACTTCCGCTTCACAAGGATTTCGACCTTCCTACCATTACCCAAGTCATTAAAGACGCCTCCAGGCGTTACTTTGACAAAGCACCCCATCATTCCAAATCTGCTCATTGTAAGAGCATCCAACTACTCTCCTAACCCTAACGCCCCGACCCGCTTACGCTTACAGACCAAGGAATGTCCTTCATGATCCGGACGATCCAATTACGAGTTCTACGGCGGCGTGATACGGCGGAGCGAGACATAACAGATTTGATTGACCCATCCAAGAGCAACCATGGCGAAAGTTGCCTTATTTTCGTTTAATCAGTGGTTTGAGCCACTATTCCAACGAGCTCTTCTTTAGAGGTTTATTACAACATAGAAACTAAAAGTATTTCTAGTCTCATTGCCAAGTGGGTACTATACATACATAGTCATCAAGTATACTTAATATCTACTGGAGTCAACATGAAATAAACACTCGGCTACCCGTTTTACTACAAGCATTCATTCCGATTTTAAATCGTTAAAGCAGAAAAAAAATCACAGCCACCCCGTATCCTGAATTGACGAGATAAACAGCTTTAGCTTATCTTTACGCGTAAACACTGTTTCATTAAAGCTCAACTCGATGTGAACAGTTTTATTATTGCCACGAGTGACTTCCGTAAAACCCAAGCCTAAAAATTATAAATATAAATATGAAATATTGTAAAAAAGAAATTGTTAAAATGTTGGTTTAAAATACACCTTAAAAAATAATGTAATAAAGTCTCGTCGACATGTTGACAGTTTGTGGAATTGTGATATGATTTTATAATAGGGTATTTCATTCGTAATTGTATTTTTCACTATGAGTCCAAGAGAGAACCAAGTCAATAGTGTCAAATTGTAATTAAATGTAATTTAGTATGAATAGCAATGATCTATTTTCCAGCTATCCTATTAGTATACTAGTACAATAATTTCCCATTGATATTATCAATTGAGTAAATTCGATTCCCTATCATATATTTATTGGATTTCTTAGATATAAAAAAGAAAAATCTAGATTTATTGGTTATTACATTTTAAATTAAGCTTAAATTTATTGATTACGGTCTCGTCTTGTTGCTTGTTAACATTTCATTAAACTAATTGAAATTAAAATCAACAAGTTCATTGAACTCAAGAGAACCACAAAGGCGGATGCCCACTCTGAAACAACGGGAAACTATTCCAATTTGGAAAGTTCTTATTTGTGGAGCAACCGCATTTGGTCATCCGGAAACGGACTCAAAAAATTGATTCCTCCGATCAACACTTCCAGAGTTCATTTGAGCAGCATCGAAGCTTAGTTAATTAACTTTGGCTCTTAGTTCAACTTAACTTTTTAGTGCTTAGTTAAAGTACAAAATTGGATAGTTTTCAGATAATAATTCTAAAAAATTTTATGAATAAAAAGTGTAATATGGTATGGTCAGGATCCTTATTACGTAAAATGATGTACTTTTTACTTTTATATATTTTGGTTCCACTAGAAATAAATTATACCTATAATTTATAAAGGGGCATACCCTGTTGAGTTCCTTGAGCATACTTCACGAAACAATTTATAAATATTCCCTAGGCGGGTTCCACAAGGAAATATTTACAAATTCCGAATTATTGGCGTACAATAACTGAAGGTATACTTTACGTACGTAACTGGAATATTAAACTTACGACAGTATGTGTGCTTGAATCTCTCAGCAATAAGAGACTTATTCTATTACAGGTGCTAATTCTATTACTTTGTCTGTAACTTAAGTATATTCTAAGACTTGAAGTTTTGTTTAAAACTATAAAGTCTGACGCCGGCTATCTATAGCATTCTCCAACAGCAGCTTCAAAGTTTACGTACCCCGCTTCTACACTGGAGTAAATGACGTAAATCGTAAAACTATTTTCGTTTATGGTTCGATTACAAAATATAGAATTAAAATTCTGCTTATCCAGATACAAATAACTTATCTTAATATTCTTACCGAAGCATAATTTCAAGTTTATCTTGAACTTATACTGCTCGATGAAGGAACTAATTATTAACTTATTATATTTGATAGTCAAAATCATCATTTTAAATAAAGTGTCGCACATAATTAAATAAATTGTATGTTTTTGTTTTATAAAAATTGTAGTCATGTAATTGTGAAGACCTTTTGCGGGATTGATCATAATTATTTAAAACTAACTCATATTTAGGAAGCCATCTGTTTTATATTTAAGCGTCTATGAATTTACTAAGCCGCAGTATACCTCAACCTCAAGAATATAAATTTTATTGTATCTGAATTGTACGGCTTCACAGAGAAAACCTATAAAAATAGGTAGGCTTTGTCAAAAGGATATTGTTGTTTGTCTCACACACAAATATTTTAGAATAGGTCAAAACTATACGTAATAGTTTAATATGGCCATAAAGTTTAACGAAACTCAATTAAATAATTTCATATTTCAATATATACTCATAAATTTCGTTTTTCGATGTTTTCGTACACAAAAGTATCAAGTAGCTCGAATGAAATGTTTTCCAACTTGCACAATATGGCCAAATTGAAACTAAAAGAACTCCCCTAAGTACTGGAATAGACACATTGAAATACCATTCAACGAGACAGTAGCCTATTGAAATTCCTCTCGGTGAACTGAACGGGGAATTGAAACAAAAATGTGGATTGAACTCGTTCGCCATCCAGTACGGGAAATTAGGTTCAGCAAATTGATTTTTGTTGGATAGAACGAAGTATACTTGACTCGACTTGACTTGTATATGACTATATATGAATACAATTACGTAGTATTTATTAATTGAATATATGTTTGAAAATATATAAAACATTTTGAATACAGGAGATTTATCTATATTAAATATTATTTATATTTATTTAGATTTATTTATATTAAAAGGCACATAGCGGGTATACAAGCATTTAATATGAAGCCAAAATAACAGTATGTAAAGTAACAGTATGTCTTACACCCAGTTCTAATATTTTATCTGCAGACAAGTAAGGACTACATTTTGGTTGCCGTGCTACTAAATTTTTGTTGTGCCAATGTACTGAAATAACAAGTTATTTGGTAACTTAAATTTTGGACGATCGATGTTTGTAAATATAAGGAATATTATGACAAGTCTTTAATAAAACCTATATTGTTGAAAAATTATAAAGGTGCTGCTTATTCTTCAATAAAATCTCTTTCAGTCGTCCTTAGTAGTAGACGAGATAGTCCTTAGTCATTATCTGAGTTACATTTACTTGTGGATTGTCATATTTTTAGCTTATTGAGAAATATGTCATAGCCCAAAGTTACTTAGGCGAACGTTACATCGGCTAATTAGGAAAAGGGAATCTAAAATGGCCTGGTTAAAAAAATTGGCCATTATGTTTAACAGTAGGGAAATTATGTTTATTCGTTGTATTTAATGAACAAGTACTTTTATAATAAACAAGTACTTTTCGCCCAAGCATAATAAAATTGGCCAATCGTTGTTTTAGGGCACTGGATGTGAGCACTCTGCGCCGTGCCGTCGGCTGCCTCACAAATCACAAATTTCGAGAGGCAAAGCTCGCTATTTGTATTCGTATTGATCTCGCATATGCCGTCTAGCCGGAATTGTAATCCGTGTAAATCTGAATAAAGCTGATATCTCAAATATACTAGAGCCTATAACACACGCTTTTCGACGACATTTTATGTCTCGTCTCTGTAATGTGTAAATGTATATTAGATTTTTTTTTGTCTTCGTAGGATAATAAAGTAAACGTTTTAACTGTAAAATGTTCTTATTTTGAATAAGTGCCAGTGAAGTATTATCGTGGATATGCATTGAATAAATTAGTTACTAAAGGTATAACCCATTGGCATAGCAGATATACAAATTGGGTATTGCACAAATATCCAGTTACTTGTCTTGGAATGTATTTGCGTAAAATTCTATGCTGTATTTTTTTTTCTTTATTTTTTTATTGTCAAGTTGACCAAATAATTAGATAAATTGTTTTAGTGCTACCTTTATATAAAACTCGGGGATATATTTCAAGTCAATACAATACTGCCATATTCTTTGTATGTTAGTGTACTAAATGATTAGGCTTTCCAAATATTTTTTAATAATTCTACGGAGTTCTTCAAATAAAGATTATTTGACAAACCTTTAAATACGTTATGGTGTACAAGTATTTGCACAAACGTGAGTATCTACTCATTATTTCCGATATTTGACAAAAAGTTTGTATTTTATGTGCCTGATAAACACATATTAACTTTTCGTACTTTATCAGTTGCTCAACCGTCGATACCCGATAAATTGGAATATGTTTCCAAACATAAGTTTACCTACGGCTGGTCCTAATAATTTATCTACAGATAGAAACAAGGACAGGCGTTAAGTTATCAAGCAACGTTATTTTTAGTAGATTTATAAATTATAGTAGGCCAAAAGGCGTTAAAATAGGCTTTAGTAAGCTTACCTCTATTTGAGTATAGAATATTGAAACTGGCTATTAGACTAAGTCTGATTGAAAAGTTAATCATGTGCCAGTCCGATTAGTCAGTGTTTATTAAAAATAATATTAAATTTTTAACAAATAAAATAATAATAAAACTATAATATTAACTTAACTTTCCAGAACCAACCATGTTAATAAATGTTTTTGGTTAACGTAACCACAACATAACGTACCATTTTTGATTACAGTATCAAATAATGCTATATAAATTCCACCTCATGTTATTTGTCTGTTGTCTCACGTAATATTTAGCTACGATGCTACGGCGTAGCTGATCTTACCTACGTACAGCGTATAATATACGCATGAATATATTATATTATGAGAATAAACTTAAAAAGCCCTGAAGCGCCCAAAATTGTATCTTTCTTGGTAAACTGGTAGATAGTAAATTTAACATAACCTTGGTTTGCATTATGCAAATAATCTGTATATAATATAGTTTTCCGTAGCTGGTGCGTACCAAGTAGCGCAGTCGTAGCAATCACTCGTAGACCGTAGTACGATGTAATTTGACTTAGTATTGTGTGTTATTTTAATTTGTTAAACTTATTAGGATATTATTGTACGTCAATTTACATAATGGAACATGTAGATCTTACCATTATTTTTTGAATTCTTGGCTCTAAACAAATAAATCTCTTCTATTTCTTATAAAGTGAGATGTCGTCCTGAAAACGCTATATTGCGAGACATATTTCGGTTTCTTTTTTATTTTATGACAATTTATAATATTTTAAGTAACTATAAAAATATTTGTAGGTGTTTTGATTTTATAAAAATATTACATATAAAATATAGCAGTAAAAATTTCAAGTAATCTGTAGGCTGAGGCAAAGCTATATATTTACACGTAAAAGTCTATCCTCTCGGGAAATCTTTGCGTTTGACCTGTTTACAATCAAGAAAAGAAATGTGTAATTGTGAATGTCAATAAGTAAAAATAGGGCCTAATCTAAATAGGATTTAATCATTTAGTTCAAATTTTGGTTATTATATTATAAACTATGATAACATAATAATGTAGCAAGAAAATTGTAACTTTTTAGGTTTATAATAATTGAATGTATATCCGCATCCTTTAAAATATTGTTTGAATCAATCTCTTTTAATAAAAGTGATCAAAATATTAAAACATTAAAATAACTGAACACTTATTAAAAACGGGCTTATAAACTAATAACTTATTTGAATGGGCTCACATTTACTAAGTTATTTTAAAACGACAAAAGATACCTTACTACCGCTTCGACGAATACTTTATGTTTAGAGAGAAAGCGACTCAATAAACTCAGCTTTTAAATGTTTCTAATGTGTCATTACGCGTCAATATTTGTATTATTAATAACAATTAGATGCAAATTATTTGTATCTATATTTTATCTTATGATAGTCATTTATTTTATAGTAAGCATTATTACAAAGTTGCGCTTTTTTCTCATTTAAATGGTAACCTTTAACATCGATAGCAAGCTTGTTGTAAAAAAGTATAAAATTATTAAATACTTAGATTTCTATCAATAACTACAATTTGTAATATGAGTAACTTCATAACAAAGAAAGCACTTTAATATCATATACGTATTCATTTATTATTTTTACGTCTTGTGGTTACACAAGAACAGAAATAAAATGGAAAGGTTATGGAGTCGTTCGTCCTAGAGGTTATGTGATAATAATAAGCTAATAAGATTCTTCGCACCGATTTTATCTTACGCAACTAGACCTTATTTTTCTCTTTGAGTGAGTACAGAATTTATGAGAGAGCCCAAAGCAATAAAATACCTTGCGAGAAAATGAAGGAGCAAATCGCAATATATTTGTTTCTTGGTGGCTAGAGGAAAACCATTTCAGCCATCTGTGGATAAAAAGCAATTTATGGTAAGAATGTTCGTTTTATGAAGTTCATTCATTATTTTATATCGAACGGGAGGGCCTTGGGTCAGTCCAGGAGTATTATGAATTTGACGATTACTTGTAAAACGGCTTTGTGACTTTTTAAGTGTCATACAATTTCTAACTTTACACTTTTAAGTTAGAATTTCCTAAAGCTCTAAAGAAGAAGTGTTTATATCTAACTTCAAAAAGGAGGAGATTCTATGCACACAGTACGTATAATTTTTTTTAAATATGTTAACCAATTTCTGTCAGTTTTCAAAAGATTTTCAAAATCGTCACGAAATGAGAATCTAATAATGGGATCCCATGAAAAAACTGAGAGCAACCTTCAAATTTTAACGGCTCATATTACATTTATTTTCTAAAGCAATGCGAGTATTTTTAATCAGCGACAAATAGACAAGCTTGTCGACAATACTGACGGTCACCCATCTAGCTTCCACAAATTTTACAAAAAAACCCTACTTGAAAACACTAAATAGGTAAAAATAATTAAATTTAAGAGGTTATACAATAAAAAATGTGCTAAATTCTAACCAGAAATAATAAAGTGAAGCCCAGACTCAAAAAAAATATTTTATACTAAATATTTGCCTTTTTAGTGTTTTACAGTCTGTTTTTAATTTGTTCAATTCAGATATTGCATCATCATCGCAGACTTGATCGTCGTTTTCATCAGAGCAACGATTGCAATTTTGCGTTTTCGAAGCTATCAAATAGTATGAAGACACATTTATCTAACATCTGTATTCTAAATGGGGCCCGTGCCATTTAGTCCATAGCTGGCTTTGACACAGCACTCACACTCGAGGCATTGTGTAAGACTGACTGACTGTTTTATTTCAGACAAAGCTGAAATAAAACTAGAACTAGAATCGTCCATCTCATTATTTATTTGTTATCCGCATGATAAACGTTAGGTTATATTGGACCGAAATAAATTTCGCTTGCTAATGAGGGTATCTCACGTGATAGATAATGTTGTTATTCATCAAGTTAGGCGGAGCTGAACGGTACTCTATTCTATCACATGGCAAAACCCACTTCGTGACCGGTAAAATTTTGCAATAAAAGTTAAAGAGTTAGAATTGGAAGATAATGAGAAATGCTAGTTAGAAATTAAATAAATTTATTTTATTCGTTATATATCATAAAAAATTGGATGAGTGCTCCTGTGTGCATTGCAAAAGCAATGCACACAGGAGCTAATGGCGTGAGGTTTTTAAAAATATATAATAAACATAAAGTATATCATCAAATCTCACAAAGGAGATCTTTAGTTAAAATGAATAATTTAATTACTTCCGTTGCTATAGCACTACTATTTAAATACATATCTATGACCTTACTTTTTGTAAATGATTATTAAACGTATGTCAGTTCAATAATGTAAAACTTTGTTTTGATTCAACTTTTAAATCGTTTTATCTACGACAACTAAAGCTAATAAAATTAATTATGCTTACTTACATGCGCTTATATTATATTCTTAAAATAAGCGTATGTAAGAAAGCATATATTAAATATCTGTAAGGCTAATAATTTTTTATACACTTCTACTCGTGGCCTATTATTTTTGTATTATTTGTTAAAGAAAAAGATAATATTTTTCCTTTTACATAGAATACTAAATGCAAGCTTATTTCAACAGTTAAATTGAGTCCTATTTACAGACGCACGTATACTTACATATATTTACACCTTTTATAAACGTCTTCAATTTATAACGACGTTAATAAATTCTCGCGTAAGTGATAATAAAATTTCACTGGAAGCTATTAAGAGAGTCAGCTGCCTTATTTTATTTAATATCAGGTCGCATGCGTTGTTTGGCACAAATACACGAAGTCAAGGTTTCATAAAAACGTTGATGTATTGTAAGATTATTCGTAAGTTTTATTAGATTTCTTATTTCCATATATCTATTTTGTCAATAAAGACATATATAATTAATCTATATACCATCTTTTCAGTGAAACAGGGATAATGCTTTCTTCTTATTTTACATGATTATGCTAATGATTATTCTCAGAAATAGCTTAGTACCATGTCACAAGAACATGTGTTTACTGTGGGGTTGCGAGTGGTGGAGTAGTCGACAAGGTCAAATACAAACAGTACATAAAGTTGTATATTTTTCCGGTTGACAATTGTGGACATTTCTTCTATTTCTCTGAAGAAACTTTAAATTAAGGGACCAATTGTACACAAAACGTCAAATAAAAGAAATAAGTCTATGAATTATAAATAATTTCATATAGCCTGCCTCTGGTAGATTCATGTCATAAATATCTTAAAGCTGGGAACACAAGAAATAGTTTCGGCTGCATTATATCTGAGTAAGTAATTCTTCAAAGAGATGCGCCTCGGGACATTTCTTATTTATGTGCTGTTTTACTATGAAGACGGACCTGTATTTACAGAGGGTTATTGCATTTTATGACAAATTTATTTTTGCGTTTCTATTTACAAAAAATATTAAATTATACTTACTTTAATTGGGAGACAAAAAGATGAATTATTTTTGTGCAAGAACCAAATAAAATAAATAAATTGTCATCGCAAGTTGGAGCCCATTTAGCATAAAATACTTGTGTTAGCCTGTCTGGGGTCTGTATATTAATTTGACTTCCTTTGTTTGTTCAGTCCCTGTAAATTATATTGTAACAATATTCTCTGCGCTTTTGTATATCTCCTTTAAAAATATATAGATCACATGTTTTAGTGAAAGTAAGGAAGAAAAGAAAATAGTGAGGTTAAATATATGACGTAACTTTACAAGTCAAATATCCTACCGTTGACCACACATCGAACAAAAGTTAAGCATTCCCACCATAATAACGATATTTAAGCAAAAAAACTTTTGTGGCATATATATTCGTAATTATAAGGAAGCCGAGTCCTTTTTTAATTATCTAGGAAAAAAAGACAAAATAAAACCTTAATAGAAAACATAAGAGGCTACCGAAGTTATTGTAACAGTGTATTACAGAAAAACAAGATATTATCTCTCTCACAGTGGTTCTCACAGTAATGTTCCCAGTTGTCTCTGAAATGTATTTCCTGGATTATTTCCGCTCCCGTAAAAGTAAATTAAGTTCTTTTGTGTAAAAACACGAATGCTACCATCGCACGCGATCGGATTTTTTAAAATGATTATTTCGACTCTCAAGTACTTAAAAAAACTCGTAAAAATGTATAAAATTGCTTATGTTAAGTTATTTCCTTTACACTTGGAATGATTTCATACAAAAACTCTAGTTATATATTTTTTCTTTGTGTATTTCGTCATCAAATAATTATTTATTACGAAGGGAACGTTATTTCAACAATTTTTTTAGATAATATAGACCTATTTAGTATCAAAATGTTTGTAAATTTAAATATTTTCTTAGTTCCAATTAAACTGAAACATTTAAAGGTAAGCTTTCAGATATTACTCACATTACAGAAATAAAAATCTCTACTGAGAGCTCGAGTGATGTGAAGTATAACATACAGTAAATTTCACTTTAACATACGAAAGGCTATTTATTATGATGTATTTATTTTGGCATATTTTGAGTTCAGTATCTAAGTATCATAATATAGTACTATATTTATGTTTAAACTAGTCTCGCCCCTATTAGTCTTTAATTGTTGGTAGAGTAATGATGTAATGATTTTTATCGTTAAGACTACCATATGTACATTTACCATAAAAATTAAAATAAATAAAAAAAAACTTCAATGTAAAATTTTAAAGATGATAGAACTCACTGTATCTCTTCAACGGCTGCTGTAAGTTCTCCATAATGTCACACCCATATACTTGATTGTATTGGTTGTTTTGTAATATCGTGTCGAACCGATCACTGTAACAAGAAAGAAGACACATGTAAATGTAAAATTTTGTAATGAAACATAATTTTTTTATTTTTCAAAGTCAAAGTCAAAATATCTTTATTTAAATAGACTCATTTAGTAAGTTCTTTTAAATCGTCATAACAGGGAAAATGAATGAGTAAAATAAACAAATGTAATTAAAGGTAATAGTGATAAATTTAAGTGGGTATTAACCGGGTATTTACAAATTGTCCCAGTTATAGAATTTAAATATGTACGAAATAAATTGTTAGTTTTAGTTTTAAAATAAATATTATTTTAAATATATTTTTTTTTTCAATTTTTTTATCTTGCCCAAAGTAAGCATTATTAAGAGCTAGGTTGTACGTTATATGAGTATATTATAAAAAAATATTAAGGGTTATTTTATTAAAATCCTACAGACTCGTAACTATGATGACAATGGCTTATTAAATTATTATTGAACTTATCTTCGAAAATAGGTATTTTAGAATACAAATTTTGTTAGACGTGTTTTTTTTTATATTCGTAGAATATGACGTAAGAGCTATGAGATAAAGTTTATCTATACTGTATATCTTTATTTAAGGTTATTATTATCTTCATATAAAGAGATTCGCAGCCAGCCAACACTGTCTCAATTTACCTATTTGTATCTTGATGTAGGGCCAGGATTATTTCGGGAGCACGTCGACCCAATGGGATCTTTTGTGCTTTAAAAGATATAAAGCTAAAAACTCACAGGCTAATTGATCTGGAGGCTTTAGTTCAGTCCGTCCAGTATTCCAAGTAGCTAAACGTCCTGCTAAAAAGGCTTTGGTCTAGAGAGTCATTTCTCATTTGTTACTCTCTCATTTACGCCGGAATTACTATGATAGAATGCCTATGAACTAGAACTAAGATCCAGTTGATGTTGATAACCTCAAGTTTTTAATTATCTTTATTGCGTTTTATAGAAGCAATTATATATACTTAACGCCCATATGGTCGAGTGATAAGAACCTGCCCCTTATATCCATAGCATAAGCTACACTTTAGGCTAGACAACAGGTATGTAAGTGTAAGAAATATTATTTTAACCCTTCACCTGATGACAACCTCTGTTATCACAGATATTAGATTGTATCTTGTAGACTATAAAATCCCAATAGTCTACTACTATATCTAAATCCACGATCAGTCTTGAGTTCTGGATGGAGCTGAATCTTTATTTGACGTCCAGCCAGTCCAGTTGTGTTTTCTTTGTTTACTAATATGTACTTCATTTAGTATTTACCGGTTTTGTTTCATGCATTCAAGTAATTCTTTTTTTTTTGCTTAATTTTAGATTAGAGACAATTAATGACTACTATTATGACACAATAATCGTAATTGTTTAGTCACGAGAAGTATGAAAATAAATAATATTTTTTATTTGATTTAAGTTATGTTAGAAAAATGTCATAATTAAAACTTTATATAGTAAAACTTTAGGTAAATCAAAAGCTTTGTAGATTAATTATTGAGAATTTTAAGCAATGTATGCACAAAAAGAGTTTTCGCACACTTTCATTTAATTAACTTAAAGTTGAAATCAAAAGCTCATAATTCGAATCTTTGATGCCAATGAAACGCACCAATTATGGCGGTATGCCAGTGAAGTACTACGATCATTTTAAATGAAACGGGAGATTTTTCAGGCTGATTTTGACGAATTTATTTTGAATTATTTAACGCAAACTTTAGTTTAGATTTTATTTATTCGCTGTTGTTATTAAAAAGGTAAAAAACAGCATTTTACTCTGAGATTTTTATGATAAAAAGCTAATGATTCACTGGATAACCATCGCCTGAATATGTGCATCATCAATTAAATTATACCTTAATTGTCATAATAATTGTAACCTGCAGGTGAAGTACAGTAAATAGGCACAGTATATTAATTACACCTGCAGGTAATACTGCCACCACTCAGTAGGCAAAAAAAAAGCGAAAATTAGACATAAAATTATGTAATTATTTTTTATTTGAGCAAAGCGACTTATTACAAGAAGTATGATGAGATACTAATTTGTAGTGTTACTAAACATTTCTTTATAATACCTTCTATTACATAAAAAAATTAATGAAAATTTAGAAGGTAAAATTAAAATTGCTTAAGAAACAAATATTTAAATGTAATTACAATGACGTCTGATTTTATTAATGTTTAAATAAGTAAAGAGGTATTACATTTCTCAACTTTGTAAGCCCCTAGTAAAATATATTCCTTGACGATGAGGTGGTTTAAAGCATATTTTCAACTGTGAATGGCAAAGTTTTGGGTGTCGTTTATTTAGAATAAAATCGCAATAAAAGATCAAATGAGGATTCTAAACTTCTCTGTATTGGACAAATATAGACCACTTTCTGCCTACTTAAACTTAGAACTTAACAACTTATTAAAAGGGGTGTTGACGCATACATTAGGTTAACATTAAAAAGAATAAAAATTATTAAAATTATTAAATTATTCTTTTTAATGTAATTAGTGCCTATATAATAAACATCGCCATCATTGTATTGTACTCGTATTACATATCTCACATACAGGTAATTTTAATGTATTTTTATTACCGTTTATGTTTGTATCATTTCGCTGTAGTAAGCACTAATGATTTTACAGTTGAAAGCTGTCGCTATAGATATTAAGTTACACGATGAAGTCCTTGGTAATATACGTGGCACGTCAAGCACATGAATATAAAATATTATATTTGAATAACATTTTGAAGTCAAAATAGCGAAATACTTAGACAGTAATTCTGAGGGCTCATAAATTCGGCGAAGTTGGTCAACGGAAGCCAAAAATCTCCTTTTATGACTTAAAAGTAGGTGCGTGAACTTTCCTCTCAGGCCTTATTTTTCCATTGTATATTTATTTCAATACATACAATAAATCGTTCTTCCTATAATTTGGACTCCACTTTTGCATACCATCAAGTGGAATGTAGTCATTTCCTTGACCTTTATATAAAAAAAATTAAATGAGATCACCACATTAATTTTTGTGTAAAATAAAAAAAATAATAAAATAAATAATTTCATTGCGTATTTTATTAAACATGATTAAATTTAGCTAATGTAGTTGGTTAAGTTAATTTGATCAACATTCAAAAAATACATCATTTTTATATGTGCCAAAGAAGTCAACAAACGCACCACAGCCCACCTCATGTTGAGCTGTTAAGAAATATAATCCATACACAATAAACCTTTAATTATGTCTACCGTATTCTGTAGACGTTTGTAGAACCTTGAGTAATATTTACGCCTGAATACGACTTAACTGAATATAAATTAAGTTTTTAAGGCAATGTACTGCAACTCAAAACTGTTTGTAAGAGCTCTCCACTTTACGAGCAAATGCCAAGGTCAAATGAGTAAGTTTTTTTGGTGATTACCTTAGGTGATAAGATCAACTACTCTCCCCTTTAGTTATTGACGGCCGTCTGGTCAAGTGCTTAGTACCCCTGTCTAGTAAGTTAAAGTTCCCGTTTCAAATTTCGGTAGGGCTCGATATTTGTATGATAAGCAAGAGTCATGTTTGTTTGTATATATTTAATATATTTCTGATATGTATATAGATATTACTGTCTATATTATTCCATTATCTAGTTTCCATAACAAAAGCTTTTAACGATGCTTAATGTGGTGTAGATAATAGGTGTGGGTTTCAGAAATATTATTTTTAGTATTATTATTAAGTATAACATAGGTAAGCTCAAATGTTACTAATACTAATAGATCTTTTGTTGTCCGGCAAATAAACACTTAGTTCACTGTCAGCCTACGAGACAAGTTCACCTGCTCAAGCTTAATTTAATTCAAATACATCTCCAATCACTTATAAATAGATTAAATAACTGAACTAATTTCTTAAGCAGATTGTTACTTTAAAACTGCACTCCTGTAATTCTTTTTAAGTAGACAACTTTATATTAAAGATTTTAGAAGTCTTGGAACTCTACCGTGCGCAATAGAATGTAATAGCTTTAGTTTTCATTGCCTCTATTCCATACTTGGCCAAACTTCATATCATATTCAATGGTTATTACCACATCACAAAGGTAACTCATGAAAAGATCATCAAAAGACATGAAATTCAGTATAATACGAAAACGGAATAAGTAAGAGGATGGAATTTAAGAATATAGAACCTTTTTCTTTGGGTCCTATGATGTTTTTTTACTTAACCCATACGTAAAGAACTCGAATTATTAGATAATGGAATGTTGAAATGGATAGTTGAACAAATATTTCCCATTGGAAAGGTTATTAAAAACAGTTATCAGGCTAAAAAAATACTCAAAATGAAAACGTTCTTATGTATATTGGTCATGTATTAAAATATATGAATGACCAAACACATAAAAGTAAGTAATTGGGTTAATACTAGCCATTTTTGCATACTCTGGCAATTTGGCCAGTGACTTTATAAGTAAATGTGTAACGTTTTTTCTATAAAGACTACGATACACCAAATCCAATAATCGCCCATGCAATGTATCCATTGGAGTACAAGTGATACAAAGATACAATTTCCGTTTTTTTGTCCTTAATGTGGAAGTGAGGTAATAATAAGGCTGAAGATGAAAACCAGCTACACCCAGATTGCTCAACTAGAGAGGAACTAGTTATCTTACGTCAGTATAATTGTTACATTAGAGGCGGTAATCATAAAAATCGATTAAAGTGAATTATCTTATCTTTTGATATATCCCAAATTTATAATTTAATGTTAGTAGGTATTAGTGGCTAATTACAATATATATTTGCTAATACAGATAGGCACAGTTCAATTTCGAAGCAACCTCTATGATTAGGGCAATTATTAAAAATTCGAGACAAACAAAAAATTTAACTTACTATCTGAGGATAGAATATTGAATCCGATTGTAAAGTATAAAGTCCTATATTTATCATACTAATTAAATTAAATTAAAGGTTTTAATAAAATGGTAAAGCAAAGTTAGTAGCAGAGCAATATTTTCATATATATAACATGATAGAATTTTAATAGATTATAACTTTTCTTTAAAGTAATAACGTGAAATCCCGAATTCCTTTATGCGAAACATTCGGCCTTTGACAACAACATTGTTCTCAACGTTTGATTGACTATTGTGTACTGACCCTTACACTCCAATCTATATTAACATTGCCGAGCTTTAGTAATTTAATTATATAGTATTACAGTAACGTAGCGCTGTATTAATAGTTATGTGGCTCCACAGAACTATTAATGGCTTCAAATAGAAATTTAGGTTTTCAACATTATTTGTAAAGGTTGCCCGGCCTCATGATTTTAATTTTAGTCTTGTGTTTTTAGAGAGACAAGGGTTATAACCACAGCGATACACGTCACTGACTATGTCTGTCTTTTCAAATACAGGGGATAAAAACACTATTTGTAGTATGAATTAATTATTAATTGGTTGGGCGCGCTGATGTAGTTAAAAACAAGATAGGCATAACAGAAATATTAAACAAAGTATATTTATTTTGCGTAATATTCTAGTGGAAAAAAATACTTTGTTAAATTAGTTCAGTAATTTATAAAAAAAAATCAGAACTGCTGAACCTGTGCTCTTTTTTACATTACTTCTGATACAAGTATTTTTTAATTTTAATATAAATTATAAATAAGTATAACTATATAGTCTCAAATCTCAAACAAATACGTAACACACATTTAAAGAGAATATTGACGTCTTTTTTCATTTGCACTATCGGAACTATTTACGACTTCATTCTAGGGAACATTTAAAAGGATGAAAGATAGCTTCACCCTCATTGAGTTTCTCAAATTTCTCACCATTGAAATCTATTCAGTTCGAAAAGGTGCAGAAGTGCAGTTCTCAAGTGTATTATTACATTAGGAAAGAGAATGTGAGAAATCTATAATCATATCAATTAAAAGTTTAATTCAGGTATTCATTGTCAGGAATAGAATCATAGAATTGCGGATACAATGTAAAACTTATACAATATGACGATTAGACTTTTGTTAACTTCTAACACAAATCATACTATATAACAGAGAAATATTTACAACATACATTTGCAATATATCTAAGTGTAAGTGTCGTTAACAAAAGTCACTCAGAACCTCTATGTTTAAAATGCAGAGTAATTGAATATCTCAACCAGCGTGCCATTATATGGACCTGGTATCTATTGTATGGTTTTTAGATACTTCACAAATTAAGACGCTTGGTAGGCGTACAACATTAAAAAATATTTGAGAATTAAAAAAGTTTCTCAGTCAATATAATAATAATAAATAATAATAATAATAACGTGTATTTATTCTCTCTTCATCTTAAGCTTAACAATTACATTGACATCATATGCATGTGACA
Source organism: Acentria ephemerella (assembly GCA_943193645.1). Lineage (NCBI taxonomy): Eukaryota > Metazoa > Arthropoda > Insecta > Lepidoptera > Crambidae > Acentria > Acentria ephemerella. The sequence goes on from OW971889.1 coordinate 4,902,779, forward strand.
CAGGTGCATAAGATAGTGGTAACAATAAGATAGTGGTAGCATAAGATAGTGATAGCAACATATAGCTTATGTGAATATCATTTTCATTACAATATGTACTATACACCTGTGAAATAATTGGAACCACGTTCATAGCGAATGATAAAGTTAATTTCTAAAAAATGTAAAACTATAGAAAATATTTCATGTGCGTATATGACGATGAAGTTGTTAAAGTTATGAAACAATGTTGTCGAAGGGGTGAGACGCGAAAATTAGAGTAAGAAGTGGGTCAAAGTCGGCGGAGTTCGACGGCCCGGCGGCGTCTAAAGTAATTATGTAACGAGGATGTCGCGACGGAGAACATCGTGTAACTTGTTTTGTTAACTATATCGATCCTCTTTAGGTGCAAAATCGCGCAGCATCTACCTTGAGCACTTGATAAATTCAGCGTTAAGACTTTCTAAGTTCACAACTAATACAAAACCAGTAAGGATAGCTCCACCTTGCCACAAAACAGGCACTAAGAGTGTAAAAAATAAATTTCCCCACAAAGGTACTTACATTCGGTGTGATTGGAAGAGTTCGCACTTCAATATCGTCTCGCACGTGTGACCTTTCAACAGGACGAAACCTGCAAAAGAGATAAAAGCATATACAATCAGACTAAGGGACGATCGGACTCAATTTAATCAAGTCACCAAACAGTAGCGTGTTGATAAACTTTCGTCGTCATTGAATTACTCTATTTCAATTAAGGCTTGCCATCACACCCTCCGTATTGGTCTTGGTAAGTGTTTGAAAAGGATGTGTCCATTTAACCCTTAAAGTAATTGAATGTGGACGTGTGTAGTAATTTCTGCACCCAGACATATATCATGGGAAGTCCCCGCGCGGGATGAATCCAGTTTATATTTTCGGGCGGGCGCAATAAAATCAATACTGTGAACTTTGCAAGAGTACAGTGACCTAGTCATGCGCCTCATTCGAATAAGGTCACACAGTGCATAAACTATTTGGTACGTAGCGTGAAATAAAACAAGCGAGCTGCGTCGCATGACAAGGCAATTAGTTGCGACAAAACCCGCGCAGCTCACGACGCGAGAAGCCTCTATTCCATTCATAATACCGATAGACTCTGTGATTGCTTTTAATTTTCAGTTACATTCTGCATGCATGGAAACATTCCAAACAAATAACTGCACTTTGTCAAGCTCGAAAAGTGTTTTTTAAATAAATGTGAATCTAATTTGTTAAATATTCTTTTATTTAAGATAGTTATAATAAGAAATTATAATTGTCAGGAACTTTAGGTTTAGAAATATCAAAATGAGAGTAAATTAATATTCAGGAATTTGAATTATTTATAGATTAAATAAAATTTTATTAATTAGCCGTTAGCAATATTTTCGCGATTTCAATTAATTATAGAGGATATAATTTCTATTTGAATACGTACCAAAATTCAGTTAGATAGTTAGTTAGTTAGTTTGATTAATTAGGTTAGTTTATTAAACAATGAGATACAAACCGATTGAAAATTAAGATAACAAAATTCATACTGAGCTTGGCATGAATGAATAAATATTTAAATATATTACGTAATTAAAATGTCACCATGAAAAGTAAGCATTTAAATAAGGAAAACGTAGCCTACAGCCTTCCACTTGAAAAACGATAAAAATCCATTTTGAATGCGCATATTTTCCTGTAAGCCGGCACGGAGTAGACAAAGGCCTGTGAAATTACTGTCTTGCTTTTAAACGCGGGAATGAATCGCAATGTCTCATCCCGTCAAAGCTTTGAGTCGTAGTGGGACGTTATCCCCGTTGTTCTTGAGTACACATTACTGGTTCCTATTGTGTTTTGTTTTTATAATGCGTATAAAATATTTTTTGTTTCGCTTTGTGGGTTGGATTTCTGTTAGCTTATATAGTTCTTAATCAAAGTAACAATATAATGTACTGTATTACGTTATTTATATCGTTTTATCTTATTTACTATAGTTAAAGTACTATTCATAAATAATGATTACGAATAAATAGTTCAAATCCTAAGCCCCAAAACTTATTAACACCTGGTTTGGCTCTAAAACTTAAAGACATTGAATTTCTGTTTAAGTCTGCGAGCGAAAAAGTTTTGCAATAAATCTCTTGAGATGGCTACCGGACCGGAGACTAACAGGAAATAGTTTTAGTGTCCCGCAGGTGAAATTAAAACTAATCGCAACTGAATCTACTGATAGTGATATGCGGCCTACTCCACGTGACCCGAATACTTCGCCGAGGTTCCACCCTAAAATGTAAATGTAGTTGGAAAAAAGCGCCTTCAAAAAGTTCATTACTTTGAAAACTCGCACGAACTCGCTATGGACAGACTGGCCACTGTGGGCGAATTTAAAAATGCAGCAGCTCGCTTTGAATGTCGGCATCTTTCCATTTGTAGGATATGTTGCCACAAGACAAAACCTCTGGGAATTACACTCTTGTTCCTGAAATGCGAGCTCGGTGCGCAATATTTCTCCCTTTGAGAACTAAGGAAACTCATAAACAGACAAAACTGAAATGTTGCGTTGTTTTTCTTTTAAAGTGCGAAGCGAGGCAAATTTGTATGTTGATATTACGTAATTGTTTTATGTCGTGCCAATTGTCGGTGCCACTCGGATGTTCCCACAGGGAGAGCTACCGAATTGCACTTGTATGTTTGTTGTATAAAGTATAATAAGAATTATATTTCTATGTAAATTATATATTTTATAATTTCTGACTTTTTACAGAAAATGATTTACTTTTTGTTCTGAAAAAAATGTATGAATCTAACAGAATTAGATTTGTGAATGCGATTAGTCAATGATAACGAAAGACCCTTATTTACATTAACAACAAAACAAAAATTATTATGAAATCATTTTAGCATTCTACAAAATTAGTGTTAGTGTTTAAGATTAATTAATTACATTCAGTGTTAAATTGCATTGCAAACATTTTGCACCAAGATATCCATTTAAATTGCCCCAAAAAGATGTCAAGCAAATAATGAAAAACGTGGTATCTTTCTTTTTCTCATTTATCGTGCAGAGACAAGGAACGGAGACAAAGTGGAGAAAAATTACGGCTCAACGTAATGCGGGAGTCGGGTCTGTCCATTGTACTTGATGCCGCACAAACAAGATGTTTTATGAACCACATTATGGGCAATGGATCGAATTAGGCCGGTAATTTGTCGTATTGTGAGAGGAGGCAGCGATGTTGCCTGATGAAATCCTATTATACTTGTTAAAAAGCTTTATATACAATTGTTTTGAAATAATTTAATAGTTGCTTACGCTTTAAGACAATTGTTTGAGTATCCCTGACAGGTGAACTTGATATTATCTTACTTCGTCAAATATTAGAAATGAGATTTATTTTCCTCAGAACAAGTTTAGAATAGGTAGTCAAGTTTTTATAGATTTTGACTTTGTGACTTTAACTTAAGTGTTACTTCAGTTCAGTTCTTAAAAATACAGGTTTAAAATGTCAATCAGATTTCTTCAATAGGAAAAATAAACGCATATTCATAAGAAGGACAGGAGGCAATATATATATATATATATATATATATATATATATATATATATATATATATATATATATATAATATTTTTATTACATTGTAATACTTTGAATATACGGTGAAGGATGATGATTATACAGTGGAAAAGCAATCGATTCACTCACCCACGCTGGGCTCGCCCGGTACATCTCCCGAGACATTCGCCCCTGATCTTTCCCTGTAAGATAACATAAGTTTCTTTAAAACTATATAATGACAAAAAAAGGTACAAAAATTATTATAAAGTAATAACTAAGAGAACGTTTCACATATTTTTGGATGATTTGAAGTTTTTTTTATTGATAAATATTACAGAAACGTACTGAAATTGTATATTATTACTATATTCCTACTTATATATTATAGGTGCAATTACAGCTATCAAACCGTTGGACTAACAGTTAAACGTGCGTTCCGATGCTGAAAGTAACTTTATTTTCGTAATTAAACATTGCCAGCAAGCAATGAACTAGAAAGACTTTCTTCTTTCTTCTTTCTTTATCTTTGCGCCAAAAGAAATATTTGATCGTCAGTAAATAATTCCGGAAAGAAAGTGTTTCTAGAGCTTTATGCAATCGGACGCAATATCATATGTCACCAAAAAACAAATGAATACGGTATGAATGACGACTCGGAAAATGTTAATTTAGTGTCATATTTCTGCACAAATTATTTCTATCTCAGAATGAAAAAAGAAGTATATGCTTGCAATTTTCCCACGTGTGTTTATAATTCTGAGTTTTCACATGCATAGCCATACGACATAGTTTTCTTTTATTGGTAAGTAAAATAATAACTGAAAAACATTTCAGGTTAGAAGCTCACAATCGAAACTCTTTGTACTGACCTATTATATAAATAAAGTGAGCAATTTTGTAGTATAATAAGCTGCTATTTGTTCGTTTGATTTTTATTATTTATTAAAGGCTGTTCTAATATGATGTACGCTTGCAGAGCTAGGGATGGAAGAATTTAATTATTGAACGATAAATAAGTAGGTATATGTATTCTTCACTCAATAATAAGTTATATCAATTGCCGACAATTGTTTTCATTATAATTTCAAGTTTTTCATACATATTATTACTGAGAATTGTCGAATATATTACCAGCAGGCTAGTATAAGATCGAAAAGTCAAAGAAATGGCTACCTGTATAAATCTTGATTTCCAATCTTCGGCCCCTCATAGCATTTGCATGGCCGATATGTCCTTCGATTGGGGTGTGATATAGTCCAGGCATAACTTTTGTTCCCTGCACATAACAGAAAAAAAATTTAGAAAGCTTGCATTTACAAAAAAATATTTTAAAAAAAATTCATAAACTTATATTAGATACTGCAAATTGCATAAGGCACCAGACTGTTTGTTGTCATTACAGTTTATGATCACTCAGACTCAGACTGTAGTTTTATCTACACGTTCATTTTAATATCGATTTTTGAGTTCATTCGAAAATCAGCCATAAGAGCTTTATCGCTTACTGAGTTCTTTACTAATTTGTAACCGATTTCTTTTAGTACTCTAGCCACAGACTTACAGTTTTTGGATTACAAGTAAAAAAAACTTTACTTGTACTGTTAGACATTACTTCCTTATAAATTTCTTGATACTAGATCAATAGGAAGTGTCATGGGTTTTGGTTCCATTACGAGTTAAAATATGGCTTAAGTGGCTGTATATTTTGATTTATGAACATTAAAGTTTGATTTTATCATAGTTCCAAGCCATACACACACACACATTTCTGAAAAAAGTGTTTTAAATAGATAAACGGACAACGAAGTTATTTTATAAAGGATCCTTTCTAAGGACATACGCCAATCGACCTGGTGAATTGCTCGTGCAGAACCCAGGCTACCCCCGTGAAGAGCAATGGAGTTACCGGGGAGTTTTTGTGGGTATTCTCAGTGCCGCTCTATTGAGGTACTGAGTGAACCCCACACACGCCCGTCGTTTAGCCATTGGCGGGTAGGACCGTAAATGGATTGCTCCTCGTAAAAAAAAGGACATACGCCAATTAGCAATTAACGGTTCCGTATCATTAATATTTAATGGACGTTTGTTCATTCGATGCGTTCATTAGGATTCAACGCTTACACAGACGTTAACAATTGAAAATCATAAAAGCAATCAATATGTTATCGAAATATGTTATTTCATATGCACAATCGCCCAGAAAAGTTATTCGTCAGAAAAACTCGTATTGACTCATCGATAATTCCGCTGTCGATGTCGATCACGTTCAGTTTACTCATACGTGTCCACAACGAGTCGACGCGCTACCCTCATCACAGTGACACATGCCATCACTGCTACTATATTATCATATGCTATATAGATGGGTTGAATAAAAGATATACATACTGTACCTATGTTGAAAAGATAATCAAAGGTTATATACACTTTAATGTATTTAAATATTTTATGAATAATCTACTTAATTTTTTAGTATTACGTTTAATTTTATAATATTTAATAAGGTTAGTAATTTGAACACAAACGCTTTACTTTATATATACAAGTTATAATACAAAAAAGTAAAAAAAACGTATACAAAATATACAAAAAAGTTATTAGCCACACATCCTTTTAGATAATTTACCGAAGGCTTTCCCGCCCCCCGGTTTCCATTGCAATTAATTTTGTTCCAAATTGAATACGAGCTGGTCAAAGCGCTCACAGTCAAGTGTTCAACAAATAGCCTGTCTCAATTTATCCTATCGCACACACATAACGAGATAAAGTTTTGTTTTAAATGAATATATTCCACAAACTCCACAAAATGCATTCCAGTTTTGATTATGTATCGCTTCAAGGGTCTTCTACGGTTAGATTGACCACTTAACCATTTAAGATTTTGACGATTCAATATTTATTGTTATCTTTTCAGGATTCTCTGTGACTTGCATTTAAAGATCACAACACCAAAGTGTTGTATCTTTTTTTTTTAAACTAACAACCTCCTTATAAAAAAACATGTAACGAAAGTTAGATAGATAGACATAATATGTTTTATTGTACACTATTTTAAATTTGGAGAAGCTCGGGATATATATATTTCTATTTATTTTTCTCTATTTAATAATTTTAAAGTTAAGTCTCAGCTGAAAATAAAGGCTATCAGTTTTAATCTATGACAAATTTAGTCCAAAGAATTGATCAACTATGAAATTGGAATAATATTTATTTTGTGTTATGTCATCAGTTGTAGTTTGGCTGATGCGCTTATGAACAGCTTTATACAGTACCACTTTTACAATCACAGATAATTCCTCAAAAACACATCTAAAGCATCAAATCGCTAAACAAATAGATAGGTACTTGGTTTTAAGCAAAATTCTTCGTTAGCCAATTACAATGTATTTTCCAATACGAGTAACGTGATAAAATTACTCGGCGCGTAATATTGCAAGTTAATGTCATCTCGTAAGAAATAGATATCTCTTTTATAGATATTTGAGAAGTTATGCATACTTACATCTCCCTCCAATCCCATTCGTAAGTTCGACATTACTGGATCGCTGACATCTGGGGAATAAGCAAATGGCATATTACACACTGATAACATTGAAAAACTTCAGTAGAAGTTGCAGTAGAAAGAATATAAGTCACACAGCCATAAGAAACTAAAAATTATTTTGAATGGCTGTGTGACATATTCATTATGAGAATATTAAAACCGATTGTTCCATTACTAACCGTTAATAAAGACCGGAATCAGTTAATTTTACAGAACCCAAATATTGCCTCTTCATCTGGAACAGTTTGTGTCCATTGGGTTTTTTATTTGATAAGATTTTTTTCTAGCAAAATTGCTTGGAATTTTATACTTATTACATTATTTTTTATTTTTTCATCATCTGTTTTTATTTTTATTATTTTTTACTCATTTTTTATATTATACTTAAGTACTCTTGTCATGTAACTTTGTATGATTAAACAGATACAATATTATTAAATAGATTAAACAGAGAACAAAACCTTCTTTCGAATTTGAAAGGTCTTTCGAACAAATGTGACTAAAAACTGTGTAATATACAAGGATTATAATGGAATGAAATCTATGTTTGTATGATGACCCCACCTATGTACGGCTAGTAGCGAAAGGAGCTCGTTAGCGCATCGGTTCAAACGCTCTGATTTGGATAACGAAAACAACCGCTTTTCACCAAGCCAAATTGGGCTAGCATGGCTCAAACTACTTAAGTATTTCTCCCATGCAGGAAATCTTGTGCTCAGCAGTGGCACGTATATAAACTGTAGATGATTAGCAATATATAAAACCGATCTGTCCAGTATCCAAAGATTAGTAAATAAGGTTTAATTTGAACTAGAATCTATTTGGTGTGAGGAAACTATAATCATAGTATTCTTATTTCAATCAATTGCACGAATTATTGTTCGAAACTTGGAAAGTCGAATCTAAATTAATAATTCGACTTTCTTGTAGGCATTGACTAACTAAGTATTGATACATTGGCTTGTTTCCCAAGTTCCTTTTAAATAATAAATTGATTTTAATCTAAGCCATGTTTCCAGTAGCTGAATTATTCATAAGGACTAATTGTTTAATGTGACATCTTTGTTTTTATTTCACAGATTTTATTTCTAAATAGAAAGAAACACTTTTATAATAGATACTTAAAATTTTATACAGTGTCAATCCCGCGACTATAACAAATCGAATACGCGTCCAAAATATCTCCTAACATTTCCGAAGAAAATCGTATCGCTTTCAATCAAGAAAACGAAATCGAATCTGATATGTAATAATCGCAATATTATTTATCAATATTTAATTCATTTCCTATGGTGCCGCAGTTTCTTGAACATTATCGGAACTATTGTCTTTATAAAAATTTCAATCTACATATATTAGTTATTCATCATTGTTCATACGGGAACAAGAAGAAATAGGACAGGACAGTAAAGACATCTCTTAGAACTTGGGTTAAAAGTGAAAAAGCATGCATAATTCTGTTCACATGTGCTTGACAAAGTGTTGTAAGTGCTCTCTGTCGAACACAATACATTGTCACCTCAAACAATGCCCCAGCCACACGCCCCTTAAGCTAGCCTCCTCGATGCTAGCACGGTCAACTTAAATCACAGGAGCAATCTACAAAATTGACTCCTATTTAAATACTAATACGAGCTACAAGAAATACCTGCCAAAACTCGGATCTCAAAAGTTTCCTTTTTAGATAGTTGTGAAAAATTGCTATAAAAATAATGTTATTATTTTATGCGGAATAACTTATAATATTGTGTTTAATTGTCGCCGAAAATGCTAGAGATTGAAATCTTTACAATATATTTTTAGTGTACTTTTCTATTGGTGCTTATAGAAGTAAGATATCCATTGACCAAGTCAAATTTAATAAACATAGCTTGGTTTAAATGATTTTATTTTCGTAGATAAATGATTATCCCTTAAACCTGTAGTTAATCAAATCAATTGTTTATTTCGGTAACTTAGTCTTATTATTATTAGTCTTAAGCGGTTATAATTTTATACACCAGACCTTCTACAAGGTACAAATCTTTATTTTATTTTACAATTAGTAAATTACTATTATTAAATAAAGAAGACTTCATTTCATTTTAAAAATATAAGATAGGTGAGATAAAGGAACTTAATAGTTTAGTAAGCCGGCCTCATGAAAATGGTGTCCCTTGTATCTAAAAGTATATTCCGACTTCGACCAGACTGAAAATAAAAAATATTCTTCAGTTTACCTTTTTAGTCTAAACATTTTGTTTCGCAATGAATTTGTCAATTTCCCTACAAAAATTCTTGTAATTTATATAATTTTCCATTTCAATTCAGTGGGTGTAACAAATAGGGCCAGGTGTTATCGATAAGCCGCATTGTCGATGTATCGACAGACTGATTGACAACGTAGAAGCTATTCGTAAAATACGTAATAAAGAGCCACCATTTGTCGCGTACAGATTAGAGTGACATATAAACGGCGCTTTTAATCATGATAAAACATCGATATGTACTCACCAATTTTATATTTGCCTTGGAGTGATTTTTAGAGAAATATTTGCCGTAAATGATGGATTGACGTGAACTGGGCGATAAGTGTAAACTATTGTGGTTTGGTATGTTTACTCTCAAATTTTACAATTTTAAATCATAGAACTAAAATGGTTCAAAGTGCCAATAAAAAACTTAACATTTCCATTTATCGTACATTACTCGCTTGCCAATTTGAACTCGGTGATAAAGTTAGCATGACAAAATTTAATTGTCTACATAATATTTGAAATATTTCTATAGGGTATTATAAAAGAATGCTCTTTTTCATTAAACTCGATGGGTTATATAAATATATTGTAATTAAAGTCAACTTTCCAGATATCAAAAGGTGCATACTTGTATTATCACATGAAATGTGACTTCTCGAATCAAATCCATGAATCATATTATTTTTTACAGGAAGAACAATACTAAATTATTAAATATCATTAATGTAAAGATTAAGATAATCTATAGACCGTTAATTTACAACTATGAGTAGATTGGGAGGTATAAGGCGAAGTCTAATCCATCAACTTGAAACCGTGTTTGGTGAAACCTGATTTTCTGCTCTGTTGCACTTATCTGGATTAATAAAAAAAATTGCGCCGTTAGAGGTTACAGGATGCATCTTATAACTATATACCAATCTCTTATTTTCATTGAGAAATCATAAATTGATGTGACGACCTTGATGAACATGGCAGTAACTTGGATTCTAGTCTTTTACAATTAAGTCCAAATTAAATTTATGGCTTAATGTAAAAACCTTAATTAAATCAAAAAAAAATAAAAGCCTTTTCATTGTTCGGCGTGTTATTGAAAGACAGCATGATAATAGAAATATATGAAAAATTATTGTATCGATAGCATGGTAGCTTCCTTAGTAATTACGAATAGCAGATTCTTGCCAAAAGACGCTTCTAAAAAACTGGTAATGCGGCATACCGCATTACCAGTTTTTTAGAAGCGTCTTTTGGCAAGAATGTGACGCCGTTGTATTTTGTATGCATCACGGAGCAAGTCTGTTCGATATCTATATATAAATAGTTTTTGAAATGATTTTAATTATTTTAAAATAAACTTGCCCACCGATCTTTGAATGATTACAAAACAAATTATACCTAAGCTATCAAAGTAATTATTCTTTCATAGTTATTTTTCTTTTGATTTTGTTATGATTATATATATTTATGACCAATGAAATACTTTTTTAAAATACTCATTAAATCGTATTATATTTCATAAAAGTGACCTTTTAAAACTGTTAATTTTCAAATAATCTTCATTTTTTTTCTTGAGTTTGTGCACACAGCGATTATATTTAATAAATCTTAAATTCATTGCAACTAGCACAATGGTGGCGCTCGTGGGTATATTTTCAAACTGTGGTAGGTAGTAAACAATAATTATATTAAAATTTTTACATATAATTCATTCTTAGTAACTCATGACATAAAAAATTGTTTTAATTAATGAAAACACAATTACGCTTTTGTTGATGTTTTCCTATAGTCCGCACGTTGACCATAGTTGATGTATCGACACATTTGATTGATGACACAGATGATATCCCCAGAATACGAAATTGCCAATTCCCAATTTATCAGTCAGTCACTGACATAATTGGCTAAAAATTGTCAATTCAACATTGCTCTAGTGATAATTCAATTCAATGAGTGACGGGCTTAAATTTCTTTAAAAAGATTATTTAGGTGATATTTAGGTTATTAAGGATATTTAGGTAGGATTTAATAATAATAATAATAATATTTCTCACACTCATACCCAATATCTAGCCCAAATTAAGCCCAAATTAATTATTACGAGTTTGTGACGAGAATATAGAAACATCTATCTCCAATATTCGTACTCATCATACAAATATCTCTTTTGACCTGTCTTAAACGACTCGACCGTCAGTACAGTAAAAGTATTTTTCAAGTAGATTTATATTTACTATCTGTTATTCATCTAAATTGATAGTATTTGAAACTTGACAATAATCGGCAAACACAATACGATGTTAAGATTTAATAAATTTATTTATTTATCTATGTACATATATACACTTATTTATGTATTCACATTTATCTATCAATATTTTTAAATAAGTTTTAAGGATACCCTTACATACCCTTAAGTGATCGAGGCAACAGTTGAATACTTAAGATTCCATCTTATAACGAAAATATTTATAATATACTACGAAAGTAAAATTTCTGCGAAATTTCTTTCTTGCTTACAAATATTTATTTTTATTTAGTGGACTAAATAAAAATGTAAGTAGCTACCTTTTTTCTTTTAAGCTGAAATTGTACCATAGTAAAACAAAACTTCTATTTGTAACTCTAGACGCAAAAAAGGGGTATTATAAATTTGTAGTGCCTCTGATTGTGTATTTGTGCGTCTTCCATAGCACTAATTTTAATGTGTTTTTATCATCTTTTTGTCAACACTCACATATTAATATATGTAGTAGGAGCGAAATTAAAAGACTCACTAATTGTAAGTTGGAAAAAGTGTGGACCAAAGAGTCCGTAGACTGTTTATTTACTTATGGATTTATTTAATATTCATATATATGTGTGTATACATGTGTGTGTATATATATGATGACCATTTTGGTCTTAAATTGTGTGTCGGGTGTTTCCTGCTCGAACGATCTCTTGGCATAATAATCGTATTACAGATATCATAATTCTGAAACTGTCCATTTTTATGTAGTTCAGTAAGCGTTCCGAAAATCAACTCAAAGACTTCTTAGGTAATGTTAGGCTATTTTCAAGCTGCTAGCTTCCCAATACGCTCACATATGCTACCAAAATAAATAAAGCTCAAATTAATGATACCACCTAGGCTCAATAAATATCTGAAACCGTTATAGGCGTAATTTACGCCTTCAGAGGCGGCAGCTGGGTTCCGCGCTACGAAGGTGAATAAATATGTATACGAGTGCTGGCCGTGATAAATTCGTGCAAGTCCCCATTATTCTCGCTCGCTCATCGATCATTGGTGCCGGCCGCAGGGGCTACTATTGACTTAAATAAGCTGTTAATGCTGATAGTGTGAGTATCGGAAAACTGAAGGTTCGAACTGATTTCTATTACGTCAGTAAATAAATAGTGAGCCATAGATCTTTTTCTTGCTCAATATAGAACAATATAGTCAACTCAGAACAAAAACTATCCACGTTTCGAAAAATATGACAAGAATACGTGCTTCTTATTGATTCTAGAAACAGCTTAGCATGAATCGAAAAATATCCTTTATAGATTTTATAGGCAAGCTCAATCTTGACTGCAATCACACCTGATATTAATTAATAAAATATTTTTAAGATTATTATGAAATAACACCAGGAAACACAGCTTTAATTAATATCTGTGTAGAAATATGGTTCGTTTCATTAATTAGATTTTATAAGACGTTCTAACATAACTCTCGATATCAATTTTAATTGAGTGTATTGTTTTCTACAACAAAAGCACGAAAAGCCGATACATTAGTTATACACAGTATCCTAGTTAAGATTTTTTCTTTACCCAATTAACTCACAAAAAATTGTGAGTTAATTGGGTAAAGAAATAGATATATTCTTAGAAAATACTAAAATACCATATTCTTAGAAAATACTAAAAATGATGATATTAATTTACGTTCAATATTTTGTTATATTATTACGTTCAGGTTGTTAATGGATTCGCTGAAATATCGAAGTCGATTAGTTCAACTTAAATAAATTAGTATAAAAGTTCTTGTTTCTTCTTGCATAATTTACATGTTAAACGTATAAATCCGGATTACATTAGAAAAGCGAAACCCACACGCGATAAGTCTGTCTTAACTTCCATTAATTTTTTAACAGCACGCTTCTGCTAAATCGGGATTAAAGTAAGAGCAACATTTTATGTACTAACTAGTAATATCCTCAATATAGATTCTACTATAGATTCTAGATAACGGTGAAATATAGATAATAATATCTATAAAAATATCAGATATATACTAAATAAACATACAAAGATACAAACATGTATAACTCTTGAACAAATATTAGTACTCGTCATTCAAATATTTGGCCGAGAATCCCTAGAATTAGCTGGAGAGCTAATCAGACAGAGGTACTGACCACTTGACCAGACGGCTGCACAATGAAGACATCTCAAATTTAATGACTTGTAATTTACAATGCAGTGCAATAAATATATTGAGTATTGAGCCCAATTCTACCATAGACACAGCGTCTATGGTAGAATTGGAAGGGCAATGTTCATCATGAGCTTTTACCGCCGGACAGAACCATCTATTCGGATCTCCAACAACTGATGAAATCAAAGCAAAAAGTTGGCCGAAATTGATGAATAGAAAGAATGTGGTCTTTCATCACGATAACCCTAGATGTGGTCTACATCTTTAGCCACTCAGCAAAAATTCACCTTCAAATTTCCACCTGTTTCGGTGATTTCAGAATCCTTTAGGCAGTGTCAGGTTAACATCAAGAGAGGACTGCCAAAATTAATTGTTTGTAAAACCTTCAAGATGGCAGAATGTCTACGCACATTGTACATTTGTACTGTAATGAAATGTAAATTAACTGTAAAAAAAAGTCTTGAATTTTAAAATATTTTTTTTCCCCACCTATATGCGTCCCAAAGGCCTTCCATGGGGACTTTGGGCGATAACACCACAAAATGGTCAAAATGCTTGCCAACCGGGACCAACAGCTTCCGAAGCACGAAGAAGCTCGTAATAACAAATTTTGATTGACCCGTATTTGTAAAAATAATACTTAATTTTTTTGTAGAATCATATTTTTCACTATTACAATTTCTTACTTGAGTAAGATCGCAAGAACTTACTGAGATAACTTTAGGGAACAGGGACACTTATTTTCTTTGATTTATGGTGGACAACCCGTTAGTTGTATTCACTCAAGTTACTACTAGCTACAGTTACATAGGCTACAGTGATCGCTTTACTTCAAACCACATCTTGTGAGGAGGCTTAGATCAATCAATCAATAAAATACACTTTATTGCATAAATGGAAATGAAAACAATTTAATTGCCAGCTAATATAATTGCCTGAAAATAATCTTTTCCTGGAAAGATATAATACAAAAAGTAAAAAGAGGTGGGAGCGGAACGACTTTTCTTTTTTAAGAAAAATATTTGTTACTTTCTACGTCCTTGTTAGCTCGTCGCATTAAAGATTCCTTAACGACTAACCAAAAATAGAATATGTTGAAGACATAAATACCAACCTATTAAAAAAGCATTAATAATGCTTCGAACAAATGAATCATGTTTCCAAGAAGGAAATCAAAGTACAAAAATATGGAGTTACTTTGTGAGATCAAGGGGATTTAGTAATTGACAATATTTTCATATTTATTTGATGTAGATTGTATATTGAAATACAACATTAAGCCACATGAAGCTAAGCCTTTATAAGATAGTACTGGATCATTTTAGTAAATATTCGATACGGTTTAGTATTCGATTAATCTTTTAACACTCCACGGCTCCACATGTAAAGAGCGCTTGTGAAAATATTCAAGCCCTTATATGATTCGTCGTCTAATCTGCTAACTTAATGAGAACGCTTGGTTAGAGGGAAAAGTAAAACGTTTTTGATGGGACATAACTTAGTTATATGTAGCATCTAAGCTACAGAATATTTGCATTTTATATTAATTGTTTCTTGTTGACGAGGTGACTTTGATATTTAATTACATTTTGAATTAACAGCAACGTAATATATAAATTGAATAAATAGAAATTCAATATAACCTAGGTAAAGGTATTACTCAAAACGGATAATAAATGAAAATGGCGTTATCGCATTATAAATTAATTCGTGATAAAACGTTTTGTTTTTTTATTACAAGGTACTTAAATTGATGCACATATCAAACTCTACAAACTATGATCACCTTTTTTAATATTTTAAATTAAAAAAAGGAATGGTTTTTTTAAATCTACACGTGCGAATCAATAACCAATAATTTACAAACTGAAACTATACGTATCAAGTTTCTAAATCCTAGGTACATTCAAAGCATAGTTAATAAGGTAAACCCTCTGCTATCACTCGTAATTAAGATAGATTTACATTCAATAGTGTAGCTTGTGTGTGATATGCTTATAACTTTATATTATCTTAGTTAAGGGCCACTTTTCACTCCCGGAGTACTTCGACCCAATGGGATCTTTTTTCCTTCTCTTACCCTAGTGTCTGTTGTCCTGGAATACTTCCAAGATATACTTGCTAAGTATGTTTGGTCAGCAGCCTTATGTCTTCACGTCTGGGGTAGTGCAGACCAAAGAGACCAATTATTTTAGTAGCAAAAGCATCACAGTTACATAGGATATGTTTCATTTGTTCTGTGTGGTCCCTAGTCCTAGTATGTGTTGTTGGATTCGCCTATGTGTAGACATAGGCGAATCCAACAACATTTTAAATAGCATGCTATTTGTGCCATAAGGGCCAGTAATAGCATCATTTACGGTTGAACCTTCACAATCTGGACTTCCATATAACACTAATGTTAACTATTACAGTCCGTCGGAAGTATCAAGAACTATCATGGACACAAATTCCATGGTTCACTATATTACTCTTAAGTTTTGATAATGTTCAACTTAAACTAACTTAAATCAAAGTTAGTTTTCGATTCAAATGAAGCGAAACAATTTCCAACGTTCTTCGTAATATTTATGGAATATACATCGATTTATTAATTATTCTGGAAATTACAAATGGGCGCGAATTGTGATAGAACCTTTAATAGCTTTGTTTTGAGTAAATCAAAATCACGTGTTTTATTCTAAAATGTGCTAGATTATAATTGGATTATTCCAAGTAAAAATTAGAATAATAAACGGTAAAAACATATACAATATTCAATTTGAAATACAAGTAGAAATAAAAAATTACTCTCATTAATTTTTCACTTGCTAAGCGATCAATGAAAAATGTACCGCACGCGTGTTTCCATAACTTAAGACATACCTAGTGTTCCGTACAGGATTCAGAAGCTTATGCTCCTAATAACTATTAAAGAACTCGTAGCTACCAGTTGACATTATTCGTATATTTGTTACAAATAAACGTTTTATGGCCTGATATGAAATTTGTCTGAATTCGATTAACTAAAAACTCTCATAACCTGAAAATTTATATAAAGAAAATACTTTTGGTTGACGAGAGGTACACGGTAGGCCATGAGCGTTCGCTATCTCTCCGGCAACGCCTGCTTACTCAAAATGTGACCAATACACGCGTTTGTACGTGTGTGATATACAGTTATAAGATATAAAGCAATGACAATCATGATTAAGAGACAATATTAAGTGCGTATACACTTCTTGTAGATAATAAAGAATATTTAAAGAGCAATCAGTATTAATAGACTTAATACGCTCAGTATGTAAGTTGTAAGTATTTAGGTACCAGCGTAATGATGATTGATAGAACGTTCCAGAACTCAGTCAGCCATTTATTATTCCACACAAAGTAGAAAGGATACATTTCCACTGCGCGAATTCGTATTTATAGCATAATGTACAAGCATATTTGGTGAAACTTGTCCTCGGTTTGCTATTGTCAAACTGACATGTGATTAGGGAGGTGGAGATTTATTTTAATAACCATAATATATAAGATTCCACACTCGGAGCAATGATATTCTTTGTGAAGTTATTTACTATGTGAAGTACTAACATATAAAACAAAAGGTTTTCTGTTGTGTGTGGGCACCGGAGAGCTGGCAATGAACGATTAAAATAGATAGACTTATTCTATCTTTTTTAATCGTTAATTGCTATTATTTTTCTATGGGATATATGTTATGATATTAGCAATAAGTCTGTATTTTACTTTGAATTAAGGGTATTTCAAAATATTTTTTATTATACACTTAATTATTATTGACGGCCGTCTGGTCGAATGGTACCCCTACCTTCTAAGCCAGAGGTCTCCGGGTTTGAAACCTGATAGGTGCCCCTACTGGGATAACTGAATGACGAGTACGAATATTAGCTTATGAGTTATAGATGTTTATATTTTTATTTATTTTACATATTTCTAGCTCTTGTCATCATGATGATGAACTTAACAACATCAGTAATCCTCATCTTTATTCTTTTATATTGTATATTAAATTAACTATACCTATCGTGGGTCACAACTTATGTATAAGTGGACAAAGTAACATTAATTTATGAAGAAGAGAGATTAACATTATACGATTTACAAAATTCTTAACAAGAAAATGTTAAAGAATGTACGGCGTTACTTACGAAACATTTTCTAGGTTTACCTATTCGAGGTAACAGATTGTTTTATTAAAGTTACCTACAAGTTAGCACTCCAAAACAGTATAGCGAAACCATTTAACCATGACAAAACCAGAACATCGCCTCGCGGGCATTTATCTTTCACTGCGAGTTGTAAAGGGCATAAATAAACAAAAACCTATAAGGCTTTAAAGCAACAATGAAAAATACGAACCGTTTTACGCTGGGCGAGTGAGTGGCCGCGGGGGGGTTCGTGGAGCACGAACAATGGGGGCCTGGCGAAAGCACCGCTGAAAATAAAAAAAACACATGAACAACCGCTCCAATTATTGACGTGGGCATGAGACGAAACCCTCCAGTTACACAGCGTGTATGTTTCTAGGGTTCCCTTGTGAATAAACACGATTTTATTGAATAAGATTACAGAGTTTGGTATTCGTTCGTAAATTCCTTAATTGGTACCGCACAATAAAAATACCACTATAAGAAAATGAAACTAATGCATAAGTAAGAAAATTAATGTTACAAAAATTATAATCAAGAAAATTTATTTACATACCAGATAGTCTACTAACTATAGATGAATATATTGCTAACCTTCTTTTATATCAGGCAAATATATTGAAGTATAAAACCCTTTCTCGATCTGTGTGATCTTGGGTTCTTAGTACGCGTGCAGGAGTTCTAACTGTCCAAACCGTTGTCTCTACCGCTTCACGAACTTCGCAAGTACTAGGGCATACATTGCAAAGAGAATATTCACGATTCATTTATTTCTTTCCCTTAATGTGCAGTTATATTCCATCGTAGATATGGTGATAATATAATATAGTGAAAAGAATATCAAGAATCGTATTCCATTGCAAATAAAGTCTTACTTAGGTAGATATTCCTTGAT
This sequence comes from Acentria ephemerella, assembly GCA_943193645.1. Classification (NCBI taxonomy): domain Eukaryota; kingdom Metazoa; phylum Arthropoda; class Insecta; order Lepidoptera; family Crambidae; genus Acentria; species Acentria ephemerella. Next base: position 4,921,583 of record OW971889.1, read on the forward strand.
ACATCCATAAGGAAACTTTAACATCATATTTTATGAAGTTTACTTTGAAATATTATTTTCAACGTGTAACTTTTTTATTCAAATCGGTTTACTAGCCCATGTAGTGTTATATACATTTGATCTGATTAAAAAAAAAATTTAAGGTTAAATTCGTCACGTCTCACAAAGAGTACCTTCTACTTTAGGTTTTGTTTCAGTACACATAATGCCACAAGATTTATTACTACAATTATCAAATTCAACGCAACGAAATATTTTAGTTTATTTGAAGACACACGCGTTTCATTACAAAGGTAATAAAGTATATATAGAACTATTGTAAAATTAGTAAATTAGTACTTTAAAAATAATTCATTATTTTTAAAGGTCGGAACGAATCCTGTAAATTATCACAATCAATTTAATTTTTAAGTTTATAATGAGCATGATGTGATAGTTTTTCATCACTATATATTCATTTTTATTTTTATAAAAAAATACAACCAACAGAATAGTTTTAAACTTATTGTACTATATTTTTAATAAATTGTTTTCTTTTTTATTGTTTTAATTATTTGAAATTCATGAATCTTTAAAAAGTGGTATCAACAAACCTTTAATTTTTTTAAATGTACGTCTAGCATAGTATTCTAATATCATAAATACACACATTCTATATTTTTAGGGCAAATCATTAATAATTAACATGTCAAATCCTAAAAACTTTCGTGGAAAAATATCTAAACTGCTTATTAACTTTGAAATTACTTAATATGAAGAAAAACAATGCAAAACAAGAAGCATATTTGAAAAATAAATATTTGAGAAGAAGATGTATAAGATATTTGCACTTTGTGTCGACAATCTGGGGCCAAAAACTCAAGATAGTATCAAAAATAATGTTATTATACTATTTAAATTAACACTTTTTAATACGTAATCATATTACTATGTTGCTGCTCATTTATTGCCTTTTCCAAACTATTCGAACATATCGATACGTAACAGCGATTACGATGTTTACTTTTCGGCATCATGCCGTAATCGTTGAACAATTTATTTTTCAACGTATTTATAGCACAAATTTTATTACAAGAATATGATGTGTTACGCGTGAGTGGAAACAAGAAGAGCAGGCGAAAAGGCTGTCAAGTGCGAATAAAAATTGTACCAGAAGTCTCGTACGATTTGAACATTATTACAATCAACACAACATAATGTTTTGGTCGTGCGGGCATAAAACAAAAAACAACTGCCTTGTATTTGTTTTACTTGGCAAACATTAACTAAACACTTTCTGGTAAACAACATTTTTGGCTTCACAAGAGAGAGAGAAAATAGTGTTGCCAACTATAAAATTTACATGACTTTTAGTTCTATGTTAATAACAAGTAAACCGCTTATTCAAATCAATGATAATTACTCCCTCCTCCGTCTCTAGATTGGGATTGTAATATCTACATAGATTATAAAAAGAATCAACAAACACAAGACGATGCAATAACGCGCCAATAAGGATCACATGCTGACCCTCGCCGCGGCACTCCTGTTTCGCTCGTTCGGTTTGCGATTTCTGCGGTTACAATTCCAATTTGACTTAACAACTGTGTCACTCTTCCATTAATTTAATTAGGTACTAAGATTGAAGAGAAATGATATAGAATTCTTATATACAGCGAGCTAAACATAAACTCTTTTTAACTATATAATCACCACCGGAGACTTACTAAACAGGATGAACAGCGGAATATTTGTCAAAAATAAATCAACTTAATGTAGCCTTTCGTGAGATCTTGATGAAAGAGTAACAAAGTAAATCTAGAAGGGTTCCTATTTGTCAGTCTGAAAAACGGAATCCTAAAAAAAGAAAAAAGGAGGAATTGGAAATCGGGTGGCGCAGGGAGACGGGGGTGATTTGTTACGTATTTCGAACGAATGTACAGTAGAGTACACCGCTGCGACACCTAGTATATTTTTGTCCACGCAAATTTCATGGCACAAAGAGAAAACAGCAATACGTGTTGGAATGCAGAGAAATAAACACTAAAATCCAGAGAAAAAATGTTAAAATACATTTTCAATATAAGCTTTTACTTAAATGCTCTTAAAAAAAACATGAGTTAAAATTGAAAAAAAACAATCAGTTGATTAAATTTCACAATTAATGCCACAAGTGAATCTCGTGGCAAGCTGTCATACCTTACAAAAATATTTTCATTATATTATTCGTATTCTTTTCAGCAAACCCTATCATTTAATATCAGTGTTATATGTCAATATTGACTAGTCCTCCATCTTGGACTCTCCGCCATATTGAATTTAGAGCAGAATCATTTAATATTCATTTTCTTCTAAGCAACCCTTTAATTTGCTCCTCATATAATGGAGTTCAAAAAATAAAATAATATTGGTTCGGAAAAACGACACTAAGCTAACCATGCATTGTCATTCAAAATACTGATTATTTTGGATGACAATGCATGGTTAGGATAACTGTTTCAAAGTTCAGTTGCAAAAATTTGACTCGAACATACAAACTACTTAAAAACGCTCATATAAAAGGTCTATTTCATGGAGGTGACTTATTTTTAAATTTATAATAGTTTTGAATTCGTCTATGTACAACGAACTGTGTTAGGACGGTTAACAGTACTATACTAAAAAGTCTTAAATCGTTTCTCAACTTCTAACTTCTTCTTCTTCTAAAGAACTGAGCCCATTAAGCCTATGGACTCAAGAACCTACCGATAATTGAATGACTCTATCGACATAATTACAGAGCCAAAAGTTGTTCCATTGCGGGCTTTCATCTTATTTATATACTACAAAACTATGAAACACAAAACTTCGCATCGCTCAATATAAGAATTATTTATCTACCTATTTCATTTGTTTCAATTTGTTTTATAAGGTAACTCCGAAAGGTAACTCCCTTTACGTAGGATATATGTTGGTATTTCTTTACTAGGTTAAAGTGATTTCAAACCAGATATTCTGAGAATCGTAATGTATGTAACGTGACTTTTATTATTAGTGTAAGAGAATTTTCAATATACAGAGAAAAAATATTATAAGAAGGTTTATACTGAGTTCAAAAGGAGAAAGTACTGAATTCTTCTTAGTTAGTTCTTATTACTTTTTTATATAAACTAATAAGTTATTATTTGGTGTACCGATTTGGTTAATATTTTTTTATATTCAAAAGCTGGTACTTATCATGTGGACTTGCCGTTTATATTTTGAGCGATATGCGTATAAATTGACTTCAGCTACGTTCATGATATTCTCGTGATATGATACTTATCGATGTATAAAATTAACTAAAAAAACTTAAATTGATTGTTTGGTAGCATGGTATTACTTCGAGAGATGATGTTCTGATGAAATTTAACTGCAGACTAACTAAAAATCTATAAATTTTATATTTTATTTCAAAACTGACTTTAAAAAAGTATTCTAAAACATAAAATACACTAAAAGTTAAAAAACACCAGAATACAGTCTCTATTTTTTTCGTGATTATTTTGTTTGAGACTATTTTTGTTCATTTTGGAGCACAGAGACTAATCAGTGATGCTTACGAAGCGTTGAATTTTGACATATTTCAAATTTCAAAATTTAAAGCTTCGTAAGCAAAAAGTAAATATGAAAGACACATAGCATATTCCCGTGTTTTTTATGTTTATTAGTTAATTACCATTTTTTGCGTAAACGACTCGTATTTAATATCTAAAGCTATTTTCTGCAGTGTCAGATTATTATAATTAATCACTCGTCTATCAACATTTAACAACTAAAGGGTGAAATTCATTCCAAATTATAATAAAAACAAGGCTGATTTCAAAAGCAAAACTATATGCAAATATTGTTTGGATAAAACTATTATAAGAACTTCATTTGTGACTTTTTGTATAATATACAATAAAAAATAATCTTTTCGGCTTTATCAAAAACAAATTTACAAATAAATTAATGTTTAAAATAAATTATAGCCTTTAACTTCAATGAAAGAGTGTGAAACTTTATTTAAAAAAGCGTACGAAGGTACTACTAAGAGGTGTTATCTTGATGTAGGCCAGGATTACTCCCGGAGCACGTCGACCCAATGGGATCTTTTGTGCTTTACTTTTGTATACTACATATTTAGCGGTGTTACATTTGTTCCTAGTATGTTGTATGCAAAGTTAGAAGTTGAGAAACGTAGGACCATTGAACAGCTCTTATATATCCATTGCAAGCTAAAAGCTGAGTCGAGCCTTTATGTAACTAAAAGCAACTCGCATCCGTGATTTTTCAATAGACGTTGTGATTTTTATTATGCTTAAGCATTTTGTGTACGCATTTTTCGAACTATTTTATTTTTACTTCTATTTTTAGTGATACTTGAGCTGTTGTAAACTGTATAAAAACCAAGGTTGATAATTTACTGATGTTTTGTTTCTGAACGGTATTTACAACATCGAAAAAAATTAAGCATGTTTTAAATATGGATCAACTAGTCTTGATTGATGTAATGAGGTAAGAAACTTAGTTACAAACATAATAATGATAAAATATTAGACCACATTATACATATATTATTGTATAAATGTTCTTTGGAATAGAGTTTTTATCAAAAAGAAAGATAGTTTAATTGATAATACAAATAAGATATGCTGGTAATTGTATTGATACCGTATTATTTTAACCTTTTATCCCTTACCAGCCACAAAATAATGTTTTCTCGTCAACAATAAAATTCAAATAAGTGTACCTCATTTTAATCAAACAGTGTTTTTATTTTCATTCATTTATTAAAATTCTAATGAAGAAAAAAGGAATACTTCACAGTTGACATCATCTAAAGTTTTTAATCTTTACTAAAAACATGCCAATTAAATTATATCATAAATGTATTACAGATAAGATCATATAAAACTGCTAATGTATTTACACTGGTTATACTGGCTGTCATTAAACTTAAACACTCTCAATTATGAGACTTGCGTGGTGAGACTAAACTTAAATAATTTAATATATAATGTAATAACTAGAACACGATATATATTTATTTTAATTGAAATGTGCGACATACTTATCAGTAATAAATAACACTTATCATTAACAAAAACAGCTTCAATATCGAATTTACAGTGTATCATATTGCCAAATATTATTTAAGCCCAGAAGATATAATATATTGATTGTATTAATAATAGAAATGTATTAATTTATCAAGCAATTATATATATCTAAAATATACGAGGGAAAATATGGCATGTCAATATTAAAAAGTAATTCATGTATCAACATCTACGCCTCGCATTTCACATCCTCGATTTAGTCAACAAAGCGTCCAATAATGTGTTGCGAATGGCTTTGGTTGATAAGGAAAGCGGGTAAATAAGGACTCCTAGTCCAGAACCGGAAGGGTCAGCTGGGGGAGGGAGACTTCCGGCGAATACACACACGAGCGGAGACTGTTCAGAGTGCCGGAGGCGCACTTTTATGAAACATGGAGGTAGTTGAATACGGTTTGAGTACGTTGATTTACTGAGAAGAAAGAGACTTATAAATCAACATACATTTCAGTACGTTTCAGTTTGTTTTGGATTCATATATATATGAATAAGACTGTATTCAAATTAAAGAATTCCAAATTCGAAATACAGTCTTCTTCACTTTATTGTTTTTGTGTATTTTTAAATATTTTTGTTAAATTGTAATAAATGTTTTTCTTTCAAATATTTGGCATTTTCCTTTTTGTCTCGGTTGAGATTTTAGCTATGTACACCGCAATGTCTTGTCTTGTTCCATAACTGTATAAAATCTAAGATGTTCAACCTATAATTTTCAATCACTAATATGTTGATTTATTATAACTAAAACCTTAAAATGCTTTAACTTCAATATCGATTTTTATAAAAAAATCTGCAAACGTATCGTATCAAGTAGGTAAAAAGTAAACTTAGAAGTTGAATCAATCATAAATCCAGGAGTGATAATTTGAATTTGATTTTTTCCAATCTGAAATAGAATCTAATCAGGATTCCATCACTATGAAACTAAAATATCATGTTGGAATAATCGTTAAAATTTCCACTTTTAAGTGAAAATTCGATTTAAGGCCTATATAGGAATTAAAATCGAATAAAGTTTCCGAAAGTTATAACTGCTTGAAATCCGACATGGTTAGTAAAAATTACAGTTTAATAACTGAAAAAGTCTGATTTGATGCGTTTGTTTAAATTTTCTAAGCCGTTATTTATTTGGAATAAAGTAAATTTCAAATTGCTTTTAATCGAAAATAAAATGTACTAACTACAGTCGAAAATAAGCCTTGAGACAAAACTATGCATTAGTTTTGTTCTTTCCTTTCTATAAATAACAATACAAAATTGGAAGAGATTACAAATAATTAAATTGATATGATAAGGTTGTTTAAATGTAATGTTATTTATGATGCAAAGATAATCATGACAACAGTTTTATTTTTAGGACTTTATCAAACTTAACAGCAATTATGATCATGATTTAATTACGATTTTGTTTAATCTGGTCTGACATGAACCTTGATATTCTTAAAAATTAAAATTAAAATATATATATATTTTTAAAAGAAAGATTATGTGATTATTTCAAAAGTTTATTTTGATTGTATAATTTCTAACAAAAGCATTATAGTATATATTTTGGCAGTGAATTATTTATTGGTCTACCAAATCAGTGCTGTTTTATCAGCCAATATCTTAGGCCGTTTAATACGCAGATAAGTTTATTTGAAAGTCGAAATCCCAACTGAACGTTAACTTTTGAACAAAAACAAGTTTGATTTCACTAGCTTGGTCAAAGGACCTTACGGGGAAAGAAACACCTGCGCAGAGAGAATGAAATAAAAAATGCACAGAAACACGGAGGTCGGAGTTTTTCCCGTCACCGGCCACAAACAATACCTCTATTGTGTAGTGAACCCCGCACCCCGGTTTCCCCTCGGAACAGGCGAGGAAACGAGCATCTTTTGTTTCCACCTCCCCTTGCCTCTCTAGGAAACGAGAGCTTTGAACCCACGGTCATCTGTTTACATCGCGGTTTAAAAAAAGCATCCATTTTAAGTATAATTATGAAAAGGTCGATTATGTGCGTATAATCGTTGCTTCACTGAACTACGGTCATAGAAAATTTGAGTGTGCACAATATTTAGAACTTTGTCAAAGCTCAATTTCGTTAAAAATTTAGTAGCAGGGTAGAAGCTCTCATCGTCACTGTAATTAATATGTCAACACATTGAAATCCCTTTTAGGATGCCTTACTCCATGCATCCTTCTGTCATGGTCAATTTATCCTAAATTTAGATCATGCATAAATAATTGTACCTTTTATACTTGCATGAAAAACAAAATGGATGAAAAGTCTAAATAAAATTAAAACACTTTGCGGGATGTATTTTATTCAATATATGAATGAAGTTTATATGACAAAAACATATGGACCAAGCCGAATAAAATTTTATGGTACTATAAAACAAAGTTATAAACAAAGTACCTTGAAAATAACATCATCCAAATGGATAAAAATGATCATAAAATAGAAAATACTCGGTTAAACTGAATTTAATTTTTATGAGACCAAAAGGCAACTATTCCATATCGTATCAGAACATTCAGCATAATCAGTGTACATATAATTAAAATAAATATATACTAATGAATAGAGCAACTCCTCCTTTTTGAAGCCGGTTTAAAACAACCATGCTTAAAAATATAACAAAATGCAATTGTGGTTTTCTACTTTTATCTTCAAATACTGAAAAATTCATTGGTCCAAATCTGAAACACACCCATTTCGAGAACCGTAGTGCGGGCCTTTCATTGCGGCTCCCAATTTGGGAGGCGTAAGGGCTGACAAGCCACAGTTTATATCCTGTAATGTGCTTACATATCTCAGAGGGACACCGCGTAATAAATTGTGTTTTTCCCCGGTCGACTCATTTAGATATAAAAAAAATGCTTCATTGCATCATGAAGTTCATTAATTCAGCTACTTGCTTATCTGCGATTATGAACTGCGTCAATCATGAAGTCATCTAGTAGATGACCATGCCAGTTTGATTTAAAACTAGTTTTAGGCCGCTTGTTGGAAATCGATTACCATAGTTTATAAGCTTTTGTAGGTAATAGCTACTAAAACGTAGAATACCTACAAAATCAAGATAAAAATAAACTCAATCATCTATGGCGACCTAATTCAGCATAAGAACAATGCTATGATATTTGGCTATCATTTTGTAGAAATGCATCATTAGTCGTGGCAGAATTCAAGAGGGAAATATCAAAATATTACTTAATTATTATTATAGTACGATCTGACCCGATGAACTTTGTAGCACTCATTCTTACCCTGCCATTACGCCTTCTATCAAACTTTATCTAAAGTAATAGTGAACAAATGACACTTTTGAATAAGCACCAAATTTTAAATATTTTCAAAGTTATATTTATTTTTGAACCATCCCTGAATGTAAGCGAACAAAACAAAAAAGAAATTGTTCCAATTGTTTCAGCTGTTTTTGAGTTTGTCGAGACTTACGCACAGCTATTATATAGGAGCAGCTATTATTTATTATATTATATATGACAGAAGAAGAAGAAAGAAAGTTAAGTATTGTATAATAATAATATTAGTGTGAATAAAATAAACAGTACATAATTAACAGATTAATAATCTTTTATCAATCTGTTAAACGCCTAAATTTTATGAATCAGGAAGTGTAATCAACCAATCAAAGGTGTGTCGAATTATCTCGCCGAACAGTTTATATAAAACTTACACTTGAACATTAAAATACAACACTAAAATATAAAAGCAACATTTTGACTTCAAATGAACCATCCATCTTTCTTTTTTTTATTAGTCGCGTTTGTTGACCCTAATGTTTACTGTTGGATTTTATTATAGATTTGGTATGATGTTTCCTGGATAAATCTAAGTAGCTTACGTTATTCGCGTAGCTCGTTAAAAAGTAATAGGTTATTGATTGAACGCGGCAACTGAAATGATTACCTGGCTGCTAATAATTGAAAGGTTCGTTGTGATTGTATTTTGATGTCTGTTATATGTAGATTTCTTTTAATGCAAATTAAAGTTACATCTATATATTAATCTATATAAATACATGATTAATAATTTAAAAAAGTAATTTATTTCGCATGTGGGCCTACATAAACAAAATAGAGAGGTAAAATAAAAAAGTGTATAAAAAACGGTATTATCCATACAAATTAGATAACCTGACATAATATTAACCCAATGTTGGCAGAATTATAATATAGTATAAGAAATTATAATATCGTTTTTATAATATATTTTAATGTAAATACCGTAATTCCTATACTTATAAGAGTTCCACTAGGTTTTATATATTTTTATCTTAACGAGAGCTACCCAGCTCTTGGCCTTAATTTCAATTACATGGTAAATGATGATAAGACTGAAGATGGAATCGAACTAAAACCGAATCTCTGAACTACAGAGGAACTGGCTTTATTATCACTAAATTCCGAAGCACTACAATGATGTAAACATTATTTTTATAGCGACAGAATTAGGTAATTTGGTGAGAGCAAGCCAGCATACCACTAACCAAACCAAGAATAAAATTTCTGTCTCCACTGGAAATTGAACCTAGGGCCTTAAGATGTAGCAGTAGGCCACAGAGGCATTTAGAATTCAAATTACGTAATTAAATGAAATAACTATAATTAAGTTTGGTCGTCTCATAATTGCCGGTAACTTCTCAAACTAAACCTCTACAATAAATATAGCGTTAGTCATCTCTTAGAATCGTCCTAGTTGGATTTTATTAACAATGCCTTAATTAACGTTTACCTGTCTTACTTGGTCATGCTTTAGCAGAATTAGAATTAGTCACCAATACATTTTTATCTCCACAAACATGTCATCAACAGTTTTTTTTTAGCATCTTTGCTTCCAGAGTACTAATCTGATAGAAAATAAAAAAAATATTCCATGTATTCTTTCTATTTCCTTTATATATAAAAATGAATTGCTGTTTCATAGTCTCGCTAATACTCAAAAACTGGCTAGACAGTAGTATAATTTCTTTATTGTTTTGTTCGCTTTAACACGGGGGTGGCTTAAAAATCTTTAAGAAAATATAAAAACATAAATGTCATAATTATAAAATCATCAGATAAACGTCATTTTAAATTGTCATTTTATGTTATAACCTCTTTGGTCATTTTTTCTATCCCCTTTTCGAATTACTTTTAATATATAAACATTAACTTAGCATAAAACGAGTGCAGTCTTCTTAGACAAATTTAAGGTGATACAAAGTTCCCCCGAGGAACTAGTACGAGTAGGTAAACACTCTACAAAAGTTAAATTACGTGTACACGTAATTTGGGTACCAAGAGCATATCATTTTTAGATTCTTTTTTCGTACCGATTTATAATATTGTAGATTCGGTATTGATACTTTCTAGAGCAACTAAAAGTAACGAAACGCATCATCACAATATCAAGCTATGAAAAATTGAACCAAAGCCCGACACATACGAGTGATGAGGTCGGACTCGGTACGAGCGAGTCGAATTTCCGCCTTCAACTTGTTCTTTTATTACCCGACGAAATTGGATTCTCCCGGTACTATATACTCGCACTACTAGCGGTCTACCGTATTTCATTTATATTTTTTGTTAAACTACACATTTTCTATATACATTAAATATATAGAAACGTTTAGTTTTAGCTTGTGACTTGCCTTAATAAATCTTTTATTTTAAAAATAATAATATAAAGGCATAGATTTTAGTTTTCTATAATTTTCTTATCGACTGAGAAGGTTTATTAGAATTAGCATATACTACTAGAAACACTCAGTACTGAAACATTTGAACAAACTAAAATGAAACTTTTTCATACAATATGTCAAATAAAGAAGAAGTCAACATTTAACAAATTTTGGGTTATTTTGATTTCCAACATCCACTTAAGGAGAGATAGAATATAGGGGTTTATTCACTTTTTTTATATAAAGCTCATCAAATGACTCGATACCACCTGATGATAAGCAGTAGAAGAGTCCATATGTAAAGATAGCTAGTGAAGCATGCGACATACTGCCCTAGCCACCCTCACCTTGCCGGCCCAAAAAGTGTTTTTTCACGCCTCTTTTAAAGGAACCCATGTTGTAAGAAGTTTCAATTTATTCGAGATTAACATCACTTTTAGCTTTTTCTATTTATTCTTGAATTTTTCGTGAAAGCCAAAAAATGGTTTTATTTATAAAATCGTAAACATTCCATTGCCAAAGATATAAGCGACACTTCCAAAATCTGACCACTCGTCAACAAAAGGTCTCGTCAAAAAGTTACACTCATTACACTCGCAAGTCTAAATTATGTCGCCATGACAATCTAATTACGAGATATGAGCAGTATTATTATAACATAAAAGCTACACAGGCTCATAAGTACCTTTTAGATTAATGGAGGCGTGATATAAACATAGGTGACCTATTTAATTATCTGAAATATTAATTGGTGCGTACTTTGCAAATTGTATAATTAATATAATAATGGAACAACCGGCTTTTATCTTTGGCGCACGCTGTAAAGGTATTAAGAGATTATGTTGTTCCTTTAAACTTACGTTTGAACGTTGGAAATGCTTATTGATTGCAAGAGATCTTCGTTGTTACTTATAAACGCTCATTAAACCTATTTTAGACTTAAAGGATTAAATGGCATTTCTATACTGTATGTATCGAGAGTTTATCATCTCTGATTTGTAGGTACTTCGCATCTTTTAATCAAACTGAATGGGCTTCGGAAAGGCATATGTTTCATATTCGGCTTAAAAATCACAACTCTGTATTTCGATCCAGACCCTGTAGTACGTTGATACCTTGATTGACGAGACACGATGGTTTTCCAGATGTATCTCCCATTACATAACCCAGGGAAGGCGCTACACATCTCTGGGTACTTATTTAAGAGCTTACAACTAAAAAATATTTAAATGAATATGATTTAGTTAAATTTAACTATATTTCAATCCAAACATTAGCAAACCTATGAATGAGTACTGTCCTATCGTTTCATGACTCATAATTTTATCAAATATTGCACTAAATCTTCATTACACACTTTAATCACAGTCTGTAATAACTAGGAACTCGCTGTATATCATAATTAATAGATCATTAGGCCTCAAGCATTCACACATTTAAAATATCTATATGAATTTAAAATAAATATAAAATCATGGTAAATCTTGAAATTAATGCAATTTCATCGTTATTTGGCCTACGATACTTGTGGTTTTAACTATTCATCAGAATTTTAAAACTTTTCGTAAGATCTTAGTACCTGCGAAGGCATAAAAAAGGCTTATTTTGTGAGAAGCCCAAAATATCAAATCACTGGGCCTTGAAGTAGGCTCTGATAACTTTCCTCAGCGCAGAAACACAAATACACACACAAAACTACCTGAGTGCGTTGTTATTTGCTTGGGTCTCCTATTAGTAAAAGTTTCATTCGGTTAGGCTATTGGGATTTGTGTCAAAACACAGCTTGATCTAGTCTTTTTAAATAAAATAGGAAGTTAATGTGAATTGCACTTTGTCGTTACTTCTTTTTTGATAAATTCTACAAATAAAAGGGAAGGCAAGGAAAACTTTAGCCCATACAGCCATGTTTTATTTAGTCATTTATTTCGTTAATATCATTTTATGACTATTGAAAATCGACGACTTTTCTTGATGTTATTTTTCAATTAAAAATTGCAAATAGCACATTCGGTTGTCCCAAGATTTAAATGTCCCTAATAGAGCTATGCGTAATTTTAAACCAATATATGCTTCAACAGTAATGTTAAGCATAATACGTATTTACTGCGAGCCCAATTTATGTCCCACCTTCAAACTCCAACTTTAGTTGTTTTAAAACCTAGACTTTCTTTATTAGCATAAAACGTTTTTCGTAGTGATTGTTCTATGAATAATATATTTAAAATAATGCCATAAAATTTTAGGTCCTTACATATTCGATGGACTTTTTGTCGTACTTGGCCAGTTTAATCTGAAATATTCCTTGGTTAGAAATTCGTAATTCTAATTTATCAATTCGTTAACTGAGTGTATTGATAAATTAGAAGAGTTATAAGAACATTTGTGTTTGAGTTGAGAAAAAACAGTAATTCATTTGTTTTTCCTTGTTTGGCGTCTTTCATATCGCTTATATGAAAACATGACATATTGCCATATTTAGGAGTACGAGTCCTACTACGAAACCAGTGCTGCAAAACTGGTTGAAGGGTTACTGTCGTGTTTATTCCAACGTTTTCGTTCTGAAAATTTCGACCTTCAGAACAAGCCCCGTGGACGGCCGGGACCAAATTGGATGATGAAGAATTAAAGACTATTATGGAAACAAATCCATCGCAAACCTCTTCAGAGTTAGCTGCAGAATTCCGTGAGAGTCATAAAACTGTTAATCCACTTAAAGCAAATCGGGAAAGTAAAAATGCTTGAAAGGTATTCAACATAGGGTAGATAGGGTACTTTATGAATGAAATGAATCAAACCAGCAACCACGCGTCGACTGCTGCATTTCATCTCTCAACCAACCTATTTATAAAAGTTCTTCTAAAAGAATTCCCTTGTAAATATTTATTTCCAAAGAGTCCTTTTAACGCGGTTTTTATTTGTAAAGGACAGATTTACAAACGTTTTTACAAAAACAAATTATTTAATTTCTAAAGCAAAAAGAGCGATGGGAAACTCTTTGAACTTATTCAGTATTATTAAAACAATTTAAAAAAGAACCACGAATAAACATTTGCTGTGAGTTTTAAAACATTACTGGAAAATTATGTTCCTAAAAATAAGAAAATGTGTAATTATTAACTGTTACATTGGAAATTAATTCTAGAATATCAAAATTCCTGACCATTCTCCACGGAAAGGTTGATATTAATAAAGGTGTTCTTCCCATACGGGAAGGCCTACAAATAAATATTTCATTGAGTACAATTTATTTAACCATTTGGAGTGCTAAGCAATTTTTGTAAAAATCTATTGAAAAGTGCTAATAAAAAAGTTAAATGGCTAATTAACATGAATTTGAAGAAATAAACATAAAATATCAATATTATTATATTTTTATTTGGTTTTGAAAATAAAAATTATAAAAAAACGTACTGAACTTGCGGCGATTTTGGGCTGCGTCGCACTTTTCGATACAAATTGTCGCAGCGCAAAATCGCTGCTTAGCACTCTAACGGTCAAATTTGACTTATATGTAATTTATTGTCACTTTAAAATGAGCGAAATATACTTGAAAGAAATGAATAATTTCAGAATGAATTGACTTTTTCATTTTAATTTTTTTTAAATGAATTATATATATTTTTAACTCAACTTTGAACAACATTCGGGAGAGGAGGCCGGAGGCGGACAGTCCTGACGTTGTCGAGCAAGACCGCCTGCTCGCAATCATCAGTCCGTTTCATTCGCGATCTCTTCTTGTCCAAAAAAACTTGGGACGAGGCCATTAATTGAGACTACGACTAGTATGATCTCAATGGTAGACCTCTCTCAGATCCCAAGGCCTACAGGCCTATCACTTTACTGCCGATTTTAGGTAAGATACTGGAACGGGTCATAATCTCCAGCGCTCCCTGCTTGTATCGTCATATTTCAGAAGCTCAGCACGGCTTCACCCGTGGCCGCTCCACGGTCACGGCGCTAAAACGAATCAATTCCATCACAGAAAGCAGTGCAGCTTCTTACGTACAGCTGGTCTTTCTGGACATCTCTGGTGCATTCGATAACGATTGGTGGCCAATGATTCTTGTCAAGGCCAAACAGGCTGGCATCCCACCGAACATTTATAGAATCTTGGTCAGTTACTTCACGAACCGACGGGTGGGTCTCTTTGTGGGGAACCAAACGTCTTGGAAAACCTGCACCATGGGCTGTCCACAGGGATCAGTATTGGGCCCAACACTCTGGAACCTCCTCCTTAATGACCTCCTGCTGCTACCGAGACAAGAGGGTGTACACGTGGTGGCATATGCCGACGACGTGACGATCGTTATCGAGGCTTCGTCGCGTGCCGATATTGAACGTAAGACCATGTCTATGTTGGGTCTCATATCCGATTGGGGTGTCCGAAACCGACTCGGTTTCTCCCCAGGAAAGAGCCTAACAATGACCTATAAGGGTAAGTTTAAACGTCCGCCGATCATTAAGTTCAACGGAGTCTCGGTAGCGAGCGTCACTCAGGCGAAGGTGTTGGGTGTGACCCTGGATCATGCTAGGTCCTACGCGCCGCATGCTAAGCTCATAGGCGAGAGCGCCTCCATGAGCTTCGGCAAGGTTTCGAGAGTTTCCGCGTCGAAGTGGGGGGTCAGGTATCAAGCCCTAAAGGTCCTGTTTTCAGGGACCTATGTGGCAGTTTTAACCTATGCTGCGGCAGTATGGTACCGACGCTCATCCTTTTATGTCGTGAAGAGAGCGTTACTCAGTACGCAAAGACCGGCGCTGATTCTACTAACGAAGGCTTACAGAACGTGCAGTACCGCGGCACTTCCCGTGCTAGCCGGAGTTCTCCCTGCCGATCTGGAGGTTGTTCGTGCGGGACGATTTTCGGAGGAGGCAGTCCAACTGGCCCCTAGGGAGCGTCGGAGGTTGCGGCGCACCATTAGAGAGGAAATCATCGCCATTTGGCAGGAGCGATGGGACGCGAGCGAGGATGGCCGTGAGCTGTACAGTTTCTTCCCCAACATTGCAAAGCGACTCTCTTACAATTGGGTTGAACCAGACTACGTTGTTTCGCAGATGCTCACGGGTCATGGTTGCTTCAGGCAGCGCCTTAACCGACTAGCGCTGTGCGAGACCGCACTGTGCCCCTGTGGAGAGGATGGAGTCAACGAGAGCCGAGACCATGCGCTATGGGAATGTGCACTGTATGCTGACGCCAGAGAAGTCATGCTGGAACGTTTACACAGAGCAGAGCCTGGTCCGGTGTATCACCAGGACCTCATCAGTTGCCGTGATAACTGGGAAGCAATGCGCGAGTTTGCGCACTCCTGGCACACCATCAGACGATCATACGAATAGGAGGAATCAGGTAAAACACACAGAGCAGCCCGACGCGAAGTCACATATAAGGAAGGGACGCATAAAGATAATTGTAGGGAGCACAGATCAGCGCCGAAGGGGAAAGAGCCCTATGAAAGTAATAGGGCTCTTTCCCCTTCGGCGCTGATTACAATTATCTTTATGCGTCCCTTCTGTTGCCAACTCTCCCCCTTCTGGGGCGTGACGACACAATATGTGACTTCCTCGCGCTCTCCCGTGATTCGGTCCGTATGCCGCAAGGTAGGCAGGACCATGGGTTGGTGGAGGGTAGTATGATCTCAATGGATGTCACCTTCAACATATCAGTAACCTCGTGTGCCAGGTTCAGATACGACACAATATCTCACGATATAAAGACACTCTAAATTTCGAACGAACAGTGGTTGGTAAATATTGCCCACAATCTACACAAAATATTGAATTATGCTAAAAGCAAAAAGGGTAACAAGCTTTAATATTCCCTCCTCAGCGAGATTATACCGCAGCCGTATATAATTTATGCCTCCACGAGGGTTCGATCCCGAAGATGATAATAAAATATTGTTCACAGCCACAAACATTCAAAATAATAAATACCTGCGGTACCTGCGATTGTATCGTGGCATCGCAGAAATTATCCACAATTCGAATTTATATCACAATCCTGCAAAAAATTTAACGTTGTATCCATTACGTTATATTTTCCCTCTCTCAGGTTCCAGTCCTATATAAAAGCAGAAATATTAAAGTTACAAAATAATAAGACCGTCGCTAAACAGTTATTATCTTTCCATTAAGGAGGAGCGGCTTAAAGCCGAACCATCAACTTAAATGGAATGGATAAGGCCGAACCATCCGTGCCGAATACGTAAAATGGAACTGGATGAGCCAAAAAGTGTGTTATGCAGAGCGATAAACAATAACTGCCTCTTTGGTCTGGTGGCTGAGACCACCTACCACCGATCTGGAAGTCGGAGTAAAATTCTCAATGAGGGCAGAATTTTCTGCTTGGTTTGCTTGATGGTAGGGCTCTTTCTAAGTTCTCCTGGCTAGCTACTACCTACTCTCCTTAGTCTGCCGCCATAACAACAATGTTAACAGCATCGTTGTGTACCGGCAAGTGGAGGTAAGATAGCCAGTTCCACTGTGATCCCATCTTTGGCGTCATCATCAGGTGAGATAAAAGTCACAATAGATCCCGTTAAAAAAAAGATGGAATTCTTAGATTTTTGCCACAATAACTTTCTCAGGAATTTTCTGACTTCGTAGTAGTATTACTTAGTAGGGACACAGATAACGTATATGTGCTCTGTAAGGTAATACTTATTCAAAAATAAACATGCTTCTAATCACTAATATTCACTTGTGATTTTTGTGACTAATATTCTTCAATAATCATAGTTTAATGACCAAATTCCCATCATATTTTTTTCCAAAAAAAATACCCAATTCGATATTTTCTTTAATACAATTTTTTGATTATTACAATACATATACTAGTTTTCAGCAACTATGTACTACTTTGTAAAGGTATTAGAAGTGATGCTGTCTCTGTCTACCGTTATTCATGAAAATGATACCGAATCGTTCAACTTAAAATAATACTCACTAATTTTTAAAACCACTTCAAATGATTTTAACTCCATAAAAGAAAATTTATCTCTGCATAACGAATGCTGGTTTCAATTATTTTAGCGCGACCCTTTAAGGACTATCTTTGGACCTTTTTACGATATAAGCTTTGACAGTATATAAGATAGGTATTGCTTGGATATAGCACGATTATCTATATGGCTCAGCTTTTAAAACACTTTAACATAATAACACAAGCTTCAAAGAAAAACCTTTTTTCCGGATATTTTCCATTTATGAACGCAAAAATTGCCTTGACCAAAATTATAAACATTGCATTGCGAAAATCGCCTTTATATCATGTTAATAAGGATTTTGTTTGCTAAAAAGAGTAATGCTTCACTGTTTTACTAGTAGAATATAATTTTGTGAAGATTAGTGAAATGAGGTGATTTTTAAAATGACTGACTATTTTATAACCACACTAGTGGCTCCCCTGACTTTGTCTGCGTTGAATTTATACTCATACGTAATAGTAATAAAAAATATTTACTTATTTTAAATAAATATAGTCTATTTCCATAAAAAATCTAGCTTATAAAAAGTGTAGGAATATATAGTTGAGTAACTAAGTAACAAAATGTATACTCTTTATTATTTTATTCTACTTAATTTTTTGATAAAATTAATAGAAGTAATCCATACAGGGTAGCGGGAAATTCAAGTGTTTTCTTTTCATACGTAATAGTATTGATATTCGTTCAGCAAGCCTCCCTAGCTACTTGCATTGAGGGGAGCACACCGAACAAATGGAGCACATCCTATGTAACTGTGATGCTCTTGCCAGTAAAAGAATGGGTCTTTTTGGACTGGGCTATCCCAGTCCTGAAGATATAAGGCTGCTGATTCCGGATGTACTTAGTAAGTACATCTTGTGGGTATTCCAGGACAGCGGACATTAGGATTGGGGAAGCACAAAAGATCCCATTGTGTCGACGTGCTCCGGGTTTAATAAGTCAATGGTGTCGAATCTGCTGGCATGCACTTCAACAAAAGTTAAGTTATATGCTTCTCTTTCATTCCAATTGAATACTTTTAGCAACGATAAGCTAGTTTATACTTAGTTAATACTAACTATAACTTACTAACGACTTATTATAATTGACATGTATATCGGTGCACCTTAAAATAAGGTAAATACGCTTATAAGTAATCATTTTAGGAACGTATAATGACGTCACATATCGTCTTTTTCTTTATTATGTATAATATGAATATATTGATCGCCTTAATTTTATCAGTACCTGCTGCCGCGAGCTTATTCCGAAATCAACGTTAATTGTCTTCATAGGACTCTCAATTCAGGAGTCTATTAGCGGCCATTTATCTATTGAGTTACAGGTTTTGAAAGAGCCACTTTGACAGCACTATACCTGGGACTAATTACTATACTGATGAATCCCAAATTTATAGATGTATTGTATATATAATTTTGTATTGTGTGTAAAATCATTGCAATTGTTTTGAAAAATTTGAGTGTGATAAAATGAAGAATTCTGATATAAAATGTACATAAATATACATATTTTTCCGTATAATCCAGAACATAAATTATTACTTATTGGTGCTTGCTTTGTGTTAGATAATAGGCCTGTAAGAATATTATTAGCATTATTATTACTAAAATATCGAATGAAAATTTTAAAATTGTCATTTTGATTATAAAATTATTATAGTTTAGTTGGTTATAAATAGTTAGGTCTCAAAAATCGCTCTTAACTGTTAGTATACTCATAACTGTTTGTGTAGCTCCAAATATGTGGCAATAAATTCCTCTTTTCCGGACAAAATAATTAACATTACAAAATCGCTACTACCAAGAATAGTTTCATCCATCGGAAACTTATTACGTCAAACGAAACTCATTTGTGGAAGCATACATGGCCATTTAATGGTCACTGGTTTCCGAAGAATGAAAGAACCAAACGTGTAATTTGTCAACAGTCACAGCCGACCTACATTCCTTAACATATCCAGTCTTGTCAGAAGACGAATTGTGTTTGGAATTTGTATTCTTTTAAAACTGTTGTTCATGTTATTTATGATCTTGTTATCTTATATATATCTAGCTCTGCCTTCCTGCCTGCCTTCCTTCATATGCACGGTGAATTTGTTTCCAAAATTTCTGTATTAACATTTATTTATGATTGTAAAGTGCAGTGCAACACATATTGAGTGTAAGTATGCACGTTGACTTACAGACAAACATTTTGTTAACTTAATAAAACACAATGAAACAATAGATACGTTTAAATTTAACATCAAACATTATATATATGTTTTCTGTAATAAATAATTTATGATCAAAATTTTTTCATAACTGGCCTTAAAACCATTTTATTTTACTTAACAATGTATATACACACAAAGACAATTAAAAGGACACAAGAGAATATTAGAGAATTGTACAAAGGTACTGCTATTAGAAATCTCTTCTAGCAGCCCCATATATGGGAAAAGTGACATCGAAACATAGAGGGGCTTGTACCAATACTAATATAATTAATATATATCATATTTACCCTAACATATATAAATATATATATATATTATATATATACAAATACGTATTTACACATATACACACAATATATTTAGATACCCTGTAAAGAGAAATAATATGCTTTTTTATATGCATATTGAGATTTTAAAATGCGATAGTAAATTAATTGCTGGCAAACTTTTTACACAATAAGTGTAAAGTACAAGGATATCTACGACCCACGTGATGTAGTGCTTGATTGCGCAATTTTAATAACTTTTTATACTAAACGAGTAAGTTATTTGCACTGCGGTATCATTATTTTTATAAAACGATCTCTGACGCCTGTAAAAGCATGGAAATATTTTTTACTAGCTATTCCAACGTTAAAGTTCCAAATTTCGCAATTTGGCCGGCTCGTAACAGTGAATTTTCAGAGCGCAAGAACGTTACGTGTCGTAAAAAATTCAACAACTACACAGTTGGTAGCTGTATCATAAAATAGGCTCAGTATAAAACTCAAAAGTGCTCAAAAGCAGTGTTCTTCTATGTTTTCAAATATTTTTCCATTTCACGAAGAACCTAAAAAAATTAAAATAACAGTTTTTTAGATCTATTACGCAAATCTGTAATTGTAAATAATGGATCACATTGCAATAACAACTGACCAACCTCGTAACTTTAACGTGTTATACTAAAATGAAATTTGTTGTGTTAATAATAAATTAAAGTTGGAAGAGTAACGTCAATTATTTTAGTTTTAATTTTATTTTATTTGGTACATTAACAGTCGGAGCCAACAAGAATGTACACAACACAAGTAAACATAAAATAACTTAAAAATTTTTTTAAAGCTGCTAAATAACTAACAAAAAGGACATCCTTAACCCTTTATTGAACATTGTTCATTAATCGGCATGCAGGCGTGCAATTATAATTTAAAGTCAATAATTAATAATTAACTCACAGCCTGGAGACATTACATTTAGAGAATGTATTTACTTCTTCAAAACTCCATATCAATATAAGTATTAATTATTATATTTAAAAAGAATTTTTAAAAGAAAAAGTGTGTTACAGTTAAATAAGTTTACGTACAGTAAATTTTGATTTAAATGGAAAATGTATACTGACACAATCACGTTGATTGTCTTACTATAATTATTCTCCAAAATATTGAGAAGTCAAACGTTTGCTTATCATTTATTGAGAATAGTTGAATAGATATATATACGTGGAAATAGGTAACTTTAATTAGTATGTATCGGTTTCCATGCGACGATTGCGCCACTTTTAGACATATGTTGTTTTATGGCGGTAACCGACTCGAGAAATACCGAGAAATTTTGTTGAAAGATATACTTACCTACTACAGGTACAGTCTGTAGTCTTCTAATTACATTACTCTTTAAATTCTGTAAAAACTATACTACTCTCAATAATTTATGTTGCGGAGAAAATATTCCTACTATGTTTGAGATAATTTCGATTTGTACATTATTATTTAATTGCGAGGGAGAAAGAGAACTCATATCTTTTGGTTCTCAAAAAAAATGTTTCCTGTAGGTCACGTGGGTAATAATGTGAAAGTATTACATTTTAAATTAATATATAAATTGACAGGCGCATTTTTTACTAATTCAATTTCATATTCAAATTATTATATCTAATTAATATTAATATTTCATTTGACCTTTAACAGGTAACGTGAAGAGCTCATTAAGTGTAATTAAAGCTTTAATGTAATTGTTGGAAAAATTTCGTTTGATTTCAATTGATAATATATATAACGGAACGAACTGGCGAAAATACATCCAGCTTTTTCTACATTAGTAGAATAAGACACGAATAGTTTTCTTGCCAAAACTTGCATTGAGAATAAATTTGATAGTCAGTTAGTTGACAGATGGAGAGTCTCAGCCTCTTTGCCTAATGTTCCAGCTCTAACAAGTTTCACTAAACTATAACGTCTGACTGAAAAAAATGGTTAATGTATTGGTCCAAGACAAACGAAAGATAACTTTTTTTTTAACATAAGTGCTACGGCAAAGTAAATGATTATAATAATATTTTTAACGCTCCTATTATTACTACCACACCTATTATCTAGCCCAAATAAAGCATCGTTTAGAGCTTGTGTTATGATCATTAATATATAAATTAAACTTACAAACAAATATTCGTACTCAACGTACAAACATATGTTCCTACCGGGATTCAAACCAGTGACGTCTGGTTAAGTAGACAGGGATACTAACCTCTCGACCAGTTGGACATCAAATGATTATTTGTTTAGTTAATTACATTAAAACCTACAACTTTTATTAATGATAGGATTATTAAATCCTCGTTAGAATCTTATAATTTTTTATTTATTGAAAAACAAAAAAATTAATATTATATAGAAACGAAACATAAATTTAACTGAAGCCTGCTTGTATTTAAAAGTATAAAAATATTTTAGGATAAAAATGTTCCGTACGATAAACGTAGTCACTAAATTCTCTTTTCAATTTTTTCAGTAAAAAATTTATAAAAGGATGACAAGAATTTTCAAGCGCACTGGAGCCTGTCGATGACGAGCGTTAAATCTAACCGCTGGACCAATTATATTTTTCGCCCCACACGATAATGGCGTCACGCCGTTTTCCTTATTTTAAAAAATGCTTTCTTTCTTTAGTAAGTGATTTTCATAAAATATAAGGAAGTATGTGGTAACTGCTGGCATTTCCAACTATTCGTAGATATGTTTTTATAAAGGTTATTGCAAGATAAAGTGGACGTAGTAATCAAAATATCACTCCTATTAAAACGAAGAAAAACGTAAATTTTACTATGGATACTGTTGAAAATATTTACAATTTTATTTAATCCAATCATATTCTATCTTTAAAAGAGGTAACATTATTTATTTTTACAGTAAGTACACACCATCCGCCTTTCTCACTTTTTTTATTACGGGTCTGCTGAAGTTATATTGTTGCGAAGTAAACAGATCCTTTGTGCTTACATTCCACTGTATTATTTTATTTGTTATATGTACATAAATAAGTCAAATAAAGAAGCAATGAAATACTTTATTCCTCTTGTTTATAATACAGAGCGAATATTGAACAAAGAGTAAGTGGATGGCCAAACCACCATAGGAAATAACGATAACTTCTCGGAGCTAGCTTTAATGAGAGGAAACGCATTGTTTCTGTTGGTTTGTTTCTTGTCTGATATCAATCCCATTCATTTTGAATAAAGAAACAATTTCTGAACAATCCCACTTTCTAGTGTCGCTAATTAGTATCTAATCATATCCTGAATTTTTTTAAATATATTTAACAGGGTAGCTCTTCGCCTTTACCTCACTTAGTGGTAAATGTTGAGAAAGCTGAAGATGGAATCGATTTGCAACTGGTTTCCTCCGCTATGGAGGAACTGGCTATATTACCTCCAACTACCGGAACACAACAAGAGTTGTTTTAGCGGCAAACTAAAGCAATATTTTGATAGATATCCAAGCGGTCTCAGAAAAACCCCTACGCTATCGAACCACACAAAAAATATCTGTCTCCATTGGAAATTTAACCCAAAATCTTTAAGATCTGAGTTAGGTTTTTCCCCACCTCTAGACTACGCAATGATGATTGAAAATATTTAATATAGAATCCGAATAATCACTGCTGGCCAAAATAAATAAATTATGTTGAAGACATTCCAAGAATGAAACCATCTTGCGATCGTGTTTACAACTATACGTATCCTTGAAATAGGGTAATGAAGAAACATAAATCTCTACATGGGTAGATAGGTCACCGTCCAAACATGTATCTGCGACACAACTCCAAGAATGGCTGATTTATTTATGTATTTATAATAGCTTTACTGATTTTATGACTTATATAACTGCAGTTTAAGTTGTTTTTTCTCAGACCTATAATTAAAATTAACTTGGCTTTGAATTTTATATACACATTAATTAAAAGAATCATACACATACACACAGATATATTAGGAAGGGGGAAAGTCTTTTCACATATAGTATGTATAAATTTGTAATAAAATGTCTATTGTCTGTACTATTTGAATCTAGCTGGTTTTTATGACATTAAAAAGGAGATATTTCAAAAACATAATCAAATTAGGTGAATTTTCTTTCTCACTCTTTTTTCTGTCAAAATGAGAGAACAGAATGAAAAAAATATAAACATTTTATTAGAAAAAAGGAAAAAATGCAACAGAAGCCACGTAAAAATTTGTAACGTTTATGGATAGGTCCATATGGAGTGTCAGTAAGATAGTATCACAAAGTTGATTTAAGCGTTTTCAATCCGGGAATTTTGATGTCAAAGTTACACCTCGCTCTAGTCGCCCTAACTGAAGAATTGAGAATTGACCACGAAACAGTTTAGTTATTTGAAAAAAAGCTGGGTAACAAAAAAGCTCGATATTTGGGTGTCACACGAGCTCACTGAAAAATACTTAATGAACCGTGTACTCATTTGCGATTCCTTAGTGAAACCCACCCGTTTTTGAAAGGCATTATTCATTGTGACCTTTTACCGCCGGGCAGAACTATCAATTCGGATCTCTACTGCCAACAACAGATGAGATTAAAGCAAGAAGTTGGCTGGAATTAATTAATAGAATAGATGTGGTCTTTTATCACGATAACGTTAGACCACATAAATATTTAGCCACTCAGCAAAAATTAGGAGGAGAGTTTGGCTGGGAGGTGTTAATGCATCCGCCATATAGCCCTGACCTTGCACCTTCAGATTTCCACTTATCTCAGTTTCTTCAGACTTCTTTAGGTAGTGTCAGGTTAACATCAAGAAAGGACTGCCGAATCTTGTTGCGGTTTTTTGATCAGAACCTAAAAGATGGCAGATAACTACTAACAAAATGGCACATATATATACTGTAATTATATGTAAATATAACAGTAATGTTGTAAATTTTATTGCTGCATCTGTATGAAGCACTGACCGGAGTGATTGATATCTTAATTATAATTGTAAGTATCACCTAGATATTTAGAAACTACTTTAATACAAATAGGTTGTATTATATTATATTGACTTAGGAATCAGTATTTTTATTTTGCAGTATTATCAATATTTGTAAATATAAAGTTTATATTATTATAATTTTTATATTATTAAAGTTTTTATTATTGTATGTCTTGGGCTATGAATATTTTTTTATTCTATCTTGTCTTATCTCTGATGTTACATTCTTCTTTTCTAGTTATTTCGTAAAAAAATAACCGAGAGGGTAGCGCTTTAGAATAATTCTACTGAGTTTGTATTCTTATTGCTTTGAAGAGAAACGTTATTTATTTTAATTTCATAACCAAGTTCCAAAGAAATTTTAATATTCCTTTTTTAAAATTGTTTTGTAAGAAAAAAAGTACAGATTGTTTAACTGTTTTATTCCTGAGGATATTCTGTTTTATTATTGTTTGTTACATGTTTTTTGTAAAATGTTTTTGTTATTCCACGTTATCCCACGAATTGTTGATGTTACCGAGGAAATACAGAAACAAAATACAAAAATTTTCCCAATTAAACGTTAATTTTGAAACTGGTTGTAGCTTGTGCCGTGGTTCACAATCAACTGCCTAGAACTACTAAAATGCCGTATTTTTTACTATATTAACACCATCTATCGCAAGGCTGCATAGATGGCGCGATAGAAACGTTTTTGTCAATGGACATGTTTTACCCAATAACTTTTTTTAATTTGAATTTGATAAGATATTATTTTGAATATTAATATAAATTTTGTAAAAACGGCTTAC
This sequence comes from Acentria ephemerella, assembly GCA_943193645.1. Lineage (NCBI taxonomy): Eukaryota > Metazoa > Arthropoda > Insecta > Lepidoptera > Crambidae > Acentria > Acentria ephemerella. The sequence goes on from OW971889.1 coordinate 4,947,593, forward strand.
ATTATCAGTGTAAAATATAGGATTGATTTAAACTGTATGAGGCCTAGCTATTGGAAAGAGAGATAGAAGAGTAGGACATAGTATTCTCGAACATTAAATAAGCGAGAATAATCTTCCTACTTTCACATCACTCTATAAAAATTAGTATTATATTGATATTTCCCAACTGAATACTGCCGTGACTGGAGCAAGATCGCAGTCAAACAATACTTTGTAGTAATCTTGTATAAAGTTTCTGCACTGATTTATAAACTACAGTAACCTTGTAGCGGGGCTAATGAACTCGTTAGACGATAGACTGACAAAAAAAGGAGGTAGGTCGTTTATTTATTACCTGATTTCCAACTAGAAGAAAACTCCGATTAACGATTTACTTTCATCATGGTGGTTAACGTAAATAAAAGTCAATTGATGATAACTTACCAATTATAACGAGTAAGATGACCGCCACCATGATGGAAAGAGATGAGAGACCTGAAAAGAGAAAGTGCATTATTTAAATTATTCAGTAGTAGTAGCTTAAATTTATCGTCCTTATTATTTACTTCCTCCTTATATAATAAGATAAATTATACAACATTTCCCACATTCTGACCTAAATCTAGCCTTCATTAAGCATCATTTAAAAGTTTGTGTTATGGATAATATATAGATGGTAATATGTATAAAAATATCAGAAATACATTAAATAAACATCCATGACTCGTCGACAAATATTCGTACTCATCATACAAATATACGATTATATCGATTATATCGATATATATACGATTATATCTAACTCTGGTTAAGTAGACAGGAGTACTGACCACTCGATCAGACGGCCATTAAATATGTACTTTTGTTCTTTTCAGTTTTTTTTTATTTTTAGCGCTAAAATGTACTGTTGTCGCATTATTAAACACTGTTTCATTTATTATGTAGGTTTTATTCAAATAACCAGAGTCAGTTAGAAAAATAATTATAATAATAGTTCAAAAATATATTTAGTGCCATTGTCTAAACCAGGGATTCCCAATGATGTGGACTATGGGGCCGAAATCGGTTACCCGGCGGTCGATATGATCAATAGAAAAACACTATGGGAACGATTTTTAAAGTAATTTGGATTTTAGTTTCAGCTATCAGTTAATTTTGGAAAACTATTCCAAACTATTTTGGACAAGAGACTCCTTGCCCAGTTTGGAAATCTCAGGTCTTTTCTTTACTGTAAAAATCTTATGTTTGTAATTTTTGTTAACCAAGCGTAGGTATATAGGTTATTCTGGGAGTGGTCTGGTGAATTGCTCCAGCAGAACCCAGATCACTCCCGCGAAGGTAGCGGAGTTACCGAAGAATTTTAGTGGATAATCCTAGTACCGCTATCAGGTGCTATGCAAGCCACACACACACCCGCTGCTTAACCAGTGGCGGGTATCTCCTCGGCAAATAAAGGTATATTGTTTACATATATCGAGTTTTTGATATTTATCCTTTTTTATGTAACAGTTTTTTTTAAAACCGGCATTTAACAGACTACTTTATATAATGCCATGCCACATTGACTTAAACATGCTGGAGAAATACAGCCTTAGGTTCTACATAGTTATAGCATTTTTTGACAAATAAATTGCAAAATTTACCATCTAACACGTTCACTCATTCTTTTTTAATAGTTACCGAATAATAATAATACTTGTTATTATCTGGAAAGTGCTAGTAAGCTGGACAACTATGCCTTTAATAAGATCCCTGAGTCAGGTAAGGTTATAAGGGACAGTTTAAGCAAAACGGCCAGCAATTTGTGTTGCTCGATAGTCGGCCCGCAGGGAAATCTTAGCCAAACATGATCCGCCCTTGGCTAATAAAAACTCATTGCGTTACACTCCCATTACATTCATCTATCAAAAGTATAAAATAAAATTATGTACATGGGATTTAACATCAGCTATTTACCATAATTATAGTTTCTGTATATCATGGGATGTTCTCACACGTTAAAAAATAAAACCAATGTCACGTTGACACCTTCATGAGGACGGAGGAACTTCTTGTGGGTAAAATAAATTAATGTGTGAAAATGTACTCACTTTAACATTATGGTATAGTATTCTAACAGGAAACTTTTTTGAGATTTATTGTTCAACTATGTTTATATTCATTTATACCAACATACATAGGTGCTTATTACATGATGAATCTCACTCACATACTGAGTAGGCACTGTAGTGACCAGATCTATATATGGCTTGGCTGAATATTCAAGAAAATATTATATTGGAAGTGTTTTTGAAATATAACATTTTTCCCCAAACGCTAAGTGCTTGGGGAAAAAAATATTTATTCCACCCGCCTCACCGGACTAGTATTAAATAAATAGATACATAGTTATTAATGGTATTTATACCGTGTACCTATTTGTTTCTGAGTTGCCGATATACATGACATGGTACAAGGTAAGGGTGCATGGTATAAATCCCATGAATAACAATCTTTATATTAATGACCATGAAAGTCATTTTTCCTAACGCAGGTGAGTTGGATGAAGTTTCTGTTCAAAAAGCCACAACTTCTGTGACCTTAACAAAAAAATACAACGTACACAAAAAAAATATTAAATAAATAAAAATATGATTATTGAATCTCAGATTGTTTAGGTCACTATGTCGATGACTATGGCGGGATGAAGAGCGAATATTAATTAAAAAGTATTAGATTTGTCCAACTATAATAAACCTACAAGATTCCCGGTATTATTATTGTGACAATAAGCACGGTCACGCCATTACTTAATAGTAAATAAAATAATACAATTCTAAAAAATCTTATCCCAAATATTATTGGAATTTATATATCACAAATATATTGGAATATATATTAATGGGAGAATTATAATATGGGCTTAACGTAATAAACTAGGTCTCACTTATATAGCAGAAATATGATAATTTTATAAATAGGTCTCACAAAAATTAAACTTACAAGAAAAAACTACTCCCTTTCCAGTCTTAATTAATTTAAGTTTTATACTTTGTAGCTTGTACAGTAAACTTATATTCATCTATAAATTAATTTCTTTAGAAATAAATAAGATTGTCATAAAAACAATATTTCTTTGAAAGAAACTCGATAATTATATTAATTTAAACTGAACAATAATTAATACTCGGAATTAAAACCGGTTCCTGTTGCCGCCGGTTGTATTTGATCTCTCTGTTTATTACTCGGTCTTTCGAATTTTACTACTTTATCGGTAAATAAACATTAAGACTCGATTAAATTGTGGAATGAGTGCTGTAAAACTTCTCGAAGCTGAAGTTTTCTTCGCAGTGGCGTTAGTGAGGTTCATAACTAAGTGTGATGAACGGGTAACTCACTCAACTGTTGTTGAAAATGGAACATTTTGAGTACCATTAAATTTTAATACTTGTAATAAGTTTTTGTTTAGTTTATACTTTAAAATATGTCATTACTCACTCGCTGACTTCATGAACTTCAAGCCGCTCAAACCAGTCATAACGTAGGTATTTTCTCCATAGGTACCAGCATTTGTCTATAAATTTGACGTGTAAATTTCGAATATACTTCTGCGTGAACTTCTGTTATCGGGGAATAAAAAGGAAACTATATCTTTCTTGTGGTTCACTCGGTTCTTATAAGATACAAATGTTATGCTATCTGTATCAGTTTATTATACTAAGCAAAATAGCAATATTAATAGGCTACTTTTTATACCAGAAAAATATGCAGTTCCTATGGAATAACATAACAGTCGCTGATAATGGTAATGACTTATCTGACCCTCAAAATACCACTTTACAAAAAACCATGTTGATAAATATATAGTCACCAAGTATATATCTAATATAAAGAATCGCAAGAGTAATGCTCTCCCCCCTAAATACACTGGCTATCTTCCTGGCTATCTTAAAAATGAAGTACAACTGTGTACTGAAATGCTAAAATAGAGAGGCTAGGTTTTATCTGCTAGCAACTGTACCTACGCTTGATACCTAGCGAATTTTTCGTTGAAGCATTTTGATTTTCTGAATATTATAAAAAGTCGTTACAATCGAAGCTCGTGGAGCGACTCGTAATATTGAATATTTTAATACCGAACTCGTTAAATTGAATATTACGGGCAAAGCGAACACTAAAAATGATTCATTTGCGCGACCGGTACGGTGGATATAATAAATGTTTTTTTCATGCGACCACCAATTTTTTAAATATTTTTTAACATTAAATACGATTTTTTTGATATCGTTAATATTTTAAGTAGAATTTTGAAATTGGGAATATAAAATACTAATGTGTCTGTACCTATATTATATTTTCCTTGAGTAACCAGCACTGTACGTCAATAATTGTTACAATTTTGACTTTCAAAATGGGAATACGCCCTATGCAAAATATGTTTTATTTTATATATATGAGGATATGGTATTTTATAGAGAAATGTGTAATAATCATAATTCTTTGTGAATATAGTGCAACATCACCTAACTAACTAATAATAATAATTTACTTCTTTGATCTTAAAGGCCAGACAAATGTATCTAATAAAATAAAATAAAATATATTTCCTACACTCATATCTATTATCTATCCCAAATTAAGCATCATTAAGTGCTTGTACTATGGATACTAGATATAGGAAAAATATAGACAGTAATATATATTTAGATATCAGAAATCAACTAAATGTTTAATTCAAACATCAATAAATCGTTAGCAAATATTCGTACTCATCATACCAATGTTTGCGCGTACTGTGATTCGAACCCGGAACCTCTGGCTAAAAAGACAAGTGTACTGACCACTCAACTAAACGGCCGTCAAACGGCTATTATCTAATCTTGTTGTTACTTAAATTTCTATAAACAATGAAACATTTATAAATACAATATTTGGATTTCAAAAAAATTAAAAAAAATTTTTTAATATACCTTTAATCTGTTTGAATTATTTTTGATTGGTTTCATGAATAATTTGTTCATTTGCAAGAATTGAATTACAATGATAGCAAACATAAAATTGAAATACCTACCTAATTCGAATGAAGACAACTCATAACAACAATTCAACTACTTTGCCAGCTGACCAGTCAAATGACCTAAGACCTACAAACCGGGCCCGTAATAACACGCAATTTAAACAGAGATTAGAGGCGTTTTGTACGGACCGGGCGCATTCAATTATGCTAAGTAGGAAAGAGATTGCCACTAGCTTTATGTAACCGTACGGGGTCTTTTTTCACTTCGTGGCCTAAATATTTATTCCGAACATACAATATAAAATATTTAATGCTTATAAAAAGTATCCTTTAAAATCCACATTAAAATTTTGAAAAAAGAAAACCAATACAAATATTTGCTATCTACAGAAGGTAGGCGAGTTGAACTACCAAAAGGTCCACATTACCTGTAACTTATTATTTAAACATTTAACATTGATAAATTACGATCTGCATAATGGCTATATAGGTGTGCAAAACGCTTCATACGTTTCTCTCGTGAAGAAGGTCTTAACAGTACGGTATGAATAACCGGTTTATTTTATTAGGCCATTAATGAACCGGCTAAACCGGTTCACCTTGGCCTGACTCAGCATTGCGTGTGCTTGTTATAATTGAAACATAAGCAATACGAAAAACAGCTCATATCATCATAAACGCGTGTGGGTTCTGAAGTCAGACATTTCATTTATTTTCAACCCGCGGACTAATTTCAACTGTCAGTTGGAAGTCCGCGAGAAACAAATTGTTTTAATATCGCTTTGTCGCTGTGAAAACGCGATGGGTGAAAAAGAACGCTTTCAGAGTAATACTATATTGACCCAAATTGCATTTAAAAAATTCTCAATGCGTGTTTCGTGGGATTAACAATGACAAAGTGGAAATTGTGGAAATGTTTTTTATTGAAACTCATTTCCAATTATTGGATTGAAAATTGTTTCAGAGTCGGAATTACAGTCGGCCCCTGAAATAGCTTAACTCTTTATTACCATGTCACAACAACTATTGAGTATCAGTAATAGTCACCACCCCACAATTAACTCACTTTTTGTTGTGACATGGTAATAAAGTATTCTATTTTTGACACCAACCATAATGCTAGTGAAAAGGAAAAATGTGAAATTGAATTTTACTGCTAGTTAGGTATTCTATCAAAGCGATTCAGATGCGGCTCCTTAAATACAATGAAACTATCTATCGGTGCTAACTAACAAAAACAACTCGATTATCCATACAACTCTATCTTACAGAATCAAGGTTTCATATCGCGTACCCCGCTACAACTATAATATAACATGAGTATAGCACTGATGTGAATGTGAAGTCACAAAACTAGTTTAGTATGTAAGTTTTATAATATGATCCATAAACATAATATTAAAATTCTGCTTAGGTAGTTACTGCTTTACTATCGCAATAATCTATTAGACATATTTGTGCAAATGTCTAGATAAATTGATGATTATAACGTTATATACTCACAAAAGCACAATATTTAAAAACAAAAGAAAGTACCGTAAATAATCCAATTTCAGTCTATATTAAGAACCATGTTTTATATCATACCTATGGTACCGAGCACTATTTAATTATAGGATATAAAAAATAAATAATGCTCGGTATTTCCTGCAGAAATTTGATCGCCCAAGTGAAAACCCCACCAAATACGAGATGGTCACCACCAAATAAAAATACTTAACCTAATACTACGTCCTTCCTGGATTGACAATGTGACCAAACTTGTCTAGTATACTGTAAAAATACCTTTTCCTGTTGATAATCTTTGAAGTCTCTTTGCATCTAAGCTATATATAATGGAACAAAAGAAATGCTTTTTTTATACGAAAAATTACGAATTATTATTTAGTATATATCCAAAATCGGTAGTGAGAAAGCCTTTGAATATCAGAATTATAAACGGGATATTTATTAATTTAATTGGAACCCCTAATAAATTATGTTATTCATAGGAAATATGCTGATAATAATTATATATTTTACAAAAAACTAGAAAGTATAAAAGTATTAAGTTAGTACTTTATAGAATCTTCATAATCATCAACAAGTCACTTTCGAGACTGAGAAATAGAATGAATTTATTATTATAGTCATAGTGAAACGGAAATTGAATAGGAAAATATGGATTGGAAAAAATCAATATGGTACGCTTTTGTAATGAAATGTATAATGGCATATTTGATAAGTAAATTTAAATAATTATTAAGTAAGCCATGGTCTTGATATTAATCGATTTGTACAGTAAACTTTAACTACCGTTACTTTTAACTTTTTGAAATTGATTAAACAGTTCATTTACACATTAAAAAATATAATAATGTATGTTTGGTAGAAACATATCCTACATTTCTTTATTATGTACCCTACAATAATGTTTTTGGAGTACATAATAGCACTCATACTTCTGCCATTATTTAATCATTCATTACTACTACAGACGGAAAGTCTCTTTAAATTTTATTGATTAAAAAAAATCAGATAGATCTTTATTATATACTGTAATTTATGTAATAAATAAGTAATTATTCTTAAAATATTATATCTGATCAGATATCGTATTTGAAATTTTTGATGATTACAAAGTGCTGTAACTTTGTCAATGAATATTTCTAGAGAATACTTTAATATCACTATAACTTGCATGTCCTTTGCTTTAAAAGTAACTCCAAACGTCATTTATTATAAACTAACTAATTTACACAACTAATTCTATTTTGATTTTTATGATTTACATTAATTACTAGATTAAATATTTTTTCAATAATTATAAGCTGAGTATTTTCCTGCTAAAAATCTTGTGATAATACGTTTTAAAAAATGAAATCGCAACAAACTAAATAGATACCAATTACCGGATGTCTAAAACGAGTATCAAGATACGAATCTCAAATCAAGTCAAACTAAACTGGTCCTCAAATTTATAATGTTAAAGTAAAAAGTTTACAAAACCTATGTATCGTAAAGTTCAAAAATAATCACTTTATTATTTTATCCATTGCTTCAATTATTAAGTGTTGATCTTTACAAAAACAAAAGCAACTAAGCTGACGAAGGTAGCGCAAATTCTATCTGCCAGTCGACAGTTTTGTCCACACAAATTATTCAATATTATTTTCTGTTGACTTCGCATAAATCATTGTTTGGAATCCGACCAGAACTCTTTATTGAATTTGGGCTACTAACTGACTGTGAATTTTCTCATTTAGTACAATAAATTATCAGATTCAAAAACAGAAACAATGTCGATGTACTTGTCAGCAAGTTATATTGAAAACAATACAAATATCCTTTATTGCACATAAATTATAAAAATACAACACCACTAGAAGAGTATGACTACAAGAAAAGTAAATACAATAGGCGACCTAAAAATGGAAATATTAAGCTTACAATAAAAAACTAATTTGTTGGAATACCATTATACGAAATGATATAATTTGATTTCTAAGGCAGTGCCAAAACTACAAATGGCCATATTTAATGAACTCTTAAGATACAGTTGATTTGTTATAAATATTACCCCCTTAGTAAGGGGTTAATATTTGTCACCGCTGGTGTTCATTTTAGATGGACTTTTTGACTATAATTTGGATAATAGAATCAAATTCTCGCTACAAACTGAAAATAAAGTTACATTTACGACGAAATAGTGTATAAAATTTACTCTTTAGATTACAAAGTCTCTTATTGAAGCAAAAAATAATTTGCCAGTTTTCCTATAAAACCGATAATACTCTGTACTCAAGGGACTTTAAAGCTTTCATTATTATTTTAATACCAACGTTTCAACAAACTTCGTCAAACACGCAGAAGTTAAATCCATAAACGTTATATTAAAACATCAGACCAGTGTAGAACAAAAATATATCATATGATTTCAATGTTTGCTACGATTTAATTAAGGACGTCGGTTTCAAACTACTCCTAGGCCAACGTTAGGAGATTTGTTTTGAAACCGACAAAAGAGTATTAATTTTCTAACAATTAGACCCATATCGTAATATATTACTCTAATCAAAAGTATTTAATATTTGAAATACCAATTTTATGGTTTATTTGTCTGAGGACTAGTTAAAAAAAAATTTAAACAATTACACTCAATTTTTAATGGCTGTCTTAGTTTTGACTTTATTGCTTATGTTTTTTGGCAGATATTCTCAGAGCCCTAGAAGTTAATACCAATATTAAAATGTATATAATGCAAAAATATTGTATTATTTGTGTTTTGTTAAAATGGCGTGTTTTTTTAGTTTCAATTTTTTAAGTACGAATGATAAACTTTAAAAAAAAATTCTATTTGAAAACTTCTAAATTCTATAATTTAGCTTAATCAAATTACCACTAAATTTAGAATACCAATATAGTTACAATTAATATCAAAATTATATTATCTTTTTGCTACATTTAGGGTAGACACATTATTGTTTTACATTGTCTATACCTGTATCACACGTTAGTCAAATACCTAATAAATTTGCAGAACTCGATTCAAAACAACTACGCTTTTTGATTTAGTCGCTTAGTGTTGCGTAAGAGACATATAAACAACTAATGAAACAATTCTTTTTCAATCTTTTGAATGTATAAAAACCACATTCATTTGCAATTCACGATCCAACACCGCTGTCGCCTGAAAAAATACGATCTCCCGAAACAAATTTCAATTACGTTTTTTACGATTGTGCACGCGGTGGCTTACTTACATCGAAAAAATAACGGCTGATGAATTATTTGTTATCGAATAGTAGATGGAAAACACTTCAGTTATTAGATTGGTGCGCAGTTCTCGAACACTCGATGATTGATGTGTTCCGGCTGTATTAAACAACTGTTTTATTATTTCGGTGTTTTTCTTCTTTCCTTTAATATTAGCTGTGTGGTAATAGAAATGTGTTATTTCTTCTAGGTTTATTGTGTACCAGAGAACTTGATAACTAAAGAGGATATAATTATGGCCTCTTTCTTCTTCGCCCGATTTCGGTGTATCCCAAAATGAAGGGTTTATTTTCATCATGTAGGCTTGCAGAAGTTCTGTTAAGAGATTAGATTATTTCAACAGCGCTAATTACACTTCTTTTACGGGTATACTGTTCGTAAGTTCTTATTTTCACATGTGTGTGTTATTAAAATTCTTATTAACGTGACAACCAATTAGATGACCTGCTTGTTTCTAGTGACTGAAATCTTTTGATCAAATCCAGACTCAAGTTAGGATAGTTTTAGTTTTGTGATCTTTTAATGATTATTTATATTAAAAAAATATTAAAGTTCAACGGTACAGTTGTAAAAAATAACAAAATTAAATCAATCTAAAGAAATAATATCAAATGAATTAAGATAAAGTTAGAATGATTGTTTTCCACTCAAATTAAAATTAAGCAAATATTAACACTCTAAATTAATTTAAATATGTTATTGAATTTGATAGACCAATAGTTGTTAGAGAAATCACGTGTATAAAAAATATGTAGAAACAATATTTCATTTGTTTGCCAGTAACGGATTAATGTCACTATCATACAAAAATTTTAATGCGTGTAATAATCATTTTTAAATCTTTAAACGAACATGTGTGTTAATGATAAAGCCGGAAAGTAGAGTATTCAAATAGTTTCATTTCGGTGGCAATCAATAGTTTCTATTTGTGTTAACCGCAGCAAAACCGTAGCTATTTCTATGCTACGAAGCTACGAGATTTGACTACGCCTTGTGGGTGGAAGCGGTTCACACTGTGAATAAGGATGTGACTGGAAGTACTTCGAGGTATGATAACTGAAACTTTTGACAGCATAAAGACATAGGTAAAACAATTTTTGTAACATATTGTACCTTGTCAGCCCGCCAGCGTCCCCTAATCATTCAAATAGTGCTTCGCCATTTAAACATGAGATATATTTTATGTCAGTCCACTAAATTTTTTATTCACATTTTTTGATGTGGTATGTAAAATTAATGAAATCTATCAAATACATTCATTCAAAAATAAAAAATAACCTCAATAATTAAGGAACACTTTATAAGAACATGTTTTTGGTTTTCATCGTCAAGGTTTAGCTCAGATATTTTATTCAACATTGCTTAAATGTCGTTTTCATGTAAATGAATTAATTTATTTACGCTCAAAACAATCGTTCCAATACTGAGCCAAATCTTTTATTTTCACTCTAAACTGATTAAAGGTATTCTCTTCTTACTTTTAGGGTCTTATTATAAGCATCACTGGTGTTGCTATTGTATAAACTTTATATTGCACTATGATTTACCTCCAACATATGAGATGAATTATGAATTATACTCATAAAATACACTTGAACAAATGGTCCTTTACTCATGGATTCCATTCTCTTCTTCCATTATTTATGTAATTTTTTTAATTATATGTCTCACTAACAATAATTATATAGCTAAAATTAACCAACCGAGTCGTATATTCCGGACTGTATTAATTTTAATTGTCTCGAGGTGCTCGGGAGTATATTACAGCTTAACTAATAGCAGAATCAAAAGCTCGTGGTTCTTTTTGAACCGTCTGGTCGAGTAGTCAGCACTCATGTCTGTCTTTCACGGGTTCAAATCCTAGTGGAAGCAGATTATATTGGGTTTGAATACAGTCCTGGTTATGTCTAGAACGTTGCTTACCAATTTGATTTAATACTACGAAAAATACTTTTTACTTAATTGAATTTTATATTGGTGTAAAAAAATGTTAAACAGATTAAAAGGTAAACTTTATTTACCGAAGCAAAAAATGCACTTACCCAATAATAAGAACCGAATTGATCAACTTCACAAAAAGTGAAGGCACCAACAACTTATCAAAGTTTCAAAAGTTTTGAACTCAGAAACATATTGCATGAAAGCGTGTCGCGAAAATGTCAAACACGTGGCACAGACGACCGCCACCGTACGTTGTCGGTCCGCAACTGAGCGAACCTCACCGCGCGCTCTGCCTATTTTATATAAACGTCTTTATATACCGATTTATATATTTACCCGCACTCATACATATTTAACTTTTTTCCCATTTCACGTCGTTTATTCGCCGTATGTAGGACCGGCCGGCGATGTGTGCGCTAACATCCGAACGCCACACTCGATTCTATTTACGTGTTTTTAGAAAGGGTAAAGCTTTTATACCTTTCCTTTCTACTATTCCGTTCTGTAGTTGAGCGCTCTCAATGCTGGCTGCGCCGCTAAATATTACGCTTCGATTTATGAGTTTCATTTTTTGCCAGCAATATATTTGTCGGACGAAATGTTTTATCAATTTCCAAGGGTTGCTAAGTTGGTCGAATGGGTATTAAAAAAGAGTATTTTTATTGAATTCGCTTAAAAGTCTCGAGCAATTATATTTACTTAGGCGCGCCTCTGCGGACCTTGTAAGACTAATTTGTCGAACGAAAAATAAAATTCTTTCAATTCTCGTCCTGTATCGAAGAGTATTGAATGGAGTTTATCCTCAATATTGTATACAATATAAGTTCAAGTTATTTATTTTTTCTACTTAAACAAATATGGAACTTTTTAAAAACCCAAACGCATTAAATTATTACGAAAATTTATCCACGTTTTTGTAAAATATGATACAATGAAATATAACCCGACTTAACATAGTACTCGCATTAATTTGTTAATACAGAACAATTTACATTGTCACATTAACTTATCTCTTATTTCGTTCGGTACCGCTAATAGACAAAATACAATTTCGATGTAAAACAGGCGTGCACTACATAAAGCAACATATTCAAGTGAGCACATACTGTCGGCATACGTTACATCCAAAAGTTTTGTTCCATCGTTCTATTTAACTTGTTATAGAGAATACATTTATGATTACAGAAAATAATTTGTGTATAAAGAGACAGTAGCTAAGGATTTAAAACTGTTTAAATTATTTATTTATAACACGTTAACCATTGTAAATAAACTGGTTACATACATTTTTTTTTCTTCTTCCTTCTGATAATTTCTTTTAATTTTATATATATCAAAATTTATGTCTATGCGTATATTTTCTTAAATACAAAAAAGGCTTAACATATTAATGATTCGGAAATCATTCTTATTCGTTGTATACTTTCATGAATTATTCTCAAACCAAATCAAACTTGAAAAATATGATTATGTATTGGTAATTTAGTATGGAAAAGCGTTTGTCTGACGTGTTAATTAAACACTGACATTTCTTCGATTACTATTTGTGGTTTATTTTGATAGATGGCATTCGTAGCAGGTTCTGGATGTTACTAAGTTTACTTAGTCGACCAGTTTTATCATAACATACTAACTATTTCGTTTACTAGAATGGTCTCAAGGATTACTTCATAGTTACATAATACATGTTAGTGTGATATGATATCGAATTTACTGCTGAAGCTTCCTCAGCTCAGACTAAAACAATTTTAGCAGAATTCAAAAGATATTTGACGTAAATTCCTTTTTAAGCTGTCGTAATATCATTTTATGTTTCATAGAGAATAATTATTATATTATAAATCCTATGTACAAATCCTAAAAACCTTAATAACATGTTGAGGGAAAAGTCTCTTCGCATTTTATATGAAAATTCGAGACATTTTGTTTTCAAAGTTAATTTACATTTAATCACAGTATATATGTGCCGTTTTGTTCGTAGACTTTCTGCCATCTTGTAGGTAGAAACATGATCCAGGTGTAGAAATTTTGGGACTTCTGATCAAAAAACTAAATAAATAATTTTGGCAGATACAAAAATACCTCCCAGCCAAAGTCTTTTCATTTTTTCCGAGTGGCTAAATGTGTATATGGTCTATCGTGATGAAAGACCAAACCCTTTCTATTAATCAATTCCGGTCGCTTTCTCTCAACTTCTTCCTTTAATCTCATCAGTATTTGGCAGTGGAGATCCGAATCGATGGTTCTACCTTGCGGTAAAAGCACATATTGAACAATGCCTTTCCAATCCCACCATAGACACATCATCACTTTATTGCGAGTTAACCCAGGTTTTGCCACAGTCTGTGAACCCTGACCAACCTTTGACTACAACCTTTTTCGCTCTTCTTGTCATACGTGATCCACATTTCATCACCAATTATCAATCTCTTCAAAAACGGTTCGGTTTCATTACGTCTCAATAAAGACGCTTCATTACGTTTCAACACACGATTCTTTAGTTTTCTTTCAGTGAGCTCTTGTAGCATCCAAATATCAAACTTTTTTGTGTACCCAGCTTTTTTAAATGGGTCAAAACTGTTTTGTGGTCAATTCCCAGTTCTCCAGCTATGTCGGAACTGCTTATATGCCGACCATGCTTAACTTTTACAAAAATAGCGTCCATTTAATCCTTAACTGGGCGACCAGAGCGAGGTGCATCTTTGACATCAAAATACCCGGATTGAAAACGCTTAAACCAACTTTGTGCTACTCTGACTGCTACTGACACTGCATTAGGTCCATAAATGTCAAAATCTTTTCCTAATTAATACTTAATTTGAAATGTCACCTTTTTAATGTCACGAAAACCAGCCAGATACAAATAGTACAGCCAAAGGTATTTTATTACAAGTTAATACACACTATATGCGAAAAGATTTTTTCCCCCACCCTAATATATAAACGTATTGTACCAAGAAAATCTCTCTGAAATGTCTGCTCAAACGACTCGTCAAGTTATTTTGAATTAGGCATCTGACTGATCACAACGATCACGAACACGTGTAACATAAATATCTCATAAATAAAAACGAATCTGTTCCGCAAAAATTAACCACCTGTTGAACTAATCCTTATCAAACGTCATTGACAAAGAAACATACAAATAATAGTGGCTACAACTAAATAAGAGTTGTTCGATAATTATGAAAAACGAAATCACAGATAAGAAAAAGGTAATTATATTTTTTCAAAGTTTTATTAATTTATTAGTAATCGATGAAATTATATTACATCGATATGAATAAAAATGAATCATCGGAATGTGTAACTTCAAACTTTTGCACCAAAATGATTATTTTTTCTTGTTATACTTTTTTATTATCAGGTAGTTTCTGTAACCGGTTTTTAAATCTACGACGAAGTTTTAAAATTCTCTTGCTCAGTAAGTGAGATAATGAGTACCACAGCAGACAGTTGGAGAAATTTCCAATATTTTGACAAAACTTACTATAAAATACAAGGAAAATCATTCGCTCTTCAAATTTGTAACTTTATAGATTATACTTGACTAGTGACAAATTTAAAATAAAAAGTCTACAAAATCAAAGTTAAAAGAATGCAAAAGTCAGTTTGTCTGTCTATTGTGTTCTAATAAACAACATCCACGGGCAAAGCCGTGTCCATCAGTTGGTATTATATTTACATGGTCTTATTTTTAGATTCATGAAACATGAAACTTTGATATGTACCTACTCGAGAGAATCAAATAGATGATATGAATACGTCTATACCGTAGGGACCGTCGCATCGATCATTATTTATTGTACTCGTACGTACACCTCCACAACGTCCGGCTATAATCGATCACATATCGTACACTGTTCGCGTATTAATTAATTTTCCAATAATTTTATTCCATCCGGTAATTGATCATAACTCTCATTCAGCGAATTGTAACATGGTTACGTGAAATATATAAGTAGATACTTATAGCTTTTTCTCAAACCCAACCATACGTATAATTACATTCTGAAAATATATTTGAGCCTGTATTGGACTTTTATCCGAAAACCTCATTAACTTATTTAATGTGTATATATATATATATATATTTATATTTATCCGTGAACATATAAAAAGGCTACATAGCGGCAGTCGGTATACTTTCTTGGAGTTTCGAGAGTTTTTAGAAGAACAATATTAAGATTTTAGATGAGAGATGTTTTTTTTTGTTTTGTATCCTTTTATTTTAAATTTAATATTGCCTAGTTCTATTTCGTGTCAGTTTTAAATAGGTATTTTACAAATTCCTTTTTAATATCCTAGTATTATTGCTTGCACGAATAATATATATAGCAAAGATAAAGTAAAATAACTATTTTTAAATTTCTTCAATGTTTGAAGAAGCCACTCGGGCGTGCTTCGCGTACGGTGCACCCACAACTACACAGGCTCAGTGTCACAATCACAAAAATCAACTGCAGACCCAAGAAAATGTGTAAGTGGTACGTTAGGTAATTGAAAGAATAAAAAGCGAAGAAAAATGTACATTCTATAAACAGCTCGATTAAACGTCTTGAAGAAGATGTTCGAAAAATTCTTAGTACAATTTTATACTAAGACTATCTGTGATTTAAGAAATTTGCAGCCTTATAAAATATAACAAAAGTATGACATATTTAAAAATGGAAGAGACACTGGGGACATTACTTTCATAAAACTAGTGGACGGGGAGTAAAATAGGTATGCATTAAAACTTTATTGTGGTTTATTTTTCAAACAATACCAGTATTTCTCAGAATTATTGAATATTCTTCTTTTCTTGGTTTTAAACTAACCGATTATCAATTTTATTTCATGTTGTAACTAATAAACCACTAGTAATTTATGATAGCTCTACAAATGCATTTAATAAAAATTTTACCTGATTCTACACTACACACCTAGAACTTATTTTTACTTGAAAAGTTAAAATAAGGTTCGTTCCTTTTTTAATTAAAATAGATATGGGGTTTACAATATTCATACCTAAGCTATTTTAGTTAATATGTAATTAATTAATAAGATTGTTTGATCTAAATATGAACAAGAAAAACCAATCATAGTTCAAACGAGTTTTAACTAAAAAAGGTTTCCTAATAGTTCAAAAGTACACTTTCATCAAAGCTCTCTAAGACTGACATATATAAATCGGCACTGAAATTATTCTTAAAGAAATATATTCTAAACATCAATAAGTTGAATTTCTCGTAGTTAGACCTACTGCTACAATGTGCTACAGCGCTACGTTTTTCTACGACGCTGCTACGGACGGTTGCGCAACCAGTATTGTGTTGTAAAATTCCGTACATATTTTCTTTTGATACTATTCGAGAATTTGTAATCGGGCTTTAGACGAAATGAGTTATCTCCACTGCTACGAATATTTGAAGCGCGAAATGTAAATTTTTCCTAGTATTCTATCAAAGAGTAACAACTTTATGACTTTTCGTTGTGTGCGTGAATCTGTAAGCTTTCATGAATTAGTTATTTCGTTCATATTGTACAGCTCAATTAATATAAAACTTTTGTTCTCCAAACAAGTTCCATAATATTGATGTTAAATAATACTTACTATTTGTCCTGTTGTGTTCCTGCCGTGAGAAGGACGCCAAATCTCATTTTTAAAGATTTTATACTTGTCTCGCTTTCTTTTCATTTTGACCATTAGATTGGTGCCCTTGTGCTTTGAAAAACCAAGCATGTAGAAAAAAATTATATTATATACATATCGCACCTTCTTCAATCTGAGAATAAAATAAATTCTCACAATTGACCTCTCAATTGATTACTATTAAATCGGTCAAAGTTCATTTTTCTAAAGTAAAGATAAAAAATTACTTATTAATTAAAATGGTTCTTTAGTTGTATGAAAGCACAAAAATGAATACCATAATAAATTAAATTTCTCAGTACCTTTTTATGGAGTACCATAATTCTTTTGAAAAACACTTTCCTCTAATGGCAGTAATTTGACGCAAGCCACTGTAAGGGGACAAACCCGGCAACGCGGCGTTCACATCTTCACAGTAAAAAATATGTTCACACCCTTGAATTCGGTTCCGCAGACTTGAGATGCCAGCTAAATTGATTTCTTCAAACGAATAAGTAGAATGAAGAAATGCAGAGATAGCACTTTTGGTTACTTTATTGGTTATTAACACTCATTAACAATTCTATCTATAACGAAAATAGTAGGCTCCGATCAGATAAGGTAAGACACATAAATTTTATATAAAATATTACTTGAATATTAGGTATATAAAAATAAAATTTACACAATAAATGTAATGGAAAAAATATACGTGTGATGAAAAATCTATGTCATTTTAATTAAGAAAAGATCAGAAGGACATATAAAGAAAACTATTACACATGAATTTTTGTGTAAAAAAGAACAAAAATATTTATTTATATTCAAATATCATTTTATTTCAGGCAGTGGCCAGAGTCTCCTTTTAAGCATATAAATACTTTTAACAGAAAACACTTCTATTCATATAATATTAATGAATTGTGATATTTGCGAGGCTAAATCATTTAAATTATGTACATTTTAACAAATCTACATAACATACTAACTAACTTTTAAACATAAGATTAAAAGGTATTAGAAAGTACTTATTTCCTGATAAAAATTAAAATAATTCACTATTTGAGCTTGGAACCTTAGAGAATACTTAAAATAGGTTTTTATAATAAGTGATTATAATTAAAATCTATGTTTCTTCACTAGAATTAGAAAACTAGATTATAATTTTTTTAAATTTATAATCTAGTTTTAAAAAAACAATACTAGATTATAAATTTTTCAAAATACATTTTGTTATGTAGAATTCTACGATGAGATAAACCAACTCACTCAAAATAATAATAAAATAATAATGTATAATTATGACTCTATAACCAGTTACAATATGTATGTAATTAAAATATAGTACTAGTATTTTATATACCAGCATTAAGGTGTTATACATATACAAATTTTTGAAGCTAGGGTACAATGTTCAAACCCAATTAAAAAAAACATCTACAATTGTTTTATTGATTCAATTTTACGTATTAGTGTAATCCAATATTTAAGTTAAATTCATCACTTAAAACTAGTTTTTTTAATTCAATTAAATATACGTTAAAATTTTAAGGCATGACCATGTCTTTATGCCATCATCCAAGCGAACCATTTCAAACGGTCCGTCTTAAAGAAATAGATTGCTAATAACAATCTTATCGAATCTGAACGTGTTTCCCTTAACGATTTCAATTCGACAAAGTATTCTCCGAAATCGGATGGTAACAAGGTCATTGCCATTACACTTTCTAGAGGCGAAAGCAAAGAGTATTGATGTTATGTGACATGTCTTGAGGTCGGGTCTAACCAAGATTGAATTTTTGGGACCTCTTTTACACCATAAAAGTTGAATAAAACATTATTTTTTATCTTAACATTCTCGTTCAATATGAATTTAAATATTGTTTGTGTACACATCATCAAAACATAAAAAAACGTATAGGATAAGAGATATATAGTAAACGATAAATGCAATTATCTTTTCTATTTTGAATAATTGATATCAACTAAAATTATCTGTCTACAGATTCATTCAAAGATTATAGCTCTCTCTCTCACACAGATAAAACCACAAATTCTCACTAGTGTAGTACAAAAAAAATGCTCTATTTCATAACAGATTCAATATCCTATCTAGGCTAGCAATAAGGGACATTTGTTCGAACATCGTTATTTATGATCAGCATTTGTTATGCACAAATCGATAGCACTCCGTCTTCTGTCTAATAGGATCCTTATCTTGGAGACTGATTGCTTTGATGAAATAAGTAAGAAGCCAATGTTATAAATTAAAGCAATGGTTGGGTGTGTTATTAATTTATTTTCTCATAAATATACATTTTTACACTGTATGTATGCTTTTGTGTCAATAAAATAAGACCCATTAAATAGAACAAAACTATTATCTGTACTAATTTAAAGACTGCTATATCGTATCAATAACATCCGGCATCACATAGCACCAAACACCCAACCGGCCATGCCATTATGCAATAGCACTCTCTGTTTTAAAATAAGACTATAAAAAATTAATTAAATTCAAATTCCATCTCAGCAGATCCATCATAACATACAAAACCAAATTTTTAATCTAAGTCTTGACTTTTATGAAGAATTATTTATTGATAATATTGTTTATATTTTATTCATTTGTTTTTGTTTTGTCGAAATTAAATGTAAATCATACGATTTACGTTTCATTTCGACTTTTTGTGTTCATACATCACTTACACGGATTATTTTTTCTTTATCGGATCCATAAATTAGCTATCGCATAAGCGGCTATCATAGAGTCATAAATGTTTTGAGATATTGTATTGTCATCGAAAACA
This sequence comes from Acentria ephemerella, assembly GCA_943193645.1. NCBI lineage: Eukaryota > Metazoa > Arthropoda > Insecta > Lepidoptera > Crambidae > Acentria > Acentria ephemerella. Next base: position 4,967,688 of record OW971889.1, read on the forward strand.
AACATGCATGCGAAATTTCAGCACAATCGGATGATTAGAAGTGAACAACTCGATCACACGATTTGACCGCCACATACATACAGACAGACATACAAGAAAGCAAGCTAAGAAAAACGTGGTAATAATAAAGTAATAAAAAATAAAAATAAAAATATCAAGCAAATAATTTTCTGGAGTTGATGCTAAGTTGATTTTTTAAAAATTAAAGCTCAGTTCCACCTGATTATAATCAGGAAAGGAGTTCATATGTAAAGATAGCTAGTGCAGCATGCGACATAGTGCCCTAGCCCCCTCCTCCACCTTTGTTTCCAAAAATAAAACTGCTTTCACAATTTTTAGTAAGCCTAGTGAATTCTTCGGTAAAACCCAGGTCACCCTTGTGATATTATCGGGGAATTTATTCTCAGTGCCGCTTTGATGAGGCACTGGTTGAGCCCCACACACGGTCGCCGCTTAACCGGTGGAGGGTAGATTCGTAAACAAATTCCTTCTCACTAAAAAAGGTCAAAGTACCTGTCTGTTTGTCATTGGTTAAATATACTTGAAAGCTTAAAAAAAAGTAATAATATGAAACACGTAATACGTTTTAAAAAAAATTAAGGTTGCTTTCGATTACCCTGAGAATCCATACTCTGATCCTAACTTGGTGATAATAGGACCACCCAAGACTTCCAGCACTGCTGAAGGTATACCCTAATGAATAAAAATAATTTATTTTGAAAATCAATTCACAATTGACAGTGTAATCTGTGAAAATATATAAAAAACATACAGTGAAACAGAAACTCATTTTTTTTGTAGGCAAACAAGGCCAGTAAGGTAGGTCTCACTACTTCGCTGAATGTAGCCATTCATCGAACTTGATACGGCGTAAGTAATAGTTTATTTTATTTTCAACCTTATTATCAATTTTATCAATCGCCATATATGTCTCTCTACTGGGCACAGGCCTTGAGGAGTTTGGCATGAATACTAATAGCTTTACGTGATATCGAAGTTAAGAGGAGCTAGATATATTAAGTTGGCCCGTCCTGTTTAACCCATCACGAGACCAACCAACCATTGCGTAAGTTTCTTTGCTCTCATAATTCAAACCAAAGCGCTAGAACCACTACGCCATAAATTTTCTCGAGCCTTATTATCACTTTGAGATGATGTAGAATCATCGATTTTATAAATTAGCTTTTGACAGTTAAATAAAAAATACACTTTAATTATTATGGGTTTCTCATTTGATTAAAGCAAATATTCCATTTTATTAAAGTACAACTCTTGCTTGGTGCTTTTATATTCTTCAAATCATCTTTTTCATTTTAAGATGTCGTTAAATCCCCTGTTAGCTTTTCTATTCACAGTTAGATTACTTCCAACCTTTCGCATTCGTCTTACATCGATCCCCTTAGAAACCACTCAGGATTAGAATTTTGTCAATTTTTCCTTTCGAAGATTTAACTCGAGTTATTAAGGGTGTCTTTTCATAGAAATTAGGGTAAAAAGAACATTATTAATCATCATTAGGCATTTTATTATACTCTACTAGTATTGTAACAGTAATAACAGCTATTTAGTCGTGTTATTTCCCATTATACGCTATATCTTATTCCTGAAATAAATATTAATAAATAATATATTATAAGATGATTATAATATTAAAATTATCTTCTAATACTCAATTGTGAGTAGTGCTAAATTTGACACCTGTTACAAGCCATTAATCATCATACCTACTATCTTAAAAATAATCATCGTATAAGTAAGTCACGTTTGTTTGAACGACATTAAAAATCAGGATAAAACGCTATTTATCTATATGAAGAAAAAAAAACATATACAAGTTAAGAATATATATTTATATATCTAATGTTTATTAGTAAAGACCCTAGAATTATGAATAAAGATGTGTTTTAAAAAAGTATTTGTGGAGGATTATTGCTGGAATCACGGGTAAAAAGAAGGCTAAAAGGTTCAAATTGGTTTGAAATCGCTGTGGCCTTGGTCAAAGTTATGGGGCAAAGTCTACTGCCAGGGAGGACCGGTGAGAAAAGGCCTTTTTTCGGCCCAGAAAAGCATTGCGCTATGAAAATGGTGTGCACAGTAGGGCCGAAAAGGGTAGGCGCACCCGATGGTCGGGCGAGCCCAAGTTATCGCCAACATTAACAGCTTTCATTATCCTTTATTTCTACCTACTGATCTATTAACAATAAATAAATCTTAGGCCAAGGTTATCATTTACAAAATGGAACGTACGTGAAATTAAAAATAGAACACATTACCTGTGAAATTGCAAAGATTTATACATGACGTTGGTGGGTGCGGTACAGTATATTTATTAACTTTTAAAGACACTGGAAACTCAACTTTATTACTGCTCTTTAAACTGAAATAAGAGAAAAGAAAACTTTTATTACCCAAACGTGTCCTCGTGGTCTGGGATTTCACGTCGCTTTACTTATTTTTAAAAAGAATTCATATTTAAGAATGTTTGCGCTTTTGACGGTAGCAAATTTCTTTATTTCGGTAGCGAATTTTCCATAAACATGGCCAAATTAGTTGTGAATGGAGCGATCTTGTAGTAAATCACCTTTTTCAGCATAGCTGACTATATGGAAAAACATTTGGAATCAAAATATATAATATCATCTCAAAATCGAAAAAATCCACATAGTACCCTCATACCGATATTTTTAAATTGATTTTTACTAGTTGTGCTGTTATATATATATATATATTAAGCAAATGACTCGAGACCACCTGATGATAAGCAGTAAAGGAGTCCATATGTGAAGATTGCTAGGGAAGCATGCGACACACTGCCCTAGCCATCCTCAAAAAGTGCTTCTTCACGCCTCTTTTAAAGGAACCCATGAGGATATCTGAGAATAATTTGAAATTATAATTAAGTTTAAACCCACATTATCAAGTGCATCATCACAATTACTAACTAACAAACTGTATACTAATATTGACATTAGCTGACATTAATTTCTGTAAAACAAATTAAATAATAATTTATACTACTTTTATAAACAGTTAATGCAAATGATGATTATCCTGATCCACTTAATATTTCGCTAAGGGTGTCTGTCCACCCGTGCTTCCCGCAACATATAGAACATTTAGTTTTTATTCAACTGATACCAACTTCGAACAGAATAGTTTCTTAGTGAAAACTACAACTAAATTCAATAAATTGGAAGTTAATGTTAAATTAATATAGTAATAGAATTATAATTAAGTAAAGATTTAGTAAAGATTACTATATTATGATTTAATAACAGTAACTTTATCTGATTTCCTAAACTTGTTACAGCAACATTTGACTTCTTGTTGAAAAAGATATATATTTTAATTGGAAGCGTCAAATATTATGTAAGTTTGACTTTAATAATTCTCTCGACTCGCGTTGTTTCTTTTGGACATTTCAAAAATTTGTTTGTCATAATATTTTGTTTCTTACTAAGCAATGATTAAACTAAACTAGGCTTACACAAGTAATAAGTTGCCAATATAAAAAAAATAGCCATAGTAAAAATACATTTTTGTTTTTCTTCCTTAGTGGAGTAGCCTGGTGTTTTTTACTTTAATCACAATACAGAACAGGAAATTGGACTATTCTTAATTTGCAGCTCTTTTTCTTATATATGTATAATTTCAAATGCCTATTACATTGTTTTACATTTTCTTCATTTGTTTTCAGATGTTTAAGTAGGTGGTTTAAATAACTTATGCTAAAAGCATGGTTGATCCTCGCACTTCTATGATGACAGTCAGTGGTACGGACTGGGAGGTCACACGTTCGGTTTGACATGGGTCCAGGGAGAAGGTGTCACTTTGAGCCAGGGACGGCATCAATGGTGAAATCCGAAGCAGCGGTACTAAAAATATTACAAAAGGCTACATATTAGATTAGAACAATCATAAAGTTTTATGTTTTGCTTATCTTTTTCACGATGAAACTTGTTTTATATTGAGAATACTGTTTTGCCCGCGCTTCTATTATTTAGAAAAGTATTTCCGGCTCCTGTTTCGTGCATGTTTTCAACATCTCAAGCAACATAAAATTGCGACACAAAATTGCACTTCTTAAGACACCTTTGTTCTTATATCCACGGTACAATAGCGATTTACAAATATGCTTTAGGTATTAAAAAAAAGACATCATTGTTTAATCAGAAACTTGTATACGCAGATATAATAAGGTAATAAAATCCTGGCTTTAACAGTTCCTACATACGCGACAATTTTTGCAACGTTTCGGCCAGTCAAATGGTTCTTAGTTCATAATAAATAGTAAAATATAATAATGTTTTTATACCAATTTAAATATTCCTTGAGAGTATAAAAATACCAAGTGATCAGATTTTTTCAATAGTAAATATATTATATATGACTTTTCTCAAGGTTGCATATACGTAAAATTACCATACTGATATGTCAAGGATTGTCTTTACTATTATTTGTGTGATAAATGAGTTTTTTATGAACTAATAACTATTGTACACTATATTTCTGGCAGGCAATGTAGTATTGCCAAGTATTTTTGTAAATCTTCGAAGCCAAAGTCAATTTCATTTGTAGAGTTCTCAAGAATTCCAGTTCGACTTTGTGCAGTCGCGTTGTTCGACCACTCACATGAATCCCACTCGCCACAAATCCAATTAGTCAACTGGAAGAAATCACTTCCAACTCCCGGGGGCAGAACAGGAAAACTTTTTGTGCAGTGCATATAAGAATGGACAGCGAGCGCATCGGCCGCTGTGCGAGAAATCGTTTTAAGAAATGGTTTCACTGAAATATTTGTATTGGGCAGCATTCCATTTTAAAAGTATTAGTAAATAACATCGATAACTTTAGCACGATTTTCGGTAAATTAAAGTTTAAGCAGAGAAAAGATGGCTAAAATCTTTTTGGTCATGACTTGAGGCCCGTATAGTAATTTTAAATAAATACCTTCAATTCTTATTAGAAGTGGCAATACCATTTATTTCCGACCAATAAATTCATGAAACAAATTTAAAAAAAACAATGCTTGTTGTTAATCATTTTTTATTAAAAAGTGTTAAACAAAATAGAATTCCAAGGCTCGTAACTATAAACAACGGATACGAAGCTTTCACGTTCTGACGCAATATGAAATGATCAAATTAGAAAATAGAATAGATTAAAAAGATTAAATTATAAGATTATTAACTATTTAAGATTAGATTAGATAATATATAAATTATTCTATACAATCCTTAGCTCATACACTACATTGCATACGATAATTACATTAAATATTAATTGAAATAAAACGAATTATTTTTAGTGGTTGTCAAGGCGATCGCAATTTTTACTTTTTTTAAACAAAATACAATCAACATAAAAAAGTATAAAATCATATGAAAAAATGTGTGCATCGGGTGGTTCCCTTTTCAACAGATAGCTTGCTTCTTCAATGGCCGTCACAATACACCACACCAGTGCCAGTTGTGAAATCGACCACCCATATCACGCCATACCCTTGTCGGGGTATAGAACAGCCATCACTCGTAAAGTAGTCAGTCACCACTACTACATCTCCTACCGCCAAGGGTATATCTCCAGCCACTCTCCTAGGGCTAAGGATTTACAGCAATTGTCTTGACTACCACAAACAATAATTAATTATATTTCAATTGTTATTAAATATAATTGTCATATTTCTATACAGTCCTTAGCCAATATACCAATACTTTTTAATATTTCGTCATTTGCCAGCCTGCTGGTGCTAACATGGAAAATCTATAGTGTTATATGGATATTTTACAGTAAAAAGTTAAAAAGTGTCGTCTAGTCTTTAACAAATATTTTAATCATTCGTCAAAAGAAAACTGCAGTTTATTGTACATTCAAATCTCAAATTAAGATTCGCTTTGCAACATTTCAAAGGGACGTAACCCTGCGCTGTGTCAGGGTTTAAAATAAATACCGAATCCCCCGAGGGATATTTCCTCGGCGACTCCGACGTCTACGCCGACTGCAAATTACAGTTCTTATGACCAGTATCTATAGATTGCAATCGTACTATGTTTGAAGTATATTTTTAAAAAGTATTTTAACCGTAGATTGAACTATAAAGTGGTACAAGGTGTCAAGGAAATTTTATATTTAGTGGAAAAAAGTAAGCCGTAAATAGATTTTTTTTAATCAATTATTAAAATACACTTTTTGGTGATTTATTTCTTTAAAATAATATCGTCTAAATGTAAACCCTCGAGTTCTCGGCACTCATTTAATCGAACAGTAAAATTACTTATGACGTCTCGGCAGGTGGACTCAGGGATGGCTGTCATTTCTTGACGGATATTTTCTTTCAAATGCGCCAGTGAAGTCGGTTTATTGACGTAAACTTTAGATTTAAGTTAACCCCATAGGAAAAAGTCTGAAAAAAGAAAGTCTATATGGGCTAAATCTGGACTGCATGGAAGCCAATTTATATCACCTCTCCGGGAGATCAATTTGCCTGAGAAAATTTCACGAACACGTGGCAGAGACATATTGGACGTGTGTGAAGTCGCACCGTCCTGTTGGAACCATGTTCTTTGGTTACAGCCAGGAAAGTTTTGCAGTTCAGGTACTAAGAATAATGATAAAATGAACTACCTATTCAATATTCAAATAACAGTTTAGTTGCATGCGATAAATAGATAGTGTACTAGAATGATATTACGGGGATGGTACTAAGGTACAATAAAATGATTTGACTTATTCAGAACAAAAATTTCAGATTTTGACCTATAAAGTTCAATCTGAATCTGCATCATGAGTATTTCTTTCAAGTTCAAGATCAATCAGGATTTTTAGTATTTAAGCTAATAGATCTAAAGAAGAAGGGCTCAATAGTATAGGCATATTTACCGATTTCAATCAATAGTAGCACTCAGTAAATTAAGTGAAAGTGATGAGAACTGAGTGTGCAATAAACCCACACTTTAAGTTGAGGCGTAAACCGTCCACGGCCTACGCAGTTACAATCCCTTAGAGTCGGGCTGTACGAGTTTTTATGAGGAATTTATTTATAGCTCGGTCTTCAATGATTCAAGAGTCAATATAAAATATGATGAAAAGTTGTCCAAATTGAAATAAAAATTACTATAGAACTTGAGCCGCGGTATACTCCCGAAAACCTTATTTTGATTTTATGATGATAAACTGTAATAATTGGATCTGTTTTGTATAGGTTTAATAAAATAAAAGCATTTCGTTTGAAAAAAAAGAATTTATTTTTATTCATTTAAAGTTACTTCTTAAAAAGTTCGAACTAGCTTATTAATTACAATATTTGAGCAAATTAGTCATCTGTATCTAAACAAAAATGTTAAATTTAGATTTTGTTATAAATGCGTATACATTTCTCCTGAAATTAGTGACTTGTTTTATGATATATATGTTTGGAACAGCAAATTTATTTAAGCGATGCGAATCACTATGTTTTGAAAACGTATGTAATTATTATTTGTGAACATACAAGATATTTTCATATAACTCATGAGAAATCCTTAAGTAATTCACCCTCTTTTGTAAAATAAAAATATCTTCAATGTTAGCAGCCGCGTCCCACAATATCAAGCCATATGACACTATGATAAAATCCTAAGCTAAACATCACACAAAGACCTGATTTTCTTAACAGCATAATTAGCTGAACTTCTTCCTTCCTTCCTTCCAGAGAGGGATGAAATATGACAATATAATTGCAGGCATGAGTCTAGTTTAATTCCCAGAAAGACAGTCCTTTCAACATATTCAAGTTAACACACTACAATAAATAACTTTAATTGACACGATAAAATGTTGTCGGGTAAATGGTAACAAGAATTTACGTCCCTGTCGATAAATAGGCACTAAGCGGCGCTATGTCGCGACGCAATTCCAGTGGCTCTAGAGTGTTCGTTACCTCTGCACCGCCAATTATATTGAACTAAATTGAATAAATAATGTTTATCAATCTTTAATAAATAATTTTCACTGATATAATATACGCATCAAACCCTATTTCTTTATCTAAGCTTTGGAACATTATTACGTGAGTTGTACTTAATAAGAGAAATTAAAATAATTTTTTTGTAAACATAATGCACAACCAAGAAATCATGTGCTAACAATAACGAAGCTTTGAATTGTATTCAAATAATTATCTGAAAAATTCTAATATTATTGTGCATATGATTAAGTAAGACAAAAGAGACGCTCTGACAGTCACTAAGATTTTAATTTTAAACAGCACAGCAGACGAATACGACGGCTCAAACAACTTCTTTTGTTATACACTACTGTTATAGAACTCCTTTTTCATTCAACGCGTAACAAATCTGAAACAAAGAATAGTTTCCAACGCGAATAAATTTGTGCAAGTCAAATGTACTACGAGACTGTTGACTTTCCCATTTTAAAAATTATAATCCGCTCTTAATATTCCTCGCAAACGAATATTCTTTACTATTATACTGTAAAAATTAGAATTTGATGGAGTTGACTGCTGTCATAGACATGACATTGATGGCCGTCTGGTCGAGCAGCCTGTACTCCTGTTTACTTAGCCACAGGTGCCGGGTTCGAATTACGGTAGGGGCAGATATTTGTATAATGAGTTCAAATATTTGTTTGTGAGTCATACATGGTTACTTAGTATTGTTCTTATATTTATATATATATTATCTATGTTACTCCGTTATCTAGTATCCATAACCGGGCTCTTAATCATGCTTAATTTGGCTAATAAAGACTGGCTAATTGGTGTGAGTATAAAAATTACAATAAATGTTAGTAACTTCACTTGCCAAAAACGTAGCAAAAAATGAAACTAAACTTTTAAATAGTATATTGCTTTATAAAAAACCTTGAAATATAAATGTTTTTTATTCATAATACAAATACTGTAATTATTGTTTGAATGTTTGGAATAAAAACTATGGTGCTGTTTTCCTTTTATGATCGTAAAGTACATATCATCAATCTTTTGATTTGAATTTAGAATTGTTTCATAAATCTCCTCCAAGGCGAATAACAAATACGGATTTATAAATTTTTCTTTTTAGAAGTTAAAGATATTAAAATAAATATCAATCATATATACAAAACCTATATATAACATAACTGTTTTATAGGTTTTATAGTTTTTTACGATTTATACTTGACTAATTTCAATTATACTTAACCCTAACATAATCGGTCAACTTAGGAAGCAGCTGTTTTCTACTTGTTTGTGTATAATATGTTTCGTAAGCATCAACTTATGCATACAAGCGCTATTCATATTTGCTGAACTAATTACATCCGTCCGCCATTTCAGGAGAAGCAAAAAATCGCTAACGAACGGTACTAAAGGCTAAACTAGCATATCAGTTTGTCCGTCGTTCAGCCACAATGGGCCATATACGCGAAATAAGCCAATTACGCAAGCCGACAAAAATAATATAAATGTTTTGAAGTTAAATTGAAAAAAGGTTAGTTTCGCTACCTTTTGTGCATTATAACGTTATTTCTCGATGTAACATATTTAGGCCGATGATTTCTGTTACCATTTAATAAATATAAATACAATATTTTTCATATTCACATATTTTATCTAGCAAAAGATAATACACAGATGCAACAATCTCCAATATTATCTTATTTTGATGTAGGGCCAGGATTATACCCGAAGCACTTCGACCCAATGGGATCTTTTGTGCTTTTCCTCGCAATATTTAATTAAATACTTTTCAAAAAGCTAAAAACTTAAATTTTAGAAATGAATAAATTGTTCAGTACTAATTTTATTGCCTGGTAAATTAAATTTGAAAACACTTAGTAACGAATCTACAGCGTAAAGAAACTGCCTGTTTTTCCGTAGCCTTTTACCGCACTAGGGATTTTATAATGCACTCTTTCCGTTTTAATTAAACTTCCACTGCATTCCGGCTGAGTCGCGTTTGTCTGTTTAATCAAAAGATAGTTGATTCCATTTTAATTGAATACGTACTTTATTGGCGCTGTTTTCTAGGACTCTATATGCATTACGTAATCGTAATGTGAGCTTTTTAGTTATATACTTGACTGTTGTTAATAAATATGAATCTTGATTATACGTGTGTATAATGTGTTGTATAATGAAGATTCATTTGTTAAAAGTTACAGCAAGAATATAACCAACTAAGATCCACATTAGATCATTAGTGGGTATTTTTTAGGTTCTCTGTACCCCAACTAGACAAAGTAAATCTTTTTCAGTGTTTAGCTCCAACAACCTCCACAGACTATTGATATCAATCAAAGCACGTTGTGAGATATGACCGCAAATTAAGTTGATTCAAATATAGTTTCCAATTAGATAAAGCGTTGGATTGGTACGTAACTCAAAGGTACGTACGTTGATACGTATTTTAACTTCTCAATCATAGATGAGTTAAAGTTAAGGTTACGTATTACTCAATCAACAGACACATGGTGAAAAACACAGGAGATGTTTGAACCATTACACCACCACTCCTGGACCAATATGAATTGGTGGGTGTAAGCAGTTGCCGTAAAAAACAGCCTATCGTGCCTTCGGAAGCAATGATGAGCTCAATATACCATATTTTGATTGACCCATCCGGGGACCATCCAAGGCAAACGTTTCTTTCTTTTTGTAATCGAAACCTCTACGTCAACAAGCTCCTAGTATGTTACGTTTGTTTAAAGAAGTCAACAAGTTGGAATGACAAATGCCTGAATTTGTCTTCCGATTTTTTATTATGATCACAATCTTTCTAAAATTATAATTATAGTTATGTTGCAGAATAATATCAAATAACCGACTGACTCTGTCTGACTGTCTATCTGCAATGGTTTTGATTTGGATTTAGCTTGGTTTTGATGTGTTATATTACATCCAGAGGAAGGTCAACTATACATATTTATATAGCCATTTTATAGAATCCTGGAAAAATAAAATGTTCCCAAGAGACGCTGAATTAGACTTTCTGTATCTAAACGAGCCGCGAAACGAAAGCTACTATTTCTTATAAAACCCAAAACGTAGGAGATACTGGAAAGAAGGTGCTTATTAAAATAATAAAATTAAACATCAAAAAGGCTCAAAAAATTTAATTAACAAAATATCGTAGTTTACGTTAGTAATCCGTTTAAATCAACAACTATATGTTACCACTATGAACAAAACGATTCAGAGATTACAATCATGTGAGCTGGCGTAGTGTCCCGCGAAGCCTCCCTGTGGAAGACAATCGCAAAAGGACAGCCATTCACGCACGGCTCGCCAGATAAACACTTGTTCTAGGGCTGTCACTGCTACCTAATACAAATTATTATTATTTACGGAATCAAGAGCGAGTTTAACGCGACGACTGCGCCTTATTTTTATCGTTTGTTTATCTCCACGTAGCTACAATAATTCCGTCCGGCGTATCGTCGCGTCATATCGTTTTGTTATAAAGAGCTCAGTTTGGTGACAAGGAAAAGTGGTATAGGTAGAATAAGTAGATAAGTTGTTTCTAGAAACAATACAAAGTAAAACTCTAAGAAGAAATATTAAATTCAATCTTCAATTAAATTAAATTTGCATTTTAACTGCTTTGAAGTCGGTTTTTAGTTTTATTCAAAACTTTTTTCCTTCGCATTTTTCATGACCAAATATAAATCAACCCTTCTAATCGTAAGTGGTATCCGTCGCCTTAAAACACCAACATGATTATAAATTCAATAATACTAGCACATGAATAAATAGTGCGTCAACATTCTGCGAACGAGAGATGCTAATGGTACCTATGCCCTGTCTGTAATGGCAATGACTTCATTTCATTTAACCCAGAAAGCTACTGACTGATTGTACTACAAAATTGACTATGGCCGAGCTACGGTATTACGAGTACATGCCACCGTATCTTGCATTGGACTCGGAATTCCAATTACAAATATGTTGTTAGAGTACTGGTATATAATAAAAAAACAGTACAAAAATTGTACCAAGTGTCCAAAATTTTTAATAAAGAATAATTACTTAATGAAACTGATTATTTTAATAAATAGATTACATATGAAGTAATTTAGTAATTTGCAGTTTCTCTGACTATAAGGAATACCTAGATATTTTAGATGAAAGTAATGTGCAGTCTGTGTTTCTGATTTGATCATTTTCGTTCAAGCTTTGGCTTGGACAATCATCTTTGTCGTAAAATACCAATACACAAACGTAAAATTCCTTACCAGCACGCTTTATTCCCTCAATCATACAACATGGGTTCTCGGTGAAGGTGGCTGTATAGGTCAATATCACGCATGCTGCACTAGCTACCTTCGAATTTCTACTCGTCCTACTGCTCACCATGTACTACACGGTATCGAGTCTCGCCTTTACTTTTATTTTAATTAAAATGTATTTTTAAGAACTAAAAGTACCACCCAAGTAACAACCCTATGCGCTTTGAATAGGCTTTTGTGGCGTCAGCATATGGAACGGCTATCCGATGCGCCCGTGTTGCGCTCACGGCTGATTAACGCACTAATTAGCTGCCTGTAACACGTTTACAAGAAAAACAAGACAAAACGTTGCAAGTGGGAACGACAGAAGTATTAATACCACATCTTACACGAAATACTGTTTGTTTTTCTGGCGACAACATAATTAGTTGTATCTCTCAGGGATTGCCTAGATTTAGAAATTTACTTATTAATCATTTGATTAGGTTAACTCCCTCGATGCTTTACGAATTATGGAAAGCGAACAAAACAAAAAAAGAAATTTTAAATCAGTCGAACCATTTTTGAATTTTAGCGATACTAACGAATAGAAAAGAAGATTGATAATTTATAGGTATCAAGATAGGATAGATCTAGATATATAAGATTTAATCATTCACCGGATATATCGTTTAAGTAAGTTCACCAGGCTGCCTCTTTATTAGTATAATTGGATTAAGTTGGTCTTTCAAAATTACGCGGTACTTATGGTGAAGGTCATTTGCTAGGAGTACAAACTCAAAATGAATTCAAATGTTATCATACACGATATTACGTATGATGTGATTCGCAAATAGTAAAATAACTAAGTCCAGCAACATTAACCTTCCGCAGTTTTGTAGCTGAAACCAGTTGATTAAACAAGCTTATTCTGATTATACACGATGACCTTCACAAAATTCCACCACGGTTTGAACCTTAATGCCAATAATTAAGACTCTGAATTGACGATAACAGTAATTGACTTTACAACCTATAGAAGTAGCAGTCACATGTTATTTTCATCCTTAAAACCACGGTGGATAGATTCAATGTGTGTTTCAGTATTAGTGTAAAAGAGCAAACTCCCGCTTATTGACAGTCAGTTATCCCGGTGTCATCTGATAGTATATAATCATGATCGCATAGAAACAATACGGCATCGTTATTTTTACACAGTTAACAAGATAACCATTGTTACGAGAAAACCAATGTCCATTCAATTATATATAAAATATATGATACTATTATTGTTCCCTACGTTCGCAAACGAAAGTCGATAAATACATAAAAAAATTACAAAGGTTTGACTAAAGCAGAAATAATAAAAATTGACAATAGAAATTCTCTAATTCTATAGTCTCTTCTTATATTCTATTCTTCTTCTCTCTTTTGTAATTCACAAATAACAGTAAATTTTACCAGTTATTGATCCATTTTGTGTCATCTACAGTCAATTTACGCTGCACTGCTAGGCACAATCATCACACAGAGGAAAATAAGGAGTTTGGACCGTGACACAAATACACTTGCCCAATGTGGATAGGTGACTAAAAGCAGCTTCCGAATGAATCTGGACCAAAGACTAAACGTGCCTGTCGAAGCACAGAAGGGCTCATAATAACAAATTCTTATTGCCCCTTCCAGGACCAATAAAGGTGAGCGCGGCCGCGTGTATCGGTGCCTCCCGCCCACGCATTGCACATGCCTCCACGACTGGGATTGTCCAAGTAGCTCTGGGCAATATCCTTGGGTGCAAAGCCCAGCAGTAAGGCTGGGCTGCCTGGGGGCGGCCTGGACTGAATTCAGGTCACCGCCGTGATGGGCTGTGGAGTTACCGGGGAGTTTTAGTGGGTATTTTATCAAGTATTGAGTGAGCCCCACACACGCACGCCGCTTAGCCAGTGGCGGGTAAGTCCGTAAATGGATTACTCCTCGAGACAAAAAATGACCAATAATCGTAAAAATTGCTTATTTTCGTAATCGAAGCAGATCGCCCACACCATTGAGCTCCTCAATTCTGTAATAGTATTAATTTACACATTAACAATTCCATAATAGCTTACTTACTTAATTAGTATTTGTATAACATGATAATTTTGCACTTCAAAATAAGTACCATTACTCTCCGAATATGTGGAAAACGAAAGAGATGCTCCCAACACAACGCTTAGTGAATGTTGTAGATAGGTAACATGCATGTCTCATTGTTTTGCGAATATAACGCTTAATACTTCTTGATTTACGCAACTACGAAATAATACGCAAAGGTCAACAGGCTAACAGTCAGACGTCTATGACGATCAACAGAGGTTTATTTCATAGAGGTTGAATTTTATTCGACACGTTATAAGCAAAAACTTCCGTAGATAGACAAATGAAGCATTTGTATATTTAAGGTACGATCGACCAGATATAACTACGTTAATTTTGAAATGTTAATTAGTACAAAATAAATGTCATTTGAAAAATTTACTTACAAAAGTCCGTACGGTGAGACTAAAACCAAAGAGTATCCAATTAGGAAGTTTCTCAGTCTGGGCAGTCTTAATTTAATTTATTTACATTACTTAATTGTTTTTCTAGAACTTTATAATGAGGGCATAATATTAGTGGAACTACCTAAAAAATTTAATTATGCTCAAACTCGATATAGAGTCTGTGTTAGCTTCTAAATAGAGAATTTTTAAATAGTTCTTTGAATATCAAAAGATAAGCACATACAACAAATTTGTTTTAATTATTTTAAAGTTAAAACTTGTGACCACTGACACTTTAAATGATTGAGCGTCAATATACTCCGGGGAGTATATCTCCGAGTATATAGTAATTTTAGACTCTTCTTACAAAGGCAATTAATATTAATAATTTAATTTGCGTTGAAATTATTATAATTCCCTAGATGTCACGTCGGAAAAATTAAGCATTGTTAAGCCATCCTTTTAATCGCACTTCAAACGTTTAGCTATCCCTAAAATCAACACATCTAAGTTTGTAACCCAACTACTATCTAAGTTCGAAAAACTATATACCGAACACATAAAAGGTTTTACCGCCAATTTCTTTTATTGACTCGGTCGAGCCCAACTAAATACATAAGTCGTAAAAACTTTGTACGAACTCGACTCGGCGAAGAAATAAAACACTTCAATTGCTTCACTGTTTTTCCACTTACAAGCAATTTACTATTTTTGTTTTGATCACAAATATCAAACTTGTAGCAATGTCTCACTATTCAAATGTAGGTTACATTTGATTTTTTTTATATATTAAGCTCAGCAAATGAGTTGACACCACCTGATAATAAGCAGTAGAGGAGTTCATATGTGAAGAAAGCTGGTGAACCATGCGACATACTGCATGCCCTCACCTTGCCTGCCCAAAAAATGCCTCGCCTCTTTTAAAGGAACTTAAGGATTTGGTTTTGTATTAATACTAAAGCTAAAAATGTTAACTAATAATTAAATAATTTATACATACATCGCATTTCTGATTGTACAGACATCAATGTACTATACTACTACTCCTACTACTTGTATTACTTTGGCTGATGCCTGTCTCTCCTATTTCCGCAGTTCGCTGTGTTACGGTGGGAAGGGAAACCTATGTAATTACAAGGAATGGGACTTGAGAGGCATTGACATTTGTTCTTAATGTCTTTAGAAAACGATATAAAGTGTTTTTATTATGTTGCGAAGGTTACATGTACCTGATACTCTAACAACGTAAATACGAACCTGCAATATTACCTATCATTTTAACTGTAACCAGAGCAGCAACAGAAGAAGTATTACAAAATCAGTTCATAATTTAGAAAAAAATAATTGGTGATTAAACTGAACTTAAATGAGAGTATATTATTCAGTCCTTCTAGCCAAATATGTTGGTTAACAAGTCGTACTTAGTTGAAGGTGGTAATTTAAGATGTCTACGACAAATGGTTGGTTGAGTGGTTAGTCAAATGCAAGATATCTAGTTCAGTAGGTTTAGGTTTGGTCTGTTAAGCAGTTAGCATTGAGGCTATGAAAATCGCTCAGTATTGTTAGCTTAACGGTCAGTACGTCTGTTAGCTATTAACACGAAACTTATTATTAATTATGTCCAATAAATTAAATAAATAAAACAATAGATTGGAAACGTCGAATGGAACTTTACGTATATTCTATATATGTATTAGATTTATACTTAATTTGCGCAAATGTACCATGTTTCTTCCGTCGCTCTCAATTAAATTGACTATTTATTCGTTGGCGCAAGGAGTTATTTTTCTTTCTGTTTCTCTACTTCGAGCTGTACCTTACGCTCTAACAATACTCTTACTTAAGACATGTCATCTCACACTACTGATTTTCTTTATCTTATCCTTTCCGTTCATGCAGGCACGCAGTGATTGAGGATTGTAGACCCCGCGAGTATCAGGAGTGCTCGCACGTTGAAATCTTTTAAAACTCAAGTATAGTCATTTAATTTCCTTCCCACCATAAAAGTTATATCTGTTTCCTTCTGTTTTATCCACGGAGAAGTATGTATAAACCACTTAATTTGTGTTAATTCTCTAAAAAATTTATAATTCTTGTCTAATCTCATTTATGGTGGAAGAGTTTGCTTTGAAGCAATAAGGGCAGCAATTTCTACTGTGTATGTTTTTATTTCCTACTGTATATACTTGTATGTAATAAAGTAAATATATTATGGCTAGGGCTGACGTGCAATGACAATTGGGTATTTTGCTAAAGTAAAATGCATAAATACATATGTATTAATAGGTCGTACATATAGTTTCATACGAAAAAGAGCTTCTACATTCAAACACGCAAAGCTTAATATAAAAGGCTAATATGTGCCTACTTTTTTAAAAATATAAAAAAATAGATAAAAATATATTTATAAATCTATTCGTTATAGCAAAGTAGGTCTGCCGTCGGTTTAATCCTTCTCAAAACTCCTTACTTTGAAAACTTCTAACAATAGCTAAAATAGAATGCTATTATCCTGCCCGCCTCGAAGATTTATTTACGCTTAGAAACTCATTTGCCAGTACACCACGAAATAAAAAACCACTGTACAGCTTGAAAAATATTATTTCGGTAGACGACGAGTATTCCGTAATGTCCCCTAATGTGCTCACATAAAAAACGCGCTCGCGCCGGCCGGGCCGCGCATTCTCCTCAAATGAACTAAATTTTATGTAAATTTCCTTTATGATCTTATGTAGGCATCCTTCGGTATTTGTCGCGAATAATCACTGGAATATTGCTCCGTATTTTTCATTCTCTGCTTCATTGGGCGCAAGGGTTAGGGAGAAATGATATCATGAGTACGTACCTACTTATGTTCAAATTCTATCAAAACAAAATGTTTTTATTAATACTACTCAGGTGGCAGTCTAGGGTAAGGACATAAGTTAAAGCCCGGTGTTCAGCGGGTACAGTACTAACATAAATTACTAACCCTGGTGAGAATGTAATTAAAAATTGATAGAGGTCTTTATATTGCACAGTAATTTAAAGCATTCGTTTTGAAAGCTAAAAATACAAATTAATATATTTCTACCTACTTCAAATACTTACGTCACACCTCGGCAACAACCATATTAGTTCTTAATATTATAATCACGCGAAATATGTAACAGAAAGCATATCCAGCGGCCATGCGGACAGAATTCATATGAAAACTCATTTCTCACAGCATCTATGCGTAATAAGCTGTCGAACGCCAACTATCATTTCTCGTTCCATGTAGGTACGTGTACATAATATAGATATATCTTGTGTTCAATACATTATTTTATCTTATGCCACGTACATGGTTTAATAACAACACTTTAATTCTAAAAAAATTAACGTCAGTACCGACTTATTTGCATAAGCATTGAAAACTTTTTCAATAAATAAAAGGTGTTCAATACTTATCTAGTTCTCACGAACATCGTACTTAAGAGAGATCACACTAGAAGTAATGACACATCGCCTGAGGCAGGATATAAACGAGACTGCGCCGCCGACGCCCTCCGCATCAAATCCACAAGTTATTCCCAATATCCGAATATCTGCCGACGCCCCACACTTCGATATGTGGTGCAGTAATAAAATATACTCCTTACGACAACGAGCCATGAAACAAATATACTAAGCGTCGTAATGCATACTGAGCCAGAATTTTACCACAGAAATATTTACACAAAGCACTAGTAAATACTGCGTTATCTATTCGAAATTTTACCTTGTTATTCACGAAAGTTTGCAAGTTCAATTGATTCTCAAAAACGTTAAAACCAAAAGATATCTTCATACTTCTTATAGTTACTAACATAGTTTCCAAGTTTTAAAGCGCCTCAGTGCAAGTGATATGATTTAACTAAACGATTGTGTTAACAAAGTTAAGCTTCCATTGCCTTATACAAGAACAGATACAAATTCTTCAAAAAATGTGATGAACAGTGTTAGCGACGTAGGAGGGATCAAATAAAGAAATTTTTAATATTTTGTAACATTTATTCTCACCGATTGCTTTCACAACGCGAAATCAAAATAATAAAGATAACGTCATATAAAAACAGTAGAAACGTGTAAAAGTATAATTTAAAAATGATAAAAGAGGTCGGTTCGCCACAAACAGTTTTATATGAAAATTCGCAGAGTATTTTTATAATTCTTTAAACAAATTTTCATTTTTCATGATCACCTAAAATACCTGTAAGTAAAGAAATTTTTAAAAATGATAAGCCGTCGCGGGACCCTGACAGATGTTAAATATTGAAATATTTTTTTACACGTAATATGCATAAAAGGATAGTTTACTACAAGATAAATGTGGCATATTGAAAAACAGACGCACAGGCG
This sequence comes from Acentria ephemerella, assembly GCA_943193645.1. Classification (NCBI taxonomy): domain Eukaryota; kingdom Metazoa; phylum Arthropoda; class Insecta; order Lepidoptera; family Crambidae; genus Acentria; species Acentria ephemerella. The sequence continues at coordinate 4,986,752 of OW971889.1, forward strand.
CATGCAGTTGCGACGCGTCGCCATCGCTACTATAGTTATTTCGTATTAAAAGGACTTAGTTAATTTGGTCCTAATTCGGGACTTTACTCTCCATTAGTTTTGCCATCATTACCCAAACACGCAAGCCATTACACTACCTTGCTTACAAAAGTCATCATTTCTCTTCCAAAACAATGTTCTTCTTTTGAAACAATTTGCTACTGAGTGAATTTTCTCAACTTAAATGATATTAAAGAATTATTATTTGAAGTATACGCTTACACAGGCATTCTTGTTTTTGTTATTTATCTACATAAGGCACTTTGTTTATATTTTAGAAATGTCATTGCGTAAAACTAGTGCAATCTCATCTTTATTAATCAAAGCCAAAGGGAAACCATCTTATTTAAACTAGGGCACATATTATGAAGTTTTATTAAACTGAATATTATTTAATGCAGGTTTTTCCTTTTTTTTCATTGTATAGCAAAATTAGAATTAGGCACTAATGTACATGAGAATAAGTGTACACTATACAACCTCAAGTCTTTCTTCGAATCCATTTTCGAAATAAAATCCATATAATTTTATTACGGCAAAAGAAATAATGGTGCTTCCTAATGCGGATTACATCCGCAGCGATGGTTGTATGAACAAATGAATTCTCTACTCTCATTTTGCTTCAGAGCAACAATGCAGGCACGCGAACTTTGTTACCTCCAAATAGATTAGGATGTTACATTTCGTAGATCCTCCGCGGCACATGTATAGGGGGAGCCCTGCCTCCTTACACCCTCGCAATCTTATTTGTGCTCGTTCCATGTGGAATTCGTCTCGCGTCTGTATCGGAATTTTTATTACCTACCTGCACGTCCACTATAGTGTGATAGACACTGTGTTTATTTTTCGCTAACTTAGATTTTAACTTGTGCCGTAAGTTATCTTGCTTTTTGGGGAAATATCGAAACAATCTTAGATAAAAATTTTTCATCTGAAATCGATATTCATCCTTTTTTTATTGCCTATAATATTATTGTATTTATTTCTGGAATTGGATTAAAATTCAGCATCATAAACAAGATTTTTTAGTCTATAACCATAATTATCCTTAAAAATAACTTATTTATAAATGGCAAAATCACAGGACCGTATCTTAGTACTGCTTATGATAAAGTTAGTTAGTTTATATATATAGAAAATATTTTGTTGCCCTAGTCTTAATAACATAGTTATTAAAGTTTAAATTATTCCTTATGCGTGTTTTTACACTTACCATGAATTTACCTAGATATTTATTCTTCACTTAACATTGATCAAGTTTAATGTGTGTGCACTAATGGGTGTCATTACGCAGGCTATGAAAAAAGTTTACGACATTTGCATTATAGCCATTTACATTGCTAATATCTACTATACACAACATTGTCGGGGATAAACTCATAAATTACTTTACGGTCTTTTCTAACAAAGACAAAATTTTAAAGCTTTCATTTTCAAAGCAATAGAAATTGATGATGTTTGTTAAAGCGACTTTTATATTTATATTTCATGACTTTAAACTTTAAATGCTATGTAATTATGACGCAATTTTGAATTATGTAATTATATACTAGATGTTTTATTCCTCAGAAATTCTTTTTCATATTAGTTTTTTAATGTAACATTTTTGTAATAGATACGTTTAAGGTTGCTCTAAAATAAGCTGTTATGTTTATTTTTGCTGACGTTTTGGGACATTTAGAGGACATCTTGAGAAATGTGAAAAGGCAAGATTTTTTCGTGCCACGAAATTCTAATGAAAAATGTAATAAATTTCAATATGTTACCTCACCTACATTTTGATTTCTGATTACCATTCTATATTTTGATGAGTAAAAGAAAATATCAAAAAATTACCATAAAATTAAATATAACAAGATATATTACTAAGTTAACTCTACAAACACGACCTGGTTTAATATTAAACTAATACCGAAATGAATGAATACATATATTTTTTCCAAATATGCTCAAATCAGACAGCGCGCTAACAGGAGCAGAACGGTGTCCGGATGCAAGACTACAGAATACAAATCCAAGGCGATAAAGCCAGTAAAGTGAATCCCTCATATAGTTCAGACTTACATTTAAACATTAAAGACCCATGCAACATATGTTTTGGAGACGACAGAGGAGTTCAAGGTACGCTGGTAGAGTACTAGACCAGCGGCGACCATCTGAGATTTCAATTTCACGACGGTGAATAAATTTAAACGTATTTCACCTTCTTTGTTGAACCGCAATTCCTAACATAAAAATATACCCAATGCCAACCGTGCTCCACTACGTGTGACAACAAGAAACCTTATTCTTAATAAAACAGACAAAAACGGACAGTTCTGTATACGAGACAGTTACTGAAATAAGGTTGTATTATTATACTGAAGAATAATACCAAAGTTTCTATCCACATTGAAAACTTAAAAATTTATTGCGATAAAATGAGCATACGAGTTAAACGATAATGTCTACAGAGTTTAAAAGAAAACTGTGTGGCAGACGTTTACGCCCACCTCCAGACCAAAAGACAGCGTTCTAGTACTAGTCTTAGACTAAAAGTTTACATAATCATCATCATCGTCGTAAACAGTCTATGTTCGTTACTCCTGGCCTTAGACCTCAGTCCATGGGAAAAACACATGAGGAATTTGTGTCATAACACCGTGGTGGGTGAAGTTGGTTGCCATAGAAACCTTGACCAACAGCTTAACGTATCTTCCGAAACTCGAGATAACAATTTTGATCCAGGGACCAACCGTAGCGAAAGATCCTTTTTTCGTTATCGAAACTAGAGCTTTCGAGCCACTAAACCAACTATCTCCTCACAATACATAATAAACAAAAACAAATAACAATAAATTTAATTGCTACTATTAGTGTAAGGTGTGGGCGTGTGTGCATGCGTGTGTCAAGTATGGATGGTATGTATGTATATGTGTATGAAAGAATAAAAGACTATAAGCAGCTACCAATAAGCGCTTCAGTATCATCATAGGTATATAAAAGTTTGCTTTTAAGTCAGTCAGATGTTTAAAATTGTACAGATTTTATTATAAATCACTGGCGCACAATTAAAATAGCGCTTACATACAATAAGTCGACAGGGGACACAGATGTAAAGCTTGTGACGTCTCTGAGAATTCCTCTTCGATTGAGGGTTCCAGGGTAGCAAGGAGTGTTTCCGAAGTACAACTTGAAGTAAATTAGTTTGTCTGACAGTAAGAACGTCGGTAATCACATAATTTCAGATGTAGGAAATTAAGCACAGTTAAAAGCCTTCAATGTATTGAAAACTGCACTGAAAAAAAATATGGTGATGATGAAAAATTTGTAAATTTTAGTATTTTTTTTTCGCATTATTTATGTTGTGTTATGTCGAGTCTGTATCATGAAACAATAATTTATACAACAGCAAATGAAAATGGCACAAGCTTATCTAGTACTAATAATAAAGGATAAAATAATCCCTACTTATAATGTAATAAGATACATTGTCCCAGTGCATAGAAAACAGCTCTAAGGTTTTTTTTTACATTAATAACAGGCCGTAAATGTTTATAAATATATTTGAGTCTAGCATACATTTGATTTTTCTACGTTATTTTTCCCTTGTTTTTTAGTGTTATTTTCCTCCTGCTGGTAATATAACTATCAACAATTGTTCAAACTGTAATACAATTATTGCTTGTCCAAGGATTAAACTGTTTTTCAATGATTTCGTTTCGTTTTATTTTTTTCCCAAATTTATTAAAAAATGTCGTTCGATATACGCACACGTCTTTTCCACTCGTTCCGTGCCGTGCCTTCGACTTGGGCAAAAAAATGCATATTTACCGCACTTATATAGATATGTACTATTTCCAGGAAAGGCAACAATCAAACCTTTCATACTTCACATAATATGAACTTGATATTTACGTTTTCGTAGGAAGAAATTAAAATTATCTAGTATTAAATTTCAATATAAACTCTACAGAAAAACTTGTCTATCATTTACCTAAACATTGAAAAGAAAGATTTCTCTAAACATTGAATATAATAGATTTATTAATCATTCCAAAAATGCAAAACAGGCCAAGTATTTTCCATTGTTTTCAGAAATATTCCATATTGTTGGAGGGGCGCCAAGAAGCTGCTATCTCGTGAACCTTGTCCCGCTGTATACACCAGGACAGCTATTTTAATAGGAACATACAAAAAACAACACTTTTATTACATTTTTTCTACAAAAACTTCGAGACATTTCCATTACATTACTCCCTGTTCTTTCTTATCTGAATAATTCAACATTCTGAATGTGAATGACAGAGAAAACGATAAAGCAAAAACCATTAACGTGATTGCAAAATATTATGTTCTCAGAAAAAACTTCTGTGGGTTACATTAGTTTATGATATTCTTGGTAAGAATATTTTCATGAGTCTATGCCAAATGAATTTCATGTAATATTTAGCTTAATATTAAATAATATTTAAAGTCATCTTTGATTCTGTGAGACATTAGAAACATTTTCTACAGTGAGCTATAAGAACTGTACGTCAATACAAATATAAACATTTCACTTGCTTATTTAAAATAAAATGAATCAACGTTTTCGTTTAAGTCTACCAAATATTCCACTCTCATGGAAAATCTTCCAAGATTCGTGAAGCCAAGTTGAAATGACTTATTGGGATAAACTGTTTGCGGAACACTCGAAACCAAATTTCCTGTCACTTCACGAGTTAAATTGTGGCTGGTATTTTGGAAAGATTTCGTATTTTTATGTACATTTTCAGGTAAATAGAAATACTGATTGGATGAAATATAAAATAAATAAAATCCTTTAAATATACTTAATATATACTATAATAATATGACAACATTTTCATAATCAAATACTTTGATTTCTAGAACAAGATATTGCAAAATACCTAATGTACGTTAAATAAAATACATAACGCCAAAAATCATCCGAAAATAGGTTTCAGCGATTTTAAACAGTGCGTATTAGTTAAACTTGAAATCCGATTCGATCCTTAAGTAAATGATTATCATTTAAGTAAAGAAGTTAAGTAAATAATAAAATCACTGAGATAAAATAATAGATTTATTATAATTGTAAATTAAACAAGATTTCATTTACCTGAGAACTGTTAAGTTTTATATTTAAAGATCCTACAAAGCAAAGGACGAAATATAAATTAGACCTTTAGGAAAAAGGCATTATTGATAGCGAATCTAAAAGTTGGTATATTTCAGTTTCTATTATCAAGAACTTAAGCTTATTTCCCGATCAAAGTAGCTAAAGTTTGTTCTTGTTTACAGTAAAAGTTTATCGACAAAGCGAGTGGCCTTCAAGACTAGTAATTCTCCACTGTTTGGATCCAGTTTCGGAAAAGAATTTACACTTTTATCTGCGGTAGTTTATTAAGTTACTGTTTTTAGTAACTTACATATGCATGCTATGCAACAGAATCAATGTTAACACGGAAATGCATATAATAATCTCAAAAAAAAACTTAATATCAGTGGATATTTATTATTACCATACAGGTTATATTATTGAGAAAACATGTAAATCAAGTTTTTATCAAAGAAGAAAATAAAAATCAACATGAATATGATGCGTACCCACCTATCGTAAGCCCATTCTCAACACGATGCTCCCTCTATAATGTAAACTTTATTCATCGTAACGTAAATAAAAGTAGAAAACACATCATTGCAATTCATTTTGTATTCTTCATTGCAATGCTGTTTAATGTCAAATGCAAATGGATAAACTAAAACTCACAAAAAGTACACTAATATATAAAAAAAAATATTTATATTTTATAAAATTCCACGTAATCATATCTACTATAATCCAAACGTGTGATCGAAGACGCCTTGATTATGTCAGAGAGCAAACATCAAAGCTACCAGTGATTACTCCACGTATCGTCGGCCCCAGCTCTCTTGCATTCTCTTACTCTGGAACCATTCGAATTTTGAAAATAAACGAAAACATTGCAACATAATAATCGATTCATTTAATACTGACTATCCCTTGACGATAAGGGATCATATTCGTGAGATAATAGTACCCCTAGTATAAGTTTTAATCGTAACGAATCGTTTTATCGTAATTGCATGAAAAATACATATAGCCGATAACAAACACGATCGAGATGGTTACAGCGGCCGTACCAACCACTGATGTAGTCTATTTTACAGGAGTAATTTAATCAACCAAAAGTTAGTAGTTATCAAAAGTGTAAACCGCTAGTATCAAGAATCACTATTTTTTCGAATCTTACAAGTTTGAATAAAGACTTTATGTGGCCATAAATTAGAGGTACAATGTGTACCTCTAACTTAAGGCCACATAAAGTCTTATATGGCCTGCTTTATTTAGTGAACTGCTTTATTAGAAAATAACATCAGTATAGCTTTAAGTAAAGAAGGCAAATATTTTTAGATGAATTTTTTAAAAGAATACTAAATAAAAATTTCTTAGAAGTCCGTTATAATATTATGCTACAAAACTATGGATCTAATATGTGCTTAAACTTTTCTAGCATTGTTTTCAATAATAGAAATATTTCGAATGGTTTTAGACCCGCACCTGAACCCCCGGGGCGGCGGGTGAAGCCACGCCGGAATGCAGAAAATGTGTTCTGTTTTATTAGAGGGCCAATAAATTCCGTACGTGGCCCGTCGACTATCGCTATCGAGATCACGTGAAAAAACAAAACTACGTGTGTTTGCGAATATATCGGCAACAAAGTTAGGATCTGTGCCTTAATGAAATATGGCGCCTATATTTCAGATAATCTTTTATATAAAATATGGGCACCATATTTATTATATTGTATACTATATAATATATTGATATTATTCATAACAACTATAAAAAAGCTTAATATTGCTTGTTACAAAATTGCTTGAACAATCGATCGCAACAATAAATATAAAAAAAGGAAAATACCAGATAAAAACATATATATACGACGGATTGCCGAGCAGTTGAGGCGTGTTGATATCGATTCCGTAATCCATTTTACAATAGGTTGTCTTTTTTTCAAATATTACAATAAACGTAAAAATAATAACAGCAAATTAATGATCAATCGCTATTAAATTGATTCAACACGAATCACAATAAAAATAACGTAAGATTATTATGCTAGCTTTTGATTAGAGCCAACGGTTTTGTGTCTCTACATTTCAAGCGGCGACTAACAACTGAACCGACGTTCCACAACCATGACAGTTACAACTCCATTCGGAACTACCCGCTCTAAAATAATAAGAACTATTCGATGTATTTGAATGTATTCGATTAGTTCTCATTACCAATACCAATATTCATAACAAATCATTTTAACAAAACATAAAATCAACTTCATTAAACAATTGTTAAAATCATAATTAACGTTTTATTTAATCACGCGCCGTTATACATATATATATATTAAATTGGTTATTTCGTTTGAATAATCGTATCATAAATCGGATAAACGGTATGCTTCTACTAGTTCTAATAGTTGAAGTTATTGGCAGGTTTTTTGGTTTTAGGTGATACAAAAGTCACCGATTCAAAAAGTTTAGAATAAAATAGGTCTGTCTTCTGGATACATCAAAATAAATATTGAAAAGTAGATGCTCGATTTCAATTGACGTATGTTAAAGGCATTTTAACAGTCATTTTTAATATGGTACGGTGATGGTAACGATTTCCCATAGATTGCGATCTTAAGCATTCACAATGTCTCAACTGCAGAAATTGATATCTTGATGAATAAATTACAAATTACAAAATTATAATTGAAATTTGTATAATTTTTATCGTTAAACTTATCATGAGATTGTTTAGTTATTATTTTTTAGGAATTAAAACATCATATAACATGATTTTTTGAAAACTATCCTATATCAAATCAAACCTTTATGTATACAATCTAACAATGGCTGTATTCCGCAGTTGCACATGGCAAACGTTCCAATTTAAAAGTTCTACAGCGTCATACCCACGATTCCTTTCTGTATAGCAGTAACCATTTTAAATACAGAAGGCCCAAGGCTCTCACACACGTGGCTTCCATAACTTGGACATATTTTGCAATTTCATTTCCCTTGGGATGGCGATTGGATTCATATACTGTAACAGATACGTATTAAAACATATCAGAATATTTTATATATATCGAACAACATCTTACGGAATATGACAATTATATATTAAGATACTTGTGGAAATAATGGGCTTAAATACTCATTTTGAAATGATAAAGTGTTCCAATAAATTAAAAGTTAGTACATCATTCAGATTGAGTTCCATATATGAGTTTGGTACCATATAATTATCTTTCCTTCATCATCATCGTCATCGTCATCGTCAACGTCGTCATCGTCATCATCAGCCAATATAAAACTCACTGTTGAGCACAGGCCTTTCTACAAAAGGTGAAGCGGAGAACAAACAGACTATGTAACAAGAAGTCAGCAATATGACAAGAAGAAGTAAAAAAGAAACCAATAATTTGAGTGATTTAAAAATAGACAAAAATCATTAATAATTTTAAAAATGTAATAATGGCTCGGCCACAACGGTTAATATGAGAAGATTGGGCCTTAAAACTACCACGCTAACCCAATGCCTCTTGTGTATGAAAGCAGTGGCCGTATAACCGGGATATAAGGCTTAACGTGCGTTCCGAAGCACGGATGAGGTCGAGATAACGAATTTTGAATGACCCACCTAGGGAACAACCATGCAGAAATGGAAATTGGCTTTGTTTTCATAATTAAAACCAGAGCGTTCGAACCACTACTGTGTGAAATATAGTCTTTTCGTAATATTAGGTACGCAGGCAAACCTTTTTTTATCAGGCCGTAAATAGAAATGCTCCACACCCTGATTCTATAACCATAGAGAAACTGGTAATGTTATCTTCAACTGTTGGAACTACCGTTAACAATTGTTAAATAGTTCTAACTAGAAAGGCTTACAACAGTCTACATTATAGTATCAGGTTATAATATTGAAATTATCCCTTAGATTAATGCAAATGATAATCCCTGGAATATTACCCTATACCGCTCACACGCCGAAAGACCCACGTGATGTCATATAATGATATAATATTAATAACGCAACCCTTTAACCGCTATAAAATATTACAAAGGCCTCACCCATTTCGTAGATAAAATCGACTTCATAATTCTCTCCTTTACAGATACTACAAGACGCTTAGCATTAAATCTGCCTATAATGAGTTAAGTCAGAAGCAGAGATCTCGAGTGGTTCTCGAGTCCGCCGCAATTTTTACAAGTGCCCATTTACACATTTAATTAAATTCTCACTGTTTTAATCTGACTCCGTAACGTAGAATTACGATGCACTATTTTCAAAATGGCCGCAGGCATTGGCGACATAAATTGTACAAGTAAATTCCGAAAAACGAAATAGGAATGGCAGGGCTCGGAAAATTCGAATGGAATACTGAAGTGGTTACGTTTTACTGGTGCGATGAAATCCTGTGCCTACTTAATGGAAATATCGAAACATAGAGGGCTGAACCCACGCGCCTATATATAAAAGCTGCCTTGTTTATTTATGAAATAGAGGGCCACTCTGAATCGTATTTCATAAATATTTTGATTCGCTCCTTTTTTTAGAAATACAAAAATTATATTCACCAAAGGGGCAGTATTTTGATTATGTTGTAGGTATAAAATTTAATTTAATTTAAAGCTACAAAATTTTATAGTTTCCTCCCTTTTTCCGAAGAGAAATCCATTAATTCACCTACCCGCCACTGGCTAAGCAGGGGGTGTCTGATGGGCTCACCCGGTGCATCATGTGAGAGGAACTGGGAATGTTCACTAAAACTCCCTGGTAAGTCCATTGTCCTTTCCGGAGGTGATCTGGGTTCTGCTGAAGCAATTCACCGGGTCACCACTACGGCCATGATTCGTATCGATGGAGATCACCCAGAACTACTTGGGCAATCCCATTTGTAGCGGCCTGTGCACGTGGGAGTCACCCACACATGCGGCCTCGCTTATGGCGAAAGAATGGCGACTACCGCGACTTCTCGCGCCCATCCATCTACGCCGGAGAGAAGCGACTAGAGGATATCCTCCCGCAACCTCTCCACCGCCTCTTACTACGAGAGAACAGTCTCGTAGAAGGAAGCAGCCTCCATACCCTCTCACTACCAAACATAATCCTTACCAAGGTTGGTATAGTTGAAGCTAATAACTAAAGATAATTTAGTTGTGAACACTGCTATACCACAAGGAAACGTTGTAGGATGTCTTATATTTTTAATATACATAAACGAACTACAGCTTGTTTAAACGATGTGTCTTGTTCGCGGACAATATTTCGTTGTTAACTTCATGCCAGAAAAATTCAGATTTAAATGGAAAACTAAACTCATTACTTACAAAAATTAAGAATTGGGTGAACACAAAACCTTGAATTAAACTTTGCAAAAACTAAAATTATGACATTGTATCCATGTCAAAAACAACCGCTTAACATAAATAAATGCCCACGATTTAGATTGCGTCAAGGAGTTCACTAAGGTCACGTGAGGTCAAAAAACAACTGATATAAAAACTGCATTATGTATCTATTACGCTTACGCGAATGCTTGGCTCAGGTTTGGTGTTGCCCTATGGGGGAGCAGCACTTAAACTCATATTTTATTCAATACCCAGGCAAAACTTCTTCACGTAAATATACACCAAACAGTTAGCTGCTAACCTCATACCATAAAAGACTCCCATGTCATATGTTTATATTTTGGAGTTATACAAATTTATCCGAAAATACAGTGAATATTATACAAAACGAGAAGACGTATCTTCCAAATATCCGTTACATTTAATTTTTTCATATATTAAAAAGTAAAAACTTTACCAGTAATATTACTTTTCAAACAATTTATAAAATAAAATTCATTCAAATTTTCGCTACACTACTACGCTACTACTACTACTACTAAGCTAACACAGACATTTTGCAAAACGGCCGAAGCGATGCGTGCAAGTGACATCCAACCTCCACTCACTACCATATCCCCCCTAAAAATACACGCACTAACTGACGAACCTATTTTCCATAAAAAAAATATTATTCTGAATTTTTAAATTTATAAAACCAATTTTGCAAATGTACACTGTATTGCCAGCATTTAGAAAATAATAATTTTTGTTTTTGATATTCGTAGGTAGTTAGTGAATTCTTAAAAATGCGATGTGCATTTTCAATCCACTCAACACTATTGCGAACGAATGACTTTCAACATATTTTATGTGCCGAAAGTTTTGATCTTAAAATAGTATACCGACCAGTACCCCTGGAATAAATTTCAATCAAATTGTACGGTTTCTTGGAAAACGTGTCAATATGATATGTCTCAAATTGAAGCTTTAATATTTCAGGTGCTTAACAACATTTCTATTCCACATCTAATAATTTTTCATGACGTGTAAACTACTTAGTACAAATCTAATAAATAACTAAGTATCTAGGTAGCGAATATTTTTGGTTCAGATAATACCTATATAATTTTAGATTTATCACCATTTCAACTTTTCTAGAATATTTTTTTCGTACCAAGGTTACTCGTCAAGTAACTGTGTTTGGTTGCACGTACCATGAAAAAACACGATTTTGAGTCATGGTTTAAAAGCGGCTACAGTAACAAACAATAGTTAAAAGGTTGTGTTAATTTTCAGACAGAATTTTCAGACACAGACATTTTGCAAAACGGCCGAAGCGATGCGTGCAAGTGACATCCAACCTCCACTCACTACCATATCCCCCCTAAAAATACACGCACTAACTGACGAACCTATTTTCCATAAAAAAAATATTATTCTGAATTTTTAAATTTATAAAACCAATTTTGCAAATGTACACTGTATTGCCAGCATTTAGAAAATAATAATTTTTGTTTTTGATATTCGTAGGTAGTTAGTGAATTCTTAAAAATGCGATGTGCATTTTCAATCCACTCAACACTATTGCGAACGAATGACTTTCAACATATTTTATGTGCCGAAAGTTTTGATCTTAAAATAGTATACCGACCAGTACCCCTGGAATAAATTTCAATCAAATTGTACGGTTTCTTGGAAAACGTGTCAATATGATATGTCTCAAATTGAAGCTTTAATATTTCAGGTGCTTAACAACATTTCTATTCCACATCTAATAATTTTTCATGACGTGTAAACTACTTAGTACAAATCTAATAAATAACTAAGTATCTAGGTAGCGAATATTTTTGGTTCAGATAATACCTATATAATTTTAGATTTATCACCATTTCAACTTTTCTAGAATATTTTTTTCGTACCAAGGTTACTCGTCAAGTAACTGTGTTTGGTTGCACGTACCATGAAAAAACACGATTTTGAGTCATGGTTTAAAAGCGGCTACAGTAACAAACAATAGTTAAAAGGTTGTGTTAATTTTCAGACAGAATTTTCAATATAAGTAAAATAAATGGTCTCTGGGTACTGCTGGTTGAAAATTTAAGTGATAGATTGATCAGGATTATAACTTCATTTTGTAAGTATGCAAATATAAAAAATAAAAAGCACTGCAGTGCTTTTGTGTTTTTTTGTGTTTTTTTTTTGTGCTTTTTATATATATATAGATATATAATTGTTTTATCACGTCTTTTCCTGGATATGGCACCGCACACACATAACCCTCATAATAATGTCAAAATATTAATGTTTGGGTTGTGTGTGTAATAATGTTTGGAGCTTTTTAATTATTAGAAATATATATATATATATATATATATATGGGCAAAAAAAAATAAAAAATAAAAAAAACATGAAATTGAACAAAATGAATTTTCTGACAAGAGTGTTATTTTTATTGTTATCATGGTGACCAAAACTTCAAAACAAGGACTACAAAACCAGGTCACCATTAAACCTCTTATATTTTAAATTTAAATCTTTTACCCAATAAACCTAACGCAGCTACACACATAATGTGTTAAGATTTCGGCAAACATTTTCGGCAAATCATAATAGTAAATATCACCATAAAAGTACAAGCATCTCAACAAAATAAATTTACTGACAAGACGTTTTTAATTATTTTTTTATTGTTATCGTGGTAACCAAAAACCAGACTTCAATCATTATAATTCTCAATCTCGTTAGCACAAAACACAGTTTCGTTAAACTGTACGACAAAGTCATTAACTCTTTCCTAATTTCTCGGTAAACCTAACCGCTCAGTAACCGCACATAACTGTGAATTGGAAAAAGACGAAAAGATTTTTTCCAAATGTATAAGGTAATATCGACAATGTAAGGTTGAATAACGAATTTACGTTTGGTCACTCGATCGTGGAAAGGTTGAGTATGTTAGAGTCTCCGTGAAAAATATATAAAATAAATTAAGTACCTCGAGTAGTAAAAATTATAAAAATTCAAAATACTCAAAAATTAACAATATTTTTGCCCAGGAACTTAAAATTAAAGATTAACAAGGTAACCTAATGGTTGCCCTAATATTGTTATATTTCATTTTTAATATCTTGTAAGTATTTATTGGGTTATGATGGTTGGTGTTATATATATATTAAACAGAATATATTAAAACAGGCGGTCTTATCGCTTTATGTGATCTCTACCAGGCAAATCCAATTAAAAAAAATTTACTAATGCTATCGAGGTCAAATGGAATTGGGAGAAAAGGGATTTCCCCAATGGCTGTAAAAAATAGCATGTAATCCTCATGTTATATACGCCTACCTCTCACCATTCAGTTACTACGAAAACAACTCGTTTTAATAAAATATTTTACCGATCTAAAATTAAAAATAGGATGAGTTGTAAAGCCGACGCCACCTTTCAAAAAGCCATAACCCACGCCATCTATCTGGCTCGGTTCAATTCAAAAGAATAATTTTTTGGGTATATTTTTTGCTTTTGCCGGTGGCCAGTCTCGCAAGCTTTTTATTGCACACTATTCCTGCGAATAAATGCGCGGAGGGGGATTAATGGGTCAGGCGGGGTCCTCCCCCACCCGCTATCCCGAGTATTGGCTGGCGGTGAATATTCAATACATTTTTGCCTGCTGACCAAAGCCCGCCACACCCCGCCGACCACTAATCAGTGGTTGGATGATATACGATGCTAAGACCGCAGAGTTTGCTGTTCAGTCGTATCTGTTTACATCTACTAAATTAAAGCCAAAGTCAAAATATTTTATTCAGCTTTGGTATATATAAATATATACTTACTGAACTTCAACTTTTATTACTTTCGTAGGTAACCTATTTGTAGCTGCAGTGATCATTTCTATTTTGTTTTTCAATAATGCCTGAAATACACAAAACTGGAAATAGTAATACGTACCTATAGGTTCTATCATCTATGGCTCAAAAAAAATATTATAAAATTTCATTTCTAAAACACGTAATAACTGTATTATATAATTAAATTCTGGTAAAAACATTGCCAAATTGAAAACTTAATGATTTTTTAAGTTTAAAGACACACTTATCTACTGTTAATACTCAATTTGAGTATTTGGTAATAGATTGCTACTTGCTACTATAATAGTTTACAGACCCCTCCATTACCGCTCCACGTTAAAAAGAAATATCAAAAAATAGGCCAGGTCATAGTATTTTCATAAAACGATTTCCTTCGTGGTTCACAAAATTCTATTACAACAGGTTTAAGAGTACAAATCGATGATAAAATTTGTGGGCACGGGGCATAGATACTTACTCAGAAATCCTATATAGGGGCACTGAATGTGGATGTGTTACCTTATTGGTGAATATAACTAGCTCGGCAATTATAGTTCGTGAGTTTCTTAATATAACTCTTGAGTTATAAAAATGTAAAAGTACGTTTTACAAGTACACAAGTAGATGAAAAACGTATTCTCATATCCAATTAAATATACTATAATGCTCGAGGTCCCTTTACCTTCATTATAAAGCTGCACTGCACCACAAAGCAAGTACCTTCGTTTACTTTTTCACACAAAAAACATTTTGATAACGAAGGAGCCCAACTCTAACATTGTTAGTCAAACCCCAAACCCAGATAAATTATAAAGAACCTACAATTTATTTTAAGAGTTACTTCACTCTTGAATATGTACTTCAATTCGTATGCCATGGCATGGTCATTAATATTGGTTCCATAGACATTAAACACATACCAGATAATAAATTGACAAAGTTTAAATACTCTAGTGAAATTGCACTTTTTAACCGAGAAAAATAAAATATGTTCTTTTGTATTTTTTTTATTAGGAATTCTCTGTCAATTGTAAAACAATTTATAAATTTCTTTTTAATCTAATAGAGTATACTCCTGAGGTAGTCTTATTGACACAAAGTTAGGATCTGATCATGGGATCCCAGGAAAATCGAGGGCCACCTTCAAAGTTTATAGGCACCTATTCATGGCTTCATGGTTTTTTCTAAAGTTTACAAGTATTTTAACTAACAGCAAATAGACAGACAAGTCGACAATACTAAAGGTTACCCATCTAAACTTAACACTCAGTTGTAACACTGAAAAATCTCACTTAAGTCACTTATCAACGCTGAATGATGTATTGCATATATGGCACGATATCAGGACTCTTTTTGTCATAAAACTCACCAATTTTATGACAAAAACTACACTACAACAAAATATTGAAATAAAATATACAACACCCAATCGACCCCGCTATTACGCGCCAAAAACTTGCTTATGTATTATATATTTAAGTAGAATATAAAACCAAATGAAAGTCAATCAACCAATTGACATACTTTTTTATGATTGTCTGTATTTCGTGATAAAAATCTTTCGAAATATCACACCATGCAGGTTTTATTTAATTTAAAATGCCAGTATATTAAAACAGCAATTTCATTTTTATACCACTATTATTTTATTATTATCTTCACCAAAATATATAAATTGTAAGAGTTAGTAATGAGTATATCATCATAATATCAATATATTTTTGAAAATAATTACTTTGTTTAATAGGTATTAGCGTTAAAAAGATCAGGTAGTGCCCACAAAATTTGAGCCAAGAAACTCAGAATTTATTTGCGCTAGGAGTTGCTTTTGGATTATAAAATACTTTAAAAGACTTACAGTTGTTACCAAGTTACCTAATTTATATGACTTCTGAAACTATTCAAGGTTTTCAGACATTTTTGATATATGCACTTTGAAATATGGATTCGACATTTACGTTATTACACAAAATCTCATATGGACTCCTCTACTGCTTATCATCAGGTGGTGTCGAGTCATTCGCTGAGCTTTTTAAAAAAAAAAGCAATAGAAATTGGCCTCTCTTTCTCGTATTTCAATTTAAAACTTTTGTGTTTTATATTTCTATATTTTCATCACTCAAATAGTATAAAAAAGTAACAATTACAATAACTTCAAAAAGCTAACATTACAACTCGTCTGGGGCTTTGAGGGTCCAATTGTGGCCAACTTTACGTTTACATAACCCAGGCTCGAACTTTTTGCTTTGTCGTATCGTCAGCCTCAAGCAATACGTTAGTAGATAATATCAAAATTCTAAAATCTCAAATCAAAACTGTAAAAAGGGTATTAGTTATAAATTCCTGAGATGACATGACTATTCATCACCAAAATTTTAAATCAATAGAAAGATAATTTTCTGGTCTATCTAATGATATATTAGTTATTCATTCAACAAATTTGATTATTGAAATATTCAAGAAAATATTATGTTTTAAATTATTAAACATTATATTTAAATTACTACTGTTTTTGTATGCAACAAGCTATAGTATTTTATTATTGCTATATAGTAAAGAAAAGAACTTTTCGACTATAACATTTATGTATAATTTATAATTTATTTCATAAGTGAATTTGGTACCTGAATTTTTACCCATAAAAAAAATTTATACAGATAGTGAAATACAAGTTTCTAAAAAGACGAGATGTGCCAACGACCAAGATAGACAACATAAAAAAGTTGTAACTAACTTTTACCACTGTATTGCCCAGGGCAGACAATGTTTCTTATCTACCCTTTAAAAAGTTACTTCCGGATTCGTCATCCACAGAGGAATTGGTTATCTTACCACTAACTGCCGGCACACAACTATGCATTTGACATTATTGTATGGCGACAGTAGGTAAGGTGGTAGTAGACTTACCAGGCGTCTTAGAAAACACGCTACCACCAACCAAAACCGTTAATTTTATAGACAAATATAAAGCAAAATTTTCATATCATCTAAAGCCTATATACGACCCACTGTTGGGCACAGGCTTTCCTACATGACAAATATTAGGAGTTTGGGCCATAACACTCTAAGCTAGCCAAATGCGGTTCGGTTGGTGACAGCCATTACCATCACAACCGGGACGAACGGCTTAAGGTGCTTTATGAAGCATGGAGGAGATCGAGGTAGCAAGTTTGTTGACGCATCAAAGGACCAACCAAGACGAAACCAAAGCATTCGAACCACTACACCAACGAATGTCCCAAATTTCTTTTCATTTACTTTATTTCAAAATACAATGAATTGTCCTGGCACCTTAGTTTTAGGCACACAGTGATATCAGGTTATAAATCGGTGTCGCTCTCTATTTCCCATATCACGTCTATGTATATATCTATTTAGTTTGAAAAAGTACGAACGCTGCATACTAATGTGGACACGTCTATTTATTTTGGAACTTTTCAAGATTATCTTGATTTAGGAAGACAAGAGTAGTTTGAATATTACACAAATCTTGACGCTTGTGGCCACAGATGACTACACTATGTTGTGGCGTACATAATAATTGTAAAAGTATCCATGCCTCAGACATAACCTATTGTCTTTAAGCCCCAGTGGGCTGGTAAGGGACGAAAGAATGAACAGTGGATTCAGATATAATCATATACTGTTACTTATTATTACCTACGACATAAAATATCCTTCATTTCACTCTCGCATCGCGTAGTTGATCTGCACATGGTGTTTACAGAATATTATAATGGAATGCGATGCATAGAAAATAGTACGGCGTGACGTCATACTGCATTACCCATTTCTTAGGGGCGTTTTTGAACGAGTCAAAAATGTAATATTTAAAGGAGTTCGAAACCAATATTTTACTATAATATAATATTTTACTTCTATAATCATGCTGTCTTTCAATAATAAGCTATCCAAAAGACTCCGTTTTAAGTTTTTTTTCATTGTATTGTATTTGAATGTT